>OU383777.1:13149497-15649497 GCA_910950805.1 Acrocephalus scirpaceus scirpaceus
CACTGTCCAAACCCAGATGGATAAACTGATCAGCTGTCAGCCACCAAGTCTTTTACCTCATGCAAATAATACAAATTCATTTGGCTAGTTACTACTGTGACTCACAGGTATCATTTTTACAATTAGCTAAGAACTCATCCTGTAGGAATAATTCTTTACTGAATACTCCAGCTATCAGATTATCAGCCACTTCTGGACAAAGCAAGCTTATTCCAAGTTTTACCCTGTTCCAACAGAACAAATTTAAATCTAAAATCCTATGAACATTTAACTAGCCTGTAACTGAGAATAACATTTCACTTAAATTTCAAAAGACTACCAATTCAGTGAATGTCAAGTGCTCTTGCCACCCACAACTGAAGATCAATCTAGCAACAATCTATATACTCAAAGTTTATAATTTTCTTTTTGAGAGTATCTGGCTCAGTGATTCTAGTTACACTAGCCAAAAGCCTTTAAGAAGTGCCCCTCAAAACTCCCTAATAACTGCAGCTTTCCTGAGAAAAAGCATACCTAACTTCAGTAATAATTAAAATCTGCATATCTCCATTTTCCTAATAGGTGCTTTGTTCTGCTGCTGTTCAAAGAGGAATGTTTGTCAAGCCACACAATGAAGAGTCACATTAGAAAACCATCCATTACTATTAGGCTCATGTTTGATCCATTCTTCACATCTACTTCCCCTATGATCAGTTGCAGAAGCAAGAATGAACAGCTGAAAAAAGGTGCAGGATCATCTTTCAGCATGAGCACTTTAACTGTCTCAACTATGATATTAACGCATAGTCAGATCTATTACACTACTAGTCTCTCTCTCCTTTCTCCCCTAAATATCCTTGAACTCCTGCAAGTCCCTTTGTATGGCTAAAGGTAAACAACAGTGTTTAAATAACAGGTCTTAGCAAGGGCTCAGACCACACATGCATGCACAGACAGGCTATCATGGCAAGTTAGAACCACAAGACTAACTGCTGGAGAACATCCAGCCCATTGAAGTATCCTCATTAAGGAACAAACTGTAGTTCAGTAGAAATTGTTTGTTTCCCTGGTAAGCTACCATAAATGTAAACTACACACCATTTTTTACCCAGTCTCTCTCTCCTACAGCTCTTTTCTTTCCTTTGAAATTAGAACAGCTTGCATCGGACCAGCTGTAGGGCAAATGCCCTGCCTCAAAGAATTACACACATTTCAATTTTACTCATCTCCCACAGCACAAATAACCCAGAATGCATAAGACTTGTTTTGAGACTGCACTTCAACATTGGTGGAGCTACTGCTTTTTTCAAGATAACTGCTTCCCTGAGAACTCCTAATAAAAACGACCTTGAAACAAACAAGAAATTACTACCAGCTCATTAAAACTTGCCTTCCTTTCTATAGCATCATAAAAACACAGCCACATCTCCATTCAAGGACTGCGGCAATAAGCTGCGAGTTACACAGAGAACTTCTGAAATAATTCATTTCTTGGTTTTCAAGCAAAATCTGTTATCAAAGTGAGTTACCCAAAAGGCTGCTCTAGGAATTCTAGCTGATTTCCCATATAAACTATTCTATACAAAAGCATTCAAACAATTCTCTTACAGAGAGGTAGGCAATTACTGTTTCATAATTACAGAACACATGCCTAAACACAAGTACTAATAATTTTTTTTCCTCTCATCTTTAATTGAAATTAACGTTCTCCCTTTAACACATCTGCAACGAAGTATTCACAATGTCAAGTCCCACATAAATCAGTGCTAAAAGTGTTAACACTAAAATCAGTGTTAAAAGAATCACTGTACACTGAAAGTCTCTCTGGAAGCTTCCATTACAAAGGAGTATTTACCTTGCGTCATACAATGCCTACACAAGAAGAATCAGTAATCCAGTCACTTTAATGTTTGATCGACAAACCAACTGCCTCCTCCTAACACAATTTCCAGGAAGCTTTTATTTAAAAAAAAAAAAAAAAGCACAGCCTCACAATCTAGGACTCATGAATCTTGTTCTTCATAGTCTGCACAGAAGTCAGTTGGCACAATGCTCAGCTGACAGCCACCTTCTGATACTCAAAAAAGGAGGGATTACTCTTTTAGATAACAGAGTTTACATTTTAAAACCTAAGCTCAAATGAGACTACAGACTTTTGAAAGCTTCACACTCTGCCATTCCTAATTACTGTCTTCTCCCTTTCTTTCTCGGTATCCTCTATAAACCTACAAAGGAAAAATGTAGCACTGTTAGATGCTTCCAATCCTGTTTTCCTACCCTTCCACCCACAATACAGGGATGCCCTGCAGGCTATATATGCGACCGATATGAACTACTTACAGTAGCTCCCAAGTCCCCAGTCAGTTCTTACATAACTGAACTCCACCTCACCATATTACTTATGTAACACATATTAAAGAGCATCTATTATACAGGAATCTTCTCTATTAGTCATACACTCTACTTTCATTTCAGCTCTCACACAGCACATTTGTAAAATAGTCAAGCTTTATGCCCAATCAGATTGCTACTGTGGAGGTAAAAAGAAAAAAATTCCTATCCATCCAGAGACAGACTAAGAACAGAAAAAATGAAACATTTCTAAATAGAACAAACCAACACCCTCATACCATGAACAATTTCAACTGTTAAGTTGTTCATTGGGTTAGATGCAGTAGCTAAGTTTACACCCTGGCATAGAAGAACAAGACATGGGAACTAGCACTGAATTGCTTTGAAAACATGAGACCCTCAACCAAAGAGTAACGGGAGTTCCATTCCTTAAAGAAAAGGGTTAGGATTGGAAAACACATTTTTCACTTCCCATCCAACAATATTGAAATAAAAAAAACCCAGAAAATATATTTGCCAATCTTTCAGGCCTATCCAGACCTCTGTAACGAGTTCATTCTCCTATGGACCTCAAAGTAAAACATGGGGAGTCCTCACAATATTTGCACATCATATTTTTCATTTGCACCAAGTATCTACATCAATTCCTGTGTTAAAGATGCAGGCCATCTGCGGCCTGACTTTGGAATACACTTATCGCTCCACAGAAAGCTGCTCAACTCCTGCAACAGGATTCAACAACGCACAAAGAACAGCGATCCACTTCTCCTGTTCAAATAGAATGAAGTCATGAACACCTGGCAGATTTTACCTTGGCCCCTCCACCCGTACCCCGGCAGAGCAACACTAGAACAGCCAAGACCTCCTTCCTCATCAGAAGAACAACTCTGCATAGCCTGTGCGTTTTCCTCAGCGGCTTTAATGAGGTCATTTAGACATCGCTTAAAACGACTGTTCCAGTAAGAACCACCCCATAACCCCCTGGAACTTAACTTAGAGCAGAGTGCCTTCGCACAGAGCGGGCGGCACTACCGTGAGCGCACCCGGCTCCCACGCTCGGGCGGAGCCAGCAGGCGCCCAGGGGGAACTTTCCCTGGCGGTGGGTAAAGCCTTGCGCAGAGAGGGGGCGGAATGGAAAGCTTCCCCCAAGATCAGCTACACCCTGGAGGTGGGTGGAGAGTAAGCAGAGAAGCGAGAACCTTCCTCGGCAGCAGCTACACCCTTGTGCATAAGAGCTGATGGGGGAAGGGAACCAGCGAGGGACCGACGACGTTGTGCGGGAGGAGGGGGAGGGAAGCCCGGGCTCTCCCGGGCAGCCGCCGCCGCCTAAGCCAGCTTGGTCCGCAGCCAAACCCCACAGGAATGCAACACGGTCACATGACCTCCGGCGGACGTGCAACTCCCTTCCCTCTCCAGGGACACCCTGCGCCATCTTGTACTGACGCAGTTACAAAGGCAGGCACGAGTTGCTCCCCTCTCGCTTGTTTCCCGCTCCTCTCGGCACAGCCCCGGCACTATTTGGGAAGGAGAAGCCCAGGCCTGGTCCCGCTTTCCTTTTCGCCAGCTCTTCGGGGACACCCTGCCCGCGGAGTCCTCCCTGGCGTTGAGATCATGGCGCCCGTTTTCTCCCTTTGCCTCCCCCGGCAGCTCCCGACCCTGCCCAGCTGCGGCTGCCCCTGCTGCAGGATGATGTCAGCGCCAGCCAATCAGGGCACACCGGGCCACACGGACCGGCCCGGCCATTGGCTGCCGCGCCGCTCCCGCCCCCCTCCTGACTCGGGCTCCGCCGCGGTTCGCTGCGGAGCCGCAGCCAAGGCACAAGTGCGGGGAGGGGAATAGGAGGGGAAGGGAAAAAAAAAAAAAAAACCCTACACAAAAAACCGACAACCAAACCCACCAAGACGCCAGCCGCCATTTCGCGCAACAACAGGCAGAACCCGAGCGAGCAGCCCCAGCCAAGCGCCCTAAGGAGAGAGAAAGAGAAAGAAACAAGAGACACACGCACAGAAGAGTTAGACAGGAAAAAAATACCCACAGACTCCGCCATGATGACAAGACGTTTAATCGCCCCCCCTCCTCCCTCAGACTTAATGCCCCATTACAGCCGCCTCCTCTGCGTCCAACCAGCTAGCAGATCCCTTCACCTCGGCTCCCTCCTGCCGCAGCAGCAGCTGTTTAGAGCCCCAAACTCTCTGTGCCCAAGGTGGGGGGGACGCTAGTCTATGGCGCTGCTGCTAACTGCTTCTCCAGTCACCCGAATGTGGCGGCTCCATCGAGGCAGGGTAAGAGCTGCCAGCCCAGCTTTTATCTGGTGCCCCGAGTTTGCGCACTGAAGGAGGCTCGCTCAGCCCCTGGTGGGCGTCGAACGAAACCCCAGCCGCCGCCTCCCCTCCCTCCATCAGCCGTATCGCTGGAGGGGTTGAAGCCGGGCAGGGGAGGCAGGGCGGCGTACGGGTACAGCGGGAGCTGGGAGGAGATATGGTGGTAGGAAGAGGGGCTCCTTACGAATGGCCAGGTTTGTGTGTGCCCTGAAAGGCTGAGCGAGCTCCTGGCTTTGGCAGCGCCTGCTGGTCTGGGTGGAAGGGCGCCATTTCTGCTCCCCGAGCGCTGTTCCCTAAAGGGCAAACGAGGCTCATTCGCTGCTTGTCTTATTCCTGCAGAATAGAAATGCCTTCAGCGAGTGCCCTCGCACTCGCTGTAAGGAAAGAAGCTTTCTCCCACTTGCCTTTGAGTCCTAAAAGCTTCGGGGAAGATTCTCAGCCTCGAGTGTCTTACTGAAAATGTCAGTCAAAACCTCCTGAGCAGGTCTGCAAAAATTCCCGCTCCTTTCTTGGTCCCCTCTTCCCGCCCCTCAGGTAGTTTCTTCTGCGTGAGATCCGGCGGGTCTGCCCGAGTTTTCGCGCAGTTTAGGCCGAAAATGTGCTGTTAGAGATTCATAAAAAACACGTATGCTGACAGCATCGACGGTCGTGAGGAAGAAGCCGGAGGCTGAGGACGTGAGAGCGGCCGAGAAGGGAGTTTTGGCGTTTATTCCTCCGAGAATGCAGCTCTGACTCAGACACCCTGCCTCCGGCCCGCGCTCGGCCCCACAACAGGCCGGGACGGAGCCCCCGCCCCTCCCGCGCGGGCTGCGGATCGCCCCCGGCGCCAGCCCCCGCTGCCGCCGCCCCTCCTCCGCTGCCCTACTTCCCTCCTCACGGCCCCCCTGCCCAGCCCCTGCCGCAGTCTGCGGCCGCGCCCAGACCCCGGAGTCGTTTAGCATGTTGCAAAATGGACTCTAAGGGCTCGGCGGGCGCGGGCTGTGCTCCCGGCCCGTAAGCAAAATGGCGGCTGTTTGGCTTCGCCTTGGTAACCCTGCCCCTGTCAGGCGGGGCGGGTGAGCCCCGTGCAGGGGGAGGGAGGGGAGAGCGGACGCCATTTTCCCAGAGAGAGGCAGTGACATAGAAGGGAGCGTAGGAGGCTGGAGGGAGGGAGGCACGGGAGCAGCGGCGGCAGCAGCAGCAGTGGGGTTTGTACACAGGTCCCAGGGCAAAGGCGCCTTTGAGCTGGCCCCTGTAGGGTTCTGCGCACTGAGCAAGGCTTGGGGGGAGGGGGGGGTCTCCTCTTTCCCTTTTCTTTCTTTTACTAAAGCCTACTGAGGGCTGAGTCCTGCCTAGGGTAAGGATATCCGCAGTGGGGCTGTTGCATTGTTTTGGTTGGGATAGAGAAGGGGCTCAGCTGAGGGTCCTGCTGCCTGGCCTGTGACCATTACAGGTGAGTCTTTGGTTATTACCAGCATATTCTGCTGTGGGTGCTTTGGGGGAGGGGGAGGATGGAAAAAGAGAGTGAAATGCGACGGGAATGTCTCTGTACCTTCGGTGCGAGTATAACTCCTTCCCACCCTGAAATGTGTTTAATTTCTGTTCGAGTTGTCTTGAATTTGCTTTTCCTTTTGTGGGGTTTGGTTAAAAAATGGCAGGCTGTCGCTATATCTTATGAATATGGCGGGTTACTGTAACTGGAGGAGCTGAGGAGAATTTTTTGGCAGTTACACCAGATTTATGCATTATGCTTGGAAAATGAGCCAAAAGGAGCTATTATGTGACAACATAGGCTTCCTTGGGCTGGCGGTTTTCGGAACGGGTTTGTGCGTTATTGGGACTGCGTATTGAGTTTTACGAAGCTGGGGGAAGCTTATTCTTTTCCTCCATCCTGTATATTTTTGCTTTGTGGTACTAAAATGGCTCGTTATAGGCCTAATCTCTTTGCCTTCCACACCCCCGCCTCCCCGCCTGCCTCCGTGTTAATATCTCCGTTCTGTGGTGTAACCTGGACAAACGGAGAGCTGTCCCCAGGAGTTTCTGAGCCAATTTAAAAGGGGATCATTCTCCCCACCCCCTTTCTCGAGGCTGTAAGTAGTTACACTGGTGCACCCCTTTCTTGCTTTAGTTTCTGCAGCCAGTGTTCGTGTTCCCTGGGTGGCATATTTCAATCTCCTTCCTGAAGCTGTAAGTGTTAGTGGGTTAGACCGTATTGCTGCAGACACAGAGGAAGAGAAACAAACGGTTCACTGTGTACTACTTAATAGGGTAGAGAAACATAATATAGGCTGATGATAAAGGTCCTGTATCCCCCATACTCGGCTATTAGGGAATGTGTGGCGTCTGAAAGCCCTGAGGTCCCTAAAATGGTACATATTACGTGTCGTCAAAAGCAGAAGTTCAGTGCTGCATCTAGATTTAGGAATGTTTTACTCTGTTTATTTACAGTAGCTTAAAGGAATAATAACGAAGCATTTTTATTACTCAGGGTTCACATCAGAGAAAAGCAGGAGATATCCATAGCAGTACTTGCAATGCATGATTAATTGGTTATCATCACTGTACTTTTAAAGTTACTTTTAAAAAAATGTGGAGTAAATTTATTAATTTCCCTCTTTTGTCCTTTAGAGATTCTAAAAATGGCGGCCTCAGGCTGATGTTGTGGTAATCTAATCAGCTCGGGTCCTCCACACCCCATGCAGTGCGTTTGTCTGCAGCATATTAGTGTCTTACTATGTTTAAATGAAAAGGCTGTTCCCTTAAAATAACGTACAAAACATCTCTTGACTTTACTGCGATTTAAAAATGCTGTGTTCCAGCTGATTAATTTTATTGGTTATGTGTGTGAAAGGCAAGTGAACGAGACCACTCTTGTCGGGGAAAAGGGGGGTGGAATGAGGCAACATACTCAAGCAGCTCCTTCGAGGGGTGTGTATATGGTGCGGTAAGGTAATATGTATGTCAGTTTTGTAAATTGGAAAAGCTCCGGCGTTTGTGGTCGATACTGTACCACTGTCTGTCCTACTAGCGACATAAAATCAGTAATATTTATCAACGCGAGTAGTGGATTACGATCACTAAGACAGTCAGCTAAATTTTTTTGTGGAAACACATTTGTGAACGTCATGTTCATCTTCCAGAAAATACCTTCACTGGACATCGGTGTAGTAAATCCATGTATTCATAGTTTGAGAATACCAAATGAACTTAAGGGAATAATGCACGCAAGATTATAACCTGTTACTTTATTTAATGACATGGAATTTCTTCTGCCGTGTAATCTTGGCATTACATTTTTTTCTTCAATTTATTTTGTGTATTGCTATATAAATTGTATGTGTGATAATACACAGACAAGTACTGAGGGAAGGTGCGGTTCGTAACCTCTAATTTTTTTCCTAAATGAAATATGAACCTTTTAGTATCACCACTATAAATATGTTTGAGTGGGGGGAAGGGAGGTCACAAGGATTCATTATTTGATAGTTGGTGTAGTGTACTCTGATACATACTATAGAGGCTGCAAATCGTATGTTTTAAGCAGCAATAACAAAAAATAAATTTCCACCTTTTTTACTGCCTGTCTTTAATCTCATCCTTTAAATTAATGAGATATGAATTCCTATTTCAGTATAGCTTTAGAACCTTCTGGATTTAAGCAATCGAAAGTGAGGTATTGAAGGGGCAAAGCTGTCTTCAATCTGTGACAAATTTTAATACCATTTAGAAGCACTGATGTGGGATTTAAGGTATATCTGAAGTTGAACAGCAAGATAGTTAAACTTTTAGGGTGTTGCTAATGCATGCCTTTAGTGTGTTTTGAGGCCAAAGGCTGAGTGATTTCATTAATTCCCCAGTAATGCATGCTCCCATCATCTTTATTTATATAAATACAATTACTTTTTTCCTGAACCATGTCTTACTCTCTTTATTTAAAAGCACGTGAAAAAAACTTGTAGGAGTATACGGGCCTTTATGGAAACCTTTTGCCTTTTTCTTTCCTTGCCTTCAGTTGAAAGCTCCTGTTCTTGATGCTTTGTAGTTTGCAGCTCTTCATGGCCTCTGTCATGTTCTCAAGCAGATATCTGATTCACAATTACAGGAAAATAACTTTGTATACTTTACAAAAAGTGTTTGGGGGAGGGTAATGAAGTAACCTAAAAACTACTCATTTTCAAATTTTACAGCTTATTTCACGCACTAAGAACCTCTTGGGAGTTTAGAGATCTTCCAGAGTTTTCCTGTATGAGTTTTAATGAGTCAGTTTGCCTTCGTGACTCAGTTTCTTCATTTGTAAAAACAGATCTGTGATTTGTTTTAAGGAGATGAGACTACAAAACAAATTCGATTTTTTAACTCCGGTGATGTTTTTATTTATATATTCATAAAGAATGAAATACCGCCCGCCCCCAAACTAGCACAAACTTCTTGAAAGAGGGAAGGTTTGAAATTTAAATGCCTTCTTTTTTTAAGACATGTTTCTGTTTCACAAACATTGTGTTACAAATGCAGTAGTATGGATTTGAGTTATGAAACCATTTATGTATCTTGAAGTTTTTCATATCTAAAGGAAAAAATTGCTTCATTTTCACTTAGTCTTTTGGGTGAGTGTTTTCACCCTCTTGGAAATTCCAGAGGGGAAATAATACTGACTCTTCAGATTAAATCTAGGGAAAGTTTCTCTTAGGACTAAGTAAGCTTTTCAGGTTACTTGAAGGTAATGCAGCTCCTGATTTCCCTGGGACAATTTCAGCATACACAACTATTAAAGTTCTGCTGGAAAGCAGCAGAAATAGAGAAATCAGTGTCACACTGAAGGCTGAAATGTTTCTCCAGTTCTGATCTTGGTTTGACTAAGGACAGTCTTAATTTTGCCTGCACACTAATACTAATTTTAGTAAGGACTATTTGTGGGACTGAGTTAAGGAGTGGTGTATGTAATTGTGGAATCGTGGTATTGTTCTACCTAGATTAATGTAAGTGAAGGTTTAATGAAAATATTTTGCTGTTGTCACGTGACATTCTAACAAAATTCAGTGGGAGGGATATAGATGGGTGAAGATATAAAATAGAACCCAATTCAGATTTCTGCAGAGATCCTAAAGAGGTACATCTATGTTATTTGCCTCATGACTTCCTTACAAATGAACATTTGTGAATCTCTCAAAAGCAGATTTTGTTGGACAGTATTTTTTCAACAGGTAGACTGTTTAAGTGTTTCCACTGTGCAAATAGTTCTGATTTATTGCTGAGAGTGGCACTTAAGGCATCTCTGGGGGGAAAAACGTTTCTGCAGATGTGGAATGTGGATTAGAGAAAAAAAGCCTCAACTCCCATGTTTCCAAATTCTCTATTATTTAAAATATTAATTGTGCTGGTCTTTCGAATGGTACAAGATGGATATTTCTATCTACTCCAATGTTCACATTTTCTTAGTAAACAAAGAGTTGTATCCACAAAACCTAATCTCTTTGAGGATCCAAAATTCTGCTCATGACCTTCACATTACAGAAAAAACCTGCTGTAGTTGTGTTCAAAGAACTGCTGTTAAACTTTAAGGCATAACAAACAAATACTTAAAAGAAACTTTTTCAAGGTTTCATATACTTGCTAGGAGATACTGAGATTATTTTTATTTCCTCTTGCAAATCTTAATGTATTAATGAAACAGGCAAGATTCAAGCTGTGTTGGTTGTTAGAAAATTTTAATAAGGTTATTTGTAAACCTTTGAAAACAGTTTTATTGCACAGAGTATATTTTTTAACGTGCCTAAGTGGTTTTGTATCTTACTTTTCAAAATAAAAATATGGGTAAGAACTACAGTAAATCAGTGTTTGTTCAAGTTATGTGTTTCAAAAGTGAATGTGAAGAATATATTATAGTAGCACACAGATGGCATCCTGTGGCAGTAGAGTATGTTTGTTACTTTTGCATATTGTATTACCAGAGTGCTATCTCTTGTTTTATGTGATAGTTCATGTACTGCTTAGATGAAGATCCAGTGCTGTAAAAACTGAAGTGGAACTTTGAAGGGACCAGCAATTTTGCAAATCAAGGCACGTGCCAAAATAGTATTGTCCTTAGAGTTTAAAATTAGCACTTGGATAGTGTAGATACTAAAATTTCATATTGCAGGCTCAGGTTAAGGAAAGTTGTGGGTTTTTTTATTCTCATTTGTAGTTGTGGTTTTTGTATTTTATGCCATCATAATCTAGGTAATCATTCACTTTTATATCTTCATCACAAAAGTAAATTACCATCAAGTTCAAAGACAAGGTGATAAGACCAAATTTTAATGACATTATTGTACTTTATATTGCAACTTAAGAAGGAAGCCATATAATCTGTTGTTGGCCCCCTTATCATATAATGGTGTGAGTTGGAAGGGACCTTCAAAACCACTTTGTTCCAACGTCCTTGCCATGGGCAGGGACACCTTCCAGTAGAGCAGGGTGCTCAAAGCCTCGTCAAAGTCTGGCCTTGAACTTCTGGGAATGGGACATGCACTGCTTCCCTGGGCAGCATGTTTCTAGTGCTTCAGCACCCTCACTGTAGAGAATTTCTTCCTACCATCTAATCTAAATCTCTCATCTTTTAGTTTAAAACTGTTCCCCCTTGTCCTATTACTAGCTACTCATGTAAAAAGCCACTCTTCCTTTTTTTTATAAGCCCCCTCTAGTACTGAAAGGCTTTGTTGAGGCATTTG
Source organism: Acrocephalus scirpaceus scirpaceus (assembly GCA_910950805.1). Taxonomy (NCBI): domain Eukaryota; kingdom Metazoa; phylum Chordata; class Aves; order Passeriformes; family Sylviidae; genus Acrocephalus; species Acrocephalus scirpaceus. The sequence continues at coordinate 13,160,836 of OU383777.1, forward strand.
GAGCCTTCTCCAGGCTGAATAACCCCTGTTCAGCCTTTGTAGGAGAGGTGCTTAAGCCTCTGGTTTGTCTTTGTGACCTCCTCTGGATCTGCTTTAATAGATCCACTTCCTTGTTGTGTTGTAGAGCTTGACAAAGAACTGCAGGTGGGATTTCTTGGGAGTGGAGTAGAGGGGCAGAATCACCTCCCTTGACCTGCCACCCACACTGCTTTTGATGCAGCCCAGGGCACGGTTGGCCTTCTGAGCTGAGAGTGCACACTGCTGAGTTGTCTCATGCTGCTCATCAACCCGCAAGCCTCTGTCCTCCTCAGGGCTCTTTCTCCACCCATTTGCTGCCCAGCCTGTACTTGTGCTTCCCTGACACGGGTGCAGCACCTCGCACTTGGCTGTATTGAGTTTCATGAGGTTCACACAGGCCCACCTCTCAAGCCTGTCAGGGTCCCTCTGGTTGATATCCCTTCCTTCCAGCATGTTGGCCACACCACAGAGCTTCATGGTGTTGACAGGTATGCTTAGAGTGTTTAATCCATGTTGCCAACAAAGGTTTTAAACAGCCGTGGTCCCAATACCAGTTGGTGAGGTATGCCACTCATCACTTGTCTCCACTTTGACATCAAGCTTGACAGCTTGCAACTCGTACGAGTGCAGCCATGCAGCCAGTTCCTTATTCACCAAATGGTCCATCCATTGAATTCATGTCTCTCTCCATTTCAGAGTTAAAGATGTTGTGCAGAACAGCTATTTATCAGTCATAGAAACTGATAAAACTAATAGCCTGTGTTTGCCACTCAAGAATTTAAAGTTCTGTAGAGAATGGTAGATTAGGGTCTTTTACCTTGAGGAGTTCTGAATATTTAAATTTGTTTGGTGTTCATTACTCTTTAACTCTTCTAAATTGATAGGGCTGAAGATACTTTTTGACAGGGATGCTCTTAGCTTGGCTTGAGTAGACAGAGGGACCTAACTTCTTATTAGAATGGTTATAATGGGCCTGAAAATTGGGTTGAAAATTGTATCACAAGACAGATGATACTCGAGTCTAGACAGTTAATCCTGCTTTAACTATTGGTTTAAAGACAGTTTTCCATTAAGGAGTGGTTTTAATCAGTTCTGCTTAAACTGAAGACTTGAGAATTACAGCAACCTATATATAACTTTTGAGGAAGGTACAGAGTGATTACACGTCTCTTTTGGTTTCCAAGCCTATCATTCTAGAACTATGAGAGAAACATGAATACTTTATATATAATTCATAAACAATACAGTAGTTATTTTACTGGTGATATGGGTAAGATTCCTCCCTCAAACGCCTCACCAAGTAATTCTGCTGATTTTTTTTTAAATTCTGCTTAGGATAGGAACATTGATGCAAATCTTTAATATGTTTAATATTAAGGATTTTTTTGAATGACTGTGTTGTGGGGTTCTTTTAAATGCTTGTTCTCTGTTTTACTTTCCAGTGGTATCTTTTGTGCTGAAAGACAAAAGCCAAACACTGCTTTTTGTTCCCTTCCATGTGGCAGTAATAGTGAAAATTAAAGCTGTTTATTGAGCTTCCATTACTGGGCAGAACTTCTTTGTGCTTATTTAAAGATCAGGTATTCTATATCTCTGTTACTACAAGTGAAAAACATATAGAAACCTCAGTTGAAGAAAACTATAGAGTTAAATGCATGGAATCGAAATTTCTTACCCCAAATAATACAGTTTTGCCAAATAATTGCAATTGAAGATAAATTCAGTTTTGTTTTCTTGAAAGTAGGAAGGATCTTTTGATCTTTACACTTCTGTGGGTTTTTGTGTGTCCTTGAACATGAAATAGTCTCTCCATCTGTTCCCTCATTTTTTCTTGCCAGTATCTTCCCCAAGTTTTTGTAAAGAACATTGAAATACTGCCAGATTGTTACCAAAAGATACAGTCCAGGTTGAACTGTAGTTAAAATTACACAGAGGAGAACTAACTGCCAGAAGGAATTAAAAGTTTGTGTTTGAAAGAATGTGACTTTCTGACTTGCTTGTGTTTAGATTCCTAGGCATAAATATAGCAGTTAGGTGAATGTCTACAAATTGTTTTCATGAGTGAAAGTAGAAGCACTCTTGAGCTATTTAGGTAAATCAAATGCCACAGATAAAAAAGAGGAGCTAGTTTTTGAAATTACATAAATAAAAACATATCAAAATAAAAATATGCTTAGCTGAAGTCAGACTTGGAATAAGTCAAAAGAATTTACTTCTTCTGTAGTAGGTAGCTAGTAATTACAGTGGACTCCCAAGTCTTATTAAACAGCTTAGAAAAAATTAATTAGTTACTTGGTATCAGTGAAGCCTACAAAATGTTTATAGTGTTGAAGGCAATACCGATATCTATTTTTAGCCACATATTTTTTCCACCCCAAAATATGTACTTGTTGGGAAGAATATTGGTGACTGAATCACCATGAGGTATACACTGTTATATTAAATAAAAAATAAATAAATGTAGCCCATATAGTTGTAAATGTGAATTAGGGTATTTTTACACCATGTGGGCTGTATATATGTGTAGAAAGCCTTTATGTTTTAGAATGTTTGTCAAGAATAATAATGCAAGGTAACAGATCAGGTGTTTTCTTCAAGAGTAACTGCTAAGCCACAGGCAGTTTATCTAAGTTTAATCAACAGCTTTTTATCATTTTATGCTAGATGCAGAAATAATCATTTGCAGTAAAATAGTTGATGCAAAAAAAGACATAAAGCCAAGGTATTTTTACTGGGAAACTACTTTATTAGTGTTCTTAGCCTTTGAATTTTTCTGTAAAGGCATTTTACATTTCTCAACAGGCTAATGTTGAGTAGCTAATATATATTTCTCCAAGCAATAAGCAATATTGCTATGAAAAAATAATTTTTCTCCTCTTCATGTGCTGTACTTGTTTTGTATTTTACAGTTCCTTGGCTCTCCAGCTCAAATAATTGATGGGTTTGGAATGGCTAGGCCTTTTTTCTTGTGATTTATTTTCAGAAGTATGGCAGATGTTTAGTAAATTTACAGACATCAAGCAATTGGCAGTTAATTTTCAATCCTGGGTGTTGGGTTCTGCAGCTAGAAAACCTAAAATCTGTAAGAATGGTGTGCGTTGGTATATCTCTGCTTACTGCTTCTTTGATAGATTTCTGTTCAATAAACTAATTCTTATTCTTTCTGGAACTGCTTTTACCTTTATTTCCCTTCTACCACTCATTCTTTTTCTCTTCCTAGTCCCATATTTTGTCTAACTTCCACTGAGAGAAGAAAAGGAGTGAAGAGAGAGAAGAGGTAAGGGCAAGTCTTCATGTTTTAAGAGACTGGCATAAATATTGGAGGAAGAGACCTTGCTTTCACTCACAGAAATAAGCAAGAGCAGTACTATTGTACCAGAAAGTAAAGGAAAATAGTTTATGTACAGTGGAAAGCAGCTTTGGTGTATAGCAGAGGCGTGGCTAAACTGGCAGACTGACTCTTGGTTTGTACTTAAAAGTGTGGCTTGCTTTGTGCAGACTAGAGTCTATGGTAGTGCATGTTATGACCCATGTACCGATGGAAACCTTGTTACATGATGGAAACTCAAAGTTTTTATGCATAAATCTTGGATACCATGAAGGAGGCAGGGGGGTTTATTTCTCTGTTTTAGATACTAAACTCTGACCAACTCAAAGTTTGGCTGTTATTCCAAACGTGACTGTGGTCTCCATTGAATGTAAAATCCTGCGTTTGTCTAGGATGTTCATAAGCTGAAACAGGTTGCCCAGAGAAGTTGTGGATGTCTTGTTGCTGGAGGTGGTGAGGTCCAGGCTGGATGGGGACCCTGAGCAACCTGGTAGCAGAGGTGTCCCTCTACGGTGGGGATGTTGGAACTGGATAATCTTTTAGGTCACTTCCAACCCGAGCCAATCTGTGATTCTATGCTACTAAATCATGCTTATTGGCACTATTTTAAAAGCAAAGTTGGAGGAGTCTTACTTCATAGTTGGTTGTAATAACAGTGTTTCTTAAATAAGCTAGTCCAATGATTAAGTAGGTCTGTGTCAGTACAACCAATAATGTAATAAAACAAATTTGGCAGGGCTAAGTAACTTCATAGACTTGAGCTCTCTGAAGCTTACTGAAAATCCAAAAGGAGATGAGGGCAGCTATGAGCAGTGTACTGTGAGGAGCAGGGAGAGGAAGAATAATGATTTTAGCCATTATCTGTCCTATGTGACTTGAAACCAGCCATAGCAGGTACACTTTTGGGGTTTTGTCTGTCTGACAGGGCACATGAGAAGGAGGTAGATGGACATGAGTACTGACAATGTGTAGGTGACCCTGAACAGCATAGGAGGTTATTGAGGGGCTTGTGAGTGAGGCTAGAAGCAGTTCATATTGTGATGAGGAAGAGGATACTGCTGAGAGGGATATAGAGAACATTAAATCAGTGGGAATGTTTGAGCACACACTACAAATACCAGGTTTCTTCTAGAATAAGTTGTTGCTTCTATATGATTTGCAGGAGTTGGTCATTAATAGCTCTTAATTTGAATATTTGAGTGTGCCTACTATGTCTTACCTTTCCTAGTCTCCTTTTTTTTTGTCTCAGCACAAATTAAACTGCTAACTTACCTGTTGGGTTACCATAGAAAGCAGTGAACAGTAGCTAAGGTCTTGAATTTGGACTTGCAGTTGTTTCTAAGCCTGCACAGTTCTTACTGCAATTGCAGTGGTGTAACATCTGGAAGTTGGATATCCATCCTAATCTCTTAGGAAAATCTGTATGGTTATGTAGCATGTTAGGGGAAACAGAGAAAACTTCCTTGTATGTAAGATTAGTCATTTATTCATGTATTGTGCTTCTGAATCTGATTAAAGGCGTGTTACCTTCTGAGAAACGGACAGCAATGAATAAATATTGATTACTTTATACATTTATTTATGGTATGTGTAGATATGCTGCATATTTTTTCCATATTTGTGTGTTGATACAAACATATATGTGTACAGTATAGTTCATTTTTTGAAAGATATCTAGAGTGTACCATTAAGGTGCCACTTTCTCTTGCTAATTTGGAAAATAATCTAATTCTTGTTAGACTTGTATACTCAGAGCAGCAGTAGAAAGTAGCAGTTTAGAAAAGCATGATTTTGTTTAATGAAATCTTCTTTAAATCGCTCTTATTCCTTTCCTAATTAAAAAAAAAAGCTTAAAAAAATCAAGCCCAACAAATAAACAGAACCCAACACACACATCTCCCAAACCAAAAACAAACAAACAAATTCCAAAGGGGCAAAAACCCTGTAGGTAGGAAAGCCGAGTAGTAAAACTTAGTTTGTTGGCCTTGTCACAGTTCAGGACATTAGTTTTCACTCTGTGGTTGTGAACTCTGAAAAGCTATTGATAGCTGCATTTTTAGTTAGATTTCTCCTGTAGAGATTGTGCTAGGGCATAGGTAGATCAACTTTCTTTAGGTCCATTCTTGTGGATTTCTTGCGGTCAAGGGTGGTTCCCACGACCAGGGGTTAAAATTACTGGCCTGTAGATCTGAAGGAAAGTATGACAAGAATTGCTTTTGCTCATGGTTGCAAAATGTGTGTACACATATGATGTAATTGGAGGGAGGAGGAGAATGTTTAGATTGCATTCTCAGTAAATGCAGCTTACCCGTAGAAGATGCATGGTGGAGTAATAAAGTACAATAAAACAGAATACTACCTTTTGGCCATCTATTACCTGAGATGACTTTGTATAAACAAGTAACTAACAATAACATGCAGAAGTCAGCAGAAGTCTGAAAGCAGTAATACAGCCTTGGAAATCTTTGCTTCTTGCCTGAAATACCTTATTGATATGACGAACTGTGATTAGTTTTGTAGTGATCCTTTGTTAGTTTGGAGCCAACCTGGACTCACAGTAGTGTGAATTTTCTACTGGAAGCAAGTGGAAGTTAAGAGTGTTGGTTTGGGCTTAGTGCTGTAGAACACTTTTACATTCAAATTGACTTTAGTTACAACCAGGTTAGCATTGTGTGCTGGTTAAACAGAAAGGTCTTGCTTGATTCAAGACTTTTATGCAGATAGTTTATGTGTTTTAACACTGATTTATTTTGATCTGTAAATCTTGTAACTCTTCTACTCTTTCTCTTGTTTCTTGGTCAGTGCTTGAGTGGAAAATTGACTGTTTCAGCAATTTCATTTGTTGCTTCAACTTAATTCCCTTGAGATTTGTACATAGCTCATGAAAAGGAGCCTTCATATATACTGTGTGTATTCTTACACTTAATACTGCTCCAGGAAATGGTTACTAATTTCTTGCTGGGATTTAAAGGTGTGAGGGAAGGGGTTTACCAGTACTCCTAGTTTAGCAAAAGAGAGCCTCCTCTGTGCTTGTGTTCAGGGGAAATAAGTTCTGTATAAACGTGAGGTGAACTGTCCATTGCTGGGTAAGTTGGGAAACAATGTAACTTTTTAGGTGTTGGGGACTGACAATTGTTCTTTGCCGTTTCACTTACTCAGTTTACTACATATGAGAAAGTTACCACTTTCACTTTTTATGTATTTTGCAATGCATATTTCAACTTAAATAGTTTTGCTTTTGAGGAAGGATAGTTGTCATATGTAGATAGGCTAGAAGGTTTTGATTAATTTTTCAACTCTGGTTATATGGATTTTGTATACGGACCTTGTGAAAATACAGAGTAGGCAGAATATAGGGATGGTAATTTGGTTAGCTAATATTTCTGCAGTGGCATTAGTTAAGGACTTAAAGATGAAGTTGAATGCGTCAGTATAAAATCTAAATAATTATTTATCTTAAACCAGCACTGTAGCGTCTAATGCAATAGCCTAATTATAGGCTAATTTGACTAAGATTTTTCTCCTTAAACCTCTGTGTTTAGGGAGGTCCTGGTAATTCTCTTAGCAGAGGCATTCTGTGATGAAATCTCCCAAATCTTGAAACATCTAAACCATCTAATAACTATTTTTTTAATCATGTAATTGTAGACAGGTAATGGCTGATAACTGCAATTGGCAGAAAAAAATATTAAAGAACTTTACATGTATATTGAAGTAATAAAAACGGTAACAAATAGATTTAGTATTATAAATAAACAGTAACAAATAGATTATATTGTGAGAAACTTGAACTGATTCAGCAATCAGCGTACTTAAGTTAGTGTAGTCTGTGTATGTGGGAAAATTCTTACATTTGAGGTAGGATATAATTTACTTGTAAACTTAGTTCATGATTCCACTTCTGTCCCTTTATAAATCAGAAAACAAATGTTAAGTTTCAAGTGGCTTTGAATTCCGTTCCAAGCTTCTATAGTAAATGTATTCTTTTGTATGCTTTTTGCTTTTTTGTATTTGTCACATGAGAACAGAATCTGAAAATTGATTCATGGGAAGGGGAAAACAAGGAACAAGTGAGACTGTGTAAAAGCTGTCAGAGATGTGAAGAAGAGCAGCCAAGACAGCTTTCATTAATTTTTTTTTCCCACTTTGGTTTTTGTACTATTAGATGTAAACACGGTTTAAAAAACCTCCAACAAACTAAAACCCCTCACCATATTGTAATAAATAATACTACTGTAAGTATTATAAGTAATAATGCTATCTTGATATATTAATGTCTCTTTAGGATTTTTTTTTTATGTTTAAGACAAATAAATTGTTACTGGTGTTGCCACCATCTCTTATCACTGATTTTTATGAAAAGTTTCTTATCTATGCATCTAAGCAAGAGCTTTAGTATTCTTAGACATACAGCATAGGGTCTAGTAGGTTTAAAACTGCTGATGTAGTTTCAGGAGAACACACAACTTCTGATTTAAGAGCTGAGCTGTCTGTATTTGGGGGCTTTTCCTCCTTTATGTACCTGTGGAAAAGTTTTTTTTCTTCTGACGTGACACAAGTGATCTTAGCAGGACATGACAGAAAGGAAACATGCGGTCTCTGTAAGACCACAGAATAATGTTATTTTAGTGGAATACCTCAGGGATAATGTGTGTTATTTCCTGTTCTTTAATGCATAAATTATGTTCTCTGTATAAAGCCAGAAAGATTAATATTTTGTAATTTATTATGCTCTTATACTTCTGTTGTTTGAGTGTAATTAATTTTTACAAAAAGGGTCTTGGTGTTATAAACAAAGTGGATCATGAAAAGTATGGTGAGGCTTCAAGTATTTCAGGCTTGGTGTGGCTTTTGCGTCAAAAAGCTCCTGTGTATTCTCTAGAGACAATAGGAAGTGCCATTAAAAGTGTAAACCAATATGAATGAACTGTGAAGTGTGATGGGTGTGAGGAGGTCGATCTTGTACAAGATAGATGTTTTAACCAGATTGAACAGAAATTTGTCTGGGGTTTAAGATGAACATTTATTGTTAGGGCAAGATAAACTTTTTTACTGCTACTAAATAAAAGCAAAATTTATTTGAATAAGGGATGTTTCTTTCTCTTACAGTACAGCTGTAGGGTGATTATGAGAAAATTTGGTGAATCTAAGAAATTGCCAAAATTCTTTCAGGGCTTAGAGTGTACTATCACTAATAGAGTAGACTATAACAAGATTGGAGGGCCTCTGCTGTTGTTAATTAAAATAAAACAGATGAACCACTTTGCCCAGTAAAGAGCTGATGAATGAACTTGGGCTAGCAGTTTTTACATAGTGGCTTTTAACTCTATGACCCTGAAATTACCTGGAAAAGCCAGTGTGGTCTTCCTATCTTTGAAATTCACGTACTGCTTGAAGAAAGACTTTCTTAAAAACCAAGTTGCAGAAATGAAGGTACCTATGAAAACAGTTTCTGAAAGGCCATGGATGACAGTTTATCAGAGTTCTGAAAAAATAAATACTCAAAATAGATGGATACTTTCAGGAATTGGAAAGTACCAAATCATGACAGCAGATAGTATTTTATGACTCAACTAAAATACCAAGCTTCAAAGCAATCTCTTCATAGATCAAATTCCCCAGTGGTTGTGTTACTTTCTTTCTGATCCTATAAAAATATTGGGAATATTAGTATGTCATGACAATGCTTCTGTTTCTGACATGGCAGAAAATAATTATTTTCCATCATTCCAGATTTGACATCACTGTAGCGATCATAATTGGATGGCCTATATATGTAAGGTCACAGTTTTGTGTAATAAGTGTGTGTAGTGTTATTAATTTATCCTAGGTCACCCCCCACTTCCATTACGAGCATTTGTTGAGGATGGCTACTCATAAATAATGAGCAATGTTTGAATTAACTTGGCTGTGTAGGTATTGCAAGCTGGTGACTGCCTCCATTCTTCCATATTAACTATAGGCAAAGGAAAAGCTTCAGAAGGTTCTCTATGTGTGATGAAGGTGGTAAAAACCAGTGAGTTAGTATTGCAGTCATGTTCCACTTCCTTTTAGATGAAACATCTGTGTAATGCTCTTCAGGCAAAAAAAAATCTTGATTTGTCAAGTTTCTGATTTTCTCAGTGTAGATCAGGGTATTAGAATTTTTGACTGATTTCTGACAGAGCTATATTTGAATGGCTTATCGTAGGGTAGGAAGTTTGTTTTGGCTGTGTCCCCCCTTTTTTTCATTGGGATATTTTTTGGGGTTGTTTTGGGGGGTGGTTGTTTTCTTTGGTTGTTTTTGTGGTGTTTTTTTAGCAAGAATGGTGATGTATTTGCTTTGTCAGGGATTGTCATTAATTGGGACATGCATTAGCCATTGATTTTCAATCTATACATAGCTCTGAAAATACTTGCCTAAGTCTTTATTACATTAAAAAAAAAGCCCCAAATACCACTTGATTTTCAGATTCGGTAAGCAGGTCTCTTCTTTTTGTGTTGACAGTGGAGGTCACTTGAATATATGATGATTTGGTAAGCTCAGTTGTTTTGTGTAAGTTTGGAAATGTCACAGCCCATGAGACAGCTGTCTAAGCATGTTCTTCACTTCCATCAGTCTCCAGGGTGTTTTTGCTTGCGTTATTTTACAGCAGATGCTCTACCTGGTCAGAAATGTTTAAAGAAAATGTTTTAAGAAAAACCACACCACCACCAAAATCAAGTTTCAGTGCAAGAAACATCTTTCTAAGTGAGGATCCCAGTATCTTTCAGACCTACACTGAACCACTAAAGCTGTTTTTTTAAAATTGCCTAGTAACAGGCATAAAGTAAAAGCTCCATTCTTCTAATGATTTGTTAGCATAGGTCACACTGCAGGGGGTAATGGAATGGCCGTTAACCCTGGGCTAGCTGATTTACCTGGATTTTAAAAATTCATGGTTTCCTTTCAGTTTTTGGGTAAAATTTTTACTTTTTTGGAAGATGAGAACTAAATGATGAGCGGATGTTTCCTGTAAGTTGTTGGTGCAGCTGTTCAGGGTTCTGTCCTGTGAATGGAGTTACCTATATGGTGGGAAAATGAGTGCTCACTTAAACTGTTGGGGGGGCTTACAGTTTTCCCAAGGCTTCTGCTGACAATATTCTATGCCTCCTTTTGATTTAATGTGTTTTTCTTGCTAACTTATTGTTGAAAATACTATGTTTTTTCTTAATTTTTTGCATAGCTAGTGATGCGGTTTGTTACTTGTGGTACTTAGAAAGAAAACTCTCAGTGTTTAATTGAGGAAAGCAGAATATTTCAATGGCTACTTGGCTCAATAGCTTTCCAGTTCATTCTCTTTGGTATCTCTCATAATAGGACCAAAACACACCTTTTGCTGTCTAGAAGGAGAATGAACTAACTGTAGGTTTAGGCACTTCAAACATCTTGGCATGTTCTAAGTTAATTGCCAATCTTCAGTAGTGTTGAAGACTTGATGCCATCTCATACTTGAAGACATGAGATGCCATCTCATATCTTGAACGTGCCACTTTGTGATCCTGAAGTTGCTGACCTAATCTATAAAAGAAGATAATTCAGATGTAATTCACAATCCATTTTTCACCAGGGGCTTGTGCTTTTTGTCAATTTGGCAAGGATAACATGTTAATATGAAGTTCAACCAGGAAAAATGTCGGATTCTACACCTGGAATGGGGTAACCCTGGATGCATGGACAAACTGGGGAATGAGAGGCTGGAAAGCAGCACCACAGCAAGGGGTCTGGGGGTCCTGGTCAATGACAAGTTGAACGTGAGTCAGCAGTGCCCTGGCAGACAGGAGTGTCCGGGGGGGCATCAGGCACAGCATGGCCAGCCAGGCAAGGGAGGGAATTGTCCTGCTCTGCTCTGCACTGAGGCAGCTTCACCTCGAGTGCTGGGGGCAGGTTCAGGCATTACAATACAAAAAAGACATTAAACTACTACAGTGTGTCTAAAGGAGGACAACAGAGATGGTGAAAGACCTTGAGAAGAAGCCATATGAGAAGTGGCTGAGGTCACTTGGTCTGTTCAGCCTGGAGAAGTTGAGGGGAGACCTCACTGCAGTTACAACTTCTCATGAAAAGGAGGGACAGACACTGATCTCTTCTCTGTGGTGACCAGTGACAGGACCTGAGGGAATGGCCTGAAGTTGTGTTCGGGGAAATTTAGGCTCCATATTAGGAAAAGGTTCTTCACTCAGAGGGTGGTCATGCACTGGAACAGGGTCGCCAGGGCAGTGGTCACAGCACCAGCCTGACAGAGTTCAAGAAGCATTTGGACAATGCTCTTGGGCAAATGGTGTGGCTCTTGGGAATGGCGTTGTACAGGGCTGGGAGTTGGTCTTAATCCTAGTGGGTTCCTTCCAGCTCAGCACGTTCTGTGAATCTGTGAAAATATGTTGATCTCAAAGTTGTTGTGCTCGTGTAGACATCAGCTAAGATACAACATTTTGTATACATCATTTTTGATGTGAGAGGAGTGTCTTTATTAGGCACAGTATGTACTTCATTGCAAAGTGGTCTGTGGTCTTGCAACTTTGACATTTTGGAAAGAATTTGCAGTTATTCATTATGTAAATGCTGAAGATACTGGGCTATTTTACATAAATTACCTAGTCACGTGTAAGTCTTGGTCTGTATTAGTGTATAAAAGTGCATTAATTTACTGATCTGTGAACTGCTGAGAGCTGTTTGCATTTCTCCTGTACTTGGTTGGGTGTTCTGCCCTATGCAGTAAAGGAAGTGGGGAAGTACTCCTTTTAAAAAATCACTTCCAAAACTGCCATTGAACGGGCATAGTATCTTCTAATGGTGATTTATTTAAATGGGAAATGTTTCCTATCATTATTGTGAATTAACGGAATGATTTTGTTTTTTAAAAAATACTAAACGGTAGTCAAGACATTAGATTTATTTTTTTTGAAGTGCAAAACAAAAGTTAACAGTGCTGCCTAAGACCTACTTGAAAATTCTCTAGCTAGGTTTCTGTTGAAAGGTACAGCAACTAAGCTTTGACAGCACAGGGCAGTAAGTAAATGTATTTAGTAAATCTGCCATAAGGTGAGTGTCTGGCACTTCCCTGATTGTGCTGGGGTTTTTAATCATAAATTTGTCTATGTGTAATATTTTCAAGTTCAGATGTTAAGATCATCACACTTTTTAAAGAAGTTTATTTGCAGTTAACTTTTAGAGAAGATTGAATATTTCCCTTTCCTTTTGGTTGTGTAAAATAATACTAATGAAAGAATTGTGGCAGATGTAAGTGGCAAATTTTTATTAAAATACGTGATGTAAAATTGCCTGTGTTTAAAATAAACTGACTTAATCTTCTGCATGTTTTGTTTTGTTTTTGACAGGGTTTGTGGATGCACTTAGATGTTTGCAATGAGCACTGTGGCTGGCATGCCCCAGTGTTTTGGATACCAATGCATAGGACTCCGTAGTAATCGAATTTATCAGAAACGAACGTCATGAGCATAGTGATCCCGTTGGGGGTTGACACAGCAGATACTTCTTATTTGGAAATGGCTGCAGGCTCAGAGTAAGTATGTGAACATAATTTGTAAGTTTTCTTACTTATTTTTTAATTACTTTCATTTTTTCATTCATTACTGTTTTTTGAATACAGTTGGAGAAAACTTAAAAGTTTCCTTAGTTCTGTTGAATCTTTAATTACTTAAATTAATAACTGTCACTTTATTCTTATGTCAGTTTCTCCCACTTCAGGGGGAACAAAGGAGAGAAGCTAAATGTTCCTACAAGCACATATTTTCCTTGCTTATCAGACTGAGAAATAAAGATGCTTCTTGGTTTACTTGTCACACTTCAGATACTTCACCATTTTAGTTTCCTTTTTAACTACATGTGAAAATTTTTTTTGATCCTGAATCAAAGATTAATTTATTTGGTGCATTAAACTGCAAGAAAGTAGTAGTAATTAAGACAAGGGTTCATTTCTTAATGAAAATTGAAGGCCTAGCTTAAATGGCTAATACCGTGTCTTCAGAAAGTTATTTCTAATTGTAAAGCTAGTAGAAAAATCATTCGTTTAGTAATGGTGTATAAGGGGTTATGAAGAGGCAGTGAAATCATGCATTCTGTAAACTCTGGCTTTGTACAAAATATTGTAGTATAGTGAGTTTCTGGGTTTTGGGGGATTGGAAGGGTGGCTTGTGGGTTTTTTTGTTAAGTTTTGGGGGAGGTGTTGTGCATGTGCGGTTTTTTGTGTTGTGGTTGTTTTCCATTTTTTTCCTCCTGGTCTCCTCTACAGTATTGATGGGTTAAGGTTTAGGTGGTTTTGATTTCTGACTGGATACGTTTCTTGTCAAACCTTTCCATGGGTGTAGCATCAACATGACTGTCAAATGTTTAAGAAGCAAGTGATTTTTCTTTCAAACTTAAAAGGAAACTTCGAGCAGAACTCTAGAACAGCTTTTTAAAGGGATGTTTCTCTACTTCCAGTTCTTCCAGTGCTTCCAGTTATATATGATGCTATTCTGGGTTTGTGCTGTTGATTAGAAATTAACCAAGAATTTGCAGTTCAAAATTTTTTGTTACATTAAAATTTTAAAGTTGTTTTACCTTTTCATGTTATGAGTACTATTCACCTCGGTGCGGAAATTTTTTTGACTTTAGTGAACCACTCACATTTCTTTTCATTATCTTTTCCTGGTTTTTTTTGTGTTTAGAGAGGGTCATGATACTTGAGGTTGCTGACATTCCTTGCAGACACAGCATGTCATGCTGAAATTAAAATAAATAAATTTAGTTGTCAGTATAAACAAGATAGAGTTCACAATGTGTTATTTGCTTGATACTGTGGCAGAGCGACCCAGTTAGGAGCTGCTTTTCTTCAGATATTAAGTGGCTGTGACCAGTTAGATTAATTCTTGTCAGCTCTGCTGTACTCACGCTGAAATGTGTAGTTGCAGGATTGGTGTACGCTGACTCAAAAATCATGTCGTTGTCACAAGAAGCGTGACACAAAGGTGTGTCCGTAACCTACCAGCTTACACAGTTGTAAAGCTTTTCTATCACCATCTGTGTGGTTTACTTTTTGGTTCTTGTACATTTTCTTTCAGAGAGTAGCATGTTGGATATAGAGTGTATTAATAACAGTCCTAGATGGTCTTTGAGCAAGTTCTGGGGTTTTCCCAAGAGGGAGGAGCTGGAATTTTTCCACTGTGACTGGCAGGTCTGATATTGCTTCATCAGTTGCTGAAACATGAGCAAACACAAGAACGGGGGAGTGGCAAACTTGATTATGCAGGAGAAGCAGCTTAGGAAAAAGCTCTTTGTGTAGTGCAGTGTATTAGTGCTGAAAGGTTTTTCCTTATGCTTCGAACCAAGGCAAAAGCCTATTAAAAAAGCAGATAGTTTCTATGACTAATAGTTCCACATATTATTTTAATAATTGTAGCTAATAGCTGTGTGTAGAATAGTCTCCTAAGAGGTTTAAGGATCTTAAAAATTGGGATCTTATGTTTGTTTCTTACGTTACGTGTACCTAAGTAGGGTCTCCAGAGAGATCTTCGTGTCATTTTAGTCAAAATACACATACTCCACCTTTACTTGTAGATTGTACTGAAGATGAGGATGTGTGACTTCTTAGTGGTAAGGTCCTTGTAGTAAGCAGAACAAGCCATTTGTGAAGGTTCAAAATGTGCTTCCTGGCTTCAGAGAGTGCTTGTGTAGCATAGAGCATACGTAAAAGCTACGCATTGGGAAATACCATTGATGGAACTGCTTTTCTGCTTTTAATATTTATACATGTTCCTTAGAGAGAAGGCCTGTATGATAAACCTCACAATCCCAGTGTACAGATCACTGTGTTGAGTTCAGTATCCAGGAGAAAAAGAACATTGGTGTAGTCTTAAATACAGATAATATCGGGCTAGCCTGTACTTGCAGGGCCTGCTACAAGGTGCTTAGGTAGCAGAACCCACTCCATGGTAGAGAAGCAGTCCTTGGTTCTTGTTGTCTTGAAGCCTGTCAAGTGTCTTTGGTTAGATGAAGTGTCTTGAAATAGAAAATGTTATTTCTCATGCAAAATATATGGTGTTCTTTTATCTGAGATGACCTTCAGGTGTGCTGGTACAAACAGGGAACAAACCTGAACTCCTTGAAAATTAGACCTATCAAACTGGATTGTGGAAGATTGATGTTGCTGAGAATGCATTTGGAGTTCTGACACATTTTCAGGAAGTACTCTTAGCTAGGTTTTCACAGGCTAAAACGTGGATACCCCATCTGTCTTTGAGCATTTTAGTTTTAGATTTTGTTTCCCGTTTGAATATCTGCATATTTATGGAAGTTGTTGATGGCCCCAAATTCTAACTGATTGTATTTTGCGTATTAGTCAAAAATTGTGTGGATTTTTTTTTTTTTAATTTATTACTAAATGGTCAGAAATAAAACAGTATTTAAAAGGAATGAAGTGAGAGAGATCACGTTTTAGAGATGAACTTTCTTTGAATCATTGCTGGTTGATTTCCTTAATACAAGTTAACTAGACATGTGTAGGGACTGAGGTTTTGTAAATTAACTGGTGTCGTGTGTTACTTTTCGTTTCTCCCTAATGCCATCTGCTGGCAACATGCAGAATATTTTGTTTCCGTTTTAGATACAAATAGTAGGAAATGACTCAGAACATATAGTTGTTTCACTTGGTATATGGAAATTCTCTCAAGGCTTTTTTTTTTTTTAAATAGAGTTGAGAGTCTTTTTAAATTGAGTTGAGAAAATATTACATTTCTGTTTTCAACGTACAGAAATCACTGCAGCTCAAGAGCATGTGGAAAGCTTTTGTGTAGAGCTTTTTGTTTTCTTCCCTGTGACCATTTTGCACAGTTTTGAATTACTGACCACAACACATAACACGTATATATGATATTTTAGCAAAATACCATGGTCAGTTTATCACAGTAATGTTTGTTTATTTAGGAAATAATATTAACATTTTGATCAGGCTTCAAATATACTGTGTTGTAATACAAACATTACCGTTTTGATGAAAACCAAAAATATAATAAATATCTTTCTTAGTTACACAGTAAGACTGCAGTTGTTTGAGGTGAAGCTGAAAAATGTGGTATGATCAGAAGGCTGACAGGATTAGTACCTCAGTCTCTGAGAGAACTGGCTAATGGCCAAAAATACAAGCAAGGAAAGCCTCAGTGTTCTCACAGATCTGAATGCTTACACTTTTTCCTCTTGAAAACTTGCTTTCTGGAATGGCTGTAAGAATGCCAATGGTGAGATGAGGGGGTGTTTGTCTGTAGTGCAGTATTTAGTGCCTTGCTGCTTGGGCTCTGGTATTTGAGCCCAAAAAATGTAAAACTTGATTTTTAAATTAGGTAATATGTCATGCTTTAATCATCTGTACAATTAAATATTTTGCCAAGAGGCATTTCTTCTCAAAGCTGTGCAATTCTGAGATGCCTATTTCAGAAGAAGGGCTTGACCTTTGAACAGACAGGAGCATGGAGGGTGTCTTTTCTGTTTAAGGTCATAAACATGGTTGGCAAACCAGGAGGAATAAGGAATTCAGTAACCTGTCTGTCAGAGTTGATTCTGTCTGTGGATCTCTGGAAAAATGGTGCTCATTCTGTATTACTTTATGTGGTCTTTCTTTGCTGTTGACTGTAAAGGAAACCTATGATAGTTAATTTCTAGCTTCAGTGAATGCTCTTGGAGCTCCTTCACATAGTTCTTGGTTTCTTCCCCACCTGCCCAGCCCAGTGCAGAGGGTAAATGGAACAGTAACAGCTACATTTAGAGCTCTAGTGAGCATCTTTTATAATTTTAAGGTAGTGTCTGCCTGCAGAAGCATTTGAAAAACATTTTTCTGAAAGCTGTTTGTTCTCGAGATTTTTTACTAGTTGCCTTTCTGTATCACCTGATTTTTCTCCCACCATTTTTCTGGTTTTCCTTGTTAAAACATTCATAAAACAGATTGGTGATAAATTAATGTTTTTGGAAGCTTTACACTTCTGCTTCCCACCACTGTTACCCCTCAAAATACTAAATTTTGTTCTCTTAAGTGGTTTATAAATTGCAGGAGTAATAAATGGATGTAGGGTGTTTGGTGTTTTGTCTTGCCTCATATCTTGAAAGAGATCTGGGCTATCTTTTTGATTTTTGTAGTCAGTTGATGAAATATACAACCTCTCTTTTTAGGACACTTTCATTCTGGTATCTTTCACTGAATGTTCCTGTGTTTAAGTAGCTGGTATTTAGGTCGTAGTAATACTTAGTTTTAATGAAGGAAACTCTCCTAAATTAATCCTGGATGGATTGTATCAATCCCCTCCTGCCTGTCCCTGTTTAGTAAGCCTTTTTGCTCTGAAAATGGAGTATTTTTCAGCAAGACCTAGGTTGAGCATTGAACACAGAGTGGATAAGAGTACTTGTGCTACTGCTTGTCCCATTCAGGAAGTGGGGAAGAGTAGCAGTAGAAGCAACACAGTGGTCAAGACCTGCTTGGTACTGGAGAAGCTGATTTCTGCCCTGGTCGTGATGGGTGCATAGCTAATGCCTCATTTGCTGGCATTTTAGTTGGCTAGGTTGTCAGAAGGATTACTGGAGCACAGAAAAGATGTGTAATTACTGCACAAATGTGTTGGTAAATAGGAAAAAGCAGATCCGTTGGAAAGGCAGTTTTTTCATCTTTTCTCTTTGTTTTACTCATAAGCTAATGTTCTAAGCTGCTTCTAGAAGCTAATTCTAACAAACTCCAAGTAAAATTGTATTTTCAAGTTATGAAGGGATGTAAGAGAGTAAATAAGGATTTTTTCTGGGTTTATGAGGAAACAAAGAGCAAGTGCTGTCAGATTTGTCTCATGCTAGTCAGAAGTTGTGTTTTTAATATTAGTACTTCACATGATTTGTGTGCTCACGTATTTATTCACTCTTTCAGAAAAGGCAGCTGACAACTGTTAGAGACAATAATCTTTTTTTAAAAGATTTTTTTCTTTGGACTCTAAAATCTAAAGCCCTCACCCAGAAGTGCTTTTAACTAGTTTCTTCTTAAACAATTTTATCATGTAGTAACCTCACATGGGAAAAAGCTCGTAAGAAATGGGCCACCAAACCCATTAGTAGGACACTTTCAAAGAGATGTGAAACTACTGCGTTTTGTTCAGAAAGTTAATGATTAATTGTATCTTTTCCAAAAAGTAACAAATGTAAGTTGCTGGTGTCCTCTTAAATCAAACTAGTATTGCTTCATGGTGCAGCAAAAAAGCCTCTATTAAATATCTTAATGTGTAAGAAAAAATCCCATCAGTATCTATTTTAATTTAGGATTCAAAAATAACAAGTTTATTTTAAAAATCAAGGAATTAGGTATGTGATAGAAAATAGAATTCACACATAATAAAAAAAAAAAATTAGAAAACTGAACCAGAACTGATTTGTAATGTGAATCAAGTCCACTTCAGTTTTAAATGTTGATATTTTGTGGTGCCTTTTTGTTGTTTAAAAAAAACCTTACATTAGGTAACCTGGATAATTTGTCTTAGTGTGATTAAATCATATGGAGCAGCAAAAAAAAAAGCAAGATATCTCAGTCATGCACACTTGAACAACTGCTTGTGAAAGGCTGTGAAGATGTAAATTTTTGTGCTCAAATAGATCTTCCTGTTCTAGTATTCTTTTATCTTTCTTGTTTTGTATTGCTGTTCAGTGACTATAAACCATAGTTTTTATATTGAAGAAGAAACTGCTTTTGATACAAAACCTTGTCTTGCAAATTTGTTATCAACCTTTTTCTTTCTATTTAAAAATAAATCAGTAGACGCTGCCTTGTTCAGACAATTTGCCTTAGTTGGGATTTCTGCTTGTGGGAGCAGTCAGGGGGGGTGGTGCCCCGCCGCTGCCGCTGTGTGTCGCTGCAGGGCTCCACGGCAGTGCAGCCCTCGGAATGCAGCATCGGTCCTTGGGCAGAATTCCTTTTGGCAGCTTGTTACCGCTCACTGAGGGGCTGCTGGGGGGGTTGCAAGTTTGTTCCTGCCCCCATATGCTCCTTTAAACAGAATCAGCAGGGAATTAATTAGAAGTTGTGCAGCAAGTACCTCCAATTTATTAATATAAATTACATAGTAATTGCATTTGTTCTTCATCTGTTTTTTGCCTTGCAGACCGGAATCTGTAGAAGCTAGCCCTGTGGTAGTTGAAAAATCGAACAGTTACCCTCACCAGTTGTATACCAGCGGCTCGCATTCACACAGTTACATTGGTTTGCCCTATGCAGTAAGTTTTGTGTGAAGTATTCTGTACAAAATATATTATGTAAAAATTGCTATTTTTATCTGGAAAAACTGCTTCATGCTTATATTTCTGTATCTTATTGGGAGTTGGGTAAGTTGGCTAAAAATGGTCAGTCAGAAGCAGAACATAGTGCACTTAAATGTACAACATAGATGAGAAGTTAGGAAACAGGATTGAATTGGGATATAACTAAAATTTTAACCTTTTACTACAAAAATAAGAAGCTTGAAGTTGTTTGCCAAATGAATTCTTATATTTCAGTTTGAATAACCATGAGCATTCATGATAAATTGCCTTTTAACAAAATTCTAGGACCATAACTATGGTGCTCGGCCTCCTCCAACGCCTCCAGCTTCTCCTCCTCCATCCGTGCTTATAAGCAAGAATGAAGTAGGCATATTTACCACTCCCAACTTCGATGAAACCTCCAGTGCTACTACCATCAGTACGTCAGAGGATGGAAGCTATGGAACGGATATTACCAGATGCATTTGTGGCTTTACACATGATGATGGATATATGATCTGTTGTGACAAATGCAGGTAATGCATATTAAAATAACTTAAACAGTAAAAATTACTTAACTTTAAGCTGCACTGAAAGCAAATGTAAATAAATGGTGTTTTAATTATGTTGAATCACAAGAAATTTCCTTCCATCAGAAAAGTGCTTGAAGATTGTGTGGTTTTCTAATAGGCAACACAGTCAGTTAAGGCCAGTGGGTATTTTATAATTTAATTCCAGTCAGTCTTGACTACTCATTAATTTGGTCATGCCTTTGCTTGTGCATTGCTGCTTAATAAGGGTATACCTTTTTTCCCTCTAAAAAGGATGTTTCTGGTACTCTGTTCCAAGTTATTTGTTAGTATGGTAAAATGAAGACCTAGGCATTACTTAATCTGCATGTACTGAGTAATAAAGCATCTTGGTGAATTATGTATATGTGAATCAAGGAATTTGAAGGATGCAAAATAATGTGAAAGAAACTTCTCAAATATTGGTTTCTCTGTGCATGATCCTTTTGATTACTCGTTATTTTTCAAAGGATTCAGTTAATAAGTATGGAAAGACTTAACAGATTCTTATTGGAGAAACTGAAGTTAAATGTTTAGACTTCTGAGTTTAAGTAGTGCTTAAGCACCTACTTGATCATATTATAATAAGAGACTGCTGTTAAATACTTGGAATTGGAAAAATAAGAAATGTTTAGAGCTGATATACTTAACAGAAGACAAATCTTGTGTTTCTACTCAATATTAACCTGAATTTTTACATTCAGTTAATGAATGTTGCTGGATTTGTTAGATCTTTGTGTAGTTATAAAATGATAGTTATAGCTAATTAAAATATTAATTCTAGCTCCATTCTTCTGTCTGCCTATGTAACAAGCTTGTTAGTAATTTCTGATGGTCCTTGATTCTGATAATCTTGCTCATTATTTTGAAATGTATTAAGATGTTCCTCTAGCAATGGAGTTGTATGCAGTCACCAGTTAGGTAGAGTCTTTTTCCTTTGAAGAAGATATTCTCTGTGAGGAGCTGTGAATTTACCAGAACTCTTTCCAAGTGGGGAAGATGACTATTTTTGTGTCCCTCATCCTTCTAGCAGTGTAGGGATGAGTGTAACTACTAGTGTCAACTACTAGTTTAGGTTAGCCTTCAGTCTAGCAAGCAGTCTCTTCTCTGACACTGGGAAGAATTTAAAGCTCTTTCTATGCTGTAGAACTATCAGTTTGTAACTGGGTGTATAAAAATGTGTCTTTATTTTTCTTTTGAAGTATATAAGGAAATCAAACTGTATCTTAGTGTATATTTCTCTGTATAAAATATTTTATGTACCCATTTCTAGAAGGGAATTGAATCCCTTTGTTTAAAACCAAACCACTTGTTGCTATGTAAAGCATAAGTCTTGTTGCTGAGGGTATTTGTCTCTATCCTGCTCTCTATTGTGATGATTTACCATTTTATTTCTGATGTTGGAGAAAATTTTCCAAGAGAGAAAATGACTTAGCTAGCCAAGTGGTGGCAAAGACAGTGATTGAGATGTTGTTTTAGGCAGTATTGAATCTGAGTAAAGATGACAATGAAAAAAAAAGAAAAGAACAGCTTACTTTCTCTGTGTATTTTGCACGCAATTTTAAAAATTGTAGTTTAAAGTTGGGGTTTTGTTTTGGTGTTTTCGTAGTGTCTGGCAGCACATTGACTGCATGGGGATTGACAGACAGCATATTCCTGACATATATCTGTGTGAACGTTGCCAACCAAGGTAAGTAGTTTTGTTGATTTTGAACTCTAAAATGGAATGGAACAGTGCACAACTGATATTTTTCTAAGTATCTGAACAATCAGGTAGTTTACTGTTTATTCTGTGATAGTCAATGGGAAATGCTAGAGGTTTGTTTTAATACTTAAAAGCACTGATTTATTTTCTAATTTCAGGAGTTTAGATAAAGAAAGAGCAGTGCTGTTGCAACGAAGGAAAAGAGAAAATATGTCAGGTGAGTAACATTTAAAACAGTTTCCTTAGCAAAGGTCATAAAATAAGTAAAAATTACATATATGGACTTAAGAGTGCATACATGGTTCCTGCAGTTTTGAGAGCCTTCAGCATATAAGGTTCAGTAAATTGGATGTCTTTTACTTGACTGTACTGTCACCAAGATAACCATATCAAATTGTTGTAGTTCCTTGTGTTTTATTAATGGATTTCAGCACTGTGGGGTTTTTTTGTAGCAGTACAGAATAATTCAGTCTGTTGAAACAGTGCTCAAGTTTCTTAATAAGCAATGTTGCTTTTATAATAACTAACTCCTTTGACTAAGGTGCTGAAAATAAGTTTCTTCTTTTGGGATGAGAGAGGGTTTCTAAGTCTACTTTCATTCTGGAAAAAAGTTTCAGGAAGAAATCCTAATTCTTACATGTTGGATGTAGATTGGGTGTTTTGGTTTGGCTCTGGGTTTGTTTGGACAATGGGAAAACTTGCTACACCAACTTAATATGATGTAGGTAATAATAATGTTTTGAGGGTTTTTTGCCCCTGATAACCAAGGTGGCGTGTGGTGCAAGTACCCGTTTCAGTCTGTGTGTTTTATGTAAGTAGTTCTTTTACCTGTTCATGGGACTGCAAAGCTCAGCTGGCCTAACTTGCCAGCAGTTCTGTCTGGCCATTACCAAAGTGTATTGTAGAACTCTTGGTTGACAGCTGGTACTTTCAAGCTCTACTACAAAAGTCATAACTTGGGAGGAGGTCATCCTCCTAAATGTAACATGTTTTACTTCCAGATCATGTCTCTGAAGTAGTGGAGTGTGTATGTGTCTTTTAAAATTTCTTTTTAAAGTACCACGTAGATCTGGTCCTGCTGCCCCCTTCATATGGCTTCAGAAGGTCTGGGGGATGTGTGGCACAGTTGTGCTTCTTGGTGCAGTTGACACTTGGTGTTGTCTCATACTAAATTGCCTAAAGTCCCTTAAAGGCATTAATGACCTACTTACAAAACCACTTTTTTTTTGTCTGTTTTCATTTTAACAAAACTAAGCTTATTATATGCAGTTTTGGTTGACCTACTAGGTCAACCAAACTTAAATTCTAAAAATTTTTAGAATTTAAAATTATTTCTGCTGATTCTATTAAAATAGTAGAACAAGTAGATTTATAACTCATTTGGAGTTAATGAGTTCACTGAATGGTCTGATGATACTGTGAGGCTGAACTTGAATTTTCATAACGAATAGGGAAAGTTGATGATCTGAGCTATTTAAATAATCTCTTGGGATTTGTAGGCACACTATCTGATCATTTACTGTAAACTTAAGGGAAGAGAGATTAAAAATCTTAGGAGGAGCTGACAAGATCTTACCTTTGAAGTTAGCGTTTAACCCTCCTCAGTCTTGATAATCAGTATTCTAAATCTGTTTATATGTGTTCCATATAAACAGAGGAAGGAAATACTAAATGGTAAAATAAAAGTATCAAAACAGTTCAAAAGGAAGGCAAATTCTGGTTCTCTTTAGTCTAAAATGTGGTCAAAGTGCAGTATTGATACAGATTGATTTCTAATATGTAACTTGAATGTCTGTGTTTACACCCCTAATTTCCATTTAGCTTGGGTGAATTCACTTTATGTTGACTGCTATACAGTTCAGTTGGACTTAGTGATTTTGGGTATAAACTGTGTGAGACATTAGTAAAATGAGCAATTTTCACAGATGATTTCAAGTAACAAAAGCAAAAATGGCACCAATTTGAATGGATCTTTTCAATGTTTTAGATACTCAACAGTATTTAAACAAACAGAATGTTATTTGTAACTTAATTATTAGTAATTTACAGGTGTTTGATAAAAGGTAAGACTGCGTAATTTGGATGCTCTTTGATAAAAATATGTGTATATAGGGCTTTTCACTCTAGATATGAGAATTCTTTAGAGTGTAATATTTTTGTTGTAAAGATCTCTAAAGGGTTACTGGCCTAGCTGTGTTTCATCCAAAAGTAAACACAGAGGAGAAAGTAATAGATCAGTTGGTTTGCTTCAAGAAAAGAGCTTTTAATCGAACATTTCACATGATAGAAAATTGTGTGTGTTAAGCTTTTATGTGTAACCACATCACTTGTTTTTTCTGGCAACAGCTTTAGCCCGTTGTTCTGGGGCCTGTCATTGTATGAGATGTTGTTGATTTTGTTTTTCTGGTATTAAAGTTCTGGTGCAGCTTACTGTGCAGTGGATTACCTGCTATGGTACAGTGAAATGAGCACCTTTGTTAAGCTGTACTCAGTTGTATATTGGATGTTCTGGGTTTGGTTGGTGGGTTCATTTTGGTTTTTTTGGAATTTTTTTCAAGATAAAATATCTAGGTGTATAATTTACACAAGGATGTTGCTTTAAGCAGTTTGGTCTTGAAGTTGACGCTGTTGAGATCACTTGCTGCTTATGAGCAAACGAATCTGGGCCCCTAACTTGTGAAATGTGGAGTTTGTATCTTGCTTCTGACATGCAAACTCAAGATCTCCCCTTAGGTGCTTTACGAAGGCTCTTCAAAGTGAAAGCAGGTTATGTGGGTTAAGAAGGAGTGTCTCAAAACAACTCCATGTAATTATATGTTCAGTTGAGGTAATTATTCTTTACAGTAAGTTAGAGCACAGTGTAGACAACAATACTGAAATGTTACTTCCCTAAGGAAGACAGTGTTTTCTGGGGTTTGGGGCAAGGGGGAGAAGTGTGTGGCTGTGATGTCATGATTCTGTAGGCAATAGTATGGGCTACAGGCACTGACAGTTTTAAATTTCTATTCTGGGGTTTCTGTTTCTCAGGCATTGGTTATTCTGCTACTTATTCTTCTTTGATTAGAGATTTCTTCTTTGTGTGTGTTTTTTATGCTCATTTAGAAAATATTCTCAGCAGAGATGTAAACAAATTCAGAAAACCTGATCAGCTCCTAATTTATGAAGTATAATTATGTGCCGTATAAGGTGTTCAAAAGAATATCCAAGATGGTAAAATGGGATTGTTTGCTATGCACAGAAGAATCCCGTAAAGGAATGTTGTGAGCTGGAAAAATCCAGAGTAACCAATAGCTGGAGTTCTTTATTTAGTAAAGAAGGTTTTGAGAATTAGGACTGCTGAGTGCAATGATTAAAGCAACATCCTTCTGAGATCAGAAGGAATGTTTTCTCTGCTCATATTAAGTATTTGTGCAGCCTGCTTCTGTGCCGTATGAGAAAGTTTTGCTTAATGGGAAGTGTATTTACTGAATGTAGAATATTTGGAAAAGCTGCTAAAATCTGAGAAGCCTGTACTGAGCACGTGGAAACAGCAGTCTCTTATCTGTGTGCATCATCTCTCTTCCAATCCTCCCCATCCTTCATAGCCTTTCATCTTGACAGAACTAGGGTAATCCTGTTTCAGGTCAGGATATGTGTTTGTCTGACATAAATGCTGATGTATGCTGAATTTCAGGCTTTGGTCTTTAGGTCTGTGAGAGCACAGCACAAAGAAAAAGTATCTGTCAGTTTGTGTCTGATCGTCTCTTTTCTCTTCCTGAGTAGCACAATGTTACTGTTAGGGGATTTTGAGTACAAAAGGCTTTTGGCTAAATTGACATATTAACCCTGAGAAAGGCACTTGACAGTGCAAATTGCAGCTGAAATATGACTTATGACTTACATGTGATTAATTAATAGAGCTTCACAAGAAATGCTGGTCAGTCATTAATTTTAATCCCTTCTAGAGTACAGTCATCTGAGAGATTCCAAACACCATATTACAAGTAAAAGCTATATATAAGTGAATGAGTGAACACAATTTTTTTTTAACCTTTTTTTTTTCTGATTCTAATTTTGCTTAAAATGGAATATGGTTATTAATTCCATTCAGAGAATGGAATTTAATCTGGTACCTTTTTCTTACCTTGTATTACAAACCTCTCTTAATTACCAGTTTCTCATTGGTCATTCGTTTTCATGCTGTTGCAACTGTTGGTGAATTTTGCATATGAGTGCTTGGAGCATTTGTCAGTATTAATTTCTATGTTTTGAAAGCAGATGCAGAGTAACTAGTGAATGTTCTTTCTGCAGTACTTGATTATTTACAGAATATTTTTTGTTTTAAAGATGGGGACACCAGTGCAACAGAGAGTGGTGATGAGGTTCCTGTGGAACTGTATACTGCTTATCAACATACACCAACAACAATTACTTTAACTGCTACAAGAGTTACAAAAGTCAATGATAAGAAGAGGAAAAAAAGTGGAGAGAAAGAACAGAACATAGCAAAATGTAAAAAAGTAAGTGAATGTAATTTCTCTTATTACTTCGTGTTATAAATTACAGCTATGTGACATTTCTTACCAAGAGACATGATTTCAAAATCAGGCTATTTTACTACCTGATTTCAGATTGAAATGTATTACCCTACAGTAAATGATAGTCTTCCTGAGTGCCTGACCCCCCTGACTCCTCCTTATTTCAAATTAATATATCCTGCCTGGGCAAGTTGAGTTCTATAACTGGGGCAAAATCTCAACACTGGTAATTGCATTTACTGGACCATTTGAAATAGTTTAAGTTGGTGCAAAACTAACTTTGGGATACCCAAAGAAGAATTCCTTGGAAGTCTTCATTTGTGGTGGTTTTAAGTACAGAAATGTTTGCCATCAGTTGTCCTGATGTGACTCCATTTATTTGAGTAGAAATTGTATGGAAGTGTGCCGTCAGGAAGTTAGCTGCTAAACTAATTAGAGTAAAAAAATATTGATATTACACTGTTTAGCTACAGATGTGTAAACAGTATATATGTGAAGACAAAACATTTGTGAAGAAGTAAAGTATGTGGAACTTCCTAAACAAGTGGTTTTCATAGTTAATTCCATTAGTTTGGATGAGAATTTTGTCCTTCAGAACTTGAAAATCAGAATAAGTTATTGATGTCTTTTTGGAAATCTTTAGTAAAATGTTTCCTTTTGACTGAACAATTCTCAATACAAATCTATTGCCGTGTATTCTTCTGTTACCTCTGGTATTTTGGCTTGGATTCTGAAATTCTGGAGAGTCACGTTGCAATGTGAGGGGAAAGGTAGAGGTACCTGACTACTGTGCCCTGAGGTTGGAATGCTGAATTGGTTTTTAAAATACATTTTGTGAGATGTAATCTCTTACCTTCTTGAGATTTCAGCATAGTTTGTTCTGTTGTTTTCATCTTGCATGTTTAATTGAAAACTTAATTCGTTAATAGGTTTTCAGTTTCTTAAGAGATTTTGTATTTCCTCCAGTGAATATAAACATCTAATTATATTCCAGGCATTTCGAGAAGGATCCAGGAAATCTTCAAGAGTAAAGGTAATGTGATTTTGTTTGGGTTTTTTATCTGTACGTGACATAAATAATAAGGATTAAGAGTATAATGGGGCTATACACTAAGCACTACAATATTCTCTACTTGATAACTAATATATTAGGTATGCACCACAGTGATTTTAAATTAAAATGTAACAAAGATGTAATACTACATCTTTTGTCCTGCAAGATTACCTGAAATAATAAGTGCAGATTTTTATTTCAAGAGCCAGTGGATTAATTTGGGCTCATGTGTGCTATGCAAGGGAGTAAAATTGAGTGAACACCTCATTTGAACTTGGTGGCTCCAGCTTTTCTTAACTGTTAAGCAGTGAAATAATGAAATGGCTATATTCAGTTTGAAAGCTAAGTTAGTGGTTCTGCTCTGTCAAACCTCCCTGGTGAGACTCCTGTTTATCTGTTGGGATTTTACTCACTGATACTGGTATAGTCTGAGGGAATCTTATTGGGATATCTGTTTTGTAAGATTTAAGTGTTACAGCAGTCTTTAAATTCCCTGGGACATAAAAATGTGCATGATATGAGAACTAGGTATTTCCATAGTTCATTCGTGCTTGGTATATATAAAAACAAGTGGGATGCAATTTACGCTTCAAATGTGTAAGATGTGCCTTGTAAACAGTGGAGACTGAATTGGGGAAGGAAAAGCTCTAATTTTGTGGGGGTTTTTTTAATATGGTGCTTGTAAGGTTCCATTGTTTTTTCATGGTTGTCTTAGCATCACACCTTTGAAATGCTGTTTGTATGGTTTTCTTCACGCACAAAAGAAATATAAACAGGTAATGTGAATTGCTGAACTACTTGTGTTATATTAATGTTTAATAGTGTCTCTGCTCAGGTGGATAGAAAAGGGAGCGTTGGCTGGCTGCTGCTGTCCGTAAGGAGCTTTGGTTGGCTGCAGCCTGGCTGCTGCTTGTGAGGTCTGGAGGTACAATGGCACTTTCTTTAAAAGTGAAAGGATCTGAAGCACTGCAGAAGAAAATTGTATAGTGAGGAGCAGCTAAGGAGAGAAAAATTTTATCTGCAAAGCCTGTAACATTAGAGTCACAACCTTCATGTAGCAGGTGTACGATTACTAAAGTTTAGCAAGTTACACAGCGGAAGAAAAGATACAGCATGATCTTTGGAGTTGAAAGGGGAAAATCAAGTCTGTGTATTACAGGATAAAAGCTGGAGTTCTCTATATTTACATATGTTCACAACAGTTGAGTGGGCAGGGAGGTCTGACCCTCCAATTCCTGCACTTAGATTCGTGATGCAGTGCAGTTGTGGGAGGAAACAGTGTCACTCTCCATTCTCATCCCACTAAGAGCAGGAATCACTGTTGAGGAGGGAAAGTATTCCTGACCTTGGGTGATACTTACTAAATAATAACATTCTTGAAAGGACAAATGAAATGGGACTGAATTTAACTCAGTGTTTTTTAAGTAATATGAAGTTTTATACCAGGCTTGCTAAAAAAACCCAAACTGTAAATCAGTGGCCTACCTTTCTCTATCATTTTGTGTCTTGTTGTAGAATTTTTCTTTTTATTTTAATATCTTACTTTCTAATATCTGGTCACTTACTTCAACTTCTAGGGCTCAGCTCCAGAGATTGATCCTACTGACAGTTCAAACTTCGGATGGGAAACTAAAATCAAGGCATGGATGGATCGTTATGAAGAAGCAAATAATAACCAATACAGTGAAGGTGTCCAGAGGGAGGCACAAAAAATAGCTCTCAGATTAGGCAATGGAAATGACAAGAAAGAAGTCAGCACCAGCAATCTGATTTTCAAACCTCCAGTAGAGGTAATGAGCTGTGCCTTGTGTTACTGCATGCTGTGTTTGTGCCATGACATTAGATACCTTAAAAAAACCCCAACCACCCAAAAAAACCCAAACAAACAAAGATAAAAAAGGAAAAAACAAACAAACAAAAAAAAGGGACTTCACATTCACTTTCTGTTCCTTCTCTCACCAGATCTGAGCATCAGAATTTCAACACATTTTTCAGAATTTGTAACTGATTTTTATCTATTCTGTACCACCTTGGTTATGCTTACATTTGCATATCATTTATCCCAGAAAGTAGCTAGGTGTTAGTCTCAGCCTGAACATTGGGTTGCCCCTAGACTGTCTCTTGACACACAGTCAGCTTTAGTCAACTTTGCTGATGTTTCTCTGTGAGGGATAGATACCTGGTGTGGTTAAAGAGTCAATGAAACTGAATTTGTTTTTTCCCCTACTATGTATATCAAAATGTTAATTGTCTACATTTTTCTTAAGGTATGGTAAGTGTTCTGGATGTTCATGGGTAGTGTTTCTGATACTGATTTTTTTTTTAACTCGTGATCCTGTGATTTCTAGTTTATGAAGAAATCATGCAATGCCTTCTTCTAGCCTTACTTGTCAGTAACTTACCAGTTATTTACAGGCTTAAAATCAGAGCCATGTAAAAGACTTAGCATTTTGTAGCAGAAATCTTGAGGAGTAGTTACTGTAGCAGATTAATGGAAGCATCTTTGCTTCTTTTTCTCAAAGACCATCATGGCATATGGGACACCCTCCTTAGAGGAATATCCCTACTTACAGAGCCTTTTGCCTACATAGAGGCTACTTCCTTTTTGATTGGTGATGACAGTTATGAGAGGTGTGAGTTCACTAATTGCCAGGGTATGTATTGGTTTTTAATTAAAGCCATCCTTCCATCTAAAGATATGAAAATGAATTTGGAAACTCTCTCAGGATTTTTTTTCAATTATTATGTTATTTCCCTGTTCTGTTTTTCCTTGAACAAATTGCGAATGTCATTTTATGTCTGCATGTTTTATTTTGTTCAAAGGAATTGAAGCCTTTTGAAAGTGTTGTGCAAAACAATGCACCAACTCATCCTTAATCATGGTGAGAGTTAAGTGCACTAAAGGCTATAGTATGTGAATTGTGAGAACATGAGTATGTTGGTTTTCAGTCATGTCCTGGAGAACTAGGGCCACAGCATTCCTTGTATCTAAATTGATTATTAATAGCATTGCTAGGGGAGCAGGACAGCTTGGTCACTTCAGTCTGGAGGTTTAATTACAAAAAGGAGGGGCTTTTTTTAGTTCATATATAATTGTTTAATAGTTGTAAAAGTATAATCTGCTATCAATAATAATGGAAAATGGTAGAAAGTTAAAATTCATAAATGAATCTATGTCTTTACAGAGTTATGTGCAAAAAAACAAGAAAATTTTAAAGGCTGTTAAAGACTTGCCTCCTGATGCACTTATTATTGAATACAGAGGAAAGTTCATGCTGAGAGAACAATTTGAAGCTAATGGATATTTCTTTAAAAGGTTTGTTCATTCCTAATGTTTCAGTAGAGTAATTGTTTAAGTGGTGTTTGCCAAACTGTTGTTTCAAGTTCAAGTGGATCTTGGTTACCAGCAGTGTCTTGTGTTTTACTTTGTCTGATGAAAAGTATTGACAGCTGGAAATTTTTCTGTCCCTTTCGCCTCTGGATATCCTTACAGATTTGTTCAGGAGCTAGTTTTCTCTTTTTTTGTTTCTCCCTGATTACAGGATTCCTGCATGCTCAGTTGGGTAGTTGTGCACCTTAAACCAGGAAATAGACAAGTTCTTGCATCGTAAAATAATTCATATATTAATGGTAAAGGCTTTATCTTTTGTGGGGAAAATGGACTTTAAGTCCATGAGGCTGAGAATGAAATTGGACACAGGTCAGCTTGGGGCCATTTTACTGCCAGAGTTCTCTAGTTAGTTTACTGAGCTGTGTGTGACTGTTTCCTTCTTCCTGTGGATTGGTTTCAATGCTGCCACTAACTGCATGAACACACTTCCTGGAGAATTTGCAGAAGGCCTGCTGGAGGAGATTGAATGCACAGCTTTTGCTCAGTAAAAATAGAAGGGTTCCTTGGCACTTGGAATAGCACAACTTAAAGCATGACTTCACAAAAGATTCAGAGGCCCCTTTCCTTCAGGGGGGTTGGCGCTAGTGATGCGGCAGGTGTTAGGCTGGGATGTAGTGGTCTTACTTTTTTAAAAAATTATTCTATGTGGCATATAAACTTCTGAGTTTCATTTTGAAAAGTTTCAAAAATTTGAAGAACATGAACTGTGTGTCTTCTGTGTCTAGTGCTTGCCCTGTTAGTGTTCTCCCTTTAGATCCTATGCAGATGATAAAGGGCTGTAACTCCATCTTGAGGTACTACAAGAATATATTTGGGGAATGTACCTGTTAAAATCATGAAGCTTAAATATAAACCTGCCATTCTTAGATTAACCTCCAAATTTGGTGTATTGTGCCAAGCATCATGTTGCAAAGCTGACTAATAAGAGTAAGCACTATTTAGCATCTTCAAAAATTATGAAATTCTTGGTTTTCTGATGTGTTTTTCAGGCCATACCCATTTGTTTTGTTTTACTCCAAATTCCATGGGCTAGAAATGTGTGTCGATGCAAGAACTTTCGGAAATGAAGCTCGATTTATCAGGCGTTCATGTACACCAAATGCAGAGGTGAGCTCATTTAGAAAGTTAAACTAGCTTTTATTTACTTAGGAATCTCCTTTTCCTTGAGATTGCTGATAATTTGAGCAGTCTCTACAATTTTTATACAAGAATTTGAAAGTGATTCATGATAATATAATAATATTCTCTTGACTATAGGTGAGGCATGTAATTGAAGATGGAACAATTCATCTTTATATTTACTCTATCCATAACATTCCAAAGGGAGCAGAGATTACCATAGCATTTGATTTTGATTATGGAAATTGGTAAGTATTTCAGAATGCTGTTCTAAGATACACCTAATGCTCATTAAGTTACTATGCAATTCAGAATGGCTTTGGTTTCGTATCACTTACTTTCTTGCATGTTTGAGTAATACAAAGCTCCTTAGGCACTGTATTTACAATGAACAGTTTGTGCATGGGCAGAGTTGTATATTTTCATTACTGCATTTCTGTGGCCTGCTCTTAAGCCAGCTTGGATGCAGTGCTGCCCAGACATGCCTTTGCAACTTGACCTGAACTCTGTATGACCACAGAGTACATGTGGTAATCAGCATGGGTTCAGACTATCTCAGGATACTCAGCACTGTTAAGGGTAGACATACTCCTTCTAAAAATACCTAGCAGTTGTGTTTAGTACCTGAAACAGCTGACAGCCCCTTTCATTTGAACGTGTTTAAATAACGTTTTCCATGTATCCAAGTGGAGCTTAAAATTGTGCAGAGTGACTCTGAGTTTGGTGTGCTCGTGCTGTAAATTGTGTCTACCATCTTTGCATATAAAGTGAACTCTCTGACTTCCATGTGTCTGTTCGTTTTGTTCTGGTTATATTTCCACACAGGATTATACTCAGGTTTTAGATGTCCTTTGTCTTTCAAGCAAAATACTAACCTTGAATTTAAAAGAACACTATGTGGCAAAGCTAAAGAAGCCAAAACTTCAATTAAACAGTAGAAAAGTTTTTTGAATTACAGTAGTGTTGTATATTGTGGTGAAAACTTGAGTCACCTGCATTTTAATGTGGTTGGTTTGCATTATAGCAGATGTTTAATGTGAGATATCAGTGATTTAGTATTGAAGGGTCTCATTGCTGTACAACCTAATCAAATATGCCTTCTTGCATTTAATTACTTGCAGTAAATACAAAGTGGATTGTGCTTGCCTCAAAGAAAATCCTGAGTGTCCAGTCCTCAGACGTTCTGAGCCTACAGAAAACATCAATACTGGATATGAAACTAGAAGGAAAAAGGGAAAGAAAGAGAAGGATGTTTCAAGAGAAAAGGAGACTCAAAATCAGAACATCACATTGGATTGTGAAGGAGCAGCCACCAAAATGAAAATTGCAGATAATAAACAGAGGAAGCTCTCTCCCCTCAGGCTGTCCATTTCTAATAATCAGGTACCGACACAAAGACGCTCAAAAAGCTTTTAAATACAGATATCCTCCTTTTATAGCTACTAAAGGAATTTTAATAAGTCACTGAAAAACAGTGTGGAGATTTATCAAAAGTCAGAATGGTGGATAAACTGTTTAGAATTTTATTAATTATTTTCAGTTTTCCTTAATATTTGGTTGTACCTAAAGGTATGTTGGACTTTTTTCCTCTGAATGTCTTTGTGACTCTCTGATGTGCAGGCCTCATGTCATGGTTTCAGGAGCTCCCAGTCTATCCTGAAGTGAATTTTGTTTAGTTTGCCCGTGTTACTCAGAAGTGTTTTCAACATAGCAGTACGTAGCCCCGCTCTTAAAACTCCAGCCCGGAATACTGAGTGTTGACTGTGGCTCCATTTTTGGTGGAGCTCTGCAACTCCATGTTTAATTCAGCTGGGAGGAGGAAAGTGTGTTTTGAAACTAAATGTGTAGGTAATACGGTAAAGCTACCTAGTAATGTACTTTAACAGTAAATTAATAGTAAATTAATAGTAAATTAAATAGTAAATAACAGTAAATTCTAAATTAATCAGTTTTTGAATATGTCAGTTTGAAAGAACTGCTGAGAGGGGTCCATGACATAAATTATTAATTTTGCGGAGCAGCTATTAAAGATAACTGTTTAACATGATTAGATTGTTACCTTAGTAACTGTCTATATTTCTTCATTTTGAGGGTGGTGGTGATGATTTTTTTTATATGATGGGTTTTGGAGATGGCTTAGGGATAGAGAAAAGGGAGGGAGCAATTCCTAGTTCTTATAACATCATTTTAGTTCTGAAGAAAATAAGGTAGAAATGAGCATACAGACACCCAGGTTTCCTAAGATGATAAATTGTTCTGGCGTGTTAGTAGCTTAAAAATGCCTGGAAGTCCAGAAGGCATGCATGTGACTTGTAAATTATGGTCTCCAGAGAGGTAGTATTTAAACTTTCTAATTTTAGGTGAATTTTGATTTGTGTTTTATGTCATGTTTTCAAGAAGTGATAGCTGGTATATGGAATCTTCTCCTGATCTTTTAATTTAATATATACTGCTTATATAGAATAGTATCAGGAGAACTTATATTGTTTTACAAAACTGAAGAGTAGGAATGACGGGAAGAAAAAAAGCTGTTGAAAGTACATTTACATTTTCCCATACACTTTCTTTATGGTATCATGATATATATCACCCCAGGAAAAAAGCTAGGAATTGCCTGGTTTCTGTGTATAGATACATATTTTAAGACAAACTTTAAATCTGTCTAAACCTTTATGTGAAATTGCAATTGCATATAGGACTAGTTGAACACTTAATTAGTTTCAAAGTTACACTTCATGCTTGCTTTTTCTTTCAAAACAGAAAACCATTGTTAATGAGGTAACTTTTATGTTTCCATATGATATGGCACTGTCATTAGATTATAGAGTAAGCGTTTAAATGGAAAATGTGACTTCAGTTGAATACACTTCTAAACTGAGAAAAACTTCTGTGTAATTGGTAACATCTACTTTGGCATTCATTCTATTTCACTAAAACTAATACTATTTTTTGTGGATGTATAGTATAAAGCTCCTAACTATTTAACTGATTATAATGTGGTTGGAGCAGTGGCTGTTAGCATCCAGAAGTTTTCTTGGTTTCAAAGGTTTGATTCTGATACTACTTTTTGCTTGGTGGGATGAGGGAGTGGGGATGGAACACTTTCATCCTGATTGTTGGTTTGGTTTCTTTTGATGTAGTGATCTGAGACTTAGTTCTGTGTAGCTTTTAGTTCACTCTAGTTTGTGAGAGGAGTAGAACTTCGGTAAAAGAAGTTCCATCTTCCATTTCCATCTTCCAGGAGCCAGATTTTATTGATGATATAGAAGAAAAAACTCCCATTAGCAATGAAGTAGAAATGGAATCAGAGGAGCAGATTGCAGAAAGGAAAAGGAAGATGGTAAGTTGGGAAGCAAGTGTCTGCCTGAAAGGCATCATTAAGGCTTAGTGACACCTCTTCTTCCTATGCTAATTACTGCCTTTTTGTGGACTTGTACAATCTGCGCATGTGCTACGTCAGATCCTTACATGAACTTACCCTTAAAATGCAAGGCTTGCTATTTGAGAACAGTTCATCTGGGTTCATCACTGCATTCTGAAAAAAGTCTGCTTTTATCTTCAATTGCAGGCAATTTTTTAGTGTCTCTAGATGATTTCTGCCGTGCCTGTTTCAGATCTAATTATTTGTTCTTTAGTATTGCTTGTTATTTGTAGTGGCCATTTTTACAGATAGCATTGGGAATCAAGATTTTCCCCGATTTTATTTGAATTCCCAACTTGAATAAAAAGTCTCAGAAATCCTAATTTTCATATTTTGGTAGAACAGTGTTAATAAAAGTAGCATGTTAAAATGCGCGCCTCTTTGTTAAGTATTCGGAAAATTAGGCAAGTTCTTAAATCCAAAGTAGGATCCTCTTGTTTGTCAGGCTGGTATGGATGCAAGCCTTTCTTCAGAAGTCTAGCTTTTGCACTGTTTGTAACATGTCCCTTTAATCAGAGCTTCTGCTGAACTTGATCTTCATGTCAGACATACATTGAACATGTTTTGAAGTACTTAAAAAAACAGGAGCAAGAGTAATTGCCTATTTATATATGTGAAAGATTATGACTAAAACTGATCATGATTATTGTTAAATCCATCAGACAAGAGAAGAACGGAAAATGGAAGCTATCCTGCAAGCTTTTGCCAGACTAGAAAAAAGAGAAAAAAGAAGAGAACAGGCTTTGGAAAGAATCAGCACAGCAAAAACGGAGGTTAAATCAGAATGCAAGGAAACACAGATTCTCAATGACGCTGAATTTATTCAGGTAGTTATCTGGAGCTTTATTTTAAAGCTAGCTTTTAACATTGCATATTTTGCCAACTTGGATGGCGAGCTGCACGTTAAGATGAATTAAATTCTTTTTTTTTCCTCTGAACTCATATATATGTGCCTAAAATCTGTGTGGTTCTTTGACATTGTTTTATTAGCTCCTGAATTTTTTTCCATGTAAGATACATAAAAGAATTCTTTAATGAAGAACTTCAGTTACATGAATTTATGCAAACATGCACACACACACCAGCTGTATAATTCAGTGTGTCTTTGAAGTTCAGGATAGAAGCATTTATCAGTGTTGACTACAGCCACAGGAGGTGACTGTCCTTAGGCACCCTCTGTAACCAGTGGAGAATAATTCATTTCTTCAATGGGTTTTTCAGGAACAAATAGTATTATAATCTTTCTGTTAATTTAAAGGAAGTGAGTTACTAAAGTCTGGGGTTTTTCTGAGTTATTGGATATGATACTTAATGTTTTATTAACAATTTTTAACTCTGTTGTTAATGCATGCTTCTTAGCTTGCAAATACTCATACAATGATTCTCAGTCCAGATTGTTTTCCTGAGCTGTGTGTGTCACATTCTCTTAGTACCTTTTGTGACAAAGCTAAACACCTAGTAAACTATGAATTGCAGAAAGAGTATTGGACTGAAAGACATGATATAAGCAGTTGATTTCTAGCGTATGGATGAGTGAATGTTTCACAAAACTGCCATGATCTGATGGGTGATGGATGTGTGTGAATACTGCAATGGTACAGCAGGTGCTTGGGAGGAAACTACAGGAAATCCTGTTATTTATCTTCAAGAAGGAGAGAAGTATTGTAGTTCTGACAACAAAAATGAGATTGAGACTTTTTGGACCTGTAAAAGAGGGAACTGATGGGGTTTTTTTGCCCGGAGAAAGATAAGTAGCTCTAAATGCATATGGGATCTGTTTATTAGACTTCTGTCTTGTCCCAGGAACCGGCAAAAGAAGAGGCTGCCACTAAGCCCACCCCAGCCAAAGTCAATAGAGCTAAACAGAGAAAAAGCTTCTCCCGGAGTAGAACTCACATTGGACAGCAGCGCAGACGACACAGGACAGTCAGCATGTGTTCAGATATCCAGCCCTCCTCTCCTGATGTGGAAGTAACTTCACAGCATAACGAAACTGAGAATGCAGCACTGGTAGCTGAGCCCGAAACAGAAACTGTTGTTACAGAAATGGTTACTGAAACAGAAGCTCCAGCACTTAGCAAATGCCCTACTAAGTATCCAAAAACAAAGAAGGTGAGTCTGTTGAGGGATGGGGAAAAGATAGACCTTAACAGAGTTTTTAAAAAATTATAGGCTGCATCATCAGTATGCAACTGCACATATGGGTTTTGTAAATGTCTACTCATTTCTTGAAAAATCACCATTGTATAGATTAAAATGTGTAACATCCTTCAGTGGAAGTTAGTTTGGATTTAAGACACTTCCAAAATATATCTGCAGAGCAACATTGGAACAAAATGTTTTCTAAATGGGCTTTCTAAATGGATTGAAATAATACACATAACCAAAACCTAATTAAAGCTGAATTTAAAGAAAAACCCAAGGAAATAAAAGTTGCCTTTCTTTCCTTTGTTCATGGTATGCTTCAGATAGCAAACAACGTCTCTAAGGAAATCACTAATTTCAAATACTTTTCAGATGTCTGTTCTGAAGTGTATGGATCTAAACACCCTGAATGTGTATGTGCATGTCTGGAGAGAAAATTCTTTACTTTTTAATGCTTTGCTTTTAAATTTCTGACCATTGGACTGCAGTGCAAAAAACTTGTGCAAAATGGTACAATGTTAAAAGACACTCAGAAATCTTAAATCTGCGAGTGCAACTAAAGCAGTACAGCTTTCTGCTTTAAAATTCACCAAATGCATTAAAAGTATTTGTATTGTGATTTACAAGAAGCCCTGAAAACTTTAATCAGTGGAGGAAAAGGGGGAGGAAGTCATAGGTTAAAACTTTTTGTCAAAAGAAAAATAACAATTTCAAGAGGGTTTTTTATCTTAAACCCCCAAACATAATTTAGATTTTTTTTTTCCAAAATGTACCTGAGTCATTCTGCAACAGTGCTTATTTGCCATCACTGTTATATGCTTGTGACAAAGAACACTAGAACCTTTCTTCTTTCTTTCCTGTTGCATAGCAGAAAAGAAGGAAGACATCCTTAATACTATGAAACAGCAAAAAAGTGCAGTAAAATTCAGGTATCTCTAAAATGTCTCTGCATTGCACCCAGTGTACCCTAAGTACAGAGAAGGTCTTGCTTTAAAAATTAAATAAAAACGGATTTTTAAAAGACAACCTAAAATAAAAGATACTATGATAATTTGTGTTAAAGCTTTAGTATCATATTAATATTATTTAATGTTGCATGTCCTTAATTTTGAATCACTGTAAAATCTAGGAGGCTAGTTTATCTGTTAATAGAAACTAAAATCTACGGGCATATTTTTTAAAAACACTGAACTACCTAGGAAAGAACAACCTTTTTAGTCCAGTGTGTCTTTGTATTCAATTATACCACATTTATTATTACTGTTAGTTAAAGAGTATTCAAGGCAGCTCTCTGACATGTTGACAGAGGCACGGTCCTGACAGTATGGAAATCTGATGAGGCATTTCTTTAACTTTGCTCTATTAATGTTACACTATTTCTCCTCAGCCTGGGTGCTCAGGCACAAGTTTAGATTCTGTTTTAGAATTCTGCTACTAAATTGACATCCTAAATAGAGTTGATCTGGGCACTTCTGTTGTAGTGTTCAGTGAGAATTAAATGCAAAAGAACTAAGTGTAGTTTACAACCAAAAAAAGCTAAACACCCCTGCCCCTCCCCTAAACTGGTGTGTAAGCAAATCTGTACTGTTTTCCTCTGCTGTCCCTGTAATTTCTCTGAAACTGACCTCATTCTTGCCAGGTATTCTTCAGCTGGGAGCCTGGAAACAAACTGTTTCTGATTTGTGTAATAGTTGTCTAGATGAATGGTTGAAAACTAAACACTTTTTAAAAGCCACTTGTAAACACACTCAGAAAACACTAATTTTTTCTCTCTCTCTATTTAGCACTTGGTTAGTGAATGGTTAAGTGAAAAGAGTGACAAAGCAGGGAAGCCTACAGACACTCTACCGGAAAGGCCTCTGCGCATAACCACCGACCCTGAAGTTCTGGCTACTCAGCTGAATTCTTTACCTGGTCTCACTTACAGTCCACACGTGTATTCAACTCCAAAGCACTATATCCGTTTTACTTCTCCATTCCTTTCAGAAAAGAGGAGGAAAAAAGAACCTGTGGAAAACATTACTGGCTCTTGTAAGAAGGTAATGCTTCCCATCATTACGGTGTTCTATCCCATATTAATTAAAAAGAAGTCTTTATTTACTAGCATAAATTCAGGCAGAAAAAAGGCTGTTTGGCAAACAAATCATGTTACACATTTTGAAAAGTTCATCATTAAAATTTAAAGTCACTAATTGGAACTTCCTGTTGTATTACAGCGTTGGTTGAAGCAGGCTTTGGAAGAAGAAAATTCAACAACAATTGATAGATTTAATTCACCATCACAAGAGAGATCTAGAAGTCCGGCTATCAATGGTGAACATAAAAGTCCTTTATTACTGAATGACAGCTGTTCCTTAACAGGTATGAAGCTTTTGTAAATACACTCTACATAAGAGCTATATTGAAGTAGCTGATTGTGGGGCAATGTGTTTTTAAAAGTGATGAGTTGATGAAAATTCCAGAGGTGTTTGCATGTTTTCCTGATACTTTCTTTGAAAGAAATGCTTAGTCGCATAGTGGTTGGGAGTTTTTTCCCTCTTTAATGTATTAGATAAAAAGCCATTACATTTCCTAGCATTTACAGTCAACAAAAGACTAATGGTTTTGGTATTAGTATTAAGAGGTCAGGTTATAAATTTAATTTTCCATGCTTTCTATATATTTAGAATCCCTTTAAAACTCGGTAGGCCGATGTAGCACACAGGGAAAAGCTGTGTAATCTTGTAGGCATAATAGAAAATCTGAGCTCACTAAAACCACCTTTTAGCTGAACAGTCTTAAATATGCATAAAGTTGATTTTACCTCATCTGGAGACATAGACATTTCTTCCCAGCATCCTAGCACACAGAATTCAGTTACTGATGTATCTGCAGATTGTTAAAAGTTTATTTTTCAGGAACCCTGTAGGCTGTTAAAATGTTCATCTCTCAGGAAGCCTGCCCTTCAGAGACTTTTTACATCTTAGCATTCTTTCATTTGGAATTTGCAATTTCATTACATGAAGTACTTAAACAACTGTAAGTGATCGTTATATCTAGAAATCTTGTAACTTTTTTCTGATTTTACACAGATCTAACCACACCACTAAAAAAAAGAAGACTGTATCAGCTGTTGGAGTCTGCTTTCTCAGAAACCTCCACACCTACTCCTTCTCCCTATGCCACACCAACCCATGCTGACATCCCTGCCTCCGAACCATCGTTGTTTGCTACTCCTCCGAGGGTAAAAACAGAAGATGAAGCTTGTCGAAATGGTTACAAACCCATATATTCACCCGTTACTCCTGTAACTCCATGTATCCATGGAAATACCATGCACTTTGAGGTGAGATTTATAATGAATTTTAGAGCATTCAGAAAGTGTTCATACATTGCAGTGTAAATCATTATTTGTACTCCTGCTACAAAATGTGTTTGGGGAGGTTATTTCTCTAGGCTAAAAAATAAATTGACTTGCAATTTCTTCTTGTTTATTTAGAATATATCCTCACCTGACAGTTCCCCAGAAATAAAAAGGCGAGCTTACAGTCAAGAGGTAAGGAAATTGGCAAAACCTGCAAATGGTATCTCAATTTCACCTGTGTGGCTGCGCTGTTCTTAGTGAGTGCTTTTCACCAACCATTGCAAGTTTTTGAGAATTTAAAGGGTAACTTCCCCATAGGTTTTATTTGCTTACTGCTTTATATTTCCACTTTGCCTGTTATATTCTCTATTTTAAACTTCTTTCTCTCTGTATTGCTTAAAAACCCCGATTTGGATCAGGATCAACTCCTGTAATGGAAAGGAGTAACTACTGCAATTTGTAGATAGGAACAGAAAGAGAATGCTTCACTTTCCAGGCTGTAGTTAGATTCAGATTAACATTTCTCCTTGTTACCAGCATTTCTTAATTGGTTTTGTTGATCCCAGTTGTGCTCAAAGTGAGAGAGCAGAGCAAAAAGTCAGCATAGGTGATGGATTAGTTGAAGAGCAAGCGCTGTTGGAATATGGCTGGGTACTCCCAGCCTGCAGGATGCATGTGTCCTGCTGTGCGGCTTCTTCCTAAAATTCGAAAGTGTCTTGGAAAAACTTCTTCCTTCTCCCTCTTTGAAATAGGTGTTTTGACACTGAGGAGGATTACTTCTATGTTGAAGCAAGTGCTTTTAGCTTCCTGGCCTGGGACTTGCTCCTTTTGAAGCTTCTCCCCTTGCTCTGCCAGTCATAAATAAAATCTGACCTGTAACATTTATTTTTACTTTAGTTAATGTACATTTTATTAAAATGCTTTAACCTAATACATGGTAATAGTAGAGCTAAGTGTCTGGCTGTAGAATTGTTTCTTAAAAACTGATAAATTCATGGTACTGGGAGGCCTTTAATCCACTTAAAGGCACATCTGAATGTCAAATATTTGCAGGTTTGATTGAGTGTGAAAAAATAGTTACGTGGTTTTTTCTTCATGCAGGGTTATGACAGAACATCGATTCTAGCACTGAATTCTTTTAGAAATTCCAACCTGACAGAAATGGGCCTGCAAGAAATAAAGACTATTGGATATTCTAGTCCAAGGAATAGGACTGATGTCACACGGCAATGCACTGGAGAAATGGAATCTGTGTCAGACCTCCAGCTGGGACTCGAAGTAATTGAGCAAAGTGCACTGCATAAAAACCTCGAAGCCCCCACACATGATAGGACTGATTCAAACAGCCAATTAGAAACTGCTCATTGTGGACGGGGCACAATTTATTCTTCCTGGGTAAAAAGTCCTGACAGGACAGGTGTAAATTTCTCAATGAATTCTAATTTGAGGGACTTGACCCCTTCACATCAGTTGGAGGTAGGAGGTGGATTCAGAATAAGTGAGTCAAAGTGCCTGATTCAAGACGATGCAAGAGGCATGTTCATGGAAGCATCTGTTTTTTGTACTTCAGAAGATGGAATTGCACCTGGCTTTGGAAGGACTGTCAATAACGACAGTTTGATGGATGGAAATTGCACACCCCAGAACCCTCCACAAAAGAAAAAGGTTATAACTTTAAGAATCGTTTGGTCTTCCATTGTCTGCTAATGTTATTTCTATAACAGAAAGAACCCCAATGTAATAAAAACCAACTGATGGCTCATTTTTACATACTACAGTGTAGTAGACATTCAGGAGAAGTAATGAAGGGCAAAGATCAAAGCTGCATAAAACTATTAGTAAATATATTTTTTCAACATAAAAGATACAAATTCTATTTCATATGAGTCTTAAATGAATTGCCCAATAAATAATTGCTTTTCAGTTTTGAAAATGGTTATGCCACCTGCTGTTACAGTATTGTTATACAAAATATATACTTGTATCATAGAGACCATATACTGTGAACATCTGTTACGAATTACTGCAAGAAACTGCAACAACAAATTTATGCTACTCAGAGTTTGATGTTAGAACTGCACAGAAATCCTTAGTTCCAAGAAATATTTTTCTTGGCTTAATTTGATGCAGTTTTTGGTTTTAGTTGATTGGTTTGGTTTTTTCTTTTAATATTGTTTGGAAAATAAGCACAACCTAAATTTGCTACTCTCATGAAACAGTTCTTGTAGGTAAGTGATACAGTCATGGGTAACTCGAACCAGGATTGGAAGTTACTTTGCATAATTCTTAGACTGCATAGTACTGTCAGGTTGACTCCCTTTGCAGAAAGAATGACAAAGGTGAAAGGCAGTGGTCTCCAGTGTAACAGCTTACCTGTTCTGTCTCATCACAGACTCTAGTAATCTTTCTTGTTTGAAAGGTGTGATTTATTTTTGTCACAGAAGCAGTGATGAGGAGGGTGGGGTTTTCTGCATGTGCACATGTCTGCGCAATGGGGTTTGGGGTTTTTTGGTCACATTGCAGCCCCTTGTACGAGCCTGCTCCTGTGGAGCACCCTGCTGGGGAGCAGTGAGGAGTCTTCCTTCAGTAGTTCTCCATCAGAACAGGATTTTTGTTTACTTGGTTCAAGCTGAGACATAAATGGAGCAATATTGTAGGAGCTCTGATGTTACCTGGTCACAGCCTAAGAATTTGATTGATCTTGTGCATGTTACTGTAGCCCTGCTGTTTTGGCAAACCCAAAAAGAAAACATAAGCCCACATGCCTGTAACTTGACAGCCTTCTTCTGAAGGCTAACTTAGTCTTCACAAATCCCAGG
Source organism: Acrocephalus scirpaceus scirpaceus (assembly GCA_910950805.1). Lineage (NCBI taxonomy): Eukaryota > Metazoa > Chordata > Aves > Passeriformes > Sylviidae > Acrocephalus > Acrocephalus scirpaceus. Next base: position 13,204,541 of record OU383777.1, read on the forward strand.
AGCACTTAGTTGCTCAGTAACCCTCCCCACTTCTCTTTCTGGCAAGGATTGTTCCAGGTTGTTACTGCTGAGAGATGCTACACTAATCCTCCAATAAAAAAAAAGGTGTGGCTGCCCCCTAACACCCCCCAGTCCCAGGATTCCTGTCTAAAAGTCTCAGTTTGAAGAAACAGACAGAAAATTTGATCTGTACCCCTGAAAGAAGGGGGTTCAGGATTTCCAAGGACACTCAAAAATTTGAAACTTCAGACAGTAATAAAAAAAAAGAGGCAGTGGGCTGGATCCCACCTAAGGTGAAAGGTGAGAATTCAGGAATTTTGTAGGAGACTCATAAAAGGCTTTTCCCTAGGGTCATGTAAGACAGCAGTATCCTTAGGTAGGTCTTTGCAGGATGTTTTTGCATATTTCTACATTTCTATGCTCATTTGCCTCTTGTTTTCTCTTACTATTGCACAAGTCCTTTATCAATACAGTCCTGTACATAGTGGCCACAGTACATGGGCTTCTTAACATTTAAGCTTTCTTTAAAGCAGTAGTCTTTAGGGGGTCCCTGTCACATCATGTGGAAATAATACAAAATTGTTTGAAAGCAAGACAAATTCTTAACCTGAACTTTATTATGCAAAATCAGGTATTTTTCACTAGTTTTACCCTGACATATGGATGGGTCTCTAATAGATCTGTTTGAAAGCAAACAAAGCTCCATAGGACTGCAAACAGAGCAGCTGCTTTGATTTTTCTCTCTGTGTAGAAATGGATGTCCAGTTTTATTGAGGATTAAGCCAGTTAATTTTTTTTTTCATTACTGCACTTTAGTTTGTTGGTTTGGATGCTGTATGGTTCAGAGCAGAATGTTGATAACTGGAAGAAAATTTATAGACATTGTCATTTTTACCAAACTAGTGTAGTTACTGAATAAAGTAGGTCCGAATGTCAGCTTTCTACTTCAATCCTGAAGATTCATGGTGAAAACATTTGAAAGTGTATTCTTTTCACTGGAGGCAATTTACTAACCACGGAAACTGGTTTTTGTTCTATGGAACTTTGTAGTTATTTTATATACATAATACATGAAATAGGAACCATATGTCATTATTTTTGGTAATAGATATAGCTTAAAAATATGTTCTTAATCAGAATCTCTTGAAGTGTAGAAAAGACAAATTCAAAATAAACTGGAAAAAGTAAGCAGCAAATTCTGTATGTTAAAAAAAGGCATGAAGAGCTTAGTGAATCCTTTGACATACGAAGCAGAAGGGTAGTGGGTTCTCATGCAAGAGAGTCAATCTGAGAGCAGGATGTGACATCTCTTGAAATTAGCTTTACTAGATCAGTATAATTGTAAAATTCTGCAGTTCTAGGAGAAACTGTAGAGTCCCTTGTAACTACAGCCAACAGAATGACTTTAACAGTGGACCTTTTGCTGACCTGTGTCATCTGCTTCTTTCCTGAGGTAGAACACATAATTCTTCTCTTGGCAGAAGCATTTTTTAAATATCTCCTTTACAGTTGGTAGTAGCTCAGTACTCTGTAAATTCTACTGCAGATGTGGTGAAATATCTTCAATTAATCTCTGCCCTTATTTTTTTAGAACCAATTACATGGTATGTCTTACTGAAATATAGTGCATTTAATAGAAACTGTTAGACAGAAAATCGGTACAACTTCCTTTCTAATGTTTGTGGGTTTTTCCCCCCTTAGGTGTCCTTGTTAGAATACCGTAAGAGGCAACGTGAAGCTCGAAAAAGTGGATCAAAGACAGACAACTTCCCCCTGGTTACTGTATCTCCTCATGCTGCTGGTGGAGGAAATACAAGTAGTAATAATGGTGCTAGTGATGGGTATAACAACAGTGGTGAAAATGGGGAGCAAACTGATAACACAGCAAGCCTGCCTTTACCACTGCCAACTACTGTTTATAATGCAGCTCCAGAAGACACTGGCAACAACTGTGCAGTTAAGGAATCTTCCTCCAGTGAGAAGAGTGAACCAGAAGTTCAGTGGTAAGCTACAAAACTAAAGGACTAAAGTTCAGAAGAATTACTTATGTAAATCTCAAGTCTTTGGTATTTGAAATCTATTTTTCATTAAGGCTGCTGTTGCTGATTACTGACTGGAAGCCCTTCTTCCAGCTTAGTAAAGAGTTGTCTTACCTTTTTCCTCAGAAATACAGTAGACATCTCAAAATGATTTAAATACATGAAGAATTACCCACAAGATATTTATTAAATTATTTTAATTCTGCTTTTTCATCTTCTAATGGCAAAATAGGTATTGCTTTGAGCATTTGTGTCCTTGTGTTTCCACTGCTTTGTCTGTGAACTGAAGAGAATTTTTCATGTTAAATCTCAGAGCCTTTCCAAAAGTACTGTAGGAGCATAAGGTGCAATAATCTATACTGATTAGCAAAGGCTTCTGGAAGACCTTAGGAGGTCTGGTTTTCAGTCATGTGGCTGGAACATGCGTGGGATGTTTGCTGTTGTAGAATTGCCCTGTGCAGGGCTGAATGCAGCCTGGCCAGCAGCTCCTGCTCAGGTGGGAGCATGTGGTGACACTCACAGCATTGTTGGTGATTGCTCAGTGGTTCCCTCGTTTGCAGACCATATAGGCAGTGTGTGCAATGCCAGATACTCCAAACAACCCCTGATCCTGAGGAGAGGTGGAGTGTAGATGGGGAAGAGATAGAGTGACTTCAGTCTGCATAAAACATTGCACAGAGTTTTCACTGAGTTTTTGTAGCTTTAAAATAGATGGTCAACTGTGGTGACACTGTCTCCAAAACATTATTAATGCAAAATAAATCCTGCAGATGTTCTTCATGCTGTAGTGAAGGCCTAATTGTGGTGGGGATGAACCATGGGCTTAGGAGCTGAACATCCTTCTGCTCAGATGCTCCAACTATTCCAGAAAAGAATATTTGTAAAGCCAGTTGAAGGGAGAACATAAGTGCAGTCTTCAGTGTTCCACTGAAAAGTGGCTGTTAAGTTCACTGTTAAGCTACTGCACTGAATTGTGGAAACAGGCTAAACAGGGAAGAATTTATTACTCAGAATTTGCAGTAACCTTGCAGAGCAGCACCAAAACTTAATCCAGTGCAGCAATATTGTGAAGTGATGCCATATGTCCTTGCCAGAAAGGAAAATAGTTTTGTGGAGCACGGTCACTTACAATGTTCTTGGTGAGGTTGTGATTGAGAGATGTAATGCATTATAAGAGATATGTGACTGTCACTGCATACCTACTTCCTGGCAATTCAAGTGTAGAAGCTTAAACGGAGGTAATTTGTAGTGGTACACAATTTACAGCTGTGCATTTGTTATTAAAGAGCAGATTCTTAACAACAAACAAAATAACTATTTCCAGTTCTGGAAGAAGACAGTTTTCTGCAAATTGAGACTATGAACCAGTAACTGTGACCGTTATTTTTTACTTTTCAGTTGTTTAGACAAAGAAAAGCCCACATATCTACAGATATACTTCCTTAATAAGAGGAAATGCCCATTTTTTAATGTAACAAGGTTGCAGGAAATCACTATTTAAAGTGGGAGAAAATAGAAACTAACCACTTCAGTAATAATATTCCTTATGCACAACTAGTTATTTGGTTGTTACATGCAGCCAATGCTGTAAACTTTCTCTGGCTCAGTATTTGCATATACATTGTCCTAAATTTGGTCCACAGGAGTTCATCCTCTTAAATTTAAAATGGACTTCTCTTGCAGGACTGCATCAACCTCTGTGGAACAAGTGAGAGAACGAAGTTATCAGAGAGCTTTACTTCTCAGTGATCATAGGAAAGACAAGGACAGTGGTGAGTTGATTTATTGTTTTGAACATAGATAAATCTAACCAGTTCCCCCATGGTAATCTAATAATTCTAATACTGTGTTTGGGTCTGCTTCATCTGTAGGGGGAGAATCACCTTGTAGGCCATGCTCACCGTCTCATGTTCAGTCTCCATCTCATTCAAATCTCATTTCCCAGTTGCAGCTTAAGGTCCCTTCTTTCACTGAAATTACGGAAGGTCAGTAAGCAGATGACCTTGTATGACACTTGACATATTCAATAGTCTAACAACAGCTTTAATAGCTCTTTTAAAGTCAAATATAAACTGCTTAGTGATCTCTGCAAAAGATTTCATTTTTCCACCTTGATGTTTATATCTGCTTTATTTCTGTAGAACCTGATTCTGAAAACCCGGAGCCAACTTCTGAATGTCCGTCCCCAGATACTTCACAAAGGACTTGTAAGAGTCCATCAAAAGCAAGCAAGGTAATGCAAGGTGTTTGCACACTATGCACAGGAATATCTCCATCCATCTCTGATTTACCTTTAGAAATGTTAATCATAGAATTCACTACTTTGGTGACATACACACATGTTGATCTGCCTGTGCAGTAATTTAACATAGGTAGACATTTGCAAGAGTATTTGTCCATATACACTAAAAAGTGGGTTTATATGCTGTGCTTTCAGTAGCTGTTTATGGATGATACACTGTCTCGACAGAGCAGAGATTGTATCTGCGCTGTTCTGAGGTGTGAAGAACGTTCAAGAGCTGGCACTCAGAACCAACAGCAGGGATGTGATTTACTCTTAATGGGAGGTTGCTCTTGCTCTGCCAAGGTTTTGCAGTCAGGGCTCTGATAATTTGGAGATGGATGTTGAGTAGCTGCCATATTAAGTGAAGTAATTCAGATTGTCATTGTCTGTTTGCTTGCACTACCCCAGTTTTAAAACGCTGAGTCGCTCTAAAAATTGCTTTATTTCTGTAAGTGGTCTTCTCTGGAATGACTTCTTTCAGATTCAGAAATCTAAAACCTTTAACAAAGAATGGATTCAGACTCGGACCTAATGGATCATATTTCTGTTAAAACTTTAAAATACACTTTAATAGTCTTTGACTTGGAAGAATTATTAATAAATACATACTTGCTAAAAATAGTGCCATCTTAAGCTTACTCTGTTATTGGTTTTTTTTTCACACCAAATATATATCCCTGCAACTCAGCACTTTTTTTCATGATCTGGGAGGAGAGTGTTCTGAGATTTTTTTTTGTTTATTGCGTGTATGGTTGAATATTTTGAACTTTTATCTGACTGCCTTTCTTTTCATTCCAGCCCTCTTCACCGAGTCCTGTAGTTTCAGCACAGCCACTTGGGAAAACACCCACAAAATCAGATTCGCACTGGGAAACTGCAGCTAATGCACCTGAGACTGAATGTGCGAATCATCCAAAATCTGAGCTGCAACAGAAACAGCTGACAAACAGCGTCCAAGCACTTTCAAAAAATCATCCATCTCAGTCACATCTGCGCAGCTCTGCTGAGCAACTTTCACATTCACAGAAGTTGCCTTCCGCACCTTTGAAGCTGCATTGCCCCCCTTCACCTCACGTAGAAAATCCCCCTAAGTCTTCTACCCCTCATCCGCCTGTGCAGCACGGTTACCTTTCACCAAAGCCTCACTCACAGCAGCTGGGATCTCCATACAGACCTCATCATCCACAGTCACCTCAAGTTGGAACGCCCCAGAGGGAAACACACAGAAACTTCTACCCGGCAGCACCAACCCTCCAGCCCAGTAATCAGGCGCAGGCTAGCGGCCCCCTCTTCACTCAGACAACATCAGGACAATCTTCAGCTTCCTACAGCCAGTTTAACCAACAAAATTTGAACAGCAATGCGCCGCCTCCCCCACCTCCTCCACCCCCTTCTTCTACTTACTATCAAAGCCAGCAGCCCTCTGGAAACTTTCAGAGCTACAGCCAGCTGAAGGGCAGCATACCCCAACAGACTGTGTTTTCATCTGGACCAAATCAAGCACTTCCTGGCACTGCGGGTCAGCAAACGGTGCCAGGACACCACGTAGCTGCAGGGCATTTTTTGCCCTCTCAGAACCCCAGTATTCATCACCAGGCATCGGCATCTGCTGCTCCTCCTCCTCCTCCACCACCGCCTGCTCCAGGACCCCACCTTGTCCAGCAGCAAAGTACTCATCAGCAGCACTCTGTAGCACATGTTGTCGGTCCAGTTCACGCCATGGCAGTGGCTCCTGGATCACACATTCACTCTCAAGCTGCTGGTCACCATTTGCCACCACCACCTCCACCACCAGGTCCTCTCCCCCACCACCAATCTCCCCATCCTTCGACGGGACACCAAGGTTTGCAAGCACAACACCAGCACGTTGTAAACTCGGCACCGCCTCCCCCGCCGCCCCCTCCCTCCAACGTTATGGGCTCGGGGCACCACCCCGCATCAGCACAAGGGTTACACCACCCATCTCATCAAGGACCCCCCCATTTCCCTTCCAGTGCTCACACAAGCGTCTCCTCCTATTCCTCCCAAGCCCCACATCACACAACATTAGGACCTGGACCTCAACATCAGCCTGCTGGCACAGGACCTCATTGCCCACTCCCTGGTCAGGGTCCTCACATCCAACCTCAAGGACCAAACAGTATTGCAACACCTACTGCTTCCGGGTTCTGCCCTCACCCCGGCTCCGTGACCCTTCCCCACGGAGTGCAAGGGCAGCAGCAGGCCTCGCCCGTGCCAGGACAGATCCCCATTCACAGAGCACAGGTGCCACCCACCTTTCAGAACAATTACCATGGGTCAGGGTGGCATTAAAACACATCCCTTTAGTTATAAACATTTTTAAAATGTTCTGTAATATAAACTGTGTATATTTAATATGTACCTATTCAAGGTACTTTTTAAAGCTTGTACATGATACTTTGTATAAAAGCAAACACCAGTGCTCTTCCATTGTATCCTTTCCATTTTTTTTGCTTTTTAAAATTCCTGAAAACGTGCTGTTAAGCCAGTATTAGGTATTTCTTTTTATTTTGTAAGTGGACATTCCAGCTGTTTTTTCTGGCAGTAGGTTTGATGCTGCATAATGTTTAAAATTTTATTGTTGCAGTTAAATTCATTTAGTGAAAGTTTTCTATATTACTTTTATACATATGTAATTAAATAAGTACACAGGCTAAGTGATGGCACTAACAATTTTTTTTCCCATTTTCTGTCAACAGTTTTTTGTGTGCATAGAGATAGGAAACAATGCAATACAGATTTTTATAGTTTTGGTGTGGACATGGCTTTTTGTTTCATCAGTTATTTGCAGAAATTGTAATTTAATGTATAGACTGTTTCTAATGTCTCAGACGAGTGCTGTAAATACTGTATTTCTTTCGCTTGTAAAGTTGCTTAAAGCTTCTTTCATTTGATATAGTATTGTATATAATAAGTCTTTTGCAAAAAAAAGTGTGATCTTTGTGAAAGTAGTACAGTATATGATCTTTAATTTTTTTTTTAATATACTGTCACATTGCAGCACTGGTTGGGCATTTTAATTCATGTTAATAAATCACAATTATGTCAGTTTTACCTACTTGTCCTAAAAGGGTGCTATATCAGCAGGAAAGTAGCCTTTAGTCTCTGATCTCCCCTGCTCCCTGCAAGGTTCTTCACTTCTCTGCAGTTTCCAGCTGTGGCTTCACTTCTGTAGCACAGACAGATGTGGAACAGGCTGGAGGAGGGGGATTCTTTACCCTGCTCCATTTAGAGGTTGAGGAATAATCACCCCAAGCATAGCAGAGTCCTGGATCAGTTTACCAACAGGGAAATCAGGGGCACTGATGGGTATTTTTATGCTATTGGTGTTTGACCCTGGTTACAGAGCAGCTGCAGTACCTTCCTATTGCCTTTCTCTCGTGCCTCCTCAGGCCCTCCAGTTGGGGTGTAGGGGGGGAGCTGAGTGGGCGGTGCTGTAATGAGGTACAGAATGTTACACACTCTGTGCAGCAGTTTGGGGTTTTTGTAAGGGAAATGATTTAGCGTTTAAGATGGTGCTGTTGTGCTCATCATTGCAGTTACTCTGTCATGGGTGAGGGCGTCCTTCCCTCTCAGCAGTGACTGCACTCAGTCCTGCTCACACAACAGGACCGTGCTCAATGGCTCCACCTCAGACCAGAGAGGAGAACCGGTGTGTGAGGAAAGCTGAAACGGCATAGAAGGGAAGTGGCTGCTCCTACCCACTAAAAAAAAGGGGTAATTCTTTTTAACATGTAAAGAAGAAAAATACAGCCACTTTAAATTCTAATTTGCTTCTAACAACTGAAAAGTCTTGCTAGTTAAAAGTCGTACACTAGAAATGTTTTCCTGAACACCTGCTGGCTCTGCAGAACACACACTGGAGCTCACATTTTACACTAGCATGTGTAATGTAGGACAGCATTAGGCTATCAAAAACAGCAGAAAAACCCAATCCACCCTCTGTGCAGTTGCTCAGACACTGACTTTGAAAAAAAGAAGTGTGTCATCCTGTCTAGCCCAGCATTCAGATCTGGTTGTCTGCCCCTCTTCCGTATCTCCAGGGAGTGACAACATAATTTCAAATACAAGAGAATATAAAATAATTGTGCTTGGCAAGGTCTTAGTGCAGTATAGGGAGCTGCTGCACTGGGGAGCAGAACAGGACAAGGCCTGGGCAGGGCTCCCCAATGCTGCTGCAGCACCAAGGGCAGGCACAGGGCAGAGCTGTGCCAGCCTTGGGCTGCCCCTGGCACTTCAGTCCAGTGCCAGCATTTTCTGCCTATTCAAGAACACATTTGTAACTAGTTGTAGCAACCACGCACTACAGAGCTGGGCTGGCTGTGAAGCTGAACATAATTTTTACCTCCAGCCTGAGTCCACTGTGGCATCATCCTTCTGAGCAGCATCGTCCTTGCAGCGACTAAAAGCAGTTCCAGGGATGAGGGTGAAGGCACACGGTCCTGAAACCCAACTGCCGTGGGGGCCTCAGCACTGGACAAGTTTCCCCAGACCAGAGTTTCGCATTGCGGTGCCTTGGCAGTTCTCTGGAGGAGCGGCTGCCGCAGCCCTCCGGACGGGACAATCGTTCCCTTGTTTACACGACTTGTTACAGAACAGCTGGTAGGAAAGACGCTTTTTTTTGGTCACATTTCACCCAGCAAACCAGTCCCACCCAGCCCCTCCTGCCACAGGACCCCTGGGGCTGCTCTGACCCACACCCGGTGATGTGTTTCATAAATGAACAAGGGAAGCTGCCTTTCTCTGGCTAGGACAGCCAGCCCCCACCTCCCACCCCTCCAGCATCCCCACAGCTCAGTCGTGGCTAGGCAAAGATTCCAATGACCAGCAACACTGTCTGAAAAAACAAAACACTTTAATTAGACAACTGCAAGCACCTCAAACAACTGGTTATTGTTACAGCATGGGGCTATCTTCTCACAATCTAGTTATTGCAAAGGCATGTGAATAAATTTTATATGGACAAAGTCAAGAAAAAAGTGGCACTGTAGTTACATGAAGATCAGGAGTAAGCTTACATTCATCCCACTGACTTCTAAAAGAGGCCCAAACACACCTCCGTACTGTACATTCTAAAATCTGTATTGCCTATAAGCTTCAGCCTATGCAGCTTTTTTTCCTAGGAAACACATAATTGTTGCGTGCAACTTACAATGGGCAGTCGTATGTCTACAGATGGGAAAGAATAAAGCTAGTGCAATTTGTTTTAGAAACATGTAAAGCTATGAATGGAATGAGCATGATCTTGCTTCTTGGATTATTTTACCCACTGCACTGTAAATAATCTGCAGCTATATCCTTCCTTAACTGATGCCAAGCACACACTTTTATTATAAAAGATCAGTAATTCTACACAGAGAGTGGTTCTCATGCTCTACTTTTAATTTTTTTTCTTTTTCTTAAGGTATAGTACAACTTACAGTGCTTATAAAAAGGCAACACCATATGGTACCATGTCTTCACTATCACATTGTAAGGGAAATTGCTATTTTTCTTTCCTTAAAAGCACTTAAAATAGGCAAAAATTCTAAAAGGGAGTGCTAAATGATAATGCATACTTTATTAGAAAGAAGTCTAGCCTTCCTTTAAAGTGCCATTTGGGGAATGAAATTCTGTAAACCAGAGCCACTTTGTTTAAAATCCAATGAACAGGAACTGCTACAGAATAAAGTTTACACAATTCCTTAAAGCGGTTTAAAGTCCACTACATGCAATTGGTTTGCTATAAAGCTCTCTAAAACTTAGTCGCTTTACTCTGAAATTGAGTCCCCAGTCCCATATTTAAATGGAAATAAACATTTACAGGGTGCATTTACATACACTATAATACAATGACATCCCTTTGCCAGAAGATAAAATTGTACAATTCCTCGCCGTAACTCAGTTCTGACTTGATAAATTTCTTACACTCGTAAATTATATAATATGCATCAGCTAAAATATTTTTTTTTTCATAAATAGTTACAAAACTTGCCAAAACACATGGGGGGAAGTTTCTTTTGTTCAAAAATCTGACATCTGAATGTCACACAACACAAGAAACAATGCTTAAAGACACGTTAAGTGTTTTCTGAAGAAAGTGGGTGAGTAAACTACTAGCTGAGGACAAAAAGACTACCCTTCCCCAAGAACACAGTGCACAAAAAGCAAAATGTCAAACAGTACCTCAAGCAAAATAAAGGTCTGAGGATTGAAGCCAGCTCACGTGTGATCCTGCTAAAGATTTTGTGACAGTCACCATTTAGGTCCAACGCATTGGAAAGTGGTTGCTGGCTTTTTTTCTTTTTTTTTTTTTTTTACAGCTGGAAGATTCTGCTAAGAATTCAGCCACGGATGCCTAAGGCATTCCCCAGCTGAAGCGCGTTTCTCTGGGACCATTTCTAGCATGGGGATCAGGAAATCTGTAAACTGTGCAGCATCTTCATGAGGCCAACCATACTTCTCCACAAGCACATCAAAAAGACTCCAAGGTTTCAACTTGGTAATGTGTCGGAGTTCTCCTGCAAACAGAAATATTAATGGCATTAGAAAAGCACCCTGTTATTCATGTCAGTGACTAATCCCTGTTTCGTTTTTCTCCCACTCTGCATTCACAGCACCTTGACCGGGCTGGGAATCACTGTTTAGGAAGGGCAGCGCACACCAAGCTTGCTCGAGGTCCTCCAAGGAGATGAGTATGTTCGATGTCAAAGCCAGAAACGGTTCCTACAGCCATCAGTACACCTGGACTCCACTGATTCTTCCTGCTGTCTTCACTCTCCCGTGCACACAGGCACTCGTTCACACTATGCTCACACCATGGCCAAACCACACTGCAGGCCTCTCCTTCTTCATCAGCCAACAAACCCAAATTTCACACAATCTGCTCCAATCCCAAGATGGAGGTCTCAGAAACACAGGTCCTTGCCTCACCACATGGCATTTGCCAGCAATGCAGGAGAGCACTGATTCATTCCTAACCAAGCCAAGCCAAAGTTGGATGCTCCAGAGATTCTTCTCCATCTCCCAGGCAAACACCCCCAGGAAGCTTGGTCCGAATCTTTACTGAGGGAAGCACCTGATGCTGCCCAGGTCTCTTTCAACCAACCACCAAAACAGGGTGGTGGCAGCAGCTGCAGGACTGGAGTTACCCCCAAGTGGGGGAACTTCAGCCAACCTGGCAATGTGTCCCAGGCCAAAAGGAAGGAGGTGAGAACCGTTCTGCCATTCAAACCAGCAACACCATCCAGGTCTGTCCACAGGTCATCCAGCACAGCATGGTGGGGAAGACTCTTCAGTTTCCTGCTCCTCCACTGTGCAGGAATGAGGCCCAAAGCACATGAGATGTGCCATGAGGTACATCGTGAGGGGATTACTATGGGCACGAGAGGGACAAGCAGCTTCAGGCCAGATGACCTCACTGCTGCCATCAGGAGGGAGTGATACTGAGGCATCACTTTGCAGAGACCCACAGCCTTTGCAGTCCAGGCTCTCACATTTACATGTGGTGTGGCTGCCCCCTTCACCATTTATGATGGCAGTAACAGAGAATTTGACTACAGTCACAGCTCCACTTCTCCCAGATGTATAAATCTGACATTTGAAATCCTCCTTGGAGAGGATGAGAATAGGACCCCACCTTGCAGACAAGTCAACAGGCCTGCTCCTCTCCCCTCCCCAAAGCAGGGACTTCTCTTTGATAACATCTGCCTTCTGACTGTGTCAGCCAAGAACACCTGTATGTAGTGCACTCACACTTTGCAGTAAATACAGAGCATTTATCACCAACAATGAATCTATGGCCTCTTTATTTAACAAACTACACTAGCCATGAATCTGTGTGTGTGAAAGTTCTTCCTGAATGTGACCAGACTTAAGAGTGCCTGATCTGTACTAATCAGTAATTAAGCCCTGCCACACCCAGCCCCTCTGATCTCTGGGGACCAGCTGAAACACAGGGGCAGTTGTTTTCTGCCGATTTTCTACACTCTTAATGCAACCCACGGCCATCTCCCTTCTTCTCACGCCTATGTGTGTGCCAGACAGTCTCCATGGGACACTGCAAAAAGCACTTGAGAGACCCCTGTGGTGCTTCTGCACTGAGGAGAGTGATGGGGTCTCACCCCATACTGGAGGCTGAACGGGCTTCACAAGCTCACGTCACCACCCAGGATGGGGGCATCCAGGACACACTACTTGTAAGCCAAGTGGTTTGTCAGTGTGGTGCTTGTCCCTGGCTGAAACCTACTGCCCACAAAATGCCATCAGACATCAGCTCACAGGCCAGAGTTTCTGCACATCCCTGTGGCTAGGCAAGTTCCAGGGCAGGAGAAGTAACCTGTGTCTGTCTGACTGCCCCAGGGGCTGAACATCTCAATGCAATGGATTAAAAGCCCCAAAGGCTCTGCAGGCCCTGGTTTCTGCTGCCTCAGCCCTCAGCAGTAGGTCCTAGCAGGGTGCAGTGCTTGAAAAAGCAGCTCTCCAGCTGCTGTCACAAGGTCCCCACAAGAGCAAGTATGCAAACAATCCATTGCCCACAAGCTGCAGGAGGGTCCTGCCTAGTAACAGGAACTCAAGGTGTGCTGCCCACAGCAAGCAACACCAGCAGAGGCCACATTCTGGTTTATGTGTCAGCATTCACAGTACTAGCATGTCCCATCAGTACCCACAGACACAGAAAGGCTCTGCTTTGGGCCCACAGCTGTGCCACATAACAGGAAGGGCAGCACATCTTGGAGCAGCATATTCATTTACAGGCTCACTCTCAGTCCTTTACATCTCTGCGCAATCCTGAAATTTATCTGCTGAAAATCTTACCTTTTGGAATGTTTCCAGAAGAGTGTATTGGTGACTACTTACAAGAACAGGTAGTAAATTATGTAACAGGAACGCATGAACTCAAACACTACCCAATAGTGATAAAAAAGTGACTTGCTACTGACTGCAAGCAAAAAATTACTAAAAAAAAAATTACTGTCCATGGTTTCTCCAGCTCCCAGCATTCATTGCAAGGGCTGCTATAATCATGCACCAAATAAGGCTTAGCTCTGAGGGAGGGCGGGTGTGTTCCCATCCAGCACTGTCTTCATCTCTGCACTCACATCTTGTCATTTCCAGCATTTTTCCTCCCTCAGATCTGGTATGGTAAGATTGCATGATGAGGCTCCTGGTGCCACTGTGGAAGCAGAGTTCTTGCTGTTTGAGTACTTCTCATTTTGTGAATGCCCATGCTAAGGCCAGCACAATACTCAGCAGTTTTCCTGCTAAGGAACAAACCATTTTAGCAACATGGCTGAAATTTTCCACAAGAAGTTCTGTGAAGATTGTAAAGTGCTTGAGAGGATAGGACACAGTAAAAATTATCTGTGTGGGGGCCACTCTTGAACTAATGCTTCAGTTTTCAGTAAGGATCATGATCCTAACGATAGAAACAAAATAGGGTAAGTAAAAGACAATTAAGACCATTCAGGTGGACAAAAAGTCTAAGAAATAATTTTCCTGTGGGTCCCTCTCCATCCTAAAACATGAGAGTAGCACAGGAAATGGAGATGTCTGCCAACACATATTTTCATCTAGTTCAAGATGTTTGTACCACGTAGTTGGAAGAGAGGAAGGCTGTACCTATATTTAAGGGAGAAATTTAAAAAGCACAAGCCCCACCAGTCTGACACTATCTGTATTCAGGGCATTAGTATGAATTTTTAAAGAAGTGCTAAAAATCTAATACTGAGAACTTCCTCAGAGAAGCTCTTCATTTGGATTTTTGATAGTGAAGCACACAGGAGATAATCCGCAGAGGACAACGGAGTTGTCAGAGCTGTAAAACTCCTGTTGCCAAAGCAGAGGCAGCAATGATTCCTCTAAAAAAATGGAATGTTAAGCCAGAAGGAAATTACTAAAAAAATTTCTGAAGGACCAGAGGGAAAAATGCTATTTAAAGCTTTCTCTGCTGACTGTAATACAAAATACAGAACTAGTCTATAAAATTCATCAAAGACAAATTTAACATGTGCCACCAGGCTAGAGGAGGATGGATTATTGAACAGTAAGACATGGATGATGTGAAGGACTGGGGAAGCAGCACTGGGATATAATCTGCTGCTAGGTATCTATGACATGATCAGAGAACTAATGCAAGCACTGGTGGTGCAGCCCATGGAGGTGAGGAGCGTGGAGGGAGCCCTCCCTCATCCCCTTCCAGGAGGGTAAATGAGCAGCATCACAATGAGTACTTCCCATTGTTCAGCTTCCAAAGTGCAAAGCCAGCACCTGGCCAGCATGTTGCACAGGTTTAGCTCACAAGGAAACATGACTAGCAAATACCAGAAGAAAAATATAAGGGATCATGATTTGGAAAAATGAAAGGGTTTTATGTTTTAATGCCAGAACATATTAATAATTTTTACAGTCAAAACAGCTTCTATGAAGACACTGAAGAAAAGGACTCCCTGGAATTACTACTGGACTCAATCAAGACGAGACCCTATAAAAATATATGAGCATTTGTGTTACAGTGTAAGAAGTAACTTACAAATGCTTTTCCTCTTTTAAATGTGTCCTCCTATTTGAATGTCTAAAATTGCTTCAGGCAATTACTGAGAAAATACTTGATCCTGTAAACTCTTTAAGTTACTAACATCTTTCTTTTTGTGCCTGGGACTTCAGTAGCACAACTCAAATG
The DNA here is from genome assembly GCA_910950805.1 of Acrocephalus scirpaceus scirpaceus. Taxonomy (NCBI): domain Eukaryota; kingdom Metazoa; phylum Chordata; class Aves; order Passeriformes; family Sylviidae; genus Acrocephalus; species Acrocephalus scirpaceus. The sequence continues at coordinate 13,219,545 of OU383777.1, forward strand.
TTTAAAGCATCTTTCTGAGGTCAAACTTGCTCATGGACAGGAGCAGAACTCAAATTGTGATCTCTTGATTTTCACCCAAGATTATGTTTTTAGAACAGGAGCTCAACAGCAAGAGTTCTAAGCCTGCCCTTAGACCACAGCAAGAAATTCTCCCAAGAGCCTCAGGCCTGTACCATGAGGCTTCTGATCTCCAGTGCTCCAGCCATAAGCAGATGAGTACAAAATGCAGTAGCTTGCTGGGCAGCTCTGAAGCCTATCCCTCACACCCTGCCAGCCCACCAAACACAAATCCCTGCTGGGAACACCAGAGGCTGGCAGTACTGGGGTGGGCAAGGAAAGGAAAAGGGTGCCTGATGCAAAGAAAAGATGCTCAAGTAAGCTTGCCACTTGCCACTCCCAGTTTTCTTCTACAAAACATTTCCCTTTCCCCAGCTTGCAACAGCAGAATAACTGGTATGATCTGAAAATGCAGCTTGGTTTGTTACTCCTTTGTCTTGCATTTGAGATTCTCTAGTTGAAGCAGAAACAGGTGGAATGCAGTCTACTTAATCTTCCACAGCAAACCTGCACTTGTATGTTGTGTGGTTGGTGAACCAAGCCTTTAATCCCACCCTGAGGATTTAAGAGACACCCCCAGTGCCTCTGAGGAATGTCACTGACATTCAGGCCCTAGAGGACAATAGTGACACTCTGCAGTTGAAGATGCTCACGGAAGCACCAGAGACTCTCCACATCACAGGAATTTTACAAACTGCCCTCTCCTGTGCACTGCAGTTACTGAGTAACTGCTAGGTCATTTTACAGTTCTATGACATCATTATAAAATGATGCCAATCTGTCTGCTTAAGATGAAAAGTAGAAATGTGAGATACATTTCCAGCAGCTGCAATCCCTGTCTGGAGGTGCCACAGGGTATCTTGTACCCAGCCCTGTTACTGCTTTATACATTTCCAGACCTGTGGGCCTCAAGTTTGTATATCTGTTACCAGGGGACTGTTTAAAGCCTGCTGATACAGCCCCTCTCTCTGCCCACTGTGGCAGCCAGCTCCTGAAGCTCGCTGCCTGCTGTGCAGGGAAGCACTTGTTTTAAAGCCATCCTCTCCAAATTTCACTTGCTTTCCCCCAGCTCTTACATGGTGAACGCTGGTAAACAGCAGCTCTGTCTTCAGCTTATCCACTGACTTCCTGACTATGTAAACCTTACTCCTACACTCAAAAGCCTCAGGCATTTCAGCCTCTCCCAAAGGGCAGCTGCTGCCTCCTAGATCATCACCACTGCCCTTCTCTGCACTGCACCGCCATTAACAGCCTCCTTAAGGACACGGAGGCACAGGGAGGGCCCTGCTGTAGCAGGAATATCCAGCACAGAACAGGCAGCCCTTGTGCCTGGGAGGGTGAATCACTGACTGTGTTCTGCCTCACAACCCCGAGCTCCCGGAGCTGCCAGCTCAGCCCCCAGGCACCGACACCTCACTGCAGCACAGCCCAGCTCAGGCACGGGCAGGGCAATCACTGCTCTGCTCAGCAGGGAAGTGCTCTCCCCAGCTGTGGCTGACAGCTCTGGGTGTTCCCCCACCAGGTAAAACAGGATGCTCCTGACAGACCCCGTCCCATCATACAGCACAGTGCTGTCTCATACGCCGAGGGGATGAAAGACACTTGACACATCACCACATTGCCCCACAAGTCAAAAACCTGCCTTAAAGAGCAGCCTGGGCCAAGTTCCATCGCTTGGCACACACCCATCTGCTCTGCCTGCTCCCTGGGTGTGATGGCAGCCACACTCAGCTCAGTGTCCTCTGCCCAGGTATTCCCTTCCCAACTCTGTTACTCCTTACCAGTAGCACCTGCTGGACCACCAGCGAGGATCCAAAGCTGCTGACAGATGATTTTTCACTTTACAAGCTACGCATACCCCTGAGTACTCACACTCACACAAACAATAGACAACAGGTTCACACAGACACTTGTTAACATCCACACTTCGCTGAGTACATCCCCAAATGAATTTTAAACGAAATATTGAAATAAACACCACAAACTGTGTCTTTTCCCAGAAAGCCAAGTTTACGCCAAAGTTCTTCTTTAGTAAGAGCTCTCCATTTAAATGGAAATATTTCTTCAGTACCCGTAAATGAACATATTCTCCTTTTGGATAGTATTATGCTTTAAATTAGTGTTGCATAAGTACCGTTACCTTTTTTGGTGAAAAACTCCTTGGAATATTTCCCCAACATAGCGTATTTTCGAGGGATTTTTCCCAGCAGTTCAATGATCAATGCTATGTGGTCTGCATTGGAGAACATTGCCAGCAAAACAGAAACATACAACAGTTTAATCAGTACATTGCATGCACACACTAACACTGGCCCGGTACAGACAGAAATAGATTGATCCTGGTAAAAAAACACAAGTGCACACCGCTTGCTCAGTGGCTACTTTGGAAAGATGCTTTCAGCAATACTTCTTTCTCAAAGCTTCCTTCTCAGTGTTTGAGTGTCAGCTGCAACAAGTTTTGCCATGTAATTTAAAATATACCAATAGTTATTTTTTAAGAACATTTGGGTAAAAAACATAATTGTCAGAGATTCCTGAGAATTTTGCTTTTCAAAATGAAAATTTTGTTGTGTGATTTCAGGAAATGCTCCTTGCTGGGACATGATACAACCAGCAACAGCAATTCCACTTCTGTCTGCATCACGGCACCTTTCAAAAAGAAGAGGTACTACCTCTGCGATTGAAGAATTCCCGAGAATATTTTCCAGATAGAGCAAAGTGCCTTGGGATACTGCCTAGCAGCTCTATGATGTGTGCTATGTGGTCTATGAGGGAGAGAAAAAAAGGATACGGGAGTGGAAGGGGCAGGGAAAGGATGGGATAAAAAAGAAGAGGAAAGAAACTGGAATTAGTAAAAAATCAGAAATAGTTTCAAATCAACAATGTTTGCAGCAAATCCATGCAGAGGTTTCCAGGATCAGCAGAGCTCTGGCATCATTAGTAGCATTTAGGAACAATGAATGATGCCCACATTACCACTGCAAAGAGCATTTACAAGCAAACAAGCATGAAAATGGACAGGTATACAGATGGAAGCAGGAGTTAACTCTGATTTTAAAAAAATAATTAGTAATTGCCTAATTCAAATAAAAATACACAATGTAAACATTATTCCAGTGTCACTCTTGTAAAGAGAATAATAGAATAAAGTTCAAATTTTTCGTTTCTTTTCTAAACTAAAATGTTGTTATTTTCAGTCAGGTTTCCACACATATGCAATCTTACAAGAAGGGCAGTTTAATTCCTTCAGGCAGTTGTTAAGTAGATGAGTATCTGCAGAAGGGAGTTTTTGCCCACCCACTGCTAGTGGTGGAACTTAAAACTAAAAAGAAAAAAGATCATATTTATATTCTGGAGACAATGTGTATGAACAGTTCTACTCAAATACAAAACTTAAACCCCACTGTAAGCTCACTGGAAATTTAAGAGAAGGAGTATGAAAATATGAAGAAACTCTTACAATACCTCAAAAGAGTCATACCTTCATCCCTGGAATAGTCTTCACCGGAGTGTGGTTCAAACAAGTAATCTCCAGTCGCTAGCTCAAACGCCTGCAACGTAACAGACGCAGTCATGGGTATTTCAGAAGATGTCAGCAAAACATCACAACTATCTCAGATGCCAGAGGGAATTCAAAGCTCGATGTCTGTGATTGGATCTGAGACCGAGGAGAGGCCACTTACCTGGGGACATCACTCCAGCAGCAGCAGCAGCAGGAACCCAGGCTCTGCAGAGCCCCTTGTCCCGCTCTGCGCGGGCCTGGGCCCGAGGTGCAGCAGCGCACCCAGCCCCAGGCGCTGCTGCCATGCAGGGGGGCTGACGGCAGGAAAGCATGCACGGCTGGAGTGCACCCCCTCCCTGCAGCCCTCCCTGCAGCCCGCTCAGAGCAGCACCGGGCTGCCCAGGGAGCGGCTCCCAGGAGCCTGGCTGTGCTGAGCCAAGGTTAGACACAGCTTTACAGCCTCGTGTGTAGTCTGGTGATTGTGTCATGTACTTCTAAACCCATCAGGTATTTCTAAATGTATAACAAGAGCTACACATGTATCTGAAGGGTATTTACCTGTCGGATTGCGTGTTTCAGGCAGAACTAAGAAAGTCTGAATCACAAATAAAATCCATTTATGACTATAACTGATCAATTGAATTAGCTCCTTCAATGATTTTAAATCTGAAAGAGTTTTTTTAAATACTTCAATGATGGAAGTAAACGGTGAAATAGATACTGATGGGGAATCCAGAACAGACACCAGGATATCAGATCCCCTCAGGGCAGGCAATGCTTCCATGGGATGCTCACCCTTTGTTAGGTGAGGGCAAAACTGACTTTATGGGTGTAATGAATACGAAAAGCTGCAAAGCACTGAAGCAATTATGAGAGCCCCTACTTGTGTCCAGACATGGATTCATCTGGTCTAATTGGTTAAACTATTCTCTTTCAGCTTTGGCTTACCAATTGCCCAAGCAGCCACAGGAATCTAATTCTTTCCAGGTGGTTTAAACATCAAACTATTTTCCATGTCCAAGACATGGGAAAACATCTGATCCAGAAAAGCATTCCAAAAATGAGGCAGAGCTTCCTGGCACAATTCTAGGATGGGATTTCACTCCATTAGCACATTTACTACAAAATACTTGTCTCCTGAAAATAGACACTTTTCTGTTCCAATTTATAATCTGAAGTTGTTAAATCACCTGTAAATTTAGCCTATTTATGAGCACTTGGCTTCTTCAAGCTGTGAACTGCAGTGTCATCCAAGTGGGCTACAGCCAACATAACTCACTGCAATCACACATAGCAGCCAAGAACACAAGAACACCCCTTGTTGACATTTCTGCTGATCCTATGAACAGGCCTGTAACTTCTAAAGTTACTGTCAGTAATAAACAGTCATTCACTACTTTTCTTATTCCATTCTTAGCTCAAGATTGACAGTTTTCATTTTACAGCTGAAAAAAAATCTGAAGGACTTCATAAAACACCAGTTTCTAAACTGAAATAAATGTTCAGAGCAGCCAGAAATGATCACTGGGAGAGATCTCTAAACATAACACAGAACATTGCTATTCTCCTGAGATGAGACAGAGAAGACCCAAGTGTCCTCTCTGTATCTCACGGCAATGTATTTATTCATAGGAAAAGCTGGACCAGCTTTCCCAGGAGAACACACACCGATGGGGCTGATTCCTGAGGACATTGAGAAACTCACTGTTATTACACACAGATCCCTGGAGAAAAACGGAAATGTAGTAGAATTTAGCCACAAAGGTTGACTACACAAGAATATAGTTTCTGTCCCAAAAATGAAGTATTAGTAGCTTGATATGTCTGCATGGGACTAAAAAGATTAAACTAAAGTACTGTGAAAACTGTTTATAGAGAAGCACAAGAGGTAAGCATACTGCTATGATACTCTGAATTTGAGATCAGTTTGTGTATCTCAAGAGCTGAAAGCTCTTTGGGATATGTAGACTACCCTCACGCTGAACAAAAACTAAAGCTTTTGAAAATTATGATGATGCTTCTCTTTTCCTTTTTATACAGCTCTGACTCCATGCTCAGGATGGGCTGGGGCCACAGCACCTCACACATTTGATTATCTGACTCTCCCTAAAGGACTCTAAGAATAAAAACACCTGACTTGGATGCACATAAGGACAGCATCAGAGGCAGGTGCTGTGGTAAGTATTTGTAGTGATGGTTCTTAACATCCATGGAAGACAATCTGTGGCAACCTGGTAGTCTGTTCCCAGCTATTTTCAGGAGAGACTGGCTACACAGTGCAAGATAAATGAAATTAATTTGTCCTCGTACAAAAAAGAATAAACCCAGACCTAGGTTTTTATCATGAAGAATCAGCATTAGAGATATATTAATAAGCACATAAATAGCTGTAAGAAGGCCAATCACATCTCTGGATTGTATCAGTCAGAGTTCTTCTGTTCTTTAAAGCACTGTCCAAAGGTGTGGTGCACTGGACAGCTGGTGCCATTACCGAGTGGGTGCCACTGGAGGAGCAGATCTCTGCTGCCACATACTGAGAGCCACAGCTCTGGCAGTGGAGCCACTGCTGCTCTGGACTTCCTGGGCTTTCTCAGTACTTACCCACACTTTACACCCACCTGTAGGCACATACAACTCCCCAGTCCCCATAAGAGGGGTCACTGACACTGTGATGACATGAGGAGATCCCAAGAGCAGCGCAGTGACCAGAGTGTCTGGTCTGCCCAGCTGTGACCAGTCTGGGGCCACCAGCTTGAGAGACACCCTGTGAAGTGGAGAAAGGTCAGGGAGGACCCGGCCTCAGGCATTATGGGGGCTGAGCAGAGGATGCAGGAGGGGAGGCTGGCAGGGCTGGGTTTTCTCAGCTGGGAGAAGGGATTTAATTGCTGCACTCCACTGCCTGAAGGCGACAGTGGAGAAGAACAAGATACACTCTTCCCCACGAAAGGACAACACAGAGCAGACACAGGCAGCAAGATGGGAAATTCCAATCAAACGTGAGGAAAAAAATTCTTTGGTGAGACTGCCTGAGTACTGGGACAGGCTGCTCAGAAAGGCTGTGGAAATGCCATTCTTACAGGTACATCCTGAGGTATGTGCCCCTCAACTGGACAAGGCTCTGACTGACCTCATCTACCTTTGACAACAGCCCTTGTTCAAGATGAAGGCAGATACCAGAGATCACTTTAAACCTAAATTTGTCTGTAATTTCCATGATGGTACAAATACAGACTAACCATATTTACTTACTTTCCCTCTGAAAGTATAATTTCTAAAAATTAGTTTCTTGACAGAAACTCCAACTTTAAAATACCATGATTTTTTTTACTTAATGTTGACATTTGCATCATCAAGAAAAATCAGCATTTCATTTATTATATGGAGATAAAAAATTAGATACAGCACACTCAACATATGGCACAGAAGCCCAAGGCAACTATCCATCCTCACTGACTGTTCCAGCAATTTCTACTTACCACTTTCCTAAGGTTCCCACAGAAAACCAGTCTAGACTGCTTTTCTCTATCTGCAGATGGTGAACCTTTCATGCAAATGGTAACACTGCTGTTTTATAGCCTCTGAAGAGGCTCTATTTCTTTCCTGCCACACGATTGTATGCGAACCTACCACAGTACAGAACTGGTGACATCACTGTATAATGGACCCATATCTAACTACACAATTGGAAATAGCTACATTTTCACTGTGTGACAGCTGTGTACTCAATCTGGTGATTGAAAAATGGATGCATGCCTAGGAAAGCTGTCTGGGAGAGGACTGGAAGAACAATTCACTCGGACTGCATCAGCCTCCCTGAATTGAAGCCCCAGCTGAAAAAGAACAACAAGCTATAGGCCAGAATTATTATTTTGACAGATCAGATGCAGCCCTTGGCCAGAGCCTCTCTGCCCCAGCTGAAATGAAGAGATGTGAATGAGAAGACTGTAACTGCTCTATAAACAGGCTTGGTTTTAAGAATACTGTTCCAGAGGTCAGTGGGAGCATGGAAAGAAGATCAGAAAGCTTTTTGAGATATACACACCAGCTGACAGTTTGTTCTCCCATGGACATCTCCCTCTGCAGAGCCAGGCAATGGGAAGAGTATGAAAGGTATTTTGCATGGTTAGTGCTTGGTAAGGAAGGCCAAATATACAAAACAGAAACTTGCATGGGATGCTTGGAAAGGAAACAGGGTTCTTTTATTTGCTCTACTCCAATCTTGGAATCATGCACATACTGGGTGATTGCTTTGGAAAGTAAGCTCCTCTGGGAAATCATTTTCTTTTGAATGTTTCAGGTTGTCCACCCACCACCTTCAAAAAGGGTGTACAGCGAGTAATAACAGCATTCTGTACTGTATCTGCCTACTGAAAAACATGTGCATGGCAACTTCAGCTTTTTCTCCCCTTGAAACCACATTTTTGATTTTCCATTTTTCCTCAAAATACTGCTTCTGTGCAGACTGAAGCTTGTCATCACACCTTTGGTATGTGCCACTCACACATACTAACATGATGATACTCATGATCCCATGGAGACATGATTTTTTCCCTGCTTACAACAGTGGAAGAGTAGTTAAGGACAGTTACCTCTCCACTCCACATTAGAGAACATCATACTAAGAAGTAAACTGGGGGCATGAGCCTGCAATTTACCTACAAGCACTTACATGTAGGCTTAATTGTAACATCATAACTTACGATATCCTGCTCATTCTTCATTCTGCTCCTCTGAGCTCTCTCACATGAACAGAAATACCCAAGAATAAAACCCCACTGCTGTAAACTTGCTTGCCTTGTAGTAGCATTTCCCTTGTTTTGAAAGCTCTTTGCTTGTCCTCTTTCCCTCACATCTGGTAGTGTTTTCTTTCATCATCTGTATTCTCTTTGGGTAGGTAATACCAAGTACAATTTTCACCTTCTCTGACTTCCTGAGGATCTATAGCTGTCATCTCTTTGCTACATCTTGTTACAAAGAGAAGATTGCAGGAATCACAACTCTCCACAAAAGACACCTCAGAAAAGTGTTAAAAACTTAAAAAGCCTAGTTAATGTCCCAGCCTGTGACACAGTCACCTCTTCCCCGAAGCTCAAATCAAAGGTAATGAACAAAAGTCAAATTATGAGATTGATCACTTCAGGTGCTTTTCCTGCCTCCAATCCAAGGAGATTGGAACAAGGAAAAGCAGTGGAATCATGAAGCCTGCAGTCATTTCCAGAAGCAATACAAAGGGATGCCGTCTGCCAGTACTAACTCCCTTATCTTGCCAGGATTTCTTGGCAGCAGCAGTGGAGTGCTGTGTTCCATGTTTTCTGGGATTTAGGAAATGCTAAATCACTCAGTGTCCGTTCAGTTTCTGCTCTAAAGAAAGCAACCTGCTCAATACTGTTAATGTGGAAATTCAAACCAATACAACTAAATCATCAAGAGTGTTTTCAATCCTGTCAAAGATACTGCTGGCTCCAAATCTATTCCCTTTTTTGGGTCAAAATGAGAGATGCACTTTCCTGTTGGCAGAATTAAATTAGGGCTTAGTACAGAAAGGGAATATCTTCTAGAATTTAGTAAATGTGGAGAGATTCCCAGTGTCTAGCTTTCCATACTAGCAGCTGAGTATTCCACTTAAACAGACCACATTTGTTAAAAGAAGAACAAAAGGACACTGCAGAGTTTCCCTAACCAAACTCATGCATGTCCAGCAAATGACAGCAAACAATCATTCCAACCAAGATCACCAAAGTCTAGAGAAAAAAATGTAAGTTACACTTTGTGGAATACTTTGCCAAGCACTGAACAAGCAAACAACTCCACCATGGTCTGGAAAAGCCCACTGACATCTCACCTCTTTCAAAGCACTTCATGCATGCACTGATTATAAGCCTCCAAAGATACGCATCATCCTCTTTCTTCCCTTCTTTTATTTGTTTTTTCTTAGAGACTCTGCAACTCAGATCACCTGAGGACTGGTACTGGTCTGAGGATATTCACATTCATCCTTTAAATCTGATTCAAAGAAGTCTGGGGCGCAATAACTGGGCCATGCTAAACTGTCTAAAATTAGAAGATTCAGCTCACAGGCTGCTGGCTTGTAATGCTACTTACTCACTGACATAACACCAAAGAAACAGCACTGCAAGATTATTAGCACTGAGTTATTTTGCCCTCTTTTGCTATTTGGGTAGAGACCTTGCATGGCTCTGACTACATACACTCCCAGCACAAGTGATCCTGATCAGAAACTCGCTGGTCTCATACTAAAGTCAATACAAATAAAACTGGACTGTTCTTTCCTGGAAGTTGCATCAAAGCCATCAAGCTCCTGGCTAGATGAAGCCATCCCAAACTAACTGAGCCCAGGTAAGGAATGCTCTCTATTTAAACACAATGCACCATGTCCCAAAAGATCCATAAGGGGATTTCTGGAAGTTGCTGTGCACACAGGAACACAGATGCAAATGCTCAGGGCCTGTTTATCAGAGGCCATGTTTAAAAACCTGATCTTCATCCTTACTATTAAAGACTGTGTAAAATGGACAGGCAAATGGTATGATGGAAAAAGACATTCTACTACTGCTGCTGAGATAAAACCTTCTGTGCTTAACACACTTTATGCCATAAATACAAACCAGTACAAGAACCAGTAGTTGGGGTACTCATGGTGAGTGCTACCCTGAGTGAGCAAGATTATTTCATAAGCAAGCAACAGGCAGTGAAACCCTTAGGCTCAAATGAAGATCTATAAAGCACAAGACCAAGTTAAGACCTCAGGTGAATCCTGGAATCAAGCATTCCAAGTAATCCTTCATATAATCCAGGACACATTAAAAGATTGGTGTGTTTTATATACACATAAATCTCTGACACAGAAACCCTACAGACACTAAGTTCCAAGAAAGGCCTTTTTTGTTGCAATTTTTTAAATGGACGTGTGAGCTAGAATATCTGACACAGCAGTGGATACAAAATACATGGAGAAAATCATCTATTTTGCAAGCTAAGCAGTGTTCATGTACGCTTGGTGCTGTCACGTTAGGTGAAGTATGGACAGATGGAAACTTGCCAAGGAAAAAGTAACGGAAATACTGCTGGACCACTCATTTTGTACAGTACTGCTTCCAAAAATGCCCTTAATGACTCAGGAATTGTACAAGCAAAGTCTCCCTTGCTCTTCTTTGGGAGTCCTGGACAACAAAGCTAACGGGGTATCTGAGCTGTATTTTGGCTGAAAATAAACACCACCTGCTCCAGCAGACAATCCCTTTGAAAACACAGTAAACATGGAACAGAGTGAATTAAATATGAAACAAGAGCAAGATAACCTAGAAGGGCATTTTCTGAACCAAATGTAGGTACAACAAGGAAACCAAATTTGAGAAAGCAAGTGGGGCTGAAGAGACATTAAAACACTTTGGTACTTCACAGTTCTTGACTGCCTTGGGGATTGGAGAGGTTCACATCATAATTTCCAAAGATAGCCTAAATAAGTTATTTGGGAGTTTGCAGTTCCACATCAGGAATGCCTTCCTGGCCATTAATCTCTGTTACAAGTCCTGTGCAGGAAGACATATTAAGGTCTTCAAGGCAATCCCTACCTCAGAGCTGATCCAGGATCAGCATCCCCAGTGCTCTGACCAATTTTCTCAGCCATACAGCAATGCAAACAGATTCTGGGGGTTTTCAAATGATGATTTTTTTCTATGAGCTTGAGAGGCTGATCTCAGTTTTTTACACAACTATACTATGATGACAACTGAATTCAACAACTGTATGTCAGTGCTGTAATGTTATAAAAATTCTACCGCATTTCTTAAGGACAGAAACCTGAAGACTGTGACAGAAGACAGAATTACAGCACTTCTGCCTCAAAGGTTTTACTATCTGCAAGGCTTACATAACAAAAAAGTGGAAATACATTCTTCTCATTAAAATACTGAGATTTCATACATAATTGTGAATCTGAGTTAAGATACCTCCAGTGGCAGTGATGCTTTAGGCTTTTTTCTTTCCCTGAGTTATATAACACAGAGGAGAAGTTGTAATAGGCTGGGCAGCTCCAAGTATTGCAAGAATATTATATTCCTTAGGTGTGATATTGCTATTTAGTACCCCACTAGCTTTAGGCACAATTCTAGATGGACTTCAGCCTACTTTATGTGCCTTTAGCTACAAGACTAAAGGACTATATAAGACTATTAAATTAGCAGCAATAAGTACAAATTAAAGATGAATGCAGGGTGTCCAATAAAATAAAAGGTTATCAAGTTCAAATGAGGTTTACAAAATACTAGTTAACAGAACAAAGTCTCCATAATGATTTTGTAGTTAGTTAAGAGAAGAATTATTAAAATAATTAAGGAACAAACTGTGGAATATTTTATATGCTTTGATTTCAATGTAATAGAAAAATTTTCCATTTTGTCCCCAAATAGAAGAGTAAATTTAGGAATGGATGAGTTTTCTGTGTACTAAAGGCAAAGCTAGTACTAAACTCCAGAGAAAACATACTTTAATTTCACTTATGGGTTAGTTACTTCCAACACATGGCCTGCTGAACTTACAATATCTGTAGGATTTTATGTTCCTTTCAATCCTCCTCCTCTCCCTCTGAGCTGTGTAATTCTTCTCATCACCCACGCCTGCAAACTGTGTCTAGTATTTGAGTCTTCTCCTCCTCCTCACACACTTACTCTTATCAGACACGTATTTGTAAAATATAAAGATTTGATTAAGTTTTCGCTTTTAAAATAGGTAAAGGTATTTCTAAATTTGTTTTTTTGGAAATACATACTATCTTCAATGAGAAGATGCACGCAGCTTGTCCATCCTCAAAGAGGTATTAGAGTGTTTCAGAAAGTTGCATGATTAAGTTTTCACTTTTTCTGGTCTCTGAAGACTCTTGAAAAACTGTAATTTCTAAACTAATTCTACAGAACATTACCACATATTTTACACCAATAAACTGAATTCATTCTTTTGAAAGTTCAGAACCAAGCCTAATTTGATCCATGTTTTCACTGCACTTGGCACCAATTCAAAGTATTTCACTGTTTTGCTACTTTACACAAGCAAAAGGTATGTAATCGCAGCTAACAGTAGCACAGTTTCTAAGACTAGAATGAAACAAGCAGTTGTACTTCTACAGTTACATTTTGTCATTCAAAATAGACATATATTTTCTCTCTAAACTTGCATCTTTCTGACTAGAAGTTTAAAATGCATCACATGAAAATTAGATGTGCTCCCCAAAATATTTCCTTTTAATTAAGGCTTGAGAAATTGAAAGAACGGGAAGACATCATCAGCAGCTATCTGATACAACATCATTTATGATAATGTATTTGTGTCAAAATGTCAAAACCATCCCCATCAGGTTTCCTCATTTAATAAACAACTGTTTTTAGGAGTTCTACTCTTGTAAAATACATTGCATTGTTCTTACCATACACGCTGTACTCCAGATATCAGCAGGTGTACTGTAACCTGCTCCTATTAAAACCTCTATGGATCTGTACTGTCTTGTCTGGATGTCTTCTGTGAAGTGTTTATGCTAAAATAGAAAGAACCATATTAATGGAAAAAAGGGACTATAAAAGACCTGTTCTAAATAGTGAACAGCTAAAACAATGTAGTTACACTTACCACCCAGCAGGCATTCCCCAGGTCAGCAATTTTAACTCTAATTTTATCTGCATTTCTTGGGTCCAGTGGATTCACCAGTAAGTCAGCAGCACGAGTTTTTGCTAACACAAGCAAAATGCAGAATAGTTAGTATGTTAAGCCCACTATTCATTATCTCTAAGCAGTTTTGCCTTGACATTTTGTTCAGCGTTGTCATACACTGAAGACATCAAAATAATTTGCTCAATGTTACACAAAATTAAAGCAACATAAATAGGATTTCTTACCCTGATTTCTAAATATCCGTATTCACTTCAAGTGCAAATTTTTTGCATTTTTTAGCTGCCAAATGAGTATCACTACAATATCCAAAAGAACTTCAATGTAAAATACCAGTGTATATATTTCCCAGAACAGATTCAGACAGAAAATGTTAAAACTCAGGCTCCAAGAACTCACCCACTACACACATGAAAGATATGTTCTTGGAACAGTTTGGTTGAGAAAATAAACCCTGCACTTCCATTCCTGTCTACAGTAAATAAAATATGGCTGAATTTTTCCTCCTTTTTTGTTTGTTTGGTTTGGTTTTGTTTCATGACCTGTCCCAAGGGGTAAAAGACTCACTGAAACCCGACAAATTTGAGAGCCTAGGGGGCTTGTCATCCTTTTCACAAATAATTCAGCATTCAAAGTTATCTGAAGGTTCTGTTTTAATCAATTATGATCCAGACTAAAAAGGCAGAACTTTAATCTGAATTATCTTGCAATCTTTAGAGGCTCTTGGAATACTGAAACCTCAACACAGACCGGTGGAGGTGCTGCTTTCCTCTGTTTTGACCTTCCACCTGCTAGTTCCTAAACTGCCCTAGAAAGAAAGCAGATGACTTGAAGGCAGAAGACAGAACCAGGTATCACAAATCACAGGGAAGCACAAGACTGGTCTCTATTTCCTTGTCCCAGAGCTACAAGGTGTCAACTGGAAATGGAAGGTAAGATAAGAAAGAGGTACTAAATCCAAAAAAGCACGTGGGACTGCAATGATCTGATAACCTGGTGAAAGACTCAGAAGAAGAAAATACACCACACATGGGACAAGGACAAAAAACACTGAATGTCTAATGCTGAATTAGGAGTGACTAAATTCAGATGGAGATCTTCAACTGATGGCATAGGAAGCCTGAATGGGTCATCAGAGCATTAAATATTAGCCAATTAGAAAAGAAAGTGGCACGGTCCACTGGAGGAGAGAGGGAATGAAAATACAGGAGTAAATAGCAAAAAGCAGAGGGGGCAGTGACCTCAACAAACAGCCTTCTAAAAAAGCTGGAATGGAGTCCAAGACCCAAGTTTATAAAAAACACCAACATAAGGATAGAAGTGAAACACTCAAAAGATGAGAATTAGTAAGACTAGTAAGCTTAATATTGAAGTCTTCCCTTAAAAACATGCTGCATAGTAGAGTGTATTTTTTTAACACAATCACATGCATTAAATAAGAAATAACAGGACCTTTCTCAGTTCAGTAGTCTTTGCAAAAAAAAAAAAAAAGGAAACGCTAGATAAATCCTTCCCACGTGTCTTGTTGAAGGACTGCAGTAAATAAAGTGGAATGAAGGTGGGGGGGAAGCCTCATGACTAAAACATCTGAATATGGCATTAGGCAACAGCCTTCCCCAACCTTTTCCTAAGAGATGGACCTGAGCAGGTAATAGGGAAGTGCCTATACTTTCGTGTCTTTCTAAAAAACTTATGATGCTTAAGTCCTGTCTCTTCTAAAAGACAAATTCTTGGATTCTGTATTTGACAAACACAGGTCATTTACAACTGAAAGTAAAGTCAGAATAAGTGTATTTTCTAGAAAGTACTCACAAAAAAGCATCCAAATAAGCTTAACCTGTCCACAAAATTAGTGAACACTTCTGTGTCCTAGTTCCATAAAAATTAAGAAATATCACCTTAACTCTCAGAGCCTCAGCATGACAATGTACTTAGCAAACATTCAAACACTGGAAAGAGGAGGAGGAGAGTCGTGAGGAAATTACAGATCTATCTTCAGGGCATTTGGTCACGCAGTGAACACTTGAAAAAGATAAAAACTGCTCATCCACAGAACACAAATTGGTTTGTGCACCAAATAAGGCAAGCACCCCCCCAAAAAATGAAACCATGTCACTTAACAATGCATAGCAATGCCTAGAGAAAGAGGAACAAATAAAAGTCTGCTTCAGTACAAGGAAAGGACAATGAAAATATGGCAAAAAATTATGTAGCACAATTAAAAAAAATATTAAATAGCCTCTAACTCCTGTATCCTGCCTCTTTCTAAATACCTTTGTCTGTTTTATTACTGTTATACTCAATATTATTATTGATGCCATTAATATCGGTAACATTCAGCTTTTCCTCTTTCTTCAAAAAAAGTCAACTATCACTGAATTTACTGTCTGTCCTCTTTCTTTGCAAGAAAGGTGTGTGAATTGATGGGATAACATCAAGGAGGAATAAAGTAGGTTTGTTTCTCCAGCTATGGAGATAAGCTGTTTCCATGAGGACAAAAGCAGCTTTAATCTCTGAAGACATGAGGATTTTACACACCACGTCAGGAAAACAGCAGTGGAGTCTGTCTATATACAGCTGGCAGAACAAAAGAAGAAATTACCAGGCATATAGGAACCTCCTCTATATTGTTTCAGGGACTTTAG
The DNA here is from genome assembly GCA_910950805.1 of Acrocephalus scirpaceus scirpaceus. Taxonomy (NCBI): domain Eukaryota; kingdom Metazoa; phylum Chordata; class Aves; order Passeriformes; family Sylviidae; genus Acrocephalus; species Acrocephalus scirpaceus. Next base: position 13,235,427 of record OU383777.1, read on the forward strand.
GGTATAAGGGGATGGACTAGAAGCCTTATTTGCCTGGATCTTCCAGAAATGCAGTTCTACTGAGCTGTATTTTATTTCATATTTCTTACCTTACCTGTCAGACCCTGTAATCAACTGTGTGAATTACTCTTCTAAAGTCTTAAACCAAGAAATACACTTGACTGTATTTTTCAATGCAGCTCTATTTAAATTTAGTAACTTCATCTGTGACAATGCTGATGGCAGTCTGTGATCTTCTCCCTAAACTCCCATTTTCTTCTATCCACTTACAGATTTAGTCTCAGTATTTTCTTTATTCAAGTTGAAACCCATACGTTTATCATTTAACCACTGGCACTCTAAGTAAGACCTATGTGTAATATCTTGAAGTGATTTAATCCAATGGCAAAAATCTAGCTCTTTGCAATGACACCAAGATTTCACCTTCCATGTCTTCAAATGGATTTACAGGCAAACAGAATTTACAGGCAAAAGTTCTGGATTGATGGCCAGAATTTAAATGTCCAAAACCACGCTGAATATAGAAAAACCATAATGAGGGTTGAGGGCTGGCAACATGCCCTGTTGAGTATTAATAAAAGGTTAAGACAGGAGTTGTTTGACATAGAAAGAACTAATGAATGAAAACACAGCATATTACAGAATTTTTCAATTTGACTGAAAAAAGATGTGATAAGAAGTAGCAGAGAGAAGCTGCAGCCAGACAGGTTCAAACTGGCTACAGTTCTTCTAAAACAATTCAGAGTACCAAGCAGTAGAACACACTTCAATCACACCAGATTACAATTTTATTTGTCCACTTAAGAACAGGTATTTTTCTGTTTGAAAAATATGTTTTAAGCCAACAATAAAGGTTACTGGACTTAAAAGATGGTATATTACTGACTTGTTTATCAAAGGACGTCAGGTTACATGATCTCATGCTCATCTTCTATCTTTAATATACAGGAATGATGTTTATTTGCAACTACAGATCTCCTTTTTTCTTTCACGTGTAGACTTGTCAATGCAAATATTTACTCTATGATAATTTATTTAGCTAATACCCCTTAAAAGCAAGTTCTAGAGTGGAAAATAACCCATAAATCACAGTTCTGCAAGAAAAAACATCCAATTTACTTAAACAATGTTTTCTTAATCTAACCACTGCCTTTGTATTCCATTTACGTGCCTCTCTTATTTAATACAATACACACCCACGCTACTAGACAAAAGTCATTTAGAAGAGCACTTACTTTTTGGCAAATCCCCAGTGCTGGAAGCTGAAACCGTTCTGCTCCTGTCATGAGATGGGCTGCTCTCCTCTCTTTCAGTTACAGTTGATCCTTCAGAAACAGCAGAACCACAAGCTACAGACTCTAGAGCCCCAGAGAACACTGACGCTGAAAATTCAGAGAACTGGGACTCTGGAATTTTATGACGTCCATTTGGCAATTCACCATTAAACTGTTCATAGGAGCTGCTATAAGAGTAATCACTTTTTGCATTTGGATCATCAAGATTATACTCCTCTGGATTTGGACATTCTTCCTCTTCCTCATCGTCATCTTCAATCTGTTGTTCTAATAGGAATGGGCCGTTCACAATATGGCCATTTGTTTTGGGGGATTCTATCCACTTAGGGTCTGTAGAGTCAGTGTTGACAAGTTCCTGCTCAACATCATCATCTTTTTCAGTGTTTTCCTTTTCTGTGTCTTCTTTTTCATCCTGATCTTCTGCTTCACCTGAAAAATTTCAGCAAGCAACACATTACATCATACATCAATAAAACAGACTAAAATTAGGCCTTCATCATTTTTAACTCTTCACTAACTACCTGACTTCTGACCTATCACACAAGGAAACACTGAATATCACTGAAATATGCAAACCTTAAAATTTAAATTAAAGGTGAAAGAAAGGACTAAGAAGGCTGTTGAAAAAATTAACAATGGGAAGTGGTTCAGGAGGGAACAAGCCAGAAGAAAATAATGTTATAAAGGGAAGATGAATGAGGCCTTGAAAGCAGGCTTTTAAAAATCTAGAATTCCATCTGTGTCAACAGGGAGTCATCAGAGAAGTAGTAAAAATCTCTGTAAGAGCAGAACAAAAACAAACCAAACTGAACTACAGTCTCAGTAGTTACATCTTTATCAGGACTGAAGAACTGACACAAAAATCAGGGAAACCAGAATGGAGCTGACCCATAATGATAATGGTCCAAGTCACCACAACTTAAAAGGAATTTTAACAAGACATATCAAATATTTCAGTGAAGAAGTTGCAATCTTTGTTACCTGACAGATCATTACAACAACCACTGTAAGAAGAAAAGGGGAAAGCAATAATGACACCAACTACTACAATAATATTATAGAAAAATGCATCTTATTTTTCCTCTACTTCACCAGGATACTCAGTTATTCCACTTAATGTGGCATGGTGACTGTTCTGTTGAATTTTCTACATGCTTTTTTGAGTTGTTTATAGCTATAGACTGCTATTGATGGTTCTCTTCACTTCAGTAGGTGGTTTGATTTTTCTTTACCTTTTTAGGTTTTGCAGTTACAATTTTACCTGCTGCAGAAAATTAACGTAATGATCTAGGACAGTTTGGAGATTTTGTTCACTGCACCAGATGCAACACTGCACAATTACTTTCCCCTCTGAAACAGCAAATTTAGGGTCAATAAAAACAAGTAATACTAACCATCATCATTTCCAGGTTCTTCATCTACTACCTCTTCTATATCAGCTGTTTTTAGTTTCACCTCTGGGTGGTACTCATCTTCTTGTTCATTTGATGGTACAGCTGAGGTTACATTTTCTTCTATTTTTTTCCTTTCAGCTTCCCGCTCTAGTTCTTCTATTTCCTGCAGGCGTTTTTCTAGCAGCTCAGCTTGCCTCTTCTGTTTTTTCTTCAGTTTTTTCTTTTTGTTTTTGGATATTTTTCCAACCTGAAATATTAACACCAAAGAAAGAAAAAAAAGTAATTAATTATTTTCAAGCCATCTCACACCAAACTAATTTACAGTTTGATTACCATTTTTTTGAAAATACTAGATGGTAACTAATTTAGTAATTATATTGCTTTTTCCAGTTTACTTCAAATCAAGAACTATATAGGATTATATGAGGCAAAAATCCATCAGAAATTTACACAGTTAATCGTGTTTTTACATGGTCATTATTAGATACAAGAACAAAATACATTTACACATCTAAGATGCCACAATAAAATTCTACAATCCTATAATTGAGTAAACACAATAATCTTAAACTTCAGTCCAGATTAACAGATGATACTGAATGTGGAAAATAACTGGGTATCATATTAGTTGTTTGCATATAAACTTAATACCTGATTTTTGTCTCTGTATAATGCAGGTAATAATCAGCAAAAGTACTCTGAGAAAAAAGACACGAGAAAACTAAACAGACTGAAAACAGTGATTTTTAAATAAAACCTGTGTTGTTTTATTTTCTTGCATAAGGAAAGCTTTTTTATTATTCCCTTCTGGCCCAAAACATATGAATTACAAATAGCAGATGGCCATTATGTAGCTCCTCATTTTATATAACATAAGGATTAAAAACTCAGGTACAACAACAAGGAAATTAAAAATGAACATATCAGAGTTGCGACTGAAACACTTCCTTCCATTTTGACTGAATTGTGGCTTCTATTTTTACTATCTGGTAAATGAGATCTATCCAATTTTCATTCATTGTTTAAATATTACAGTAAGAAATCCTCATATAATCAAAAAATAAAGTACGAGGAACAGAGAGAAACATTTCCTCAAAGGTTTATCTGTTAATCCTGTTATCTCCATAAAAAGCCATGGGATAGTCTAAACAAGACATTAAATTTCACAACCCTAATCATTTTTATCCATGTTGTATATTCACTGAAATTATACATTTTCTGTGCACACAGAAAGCAGGTTTGACCACAGATATTTCTGAAAGGCTATATTGGTTATTTGCTATATGCAAAGAGATCTTTCAAACCACGTAAAATTGCCTCAACTTTCAGGCCTTGATGATTAAGGCCTTTATGCCCTTAAGATATCTGCAATGCACAATATTTAGTGCATTCACCCATTTTTGTCAGGATTTGAACGAATGGATTATTCCTCAGGAGAAGAAAATGGCAATGCTTAACTTAGTTTGACATAGCTATAGAACTGTATGTCTGTGAGAATTTCCATCACAGAAATACTGTGCTTAAGAGTGGTAAGGCCAGAGACATAAAAAGAAAAATGTTCTTTGAAAGATAAAAGCTTTATTCAAAGGAAGCTTTTAAAAAGGGTCAAGGTTACTAACAGTCTAATACATATTAATACCCAGAGAAACACAGAAAATAAGGCAGTTAAATTGTGTTACGTAACAATACTTACAGGCTTTTGTTGTGGAGCTGTACTCACTAAAAAGACAAAAAATAAATTAAAAATAAAAGTGAGGTTTTCTTTTTCAAAAACAACTCTATAATAGCAAAAACTGGTAGAAATAATTAAAAAATATTCTTAACTAAATAAGCCAGTGTTAAGTTTACTTTGTTAGCCAGATTTTTTACTCTTTACAAGTACGTGCTGCCTGAAATCATCTGATGTCTCCATTAGAGCATCTGAGATTGGAAGGAGCTAGCAGCTATCTATGTTCACTGTGCTGTGGCTGGCAGAGAATTCATGAAATTTAAAAAAAAAAAGGCTGAACCATAAAGAGTGGATAGGAAACACTGAATGACTGCAGAGCTGTCACAGATTAAGTGTATGTATTCAGCTGGTGGAGCAGGTATAAATTGGTTTAAATAGTTCAGGGAGTATTTGCAAAGACGCAACTACTGTGTTGTACACAACAGAAACTCTGAATATTCATGTTTTTTATTCTGAAACAAGGCAGTTTGATTGCTAGGGCTGGAGGCATGAAGAACTGCCTAAGGCAAAAAACACACCATGTCACAGAAAAAGCAGCTCCAGCATGGACCTCCTCCAAGCACCTCTGAGCAGGATCCCATCAGTGACTGGGTCTGATGAGATTGCAATGCTGTCACATGCACAGAGCACCACAAGGCACATAAAACCTCCCTGCTGTGATCAAACCCAACAGAAATAACCAAATATGGGAGACAGAAGCAAAGTGAAAGTAAGCAAGAGGAACTGAATAGCAGAGAACCTCTCACAAAGTTCTTCAGACACACAGGCCTATGGAAATTATGGAATGCCAAATAAAATACAGAGCTGTTTTATAGGTTCAGATCCTGCTGCTAAGCTCAGGGAAAAACCTGCTTGAATACCCCTGAAAGAGCAAGGTTTTCAAAAAGATTCTTTAAACCTGAGCACTATCACTGTTATACAAAGGGACATTATACACAATCTATTCCTGCAATGCTGTAAAGAAAACACATCTTCAGCTCCTGTGTGGAAAGCCATATATTTAATTACAATTTGCTAAGAACAAGTGTGATAAGAAGATCATTGTTTAAAATAATACTTATTTTATTGTCAGGAAGCCATATAAAGGCTGCATGAACAAAATAAAGTTATTTCCACACAAATAACATAAAATCTCTAGCTATGTGATTACACATTATGTCAAATTCAATATAATATATTCATCATTTATACGATTTTTCATCTAATAGTATATAATGCTGTGAAATGGATTCTGACCACTGTATTTGTTCCCAATATAGAAAGTATTTTTAGCATACCTCACAGATTTTAATCTGTGATATATCTTCTGACAATATTAGGCCATTACTTCCCCACTGCCTGTAGCTGATGTACTCAACTGGCAAATTAGTAGCAACCATAGTACTAAAAATACATAGAACATAGTACTAAAAAGGAAATCACTAGAAAAGCCACACTTCCTCCTTGTTTGTCTTCGCTTATTGCTGTGAACTTCTTTACCTTGGCTTGTCCTAGCTAAATATAAGGTATAATTCCTATCTAAACTCTTGGCAAGCTTAACATAAAACATTTTATATCCCTAGGAAAATGGGCTTATCACAAATTCGTTTAGGTACAATAAATTCCATTTTTAAGGGTGAAAAACTATGAATGTAAAACTTTTCATTGCATCTTAACAGTAAGTCATAACAGACAAAAAGGCAGATGATTTCACAAGGATACTGATGAACTTGTAACAGAACTAGACATAATTTAGATAAGATTATTAATAATTGTCAATATTAGAGATGCAAGCTGACTAAAACCCAGGCATTAAAGTTTGTGGGATGGGAGAGGAGTAAGTTTATACCAATAAATTTTTTTCTGTATCTGGGGACTCTGGAAACTTGAATGTGCAAAACCGGTAGGAAATCATTACTCTGACAGTTTCCAGAGCAGGATCAAGAATTAAACAGACACGCATTCTTCACACGCAATTATTTAAAATGTGGATTTTCATTGAACAAAATACTGTTAGCAATAGTATACAAATGGTAGTTTACTACATTGCATTTTAATATCCTGTTCATACCTGCTGAGCCAGATGGGGGAGGAGCACCAGCCTTCTGCCACTCGGTAGCTTCAGCGGCCATCCTGCGCACGTAGGCATCATCCACGCACATCAAAATGTTCTCTGGCTTTATGTCCGTATGAATGATCTTGCACTTGCTGTGTAGGTAATCTAGACCCTGAAGTACCTAATCACAAAGGGATTTTCCTAAATCTGCTTGAAACGTCAACTAAATTTATTAAGAAACTCAGCCTTCAGCTGCTTTTTAAAATAAGCCTGATTTTATCCCAATGCTCAAAAGCAGCCAAAAACTGGAAAAAATGTATTACCAAGAAGTAGCATAACAACATAATTTTCCATTGCAGCACAGAATTACAGAAGCTTATGAAGCAAAATTGTTCAATGCACAGCAACACCATTGCAATGACTGAATTGCTTCATATTCAACTTTCAGAAATCAGTTTTTAAAACGTGTAGGACAAGTTTTTGTTCAAGTAGAAAAAGATTAAAGATCTACACTATATTTAATAAGCAATCTGAAAGCCTTACCAAACAATGCCACTCACACTAGTCCAAACAGTTTATTCCAGTCTCACAAAAATAAAAGCTTTTTCATCTTTCAGGACTAAGCTCTTCCTCTTTACTCAGGTATAAAGTGTTTGAATTACCTTTGTCTACATTCAAAAAGCAATTCAGGTTGGAAGACTGTGTGATTCAAACCTTAATCTAAAGTCATACCACCTTCCAAGTTGCATTTAACCTCAGAATCAGACTAGCCTGCTCAGAGCTTTTATCCAGTTACTTCCAACTACCTCCCAAAACACAGAATAGGCTGGGCTGTGCGCTGTTTGCTGGGTAAAAACCTGAGTGGACACCAGGCACAAGAACTTGGTGAGGAATGAAGCTTTTACACTGGAATTAAATCCAGCTGGCAGCCATGACCAGGGGTGTTCTCCAGGGCTCAGTACTGGGACCAATCCTGTTTAATATCTTTACCAATTACCAGGACAAGGGGATCAAGTCACGCAAAGTCTGCAGATGGCACCAAATTAGGTGGGAGCCTTGATTTGCTGGAGGGCAGGAAGGCTCTGCAGAGGGATCTGGACACACTGGATGATGGTCTGAGGCCAATTATGTGAGGTTCAACAAAGCCAAGTGCTGGGTCCTGTCCTTGGGTCACAACAACCCCAGGCAGTGCCACAGGCTGGAGACAGAGTGGCTAGAAAGTGGCCCAGAGAAAAGGACCTGGGGGTGCTGAAGATGAGGCTTTGTGTGCCTGGCTGGCCAGGAAGGCAATGGCATCCTGGCAGTATCAGCAATAGTGTGGCTAGCAGCACCAGGGCACTGATTGTCCCTCTGTACTTGGCATTGATGAGGACACACCTCAAATCCTGTGTTTAGTTTTGGGCCCCTCACTATGACAAAGACATGAAGGTGCTGGAGTGTGTCCAGGGAAGGGCAGCAGAGCTGGGAAGGGTCTGGAGTTGAAGTCTGATGCAGGGAGATGGGGGTGATTAGTCTGTAGAAAAAAGAAGACTGAGGGGGGACTTCAGTCTAGAACTGCCTGAAAGGAGGTTGTAGCCAGGTGGGGATCGCTTTGCTCTCCAAGGTAACAAGTGACAGGACCAGAGCAAGTATCTTCAGGTCGCACCAAGGGAGGTTTAGACTGGATATCAGGAAAAAATTCTTCCCTGAAGAATTGATAAGGCTGCCAAGGCAACAGGCTGCCCAGTGAAGTGGTGCCACCACCATCACTGGAGGCATTTAAAAGAAGTACAATGTGGCACCTAGGGACATGGTTTAGCGACGGATTTGGCAGGGGGTTAATGGTTGGAACTGATGCTCTTTCAGGTCTTTTCCACCTTGAATCAAGCTATTATATATTACATACAAGCTTTCTCCTTGCTGAAACACTTTCTCCATAAAATAGCCTCTCAGCAACTTGATTTTCACAGATTAGCAAAAGAACATATTTTGGAAGAACACATCCCAGTGAAATGTTCTGAAGTATTTCAACTTGCTAACACTCTGACTCTACAAAAACTTAAATACAGACAGACAGCAATTTCTTTAAAGAACAAGCTATTTTCATTTTTCAGAGAGATACTATTTTTGTTCATCACTATCATCATCATCATCATCTTACTATTTTCCACAGTTACAATCATTTAGTTTCCAGATTTTATTTAGAAGCATGACATGTCAACCAAAACTGCAATTTAATGTGAGTATCTTCACATCTATGAAAAAGACTCATTGCTTCAACTTTATACTCTCTAAAGCAGCTCAGGAAACTCTCTTATCATAGGAAACCTCAATTTAAAAACACAACACAAACGCCCCAAAAACCCCAGTATGCAGAAGTGCAGGCTACCCACTAAGATGCTCTTGCAAACCCCACTGAGACTAAAAAAAAATTATCTTAGATAGCAGTAAGAGTTCAGTTCAAATATCGTAATTCTAACCTTCAACTGTTAACAATTGTGGAAAAACCTAATCAAAATATTAACAAAACTTACCTGTCGAATTATGCTTTTTACACAATGGATAGGAAGGCCTTGATAATTGGATTTGATTATCCATTTTAGAAGATGATGTCCAAGTACTTCAAAGACCATGCAGACATCTGTAATTTTATTAAGGATAACTTACAAATAAACTTGTTCATGAGATCAGCACAAATGTTCGCTTGTGATCTGGCTAAAAGAGTCACCAAACCCTTTAGAGGGAAAATGGTTGCCCCTAAAATGAGCATGGTAAATGCTTTGGTACCTTGTTTCAATTATATATAAACCCATACAGAACCAGTGTCCAACTGCAGAATGAATTAAAATAAAACATTTTAATTACGTAAATCTTGTCCATTACTTCTATATGTTAACAACAGCATTAAGGTGAATAATTAAGAAAGTAATTGTAAAAAGTAACTAACTCAAATTTCTTTTCTTTGAAATAGTTGAAAGTACTGATTTGTGCTATGATCTCTAGATTTTAATAGATTTTAAATTATATAAACAGAAGGTTTTAATAATAACCATGTGCAACAACTGTGTTTTAGAAAATTAACCATAATAGCCATTTTTTTAAGCTCAATAGAGTCACTTGACAACAAATATTAACATAGTATGAAATGGATGTCTTAAAACCTGCAGTTTTAACTGCAGAGAATAATGGCAATCACCAAAGAACTCTCAAACAAAAGAAATGCAGAATTCAGAAGCAACATGCAAAAACACAGTGCCAAAATGTTTGACACAGCATTTACTACTGCCTCTGACAGAGGCAAACAGTCAATCATCAGGGGAGATTATTAGGAAAAAACATGATGTAGGAACTTCCTATGATTTCTGTTTCAAGGGCTTTCTAAGTTAAGAGATTCTACACTGTCCTCGGCTGGCTACATGCCTGAATAGGTTATGTTTCTACAGAGAAAATCTTCAAATATTGAAGCTAATTTAAAGTTTTACCATCCACAACATTTTGGCAAGAAGTTATACAATTAGACTATACCAAATTAATCCTCAAACATGAGCTGAGAATGACCTTAAGTCACCTGGAAACCATAAAGGATGTTAAAATCTTAACTGCATGATACAAATGTACCTTGCAAAGAATAATGTAATACAAATAACCAAGAATTAATTGATGGATACTGCAGGAAAATCTCAATGAATTAGACTATGTCAGAGACCATTCATATAGATGACCACTTCCACACTGTTAGAAATCTTACCTAACCTCTAAGTTTTATTAACTAGAGTTTTGGCAATGATTTTAAGAGTCACAGTCTTGTGTCAAAATGAAACTTACCTTGTCTGTCAGTTTATCACACACATTCTTTTTAAGTACCTACCTATATACATAAAGGTAACTCAAGTTTTAACATCGGCATCTTCTATACTGAAGTTACACCAACAGTAGAAGGTCTCAAGACTGGTCAAAGCACAGTGTGAAGAACTGTAATACAACTGTTACCAACTGTTCATCTCATTTCATATTCCTTAATTCCTGTATTAGAGGAGACACTGAATAATCATTTCCCACTCACATCAACTGGGTGTACTCAAAACTCCGTTCCATTCAGAAGAGGAAACAGTCCTGGTTGCTTTACCCCACAATGAACACAAGTCCCTAGTAGAGCACAGAGCCATCATACAGGATGAGCAGAGCACACGAGCTCTGCAGGGCTTATTAACTGAGCCCACGCAGTAAAGCTGCAAAGCTACAGCAACTCAGATTGCAAAAAGGCAGGACACTGCAACATTCAGAAATGAAATATAGGGCACCCGCCCACAGTCCTTCAGACCACTGCTGCTGCAGACTCTCCAATGCACATTCCTGACATTCCCTGCACTTACAGAAATGTTAAGCCTTGCCAGTAACCAGAAGAGAACAGGATGCAGGGAAGTAAACAGCTGAGAGGCATGGGGAGAGCACCAAAAGGAAGATGTAAGAGGAATGGCAAAGGCAAGCAGAAAGGGGGAAGTCACCTGAAAGCGATGTCTACCTGAAAAAAGATATTGCAACATTTTGCTGGGAGGACTTGGACAACCTCAAGGGACACTCCATATTGGAGAGACAACTGGAATGGAGAGAAGATATAGAGCAGGCTCAGTGTTGGGAGTAGGTATGCAAAAATGTCACTGCTGCCTGATTTACTATCCTGATCTGAAAAACATTAAGCTTAAGCCAGTCTGTCCAGAACAAAGAGTTTGGGAAAAGCTCTGCATTAACTATTAGGAAACCAGCCTTGCAAGTCCCAGGATCCTCTTACAGCACCCAAAACCTGACTGGTGAGCAGGTCCAAGAAGTCCTGCAGCAAAAAACCCCCAAAAAAACCCCAAAACCACGCAGATATGCTTCTTGTGAAATGCTCTTCAAAGCAGCACAGGGTATGTCTCACAGGAGGAAACTAAGCACAGCAGCAGAAGTGAGAGTAAATGTATCATTAACCAGCTGACAGGTTTAAGTACTGAGAGCTGTTCTTTCTTGACTCAAATCCTGCCTGTAACTATCTGTCTATCTATCAATACACACTACCCAAGCATTTAGAAATATGACAAAGGCTAAAGACTAGTTAAGCTCTAGCACCAGCACAGAAGACCTTAGGATGCATCTTGATTGCTTTTGGATTGGCAACATCTAGTCACTGTGATATTTAATTAATACTCTATATTCTTTGGAGATACATTTATTACAACCATTATAATGTCTGATTGTGTGGGAATGTTTCCTTCTTTATATTTTCTGTTTGTCTCTCAAAATACTTGTTCCATTATGTGATTATCTGACTCTCTCATCAAAAAATGCTACACTGAAACGAACACTTATTATGGCTCTAATATATGTCCACTGCAAACGAACAATTACACTTACTGAAAACACCAAAGTGCCCAAGACCATGAACTGTTATTTCATGAAGAAGTTGTAACTGCAATCTTTCCAAAATATACAAGTAGCTAAAAAATTACCAGCTTAGTTATTAAAATTCCTCTGTATATAAACGCTTACTACAGCTCCTAGGAGAAAGACGAGTTTGCAGTCACACAGTGCAGGCCAATGGCTCTGCATATTCCCAGCTCTGTTCTACATTGTTCTCCTCAATTTTCCCTGTTTGGAAGCTCCGTTTTGTGGTATTAGCCATCCAAAACATTCCTCACCTCTTTTCTGTCTTGCTTTAGCTTTTAAATGCATTCCATAACCAATAATCAAGCCTCTATGAAGCATACATTCTGTTTTATTTTATAGTCAAGCAACAGATATTTAGTGATTTGCCCGAAGGAAGCTGGAAACAGCAGACCATGGAAAAAATCTCAAATTACTCTGTTTCTCTCAACCTGTGCAACTCAGTGACACTAATGTAGCACTAATATGGCATTTTAAAAAGTAAACAGCACCAAAACATGAAAATCAATTACCTGCTCCATCCTAAGAGAACTTACACCAAAGATTATTTTCCTTAGAACTTAAAAAGGAGCTGATGAAATAATCAATGCAACCAACTGCTGCTGAAATAACTCAGGATTGCACAAGCTGTTCTCAGGAAAACTCAAAGCATAAGATACTCGGTATCATATTTCTGCTGGCAGTCAGGACTTGGACAGAGTTCTAGATGCAATTTGAATTTGAGTCCAGTATCAGTCCATACTGTATACTCGTACTTTTCTGGAAAATGTACTTTTCAGTAAGGCAGGGACATTTGCCTTCTACATAAAAATTTCTGTACTGCCAGTTTTCAACATGAAGGCAAAACCGAAAAAGAATAAATCAACATCAGCTGTCCTGTTTTAATCTGCCAATACAAAGCTACCTGACCCCTTACTTTTCACTAGCACATGGCCTCTTTTGGCTTTCTCAGTGTAAGTGCTATATGGCAAAAAGATATAAGTTTGGATATGCTTTCAAAGTATTACCACTAATAAAATTTACACTTCACACCAAGAAACAGACATCACCTTTAATACAGTTGTATAAATACACGTGAATCTTAGCAAGAATTTAAGAACATTATTGGGAAATTGCTCTGAAAAACAGGTAAGTTATTTCTAGGTATAGCTATGAATACATTTTCATGCTCCTTATTTCCTATTAGTGTTTTACAGTAAAACAGCAAATTAAAATTTTTGGTTTCTAAAAAGAATTATTCTTCAATTGTACTACTGTCAGATGAAAACAAATAAAAATGGGACAAAGGAAAAGGAGATTAGACAGCAGTCTGTAACTGAGACTACTCGACCCCACACTCTCATTCTCACCATGTACCCAAACTAGCATCAAGAGACAGATGAATGAGATGAAAACTGCTTGTACACTTCTGTCTGGAAGGATGCTTTCTAATGAGCATTCAGATTTACTGACAGTCACCTTCTACATCCCTCTCCTAGAAGATGGGAGTTGGTGAAAGCTACCTTCATCTGATCTGATGAAGACTGAAGGCACATCACCAAAATCAATGTATAATCAGGCTCTCTAGAGCAGGAACTGTCTCTCTGGCAATACAACCCGTGAACAATGAGATCTACTACTGGGCTCCAAAACACAATGGGCACACATGTAAGTCCAGCTGTAACGGTAAATGAAAGCACAGTAATGTAATAAGCTGCTAAAATACCTGGTATAATTAGCAACAACTCAGTTTAGCTGGACTCTAAAATCAAATATATTCACAGACCCTAAATTTACCCCGAGAATAAGTCAATTTTATCTCTCTCTTTTTCCACCACCCCTCTTTTGTTTTTTTGAAGGAAGCTTCCAAAGACAAAGCTTTACATCCTTTGCCAAAAATAAGCTTAACACCTGGCCAAAAGATGATTACATGAACAAGAGAAGCATCTCCATGATCTCACACTTCTCACAAGAAAGCAGAAACCAGCTTTTTCACGACACTGACAATTTCTCTTTACCAGTCTAGAACAAAAAATATTTATTGTAAGCTTCAGTTATTACAAATGCTTTCAGTAAACTCTAAGTAATTTAAGTAATTTTTTTAAGTAATCTATCTCTATCTCTAGTTCTACCAGACCATGCCAGGATACATAAGACTTCTTTTTTAATTTTGCATTGTGTTTAGAAAAGCTAAGTTACTTTCACTCCAGAGAGTGCCTTACACACTGCACTTCTCTTTACATCTCTTTGCATCTACGTATATTTTGGTGTTTATACTTTGTATATTTGAAGTAAGATTAACTGGAAAAAATCCAGAACTAAATGCTTACTTATTTCAGGAGAATATTTATAATCAGAATGCCATGTTCTCAAAAGGATACGAATTCCATTCATTCCAGAAATTTTGAAGTCATCAATTAGCTGTACAACCATATCCTTGTTGGGATCATTAGGGTCACTTTCACGAACCTAAATCAAGAACGTAAACACTGACATTTTAGGAAAAAACTCACTTAAAGTATTCACAAACTTAAGTATTTTGGATCTTCAGAAAACATGTTAACTCACAGTAAGCCAGATGTTTAGAGGACAATATGTAAAAAACCCCAGAGTCTAAAATCAATTCTCTGTGTTTTTTTAATTCACTATTATGGTTGTTATTGAACACTGTATTGCAATAGTGATACTTACACATTTGAGCAACTTTATTTCATCCAAGGCTGTCTCTGTATAATGCTGGGCACTTTTTACAACTTTCATTGCAACAAACCTTTTTCCCCTTGAAAAGAAAAGAAACATTTTCAACATGTACACTGAACTAAAACAAACATACTGTGAAGATTGGGAAATTTTAAATAGAATATTTCATAGTCTAATGCATTCTTACTTAAAATGCTGAAATTACACTTAACAACAACTTTTAACAATACTCTGTTAACTGTAACTTATTGAGTATTTAGTCTCCTTGGTGCTAGTGTCTCTAAGAAAGGAATGTGCTCACACATTTTATCATTTAATGAAGGTAATTAATTTTGTCATTAAAGATACAAAAGAAATAAAAATAGAAGCTTATTCTTGCATGCTCAAGACAACATGCAAATTCAATAAGCAAAGCTAATTTGTCAAAGAAAATAGAATTACATTTATTTCTGAGAGCTTTTATAAACTACAAGAGCAAAGTAAGACTGTACGTTTCTGCACAAAATGATAGTAAACGTTTACATAACTTTATCATGCACATAAAACAAATGTTACTGCAAACAGAATAATGTATTAAGAAAAAAGTTTAAGTATATGGAAATAAATAGTTTTCTTACTGCATATCCCAGCATAGCCAGACTGTAGAGAAGTGTCCCCATCCTAACTTTCTAATAACATGATACCGGCCATTGAAAAGATCACCAATTTTCACTGGATGATAGCCTCCTTTCATGAAAAAATGAGTAGAAAAAAAAAGAGTATTTAGAAAATAAATAATTATTAGTAACAATAATTCCCAGGTTTTTAAGTAATTCTCTTGTAGCATAGATTTTCCTCTTCAAATTGTCCTGTACTATAAATAGGAAATATAAAGAAAATTTTAATGGTAAAAATTCTGCCTTGCTTGGCCTGGAGGGAAAAAACTCATGTCTTGTAACTACTGTAGAGTTTATTCATCCTTCTCTCTTATGGCTTTTATTTATGGTAATATTGCCATCTGTTCTCTATTTCCTCAGGCTTATCTTCCACTTGACAGACAATACAAAAAAGATCTACATTATTTCTTTATTATATTTGAAGCCTCTCCAGTCAACATATTTTGGATGATTGCAGAATCTCAACAGAGATTGTTTTAATTCCCTTTTGCTTTCGAGTAATAAAAGCAGCAATAAAATACTTCCTGACAAAATGTTAAGAACAATGCAGACTTCATTGATGCTCTTCTACTTGGCTCCTGATCCACAGCAGCAATGCATTTTTCTGATGTCTGAGGGTTTTACAGTGAAGAGGAAGAAGAGAAAGCAGGCAGGCTTGGGCTTTGTCTGAACTATCTTTTCATTAATAAAGTCTGCAGTCCAAATTTCAACAACTACACAGGTTCTCCACAATCCCATTAGGCAGAAAGGCCAACAGCACAAAGCAAGCTGGAGCTCAGGTTTCTAGGAGGTGTAATGAAGCTTTTTATTTCCTTTGTATTTTGGGAGACATTCTTACTCCTAGTTAAACACAAGGAAGACAATGAACAAACAAGATTTTTATTCAGACCTTAACACACCAACAATAACATCCATCATTTTGCCTAAATTGCAAACAAATAATAAAGCTGCACCATGCAACCCTCCAGGACATCACCAGCAGCAGACTCAGAGCAGCTTTCAAAGAACACTTCTTTGTCTTTTCCTGGTCCTTCAAAATGTCATGCCCAACTGTCCTTTGGCAGGATCCTCAGTTATCGACTAACCCGTTTAGGATGAGAAAAATCTCAGACTACTTTCTCAAACTTTCTGGATCTGTTTTGAATCCCCTTAAAAATCTCGTTAGAACTGGTTAAGACAACAATGCAAATTTATAACTTAACTCCTTGAATTTAAAACAGGGACTTCTCTATTATCTCCTTTTACCTGTGGGAACAGTGATGTCAAATCCGGATATTTTTATATTGTTTTTTTGCTAATAGCATCTTCTGCCTTAACGGAAGTTCAACAGTTCTTTTACGAACTCTCAAATGCTGTCAGAGCAGATTAATAAATTTAACACAACTGTGCTACAGAATTGTAACAATTAAAAACTCAGGAGAAGGACAAAGCATAAATGACGTATTGTGTTAGATGCTGGTGTGTCTAACAAACTCTACACACACAGCATTGATATATATGTGCTCAGGTGTAACTGCAAGGTTAGCAAACAGCAGAAACAGCTTCACCCAAAAGCTGATCCTTTCCTTGGGGAAGACCTCCCCAGCCCTCCCATTACTGGGAAGGAAATGTTCATGAAAGCTGCCAGGACAACTCACCCAGCGAAGTAAAATGATACTTTCATTTCCACTGCTGAGTTGTGCCAACCTCACAGTAAGGATGCCCACACTGCCAAGCAGAAACTCCTTATTTCCAAATCAAAAACCAGATCACTTTTGGAACACCTGACCAGATTTACTTTCCAGTAGAGAAGGGGGACATGGACTTACTGAGAGTAAGGGTTGACTATTATACCATCCATCTGCAAACAGAAACAGTATCAGCCACATACAAAGCCCGAGTCTATTGCAACTTCATTATTATAGAAATTTTGCTGAAGAAATGCAAATATATGAATCAATAGTGACATAAAAATTAAGAACAAAACCAAACTTGATTTTGCCTATTTAAGCATCCTTCTAGTAACAGCTGACAGAGATATTTAACAATCTGGATAAATATAATAATTATTTAAGACAGCTATTGACTGGTTTAAAACAAACAAAAATATTATTACTTGGTAATTTTTTTCCCACAGAATTCTATGCAGGATGATGGAGTCGTAGATGCAAGAGGCAAGTTAAGAGAACATACAGGAATTCTACCTTTCCATTACTGAAAAGGTTTGCATTTGTGAAGTGAATCAAATCTGATGACCTGCAAAATTTATATGAGTCTTCCACATAATACACCATCACAGATAAAAATGTTTCTAGGAACAGTTTAGGCAAACAAGTGCCTTTTAAGTCTGACTGTACAAATAGCTTCTGGCATACTTGTACTTCAAAAATAATCAAAAACTTGTGATAGATTCTCCCCATCACAGACAGAAAAGAGAACAGCATAGAGAGGAAATCAGACAAAGACACCAAAGTTAATAAACTGGGGCTTGATAAGTTATTTTGCAAACTCTGTGTGTTGGAAGCATAACAATACTATATATGTAAATATCATGTTGTTTTGATCCCTACACCACTGTCATAACTAATTACAGCAATACACCAGCATATGAAACAGATGCCAACAGAGGTAGCATATATAGCATGAGTATATATATTTCACACAAGATACTTTCCACTATCCCAAATTGCAACAGGAGCAGTTTTGGAAATAATCTGTTACCATTCTTGTATATGTTACTCTCTGATTATTCATATTAGCAACATATGCATTTATAGGTTGTGGACAACCAGGTAACAATCCACTTAGTTATGTGTATTTGAAAAACAATTGTCATCATCCTATGATGAATGTAACCATACAAGTTCTCAATGATACCAAAAGTACTTCTAAATATTAGCAACAAGAAAGCATCTATGCAAAATTAACAAGTTGATAAAAATTACTTTCAGAAAAACAATACTGGCATTTGAAAATATACAATGTATAAGTGGCACTGCTGATAACCTAACAAAAAAACCCATCCTCTCGTATTCACTGCAGCACACACAGAAAAAAAGTGTCTCTCACAGCTAGCTAGCTACATGCATGCAAGAAGGAGGGTCAGAAAAATGAGATCATTATTCCTGGATGTCTCCTGAATGTATTGGTAATTGTAGCTGGCTCATTCTATGTTTGTATAGGGAATTATTCCCTTTGTGAACTGGATGAATGGGAGACATCTCCAGGGGGCAGAGAAGATGATCAGAGAAGCAAAAAATTCCAATTACATCCATGATACAACAGACTCTTGAAAAAAAAAATCATCAAGTATTTCAAGGCTTTTCAGAGAAGAAAAACTAGCTTTACAAAGTACCCCTCAAAAAATCATGCAGTTGGACATTTGATATTTTCATTCCTTAAACAAATAAATATTTGAAAAGCATTTTATGCAAATTCAGTGACATAAACAGAAGTAATGTCACAGATTTAAACAGGCCCTGGAGGAAGCCCCCAGGGTACGGAAGTTAATCAAGCTTTTCACAGATGGCTGCTAGTCAGTCTCTTTCACATCAAATGCTAATATAAACTGATCCAATCTCCTCATTAAA
This sequence comes from Acrocephalus scirpaceus scirpaceus, assembly GCA_910950805.1. Lineage (NCBI taxonomy): Eukaryota > Metazoa > Chordata > Aves > Passeriformes > Sylviidae > Acrocephalus > Acrocephalus scirpaceus. The sequence goes on from OU383777.1 coordinate 13,254,184, forward strand.
AAACACTACTATGACTATTTACTAATCACCATGTAATGTGGTCAAGATGCAAGCCCAGCACACAGTAAAATATCCTTAAAAATAAAATTAGTAACAAAAATACCCAACGAGAAGTACAGCTAACAGGTTGTATATTGAATTCCTGAAAATAATAATTATGTACTCATCATCAAAATTTCCCTGCTATGAAATTTCAGACTGGGGTTGATAAGTACGCTCTGGGCCTCAGTCAAAAATCCTGAAAGACTGCCATTTTGAAGACAAAATTAGGAATAAAAGAGACACTCCAATAATAAATGATAATTTCCAAATCTTTATCTTCCACTCTGTAAATACAGATCAGGCTACCCAAAAGAGGAAAAGATATTCAAACTAATAAAACATCTTTCAAAAAAATGGAAAATGTATCTAAAAGCCATTCTGGAGTTCTTTACCAAATAACTTACTCATTCCCTATACAGAATATAAAAGATAAACAAATCCCATTGTGGTCATGGAATTCAGATCCTTATGGTGACCTTTTCTTCAGTTCCACGCCAGCAGACTGAAAGAAGGAAATGCACTGCTCAGTCTTACAGGAAATTAGGATCAGAAAATAAGTAAATCCTTGACTGAAGCAACAAAAGCACTGCTCTTGTAGAAACAAGTAATGATCATGACATCCAAATGAACCCAAGCTTGAACCATCCTTAACATACTTCCAAAATTTCAAAGCCTCAGGATCAGAAGAATTCAGAAGAACCTTTATGCATACAGAAGTTCCCCTTAATTTTTCAGGAACCCTGCAAGTATTCTTAGTGTAACATGTAGTTTATTTCAAAAGTATACAGATCTCACTACTGATCTGCTCTAGTTAAACAGGTAACTCGTAAGCAGGCTCTCAACTTAGACTATTTTTTTTGTTTTGTGATCTAGCTTCTGCAGATGGTGACATTTTGCAAGGGATACTGGAAAACAGACAACAATGGATTGTTTGAAATTAAATGCAGCTCTTACTTCAGGAAAGAATAAAGTCAGAGCTTTGAAATGCCTAATCTGAAGGAAATACAGATGTTGACGAGTACACAGATGTTTAAACAAACCCTTATTCACTGATGGAACATGACACCAAAAGAGTTATCTTACAGAACAAATATGTTTTAATACAAATAATAAAAAACCAAACCAAAATACTTTAGCATGGTTTAGCAACATGTTTTTCTTTTCCCTGTTGCAGACTTTTGACATCTAGTTTTGAGTTTACTGTTTGGCTTTCACTACTGGTATTTGTAAGCCACTTATGCATTTGAAATATAATATATTAATAAAGCTTCTTATACCAAAATGAAATAGTCACTTTCCATTGTTAAATATTTAAATACAAAACACTTTCCCAGGCTGCAAAGGGGAATTCTTAAAATAGCACATCTCCAGGCTTATACAGAAACTTCTGATTAAGAAGACATTATCATATTTGACACAGGAATATTTTTTGGTACGAGGAATACAGAATACCAAATACAGTCAGGATGCATAGAGTGCTTTCTGACTATTCAAAAATATTGATCTGAAGTGATAAAATTCTGATATAAGTATATTTGTATTCTTGAAATCTACTATGATAGGTAACCCAGAGTTGATAGAACTGTTATGTACACTGTGAGTACAGTGTACATTCTACCCTAATGGGATCACACTTGCAACTTTAGCAGTGACATTAAAATAAACTTAAGTACTGACACTGTTGTATTGCAGTCATGCTTTTATGCATATAACAATATTTAAAAACTAAATATAACCAATGGAAAAATTAAAGAAATTGAGTTAAAATGAAGATGTAGAGAGCCTCAGACAATGCTGAGAGCTGTGAAAGACACCATGTTGAAAAGAAGCATGTAACATCTTAGGCTAGTGCAAGGGAGAGAAGAAAGGAAGAAAAAAGGATACAGTTTAAAAAATAAATTTAAGTAATGCCCTTAAAGGCAAGAGAGTTGTTTATCTTGGTTTGAGTGGGTTTTTTTCTCTTACAACTCACATGAATCAAGGGAAGCTTATTCTCTATTCTTGTAAGTGGGACATCAGGAAGAATACAGGAATGCCATACTTGCACATTTATTGAAAAATGTATTAACAAGCTATGGCTGAGTGAAAAATTAATGCTGGAGACAATTATGCATCAGGACCCGAAATGAAGAGCTGTTCCTAATTCTTGTATAAGTAAATTCCACAACTAAAGATCAGCTCTTTAAAAATCCCTCAAGAACCCGAACTAAGACTGGCATGACAGTGTTTACCCTCACCAGCACTGGTGAACAGCACTGACCTTTACAGTAATCTGCGGGATCCTCCTGCTCCTCATCGTCAGACCCCAAAATCTCCTCCTCTGGCTCAGGCGGGGCGGGCTCCGGCAGGGGCGGAGGCGGGGGCGGGGGTGGAGGTGGGGGTGCAGAGGGAGCTTTCTGCTGAGGCTCTGGCCTGGAAACAGAAGAGAGAGCACACTTGGTTAAGAGCCTCCTCACGGGGTAGCCCAGCCCTTCAAGGGGGATGAAAAACCAGTGAAGCGTCTCACGTTCTCACTGTCACCTTTCACATCCCCTCTGGGACACGGGAGGCATGGAAAGAGAGGAACCTGGCCATACCAAAAGCAGGTCTCGAGTGAAAGTTTGCAAAAGACACATAAAGTATGTGATCACATACAGACAAGCTTTTGCAATTCCTGACAAGCAAATGGGACATTAGATCCATCTTCTTGAGCACAACTGAGAATAAATATTTTTCAAAGAATATCAAGTTATTCAAAAGCTCCCGCCTGCTAGCTGAAGTAGGAAAGATCTCATTAATGCACAGCAAGAAACAATCTTCTAGAGACACTGACCCAAATCTTAATGCACTTCTCTGCAGCTGCTGCCAACACAATGGAAAGCTGTATCATTATACAAAACACTGAAAATATCTATTAGAAAGTAAGAGAAAGAAACTCATCTTCCTACGTAGTCTACAATGCTCATCCCAGAGCATAACACATGCTTTAATACACACTAATTAATTAAAAAGAAACTAAACAAAATCACCAAAGCCTGACACCACCAGGCAGGAGATGGGTGGTTTTTTTGTCCTGCAGCTCCAATTTTTTTAAAAAAAAACAGCCAAAGTGAAATATATTTTATAGCCTGTTCTGAAGACAGGTGTACTTGGTACAACCACAGATTACTCACATTTCAAAACCGAGTATTTTCAATAGACTTAAGTCCAGAGTTGAAGTGCTATGACCTCTTTGTCATATAATTAAGAAAGCCTTCCCCAAACAGGTTGATGCTATTATTTTTTGTATTCATACCTCTTACAAATTAAAAGGATTTACTTTACAAATACACTTGCAAAGTAACTTAAAGCATCAAAAGCTGCTATAACTTACATCTAGTTCAAATTAACCACATCTAAAAACCACCATATTAACAGTATTTTGTCCTTCATGTCATAAAAGAACAGAAATCTGTGATTTGCTGATGTTTCAAGCGCCTAGAATTAGATCCAAATACTTCCTTCATCATGAGTAAAAACTGTACTTATGTTTATCCCACTTCTATGTCCTCTTCCTCATAATTCCTTTTTCTTTTTACACACTGCAATTGTTCAAGACAGACAGACAGCATTTGGTATCAAAGAGAACATGGTTGGTCACTGGCAACATTCACCACCTGCACAGCAGCTATTACATCTTTGTCTAAAAGGACATCACTGCAAGCCGCACTGCATACCAAATTTTTCTGCCTGCTACACCTTCAGTCAAAATTCTTCAGTCAATAAATGGTCATATTTAAAAAGGGGTGTTTTGAACTAATTTATCAATGATTTAAGATATGATGAGAAATCTAATCAAGTAAATGAATTTACGTAATTTTTAACCACATGAAACTAGGCAGAAGAGAAAAGAAGGGATCTATTTGTAGGATAAAAAATAAACATATTTGCACGTGTTCCTACTTAAAATTATGTCAGTTGTCTGCCTCCCTCTTTCATTTTTGGCTCCCAACAGATGTCTTTATCTGGTACACTGAGAGGAAAGTAAACTGCAAATGGAAGGTTCAGCACATTCTCTGACCAGCTAATCTTACTACAAACCGGATTACTGGCCCTCCTGGTTTCATGAACGAGCCTGGTTTCACAGTGTCAGCAAGCTGACAGCTCCCACACCTGATCTGAAAGCTTTAATCCAACAAACCATCATAAATGGACCTACATCACAAACACTGAAAGTTCATCTTCTGGGCACAGGACCATTTGGATACACAGATCAAGAAGTATGAACACTTAAAATTTAAAAACTAATGGTTGGACCTGATGGCCTTAGAAGTCTTTTCCAGCCTAAATGATTCTACAAGCAAGAAAAAGAATGCATAGTGAAATAGCCTGCACTTCATCAATATCTCTGAAAGCAGGGTGCCAGGAACACACGCACATCCATCAGTGCCTGGACTCCTTATTTTGGATAGTACTGTCATCTTACTTTGCTCTGACCACAAGTGTCCATGTTACTACTTTGATCACATGAAATGGTACAACTATAAGAAAAGTCCAGGGTAGGGTACAGAAATACAGTATGGTCTAAGTTCAAAAATTCATTGAAATAGGTTAAGAAAACAGGGTAGCTTCTGAGTCTTTCTCAAGCTACTGTATTTTATTTTGGTTTAAATGGGGTTATCTTTCCTGTCTTCAATCCCAATTGATTTTTATATTAAGGAGTGTTTTCTAACTGTCCTTTGTGGACACCAGGAAGGAAGGAAAGATATTACTGTATTTCCTTCCATAGTTATGATTTTTATCTGCAAATAACAGAACACTGCTTTAAACTGAGGAAGATCTTGGTTTTATCCGTTTAGCTCTGCTTACATCTTTTGGAGCCCTCAATTATTAGTACAGAAAGATGAGGGAGGGAAAGAAATGTGCTGAGTTACATCAGTCTGACTGCTAATTCTGCATTTTTGGCAATTCCTTCCTCTAGTTTAGAATTCTTAGCAAGAGATTCTTAGCATTCTTTGGTTTTGTTCATGTTTACTTTTCTAGGATATATGTAAAGATCAAGTCTTCAACACTTCACTTGATGGCTTAAATTCTGCCTACATGTTGAGTAACTCGTCCTGGCATCCCCAATCCTGCTCTTCTGCCAATCTATAGTTTCACAGTGTTATGAAAGACACCAATGAGAGAACCACAGTTTTGCTATTTCTTAGGGGCCCTTTTATTGAATTGCAAACATAAGCTATGATGAATGCTTCAACAACATCTTCATTTGCAATTTGGGGCACGAATATACAGTTTATTCAGCTTAGATTTAATTTGCTCCAGTATAGTCTGCTAAAATGCAAATTATTTTTTCTTCTGAGTAGACTTTAAAACATCGTTGGCATTAAAAAGCCAACCATATAGAAACCTGTGAGTCACAAACACGTCCGTGATCTCCATTTCCTTTTCAGAAATGTAAGCGTCAAATACTATTATGACATAAAAAGCTATTCAACAACCATTATTTCAAGTTATTAGTCTTAATTATTCCTAAAATGCTATGTAATGATATGCATTAGGTAATACATGCATACAGAGATAAATATTAAACCTGTTTTTCTTTTTTCTAAAGTAATCACTTGGTACTCTGTGGTCTACCACTATCAGGTCATTCATCACCATCCAAGCATAAACACTTAATTAACAGAAAAAGATGACACACCATTTCTAGACTCTCAGTATTTTGTCAGCAGGTATGCAGAGAACTGACCAACTCCACAGGCTACAATGACAAACCTTGTAATTGTATTGAAAGAAACACTAAAAACAATTAGCAAACACTAGCCAGCATTTTTTGTCTTTTAATTACTGCCTTTTCCATGGACAAAAATAAATTTACAGCAAAGTCCAATCAAAATACAATTAAATCCTATTTTTAAACTGCTCTTAGAGGGAATACTTAGTAAAAGACAAAAGAAAGGCTGAAGTATTTCTCCTCTACAGTGAACTTGAAGCAAAATGCGTCAAAACCCTGCATGGAGTCTTACAAAAAATCAACTGCCCACTGTTATGAAACACAACATTTCTGACAACTTAATTTTACTGTTCTCCCTCATGGACATGTTGCTCCATGCTCCCACTGGGTAACAGCCAACAGTAAAATCCATCTCCTTAACAGTCAAACCTTAAAATGCTGAGAATATTATACTATGAGAAATCCAGAAAACTCCATTCTTTTTTTGTTGTTATTGATGTTGTGGGGTCATTTGCCATTCTTCTGTCTTGGAAAAGGTAAAACAAGAGCAGTGGGAGTGACTAAAATCACAAAATGCCTTCCATATGAAAGTAATCTGAACGTATCAGAACTCTTCAGCCAGGAAAATAAGACAGGAGAGTGCTACAAAATCTTGAGAGATACAGAGAAGGCAAATAGGAAGTGGCTGTCCACTGCCACATCCCACAGAAATTGTGCCAAATGGACAGAAAACTCAAACACAAATTACTCATGCAATACGTTTAAAAACTAAAGCAAACTTTTTGCCCTCAGATACCATGGATAAGAGAAGCTAGTTAAGTTCAAACAAGGCTCAAAAAAACTCATGGAATTAAAACTGACTGATGGCTAACTCAGGACTGCCTTTGGCTCGTGAAGCCCCGCTGCCTGGGACCACTGGATGTGGAAGAATATTCAGCACACCTGGGCACAACCCTGCACTCCTCCCCAGGCAACTGCTCCTGGCCAGAGGGAATGGAGGTGCACCTGGGGCATGCCTTCATGCAGTCACTCCACCTTGAGACATTCTTTTCTTTTCCTTAACAAATGAATGATTTCCATTACTAAAAAACCAAAACACTTCAGGCCTCTTTATCCGAAATCCTCATAGACAAAAAATACGTTTTTATTATGAAGTAATGGATAAGAATGTCTTGCAGGCAAGACTGCTACAGAAGACTACGTGAGGAAAACCTGTTCCCATGGTGAACAGGCATACAACAGCAGGAGTCTCTCTCTATGAACACTGTACTGCACTCACAGTGATTACTTCTAGGTAAACAAAGCTCCACCTTGAAAGTAGCTAAAACCTGCATCTGATTCTCTCACCTTTAGAAAAGCATCCGTTCAGAAGGAAAACAGATTGTGTCAAATAAAAAAAAAAAAATTGGGAGACAGAAATTTGTCAGAATCAACTAAGAATTACCTCTGAGGGGGAAACAAAACTCCCCTTAAGATACTCAGATGAACACAACCAAAGAAATTTTCTGCTAACAGAAAATGCAATTAAAATTAGCTTAAATTATTTCTTCATGTATCTAATAAAATATGGAATAAACTATATTCTAACAATGTTATGAACCTTCTGCCGTGTCCACGGATGTTCTACAGGGAATTTCAATTTGAAGTGGCAAAAAAGAGGAAGCAAGGGGGAGGATGAGCATCAGAAGAATTATGCTGTAAGCCTCCTAAGACATGGGAGCTTTACGAAATCTAGTAGTGAATGTGGGTCCATCTGGAAGGAGCTCCAGCTATGCTCCTCTCCAGCTCCTGAAGGCAAAAGCTTTTATCTCAAGGTTCTGCAGAGTTAAAAGTCTGAAACCTCTATACACAAATTTCTTACAGTTGTTATTAATTGCTGAAAGACTCAGCTATTTGCATCTCTTTCTCGTTTGTTCAAATGGTGTCTGCTTTAGGAGCTGAATTCCTCCCTGCTCCTTTTTCTCAAATGCAAATTCAGCTTAATTAGACAGGTGCCTTCTAACACTGAGCTCTTTGAAACAGAGGCAGCCTTAAATGGAGGCCTTCTTAATCAATTCACACACATGAAACAACAAAAAACATAAAAAAGATCAAAATAACTCTGAAGTTCTCATTCAAGGAACAAAATGATGTTCCATATTTCAAGTAAGATTTCAAGTTGATTATAATTCAGAATATTTTAAAATTTTAATAGTTATGATAAATTATTCGTAATTTAATAATTTTTTTATTATGCCAGAGGTCATCTAACTGTTTTCAGAAACAAAGTCTACAAATCCAGAAGGAAACAGGGCATAAAGAGGTGTTTTTAACTAACTCCAAGAAATTGTTGATGTGAACTTCCAGGGACATGAAAAGCATTGTGTGTGTTCTTACTGTAGTACAAAACTGTTGCTATAATCTCCAATTCTAGGAAATTTATGCATAAAAAGAGAGAGTGCTGGTATGTCACAGGCATGAAGCAGTTTCTACATCTGGGCATTATCAAACAAAATTATAATTCCTCCTGGGACTGTTTAAATTCCTTCCAAAGATACCATTCTACCATCAAACATTAATAGAAGCACCAGTAAAAATCCCTCCCGGAACAGAGCACGCTGAGACACAGCAGCTTTTGTAACCTCAAATAGCAACACAGAATGAATTTTTCACTCCCATCTTGCTTAGTAGTCTTTTGGAGGCCACCTTGGGCTTGAATGCACACTCAAAGTCCAAGTGAAATGCCAAGGAACACTGCCTTCTTCCGTTCAAAACAACGGCTACTATAAATAAATGCCATTTCACGCAGCAAGTACTGCAGTTTTACCACGCCACCGCCCCAGCCCAGCATCACAGGAAGAACACATCGCCAAGGGCAGAGCTGGGGGGACCCAGTAGCAGCCTACCATTACATCAAATCACAACTAGGATGAAGCAGTTAAGTCTGCTAAGTTTAGGAGTTTGCTCTTATAGTGTTTCTCGGACACAGTTACACCAAGTTCCCAGAGGTAAGTAGTTTCAAGCTCTGAAAGTCAGTCCCAAATGAATTTTTGTTCTCAAACAAATGTGATTCTGTTAAAGTGTTCTTAAGAAAGTAAACCAGAAGCCAAATCTATCCAGAAAGCCTCAAGCTTAACTGGACTTGCAAAAGTAATGTTTTCTTCCTCAAATACTTTTTCTCACAGAGTTGTATTTTCTAGACAAGTCATCCATTACAGACTTGCAAAGGAAAAAAAGTCACCAGTGAAGTGTAGTAAAGGCTGACAATGTCAAAATCATAGAGTACCTTGAGTTGGAAGGGACCAACCAGCATCATGAAATCCACTTCCTGGCCCTTCAGAGGACAGCCCCAGAAATCACATCATGTGCCTGAATGTTTTGTCCAAATGTTTCTTAACTCTGTCAGGCTTGGTGCTGTGACCATTTCCCTGGGGTTCCAGTGCTCAGCCACTGTCTGGGTGTAAGAACTTTTTCCCAATATCAAACCTAAACGTCCCTTGACTCGCTTCATGCCATTTCCCCAAGCCCTGTCACTGATCACGTAAGTGATCAATAACACACTTCCTGCAGAAGAGGTGACTGTCAGATCCAGCTTCACAGAGAGACATCAGGCACTGGGCAACCTGAGACCTGAAGAGCTACACCTACCATCAGGTGTGTCTGGGTGGAAGTCCTTGTCACAGCTGATGCAGTGACTCCAGCACCTAACCAGGGAGTGAGTTTTGACCAGACCAACCCTGAGCAACTGCTCACTACTGAGACTGGGGATGAGGGTGCCTCCTTGCACCATCCTGCACCAGCTACTGAGTCTGTTCATTGCCTGTGTTGGCAGCTCCCAGATGTCAAGGTCTGCTGCCTGGTTCCTGGGTTGCATGTACTTGGTTCTTCCACTCCGCCAGTGGAATGGCCTCTGTGGAGAGCAGCCTTTCCTCATGCCCTATATGCCTGCTGTGGTTGCTTACACTCACTAGGGGCTATATTTCATAGGCATGGGGATCATTACACTGGGTCTTAAAAATCTCCCACTGTGGCTCTGGCAACACCCAAGTCTCATCCAGAGGTCCCACATGAGCTTTTGGCTAAAAAAATTTAAGACATTCCAAAAAGCCAAAGTGGAGAAACAGAGCTGTCATAAATCCATGTATTATGTACTGATCAATGGAGAATACAGCTTCTCATATACACATCCTAACATGTCAAAATAAAACCTCCACCTGAAGTATGTCAGATATGGAATCACTCCAATGCAATAATAAAAAATCTGTTAAAAAATAAGCTAGTGTCATAAACATGAAGCTTCAACTCCTTCAAATCCTCTTGCCACAAGAATCCCTACTCCTGCTGCAAAGCTTCTTCCTCTGTGTGCAGCAACCTCCACTTCTCACCAATAGGACGACCTGACAGAAAACACTAGCAGATGCTGACAGAAATGGCCACTATTTTGACTTCTTTTCCCTCTCACCATGGCCGCACTTTTAAAAGAACGACTCACAAGTGTATAAATGGAAATTAATTTTTGACTTTCTTTCTGGTGGATTATGTTGTAAGTATTTAATTTCTGCCTTTCTCTCTGGCATGCTAAATTATAGTGTCTCTAGTCTTTCTATTAATAAGATATATTCAGAAAACATGCTGGTTTTGCTTCAGTATTCTACAGTTGCCACTAGCAACAAATTTACATGTTTTGAAGGAGAGGAGGAAGAATCACCCTCTGCTCTTCAACAGCCCTAACTGACCCTGGAGAAGTTGGCAGATTTAACTTGGTTTGGCACCAAAACCACTAAAAGTGACTGACCTTTTGAGGTCAAATATGGACTGAAATATGGATTTGTAACTAAATTACAAAATACAGGATTTAGTCTTTATCACAAGACAATAACTCCTTCATGGAAGTATATATTCCATTTGTATGTTAGAAACCATATGAAGACAACTGAAGACAAATGAAGCCAAATGAGCTTAAATAAACCAACAAATGCAGTCTTTCATTCCCATTTTTACCTATTTAACAACCTAGCAGAAAAGATTTCATAGGAATACTAAAATTGTAACCCTTTACTTAATATCAAATGCGGTCAAATAGCAGAGTACCTCTTGCCTTTGGTTGGTTGGTTTATTTCTGACCCCTAAAGCACCCTGGTAAAATGTAATCCTGGCTTCATGTGTTCATCTCAGTGCAAAATGCATTTTTCATGTCCATGTTTACTTAATGTTTACAAGACTCATTCATCCCATTAAGTGCAAATACATCATGCTCTGGATTATGTCTGGGAACTCAATTCTTCAGGCTATGAGAAAAGGGTAAGCAGACAGGCATTTTGCATTGGACAAATACTGGGGAACATAACTGGCAGGTGAAAAAAACAGAGCCTGAAGGAACAAGGTTGCATGACTAAGCCAGCAATTAGAAGAACCTCTCTGTCTGCAGCAAATACAAACATTCACTGCAGTGATAAATTCTAAATGCTCCAGTTGGAATTCTATTGATACCAGATTTCTCATTAACCTTGCTTTCAAGAAGCCGAAACAAGCATTTTAGATTAACTCTTTACATTAACATAACTCCTTTTCACTAACAGATTTTCTTTCAAAATAAATAATTGAACTCAATCCTTCAAAAAACACACAACTCCTCTCCCAAACTTCCAAATGCTAGTAGCATTTCCTCTATAAAACAAGAGTTTTAATAAATCTCTTCACAATTCCTACTAGCATTTATGGAAGTATCCAGCTTCCATTACAGTATCATTAAAAATTATAAAAGCAAGCTAAACAGGCAACTCAAAATACTTTATTTTAACTATTAGACATAAGTTGCAAAGATGCCTATCATGCAAAACCTTTTTGCTAGTGTTTAGTAGTCAGTTATATTCTTCCATTTTGGGTATATGTGGTCATAAGCACAATATATGAAATGTTTCTCTCTGTATATTGCTCACTCCTGTTAATTTAAGCACTGATTTTCCTAACAGAAATAAGTAAAAGCAGCAAAAAAGACTGCCAAGTCCAGCTGCAGTTGAAAGCGAGCAAATGGAAAAATCACAGATGTTTTTCACAAAAACTCATTTTTACCCAAATACAGATAAATAACAAGCAGCTGGTTTTAGCTTCATGACCATTTACTTAATCTTTCTGTCTTCTTGTCTTCCTAGAGGCAGTAGCAATTATTACTCTTCAAACACATGAAAATACATTTTATTTGGATAACTTTCATAAACTAATCTTGAAGAAAGCAGTTACTTAAGCTCCTTGGCTTAAAAAGTATCTTTTTTTAAGTGTCTAGATCGCTGATTTTTTTTTAAGTTTACTTTTCATACTTCTTAATGCAAAACTGAAGTTGATCTCTTGCCCAACAAGCTCATAGAACATGGCATACTTTATTTCACGCAGATGTTTCCAAAAGCCATTGCATTCAGCATGCTCTCCAGTCACATTCCCTCAATGAAGAGGTCTTCATTCTCAGTCTGTAAGACTCCTCCATGCGCCCTTTGTCTTTCCAGATGTTTCCAGGGAAATGCCTTTCCATCCCTTATTCACATCAACTATTTGTCTTGGGGGCTGTAGAGGCAATTTTGGAGCTTTCCATTATTTTTCAAGCTTACAAGTGAAGGACCTTTCATTTGACTGGATCTTCAATAAGCAAGCAGCCATTTCAGTGAGTTAGGAAAGTCACCCCAGTATTACAGAGAACTGTCCAGCTGGCTTGAGTGAGGCAGTTTTGTATACTAAATACTGTGACAATTCCTGTTGAGATTTTCAGAATCTATTTTGTGTCAGCAAGTCTGAGAATAAGGGTTATCAGACCATCTGACTCATCCCAGCCTTGGCATGCTTTACCTCACAGCATGGATGCTGGATGACTCACTTATTGGAATATTCCTATTTCCAACAGCAAGAAAAAGTCTCATCCATGGTGGAAAAGCATTCAAGGAATCCCAGCTGTCATGATATCCCAGATGAACTGTCTCCCTTCTAGAGAAGATGCAACTATTCAAGAGGCATCTGCCTACGAGAGTGGATCTTTCCATACCATGTATCTTGCTACCAGAACGCTGTGACTGAAGCTTCCTCTGCCAGGGCAGTAAACTCTACAGCTCAGGAAAGGAAGCTCACCTTGAAAAGGTAAATTCTGGACCCAGTTTATCACAGGAAGTGGACAGCAACTATTATTTCCAAGAGTATACAGCCTCCAGTTCACTTATTTTCCAGGGGTAACCTTATCTTAGGGTTTGTCATGGAAGGACAATGGTGTCTGCTGCACCTGATCCCACACAGAGCTCTGACAAACTGAACAACTTTCCTATTCCAGGCTTCAAAAGTCAAACGACCAGGATAATTGGCATGACACAATAAAGATCAGAAACACTGTGGTGCTGAGTTCTAATGGCAGTAAAGCACTGTGACAGTATAACTTCAAACCCCCAACATTTTACAAGCAGAAACTGAGGTCCAAGGAGCATGGCAAGCTTACTGCTGCTGAAAATGTAAATGCTAAGGTGTTGTGGTGACAAAGCTTCTGATCTGACTAGTGCTAAAACTATGACACATCACATATGTTTGTGATATGCCAACACCATGACTTTCACTGATTGTCAAAGGCAGCTAAAGTCTTCTCTGCCACTGGCTCAGCAACAAGCACCAGAGAAGTCTTCAAGCTGTGGAGCCTCTCAGTAATAATGAATGGTGAAGAGCTGAAGTGAGTTGAACCACCATGTTTCAGGAGATGAGGCTAAGAAGAACTGGAAGCATAGAAGGATCATCTCCCCTCATGCACCTGTAGTTACTGTGGAGTCTAAGTTGGTTTTCTCCTCCTGAATGAATATCTGTATATGCAGTCAGTGCCGCTGTGCATGCAGGCTATCACTGAGAGTTCTGATTCTCTAAACCTCTGAAAATGTGATAGCTGAAGCACAGGCTGATTGCAGGATGGGATGGAGATATTCCATTACAAAATGAGACATCCTCAAATCATCAGCATGATAAGGCAGCCAAGCCTTGGACAGCTATAAAATGCCTTGGAGCTTAATCCTGATTGAGAGTGTGGGTGCCAGACATAGGAAAAGGCTAATATTCCTCCATGAACATTTTATCTACTTGGATTTCTACAAGAGTCCCAGCTAGGGTAAATCAGTTCCCTTTAGACATTTGATGAATTGTTGCTAGGCAACATCAGACACAGACTAACTGTATAGTGCCAGGGTTGGGAAAGAAAGATGATGATTCATAGGGATGAACAGAGCCCTTCACACTTCTAAAGAATACTGCTTCCAGTTCGGTTAATCTTCTCTGAAGGTTTGACTTCTCAGAACATCCCACTTCACTGAGGTGGAGCAAGTACTTTGCGTGTAGGAGGAATATGGAAATGCAAAGAGATCATAGAATCATTTGGGTCAGAAAAGACCTTTAAGGTCATCAAGTCCAACCATTAACCCAGCACTGTCAAGTCCACCCCTTATTCATGTCCCTAAGCGCCAAATCTACACATCTTTTAACACCTCCAGGGTTAGTGACTCAACCACCTACTCAACAGTCAAGATAAACAAAGCTTCACCCTAGTCACATCAAAACTGCAGGATTAAGAAATCCCTTCCCTAAATGACTCCCAATACTAAGTACCACTGAAGGGTAACACAGGGTTGAAAAAACAAAAAAGCAAGGATTATCTTTTGTAAATCCAGAACCAGACCAAAAGGACTACTATTTTAAAAAAGCATTTTTCTTTAAGTCTTTTTGGCTATAATTGCTTTGTGAAAATCATTTGAAAGGAGTTCGGAAGATGAAAACTAGAATGAAAATGCTAGGAGACTACGCCTCAGTCTATTTTGTCCCTTTTCTGCCTCAGGACAAAACTTCCTTTGTCCTCAGTATGTAAGTCTCCTTGCTATTTCCACACAAATATAGCAGTTAAAACTGTGTATATATTTAATAGCAGCTTTCTGTAATGTTAGATAAAATGAAGAATTATTTTTCTATTGAAAACAGCAAACAATAGGTTTCAATTTCTACTGTTAGACGTATCTACTTATTCAACAAATTTCTAAAAATTGCTAAATGTTTTTGTGCCTTGAAATACAGTTCCTGTCTAAAAATGTAGGTCTGCATCTCTTCCCTTGCATAAAAATACCAACCACAGCAAGCATCAGCCTTTTTCCCAGTGCCACTGCGTTGCCATGGAAACTGGACCCGATTTCTACTGCCAACATAGGTTCCATGTAAGCAGGAAATGATCTTAAGTAATATTTATATAATATGCAACAGAGAACACATATACAACATTTAGATCGCATTGGAGGCCTCCAGACTGGCTGAAGCAGCTTTAGGTATTCTCAGACCTTTTCTATCAGACATTCAAATATATTTTTGCTACTAGTCTCAAAAGCATAGCATAGGAAATGCACACATGTGTGGAATTCAGTATATTTCTTTCTCCTTGTTTTCACTCAAAAGCCAGACAAGCTCCATACTTCATAAGTAAATAAAATCATGTGTTTTTCAATTGTCCTGTGAAAAAACTAGAAGTTAATTTATTCTTTCAAGAGTCTTGCTCCCAAAAAGGCAGGATATGAGAGAGACTACGAAGACTATTTTTTGTAACACAATCTGAAACAAAGGAAAGCCAACCTAACCTTCAGTATTCCCCTTCTTTTATTAGGATGGTTAGTCTTTCTTCTCTTCACCCCCGCTTTAAAAAAATTTCCTATAAAAATATTGCCATAAAAACACTGACCCACAATTCTGGTGGGGGGTTGGTGTTGGCTTTTTCCTCTGATACAAGCTGTGTATGCCCACAATCATAGAAGGGACCTCTGGAGATCCTCTGGTCCAACATCCTTGCTGCTCTACCAAACCACCTAGAGTCAGCTGCCCAGAACCATCTCCAGATGGCTTATTTGGAATATCTCCAAAGATGGAGATTCTACCACATCTCTCATGGGCAACCAACCCATGCTGGTGCCCAGCTTTCAGCAGCAGGCATGAAATCAGGAGACACATTCAAACTTTTAAACAGCAAATAACCCACTGAATGATGCCCAAAATACATTTTCAATACCAAAACAACTTTGTCAGGCAGCCTACTGTAAAATAACGTAACACAAAATACCTTTCAAGCATACTTAAAGGCGTGGTAAATGATGCAGAGACTTTCACATAGAAGAAAAAAACCTAAGTCTAATTTCCCTCACCTCTCTTAGACTCCCTCAGAACACTTTTTCAAAGGTAACATGCTTTGAAAAGAACTACTGGTCTTAGGCAAACTTTTTTTTTGGTTCTTGAAGAATTTCTTACTAGAAATATGAGAGTGGGAGACACAGAGGCTACATGAATTCTCTATATGCAGACAACCTGAGAAAGACTCAAAAGCTGATTCATATCCTTGATCTGCACAGTCAGAAACGTAATTTTTACTTCAAGTAGCTAGTTCTTCCCTATATCATAAAGTCAATACCTAAAATCTATTACTTTGGAATCAGGTCCTACCCTCTTTCTCAGCTATACAGTCCTGCTTCCCATCAAAATGCTTTGAAGTTGCAAACATTAACTGGCATGAATTATCTTGAGGGCAGAAATCCCATAAAAAGGAACAGATGCAGGAACTTGAGTACAATGATGTTAGAAAGGCTATTCTAGGTCAGTTCAGTGATCCATACAGACCAATAACCTATATTTAGAAAAACAGCTACATGCAGATGTCAAAGCAAAAGCATAAGAGCAAACTAAGCACACAGAGATCCCTCCTCCTGTAAGCAGTTCCGTAGTCTCCACAAAATGGCAGCTCAGAGGCCACCAGATGGGATTCCTCTGTATTTAGTAACTCCTGCCTGATGTTTACTCCATAAATCTATCCAGTTCCCCTCTGAGCAAATGGAAACTTCTAACATCCATCTCGTATGGCATGGCATGAAATTCCAGAGCATACTTACACCTTTTCCAAAAGATCATCACCTTGTGTTTGCTCTGTATCTGCCATCTCACAGCTTCAACTGATATCCCGATTCTTGTCCTGAAAGCCGGCAAACATTCATTCTGCAGTCACCTTCTTCCTGGCACACAGTCTCAGAGACATCTACGGTACACCCTCTGCCATCTGTTTGTCAGCCTTGAAGATTCCTACTCAATTTTGTCTTTCCTCACAGGAAAGCTGCTCTACAATTCAAGATCCTACCCTTCACTCTTCCCTGAACCCTGTTATGCTGCACTCTTCATACGCAATATTCCATAGGCAATGTGTGGAGGATGTATATTTTGGTATAGTGACATTTTCTACCATCTTGTCTCCTCCTCTATTTCTAATCATGTATTTGCCTCTTTTTATCACTACTGAACACAAAGCTGATGTTTTTATGAGGCATCTATTTAAAAGCAGTTCCCTAAATAATTATTATCACCTCAGAATCCTTTATTTTATATGGAAAGTTACCATTATTTTTCAGTATGTATTGCTTCAACATTAGGCTGAATTTCATTTGCCATTTTGACATCCAAAATGCTGGTATTGAGTATAGTGAACTGGGCCTGATGTAGCTTTTTTGACCAAGATCCACCAAGATAAAATGGAAGAGAAGAAACGCATATACTTTCATAACATAATATAATCAAAATAAGTTTCTTTGTGTCTTCGGGAAAACAAAGATTTGATTGGGTTGTTTGTTTCTAACATCCTAGGTCTATGACTAGCTCATATAACAGTGACTCCCCAAAACTGTCTATTTATTTTTTAATGAGTGGGTTATTACGGTATGAGTTATTAGATCTTTAAATAGAAGCAGATTAATCAGCAGCTCTAAAGGAAATGACATTTCCTTTTAAAATATCATTTTACATAAAAATAATTATGTATCTCATGAATTTTAAATAAATAAGATTCTAGAATTGTAAAGAGGCCTGAAATTAAAAATATTTACCAAGTAATACACAAAGACTCCTGCTCTGCTTTAGTTAACACTGGACAGCCCCACAAAACATACGCTTTGCAAAAGAATGCAGAGAAGACATTCTCTAAAGCAATTTTATCTTTGACTCAGATATATTACTCAGGTATCTTCTCTCTTGAAAAGAACATACACAATTTATAATATAACCTGGGACTTCAAAATAGTTATATCTAAACTTGAATTTCTATGGATGTGATGAAATAATTGTCATTGACAAGAAGAAAGTATCAACATGAAATACTAGGTAGTACAGACTAAATTAGAATAGTGTTCATAATTGCAACTCTGCAGCCATATGCCAGGAAGATAAAATGTACCTACCTAATTTATAAAGGTGAGGAAACTAGAACTCAGAAACCTAGTTGACTTCAATTGTCTTCAACAATGGCAGAAAAAAGGGGCAATTTACACATTAGCCGACTAGTAAAAATAGGTATTTAATTTCAAATGAATGAGTGCTATATTAATAAGTGAATAAACTTTATTAAAAATAATCTTCTTTTTTATGGGGAGATTATAACAATTGAGAGATAGGGTTGCTTAAATTCCAGTGATAACTGTTTACACTCCCAGGATACAAATAAAATGAACCAAACATGTCACAAAATTAAGTTTTGATCAGAAAAACTGTACTTCTCTGAAAACAGCTGCACTAAAAATATCCTCGTGACAATGAGTAAAGATAATTGGGAACAATTTTAAAATCAATCGTTTGGGCTTCGTTGTTAACTATTTGCAGAAGCCAAAAATCAGTGTGGGCCAGACAGCTCCAAGCTTACAGCAGATTTTGGTTTAACAGTCTAGAGAAGATAGCAGTTTCTTCAAGAAATTTATAAATCAGTAGAACTTCTTCCACGTGTTTGTAGCAAGGCAATATATTGAAAATTTTATTAAGTTTTGCAGTGTAGTACGTTTCAATTCCAATTAATTTTTACAACTGCAAAGAAACCTGGATTTTATAACGCTATTTATTATTTTTCGGGTGATCGGAATATATCCAAATAAAGATCCTACAAAATTGTAGCAAGCTGCAACTTAATCCAGTAACATAAAAAAGTAATTTTCCCTTCAGCTATTTCTGTACAAACTGCTATTCTTAGAGATGCCTGTTATTTACCTATGTCTATCATTAAATAAAAAGTAAAAAATCTTTATGAACCATTAAGATCTATAAAAATGAATAATGAACCAATTCTAGTTTGAAAGCAACTGCTTCTTCATGCCAATGAGAACTCCAGTACCAGAGTGATCTTTGTTCACAGAGTCTGAACATTCAGCAGCATTCTCAGCTGTACCTTCCACCAAAGGTGTACTTTCCACATGAACAATATACACATTTGTCAGTACTGTGAGGAATTTTAAGACGAACTGGGCAAAAGGGTAAGATCACTGTAATAAATACAACTAAATGAACAGGAATGAATCCTTATATGAAAACTGCTTTTAAAATATAAAATACTAGTTTGCACTTAAAATTCATGGTAAACTTCAGGAAGTTTGCTCTTTCTTAACATTCTTTTTCTGTCAGATCCCACTGGAAAAAGTACCACACTACCTTTAGGGCTAACACACAATTACATGTATTTGAAATGGCTTCAAAAGGTATTGCCTAACAATCAATGACCAGAAGCAAAACTGTTATAATAAAGTGGGTTTTAAGACCCATGGATATTTGGTGTTTGGGGATTTTTTTTCAATCTGTAAATAAAATACCAATCTAAGCTAGGACAAAGACAGGTGAAGGAATACTTCTCTGCTGATCTTCAAGGCTTTACTCACTGCAGCCTCTCCACAGAGCCTTCAGCTGACCCAGCCCAGCAAGGGCAGAAAACAGTCAGAAGTAATAAACAGGAAGATACATTCATTTATTTCCTGAAAATTTTCTGACTCTGCTAAATGTTTAGATTAATTAAAAGAAAACAGACATCAGAAATGTGACTTAGCTCATGTTTTCTTGCCTGGTTTTGAACTGTGATTGGAACTGAGGGTACCACAGCCTCCACTAAAAAAAAGGCTTTTGGTTCAAGAGTGGAGATCACAGCAAGAGGAGTGTGTAGGTACAAAGATTTTACTTCAATTGTGTGGTAAAAAACCCCTACATTGTTTTGCCCCTTCAGCCTCTGCTCCTCCTTTTTTGCCATTTATTTCAGGCATTTATCTCTGGTAATTATATTTAATATTCAGTTAAGTGATACACTATCCCCATGAAAGTAAACCACAATCTTCCTAACGAAATGTCAGGAGTAGACAAAAATTAAGCACTCCCTCTCCCCTTTTGCAAATCATAAGCTGGTTAAGGGCCTATGAAAAACTAATTTGCAAAACAGGGTTCTTAAAACCTGCAACCCCAATATGTAAAGGAAGGATTAGAATGCAGTATCACTCTGGGTACTGCAATGAAATGAAAATGTCAAGAATACACACATACACAAGCAAAGGAACATGTACACACAACACCAACACAGATGCCTCAAAAAATATGCAATTTTGAGAGGTTTTTGCCTTTTTGCATAGCCACCACACAATTTGTAAGCTCCAGATGTGTTTTAGCACAGCTCTGTTAGATATAACAAAAGCAAAAGATAATCATACTGATTCTGTAGATGGCAAAATTTTGCAACAATATTTTGTTCAGGTTGAAGGAATTCTCAGGAACCAGAAACAGTGTGAGCAAAATTGCTGTTATAGTTTTAAAAAAATTATGATAATTTGCACTGCAATCAATGTGCAGTGCAAAACATATGTAGACTCCACAGTGAAATAAACAGTATTATTTGCTCCTTACAAAACAAATCCAGGATTTCAGGGTCACACAAATACTGGGGATGAGGACCTTAGGAATCATAGTGCGAGATTTTATTCCAGATGCAAGACTAAGAAACACAGAAAATTATCACAGAAAATTAACACAGAAAACAGGTTTGAGGGAAATGCAAAGCTTTCAATTTTCTTTAGATTACCTGTCAATTGTATATTTTTATCTGGCTTAGGAAGGATTTTCTTTTAAAACTCAAATGCAGCATCTAGGCTGCATGTTTGTGAACAGGAATGGTTCTTTAGGAAAAGGTAGAAATATTGGAAAACATAACTTGTTTATTGCAGTGTTACTTCCCATGCTCTTCTTACTATTTAACTCTTTTGGAGTTGGGAGTTTTTTTAATTCTTTAGGGAAAATGAGAATCAGGATGCATGTAGTTTTAGTGCTACATGTGACCTCAGAAAGAGCTCAAACTGCAGCATTCTTCTACTCATATATGCACAGTAAACTGAGTTAATCACCTGAAAGGCAGCTGCAGACTGCCCTGTCTCCATCCCCAGTGGTGGAGGAGCCAGGACAGAAACAAGTGAAGGGGTAGGGCCTGCAAAGCCCTAAATTTTTTTTAATATAGAAGAGAATATCGGTGCAGCAACGTAAGTGAAATGAGTTGCTACACTTTGTTTTCCTCAGCTTCTGACAGTTCTGCAAGGCTAAATAACCAAGCATAAGATTCCATGCCTGAAAAAGTTTTATGGATATAGATTTAAGAAAAATCCCTACAACTCCAGTAATATACTGACATTTTGGTTTTCTAACTTAAATTAACATTGCTCTTCAAGAGACACTGGAAGAAATTCACTAGGGGGAAGTAACTTGCTACTGGAAAAGATCAATTCTAAAAATGAACAGACTGCCTAAACTGCTAAAACTCTTGTTAAAACCTCCTGATTTACCAAGCAACCTATCTGAAAAGCACAGGCATTTGAAACAGGGTAGTTTCATTAAGTCTATGGCCAAAAATAGTGTCACAGTTCTGCCTGCTTCCTTCCTCTACCTGAGATCAAGTAACAATTAGGAACTATACCAAAATGACCCACAGTAATTTGCTTAACTTAAAACTTCACAGAATTTTTTTAAATTGTAAAATTGCATGAGCTTAAATAAAACTAGTAAATTCATCTTCCACAAGCTAAAAATTACTGTAAATCAAAGTAAAAGGGCATGTAATTATTGCATCATTAAGTATGCTGCTGCATTAGTGATTACAAAGACTGGACAAACTCCTCTGCAAGAAGTTAAATGCTTATGGTCAAAATGAGAATGTGGCCAAGAACAATGGGTTCTTCCACATTTTTCCTCTAAATCAAAATAATGGGAAATAAAATAAAGAAAAACAAGTACCTTTAAAAATGTATTTTCTTAGAACTACACTCTTGCAGGTCCCATTTTTACAGCTCAATAACCAGTTCAAACCAAAGGAGGCCATGTTTTGCAGAACCAGCCGCTTAAAATAAACATGCAAGAAGGACGGGAAAGTTCAGAAATCACTGCTGCAAGAGTGTATGAATAGAACAGCAAGTGACAGTTTTGGAAGTCTGCTTTCCAAACAGCAGAATCTGCCCTCAATTCTCCCAGGACAGGGCCTGTAGTTAAATCAAAACACGTCTGAATACAGGGTCTAATCCACACCAAAAGCTTATCCATGTGGGCACACTCTTCTGCCATGATAGGCCATACTTCAAAAAGACTTAAATCTAACTCGTTACACAAACAGCTCTTAAACTGTTACTCTTTTACTCCTCACACCTAACAGTAATTTGGAAACATTGCAAATAATTATATAATTTTAAAAGGACAGGTTATCCTGAATGGTAGGATAAAGAAATATTTCATGAAAACTTTAAAAGGACAGTCAAACATCAGAATCCAAAATAAAGTCACTCAGCATTTTTCATTGGACTCAGCCTTCACCTGCAAGTGCACCACAGTGCTGGTAAAACTGTAAAGGCCTAAAGATAAGAACAGCAACAATCTTTCAATGAACAGCTCTTGATAGTGGGAATGAAAATCAGGCTAGTATTCAGATTCTGAGTTGTTCAACCAGACTGACAGAGAGTCGGTTCTTGTTCAAGCTGAGGAAAAAGCTCTAAGCCCAAAGATATGTTCACTTTTTCTAAGTAATTTAATCTAGTAAAGCATAAGGTATTCTGTAATTTTAACAGTTTGCATTGCAAAGTTATTTTGAGAAATCGCTCCCTTGCCTGTATCCGTCCAGACGATGGACAAAGCAATTATGTGTAGTTGTAACAATGATCCTTCTGCACAGAGACAACACAGAAATCTTCAGATAAAGGCTCACAGATCTGACTTCATTTCTCCAAGAGACGTCTTTCAGGACTTCCTCAGCATCAGCTGCTCCAGAACACCTCCATGTTCACTACAGGAAGACCTCTCCAGCAGGCTGGCTGCCAAGCCCTCAGGCTCAGCTCCATGTCCTGCTGCCCAGCACATCCACTGGCTTTCCACAGGGCAAGATCTCCACACTCAGTCCCAGGAATTTGGGCAGAGCATGGTAAGTGTGAGAAGTGCCTGGGCAGGTCCACACTGAAGAGCACAGCCAGCTCCAGGCTCAGCTACCCAGGCACAGGTTGCCTGGGGTGCACTCTGAAGGCACAGTAAGGGATGTTCGGCTCACGGCTCTCCAGAGTCCCCATGAATCTTGTCATTTCACCTCTACCCACACAGTAGGGTTACACCACTACAGATAATGGCAGCCTTATCAGCACAACCAGGGAGTTTTAGCAAAAAAGTGGACATGGCACCTTTGAACATAAAAAGCTGAGTACTTTTGAAGGACCTACTGTTCATATTATGGATTCTTTGTCCTCTTATATTACAGTATGAGGGGAGAGAAATTGCTGTAGTGGAGAAATATAACATGAAGGCATCCAATTCAGACTCTCTTTTTATACTCAGGATTTAAAAATCCTAAGAAACAGGATCATTGCATTTCCTGGAGATGGAGAACCTTCATTTACCTTAATATATCAAAACAAAGCCTAGAAAATATTGGCGAAAATATTACACTCTCTCCAAAATCAAAGGAGTTCTTTTTAAATAAACCTGAGCATCACTGGCAGGGCCCAACAATCAATGGGCTGATTAAGAAAGGAGGTTCTTTGTAACAACACTGTAGAACAGTCTGTGTAAAACACAGACTAAAGATAACCTCAGATATATATTATGAGAAAGAGGCTAGCAAAACAGAACAAATTAACTGTATTTTTATGAGGATTATTTTTCTCCCTTCTTTCAGAAGGAAGAAATTGCACACCAGAGTCACACAACTTACACAATAACCTAAATCCAAAGTCACACTAATTGCCTTCAAAGTTGCAAATGAGTGTGGCTGAGTACAATCTTACCCTTCAGCACTGCTCATGAACTGTCATTCAGATTAAAAAAAAATTAAAAATAGGGACAAGTGGGTGTAATATTCAGGCAGCATGTGCTACACGTACACAGAGGTGAAAGGGAACTCAGCTGTTGATAAGGTACTATTAACATCTATAAAAAACTTTACAACTAAGCTTATAAAAATGCCTTCTCTTATAGCTACAAAAAAAGTAGTGTAACTTTTTTATACAAAGGTGATTTTCAGCATTTTAAAGCATTGCTAAAGCTCTGGACAAACACTGCATCACTGCAAATGGCTTGTAGCTTTCAGTAAATAAATTAGTGTGTGGGTGCAACCAAAAACTGTATGGCAGTACTATGGCAAACAGAAACTGAAGTTACTTGCAAGCCTGTAGTCACATTTCTGTGAGAGAGATTGAAACTAAGCTGGGAAATCAAAACAGAAATCTGAAACACACACAAGTGACAAGATGAATGTGATGTCAGCCACCATATGGAAGAATCGGAGAATGGAATTTGTACACCAGTTAGGAAAACAGGAAAGCAATAGTTGAACCTACTTAGATCTAAAATGGACCTCATTCGTCTGCAGGAACAGGCTATAGGGTAGCTTGAAATTTGTCAACTGTTAACAGAAGCAAAAGCCTGAATTAAAACTAGAGGAGAACTTCTAAATTTTTTAAGTTTTTAAACCAACTTAAAATCAGGATTGCAACCTGCTGCATTGTGTTTCTCCCTCTCTCGGGTTGCACAATCCCTTCCCCCTCCTCCCCGACCCCAGACAGACCTCTGGCCTATCGCAAGGGGCTGCTAAGGAGTCTCCCTTTTGCCCCTGCTGAATTCCAGGCAGATCCATCCAGGCAATTGGTGGAAGGGTGGCAGCCGCCCCCCTCCCCAGAAGGGATCTGACCCCCGGGATGTCTGTCCGTCCTGGGTCACTCCCCCCACTCCGGGGGTCTCTGCCCTTTCCCTGCCCCCTCCTCCAGGTAGAAAGGACAGGCATGGTCCTTCATTCCGCTCTGGGCACTGCGAATTCAGGAGTCTGTTCTCTGGAATGAAGTCCTGGATTAACCCCATTGCAGAATCGGGTTCTTCTTCACTGATAATCTGGTCTCTTGCTGAGCCCATGTGGACTTGCCCTGCTAACGCTGCCTCTCAGAATGGCACGCAGGCCCGGGCCATCTCCACTCCACCGAGATGGAGCAGCCACAGCTCCCTTGCTGCGGGCCGTGATACAAAGGTACCGCTGCGAGGGCTGACCGGCCCCGCCATAGGTAACAGTACCGTATTTTCTGGTGCCCAAGAGTGGGAGCACAGAGAAGCCCGGCTCAGACCGGAGCCCACGCGGCCGGGGACTGCACCTCCCGACGGCAGAGAGGCTCAGACAGCACCGCGTTCCTAGGGAGAGCCCTGGTACACCTGCTCTGCAATAAAACTTGGATTTAATCCTGGAAAAAAGTTTGGTGAACGTGCTGCACCTAACGGGACTGCCTCCCTTCTGGTGAGAGCCAGTCCTGGGAGGACCCAGGGAAGCTTCTCCAGCTCCAAAGAAGTCCTGTCCCAGTGGAGATCACATAGACTGAGCCCCATCCTGCACCGGAGAAGGGCGAGGATTCTCTCTCCACTACGGGGTGGGGCTCACAAAGCAACCTAAACGCCATTAAGCCCTGAGGTTAATTCAGTAAATTAGAAAGACAACAGAACAGAAATTTTCCAAGAATTAGTACTCATCTCCCAACAGAACAATTCCGGCTTTGGTTCTCTTAAAAGAGAACTCCAAAACACTGTCATGACTTCATTAATTCTGTATGTACTCCCAGCCCTTCTATTTCTATAAAATACATATAAAATGTATGCCACGCGTATATAAAGCAACCTCAAAACCAGGTAAGTACTGAAAGGGTTTTTCCAATTTTGTGCGAACCCCATGACCCTCCACCTACCTCACATATAATGTAGTTACAATGCTATTGTCTTCAAAAGCTATGTTGCACCTACTTAACAGTTTTTTACTTAAAACACACATGCCCCCTAAAATAAAACGACTTCAGAATACAGAAAGATGTAGGATTACATACTCTCTTTCTGAAAAATCCTTAGGAAGCTTGAAATCCTGTACATTTTCCTTTTGGAATTTAAATATTTTCCTTGCTTGTTCTAACTTTCAACATAAAACTACCATGTATGTTAAAAGATTTTTTAAGTAGTTTTAAGAATTATGTGATTATGGCTTTAGAGATGGGTAACCTAAGATTTAAGATGAGATGTGAGGTTTTACTCTGTTTTGTCCTTTCCACCTCAGTCTGCCTTGATAATGATTCAACAACTCTGCCACTTTAATTAAAACAGTGAGAACTACTAATGCACATCTGACTCATACAAAACAGAGAATATACCAGACTAGAAATTTTATTTTAAAAATGTAAAGAGCTGAATGAGTATCAAAAACATTTCTAAGAGTAGGAAGGGAATATTTCAGAACACCTTCATAACTTCTGTATACATTTCAAAAATAAGGTACACGTTTATTTCTTCTTCATTCTGTACATGGCATGTCCAAGTGAATAATCATTACAGAATAGTTATGGTCTTTATCGCAGCACCTGAAATGGCTTCAACAACCTACTGTTCACCATTTCAAAATAATCTTCACAATGAAGGACTAATACAGAAGTATTTTCTAGAAAAATAACACCAAGTTTGTGATTTTTACTATATATTACCAATTACTTCCAAACCCACACATATCAACTTTTCCTTATCTACAGACAGGAGATTTTAATCAGGGATCTACATTGGCCAAGATCTTTAAAAACACAGCATGAATTTGCAACTCTCAATACTTAGTGTATTGAGTTGTATCAATCGCTTTGTAGATGTAATTTAACCTATCTTCTACAATTTTAATATAAAACAGCACAACTGTTATTCTACCTGTAGAGGTAGAATAATCAATGGTTGCAAATTTTTACCTTCAGAAACATTTTTTCTTACTTGAAGAGTTCAAACATTATCAGTGTCAAGTGTGGTCCATTAATGTTCAGTAAGGAAAGGTCCAGATTTACTCAGGCCATTTAAAGACTATAACTTAATTTTCTCCAAAACAAAACTTATCTTGACAATCCATGTAGCTACTTTGAGTTCTGCTAACAGAAGACCAGTTACACTGAGTCACATCAAAGCTGCATCTACTTTGTCCATTATCCTATTCCTGACAGTGGCTGAAAGTGGACACCTTGGGAAGGGTACAGGAATGATCAAACAACAGCCCAACACTGGCCCAGTCTGTAACAATTTGCTGTAGGGGCCACAGACAAAATCTCTGCATTTATCAGTCTTCAGTGAAGTATTTTTCTACAAACTTGCTCAGTCCCTCTTTGAACTGATAAGTTTAACTTCTGTAGCAAGAACTTCTACACACTTAACTGACCATATCTGAAAAATAATTCCTTTTTGTTTGTTCATAAACTGCATACAAGCTTCTTCTGTGGGAAGAAATTGAAAAATTTTTTTTTGCTTATTTCATTTCACTCACCATTTTATACTTTCTGTGTAATTTCTCTCAATCATTTTATCCTTTCTGAGAAGAAAACCATCTTTAAGGCACGAGACAGTGCTCATTCCCTATTTCCTTTCCTGATGGTTTGTAACATCATCCTTACAGTCTTTTTACAGCACTCAGCTGTGACTTTGTGGACCCAGCATTCCTCGAATACTGCTAATAATTACACTAGATCCCATCAGCAGACGTCAAAGGTTTTCGCCCCATGAGCTTCATTTCACATTTCTTACACTTTTATGTACATTATTTCCCTCTTGTAGCACTTTTTTTCTGAATTTTTTTTCAGCAATCCCTCAATTTTACTACCCAGACCTATCAGTATGACTAAGTACTAACACTACAAGAGCAAGAAGTCAAACTCCCTACTTAAATTTTTCCACCTGCCTCCTCTCTTGCTAAATCCACCAAAAAGCCCCCAAAGCAAAACTAATCAGCTAACTTTTCTGTGTTACAGGCTAAATGCAGTGAACATAAGAGCCATAAGTGATCCAGCAGAAACAAGACAGGACACAGAATAACCACCACCAGAAGAAGAAATTAACACCTTCCCTTCCTTCCCATTTTTGATGGCAGGAACCGATCCCCCTTTTTCCCTTCCTGGAGCTGAGAGTGGATCTGTGGCTAAGTCACACATACGAGGTCAACCTGAACTCAGTGCTGCTGTGAAAGAGGCAGTCTGCTCCTCTCTCTCATAGCCACGGGCACACAGCCCTGCCCTCTGCACCAGCTCTAGCACTCCTTTATTTTTGTCTTTTGGAAGTTGTTCTAGCAAGCTGAAACATAACAGGCCAGTGGCAAAGTAAGTGCAAATGCAGGCATAACCTGATGCAGACAACATTGCACAGAGGATGGATAAGTTATTTCAATGGTAATGAGCTCTCGGATTTGCTGTTATTCAGTGTATCTTTTGAGTGATATTTATTAGAATTATCACTTCAGAATCTACAATTCACTTGTATCCAGGTCTATTCTTCCAGTGAAAAGGACTTCTGCTTTTTTCCAGGCACTTCCTCTGCCTGTGTCTGTGTTCACAACACTAAGCCATGTAGCTCCCTAATCCAGACAAAAACCTGCTCCCATCCTCTGTGGCAATTTTCAGGCTCATCAAATCTTCATCCAACTGATTACATCAAACTCACCGGTGCCAGCACTCAAGATAAACAGAAGCAAGTGCTGGGTATAAAGCAAGACTTTAATCACAGGCTTAAGCCAACTGTGAAACTGTGGCCTTGCTGCATTTTTTCAATATGAAATATCTGGAAAATTTTACACAGAACCTTAAGAACTATGCAGTAACATACAGTACAAATGGCTTAAAGGGTAAATAAAAATAGTCCATTATGGACTCACAAAGAAAAAAACTCAGGTGAGCTGGGTGATTCACCCCAACATTTCTCCTGCCAATGATACTGAAATAAATATATATACACACACACAAATCTTCTCATACTCTTGATCCATGCAGTATGACCTTGTATTGAAAATCATTAGCACTCTATGTAGACTTCAGCATCATCTAAACTAAGTCTTAGTGCCCAGATTAATTTAACATTCTGTACTGTAAATTATGATAAGGAAACACAGCATTTTTGAAGAGATACTGCTTTGAGCAGTATATATACTGCTTGAGCAATGTTGAGAGTATATACATGAGTGAGTGTTTTATAATGACAGGTATTATATGTATTTGAGCCAAAACATTTACTAGAGGTAGAAAACTCTTGTATCTTGTATTAACATGGTTCCTTTGCCAGGTGTTGCCTTTCTTCTCAGAATGAAACCGAATCATGCAATATTTTTAGACACTGGTATTTGAAGGTACCTCCTTTTAAACTGCTTCAGAGAGAGAGAATGCCATCACCCTAAGTCACCTTGTCAAAAGCTCAGTGACTTGCACATATTCCTCTTCTATCTCCATAAAGAGCTATCAACAAAGCAGCCCTATCTCCTGGGATTACTAAAACTTAGATCAAATGTTCTTTCATACTAGCATGATCTTCCTATGTACTAGCTTTAAAGCTCAAACACCTTTCCTGCAACAAAAACATAACATTTTGGACACAGTGAACTTGAAACCATTTTTATGGTCTGTAACAGCTACTTTCATGTTTCAAATGAGTCTCTGACAGCTTTTAGATCTCCAGCTTCTAGCTGACATACCCAAATCATTGAAATGGACAAAAACACGTAAGGTAATTCCCTAGGGTATTTTGGTGGGGTTTTCTCTTACAATTCAGAAAATCTTTCTTGAAAGTGTTACTTTTGAACTAGGGTTAAAATTTAGAAAAATTTCTCATTCCAAGACTGGTCTAAAAAAGCCATAATACTGATTCAGAACACCTTTTCTCATTCCACAAATAACTATTTGTTGCCATGCATGATACACTCACGAGGATGTTAGACTGAAGACATCATTACTTCATATGAATTCTAACAGGACTGCCAATGCCTTGCTTTAGCAATATTCTCCTTTTTAGGAATACAGAGGTGATGCATCAGATGAGCTGGATGTGTAATCTTTGTAGGTCAAAACAGTACACATTTATTTTTTAAATATCAATGACAACATTGTCAAAAATTTATCAAACAGAAACAGAATGCCTTAAAACAGTTCCACTGCTGCCAGTAGGAACTGCTGAGACAAGAAATTAAATGCCTTATACCACACAGATTGATTGTTGCTGTTGATCTGTGAATTAAAAGATCCTGGATTAATTAATGCTGAAAGAAATGGTAAAAATAGAAACCATCAAACTGCAAGGATAGCAGCTATCCTGGACACTTCTGGAGAGAAGCAATAAAACGTTATGCTCATGATGTTCCTATCAGACAACGAGGATCCAGAAGAAAAACCGCATGAAAGTCTCAACTTTCATGCCCCCAAATTGGAAGGAATTGGGTGATAATGCTCTACAAATGAGGCTGTGTTTTGTAGGTGACCTCTCCTTCCACATCAGCCTTCAAGGACTGGCTGACTTCGCAATTCCTGAGTGGGAACCATGTACCCAAGAATACTTCAGTTTTTCTTACTGCTGTTTCATTTTAATGAACCTTAAGCCCTAAATACCCACGCAGTATGCTAAGGTGAAGATCGCACTATCTAATAATTAAGATGAAAGAAATGTCTGCCTACGTAGCAGGTAGACATTGAAGGATTACTAAATAACTCTGCTATGTGGAACTATGTATGAACTTTATTAGGAACTTTGATTATTCAATATGCTGAAAGACATTCCATATTCTTAATACAAATGAGCTTTCATCTAGATCATCATATTCTTTTATGCCAGAATTTCTGTTAAATCCTAAAATTTCAATTGCAACGTTTTAACTAATGCTATAATGTTTGCCAACTGCAGCTATAATGGCAAGGACTACAATTAAAAAGTACACAAAATAATGGTGAAGCGCTGAGGCTGACTTAGAACAATAACAAGAGAATCCTAGGTGAAGTTTTAAAACCTAAACATTCCAGGCTCTGGCACTAACCCTGATGCCTCAGCAAACTAATTCGGCTCATTGTGATGGAAAACTTTTGGGGACAAAGGAGAATTCAGGAAGGCTGGTGCTAGTGAGGAAAGCTGGACCACTTCAGCGTTGGACTGCAAAACACGGAGGCTGCAGTGAGCCCTTCTCACAGAACCAAACACAACAGGTATTAATCCCTTGTAGTTCGGTGGGAAGCATAAGGAATCTGGGTAAGCCTGTCATGTTACCAGCACCAAAATCCTGTTACAGGATTTGCCAACCGGAAATCCAGCAACTATCCACCTCAAAGACAGCTGGGACAGTGTAAGATTTCACCAGCTCTGTAGGCACTTAGTTCTGTGCCAGAAATCAGCCTTCCTGTGGGAAAGCAAACAGAAGAGGGAACTTATACTATACCCGTAATTCATTAATCATTAATCCCAGTACTACCAGATACTAATTCCCTAATAAGCCTATATAGATCCAAGGAGGGCAGCAGCACTGCCACACTAACTAAGCAATCCTCCCATTCACAAGCATGGCTCAGTGCACACACAGAGCGAGCACCTGCCAAAAGCTACAGAACAATTGTTTCCTGCTGTAACACCAAAAAATTCCAAGAAAGCGCAAGCTTCATAAAAAGGTAAATCGAAGTATGTTAAATCCAGTTAAGAATTATCACAACCATGCCTCAATTTCTCATCAATCCATAACTGCACAACACAACACTGAGAAATAAAAATTATAGTAAAAATGGTCACAAGAATCATCAAAATGGCTTAGAAGTTAAATCAGTATGAATACAACAGCATTTGATAACCAAACACAGGCCTTGTGCTTTGACTGTCACAGGCTGGCATCATTTTAGCCACATCACAATCAGGTCCTGAGGGACAGTAATGACTTTTGGTGCTCTGTTTAAAACTCGAAGGACTATCCAAATAAATACAGTTATTGATGTGTCCTGGAGGGAGACAGATCAAGCTTTCCTCAGGCAAGGATGTTCTGATCATCAGCCTGGTAAAAGTAAGCTAGAAACCAGAGTATTAGATGGAGACAGATACTTTCAATCAATGTGGGCATAAATTAATGCTGCTCATTGAAACCAGAGTTTGGCCACGCTGGGTCAGTATCTGTTTCTTTTAGCTAATGCTTTAATGTTTGCAAACTGCAAGTGTAACAACAGTAGAAACAAGATAAGGAGTCACCAAATCAACAGCTGAGACAGTTAGGACTGACTTAAGTGCAAGAGAAGACCAGGTGAACTTTTTAAAATTTTGTTTAAAAAAAAGGCAAGAGATACTAAACTAAGCTAAACACGTAACAAAATTTTAAAGGTATATTTCATTTACATGTGCCTTTATATTTACATTTCAAACAATTTCTCAAAACTGAAATACCATTCTTTCTAAAAAAAACAAAAACTGAGGAGAAAAAAAAATCTTTCTCTTCGGCCAATATACCTACCATACTTGCTTGGAAGAAACATATATATACATCTTTCACACTAAGAATCCAAGTCTTTAAGAAAAATCAAATCACTTGAAAGAAAAGTTCTAAATAGACAAACCACAGGCATACAATTGAAGACATGATAGTAATCTCCTGTGAATAAAACACTCTGTGTTTATATTGTTAATGAATCTAATTATACTACACCACCACCATCATGTTAATTATGTTTATGGATTCCAGCTCAACAAGAGCCTGGATTGTCCCAAAGTATGCAGATACAACCACCTGAAGTTGACTAAAACTTAAA
Organism: Acrocephalus scirpaceus scirpaceus; assembly: GCA_910950805.1. Lineage (NCBI taxonomy): Eukaryota > Metazoa > Chordata > Aves > Passeriformes > Sylviidae > Acrocephalus > Acrocephalus scirpaceus. Next base: position 13,286,800 of record OU383777.1, read on the forward strand.
GAAAAAAAAAAGAAACCTTAAGCAGCACACAGTATGACCTATGCAAAACACAGTATATTCAACAGATATTGGAAAAATTAAACTAGTCATGTCAGCAACACTGGAACAGTAATTAGTAATATATATTTGTTATATTAGTAAGATATATTTGCCAAATTTAACTGGCAGGAAGCTCATAAAACAAAGAATCTACACTGCCAAATGAAATATTTATTGCAATAGTATGATGACTCAAAGCATTTGACACTGTCCCACACAATATCCTTGTCCTTAAACTAGAGGGACATGAATTTGACAGATTATGCACTTGTGGATAAGGAACTGGCTGGATAGATGCACTCAAAGGGCTGTGATCAACAGCTCAACATCCAAGAGGAGAGCAGGTGGGCGTACTGGGGTCGGTGCTGTTTGACACCTTTGTCAGTGACAGGGATCGAGAGCACCCTTGGCACATTTGTCAACACCACCGAGCTGTGTGGTGCTGTCACACTGGAGGGAAGAGATCCACAGGGACCTTGACAGGCTTGGGATCCATCCACCTTGATAGAGGTGGGTCTGTGAGAACCCCATGAAGTTCAACAGCTGAGTGCAAGGTGCTGCACCTGGGAAGCACAATCTCAAGGCAGTGTGAAGCACAAATATGGCTGGGTGAAGAATGGATTGAGAGGAGCCCTGAAGAGAAGGATTTGGGGATGCTGGTGAATGAGAAGCTTGACACAAGTCAGCAATGCATGCCTGCAGCTCAGAAAGCCTATTGTGTCCTGGGTTGCATCCAAAGCAGCACAGCCAGCAAGTCGAGGTGATTCTCCCCCTTCACTCCACTACTCTACTTCCATCTGGAGTACTGTGTCCAGATCTGGAGCCCCCAACATAAGAAGGATATGGATCTGCTGGAAGGAATTCTGAGTAGGCCACCAGGATGATCAGAGGGCTGAAAGAGTCCCTGTGATATGAAGACAGGCTGAGAGAATTGTTCAGCCTGGAGAAGAGAAGGCTCTGGCAACACCTCAGAGCACCTTCCAATAGCTAAAGGGAGCTGAAGAGAAACTTTTTACAAGGACATGTAGTGACAGGACAAGGGGGAATGGCTTCAAACTGAAAGAGAGCAGGTTTAGATTACTGCGAGTATGCTGAAGCACTGGAACAGGTTGCCCAGAGAAGCTGAACCCCAAACCTGGAAGTGTTCAAGGCCAGGTTGGATGGGGCTTTGAACAACCTGGTCTCAAGTGGAAGGTGTCCTTGCCCATGTCAGAGAGGTTGGAACTAGATGGTCTTGAAGGTCCCCCCTATCCAAAAGCATTTTATGATTCCATGAAGCATTACTCGCCCTTACATTTCATTTTTCTCCTTTGTAAAATAAACTGTGCAAATCCAAAAAATTGCTCAATCCAAAAAAATCACCTCCACTGACATTTTGTTGGCATCACCCACACTGCTACAAAACAGCAATTTAAATCCTCCAATCTGGCACAAGGAAACCAATCTGTATTTCACCAAAAATCTACCAGTTTCTATTACGTTCCATGAAATAGCATTTTAATTAAAAGCAGACTTTTGCATTGCTATGGAATTATGGGATTGAATGCTAACAGCAGCAACAAACGTGCCAAAATATAATTAGAAAGAAACTTGAAAACTCCCAATCTTCTTTTATATTTTAAATTACAAAACTCTGATTTTCAGCTCTGGAGGACTTGATTTAAAAAGCTGTAAATTATTTGGGAACAAAAGACAAAATTAGATGCATCGCACTCATGGTTTTGGGACAAAAGGTTAACTATGCTCTTAACCAATTCCACCTGTAAAATACTGTATAAATGAATAGCAGCTGCTTGTAATGCCTTATATTTGCTGCACCTCAGAGAATCATAGAATCACAGAATTGTCTGGGTCGGAAGGGACATTAAAGCTCATCCAGTTCAACTCCCCTGCCATGGGTGGGGACACCTCTGACTAGCGGAGGGACTGCTCTGCACACAGTCCAGCCTGGCCTTGAACATCTCCAAAGACAGGCCATGAAGATGGTGAAGGGTCTGGAGGGGAAGCCATATGAGGAGAGACTGAGGTCACTTGGTTTGGTCACCCTGGAGGAGACTGTGGGGGGGGAACTCATTACAGTCTTCAACATCCTCATGAGGGAAAACAGAGGGGCAGATACTGATCTCTTCACTCTTGTGACCACTGACAGGACCCAAGGGAATAGCCTGAAGTTGTGTGAGGGGAGGTTTAGGCTGATCATCAGGAAAATGTTCTTCACCCAAAGGGTGATCAGGAACTGGAACAGGCTCTCCAGGAAAGCAGTTACAGCACCAGCCTGACAAAGTTCTAGAAGTGTTTGGACAACGCTCTCAGGCATGTGGTGTGACTCTTGGAGCATCCTGTGCAGGGCCAGGAGTTGGACTCAACCATCCTGATGGGTCCCTTCCAACTCAGCATTTTCTAAGAGTCTGTGATAATACATTCCTCCTCCAATCAATTAAACTACTCACAAGAACCCATCTACATATGGCAGTATGCAAAATACAAATCACCAAGGTCTACATTTCAATAAAAATAGCTGTAGCCCACTAATAGGGTAATGTGCCTATCCTAAAAAAACCCGCAATGCTATGTATCTTACAAGTAAACCCTTGCGCACCAGTATCTAAAGCATTTCTAGGCATGGAAAGGAAAAGAAGGTTATCAGGAGGAAACAACATGAATTCAACAACAGGAAATCATGTGTGACCAATCTGACACCCTCCTACAATGGCATGCCTGGCTTGGGTTGATGAGGACAGAGAAGTGGATGCTGTCTACCCTGACTTCCGCAAGGCTTTTGACACTGAATCCCATAACATCCTCTTAGGAAAATTCAGGAAGTGTGGGTTAGGTGAGGGGACAGTGAAGTGGACTAAGAACTGGCTGAACGGCAGAGTTGTGAGGGGGGCACAGAAGTATTTGACCATTTTTTGCTACATCACAACATATTCTATAACGTCTCTTGTGAACTGTAGTCATTACAAGCTAATAACTGAGCTATCAAACTTTATATATATGCACAGAAGTGAAGCCCTGTTGTATTTTCATGTCTCTGACTTTCACTTGATATATTTCACATCTTTCAATACATCATAAAATAAATGTCCAAGTAACTAGCACAAAATCAAAGGCATGAGGTAACAAAACAAACTGATGACAAAGGACTGTGACCAGATGGTAACTCAACAAAAGGAGTGACAAGAAGAATGAAGACTGCAGTGGGAGTTACAGGCAAAGCTCTAGGATAAATCTCCCACTGTATTATTTCCCTATAGAACCCCACTGCAATTCAGTCTCAGATTACTTTTTGCAGGCAACAGTACACACATGAACTACTAGTTGTGGACAAAACAACAAGGTCTTAGAAGCAGTTTAGAGAACCAAGAAGTTGTTAGTCTCAGAAGTTTTAAGGAGTTAAGAAAGATAGGGTTTTTTCAGCTCCAGCTGACTCGTACAGGTTTAGACCAAAGGAGCACAGTTATGAAGCACCATATGAAAACCTAGTGAAGCTTTCTAGAGAAGAAAAGCAACATTTAGAAGGGGGAACAAAAGCTACAACCAAAACCCAGGAAGGGGGAGAATCACCCAGGATGGTCTTAATCTAAACACTCTTGCCTCAATGAAATCCAGTGGAAACCTGGCAGAAGCCCTGAAATACATCTCAAAGCAGCTCACACCTGTCCATGGGAAAGATCTGACAAGAACTATTAGCAGTAACAGGCAAGAGTCCTCAGATGCCATACAGCAGGACCTGGGAACAAACTGCACTGTCCAGAAAATTAATACAGGTATTATAATACACATAAAGACTTTTTTTTTTAAGTTGTATTTTAGGTATAACATTTTTGTCCTATAAATTTTATGTCTGAGATTGAGCTACTCTCTAAGCATTCAGTATTTGGCTGCAGTCAAGGCTGAGAGTTGAGCTGAATACTCTCCTTTCAGTCTCAGTGAAAAAGGAACATTAGGTCTTTGACACAACAGCTGAAAAAGCAGAAAAAAAAAAAACCAGCAAAAAAATGCTGTGCCTGTGATTCCAGAAGAGAGTTGCGTGGGGTTTTTTTGGGTGTTGTTTTTTGAATTTTAAGGGGTTTTTTTTTAGTACAGTACTTGCTAGACAGGCAGACTTGAAAACATCAGCAAAATAGCTGCTTGTTGCACTTTGTTTCTACTCTGCTCAAGCAAACAAGCTCTGTTTACATGTTTTGTGTAAATAAACAGCACTGCACATATACACACATAAACTCACAACCTTCAAATCATGTATTTCTCTTCCTGAGAAGAACAACTTGGCAAAGTCTCAAGAATTAGCTATCTCCTGGGCTCCGAGAGTAGAAATAATACATGCCAGGTTTTCTGAATACTGACATCAGACAGCCAGATATTGACTAACACACATTGTGGCTCTGTATCTTTTGCCTGCTCAGGTACCTTGCAAAGGAACTGAGCAGTATCTCCATGTCTGCAGCTCAGATTAACAACTGGCCTTCCAGTCTACCTCCGAGACATAGCCTTGTTTAGAATGAGAGTGATATGATTCTTTTTGCCTTTTTTAAACTGGCACTTTTGACCACTATTATCAGACATCTCTTTTCTGGACCAGACCACAGAAAAGTAGTGAGACAGTTCATGCTCCAGAGGTATTTACTATTATTAGGCATCCCTGTGCTACCTCAAATGGATTTTGCAACAAGCACAGATACCAGTTCAGCAGTGTAAGTACCACTGCTTGGTTTTGCCTGAACTTACCATGCCTGAACTTTGCCTTCATTAGTTGTATGAGCTTGACACATCCAGCAGTGTAAGGCTGAAGCAAAGAGTATGTATTTAACACGTAGTAAGAATATACATCACTCTTCTTTTCCAGAAACATAGGTCTAAAAACTAAATAGGAGTTACGCAGTAGACAAAACTCTGTAATATCAAACTTCTAGAAGACTGAAAAGTAGTAGCAAAGCATTTGTGCATTTCATAGCCTCAGCTAATTTCAATCTTTTGGATGCCTGTATCAGATGGCCAAAAATGCAAAAAGACCTTCCAGTTTTAACAGGTGCTATTAGGCCCCTGGGAGACCAGCGCTGGGTTATCTGATTAAAAGCTAACCATAATAGAAATAGATCCAGCAAGGATCAGAAGCAAAACAACAGGTCAACCCGAACAACCTCAAGAGTGAAAATGGAGCATGTGAATCAGCTACTCCTACAACTATTAATTAGACCATGTTCCCCCAGTGTGAAACCTACCACGGTGAGTCAGAACTCTTCCCAAAAAACACCTTGGAAACTAAAGGTTATTGCCTTAAGGGATATGGGACTTACTATGGGATGCAGGGAGAAAGAACATTTTGGGATTATGTAAAACTTACCATAGTACTGTGAGAATAAGCAAGACACTATGAAAAGTTCAGGGGAAGGCATTAGGTGGAGGAAGACTGGTATAAAAGTGGATAAGGGAGAAATAAGTAAGGGAAAATGGCAAGGAAAAAGGATAAATGGGGCAGGTCCAGTACGAATGAGCACCTGGTCTGTGCACTTGTCTGACTAAGCCCTGCCCTTGATGATGACAGTCCATCCTATATTGTCATTAAACCCTATACCCGTCTTCTTTGTAGATGCACTTTCTATTTTGAGTGTGTACGTGTGAACTCAAGCCTATTTCAAGTCAGAATGGCCAGCAAGTAATAAGGTCCAAGTGCCAGCAACTGGAGTGAGAACATGAATCTCAAGGGCTCATGCATTTAGGGGCTAGAAACTACTGAGAGCATTTAAAATTGGCTGGGAGAGCACAGAGAGCTTTGTGTGTGAAGTTCTACGAAAACTCCACCAGTGGACTTCCATTGTGAGGAGCTGGAAAGGAAGAAAAGGATGGGGCTGTCCACGCAGTCCTTGCCTCAACGCTCTGTGTGTATGTTTATGTGGGTACCAATAAAAGCCCTGGTTTGAGTCTCTGCTGCCCTGCACAGCCAGCTGTGTATGCATTTTGTGTACGTGAACGTGTGCATGCACACACACCTATGGGGAATCTGCACTCCTCACTGGCTGGCCCTGGGGACACAGCAGTCCTGCACTTACCTATTTAGCTATGACAGGAGATACTGCCCCTGGGACACAGAGCCCTCCATGCCTGGCTACCTCTAACAACTGGCATGGCTAAAAGGACACATACCTTTAGCAAGTTTATTAGCAAAGCTATCAGTAACACTTTGAAGGTGAAATGTCTAAATCGGTCTTAGATTTGAGTTTGGGGTAGTCTTTAAAACTTTTAGTTGCAGACTGTTTAAGCTCTCCTGGCATCTGTTGGAACACACTCCATGCAGTTTTGCTAAGGTATTTTTTAAAGCACTGAATATTTAAATGATAGTAAAAAAATGTACTGGCATTCTGGGACACTGTCCTGCTTCAACCGGATGACTTCTAGTTCTTTTAATAGCCCTTGAAATTCCTATGTGCTAAACACACTTGAAAAGAATCTTGACCAGTTCTTTTCTGTATGTTTTCTTTCCAAACCAGGACTTATTTAACTCAGAAAAGTAACATAAATAAAGCAGACATACAGGTGAAACAAAGTACATATAAATTAAACTACAGGAACATATTCAATAAAATTGCCTTGGAGAAATCTATGACGAGATTTCCAAAGAACAACACCACTTCTAAATATTAATAGTCTACACTAAAAAACCATGTATGCACTGGCAGCATACTGTAGTTGGGGTGCCCAAGGAACAGGGTCTAAGCTAATTCATTGTGTCAGTAATCCACTCACAAATATCAAGAGTTCTTGAGAGAAAGAGTTTTTCCTTGATTACCAATAATTTCTTTGTAAGTTCATTCTTTTACTTCAGTTGTGGATCATAATCATTCTGAGGATGGCTCTCTTTATTTGGCTTTCTAGACTAATACTCTGAAACATTAATTACCTGGAAAGAAGCCAAGTGAGATTTCCAAGTAAGTCCATGAAGACTGTTTGTACTCTTACTTATAACAGAATGAAAGGTTTTAATTGATAAATATAAACTTCAGAATCACCATGGCTGATGATCTTTTTCATACCTTAGGGAAGTCTTGGCCCAAAGCTGTATTAGTCTTCTTGGAATCTGGCACTTCTCATAGCTAAGACACCAAGCAGCAGTGGAAATTCCTGATTCTTGTCACATACGCAACAGGGGCTGTCAGAAAGGCTTTACACTGTCACACTGGGGATGACAAAGCACCACTCAGAGGAAACCACCACACGTGGTCTCCTAACGGTAAGGTAATCCTTTTATAGAAGGATTCATAAAGAGCAGAGCTAACTCCAAACATCTTCCATTCTAGTTCATGGCATGAAATAAACAAGAGTGGATAGTGTCTGGTATGTGGACACAGCAGGAACTAAATACTTCTGTGGACAGTGGCTGCAGCAACTGAAGACAACAAGAATCCATAGGTCCTGATGCTGGGCACAGAATAACACAAGAGCTGTCCACTGAAACCCATAGAAATTTCAAACCACCTTTACATCTCCACAAAAAAAAAAAAAAAAAACCCAACAAAATTGCTGGATATTCTGATACAGCAGCTGCAAGAGAAAATAATCTCTTTATAGTCGTATTAATGACAAAAATAATACTCCCAGTTTCTGCCACAACTAGTAAAAGTTAAGCTTTGACAACTCAAGACAGAAATGTAGTTTAATATGAGTTTCTGCTTCAATAATATGACCTTCTTTGCCCCCAGAAGAGATACACACTATTACCATGCACAGTAGTACTGGGCAACAGTAGTAGAAGAAAGGCTGTGACCATCCCAGTAGGTTTGGGGCATAGGAACTTGCTTCATGAAAACAAGGCACTGAATTCTTAAAAGGTTTCATGTTACTCCAATGACATTTCACCAAATAAGAAGTACGTTCAAGAAATTCTCCTTTCCATGGTATTACACTGCTCCAAGTCTGGGGAAAACAAGTCTTGAAGATTAACAGCCCAGCATTACAAATGTTTCACAACTCTCAAGAATATACAGTTTTTTTAGTAAACTAGGGTATCACCAATTTATGGCCATTTGTTATATTAGCAGATATCAAGACAAAATTAGGACACTTTTATTAATACAGAGAGGTCATTTAAAGTGCCTTTATTAAACCAAATGGTTTATACAAACAGAATATCTACATGAGATGTGGTTCCGGTTTTGAACATTGTCCAGTCAGGAAAGAGGAGCAATCAACCAGCCTGACTGACCTAAAGCTATAACCAGACAAGGAAAGCTGCGTAGCTAAATTTGGTGAAGAACATAGGCAGAGCTTGGAGCTGCACATATTTCTTTGGCAATTGAAGCTTTAAAGACTAAAGAGAAAGAAAGAATGAAGCAGAAAAAAAGGAAATCACAGTTCACTATCCATCTAGTCGTAATTATCACCATGAGTTTGGCAGGCATCCTAGATGAGATAAATTTCAGATCTGTTTTTAAGGTAACAGTGACTGTTCAGATTTTGTCAGAGATCACCCAAGACTAAAGGTGAGTTTTGAAGAAAATACAAAAGCACCTAAGGCAGATACTGGTTCAGGAGTGTAAAATTTCTGAAGACAGAACTAGTAAAAGACCTTCTGGTCACAACATTCTTCGGACAGAAAAGGTATTTTTCAGTCCACTGGAAAGTTTAGAAGTCCTTCAAACTGTACAGTACGATTCACATAAAGTCAAAAGCTGAGAGATGATGCAATTTCCTGATAATATCTTATAACACAAAATACACAACAAAATGGAACGCTTAAATTTGCATGCATTTGCCTAGTATGTTCCTAGCATCACCCAGTAACTACATCAATTCCAGATCAATGAAAATACACGTATCACAACACACAGTAAATTCACTGAATTACATGAATGTCTAAACATTTTGTTATTGATTTGTAAGTATGTAATATGAATACGCATATAATACAAAGACGCAGAAAACCACAAATTAGTTTATCGTGTAATACGCTACAGCAACAACAGAAATACAAACTTTGGACATAGGTACAGATCGTTTTATGCAGTCTATCACGTAACATTCCTTTACCATCCACCTAGGGGCTGGAGCAGACATTTTAGTGAAGGCGTGACCAAGACAGTGATAGGCAAAATGTTTCAAGTCATGAAACAGACTAAATCTGGAATACAAAAGGCTTTGCTTAAAATAACCCATTACTTTTTCCCAGACATTTTACCCTGGGATAGAACTGGAATACCTCAGAAAAGATATTGTGCAAGTCATCATTTTCAAATTTTTTACATACTTTTTTTTAGCCATTAAATAACTGTGTGCAAACCACCACTGGATTGCCTGAGTTAGTTTCCAGTGAACAGTTCTCATACTGGAAAACCTCATACAACACCTCAGAACGTTCCATCTTTCCCTTTCACAAAACTCTCTCATTTTAGTTCCAAAGGGAACTGACAAAATCTGAGATTTTAGTTTTCAGAAGGTGTATTAGAAAATTCCCTGTAATAAATCTCACAAAAACTTGCATGATGAAAAGTTATTATTTTAAAAAAATAATTAAAGAAAAAAATTAAGTAGTGCACAGGCCTACCATTAATTATATATATATATTCTTTTCTTTTTTTTACCTAAAACAGAAATTCCAGACAGACACAGAAATAATCTGAGTCTATCCCTGAAAACCAAAATACACTTAAAATTCTCAATCTTTTCAAAGCCTACTGATAAACTGGCAGAGGCACTACCAGCTCTAAAAAACAGTATGGTGTCCCCTAAAAATACCACCTCAAGTGAAAAACATGCTCCACAAGTGGCTGCTTCTATATAAGCTATTTCCATTTTTTCCTACACAAGGACAATGGCATGTTGCAACATTCCCAGCCTCCACATCCCTTTCATATTTCACTTAAAAGCCCTACATGCTAAAACAACTGAGACTGTGAAACCTTTAATATGAAAACCATACAAAATATAGAATTTATTTTGGTCCAGAACTGGTAATCTAAAATTAAGCATCTAGTCTAAGAGAGCTATACAGGTACACTGTCACCCAACAGAGTTGGTGGTGGAATAAAGTGCCTCCTTAGACAAACAGCTTAGAGTCCACACTAAGATAGGATTATTTTCTTCCTACTTCTGAGATAAAAGACAACAAATAGAATGAGCTTGTAATTTGGGGGGGAAAAAAGGGGGACGAGGACAGGGGAATATATATCTGTCACTGTTACCATATATTAAACAAAACAGAGAAGTTGTAGTTGTATGACCACTAAAAATAGATTTGAACTGTCCTGAAATAGAAGATGTGCAATATTTCTTTTATCCTATAAAAAAGAACCAGTCAGCCAGAAAGAGAGCTAAAGAAAATACAGTATTTTGAAAATGTGTTTAAAAGTTACTGGAACTGATGAAATAGTTGCATTATTCTGACAACTATTTTTTTCAGTGTTAGTTACATAAGTAATGGAACAATTATCTTATAATGTCCTATTATCTAACAATTATTCCAAACTATTTATTTGACACACAGCAATATCAGCTTATACTTCATGTTGTTAGCTGATGGTTCTACTTTTAAACATTATTTCTATGTTTATTACAAGTTACACTTCTACCTTAGAAGCAGTGCCTCCACAACTACATTAAAAAAAGAAATACACACACAAAAACAGAAAAAAAACAAAAATCCCTGATGTTCCGAAACCTGAAGGTATCTTTCAACATCATAACTTGTTTCACAATGCCTCCTCTAACAACTAACATTAGGTCTCTTAGAAAAGGAAGCAGACAGTACTCAGCCTCCATCTTTTTGCTTCCCTCTCATTATTCCAGATTTCTTCCTCCTTTACTTTATCCCTGAATGCCTCCTTGGTATGATCTGATAAAGAAACCGTGTAAGAGCAGTGAGAAATACATTAATTTACTCTGCAAAAATAAATTACTAAGATAGAGGGGTATACATACCCCAAGGCTCAAAAAAAGACCCAACAAAAAGTCAAACCAAAACCACCATTACTCCTTAAAACTTGCCTGCACCACCTGACACTAAATACTTCTACATAAACTTGTCATTTGAAAGTATCTTCCCTTTACTGCTATTTATGTAACTCCTCAAAACCATGAAAATGGAATTATATACACACCAGCTACCTACTTAAAGGCTGTTCACAAGTGGCTGTTATTAATTTTTCTAAATAACACTGAAATAGAAACTCATTTCAAAGAAACATGCATATGCAGCCTTTGCAGATCAAGAGGGAAAACGAGCAGGTCAAACCCTTCAGACTGATCAGCTAATAATCTTTATCAGAAAATGCTCCATTGTCAAACTTCATTGCTGACACAAATTTAGAATCCAAAATCAGAGCTGAAGAAATAACAAGTTCTTTGTCCTAAATTGTGAAAAAGAAAGAACTACTACATACTTTAGGTCTGAAGTCTTAAGAGTATCAAGTCATCCAGGTGAAAGGATTAACTTTTTTCAAAAAGAAACAGAAAACTGCCAGGAGTTCCACACAGCCCCTAAAAAGGGGGGGGGGGGAAATTCTTGCAGGTCAAGGCATTCACTGTAGATGAGAAGAGTGCCTAACATACACCAGAAATGAAAGTATTTTTACTTTCCTGAAGGGCTCCTGAAAGACCATCCCTCCTCCATCTGGGTTCTGCTACTTACTTCCCCAGGACATTTGCAAGACTCGGACCAGTAACCTCATGTAGCCCACCCTCAGGTAAACTCAAAGAACACAGGGGTACATGGTAGTTTAATTACCACTTATTAGATAACAAAACCAGGTGAGTGTCACATCTTAAGCACACTGTAGGAAACATATCCATGGTGTCGTTAAGGCTCAGACATCCAAACAAATCAATTCAGCACGGCAGCTGCAGTGGGTTACCTGATCCACCGCCCAGGCCACCTGCACACACACATCCGCAGTTACCTGGGCTACCTTATCAACAAGGAACCAGGACTTTGGCCCACGGCAGCATTAACTACTCAGACATTTAGGACACAGAGATGCTGTCTGATTGTGTCTGCTAATGAAATATCCCACAGCATGCCAAAACACAGGTATCTTCATCTCATCACCTCAATTCTGCAACTTCAGTTTTTCTAGGGAGAAGGGAAAGGAAGGATGAATCTATGAAAAATGTCTCAGGTTTGTATTAATTTACTTTTCAAGGCTGCCAATGTCTTTAAACATCTCAGAGGTGCCTCAACAAAAAGGTTCAACTTTCTTGCTAATGTCTCCTGAAAAGGTCTTAAAATCATAACAAACAACTATCCTAAGAGAAGACTGCAGGATTTTTAAAATGCTGAGCCTCCATAACAGCCAAGCCATCCATTACATCTCATCGGTAAGATGTGACAGCATGTTGAACTTGCCAAATGAGCAGGAAAACCTACAAACACTAAACTGTCTTGTAAAAACAAAGACCAACCAAAGAAGGAGGTAAGTCATGGGCTTCTCTCCCATTCCTTCTCTATTCCCATTTCATCAGTCGCTGTAAATGCACAGAGCATCTCCTCTCTTCTCCCCTCCCCTCTGGCTATGCAAGCGCTGTCTAGCAGCCTCTGCTAGCATTGAAAACAAGAAACAAGCCATGGACTCTTTCAGATCTTCCACACAGCATGCCCACACGGAGAACTCAAGCTTCGCAAGAAGTCCAACCACAAGGAGCAAGGATAAAAATCAGCAATAAATAAATATGCAGTAATTAATTCCCTTTCTGTGTTTTTCAAGAACATGCATATTCTCACGTCTGTATGGCATAAACACACATTGCAATTTTTTTACAAAGCAGATTAGGCCAGTTTAACAGTTCAGATACTCAATATTATAATTATTTATTTTTAAAAATCTTATATATTAATTTTCAAAGAGCCTTGAAAGGAACTGACAGCTAATAGGATAGACAGCACTGTTTCATAACAGCTTGCAAAAAATTCAGTCTATTTTTAGATAGGTGAAAAGAATGTGGTTATTAAAAAAAACCCTCCTATAAAATAAAGATGTTTTCATTTATAACTGACCATGCAGCTGGATATGTCAAACCAATCTCCAGGTGAAGAGTACCATATATTTAAATCCTCAAAAGAAATCTGTGTGCATATACAACAACCACATTTTAATCTTTATTGCATGATAACACATCATGTGTTAAAAAAAAATCTTACTTTTTAATGAATGACAATCAAATGAATCTCAGACAAATGCGTCTTTTTCTAACTGTGTGTTACGATCCTTTAAAAGGACCTCTTCATTTAGGACTACCATTAATTCAACTATGAGCATGTTCTGATCAAAACCAGACTGATCAGATGCCAGATGCTGCATAACATTCATTTTGATAAAATAAGTATCTGTATTATATATCAAATTCCCACACAGCAATGCCAACAGAAGTCTTTCCAAAAATTGAGTTAACACCTGTTTCCTTTACTATTTTCACTCCATCATCTTCCCTGTTACCACCACCATTTTATGAGTCTTGTATTTAAAAATTTTAGGCATCAGAGTGGGATAAAAGTTAACAAATAAACATTTGCATTTTCTCTCCTCATTCTTAATTTTGAATATGTAAATACTAAAATTTCTCTCAAAGCTCTTCTTATACTTCTCCATTTTGGAAAGGTGACTTAACATCCCATTCCCCCCCACCATTTTCTGTATCTCTCATTGCTGGTATTTTGTTGTAACTACAGCTGGTGAAAGGCAATTCAGTTTGCTTCTACATATCATACATAAATATACTTATAAATCAAATTCAATTGCTCATTTTGGTTTTTCAAACCACCCATGCCACACGGCACTCGTTAATTTTGAAAGATGTCTTTTAGCCTGCTTCCTTAAGATAGCATTCAGTGCCTTATCATGTCTCTCTATGCTGAGCCATTCAATAAAATGAACTTTAGATCATCATTTCAGCCTAACACAGTTTGAGAACTAAAAATTACCAGTATTTTTTTTGCCAACGTCCAATATTAAAATGGTGAAACAGAACATTCAGAGGGTTTTCTGCATACAGCCAAAATGTTTATTGTAAATAATGGGGGCGAAACGGTATTATGTTTCTCTAGACCGAAGCAGTTTCAAAAATAAAAATGCCCTAAAATGCAGTTGCAAGCGAAACAGAAGTGAACAGGGCTGGTTTATTTAAAATCAACAAAATAATCACCAGGATGTTATTTCACGTCAGAAGACTTAAATGTACATTTAGTACCTTTAAGTATTCCTCTAAAAATTAAACAGCTACTTGAAATAACACTAATCTGAGTGACAGATAAAATAATTGCTATAAAAACACTTCTGAGTCATTTTGTCCTTACCTGCAGGCATGAACCATTACTGCATGCAGCGACTGCTCCATTTCCTAGCACAGACTTGAACAGGGATCACATCTATCTTACAGAATGTGACTAATAGGGGGATTTGCGATTCCTGAGCTACTTTCCAAAGGACACTCCCTTTTCCACATAACAGGGCACGAAACGCTTCGCCAAGTTCTATTTGCTCCCCGTGCGAAGGGGCAGGAGCGCGGGGAGCGCGGGGAGCGCGGCGGGGTCTGCGCGATGCCGCTCGCGTGACGGGCGCGGGGTCCGCACCAGCCAGCCCAGCCCGCCCCGCCGCGATCCGCATGCTGCAGCCCGCCGGGCTCCGGGGCACGGGCTGGCACCCGCAACCCTCGGCAGAAACGCACAAAGCTCGACCAGAAGGACAGGCTGGGTGGGCACGGTGCGAGATCCAGCATGCAGCACGCGGACAATGCCAGCAGCCCCGCGGAGGCAGAGGGAGAAGCCCCGCGTTCATGCGGACGGGGATGCGGCCGTACCTTTCTGGAGAGGACGACTTCTCAGAGTTAACTGACATCAGCAGCTCAGTCTTCTGCTTGATTTCTGGAAAAATCAGAAAACGTTCACCACCGACACCGCCTGCCCTCGCCTTCCGGAGGTCTCGCTTCCCTGCGCCCTTTTGTCCGCCGGAGGCCCGGGACGCGGCGCTGTGCGAGGCCGCCCAGCCGCGCTCGGAGGGCCGGGCCCGCGCACATGACCGCGCACGGCGGGCGGAACCATCGCCGAGCGGGGGGCGCCGCTCCGCGCCCGAGCCCTCGCGGGCCCCGCGGGAGCCGCGCCACGGCTGCCGCCGGCGGGGGGGACGCGGGGGGTGCCTGCCGAAGGGAAAAACGCCGAAACAAAGGATTCCCGGCACGGATCGTCTTCCTGGGCACCTTGCTAAGGGGTACTGCACACCCGCCAAAAGCCTCCAGATCAAAAGCCCTGAAAAATATGGCTCTTTGAATCATTTTTGTCACAAAAACGAGGTATTAAATCACTACTTTCACACACGGGTGAGAAACCAGACGTGGAAAAAGCTAGGCACACCTGGATTTTGGGTTTTAGTGGTCTGCCTCTAATGTTCCCCAAATACACTTTGAAATGTAATGCTTCGATTTCCTTTCTCTCTCTCTCTCTCTTTTTTTTTTTAATGGACCCAAGGGGTGGTTGGGCCCTGGCAGAGGCTCCCCAGGGAAGCACCAGCCTGACAGAGTTCCAGAAGCGTTTGGACAATGCTCTTGGGCAAATGATGTGACTCTTGGGAATGGTGCCATGCATGGCCAGGAGTTGGTCTCGATGATCCTGGTGGGTTCCTTCCAACTCAGCTCATTCTGTGATTCTGTGATCACCAATCCAGCGCTTTTAAGGCCTGGGCTGGTAGCTCATTACCAGAACGCTGGCAGCACACCCCGGCATGGACACCCAACAAGATCCTGTTGAAGCAGAACAGAGACTGCTGAAAAGTGAAGTCACCAGCTCTGGAGTTGAGAGGTCTGTGACCCAAAAAAACCGAGCAAACAAAGTAAGGGATGTCAGCATCATTTTAAAATCTTATCCTCGCCGGAGACCATAGTGCCACCTATGGTAATACTGGTAAGATCTGAGCAACACTATGTCCACTTGTTAACAGCCACAGTAAACCTGCACCGTTTGGGATTAATCGTTCCACAATGGAAGACCTTCAACCTGACTATTCTTCCTCTCTTCACACATATCTCAGGGACAAAAAGCCACAGAAAATTTCTGAAAACAGAAGAAGAGAAGCTGGGTAACTAGATTTATTAATTTCTTTTTCAACCAAAGTTACAAAAATATTATTACTATCTGATGAGTTTATCACTCTCATGCTCTGGTAGAAGGCTTGCAAGCTAGCAAGTGATCATCACCTTTTTATGCATATGCCACTTGTTCTTCCCAAAACATACTGATCAGAGGAACCTCCAAAAGTATCTGAGTTCTCCCATCCAAAGTAGATGCTTCTCAGATCTTTGAAAACATGTCTGTGAAATGTCAGTATGTTCACAACTGACTCCACTGCATGACTGCAAGTACCATAAAAAATTTTTTACATTGTCCATCCCAGGCAGCAAGTGGTCCTACAGTCACAGCTACTGGGATACTTCTCTGCACACCCAGACTCACATCCCAATGCAGGGATGAACTACAGTTCATTTCCCTACCACAGATCCTTGACACCAACTGACTATAAATATGGCCCTCAACTTCAAAGTCCAACAAAATTTTAATTCCTTCTGAAGATGCTTAAAAATGAAAATTGATTACATAAACAATACAAGGCAGGATTTTATAGCAAAACAAAATTCACCAAGTATGGAACAAAGTGATCAGATAATTTATTCCATAATTAAGCCTCCACATAGGCTTTGCAATGGATGTCTAGAGATTATTACACTAAGACTTTATTGCAACAGTAATATTGCTAACAAGATGTTAAAAACAAATCCAAGATACAAGTTATTTTACCGCAAATTTTGCGTCCCTGAATTCTCTATGAGATGCAGAGACATTTCTCCTCAATGGTATTATAGTACATAATTTAATTTTATTTTTAGTAACCTAGTGATAACAAAGATTTATTTAGTATAGCTGCAAGAAGAATTTAAATAAAATGAGACCTCATAGGAAAAAAAATTCTAATGTCTTAATGAGCATTCTACTCCACAATTAGATAACACTTTCATCACAAGATTTTGGGGTTTTTCTTTCCTCTGTTTCTCTTCTGTCAATTTGAAATATTTGCTTATTTGGGAATTACACACCTTCTGTCTCTGCTACCTGAGATTTTTGCAAGTGGACCCCTTTTGTTCATTTTTAAAAGCAAATCTGTACCTTTACACATCCATACTGCACCAGCAAACTCAGGCTGATACCATCACTATCACTCATACAAAACTGTTCGTGGGAGTAATATCACTAAAATAAGACACATGAGTTTTACACTAAGTGCCTTTAGGCCATAACAGAATAATGGTTGTAGAAACAGCAATGTTCTCATTTGTTTATTTTGATTATTTATAAATTACAAATCCACAATTCTGGGATCATTAACAGAATTTATTAGAACTTAGAAATTGCATCCCAAGTCCAAAAGAACAGAAAAAGCCCTTCAAACTGCAGTCACTATAGCACCACTCTACCAGCCTTTCCATCCAGAAGAATGCAAATTACAGCAGTATTTGTTAAACTCAAAGTAACAGAAAAAGAAAAGAGAAAAGGGAAAGTTTTACAATTCAACAGCTCTTCCTGGAGGTTTCTCGGTTCAAGACCCTCCAACCTGACACAGAACTAACACTTCCACTTTCAGTTTACCTGAAGTACCGTGCCACAAAGGCAAATGCTGGGCTGTTCAGGACCTACACCTCTTACAGATTCAAAGAACTATACCTTTAGTGGATTCCATGAGTGGATTCGATAACTGTACTGATCAGCACCCAGAGGTACAGTGAACCTCTGCCTAGTGAGTAAGCATTTACATCCTCACTGAAGAGCTTTGGGTTGTCCTAATTTCTGAAGCCACAAAAAAAGATAGCACTCTACATAGAACCACATCCAGAACAGGCCATAACACTGACTGAATAAAAGATGAAGATGAATGAAAATTAGGGCTTGCACATCTCAAAGCAGCAGTTAATGCAGTAAATTTTTTCAGCTACAAAGTAACATTAAATTCAGGTATGGGGTAGTATCCTTGTCACCAACTCCTCAGTCATTTCATGCACTTCATCAGCCCACTTTGAGTAATTTTGCACTGTGTACAGATCAAGTGGCAGACAACTGGCTCTCAGCCAACGCCTGAGAGAAGCAGATACACTAAGTCTCTAAAGCCATACTATTCAAGCTGTGATTGAATGAAAACAAAAACCAGAAAGACTCTACACTCCCCAAAATGGCTTCCTAATCATCATGATGATTGGTTTTTTTCAAACCAAAGCAAAGCAGAAACTAACCATAATTTTTTATTTTTTTTTAGCCTAGATGTTTGCCTCCTCTGATATGTTCAAGAGGAAATTGTGTGTTAGACTAGAGAAAAAGGCATCAGAAGATAAAGCAGAAAGGCATTTGCTATGCCAAAAAATAAAAAGACCAGAAGCTTGAAAAAATGGAGAGGAGAGTCCTAGAAAGAGATGCTGCCAGTTTCTAAACTCAGGGGATTTGTCGGAGAACATCATGCCAAAAGCTTCAAGCAACCTGAAGTTTCCACATCAAATCTAGAACAAACCACCTCAGAAATTACCAGGGAAGTAACTCTCCACACAAGATGATGAAGAGAAATTCCATTATTTCATTTTCTTATGTGAAAGAAGAACAAAAAAATTCATGTGGGAACTAGGGATCTCTAAGGGATATATACATAATCTGGAAAAAAGAACAGAGGAGCAGAATTAGCCTGGAGTTTTGTTTATTTGTTTTATCAATTAAAAAAAACCACACAAGAGCTCTCCACAATGCAAGAAAATAAAAAATCCTAGCTGCTGTTTAAGCACAGATGGGAAAGTGCGGACAAGGTATACGGCACTGCACAAACTGTTCCCTGTGACATATGGGTAGATATCAGAGTCACCACAATTTCAAAGTCAACTGACAGAAGTCACTGTTTCACTAAAAATTTAATCATGTCTACCACAAACAGATTATCTTGATGGTCTACAACATGTTCATCAGTCAAGATTAAAATATCTTACTGACAGTGCATGTATTAAATCTATCCAGGGCAGAGATCCACTGTTGCAAAACTCAACTAATACAGCTTCTTCCTCCCGCTACCCCTGTGCATTTTGGGAGCAAAGGAAGAGACAAAGCAGCAGCTAAACATAAGTAACTTCAATTTTTTGCAATGTAAACCCAGCCATACAAGTTTCCATACATCCTTTTTAAAATAAATATTTTACCTAACAGATGCAAGAAAAATATATTTCATTTTTAATTAACAGGTAAGCTTGTCCACACATTTTGGTAGTCTACTCTGATCATAAACTAGCAGATTGAGTGCTTTTCTTCCACTTTCTGTGTAGTGTATGTGTTACGACACAAGCTTGAGGTGCTTTTAGCCTTTCTTCTACACTATGTTTAAACATGTACTTCGTTATCATTATCCATCCTAGTCTATTCTCCACTGAATTTTCCATCCTTACATCACAGCTACAGCTGGTTGGATCTTACAATTTGCCTATAAAACCCTCATCCTGCTGCAAGTTGACTACTTTCAGTGTTACTGTTAAAAGAAATAGTCTTGCTTCCCAAATGAATCTATGAAGATAGATCTGAAACTATTAAACAAATCAAATTAATCAAACTGACTAGTCTAAGTAATTTTTCAGACTTGAAGTCATGAAGTGCATTAGGAACTTTGGTATCAGTACTGTGATTTTATGTGGACAGATCTATGATCTTTTGAGCTTTGGATAATTGTTGTACAAGTGACATGCTAAACAGCACAAAAGGCAATAAATTTACATTCTCCTGATGAGGCACTTCACCCCAGAAAAAATTAGACAGCTTTGCACACAGCTTGAGACGTTCACTGCTTTATATATTTTAGATTGTATTTTTAAAATAAATAGTTCTAAAAGACTGCTAGCATCATAGGCTGTATGATTAAAACAGGGGTTTCAAAATGGCACAAACACAGAGCAAGCCTAAATTTGATAAGCGTATGAATATTAAATGGGGTAGTATGGAAGCATAAAGAGTACAACTGCCCTAAAATAAAATCATCTTCCACATCTTATTAAGCTTTTGAAATAAGGAAAAAAAATAGTAGATTTATAGACTTCTTCAGGTCTCACATGCATAACATTCATATCAATACTGATACACATCAAGCCAGCAACTGCCTCACTAAAGAATAAGTGACAGAAAAACTAGCTGTTTGCAATCTCCTCCTGAGGAGATTACATTAACATTCTTAGTATTATTTTTCTTCAATATGTTAAATAATATATCTGCTTAGAGCATGAGGAAATTACAATAGAACTTTTAAAGTTATGCCGTACTTGAAATATTAAAATCACCATTTTAAGAAATTGTTTACTTCCAAATGATAAAGCAAACTGTCTCCTTTCCTAAAGACCTGTGTTAGAAAAAATCAGTAATATCAAAATGCAGCTTAAATTTCAAACATTTTTGTAGAAGTCATGTTTTAGTTACTGCTCTGAATGTAAAGCATGTTTTGAAAAAACACTTCCTTGTCCCACGCACAAGTTCTAGGGACCAGATAATCGATACAAAGGGAGGTTTTTTCTATACACTGCACGAGTTCAACTACAGCTGTGTCCTGCTCATGCTCAGCTCAGCAGACAATATCTAGGAGTCAATATCTAATGACGGGAAAAAATCTATAGAAATTTTTTTCAAGTCTTTCATTCCCTCTTGCATAAAGGGGAAGGTGGATTTAATCAGTATCTACAGGTACATTCAGTGGACTCAATATTAACAGTACTAACTCTTCTGAGGTTTTTGAGAAACTATATGTTGCATCTGATCTTCTCCTAGTGATCTCAGAGCCACTGCCTTTTACATTTCTGATATACTTAAAACTACTGGAACCATATGCTCAGGTACTTCTAAAGAACATATTCATAGTAATATCACTGTTGTCCTTCTAAACAGTTTTCCATACATGAGCTATGGTTGAAAAATAATACTTTCACAAAATATTCTAAGGAAAACCTGTCTTCCTTCAAAATGGCTGCTAGTCCCAGTTAGTACCCAAGAGTTAAGTCTACCCTAATTCTTAAAGACAGACATTCTTCACGTGCACATGACACTGCCAGTGGCTTAGCATTGTTCTCCTTAACAGAAATAGAGGCCAAAGCTGATCTGAACAACACTACATCTCTTAAATGGTAGTTGTTGCCTTGATTTTGCAGAAGAACATGGAAGAGTATTTATTGAAAACTTACAGAACAATGGTATTTCATTCAAGAAAAATAGCAACACCAGTACTATCATTTTACAACTTCATTTCACTGAATCTTCACCATGAGGAGGACACTGAAAAACACGCGATACAGAAAGGAGTGAAACATGGTAGGAAGGAAGCACACACTGCAGATCACCAGAGTGAAAACAAGCTTGAGAACATCCACCATACAGTCAAGCTTGTTTCTGCTTCTCCAAAACAGAAAAAAGAACACAAAATGCACAGATGAATTTGCCTTTTACTTGTTTAAATAATCTCCAAATATATAAATATACATAATTCACATAAATTACACCTCTGAAGAATTTTTAATACAGTCAGATTATATATTAATAATTTTGAAGGAAGTTTGTAGATAAATTTGAGGAAGCATTAGATATTTAATAAGAAAATCATTACTATATGCTACAATTACTCAATAAATGGCCCATTATGAACATAGGGAAGCAGAATTACCTATGTTTAACTAGTTAAACATAACAATTAATTTGAATTTCTTTTAGTCATCCCCTTAACTAAACCTCGTTGACATAATCTGGCATTTGATCTATTGCCAGAATAATATTCCTTAATAAAGTGCTTACTGAAACACAAAGGTGACAATAAGAGGAATTCTTCATTCTCATAGTTCAGCTGGGTCTGGCAGCATTTGCTCTACCAGATGTATGCCCAGCACCACCTTGCTTCTCCCTCCCTCCTTCCATCTCAGGCCAATAAACAACTGACCAAAGTTTCTTTCAAAATCTGTGCTTTTACAAAAAGGCCATTCTGCCAAGAAAAAAAAATTCTTCATTTTGCATAACTACTTGTCAGATTAAATACCAGTAAGCACACCAAAGAAAACACTATTAACCCCAAATATACCTGTGCTTGTTATTTCCTTATTATTGATGAACTGAACTTTATTATTTGAAAGTATTTAAGGTTTCTGAGAATGGTTTTGTTTGGAGGGGACAGGGAAACAGTCGAGAACATTTCCTAGAGGTGCCAGAAAACAGAAAGCTTGTTCCTACAAGTTTATTAATTTTAGGGGGAAAAAAAAACCAAACAACCCAACCCCAAATATTCTAAGTATGTTAACACATATCCTCTGTCCTTTAAAAATCAGCTGCCAGTTGCTTCCTATTACTAGGCAAAACCTCATATTTCCATACTGAAATAGTTGGACACAAGGTAGCTAGAGAGAGAAAGTGAATTAAGAATTTATTACTCTGTTAGATAAAACACAGCAAGTCCTTTGCTGTATTTTCCAGACCTTGTCTAGAGGCAAATGGTTTGCTGAGTGTACACAGACAGCTTTTCTGCTAAAGCTGAAAAAAATTCAACTTCCAGCAAAATAATGAGCGTTAGACATCCTGAAACTACATAACTTCTACTATTGTTACTATCTTAAGTCAATGGATGGCATGAATGATTTCCGATTTCTAATCCAAAATATTTCTAATTTATTCCTTTTATATTCTAGCATACAATCCTTCTGATAATAGCATTTTCTTTTGGGTCTATAATTTGCCTAAATGTCTTAAGTGCTGTTCAAATTTTCAACTACTATTATTTTTCCATCATTTGTTATTATGTGCTTTTATTTTTTTTTCAAAATTCAAGAAGAAAAATAAATTGCTCTAATGTAGCAGAATGACAATTCCAATTTTAAAGAAAAAACAGGTTTCTATTCATCTAAACTGAGTCAAGCATATGTTACCTTATAAAGACTAAAGCAGTGACTCATAAAATCTTGCACACACTGATTCCTCCTTCTCCTAGGAGATGAAGCTACATGATTTACCCAAAAGGATTAAATGAGGTCACAGTTATTGAATACGTTATAACCTCAAACTTCAGGTTAGAATTTCTTGTTACTCTTATTTTTCAGAATCATCCACTGTTCTAAAAAGACTTATATTTTTACTTTTCTTTACAAAATTTACAGATAGAAATCCTTATAGTAGAAATATTTTTAAATTGAGATATTTAGACAATATATTCACCATATACTTTTCAATAAGTTTTTATATAGTGATTATTATCACAGTGTCTACATAACTGGTTTTTCCAAATATTCTTGCAAGGTTTTTGACATTTCTTATCCAGCAGATCATCAGGCTCTTATACTCCTTGAATTTTCAGATGCAAAGACATTTTCAGCCCTGTTCCTCTAGGTCATGAGAAGGACTTGTTTCACCTTTTCCCGGGCTCATAAGAGTACAAGCAGTTCTCAGAAAAAGCTCCATCAAAAAAGCACATCATCCCAAGCACAAAGCAAGCCAAAAATCTTTCCACTTTAGCAGTGACTTGTGCCCCACTGGGACATGGGCCCACATGGTGATCAGCTTACCCAAAGTCCAAGTCTTGAGGAACATTGGACAGGTTGCAGAGTTGTCTCTGTCACATTTAATATAAAATGCTCCATGTTGTTTATAACAGAGACAAGGGGTAGAATAGGGAAACAAAAAATGTTTTCACATGAAGGAACTAGAGCAAGAGGAGCATCCTCAGCAGCCATTAAAAGTGCCAAAATCAAGATGCTGATGCCAGCTCTATCATGCCACGCTCACCAAATAACATCATATACTCATGGCTTTACCTCTAGTCCCTACATTTGGACATGGTACAATTCCTGTGTAAATAAGTCTGACCATGTCCACTCAGCAGCACAGGCTCTGGAACCAGTCACCAATGAATGAAATAGGAAAGATTTGTCTCACAGCAACCTTCCCAATATTAAACAAATCTCAAAATTCTGTACCTGAGCAGCCAGCTATCCTTCAAGTATGCTCTTTCCAGCTTGTTTCTTGTTGAAAAGATAACTGAAGGGCCAGTGCAAGCTCTGAAATCCTGCTCGAGCCTGTCAGACCAACATCAACTACTGCAAGGAAAAGGTTTTGGATCTGTGGCACCTGCACACACCTTTGCTATCTCTGAGGTAAAGCACAAAACTGAAGAAACTTAACCTGAAAGCACCACCACTTTCCAGTCACTGGATATGCACTTGTGCTGACTGCAACCATCCCTGCCTCTCACACATGGATGTGCCTTCCTGCTGCCATCACCATCACTGACAGCAAAAAAACCCCAAGACACTGCACAGAAGGAAATTGCTATCTACTGTAACACACACCCTCAGTAACCACAAAAAAGCTGTCATCATTACACCTGACAACAAATACGATTTCATGTTAATACAGCATCATTTTATTACCTTAGATTTTTCAGTTAAATAAATGGATCTACCTATTCTTAAATTACATCTTGATCAAGTTTAAGCTTTCAGAAACAGTATCATCAGTAAAGCTGTAACAGAAGAATTAAATTTCAGAATTATTACTGGAGATAAAATTGTAACGATGACAAATTTTAAATACGCATGCAGTGCCCACGAAAGGAGGAACCATCTAATTATATTTCAAGTGTTTTTCTCACATATACCATTTTCACTCTTTAATTGCCAGTGCTTTGGATTTACATAGCAACATGAAAATACTGTGGATTTTTCTGCTGGGCTTCTCCAAGTGCAATGGACATAGCAGTAACACAGGAAAATATTTTTTTAAACTGATACAAATGTTTAAAAACCCAACACTGATAACTTGGCACTGAGCCAGCTTACACTTCTCGTTTTGTAAGGAACGGAAATACCTTTAATTCTTCAGATGCCTGTCTTTGTGAAGTCTGAATGGAATTACCACATAATACATACACATACTGAAAATCTTTAATTGCAAATATTGAAAAGGACATATTATGTTTACAAAAATGGAAAGAGAAAATATGAGGTATTTCCAGGTAAGAGAATGCTGTGAAAGTCTTCTAGTACTGAAGGACTTCAATTAGGAATATTTTTAATTGCATAGGTACAACATACAACATCTATGCAAATACATGTCAAAATATCCCCTTGCTTTGTTTTTGCTCTGTTCTTCGAAGAAATGGGATTTTTTTTAACATTATACATATGCAACAACAATAAATGACTGAAAAGGAATCTGGAAAAATGTCTATAAATTTTTGCTGCAAGATATGAGAAAAGGAAGAAGAAATTTTTTAAAATCTGATCAGAAGAAAATTCTGGCTACTAAGGACAGAATATTTTTATAGGAAAGAACAGAATTGAAAACAACCCCAGTAAGGTAGGTATTTACATAAAGCAGAGGTTTGTCTAGACCTGATGAGATCTGATCCTGCAGTTGGTAAAGCTATTTAGATCTATGCTGCTTGCCTTTTTTTCTGTTGTTCATTAATATCTCATCTACACTGTATCATAATGAGCCATTGCTGATGTAAAATTACAAGTATTCTTGGCTGGCCTGCAAATCTACCTCTTAAACATTAAGACTTCCAAGGTTGGTTTTTTTTAGCTCTACTTTTTTTCTTTTCACACCCTCTCCTCTTCTCCATCTGACTTCCCCATCACTTATTCAGCGATCATATGAGAAACCTGCTATTGTCTTGCCTAAAAGCTGGCTACAAATAGTTTCTTCTGTAGTGAAGACACAGCGATGTAGGTGGCGAGAAATCACCCTCCACTCTGCAAGTGTGTGGTGATGGCATGGCCCTCTGGTGCCTCCCATCTTCTCCTAGATTGCGTGACGCAGACTTTATTGGGCAATGCTGGAGGTGCAGGACATCACCCAGCCTGTCACCCAGCCTTCTCCTCCCCTGCACCCCCTTGTCCCAGCACTGGTGGCTGCCATGACTGACCCAGCAAAAGGCACCACTGTCATGTGCCTGAACCCAGCCAGGCATCTCCAGATGGCATCTTCAAACCAGGAATTCAGGACTTCTGCACATGCCAGTCTTTCCCTGCACACATGAGACAGAGACTTCACTGTTGGCAAGACAGGTTTTCAACAACATAGTCCAAAGTTTTTTGTTAGAGCAACATTTAAACAACACACAATGCTGAACAGGTTGCCAACAGTGTCAGTTACATCTTTCATAAAAATAAAACCCTACTGAACTAAAATAAACTGTTTTAGAAACTGACCAATGCAGATAATCACAAAGACATCAGAAGGAAAAAGAAAATGGGAAAACAGATTGGCAGGTAACACTCTACCTACTAATTTAGCTTTTGCTGAGGACTCAGAGCAAGGGTGCATCTTTTGGGCATTTCCCTTTATATAAACACAGGCGAACCAACTGAAAACCTTGTTGAATAAAATAAAAAAGCTGATGAAAGAGCATGGAAAGTTGTACTATCTGAATTGTCTTCCAGTTTCACTCTCCTATTCATCATTCCCTAAAGTATCTAAGCTTACAGTCATAGAAGATACATGCTTGAAAATGAGATTATTCAAGTTTCAACAGGACTGGCAAGTCTAGCCCAGACAAACCTCACCGATGATCATCCTGGCTCCCATAACAGGAAGGAAACACGCTTCAATTATATATTTTTAAATGCCCCTGCTATTTCACCCTACCTTTGAGAAACATGAAATTTGACTACATTTATATAATCTTTATTTGCTCCATGTATTTAACACTAATGAGAAACTATGAATAAGCATCATAAGAAGAGACCATCTAACAAATTGATTCTAAACAATGTGATTTTCCTATGTTATGAGAATCACCAAATATAGCTTCAAATGTTAATTAGTAACTACATGAAGGAAAAGAAATTAAAAAGCATACAGAGACTGTTGGGAAGCACATGGAATAAATTAAAATGGGCAGGTATCATTGAGAGCAGAGAAAAATGAAGCAATAGAAAAATACAGCAAAATTTCAGGAAGAAAGAGAAGGAACACTGACAGAGAAAAGGTATGTTGCCAAGGCAAAACCAGACAGCTGAAGACAGTAGACAAAGAAGGATAAGAAAGCTCAGCAGAGTGTAGGAAGAAAACAAAACTAAAAAAGATGAGGACTAAAACTTGCAAGGGAAAACACTAAATGCAGCAAATATGTTCAAGTGAGCTGATATGAGGTTGTTAAGGAGCAGGACAACAAGAGCATTTTGAATATTTTAAGGAAGACTGATGTGTGCTTCTCTATGCAGTGTCTCCAGGATACCCCAGAATATGCACTGGAAAAATACACTTGCTTTCCACCCAAAAGTACATGACAGTAAGGACATTACTACTCTCCCCCCACGCCTGCACTGCTGCTTCAACTCAAACAAGCAACTAAGCAATGACAAGAGCAGCTGAGGAAATAGCAGATCTTCAAGCTGCACCCATCACCTTACATTTAAAACCATGTTTTGGAGATTTCTATACACTGGAAAATATGGTGTCTTGAGTACAATTTAACCTGATTTTAAGAGAGTACAAAATGTATTTAGAGAACCTGCAGCATCTATTTCTTTATATTAGAAATTCAGCTTTTGCCCGTTGTGAATAAGGCAGTACAATAACACAATGGAAACAAGAAGTAAAATATACATTTAAAAATTTGGTCCTCTTCGGAGTTTTGAGTAGTTATTCTTCATGCTTATTGTACAGAAGACTAGGAAAAAGAGCTTGCTTTTTATTTTTTAAATATGCAACACCCCCAAATTGTTATGTTGAAGTTGGAAAAACTTCCAATCAAAATGAGTCAGCAAACCATTCTTCCAACAAGAATAAAAAAAAGGCAAGACTTAACATTGCCCTGGTTTATTTTTGCTTAGAAATATCATTAGGAAAAGTGATTGAAAGTGATAAAATATTCAAACTTTACCCCTCTAGGATAATTATTACAATTATTTAATTCCTCTGTTAATATGCTTGAGAAAGCACATAAGGGAGCTAGATAAAAGTACACTTCCAGAAGAAGTGTAGATTAAATTATTTTACGTTACGCTTGTCTATGTCCAAAGGTCCTCTTAAAAATCTAGCTGGACCAGTTGTAAAAGCTACTAAACCCAGCATCTGTAGGTGTATAAATCTACAATCAAGATCATTGAGGATATCAGCATTATTTTTAAGAGGGAAAAAATGGCTTTCCTACAGTTCTACTTGTTCCACTGACTGAACAGCAGCAATGATAATTCTCAACCACTAACTTTTAGACAGATTAAATGAATTCTGCCTATTAGTGTCTTCATCTGAGTTAGCAGGCTTCTTCTACCATACGTAGGGAAATTGCCTATGTTGAGAGTTCAACTCACTACTTAGTTAATCTAATCCCAAACAGGCTGAATCCCCCCAAGTGCCAGCATCTCCCCACCAACAATCAAGAAGTCTGTGTAATCAGATAGAATGTGGATGCCTACACTGAAAACAACCACATGAGATCAAGTAATCCCACTTTTACTGTACAGATTCAGACAGTTGTAGCAATTCTTATAATCTTCACCCATTTAGTTACCAGCTTCTGTTGTCATTTAATGTGGGATTAAAATATCACTTAACATCACCCATCTTTATGTATTAATAACACCAACTCACTTTCCTTCTGTAAGGTATAAAAAGGGAAAGGCTATGGCTTGGATGGTTTTTTAGTTTGTTGAACAGTAGAGTCACACAGCTGTTCAATTTTTTAAATTGCTGTTATTCACTGCAATCCACACACGATAAAGATTAGAACAGGTACTAATATGCCTTCAGTAGCACATGCATCCCCTTACACAGACACAAGTCATCAATCACATTAACATTTCGTCTTCATTGAGAAAGGAAATAAAACATGGATATGACAAAGTTTAAAAACAGGAAACGCACAACTAATCAGCGAGAGTATCAGTGGAGAAAAAGTGGAGTGCTTAGAAGAGTTCAAAGGAAATTTTAAGAAGAGCACATAGGCATGTTGGCTGAGAAAAGCAATTTTTAAAAAGTAGACAGGGAAAAACAAAGTAATTTCTGTTATATTTCCATCTTATCATCACTCATATTTATGCAAATGAACAAAAGGGCTAATTTTTTTTTAAGTACTATGGCAAGATAGTCAAGGAAGTACACAACAGCACAGGGAAATTTAAATACTCATGGAAATGCACACAGGCTGATAAAGTTAAATGGGATAAATCTAAGCAGATATATTTGTGGATTAAGAGACACATACAGGACTCTAAGAACATTTTCAGACCATAATGCTCTTAATCTCTGTTCATGTGAAACTCCTGCTTACCAACCCAAATTTTTAAAACATGTGATGGGTAAAGGCCATTGTAGAATCATTATTTTTATTTACTGTCCTAGGAAATTTAAAATATCAGGGGTGATAAATATATTGCTACTGTTGGCAGTACAACAGAATTATCAATGTAGCCATTGCATTGTTTCCAAAGCATGTATCCATGTATGGCCCCAGTCTGTCTTCTGCAGCCAGGGCCAGGCTCTGAAGAACTCTGAATACTGCCACAGTTACAGCAACCATTAGGGATGGACCCTTTTCAACTCAGTTGTCCATTGTTTTTTTGTTTTTTTGGGGGTTTTTGTAACTTTGAAGCTAATACCACACTATCTGTTCACATACAAGAATGTGAATTCCTGACAGAAGACAAGGTTTTAGATACACAGCAGGTTCAAGGAACAGAATCCTCATCAGAAAGACTGAAGCATCTTATAACAGGGCACAATTTTATCAAACACCAGTTGAAAAGTGGCTGAACAGAACAGTTAAACAATAGAAGACTTAATCCGGTAACTATTCAATGAACTAAGGTTTTAACAAATCTACTAACAGGCAGCTGAATGATAGAATAAAGTCCAAGTAACAGGCAAAAGAGAAAATAGGTCAATCAACAAATGTCATCTTTTGCTATGTGGCAAAATCTATCCCAGAGTGCTGACACGTCATGTTTTTTGTTCTGACTTGCCACTTTATAATAAATGTTAACATTAAAATAAAAAATGCAAGATTTTAAAAAATAAAAATACAGTTAGAATTCAAACCAAGAATGTGATCATTAAAGTGAAAATATTACCTAAATTGTAGCTAGCTTTTATTATTAAACCATGTCACAAAGTATAAATGATTTTATTCTGCCAATTAACCTGCAGTGTCAGACCACTGAAATATCTTAAAAGAAGCTAATGAGAGGCTATCTAGTGATGGCACAGCTTGGCTTATGCCTTGCATACTGCCATGCATAGAGATCAGCACCACAGCATCTTAAATTACCTCTCTATTACACTCCTGATGATAGTATGCACATACTGAGTGTCCAAGCAAGAATAATTGCATGAGATAATCAGAGTTTAAAAACAAACACACACAAAATACAACCATACCCTACTTTCTGTGCATTTCTGGCACAGCATGCACAAAAACTAGCCAACTGGAGGATAACCGGATGAGTTTGTTTCCCTCTACATTTTTTTTTTACTTTTCTGTTTTTTGGTTGATTTTGTTGGGTTTTTTTAACTTCTCCTCTGAGATGGGGACATCAGTGTTTTGCAAAACAGCCTGAAAGAACAGAGGGTTCACACAGGTGTGGGATTTTTAGTCATTGCAAGTCATTTAAGTCACTACAAAATACCAGAAATGCCTAACTTGACCATTTGGCCCTACTTGGAGAGGGCTGGTGTATGTGCAACTGGGGCAGAGCCTATTTTTGCCTCCTCCTTCTTGCCCTTGGACAGCCACAACAATCAAATATTCAAGACTGCTGCTAATTTCACAAGTTTTGCCTTAAGTCTTTCCAAGTTTAGAGCCAAGATTTGTCCCTCTTTGCCAGTCGAGGTGGTTTCGGCAGTGCTAAAACAGGCACAAGTATGAGACCGAAATTTAACCACACTTAGGGGGTTACTAGCTGAGATAAAATCCTGCATATTATTAGCTGCTAACACATGCCAAAAGCAAACCTGAGATCTGCATGTATTTACTCACATGTGGTGTCATTAATCACAACCCCATTTTAAGCCCTCTGGCAGGTTTTTACTCATCTTGCCTTACTTCATTGGGAGTACAGGATCTTGAATCATGTCAAGGATTCCTTTTTTTTTTGTGTTGTCCTTAAGACTATTTTTGTATACCAAATAGATTATCTATACATTTTAAGCTGTGTGTTAACCTATTAAGATCTGCCCAGAGAGAATGTGCTCAGGGAACACATGTTTTAAACTACTAGTTTCCTTTATATTGTTCATTCTCTCAAATAGCTTCATTACGTGGTGGCATTGTTGTGACTGGCTCAAAAAGCAGCAACTTTCTACAAAATATGAAGAGAGTAAGTAAATTGGTATGTATGAATGAGGAAAACAACAATGGAGAATAGCTGTTTTCCATTTTTAAACACAAAGCTATGAATCCCACAGCTACCTGAAAATATTGCTCCTGATTAAGTAAGCATTAAAGTTCACTCGCTTCAGTTTGCCTGACCCTGTTGGTCAGTCCAGTGTCTTCCATGTTTGAAGAGCTCACAGCAGGTTTCATCACACGTTTCCAATGCTGAGACAAGAACTCATCATTTCAGTCTTGCTATATCCACAGAGCTAGACTGGCTCTCTAGAAGAGGAGGACATGTTCATCACTGACCTGAATTCTGCCCTCTATGACTCATTCTGACAAAGCACAGTGAAAACATTCATTAGTGTGGCAGAGAAGAAAGGGATTGAAATCAATATTTTATTACAGTCTGTGTTTAAATCCCTCTAGTAATCCCTCTTCCTTTGCAGTTTTGCTTTACTGTTAAAAAAAAAAATTATTAGTCATCTTTTTCCTGCGGCATTCCTCAGGGCAGACTGATTATAACACTGTCTTCTCTCTCTTTGTAAGCAAAATGCAGTAGAGGACACTTGGCACTGATGATGCTCTTGAAGCACTGCTTTCCTCTCATCTCAGAGACAGTTGTACTGCACGCAGTTCCTCAAAAAACCACAGTCATGACCAATAAGTAGCAGGATACATTTGTGATTTATTGACACAGCACTGTAACGTAAGTTCATTTACAATTCAAAATGCACATTTTTTCAGTGATTGTGGAGTATGTCAACTGTCAGGGAGATCCCAGATATGTTACCCTTTTGAGGACTATTGTACTGCCTTCCAATTAAAATCACTTTTTCTTTGCACATTAGTAAGTACTTTCTGTACTTTCACAAAGAAATTCTAGGATAAGTGTGCTCCAAATACATATCTACATTATGGTATTAAAGCCTTTTTAAGATACATTCTCATGCTATGTCCTTATTTTTATCTCCTTTAGCATTAAAGCCATGGAGCATTTGTGACAGACTTCAAAGCCTACTAAGACTCCAGCTTTTCACATTCTAGCTCCAACACTGCCATCAGACACAATTCACAGCAAACACTGAGGATCTCTTCTACATCAGCCAAAACATCTTACATAACAATGAAATATTCTTATAGAAAGTTTACAATAATTTATCCTCCGTTAGGGTTAGAACATACTGTTCCATATAAAAACAGAGACAAGACTGCTTCCCTGAATGGAGAGCTAAGAACACAAGGAGTATACCATGGGGGAAGAGAAGGCAAGCATGGCGAGTTAGAAGCATTTATAAGTGCATCTACAGAAGGAACATTTATCATTAGAGTAATGCAATTGCCAACCAAATCCATCATCTCCTCCACTCCTTATGGCTATGATGGCAGAAATGGCTAAGGAGGTTGAAAATGATAAGTGCAGCAGCTACAAATGTTGGTGATGAAGGGTATTTATAGGACAGGAACACCACAGGAAGAAGAATGGAGCATTTACAGGAGATAAGGAATGAGTGGGCAAGGCTTACAATGCTGACAGATATGAAGAGATAGATGATGCAATCAGATTTGCACATGAAGGAGGAACACAGTGGGAAAGTGCATATAATATGGAAAAAAATAATCCGGCTCAGTTTAGAGCAAATGTTGATGAAGAAATTTTGAAAGGATACTTCAGTCAAAATAAGAAATAGAATTCATTGTGTATGCTACTTGGAAGGACTCAAAGGGATGATCCTACAGTGATCAAGTTGGTAGATAAGGTATACAGGTTTTCTTTCTTGCATAAGTTCTGCTACCCATTAAGAAGCTGCCTTTTAGCATAGAAATATATTTTACTGCTCCCAGCCTCGATTAAGATGCTCTTCTACATTTTGTATCTTAAGTCACAGCACAGTATCACGCATCCCAGGGTGTTTTTTGGGGTTTGGGGGGCTTTCTTAGTTCTTCTAGAGCTTTCATGCTTCCATACTAACTTCACACGGAATGAACCGGCAGTCTAACACAACTTCATCTGCAATATGGTATCTTTAGCAGCACAGTGTTCTTTAACATATGGAATTAATGTTAGGCAAAATTTGAAGAAGAAGGGACCGGTAATAATTTTGCTGCAATGCCTCTGAAAGCAGGAATAGGAAAATACTATGAATTAAATGACTCTGTCTTCTAGAACCATGTACTTTAAAAGACCTTCCTGTTACTGGTTTTATGACTTCACTAGATGACAAAACTGTATTGATTTCTTGAATAAATATGCATTTCTTTAAATCTACTGAATTCTGCATTCACTTAACTATATGCCTGAATAGTGGGATATCTCAGTATAATTTAACCTTTAAAACAACAGTGCATACATTTAACACTATGGGTATCTACTTTTTGCCTCTAAGTATGCAGCAATATGGAGAAACTGCTACCATTCATTTATATTCTAATGCTTTTCTTCAATTACACATTTCTGTATCATGAAGTGGGCAACTGCACAGTGTCACTGACTGCTAGTAATTATCAACAATGTCACATGAGTCAGTCAAAATTTCCTTTCTGCAGCTGAACCCAAAACATAAAAGATGCTAAATTACTCAACTAGTTCTCCAAAAGATGATCACAGATCTCTTTCCCAGATTCTTCAATAATTACCAAGATCAAAGTAGCCTTCACCCACTCCAACTTCCACTCTGAATCTACTTTATCTAAGAGGGTGCTAATCATCATTTGAAGGACAAATTTGGCATGCAGAACTTCTAACTGTATATGGCTTGCCAAATCATGCAGGAGAAAGGGAGAAAGGTTAAACAATGTTATCTATATCTATCTAAAAAAAACCCAAAAAATCAAAGGTCATACACCTAATGATTTTCTAGAAAGAAATACCAGCTAATAAATGAAGATCAAAACCTTTTCTGTTTATTGATTGCTTCTCGAGCTGAAAGTCCTGTTTTAAGCCAAATTATGCTAATTAAATGTAATGATCTCATAGCATTATCACTGTCAAAAGCACAGCCTGCTCACTGAGAAGAGCCCCCAAAGACTTCAAATTGTAACAGCCATGAACACATGGATGAGTGTGTAATCACTAGGACAAACCAGTTCCTTGCTTTTTCACCATGAAGATGATCAATTTAAACAAGTTCAATGAGAACAGAGCTAGAATTGTGAAAAATAACATAGAATGAAACGACTTAAACCACTGAGTCTTCAGTGCAGCTGTCAGAGATACCGAAGTCTTAAGGACATCTGCAACATTTATGTCAAAAGGTTTATGTAAATTTTAATGGCTTTATGTTTGCATGTATTCTGCATACTACCCTGAATCTCAGAAGGTCCTACCTCTTCAGTGAGATCTTAACTGACCAGTGTATTTAATCTATATCCCATTAAAAATAAAGAAGGTAAGTTAAAAGATAGAAACATAACTTTGGAAACCTAGTGGGACAGGGTTTCACAGAATAATGCTTTGATATTTGTAGACCATCAATCAAAACATGGAGGGCCAGACTTAAGGGAATTCATTTTCAAAGAATACTTCCTGTAATTACCTAAAAATAGATTGACTATTGTATATTGAATCATTACAGACAAATAATACAATGTAGAAGAATTGTCATTCTCTTTGAATTAAATATCACAAGCAATCCCTAGACTTGGGTTTGTGCTTGAGGTATTTTTTCCTCTGGGAAGGGCACATCTCAAAATTCAGAACTGCTGATACTGATGAGTTAACCTTGAGTGAGAAATGTCCAACAGGGCTTCAAGAGCCCTCAGCCCATAATTTCTTTCAAGAAGGCAGCAAATGAAAGAATATAAAACCTACTAAGAGGGCAATTTTAGAGAATGCGAAGTATTTTACTCTGTTGGAGAGCTGGCATATGGTGAACTATCACTATGTTTAGTATTATTTACAGAAAACAATTACAGAGCTTACCATTATCCAAAAGGTAAGATACTATATCAGGTTTAGACTTCTGCAAAAGAAAATACAGGTATAGGGAAAAAAATGAAAAAAAAAATCATTCTCAATGTTAGAACAAAAACCATAAATACAGTATGATAGCTTAACGTGTCTCTGCAACCCTGTGCTCTAGGATGACCCTGCTTGGCAATTCCTGTACACATGCCTCTTCCTTATACCAGTGGCCTATGTTCTGAAAGCTGACATCAATACCAGCAGGGAAATCTTTCAGATAAAAACTTTGAAGTAATGAGGTTCAGACCAAATTTTTTCCCTTGAAAGGCAGACTAAAAATCAAATACTGCTCCAAATTTAAACACTTTGAGAACATTTATAGGAATTTATCTTTTCCCTTTACTTACAGTCTATTACTAGTTAGTTATTTTCTTACCAAAGCACTGGAAAAGCTTGCTTTCACCAATGATGTATTAGGGCTTCAGGTTTATAACTATACAGTTCAAGTAAAAATATTGCTGTATAGAAGAACTAACATATTCAGCCATCTCTAACATAAGTATCAAGAATAGGCAAAGTGAGCAAATAATTTCTAAAACACATACAGTAAAAGATAAATAAAAGCTTTGTAAATCCACATGAGTCTGACAAACAAGTCCACTTTGGAAATTCTGTAATACACAGATCTATCACTTGAAGGCATAAAAAATAACATTTGTTCCATTTAAAATATCACAAGTGTGAAACCCACCTTCTCATTTTTGATCTGCTTTAGATCTGACAAATAATTCCTGCTTTGATGGAGAATCTGACTGTATAAATATTCTGAGTGCCTAAGACAGTATTTAACTTTCATTTGGTAATTAATAACTGTAAATGAGATGCACATAAACAAAGAATTTGTTTGGAGAGTCCCATCAGCTGATGTCTGAGATGGGAATGAAAGGTCCTCTTTGTCTACCTAAAAGATGTTTTTCCAAGTGACCTCTGGCATGTCACTTAAATTGAAAGGAGGAGCCTGAAGCTTTCATGAATCTGAGGTTATATTCCTATGTGACCTTTGCTAAAGACTTTGAATTTACCAAGCTTAAGTTATTACAAAAAATACCAATTTGTTAAATTTGGAATATCAGAAGTGCTACAAGTAACATCAAAAATGAACATGTAGAGACCAAAACAAAATTGAATGTAGGCCTCATGCAAAACAAAATTGTCTGGTTTACTGATGTCTTTCAAGTAATTATTCAACAACACTTGATTCAAATACATGTATTGCTGCAAGTAGATAAAAATCAGTACAAGACTGACATTATAAATCTAATCATATTAATCTCCTTATATGGATTTATTAAATTATCAAAGGTCTTGATTTCAGTTCATCACCAGCAGCAGTACAATCAAATAATGAAGCAAATTCAGACTGCCTCATGCTGGAATAATCCACATTGACTTGGCACTTTAATTACTCAAGTTTCAGGCTGCTATAAGCTACTGTAAGGTTTTCCTTTACAAGTCAGGGGCTTTTTTTCTCCCATCAGTGTCTAAATAAGTAGCTAAGTATTCCTAGTTACTTTGGGTTTTTATTTCTATGAAAGTCTCTACAAATATGAATAAATGCCCTAATGCCTGGCTTAAAACGTCATTCCCGAAATCTGACCCAGAAAAACTTAATATGCCAATTTCTATGATTAATTCTTTTTAAATAATTCCCAAGCAGCCACCTTAGTGATCTAATTATTTAAAGTAAAATTAGCTTTCTCTCCCCATTCTTCTGGCATTAAAATTAAGCTGTGTTCCACTGCAGATTTTGGTATTTTAACTTGATATAGGTAAGACTAACTGGCTCTTTGATTGCTCTTCTCACACAACTGAATACAAAGCCTTCCAACCACTTCTGCCCACTCCATACTTTTCACCTCAGCACAAGTGCAAAATGTCACATCTAAGGCAGTTACATCACCCTAATGGTATTCAAAACACTAATTAGCTTCTCTCACACTAGCCATTTCTTTACACATTGTTAAATAATACCACGCAAGCTAAAGAACAGCATAAAATTCATAACTATGGCTCTCTGAAATTATAACACTGGTGCACCATAACATACATATTGCAGTCCTGAAACACCTTATCTTCAAAGCCATATCCACACTCCTGGTCACTGCAGTTAAGATATGCAGATAGATCTGTAGTCTAAAGCCAAAAATAAAGCAATATAGGAATACCCAATTCTAGCATAAAGTTCCAGTCTTAAAACCGCAGTGATGAGATTTCCATAAGCTCTGCTTTCTACAGCCATTCCACCATAGCCTGGCAGTGAGTCACAAATGCAGTCACAAGTCACAAATCCCTGTTAGACACAAGTTCCAGGTTTGCAGAACACAAAAGCCATTTTCCAAAGTAGCACAGCATAAGAATAATCCTCATAGCAGCACAGCTCCCTCTCCAGCACAAGGTAAATCCATAGCAGGACATGAAATAACAAGGTTATCCAGGAGTGTTTTTTTCTTAATGACAATTCTGATTAGTATTTATGGTGATTTTAGGAAAAATTTAACCAACTACACAACTTAAATGAGACAGAAGTACCCTTTTCACCTTCCTTCCCACATCATTTTCACATTTAGTAATATTTATTAGGATGTATTTAGATTATATTTTTTACTTGTTAAAATATTGAGATTTTGAGTATGTTAACTAAATAAATCCAAAAGGATAGGTAGAAATATTTGCAAAAATAATTAATCACAAGAACACTGCCAAACAAATTATAGAACTAACAGAACCTGATTGCCCATGATTTAAACTTTTTTCCCCACCACTCTCTTACTCCAGTTACTGCAAGCTTCTCCACATCCTTCAAATACTCCTTCCTGACACAGGACAGCAAACCTCTGACACCTGCCCAAACCAGAGGTGTTAATGCAGCACTCCCTGCCCAGCAGGCAATTCCAGTGCATTTTCATGGTGTGTCTTTGAGACCCAGTCTCTGGTTTTAAGACTAGTCTAGAAAAAGTTGTTGTTTGCAAAGCCTGTTAGGCCCCTGGAAGATTTTGAAACTCTCAACTTCTCTGGAATACTACCTGTACTTAGAAGTTACAAAAATAGGTATTCTAGTATTCACTACTATTTTCAGTCTCGGACTGATTTATATGCACATCACAGCCCCTCAACATGCTAACATGGAGATTAGTTACATTACCTCATGCAGTTTAAAGCAAATTAAAATAGTATTTTAAACCTACCACAGCATGAAGAAGTGAGACCCTTTTTACTTCACAGACTATTATAGACAAAAGCATAACCCAGTGCCCTCTTGACTCTTAAATCCACCAAAGCAAAATGTAATTTCTGCACTGAAGAATAAAAAGAAAAGTTTTGTTCAAAGAAAACCTCATTGTAGAAGAGGACAGCACTTACAGAAAATCTGAACAGGACAATAGGTGGGACCTTTCACCTATCTCAGAGTAGCACACTTCTTAAGTTGCTCATTCTTTAAATGAAAAAAGTCAGGTTGTGTAATATATCATGGTAGTTATGAGGACAGTTACATTTTTATTATCTAGTCTCCATGCTCCTAGTTGTAAGAGTTCAGGCTTCTTTTCTGCTCTGTCAAGGTCAGGATGAATAACACTCAGGAAATGCCAAGCTCGAGTTTGATCTTGGTTATTTATTATATCTTATCTATTTACAGTATTTACAGCCTCACGAGGCATGAGCTCCTACTTACAAGTTAGAGAAACGAGGTAAAATGGTGAGCTTTTCTCTCTTACCAAGGCTATTTGAGAGGTAATTACCCACTACCAAGGTCACACCTATATTATTTATACTTTTGACCCAGTAATGACCACCCAAGGTTTGCAATGCAAAAGGGCCCTTTTCAGCCAATTTTTTTTTTTCAGCCAAGAGAAAACCACCCAAATCCGTGAAGAAGAAGGAAGAAGGCAAAGAATATGAACTCAGACAACGCCCTGAATCCTCCATCTTGGCCCATATACATGATTATATACTAAAACCCCAAATCCAGGTTTTCACCCTGTGAGATCACACACCACCACTCAAATCACACATCCACAACTCCTGTGCTATCACACAATCTCAGAAGCCTGTTCCAAGGCTTCAAGTCACATGCTGTGCTTTTCTGAGGGTCAGCACCCCTCAACTCAGCCTGAAATTTTCAGCCTCCAGGGTTCCAACACCTAGTAACAAACTACAAAATATCTAATTCTGTGAAACATTTTAAATAGTGCATTTCTGACTGATTTTATCAATCATGCAATACAAACAAAAGTAGGAAAGAGGTCAACCCAAGCACACAGCTGACTGATGGCCGATTGAATTGCCAAACTACCACTGAACTGCCAAACCTTTGTGGGAGGACTAAGAAAAAAAAATTTTAAAAAATTAAAAATTCACTAAAGAGAACTCAAAGATGCAGCCATTATTTCTGTGGTTCTGGAACTGACTTCCCTTTACTATTTGCGCTTGCATTTATGTTCAAATAGTTCATAAGCACACAGATAACCAGCTGGTTAGCCAGCTAAAATAGCAATTGTATGTCATGTAAACATGACTTAAAAAGAGCTGCGTAAATGATACGTCAAATTTCATTCACGTTTGACAGAACAGCCACCTTTTATTGCAGAAATGAAGTAAAAGTCAGCATGTATCTTGTAAACAGATAATTACTTGGACACAAATGGAAACAAAGCTTAATATAATGGGAACACAATAGATTCTGTAGCATATAACTTGATTATCTTTCAAGACAAGATCTTGGGCCTAGGCTACTTGGATAATTTGCCTGAGACAACATAAACCTATAGGAGAAAACTCAATACAATAGAACCATTATTTTAGTCTCTGTTCAGGATTAACTAAATGAGCCCTGAAGCCAAACTGCATTGCATTTGCTCTTCTTTTACAAAGTTAAAAAAAACAAGTAAGGAAAATAATTCTACTACAAAAAATGCTTCTGTACTGCAGCTATCAAAAACAGATCCATACTTTGCTGAATCCATTTCTCAAAAGCACACAACACTGAATAGGAATGAAAATCCACACAGGGAGCAGATAGATTCAGATGATTTTGGAGCAAAGACCACTGCCATCCTCCAAAATTCCTTAGACCACCACCAAAACTCATTGTCAACTTTGTATGTACTGTAGTTATGCAAAGGCACCACAAATCATTTTTCCCTGCCTGTCATGTCACA
This sequence comes from Acrocephalus scirpaceus scirpaceus, assembly GCA_910950805.1. NCBI lineage: Eukaryota > Metazoa > Chordata > Aves > Passeriformes > Sylviidae > Acrocephalus > Acrocephalus scirpaceus. Next base: position 13,327,281 of record OU383777.1, read on the forward strand.
ATTAAGGAGCCACTGGAACACAGATGAACCAGAAACACTTTTTATTTCAGGGTCTTCATACACACACATACTGGTAGCAGCTCCTGAGCACAAATCATAAAGTACAGGAAGAAGCAGTGAACTACTTCACACACTTCTGGTGATTTTAAAGAAACAACAGATCAATTAGCTTGGGTGCTGAATGCTCAACCTGTGCTTCTTTCAAGGATCTCCTCCTTCCCAGGAGCCAAATCTCCCTCACTGCAGAAGCAGCCTGCAGTCCATGCTCCCCAGGGCTGTATTGCTGCTAGACACAAAACCAGCTACTGCTTTGCTGGATCACTGGGAGACATAAATCAAGGGCACGCCTACAGAATTTACTCTGTCTTCAAAAAGCAGAAGGGAAAATAACAAAACTGTTACTTTTAGAGAAAAATGGAGGAAAAAAAACATTAAAAGCATGTGCAATCTATAAACTTTAAACTTGAAAGCACTGCCAAAAAAAAGTTAAAGTTGCCTTAAATTAAGGGAATTAAAGTTAGCATTTGCAGCATGTGAGGCAGACAAACAGTCATCCCACAAGGCATCCCATTTTCAGTGTCTTAGACAAAAGCACAGGGCTGTCTACAGAGCACCAGTCCTGATAGAATACTTACCGAAGCAGGTAGTTCCCCCAGTCCATCTGTTGGCTTTTGTTATGTTTTTGGGTTTTTTAACTTATTCAAAGATTCTTTTTTCCAAAGGGAAAAAAGCTCTCCAAGACATAAATGTGATCAGGGACCTGCTTAGTGATTAAACCCAGCTGAAATCAGTAAAAGACGACAAAGCTTTTACAGAAAAGAGGCAAAGGCATTCAGTACTCACTCTACATAGGATTCTTCAGTAGGAAAAAAAAAATTCAAATGAAGTACAACTCATGTATCAGAAAAAAAATTCACAACAAGGAAAGCAAGATGGCACTGAAGTAAAAGGAATGTTCAGGTTGTGTCATGGCTGTCCTTGTCCCTATAGAACCAGGAGCTGCCTGAAGGGGCAAGGGAGCAACATTAAGGTAGAAAATCATAGAAAAGTATTAGAAAACTGTTAAAGGAGACCCATTTGAGAAGACTCAGATGTGGGAAGCCTGTGGTAACACAGATACCAGACCATCACAGAAAGCAAAGCACTCAGAACTAGAATGCCGGGAGGACACGGACACATTGTGCAAAGTACATACCACACCTGGAAGAAAAACTGTTAAGCAGCAATGACATAACATTTTTTTTGGATACAATCCACCCTGAGAAAAAGGACAGCTGAGAGAATTATGTGTTTCTTCGTAGTAGAAGAAATACCACCAGGATTCAAAATTGACAAAACCACAGAAAATAAACTCTAACGTGTAACACAGGCAAGTTTCTGCCTTGCATTAATACAGGCCACCTCAAACATAACCAGGATACTTCACCTGCAAAAACATGCAACAATGAATACCAGTAAGAGGAAAAACAGCAACAAAGTCAGCATTGGACTCTGCATCAGAGTCTAAAAACCTTTAACAGCATTTGCCAACTCATTTTGCCTGCTAAGTGAATTTTAGCATTTACATTCCCTGGTCAGTTATGCCAGATACAGTATCAATGTGGCTTTACTGATCCCTATACCTAAGACAGCCCATAACCATGCAGCACTTTCCACACAGCCTCTAACAATGTAGTGCATAAATTACAAATTATTAAACTTAACAAAAACCTTAATAGTAGCAGACTCTACAGGCATAGGTCTTACCACAATATAAAGTTTTGGAAATACTTTCCTTTTATCCCAGTAGTGTTTAAATGTCTACTGTAATACAGTAAGATTAAACTACCTACTCTTAGAGAGGCAGTGCATGCAGAGAACCACGTTAGAGCGACAATACCACCATGTACAATGTAATTACTTACCTTAAAAAGAAAATGGAAAAGAAACTCAAGTTAAACCTGTAAAAAAACTTAAAACAAGCAAAACAAAAACCACCAAAAAATCCAATCCTTAAGGACATAATCCTTAATTGCCTAGACCTTAACATAGCAACTTAAGAGAACACTACCACTCACTTTAGGAAGCACCACTCACAACCTAACAAGCAGTCCAGTCTGATCTATGACAGAGTTTACTGGGCACAAAGACCATCAAATCAAGAATTTTCAACACAACTTGAAAAGCAGCACTTGAAGGGAATGCTTGTGCTGTATCAACCACACCAGAAACAGATCAGGAGAAATTGCATGATCTCAGGACTGAGAAGCATAGTCACTGCAAAACCCTAATACACAGCAGACAAACAGAACAAAGGCAAAATATAAATCACTTCAAGATAAATTAGTTCCTCTAGCCACTGCCTGATAAAATGACTGTAAGTCCTAACAAAAGAAAGACAATATTAAAGCAATAGACAGCACTGCCTCCTCAAAAATATCCAAGGGCCACAGCAGTGTTACTGACAGAACAAAGCATTGGAAACAAACCCCAAAAAGTTAAAGCACCTAAGAAGAAAGCCTAACAAGAGCACAGCATACTACACAGATGTTTCAAAAATGCATGTGGAGTGGTACAGGCAGGATGGAGCAGGCAGACAGGAGCTCCAGTAAAACCACACTGAAGCAGAAATGCCACTGTTACCACATTCCAGCAATTTCATTATATGTATTCCCAAAGTAATAACCCAAACAGCAGCTTGAACAGTTCCTTGAGCAGGAACACCAGCAAAAGTATCTTCAATAAACATGCCAAAAAAAGATATACACATCTAAATAAAAGGACCAGCCACCTCTGATAAGACAAGCCCTGTGATATGGGATATGGTTTCTGTATGTGCTTAGCTGTGCAAGTCTTTCAGTCTTCTCTCTCACATACAAACCCAGCCTGTATGCTGTACAGTGGCACCCACACCAAAGAAGATATAATCAACACATCCATTAATAAGTGTCTACTTGTAACAGACAATTAAATATTTCATTATTTCACCCACAGCTGTAAGTAAATTCATATTGATTTTAAATTAAATAGTTTGAAACGTTTCATGTTCACACCAGTAAGGATTTGTTTCTGAAGTAACACTGATAACAACCCAACTGGTTCTAACTGGTAGGTTAAAACAAGTTTCATCAAGAAGTAATATGATAATAGCTCACCTTGGCAAATGTCTAACAAATACTGCAAAAATACAAAACAGGGAAAACCACATTTCCTCTCTATCCAAGCAAATACAGCTGTCCTCAGTCACCAATCACCCACACCAAGTGCTTTGGCAGAACACTTCCTCTCTACATCAAGAAAATCTTGCATAAAACAAGATGTAATGTTTTCACTTTAATCAAACCTACTCCTTAGTGCCCCATTTTAGATGACAACTTGAATTGCATGTATTGGAAATTTTTTAATTGATATTGCCACCTAGCGGCTTTTTTCAACAATATTAAATAATCATAAGAGCCAGCAGGAGAACATGAACATCTACAATAATTTTCCCAAGACCCATTAGGCATGGTTTTTCATCAGCATAGAAAAATCTAACTCTGCTTTCCACCCAAAACAAAGGAAATCCTCAAGGACTACATATAGAACTAAGCCTAAGGTAGTATATATACTCCTCAAAATAAAATTATTTCTATGGCCAGAATAAAATAGCATCATAAAATCATTTGCTTTATGTTATGTAATAATGCAATATTGAAAAACTCTCCAAACACATAATTCCAGAGGAGAAGCACCACTACAAAAATCTATGTATAAAGCTCACTTTTTTCACTTTCTTGAATACAAAATAGAGAAGAGGAACATGTTTCCCATCTCTCTGGTCTTCAGTTTAATGTAAGTCTGCTGTAGTATGTATTATGTCAAGATGATCTGAATACCCTAAATACAGAAAATAAAATGCAGAAAAGGTCCTAATATAAGGGAAAACAACTTTCAAAACAATTCTGCTGGCAAGTGCATCTTAGTTATAAGAGAAAATAAAAACTAGACAAGAAGTTCTTAGTATTTACGCAGCTTTTCCATTGCTATTTCATATAATAATAAAATTGTTTAGGTTGGAAAAGACCTTTAAGATCATCAACTGGAACCATTAACTTAGCATCACCATGTTCACCACTAAACCATGTCCTTAAGTGCCACATCCACATTCCTTTTGAACACTTCCACAGGTGGTGATTCCATCACTTCACTGGGCAGTCCATTCCTTTGGCAATCTGGCCACCCCTTCAGTGAAGAAACTTCTCCTAACACCCAATCTAAGCCTCCCCTGGTGCAACTTGAGGCCATTTCCTCTGGTCCCATCACCTGTTCCCTGGGACGAGAAGCCAACCCCCACCTGACTACACCCTCCTCTCAGGCAGCTGTAGAGAGTGACAGGTCACACCCCTGAGCCTCCTTTTCTCCAGGATAAACACCCCCAGCTCCCTCAGCTGCTCCTCATCAGACTTGTGCTCCAGATCCTCTACCAGCTTCATTGCCCTTCTGTGGACTCACTTCAGCACCTCAGGGTTTTTCTTGTAGTGAGGGACCCAAAACTGAACACAGGGTTTGAGGTGTGGCCTCACCAGTGCTGAACACTGGGCTAATCACTGCCCTGGTCCTGCTGGCCACACTGCTGTTTATACAAGCCACGATGCCATTGGCCAGCCAGGCACACACAGGCTCATTGTGATCTAAACCAACATACACGCAAAATAAAGTCCTACAGTTAAAGAAAACCCTGCTCCTCCTTCAGACTACAGCCATCTTCAGAATCTTGTGGAAGCATTGGTGTTTATTATGCAGCATTAGTAAAAACTGGTTGACAAGACAGTAATTTTCATACTTTTTGCTTCTACACCCCTATTTCTAGTGGACGAAAATACTTTCTTTTTACCTTGCTGCTTCAAAAACGTACATAATTTTTGTGTGTTTATCCATCCAAGTTTTTACAGCATGAAGTTCAACCAAGACCAATGCCAGGTGCTACAATTTGGTCACAACCACCCCAGGCAGCGCTACAGGCCTGGGGCAGAGTGGCTGGAAAGCAGCCCAGTGAAAAAGGACCTGGGAGTGCTGGTGGACAGTGGCTGAACATGAACCAATGCATGCTCAGGTGGCCAAAAATGCCAGTGGTATTATTACATCACAGCCCACGAATATATATATTTATATACACATAGAGAGACTGGTTATTATTCCACATTTTTAATACATTTTATATAAAAATGATACTGATGTCATAATCGGGAAAGAATAAAAAAGAAAAAAATTAATTTCCTTAACCTTGAGGAGATACATAGACCAGGTCTTTTGCTTATGTTGTCCTCTAAAATACTCAAAAGATCTCTCCATTATTTGCTGCCATGTTTCTGATCTACTTTAGAGCACTAAGTATTTCTATAATGAAGATAATACCTTGAAAATGCTTTCAAGCCCTTTCAACTATACTTAGCTAAAATGTTTATTCAATGTTTAGTCAATTCAATACTACATAGCTTTGTCCTCTTATATCTCAAAGCCCTTTGAGTTTCTTTCATGGCTGCAGGTACAAAAGTTCTATTGCAAGAAGAAATAACAGTTTTCTAATGAGGTGCTGAATAACTACATGTTAAATGTAATAAAACCAAAAGCTACTCTGCAAACCACTGATACTTAAAGACAGTACTTCAAGAAGATCCAACCTTCACAGATCTTTCCAAAGCTGATTTGCAAATGAGAACTTTCCCATTATCCAGATTTTCCCACTAGCTACTACTGCAGTTCCCAGCAAGGCAATAATATAAGATAAAAATAAAACAGTTTAAGATTATACAGACTTCCAGTAAAAACAAAGCAGATTGTATTGGAATCTTAAAGCTAATCCTCTTAACAATTTTTCAAATGTACAAGAAGAACCCCTTCCTCTGACAAAATTTCTGCTTGTACTTTCTGCAAATACGTTCTCAGATGTGCTGATTTAAGTACCCTCTTTTGAATTCCTACATCATCCATCTTCCTGGAAAAAGGCCCAGAATGCCACTTCATTCAGCCATCACCATATCAACACTAAATCTATGCCTCGTGACTTCCTAACTGCCTCTTGCCAGCTTTGAAATCACCTGAGCAGCAGCAAGTTCAGAACAGCAGTTTTATGTATTCAGCATATTTGCACCCAGGCTGCCTGAGCAGAGAACAGCGATCGCCGCTCACCACGGATCACGCTAAGCAAGACCACGGGGCCAATAAAAATGCTGCTGCTGCTGTTGTTTGTAATGGGCCACAGGCTTTGTGTTAAGGTGAGCCTTGGGACTTTCCACGTTCTGTCTGAAGATTTGGCCTGCCTGGAGATTTCTTTTAGCATTGAACAGCAACAGCCCACTGATCAAAGAACTATTACCTGCTATTCAGCTATTGCTTCACCTTGTACAGTTGTGCAGTGTAGCACCCACTGTTATATCTGGAACTAATATAGCAATAATAATTATTCTGTGTAAATAGCTACTTAAGATGCTGGAATAAAAAATGCAGTATAAAGGGTTCAAGATACGGAACCACTGCAGAGGACTAGAATGTGACAGGATGATACAGAGACTTGGGGCTACCATCATCTCACCAGTAGGTCAGCTGCTGGCTGCAGAACTGCAACCTGGGAGCTAGGCAAAACCACTCACAGAAGTAACAAAGAACAAGCATCAAACTGATGTAAAATACACCATTATAAAGTAAATCTGGATGGCTTGGCATAGATTGTAACATGGATTTACAAGGCAGCACAGAAACAACCTGTAGAATCACATAAAAATTATTCAAATGGTTTTCAGAATAAGGAGTAAAAAGCTACCAACATCAAGCTCATAGACCTCCCAGGAGGGCCAGGAGGCTGATGACTGGCAATCTCTTTCCCCACTCCCAAATGAAAGCATCTATCCCAGAAGGGTAGGCATAGCACTGGAGAAAGAGCAGGTACTACAAAGTTTAGGTATGTATCATATTGTCTGTAAGCAACTGGAAACAAATACTGGTATCACTGTAACTCAACTATCAATAATTATTTGGTTGGACCTTTAAGACTTTCTAGCAATCTCTTTGAAACCTGGGTGCAACAACACAGTGCGGAGAGACTCCAAGATTTGGAAGGGCAGATACAGATGGATCCATTAGTACCTATTTAACCTGCAGAGAAATACATGTCCAAGCTGCATTAATAGAATACCTCAGCAGCTGGTGGGCACAGCTCATGATGCAAACATGAGAGACAAGCGGTGAAAAACTTCAGGCTGAGAAAGCACACAGCTGGAATAGTCATTAGATTCCCTCCTTCCCAGCCTCCATAAAGAAAAGGGTGAGTTCAGAATTAATTTATCATCCTGTAAATAAGACAATGTGATACTCAGAGGGAAAATTGCAAGCCATTTTATTTATGCATACAAACAAAAAGAAATGCTCTCTTCACCTCACTTGGTCCCCATTTCCAATTTTCACAGACTTATTAGAGCATTTTGGGTGCCTGCTCACATTAACTGGAGCATATGCACATTTTTTTCCCCATCAGTGAAACCCTACATTGTACATCAGTCTTTTCTTCTTCTGCTGAAGTAATAGTCCCCTTACTCTGGCTCTGCCCTGTCTTCTAGTTTCTTTCTCCAAACACCTCCCCTTTATATTCATGTATATCTCCTAGGATAAGGCAATGTCACTATACACTCACTGACTCTTCATTCTGGTATTCTAGGTATAGTCTATTTACTGGCAGCAAATATGGCCTTTGCTGCTTTCCATTGCTGCTGATAAAAGCCAAAACTAAATTTTATCCTGGGAAATGGGGTGAATTTTAGTTCTTCATTAGGTTTTATTTCCATGTGATCTATAATAATTCAGTTTGAAGGAAACCATATCATCTTAAAAACAAGGCAGCTTGCTGTTTTTATTTCACTTGTTTATAATTGTCATACATGGATGAGACCACCACAAGATGCAAACCCAAGAAGCAAGGTGATAATACTAGGCAATGAAGTGAGACCAATTTTTCTACTTTGTGGTTTTCAGCCTCTCCTGGAACACTAAGAGAACACACACTTCATCCCTGCTACAAGACTAAAGGGACTTTAGCTACTGAGTTTAAATGACATTTAAACACTCCCCCAAATTAAGTTTCTTATGTAAAGGCAACCTGCACATATATAACTATTACTTATTACCTATACCAATGCAAATCAACTGTGAAATAATAAGTATAACATATTTGCTCAAACATAAGATATTGACAAAATTGACACAAACTGCGGAGAAAAAATTGATTAAGGATACAAGCACCAAAAAGCAATAAAATCTTTTGCTTAGCTCTGCCATATTATTTTAAAGCAGCTCCTTTATTACCAATGTAAATTTCACGGTATCAACATTGAAATATCACTACAGAACAAAATCTGAGTGCAGTTTGAAAAGCAAACTCTGAGAATTGAGCCTTCTTGCTGCTTTGCAGCAATCATTGCTAAGTAAAAGATGCCAGCATCTGGTGCACCACAGTTCAGAGTTTAACACAGTAATTTAAACTATGCACAGTTTCAATTCAACTTAATACTCGGGCTGTAAACTGTAATTAGGAAGAAGCTGGCACATATTCAGTTCTATTGCCATTGCATATTAACCATCACTATGTCTTAAAAACATTCTGAATAAACCAACAGGACTAACATATTCTCTGCACTTTGCCCATCAGGTCCTGATGCTAAGAAACAACTCACAGAGGTCCCATGAGGCCTGGTTTGCTTTTTTAAGCTTTTGCTAACTCTTGCATTATTTTTATTATTTTTGCCATAATTAAACACATATTGTATAGATTTAAGAGAGACAGTGTCAACATATATATAAATGCCACTTTCTGACTTAAAATTTCAGTCAAATTCTTCTACTTAAATGCATGTCCTCCATAAAAATTCCCACTTATTGAATAAAGTGATTTTTAGCCACCTACGCATCTCACAAATGAAAAGATAATTATTTGCTGATACTTAACTTTCTGGTGTTAAAATCATGATAAAAGGTCCTTCTTTTACAGTTTCATAGTTTTATTTTTAACATGGCTTTACTACTTGACATACTTAACTAAAATGTTGTTTTAAACTGAGAGAGGAGCATGACAATGCAAATATATCAAATTGTTTGATTCAGACTGCAGCACAATTAGAAGAGTGAATTATTCCTTTTTATGTGTATAGACCCCAAGTTATCATGTGCCTTTTTCATCATTTGCAAAGGCAGAATATCAGATAAATCCATTAAGAAAGGTCTAGAATTTTAACTATAAAATTAATTCTGCTCACCACACACTGATATATACAGTGATCTCTCACACTGATGTATGGAAAAAACTATAATGAAAACAGCAAAATTTTCAAAATAAATCTGTGGTTTTGCTTCAATATATGTACTCAGCTGTAGTTTATATTAATGTTTCTTTTAGTTGCAGCTATTAAAAATTCTCTGTTTTCACTGGCATAGCAAAGCACAAGTCAAGGATTCAGACAAGCAGCTCCTGCAGAGAAGGTACAAGTGGAAGAGAAGGGAGTCTGATCTACTTAAACTTTATCTCAAGTTTTCATAATGCTACAATTAGGACAAGATATGGCAGTGAGACACAAGCTACTGAGAGTCCCTCTGGAAACACAAAATTAGATCAAAAATTATCATTTTAAATGAGTAACATCTTTATTACCAAGAAAAATATTCTCATTACACAAAACTGATTTTCTGGCTTCAGAAATAAACATTAGAGAGTACAAGTATACTACTTTTCAATTATAAGAACAGGATAAATAAAATTATTTCCTGCACCATGTTTCTTATACAATACGCAAAAAATTGTTCAAGTTTCGATGCAATATTTTTAGATAAGCTAACAAATTCTCAATAACACTTGTTTTAGACAAATGAAGAAAAATAGATATCGTCTACTGGAATAAATAGTTTTAACCTTGTTTTTACATGCTGGATTTACTAAACAACTTGGATTAGCAGTGAGAATGCAACACTTAAAAGTAACTGATCCATACTAAGCACCAAAGCAGTTATGTAATACATATCTGGTGATCTAAAATATAGCCATAGCCTCAGCGTAGTTCTTTATAGCTTTATCTCACATTTCAAGTCCACTTGAGATTCACATATTGTGTTTTCACATCCAGCTTCTCCGAGAGCCTTGACTGGCTGATGTGCTCAAATTATGTCTGCCCACAACAGCATTGCTGAGTTCATCACAAAGCTCCCAACTCCCAGCACTGCTCATTCCTGATTAAAGAGTGTCTCTATGAAATGCACAGTGTGGAAGCAACTACCAAAATCACTGTGTGTCATCTTCTCAACACTGTTGACACAATCCAACTAATGAGTCACTATATAGAAAACATTTCTGGGAAACAAAAAAATAAACATTAAAATCTCTAATTTTAAAAAGAGAGGCAATGCTCTAAGAGTATTTGAGTGGAATTTGATTAGATGTCTAGGGACCAGCATCATGGACTCGGACACCATGGTGCTGAGACATCGTGTTACTAATATACAAAACAGGTCACCACAAGCAATAGACTACCTTAAAAAAAAAAGTAGAATGCTTTTTCAGATACTATTATCCATGAAGATGATTTTTATTCTTTTGAGTCATAACTCATAATAGTATCATGAAGCTCCTGTTTGTATCCAGGTCTCCCTGACACTACAATATTCACCTGGGAATAGATCCTAGCAAAAGGGATCTGTCCTACTGTGCCTTCCGACACCAGGAAAGCAAACTTGAAAGAAAGCTTAAGCCTCTGATCTCCTCAGGGCTCTCTTTTTCATAAAAATACTGAATTGTAACCACTGCACTAAAAAGAAAAATCATTTAATGACCCATACAGCCTCATTCTAACCAAATCATCATGTGTTTGTTTTGTAACTCAGTTACCAGGCAGCAGTCAAGCAGCATGCTGATACCTGTGGATTAGTGAAACTTGATAGCAACGCTTCCCCTTTAATCACTCGCCTTCCAACTCCATCAGTCAGTTGCTCTTGATTACTCTGCAGAAGGGTTGTAGTTACTGGCCATCCCTTACACACCAACACCTAGCACGGCCCATAATCTTATGATTGACACTTGCACATGGCAGGTTGAAATAAGAAGCTTGAAATTCCTCAGGCATCTTGACTCTTACTTCACAGGTGAGTGAACTATTGAGTTATCACATAAGCATGACAACTGAAACTTGAAAATAAAGCTACTTGTCCACAGCAACTGAGGAAATAATCTGAATTCTTAGATTCACAACTTGAAAGCAATACCAGGCTCATTTTGGCATCAAACTCAGACCTGCAGATGGCATCAAAGCCTACAGGAAAGCAGCATTTCAAGCATGCCCATTCCTTCAGTCTTTTTCACTCCCTGGAAAGCCTCCTCACCTTATTATCATAACCTTCCTGTTCTTGGGCATGAAAGCTCTCCTCGAACACAGCTCTACTGATTCACTGTACCCTTGGATGTAGGAGCTAACTTCAGTTTCATGGCTCCTTCCTGAGGCAGGTACAGAAGTGCCACACATTAGACCACTCTGTTTGGATCCAGGCTCACAGATCCTGTCAGGCTTCTGAACACTGTCAGATGCTGCAAGTGATCCACAGAGGTGGCCTTGAAAATCTAAGGGCTGCCACACTAATTTAGGTCAAACACATACCTAGGCCAGTATTATACCACTGGGTGCCAGAAACATATGCTTAGACATGAGTATACAAGTGGAGCACTCTGTATTAGGACAAATTTGCTTGACAGGTCTTCAGCAAACAGGGGCTTGGAAAATCACACTGCACTGACAATAGCATTCTTAAAAACTGCTGATGGTTTTGGTTACCAGTCTTATCCTTCTTAAACCCACCTGAAACTTGGACTCTACATGATATTGCAAAGCCACATTCTGTCTCTTGTACTGCACAAAAAGAAGTTGGGTTGGATTTTTTTTTCACTGAAGTCATTCTTTGAATACCACTGTTTTGTAATGAATAAAGGCAGGTTATTTCTTCTTCTCTTTCTATATCTGTAATGATTTTTTATGCATATCAAAATGCTCCTTAATCACCTTTACATACCTGAAATGTAGTAGTCCTAAATTAAGCTGCCCAATATGCTCATTCACCTTTACTACCTCCTTCTTTGAGCAGTTTTTAGTTCTACATAATCTTTTTTAAAACAGTATGATGTGAACTATGTAATAACCATAAATGTAAACCACAATTTATAGAGAAGCACAATTTATTTTAAAACATTAGCTTTCAAACATGAAAATAGCCATAAAAAAAAGAAGTCAGCTTTATTTATTACATTTTTAGTCAAGTACCTTACTTAACTAAAGTCTCAGCTGCACTTAACTGGCATTCTTTCAATTACTTTTTACTTGGATTTTAATGATTTTTTTAAAAACATCTACATTCCAGTCTGAGATGAAGGAATAACACCACATACAGGTGAGCACCAACAGGAGCTTAACAAGCAGCAAACACAGTTATTACACAGAGAAATTACCGGGGTGAAACATGAGACTAGAAAAAGCAGAGCAATGTGAAGGGAAGAAATATGTCCCAAGAGAGCTTTCTTTAGAAACATGAGCACAAAACCAATACAATTTTAATACTGTTTGAAAAGTATAAACAACTGATTTTAACATAGAAAATTAAGGTACATATACTGTAGCTAGACTGCTCTGACCTTTATCATGCAACAAGAACAGCAGAGAGATAAATTTTTTTCCTCAGGGATAGGAAAATATAATTGACCTCGAACAATGGAATACTCCCATTTTAGAAAACTGCAAACTAAGCATTGATAATAGCTCAAGGCAACTGAAGCCCTTGATTCTTTTAAATCTCCTACATTCAAATTATTGACTTTTAATTGACTAACCTTCTGTTGAGGAAAAACAGTGAGGGAGCAATACTGGCAAGAAGCATTATTTCATCAGGGTCCATTCAGTAGTTTGCCTTTAACCAAGAAGCTCAAGATAAGATTCCTTTAGCATTAACACTCAAAGAGACTTCCTTAGCAGAACGTTACTTCATTATGGAGGACATCAATACAGAAGTCAAAAGTCTGCCAGCTGCTTTGCTGGACAAAACCAGAATATGTGTTATTTAGACCTATACACTAATTCAATCATAGGATTTCCCAATGTATAGCCTAAAATGAAAACAGTACACATGAAATGCAGAAAAAGTTAGTACCTTTACAGAGGTTCACTTTGAAATTTAGACCTTTTTCCACCAAAAAGCTTGTTCAGAATAGCTTCTTTTAAATACAAAAGGTTCTTCTATGGTTATCTTAGGCTCAAATGCAGACTGCTGCAATTCTCTTCTGTAACATGTGCTTTATTATTTTAGGCTTATTTTTCCAACCACTTATCCACATACCTTCTGCACATTATCAGAGATCCATCCAAACACAATAGTTTCCAAAAGCAGAGTTCATCCCAAAAGGTGTATTACTAGGGTAGACAGTGGACACAAGGAAACTGCTAACAAAGCTCTGCCAACTTCAAATAGGACCATCCCTCTTACACTTACCATATGCTGTAACTGTTAACAGATTAAAAGTGAAAAATGAGAAAACAAGGATAAGGGTAGTAGAGAAGGCGGGGGGAAAGTCTTGCTAGGAAAATCAAGAAACAAGGGTTATCACTTCAAATATATGAAGGATGAAACAAACAGTACTTCAAAGATATAAATACTGGTAACTGTAATGAGAGGTAGAGAGACAATTTTTTGATTCTTCAAATATTAATATTTTTCATTTTCTTTTTAAACAACCTACTAAAACAGTGCCCATTCCTGAAGTCCCCATAGGCAATTAGAACAGAATTAGTTATTGATTATTAAAACATAGGCGAGATTGCAAAGATAAGAGTCTGCTAGAATCACAACAAAAACAATTACTACTAAAAGGGAGGGGATCAATTATGAATACAACTGCTATATAGTTACATTTTCATTTTTATCAGTCCTATTCCTTTCTTTGGTAGAGAACTGAGGTCACCTTATTCACTTTCATTAGATATTGGCGTAACTTTGAGTTCTATCCTTCTGAATCTTTCCTAATCCTCCTCTTTAAAAGCTTTTAAAAATTTAACATTAGCTTCTCTGATATTCTTCAGTAAATCATCCCAAGAAGAAAAGAAAACAGCCAACAACTTCACAAACATTACACTTGATGGGCAGATACAAGACCACTGCAGACTGTACGAGTTTATGGTCACTGTCATATAGAAAGGCCAAGAGCTACATCTGCAGCCTTTGGTCAGCACCCAGAACACATTCAGTCAGTACTCATGGGAACAGGAACTACCTAATAGATGCTGCTTCTAAGAAAAAGATCTTACTGAAAGAGGATGAAAAATACTGTAGTAGAGAAACACAAACAAAAGTAGTGCATGACTTTTACATGTGCAGGATCTCAAAATGATGCAATATATCCTAAACCTTGATAGCTGTACAACACTTGTGAGTTCAAGAAGTTAGACATCTTGGAAGTGCACGGTACAGAAATCTGGCATTCCCCATGTGAGCCAACATGGATGTACTGCACCACTGCAAAGTAGTATCACATGGTCTCTCTATCACCTGTTCTAAAGTACTGCTTAAAAACAAAACCAAAATCAATCTTGTTATCTGGATTTATACATTTGTATCAAAATATGCAGCACACATAATCCTCTCTCCATAGGTTCACACACCATCATCTGGATTTTTTTAACTTACAAAATGCTTTCTTTTAACTTCGAATAAAGATGTAGAGTTGATGTGCTAAAGAGGACAAATCCAACTAGGCATTCACTTAGGTTTTTGTCATATTCACTTAGAAATAAAGTCAAGCAAAAAAAATTTATCCAAGGTAGAAGTTTACCCCAGTTGAAGCCAATACTAGTCTGAATGTAAAGAGCCTACCATTGCACTGAATGCAAAAGGTAGATGCACCTGAGGCCATCTGTTAGCACTAAGTGAAGGACAATAAACAGCCTTGTCTGCCTGTAAGCAAGTTTATCTCTGAACAGACTCAGGCATCTGTCAAAAACACTATTTCACTGACCCTTTTAATGCAGACCTCCACTTTAAGGAGAAATAAATCACAGAGGACCCAAATTAACAATTTTGATTACTTTTTTGTCCAGCTAAAAAAATACAATAAGTAGTTTGCACACACTGCATGCAAATTCATCTATTACAACCAAAATCAAGTGCTAACCTATTGTAATACAGTGAGATACTGTTTCAGTAGCCTGGATGTTTGATTTCCAAGTAAAGCCATACCAAGTAAATTTTATTATTACACGCAACTATAGATATAGTCTTGATTCAAGACAAAGTGCTTCCTCTTCAAAATTTGAGACGCTTAGCTTCTATTTTCATTTTTTTCCACACTACTACAAAAAAAAAAAAAAAGAGCCAGATTCACTTCTACCAGTTCTCCTCACTGACTTAGGGGGTCATCACTGGGCAGCTACAGGACCAATCTTACAGCCTTCTTTGGCAAATAAGGTCATAACAGACAAAAACCTATTCAGAGTACTGCAATTTTTTCTTCTTGTGTCATCACCTTAATACTCTTCAAACAAAAGCCTGCAAGTAAGCTACAATAAAGTTCTCCTAGGCAATTTTACAAGAGGAGTCCTGCAGTTCCCTTTGAAGCACACTATTAACAGCAACAATGGAAGTTACTCCATAAAGCTTTGACCAGGCAGAGAAAAGTTTTCCTGAAAACCACAGTTAAGGGTGAACAAAACCACCACAACCTGCTCTGGATTCAAAACTAAGTCACAATTTTCTTATGGTATAGAATCTCCACCCCTCAAATCAACATTTTCATTTGCAGATACTGTATATTTGATGTACATCACAGATACCATACACCTCTAAAACACTAGTATATGCCTTAGCAGTTGAATTTAAAGTAAGGCTAGGAACAGGACAAAAGAGATACTGAAAATGTCTGATACTGGTTTTACTTTGGAGGACTCAATTATTTGCAAGGAGACTTAAAAAACTTGACTTTTGCTTTCATATAAAAGCATAAAACAGAGTAGGTTGTCTCCAGAGCACAAAAGCAGCTTGAAGAGAAAACATATGCAGCAGAAGAGAAAAGATGTCTCTTGTCAACAACAGCAAAACCACTAGTTTCATGAGGCAACTGATTGGACTGAAGCATTGCATCTGGAAATGCCAACTCAGTCAGGCAAATGGCCAGCTCCTGACTGTGCACCCCGACTTAACAGTAGCCAGTTTCTTCAGCAGACACAATGACTACCAGTTCTGTACTTATTAAGTCTCTGCAAAAGCAAACTTTTAACAAACTCATTCAGCCAAGCATCCCACTTAGCTCCACTAAGAAGTGTATTAAATGCTCTGTCACCTAAGAATAGAAGTTTATTAACAACCTTGTGGTTAAGACTTAACTGAAAGCTTCAAAAATAGCTCTGAACCTAGAACTACAACAAAATTTGACCTATTTCCATTTTCAGACTGGCAAAAAAAAAGTCCATGTAATACTACAAACTGAAGGTTTTTGGAAAGAAGGGAATAAATTACTGCATATCTTGCACATAACATTTGTTTCCATTGCAGTAACTCCAAATTCAAACAACTGAAACCATAATACAGCCTTTACACAATGCTGGAGGAAACAGCATTAGTGGAACAGGATGTGAACAAAAGTTAGCTGCCGAAGTCTGATCACCACTACACCAGCACCTCACCTATGTTATTTTTACCCATCCTAAAGGGGAAAAAACACCCATATTTTGTAAGTAGAGGGGAAAAAAAGCAAACTAAACACTTCATGGTCAGAGATATATTATTTCTTCCAATCAAAGTCACAAAGAAAAAGACCTTGCCCCTTGAATAATTTGCCATGGCACACAGCAACACCTCTCCCCACCACATACATATCCATCCATTCACCATACATACGCTGCTTCCCAGTTCTAAGACTAGCAAACTAGGAGGAGAAGGGAATGAGTGACATCAGGACCTATTTCCCTGTCAGAACAAAGCAGGCAGACTGGATCCCCAAGTAAGGAAAACAAAGACAAGAGCCTATTGGCAACTTAATGAGTCACCAATAAAGTCCCACTAAACAAAACACAGTGAAAGTTAGTGACAGAAGCATGTAATCCTTCAAGGACAAAAAATGAAATAGTCCAAAGCCACATTGTCCAAGGAAAGAGTACAGTGTGAACACTACAGAGATGGAAGAATGCTATGTGGTTCAGTGAACAAGTATCAGAGAAAAGATGAACTGGACAGTGACAAGAACATGAAGAGCTAGCAGAAGACAAGAAGGGGAAAACAGAACAACTTCTGCTTCATCTGTAAGATTAACAGAAACTTAAAACAAACCAAAGATATACTGTTATCAGCATCGTTGGCAATTAGACGCATTTGGGAAGGGGAAATAGTCTGATGGCACCGAGGAGGATGAGACAAGGACTGCCTATAGATAGGACAACGATGCAGAAAGAAACCTCGGAACAGAAAACACTGGGAAAGGAGACCACAAAGATGAGAGAACTGGAGGGAGAATCAAGAGGAACACGCGGGCTGGGCAGATCCCCGACAAACCGGGGGTTCTCAGGGCCGGCGGCCGGAGTGCCTGGCGCGGGTTGCCACGGGGCACCGGCGGCCCTGCCCGAAGGATGCTGAGCCCGGCGCCCGGGCTGAAGACGGTCCCCGAGCAGCCGTGGCGACAGCTCCGTGGGAGGGCCGGGCCGGGGCGGGTGCTGTGCCCTGCCGGGGAGCCGCCGTGCGTCCCGCGGGCGGCGGGACCGGGCAGGCGGGGCGGCCCGCAGGGGGGTACGGGGCGCCGGGAGCGACGCGCGAGGGACGCACAGACAACGGAGGGGTCGCGGGGGGAGGCTCCGTCCCGGTGGGTCGGGGGTCCTCGTACTCACTTTTTCTGGGGCGCCGGGTGCTTGTCCCTCCTGCCGGCCGCCGCGGACTGCTTGGGCCGCCGCCTGCGGGCCTGCAGGGCCAGCACTACCGGGAGAAGAGAACAGCCGGGAGCCGGCGTGAGCGGCAGCGGCGGCCGCGCAGCCCCCCCCGCTCCCGCCCGCCCGCCCGGCAGGCACAACGCGGTACCTTTGCGCGAGTTCATCGCCCCGCGCCGCGAGCTGCTCGGCGGGCGCGCCGCTCCCCGGCTCGCCCGGCTCCGTCCTTGGCTGCGCTCCCAGCCCCGCTCCCGGCCCCGCCGCCAGCAGCGACCGCGCGCCCGGCACCGTCCGGCAGCATCGGCACCGCCGCCCCGCGCCCGCCCCGCGCCGCCGCCGCCGCCGCGCAGGCGCGGCCCAGCCGGCGGGGCCGCGGCCGGAAAGGCGCGGGCGGGGCGGGGCGCGGCAGGTGGCGGCGGGCGGGCGCACCTGAGGCGGGAGCGGCCCGGCGGCCGCCGCCGAGGTGGGGCTTTGTCGGGCCGTCGAGCCAAATGGGAATTAATTTTGCCAAGTTTTGGTTCGTGGTCGGAGTAGCGGAGCGATCCGCCCTGTTGCTGTGCCACGTTGGGAGGTGTGGCAAGGGGCAGAAGAGAGAGGCGTCAGGCTCTCTCACGGCAGCAGCTGGGGCGAAATCAGCTTTAGCTTGTCCCGAAACCTGTGTGGGGTGAGATGCCAGAACCAATTAACCTCGTGGCCAAATCCAGGGAAATTAGATTTCCTTAATTCTGTTTCTCACTAAGTTGTTTGATTATCATGACGGACAACTCTTGGCAATTGGTTTTTTCCTGCCAACGGCATCTTGTTGCCCGTGGCACCAGACACTGCTCAGATTTGGCGTACTGATGACCCACGGAACACTGCCCCTTCTTACTTGAGCCGTGCTTGACAGAGTTATGACTGAAATTTTGTGCCATCTCTACCTTAATGCCCGGGGCCAAGTATGATCTGGGTCACATCCAAAGCTCCAGTCTAAGTGTGAGGCTTGTCTGGCTTATCTTCACGTGGCACTGGAATTCCAAGGCATAGTAACTGAAAGATAACAGGGATGGTCATTAAATTTTGAGGCAGAACCACCTCCCTAAATGGCAACACAAAGAATGCATAAGGATGATCCTAAAGGCAGCTGCAGTCAAGGCATTATGAGAGTGAAGGGAACTAGCAGTAATTGCTGGTCTTAAGTAATTGGATCACTGAGATTTCATCTAAACAGAAAATTGAATCTGTAGGTCTGGTTAGTTCAGCTTAGGAGGGGTAGAGCCACAGAAAGATAAAGCTAGACAACCCAAAAAGGAGGCACTACACTGTATAATGCTTTTTTGTCTGTCTAGAGAGCCTGGTGAACAGAAAACAATAGGATGATGAAGTTTCTAAACTGCAGTTCTCATGAGGCACCCCAGCTGCATTTGTAAATCAAAACATTTTCTGTGTCCCATCCTCCATCATAAAAGTACAAAGGAAATAAACATTTCCAGTATAAACTGCTACCAGTAATATGCAACGCTGGTAGGTTACATTTCTCCCTTACTGTAGTTAGTCTTTTAGTTCAGTGTGATAGATTAGGTAACAGAAGGCTTTATTGAAATTTCGAAAGCTTTCTGCCAAGAAAGTTTAGGTGCATGAAAATTAATAATAGCTGGATGTTAAGAAAGCAAACTATGTATTTAATCATTGTTTCCAGGCTAATTTTAGCTTCGCTGGTTAAATTGTGGGCCTGCATGAATACTTGTTCCTGTGTAGAGAGTGAGAGAGACAAGCAGCTGATGATGGAGGAAACAGTATGACTTGCTTTTTTGCTTTTTCAGGGCAGAGCTGCATTAAAGTTGTATTGTAACTATGGTTTCTGCTCTAGAGCCATAGCTATGGCTCTAGAGCAGAAACCATACCAGGGTCCTGATCATCTTTTCAGCCAGTAACTTGTGTGCCATTCTATTTACTTCAGCAGGAATTTTATATGTAGAACTGATTGGACAATTGAGTATTAGATAAGTACAGGGAGCTTTGCTTACATCAACAGGATTATAAATCCACCAGATCTGGAGTCAGGAAGGAATTTCCCTCACAAGCATAATGTCAGCAACATAATCAGGGCAAGGGAACAATCTGCCAGCACACAGAGAAAGGAATTGTTAGGACCAGGTGGGTGTATACTACACACACAATTTCACTCAGTTCTAGTGGAACCATATTTTGGAACTGTATTTTATCAGGGTTTTGTTGTTTTCTTCCTCCCCTACCTTGCCAAGCATCACTCAGAGGATGATCATGCAGAAGTGCAAAAAAATCACTGAGACTCTATGTATGTATAGAGGATTACCATGTGCAATTAACTGACTGGAGAGTAAATTAAGGTCAGTAGATGTTAAGCATATTTCAGAGAATGAAAAAATAAAAACCAACAAACCCCCACCCAATTTCTCAGACTCAAGAGAATTACTCCCTGAGAACACAAATAGTAAATGAAATTTTAAAAAACTAAAAGAGTAAAAAAAGAGTAATTTTATTTATGCGCTTGTTAAGAAAGAGTCTACCCTGTTTATTTGAATCCATTCATTTCAGGGAAATTTTCCATCTTCATTTAAATATACATCTTTTTCAAAAGGAAATTATGAGCCAAGAGAGAAGACAGACTAAATAGCAAAAGGCAGCATTTGCAAAATCAGTGTACAGCATAAAGGTGGACTGAGCCAGAATGTATCTGCCTGTCTCTCTCTGAACACTCTATGGGAACAGGTGTCTGAGTTGTTGCAGGAATTACCATAGAGCTCACTCACTCAGGGGAAAGGCATTAGGTTTAGGTGATATGACCTATGCTGACGGGAGGGACAACAGCAGATTTAGGTGATCTTAGGTGCAAACATCAGGATAGAAGAAGAATGAGTATCAAATTATGGAATGGTATTTTTGCCTGTCTATAATATAGTTTGGACCTGATACCCACAAATGTTTTGTTTGTTTCCTCTTGACCTAGCTTTAAAATATTCCCTTACTTATAAAAACTAACTTTTCCTTTTGTACAGAATAAGAAGTTACCTAGCAGCAGTCCTGTAAACATGATACTGTCATCCATCTGAGAATAACTGAAAATTCTTCCTTGAGCAGAGGGATGTTAGAAAATTTTGCCCTGATTTCTGTACCACTTCCTTTTAGCGCTGCTTTTCCCACTCTGTAGTAGCATGGGCTCATATCCTTATTTTTCCACTTCTCAGAAATCAGAATATGAGCAAACTTCATGCTGCTCTTGCACAGAATGGAACAAACATGAAATTACACATAAGGAAGAGAAAGAAGAAAAAACAACAAAATGATAAGTGGTGGAAAAAGGAAAAAGAAAAATGTAGTGGAAGAAAATTCCCAATTACAGGCGAGCTCTCATTCATATGCAAGTCCAGCCTTCTCATCCTCTCGCCTTTCATTGTTGTCTCTTGTTCTTTCAGTTCCCACCCCCATTCTGAATTTCTTTAAGTATGACACACCCAAGCAGGCATACAAACAATGAGTCTGTCCTTCTCTTGCTCACTTGAAGAATTTTCTGTCGACCAAAGAGGGTTTTTTCCTCCTCTAGTGTGTAAACAAAGCAAAGAGGACAATTCTCAGCTTGGTTTTGAGCAACACAGACAACAATCTTACAGATAGGAAGGATTAAGCAACAGTAACTAAGTAGCCGAGTTTCTTGTAAGGTCAAGACTATTGGCTCATCAGTGGCTGAGTATAACCAGTTAACATTAATAGAAGCATTGCACAAGTTAAACAAGAAAAGTAGGCTGTTATCTCGGTAGTGTAATGAGAAAAAATAGCAGGAAGCATGAGTCGGGATTTCCAAAAAAACCAGGAGGTTAGAAATTCCTCAGTTTAGATTCCTGGCTCGTTCACTGATTCACTGTGCCCTTCCTAAAGCAAATTACATGACTCACATGACTAATTTTCTTCATCTATAAAATGGTGCATGCCAGCTACACAGAGTTTACACTGGTAGAGAACTCTTGTTTATCAAGTTAATTTGGATTAGTAATAAAAGAAGAAAGACATGAAGGACAAAGCAGACCGGTTTAACACCAATTTGACATGAAATTAAAGACTAACCTGTGCCCAGAAATAGCTGCATCAACCCAGATATGTATTGAATGTTGTCTAAAATAGGGCATGAACTGGCATGACTTAACTCAGATCTGAAATAGAATTGAAACAGACGCTGGCAATATTTTTATGAAAATATTTCTTCTAGTGTTGAAGCACTCAGGTTTTCAGAATGACTCATTCCAGCTTCCCCCATTACTTCCAGCAGGCTCCCAAACACCCCTTCAATTAAACTTCCTCCAGTTTCCTGGGTCCTTGTCTTAAATTTCTTCATTAGACACCACTCCTGGTTCCTAGCTCTTTACCCGCCTTGCCCTTCTCATCTTGACCTGCATCATCTCCTTTTACAAATATATTGTCTTTTTTTATTATTATTCTGTTTAAATTGGATGGTTTCTTCCTTCATGCTGATTAGAGGTCAGCAAGGGAAGAAAGGACCACTGAAAAATTAGCAACTGCTCTCACTTTTCTGTTCAACCTCAACACAAGGAATTATAGCAAAAGTTTCTCAGCAGTGATGCAGTGGTGTTTTAGATTCACTCCTACTATTTCTTTCTGATTGGCAACTATGCAGTCTGGTTGTGCATGTGAGAGAATCATCTGCTAAGTAAGCATGGAATATTTTCAGACTTAATTATTAAACACTCACATGTCTCCAACATGCGCAAAATACTGTTTTACAAATTCTCATAATTTGCCCACATTTAAGCGTGTTTTCCTAAGGATTTCAATGGCACATCTTTGATATTAAGGCCTTTCTGTGAAATCTCAGCCTCCTACTCAAAGGTAGGGATTGCCAACCAGTGAGATGAGAATCCATTAGAAATCAGATGCAGAGCTTATCCCGTTTCCCTTTCTCTACACTTGGACTACATGAACAACAGTCACAATGAAAACAATAAGGGACAAACCATAAGCTTAAGCGTAATGTAAGAGGAAGCAATGGACTCATTTTCTCTGGAAGAATAGTTTCTTTCTTCCCTGTAATCTCCCCTGTACTTTTACTTGATACAAGATGTTTTCACAGCCTCCAGAAAAATCAGGCACCAGCTGACTAGTAGGATGATGCCATGTTATGTCAGTAGTACCCCAAACGTCCTTTCTTCACACATCCTGCAGTGTGACATTGCTACAACGCCCTTGCCAACACCCTTCTGGGAAATTAACAGCCATTACCCCACTGCTGCTCAGTGAGGACCAGTGTTCATTTACAAACTTTCAGATTACAATGCATTCTGAAATAAACTTCTGTTAGGGGAATGGCCAGTAAAGAAGCACTGGCCAAACAAGTTTGTCTGGGTACAGTTCCAGAGTTTCATCTTGACAGCAGATTTGTCCTCTTTCATAGGAAGCAACCATTTGGTAAAGGGTGGCTCAGTTACACTGGCAACGTGCATTAGTGGCTACAGTTATCAGTATACTATTGTTTGCCATTAATGCACAGTACATTGCCTCTTTTGCTTAATTAGTTTTGACTGCTTACTGAATCCAAGGAACTACTGGGCTAGAGGGGCATTTCCAAGAAGTAGCTGAGGATTCTTTTCATATTTTCAAAGCAGCATTCTTTTAAAAGTATCAATTATTTCATTACTCAGCATGGGATATTTCATTCCATATGATTAAAGTTTTACAAAGTTAACAGTAACTGGATCTTACGAAGTGAAATGTCAGCCAGCTTCATAGTCATAGGCACTACCAGCCTGGTTCATAACTGGTATGAACTAGCCATTCAGTTTCATTCTGTCTGCATAGGTCTATAACATATCTATACCATGTAAAACAGCAACAGGATTTTTTTCAAAAGCAGAAAATCTTACAGCTAATTGTTAAAATAAAAGTAGAAATAGCTTAACTTGTTAGCCAACCTTGTTAGCCTTCACAAAGAGCACACATGAATGAACCTTGTTATTTTCAAGGAGCTGAAGAAAGACTGATTATCCACCTCTAGGCATGGGAAATTCCCTGTGCTCCTACAGGATGTGTAACATCAAATCACAGTGAAAATATTATAAACAGTCAGCTATGTTCATTCAAAGCACAGAGAATTAATCTACTGCAATTTGGCTTCATGCATTGTTTCTAAGAAATTAATTCCGTGGGCTTGATTTTTTGGGTTTGATTTAATCATGTTTTACGCCCACTTTGCCATTCATTGTAGTAACACAAATGACTGTGGTAGGAAATATTCACATGCTTCTGCCTTCAGACCTGCAAACTATTATAATAAACATTAAGAATGTAAATATTGTCACCAAAGAGTATGTCTTCAGTGCACTCTTTACTCAAGTCAGGCCTTTAAAATCACTACACTGTTAGAATATATTCACACAATAAGTCTGTCTATTTACATTACAGTAACTTCTAAACCATGAAGATTTTTACTAATTTTCCAGAACACTCAGTGCCTTCCTAGCAGGGCTGCCCTGGTACAGATAAACCACAAAACTAAAGAATTATGGGTATTTCAGTTCCTAGTGAGGAAGAAATCCATTGTAGGACAATGATTTCTTCCTTGTTCAGATACCTGACTTTAACTTGTTTTGAAAATAAGGGGAGTTATTTTTTTCAAACACTAGATGCAATAGGTATATAAGTCCGTTTCCTAAAACCTCCTCCTCTGTCCTAACTTATGCATTATTGTTAAAGTAAGCACAAAATTGCAGAAACCTGCAGAAAAAAACAGAATGGCAAGAACCAATTGCAAAATGGTGATAGAATGTGTAACTGATTAGTTGATGGTAGGATACATCCAAAGCAACCTGTTTATCAATATGCTTGGCACTATTTGCATTCAGTGGAACAATGCACTGGACCATTTATATGGGAACAGAAGCAAGAAATGATACTGCAAACTCAACACATTCACAGCATGCCTCTTATCATTTAAAATGCAGGAGAACTGAGTGCCTTTTCTGTCTCTTCCTTTGAACTGTAGTTGAAATCCATGCGGAAATATGATAATGTTGATAGTTTTTAGTACACACCAATTTTTCTAAGGCTCTTCTGGTTATAATAACAATGGTTGGACTTGATGATCTTAAAGGTCTTTTCCAACCTAAACAATTCTAAGAGACTATCTTTGCCTGCCCTGATCAAATTTTTGAATAAGGCTCCTTGTCCTCTCTTTTCCCCAAAGTAATACACAGTTCAAGATTAAGAACTCTGTTAGTAACTAAAGTACTGTGTGAAATAGTACTGGGAATTTGCCTACAAATAAAAAAAAATGCAGAAATCTTATTTGCAGTGAAATCAATTTCAATTGCAATGGAAGTCTGCATTGCCAGCATACTCTTACCCTTTTCTCTAGAGTTAACCTGGTCCTCATATAAAAGAATTACATATGTCCAAATAGTCTTTCATTTCAGGAGTTAATGATTGGCTATTACTCTTAAAAATCTGGTTCTTCTTCTAGCCAGCTGAAGAACCTGATTATGGGAAATATATGTCCCCTGTATATCACCTGGTAAAAACATGGGTGCTACAGTTTATCGGACATGAGGGGAAAGACCAACTCAAGAAACTGTTCTTGATTTTCCAGTTGTTCTCTAAACAATTGGCAACTACTTCTCATCTCCCTTTTCAAACTCAAGATGCACATTAGGCCCGCCCATGTCCAAGGTTTATTTGCAGCAAGTTATCCTTGAATCTTTGTTGGTTTTGTTTTGTTGGGATTTTTTAGTTGTTGTTGGATAAGGGTCCCTTTCACCAAATGAATTCTGATTTGGCCCACAGAGAGAAGAAAATAAGTATCACCCTGTAACACTTTGTATCATGCTGAGCCTTAAATTAATATTTTATGTGCCCCCTGTGCTTTCATTTCATCTCTTTTTTCTGTTCAGAAACAGTTGTATCCCTTGCTGCCAGTGTACAGAGCCTATAGTATTTCATATTAATGCATTCTTACACAGAGACTCTGATGGTTAGGGAGGCCGTGGCTGCGGGATGGGAGCTGTCAGATAAAAGGGATGTTTACCAGTTAAGGTTTCAAACAGCAGTGCCATGAGAATATATTAATCAGTTGGAGATCCCAGACTGCAAGAGGAAACAACTTTTCCTAGTATCTGGTAGAAGACCATTTTAGTCTAGCAATTAGCCAACCACTGAATGGAGAGAGACAGTAAACTGTAAAACAGATACAGGGAGTTCTCTCCAACAATTTCACTGACTCGTGTGATTTTCCTCATATTTCAGTCATTTGTAAGACTCATCAAGCAAGAACAGGGAAAATACACAGTTGAACATTAAAAGGATCCTGAATTATAATGCTAAGGCTAGCTAAAAATAAATCTGATTCTTATCTTTTTGGCTGGAAGGCATCCTGTGAACTAAAAGAGACAAGAGATCAGACACAGCAAATACAAAATTATTTCTTCACTTAACACAAGTGGGATTTAGTATGGGGACTCCCTGGAACAGTGCTTTGATGCTAGTACTTGTGTGACACTCACAAAATTCAGGTGTAGATAAAAAGATAGGCACTTGGTTCTCACTAAGCATCTGATCCCAGCTTTCAGTAAGTTTAATAGTTACCAGTTAAATCATGCCTAGAAAAAAATGTTAATTGCATAGGTAAATTTTCACCAGTTGGAATTTATATTGGATTCTATGTGCACATACCCAATTGAATAAAGGTCCCGGGGGAAAAAGGAGACAGAAGTTACAACTCCTGTCCTTAACCAAAGAAACAGTCCTATTACACCATCTGCTATCCCCCTTACTAAATAATACCTGCACAGGTAATGTTGTGATGATGCTGTAATCCTATCCATTTTACGCAGTGGCTGTTACCAGTTCTGTTTTTGTGTGAGTCTGTCCTTTGTAATGTCAGGGTCTCCGTCCATTAGGTTGTTTTTGAGACCTGCTCTGCTTCGCAGTTACCACTTCCCTACCTCTGCTGCAGGAATTTCTTACAGTACAGCCCTTTTTGCCCCAGTCTAAAATCTGATACAAGCTGTTCTGCCTCAAAAGCTGTCCAAAGTGAGTGGACACACAGATGTACTTTCTTTTTCTGATAGTGAATGACTCCCTGCTTGATTCTTTTATTATCAGATTTACAAAAAGTGTTTATCTGTAAGAGTTTGCCACCCTGAATTATCTTTTTTCCTGTGCTCACCCTAGAGGACCACTGGAAGGTTGTGCAAGTCTCCAGCTAGCTCACAGCTGTATAAGCAGGCCTACGTTAGCTCTAAATGAGCTAGTCTGGGTACTACAGCAGCAGCCTGTTATTGGGGACCTGTGGTTACTCTGTGCTAAATTAGTGAATTAATGAACTAGTAACCTAGAAAATTAGCAGGCTACACTGCTTGATAAATGCAAGTCAACCAGCTAAAATTAGTTTCAATTTGTTAGGACAATCTGTAGTTACTCAAGACCTACAGAGCTGAGAACTGTATCTGTGATCTTGGACCTTAAATTACACTCTGCCATACAGCAATACATTACAGTCTCATTGGCCAGTAGAGCACTGAGTCGATCTGAAATTCAGGACCCAGAATCCCCAGCTATTTCTCAGCCTTACTGTGAAATGAAATCCAGCCAGGCTTGACCTTCTCCACCACCTGGTTTCATGGCTGGAATAATAATTGGGCATGAGGCCAGAAAGCAGCAATGCTGTGCTCTGGTATGGTCTCTGATCTGGAGGAACTAAGGAACTAGGGTTTGGTTATACTGAGCAGCACAACACTTTGCAGTTTAGGCTGGACTTGAGAAAGTTTAGACTGTTTTAGATTAATCGTGTGTTTGTTGAATACTGTGTGTATAAAAACCTTTTTTTTCTAAATTTAATCACTGCTTAATCATGCTTCCCCAGCAGACAGTAAAAGAGCATAAACACTTTAGATTCTTTCCCAGTTTTCCTTAAAATAGTGTACCATTAATTTCCTGTTTCTTAAGAGTTATTTTGGACAGGTTTCTAGGCTTGACCTCTGGATAATCATCCCTCTTTGTATATAGCAGCATTTCACCCCATAGATTTAAGCACTTAGACTATAAAACATCTTTATTTTTACCACACTCATCTTTTAAGGAAGGTTTAATTTAATTAATGAGGTCACAGTACCCTAACTCCCAACTTCTGTTTGCAATGTCCAGAAACTTTGTAAAAAAAGCTATCTGTATCGTGTTTGTTGTCATGCTGCATTTATGTTTGTTTCCTAAGCAATACAACAAAGACATCTATTAATGAAGAGCAGATACTCACAGTCAACCACAGACACAGTTTTTAAATCAAGTAGCATTTAATTAAATTGGAACATCATCCTTTTGTAGGGCCCAAAGTGTGGAACCTAAACAGAGATATATGTCAAATTGCTCTTCTTTGAGTAAGTACTATAGCTTGCAAGACAGTAATTTTAAAACGTCAAGAAACATTAGCACCAGAACATAAATGCCAGAAATTTTTAGTTAAGTTTTTAGAGTTTTCACGCTAAATAACTTATTCATCTCATAACTCGTTTAACCTCCTTCTTAATTTCTTTTTCTGAAGTGGAAAATTATTTGTTTCTACTAAGTGCAAGCAACCCCATACTCTAAGTTAATTAAAACATCTACATGAAACATCCATAAAGCTATCTTAATTGGTTTTTTACTCCTGTTTTAATTTTTAGTGAGACTTCTATTAGTATTTTCTTAGCATATGTTCCAAGAAAACAAGATTTGTATGAAGGGTTGGTCTCCCTCTGATATATTCTTAATTAATTGCCTAATTTCAAATGAAGCTGGCAGAGGGTTCGTCTGCCAGTTATTAAGTCTCAAAGTTACTGTGAGGACACTAGGGAGAGCCATGACTAATGTATCTCTGGACAGCAAATGAAGGAGAATTGAGAAGCCTTCTACTCTATTTGGCAGAATTTGAATGAGTCAACCCATTCTCCTACTGTGGTCTCGGCAACAAGCTGGGAAAAGGCAAGCAGAGGGTCTACAAATGATGTACAAATGACTAGAATGTTGTACAAATTACTGGAATAGAAGGTGGGGGGAAGGCATCTGAGATATAGAAGGGAGCTGAGGGTATTGGAAGGAGGTAGAGGAAGCAAAGAGAAAGACTGGAAGAATATTTTGATGGCTTCCTGGTGGGAATTTGTAATGAACACACAATACAAATTTATCAAAAAACAACCTACATTGGCTTTACTACTCATGAAACACAGTAGTGGTTTCATAGTTCAGCAGTCTTATTTTTAAAGGAACCTGTCTGAAGATAAATTATTTTCAGCTAATGAACACATTGTGATTTATATGTAAGAGAGATTTTAGAAGGGACATTGAATTCTATGCCTTTGTTCTGATTGCGAGAGGGAAGAAAAATTGCAAAGTTATGATTTTACGATAATACTTTCTAATTTGCACCAAGTTCAACACTTTCTCATTTACTCTCTCATTCTTCCCAATGTCTGAATCTGTTCATATTTTTACCAGTGTGTACAAATATATCTGAACTCAAACAAATGGAGACCTTTTGTGGGTATTCTTGGCTCAGAAAGTACACCTGCCTCTAGGTCAGTTATGTGAACCATACAGACTTAGAGCAGAAAATCAGAATTTACCATCTTGTTTTTTAAAGCAAATAATGGATTTGTTAGTCTGAACTGCAGCTTTGTTTAAGACACATTGTTTCAGCTGCAGCTATGCAGTGACTCAAGCTGCCTACTTGTTGAGTGTGTGTTTATGTGGCAAACCTTGCTGAGAAAAACTGAGCATGCCTTTATCAATATGCTGTTATTGAGCATGGGGGGATTCAAGCTACTTGCCCTTGTAATTTTTGCAGGGTTTTTTAAAGTTATGAAAAATCCTGAACCTAAACTCCTTTAACTTGGATACCGCACTGTGAGCTTGTTGCCCTGAGCTGCCTGGAGCTGATCTAGATACCTGGAGCTAAACCCTTCTGAAAATCAGTCTGCAGTATTTTGTAGGGCATTTTTTTCTCAGTATCAGTTCAATGACAAATACTGTGTGCTGCTAGAGGATACAGATGCTGTTCACACACTACGTAAATGCATTTTGTAAAAATATGCACTTAGGAAGGTTTTTTTAAGGGATCTCTTCTGAATGCATCTAAGGAAATATGTGATTGAACAGCTCTGTAGAGAGATGCTTCAAAATGCGTTAAGAAGTTTTGGTGGTTTATTAGACTGCATGGTTGTCAGCAAGAGAGAAAGCATTGGAAATACAATGTATTTGTACATGATTATTCACGTTGTAATTGCCACTCTATCCTCAACTGTATTTCTGTAATAGGAAAAGTAACACCAAGAAAATGAGTGGCATTATTATTTGCAGACCTGCAGTGACTAACAGTGGCATGAAAACTTAATGGACCTATGAAAGAACACTCTGTCTGCAGAGGAGTGTGTTGTCCATAGGAAAGTCTCTGTACAGAAACTGCCCACACAGGGCTGCTGTGTGCTGTTACAGTGCAGCAGTGAGCACAGTACTTCTGTGGAGGCTGTTTACCTACCTCGGCTATGGTGATTTTCAAATGGGACTTTCATACTGCACTGGAAAGTTTTTCACACTTTCTCAGTTTGTAAAAGGCATGACTCTATTGTAAGGAGGTATGTAGAGCCAAATAGCTGCTGATTAATGCCTTCTGTTCTGTGCCTGGAGAATTTTATGGATTACAGTGAATAAAAGGCTAATTTGTCTCCTAAAGCATATGTTGATATGAATGTGATCACTTTTCTGCACTACCTAACTTGGGTTAATGGAGTGTTGCTTCAATGTATTGTATTTCTGGCATGTTCTGACTGTATCCATAATGTCTTTGTGTGGCCTGAACTTCCTATTCATTACAAATCGGTGAACAGCAGTAAGCAGTTCAACAAACAGATATTTCTTAAGCTGTCAAACTCAAAGTCTGAATAACCTGAAGAGAAGTGCAATCAGACCTGCCAACTGTAAACAATAAACATTGTTCTAAAACACAGAATGGCTTACAAATAAACTAAAACTGAAAAGTTAGGTTGACCTGCAGTTCAACTGTAGTTTATGAAAACATAAATACACAAAAGAGTGAAGGCAGCACCAGTACCTAGTAACAACTCCCTGCTTTTCTGCTTTTTCTCTTTTCTTTTTCTGTTGCTTTCATGCACAGTATAACACACTACAAGCATACAAAAGGAAAGGTCTGCAGGGTTCCCTGAATTGTTCCAGTCAACTCTCTTCATGTTCGACTGCTAAGTCCCATGCATAGAGATTAGAGGGAGATTGGAATAGACTTTAAAGTCTATGAAAAAGCTGAAGCAGCAGCAGAGCAAGAAGTAGGTGTTCATTGCTCCATGTAGAAGCCTGAAAATGTACAGGTACTCTCCCTGTTTGGCCCTTCCTTTCACCTTCTATCTGTAAGAAATTATTCTGAAATTTTGGGGTCTGCATACACTTATACCTGAAGTTGAAAGGATAATGTCAGTTTCTTTGTTAATTTTTCCTCCAGAATCTGCATTCTTCCAAACTGCTTTATCTGTTCCAGCAGTAGTTTCAGAATTACTTTGGACATAATGTTTTGTGCTGCACATTTCCATTTGATTTTCTGTAGCAGTATTTACTGAGGCTAGACACAAAAATGCCCAGACTTTCCAACCTGGAGCACCAGATTGCAATGATAGACTGGTCAATTTTTGTGTGTATGTGGTAGACACAGATCCACCCTTGCTTCTATTTCTACAGAATAAAGCCATCGATCCCAACTATTGTAGAATTTTTACCTGGACCCACACCCACAGGCAGCAGGCAAATACTGGTCAACAACAGAAAAAAATCACAATATATTAAGATGTTAATTTAGATATTATTTTAAAGAAAGGTTTTTATTCTTGAAAAAAGCAGTATGACTGGCAGTGAACCAATTATCAGGGAATAGAAAATAAGAAGCTGAGTTTATTAGTCAAGGCTGTCTGTCTTTCATAGCAATTCATCAAAAACATGCATGTGTTGGAAGCCCTAGAAAGATGAAAAGGTATCTTTTCAGTCCTGGAAGAGAAGACTGTCCTTTCAAGGATACAATGGTGCTTTTCAAAAGAGCAGTGACTGTGAAACTTGTCCATCAATGGTAGGCTCTTTTCAGAGCAAATCTTGCTCTACCGCTTTAGGTAGCTATTCTCTAACATTCTCAATTGACTAAAATTATTGTTGCATAAAACATCTGTAAATATTACTTCTTTAATATGAGTAAAAAACGGGAAAACCCAGATAAATTGCTTAAGCAACCACTTTCTGTTGAACCAGGCTCCTCCCTCACCACAAGTTAAGAAGGGAAAGAAAGAAAACTCTGGACTTCATTATTGAGGGCTTGCTTGTCTGACTTACCCCTGCTCAAATTGTGACTGGCCAACGGGACTTCAGCCAAAACCACTTCACCCCTCATTCTCTTTTCCCTGTTTTTTCTATTCCACTTCAACACACAGTTTCCACAGAAACAGAGCAGCACAAATAGCACAGGTTTTGGGTGCCTTTCTGGAGAAGTAAATGTAACAAAACAGTCTGCATGTAATGTCTCATTTTGATGAAAAACCTTATTAGATTCAGAGGTTATCTGGGTACTAAAAATTATATTTAGAATTCTCTCTCTTCTTTCTAAACCTTGTGTAGTAATTCCATGGATTGTCTGACAAACTGGCAGCAGAAATACGAATCTAATACTCTATTTTATCACTTGGTTTAGGGCTTTTTCAGATTTCTTTCCTCCCTACTATTCATCAGCAACATTGGCAAATGTCTAACAGAATAAATAGAACCAGATAAACCACTGTACCAGCCCAATATCCAGCTTCCACTGTGCCCCACAGCCAAGCTTAGTGTTACCCCTAACACTGCACTTGTTTCATAGCTACAGAGTAATTTTGTATACTGAAAAATACAGTGAAGATGGTTGCTCTCAGAACACATTCCATGTTCCCAGCTGACCACCTAGCAGGTACCTGAAAGGATTCAGGAATCTGCTCCCCATTCTTGCCTGCATAAGACACCTTATTTTTGTGCTCCTAGTATGGATGCACTGGCCCAGTGAATGCTCAGATAAAACAAGCTGCTGTGAAATGACACATTTAATATTACCTATTTCCTATTTGAAATCATGAACGTTTTCTGTACTGCTTCTACAGAGTAGTCTGAAGTCAGTTGTGCTTTGGTTGTCGAGCAGCCAGGAGGACCCAGGGATTACTCTTGCCTGTGCTAATAAGTTTGAACAACTCCATGTGTGAATGATGAATGCCAGAGGTCTTCTTCATATATCCCAGTATCTTCAGACAGCAGGAAAGTGATGGGTGATAGAAAGGTGAAGGATTACTTGTATTCTGGATTTTATTGTCTACATGCAGAATTAAGCACATAAAGAAGGAGTACTACATTGTGGCTATAATCTGGAAGTTAACCAAACTCAGGTACCAAGATTTTCTGTATGGATGATGAGAAATGAGATTTTAAAGTCATTCACAACTCTGAATAAAAAAACACCCCCAGGTATTCCCATAATCCATTTCAGTTTCACATCTGTGAATCTTTGATATGAATGCGGTGACTTCTAAACAGTTTTCAGTGGCCAGATCCAGCTGCACTGAGAAAAACAGGCATTTTACTAGGAGCTTAATAGGGTACAAAATTTCACAGCAATAACAGTGATCAAAGGCAGCTAAAATAATTCATGGAAAACCCAGTGTGACAGCAGGCACAGGCAAGGCAGGCAGGCATGTAAAGAGCACACTCTCCTACCCCGCAGGCCAGCACTCAAGCAGCATGAGCTGACAGGAGAGCTCATTTTCTCCCTCCACCTTTGTAGCCTTGGCTTTTCTTGCCATGTATGAGGCAGCAGCTTTGCTGCAAGAGAGGGTTGCACCCAGCATCACTCCCCATCCTCACTCTTCCGTGGCTCTCATCAGCCCTATAGGCAGCTCACACTTCAGTCTCTGTCCTGTCCCAGCTGTTTCCCTCCTCCTCTGCACAAATACACAGGAAGGTTTTCTCCCCTTTAAGGTCTTCTGAGATAATTGTGAATAGGGGCAGAAATATATAATTATTCCTCCAGCTCAGATTCCTATTTCATCTTATGTTTGCTCTTTACCATCCTTGCAAAAACTGAACACTGCCACTCAGTTCATCTGTGGGTGATCGCATCCTGTTTTGTCCACGCTGCTGCAGAGTTTTACAGCACCCCTGAATCAATTGTCTAATGGTGAAATTAAGGTAAAAAGAGAAAACATATTTCAGTTGCCTCCCAATCCTATGCTTAAGGTTGATTTTCTATAGTCATATACATTCTTAAATTAAAATCACCATGTAGAGCACATCATTAATTTTTTTAGAGACGAGAAGATTTGGTCAAAAAATCCCCTCTCTGCCTAAAATTCTGTCTGTCTAGATAAGATACTTTTCCACCTTTCCTCTACTGCCAACTAATCAACAAAAGGATTTAGAGATGAATTTGAAAAACAAGCAGCTCTTTCTTTTTAAAAAATAATGGGTGAAGGGAAAAGAGGAAGAATCAGCTTAAAGGTGATGGCTTATTAAAGTGCTATAAAATTTGATAATTTGTCTTCTTGGAAAACCCTTTATTGTCGTTATTTTTGAAAACAGTATGATTCATTATGGACTGTTCTCAAAATTCCTCAAAGAACCTTATCACTGAAATTGCATTGTGAATAAAATTCTGTATTTTAAAAAAAATCTCTTTTTCATAATATTATATTTTTAAATTTTGCATGGTAATGAGTTATCACCCCCACTTTTTGCTTCATGCAAGGCCTCAAAATAAGCATGAAAAATGCAAACAACCTACATATGAAAAATACATTAGGCTCTTAATAGTTCATTCATTTTAGTTCTCTTGGTGCTATTAGTGACAGGTGAAAATCAGACTAGTTAAGTGCAGCTGGTGCAAAGGGGTGTAAAATTACAACTTATCTGCCTAATTGGTCTGTGCCCCTGGGAGGCGTAAAACTGAAGAAGAGTGAGAGCAGTTATTGCTGCTCTATTTTATTAGCTTTTTTCTACAGACTGGGAACATCTCAACTTCGTACCTTAAGATTTTCAATGAGCATCTTTGGAGGAGATTGACTCAACATGCTCCTCACTTGCGTTCTCTTCCTAGCCAGATTTATGCTCCCATCTGCTGAGATGTGCTATCCTGATTTCCCCTCCTGGGGAGCCTGAGAATAGGAAGACATTACAAACTTATTACAGTTTGGTAATGGTCGGTCATATTTTTTTTCCACAAAAGAAACCTCCTTTAGATTACATTAAACAAAGTTCTATGGGAATGTACTGATACATTGTAATAGAGATTAGAAAACTATTTTAATGATACCACCCAATGGATATAGTAGATCACTTATAATGGAAAGGTTTTTAATTGTTAAACCAACCAGAGGGGAAAAAAGCTCAAGTTGCAGCCATATTATTATTTTCTTTTTATATTTTACACTATAACTCTTTATGTAAAAGGAGCACTTGACTAATGGAAAGAGAAAGGGGTCATGTCTGTGAGCCCTTTGCCAGCTTACACTTGGAAACCATGTTAAAGGTAGATCATAAAAGAAGGTGATTGAGCAAGCCACCTTCAGTGGTCTCTACTGATGGTCTCTGCCTGCCAGGGTGGATGAGTTTTATCTCTGAAGCAGAACTAGCATTTTCCTCCTTCCAGCCCCTGAACCATAGGAAGGGTGATCTCAATGATTCTGTCTGTAGACTCTTAGACACAGGCAGACAGTTCTTTAATACGTCAGAGAATGCTTGTTGGTATTGAGAAAGGAATAATAAACTTTTCTGAATATATTAGAAAACTTAGGAAACACATAGGAATGATCTTATTAAGCTATTTACCTTGTGGTAGCACCTGCAGGTCCTTCAAAATGCTGGTTCTTCAGTGTATGAGGTACTTCATACCACTCCAAATTCTATCTGAGCTGATGATGGTGGATGATAGATGAACACATAGTCAACAGGGAGAACTAAGAGAAGGGTAATTATCATACCAAGCATAGTTTTAAGATACAAACTATTTAATTACTGACAAGGATTTTGTAGACAAGGGGGTACTTAATGTAGGAATTTGGAGAAGGAAAAAATAAAGTAATTTAGGGAAGCTCACCTGCACAAGATAGAAGCAAGAAGTTACATGACAAAAAAGTTGGACCAATATGGGAATACAGCTAGAAAGCAGGACTCAGAGAACTGCTCAACTCCTTACAGAAGTATATGTGCTACCTTTGGTAGGCCATAAGCCCTGGCAGCAAAAAGCAGAAACCTAAAGGAAGCAAGAGATAACGGTGTGCTTGGGTGTGCTTTGGTATGCTTTGTTTATGAGAAACCATGCAAGACTGTACATGCTTGTGCAGGTCTGTGCTAGCCTATAGTTAAGTGATGTTACTAAGAAATATAGATATGGTTGTTAAGGTTGTTATTGCTTAAGCAAGTAGTTATTTTTAGCTATAGCTTAAAAGGTATAAATACTGAGCTCTAGAATCAATAGAACAGCTTCATACATTCAAACTATGGAGTCCACATCTCTATCGATTGCCATCAGACCAACGCATGAAAGAAATCTTGCTGAAGGTTTCCCTTAGCCAGATATTTTCAGCTAGACATTTTTGGGAGAGGTGAAGAAACAACTTTTCAACATACCACAGCCATAGTCAATGGTCAAATGACAGCAATGTTCAAATGACACATAGCTCTTTCTGTGTTGTCCCTTCCACTCAGACAGCCTGGAGTTGGTGATAGTCCTAGCACTGGCTTCCTCCATGACACTACAGCTGTCAGAAGTGTCATAATCTGCCTTGTCAATCACTAACCTCCATTGCTGTTTCCAGTCCACTTTTCACATCTCCTCAGAAGTGCACTGAGCCCATTCCTGATATCCCTACTGGTATCTAGTAGGTTAATTAAATTCCGCGTGTGAAGGCTGAACAAGGGTAAACTAAAGCTCTGTAGAAAAGACAAATATTTGATTCCCTAGGGCTTTATAAAAGAAATCTCTTATGAGTATCTCTCTATCTCTGCTCAGAACTAAGGAGAGCTGCATCTATGCGCCTTCTTTTTTTTCCCGATGGGGTCTTTTATAAGCTAATCACTGAGCAATGCATGCATACCTGGGATTTTTTAAATCTCAGTCAAAGTACTCCATTATGTTACTTTCTTATTCTACTCCAAGGTGAAAGGTAAGCACAATAGATGAGAAAATAAGTTACCCATATACATATACCAGTTGTAAGTCTCATCACATAAGAAGACTGTGAATACAATACAACTAGAGAATGAGAGGTATGATACACTAGATATTGGTATTAATAGCCTGGCTAATAGGAAGTCTGAGACACGTTGGGATTGGGACATGACACACAGGATCTTAAAAATAAGGACAAATCTATGTGTTGAAGTTAATGAAAATACCTTCCTTGCACCAGTGCTTAAAATAGAAAAGAGGGTAGAAGATGACATTCTGTCTATGTCAGAAAAGACTAATAGCACAGATCTGGCCTGGTTTTTAAACTGATTTGCATTAGGTACAGTGTAGGTTTTGAATGGTACTCGAACATTCCCTTGTCCTGGGACTAATGTTCAATGAGCTCAATGTGTTTCAGATGCCGGGGAGGCTCAGGAAGGCCACCATTCCGTGTGCACGATTACCCTCCTTTGGCTATAGCCGTCTTTTGGAAATTAAACTTTCGTTCTGCACCGTTGCACTTGTTCTGTAAATCATCGCCTGCCTACCCTAAACGCTTCGCAGAAGCCTGAGCAGGCCGGCGGCGACGGAAGCGTGGGCAGGAGCAGCCCCTCGACAGGTACCACCACCTGCCCCGGCTCCGCTCCCCCGCCCGGCGTCAGCGCGGCGGGGCCCGGCCGGGGGCGGGCGCAGCCCGGGGCCGCCTCCGCAGGCGCGGGGCTGGGGCGGGCTCGTTCCGCGCCGCCTCCGCTCCCGCCCCGCTGCGCTGACGCCCGGGCCGTCCTCCCCTGCCGGCGTGCGGGTAAGTGGCTCCCCCTCAGCGGCTCCTGCCTAGCGGCGGGCGGAGCCGCAGCCTTCCTCGGCAGCCGCGCAGGGCTCCGCGGCGGGGCCGGCTCTCCGCTCCCCGCCCGGGCGCGGGGCCGGAGAGGGCTCTGCCTTGGGGCAACTTTGCCTCCGCTGGCGCCAGGCTTTCCCCTGCCGCTCTCCGGTGGGAGCCGCGTGTTGCGGGCACCCCCGCGGCAGAGCCCTTCTTCTGGCCTCTCCCCCGTGCCCTGCCGGCCCCGGCGCGTCCTCCCGCCCTGCCCCGGCAGCCTGGGCGCTGGCAGCGGCTCTTCCGGCCCTGCCCCGGCAGCCTGGGCCCTGGCAGCGGCTCTTCCGGCCCGGCCCGGCGCCCGGAGCGCTGTGGCGGCGGCCCGGCCCGGCCCGGCCCGCGGGCTCTGAGAGCCGCTGCCCTCCCCGCCCGCGCCCTCCGCGCTGCCCCCGCCGCACGGTTGGCCTTGGGGCGCTGCTGCTGCCCCGTCGCCCTCTTCTCAGTCGCCTTTTAATCCCACGTGCCTCGTCTCATGAGAAAGCGGCTTCGTACCCGGCGCTGCCGTGCTCCGGCTCTGTTACTTAGTGCCCTGCAGCCCCCGCCGTGCCTGCTTGACGGGGACCGCGCCAGGAGTAATCAATCGCTCGGCGTTTCTTGTGGCGGAAAATCAAGTGTTTGTAGTAGTAAAATCAGTCTCCGTTGAAACATTGAAATTGCTGCGGAGCTGATGTTTATGCAGATTCTGGCGTTTATGGAAACACCTTTTAGGAAAAGGGCCGAGACAGTTGAGCAGCGGTAATAAGCGCCTCTCACAAGCAATCTGCACAAGCGAGGCAGTGTGTGCCCTGCTGGCTTCAACGTGCTCTTTCAAGCAATTATCCTGCAGAATTTATCCCCGATGATGGCTGCTCTTGGGCACAGGATAGTACGTTGTAGTATGTGAGTCACTCTTCTGCTGTGAATAGACTGTGTGTGACAACTTCAGAGTGTTTGTGCCCAAAATCGAATTCTTCTAACTGTTTCTATAATTCAAAAACTAGGGTATTACAGTGTTATTTAGGAAGCATGAGATTTCTCTTGTTACTACCTTTGGCAGGTGTCTCAGAGGATTTCACTGTGCTGAGTGCTATCTTGTTCACTGTGTGAAGATACAAGCCATCTAAAAGCCTTTTCCACTTCAGTGCTTTATAACCCAGCTTCTGTAAATTTTGGTACATGGGAAGAGAATCTGGAAGCAGTGGTGAATTGCTTCACTTGGTTATGACTTTTATTTATTGTTCTTCTTGAAAGCAGAGTTTTATTAACTTATTTGAAGACAGACTAAAATTGGTGCTTTCAGCTTGAAGGTACATTGTTTTGCTAGTTGTTCTGCTTTCTTGCGTGTATGTGTCTTGCCACTCTTCAGGTCATACATACATTTAATTTTACAAGTCTCTCCTTATTTCCCTTTTGTTCATTTATTTTTGTAGCATGCATTTTCAGTTCTTCATTTGAGCAAAACATTTTAGGTGTTTCTAAAACAGTCATTCCTGCCTCTTTACCCTAAGCTGGTGATCTCTTCAATGGGGAGTCCAGGCCATGAAGTCAGCAGTGGCTAACAGCTAACTGGTAACAACTAGTTAATAACCAAGCACATGCTGTTTATCAAGTAGTGGGACTTCCTTTAAAAACATACTCTTTAAAATTGGATAGATTATGCTATTTAGTGGCTGGAGAAATAATACAGGGTGATATATGCAGTTCTAAAATACTGCTCCCTCCCCAGATTAATTTCTCAGTAACAGCTGAATTCTGGTAATTTAGAAACTTGGTTGTTGTGGACAACATTGACAAGAATTCTTGACATGGGAAATTTAGTTTATTACCAGTTATCTTTTAATTACCAGTTGGCTAGTGATATACAGAGAAGACCACTACTTAAACACAGACTTGGGGAAAACTCCTTTCTTCCCCTTCTCTCTTTGGCCCCTCAGATTATGCTCTGTCCCTTGGACAAGGCAGTGGTAGTGCAGGAGGTTGGGGTTGGTACATGGAGGTTTCTTTCTGCTGCTCATTTCTTTTGCTCCCGTGTAGGTCCTCTCCACGGGCCCCTCAAGGGTGTCGCTGTCCCACCATGGGCACCTCCACAGGCCCCAGTCCCTTCAGGGGTGTCTCTGCTCCAGTGTGGAGAGCATCCTTCCAAGAGTGCATCTCCAGCTGTGTCCTCTTCTCCATGCTTCCCTGTGCCTTTTTGAGCACTCTGTCACGTGTCTCCTCCTGCGCTTTTTTGCATTTGCTGCTACTGGCAGCTTCTCTCTTTCACAGATAAACTGGAGCAGAGGCACCATGTGCTCATCCAAGGAGCTGGAGGATGGCAGGCAGTGGGTTCATGGAGCCAGCTGGAACTGGCCATGGCCCACACAGAGCAGTTAATGGCCTCCTCCCATGCAGCCCCTGCTACCAAAACCTGCACTTTATCCCCTGTGCACTCCTGTGCCTATTGGGTGATGCTGGAAGAAAGGTCCTATCCATGCTTAATTATAGGAACTCCACTTTCCTTTTATACACTTAAAAATAAGAACAAAGTTCTGTCCTGTAGCTTGCTAAATAGCAATAATGTGTTGTGTCACTAGGATGGTAATACTTTTGCAATTGTATTTATTTACATGTCCATCTGAGCAGTTGTGTTTGCTCCTATGTAACTGCTGATACCTGGGTCAGGGGCAGCTGCTTTCTCTAATGAGTGCATTCATATATGTTTTCATAATATTTTTTTTTCCATAAAAATTTTTTAAAGAGCTACTTTTCCTCTTCTTTTCAGACCTGAAGGCAGTGGTTCTGCTAACACAAAGGTGGCAGCTCTGAGCCCTATTCCACCAGCGTGAGTAGTCATGTTCTCCTCAGAGATTGTTAAATTTCTTTGTTGTTTTGTTTGTCTCACTGATTCAATGATTTTGGTATCTCAACCCTCTTACCTTTTGGGCTGAATTCATGCCACCTTGAGTTGAGAATGTGTGGCACTCTGTGTGTTGAAGAACACAGAAAAGGAAGACATGAGATTTCAAGTTTGGGAGAACTCAGCTATTCTCTCTCTCTCAGTCTTTGCAAGATGGAATGTTGGTAGAAAAGGGAATAATTGAGGGTAGTCATGTTTAAGAGAAGGCTTGGAAACAGTTCCTTAGGCACCAGACTGCTATTGACAGCAGAACCTGTGTGTGCACAGGCCTGGAGACAGCCATGGTAAGGGTGGTCAAGAGTGATAATGGTGATAAATGGTCAGTGTAGTACTGAATCTTGCTCTGCTGTACTGCAACATGCGTGGTGCCCTCATAATTCCTTCTTTCTCCCCAAGTACTTATTGTTTCTAGGTGTTCAAGATGTTTAACTTAAATGCAGAAGGTTTATGGTTTTCCTGAAAAATTGCAGGGGGCAGTATCCTTGGGGTGAAGTGACTATATATTGATATTGGTCTTAGCAGACAGAAAATAAGCCTTTCTTCTTCTTTCTCAGGGCTTCCTGTCCTACACTGTGCCTTAAACATGGAAACTATAGAAATGAATAGTGTATCCTTGAAACGTCCTCGCTCTGAGGACGATTTGGCCAATGCAGATGAAGTTAAAAGACAGAAGATCTTGGAGAAGTCTGAGGCAGGGAATGACTCTGGGCAGAGTATTGAGATTGTAACAGAACAACCCAAGGACATGAAAAGTGAAATAATCCCCAATGAGGAAAGTGAGGAGCAGGAAGAAGAAGAACTAGAGGACAGTGATGAAGATGGAGATCCAGAGAGCTTTGCAGACATGATGAAGCATGGACTGACAGAAAGCGATGTTGGCATAACTAAATTTGTTAGCTCTCATAAAGGGTTTTCTGGAATCTTAAAAGAGAGGTAACTCTTTGTCTTGTTGCATATGTTAATTCCTTGTGTAACACAGCTGTAGTTCTCCATTTTCCTTTTTTGACTCAGATTGCAGCTGGATTACATGAGGTTCATTACTTTTTTTCACTGCTGAGACTGAAAGAAAGGTTTAATTTGGGACTATTCTAGATTGTGGCTTGATTGTTTGATTTTGTTTGGTGTTTTGGGTTTTTGTTTGTTTGTTTCTTTGTTTGTGTTTGAGGTTTTGGTTTGTTTTTTTTAAATTTACTTTCCTGTCAAGTGGCACTCTGATGAAGGAAGCTGTGTATGAGTAGAGATACATGATTACAATGACCCTCACTATTTCCTTTGCTCTCTGGCAGCAGCACACATAAAACCTCATGCAGTACACCTGCCTTTTGTACCTCTCCTCAGTGCTGATACTGAAAAATGGCATTGAAACCATCCTTTTTTGGTTCTCTGTTCTGACTTTTTTGTCCTAATGTCTGTAAACAAGTATAGTTAGGCTTTAAATTATTATCTGCTCAGTTGTAATGTCATTTACATTGAAGGGAGTTTTAAAAGTCAGGATGTGGAATTTATTATATACATACATTATATATTTAATAAGATGTTTGGGGTTTAGTAGCTTTTTTAAATGAAACAGGTTTTTAAAATTAAAGAATAGCTTTGAATAAAACAAAATGCAAATACAAAAGCTCACTGAAGTGAGAATCACTGTTTCCCTGATTTAGCAAAGCAGTTAAGGTCAGTTTACACACTGAAAAGTTCCTGTGTTTAAATACTGGCGTCATATCTAGATAATTTTACATAATAAAATGATATCTACATATTATGTATGTATTTAATCTTTATGTGCAGCATTAAGAAGCTAGTGTAATCCTTCTCTGGGAAACATAATCTGTGCTGAACCTTCTTCTGGGAAATCTGCCAATTTGGTTGGCCAATTTTCTACAATTTGGTAGAAAATTTGTGGGTTTATGGGGTCCTTTTGGATCCACGTTTTTAACACCTATTATTAATTCATTCTTGGCATTCTTATGGTACCATCACTAGCATGTCTAGACAGCTACAGATAATACAAGAGAGAACACTTAACACTCCTCAGGAGGGAATTCCAAATATATACCAAATGGTGGATATCTGCACAGAGGGATGGCAAAAGGGGGCTTGGGGGAGGAACAGTAGAAAGCTTCCCATGGTGATGTTTTATTCATCTTCCAACATTGATAGAATAGGAATTATTTTCCCTTTTTTTTCCCCGGTTTGCTAGCAAATGCTTCTTAAAAATCATTTAGCAGTTGCAACATAAACCAACTGTGCTCTGTTATAGTTGAGCTGTTTTATTATTAGAGGTGAGCAACTGGATTGAAAATGTCACAGTAAAATTGTTTCTTGCTGTCATAAGAGTTT
The DNA here is from genome assembly GCA_910950805.1 of Acrocephalus scirpaceus scirpaceus. Classification (NCBI taxonomy): domain Eukaryota; kingdom Metazoa; phylum Chordata; class Aves; order Passeriformes; family Sylviidae; genus Acrocephalus; species Acrocephalus scirpaceus. Next base: position 13,370,522 of record OU383777.1, read on the forward strand.
GCAGAGTAACTTTATTTGAATGATGTTCTTTACAACTGAATATATGAACACAGCTGAATTTGTCCTGCCTTCTGTAGAGTGGCTAAAATGCACTTTATTTTGCTGGTTATTTGAAGTGACAGAGATAATGCAGTAGTTGATACAATGCAGTAGAGTCTTAATTGCCAGTAATGACTGGAATTGAGGATAAGCATTACTGATCTCTTCAAGCTAGTGAGAAAATGACTCAGAATAACTACAGCAGGTGTTTGGTGATCTGCAAAGAAGTCTGCTGTATTTGGATATGTGTTCCTATGGTATCCTTTTGAGGGGTCAGAACAGGTACAGCTTTCTCATAGTTAAGTTTGTTTTATGTGAATTGAATGACACGAATTCAGAGTTCTTCAGCAAATTCTGCTAACAAACAGCTTTTTTAGGAAAGGACTTTCTGTGATGTGGGACTTTTATTACAAATGTAATGCATGTTTCTTTCTATCAGATATTCAGACTTTGTTGTCCATGAAATAGGCAAAGATGGACGTGTGAGCCATTTAGATGACTTTTCTGTTCCAGTGGATGATGAGGTAAATTTTGAGGTAAAGATTCGGTAATGGCTATGCTTCCTAAAGCACCTTAAGCAAGAACATTTGCTCCATGAGGGTTATTGGATGTTTGTTTTTTCTCCCCAAATATGTATTAGGACCCATCAGAAGAAACATTTACAGTTTTGTCAGACGAAGACAAGCAGCGTTTAGAGGAGCTCCAGCTTTTTAAGAATAAGGAAACCAGTGTTGCCATAGAGGTAAAATTAATAAATGATATGAAGTTTGGGATGGTGGCAGAGACAGGCTGAGGGAGGGAGGCAGGGAGGGAGTGAGTAGAAGGTACACACTTTCTAATGCATATAAGGTATAAGAGCAATTTGAACATGATGTGACAGATAACACCAAACTGTGTCCAGTTTAGGGTTTAATTCTGTAAAGTCTTAGAGATGTACTTGAATTTATGCATGTGTGAGTTGTCACTTTGGTTTTAGTGAGACTGTACACAGTAACTTAAATATAGGTTTTAATTCCCATGGTGTGTAAATTATCTTGCAGTTCTTTGGTTTCCTGTCTAGTATTGTTTTAAAAATAAGGAGGTTTACATAAAACATCCGTCCTGATGAAACACTACTTTCAAGGTCAGTGTTTAGTGATTTAATAGAAAAGAAGATAAATATGGTCTTACGTAACAAGGAAGATAAGAAAATTAAATTAAAACCTTAATATTTTTAAACATTCAAATATTCCACATATTCAAAGAATAACTATTGAGCTAAATTTGGGTCATGGAGATGAGCAGAATTATATCTGGTAGTTTCAAATAAGCATTCACACATTAAATATTCTTATCTAGCTAATTTTTCCTTTAAGGCACCCTCCCCCTTTGTATTAATTTATTTGGTTTCTGCATGTATGTGTATTAATACAGGTAATTGAAGACACCAAAGAAAAAAGAACCACCATTCATCAGGCTGTGAAGTCCTTGTTTCCAGGACTGGAAACTAAAACAGAAGATCGAGATGGAAAGAAATACATTATTGCTTATCATGCTGCTGGGAAAAAAGCACTGGCAAGTAAGTTTCAGTATCACAGCAGATGGGTAAAGTAAATGCTAAAACTACCCCAAAGTAAAAATTGTTACTAAGTACTTCAAGTGAGCGTGCTTCCTAATGTAGTCTTGCTTCATTTTTTCCTCGTTTCAGCTGATGCTGTGCATCTAAAATGATGAGGACCACAAGAAATAGTTTAAATTTCTACTTTTTTTCTTTCCAAATAATTCATCCAGTACAACCATATTAGAAGAGGGAACATTATCTTCTACTTCAGTGGGAATAGGCAAAACAGAGGCTTTTTTTTCAGGATTTTTTGGATTTAATTTTCATGATCTTAACTGTGTGTGTAAGTGTGCATTGGGGATGTAAGAGGTTGTAGTTGGAAAATGTACATTAGATTGATAGAGGGTGTAATCTTTATTGTCTTTAAAATTCTCAATTACTTGAATAGAGACAAGCATCTTTTTGTTTTCTCAGAGTTATAGTTTCATATAAACATAGTTTATTTACCATGATTGTTACTTCTGTTTCCAAGGCTAATTATATTTGCAGAAAATTATCTTTTCACAGTTAATCTTTTGAAATAGTCAAAGTAATGAAGGATTTTCAAAATGAAGTATTATCCACTTTAATCTTGCAAAATACTGTTTTGGATACTGGGAATAAATTAATGTGTTTTATATCTTTTAACATTATAAAAATTTGTTGCTACTGTAAGTTTAGAGTATTACCTGCCTGCAGAATGGTGCACATTTAACTAAAGATACTAAGGTTTAGTTTAAATTGGTTGCACTCCTCTGTCATTTCAAACTACTACAAATGATGGTATGTAAACCTAACCCTTTAATTTTAAAGACAAAGGAGATGGAGGAAGGATAAGGAAATAAAGTAATATAAAATGGGAAATAAAATCATTTCCCCTTTAATTTGGTTGTTTGTTTAAGGCTTGTTGTAAGCAAATATGGGAATGTTGTATTTTTATTGGTCCAATTATCATGTGTTTATGTGTCTTATTTAGTCATGTTTAGAAAATGTGTATGTTTGCATGCTTTTTGCATGGAGTATGTATACTTACCAGCACAAAATTCTCCTCAGCCAGTTTTGTTCTCTGTTGGTTTGTGAAGGTTTTTCCTTCTGCTGCCTCTATTCTTTAACCACCACTACAGTCAAGTAGATGTTGTTAAGCTGATTTAGAGGATACTATATAAAAGAATTTAAGTATCTGAAATATGCCGAAAAAAATTTAGTGGTGTGTTTCTAGGATTAAAACATTATGTGGAGCACCATCTTGTAGAGAAGCATCTTCTATTTAAACTTGGATTCCCCAGCTGTGATGCTGCAGGCACCTGTGCATTTGTTGGTGGAGATGTGTCAGTTTCTGTGAGTGCGTGCAAATGCTTATGGATGGAAGATTGAAGTTACAGATGTAAAATGAAGATCCTTTTTAGTGAGGATTATATTTATCTTTCTTATTTATATAGCCACAAACATGTCTTAGTCGTGAATGGGCGCCCCAGACAAGAAACATTTCAGAAGTGTAGAATATTGGATTATTAGCTGATACCTGATTACTTTTGTTGATAACATAAAACATTACCAAACATGCTTCTTAAAATTTAAAATCCGAAGCTGCTTTGTGTCTGTAGTCCATTTACCCTCTAGATACTTAAAAGTGTCTTACTAAATTGTCAGTAAACTGTTGTTTCATCATTGTCCACAAATTAAGTTTGTTGCATCTCCGATTGAAGCTTTCTGTATGTTCACTGTTTGCCTCTGCACGATTCCATTCCATAATTGTCTAAATTGCTGTCATCCACCACCTAGCTGTTGGATGCTCCCTGAAGCATAAACAATCCCATAACCATAAACCTGCATGTTCACCTCTAAAAACCCTTTGGCAATCTAAAAATTAAATGCTACTCTTTTGTACTCTTTATGCTCTGCATTGGGACAGAGGTCAGAACTGCAACAGGTAAGAGATGTTGACATTTCATACTAACAAAAATGAAATGCCAACCATTACGACCTCCTAAATAGCAACAGGACTGGCCAAACCTGTAACAATTTCTTAAAAATCTCTACACATAAATATTATTTAAAATGCCCTGAAAGAGCCAAGAATTAGGCTTGTTCTACCTCTTTTTCATAGTGCAGTATAGGCAGTATTCATTTAGCGTAGAGAAAGTCTGCTAGTAATAAGTGATATGAATTATCAATTTTGACAGTACATGTTGACAACTATGGTAAATTTTCCATGGATTTCAGTTAGCCAAACCTTTGCCCTTCAGCCTGTATTTCAGGTAGTGCTATCTGTCTTTATACAACTTTAAAAGCATTTATCACACACCCTGCTATTAAAAAAAGCTTCCAAACCTTGAGTTTCAGCAAAAGGTTTGGAAATAGAATTTTATTGTCAAAAAGTGTAACATGACTCTGAAACACAGCAATAAGGACTGCAGTGTCCCACTGTTCCATCTACCCAGCTGAATACTTTGAAGTATCAGGTGAGGAATGGTTGAGTATCAGGACTGTGGCTGCAGCCTCCTTTGAATAGGGTCATTCATGGCTGTGATTCCCAAAGCGTAAGGAGCCCATTGGTCTGTATAGTACCTACAGAATCCTTTTAGTGTAGATCACATTAGGGCTCACTTCTTGAAGTGTGTTGAAATGACCACGTGCAAGATGTATTAGTTAAATATAAAGAATGGTTCCAGGTGCAGAAGGTTCTCCTTTGTGAATTGAGCTCTGTCTTGCTCTTCCTTTCTCATTGCTGAAATCTTCATGGAGAACCCTGCTCTTCCAACTGAATGCAGTGTTTCATTCACTGAGTTAAGAGTAGTGGTGGCTCAGAAGGGGAGACCAGCAGGAGCATGAGGTCTCCAGTTCAGGTCCTATGAAACTCTGTGGGAGGGGTGCTTGTGCTTAGAAACTGATGGTGCAAGACAAGAGATGCAGTAATTCTAAGTGACTAAAACCTCTACATATAGTGTTTTGTACTGTAGCATCCAAAATTATCTTTGCAGAAGTGTGTGCATCAATGGCAGCTTCTCAAAAATAAGCAAGAATTAAACATACTTTCTGTGTAGGTTATCTGGACTTTGTAAAACCAATGTGAAAAAACCCCCAGTATTTCTCAAGAACTTCCTTCCTGCATTGGTGTTTGTATATTGAAATAAGACTGGCTTTTTCAGTTAGCTTTTGCTGTTGTGAAAGATGCTTATGCCTTTTTTTACAAAACCAGGTATGTCTCCTTAGTGGCTAGCATGAGGACTTAAATAAGGGACTTCTTATTTAAAACAAAATGAATTCTTAGTTTTGTTCTGAAATAACAAGGAATTGATGAGCCTCAGAATTGAAGGAGCCTCAAAATTGGTTGCTAAACCTCTGTAGTCTCCCTTCCCATTAAATGCTATTGACAGTGGATTATTGGAAAGTGAAAGTTTTATCTCTGAGGCTTTTATTGTGCAAAGAACAGCTTAACAAATCATTGACAGTTTCCTTCTCCAGAAAATGTCAAATACTAGCGCAGAATTGTAAATCAATTGTTAGTCTGTGGGATCTGAAGTTATTTCAGCCTCTGGCCTTCTCTAAGCATGGCACCATACCTGCCATGGATTGTACATTAATGTCTCTCTTGTACCAGATTTCTTGCTCCCACTGGATTTTTAAGAAGAGCCATCTTAAAGCGGTTTTTTGAGCATGATTTTTTAGGGTTTTTTAGCGATATGATTCGTCATTCATTTTGCATGACACACAGAAAAAATACTACAGAAATAAAGAATATGTCTGTACTATAAATGATAATGGTAGTCTTCCCACAAACAGGGCTCCAGTGGTCCTCAACTATTAATTATAGAAGGAGATAGAAGAAACGTGGTGTAGCTTCTAATGCTGAAAGTCAGTATAATGATAATGTTTTTGAAAAAATTGATGAGGTGATACAGCAATTAAATGACTAGGGTATATTTTCAGATAATTTCATGAGGAAGGAACCGTCACTCTTTCATTCAGGATTTTCTAGGTGACAGAACTGATTAAAGAGAAGTTTACAGTCCAGTGGGAGGGGAAGTCTTTTCCAATGTGCTTTACAGCTTTTGCTGTCAGTAATTAACTCTTTCCTTTTCATTTTTTTTAAAGCAGATGAAAATTAGCAGAAATTGAATCTTGCATATTTAGAATAAATGTAGCTTCTATAGCAAATAAATTAATTTTTTTAAAAGTGACACTTTAACCTTTTTGCTTTTAAAGATCCAAGAAAGCACTCTTGGCCAAAATCTAGGGGAAGCTACTGCCATTTTGTACTTTACAAGGAGAACAAGGACACTATGGATGCCATAAATGTCCTATCCAAATTTTTAAGGTAAGGCTGTTGTTTCTGCCATCCTGGCTGGTGTGCAGCCCTTCCCTTCCATGTTTCTTGTTGCTGTAAATGCTATGCTTCAGAATTATGTAAGAGCAACACAAGTGATTGCTGTTCTCTAATTTGTAGACAGTTTAAAATGAAAAGTTACTTTAGAACATCAAATTTAAAACTTGAAAGAAGTTTTGTGAGGAGGTGAGAGTGGAACAAAATGAGCCTAAGAAATTTTAAAGACTACTCTACTGTTTCAATGGAAAAAGTCCAATTGACATTGGCTGATCTGAGAAAGATTTGGCAGCTGAAAGCCTCAATGTACGTAACCTGAATTAAAAGCCTTTTTTTCCCCCAGTGTGTAAATATATGCAAGTTTGTTATGAGCCTGTCAGATATTGTGATAATATTCTGATCAGTTCCTAAGCAGTTACAGTTGATAAACTGTTGTTCCATGTATTAATTTCTCCATGGCAACACAGGCTTAGTTCCTTTCACCCCATCAAGTGCAGAAACAAAAAGATTTGCCAAGGCGTGACATGAACACAGTGAATTGCAGAGGAAGAGCAGTTTTAAAATTGGGTCAGTTCAGTGATCTACTCGTAGGGAAATTTCCCCATTTCTCCCCTTCTTTTCCCTTTGCCCTTCTTGTCCAAACAAAATATTTGAAATCTAGACTGTAACGAGCTAACTACTTAGTATTGGTGTTGAGAACAGAATGGCAAGAGCATAGTTAGGTGGAAAACTGTATGTCATGGCAGTCCTGCTACCCCCTGGAGCCCTTAACTGGAATAACTGGAAATATTCCATCTAACACAGGCTGTAAAATACAAAGTGAAAAGGAAAGGAAATTTTTCTCTCAGGGAAAGGAGTGGATCAAATTTTAAATTCTCATACTCTCTCATAATGTGCAGGCATGGTATTCAAACAGACATGTTTGAAATTTAAGGAAGAAGTGGACATGATTCTTTTTTTTGTGAAGTTGGTGGTGGCTGTGCATTTGTGTATTGAGGGAATAATGTATATAAAGAAGTACTTCAAAGTTCATATTTTGAAAGCACTGTTGTGTTAAAAGTGAATTGTCTACATATAATTAAAACAGAAGTTTCCTTGTGTTTTATGTACTCATGGATGAGATTAGAAAATGTCACACACGTCACATTGTAATCCAGTTCTGAGGAATGTAGGTATATTTTTCTATTTTTCTGTTTTTAATTTATAAGATTAATAATTCTAAGCAATTATGCTGAAAACTGTTTGATCTGTTGCTATTTTAATATACATAATACTTGTTACTGTTGCTTTTAAGAGTGAAGCCAAACATATTTTCCTACATGGGAACTAAAGATAAAAGGGCTATAACAGTTCAAGAGATCGCTGTTCTCAGGTAAGTAAAAGTACAGTCTGGAGTAATTGCACTTCTGCTGTGGTAGCCTGGATATGTCACTAAGTACCTAAAAGACTCAGTGACACAAATGGCAGGTTCAGGTCCTGACCTTGTTAAGCACAGGTGTTAATGAAGGTGCCACATTCCTTTTGTATTCTGTGATTACTGCTGATATTTTCAGTCAGTGGTGCTCTGAGTCACAGGCTGGTTACGTGTACTTGGCTGAGGCAGTGGGACAGATTGCCTACGTGCTCTTAGGCTGCTTGGATCTCATGCAACAGCAGAAAAACAGAATGACATGGTGAAAATAATGTCCCACTTCCTTCCTGGCTTTTGTTTCCCCCTTTCTACAGCTAGAATCCTATTTTCTTTCTCACTGCACTCTCTGAACAGTGCCAGAGAAGGCTTACACTGCCCTCGTTCATCTGTGAATAGCCAGAAGGGGCAAAAAAATAAGGATTTTTTCCTGTCTTAACCTACTCCCTTAAGTCACCTTCTAAGAGAAAATAAAATTTACTGTGTCATATTCTAAGATAATTATATGGTTTCTGGGCACTTTAAATTAGTGTTACATCCATAACTGAGAATGACAGACATCTCCCAGTCATATATTACAATATCATTTTAGCTGGCTGGAATATCCTGCCTGCACTTCTTTTTTACAATTTTTTGAAAACTACATTCCTTGAGTGAGGAATTCACAGCTTGAAAGCCAGAGGTTTGATCAAATCCTTGTTAAAAGGAGAGCATCCACTACTGAACTGTTCATATATTTTCTCCAAGTGTTCTGTATGTGTGTGTTAGCACATATAAAAGGAAGTACTGATTTGTGACTTGTTAGAAGCCCCAGATTGGCACTGCTGCAAGGCAGCTTCACAAAGTGATAACAGTTAACCAAATGTGCCGTGTAGCCATCTCAGGTGCTGTTCCATTTACTCGTTAACTTACCACATTCAATGTTGTGTCCAAGAGGTCCAGAGTGCTCTAAGTATTGTGTGGTGTCTACTCAGTGGTGCCACAGCCCCCAACTCACCTGCACAGAAGAGGGGACATTGCCAGTTGCCAGCCTGCTGTAAGCTGAGTGTGCTGGCCCTGCTGGTTCATAAACTTCACTATCCTGGTAAAATTTTAGCAGAAGTGTCCAAGCAGCTTGGTGATGCACAGAACAGAGTATGCTTCCAAAAATACTAGCAACAAAAATGGCAGGTATCAGTGACAGATTGGATTCCATGTTCCTTCATCTGCACTAGGCATACACAGCAGCTAATTTTACTTAAATCTGTATTTATGACTGTGCTAACTGAGGTATATTCATGAAGTAGTTACTCAAATAACACAGAGTTCAGCTTGTGGGGTACTGTATACATCAATACTGCAATATACTTTTTTTGGAGTACATGTTTTAACATAGATGTGAAAAAGCAGTGCTAACATCTATCACAGGATATATTTTCTTTTGTATAAGTACCCTTAAGAATTATGTATTAATTCTTCTTCCTTTAGCTGTTTCATTAAATTATTTTGAAAAGGCAACTGTAGAAAATTGGAGAAACTAGGCTCACTGTTTTTCATTTTGTAATGGCAGCATTTCTGTATTTATCTGCTTTTCTAAGCATAGGTTAGTCACTGTTGTCTGTTTCTTTTTAGAATCACTGCACAAAGACTTGCTCATTTGAATAAATGTTTGATGAACTTCAAATTAGGAAATTTCAGTTACAAGAACCATCCACTGAAATTGGGAGAACTGCAAGGGAACCATTTCACTGTTGTTCTCCGGTAGGTATTTACATGGTTCAGTTAGAATTTTTTTTCTTTAAATAGATAAGCAATATCAGTGCAACTTTTTTTCCAAAAAAGAAGTCCTGTTGGCAGGAGACTGTTGAATTTGATGCATGCTATGTAATATTGATTTGAGCTTTAATATAACGGACATCTCAAAATAGCATAAATCCTTAATCTGTCTATAACTTTTTTTTTTTAATGCTAGAAACATAACAGGAACTGATGACCAGATAGAGCAAGCAATGCATTCACTCAGGGAAATTGGATTCATTAATTACTATGGAATGCAAAGATTTGGAACCACAGCTGTTCCTACTTATCAAATTGGCAGGTATATGTTGCTTTTATCCTCCCTCCCTCTTTTTTTTTTAATTTTATTCTTATCACCATGTAACTTTATGTATTTTTGGGAACATTTTTCTAACATATTGCCTGTACCAGTTTTAAATTTAGATTCAAGAAAACTGCTGAAGCAAGTTGAGAAAAAGATCTTTCTTGCATAATAGCACTACTTTTAATATTGCATAAGTCTAAACACTAATACTTATGTTTTTTATAAGTTGGCTAAATCCCTTTAAAACAGATTTAGTCAGTTCTTAATACACTTTCCTATTTGAATCCTAGAGCTATTCTGCAGAACAATTGGAATGAAGTAATGGATTTGATATTAAAACCACGACCAGGAGGTGAGAACTGAAAAAAATGATAGATCGTGTGTTTCTGCCTCTTCTCCAAAAACTGGATGTTTAGGAAAAACTTAAGCCAGTTTAGCAGTGGAGAAGCAATCTTCAGACTCTCCCGTTGTGTCTCACTTTCCTTGCTGTGCACTTTCTTGCAGTGGGGCTGAAAAAGGACCTGAATACTTAGGTTCTGCTCAAGCTCCATGTGAAGCCTTCCAACCTCAAGTGTTCTGTGATTCTGTTCATCTCTAATTACCATGACTGAAATTTTATTTTTTCAACTGTTTTAACAAAAGGTGAGCTGTATGCTGGTTTTGGTGTATGGCTAAAATATTTTTATTTTACGTCCTTGTTCTAGCTGAAAAGGGATACTTAGTCAAATGCAGAGAAGAATGGGCAAAGACTAAAGATCCAGCGGCAGCCCTCAAGAAACTACCTGTAAAAAGGTGCGTGGAAGGACAGCTTCTACGTGGACTCTTAAAGTATGGAATGAAGAACATAATCTCTGCATTTGGCATAGTGAGTGTAAAAGTTGGGTGGTATTTACTTGAATAAACATTGTTTTGGTGGTATCAGGATGAATTTAAAATAGACTCATTGATGCTTGATGAGTAGGTTATGTTTAAAAACCTTTACATTTATCCTGCCTTTTTGCTGGAAGTACTGCTGCGTAGTAACTGATGACATCTCTAATTAATGTATGCATAATGAGCTTTCCAATTTATACAACAATCTCTGGTATGTGGGAAGCAATACAGTTATACTTAGTAACTATGTAAAATACAGATCTGAGAATGGTGCAAATGTTCAGTTTCAGTGTTTTCCTGTTGCTTTAAAAGTATAAATCAAACTGGTGGTGGGCTAATGAATCATCCTGATATAGAGGTGATGGATCCACTTATCACTTTCAAGTGCTGTAATCAAGATTAAGTCTTTGGAGAAAATACCTCATCACTAGCAAACTATTGGGCCCATTGTAAGATCTGGGGGATAATTTCTTGTTTATGAAGAAGATAATTAGAATAACACTGTGCTTTCACAGCTGCAAAGTTTACTTAAGATTTCAGGAGGTTGAATATGAATTCAGTGTTTTATAATAGACCCATATGTTTGACCTGTAGAATTAAAAAAAAGGTGGTGGGTTTTTTTGTTTGTTTTTTTTTTTTTTTGTAAATTTAAGCACAGTTCTTCTTTGTGCAGATTTCAAATGTATAAAAGCATTATTTCTTCACATACCCTTTTCTCAAACAATGAACAAAAATCAAATATGTATACCAAGAAATTGTGTAAGTCTTTTTGCTGGATAAGGTAATATTTCAAATATACACCTTTTTGGTTATGGTTGTTAGAAAAACCAAAAAAATGTATCTTTCTGGTGTTTAATTTTTTTTTCTTTACCTCTAGATACCAAGGAATAATCGTTTAATGTATATTCATAGCTACCAGAGTTATGTGTGGAATAATATGGTGAGCAAGAGAATAGAAGAGTATGGGCTTAGAGCTGTACCAGGAGATCTCATACTTAAAGGAGGTAAAATCAGACAAAGCCAGTGATGCTGTATAGTTCAGATTCTTAAGAAAATAAGGCATGTAGCTGTTCGTCTGATACTGCTTACATGGTTTCTTTATCGCTCACCTATTTTAGCCCAGTGATATCTGAATCCATTGGCCTGTTTTAGACAGATTATAAGGAATTGGAAGTTAGGTATTACACTTCCATGAGCTATTTGTTAGCCTGTCTTTTCAAATAACTGGATAGGGAAGGGAGACTATAGAGGACTAATTATTCTCAAGAATGACCTCAAACCTGGTTGAGCTATGAAGAACTGCGGAAAGACATTACGAAGTTTTAACCATAGAAGTTTCTGATTGCATTAGTATCTTGTCAAGCAGAAGCTCCACTCAGTTAAAATTTTCTTCACTAGTATTTGTTCTGGCATTTCCTACAGTATTTCTCCTTTATGTACACCTGATACATGGAAGGGGGCTGTTCCTCTAGCAGTCCTTACTTCATGTAGCTTTAAGTCACTGGAAGCTAGGCTATGATTCTGCCAGTAACTGTGACAGCCTTGGAGGCTGTTACTTCTTTTCTTAGAAATGTTGTCTGTTAAGTGGAGATAAACCTTGGTTATCTTTCTCAGTTTAACCTTACTTCAATCAAAGGCTTCATTTTAAATTTAGCTGAAGTTAACTGTCACAGGCATCCATACTGGTAACTTCATTTTTCTGTCTTGACTGTAGCCACAGCTGTTCACATTGAAGAAGGAGATGTTGATAACTACACTATCCACGATGTAGTGATGCCATTGCCTGGATTTGATGTTATTTATCCAAAGCATAAAAGTAAGTCTGACTGTTAACTGAAATTTACTCTGAAAACATAAGTCTGCTTTAAGATACTTCTTAAAAGGATGACTGGATCTGCTCAACCTTGGTGACTTTTAAAGCAATGCATCACTTCAGATCTCTAAAACATTAATGTCAGCCTTTTGTTGCTGCCAGGGTGCTCTGCTCAGTCTCCTTCCCACTGGGAATCCCAGATGACAGCAGAGCAGAGTTTCTCACTAACCTGTACCACTGCAAGGAGTTAATCAGGTACAGGATTTTGTCCTTGACGAATTTCATGAGGTTCCTCTTGGCCCATTCCTCTAGTGTGCCTCAGTCCCTCTGAATGGCAGTCCTGTCCTTGCATGCGCTGAATGCCACCCCAGTTTAGTTTAGCCCACGGGTTGGTTGGAGTAAATTCCAGCTCTTCTCCACTATTTCACAGGACACATCTCAGTTCCTTGAGGAACTCTGATTTTAGGTAGAGCTGCAACCAGTAGTGACTATACTTTGAGATGCTGAGCTAGACAGCAGTTACCCACTCACCAGTCCACCCACTATAATGTTCTAACCTTGGACACAAAGATGCTGTGGGAATACATTGACAGCCTTGCTAAAGGCAAGGCAGGCAACAGTCCCTGCTCTCGCCTCATCCACAGGTAATAATTTCATCATAGAAGACAGTAAGGTTGGTGGGCTTTTTGCCTTTTCTCTTCCTTTTTCTCCCCCTTACTAAAACCAGTCATTGTGTGCCCAAAGAGGATTAACTCCGTTATTTTTCCCAGGGACCAGAGTGAGCCTGACTGGTCTGTAATTCCCTAATTATCTTTCCTGCTCTTTCTGAAGTTGGGTGTAATATTTGGTTTTCTGCGGTTGTCTGGGGCATCCCTAGATCTGCACATCTCCCTGAGACGATAGAAAAAAACTTCACCATCATGTGAACCAGCTCTCTCAGCCTGTATCTTCTCCCACTACTGGTAGTCCTCTCTTTCTTAACCCTGGTAGTCCCTCTCTTTCTTAACCTTGCCTCTAACAAGAGAGGCCTGGGGCACTTTGCTGGTCAAGGCTGAGGTAAAAGAGGCACTGAGACCATCAGCCTTTTGTCTGTCACTAGACCAGATGCCCTGTTTAGCTGCCCTGTTCAGTATTCTTTCATTCCTTATGTTGCAGCAGAACTCTTGTTGTTGGTCTTGGTGTCATTTGCTGCTTTCAGCTGTATCTGAGCTTTGACTTTCCTAACACCAGTTTTGGGTGCCTGAACAATGCTGATATAGTCCCTCTTTGTAGCTGGCCCTAGGTTTCACCTGCTCTATGTGTTCCTATAGATGAGGTTAGTCATGAGTACCCTGCACATTTTCCTCAATACTGGATTGAACTGTTCTTGTACTTGGTTGTCAAATTGTCAACTGATTTCTCGCTGCTGCTTTTTAATGAGAGAGTAATGGATAGTCTGGCCTTTTATTTTTAATTTTTTTTTTCCATATACCTGAGATTAGTCCTGTGAAGTCTAGAAATTTGGAAAGCATATATGAGATGGTATTTAAATGTCAATAAAGTATTTTGTAAATTTTGTTTTCAGATGAAATTTGATTTGATGCGTTATTTTTTACTGCCTCTACTAATCAGGGTGTAGAAGTAAACAGGTAATAAGATTTGCAGTAATTTTAAACTTCTGTGTAGCATTTATTGCATATATGCTGAAAACTACTAAGTGTAAGGGAAGGGAGCAGTCCATGAAAACAGGCTGTTTAAATTGGCCACACTACATTCTCTCCTATTAAATATTTTCCTTTCTTGCAGTTGGTGAGGCCTACAAGGAGATGCTGGTAGCTGACAACCTCGATATCAACAACATGAGGCATAAAATCAGAGATTACTCACTTTCTGGAGCATACAGAAAAATTATCATTCGGCCTCAGAATGTCAATTGGTGAGTGGGAGCATAAAGGAAATTACGCTTGAATTGACAGCCTAGAGTTTTATTTAAGTACAAAACAGCATGAGACTGATCCGTGGGACATCCACGGATGAATCTCACTGCACTTGTCTCGTGTTTTTAATGCAGCTGAGGTGGAACTATACCCTTATTTCTTCCTTGGTTCTCTCGTTCTGTGGTGGAGGAATATCAAGACATCATCTAGTTGTTCACTCCTTGCAAGGGCTTGCCTGAACACTTCATAGATAATTATTTATGTTGAAACAATGATAAATAATATTGAAAACAGGTTTTTTTTGTTGTCTTGCTATGAGAAAGTTGCTCTCCAATTACCTGTCAATCAGAAAAATTTGTATCACTTCAACCTACTAAATCATAGAGATACAGCCTAGTTTTCATATGGCAACTGAATAAATACCTTTTAAACAGGGAACTGTACAAATGTGTAGTAAGACATGATCATTGATGCATAGAATAAAATATAGAGGCTGTAGGAGGGAGCACAAAATTACAAATATTTATACACTTGAAACATCAGCACTAATTACTATATTAAGGTTATCTGGTTCCCAGTTAGTTTTTCGACCTCATGGTTACATATGGGATTTCTGTTAAATGAACGGCAGAAACCGTAGAATGTGTTTAAGCCCTTTCAGAGTTTGGATGTTTGAAAGGCTTCACTCCTGCTAGGTACTCTTAGAGTTGACACCACTCTTCCCTTAATTTCATGAGCTATATTACTTGTATACTTGGAAATTCTGGCAGCACACAAGGACAAACAGATGAGTTATGCCAAGAAACTTTTTGCTAACTTACAATTGCTTTTTAATAATCTTCATAAAACCAAAGCAAGTCTTCTACATAAAGCTCTACCTGCTATTTTGCCTAATTCAATTTCAGTTGTAAATGCCAAATTGCAGTAGTAATAATAAAGTATTGTAATAAATATATGTTTATATAAAATGTGTTAACCTAAATAATTTAAAATAATAAATGTTATGTATATTATAAAGGGAAGTTGTTGCATATGATGATCCCAAAATTCCATTATTTACTACGGATTTGGATAAACTGGAAGGAAAACCATTACCAGTTCTCCCTACAGGTAAGTTGATTTTTCTGCTGGTTTGCTAAATGGGAGTTTGATCTGGCTGTTGCTTTCAACTGGTACATATTGAAAGCTCCTTTAAGGAAGAGCTTTCATTTAACTGTTGACTGTTAAGCAATGGTAACAACGACCTCTAAAGCCAGGTATCTAAATAAGGACCCTAATTTCTCAAGGGTTCAAGCCATTTCTCCAGCAAATGTGTTGACTGTTACATTTTCTTACAGGCATCTGTAAAATCAAGTAAATGCTTAACAGTAGATGTCTGCAACTGACAATGGTGGAATTAAGTCACAAATTGTCTATATACTGCTATATAGACAATATATACAAGCTTGTATTATTGGTGCGGAACGCAGATGACTCAAATACTTAACTCTGGTTGCAAGGTGTTTTGATGCTGATTTCCAGAAAAGTGAAGACAGGCTAGGAAGTCAGTCTGAAGGAACAAATGCTTGCTTTTAAAAGAAGAAAACTCTGAACCCACTACTTAGTGCTGAGAGAAAATGTTAAAAAATTGTTTCAATAAATTTTTCACTATGGGCATAAACAGGAGTGTGATGGTGGTGGTTGTTTTGCTTTATGGGCTAGGGAAGTTGGTTGTGGAAGCTGTTAGTCCGGTTTAGATGGCATCCAGAATAAGCATTATATATGCCCTTAATCACTTGTTTTTGCTTTTTTGTCTCTTATACCTTCTGATAGATGGCAAATTCAGGGCACTAAAGATGGAGTTCTCCCTTCCCCCATCCACTTATGCTACCATGGCGATTCGAGAAGTTTTGAAAATGGACACAAGCATAAAAAACCAGACACAACTGAATACTACCTGGTTGCGCTGAATGAACTGCAAAATTACTTAATTTTAACAAAGTGTTTTCTTACTTAAATGTTCTGTACAAATCTTTAAAGAGTCACAGTAAGAGATTTGTATTTTTTTAAGTTTTTTAGTGCTAGCATTTAACTTCAGTAGTCCTTTGCAAGATGGTGACTGTAATGTAATACAGATTTTAGTGACTGGTGCTTTTTACTGAATGAGCAAGCTGTAACATGGGTGCATCATTAGAATTGAGCTTATAATGGCATCAGACCTGGAAGAATGTTTAGCTTGCTTTTTTTGGGCAAGCACTGAATGTTTCCACGAGTTCAGCCCACCTTTAAGTCTTTTCAAATACAATTAATTACACGGAGAAAGATGAATTACAACAAAATGAGGATACTGATGAAACAGGTATTGCTGCAGTTTTGCTGGTCGCCTTTGCACTGATGCTGTAACGGATTCTGTTAGCAAGGCTTTTGTGTGCTGTAAAGCTCTTTTAAATAGTTCGACTTTTCATTGAGAAAATATTTGTATTTTCCAGCTAATACCTGTACCAAAGAACAGGTACTAAAAATAAATTAACCTGAAACTCAGCGTGTATCAGTAAGTGCTGCCTTTGCGCCTATCCATTCCCGCGGGCGGGGAATGAGCCGGCCTTCCTGTCGGGAAAAAAAAATACTGTGGAGCAGTTCTAAGGAGACCTGGCTTTTTCAGCCAAATGCAACGCCGGCATTGCTAGGCATGTCGCCGGCCACGGCGGCTGCGTGCGGAGGGGGCGGGGAGGCCGTGAGGTGTAAGGCCGTGTCACTCGGAGCCCGGGACGGGACAGCCCCCGAGCCGGCGGGACGCGGCTCTCCGCAGGCCGTGTCCCTCGGAGCCCGGGGCGGGACAGGCCCTGAGCGGGCGGGACGCGGCTCTCCGCAGGCCGTGTCCCTCGGAGCCCGGGGCGGGACAGCCCCTGAGCGGGCGGGCAGGGAGCGGGCCCCACTGGCGCCGCGCCGCGCCTGCGCCCCGCGCTCCGTCACCCGCGGCGCCGCTGACGCGGCGGGGGCGGCGCTGCGCCGCAGGGACTCGCGGGGAGCGCGCTGAGGGCTCCGGGCGGCGACACCCGCGGCTCTCCCATCCCCGTGGCACTGTCCTGCGAGGAGAAGCGGTGGCTCGTCGGCCGGCGCCCGTGGCGGGGGGAGGAAGGGCTCGCCGAGCCGCTGCCGGGGTTGAGGGGCTGCCTGGCCGCGCAGCCCGGGCCGTGGTCGGCGGCGCTTCGCTCGCAGCCTCCCGGAGCCCGCAGAGCCTTCAGCCGGCCCTTGGAAGGGCCCGGCCCTCCGGCCGAGGTGGGTGCTGAGTCGCGGGGGCTGAGCAGGCAGCTGCTGGGAGCGATGCGCCCTGAGTCCTACTCCTCTCTCCTGTAACCCAATCCTTTCCACTAAGTATGAAAAGAGCACCGCTTGGTTAGTCTTTTCCTGCCGTATTATGTTTACATTGCTGCGAACAGGATTTTTACTACTGTTTTATTCATTCGCTTCTGCCTCTGCAGCACCCTTGGTCACCCAGTTTGTTCTTCGTGGTGCTCTTTATTGCTTCTACAACTCTGGCTCATCAGCTGCATGCACCACTTTCTCACTATTAAGCTGACTCATTTGTCACTTTAATTGATGTTTTAACTTAATTCAACCTTGGAGCAGATGAAGTGCAAGTGTATAGGTTTTTATTTTTAAATACTCTTTTGAAAGTGATAATTTCAAAAGAATTTGAGGATTGAATTAGCCAAACAGTTGTCATTGTTGCCTTTTTTTTGTGAACATCCTTTCAATGTCAGGTTTCTCTGGATGCTGCCAAATGTGTGGATCAGCAAGTGTCTATTATGTTATGTGGGGATTTTTTGGTAAATATTTCAGTGATGCATTTACTTTCCAAATTATTGTTAGGCCCACATGGATATTTTGCTAGTAACACATTAGTCATGAGTTGGTAGCTCTGAAATATCCTAAACTTGTGAAAAGGGAAAATGGAACATTATCTTCCTTTGCATTTTATATATTTTTTAAGTTTTCTATATTATATATGTAGGAACTACGTATTTATTGAACTATTTTTAATAGAATTCATGCTTTTGGGAAAGGAAGAAATTAACAGATGTATTTCTCTTTGGTAGTTAAAATATAATAAATCACCAGTTGGATATGTAGGCAAGGTTTTATCAGACCTCAGATTAGACTTAAGCCAGCAAATTGTCCCACTTAAAGTAGTATAATTCATGAACATGGTATTTCAGTCTCAGTTTAAGTTGAGCTGCCCAGGTTTTCATGCAGTTTTGCTCCTCAATAGATAATGTTTGTTTATGCTATGTTAGTGTTGGCTAATTAGAAATTGTATACTCAGTATTGCAGAGAAAGAAAACATGGCAAGCATTGCTGTTAGAAAGAAAGAAGTCACTAGAGATCTAGACCACTGTGATATTCCATACTATGTTTCTGAATTTGTGGAAAGAGAACTTGGAAATGACTATGATTCCCTGGGGAAGCTAGACAGCCTGATTGAAAAGCTATCTGAAAACAAAAAGCACTTAGAAGAACAGGTAAGTATCTTTCTGTTTTATGGTTTTTTCTTCTTCTGAGCATGCTGTATGACTGACTAAGAGTATGAAACTAAATTAAATGTATCAGTATCTCAAATGGTACTGCTCTACTCAGTGCAGTGCTTTTATGTCTGCCTTAATATTTTCTGTCAATGCAGGTACTTACAGTTTCATCAGAAGTCCCTAAAAGAATTCAGAATGCCTTAAAGAATGCAGAAGATTCCAAAAAGTCTCTGAGTCAGCTTCTAGAGGAAGAAACTCTTCTGTCTGAGTCCATCAATAGCCACTTGCTGAAGGCTCAGCCATGGATGGAGGATCTCGATGTACTCATTGGTCAGGTTGAAGAGATCGAGCGACACCTGGCCTACCTCAAGTGGATTTCTCGCATAGAAGAGCTGAGGTAAACTTTCTGAGTACTGGATATATGTTCTGAGAATGGTAACCTGGTTTATCCCATTATTAAAATATTTTAAATTCAAGAAAGTTTTGTCTTTACTTTTCAATATACTTTTTCTGTTACCATTAATGAGCATTTGGCCTTGACTTTTTTGCATTTTATAGTGACAGCATTCAGCAATATCTCATGACCAACAATGTTCCAGAGGCAGCCAGTACTCTAGCATTCATGGCAGAACTGGATATTAAACTTCAGGAGTCATCTTGTTCTCATCTTCTTGCTTTTGTGAGATCCACTGTTAAATTCTGGCATAAAATCCTTAAGGACAAATTGACAAGGTAAGAGAGATACTGTGACTCCCTCATCTTTACATTGTACTCTTAAGTTCATGTCCCAATGCTTGTTTTGTGTTGCAGTGACTTTGAGGAGGTGCTGACACAGCTCCGCTGGCCCTTTGTGGGGCCACCTCAGTCCCAGGCATTTGGCCTTGCTGCACCAGCCAATGCTCCTGAGGTTTACAACAACTTGGAGATGCTGTTCTGTCAGCTTCTGAAACTGCAAACCTCGTATCCTTTTAAATTCTTGCTGTGTATTTTAGCCAGAATAAAAACTGTTATAGATGCACATTCTCAAGGAGAATTATTAAAATTTTATTCTCCCCAAAGACAGAAGATAATTTATGTTACTTTGTATTAATGTTAGAATGTTGGGGGGGGGGGGTTGGGTGGTTTTTTTTTTTTTTTTTAAAAGAAAAATGCCAAGTGCCAAAATTGTCCTTTTTGTCAGTAGCAACATTTTAACTCCAAGTCATCAGAGCCAGTGCTCTCGTGGTAGCTGCTTTTCAGGTTGCATGAGGATGTGGCCTTACACTGTTTGGTACAATTACCCATACATGTTAATGAAAAAATGGTGATGTGTGTTTTATTAGACACAGTTAATGCTTTTCCTTTTGTAGCCTTATGTGAAATCAGCTTTAATCACTTAATTATGTCCCACCCCAGAAGGAAAAGAGGAAAAACTAAACATACATGTCTTGGAAGGAGACTTAACAAAAATGGGAGACTGCAAGAGGATTTCTGTTTTGCAGCAATTGTAGTCTGCTTCTGAGGTTGCTCAGAGGGCACTGCTGCTCATTCTGTCCCTGATTTTTGTAAATTAAATAATTCACAAAAAATTAGTTAAAACTAAAGCTCAACTAAGCCTTTGTGTGTATGTGACTGTGGCCTTTTTTTTTTTTTTTTTTTAAATCGTGTAGTGGAAAGGTGCAAGGCAATTGTATACAATCCTGAGTTAGTAGCAATTTTGGTTTGGCAGAGTGGTTCACTTAAATCCACTACATGAAAATGGGAATCATATGTTGCATTTATTAATCCCAGGAGTCTTTATCCTCCTTTAACAAATATGAATAAGTATGTCTCTTGAACAGCCACTGTGTTTGTTTCTGACAATGGTGGTTTGCTGGGTTCTTTTAAGTTTCCTAAATCAAACAGATTTAAGGGACTTATATTGTCATTGAATAAATAATCCCTAAAGGCCTGAGTTATATTTAATATTACATAAAGTGGAATGTTTTGAGTATATTTAAATTTGAGGAATGTATTGTTTTCATAATATTGTCTTCAGTCAATGGTGTAGAACTAAGCAGTGTTCATTTTTATAAGCTCATTCTGTTGAAATGATGATGCTGGGGTAATTCAACAATTAAGTCCATCCTTGACTGTCACACTTAGAGATGAGCTGTTAACCAAACCTAAACAATTGCCCGAAAAGTACCCTTTACCCCCTTCCCCACCAATTGTCCTTCCAATACAGATCATGCTGAATCCTCTTCAGAAAAGATTCAAGTATCATTTCACTGGAAATAAACAAACCAATGTTCTTAACAAGGTATGGGAGAAAGTGGTTTGACATTTCTAAATTGCTTTGCAAGCAACCTCTAAAGTGCTGTGTTTAAATTGTATAGATTTCACACTTTCTAAAATTACGATTCTTCAAAACTGTGCCTACCTAAGTGTGGACAGACATTGAGATAGCACTTGGAAACCTTTCAGAGGCACAGGCATTTTCTCTGGGTGAGGCAATATTTTTCCCTTGCCCAGATCCTTCATAAAGCAGTATTACAATCCTAGACTGACTCCCATCTGTTCATAAGTTTTGAATAATTTCCTCTGTCTTGTTGCAAATGGTTTTGCAGTGTTCTGTGTTTCTTGAGCTCAAAGGCTGTGACTTTGATTTTTTGCTACCTTCATGTAACTGAAAATGTTGGATTCTGCAGTTAGGATATGAAATGTGATTAGTCTAAAGGAACTTTTAAATAATTCTTATTTTTAATGGGTTGAATTTTTAATTGGCATGAAACAAAAGATGCCAAGTTTACCAGTTGGAAACTGACTCACTTTTTGTGTGAATTGCATTCAAAGATTGAGGATTTTTATCTGAGAATTACCATTGGATTTGGTTTCATTGCATAATGCCACTGTAACACATCTGGAGCAGAATTTGAGAGCTGGTTTTTTGTAACAGTCCTGTTGCACGAGTCTGCTTATGATCACCATCTTGTGTAAATCTCAATACATTTGCAATCTTGACAGATGCTACTACAGAGCTTTTTAAAATACTGTTGTGTATGTTAGTGGGAAAGAGGTGTTTTAGATATGAACAAAATTATTTTAAAATGGAAAAGTTATAATCAAAACATTGAATTTGTAAACAATAGGTGAGCAACTATTTGAAAAAGAACTTGTTAAGGAAAGTTTACAGGGAATCTATGTCAGGTCAGAAAGCTATTTCAACTTCGAGGGCCTTGCTCAAATTTGGGTTGGTTTTTTTGGATTGGGTTTTGGGGTTTTTTGTTTATTAATTACTTGGATAGTGCAATAAGGAAAATACCAATGTAAAATATTTAAAAGACATCAACCTGGACAGGATTAACAGCATTTCATAAGAGAGGCTCAGAGTTCCCAATGACCTTGCCCAGCTGGGGAAGGAGTGTCAAAAAACCCCAACAACCCAAGCATGATAAAATTAATGAGACAAGTGAAAATTAATACAGAGGTGAGAAACAGACACACAAAATGTGAGTGCACCTCAGCAGAAGGTGAACTCCTTTAGCTGTTGGGAGTGAGGAAAACAGGAACTGCTTCCAATTGCACTAAACTGAAAGAGGTGTTCATCAAAACCTGCAGCCCATATTTTAGGTGTGGAAACTGAAAAAGCTTAGAGGCATTAAAATGTGAAATGGGAAGGTGATAGATTCCCCAGTCCTAGGGGGAAGGTGGGACTGAGGTTAGGTGCAGTAACAATAAAAGCAGAGCTTTTCTCAGGAGTGCATCCTTTTTGTTGTACTAAGACATAAGGGCCACACAGAAGAACAGGAAGAAGGGTATGAAGCAGAAACAAGGCTTTCATGAGTGAGAAAGCAGTAGAGGAAGGGGAAATAAAAATGGAACTTTTGCTTGAGGAACACAATATTTGGTACATTTAAGACAGTGAAAATCCAGAAATATTTTTCTGACAATGCCTTTTTATAAACAAAAGTTAAGTAGAATAGAGTGGAAGACTTGTGTGACCTGAGATCAAGAGAAGGCAGGGAGAGTTATAATTTTAGAAATTTGTTCTAAAATACTCGTAGCACTTGAATAAATGTTTGGATGCATTTAATAATTTCTTTTCTTTTTAAAATAAGCCTGAGTGGTATTTAACACAAGTACTCATGTGGATTGGAAATCATTCAAAGTTCCTTGATGACAAAATCCAGCCAATACTGGACAAGGCGGGATCTTCAGTGAATGCTGGGGTAAGTCATTAAATGGTTTGTAAATGTGAATATAAATATCTAAGTCAGCTTCTGATAGATATTTTTGTAGGTCCATTTCCACTGAAACATGTAGGTGATGAGACTTAGTCTAGTAGGAGTTTCTTGTGTACATGTTTGCACGTGTCAGTACTTTGTGTCTCTGACATTCACTTCTTTCCTTTCCAAAGCTTGAATTCTCTCGTGCTCTAGTAATGCTGATTTTGGAGAAGTTGGCTGCTGATATTCCCTGCCTGTTGTATGATGATACACTCTTTTGTCACCTTGTGGATGAGGTACTTCTCTTTGAGAGAGAGTTATACAGCGTTCATGGTTATCTCAGCAGCTTTCCCAGTTGCATGCATATTCTGTCAGAAGAATCCTGCTTCCAAAGGTGGCTGACAGTGGAAAAAAAATGTAAGACTTCCAGTGCATTTTGTTGGCCTTTATATTTCACAGTCAGAAAATGTGTGTCTACTTACACAGCTACCCTTCTTAAATAGGATAAGTCATTTGGACAGGGCTACTACCAAAAACATATGTATTTTTATGCTCTGTAATTATTCTGAATAAAAATTGATTAGGCTTCAACAGTGCTTTTGTATTTTGTGGGACTCTTGTCCCTAAGCTGTATGCAATCACGTGGGCTTATTTTTAGACAAATGCTACGTGTGTGCAGACAGAGATGGACTTCTTTAAATTGAAATAAAGGCGAGGTGTTAGTTTTTGAGAAATGAAGAAGAAACATATTGTAAAGGAGCAAGCCAACTATTAAAAAACAAAACCAAACTCCCAGTCAATTTTGACATTTAACTCTGTTAACAGTGTTGCAAATGCAGGTACGTTGAAGCTGGTTTTGTATGAAACAAGTTGATAGTGGTTTTTGTAACATGAAAATGCAAAATTTAACTTACTAGAGATAAGGCTTTTATGTTAATATATTTTAGAGGGGCTTTTGTTAAAAACTTATTTTAAACTTAAAAAGTTAACTTACAAGTTTTTTGCATCTCAGTTGCTCTTCAGAAAATGGACTCTATGCTTTCATCGGAGGCTGCATGGATATCACAGTACAAAGATATCACTGATGTAGATGAAATGAAAGTTCCAGACTGTGCTGAAACTTTTATGACTCTCTTGTTAGTTATAACAGGTAATTATATCTAGAGGCATTGCTCTTGTTTGTAATGAACACTAAAAAACCTTCAGCTAACAGATTTCTTTACTAAATAATTTACTAAATATTCATTGTCAGCAGTAGTCACCAAATAATGTTGCAAAGTTGTGATGTTTGCAGTTTAATAAAAGCTTCCTCTTCATTTTGTATTTTGGATACTAACTCGTGCATGAATAAATAGTCTTGACCTAGTGACATGTTTGCAAAATAATAAGTAAAAATATACATTTGATATTTACCATATTGTTTCCAATATGGTAAACCTATAAACCTCCTATATACCATATAGTTGGCAGGATATAATTTGTTGCAATGCAGTAATAAAATCCTAATAGTCCTTTTGAATCAGTGACAATTCAGAAGCTATTATGTAGCTTCTCTTTTTTTTGCAGTAGTACATAAGAGCAAATATGTTTTCATGAGACAAGTGCATCTTCAGTGGCTTTGTCTTTCTCTATGTGAGGACGCTTTAGGGGCCACACGTTGCTTCAAGTGTTAGAATACAAACTGCTCATGGAATCAGGAGGGGGAAGAAGGTCATTTCATGTTGAGCTATTGCATGGCAGTTTCCCTGAAAACACTGAAATATCAGCTGTTTTAAATACTGACATTTAAATATTGACTATATGATTTCTCATAGGCGTGAGGTGGTACAGTAAGATGCCTGTAATGTTTCTTTTTGAAAACCTTTTATTTAGTGTTGGAAAGCCTAAAAATATTTTATTAATGTCTTTCCAGACAGGTATAAGAATCTTCCAACAGCTTCCAGAAAACTTCAGTTCCTGGGCCTACAGAAGGAGTTAGTTGATGATTTCAGGATACGATTAACTCAAGTAATGAAGGAAGAGACAAGAGCTTCCTTAGGATTCCGATATTGTGCAATCCTTAATGCTGTTAACTATATAGCAACAGTGTTGGCAGACTGGGCTGACAATGTAGTAAGTAATGATTCTTCCTTAGGAAAAAAAAGTTAAAAATGGACTTTGGATGTTTGTTTCATAACAAACATTTTATTTTCAGCACTTTTTAGGTGTATTCAGAATTAATTACTGAAAAAGTAGAATGAGATATAGATTCAGATTTAGCAAAATATGTATAAATAAGGACAGGTTATTATTTGAGGCCTAAACTGCCAATTATAAACTTTTTAGGGAAATGCAGAGCCAGGGAAATGGAATAAACTGAAGAGACCAAAAAAAGTAGTCTCTTTATATGCATTTTATTGTTAAAAAAAAAATGAATTGATTTTGGAGATCTCTGAAGCAGAGCAGCAAATTGATTTTGAAGATCTCTGAAGCAGAGCAGCAGCCTGGTGCTTGAACTCCTCCCATGGCAGGAGAACTTAGATCCATGTGGATATCCATGTTGCAACACAGTTCAGGTGTGGCCCAGAAAGGCCACTCACTGATAACTGGGAATGAGTGACTGCTGTACAACAGCCTAGTGGCAGCAAGGCCTAGTGCAGAATTTCAGCTTTTCTACAGCTGTTGATGCTAAAGGTCAAAAAACCTGTTACACACGGAGTGTGCAGAATAAGGCATTGTGTGTGCTGTGGGCAGCCTTCAAATTCTCACTGTCTTCACAGGAAGCTGTGGCTCTAGCAGGGGCTAATCTTGACTTGATAGGACAGCAGCCTTCATGTTGCATAACTGCATCTACTACAGTGTCTTGATCTGCTTAAAAGCAAAACCAACAAGCTGTTACCACAATGTCACATTGATCTCAATAAACTCAATTCATTTTCTTGCTGTTGTCAGCACAGTAAATTCATGATTCAATGAATAATCATTGCTAAAAAAATACAATCAAAGTCTACTTTTGCAAATCTTAAATAGGCCAGGGTAGGGTTTTTCAAAGCACGCTGCTGTAAATCTTAAAGTATCTTTTCAGTATTTCTTTAGATCTAGTCCCTTTACCTATCTGCTGTTGTATCTGAAACCTGTATCAGTTCCATCACAAGGATTAAACCACCGTGTTTTGTTTTTCACTAAATCAGGACCACAGGGAAAGATAAGCAAGTGTTTTTAAAATCTTAAATATTTAATTTTATAAATGGGCCAGAGGAGAGTGTTCTCTAGAACTGTGCCTAACAAAATACCAATAAAAAGTTCAAGGGGTAAGATTATTTTTTGTGGTGTTCCTCTCTGGTTTTGTTTGCCTAGTTTTTCTTGCAGCTGCAGCAGGCCGAGCTAGAGGTTCGTGCAGAAAGTGACACCGTGAGCCAGCTCCAGCTGGGACAGCTGGCATCCATGGAGAGCTCTGTCTTTGATGACATGATCAACCTCCTGGAGCGCCTGAAGCACGACATGCTGACGCGACAAGTAGATCATGTCTTCAGAGAGGTCAAAGATGCTGCAAAGCTGTACAAGAAAGAGAGGTGATTATGTTTATTTAATCTCTTTACATGTTACAGTATTATTTCCTGTTAAAAATACTGAGGTAAGTAAAGGTAAGAATAGATAATAGGCAGTATTTTTTTCTCGAGTAGGAAAGGTGCAGGATCATAAGTTCTGGAAAATTCTCTTTGTTACGTTGGGACCATTGTCATGCTATGTTTTCTAAAGTAGTTCTATAGTTAATGGATGCATTAGTTAAAAACCCTAGGAAGGATTCTGGATCATTCTGGTTTTCTATTTTGAGCAGGAATTATTTTGTTCATAGTCTTGAAGATTTTATGCAAAATGGCCAGTCATGACTGTTCGGTCTTCACAGACTCCTAGGGCTTCTTGAATATTTTCTCCTGAGTAGAATTTCTGAAGTACTTCATAAAAGGAATAGAACTCAATGATTTTCAGGTTTGATGGGGTTCCCTAGAATGACATGTTCAGAGATTTTATAACTAAAGCATGAGTTTAATATTAAATGAAATTCAAACATAGCATTAGACTGATAACTTTTAGATTAGAAATGGGAAAGAATTGTCTCTGAAACATTGTAAATGGGTAAGATTTTTTTAAAGAGTAATTTTAACTTCAGTTGTTGTAATATGAATGATTTCATTCTCTATTTAGAATAATAATTGCAGTGCAATGGCTTCTTTCAGGTGGTTGTCTTTACCCTCCCAAGCAGAGCAAGCAGTGATGTCTTTGTCGAGCACCGCGTGCCCGATGTTGCAGACGCTGCGAGACCGTTTGCTACAACTGGAGCAGCAGCTCTGCCACTCACTGTTTAAAATTTTCTGGCAAATGCTTGCAGAAAAAGTGGATCTGTACATTTATCAGGAAGTGGGTATCAGTGTCACCTGTGCAATGCCATGTAGGTGTCAGTGACCGGCTTAAACAGCAGATGCATCTCTTTGTGTTTGTAGATCATTATGGCAAATCATTTCAATGAAGGAGGAGCAGCACAACTCCAGTTTGATATGAGTCGGAATTTGTTCCCCTTATTTTCACACTACTGCAAGAGGCCAGAAAACTACTTCAAGCAGTAAGTAGGCAAACTTCTGATCTACTGGTATTTCAGAAGTGAGTGTCCAGAGAAATACAAGTGTTCTACTTAAAACCAAGATTTTTTTCACAGTTAGTTTTGATCCACACTTTAAACATGTGGATCATTCATGCATCTGATGTTTTCAACTAGGAAAAAAGTTGACTCTGCGGCATGTACTCAGAAAGCAACAGACTGTGCCATGTGTCTTGGAGTATTTTGTGCAGTCAGTGTCTAGATAACATTATGAAAGGAATATTAAGTAGCACAAACCTCTGAAACTTGGGTCAAATAAAGTAGTCAAAGATACAGTTACAACACAAACTTTATTGTTAGAAGGGTTACTTTAAACTATATTCCTCCTCAGGATTGTCTGGTGTAGCAGTCTAGTTGCTGTCAAGGATGAGAAGCTGCTACTTTCTTTCCAGTTAGTCTTTTCACTAGCCCACAGTCTCCTACAGAGTCCAGCATCAAAATCCTCAGCTAATTGGGGCTGAAATCTGAGTATTTTTAAACCAACATGGCATGGAAGGTTTTTTGTTACATTTAAATTTGTGCTGCTTACATTAATCCATGCAACTTTTTCTCTAGCATAAAAGAAGCCTGCATTATCCTGAACCTGAATATTGGCTCTGCCTTGCTTTTGAAGGATGTCCTACAGTCAGCTTCAGAAAATGAATCATTAAAGCCAAGCCAGCCATCTGCAACAGCAGCACTAAATGAACTGGGGGTTTACAAACTGGCTCAAAGGGATGTTGAGATTCTTCTCAATCTGAGGGCTAGCTGGCCAAATACAGGAAAATAAAGACTTCTTCAGAAATGTTTAATAACTTGGTCTAGATTACTTACTCCAAGCAAATCAAAGCAAGTATCTTGTAATATACTTATTTCTTTCACTTCTGTATGCTGAGAGATTGCTTTAATCTTATTTTACGCCTTATTCTATACAGTTAAAAAAAATTCAAAATGCAACTGACTTGGTGTTGAAGTGTGCAGATCTTATTTTCCATGGCCACCTTGCCACTGCATTTGGAAGCTAAAACTGTGTTCATCTCTAATGAATAGTCTGCCTTGTCAGTGTTTGCTGGATCATTCTAAGGAACACAGAGTATTTACAGTGTAAATGCATTTTTGTACAACCTAGGCTAACGTTCCCTATGAACTGGTCAGTCTTCAGTTAAACACAAATGTTCTACATCTCCAAATTCCAGGTAATGGATGTTCTGTATTAAAATGTATATAATCAGTGCAGAAGAAAGGAATATGTCACTGTTTTCTTCATACAATTAAGGTTGTTTTTTCTGTACAAGATTATCTCCTAATTTTTTAAAAAAAGTTTCTCCTTATAAATTGCATAGTGTGTGCTAAGTTGCAAGTACCACTTGGAAGTGCTAATAACTACCTTTACCTGTGGTCATTCGTCATAACTTGTTGGTGTTGTTTTTTCCTTAAAAATACCCGAAAACCAAAACCCAGCACAAACCCAAAAACCAACTTAATTTTATTCAGTGGTAATGAGACAACAGGTAACAATCATTTACTGTAAACTATAACCTGAAGAGGAAACGACAAAATACTATTTCAGTTGCATAAGAGATCTCTACTTCTTTTTTTAACCTTCTAATTATATTAAGAACAGCAATTCTTAACAATACTCCCTCCCATGCCAGCTAGACATGAACACGTTCTTGTCATTTGTCCTTTTCAGCTGATTGCTCCTCTGAAGGGCAGGGAAGATGAGAAAAAGAATATTGCTTTAAATTGTCTCTTCACAGCTGGCAAACCAGAAGAAAAATTGGGGAAAGTGCCTGTTTTTAATATATATAGCA
The DNA here is from genome assembly GCA_910950805.1 of Acrocephalus scirpaceus scirpaceus. NCBI lineage: Eukaryota > Metazoa > Chordata > Aves > Passeriformes > Sylviidae > Acrocephalus > Acrocephalus scirpaceus. Next base: position 13,399,675 of record OU383777.1, read on the forward strand.
GACCACTGCTCAAACTAATACACAGACCAGCTCTCCAGCATCTTTTTCTTCCTAAGACAGAAAAAGAAAATCTCTAGTTAGATAATGAGGATAATTAGTTCATTACCTTTCAGTGATTGCAACAGTTACTAAAAAATTGCTCTTAGAACCATACCTTGACTATGAGGAATTATTTGAACTCTGAATCTGTTTCTCTGACAAGACAACAGGGCCTCACTGTTCCACATTTCTAGATCAGTATTTTAACCCCTGGGCTGCCTGATGACCTCTGCTCTGACCTGAGGGGCAGGTACTGTGAGAGGATCCTGAAACTGAGGTGGTGGAGGGCATGGAGTTTGGTTCACCTTACAGCAAGGCAAGAAGGTCAGGCAGTAACTGACCTTTTTTTAAGCTAGCAATACAAAGTGACACAGTCAGCTTAAACTAGTAAGTCCTTTAATTATGTAGCTTTGTAAATAAAAAATAAATCTCAGTAAAATATCTCCTATGGATATGTACTCCCTCCCCCCCAAAAAAAACCACCACAATTTCAACTAAACTTACATTCCTTCTTTGAATACATCCAGTGTGATAGTCACATCTTCTAGCTCCAAATCCTCAGTGCTCAGTCCCAAGGTTTTAAGAGCTAAAGTTAACAAAAGAGAATTTCTTATGCGAGTCTTTGTAAAGACAAATTTAAATTTAAAGGTGTCTAGATCTAACACAAGGTAAATGTGTGTAGCATAACAACATGTAACTTAAACCTAGGAAACTTAACCACATGCAACTTTTTCAACTTTCCAAGTTCCAGGTCGTGTGGGCAGCTGTGTCGATAACTAAAGAATATAGAGGGGTGACTTTGAAGCTATTTTAATAATTCTGTGCACGCAGTTTGGTGTGAGCCGGGGTGCAGGTGGACGCACCTTCCCTGTACTGCGCTGGCCTGATGTGGCCCTGGCCTAGGACATCCAGCAGGCTGAACATGGCGTCCACGTTGGCCTCGTCCATGAGGAACGGGTACTCGCCCTCGGCTCGTCTCCCAGCCTTTACCCTCTCCAGCACCTGGATCAGGAACTCGCGTGGCCTTTCTGCAACGAGGTCAGAGTGCCCGCGGGCACCGGGCCCTCAGCCGGGGAGCGGAGGCCGCGCAGCCCCGCTGCCGCCGATGCCGCCGCTGCCGCCCCGCTCCCGGCGGGGCCGGGCCTGTGCGCACCGGGGCGGTGGAAGAGCAGCAGCGCTCCGAGGCGGTGCAGCAGCTCGGGCAGCCGGTGCCGCCGCAGGTACTCGCGGCTCTGCTCCTCGCCCGCCGCCATCCCGCGGGGCCGAGGCGGCGTGAGGGGCCGGCGAGGAGGAGGGGGAGCTGTGAGGGCACGGGGCGGGAGGAAGGCGAGCAGAGGAGCCTGCAGCGGCTCCTGCCGCGGGACGCTCCGCTGAGGCGAGCGGGAAGGGGGAAGGAAAAACTGACTTTCCTGGAAGTCGTCACGTTAGCACCGGAACAGACACGCCTCGCTCCCGGCTGCGTCCCGGCTCTGCGTTGGTTCGTGGGGAAAGCAAATTGCACGCGGTAATTTTTAACACGTATGCAGGTGTTGAGGACCTGTTAGTCTGGAGACGACTAATGATATCCCCTCTAAATCCATATAAATATCTCAAAGGCCGGTGCCAAGAGGATGTGCCAGACTCTTTTCAGTGGTGCCGGCGACAGGACGGGTATCATTGGCCATAAAACAAAACACACGAAGTTTCACATCAATACGAGGAAGACCTTCTGTACGCTGAGGGTGGCGGAGCTCTGGAATGGCTGCCCAGGACAGTCACGGAGTGTCTCTCTCTGGAGACATTCCAGACCCCCCTTGATGTGCTCCCGTGTCACCTGCTGCAGGTGACCCGGCCTTGGCAGGGGGGTTGGACGGGATGATCTCCAGGGGTCTCTCCCAACCCTAAGTGTTGTTCTCACCTTCAGCCACGTTTCCTTCCACCGGCGGAACCACGTTGTTCATCCCTCACGCTTCCCAGGCACAGCCCTAGTTCATCCCAGCGGTGTGAGGGCTGCCAGGATGCTCCCAGTGTTCCACACCCGTACAAGGTGCAAAACCAGTGGCCAGCAACAGAGAGTAATAGAGTTTACATTTTAAAACTATTGTTGTGTCTTGCAGCGTAGCCTGTGCAAACAGAGGAGACATCAAAGAAGCTTTTGACTGTACTACTCACTGTTAATAGAACCATACTCAAGTAAAGCGTCCCACTAAAAGAAAAAAAAAAAAGGAAATCTACAAAGATATAACTATCTGCCATCAAATAAAATCAGACAATGATAAATGAGCATATAGTAAAGAATAGTATTCCTGTGAAAAGTCTAGCGCTAAATATATTTAACTATTTGCCAAAACTATCACAAGACATTAATAGAATTCACTTATTTTTTCTTAGATAAAGTGGGAGAAAGGCAGCATCCAAAGCAGCAGAGATTGTACAGCCATGCACTGTCTGTATTCTCCAGTACTTTAAAGTGACTATGCTACCTGCTTTGAGTCTCAATTAGGGCTAGTTCCTCTCAATTAGAGGAACTGTAGGTTTCTAACAGTTGCCTCCTCTGACAGTTGCCAAGCAGTGATGGAAACCTCCTTTTCCTAAGTAAAACATTCCATAGTTACTCAATCCGTTCCTGCATTTGTCTTTCTATTTCTTTCTGCAGAGTTCGCAAAGCATTAGCAGAATTTTTTTCCTAGAAAAGAGCCATAGGAGAAAGAGTAGATTAAAATGTGGAGAAGTACAAACAGGAGAAGATTTGGTCAGCAGAGGAGAAATAAAGATGTGAAAAATGCATTCTTGAAAATGATAACCTAAGGATAGGAAGACTGACAGGAAAAGAAAGAGCAGATGGAATACTGGTAGGAAGGTAGGTCAGTGTTTGGGTCAAAGAAACCAGCATTTGGCAAATATGTTTCTTCTTTAGTAATCAACAAAGATAACCAGTATGAAATACACACGAAGGCTAAAATTTTAAGAATAAGCACAGGAATTACAGATTTACGCGTGTCTCTGTGAGGAATGGTTAAAAAAAATCACTAAACAGAGCAAATCCCAATTTGATTTACAACTAGAAATGTATTTTTTAAAATTCTATTTTACTATTAAGGAAGCACAAATTATTTACTTGAAAAAATATTCTGATGATGAATCATGTATTTATTATTATGAATCATGTATTATTTATGTAATAAATTATTATCCTCAGTTCATATAATGACAGTATCAGCTATATATATGGATCCTAAAAATTTGTAAGGAGCTCACATGGGCTATTGTAAGAGAAATTGAACTTCTGGTGGCTGACAAAAACAGGGTTTGACAAATATCTGAAAGTATTCTGGTTCCATTAGATGCTGCTAAATTAGTTTTAATCAAGAACTAAAGGACCAAATTATTTTCATGTGTTTTAAGTGTCCTGGTTATATAAATTAGATTTGTTTAAAAGGCTTAATACCTGTTGTGACAGAAGTTGAACCTTCTACAGACTATCACTAGTAATTTAAGCCTTTTATCTAATTTAGTAGGGCTAAATAGACTATAATAAGTCTTTAAGAGTTGTAATGAAGAGAAACAGGGACTGCAGGTCAGATATGCAACTGGCTCCAGAACAACCATTTGTCTTGCAGGGGAAAACAGGCAGGTGGACATGTTCTTTCAAATGGAAGTGTCAGAGGACTGAAGTCTAGGGCTGTGGGAAAAACAGGAGCAGTACAGGCTTGGAAAGATCCCTAGATGTGCCACAGGCTTCCTGAGCACAGAGCTACTGAGAGCCTCTGCTGCTCCTCAGCATGGACATTGCGAAGCACTCTGCTAGGGAGCAAAGGGTGAGCTGTAAGGATTGGTCCTGCCATTGCTGTTGCTGCTTTGGAAGATCTCCACTGCACCTTCACTCTGTGTGTCCCTAAGGACTTCTAAGATACAGGTGAGCTCCTCATCTGAGGAAAATGCTTAACTACAGAAATACTGAGCTTCTGAGTATTAATTATCCCAACAGCCAGAACCACTTTTTTTGTTGTTTTTACTGTACAGATCAGCAGAATAATTAAGTTGAAATTGTCCTCAGGAGATCATGTGGTCAACTCCCTTTCCTCCTCAAACTGGGCTAATTTCAAAGACCAGCTCAAGTTGTTCACAGCCTTGTCAAGTTTTTACTGTCTCCAGAATGGAGACCCCACAACATCATTTGCTCTGTGTTCCAGTGCTCAGCTACACAGGAATGGTATCAGCCTGTATCCTTGAGTCAGGCTCAGCTTTTCCCATAGGCTTCTAGAGATGCAGGATAAGCACTCACATGTCCTGGGGATAGCAGCTCACTGCTCAAAAGATCTGAGCACAGACCTCTCCAGTTAAAACCTGAAGCAGAGGCAGCACTGAGTATCTCTCCATCATGTCCCTGCCTGCTGTCACTGGGTTACCTACCACATGTAGTGGGGCCCACATTTTACTTTCTTTTCCTTCCATGTTAATGTACTGGAAGTGTCTGTCACATCCCTCACTAATTCCAACTCCATCTGAACTTTGGCTTTCCTGGTTCTGTTTCAGCATGCCCAGGCAGTGTTTATTCCTCTAGGGTAGTCCACCCCTGCTTCCACAGTCTGTGTACTTGCCTTTTGCCTCTGACTTAAGTCAGGAGTTCTCCATTCAGCCGTGCTGGCCTTCTCCCATGTCTGCTCAGCTTCCTGCAGATGAGAGTGGACTGTTCCTGTGCTTCAGCTAGCTCTCCTGGGTTAGTCTTCTGTGGGATTCTGCCAACAAAATGTCTGCAGGAGATAAAATCTGCTCTCCTGAATTCCAGGGTTGCAATTCAACTATTTAACTTCCTCACTTCCCTCAGAATCTTAAGCTTTGCTATAATGTAGTTGCTGCTGCCAAGGCTGCCACCAGCACTGGTGCTCCCAGCAGCCCTTCCTTATGTGTGAGCAGCATGTCTAGCATAGCCCCACTCGGCTTGTCTGAAGCCCCACCCTTCTGTCAAAAAATTGTCCTTGATGTACGACAGAAGTACCTAGATCACTTGTGCCATCCCAGTCCTCTCCACAAGAACAAGAGCCTGTAGTCATCAGTCTAAGCTGTGAATGTTGGCTTTTTTTCCTTTCCCCCAGTCAGCTGCAAAATAAAGGCTAAACCTGCCATCAGAAATCATGTACTGGGATAAATAAATCAGGAATTACAGAAATATTTCTTGTTTCTGAGTCAAGGAGAAGTAAGAATAAGTCACAAAATGCCTAGTTTGATAACAGAAGACTACTGTCACAGAACTGTCCACTTCTCAGTTGGCTGAAAAGCCATGAAATTGATTTCCTGGAACTATGGTTGGACTCTTCCTAAAGGCAAAGGGGAAAAAAGAAGTTACTTGAGCAGGAGCTTTGAGATATACAGTATATTTACCTGTGTAAGTATGGCTCTAAGCCCATAGCTCTTCAAAGCACAGATGCTTTTATTTCAGCAGTATCTGTAGAATGAGTTCACACTACACAGGGTGGGAGAGATCAGAGGGCCATGGCCTCAGTGTCTCTGACACCCCATAGTTCTAACAGAATTTCGAGCAACAAAAAGGTGGGCATGCAGTTATGATGCAGAAGTAAGCATGGACTGTGCATCTCCAAAGGTTCATGTTTCTGAAGAGTAGCCCATTTTTTCCTGTACTTGATTGCAAATCCACACATCTACTCTAACTGTAGTCACTTCAGCCAGTACTTTGTAAAAGCAGAGTTACCAGGACAGCCTTGTTGGTGTTACAAACACAAATCCTAGAGATAAGTAACACGGAACGAGTAGCTCAAGGCAAGATTATAAAAACAATAAAAATCTCAAATGCCCAAGAAACCACACCAACTGATTATGGGTTAAAAAAAGAGAAAACTAAAGAAAAAGGAAGGCAAATAATTGCAATTTAAGAGTGGAGCTGACCAGAGGGGAAGGTTTCTTGTGTAGGCTGTTGAGAACAGCTTAGAACTGAGGCAAGATATATATATATAGATATTTATATATAAATATATATATATTCTGCACCTGGGGTGGGAAAGACAAAGAGGTTGAGCCTGTGTAGTCATTTCCCAGCAGTGACCTATCTCACTTACCTGTGCCACAGCTCTCCAAATCAGCACTGAGGAAATTTCCTTCAGGAAAGGATGGTTTCTCTTCTGCAGTGAGGTCTCCTCCATCATCATTTCATTGCTGCCTCAGTAGGGCCAGGCTGGAAATGAGCTGACACAGACATAGGACTCCCAGGGCTACACTTGTGTTCATCAGGCCATTCTTTGTACTTACACCAAAAGGCCTTCACACCCGTGGATTCTGTAAATGCACTTTGTCCCATGATAGAGAGCTTTTCTGGAAAAGTACCCTCGTGGTGTCACATCAACCATCTTAACAATTGCTCCAAGTTAATCAAGCCCAGACTGAATTTCAGAGCTTAATTATGTCACGTTTGGGAAATCAGCAAAGGGCTCAGCTGAAGGTAGTGCCCCATTTCAAATCCCTACTGGTGTCCTTACCCTCAAATCAAGTTCTCCTGGATCCTCATTATTATTGCTGGCAAACTTCCCCATAAGCTTCTCTCCTTTCTGTAGGGACAACAGATCACAGACTAGAGCTAAATATTTTTGAGTCAGCCATAAACAGCAAAATCCCCCCCACAAAAGAATCCAGCCTGTGTCATTTGTGGTGCATTACAAAATGAGAACAAGAGCTCAGTACTGTCTGCCATGGATCCTTCACTCAAAGGGTAGACTGGATCTGCTGCTGAATGATCAGCTTTAGCTTTCTTCTACTTAAGAAAGTATCTTTTAAAGGAGATCTGCATTTGCTTTGAATAGTTGCTTTCAGGAAGTATTCAAGGAGAAAAACAGCATAGAAAATTTTGCAGGAAATAAACATTCTTGTGTTCTGAAGTCTGAATGTGTTGTATGACTCTCCTCCAAATATTTCTGGAATCAGTATTTGGCATTTTTTCCAATTGTGAATCCTGACAGATTTGGAAGAATAAAACAGATCCTGGTTGCACAGAGCAATGACTTTCTTCTAAAATAAATAGTTCCATGGTAAAAACAGAAGCATAAAAATGAGAGTGCAATGAATAAAGAAGTTACAGTGTGGTCTGTTTCCCTCTAAAATGGGTGGTATTTAGAGCATGTTAGAGAATATGAACAGGAGAGGAGTGCTACAAGCAAAATACTTGTGCATAACTTGTGCATAAAAAAAGAAGGGGAAACCTAGCTCCAAATATGAGAAGAGCTTATAGATCATTCCAGCAAACTCACAAGAGCTAAAAAACTACTGACTCATTTTTGGGAAGTAAAGTCAGTGGTATTCAACTGGCCATAGGCAATGATGGCAAACAACTAATATATCAGCCATATTCTGTTTTCTTGGCTGTAGTTTTGATTTCTAATGGCTGCTAGAAATAGCAAAGCACCTTATGAATGCAGTGTTACTCTTTAGCCATACATGGGGACCACTTTTATCAGATGGAACTTCAGCATCTACAGCTACTTCATGATGTTAATTTTTTTCTGTAGTGGAAAAGATAAACTAAAGAAAAAAAAAAGCTTTCAAAATACAAGTATCTGAGATCAAGGCATTAATTGGACAGAAAAGAGGAAATTCAGGATTAGCTTTTGTGACAGGTATCAGAAAGTGCAAGACATCACACAAAATGCTGTTTACCTAGAAGGTAAAATTTCCCTCCTTCAATTCCTTTCTCTTACAAGGCAGCCCAGCTTCCTATCTCCTCTGCCAGTTCTGAATGTGTGCACACAAAAATGCAGTTTGTGGTCCAAATTGCTTGCTTTTAAAAAAGGTACTGTAATTGTGAGCATCTTCCCTATAGTATCTCCAAGACAGTTTCTAGATACTTCATAAAAGGAGCATGAAAATGTACATCTTTCTCAGATTTGCAGAAGAGGGTGCTTGTGAGAGAAAAAACTGCAATCCTCTCTGCAGAGCTGTCGAGCCAGTGAACAATTTAAGTCTCATTTGATCTGTAATTGGAACAGGCTTTGCACAGAACAAGAATCTTAATGCTTAGATAAGAGCTGTAGTTTTAGTATTAACGACATAAAAGACTGGTTATAAATTTGTACTGCCCATTGAAGTGAGAATTCCTAAATCTAGCAGCTGTAACAAAGTTAATTCTTACACTGATAAGGAATGAGAAAATGCATTCAGCTAAGCAAAGGAATTTAAAAATGGTTTATCAGTGCAAAAAACCTCAGTAGCTGATCGCTGCACGTGTCTTGACATGTAAATACGGAAATATTTTAGACATGAATGCCAAAAATAATCCCAGGGCAATTCAGCCCTGTACAGAAAGCTGGGCAGATCTTTTGAACTACCGTGGAATTCTCAGTGCAGGGCATCTGCAAAGTGTATTTCAGCCTCTGGGAAGAGAAAGGGCAGTCTTGCAATACACACCATTTTTGTTTTGCAAAGAGAAATAATGACAAACTCCATCTGTTTCTTACAAACATATAAATTATTTTATTTACAAAGCCATGTTACAAAAAAAAATAATAATAAAGCAAAAAAACAAAAAATACAATCGCTCACTAGAGAATATCTCCAGGCCCGGTGTTGAACCATGGCAGTATCAATCAGATACATGTTTGTTCTGGTTTTCCTTTTTTAAACTGTAAGCCATAGAATTTACTATTTACACCTACTTTAGACATTTATTCTGCTTACAATTATCACAAGCATGGAATGAATTCTATTTGATACTGCTAATACATAAAGGTGCAGGACAAAGAATGAAAATACTTAGTGTTACAAAATATGGATTGTAGAAAAGAAATTGGCTGTACAAGTATGGCATTTTTTTTTCTTAGAATGATTGGACATGCTTTCTTCAAAAGTCTTCTGGAAAAGGTTCTAAAATCTGTAGTAGGAAAGCACAATATAGCAGGTGCAAATTCATTTCTGTGCAACAACAGTTATTTAATATATCCCATGACTGACCAGCTATGCAAAACCCACAGAGTTTTGTTAAAGTGCCATGGGTCAACAGCATAACAAAATATAAGGTGTAAATAGAAAAATTTCTTTTTTTCTTATTTTTTTTTAAAACAATAGTTCACTGAGAATCAGCAATAATAGAATATGCTGTATAAACTATTCTCTACAAAGGTCGATCAGCACTATTTACAATTGTTACATCGATACAAAAGAAGGCATACAAGTTATCCAAGTCGCTTTTTATGGCTGACGGGCCTATGCATTGCGTATGTGTAACAACCAAAGCTTCTGAGCCTCTATTGCTGGAAACAAATCACAAGGTTTTCAGGCAAATGGGGAAGAAAAAGAACTACGAGTGAATGCTACACTAAGAATGCATTATAGGCTGGTCCAGTTTGTATCCACTTTTTTTGAAACATTTACTTCCATTTCATTTTGCAGGCTAAAATTTCTGATACATTTAATTAAATGATTCTTTGATGATGAAAGAACACCACGGGATTTTACTTCGTGCTTAACTTTCCTGAAATGCTGTCAGGTGTAAGCCAATTGAAAATAAAATTTAAGCAGCATTCAAAGGACAGGCTCCAAAATTCAGCTTTCCAATTAAAAGATGCATGGAAACAGCTAAAGCTTCCTAAAACTACAAAATTGCTCCTTCAGTCACTGATTAGCATTATTTCTCAGAAGCAACCACTGAATCTCACAACCACTGTTTTCCCTCAACAACTAGAAATAGCAGTTCATTGATTACAGAGGATGACTTTGTTACTGAGATTTTTAAAATCCTGCAGTTTTATAACTCAAAATAAATTAAAAAAATCAACATAGTACTGCTCCTAAAACTGAACAAGACAAAAATTGTGCAAAAATAACAAAGATATGTACACGTTTTTCAGTCTGAAGAAATGTACAATAAAAACATAATTCAAAGAACATTTTAAAAATATAAACATTGCTTAAACTTTCCTAAGTTTCATACTGTTTCTGAAACTATACCGGTCAGTTAGCTCTGAAGTATAGCAAAACATAAATTATTACAAAATTAACACTATAAAAATTTATTTTAAGAATATTTCTAAACTTTTTTTCAAAGGGTCTAGCCTTGTTTATAATTGCTTAAACATTTTTAGTCTTAAAATTTGCCTTAACCCTTCTTTTTTTAAAAAAGAAAGTAGTAATAATCTCCCTATTTGCAGTCTCTCGCCTTTCCCCAAGATGTAAATAAACCAGCATATAAGTGCACTTTTAACACTGTAGAAATAAAAATTAACTCCTCTGTACTATTGTTCCAGTACCTAGTATTGGCTTCCTGATTATAAAATCTATATTTTATTAAAAAATTATTCAGTAATCCTATAAGAAACACTGTCAGTGCAATTCTATTAATGCAAGCCAATCTGCTCAACTCCTGTCCTCACAAATCCAAACTGCTCACTGAAGTTATCAAGTGTTGTGTTCTTAAGGGTCTGGAAATCCCCCAGGATATGGGGATTTTATACATTGGGCCCCTGATAACAGTAATTACAGTTTGGTGCAAAATTCTGCTATGCATTGATTGAAGTAAAGATTCCTTAAGAGCCTGATCCTGGAAGAGGCTGAACACTTAGAATTCCCACTGAAATTATTAAATGCTGTAGGTACAGAGCACCAATCAGGATTAGTCCCTAAAGTTGCAGTGCCCCAGCTGTTTGCAAATTACTAAGAAATGCACTCAATTTTTATCCATAGGACAAGCTTAAATACAGAATTACTGTAAATTTTATTTAATGAAAAAATTTGGAGATCCTTTAAATAAATTCAAATCATGATCTGGATTTTTTATTTTTTTGGAATATCCATTGTGTTCTGGTTAGAAAACAAAGGGAGCATTGCAACGCTAACAGCTTTGAAAGGCATGAAACATAACCAAGCAGAACACACAGATCAGTGGCAAATACAAGTGGAAAAACTAAACAAATCACTATTACAGTTTTCTGTAAATTTAATTTTCGTTAAAACCACAAATTCATAAAAGATTAAATCCATCTGCAGGACATAGAAAAGAAAAACCCTGTGGAGTAGGGCTGCTGAGAGCTAGAGATTATAGGCTGGTTCCTTTTCCTTGTTATGGAAGAGTCCTTATTCTACCAGTCCGGTTTGATGTCTTCTAAAAGAGAAACCAGAGCCAGGTTCAAAATCACGCAATGTCTTTTGGTATAAAACACTTCAATAATGTCTGTGGCTGACAGTACTCAAAGCAGGAATTTATTTCAAGTCCCTGAACTAAATTTCCTCCCTGTTTACTGACTACATTAGACCTTTAAGAAAAGGAACTGCTTTGAATAAATGGCATGTTTCCTTTTGGAACGGTCTGATTTTAGTAAGCTTTGGTGAATCTCATGTTCATTAACTTGGTTATCATTACAAATAAAGAGCAGCAATTAGACGACAACTCTGAAGAATCTTTTCCTCTACACAGCATGTTTTCATGCACAAGGAATCCTCACACAGCATACACGTTGTCACCTTCCCTTAATAAAATGATCTAGTTACTCAGTATTTAAAAACCACCGCATACTGAGGTCTTGAAGTGTTAACACTTTCAGGCACCTAAAAGCACTATGAAGACAAAAAGACTTGATTAGTTAAAAACCTAGAACAAGAATAAAAGCTGGAGAAAACAAATTTTTAATACATACAGGCAGAAATAATTGACTGTAAAACTACCATTCCATTAATTTTTGTTAAAGACCAAGTAGTTTTTGTAGGGAAAAGTAGTATTTCTTTTACTAAAGCAACAGTAGTTGGAAAAACAGGCACGCTTTTATGTATACAATCCCTAGTTCCGGTCTCAAAAAGGGCCAGTTTAATATACATATTAAACATTAATTTAGAAGAATCCATTTGAGTTTAACCTGATGCAGTTTAATGCAATGGGAGAGAACTGACAGGTCCACAACAATTCTCATGATCCACCAGTTCCATGCGAGTACCCAAGTGAACTTCAACACATGGAGCAAATGATCAAAAGGAGCTACTCCTGTGACATCAAAACAACTACAGGCCACCTTCAGCTCCCAACTCAATAATGAGAAACACTGTTATGGGTGGCAGGTGACTTTCACAGCACTGCCGTGTGTCCTCTCACTCCGACTGCCTGCTTTGGGAAGGCCAGTGGGAAGCTCTCCCAGTCAGACTGTGCCTGGGTGGTCACAGGTGCAAACAAGACTGGGTTTACAGCCCAACACAATTTTCCAAATGCCACATTCTCACCCAGCCACTCAACCCTGTGATGAGTTATGGACCCCTCTCCCTTCTCTTGAGAACAACAATCTCCTCCTCCCTTTGGCTCCCCCTCTGCACCAGCAGACAGCTCCGCCAGGTTGCCTGGCCAGGGAACACAGAGGAGGCAGTCCAGAGGACCTGTTCCATATGCACATTTAGCTTGGCAGCTGCAACTCTGCTTCCAACTGCATTGTTAGAAGTCTGTTGTTGTGATGTATTCATGAAAACTTGCCAGATTTTTCCAACTATAAACCTTGGTGTATAGCAGAGATTGTCTCTGCCTACAGACCTTGCTTCACTTGGACTCCCTGATTATCATGGTTATAGCAACACTAACATTCAAAACAAGAGAGCTCAGCTTCCACAGTAATACCATTAGTGACACAGCATATACTTCTAGATCCACTTATTGTTACCTAATTATTAACACCTTTATAATGAAATATTACAGCATAGTTTAAGACAGAAATTTTATTTAGAGACTATTCAATTACCAGATTGGAGATAAAAGCTGCCAACAAAGCAGCTCAGATTTGACAGTGACAAGCATTTATTAAATAGAGAATCATTATTCATGGTTCCAAATACTAAAATCCTGCGTAAGTTTAAAAAAAAAAAGTTTAATAAAACTTAGTATCAACTTGATTTTTTTGTATTTGTACTTTGAACTCCACATTCAACTACCAAACTGACAGAAACGTATTTTTTAAAATAAAGAGTTTGTGGGGCTTAAAACAAGCAAACACTTCTATTTTTGATAAAGTTATGAAAACAGGCAGCTGAAAAGCTCTGCAATAATCTCAGTTTACATAGAGCTGACATAAAATTAATGTTTTGTGCTCTTAGGTTTTCCCCATGGGATCTAGGCAACAGATCCCAACAAGTTCTGCTCTTTGGGTAGTGTGTATGTTATACTAACAGAGAAGCAAGATGTTAAAACAGTTTTGCATTTCAGAACAGTTTGTCACTGGCAGTTGGATGACAGTGTCACATGGGATAATGCCACTCCCTAGAAGTATGAAGAATTTTTCCACATTTTTCCTTCAGAGTAGTTCTTCCATACATATATTGCTTTGTGTTCAGCAGTGAGAGGAAAAAAAAATTACCGTTTGGCAGTTCATCTCAAGATGAGTGATTCAGAGTATTTTGAATGGGCATACAGTGGTGGGTTATCATTACTATTCTTTTCCTGTGTCTACATAGCAGAAACTAAGCAGCACAACCATTTGGAATAATTATCCATGCATAATTTAGCCAGAATACATAACAGAATTCTAAGACACTGGCTGTACAGAAAAATCCTCTGGATTACTTGGACTATACACCTTGCTGAGGTATGACCCTTTTCACACTAAAGAACTTGATAATAAATTCTTGATAAAGTACTAAACTTGGAGAGTCAAATAGTAGGGGCCATTTTAAAATAAACCAGTGTACCAGTCCTCCAGACAGATGAGGACTGGATCAAAAAAGCTGAGTTAGAGCATTTATTATCATTATCCAACTCATAGCCTGTTTAAGAAGAACTCATATTACAATGGGTTAGTTATGCTTTCAGATTAGTTTCTCTGAATAGTCAAGGGCTTCATCTTCTCTGTCCTGTTTTTGCTCTCCCTTTGCTGCTTCACTTCTGGCCTACTTTAAATGCTGTCCCTCCTGTGCCAGTCTGGGGACTCTGCTGTGCCATCCTGCTCAGCAGAAGTTGGATAGAAAAACCAAGAGATCTGCTGCTGCTGCTGAGCCTCTATCACCAAAGCAACAGCCAGTGAGCAGCACATAAGCCAACCTGAGCTGTAATACAGGTGGTGAAAAACAAGCAAAAAATTGTAATTCATAATTCTTGGAGGGGAAAACAGCTGGAAAAAATTACATGAGAGGACAAATCTAGTATTAGTTCACTGAAAGGCAGCTTCTGTAAAGAACTGTATTCATAAAGAAATTGTATTTTAAAGTTTTATAGTATAAAATGTTTCAAAACTGCTTGCAGACTACTTAAGTACACTTTTTTTAAAAGCAACTTACTTGTCTGTTGTGTACTGGGTTTGATGTACTCGAAGGACTGGACTGTGACAAAGCTACACTGCTATTTTTTCCAATCTGAAAAACATTAATTGAGCAGTATTGAGAGGCATATTTGTCAGTTGAATTCAGATGCTGGTGATGGCCTTCCTTTCCCTGTGTAATGTGGTACCAATCGCGTTGCATTTGGACCACAGGTATGTTGCTATAGCAAAAGATACGCCTCAGACAGAACCATTATCATCTCTCAGGGCCTATATATTTTAAATAGTCTTAAAAGGCACATAAATACTGCTACAGGTCAGAAAATAACATACAAAACAGTTGCTGAGGGAATATAAACTGTAACCTCCCCACCTCTCTAGACTGAAATACTGATTTCTCGAGTTACTGGAGTCACTTAGAGCAGCTATTCAGAGAGCACAGAGTGCTCCAGGTCATGGGATCCTCCCCAGGAGACCTTCCCCACTCCTGGAGAGCTTAAACCAAATGGCTGAGCACCAGGGCATGCCCTATGTTATGTCATTTTTCCCCATGTATCATTACGCAATAAAGCAAATAATTATCACAAGAACCAAACTCCAGAGGTTCAAATTTGTATTTGTATCCATTTACTGCATCAGAGAATTTCTTTGGAAATGGGTGTAAATTGTAGTACACATACATACATTTTAAAAGTACTTAGTTATAATACTGCAATATTCCATCTGCTTGTTTCAATGTTTGAATTTACAGCATCTGCAACAGCAGCCTGTCATAGGTTTTTCTACAATGACCTGTAAACATGGTGTAGGTACTTCTCCTGTGATACAAGAAGGGACACAGCTGTTGAGTCAGAGGAGTAGTTCCTCAGGGGTTACAAGACTGATAAAAATTAACTATGGACACCTGTCTGCAAATGGCAGATGACTACAGCGTGAAACAAAGTCACTGAGTTCAAGTAACATCATTTTAATCTTTTGATGGAGAGGTAGCAAGGACCTGTCTCCTGAACAGTGAGAAATGCAGTGGCCAGTTTCTTACTGGCTTGGTGGCATTGGCTGGCAGGGCCTTCACTCCTTTCCGCAGCATTGTTTGTTATTCTGCCATTTCATGTACAAGAGTGAAAGGCAGCCTCTCTCTTCCTCTCCATACCTGCCCTTTCTCACAAAGGGGTTGTTTGAAAAAGTGTTCTCTGTTCACATTCTATCCAGAATAAATGTTTCAAGTTTTTATTTACAGCAGGTTTTGGAGGTGCTCCCATGGTGCTTGAAGATTAAAAGGATGGGCCTTTGCCTGTGCTGCTCCCTTCAGCTTGTTTTGCCTGTCACAGCTATTCTCTAGAGGACAACATTCTTCAACTACAAATATTGACTAAAGATACACAACATTGTATCTTTCCTGATCGGGACACACCCGCAAATCTTTCTTCTCTATATACACCATTACAGCATTCATAAACCCCTTCATAATAAATACATGTCCTCCTTTTAAAAGGAGAAATAGTCACACAGGCTGAACAGGTATAGCACTCTGAAATGAAAGGTAGGTTCCCAGATGTTTTGGGTCTTTAATGATGGCAAACACGACTTCAAAAGTGTAAGTGGGAGGCCAAAATTCAATTCCATTTTTTTCCCCAGTGTCTTTTAAAAATAAAGTGTACTTCAAAAGCCAACAGTTAACACTTCCAGTTCCTATCTATCCAGTCTAGAGTTAGATTAAGTAAGAAAACTATACCTGAACCTATCACCTGTTGCTGTGTTCTTAGTCTCTTCAATTTGCCCTATTACATGAAGGAACAGGAGCAAGATTTTAAGCCACACAATTTTTTTAGGTGGGATTTTTACTGTAATTGCATTACTAGAACACAGCACGTCAACCAGCACAGCTTAAAAGGGAAATCCAGTATTGTATTCTCCAGAACTTCAATAAACACATACATAGTATGTAATATTATTTGACCCACATGCTTAAATGGGCATAAATTCCATTTGTGTTGTATCGCATACAGTATCCTTGTCACAATTAGCTGCCAGCCAGACTTCTGAAATACAATTAACTCCATTTTACCTATTTTTGACTACTGCCATAGTTCCAAAAACCAGCAGTATAAGAGGAATATATACATATATGCATGTATACATATATATATGTATGTATGCACCTGGTCTCATATATATATACACACGTAACATATATATATAAAATGCTTAAATATCTGTATATTGTAACACTCATTACAAATATTTAACCTCTTACTTAAGAAAAAAATACTAGTCTGAATTCAATTTTTACAAATATTCATCAGACCTCTGATTGATTTCTTGTGGTTTATTTACTTGTCATTGTGTAACACGATGAAATACATCACAAATTGAAACAGGAATGACACAGAGGAATAGATCTGATCCCAAGGGAGCTCAGAATCTGAACTCGGAACCTCCTCTGTAAGATTTCCTCACACTGCACTAGCTACAGATACAGTCTTTTCCTGTGAAAAGATGATACAATCCATTTCCTATTATCCATGTTTGTACTTGTACCAATTTGTACTTACTTTTTCTTTCCATTTGACACCTTAAACCTCAGAGCAAGTTAATCTTTTTGGGCACATGTTTCAAAATTCAGATTGTGTGACAGAAGGAAGAATTTACAGTAACCTCTGCTGACTTCAGTCAGTCACTTGAAGATCAGTTCTGATTGCAGGACACATTTAAGAGGCTTACAATAGAAAGACAATGCCACTCCCCATTTTGAAAAGCCAAACAAGTCATCTCTGTTGCATCTCTGCTGGAAGTAGAGAAGAGAAAATATACCCACTAGGCCATTCTTTGAGACCTTCATTCTGTCTCCTATACCAGCTTTAGGATTCATTTATTCCCTTTTTCCTCTCCTTTTTCTGCAATATTACTTATGGATTGCTTTGCCCTTACCATCCTCCTTTCTAAATTCCACTTGTTTTTATGTGCAACATCCTTAGGAAATGAGAGTTTCACAAAAAAAACCCCAAAAAACCCAAACCAAACCCAACAAATTCCTAAGCTACCTTCTCTGGATTCTCTGAGGTCTCTTATTTTCTATGACTTTGTCTTCCAGACACCAGGGCCAAGTGCTCTTTTGTGTGCACTGCACAGCACAGGACACGGCAGCAGAATGAAAGAGTAGATCATTATAAAGATTGTACTGGCAGTTTTCCCACCAGATCTTACTTCACATATACTTCTGTCCTTATACAGCATCACTGAAAGATGAGCCAAAGCTCTCTTGCTATCAATGAAGCAAGCATGTGTAACCTTATCTGCTGCACTGACTTCAATATTCTGTGAACACATGTACACTGAAAAAGGTAACCAAATGTCCACTAAAGATCATCTGGTTAGGATCTTAATTTCTTAATTTTTCCAGTTTCAAACAGGAAATAACATCAGGCACCTCAGACTCTCCCCATGAGAAAGGTATATGTGTTTTACAGAAGAGATATGAAGAGACTTGCATAACATTAGGAAATGAACCAGCAACAAGTTTGGGAAAAGAAATAAACAGAAATTCTGACTCTCATCTTCCTGTTTCAATAACACAATTTATTTCAGAGAGATGAGAATTAATTAAAAAAAAATTCTAAAAATTATTTATCCATTCTGGACATTCAATTTTACTTTCAGAGATACAAATAGCTACTTTAATAATTGAATAAAAAATCTCATAAAAATATTTTGAGAAAGTATATATATTTATATATAATTTTTTTAACTCTCAAAACATCTTTCTATGACTGGTACAAAACAAATACAAATATGTTTCTGTATTAACCTAGAAAGTAAGCTATGTGATGAAAGCTCATCTGAAGCAAATGTGGTATTTTCAGAGTGCATGAAATATTTCAAGGAAGTCAGACATGATCTGCAAAAAAATAACTGGAAGAGTCCCTTACCTGCCGAGAGATGGAGCTGCTTGTAGGATCTGGCACCGCAGAAATAAGGTTGGCAGTGCTCTTTCTATGAACACTATTCATACCAGGCATTTTAGTGATTTTACAGGCTTTGCTACTAGAACTAGAGTTTTTACGTTTTTTTCCTTCTGATTTGTCAAAAGAAAGGGGTAGAGAAGACACTGCATTATGTGCTCCCAGGGAGTGGTCCCCTGAGTGGTGCACAAGAGAAGATACAGACAGATTAGAAGAGTCAATACTGCTCACTACCATGCTCATGTGTTTCACTGAGTCTGTTGAACTACTTGACAATGAAGTCCGTCCTGAGGGCTCCGATTTGGCACTGAGTGGGCTTGTTCCATTATTGGTATTGTGCACAGACACACTGTTATAGGAGGATGTTGCCTGATAGGAGTTCAATGTTGAACTGGGGTTCAGGACACAGTTCTTTTTGTGGGACCCTGAAAACGAAGATGAGGAAGATGCCTGCAAAGATAATGAGGATGATGACGACGATGAAGACGACGACTGCGGCTTTTTCTTTTTGTTACTTGAAGACTCATCACTCCGAGATGACAGGTCTTTCACTTTTGAGGATTTGCTGGTTTTTGTTTTGGATGGCTTGTGGGATGGGGACGGGATGACTGCTGGCACTGGTGACACAGCTGATGGCGCCTTAAAAGTTGAGTCCATGATACTTAGGCTTGCAGCCACGTGAGGAAAAGCTGTGGTGTGTGACATAATGGAATTTGTCTCTGCCGTTGTCACAAAGGCTGCATTTGATAACATGGCTGATGTCATTATGTAAGAAGAAGTGATTCTTGAACTGATAGGTGTTGAAGGAATATACACTGCACTGGGGTTGCTGAAGGGCTGTAAGACTGATGCTGGAAAAGGAGTGGAGACATGGGCTGCTGGAGAAGGCATGGGACTGTCTGCCGCAGGAGGAATTTTCCTAAGTCGAAAAGGAAAGGAAAGAAGAAAGATACATAAAAATTCCATCCAAACAATGCAGATAGGAAATAATTTCCATTAACTTATTCAAAAAGGCAAACCTAGTTCATTACAATTTTGATTCCTATTCTATTCATCACATACAGCAATTAAGTGCATAGTATTACAATTTAAACACATTATTACAAATTTCATTTCCTTTTTCCTTCTCTTATTTTACCAAACCATTGAAAAATGCAAATAAAATGCCTGACAGTGGCACCTATACATATCCTAGTCACTATGTTTCATTAATTGCATATGATTTGCTTCAAAGCTCAAGTTGGGGAACAGTTTCAGTATCAACCTAAACTCATAGTTTAGATTTCATTAAGGTAGTAAATGAGAGTCTGGGGGGTTGCGAAGCACTTAATCATCGAGCATAAAGAGGAAAAATCATCCCTTTCCAAATGCAGTGCTATTCCCAACAGCTCATTTGAAAGCTGGTTAGATGGGATTAAAGGTAAATTATTGATTTATTTTCACTGATAATGAAAAATTGACAAAATATTAAACAGAGCTTGATAAGCTCTATAAACTGCTGAATACCCTTTTGAGAAGTATAATAATATTACCTGTGAAATTAGTAGGATGTATTCAAATTCCTTCCCATTCAGCCATCATCTATTATTATATCTAATGTGGTGTTATCAAAGAACCAGACCTTCATAATGTCTCTTGGAAAACTATTATCTGAGCTTCTCCTATTATTGAGACTTAAATTTAATTCACAGTTTAATCCTATTTCTCTTTTCTATGAAGCTGTACAGCCCCATAACTCTGCCCTTGTTATCCTCACTACTGACCTTTCCCAATTTTAAATGCTTACTCTTGCCCTCACAGAAGTACAATGAAAGAGCAGCCCTGGGTGTGGTGTTTTATCATAAACCAAATCCTAATTACAAGTGATCTCTCCAGGTATTCCTCCTATTGAGACTGTTGGACAGAACACTGTTTACAACACAATTACATAGGGATTACATACAATCCATGCTGCCAGAAATGAGGAAGTTCTACTGCCCGCCACTTGCAATGCAAACAAAGCTGTTTATCAGAGCTGTCTTCAGGCTTCTTTTAAAGAAGGGCCAACAATGCCTACCCAGCTTTGCAAAGTACTTTGAGAACTAGGAATAAAAGTACTTTGTTACTGTTGCAGTTCTGAGATCCTGGCCCTGCATCCCTGTACCTCTGGCCACAGCTGCAGAGCTATAGAAGAGCAGCCTCACACCCAGCTCTGCTTGGGGAGCACAAGGAAAGGTCAGTCCAGAGGAGGGTTGAGGACAGCACAGGAATAAAACAGGGGTTAGGCACTGTCAGCTTCCTGTGTTACACAGACAAGGGAGTATGGCTGGAGCTCATTAAAGTATCAGAGATTACATAAACAGCTAAAATTTGGGAAAACTTTAAAAATCAGAATTAGTGGGTGCAGGATAAGGCCTGTTTACTTCTGTTATCAAATAACTACTATAGAGGTTTTCTTTTCTGTACTAGTTTGTATTAGTGGTGTTTTTTCAGATGCCCAAGCATTTTTTCTCCTGACAAACAAAGCCAATAGGTAACAAATTTTAATCTTCCTATACAAGGAAACCAAAATATTTTTATTTCTGGAAGGTGACAGAAACTAGTTTACAAGTTTACAAAGCAGATTGAGCATGATCAGTCTCTGAACAGACATGAAACCAGCCCTTTTATGGCAGAATGAACCTTTTCCAAACTCTGTCTCCTAGTACAATGGCACTGTTATCATTAAGTTACCAGGTTAGTCAGACAAGACAAGCTTTAGTGCTTAAAAATATATATTTAAATAAAAACCAAACCTTGTTTATCTAATGGCTGGCATCCAATGAATACAACACAGTCCTGATAATAAACAGTGATACGAAACACTGCACTTTAGCATCATGACATTGGAAGAAGAATGCACATTCTGTAGCAGAATACCCCAAAAAAATCCATCCTATCTCCAGATGCCCTGAACTTTTAATTACTTTTTTTTTTTAAAAATTAACATCTATTTTAGAAGTGCAGTCTACTTCAATGGATCTGTCTAGTCAAAGCCTATAGTGCTTGGAACCTGCATATATGATGGCAAAGTGCTTCAACAGTGAATAATAATCAGAATTTTAAGATCCCAAAGGCAGTAAGGGCACTATGGATTAAAAACCTATCATATTCCATCTTACACACAGACAGATGTGCACCAAGTTCCTTATCTTACAATTCATGAGTCTTGCACAGCAAACCCTGAATGGGTGATACAGGGGCATGGTAAGGGCATAAAATTCTAAGCAAAAAATCTGGATTCTTAGGGATTAGAAAGAGTCCTAAATCTGGCAGAACTTTACATCAGACTAGGAGATTGTTCTGTTGGGCTGTATATTCCTTAACAGAGAAGAGAAGATTTGTACACATATTACTGCTATACCTTAATACAGAGGTCTAATTTTACAAACACTGGCCATGGAGTGTTTAATTTAGAAATTTTACAGAATTAAAAATGTAAATTACCCACCAAGTGTGAAAATCCCACTTACTTCCACATCTGTGAGTTCAAGTGTTTTTCTACCATGGAGTTCAGTGCGAATCGAAAATGGTCCCATCTTCTGTCAAAGACATAGTACCCTCTTCCCATTAAGCGACTGCCATATGAACAGAACTGAAAGAAAAGGTATTTTAATGTTGCTTATAAAAATGTATTTCTACATTATGAAATATTTATTGATAGATCAAGGAACACCATTGTAATTTGTATCATACATATAAAACTTCTTTTAAAACGTGGTTTTCATTATCTACAGCATAAATAGTTTTCTTAAGAATTATGAAGTATGTGCATAATATTTCAGCTTAGTGTAAAGTATATTTCATACTTCATTAACTAATCAGTGCCAGAGAAAGAATGTAACTGCTGAGGTACTTTTAAAGAAAAAATTCTTACTGCCTCAGAAAGACAAGTTACACTGTTCTGTGTGTCTTAAATCTCATGGTTGCATGACAGCAATAAAAATATAACTGAAGAGGAAAAAACTGTGCAGTGGGAACGTCTTTAGTATCTACTTAATAAACAAACCCTTGACATTTCAGTAAAAAAGTAAATTAACATCCATGGCATCTGTGCTACAACAGAACATGGGATACACTCTTCACAGTGCATGAAAATCAGCTGGAGGAGTAGAATTTTGAGAATTCTGAAGAGCTCAGGAGTACTTGCATCTCTTCTGGAGAACTTCCTGAAAAGTCCTACTACACTGAAATGTTACAATCAGGAATCTGCTCTTGCTTCAGCTCAGTCTTACTGATCTACATGATGCAGAGAACTGCTGCAATGCCTGTTTGTAGGAAAGAAACCTGTTACAAATCATCCTTAAAAAAACAAGACCATCATACAAGGGACCCCGTCACACCAATTCTGGCTGACAGCAGAAGCACTGATGTGATAGAAGAGCATCCATTCAAAGTACTTGTCAGCTTAATGGACAGTAAGTGGTGACTGCAACTGTTCATTTAAAGTCTGTTTCATGACAAGGTTAAACAGGTTAATTGAAACCACCACCTAAGTTGACAAACTAGCCTCACCTCCCAGTGAGCTACCACTAACATCAAGTACCACCAAGAGGCAATTTAAACAGCTACTGACTTTTCCCCGATCAATTATTACCACCTGGCCAGGAGAGGGACTTCATAAAGAAAACAGTCTGCTTGAATATGAAATTCAGCAATTTAGCATGAACTGGAGGTGATTTACACTATCTTTTCTGACTTCACACTGATATGGACTAAGAACTGGTTTCACTACCAGTAACTGCTTCAGTTGAGAGATGCTAAGATTTCAGAGAACAGATGAGTCAGTGGGTTTGCTTGAAACAGAAGTAGGATCCTAAACCAAAATGGCTATTGACAGCCAAGCCTCACTGCTGAGGCATGTACAAGAACTGGCTGCACTTAGATTATTTTTTGAATTCCGTGGGCACCCATGCAATTTAACCTTTAGTTTTTAATTCATAGAGAAGCAGTCAGCAAAACCAAAGTAGCATGCAATAGTAACAAGGAAACAGGAGGTTTCTGCGTATCATAGGGTTATGTGGACTACAGTAGTTCTCATTTTCTCTGTAAGAACCAAATACAGGATTTTGTCTGACAGTAATGTTTGGGTCATACTTTTTCCTGGTGTCTAATAGTAACAAGTTCTCCTTTGCACTAGGGAATACAAACAATGCTACCAGTTACCACAATGTTTGTTTTATTCTGCATATCATATGGAAAACACGTAAGTGTATTCCTTGGCTCAAGTTTTATAAGAACCAGCTTCTAAGAACTTCAAGAGTTCTTTCACTGCTTCTTAGTTTGAACAGTGTAAACAAATTTACACTGCAGAGATAATACACAAAGCAGTTTTTACTACTTACAACGAAATTTCTCACTAACACAGGAGAAAGACAAAACCAGCTGCTCAAACACATACTTGAGCCACCACCAGAGCCTTTTCATTTCAAGATGAATGAAGCAATAGTTTCTAAGTCCACATACACTCACATAAATGACATTTAATTACTGCTTTAAACCAGACTACAGAAGTGAATGGAGCACTATACTAGCCTTCTGCCACCAGCTGCAAGGTACAGTTTTGTAAAAACTGCAACAACCAAGAGAATATCTGCTCATGTCACATTTAAAACAATGCAACTTTCCTCAGTTTAGCAGAATTACACCCAATTTGAGGTCTACTGAGAGGACAATCTAAAAATAGAACTTCTGACTTTCTGCTGCCCATCTTGTCCTACATCAATGTATCGTGTACTGACCAGTGGTCTCCTCCTACCTTATCCCATCCTTACTCTTTTCTGTTAAATGTATTTTTTCTCTTTAGAACAGTTTGCAGAATGTAAGGTCTTAATTCCTTACCTTCCTATTAAATTACTTATTTGTTCTCCCCTCCCCTAATTATGCAGGAACAATGGCAAGGCACGCCAGAGACTGACACATACCCCAAGAGGTCTGGGATGATGTCCAGAAAAATGACAGTCTAATTTCTCAGATTCCTCAGCTCCATCCGCTTCTCCTTCATCACTGGACAATCTGCTTGTGATATCTCCTCCCATGGAAGGCAGTGGCAGTTCTGGTACGTACCCACTGTGGTTTGAAGAACTGTTGCTGTTTATGCTATTTGCAGATGAAGGTCTGGAAGGAGAATAAACATTTAATCATCAGCATTCAAAGGCTCTACAAACTTACCTGCTGGCATCTAGCATCAAAGCAAATGATGCCAGAAATGATCAATGTAAACAAGGACAGTAAAAGACCCTGAATAGCTGACATTTGCTCTTGTAAGAAATATATTGTGGGGTTGCCATCAAGTTAATGCTAAACAGAAGCACCCGTCTATTGCCTGAAATTTTAAGTTTGTCATGAAGTTGGATTTCAGATCTTGAGAGAGACAAAGTATATTTAAAACACAAATAAAAATCAGGTATATAAAACCTTTTTACACTGAACCATTACTCTGCTACTTGATTAATCCCAAGAGTCCAGTTACAAAAATCCTACTAAAATTAGTGTACTAAATATAAGAGTGCTTAGCTGAGCCCCTCTACAGGTAGATTAGTGAGTGAAGTAACCGTGAGAACTCCTCACAGCATGTAGGTTTTCTTTACCTTTGTCTAAAATGCAATAAAACGAAGTAGGAATGCCTTTGCACCACAGGGTATAATGATGCCTGGCCTTTCAAAAGTGGTTTGAAAACAAAGTGGGAGTGGAAAAGTTTCTCAATTACAGTCTGTACAACCAAGTACGTATGGAGAGCTCTGAGGCTGGAGGAGATGTCCACACTGGGCAAAATCTGTAGATGATCTTCTCCAGTCTCATGAATTCATGCCCTCAGGACAGAGCAGTCCCCGAGGCTGTGGACAGGAGCCCTCTCCTGATGTGCGCAGGGATTGCTCTCCGATGGCATCAGCCCAGGATTGCCGCTGCAGCTGCTGCCGCCGCCGGGCCGGGCTGTGCCACAGGGCTGGGCTGGGCCACCAGGCAACAGCAGAGCCGCAGGCTTGCTGACCCCCACAGAGAGGCCACAAGGCTTCCATGGCTGCTCTGAAACCAGCCAGGACAACCCAACAGGGGCGCTGCAGCAGAAACAGAAATGCAGAGTGTACAAACACAACGTCTGACTGCTAAAATCCTCCTCCTCGAGTACTGCAACCTCTGCCATTTCTGCAGCTGACTCTGATGGAATTACATTCCAGTTCTGCTACTTGACTGTAACACCTACTAAACCCCATTTCTACCAGTCTGTCTGTGCTCCTCTCTATGGAAGGACTGTGTAAGGTCACTGCTTTTACAAGAATTAGACAGAGAGCACCAATTCATCTTCACTCAAACCCTGCAAGGCCCACCTCTGCCACCGCAGGAATGAAATTTCATTCAGGCTTGGTGGCCACAAAGAAAACATTGGGAACAGTTTAGGAAAGTCCCAAAATGAGCACCCAATCCTGACCAGGGTTTCTGCAAAGAAATAAATGATGAAAAAACATAAATATGAACAAAGCCAACTAACTTAGCTCTATGCACTCCAGCCAAAATTAATACCAAAAAATCCCACAAATAAACGAAACATACGGGAAGTTTTCCAGAGAATAATTAGAATTCAGTAGATCTAATACCTCACACTGTTTTTTGCAAAAAAATGCCTTCAGAAGTTTTCATTGTCCTTCTGAAGACTGTTTTTGTCCTTTCTAAGAAAAATCTTCAAAACAAGGGAAGACATGCTATGGATGGTTTCATATCAATAGTTTTAAATCAACACTAAATTACACCTTTTTTTACAACAATTCCATTGATGTAATTGGTGAAGTATTTCTGGAAAAAAATGCTAAATAAATGTGCAGAATTTTACCACTAATAACTACACTGTTTCATGTAAACAGACTTATTCTCAATTGTGACCAAATGACTGGAATATAATCTTTCCTAATTATTACTGACCTTTTTAGCAAAAAAATGCAGTTAGTCTGAGATTCTGAGCCAAAGGTGGACACTATTCCTTTCCTCATTCCCAATTAGATCACAGGCTACCATGGACAGAGTTCAGTTAACATAAGCTAGCAGAAAATCTTACATTAATATGTTTTATTGTGCAATAGTCTGAAGAAGTATTAAATGCTTATAAAACGAGCTGTATGAAAGTCTAAGAAATTTCTTACAGCACCTTCAGAATGCAACATTCCACACTGGAGAACTGCTTACCTTGGAAGTACAGAATTTGGAGGTCTAGATTTTGCAGGAGATGTTACTTTAGATTCTTGCCCAGAGTTCACTGAGGATCCTGACAGAGAGTCTTGTGCTGGTGTGGGCTGGCTCTGATAGCTTTCCCTTGCAGATGATGGTGGATGCTCTTTGTCTTTTGCGACTTCTTTTTCCCTGGATCGAGCTTTGTGTTCAGCTAGAAGGATGTCAAACTGTTTTTTACGGCCTGGAACTGCTCGTCGATGATTAAGTGAATGAGTCTAAAAATAGGGTGGTTAAAAAGCATTTGTGTGTGCATGACATTATTTATGAGTCCTCTATAGTTCTGATACACCACTACTCTAAAAGATAAAATCAACTTCAAACAGCTTTAGCCACAGTTATGGAAATAAAGCTCCTATTCCACATTATCTTTGATAATTTATAGTCATTCTTAAGAAATGTCAACATCAAGGCTAAGATTACTTTTTTACAACAATTTTTATGTAATAGGGACTACTGACTTACCTTTTCCAAGATGGAAAATAGAATTTCAGTAATTTTAAGATATTAAGAAAATCACGGTAGCTTTTAACTTACAAGGAAAAACTGATTTCATTGGATTGAAAAACAGGAATACATTTTAAAGCAAATTTAGCTGATCATCTCTAGTGACAGGCAGCACATACACATACAAATGTTCATTAGAAATATCTGACATTGCAGCTACTTTTTGACACAGGAGTGTATACTATCACAAGGGCAGCTTCCAAGTAATTTATTATACAAAAATATGGTAATTTTTTTAACTAAAAAATGACTATACTTAAACATTGTTGCACACATGAACCAAAAAGAAGCATTTAAAATAATACTTGGGCTTCTACATGAAACATTAATGCTTTTTGCATAATAAAATGACAAGAAAAACATCTTTTTAGAAATATCAGTGGAATAATGCAGATGCTCTGATTCAAAGAAACAGAATTACACAAAAGAATTACCTGAAGACAGCGCCTGAATACCATACCCATTGTCTGTAAGACAGGAGCAGGTATGACCTCTCAAACTACTGTGGTAGGATTTAAACTATAACAAAGCATCTGATATTTTATCTTCTAAGAAAAATACCTTGCAGGTGAGCGATCTTGTGCAAGGTTTCTTTGTTTCAGGATCCAGTACTCCACAGTGCTTATTTGGGTCAAATTCTCTTTCTGTTTGATGGAAGAATGGGAAACAACAACAAAAAAGATTATTACAGAAGATTTAACCAGTGTAGCTTACAATTTTTGCCTGCTAGAATTTAATTTAATCAGGCTCAACCTGAACCACTGATCTCAACCTCAGCATCCCATAAAAGTGTTATGTGCACCACTCATATAGTTGTGCATTTTTTTGTCCTTGCATGTTTAAAACTATTTAGAGTAGGATTTCAGCTGAAGACTTCATGGAAATAAGTCTGCTTACAATGGAGTGGCCCAAACAAAGGACAAAGCCAAATTCCTGTGACTTCAGTTCCCTCTCTAACTCTGGCTGCCTCTGAGGCCATAAAATACAGCATTTGCAGCTCTGGCTCCAGAACTGGGCTAAGACACAATTGGTATCACAGGTGCTTTAAACAACTGGTGGCATTTTAAAAATAAAATTTATCTAAATCTGTCCCCTAAATCTTTATAAAAATTAGATGTATGTTAGTTTTTATTTCTCCACGTGAAGGGAGGGATGGAATTTGAAGTTTGCAGAGATTATAGAAAAAGGCATTTACATGAGTTCTACTCATGATTAACATTAAAAGGGCATTAATATTTAATATGATGTATCTGCATATTTAATTTCATTAATATTTTAGTATTTCTATACCACAGATAGCATTATCTTCTTTAGGTTATGTTAATATAATTTTACAGTTTGCACTAAGAGCTGTAACAAAACTATGGATATACACTTTTTAGATTATGCCATCAAAACCCTCCACCATTACCTTCATATGCCTTGACAAATTATGGTGTAATTGGCAGACCGGTTTGCTTTTGGTAGGGAAATATAAACTATTTGCCAAATCCTATTTTAACTATACAGTGGTGTCACATTCAGATACAATAAACATCCTGTACTCAAATACATTTAATCAGGGGATTTAAAAATTCTTTATAAACAAACAAATGGGAGCTAAGAGAAGAGAGTGATTCACAGCTGTGTTACAATGTTATGACAGCACCACAGCAAGTAGAACAGCTGGAATAAGAAAAGTAAAGACAAGTAGCTTATGTTAGACAGCAACTAGCCTCTAGATATCACAATTTCTAGCAGTTTTATGTATTCTGCTATCTAGACTTAAAAATGCTTATGCAAATATTAAATGGTTATATTATTAACATATTAGCAGAGCCATAAAAAAAAGTGAGCTTGGAAAAACCAGTTGGCACAAGGGTATTTTGGTGAAATCTACAAAGGGACTGGAATATGTATAGGTAGCTGTAGTTTCTTTGGCATTTACAACACAACAGAAACACAAAAGTAGCTGTGTATGACTCAATAACTATTTTTTTCTGCTTAATAGATGAAAACACATGTTCATGAACTAAAAGAGTTAGTTACTCCTGGGATTTGAGTGTAAGATGTTCCTATTACAGTTTCCTGAATGAACCACCTAAAACCTTCAGTGCAAATTGAAAAAAACAAACTAAAGAAACAATATGGACTAATAAATATGCCTTCAAATGAAAAGTCATGAAGGCAATTATAAGCCTATGAAATGTGTTCTGAAAGTCACCAAGCAAGGACTGTTTCTCCAACAGGGAAACACTTCAAATATCAAAAGTGCTCCAGATTGGTACTTGTCCATAAGTGGCCCAACCAACTAAGACTTGCAGGACTGATTATAGCAAAGCCAGTTATTAGGAAAACATATGCAGATAAAATCAACATAAGGAGTTATAAGAGGAAAGAGTGGAAGCCTCTGCCATTGGCTGAACAACAAAATATTATGGTTTCCCTGAGAAACAGAAAATACTGAACAAACAGGAAGCCACTTCTCCTGGCTGAAGCGTTTATGGCTGCTCCAGAGAAATCACGAACATCCAATTGCCAGCTACAGATATGCCTGGTTTGGGGAACACACATCACGAAACTTACCACCTTCTTATCAATAACAAAATGCAGCTTCTGCCTACTGTGTTAGGAAATGTGGAGCATGGCAAGCCCCAGACCCCCGTGCACAGGCACAGCTGGAGAAAGCTGTTTTTTCTGGAATGGATTCCACTTGTTCACGTTCAGTGGACAAAGTGAAGAGCATTTGTTATAACCTCACCAAGAGAAGAGCAAGGGCCAAAACTGAACTGTTATAAGCTTCTGTTTGCAACAGAACAGTTTTACTTGGTGTAAGCTGGGCATATGCATTCTGTAATGTCATCCCAAAGATTTAGGAAAAAGAAAAATTTTTTTTGCAGTTGCTACTAGGAAACACTGATCCACTTATGCTGGGCAGCTACAGACTGTCTTTTGTGGTTCCACAAGCTGTTTCCTCTTTCTCAACAAGGACAGTGCTCCTGAAAAGAGGGCAGGTTCATTCATCACACAAACAACCACCAGCTCTCAGCAAAGAAAAAAACAAACTTCAATCATAGTCAGGGAAATGGTGTGAGAGACAGTAGAGGTTGCTAAAAAGGGAAGGAAACAGATGCAAACTGGCCAAACTTATTAGGGAGCTTCAAAAATTAACATCCGTACAGCTCTAGGGTAGCAGACTGAGGGAAACCTAAATCCCTTAGCTGCAGTTTCATCCTTTTCATGTGAAATGAATGAACTTATGGGATATCTCAAAAAAATCATCTCATTGACCTTCCAAGATCTTTGTCTCAACCTTTGCACAGTCCTGTATAATAATGGAGAGGAATACATCATAGTGACACACAATCTACAGGCAATTCATCTCCAGCACTCTCAGGACTTCTATGATTTGCATAATCCCTAAATTATTGCCTTGCTGCATCAATACTAAAGGCAATGGAAGACTGAACAGATCACAAATCTGATCATGACAGAGGAGCTGTAAAAAAAAAGTCTCAGCCCTGTGTATTTGTTAACCATATAAAATGCCTATCCAGGTGCTCAATCAGTCCTGTGCAGAAATTTCCAACATGTTCTCTAGCCTAGAAGACACTGTAAGTCAGAGCTTAGAGAAAGAACAGTGCCAGAGCCATCTCCATAGGAAAAGCTAGCAAGCTGTAGGAAGGCCCTACAGAACTGATTCTTCTTTATGAACACATTTCTGCAAGCACTTGCACAAAAATGTACAAGTATCACCCACAGCCCTGCAGTGGTAAGTGGTGACATAAGGAAAACCACTAACAGTTTCAATTGCTCAAGGAGGAATTTTGAATTGATTAACTAAATTAGCTAAATTCAGCATCTAAACCATTACAGGAAATAATAGGTTAAAAGGAAGCAATATTCTAAATTAACTATAAAATATAGAGTTTTTATTAGAATAATATATTGGATCTTAAAAAGTGAAATGTAAAGGTTAAAACCTAATCTTAAGCTACTCTCTTGTAATTTTTTTTGTGTTGTGAAAAGCTATAAATGAACAACAGTTCTGTTTTCATATATGCCACCTTTAACTAGTTAAGAAAGCAATCAGTGTACTGATTGCTTCAGTACACTGAATCCTTTCAGGCAATGGCATTGTTCCATGCCCCACACAGCCCTAGCAAACACCTCACACTGGTCTGAAATCCAGCCAAGGTAGCAGTACCATAGGCTAACTGCCAAATCTGAGAAAATGAAAAAATAAACCTGATATTCAGGCAAAAAATAGGACACACTCATTAACTAGAAATGAAAGCATTTATCTTGTACAACTTATACTGGTTCATAACTAGTGCACATTTAGAAATCATGTGAACTAACTTTGTGCCAAAGTGACGATCTAATGCGGATCATGCTGCCATTAGCAAAATTAGCCTTTCAGTACACACAAGGAGTTCCTGCCCAAGTCACAAAGTACTGCCAGCTGATGAATAGACCCTGCACAGCTTCTTCAGCCGTAAACTTGAGTCAGTTACTTTTGCTTCAAAAAAACCATAAAATAAAAACCCTCAAAACACTTTGCTTTCTTTCATTCAGAGCAAAAATCTGTTTTCTGCTTTCAGGGGCAAATTCTCCCCACACTGCCCAATAGCTGGCATGGGTCACCTCTAGGGAACTCCACGGAAAATAATTCTTCCTCCCAGTGGATGTTAACCTCTCTAACAGAGCCTCTGCCCTCCCACAATGTGGTGTTCTGTGCTTTGGTGGCAGGTTTGGACAGGGATCTACATCCTCAAAACTACCCTGGCTAAGGCCATCCAGGGTATTTCCCATTTAATGTTATTTTCTCAACTCCACTCTCCTGTCCTCCTGAGAAAGATCAAGATTCTCGCACATTGCCACTCATATGTGAATTGCAGGGAGAGAGAGGTGAAGGGAAATTATGACTTTTAACACTTCCCCAGCATTTCCCCTATCTCCTTAAGAATTTTCTCATATCTAAACCAAACCAAAACAAACAACAAACAAAAAGGAGTCTTCAAAAAATCATGACTTTGAAGATAAACCTATGTCTTGAACCAGTTCAACTTGATCATGACTGAAGTCACCCAACCAAGGCACATTTTCCTTTGTTGTAAACAGATTCAAATCCCATAATGGCTTGAAGAAGTCTTCTGCTTTTCTGTTTTAATGAATTTACTTCCTTAAAAATTTGTATTTGGCCTGTTGACCAGTAATTTCAAGCTAAACAGAATATGTACTTCGAAAATACTTTACACATGCTAAGAGTGTGAAAGCTTTCATTTTCATACATGCAACCCAGCATCTTACAGAAAAAACTGAAGCCAAACTCAGCATTTTATTAGCTGCATTATGAGCTATAGAAGCATTAACAAAGAAAAACAGCCTACCACAAAAGCTGAACTACAACATCACTTACCTGAAAGTCTTTTGTAAGGCTTGTTACTGCTTTTAGTGCCATTTTGGTGTTTCTTGTCTATTGATGGAACTACAATTCCTTTGCCATTCAGAATCTTTTCTGGTGATGGTGGCACTGACTTGGATGTCAAACCAGATTTAACCAAAGTTGGAGCAGGTAAGGTGGATGAAGAAGCTGAGGAGGAAGTGATGGTGGTAGTGGTTGCAGAATTCATTTTAACATTGGCACCATCTGCCTTCACTAGGTTAGGAATTTTCTCTAGACTGACTACTGGAACAGGAACGCTGCAAGATCAAGGAAAAATATTCACGTGGTATTTTCTGTACCAAAGATTTACCGTTACTTAATCCCTTTCCACAGGTACAAAAATTACAATGCAAGTCACACAGTATCTTAAGACCACTCTAAAATTAAGTATTTGGTACCAGTATTGACTATTTTTGTTCAATCAAGCATTTACAAAGCCAGGCATCTGTAAAGCCCGTAGTGAATTATGAAAACGAACCTTTGTATTCTTTTTAGCATCCAGTTCCCTACTATTCATAAGCAAAATCAGTATTTGGTATTAAGCAAAACATACCCCTTACAAATACGGTGTCATGCCTTAACACAAGCACATACCACATATGTGTATGCTGTACTAAACTCACCATGATAATGAAGCAGTGTGCTAATAATATTAATATTTTTAAACAAACACAAAATTAATTCATTTGCTCAGATGTGTCTGAATGACATACAAGTTCTGGAAACAAGGAGAAAAGAGATTTTAAGCACAGAAATTTTAACAGCTGTCCCTTTAAAAGTATTAAAATCCTTGATGACTTGAGTATTACTGCAATGTATTTTAATAAAATCTTAGGGACTTAAAAATAAAAATTTTCAATATAATTATTAACTTAGTTGGCCCTTCTCAGAGTAAAGTTTGCAATAACTAACTTACTCTAATTTAACAACCATCACTGCATATTTGTGACACTAACAAATGTTACCTTCTCAGTTTGGCAGCAAAAAAAATTGAGACAAATGATTTTCAGCTGCAACAGTATTTTAACATTTCTGGGTTCTATCTGCATGAGGAGATATCCAGTGATAGCTTTTTATCAACTCAACAACTCCAAAACTGGATATCTTGTGACTACCAGTTAATATATAAATTATATACCCTTCCCTACTGAAACAAAGCCAAATAAAAAATATAACATAATGCATGAATGGTTAGGGACATCCCCCCATTCACAACTCGCAATAATTTCAGTCTTTTGTGTCTGAAAAATGTCACCTTTGCTGCACCTTTCTACAGAAGGAATGTTTAACAGGTGTGGATTTTCACAATCAGAAAAAGATGACTTTGAGATGGCATTCTCCATGGAACACACTTTGGAAGCATCAAAGCAGGGTTCAAAATAACTCAAGTCTTGACTTTCCTGGGTTCCTACAAACCTCTGTTTCTCTGTAGCTGCTGAAGATGATAAACTTTATTCTAAGGGTATTTTAACACAAAAAAATGTACAAATATTGATGTAAACAATAAGTATACACAACTATGAAGAAGATTTAGACACCAAGACATCTTCTGGAGCTGGAATGAAATTATTTAAAACTTCTATTTCCTGTGATACTGTAAGCATAGCAGTTAGTCAGAATACAGAAGCAACTACAGTAAAGTGTAAAGCACTGGCCAGTAATTAAGCAAAAAATATACCTCACAAAATCAGAACTGTATTAAGCATTTCAATAAATGCAAACATGTAGCTATGAAAGGGAGGATTTCATCCTCTCCTTTTTTACATAGCTCTGAATTTATTAAGTTAAATGGCAGGCAAAAACTGTAACATCTCAGCATAGGAATTATTTTGTTTTTGTCTTTAAACAGATGGCAATTACATTTTCTGAAAATAGGAGAATTTTACATTAAGCAGTTTCACTATACATAAACTATATAGAAACATATGAGCAAATCTTCATGCCCAGTTTTTAAGAACTATCTTAATTCAAAATACTGATATTCAGTGAAAAAATCAAGTACATTATCTGGTCTAGAAGTGAAATATTGTTAACAAAAATGAACAGGGTTGCTCTGTTTTGCAGTGTTCAGAATCTGATCCTAGGGCACATATGGATGGATCACTGTGATAATGAAAAATGCCCAGGGGAGGGAATAATTTTAAAATTTAAGCTATTTTGCTTATTTTGTTACAGATCAACAAGTCAACCTTCATTACACATTTCATTGTAGTGTAGAAGAAAAAAGAAAAATACTCCAGTATTTGTCGACATACACATTCTATAGGATTCCTGGTACTCTATAGTAAATAATTTATGATTTCAGAAGATAGAGATTATAATTTCTCTCTCTCTTTTACTGCATCCAACAGTGAGGATCTCTAGTTTAGTCTTAGCATAGCACATAAAGATGAATTTATAACCAAACAGCAAATTGGAAGGTCCGCAGAACCAGTGACTGGAGTCAATTACTAAGGTCTTAAAAAGTAAATAAATCACAAATGTTTATATTTGTATTTGATGGTTAGAAAGAATTCTTTTCCCAAATCATGTTTTTCGAGTAAAAAATTGAAGATTTATTTCCAAAGTTTGTTAGAAAAAGAAAACCCAGGTTTCTAGTCTTACTTACTGTATTTTAAAATGAGGTTTTGAACAATAAGCTTGTTTAGATTTTTTTAAAGATAGATCTTGAAAGGGACAATCAGAAAAACAAACACAAAAAATGAGGAAAAAAGTCTATATTCAGTAAAGACAAGTTTACTTTTTCTGACAAAAGAAATTCTAATAAGAATAGCAGTATCTACCTAAAAGGCAATAAAAGTTACTTCCAAATATGTCAGAAATATTCATTATTTCTTCTGCACTAAGAAGGAAATAGGATAACTCTCTCCAGTCAGATAAAAATGCTTTTTGATTCGTTCAGTAACTGCTAAGTGCCAGCTGAAAAGTAATGATTGGGTTTTTTTCTCTTTGCATAAGGGAATCTGCTGAATGTGGCTCCAAGAGCTGGAGCAATATTGGGTCTCAGCATATTAATTTCTAATTGAATACTGGAATCTTAGAGAAGGTAGCTGAGTGCTGCTCTTGCATCCATGCTGTAAACCCAAACCAAAGTGTCTTGGAAGAAATGTTGGAAAAGCTAATAAAAATAAACTGATAAACAGTAAGTTGACATGCTTTTGCTGAGGATCAGATTCTGGCAAAGAAATATTTCAGTTTTTGATGAGATTACCAGTTAAACTGACAAAGATAGCTGTGAAAATGTTCCAGTTTTTGAAAGGCATTATAAAACACAAATAAGAATGATTTAAAAGCAAATTTTAAACAATATGAAATTCAAATCTATTTTTTCCGAGATTTATGATTTATTTGGGGTGTTTTGCTAGGGACATTTTTAGCCATCATTATCATGTCTGACATGACCAAAAACTTCAGTGGACTGAAGAAATAAAGATAAGATCACTGGCGATAACATCTGCTGATGTAATCACGATTGAGGGGAACTAAATAATGAAGAGCCAAAGTTATAAAAAGCAATATGGAGTGTTTGGTAAAGTTCATTAACTCAATGAGACATTTTAATACAAATGAATTTAAAGTTGCACATGAAATAACAAGCTGTTCTGTCTGCAGTGAAATACAGGGAAACAACACGCTGGAAAATAGTGACAAAAATATTTAGTGGTCACAGAAAATAAGCAATATGAGGTTTTACTGTATTGTTGTGCTTATATCAAAAATGGGATATAGCAAGTTAGAAATAATTTTCACGTGTCCCTGGTTATACTGATAGTGGAATATGGCTTCCAGTGTTGCTGACCAGAGGTACAATGGCAATGTCAATGAATTAGAAGAACTACACACAGTAGTAGTGGACTACACAAAGTGGACCAAAGCATGGTCATGACAGGCTTTAGAAGCTCATTCTCTTTTTCAAATAAGGTAGCATTTCCTTCTGTTTTCTCATGCTTTGTCAGGCAGCTGGACTAGATGATCATTGTAGATCCCTTCCAGCAAGCAAGAAAAATAACTGTAGTATGTCACAACACTCTGCATACCTGTAGCTCCTTTTACTTCTGTTTTCCTGTCTCTTGGCTTTTAAAAATTATTTCTCCTTCCTATTATGTAATTTTGCTGGGTTTATGTTTTGGTCATTTGTGATTATATTCATTCTAACAAATGAGCCACTCATTCATCTATTCAAATTTGTGAGAAATGAAATTCACAAACATTTAAAAACATAAAACATTGCTCTATTCTATAATGCTGGGATTGCCTCTACAATGTACAAAATGTTTGTGATTTAATGTTAGATTATATGGTCCAAGTTAACCCTGCTGAGTTTTGCTTCCATGCTGCAATAGAAATATCCTTTATCATGACTATCTTCACTTTCTCAGCCTCAGTATGAACAATTGTATTTCCTAATACAAAGACATAAAGGCCAAGAGATGACTAAAAAATATGTTGAAAAGTGACTTTATAAATTTTAAAGGATTGACCTCAGGTATACCTTTGGGATCCTTTTTCTGTTTACAGAAAGAGTCCGTTTTCTCTGTGTTGATAAAAATCACATCATTTCTATCTCTTTTTTTTTCATTTTCAGAACTTCTGGCAGGCTAAACTTTGTGGAGGGAGGCCAGGGAGATCTGCTTCAGTTGGTTTCTCAGCACTAGCTTACTTCAACACTTTACTCCAATTTTATGCTGCCTTAGGATCATGGATAGGTGGAAATGAACACCCTGTAGCATCACAACACCTAAATCCTCCATGGCAGTGCCCAGAAGCTGGCATGGCAGCAAGCAAAGCAGCACTCATTGGGCAGGCCAGCAATGAGGAAGAGAGCTCCTGGCTGCAGGAATGCCTTTTATAAAGCATCTGAGCTATGCTTACTATGATCACTTGTTCATTACTATTATTATTATTTCTACCAATTCTTTGCCTTTTTCTCCCCAGTTTCTACTCTTCTGCTACACCTTGACTGTGAGATGCAGAAATGATGGTTTGCATTTATCTTGTGCACAGTGCAGTGGTGCTCCATCTTTGCGCCATCTCTAAGCACTGCTGTATTAATAGCAACGATGCTAGAGATACAGGGGAAAAAATCAGAACTGACAGATATTTCTGGATGATGTATTCACAATAATACTTTATATTCCAACTACAAGAAGGGAAGTATTAAAACAGCAGCTAAAAAATGAAGCAGTTCCAGATCGCTCTTATCTGATCATTCCAATCATGATTTTTAAAGCATTAGCCATGGAGCAACCCGAACCTCTGGAGCATATCTTAGAACAACACAGGACATGAACAAGAGAATGAGCTACTTGGTCAATACGTACAGTGATGCCTCAATCTACTACTACAACAAATTTAACAACAGAAGTTGGATCTACATGAAGGCAGGCATAGCAACAGATAGATCTACTGGGCAATGCTGTTGCAGAGGCCATTCCCAAAATTCTAATTGTAACAACTAAAATTTAAAGGCAATGCTGAACAAAAGAATCAGGCAAGCCCAACAAAGTTTGTTCCAGTTCTGAAAAGCAATCATTAAAGTGATATAATTCCTGAAACAAGCTGATTTGACAACTGTCTGGAAGAACTTACGTCAAATAAATGCTTGGTATGAGATTACAACAAACAGACAAAAGCATGGAAGACCTGGAAGCTTCTGAGGATGATAAATCACAACACACTTGGATACACCATGAATCCTATTTGCATTTTTGAGACAAATGTTTCTGTGTCAATTGAGTGTTTCTTTCTAAAAGCTAAGAAATTCTACGGTTTGTGCAGCAGCTGAATCTTAAAAAAAAAATAAATTTTATGAATAATTTCACCTTAAATCAGATCCACTGAATATTTTCTAGTATTCTAAATAAATATTATAATCCTCTAATGAAACAGTAACACTTTCTTCTGAAACAGTTGTCAGCTCTCTCTAACCTGCAATGATTACCAGACAGATTTTATTCTTTAACAAGTCATGTAATCTAAGGCACTTAACACTGTATTTTGCAAGAGAATTTCATTGATCTCCTCTTCAGACTGTTTGTGATTTGCTATGTGGTAATTACAGTACCTTTAACTACTATATGCCTCATCTTTCCCCAAAGCAAAACAAAACTGCAGTATGATCTCCCAGCACGGCTGTAAGAATTATGTAATTCTTGGGTACAACAACATCATATTTATTGCCAAACAATCAACAGAGCAATGTAACACTTTTAAATGGTTAAATCTACCTTGTTAATCATCAGTAAATATTTAGGATGTTCCCAATAAAGGGAAAGGGATTGGTGGACATGCTCAGTTATTTTGTTCCCTTCCAGCTTTTACTGACTGCCAGAATGACATCTGTTGCCAGAATGGAAGATATTGTTTATAGATTCAGTGAGCCTGCTGAAATGTGGATATGTAAGTTGCTGTCTGTAACAGGATGAGAAATAGGTTTATAGTCAATAGTGTTAGTACTCTGAAGTCCTTTCTGATTTTCTTTTCATTAGACTTATAAAAGAATTCTCTCTTGTATAAAATTCCCCTCCAACATTCAGAAGAAAAAGTCACTATTCAGTCAATAATATTTGAGTTCAAGTATTAAACTTGAACTTACACACAGATTAGACAGAGGCTATTCTGCTATTCTAGTTAACATGTGAGTGTATAGTCTAGCCAATCAGATTTCCTGTTTCCAGAATTTTATACCATAATTGCCCACAATGCTCATAATGCTTAAAAACATGGTGGGTGCAGATTTATAGGAAGAATATATTTTTCCAGGACAAGGTAAATTCTACAGCTAGGCAGAAGCTGCTGTCTTTGAAATCATGCCAACTTGTGCACATCTCAAGCAGAAGGCATAAGCTATGCCTTTAACATAATTTGAGCTTATTCTTTGTCTCATGAGTGAATGGTTTGCATTAAATGATTTACTATTTTAAGGCAGTTGCGTCCAGAAACCCAACCCAAAATCATGACCTTCTTATGCTAGGTATTATATATAAAAGGCAAGGATCTTTATAAAGTAGATAAATCTTAAGAAAAAGGAAGTCTCACTATCTCAAATTTACAGACCCAGAACAGAAGCTGGAGAGACCAAGGCATAACAGAATGAGGAACTGAACCCAGATCTCAAGTCACCAACCTAATGGTCTAATCACAAAGCATCTTTCCTGTAGATAATGAAGACAAAACAGTTTCTTAAGGGATAAAATAGTGACCCAGTTCTGCTGTAATTTTTATTTTTGCAACTCGGCTGCTATCATCACAGTCATGGGAGGATGGGCTTGGCAGTCTCAAAGCCTGCATGTGTACATATATCACAGTACATGATGTCAGACACCCCCAAAATAGTGATTTTTGCAGCCAGAATTTTCTTGTCATCTTATAAGCCATCAAACATTATCAAAATACAGAATGAACTCCAATAGCAGCTGCTATTGAAGATAATTGACTATAACCAGTAAGTTTTCATGAACATCAGTTACGCCAATATTAAGAACTCTGCAAAAATTATCCTGTTAAACTGTTTAAATGCATCAGTTCTAAGGGCTGATAGTGTAATGGAAGATGGACCTTAAAGATAGCAAACTGGGTCAATACCTCACTGGCTATATGCATCTTAGAAAAACACATTTGATGGAACACTTAAAAAAGTAATCCAGTCCTTCTTGCTCTTCCAATATATAATTTTTTTCTCAATTTAAAAATATCCCAGTTTCCCCCCTTAGAAATATAGAAGCTTAAACTGTAAACTTAGGTAAAATGAGAATACGGATTTTTGTGATGACTGTGATACATATAGAGAGATACTCTGAACACAAACAACTTCAGTAAGTATTATTTTGGTACTTACCATGGTTTATCCCGTGACACTTTTGAAGGAAAGACTGTGTGCTGTTTGCTACTGGAGGTAAGTAGATTGTCTTTGGGCGTTTTGAATGGCTTTGAGTTGCTGCTGACAGGGTTATGGCCGCTGATACAGGATTTCGGTTTCATCTGTACTAGGGATGTCCTGGAATTACAGGCTGGAGAAGCTGGAGAAGGGGAAGGTTTACACATTGAACTGTGTCTTCGTTCTGTAACAGAAAAGGAATGAATTTTACAACATGTCATAGGCTAAAATTAAAAATACAAGTCAGGAAAGAGGAAATTGTTCTTCTCTATGCTAGTTACAATGGTTTTCATCACTCCAAAGAACACCAGTTCATTACTGTTGTGAATGTAATCAAGCCAAATGATAATTAGAAAAAATCAGCTTCATGAAGTGCTCTGAAAAAAAAGTGAAAAATAGTAAAATAAATGGCAATAATCTACCAGAATATCTGTGTGACGTGTACTTGGTGTCCCAGCTCTTTCATGCCAAGTAGAAAGGAAAGTACGTAGCAGCTAACGTGACTCAGTAAAATGCTCTGTGACAGATATGTGATTGCTCCTGTAATGGTTTATGATGAATTCATCTGACCCAGTTATTGGGCAGTTTACTTTATGACTATCCTGTTTCAATTTTAATGAGAAACTGTAAGGAAAACAACAGGAAGACTGAAAAGTAGCAAAAGGCCTACTGCTCCCAGCCCTTCCAGAGAGGTGGGCTCTGCCTGCTTCACTTGGTTACCTCCAAGCACCATTCAAGGTAAAAGTTTGGGGGTTTTTCCACACAGAGCAAATGGCATGTGCAAAAAATCCAGGAAGTTTATGTCTCAGTAACAAATGTGGCATCTGGAGATCAGCACTGCTCATGCTCACACACTGCAAAAAAGCAAGGCCTGGCTGACCCTGAAAAAGACAGACAGGCTTCAGTGAAATTGTTTCGGTTGGGTCATTATTAATATTTTTTTAAATATAAATGTCCTATCCCTCATATTGTTAAGTAATAAGACTGTTTTGGCCATTCTTTACAAATCATATCTTTCTCCAGGGGACAAGTGGCAGTGCTTGGCCAGCCAAGATGCATCAGTGTGCAGCAACAGGCTTGTGCTGTGAACTTCAGCACAACTACAAAATAGTATAAGAGACAGGAGCTGATCTTTGCTGTAAGATTTTTGAGGAGTGCTATAAATCTTGAACAGTCCTATTGGCCCCATTTGTGAGGCACCCTTTCCCCAGCCCACTGACCCTGCAGCGAACCGGCTGCAGTGTTCCCTAGCCAAAGGCAGCAGCGGGTGGCACAGAAGGGCTGGGGGAAAAGGAATTTTCCAGTCAGCAGGGCCTGGCTCATTGGCACTGACTCCAGTTTGGTGGTGCCTGAACACCAAGAGCCTGATCACAGTAGGGATCAGGCAGGTACCCCCACAACCTACATGGTAATGTAGTCATAGACCAAGAGGAATGTAATCATCGACTGAGTACTTCGGACAAGTTGGAGTCTCTCATTCAACACGCAGCAATTTTTCCTTGTCTAAAGCCTTCAGCATTTAACTTGAAGAATCCAAGTGGGTGCTACTCTTTGAGCTTGACCAGCATCACCCAGTCAACCAAGAGCAGGTTAAGGAAGCACCAGTGACCTGCTAATATATGGGAAGGTTTTGTATTTGCATCGTCAACCCTGCACTCACTAGTTTGATATTTCAAGGACAACTAAGGAAAATTTTCCCACAGAGAATCAAAACATGACAATTTGTCTGGCATCCACACAAGTAAAAACTTGCCAGTAGCAGAAGGATTCATCCATGATTAACTTGCAATAAGCAAATACCTCAAGAACAAAGAGAAATGCTTAAAAAAATATTCCAAAATGTTTCTATTAGATCTCAAATGACTAAATAAAGACATTCTTTATTTAAGATCAAGTATTTCCGTATCTTCACATTCACAGCTTTAATTACCAATGCTGGAATTCCCTCCAGATTCTCCTGAAACTGAAGAACAAAACAGTCTTAATTTTTTTTCAAATACAAAGTATCTATCCTCACTCCCAAAATGTCCCCTATAGTTTGCCAGTTTTCATCCCACTACACACTTCAGTGTGCAGCCTCTGCCTTTAAAAGTCCTTCGCAGGATGCAGTGGATTTTCATTCATTTCACCTCACATTTGTGGTAACACCTGTGTAAGCTACACATTTGATTTTGAAATACACGGTTCTAGTCACAGAATTTATTTTATTAAATAAC
The DNA here is from genome assembly GCA_910950805.1 of Acrocephalus scirpaceus scirpaceus. Classification (NCBI taxonomy): domain Eukaryota; kingdom Metazoa; phylum Chordata; class Aves; order Passeriformes; family Sylviidae; genus Acrocephalus; species Acrocephalus scirpaceus. Next base: position 13,442,136 of record OU383777.1, read on the forward strand.
AGTTATTGTTTCAAGATTTACCAACCTTCTCAGCACCTATTTCATCTATTTTAAGTAGGCTAATCAAAATTTGCAACTTTCCCATTAATTACTTGGGGACTGATGAAAAGGAACTGCTATGCTACCAACAAAATCAAACCATATATAAAGTAAAACTTGGGAGAAAACATGTTTTCCACACACATACTAAATAAACTTAGGATTAATTACTCCAACATTCATCACAGCTACTGGTTTTCTTAAGCCTGACTGCTTTCCAGTAAACTGTCATCAATATCAGCCCTACAGATATGTTTGGAAATGAAATATATAACTCTTAATAAAATTAATCTTCTGGAAAGACGAACATTCACGATACTGATTATCTAAATTTATATTTCAAAGTCATTAAGTATCACATGCCATAGTAAGTTATTTTATAGCAGTCTTTTTGTACTGGATTTTTAGTCAGCTAAATGTTAGGTGCTTTTCCCAAGACAACTTTCTCAATTTATTAGTCCTCAAGAGCAAACCAGTACATTAACCTCGGATTTTTTACTCTAGCATAGAATATGGTGGAAAAAGCACTGTTGTAATTTGACAATATAATAAAGTGCATCCCACTACTTTAGGCAGCACATGTTTACTTAAAAGATAGGGAAGGAAAAAAACCCCTTATTTTAGCTGAGTGTGTCAGATTGGTGGTCATTCTTGTGATCAGAACCAACTGCTATAATTACCATTTCCTTTTACCTCCACAAACTCCCCTCTTCCCCCAAAACATGGCTACAGAAAGTCTTCCACCTTTTAGACAACACACATTTGAATCAGTGTTACCTAGCTTTTCTTCAAATTTCTTAGAATGGAAATGGAAACTGTGACCTCTGTAAAGTCATGCAGGAGAAAGAATGTAAATTAGCCAGTGCCACACAACCAGAGGTGTTCTGAGACACTGCTTGAATTGGTAAAATCTACCCATTCCCTCATAAAAGTTAATGTCACTTCAGTGTCAGCAGAAGAAGATGGCAGCAACACCTTGCAGGTATGGCACAGTGGAGAGCTGGAAGAGTAATTCCCTCCAAAGTGGTAGAAAATCCCGTTTGAGCTAGGCAAGCCTGGTTGCAAGAGGCTGTCTTTGACAAAGGTGTGAATTCTCAGACAAGTCCCGATGGTGAGGGCATAAACTGTAACTAAATATTGGTATATTTTTTCTCAAGAACTTCTCAAGTTGTCTCTTGATATTTCGTTCCTTACAATGTATGTGATAGTCAATCACCCTTAGACACTGGTAATAAGTTTCAGAGAAATAATGGGAATATATGACAAAAAAAAGAAGCCCATCAGCTGTCAAAATCAACTGCTTAAGCCAGAGTAGTGGTGGCCTCCTCTATCAAACTGACTTTTGTGGTCAAAAAAGTTTGTTTTGAAATTTTTTTACTAATTTGTCTGTTCCTATTTTACATATATACAAGTAATAACACATAATGTACAAATCTACTACTTACAGCCTGTGCAATAAATTAATGTGTGAATAAAAGACATTTGCATATCAAATAGTTGTGATAAAATTAAATATTCACATACTAACATATTCAGGAGACAATCAGCTACCTGTGTAACACTTTCTATGCCCATTTGCATCTGTAGACAGATTAGATCTAGTAGAGCAGGTGAACTTGTATTCACACAGCTGTGGACATGACTGTCCCTGTTCACATACACCAGTGATACAGCCAGTGGACATTGATGAAAGTAAGGAAGAATGAAAGTTTTTGCCCCTAGAAATGATAAAACCAGTTATCACCACTGCTACGATACTAACCTAAATTCTGCACACTTTTCAGCAATGCTATGAATATGTGCTCCAGTTTAAAAGATTTTTTTTCTGATTCATTTAAATACTTTCAAATGGATGCTTACGCTCCCCATAAATAAGAACACATATTCTGTTTTGTTTCTAAATACCAGGTGTTGTCAAATCCAAGAGCATAGGAGCACAATCAAAGTTACAATCCTCTTTACCATATTAATCCTCCTGCAACCACTCAGCTGTCTCAGCGTAGCCACTGCAAGCAACTGAGATCCAACATATGACTTCTGCTGTCAAACAGTTAATGTATTAATGGCATTAATCTCAGAGGAAAGTTTAACTCTCACTGAATTACCTCACTTTCTATAGAATCAATTTCAGATCAATATCTGTTACTTTTTCTATTCAGTGATAAGTGTCTGAAAGCCCAGCATTCCATATAGTTCAAAGGCACATTGCAAACTGCATCAGTAGCATTGCAAATGATCTTAAACTATTCCAGGAGATTCTCCATGTCCTATGGAAACATGGATATAGTCCAACTTTCTCAGCCAAATCTGAATTGTTTCTAGATGTGAAGTCCTTATGTTGTTGGAGACCTAACAGTCCCTGAATCTCCAGAGCTTCTCTCCTATGCCCTTATACTCCATTTTTAATCCTCCTTCCTGCCTCCTGCACAATGCAACGCCCTGCCTTTCCCCAAATCTCTGCTGCAGCTGCCAAAGTCCTCTAGGTCTGCCTTTAAATCTGTAATTCCACCGGATCCTCTCTGATGGGTCACCAGGGAATACTAGCAGCTGTTTTGCAGGAAACGCCACATCTCCTTCTAATCATAAGCAAAAAAAGCAAAGCAATAGAGGGGCAACGTGAGCTCCAGAGCCACAAGCACGGTGTGTGGGAAAATGAGGCAAAACCACATTGTGACTAGAAGTCTCTTTTCAAATTTTTGCCTTGACTCTTATACACAAGATCAAGCACTCACTCAGCTCACGGCAAATCTTACAATGACACTATAACTTGAAACTATAGCAAATATGATGCCAGTAAAATACGTCAGACATTGCAGTTTCCTATCAAAAAGATCATCTTTATATGATCCTGAAACTGCAGATTTCTCTAATATGGACTAGAAACAAAACCCCATTTCTTAGTATACCCCACCTGCATCCACATTCTCACCCAACATGTGCTACTCAAAATTGATCAAGTGAAAAGTTTTTGCCCAGTTAGTGCCTTCTCCATCAATATGACTGACAATCAGGGAAGAAAAACGTAATGATACAGTTTGAGCATGGAGAAAGATATTTCATCTTTCAGTGCTTTTTTTTTCCAGATACTTGAAACAAAACAAGAAAAAAAACCCCTTCATGTTGTCAGAAGACAGACAATAAAACTTTGTCAGCACAAGTCATTTTGAAACATTACTCTTGTTTAGCAAGATCTGACTTCCTGTGTACAAGAGGCCTAAAGCAAAAATCAATTTTAGGTTGACCCATGAATAACCCAGAGACCTAGTGTTACAAATTATAGCTTAGTATTATCCTTGGTAAAAACAAACAAAATTTAATTGCTAAAACTCAGAAAGGTAAGAAAGCTATTTACTGCTAGCAAACATTCATAAAATAATAAAACTCCTTTTTAAGCTTGTATTCATCACAACACTTGAGTTCATAGTCCTTTTACTTGGAATAGCATAAAGTAACTGATCCAAATGCCCTTAACATAATATGAATGCTGTTACTCCCCATTTACAATATTTAAGCAGATGGTAATGAAATTTAGTATCTCAAAATCTCGTTGATGAAGATGTTACTCATGGTAACTCATACACCGCCTATGCACAAATTACAGTTTTTCTATTTACATTATATCCTGAGGAGCTTTGTTGCACAGCCTTTCACTGTGCAAAGTTGAGCAACGTATACTTAAAATTCCAATAAACGGTAAATTAAACCTACCACCTTGTACTGATCCCAGTTCAAAGTTTGCAAATGTACTTGGCATTAATCCTAATAAAACCAAAACAGAAAAAATCCCACACATGCCCAAAAAGCAACAGCCAGCAACCAGAAAATGAACAACTTAGACTCTTGCAGAAATGTGTCATCCTGCAGGAACTGGCAGCTGGTTCATAACAAGAATTCATAAACACCTTGTAAGCACTTTCATTTTGCAGCCACAGTCTGAAAAAACACTAGCAAAACCCGGTACGTGAGGTTAAACAAAAATAAAATTGTATTTGATGTTAGCAAACAACAGCATAATGTCGCAAGATTGAAGGATACCTTTACCAGCCTTTTTGACAAAACACTATTCCAAGTCCAGCTGAAAAAGTTTGGAAATAATATCCGCAAACAGTTCCACCCTTCTTGCACTGCGCACTGGAAAGGAAACAGCACAGTCGGTTTCATTTTGATACTTCTTGTAAACTGACAAAGGAAATAAACTGCCAGCTCCAACCCCCAGACTGATCCGCTGCAGAAAACACTGCTCAACAATCACAAGCTTCATTCCAGGTCAAATGACATAATTGGGAAATTATCAAGTGCTAAAATAACCACCGTTCTGCTGGTGTTTATTTACAATAAACACAAGCTTCGCTTTCTGACAAAAACCCACTAAAACGATTCTCCATTTCACAAAGTCTACAAGTGAGTAGGATCAGCAAAATTATGCAAAACATCCTGCTAGAAGAAGAAATGTAAACTGAGCCACTTACGGAGAGGAGCAGGCTGCCAACTTAATCTGATTCTACGACGACTGTAAACATGTACTTTTGGAACGTGAAGCGATTCACATTGCCACAGATGCCGTCAGAGAAACACAGCAACGTGATTAGGTATTCTGCACACGGGGAAAAATCCGGCAGATGACCTGCCGCAGCAAATACCAGATCTGTGCTCGCACACACCAACTGTTTTGACTACAGGCACTTGTTAAGCACCAAGTTTCGGTCCTACCAGTTGGACACCAGAACTGAACCTGCGCCAAGAACAACATGAGCTGAAAACGGCTACAGGGGTTTTTTCCTTTTTTTTTTTTTCCCTTGGTTTTGTTTTGGTTTTTTTTAATAATTGTTGATACAACTCAAGTAACTGTAGAAATGAACCAAGGTGCAAAATTAAAAGCAGGAAAACCCACAAGTGTATATTTAGAAGAAGACATCAAATTTTTACTTCCTTGATCCAGGAAAGAAGGAGAGTGATTCTGTATAACACAGTAGGATGAACCTGATGTTTTCCTGGAAATTCTTTTATTTATGGGATAACTGGGCATTTGTCAGGATAATTATAAAAGACAGGAGAAATAATCTCTAGACTATTGCTATTTTACATTTATGTGGCCAAATATCTTAAAAATGACAAAATTCCATAAAGAGCCACACACAGCAGTTTCCAGAACACTATTATTCCTCTTAAGTAAAAAGCACGAAAGGGGGTCAAATGGAAATCAAAAAAATGCTTCAAATAGTGCAATTAATTATCCTGAATGTAAACTGAAGCTTCTGGATACTTGCCTGCCTCTTTTATAAGGATTTTGAGATATAAATATGAAGCTCCAAGGTATCACTGAAGTATCAGACAGGAAAACAATAGAAGCGTGAATACCCTGCCCTGGTGACAATGTCGGTCTTCACATCACTGAGCAGGAAGACTTAGAATTAACTGTAGTGTCAAGGCCTGTTTCTACAGCTATAAAAGGGGATATTAATGATTTAGGGTATTAACTTGATTAAAAAAAGAATTGAAGACTTAAGTAGGAATTCATCACTCCTGTAATGACACAATTCCACACGTGTAACCAGCATTTGCCACCTGACGCATTGCTACTGCAAAAAAACTACAATTTTCAATTCTACATTTCTCAGCTCAGCAAGGCCAAAAATCCCCAGGCAAAAAAGAAGTAACAGAGCAAGCGAATCTTGGCTACACACTTTTTTAAGTGACAGCCTACCAAAGAAATTCAAGGAAAGCTTATGTACAGAAATTTCACGTTCTGCTGGAGGAGATGCTCAGGTAAGTCCAACGTGAAACGAGAGTTTCGGAGCTAAACACCACCTCAAACCTTGTGTCCACTGCTTACACCACAAGGACAGCCCTCACCATCCTTTTGCACTAGTATCTTACTACCTGCTGACCCACATTCCCACCATTTTTGTACTCAAAGGATGGAAATGCATTATCAGCCCTAAACTTAGGACAGACACATCAGGTGAAATACTAAAATATTTCTAGCACTTAAGCCACAGTACTCTCAAAGGCAAATACTGCCAACAAGTCAGAATTTTGTGGGTGATTTTATATGTGAAGAGAAATCTTTTATTTGGCTAAATGTACAAATGTATAAACAAATCACCTGGTCATTTATTCAAACACCCAACTTAAATAATTACACTCCAGATTGTTGCAAAACAGAGGAAAATTTAGTATTGTTATCCTCTCATGCTTTGTACCATGTAACAGACTTGTTTCCTCAGGCAGATCTTTCACATTCAAGGTCGTCCAATGACACATTTTCATTTATTTACACTTATGAGGTAAAATATTTCATTGTATCTTTATTTCCATCTTTAATTATATTTACATAACAATAACAAAATAAAGTAATTTATGTACATTATTGCTTTAAGAACTAATTAAATGTTTCCCCTCATGTATCATAAACCAGAAATGTTTAACGTTTCTTAAATGTTTTACCTAATCCAAAAATATATAATGTCATTTCTTTTTACTGTTAAGAAAAAGATAAGCCATTGCAGAGTGAGATGGGACTACTGAGATGCTTTGGAAAAAAACAATGCTGTACTATGACTCTGAGAAAACAGGCTATCATTTTTAGGTGACATGTTCTTCATCTGGCTCTGTGAAAAACATGACACCAGATTTTACTCAATATCAAGATCACATATTGCTATCTCATTTTATCATTCCATACAAATGACTTCTAGAGAAACAGTAACTTCACTGAAATTAGCCCAGAATAACATCTTTGCAGGACTCGCATATAATCTGTTGTTTAAACCTTCTGGCTTTTTCTGTTATTTGGGATCCAAACCCAGCACCTGGTGAATCAATGTATTTCTTAACAAGCTGGCTTTTAAGCACAGAAATAATGGAATTTTTTCGCTAAAAATACAAAATTTGCATGGTAAACTGCTCCATCTCTGTTACCCTGAGCATCTTTGTCCCCCAGCAGCCTCATTATTTCATCCTGTGTCCACGATCATTTGTCCCTCTCCCCAAAGAGAAGGGATAAGCTCTGTTTGGTCTGCAGGTAGACATGTGCCAGCTGTCAGTACAAGCTGCAAATGTAGTACTGCCAATGGAATACTGTTCTCTGGACCACATTATTTAAGCTATCTCCTCACAGTTGCTGACTTTCACAAGACTGCTGAAACTCTGGATTTTTGAACTAAAGTACCAAAGAGCTAAAAATTCTCAGATGAAATAGAAAATAGATACAATCACATAAGGTTTAACGCTATTATTATATTTTATTACTCATAGCACTGTTACAAAATTATAATATTTTAGGAAATCCAAGCTAAAATCTATATATGATTTTTTTTTACTTGTTTTTCTGTGTTTGCCCCTCCTCATGGGTATTTCCAGGCATCAAATCAATTCCCTTGGAATATTCTGACACCATTTCAAAATCCAGGTAGTCACACGGATCTGCCTAGCTACGGACATTGTTTTATTTTGAAAATTGAGTGAGCCTACATATAAGTTTCAATTTGCTTTATCAAAACCTACTACAAAAGCAGCATAACTGTCAGTTCAGAGTATTTCCTCATTCCAGACATTTTAGATATATCAGTTCACTCATCTTTCAAGCATGTTATTTGCCAGAGGTAAGAAAATTTATTATTTAGAAAGCTACATGAATAACCACAAGTGATAACCCCTTAATACACAGCCTCCAAAGTGAGTGTGCAAATCAGTTGCTGAAGAGCTCACTTGTTCATGTTTCCCTCATTACATACAATAGCTCTTACAAACAAGAAACCAAACTGTTAACCTTCTACAGAAAAAAACTCAAGAGACAACACTGAAAAACATACCCAAATACAAAAGTGTTTTTGTAGGGCATTTTTAATCTGCTCCTCTCCCTATAAAAAACTCTTCAGCTCTGTATTTACATAGAGCTTAATTCTTAAGTTGGTTTCACTTTAACTTGCATCATTTATGACTTCTAATTGTGCAAACTAAAGAAACTCAGACCTAACTGCACATGAATGAAATAAATGCAAATCAACCTCTGAGAGTCTAAATGACAACTACTTCATAATCTGTCTCTTCATGCACCTCTTGACCACTCATCACTGCAATGAACTTCTCATACTACAAATTACATCTCTTGGATAAACTATTTCTCCATTCATAATTTAATAAATTCCCATAATTGCTTGTAATGAGAGTTTTTTATGTCTACAATATTAAATGTCTGCTATACCTATATATTTATATATATATATATATATATATATATATATATATAAGATTTTTTTCTCAGATAGGTATTTGCTCAGTTTTTTTCAAGTTGAGTCTTCCAAATTTTGTTGAAGCATTGTCAGTGTTTCAGATGCTGTATGAAGAAAAATATTTTCCAAGGCCTCACAGCCATTAGAGGGCAGATCTTAATTTAAAGCATTCCAAGTTTATTCACCCACTGATGTTGCCTCTGTTACAGAATAACAGGGCAGGAATGACACAGGGAAAAGAGACAGCTGATTTCCAGTACAACTATCTACCAAGGTGCATGAACTGCTGTGACAGCACAGCTGTGCAATTCTGTTTTCCCTTCTCCCACTTCCACTGCCCTGAACATCCTGTCATCCACTGCATGTGGTTCCAACTTTCCATGGATCTTCTCAGAAGCACACATACCATATTTTAGAAAAACTTTTGGTAAAAAAAAATGTGTAGGTGCTCACCAGACACAGGATATTTTTCCTTTGAGGCATTCTAATTACTTTCTATAATTGCTTCTATAAGCTAATAGAAAAACAATCTCATTAAAACAAGGCATAGCTCAACTCAGAACAACTATTGTGAGTTTTAACATGGACAGTAAGCAAACAAATCAAGATGATTAGAAGTCCAACTTGAAGGAAGCCCATACAACTGAACCAGTTTCACCTGAAGACATTTAACTACTATAATATGTAACAGGATGTCTCTGAGAAGAAGCATGCAATAAGTATCTTTCCAAGGTATCAAATGTTTCATGTGTGTCAGTCATTTCTGGTTTAAACCACTACAGTCAATTGGAGCATATGTAAAACATTAGGATGATTATTTCCTACTAGGACTTAGCTGGCTTTTTATAGTGCTAGAATCTGGTTTCACCCATGCTTGGTGTAACATTTCACTTCAGGTGGGAAGATACGAATAGGACATATGTTTGCCAAGAGATGAGAGTAACCCTTGGTCGGCCAAGAAATTACTATAGAGAGTAAGCTTGGAAGCTAACAGGAAGAAGAGAAAACAATTTTAAGACAAGGATTTCAAAGTAGGTTATTTATAGAGTCAACACTCAATTATCCATGGTCAGATTATCTGTACCACAGATGCAGAAACAAATCAACTTCAGCTGGGCTCATTAGCAGAGGTGCAGCTCTGTACAAATGTCCCTACATTTCTAGGGACATTGTGGGTTCAAAAATTACACAGCATCTCTTTTTCAGCATAAGACTGAAGTCCTTTTTTTAATATAAAGTGAGTCACTTCAATTGTTTCTGTACAGCATTTCCAAAGGCAAGAGCACTGGGGAAAATGGCAAAGACTTCAGACAAAGCCACCACCTGGCAGTGCTACCCCAATGCTCTGAGTCCCAAGAAATTTTTTTAACTCAGGCACAGCATCAAGCCCGAGCTGGCTGTGTGCATTCCTGCGTTCTGTGTCAGGGCTGTGGCCTCTGCCAGGGAGCTGGGTGCAGACAAGCACCAGATACTTGTGACAAGGCAGGAGCCAGGCACCAGCCAGCATGGCAAACAGCAGGCACCTCTCACACAGCTGGGGTGGCCTCTGTGCAGAGGGGCTCAGCTGTGAGATCACTTGAGATTACAATTTAAAGTTAGGTCATTTAAACCAGATATTCTCAATGAGGGAAAAATTAAAACAAGTACTTTTCTAACTTCAAGAAAAACACAGCCACAGCAATAGCAACCCAGCTTGAAGCTGTTTTCCTGGCCACAAAGTGTAACTGACAGTGAAATACAAAGGTAGATTTTAAAAAAGGGAAGGAAATGGAAAAAATCCAACATGACATTTCTTACCTACCAATTGCTTCCTCTGAATCAGACTATCTGTGCTCTTGCTCAAGGACTGAAACCTTTCTCCATCTGCCAGGAGACAGCAAACTCCAGAAGAGACTACAATCTTCTGGAAGTTGTCCCTTCTCATCAAATTCATGTTCTATAGTTGAAAGAAATCCTACTGTTTAGAGATAACATGAGATACTTCTAAATTGGAGGAATTTGAGATTCAATTTATTTTTTTCCAGCAGTCACTTGACCAAAGCGACAGGGAAAGGACAACAAGCAGGATACTGGCATGATAAATCTCAGCTATAATCAACTGACTCCAGCTTGATTACAGAGGAGGAACTAAACTCTGTATTTGGCAAATGGATCACAGAGCAAGTCTTTTCTAAAGCTTTTTGCTGAGTCTGCCAATTGTTAGCTAGACAGTACAGCAGATTTAACCAGCAATGGCTAACAAGTGAACCAAAACTAACCATGCCTGAGCTATCATCCCTGGGATTTGCCTACTGTATCTAAATACTGAGGGAGTAAGGTTTATTTACACTAAACTGCTCAAGTAGTTTCAAATGATAGCTAGAAACAGAGGATCACTGAGTGCAGGATGAGATAGAGGAAGAGGGTTACCTATCCCATCAGAAGATCATTGTAGCACTTGATGAAATCTGCAGGTCCTAAATCTACAACCTTATTACTCCCTTTCCTTTCCTCCTCCCTAGTCTCAAAGTTGCTTAAGGTCTGAAAAAAAAGTAATTCAAGGAAAAAACCAGTTTGAAAGCACATTCGCTATGTGCTTATATTACTTATAAGAGAACTCCGGCAGCTTCATTTGTTCTTATTTCTTCTTACATTTCAGATACCTAAATGCCTACTGTCTAAAACGTGATAGCAGTGGCAGTTACAAAAGGTCTGCTGTCTGTGTTTGCTGTTTTACCTAAGGACACGAGGTCTAGTCTCAGTATTAGGGATTAACATATTTTGGAAGGTGTAACATTCAGCAAACAAAAACAGAGAACAGATCTTCTGCTGTACAGTATTTGCAAGTCTCGTGTATGGTGTTTATCTTGGAATACACACTAATGAAGACAGCAGCACAAGCACTAGAAGGGAAAAGACTCCATTACTGTAAACAGCTGGGAACAAAAGACTGTTAAACATTCAACAATCACATCAACAGAAGAAGTCTTTACCTCTTGTTTACTGCCTCTTAGCCTCATCGACCTAGAGAAGACCATAAAAACAAAACCACTGCACTAACTCACTCACTGTAAAACCTCACTGCCCTGCTCAAAGTATCAGAAAGATACCAAACTATTGGGGCTACTGCCATAGTAAATTTCAGCCTGTAACTTCCAGTTAATCGGCTGCATATCTGTCTAGTACATACATGTGAACCACACTTACATAAACTTTCTGCTCCCTTACTGCTCCTCCCACACCAGGATATCAATTCTAGCCAAGAACTTGGTTAGCAACAGACTATGAAACACTTTCAGAGAACATCAGAGGTGACACTTAAAAACGGACAGTGAACTTTTATGGCCTGAAGGCCCCAGAGCAAAGTGTGGAGCTGGCATTGGGCATCGCATGGTACAGCTGCAGTCATACCACGAATCAAAAAGAGATGCAATTTCTTTTTCTGTTCTTCCCTATCAAAACATTCCTGGCACACCTTTGGCTTCAATCTGGTATTAATCTGAGGCTGAATTACAGTGTATGGATGGAGACTGGGCACATTGTATAACACAGCCTTGAGTCTGTTAGCATTTGCTTCCTAGAATAGGCTGCTCTTGCTGTGCAAGTACAGTGTGTATTGTTGTCTTCAGATGTAGCCTCATGGAGTCAATATACTGAAAAAGGCCTGCTGAGCCCTCTTTCACAAGCAATCTTCATTCATCCTGTATCAGAGACCTCTTTCTTCTTAGTAATTTTATGTCAATTTAGGAGTTACAATTATTAAATGCTCTTCCGCCCCTTCTGGTTAACTGTAAAATTATTAAACACCAGAATTACATGGATTACTTTTGTAGGACTTCTGTCTTCCTCTTTATAATTACCTGTCAAAATCTGGTACATAGTGAATTTTAAACAAATCATTCTCTGCTGGTTTTGTATTTTAATTAAATATAAAACAACACTGGATAGATACCTCAGGACATTTCTCACTTCACAGAAATCAGAGCTCATTTAACAGCCACAGTATTTCACAGACTTAGACAGACACCTCTATCAGATAACACCAGTTTCAAGTAAACAAGCAGGTTTTATTTTTTTCCCCTGAAAAGTCTAATGAAGTTTTCTAGTGCCATTTAGATCTATAACCATTTAGAAAAATATAACAGAGATATAGAACCTTATGTTTTTCTCCTTTTAAGTTCATTAGAACAAACAGAAGGAGAATGTAATCCATGCACACAGCAAGTAATCCAGCTGTAATTCATACCACAGCATAGCAGAGGTAAAGCGGTAATGCCGACATTAAGCTTGATACTATTTAGCCCTTAAAGCTTGCAGGTAATCACTCTCTTTCCAAGAACTGCACACTGAGAGAAATCAGATATATTTAAAGAATAATTCAGTATCATGAAAGTTTTAAATGAAATTTAATTTTTTAAATGAAATAATTTAAATTGAGCTTCAACATCTAGAGCCATATTGAGGCTTCCAAGAGCAAACACTCAGCAGCTGCCTTGTTCTTTATTTAAAAAGCTCTATAGAATACATATAAAACAGAGCATTAAAAAGTTGACAGCTGCCAATTCAAGAGTCAGCAGTTTCCCACTGGCATATTTTGTTTAAACTACTTTGGTACCAATGTCATGTTATTAATCAAATTTTTAAAAAACCCTCCATGAATTATATATTTCTAAAATACCACCCATACCAATGTAATCATGGTTTGCGGGGGTTTTTTAACCACATTGCCACATGTGAAATATACTCAAAAAAATGGCAAAACCCCCCACAGAACATACAAACACACTTAAGGGAGAAATCAAGGTGACTTCTTGAAAATATGGGTCTTGCTAAGTTTCTAGTTACCTGCATCCATTTTTCTTTAACCTTTCTGAGGCTGCAGCAAATGCAGCTTAGTGCCCTCAAGCTAAAAATCTTTGCAATAATTTGTGTAGATTTGTGCAGATAAAAATAAAAATTACAGACTATATTAGATTCCAAGACTGTAAGCAACACAAACTATCATATCTGCACAACAGCATGTTGATATAGTTGGGGAAAAAAAGTAAAAATAATCACAGTACAGATAACCAAGGGTCAAAGTTCTAGTTATGCTTGAAGTTTCAGTATTGGCACTTCCTGTTCTGAGTCTAAAATACTCGTAATTAAATCTATTTTGTTCTTCTTTGCTAAAGGAACGAACTGCTATTCTCTCCCTTCCTTCATATATCTATACCTGATTTGCTCACTCACATTACTGTGAACCATTAGGCCAGTTCTAAAAGGTTTTTGGTCCACAAGAGGCATTGCCACACTCAGTCACGCATGCCAGGGCTGCGCTCAGGCTTCCTGCAGCAGGCTCAGCCCAGGAGCACCGTGCCGGAGCGGGCGGGATTGGATGGCATCCTCGCACCCTGCAATGCCTCAGCTACTTCGGAGACCGCAGGTGTTGCCGACAGCCCTTAAACACGTGTCACCTCCCTCCGCACCGCGCAGGTATGTAAGGCTGTGGATGTTCTTCTCCAGCAACAGCTGTGTCCTACAACCTCGTGCGGCTCCCACACCAGGTTTGTCACGCCGCTCGATCACAGCAGCAACAAAGCAAGGCAGGATCTGTAGCGACCCTCACTCACATTCAGCCCGCCGCTGCAAAACCCACCAGCAGCACCTTCCCCCGGCGCGCTGACAGCTTCGGCTGCGGGGCTCCGGGCCGTCCTTCGGCAGGGGCCGCCGGGCCGCAGGCGCCGTCAGCGGCCGGGAGGCTGCCGGGAGCGGAGGGCCGGGAGGAGGCGAGCAGAGAGCCGGGAGGGGGAGACCAGCGGGCCCGGAGCTCCCCCTCCCGGACCCGCCGCCGCCCGCTCCCGACATCCGTCTTTGTGCTCCGTACCGTCCCAATTCACGCGACGAGCAGGGAAAGCCCCGACAGTGAAAGGTCAGGATCAGCAGAGTTAAATGCAAACCTCGCTTCACTTATCACAGGATTTTTCTCCTGAAAACTCGTCAAACTTCTAATTTAGTTTTGGAAGGCTTAGGGAAAGTCAGTCCTTCGGCCAACAGTACGACAGCCACAGCCACTGCTGGCAAGGATACGTGCACTGTTCATGTTAACTCCAAATTCAGGTTCTGAACTCCACACAATAATGTATGGTAACTGGTAATAAAAAAATAAGCTTCTGAGGATCCGATTATCTTTGATTTTTACACAGTGGAGTACAAGTGGACCAAGAATTAAGATCCTGTTAAAGTCAGCTGCTGGATAAACACAAAGGTCTTTATCATTCCCATTCTTAATAGTACTCCATACTCACAAGTAAGCAGATATCAGAGCTATGGTGTCATCACCCAAAATAAAAAGTTCAGTCAACAAGCTGAGCTTTGCTGTGGGACAGCTCTGCGTGTTAAAGCATCCCTGTACCAAATCCTCAGCCAGCTGACTGCTGCTGGAAATGGTGGGTTCCCCATTAACCAGAAATACTTCCTTTGGCATAATTCTCAAGATTTCGAATGGCAGTATGTTTAATGTTTGCCTGATACCATTACAAATAATTTGTTCCAACTATATTTAAATGGGCAGCTACTCAGCTCTTCTCACATACATGCAACTCCTCTTGCAGTTGTTGGCTTGTCCACTAAACCCAGCCAAATCCAGCAATTTGCAGCAGACCAGCATGGGACCTCAGTTTAAATGCAAATTTAATCTCACAGCTGTGTCCAACATGAAACACACCCACAAATCCAAGCTCACACCGCAAGGTATTTTACAATGTTTCAGGATTAAATTCCATATATTTGAACACATACATGGAGTGGTATTCTCCAGAAAATTAAGCTGGAAGATGTTCTCTGGAGTCCTGGATTCCCTGGCTGTGCACCCTCCTGACTATGCAGGGATCTCAGTGGGGCAGGAGCAGAAATGGCCCCAATTTATTCAAGTTTCTATCTTAATCACAGAATCTTCTGCCTGAGGCCTTGGAAGAAGACAGTGAATGTGAAAGCACAACCAGAACTCTCAAAGATTACTTAGAGTACGTAAGCTCTTCAGAGGGCAGTGTGGATCCTTCTGGCAGTGATTTCAATTGGACAAAAAGAGAACTGGATTCAAGACATCCTGACCCACTGGACCCAAAAATGGAGCCCAGAAATTCAGTCAACAGATCTTTCAAGGTGTGTAACCAGTTGGTCTGTGGCTTTGTTTGGCTGCTTTGCTTTTAATTTAACTTGAAATGGAACTTGTAGAAAGAAATAAAACACTGTATTTTTGAAGTATAAGCCTATCTACACAAAATAGCCCTGAATGCTTCTGGGATTCCTGTTTAGGAAATCATTCACTGCAGGTGTGCATGCCTCACAGAAGAGGCAATCACTGAAGCCCAGGAATAATGAGACACAATAAAATATGGAAGTATAAATAAGCAGAAGAAAAAAATAATAGGTATAGAAATAATAGGCAAGTAATATTAACACACAAATAAATAACATGACAAATAGGTAAAATGTTTAAAATTGACTGGAAAAAAAAAGCCAGCAAAAATGTATGCTCATAAAGAGCTCCAGCTAAGCTGAGAACTAGAAGGTTGAAAGAACTACTGGTTGTGTCACATACTGCCATCACTTTATGGCAAGGATATTACACATTGCTAATACCTATTTGTCTATCTCAGATTCATGCCTACGGAGCAGCTGTCAAAGCATGTTGTAACACATAATCCTGGGGATCCACAGGGTTGCAAGACTGCAAAGTGAGTGGTGATTGCTGCCTCACGTCAACATATGATAAAGGTCATATCACATGTCTTGAACAGCCACTAAAGCATTGAGTGATCATGAATATTTAGAATATAACACAGGGTAATGCTAAGGGAGGGTTAAAAAACAGCGCATCAGAATTTGGGATGGGATGAGGAATACGCATAGTAACCATGCAAACAATATAGCAAAAGTAAATTCAAAGCAATGCTTTCACTACCTGAAAATAAAAGTCCATCTTCTGAAAACCAAGGCTGATGTTAGCTTTTGTTTAAGATACAATCAGGACGTTGGCAGTTTTCTGTACCTCAATATTGGACATCTCAAGTGATCCATCCATAAATCATCTAAACCAAATGTTTCAGGAAGTGATAGCCAATGCTTTAGTTTTCAATCTAAAGTGGGAAATTTATCAACAATATTAAGACATATTTAAACAGGAAAAGGCTTCTACAGTTGAGGTGAAGACCACAGACATTTACCTTATAGATTAACTTGTGTGAATAGTTATCTTTATACAATGTGATATTAACAGAGACAGTTTGTGCTAATTGACAGGCAAGTTCTACATTCAATCATATTGAGAAAATAGTGCACAGGAAATAATTATTTTCTAACTCTAGAATCTTAGTACAGACATTTCTGCACAAAACCCACAGTCTGCAGAAAGGCTAAGACCAAAACTAGTCAATAGTATTCATTGTAGGTAATATGGGGGAAAGAATTTCTTTTTGGTGAGGGATCACTTTCTTTGCTCACCTTGCAAGCTTTAATTATGTGGCTCTCAAATAAGGAGTAGCTAAGAATGATTCTTTTGTAATCTGTTTTCAGGCTATAAATGTGTTTCTGGTTATAGTAATACTACATATAAAACCCTTAATAAGACTGGCTACTTACCAAAGCCTAGTACAGACATTCACTTGTCTGACATCAGCATGAAGTTAGGATATCAGGGTGTTTTTAAGCCTATCTTGAAAAGAAAACATCTAATCTCTGTAGTTAGTTTTGGACTGACAAAATTGGGTTTGTGTCTATTAAAGAAAAAATTGATATGCCAGTAGCGCTTTATGATGATTCTTTTATGCTGTGCATCAAAATACTCCTATAGAATTTACAACATGAGGCCTAAAATTTAAATATTAAGTGCCCTGATGGACACTGGCATTATCAGACAGCTTGCACATTTAAGCTACTTGAACCCAGGAACATTTATTACTACCCAGCACACGGAGACCATGTAGTCTGGAATGTGTATTGGGAATAAAACTTTAAAATGCAGAAACAAGAGTCCAATCTGTTGGGAGAGTACATGTTTCTTGCTAAAGCTGTGCAGGCCTAAAATAGTGCTAAAATTAATTTTGTTTCCTTGTACTGCTAGGTAGGTCAACGTGCAGGATTTTTTTCCCACCTAGAAACAAGACTACAGCTTCGGCAATTCAGCACCAGCAAAACCAGAAGAGACTTCGGACAAAAAACTTTAATCCAATAAAACACCAGCACGTATATTTGAGTGGCAGCTGTATCAAGTGTTTTGGGTTTTTCTGTGTTAGTACATTAATTTCACTTTGAACCCGAAATCTGGTTTCTTATGTTTCAGTACCATGAATATTTCAGCACCAAAGGACAGAAGAAGGGTGTTACAGAAATGCAAGTCATTGTGCTTGAGAAAGCCAAAATTGTACTGATTTTGCATGTGGAGATTATTTCAGAAGAATCTCTGAACCTCTTGCTGATCACTTCTGCAGACATATTATCTAAACCACATTTAGCAGAAGACAGGGGATCCAGATTTCTACGAATTCCAATTATCCTGATTCAACTCCTCCAACAAATCAAGCATCTGATCCATTTTCAGAACCACACTCTACAAAGCTGTGTTTTGTGGCCTGTTAAGACAATCCTTTTACTCTTAAAGCATTACAGACCTTCACAAACAAATCAAACCGTTGTACTGAGGAAGAGTACAAAGCTCTAACAAGTGGTGCTTGACAGACACTCAGTTATGCTACAATACCCTACAGATGAGACTGTAGGGTTTGCCTCAGCAATCCCAATTTTTCAAAGCAGCTCCTCCAGAAACCCCATGGGATTCTGGATTCTTGTTTAATCTCTTGGAAAAATGAGGAACACTGGTTTACTTGAGGAGTGCCTTAGTCCTGCACAATCCACTCCTAAATCTAAAAATTGGACTCTTATTTTTGGGAAATCCTAAAAGACTGAGATATATCCATATCCTGAGATTGTGCCTTTCTTTTTTTTTTTTCTGCTTATCCTCTCCGTGCATCAGAATTTGTCCCTGTTTGAGGCAGGGAACAGCTACTCCACTCCCTTTCACTTGATTTCAGTCAGTCCTTGCATGAAGTTTGCTCCATCCTACTCATACAGAGATTTATGACGAACAGGGTTCTCTCCCTTTTCATTCTCTATCTCGGCCAAGAGGGTGTTGTCCATATAGGTGCCAAAATGTATGCAAATCACATTTTAAAATCAGTTTCTAACAGCGTAAGAAAAGACAACCTACCCTCTGCTTTCTTAGGAAAACATTATCTTTTCAGAAAGTGTTTATTTAATGTCTAGCACAGGATTTCTTGTTTCTGGGTCAGACTCCCTAGGGGTTCCTAAAGACCAGTTTGTCTTATTAAAGATGAATTCTCATAACAATAAAATTAAGAACAAATTTTGTTTCCATTTTGAGTTGGACACAGATTTCTTGCTGTAAACCTTTAAACCTAAACTATCTAGGCAAGTTGAAGTACCAAGACAGAACCATTGTCTTTCCAAAATTGCTAGAGTTAATATTGTACAATCACGTAAAACCCAGTTTTTGTTCTCAGTTGCTTATAAATTACTTCAAAACTTGAGTACCTGATGTTAGCTTTTGTTTAAGACCTCACCAGTGCCATGGGTTCAGCAGTACCAGTGCAGGTGGCTCAGGTACTTCACTTAGGTCCTTCTAGGATAACTGATGAAACTAACCCAACAAGGAACATACATCCCTCTTTCTACACTTAAACCTGAATTCTTCAAGTGAGCTCATGGAGACAACACATCTTTCAGTACTTCTGTCATACAACTTTTTCCACTGCTCTATATCTCTAAAAGTTTTAGAATATTTTAAAATAATATTTACTAATATAATTTACTGAAATTTACTGATTGAATAATGCTAAATAATACACAAGAGTTAATGAATTGACAAGTAAAATACACAAAAATAGTATTTCTTATAGAAGCAATGTTGTGGTACCTTGAAGTACAGGTTTCTGAAGTTTATTACTTTTGACCTCATATACATACTGCTTCCTTAAGGTGTTACAGGACTTCAAATGTATCCTTTAACTACCTATAGCAAACAAGAACAAATCTGTTGCTTGATGTGTACAATGCTGCACACACCTTCACAAGAACCCCAGCATTATATTTCTTAGCTGTGAAATTCCACAGTCACAGGTACTAGTTGGTATCTCTTACTGACTTAATTCAACTGATAATAAAGGGTTTATTTCAATTAGTCTCACATCAGTGATTTAGATTTAAATTAAATTCACATAATTTTCTCATCCTGTGGGTATGCATGTTTTGACAGTACTGCAAAAATGTGCTGCAAGTTGCATAGAAGTTGATTGAAACTGTCAAACCAGTATTTAGTTGCTTGCTGACATGTACCTCAAAAATAGTCCAGAGTGGATTTATTTGAACATACAAAAGGACATGCAGAAAACACATTTTAAAGTCATCTCCATGTGCTGAAGAAATACAGGTTTTATTGCTACATTTTTGATTCCTGAATCAAACACTACAGCTTTTGCCTGTCATTTTTTCTATCACCTCCGACTTCAAGAATTCTTTTTTTCATATAATGGATATTATAAAATAATACTTCTGAAATTAAACAAATTTTAAAAACAAAGTTTTAAACATAAAAATTTTCTTACTTCTTTTCTTCTGACCCCCAGCCATGGAAAAGCTGTAACATCTGTGCATTCTCATCAAATACATTTGCTCAGATAAAGTACAAGAAAAGCAATCCATAAGCAATGTGTCAAGTTCACAAAGTTTTTGCAGAAACTTGTATTCAATCTGTCATCTCTTCTCTCCTGAATTTGGTGCTGCAGAAGGCAATATTCAGGACATGGAGTCCAGCAGTCCTCACCACTTTCCCCCTACTTAAATATAATTTTCTGTAATTTGCAATTTTTACTTTAATCCTAATCAGTCAGTAACGCTTTAGAGTTGTCTTCTGGATTTTCTATGTCTTTTGGTAATTTTAACAGGCTTACTTCACACATATAAACCTACTCTTCACCACGCCACTCCTTAGGACTGTGAATTCCTGTTAGAGAAGAACGCTTTTGGGGGAGGGGGGGGGAAAGGCATGTTGCCACCAACTCTTAGATCATAGAATCACAGAATGGCTTGGGTTGGAATGACCTTGAAAATCATCCAGTTCCAACTCACTTGCCATGGGCAGTGACACCTTCCCCTAGACCAGGTTGCTCAAAGCCCCACCCAATTACACCTTGAACACTTCCAGGGATGGGGCAGCCGTAGCTTCTCTGGACAACCTGTGCCAGTGTTTGACTGTTCTCACCATATGGAATTTCTTCTAATAGCTAATCTTAACCAGCCCTTTTTCAGTTTGAAGCCATTACCTCCTGTTCTGTCATTACATGATCTTGTAAAAAGTCCTCCTCCAGCTGTCCTGTAGCCTCCCTTAGTACTGGAAGGTGCTCCAACGTGTTGCCAGAACCTTCTGTTCTCCAGGCTGAGCAACCCCGGCTTCCTCAGTCTATCTACACAGCAAAGGTGCCTCAGCCTTCTGATCATTCTTCGTGGCCCTCCTCTGGATTTGCCCCAAAGGTTCATGTCCTTATTATATTGAGAGCCTCAGGTCTGGATGCGGTACTCCAGGTGTGATCTCCTGAGAGTGGGGTAGAGGGGGAGAATCACTTTCCTCAACCTGCTGCCCATGCTGCTTTTGATGCAGCCAAGGATATGGCTGGCAATATATCAATCTAGTTATGTCAACAGTCTATAGGTACCAACTTGAAAAAAACCCACACCTCAAATTTGAACAGACCCAGCACAGAAAAAAACCACTTTAAGATAAATTCAAATGGTACATCTTTCATCTTCAAGGTCAGGTGTCCTTTCCAAAATATATGCTTTTAAGATAGTTTGGAGAAGACAGGCAGAGCTGAATTAATAATTAATTGCAGCTGCTGTTCCCTGCACAAGTGCCACTCTGAACCATGCATTCTCCCTGCTTTTGCCTTGCACCGTCTCTGGCATTCACCTGCTGCCCTGATGAGTGAGCTTAGCTTGCTACACCAGCAGAAAATTGACCAAAGAAAGGGGGAAAAGTTGCTAAACTACAAATAAATCAAAGTGAATAGCGTTCTCCTATTATTTGATAAGAAATTGAATAGTGTCACTACAGGGTGAGATGAGCAGCAGGAAAGGAAGAGGATCCCTGGACTGGGTAGGAAGGGTGAGGTGTGAAGAGTGTGCTCTGCCCTCTGCAGCAGTGTGCCTTCAGATCCATTTGGGACACCCTGCCACAGTGATAGTCACCAGAGCTGTAGAAAGGGCACTAATGTCACCAACAGAGAAAATATCCCAGAGAGATGATCATGTTTTAAAGGTACTGGAGGTTTTGTTGCTGTTGAAACAGGTTCTTGCTTATTTTACAAGGACTATGGTTGCCACTTGGTTATCAGTCCTTGCTGTGAAAGAGCACTTGCTGCACCTTCTGATCTGTGGCTGCTCTCAGAGCTGAGTCTCCAACCCATCTTCTCTTCCTCCAGTCTTTACCAATCGAAGCTCAAGAGTTTATTCTCACAAAACATCCCTGACCACTGTCCCATTTCAAACAGTGTTATTCTGGGAAACAATGACAAGCGTGGCAGTCTGGAATCAATTGGGTGATACTTGTACCACACTGACTGGTCTTAGTTAACCTATCTGCCTTCAGTTATAGCAGCAGGGAGGACATGATGAATACAGTAAGAATGAGTAACTAACTCTAATATTTTGACAAATGTGATTAGGAGCCTGTAAAGAACTGGATAAAAACCGGAGAAACTTCACTTACTATCTTTGCTTACCTTCAAGAAAAAGCACACCTTATTTTCAAGAACAAAACACTAGAAAAACTTAGACCTGCTGAGCCTACTGGACACTGCAGACCTACTTTATCAATGACCTCTGCATATCTAAGAAAAGACTATTAGAGAATTAATACACAGTATGAGGAATTTGTCGTAACAGTTCTCCATGACTTGGGATTCAACACAACTATAATACTGGGATCTTCCTTGAGAGATTAATACAGTTCATTAAAAAAAAATCTGATCCTGACAATGAGAATTCTCTATATCCTAAACTCTAAAATAAAAGCACTTTGCATATTTCATTTACCCTGAAGTTTTCAAATAAAATATGAACTAGAAATACAACTGTTGTGCTATTTATTTTCCCTCTTAGTTACTTAAACCATGTTTTTTAGTTACAATAATTTTTAAAAGAAAAGAATTAAGAAAAATAATATCAGTACATTAAAATTAAGTTCTACATTAAAACAAAGTTTCACTATACCAAAATTGACAACATGGAATAAATAAAATATAGGTTGCCCATCAAAAGAAAAACCAGGGTGCAAGACAGTGTAAAACTGTTAGCAATGTTCATATGCAGCACAAAGTGATTATTGCATTTCTTACAACACTATATGAATATTCCACACATCAGGAAAAGAAAAATCACGAAAGCAAGAGACATGAGGAAGCCTTTTGATAATGTTAGAATAGATGGATTACAATCAATGTTTCAAAAGAAAACTGCTACAAGATGAGAACTTTTCTGTAAATGGCTAATGCACATCAATAAAACCACTACTAAACATCACTGCAGGTAGTAATTTATTTTAGATTAATAAAAGCCAAACACCTAAGCCAAAACATATTTTAATGTAACAGCATGGGTTACACTTTAAAACAGTTAAGTCATTTTAGCCATCAGCACAATCCAACGTTTCTAGGAATGCAAGTCATTTTTATTAGGCAGCCAGCTGCAGACATTGCTGGAACTAAAGTTCCAGAAAAACTGGGAAAATTACCATTCATATGCTTTCAAAAGCCTCCCGAACACATGAATGGAAGCTGTGTTTGAATGGCAGAAGTCAAACAATTTGGAAACTAGATTAAAGGAAATAAGTAGAGATTTATTTGCGGCATATCTTTTCATTCCACATAAAAATGCTCGTGCTTAGTGACCAAGATTTGGTCCATACTTACAAGAAGATACTACTGCAATGATGTATTATGAAATAATCTTTGAAAAAATGAACTGAACTAGGAGCAACTGCTTTAAAGAATGACTTTCCTGCACACAGCACCAGGGACGGCAGTGATGACTAATGGGGAGAGGCACTGCTCGGCCAGCTCAGTCCCACAGTGTGGGGGAGGCACTGCATACCAGGGAACGCTTGCAGGGAATGTGAAGCAGATACTCTTGTATTGCAGGGAAATAAACGGGGCAGTAAGACAAATAAAGCTGCTCAGCCTTTCCTCCTGTAGTATTTTTAAAATATAATTAAAATGAACTGCTAAATGTCAATGTAATCTTATGAAAATTCCCTTTATTTCCATATGTAAAGCTAATACTGCATAGGTTTCTCACACATAGATGTCTATACTGTATTCCCCTAAAGAAAATAAAGCCCAGGTCTCCACGTCCATTACACATGATAATATGTGCAAAGTCCACATGATAAAATCTTAGATTTTGTAATAATACTGATTCTCCAACTTTCATCATTCTTCCTTTTTACACAAAAATCAAACATTTTAGCCACAATACAGCTTCCTATACAATAGTTACCATAGCTGTCATTCTTCAATTCAAACAAGTTATTAATTATTACAGCTTTACCCAGCAACACTTCCCGTGAATATTTCTAGATGATGTAAATAAACTTCTTGTTTCTGAATGAGACACTTAATACATCTTACTCCAGTTTCTAATCACGTAAAAAGTAGAATTACCTAATGTTATGTTGACCACACTTTATCCTCTCAAATTTTAGAGGAGTTACATGGAGGTTCTTAGCAGAAACGTTGTAGACTTGGAATCCCCAAGTCTCTTCTCCAAAATAAATCCATATACATCCTGCTAACCAAGGGGATCTCAAAGAAGTCAGCTATACCTGCACAACATAACATGTCTATGCTATAGCCATGGTTCTGTTTCCACTTGGATGGTTCAATTATTTAGGAATAAACTGACATTCCCAAAATTACCCATTAAATGGAATAATTTAAAGCGCAATTGGGAATGATCTGCCTGGTTCAGCTGAAGCTGAGCTTTAAAGTGAAACATATCAAAAAATGGGAAAGGCAAGGCATAACAAGTAAAACCAGCTTAGGTCAACAATGACACTGTTTCATCCAGTGCAAATGTTTTACGTGAATTACACTAAAAAAAGAATCCTACTTGAAAGGGAAAGAAAGAAAGAAAGAAAGAAAAAAAAAGAAGGGTCAGACAGGGTGAAATAGAGCCTTTAAAAGCCTGGAACAATTTGCAACACAAATACAGAGGAGCAAGGAGCTTCCTCTTTGAATGAAGCAAGGGTCTGACCCCTTCCTGTGTCACAAGTCCCCACACTTACTTAATATGTTTTCTACTGGCAGTAAAACAAACATCAATTCTATTAGCTCTACACACAAGTGTGTATCAAAAAAGACACCATATTGTATTCCACCCAGTTTTAGAAGAGATAGAAGATGTATTTGAATGAGCATCTTCAGATCTTTGTTGTCTGAACTGCTCCATAACACTACTTGTGATGAAATAGCTCATAACTTAGACTTCATAAATAAATATTAACCTCAGTTTTTAAAGCAGATCCTGTAATAACCTAAGAACCCAAAATGACTGCCACAAAATTTACAAGAAAACCACAAGAAGATCATGGAGAAAATAGTACCTTGGCAACTCATGCAACTGCATAGTATGACTTATAATGCTGAGTTAAGCTACACTTTATGCATTAATTTCCTTCATAGGCATAAAATGCCCAGGTTAGATCTGCAGCTAGCTGACTCTTACACAGACACCCACAAGTTTCAGATGATTTTGTTAATTGAAGCTAGGAAAGTTGTAATACTTTTTCAGACAATGGAAGTAGCAGTGGACCCCTCAAAATCCTGTCTGGACAGATCTGATTGAAGCACAGTTTGCAATCTGCCAAAGCTAAAGAAGAAAAGGCTGCAAAGTGAAGGTATGATGTGTTGCTGCAGCAGACGAGACAGTTGTGTTAGATCATACACACGTAAAAACACCACCTGTTTTACCTGTTTAACAGTTGATATTATGCAACTCTGACTGCTGAGAGTCAGCTGGCATTCATATATTCTCTTCCCATCAGTCAGAGTTTTCCAACAGCTAATTCTAACTCTAAGTGTTAAAGAAAATAATTACATTGTATTTTCTTTTTTGTGTTATATGTATGTTTTGGGGAAGGGAAAAAAGGTCAGTCTAACCTTAAATTAAACATTAAAGTCTAAAACAACAAAATCAAGACATTAGGCAATAGTAAATGACATTAAACAACATTTAAAAACTGA
Organism: Acrocephalus scirpaceus scirpaceus; assembly: GCA_910950805.1. Classification (NCBI taxonomy): domain Eukaryota; kingdom Metazoa; phylum Chordata; class Aves; order Passeriformes; family Sylviidae; genus Acrocephalus; species Acrocephalus scirpaceus. The sequence goes on from OU383777.1 coordinate 13,467,739, forward strand.
AAATATTTCTGTTTTATAAAATGCAACTATGGAGCAAAACATCAATGAACAAGTTAAAACAAAGTCTTGCATTAAACTAGCTGGATTTAAGTGTTTAGTGGAATGAGTTTCTATAATTCTCCTTTAAAAGGGTGGTACTTGAACCTCTATGTATCACTTATTTGAACTTTGTTTCAACTCAGTGATACTATCTTGCTAGAATTGTCACTTTCAAACCTGTGAGTTAAAATACAAAATTAAACACAAGTTATCTTATGGAGTGCTTCCAGTAAAAATGCTGGCAACAACTTCATAATTCCTTAATATAACCGCATCACATGATAAGCAACTGGAAATAAAACTGTCCTAGCACGGGGGATATTCAGTACCTTGGATCCCTCTGCAGATCCAGAGATCCTCTGGCAAAGCAGAGGCTGAAGTCAGCTTTGCCAGGTTTTACTGACACAGATCTGAACATGTGAAGAAGAAAGACAATTCACTTCTTCCTGCCTGTGTTTCCAAGATCTACCTTTGTACTTCGACTTTCCATCACATAGAGCATGAACAGGCCACTCACAAGTTCAAGATGACTGGGCAGAAGCAAAAATTCAGCTTTGCTCCCTTATGCCTCCCTCCAGCTATTCACTCTGAGTGCTAAGAGAAGGCAGGAAAGCACATGGATAAATACTGCCATGAAGTGTCAATGAGGAACGACCTCAGAGCATGCATAGGCAAGTATCTTCACCTGACCCATGCTAACCATAAGATAAAATCTTTTCAATTGTCTGTTTTTAACAACTCCTAAATTGGAGGATGGCTGAATAAGTATCACAGTGATTTCAAAACTACTAGCGTCTGTGAGACATGGTAGCTCAGTCTATGTGGTTTTGTTTCTTTATTTATGAAAATAAACTAGAGTGAAAGCTGTGAATGTAACACAGACTGTACATGCATATATCCTGACCTGACCCTCTTCCTAGTTCCAACAAAAAACTCCCAAACCCTGCTAAGTGTGTTCCTTGCTGCAGGATTGCCATTGACCTTTCATTCTCATCCCTTTTCAAATGCAAAGACAGGCTGATTCTGAGCTACCTTATTTCCAGTCTGCCAGATAATGTTTATGGAGCAGTAGGGATCTGGAACATGAAAGAGAAGAAAGGCCAAAACACTCCAGTTCTTCCCATGGCTGTCTAACAAACACTACTGGAAGTTTTCATGACTCCCAGGATTCCAAGCTAGAACATACGAACTCTGATACTGGGATAGTGTCTAACAACCTTATCCACCTCATCCTTCTGCTTTTGGGACACAATATAAAGGGTTTTTAGTCTTTTGTTGTGGTTTGTTTTTTACCCACCTCCCCACTCCTTCCACCTCTGTAAGAAAAAGACTCTGACCTCAACAGGGCAAATATTAGAGGGCACCTGTAGTATTATCATGCTATATGTTAGGGAATATTTAACTCAGTGTCTGTATAGCCCATAGCTCTCTACTGGACCAACTGGACATGATGTCATGGAATTGTAAGGGAACCCTCACGCTTTGTAAGGGAATCAACTCACTGCTGGTAACTGATGCCTGAGCATTCAGCCTGTCCTCAAAATTACTTTATACCCCAACACATCAGTGGTTATCACTGGACCAGCAAACACAGCAGCTGATATAATATGGCCTTTCCCCCTCAAATATCAACATACAATCCCTTGACAATTCTGTAACTGCCTTTATTTCTACTTTACAATGAGCTACTTCAGCTTGGTTCAGACAGTGGATTCATATCTAAAATTCAGACAGAATAATAAGTATTTCTAAATATTTTTTTTTTTATTAGAAAGCCATTTAGTGCTAGGTCTTTAAACAAGACAACGTAGGTGAAAGAAATGTAACTACTTCCCTGATTAAAGCACTCACCTTTCTGTAATCTGTCTGAACCCAAATCTTCTCCTCTTCATAAAAGGTCTCTGACAAGGATAAAGTCTCGTGAAGGGTGTTATGGAGCTGTTCTCTCTCCATCCTGCTGAAATTATTTCAGCCTTTTATAAACACATTTCCTGAATCATAGACTGGATACCAAGTATCTTACTTGTCTAAGTTAGGGACAAATTCCCATCTTACTCCGTTTAACTGCTCCTATTTTTTGCAAAATAAAAACAGCAAAATAAAAACACCAAAAGGAAAGAAGAAATCAGAGTGGACTGGAACTTGTGTTTTCCAATAGCAGAAGCCCTCAGTCTGCAGGTAATTCTGTTCCTGTCAATCATTTGCATTCCTTTTCCATACAAAACATGCAACAGGAGAAGCAGGCAAAGCCTCACAAGCAAAATTGTTCCACCACACCCTAGCAGGTAAGATACCCCCAATCTCATTTACATTTCTTTATGGAAAGGAGAAAAAACACCTATCAACCCCAGGTAGCCTGCTTAAGGTGGGCTCAATTCAACTCCCCTCAGATTTGGGAAGAAAACTGAGAAGAGAATGTCCCACATTGAACATTAATGGTTCTATAATTTCCTCTGTGGTTTTTTTCCCCCAGTCTCTTAAAAGAGATTTTACCTCAGGCCAAGTGCAACACTTCACCTCTATAGGCATGAAAATTCTTTTGGTAAGAAAATGAGAGAAAGATCAGTTAATGCTTAAGCCATTTTTTAATGTGAAAAACCTCTGCATTTTCTTCTTCAGCAAGCTATAGGAAAAAAAAATCCTATTCTTTCACCAATTGCATCTACTCAGAAAGTGGCAATAAACCACTCCCTAGTAGTTATTACAGAATTAAGGCTACAACTGCATATGGGGTGGAATGGACAGGTCAGGCAATATATGTGAATACATACAGAAATGCATACACATAGACACTTATGCACAAATAAAACTTTGCTTTGTTTATAGTCATAACAAAAATTACTATTATGGTCCAGATGCCCCAAAGGACTCAAAAAACCCATCTCCAACCGAACTAGTGACTTGACACAAGGGAAGTCCAACTGACACAGTCTACCTAAACATCTAAGTGAAATGAGGCCATGTATACACACTGCTGAAAGATACCTGCTGTTGAGACAGAATGGAGGGTAGCAACCCTTACCAAAGGCTACAGAACTACTGACAGGCCAAGGAAAAGAGGGTAAAAACCATCCTCAAAGAAAGACTTTAGCAATGGCATGCTGCAGGAGCCTGTATTAGTGCCTGAACTATTCAGCATATCCAGAAATGATTGAAAAAAGGTGGTGGTTAGTGAGAAAATGAGATTTTTGGTATATAATTATTTAGAGTACTAAAGATAAAAATCAACAGACTGCAGAAAGACCTAAACTGACCAGTGTAATAAAACACTAAATTAAATTCAAGGTGCAGAAATGTAAAGTGGCAGACATGGAAGAAGAAAACTATCTTCACTTTATATATAAAATGATGGTCTTTCAATTGTTATTATACAGTAATGGAACAGTGGTCTTGTAACAGTTCCATGAAATTATCATCTCAATGATCTGTGGTGGTCACAAAGGCAAAACAAATGTTAGGCAAGAAATACAGCACGTCATGCCACTGCTTCCCTCCCTTGAAAAATGGCTTTCGAAGTGTTAGACAAGATATAAAAACACATAGGAAAAACATCACTTCCACAAGTGACAATTAGACCAATTTGGACTTGTCAAACTGGATGAGTGATGACAGAGGAGGGTTATGGTGTACATTTATTATGAACACGGACAGGAAATGATCATTTGTTGCTGGTTCAAAAACAAATCAAAAAGCAAGGTATTTCTTCACACAGTGTACAGCTAAGTTTTAAGAATCCTTTCCAAGGGACCACATAGCTCTCAAGTTTCCATTAACTTAAAAAAATCCACTGTGTCAACAGAGTTGTTTAGCAGCACAGTGACAAATACCAGATTTTTCTTTTCAAGGTTTCCTTTTTTGCTGCACCACTTCTATACTCATTTAACTAAACATGCAGTTCTGAACTGCACTCTTCTTCATAGGCTTATCTATCTGGTCTTGACTATGCCTTTCCTATCCATGCAAAAATGCTTAAACCTTTACTGCTTGTTTCAGCATTCTTGCTACACACATCTGGTATTAGACAGTGACATAAAGATTCATTTAAACTGCAAACAAATCCTTTGCTGTCCTAGCCAGATTCAAAAGCACTACTTCCACTCACATTTTACAGTCTTCATCTAGCTAGAATCACAGAATGAGAAATACTTGTTTTCAGACTCATTAGGACAAGCACAATACTACCACAAGATACTTCCACCGAGAAAGCTTAAAGAACACACAAGGATGCACTGATCTTCACAGTTCCTGCAATCCTGTCACCATTACATACAAACTAAATCTATCTGAAACATCTGTAATCAATGTAGACTTTTACAGTATTGTTGGCCAATTACTGGTCCAAGTTTCAGCTTGCACAGGTGTATTCCTGCTTCAGTGTTTTTAGGTAGAAGCAGCACCGAAAAGCAACTCCTCCCTGTCAATCCTAACCAACTGAAAAAGTGAAATAGATTTTCAATTACCAATCTCAAACCTAACACATGAAACTACATTTAACTTCAAAAAAATTTAAAAACCAAAATTCTCTAGTTATTCAATTAGTAAAACATAACATTGATGACATACTCATGAAAAGAATACCTTATACGAGAGAGGGAATAAATTGAAAGCACGTGTATCAAATAATGATGCATTAATGCTTGCCTTAAACACATTTCTCACATGCAATGCTTGATATTTTATGTAAGTATGCTATTAGCTATACTTCACTAGTTGCAGAACAGATGCTAGGCATGTTACAAGAGCATTTCAAGGAAACAAGAAGTCTGCCCAAAAAAGCAAGTGGAAAAATATTATTTCCCAGAACACTAGTCAAAGAAAATGTTCCTAGTTAACAGCATCACTAATCTCACAAATATAAATAGTTAATGAGGCAAGTTTTCTAAATTTTATTTAGGCATCTTAACAATAGGTAGGTTTTGGTGCAGAAAGCTAAATCAAATATTTGAAAATTGATCATAATGAAAATATGCACAAATTAAAGTGAACCAGCAGTCCATCATCATTTGTGTAACATTTTAAACATTTATTTTACTGTATCATAAATAATATAATTTTTTAATCTTGCTAAATGAATGCAAAAAAATTATTTTGAAAATAGAAGTCTACAGTGTGTCTAACCTACCTGTAATAATAGAACATGGCCTAATTCAATATTTTACATTTTAATGTGACAATTATTACATTAATATCACTAGTTAAAGATAATAGTAATGAGCCATTAAGATAATTATATGAATCACTACAGGAGTATGAAATGGAAACAGAAGGAGCTTCAGACATATTTGAAATGATGAGAACTTTAAGTACAGTATTGCATGCCCACAAATAAAATGTTTTGAATAGATTTGGCACCAGTCAGGTACCAAGAGGTGTACTATTATTACAATGAAATAAACAGAACTCAGTAGATTTTAAACATAGGGATGTGACAAACATGTTTGCATACTAGATGAAAAAAATAATATTAAAATAAACACGAAGAGAGCTTTTTAAAAATTAAACAGGTATACAAAGTCTAGGATAATTGTTACTACAAAAAACTGTGGGAAAAGCCTTGTACTAGTGAGTTTATCACAGCTGAGACTTCCCTCTACCAAAAATAAGGGTTTTTTTAAAAACACCAAATAAAAAATTATTTCTTCATGGAAGGCATTTAATATAACTATGTCTAGCTTGAAAAAAAAAACCCCAAAACTAAAGCTCTTGAAAAACAGCCCAATATTTAATTTAATTGCTCTCCATTGCACATCTATGAACAATGACATAAGACTACCCTGTCATCTGCCTGCATGCCAATGGAATTTCTGTATTCCTCACTACACCCCAAGTGGCCTGTAGATGTTAGAAAGGCAACACAAACATTGCTGGAAAGAAGCACTTCAGCCTCTCAGAAGCCGTACTTCCAGAACCTAAAAAACTGCCATTCCAGTTTTCTGTCCACTCACCAGTGTGCATGACAAGGCAGCTGTGAGGGCCACAGCTGTATTCTGGGCTCATCCAAACTCCTCCCAGGCCCAGCTCTCCAGCCCTGAAGGAAGCCCTTGAATGCCTAAGACAAGTTGCAACTCCAGCCCCACCTGCCACCTCATTTGCAGGCTCAGCAACCACAACTCATGGCACAGGAGATGTTCAGCTGCCAGACAAGACACTACCCCAAAGAAGTGCTACCATTTATGCAAAGAAAAGCCCAATAATTTATAGACAGGAATCAACTTTATGAGTCAGCTTACAAAAAAAGTTTGATACAAGGACAGTAAGAAATTACTACACTTGTGGTATGCTTTGCAAGAAAATGCTAAATGATAACACAGTAGAAATTGCTATGTTCATAAAATTAATTAAACTCAAAAATTCAACTACTAAAAGTCATGGTCAGTGGGGAGGGCTATATGCAGACATGACTTCTACAGACTTGAAATGGACTTACAATATTTGATAGCTAATTCAAATGTTAATTACCTTCTGTAACACATGTAAAGTGAAACACTATTACCAAAAACTTTACACCCCACACTAACAAACTCCACCATATCTTCTTTGTCTAACCACAGGCAGGAAGTACAAAGAGATAACAGAGAGACAAGACGTGCTTTTAACACTTCTGTACTTCTGAATGCAGTGAAGAAACAATGATGTCTTATTTGGGTATTTGGCAAATTCAGGTTCCACTTCAAATTTTCTCTCTTTAGAGTATACCACAATTTGATAGAGGAAGGAATTTGATCTTGCTTATCTTTTACTCACCAAAACACTTCCAAACAGTGACTTCAAAAAACTCTTTATTCTGTTTTGGACTTTGTCCAAGAATAGAATCATAAAATCTTTCTAAATTATTTTTAAAAACATTCCTTCTCTAAGATGGAAAGCATCCACCTTACTCAGTAAGACATGTACGGAAGACTTCAAGCCAAATACTCCAAATTTTAATTTTGTCAGATGCTGTCCAAATTATTATTACAGATTATGACAAAATTTTCACTACACTTCTCTCCTCTCTCCCACTATCACAATCCCATCCCTCCACCAATAAAGCAGCCAAAAGACTGATGCTCTCATCACAGCCCTGTAAATCATAGTATATAGGAGATTAAACTTAAGCCTAATGCTACAGTCAACCTTCAAAAGCTGAGTTCTATTAATGGACACCCCTTAAAAGAAATCCTTATTGGTTACTATTTAAAACTGCAACTCTATCAAAATCTTGCCTGAAAGAAACTACATGTGATACATACTGCCCATCACTGCCATGACAATAACACCAGCTCAAGTATGTACTGCATCATTTACCATAATTTATTCAAAGTAAAAAAATACAAAAGGGCCCACTAATCAAATAATATCAATGAATACATAATGTGAAAGAGATGAGTTAATTTATAATGGTAGGGATTATGTGTAAACTAGAATAATAAGACTTCCAGTGCACTGAAAAGCCCAGTTTCATTATTATTCTTTCAATCTCCTTCCTGTGTGGATCTATTTAAGATCAGCATTGTAAAATTCCAGTAGTCAAGGCACCGTAAAGAACTTAAGAGAAAACATCAGGAGAAAAGACAATTAATTGATGTTTCTTTTCCAGACTTCAGTTTCATGCACGGGACCAGAAATACGGGGAGGGTGTGTAGGTTAGTAAGCTGAATAGCAACTGCATACACGTGTGGCATTCTTTCACTGCTGAATGTTTTCTCCTGTTGAATACTTACTGCTCTCCAATGCACAGTCCTTTGAGATTCAACACTCCAAAGTGCTCCTGCTTTCTCATTCAAAGAATCTTTTGAATGAAGAAATTTTCAATTATTGACACATCAGCCTAAGACCAAGTGATCTGTGGGAAGTTGTCAGCTTCCTACTTACACTACTCGTTGACCTTGTAACTCTTCACGTATCATATCTATTTACATATCTGAACTTCCCTGTCTTAGGCTCTGTCACTGATGATGAATTAGTAACAAGAAAGAAAACAATTCAAGCAACAGATGATAGTAGAAAACACCAAAAAAACCCAACCCTATCAAACATTATGCTACTTGCTTCTAAGGAAACAGGTCAGCAGGTCAGAACACAGCTCCACTTTTAATTCACATGCTAGACTAAGTAAAGAAAGCACAACAAACTCCTCCAAGCCTTGAAAAGGTCTTAGCAACCTGCCAGGTGAAGACACATTATGTTACTGTTGTTCTGAACATCAGATGCACATTTTTCAGTCCCATCACAGTCCTTCCTTTGATCTGGGTGTTTCTCTCTACATTCAGGTTCACTTTGTCTGATACATCTCTGCTGCAATAAGCATGTGTTGTCTTGCTTTAGCCTGGTTTTATGGTGGGTGTGTTTTCCTCTCTTAGGAGGTGGAAGGTGAGAGAATAGCTCCCAGGTGGTAAGGTTACTAAATCCAAATCTCTTGCTTCCTGGACAAGTAACTACAGAGAAGACAGGATTTTGTTGACATTTTTCTTGAATGAAAGTGGTCTTGTCAATATGTTTTTCAGTGAAAATATAAAAAAAGTCCAGGACTGTTTGCAGTCCTGAATGAGCACAGTAGCCAATACAGAGGTGACCAACACTCTCACACATACAAGCAGCTATGAGGGATTTTTCTTTATTTGATAATTTGAATCAAGTATTGAAATGTCAATTGATTGCCTTTTATGCAGCCAAGTGCTTTTCTGGCCAGACTCTACCAGCAGTTAGCATACAAACAAAGTAAGATTTTGTAACAGAATAAACAAAGCCAGAAATTTACAATTTTGTAGCCATTCAGCACCTCAAGAATTGCTGACAGTCTAAAAATATGTCACTCCAAGAATATGTAAGGAAAAAGATGAATTCAAAGGAGTGCTGGTTTAGTTTTGTCTCTTCAAGGATAATACTCGCTTGACCTGGATGGTCCATGCAGGTATGTATCTAACTATTCCAGGAATGGTGCAAAAGATGGCTGGTGATCCCAGTTTCACAGTGTCTGCCATTATGCTGGGCTTGGAAAGGATATGGACATGACAGACCCACATGTACCATTGCAGGAACTACAGCTGAGATTTTCATCACTGACAGAAGATAGAGGTTTATGCTACTGGCTGTACTTTCACTTTGAGAACAAGATTTCTGATAGAAAGACTGCAAAGCTTCCAAAACATTTTTTGGAAACTAGGTGTTTCTGATTTAGAGCAATGGAAATTAGAGTATCGGACAAAATCAGTGTATCCTAGGCAGTCCCATAAATAGAAATATACATATAAGGTACATAAAATATTCAAATCCATCTTCTTTCTGTCCCTATCAAAGGAAAAATTTGAATCTTGTCAGTCTAGCTGCTACTGTTTCCATTTTGAAAAAAAAGCCATAGGGACAAGACCAAGTTTCATTATTTTAAGTCCTTTATGCAGTGAAACCTAAACATATGACAAGTAGAAAGTTATTTAATCAATAATGATATCATAAAACAAGTTTTGACAAGGCTATGAATAAAGAAAATCGCAGTAACAGGAGAATCACTCAAAACGTCATTGCCCTTTAAGGGCACAAAATTGCCCCTGATAAAAGATCACATGCAAGGGATAAAATATTAACAATTACAAACCCCCAAACAGTTGTATTTAATAAAAAACAAGGTGCCAAATAATTGAAAATATAAAAACAGAATAATCTGTCAAATGTGACACTGACACCTGGATCAAAATCCCTCTGTAAGAAAGGTGCCATCTAGTAATGCTCAAGCTAGTGTTAAAAAAGCCAATCATTCTTAATCATACTTTAAGTTCAGGCTTCTTGTCTTTAATCATGGTTCATTAAATTGTAACACACTACTACCATAATGTAAAATAGCTAGTCTGGGTAATTTAAAATATATAATCTCTCTCAGGAAGGCAAAATAATTTATTTATATTCTTCAGTGTTCCATTACTTTTTAGTTTGCTTTTCTTTTAAATGACACTTATACAGCAAAACAGAAGGATAAAAAGGAAATATCCTTTTGCAACTTTCATGAGGACATGAAGATACCAACCCAAGGATTTATAACTCAGAAGTAATGAAAACAAAGTGTAGGGTTTTCTCTTTTTTTAAGGAATAAGAATTTACACTTCTTAATTTGAAGCCTTTTAAAAGAACCTTATAGGCAGGCAGGATAGATATCAATGAGCCTCCAGTATAGAAATTAGCAAAAAAAAAAAAAAAAAAGAGGTCTTTGTGGTCATTTCTCCCTGATGAAGCAAAGTTGGTTTCCTCTGTATGCTACAACTTCATCAAATGGGGATTTTAACCATACAATTCATTAAGATACCATCCACAGCTTTGGAAACTGTTCCAGAGCATGTGTGGAAGTTTTCTTTGATGGTTATACTGCTGCTATTGTTCAACCAAGCTGCATTATTTAGCTTGTCTAATTCACCTCTTACCCTCACCACCGCCCCCCCCAACTTTTTCTTTTTTTTTAATACCACTTTCCCATCATTAGTTAGTTTCCTCACAATAGAAGTAGAAGTCAAGATGTCTTGACAAGCTCTCCAAATGTGCACTGCTAGATCCCCACTGCGCCAGAGCTACCTTTTATGAGAGGTTTTCCTTTTAACTGGGAAAGACGAAAGTAACAAGACTGTTAATGTCCAAAACATTAAAAAAAACTAACCAGAACTGTATCTGATGCTCTTTAGTCTAGTAAAGGACAATGCAGTATAAGAACATGAAGCTTTAATCTTTCTGGCACCAAAGAAAATTGGAAACATGTCCTGGGAAAAGGTACAGGATGCCATCTTCACCAGTATTTAACAATGACACAGAACTGGAGTTAACAGAAGTCAAAGGGATAAAGTTAAGCACAGACTGCCAGCCTGAAGGTCTCCTAGAAAACAGATGGACAAAAAACCCTAAAAAACCAGCAAGAACATTATCATACTTCAGTATTGTACTATGGTACAATATTTTGATGTTCCAAGAAGCGAACTTCATTGAGGTTGGCATTTGAGAACAAATTAAAAATTTTGTGAAAATCAAAACTACAATTCCTCAATTGTACACGCCAAATACACTTAGGAATGCTACAAGCAGCATATCCAGACTGACTTCTCATTTTAAACTACTTTGTGGAGGATAGATACAACTACATGTTTGCATATTAAAAAAAAAGTAAATCCAAGATACTCTACCACTACAAGAATTTACTCAAAAGAAATGGCTTCAGAAGCAAACACTATTTCAACCCTACTGTTGATGACACTTTGATATACTATTTCCTAAGTGCACAACAATACCAAACAACCTCAACAAATTATTTGATTTACATGGTTTATCCAGCAGCCTGTAACAGCAAGTTTCTTCCAGGTGGGCTTACATCATATATAAATGAATGGTTTAATACTTACAAATGGATATGTTTATTCTGCAGATACAAAGACATGAAACTGCTCTTATAAACAGCTCAATATTTCTCTGAATTACGGGCTAGAACAGATCTGTTACCTTGCAACACCAAGCTTTATTTTGTGTTCACTACTTATACTCTCAAGCCCAGCAAGTCAGTCCTCTACTTAGCCAGATCTCTTATTTTACCTTCCTGATTTCTACTGCCTAAGGTTCTATGATGCACTGCCTGCCATTAAAAATAGCTTGAACCACAACCAGATTTTTCTTTCTTTCTGCTTATTATTCCAGGAATCATACCCTTAAAAGTTAAACAACATCTGCCTCTATAATCTTCACAACTTCCCATCAACAACGATGGCTGCCACATGTCTGAAATCAGAGGCAAATGAAACAGTAGGTCTACTTACACTCTGGAGAAAGGGAGATGCCAGCAAAGGCTCAAGAGAAGTATTACAAAAACCTTTGCTAAACTAAAGCATTCCAGTGCTGCTCCAAAGCCAAGACCTTCAAGCTACAATGCAGGGAACCTAGAAACATAAAGCATGTGCCTGGCATGGATCTAATTTCTTACTGAGAGGATATGGATTGGATCTTACCAGGGATAATAGTAACAAACCACACTTTGTGGGAGATTCTGGGATAGATCTCTACAAGCCCTTGTCAGTAGCAATAAAGACTCCCCATGATATAACCTACAAGAGCCAAAAAACCAGTAGTGCCTTCTAATACTTTCTCATTCCATTCTCCCTGATACTACTTTGAAGCTGCAATTCAATACCTGTATAATAATGCATTTTGTGGTAAATATGATAGTCTAAAACAGCTCAAAGTCTACTGACAGATGTGCCTGGCATCACTGAAATTACAAGCATTCTGCTGCACCCTTTAATTAAAGAAAGTCTGATCCACCAAAATGAATGTGTCTGAAGGTGATAAAACTCTAAATAGAATAGAAAATTAAATATTCCTTCTTCACAGAGGAGTTCTGTGCAGCTAGAATCAATGTCTCAAATAAGGCCTTGTCCAGACCTTTCTCAATGGACTACTGGAGCTGTAACACATCCAGCAAAAAATTATTCAACCACAAGCAGTTCATGGTTGATGTGTTTTCCAATGGGATATTTCTAGCCAGACAATGCAATTACAGATCAATTAATAACATCTGTGTAGCTCTTCTTTAAATCTTACTAATTTCTAATGAAAACAACAATAAATTAATAGATGCATTTCACACACATAATATGGAGTACTTTTAACAGATTCATTTTTTGAAAATAAATTATTAATTATTTTACAACAATTCTTCTATCATCTAAAACCTCTTTTATATGGTTTTAGTACATTGCCTTTACTGTTTCTTCTAAAAAACAAAATAATTAATTTATATATTTAAAGCCCTTTCACATGCCTTTCAGCAATATTCCAGAATACCTTTCCTGAAACAAGTCTGACTAGATTAAGTACAATCTTCCAGACCTTTGGTCAAATATTTTCAGTATTCTCTGGGTTTTTTTTAACACGGTCCATTTTTTTTCCCAGGTCTTTATTGACCTTAGGCTCTTAAATAAGCAATTCAGAACTTAACACTCAATCAACCCAGTGTAAAAGGATTGCTTTAATGAAGATGAAGCAAAGGGAATAGTAAAAATAATAGAGTAATGGAGAAAAGAGAAAGACAGTAACTCATGGGATCTTCGTAGTTTACATGCATTACACTAACACTGATGGCAATGTATCAGTGTTACTTACAAAGAGCTCAAAAATCCTTTCAAACACCGAGGAATTTACTCTCAGCTAGAAGTAACATCATTCTGTGTGCCTACTACCTGAAAACAGGACCAACTTTCACACTGCTCGCCAAACCAGGTTAATGCCCAGCAAAGAGCACAGCTGTGGAAGGCTACAGCAAGGTCCCACAGGTTCATCTGACCTGAAGCACATTTTATCCATGCACGAGTTCAGTGTTTATGTACCCACTGTACCCACAACGACATGCAGAGAAGCTTTTCTGTTACTCACTGAAAGAATCATAAAATACCTGAAGCTGGGCAGAAAGGAGCCATATAAGACTAAGGGCAAGGAACAAATTTTGAAAAAAAAAATAGCAGGATGGCTTGTTAACACACTAAAAACAACACCTGCCCCCACCATTAAATTAGTAAACTCTTTTCACCCTAGAAAATACTTCTAGATCTTTTCTCATTCACTGGATTGAAAACGATGTTTCACTACAACCATTTTTTCACAGTTATTTCAATCTAGGTCAAAGCTGGTGGTAAATCTTAGAACTGCCTCCCAACATGAATGCAGTTGCTCCTTGTTAATTGTTAGCAATCTATCCATACAAACACAACCCAGTATTTTGGTAATATGTCTTTAAAAGTAAATAAACTATTTTTCTGTCCATCCCACTTACATTTTTGTGTCACTGAGTTGCTTTGTTGACAAAAAGCCTAAAAGAGGTACAGGATTTGTGGCATTTACTTGTACTTAGACAAGTAAAATCTTGCTGGGCTATTCTTTTTCTTAATGTATTTAATTGATTCCATCCTCAGTATTAGCTGCCTTTCATTATTATGCAACCACCTTCAAATTATTTTGATTAAACTAAATTTTACTAAACCTCATAAAAAGCTAGCTATTCCAATCACTCTTCACACACCTTAAAAAAAAATAAAACAACAAAACAGTCACTGCAGAAACAAATCACTGGACAAATAACAAATAAACCACTAGATAAGTAGTAAATAAACCAGACCTTGGGATGAAGTTTTTCAGAAATAATTGAAAGTAGTTTGTTAATCAATACCAAAAATTTGTAACTGGATTAATTCTGCTTTCAAATAGTCAAGATAAAAATCATCATACTGTTGTCATACTAACTGAGAAATTAATATATGCATATGCTTCTCAAGATTCTCTTGAAAAATGTTAATTTAAGAAATATGCTTCAAAATGCCAATTCTGTAAAAAATTAAACTTTATGGTAAATATAAAAATATACTCTATATGTAGTTGCACGTGGATCCCATCAGAAAACAATCCATAACATCCAACTTCTAGTTAATGTAGATCAGTATCATAGATCTCACTTTGCAGCTTTGATAAGCAACAATCCAATGTTACGTCATAATAGTTTTAGCCTAGCTAGTCTCTAACTGACAGAATTTATTTGTTGTCACAGGTTAACTTAGTGTAACGAGTTCAACTTGAAAAGCCTGGCTTCCAGAACAACTAATTTAACTTCCTCTACAGGAAGCATGTTTATTTGAAGGCATTGCTGGTATTTTCTGTGGAAAGAACATAAGATAACCAGAAAAGTCTATTTGCAATGCCTCTGTTATGATTGTATGCAATGATTCTTAAGAGAGCCATACGCCAGTTTGGCACTGTAATTCAGGAAAGAAAACATTCACTTACCGCAGTGTGACTGGAAAACCTGTGGCTTCACTACCTGATTGCAGATATTGCACACTACAAGATAGAAATCATCATGAGCTGGATAATGGCCAAATAAGTGCATATCTGTGGGAAAGTTAAAAATATATACAAGAATTAGAAGTTATGCTTTAAATATATATTAAGAAAAAAAAATGAAAATACTGTAGGGCCATTACTGTTATATTCATTTATACAAAGTAAATATATACATTGCTCCATCAGAGCTTCTTACTATGTTTAAGAGATTTTTTTTCCCTCTTTTGGGTTTCAAGGTCCTGTACTAATGCTGCAGCCTCATGCCTCTGTCTGAGTCAGAACACAGACTGCAACACCTTTTCTTAACACTCACTCCCAAGAAGTGGCATAAGCGTTTCTGTACTGGTCAAATGTGGAAACAATAAAGGAATATTTTTTAAAAAATCTCTGCCTAAAGATCCTTACAGAAAACATGTTGCATAGGTTATGCCCTGTGTTACAATATTCTAAGCTTGTCTTAAGTTGCTTGAGAAAGGTTCCCAATTAAAAGCTAGTTATAGTAACAAAGGTCAAGGATCCTATAGCTTCAAATACAGCCAGGAGTGCCATGCCATATGAAATTTCTGATTCTGTGCAAATGCCCTTCCCTAGTTCTGCCACCCTGGGGTTTGTCCCCAACAAATACTGTGGGAAGAGACAAAGCTGGTTAATGAGGTATTTCTTGGTGATGGTATGAGGAATTTAATGAAATCCAAAGACAGGTACAGTCAGATGATGACAGGCACTTGTCCCTCTCAGCTGAAACACATAATGCAATACATGCATTCTTAAGCCATTACAAACAGCGTAAAATGGGCTTAAATTGCTAACTGAAGGCCTCAGAACTCTAACATTACAAGTGAGGCAACCTGTTCTACTCTTCATTGCTATAACTTAAGAACAAGCACACATACTCATCCACCATAGCTCAGCTTGGAGGACAGAAACTCCAGTCACTTTTATGCATTTCAGTGGGATCATGTCACCATACCCAGTGTGCTAATGAATGTGCTGCTGCATTAGTAACCCCATGCCAAGCAGTGGCCCTACAGATCACACAACCTCTCAGATGATAAAAATAAAAATGTTGTAAATTTCAGTGTTATTTGGGAGCATCTGAAATCTATTACAGAACTTAAAAATGTAGACTGAAATATTAATCTAGTGCCTTTTAAACAGGAGGAAAATCAAGAGAACGAACATGTACAACAGCAGCTGTGCTTGGTTAACATCAGCAACTAAATCCAACTTCTCCAGTAAGTCACGTATTTCTAAAAAACAGTGATGTCTTTCAAAAATCGACCTGCTTGAGCAATCGACCAATCAAGCAGGTGCCTTAGTTCACTAGTTCTTAACTAAAGCAATTATTTTGGCCCTAAAACTACTTTCGTAAGTAATTCTGCCCTGGCCCCTGGCACTGTAGGTAACATCACTGCTTAGGATGGCAGTGCTTGGCACGATGAAGTGTAAAATGTCTTCAGTTCCTAAAATGCCCAGAAGAAGGGGGCATCCTCCCTCTCACGGCAATGCAGGCAGCACCACAAGTAGACGCAAAGAGGCTCATTCAAGAATTCATAGTATGAAACACCTGCATCAATGTGCATGTGTTTCATAGTATGATATGATTTGCATTGTTCCTTTATCCACTGAAAACCAAACCCCTTTCTTTCTGTTACTGCTTGTACCAGTATGAAATCCAATTGAAAGGTTAATCAGACATGACACCTTTGCAGTGCTGGTCTTGCACTAACCAAGCCTTCAAATGCAGTACAGCTGGATGAATGCAATCAACACATTCAGCCTAAATTTAAAAGAATGCCAGTGGTGAGGTATAAACTCCTTTGATGTAATTAGTGTTAGTACTGGTGAAGCCAGAAGTGCAAAGTCAGGTTCAATCAAATCTTCCTTACTGGCAAAACAAATGAAAACCTAAGCAGGGACTAAAACAGGCCTTTTTATTCTATTTGTTGTTTTAATATGATAATTCAGTGACCTTAAAAATTATTTTACACTGGCAATTCTTAGCTGGATAGTTTTGATCAGAATCTGATAGAACAATCAGAACAGATTTCCAATAACAGCACTGCAAGTTCCACAGAAAGGAGTATTTCTTCTGGGTATGATTTGAAAAGTCAAAGTCTCAGCTCAAAAACATGCATTTAATTACAGTAATGAAATATTTTTAAAATGGTTAAAACATCTCAAAATATTTTTTTCTGTTGTTTGAAAGGTACGGTGAAAATGTTCTTATGAATACACAGAGTCTTTGCCCTTCACAAACAGAAAAGTTACAACTGTTTTCCAGTTTAAATTCCTTAAGTTCATTTAACCTTCACAGGTCTGTATCCTAAAATTTAAAACATGTCCAGCTCTGAGGTGTCTAAAGTTTGGCTGGGTCTGAGTCTGAGTTTTTATGATTTCTGGCTGCAGGGAGTAACTTATAAAAAACATAAGGTATTAATACTGGTGAAAACTATTCAAGGACATAGGTGGGAAAAGGAATCAGGTTAGTTCACAGGATCACAAAACCATCTACCTTTTTATCAGGCACTGCCAAGGAGACAGAACAGTGAAGGAAAAGTCCTGTGAGCTTGCTCCACTACCCTGGCAAACACCACTGCACCTAACAGGTGAATGGCAACATTTGAGGGGGGTTTTTCCATACTCCAGATGGATTGATATACACAGAAATTGCACAGACATGTTGGAGAACACACCAAAATGCTGCGGTGAGATACACAACATCAAAAGGATGCACAGATGCAGAGTAAGTGACATCCTGAAGCAGCCTTTTTAAAGTTTTTTTCATTTTGCACGTGCCTAGAAACAGCCCAGTGGAGGTATAAGTGTCCACTGTAAATGTGAGTCTTCTGTATGAAGTTATCAGCCCCCTCTCAAAAGTCCACTTAAAATAATCCAAGAATCTCAAGGACTGCAGGTTGAAAATATGAATCACAGCACACAAATATACTGTTATTATTGAATCAGAATAGATAAAAAACTTAGACACCGTCTTTCAGGCTTTTAAGACTCCTTAAAACTCTCACTGTGCCGGAGTTTTTAAGAAAGAAAATTCTTTAAGTCCAAGCAGGTTCAACTACCTCTCTGAGTTTATTAATGTTAACCAGATTGGCACAAATCTGTTTTCATTATTAAATTCATGATTTGTAATTATATAAATTACTTTTCAATTGAAATTGCACAACATATTAATATTGCCTCATTATGAAGTCCAACTGGGGATACATTTTATTAGATGTAGTAATATTACAAATGCAATTCAGATCAGAGAATTTACAATGAATAAAGCAAGGAACATTTGAAATTTAAAAGAAAGTAAAAAGATAAACAGCTATGTATCTTTTCATACAGTTTTTCTGTTTTTAATAAGAACAGTTCAATGCTACCACTTCCTACTCAAAGTAACCAAGACTGAAAGATTATTTTAAGACACTTGTTATCATTCTTAGATCAGATTGCAGCCATTTGACAATCTAGACCTTCTGTGTACAACAAAAGAAGACAATGCCTCTCCAAACAAAAAACTGTCTTCTAAAGGCAATAATCACATCTCCCTGCCTGCTTAGTCAGAAGCAATAAGCTTTTCAGAGAAGATTACCTTTGGGAAAGAAAACATGTCTCTAAAGTCAGCTCAGGAAAGATTTTTTCATGGAAAGAGGCAAGACCACTGAAAGAGACACGTGGTAATTATTGAATAAGGTGAGTGACTATCAAATGGTACTGAAATAATTATCAAGGTACAAAGAGAATAAGGAGGGAGAGAAAAGCAACCACAAAGAGTATTTATTTTCTGCCAAAAACTGCCTACCCCCTAAAAGTGAAACAAAGTGACCACAGTGTGCCTGACTTACCACACACTGGCATGGTGACCTGCTTGTTCCCTTTGTGTCAAGGGACAGCCACAAGTGTGAGAAAGAAAGGGCTGCCTAGCCTTTCTGCAAGGTAAAAGCATTCCATAGCCCCCATCACAGTTGCCCCCTTTTACTGGAAGACACTTCCAGCAGATTCAAAGTAGACTCTCAATGGCAAAAAGAAGTGGTAACTTACTTTTCAGTACCCACACACTTTCCAAAAGGGCCATCCATTCACACATACCTTGCTCCTTGCAGTACTGAATCGTCATCCCTTCAAAATGAAACACAACTGACACAGCGTGCCCGTTGATACCGTACAATGACAAAAGCCTGCTTGAACATGAGCTTCTGAACTAACAAGATGCTAAAGCAGCCCATACCAGGGGAAAGATATTCTATATAGGTAAAACTCTGAGACAGTGAATGCTGACTGTTCAAAATTACTTTCATAAATTAAAATCTTAAAATATTACTTTGTGTATACTTTGATATGGCACTTGAAAAATGAATACAACTTCTGCCAGTAGGTTTTATATTACTAACATTTGCAAATAAAAAGAGAGCTGTAGCCATATGACAGTTTTGTAAGACATCAATTTGGTGAAATGTGCATTAAGAACAGAAATACCACAGAAAAACCAGAAAATGTTGCTTCTGCAAATTGTGGCACAAACACAAAAATGAAGGTGTCAAATACAACTTTTTATCTTCTCCAATAACACACAGAAAGGAATTATTTTTAGTAACAATCAAAGACAGATGACTTATATGAAGTTCCTTCTCCATTATTATATAATTCATAATCATTTACATCCCACTGTATAATAAAACAAAAGCTAGAAATAATCTAAAACATTCTTCCACTGAAGAATTAAGGTTGTCAAACAGTAAGACCTCACAGTATTGTGTGGGAAATCTAGTTTTAATGATGATCTTTTGCTATAAATTATACACACTTTAAATGTTCACTTATATATCTTTTGCTCCACTAAATATACCCACAAAGGCTGCTTTGAAAAATATTAGTGATGTTTATGTGCTGAGAGAGAAAAGGAGTGAGGAGGGGAAGAAAAAGACTATTCAAGACACACTGCACACTGGTTTGAAATTAAAAAAGAAAAGCTAAAAAAAAAAAGCAATGGCAAAAATGGCAATGGACAAAACTAAATACACCCGATTCTTCCAGCTCCTGGAGCTATACATTTTTAAACTCTAAGTCTAGAATTGCACCCAATATTTCCCTCTTGTTCCACAGAAGCAATAAATCTGTACATCATTCAAGAAGTGGAGTAACATACAAAATCTTTCAGAGCAGTAGATTACTTCTACATTTGTGATTACTTAAAAAACTAAGCAATTTGAATGGTGAATTGAAACTTGAAACTGAAACAATAAAAAGACAATCTTCAGGGCATTATTCAGACAGCAGTTAAACACGCTTGCATAGACAGGTTGGTCTTATCATAGAAATAAATGTCACACTCCTTCCATTTAACATGAGCTTATTCTCCCCCGAGTGCAGTTTTCCTTTCTTACAAAAAAACCAGTAAGTCACTTCAGTAATTAGTTCACCAGTATAAATTGCATTTTACCCCTGAAAATGTCAGTCACAGTTGCAAATTAATCACAGGATGATTTAAGCTGAAAGAGATCACTGGATGTCATTTACTCCAAGATCCTGCTGAAATTGTGGCTAACTTCAGGGTCAGAGCCACAAAGTAATGCTCAAGATCATTTCTTTTCTGACCGAAAAATGCAGGTCATGGTTAAAGTAATCATAAAGCTGAGGAAAAAATAAGATTAAAATATTCATGACAGAACTAATGCAGGAAAAAACACAACTGTTGTAAGTCCTGACTGATGCCTTTCAGGTGTTAATACAAGGAACTTAAGATTCTGCATGCTAAAAAGTCAAGTAAGAAAGAAAATCAATGAGAAGAAAACAGAAATACTGGCCTTCTCAGGAACAGCAATAATAAATGAAAAATGACCATGATGAAAAAAAAAAGTCAGGGAAAAAGCAGTAAATAGACTTAAGTGTCAGTGTGGTAAAGAGTCGAGGTCATGACACCTTTAAACCAGTCCAGCATGGTTGAATAGTATGCTGCCTCCCAGGTTACAGCAATCATGAGGACAGTGGCAATCCTAAAGAATGCTGGGAATAGTTCATTAATTACAGTGTAAACAATAAATACCACCCCCAATGACGCAGAAACTTTGTACTCCACTGCCTTATCTAGGCATTATGAAATGGTACTGAAGGTGGAAATTATGCCTACCATTTCCAAAGACCCATAACAAAAGAAAAAACAAAAGCTCATAATTGGGAACCAATGATCTAAACAAATACTGTGGATTAACTGTATGTGCATATCTTTTGTAACAACCTTTGTTTGGAAGGGATTATAAAGTAAACTATGCAACACTGACATCACTATTTTGCAGAAGACACTGCATATCAATAAAGAGAAGAATTAAATAAGCACGGGAAAATGTGACAATGTTGTTGTCTATAATTCTGAAGGCTTTTATGTAATTTATGTAAGCTAGTTGCCATCCCAGTTTAAGCTAATTTGGCGATAAAGGACCAGAATTGCCTGGGCTACTGAATTAACATATCACAAGAATACTGGAAAATGCAAAACTCACACATCAAAAAGTATGCTGCATACCTGTGACACCAAGAAATCTCAGTTTTTCATATCTTAAGACATCTAGAGGATAAGACAGTACCTAAATAAGTTTTTACTCCTCAAAAAACCTACTTTTAAAAACTTCCATATATGGAGGCACAGGGCCCCTCGGCTCCTGGGATAGGAAGAAGATAGCTCATCTTCTTATGGAACCTTTATTTCACTCTCTGTACAGCTCAGAATTTAAACTGATCAAAGTTTGGCACTGGTATGATCCTTTTGGACTCCCAGCTTCATATTCCTGCCCCTCCCATGTGCTTGTACCATCAATTAATTAACTGATTACACAAGGAGTCAAATTCATGCCAACTCTGAATCAGGAACAAAGCAAATATGAAGAAGGACAGAACAAAACAGGAAAAGATTTTCTGACAGTTTGATTCCATAAGCTGCCTCGCTGCAGCAGCTCATGAATGCTACCATCAGCATGAGGGGAATGAAATGCAGAGCGCAAAGCTGGACAGCAGGAGGGCCAGCAGGACCAAGATCAGTACACTCTGCAGTGGAGCAGTAGTGCCTCTCTAGATTATGCTGAAATCTGTCACAGAGCTCTCTGTGCAATATTAAAGGAAGACACTTAGCTCCAAAAGAAGCTTTGTAAAAATACTTGCCTCTCAGTTACAAATAGCAATAAATGTATTTATTAATTTGTAACATATAAAAAGATGCAGAAACATTGCACTGTGCTTGTGTGGCAAGGTTTTGGTAGTGGGGGGAGATAGAGAGGTGACTTCTGTGAGAACCTGCCAAAAGCTTCCCCTATGTCTGACAGAGCCAGTGCCAGCCAGCTTCAAGTCAGACCTGCCACAGGTCAAGGCTGAGCCCATCAGCACATCAATGCCTCCGTAATAAAATATTTAAGAAGAAAAAAAATTTACTGTTCAGAAGTAATTGCGGACAGAGAATAGAGATGTAGAGAATATGTGAAAGAAACAGCCCTGCAGACATCAGGGCAGTGGAGGAGGAAGAGGTGCTCCAGGCACTGGAGCTGAGATTTCTCTGCAATCCATATTGAAGACCAGCCTGTTTCACCATGGAGGTCCATGGGGGAGCAGAGATCCACCTGCAGCCCATGGAGGACCCTGCACTGGAGAAGGTGGATGCCAAAAGGATGTTGTGACTCCACAGAAAGCCTGTGCTGCAGCAGGCTCCAGGCAGGATCTGTGGCCCCATGGAAAGAGGAGCCTATGCTAGAGCAGGTTTGCTGGCTGGGCTTGAGACCCCACTAGAGCATCCTGTTCTTGAAGGACTGCACACTGTGGAAAGAGACACACTGGAGCAGTTAATGAAGGACTGTTACCTGCAGGAAGGACTAAAGTTGGAGAAGGTTGTGGAGGACTGTCTCCAATGGGAGGGACCTACACTGGAGCAGGGGAATGACTCCTCTCCTTGAGGAAGAGGCAGTGGCAAAAGCAACATGTAATGAACCATAACCCCCATTTCTTGTCTCCTGTGTTGCTGGGTGGAGAGGAAGGAGAGAATTGGGAATAAAGTTAAGCCTGGGAAGTAGGGAGAAGTGGGGGGAAGGTGTTTTTAGGATTTGTTTTACTTCTCACTATCCTGCTCTGATTTTGATTGGTAATAAATTCAGCTAATTTTCCTAAGTCAAGTCTGTTCTGACTGCGACAGTAATTGGTGAGTGACCTCTCTGCCCTTATCTCAACCTGTGAGCCTTTGGTTATATTTTCTCTCCACTGTCCAGCTGAGAAGAGTAGTGATAGAGTGGCTTTGGTGGGTACCTGCCTCTAGCTAGGGTCCAACCACGGCAAGCATATCACCTCCTTTGACATAATTCCTCATGTTTCTAACACTTCCTATTACTGAACTACTCTTTAAAACCAGATTCCCATTTTGCCATTTAACTTTTCAGTTATTTTGTGGAAAGTAACCAGACAGGGTAACTTTTACATTATCAGTTTATGAATATAGTGACTTTCCTGCCTGCCCTTCAGTTAAAGAACCTCCCCATTTCAGACATAAAGGATGCAGGTACTCAGAAACAAATGTACATTTAAGAGAGGAGGTTATAAGCCACTGCGGTCTGTTCAGATAACTCTATGAAATTTGGTTAACATTTTCTTTTTACTTTTTTTACCATCAGAGTTTAAACTAACGGCAAATACAACAACAAAAGTTCCTAAAATACGTTAATAAATATTAGTGAACATTTGCATTTGGACATTGCAGCTCAGAGCTGGAGTAACAGGGGATGGCATTGGAAAAGATCAGCTAGAGCAAAGACAGCCCATCCACCAACTTGGCAATACTCTGCACTGACCCTTCTCTTGCAAGTCTGCATGGAAGAATTTGGAGAGTGGAACAAGGCTGCAAAGCGAGACAAAATACAGTTTAGCAGGGTGAAAGACAACAAAACCAATGTTTGTAATTGAAACAGACATCACTCAATTACACAGTATCTAGCTTTCTGTCAGGTAAGTGTAATTGTAACATAAGAACAGGAGGCAATTATAACAACTCCAATAACATCGACAAAATTGTTAATTGTTCTTACATTTTCCTCTAATTATTAGTTTGTACTTCAGGGAAACAGTCTAAAGGAGCTTCTTGCTCAGGAACCTGGATTTTGAATTCCCTTCTATTTTACATACAACTACTTATTTCGGGAACTATAGCAACTGCTTATGAAGTTTGTATTATAAAACTGTACAAAGTCATTACCCAGAAGAAAATCCTGCCACATTGTAGAACAGATACCAGTTAAACATATTAAGATCCAAAGACATAAACAAATTAAAAAAACCAAAAACACAAACAAAAATCCTGAAACAAAAACAACTTTTCCACAAATCAGTTACCAAATATGCCTCAAAAATCTAGGTGAGCAAAATACAAGGAAGAAATAGTTTTTTAATGTGTTCAAAAGCAGGCTAGAAGAGTAATGTAAATGTAAACAGTATCTTCAAACAACAGGTTAACAGGTTTAGATCTGGCTTTTGGGATTTAAGGAGATGTGTGCCACCAAATATCTCTATTTTTTCCAACCAGATACATTTAGTCTAATTAAAGATATCACCTCCAGCTACAAATTTCATCTTGCTTATGTCTGGAAATCTTCAGGACAGCAATAGTATTATCAAATGACAGCAAAAATTAAATTACTGAGGGCAAGGAAAAAAAGACACATTATTTATAAGGATCCAGACTATGTACTCCATATCCAGAAGAAGAGGTGACATTCCATTTGTAGAATATATGGCATAACTGTCCCCAGACTCCTGAGTTTGGAAAGCATGGCAAAGAGCTAATCAGAGACTTTCTAACCCTGCAGATGCAGTGGATTTCTGTTAGATCTCACATATATCACTATCAAAAACCTTGGAGAGTGAGCACGGCTGCACACAGGTGTGTATACATGGGATAGGGAATGTGCAGGAAAATCATCAATCTCTACATTAGAATTCTGATTTCTTAACATCCCATGGGCAGACATAAGAGGGAGGAACAGCTGGAAATCATCTTAATTTCTCTCATAATTCAAAGTGAATGTCATGCACCTTGAAACCACCACTGAAACCATCATATAGCAACAGAACAATTCTTTCTTTCTCAAATATGTATCAAGAAAAGTCTAACTGCAAATGAGACTTGTCAGCACAAGTAGTACCCTTCATGGATGATGGCACTAAATTTCAGCTCAGATTGAAGTATAGCTCTCCAGAATCAGACATTTGACCTTTAGCAACAGTTAGAGGGTTGCACCACATCCATACTTTCTGCAGCAGGTGGACTCTGACAACTATGCTGAGAAAACACACCTTGACACAGGAAGAGATGTCATCTGCAACTTAACTACAGTAACTCATAGAAATACACAGTGTTTCAGCTTTTAATTTTTCTGCATGAAGATGATTAAGCTTTCTGATACACAGCCAAATAAACTAAACAGGTATGGAAATATCATGAACATATTGGTCCTGCAGAAGCAGTAAGATGAAGATCTGGAGATACCAAATGCTTGTTGACAAAGAATCAAAATAATTTAATGACCCATCTGTAAACTTCACAACAGTACCTCTGTACTACGCATCATCTTTTGAGTGAGTCAGAGTGAGTACTAAAGTGGCTTTTCCTTATTTTTCTCCATTTCCCTCATAGCTTCAATGATCTTATATTAAGCGTACAAATATTAGTGATCCGAAAAATAAAGTTTGAAAGGAAAATAACTTCTCTGACATTTTTTGACTTTTTAAAATTAATATTAAGGAATGTTGAATATGTCATATTAGGGGCTACTAATAGTCATATTAGGGATTATTGAATTTGCAGCAGAAAGACAGAAATGTTTTAAATACAATTAGTTTGCAATACTTTTACTAATCCCAACATTGGGAGTGCTAGTAATGAAATATTACAAGGATAGCATGTTTTCCTCTTTCATTTTCTTGTCAATACACACTAAGAAAAAGTTATCTATGCAGTAAAACAGTCCTACAGAGAAAAATCCCATAGCCAAAAAACCTCCTTCATTCCTGTTTCTTCTGTGCAGACTGCCATGAAACAGACTTTAATCCTCCAACTGGTGTTTCCTTCATAAACTGTCAGCAAGACACAACTGGCACTCACACACTCGCCTGCAAAGCTGTATTATCTTCTGCAGAAGAGTGACTCTGGTTTAAGGCAGTACAACTGGACTGAAGGAGAGAGCTGGCTTAATTCCTGGCTCCTAAACAACATTCTTGCATGACCCTGATTAGATTTTTCTGTGCCTCAGTATCCCATCCCTAAAATCAGGATAATATGTTCTTTGTCTGCCCTGCCTGTTTAGATTGCAGCCTTTCAGTATTCTCTTACTATTTGTCCATACACGGGGACCACAATGGGGCCCTTCATTTTGGCTGGGACCTCACTATGACAATAGAACAAGCAACAAATAAGATAACTTGCAGTGTGTTTTAGAAGCAGTGTGTGACAATCTCAACAGAAATTCTGTTTTTTTGATTAAGGACATAAGTTATTAAGGATTAAAGAAAGTCTTACAAAAATGAAATTTTCATAGCTTTCTAGGCCACCTCTTTATGATGATTATGATTATTATTACTATTACTAAAAATAAAATAACATTATCAGAAAAATACATCTCAGAAAATGACCAATTTTTATAGTAGGGAAAGCGATGAGTAAATGAGCAAATAAACATTGAGAAAAATAAAACCTTTAATCTCACCTATGTAATTTTACAAAATGCTAAGTATTTCATTGATCTTCACTACTCCCTACAACAAGGGCCAAGGCCAAGAACATCTTAATTAACTCTCTTCTCACCCAAGATAGAAAGTGTCTGCTCATTCTTAATCAACAGTTGGATAGTAAATTGTCTAAATGTACTGTCTAAAAGGACACAAATAATTTTTACAACAATTCTCTCGACTTTTTCTGTATTGCCTCCTACACCTATAACAACACCTCTTTTCAGGAAGATTGCCTCTCACATAACTCAACTCTCTGAAGAAAGTTACTTTCAGATAGACTTTCAATAACATCTTTTTCCTTCACACAGTTCCAAATGAAATGGATTTAGTTCTCTTTCTTGATGGCAAACAGATCAAGCTACTGCTTAAAGTGTTCAGCTGTGGGGTTTTTTCAGTTAGAGGACTTTATGCCAAGGAAAAATTAATGAGAAAAGATATTAATGAATAACAGGAGGTGGAAAGATGAATGAGAAACTTTCTAATCAAAGTCCAAACATACAAAATATCTACCCCAAGGCCACTTAGACAAAACAGTAAAAAAATTCCTACAAATTGAAGAGCAGCCTATAGTTCTACTATCACACAACTCCAGAAAACAACTCTCATTCTAAGAATTCTGGTCTCAAGGGAATAATTATCTTTGCAAGTGCAATCAATCAAATGCTTGTACTGTCTGAAAAGGCATACATACATCATCAGCTCTTACACTCAGATTTATATAGTACACTTTCATGCACACCACAAACATTTCCCAGGATAGGAATATGCTCCTACTGGTTCAACATGTTGCCCACAAACAAGTCAGGCAATGCAGCACTCTGTGCTGGCACAGTAGTCTTGTCCTTATTGCAGGAGGTAAAAGCACAGTTTTGATTTAACCGACTCCATGACAAGAGCCTGCTGTACACCTCAGGGAGTTTTCTTACCTCAAACAGACACAATCCTTAAACAACATGGTCATGAAGGGCTCAGGTCAATACAGGTCTGTATGCCACTAAAGTGTCCATCAAATCTTCAACATGAACATATTAAAGAATATATACACACTGCATTCAGAAGTATTCCATTCCTTCCACCTCCCTCCTTCCTCCAGGAGTGCTACTAACAGTTTCTCAAAGGATCAACAACAATTTAAAGCCACAAAATAAAGCTTTGCAGTTAAAGTGACCACCCTATAAAGGAGCAAACTCCACTAGCAACACAAGCTCATGAAATTTGCCACCATTAAATGAAAGTAAAAATAAGTTTTTTGTTCCTACATCAAACAAAAAAAAGGCCCTAAGAAACTTAAGGAGATTTTATCAACTAAACAATGAGTAGAAGAAACTCCAAGTACTTTCCCTCTGAAATATAAAGACATTTCAGTTCTAAAGACCTTCAAGAAATTTACAGGGCAAGTCTAAAGTAACCTGCCCATCTAGTAGTACTGAAGAAGCAAAAGAAAGAAATGAAAAGCAATGGAAGACACACTTACTACTTGTATCTCTCATCAACTTGTGTTACACAGTACCTACTCCTGAGACAAATCACAGATTTAATATTGTCACTCAAAGGTATACATGCTAATATAATAAAAGCTATTAATGACGGGTCTTTCCTTTTAATGAAAAAGAAGCAGTTTATTAGCTCAATCACGTTATTGTTGCGCTTCAATTTCTGCTACACTGAATATTGCACAAGTCATATTCTCACCTGCACATATGTAATACTATCTAACAAACAAAAAAAAATGCAACAATTTTGTTTTCATGCTCTCAAGCAGAGACTTAGGAAAGCTTCAGATGTCTTTGGAGCTCTTTTGTCTGTTTCCTGGACAGGAGAAAAAACATGGCTTTTGTGAAATAAACTACTCAAAATATGGAAAGATAACAGTTTTTCCTAATTTTAATCTTAAATACGTGACTACTACAAGGATGTTTCCAGCTCACTGTTCTTCACAACAGTAGATCACTTTCCACTACTTGGCAGCAGCAATGACTTACTAGTACTTGATTGGTACTTCAAGGGGAAAAGTACCACAAAGTAGCATTTGTTCTTCAAATACAACAAAGCAGCATTTCTAAGACTTCAGAAGTCTTTCTCTTTAAAGGAAGACCACTGCAGGTGATCAAGGATCAGCAGGCTGAGTTGAGATGTGCTACACTGATGAAAAAAATAAGAATGTTTCAGATCCATTTGACCAGGAAGGTTGCTAGCCTCCTTCTCCGTGCAGCCCCTGTCACTCCTTGCAGCAGGTACACTGCAACTTCATTGCTGTTGATACCTGACTGAAATTAGGATATGAAAGGCTCAGGCATTTTTACTGGGCTGCTAACAACATCTTAAAAACACACACAAAGAAAACTTCACCAAGATTAAAGCAAGCTGCTGAAAATGGCTCTTCTCAGTGACTGTCTCAGGTTCTTGGCACAAAGGTGCAAAAGGTCAGCATCAACCTTTGCTGACATGACCTGGTCCCAAAGCGATGCTTTCACCAGCACCCAGCATCCTGCATTAACCTCATCCACCTACCAGCTCGCTGACATGAGTGGGCCACTTAACACCTCTTATGCTGCAGTCTGACGCCTGTCAACTTTGCTTAGAAGCAATCTCCCTTCCAGCAGGGAAGGGATCCTTTTCTGGATTGGGTGTACCAAAGCAATTGTTCATTTATTTCTGAGGATTGGGGTGTAGGGAAGCAGTTGCATATTTATTTCATCCAGTATTGAGAGTGTTGTGCTAGCTCTTTAACAACTAAAAAAATATCAACCAACCAGTTCTGTTTAAAGACTGATTCTTCATGTGTTTAGAATCCACTTTTTTTTCTTCAAGTCTGCTGTGCCCCCTAATACCTCATGATTTATCTAATTGTAGGGTCATTAGAACAAGAGGTTTCCTAGATAATGCTCAAGACACAGCTTTCCAGAGACACTCAGTTCTCTGGCACATATCTGGCTTCAGCAGTGATAGTGCCTTGAACGACAGAAGAAAAAGGAGATAGAGGAACAAAAATACACTGCCTTGTCTCATGGATTTAAAGTACACTCCAGCAACATAAAGCAATAAAAAGACATCAAGATGCACAGACAGAGACCACTTAGGTGACTTTTTCACCAATCCCATTTAACAAAAATATCTTCCACATTATCATAAGGAACAAATCTTACCCCCATTTGCTTTAACAGTACAGGTCCTTGAAGGGCTGTTACTAATTACGGCATAATCCAACAGACAGGACAGTGGACAAAGGAGAAGTCAAACCCTGCATTCCTTCATCCCCTATGGGGAAAGCTTTCAGACAAATTTCTTGAATTCTTAGTGTCTTTCCCTGTACATCAAGAGGAATTACGTACATTTGTAACTTGTAATTAAACACTTCCAAATTTACGAACTAAAAGCATCACACAAGAAAAGAAGTATATCCATTATTACGCACATTTGAATAAATGCTAACAACTCATTTACAACTTTATGTGATAATTACAATGGCATAAGTGACAGCTAATTCCTATCACAGCATTTCATCTGGAAAAAAACCACTGGTATTACTATTTTTCCAAAACACTGAATTCAACAAAAGTCAGCTTCTGGAAAAAAAAAAAAAACCACAACAAAAAGACCAAACAGAAAGTAGCCTGAATATGGTACAGCAGCCATGTAAGTGAACATCTGTCCGCTAAAAAATATTTGCATGTTCTCCAAGTTGCAGATCAGAAGCAAACTCTGGAGCTGCTTGCATGAGCTCAAGTTGCTTCAGCACGAAGAGGTACATACACATTTTGAGGGATGCAACACATCTCAGCACAGCACTGCACTGTGTATGCTGTTGCAGCCCTAGAGCTGTAGAAGGCACCAGCCTCAGGAATCTTGCCAGCAGGCTGGTGAGAGATTAATGTGGTGCATGGATTTAATGAAAGGTAATGAAGGGTAATACAACACCAGACAGAATCATTATTCTAATCAAAAGAGTCTGTGAAATTCTTTGTTAAGGGGTCTAAATACCTGAGCATAGAAAAAACTAACACTAATTAGCACTAACACCCCACTCAACACAGCACAAAGAATGACCATATATATCTGTAAAGTGCATTTTTGGAGTATCATTCACCAAACCTCCAAGTTAGCAATGTGCACTTCTTCAACAATCTCATCTTGGATAGACATGTGAGTATTCTTGAACTGTGTATCTGAATGGCAGACACAACTTGTTAATGTAAACTACCTGTAAATGATCTATCCAGCTACTCTGCAATTAAATATTATCTTGTTTCCAAGATTACCATAAATATTTTTTTCCAACAACTTTCCAAAATAAAGGATATTCTGTAGCCATCAGAGCAGAAAGGTTGAAATGCCCATTTTTTTTTCCAAGCATTCATCACAGAATGCTCTTCTACCTAGGGAGAACTCTTAAGTCTCAAATACACTTTCTTCCAGAGTGTTAAACACAAAGCACTTTCAAAGCTTCTAAAATTACTTTCATACCACATTTGTTATTTTAAGTCTTCACGTTCAAGTGCAGTACATTATTTGATATGTAAAATGTGGTCATTTGACTCTGTTTAAAACTTCTCTCTCAATTGCAAGCATTAAAGAGTAAAGAATCCTTGCAGTTTATAAAAGTGGACTCTCTTTATTTTGATTATAACAACATGTTTCTGCAATGCAAAAAGCCTGGAAGAACTTTGAAAAAGAAAGCGCTAACTATGGAGAAGCACATCCTTTGAGTAAGTTACTAGGATACATAGTTACTGCATAGTTACACGATACAATAGAATTAAGGCAGTTTGGACATCTTACCTATACATTTCTTTACTAATGTAATAAAGTTTTTTACTATCTGAAAAATTATAGCTTTGTTATTCTACCTATATTTGCAATACTTGAAGGATACTTGCAACAGCATTTTAACTACTTAAAATCTTATAATATTACATTTTTTCAACAAGGTTTCATGTTAGTGAAAAAGAGAGTTTTTTTCTGCTTGATTGTATCATCCTAAACTCTTCATAAACATAAATCAGAACTTGCTAATTACTACTTTGCTATTTTTCATCATTTAAGTGAAAGCAGTTTCTTTTTCATGCACCAGCTGAATTTTATAGGTAACACTAGCAAAGTTATCAGCTGCTAAATTCAACAGCAATACACTAACATTTTCAGTAGAAAATACAAGCATAACTAAGATTTAACCCTAGATTCAAAATTTTTGTCTATATCTCCACATACATAAAGTGGAAATATTCAGTTTCATCTCAGAATTATATTTTACAGCAAGGAGAATATTGCAACTATTGTCCACTTACAGTTCAGACAGTGACCACTTGGCCATTCACAATTAATTTATTTTGGTTTAGTATCAACAGGGTAGCTACCATAAATTAACAGATGACTCCTCTTGTCAAAGAAAGGAGAAAAAAAAAAGAAAAAAGAGAGCAATCATGAAAAAGAAATTGCAATACCATAAAAATCACTAGTAATCATTCATGCCCAGTTAATTATCAAAACATGCCCCAATTCTTATTAAAATAACATACTCACAGCTAGCTCACAATCACTGTTTGCATTCCAAGTGCTTTACAACTGCATGTTTCAATAACCTTACAAGGACTTATTCCCTCTGTAGAAACAGAGTATTACAAAATGTCAAACTTGTTGCAAAACCGCTGATGAAATTGTGAATAAAATCATCTCTACTAAAATTCCACCAAAAGGATATGCTATACAAAAAACCCCCCCAAAACCTAAAATTTCTTCTTTGGAAAAAAAAAAAAAAGGAAGGAGAAAAAAAAAATAAAATAATAAAGCACTATTTTTTCCAGTTCTATTGTCAACTGTTATTTCACACATTGGAATTGCATTTCACATTATTAAAAGTTACAGAACAAAGTACATTTCAAAGACTGGATTACTGTGTTATTAGCATGACATCTGCATATAAGAATATAAGGATCTCCTCATGTGATGTGCATGGATTTAGCTGTATGGCTCTCAGCTACATTCAGAAGACTTCTAGATTTTACAACCTCCAGACTTACATGAAAAAAAAATGTTCCCGTTCAAAACAGTCAATATTCTGAAATTTTAAGAAAGCTTTTGGACATAGTAAGGTGAGCGAGATCATACATAATGGGAGCTGTGCTGCTGTTAATGAAAACTTTGCCCTTTATCTGCCCGTGCAGGGTGCTGAACACACATACCAAAGGAACTGTAAGCAGTCAGTAGCCCAGACACATCAAAACTCAGGACACTTTAAGCAAACAAAACCTTAATCATTTACCACACTTCTTGACTCCTTCAAACAGATTCTGATTATTTGCAAGCTCCCATCATCTTCACATTAGGCATATCTGGAGCACTTACACAAAGCAAATTAGGCAAGAGGTTACACTACCAGGCAGGACACATCCCCTGAAACTTCAGATAATACATTTTCAGACCCTGCCATGGTACAAATTCCCCCTGCCTCCTCTTGCCTATCCTACTCCATGGTAATTTCCACTCACCTCTAGCCCACTCCATCCTGTCAGGTGCTCAAACCTCTCTAATTAAAAAAAAAGCTCTGGCCAAAAAAAAAAAAAAAAGAAAAAAGCCAGGAGCAACTCAAAACTATGTAAAAGAAGATATTACATGCAACACAACAAGCAAATCCCTCACTGCAACATGTCTCTCTGAATGAACCAACTCCATAGGAGCACTCTGAGTCAATTTGCTTTCTTAAAAATAAAATTAACTGATACTCGCTAAAGAGAAGGAAAGTCTCCTTCCAGCTATGGAGCATACACAGTAACATCAAATTACTACTCTACCAATTCTTTTGATCTAAACACAAATTCTGAAGAAAAAGAACCCCACATTTCAAAGTTATTTGAGGTTTCAGCACACAAGTTACTGGAGTGCAGTCCACAGATATTTCTGTATATTCCAAGGCAAGGTTTGCCAGTGCTGTCTGACAAGAGACCTGGATTTTGCCAGATACCTACATTTGGTTGACTGCAAGTACAGCAAATTTTTAAAACAATTAAACAAAACAAGAACAACAAAAAATAAAGTACACATTTTCTGATGACAAAATCTCTTCTATAAGGTAGTCCTTAAGACAAGCACTTTCTAGATGGACCAAAAAGCAGTTTTTCTCTCCTCAAAAAATGGAAAATGAAAACTTAACTTGACAGCAGCAGTGTAAAGCTGTGGCTGGTCAGTTTCCAAGTTCCCACATACATACCTGGTCCTCCATCACCTTTCATAAAAATATCAGTGGTAAGCAGGATGTAGCATATATGCAGATACAACTAACTATACTGTGCAAATAACAAGATCTATGTCTAAGGTGAATATTGTTGAAAACATGTCATGTGTTGCAATTATATGCAGCGATTTATTTTTTTTTATTCACATCAACCTCACACAATCTCCATATGCAGGTGCATTTAACCATAGCACTCCAGAGATCTCACGACTAGAGATTTATCTTATATGTCTGGAGCTAGTCACTTGGCCTCTCCATGTTTCTCTGTTTCTCCATCTGTGATGCTTCACAGAAAGCTTGAGAGACTTAATTTATTATGCAGCCTGCCAAGTGCTTTAGAGAAGTGTGTTACTAAAGCACTAAAACTGCGTTTGGTGGTTCTGAAAGGGTAAAATCGTTATCCAATCCGATATGAAACCAAAAATATCCTTAAAGGGTGGCTGCACCTTTTAAATGCAGAAGTATCATGTTTACTTTATTTGCCTTTATAGAAAAAAAGACTTGAGACTTAAGGTATTTTATTACATTAGGACATCAGGAGATCTGATTTTCTTCTGAACCCCCTTTCCGTCCATTTACTGTTACATTCCCAAAGGAGATGATAAGCAGGGAGAAACAAACCAATAATGTCAAATCACAGTGACACGTGCCCAGCCAGACTCACTGTCCAGAGGCCACAGGGAAAGATCTCTACTAAGGAATCAACAGTGTTTAACTGACAGCAGATGTCAACTATAGGTCACCTGATCAGGGCAGGAAACAGTTCAGATGCTAATAAAGACAAGCGCAAACTGTTCCCAACACCTGCAAGACAATATACTAAATATTGACAGTAAACATATTTAAGTCCTAAATGTCTTTCAAGCCAGTATCTCATGTGAAAGTTTTGTATCTATACAAAAAGGTACAGCTTCTGCTCTTTTTCAATTTTTGTTTTTACTGCAATATCACTGAAAGAATTCTCAGGAAGCTGTTTCTGGCAAGCAAAACAGTTCACCTAAAATATTGACAATGGACAAAGATTGTCTTAAAATACCAGATATATAAAATACACACACACATATCGACCAACTCCCAAACACTAGTTCCACTTAAGGGTATATAATATATACTTTTAACAGCTAAAACCAGCTAAATGAGGCAGCTGGAGCAAAATAAGAAACTCAAAAGAGAAACAAATAGATAGTGGTATGATTTCTTGTAATTTTTAAAATTATTAAAATATGACTAGCCAAATAAGACAAAACAATCTCAAATGTATCACAGATTAAACCCAGTTTTCATTTAGGCAAAAGAGCCCCAAGCACACTATATAAAAGTTATAACATTAGATCAAGCAACGCAAGTGATACCTTGAAAGAAGATTATTTTGAATTACCAGATACTTAATAAAAATCTTGAAACCAAAGTGCAAACATGATTCCAGACAATTTTCTAGATATATGAATATATGTGTACACATATGCATATATTTTTAGGAAATCTGCCTGCATATTTTCAGCATATAGCAACGCTCAAGCGCCATCCCTCATCTTAATCCAGCTAACTTTGTTGTGTGCTTTATGTCTTCTTCAGACTGCAAATGTGTACTTGTACTGCACTTTGCCAGCACACAATTTAAAAGATGGCCTGATGTAACTCTCAGGATTCTGCACTAGCTTTCTGCATCCTTAAGCTCCCACATCAGCTCCAAGTATTTCAATCGCACACTTCCATGTCCCCACTGCAGAACCTATCCTGTCTGTAGGATCCTGAGGAGTCACTACAGTAAAAATAACATTTTTTTCCTCCTGACAGTCGAGTGTGGCTCTCTCTCAGCAGGTGACTGTCAGTAATAAAGTAGAGTTTCAGCTCCATCAGATGCACAGAGCTGGACATACTTCTCTTCTGGTGCCAACACCTGACCTATGTGCCATATCAAGAATGTAGTGTTTAGCAAATTAGCAGGCACATTTCAGGACAGGTATGACTGCTGCCATTAGTCTCTTGCAGAAGCATGCAGTGACATTTTGGCAAGGGGAGTGAGGAAGAGAGGTAGAACTTTTTTGCAATCAATGGATATCAGATGGAAACACATGGCTCAAGATGCCTTGCCTTTTTGTAGGTACGACACTGATAAAAAGCCAAGAAAATGTCCTGAATAACTTGGTGCTGTCATGTGCTATATGAGGTTCTGAAGCTCTGCATCTTATTTCCTCTGAAGCAAGCACAACTTTTTTAAGATGACAATCCTAATCCATTTAAACTTTGAGACTGTGGCATGACAATGTAGAGCATGATTTTTTTCAACAAGTACTTTGTTCCTGTAGAAAGCAAATGAGAAGTAAGCAATTTGGCGCTCTTAACCTCCAGCTTAAGTAAAAGCCATGAAGAACAGTACCTCACAGGAAGGTGAAGCCTTGAGCTTTCTACAGTACCACTGAGGTTCCATACATTTTAAAGATCTTTATTCAACAGCAATAGTGATACAGATCTGCCTAATATACAGCCCAGCAAACCACTGCCTTGGCTGGACACATCATGCCACAGAGTAACTTTATCTGATTATTTCATCCAGTCTTAAATGAAACTCTCCCTCCTGCAGGGTTTTGAATCTCCTTCTTGAATTCTTGCTTTCATATTAGAAATTATCCTTTTTAGTGCCTTACATCAAAGCAAATACCATCTTTTGTTGTCATACTTGCCACAGTCTCAAATACAATTTACCTGAATGCAGCTATGGATTAAATGATGCTGCGAAGTTTAAGCAGACCAATCATCTGATTGATCTTAGTATGGCTGTCAGTATTCCGCAGCCTTATAGCAGATCCTGACCTAATCAAACATTTACTGGATAACAGGATATACCTATTGAGGAGACCATGACAAGGTCCAAACATTCAGTCCAGTTCACTATACAAGTAACATTAAAGGTGACTCCACATGTAAACTTTTAAATATTTTGTAATTACTCAGCCCAAAACTGGTGGATCAGATAGATACTCATCTACCCATCAAGCTGTGCAACATTGTCACAGACAACAACAAGGAACTGAGGAAGGCTCAGATTTTCTGAACCTTTAGAATCTCCTCATGGTATCACTACAAGGTAGCACAGGATACCTGTAACCCTGTACACTCCCAACCAGAAAAAGCCCACATGGGGCTTCAAAGTTCACATGGCTCTACAAAATAGAACACACACTAACACGTATTTGGAGCAAAACTCATTGTCCAATTCACAGTTTGTTTTAGCCCTTCCAACTGCAGCAAAACCAACAACCAAGTCTATTCCACAGTACTGAAATTCTTCAGTTTTTGTTGGGTGTATAAGCCCTAAATCCTGATATTTAATACAAAGAAATTCAATATTGCCTATTTTCTTTTTTTTGAACACCAATTCATGCTATCTTTTTAAACAGTTTTTGGAGGCAGCAATACTGGTAAGGGGATGAGGGTGAAGAATTTATAAACTTGAGATTCAGTGCATTTGCTCTCCACTTATTTTGTACACAGTACTTACAAGAGTTACAGGATCACTGGTGCTGGGAAAACCTCTAAAAGCAGGTTAGGTGCTTCCTTTAACCTCACATACACAATGTTTCCCATCTAAGTTGAATCTACCCTAAATCAGCACTGATTTCTGGATGGCTAAAGCACCGTGTGCTTCCAGGGAAAGGACCAGGGCCTTATGTGAGGATTTTGTGTAACAGAGTCTACTACATCTCTTGACAAGTTGTTCCTATTTAACTATATCATTAGAAAACTGCATCTTATTTCTAGTCTAAACTGATCTAGCTTCAGCTTTCAGCCATGAGAATCCCCTTAATCTACCTGACAAAGAACCATCTAACTGT
This sequence comes from Acrocephalus scirpaceus scirpaceus, assembly GCA_910950805.1. Classification (NCBI taxonomy): domain Eukaryota; kingdom Metazoa; phylum Chordata; class Aves; order Passeriformes; family Sylviidae; genus Acrocephalus; species Acrocephalus scirpaceus. Next base: position 13,505,431 of record OU383777.1, read on the forward strand.
CAGATACCTTTGCCCTGTCTAAGTACTTATAGACTTATCAGGTAGCCTCTACTGTCTGTTGATAAACTAAATAGATTGGGCTTCTTAAATCTTCCATTCTAAAGCTGATTATCCAGGCCTCAAATTAAAGCAGATTTTTTTCTGAACTCCTTCCAGTTTTTCCAACACCAGATGTGGACATGAGAACTGGAATACAACACTTCAGTAAAGCTGTAAAAAATGTAGCAGTATTCACCTCCCCTTACGCTCCCAGTCATGTAGTTTTAGCCTCCTCCAAGACTGCTTTGCACAAAGAGTAACACTTCAATTAATCAACCCTCAAAAGCAATTCTTCCATCTCTACTTATATTCTATCTAGTTCTTCCAAATACAAAATATTCAGAATGGACCATGACCAAGTTTACTTGTTTGTTGTAAAGAAAAATATATGTATTTTTAACCCCAATTGCATAAGCTCCAAGTACGATGAAACATATAAATTCAGTGTCTGTATTTTACAAGAGAAAAACTGCAGAGAGAAAGATTACACTGCAATCATGTAATAGTTACCCAATTTACAGCTCCCTCTTTAAACTACTATTTCATTCAATAAACTCAACATTCCCAGCCTATTTTGCACTATAGTTCTGATGCTCACTTATAGATTCATCTCTTGAGGTGCTGGGTGGTCACAGCAGGTTTTATTCTCAGCAAAATCTGGTGGGCACAACGAAAAATTGCTTCAGGCTAAAGCCAGAGTTCTTCCAGACAAAAGGTAGAGCTGCAGGCTAGTCATGGAGGATTTGCTAATGTTATAAATCTACCCATGTTGTGAAAATTAATTGCCAATTTTAATCTTCAATTATTTCTGTATTGTCAGCTAGTTCCCCTTCCTATCCTGGATCAAAAAGAAACCCAAGTAAAATCATAGAGTATCTAGAATCATGAAGATCATTTTCACAACACAACAAAAAGAAAACTGCCAAAAAAATTCCAATTAGAGATTATAAGATCATATCCTATCATATCTGGTAACGTTCATGGTCCTCACTGCTAAAGCAGGCATAGAAAAGATGATGTTTGCACAGAAAAGCAGCAAGCAATCTAGCTTTTGGAGCAGTAACATCAAATTCTGCCTTTAAGTAATTTAAAAGTTATTGAAAAGCACCATACTAGAATATGTGGTGACTTGTTAAAATATAGTAAAGTAGTGTGGGGTTTTGCTGTAGTAAGAACTGAACTGTCCTTCAAGAGAAAGATAAACCCCAGCAATGTATTTTGAAGTATGTCAGTCCTTACTTTAATGTAAGTAAAATTTGGAGTAACATAAGTAAAAATTGCTGCCAATGGCAGCATCGACTTTTGAAAAACAGGAAAGAGAGTGCTAGTCAAAAAAGGCTGCCACAACCTGTCATTGGGAAAGGTAATGTATTCTGGTACGTTGCTTTTTCTTTTTCCTCCCATAAATAAATACATTCTATGTACCTGTATTCTCTTTGTAATCTAGAAATAAGGCCTTGTTCCTTTCCTTTCAAAATTGTTATGCCATAAGGTACTTCACTGAGGACTGGATTATACCCTATCAGTACAGAGTAGGCTTTCAGCGTTCTTTCAGTTAATTCCAGTGCAGGTATGATTGCTCTTTCAGCAGCAGCAGCCACGTTTGCCCATCCTCTTTCAGTGACAAAAAATTTCTACATATAGCTGGTAGGACACCTTGGACCTCTTTACAAAGAGAGGTGATCTATAAACATTAGTAGTCAGCTTGTTTCTTCTCGTGACTTCTTCCCATCCACTGATTCCCTCTCTGTCTTTCCTCGCCTTGACATGAATCCTGTTTTGTACCTTTCCTCTAGATATATACACATTGTTCTGAGTATTACCCAAAGCAGGTTCAATATAATGATTTTGAACACAGGAAAAGTCTGTCTCATAACCTCACAGTACTAAAATGAGCATGTTTTTAAAAGCACTTGTTCTGTGTATTGTTTTCATAGCACACTATGCTTACACATGATATGTCAGAAATCTGCCATGGAAAGCCCACATTCAAGGGGTTCTGCTAAAAAAATTAAACTTCAGAGAAATTTAGACACAACAGCCTCACTCTAAGGTTGATAGTTGAAAACAAGAGTCAAAACTGTTTAGAATTTTGCATGTGACTTACCCTCCAAGCCTGTAATATACAAACAAATAGGCAGAAAATAACTAATACAGAAATACAGAAGAAAGAGTGTAAAAGAATGACAAATGTTGTGTACACAATGTGTTAGTTTCTCTTCACTTTTTGCCTAGTAGCAAAACTAGGGTACTATTCAAGAGAACAGATGAGGCTGAAGCCTAATAATAAAGGGAATGTTTAAGTATTTGGAGAACAGAGGGCATGTTTAGGGAAGCGAGTTAAGAAAGATTAAGATTTATCTTTCAATATTTATGTTATCTTTGCAGTCTGGCAATTACAATTAGTTTTGCTTTCCAGCTCTGAGACAGTAAGACAATATTAACAAAACAGGGGGAGTTTATTTTTACAAATGAACTGCTTTCACTAGAAATCTGTTCTGTATGCTACTTTCCTATGTGCTATACTATCAGCTTTGATGCCTCCTTCCTCCACATCAACTAATTATTCCCTATCTCCTTGAAATTCCTCCTTAAAATAGCTCACTGCATGAATTTTTTCAACATTCATAGACTGATTTTTGTCTTCACAACATACACTACTTATGGTTTTGTCTGAAATGTATCGGAAGCTCTCAAATACAGACTATAGCTTGCTGGTTTAAAACTAACACTTACATACATCATTTGAACACGTATATGACACATCTCTTTAGAACTTTTCCAAATACATGCTTAATTACAAGGAATTAAAAAACCTCAAAACAAATGAAAAGCCTACAAGAACTCCCACAGAGGATACACTCTTACCTTCCAGAAAAGTGATAAAAGTTTACAATACCTTTGATTTGCCAAGGAGCTTGGAAAACAAATAATCAGAATAGTGACAGGTATCTTGAAAAGCTGGAAAGAATAATCAATGCCACAAAATAAAACTTGTAGCATTCCGTCCTTGAGCAATGCAGTCAAGAATAATTTTTCCTGATGAGCAAGAAACCCAAAAATATGTAAAGCTGCATTACCTCTTTCAAATCTAAATACCTAAAACGCTTGGTAATATTCACACCCAGTGTGTTGTGAGTTATGAGAGAAACTGAAGAAAACTTACACCAAGCACAGAATGTTCGAAGACTATTAAAAGCACTATACACACAGCTCACCATAATTTCAAGAGCTGAAACATTTTTCCTCCCATTTCTCCTCATGTTTTTCCATTGCCATGCATTCAGTTTCTTAATATATTTGCTCAAGGTTCTCCAAGTCTTCTAAAAAGCCAAAAATACAGCAAAAAGCATGAATACAATCAGAACCACAAAACTTCATGATAGTGCACAAAAAAAACCACCTGAGAGACCCTGAAGAGAAAAGCTGAAGACTTTTTTCTTTCCCTGTTTTCTCAGCACCTCTGCATGGTGTGTAAGCTGCTGGGATGACTGAACATTGATAACATACAGGGACATGCAGAAAGTTGCTTGGGAAAGGCAGGCAAGGTAATGAATAAAGCCTTCCAAGTCAAAGGATCAGCTCAATGCTCTGGGTGTGAAGGAATAAATCTCTCCCACAGCATTTTCCTCTTTAAACAGTTGTTTAGATCAACTAAAGAGACGTGAAAACCTGATATTAACTTCTTAGACACTGAATGACATGAATGACAGCCATTCCATGTAACCCCTCTAAAATTAGTATGTCCTGCTTTCTCAGAGAAAAAAAAAGTGCTGTATCATAAAGCATGCCTGCCTGTAGCATGTAGACAGGAACAAGCTGCTTTGCCCTGCAAGACAAGCAAAAGCCATACAACCATGGTTACTGCAGCACCGCGCCCAAGCTCTCACGATACACCCTGAGCAGTACGACATTACCCGGGGCCCAGTCCACGATAATGCAATCCCGTGGCCTTGTCTCAGCTCTGGAAGCAGGAAGCACAAGTCAGTATCAGTATGTAACAAATCATGTAGACATATTATCCACTTACAAAGCACTGCAAGGAACAGAACTACTACTTTCATGTCCATCATGCTATGTGATAGATATGACCAGACACTCTTCTCTCTCCTTGAAGAGCTTTTTCTTTTCTGATGGTTTTTGCTCTGCTTGCCAATACTAGGTCCAACTCCACCAATCCTGAACTCATACTTGTCTTAAACATCCATTTTCTTTGCTATATTCTTGCCTGTCCTAGAATTTGCAGTGGAAAAGAGAACCAGTCTGAAAATGAGGTTATCGCACATTTTCTCTCTCTACTGCTGCTTACTAATCTGTGCCATTCCTCCAGTTGAGCTGAACCCACACCTGCAATTTCAGCCTTTTTTCTTCCTACTTTTGACTCACTCCTCAAACCTTTTCTTTTGTATCTATTTCTTTCTCTGGAATAGAATGCAAATATTTATTCCAAGAGAAAGCGAGAAAACATAATAACCATTTCACATTCTCCCTTCCCACTCTCTTTCTCTCCCTTCTTTCTTGTACAATAGATGTAAAACACATCTGTCCCACTCTCTCCTTGCCTCACTCACATCAGCCCATACCTCACATCTCCTGTCTCCTCCCGCTCTGACAGAACAGCAGGACAGCCAATCAGTCTTTTCTGTGTTGGGAAATCTACTTCTGACCCTTTGATTCTCTAACTACACTACTCTTCCTCTCCTTCTTTCACCTCTAAGCTTATGCTCTGATAAAAAAAATTACACTTTTGTCTTTAACTTCAGCATGAGCTTCCTTCATCTGTCCCTTGCAATACAGTGAAACTATTCTCACTAAAATGTCTAAAAACCTTTTACTATTGCAACATCACAAATGAATCATTTCCATCACCCATAACCCCTGTGCGTTCTTCATAAAAATTAAATGCTTTTCTCCTTTTGAAGCTTTCACTCTCTGTTTCTGACTTCCATGACTCTCCTCTCTGCTACTGCCTATCCTTCCTGTACCAATCCCTTCACAGAGTACTGGCAGGCTCCTTATTCTTTGTCTTCTAGCAGGTCTCCATTGAGCTGTATCTTATGTCTGAGAATTTTACACTCAGTTCCTGAGAACAGGTCTCAAATACAGTAGATTTATGTCTAAATAAAAAAATCTCATTCTATCTGACACCTCTTGCCACTGAGTAGCTGTTAGCTTCAGCTCAATACAACCAGAAGAGAATACAGATCTCACCACTCCTACTCTCTTTTCTCTACCTCCTCTCTTGATCACCCTGGATAGCATAATCAAGTTGTCCGTCATTCGGATATAAAATACCACGATAAACTACTATGTCATCTTCTGCCAGTAGCTTCTCTCTTAAACTGTTCATTTAGGTTACATCTACATCTAAATGTTTCTTCCTGTCTTGCATTCCTAGGACAAAGTCTGCTCTAAATATCTTCAGAGCTAAAGGTTTTGTCTGGGCCTTCACCTCACATTAGTTGTATATTATTTTTTTTTCATGTTGACAAACTTTATCCTGCTTGTTCACACTGTTCCAAGAGTTCCTTCTATATTGTCATACTGCTTTACTCTCTGCATCCTTCTATGCACAATCCTCCATTCCAAATTTAAATATTGGGAACAACTCGTCTTTGGTTTCCAGGCTTCTCTGTCTTATGTACACTAAACTGTCCACATCCTACTTGCTGTCACACCATTTGCTCACATTTCTATTTGGTTCATGATGTCAGTATACATTTATGAAGCTTTCAACTACAAGCCTATATTTTCATTCAGGCCAATTTCCTCACCTGAGTAAGGATACCTTCCAAGCTCTTGCAAAATTACTTCATTGCCATTCAAATATCACCTTAAAGCTTTCCTTGCTACAGTCCAAAGAAAGTCACTTTAGTTTAGGCTAAAGTCAACCACATTGAGCAACAAAGTGCTTTTGTTTGTCATTATTAAAACTCCTGCTTCGTCATACATTAGAAAATTAGTTCTCTGCAGCACAATTTCACAACACGCACAAGCATGCACCCCTCCTCCCTTTGCTGGTACCCTGCAGAATAGCATCTACTGCCTGATGGGGCTGCTAGGCATTAAAATCATGCAAATAATAATACTGCCTCCCTAGTCATTGCAGTTACAGATCAATTACTTATATTCTTCCAGATCACTGTCCTCTGTCTCCATTATCAGACCCAAACAAACAAGGTTTTGGCTCTGTCATTGTTTGCTGTGGTGGCATGGGTCCAGCAAACTTTTCAGACGTAAATCATCGTATCATCCTGTCTCAGTAAGATATAACTAAGAGCATCTTAAAAAACAACTGAATATGCTATCACATGATAATCTACCTAATCTAGACAATCACAAGTGGCCAGCCTGAAAGCCACCTGAGGACAGGATACTTATCAGAGATTAAAAAGTGAGCACACGTAAGGACTTACATTTTTTTAAATCTCAGCTTCCATTCTGACCATTTCAGCTCAAAATGATGACAAGTTCAAGTCACCTTATTCTGTTACTGGAGAGGTCCAGTCCTATTCTCTTTTGTCTTGCTAGAGAAAAGAACTTTGATCCAGCAAACTTCTCAACAACTACTGATATGACATCAGCAGTGTTCAATCCAAATATAACCTCAAATTCCCAGATTCTGCCTAACCCCTATGTCTAGTCCCCTACAGTAGGAAAAGGAAGAGAAAGAATGACTGAACAGAAAACATAAAACATTGTGAAATATAAACAAAATAAAGAACATAAAGTAGATCACACAGAACCAAACCCCATGAATTCTTGCCCTTTTCCAGTCATTCTTATGTCTTGATGCTACTTCATCAGTCTTCTGTCTCTTCTGCTGAACACCTGCTCCCAGGGAACGGAAAGGGAAGCTAACCTAACCCCCTGTGTACCACGCACAGCTCTGTCACAATACAACTGCTTCCGTTTTACAGACGATTCAGGAGGGGCCTGCACACTAAGTGAAACTGCATTAGACTGGAACCTGCAGTTGTGCAGAACTTGGAACTTCTGTCAACAAGTTCTTTGCTACTTCTGTCTGATGCTCTTTCTGATCTGGGAAAACTCCGCTTCTTTTGCCAAACAGCACACACTTTGTAAATACATGAACACAGAAATCAAAAAGCTGGAAGACCAAATAGTTGTAAATTCTAATTACTGTCAAGAAAACAGAGAGATAGGAATATGTGTTGGGCTTAAGCCCAACTGTATTATTAATACAACTTAGTAAAATATGAAATGAAATTACTGAATAATAAGCAAAACATTTCAGAAATAAGGAAGACATTTCTGTGAATACAAGACCAAGAGCAATCAGAAAGCTCACTTCTCCAGCAACATCAGTGGCTTTCAGGCATGACTTTTAATAAGCCATACAAAAAGTTATGACAAAACCAGTCCCTTAAAATCAACCATAGAAAGAGACACAGAAAAGAAAGAGAGAAATTATTCATGCCATAGTTGCTTTTCCTCTGCTCTGTATCAGTTGCAAGTAGCTGTGCTGGATTCTTCCTTCAATTTGAGTCAGCTTAGTCAGCTGCATAGCACTGCAATAAAAAACTGGGCCATTTCTACTTTCATAGCATCGACCCTTCTCATCCAGCAAGAGAATCATCGAAGATTTCTTGCTGTAGACTTGCTGATAGACCTCTGTCAAACATCCTTACTGTGTCATGACAGCATTTGCCAAGGGGTTTTTTTGCATATTAATTACCTAAAGACACCAACTTTACCTGGCATCCTGCATCATTAACTTCCAAACCAGCTTTTTCGAAGACAAGCTGAAGAACTTCTGCACCAAGTTGAACTTGGAAGACAGAAAGATCCAGTAACTTAATCCATGCCCATACAACCCCATAAGCTTTCTTGCTAGTTATTCCAAAATTACTCTTAATAATGAGTAGTCATGGCATTCAGATAAAATGATATTGGAGTTAACTCTTTAAGAAACACTCATAGCAACAATACTATTTTTACTGAAGGTGATCATTCTTAGTGACTACCAGAAACTTTCACTTTGATTATCAGAAACTTAAGTTTTCTGCCTACAGGACTCCTGTGATTCACAACTTAAAATGTAATTTGAAATGTTTTCTATAGGATTTTCCACTGCTTTCATCTCATTCATACACCTTGGCCTTCATTAAACGGCTAGTATTTTTTTGCCCAAAGGTAAAAAACAACCTGATAATGTCCTAATTTTAATTAACTAGAAAAAAATGCCTATTTCAAAGAAATCATTCCAATTCACAGTGGAAATGGTTCAGCTCTTGTGTAGTCTCTTTTTAACACATAGAAATCTATATTTCATCTATAAACTATTAACTACATACAGAGGCAGATTAACAAGAAGACACACACATGTTTTTATATCTAAATCAAAATTAGATGCACAAAATCATTTACTTTTTTTAGTGACAGCAGGGCTTGGGTTTACTAGGCTTACCCTCTAGTAAACACATAATTTTCCCTCTTTCTCAAGACTGGTTATAAATTACAACTAGTAGAAGGAATGTCAGAGACAGATCCTTAGTAACAGTGCTGGCAGTTGACAGGGAATCACACATGGTTTCCCCCCACATAATCAAAAACAAAGGTATCTTAAACAACAGGAGATCTAACTGCTTCAGAACAACTGTTGCACAAATAATGCACTTCATCAAGATATGTGCATCTAACAAAACCAGATTTTTTAATTAAGTCATATACAGTACAACAGTTTTAGATACATATTCAATAACATCAAAATCTTGATTCAAAACACAGAATGTCTGATAAGAGAGCCTTATCATTACTCCACTCCTTTTATCCAGTGTGTGGGATGAAGAACTAAAGGACAGGTTTCAGAAAATAACTATGTAACTATGAAGATAAACTACAATTCTGACTAAATTTTCTGGGCGCTATCATACATTATGTTTCATTCTTCCTCTGTCATCATTCTTTAAAACACATTAAATGAGGTGACAGCCATAACCAGGAGACATGCCACCCCCTTGCAGAAGCTGTCCATATATAAAAAAAATAAAAATATCAGACCCAGATACAATATACAGAACTGATCAGTCACTTACACATCAGAATGCACACCAGAATTCAATTCCACCATCATTTCTCAGGCTAAACAAAGACCCCATGAGGACCTCTGCTTACTGTTCTTATTCACAGCATAAAGATAAGAATGGTAAGAAAAAGTTTCTCTTGAAAATAGCCAGTTTTGTGCCCTACCAATTCTCAGTTCTTTCACTCATCAAGCACCACAGAGTATTACATGTGTTTAAGAATCAATATCTCTGGAAGACTATATTAGCTTACAGAGAAGAGACAGAAAATTATACAACATTCAACCCTCTCTTTTGCCCACTGCAAAACCAAAACCAACCCCAAATCACCAACTATGGTGGTCTAAACTCAATAACCTCACTTCTTTCTTTTGAAGTATGTATTTAAAACCTTGTTATAATTTTCTTTCCCTCTCAGCCCTTTTTAACATTCCCTACTACCACAAAAAGGTGGAAGATGAAGGCAGTGAGTAAAACAAGAATGTTTTTATTCTTTTTTGCTTAGTATGTTTTCAAAGGAGACAAATAACACCATGGGCAAACCACTGGTAAACAAAAAAAAATTAAAGTTAACTCCAATCTCTACGCTTACATTAACCAGCTGGTTTTGTTTTCTCTTCTTTCACAATCTCCCTGTAATAATTTTAGTTCTCTTCCTCTTGCTTTTCATAAAGTAGAATGTTGTATGTCACATCCTTTTTCCCCTTATAGAAGTGTTCCCTACCACCTAACCCCCTTACCTTCTTATTTTTCCAAGACGAATGATAAAATCATCAAGACATTTTTCTGAAGAATTAAAAAGATACTGAAAACAAAACTAATCAGTATCCCTTTACTTTTGTTCTTATGCTGCCAAAGGATTTATCAAAAAACTTTTCACCAGATACTTGTGTGGGAAGTCAAAATAGGAAAAAATATATTGTAAACAATTATCCAGTAGATCTAGAACACCAGTTTGCACACGTAATCATAAAGTGAAATGGTCAAGTTTGGGATGGAATAATAAAAATCTCTTAAAATCAGAAAAACAAATAAAAATTTTTAAATAACATTCTTAATGTCAAACAATAATGAATTAATATGGTTAGTGAAAGGATTATCTAAGAAAAAACATACACATCATCAGATTAAAACTTTAATAATACAAACCCACTGAACTGGGAAACTGAAGTTGACTATGACACCAAGTACCCAGACACAGACCTAAATCCCATAGGTCATATTTAACTCTGCTGTAATTCACAAAGATACACAGGATATCTTTTGCTCCTTTACAGCCTGTGTCTACCCACAAAAACTCAGAGCACTCAATGCTTGCACATTACTAAACCAATTATTAACACAAGTTCTGTACATGAAACCAAAAAAATTCCATTCTTCCATTATTTTCTCAAATATTGTATATAAAGTAAAACACAAGCCTCCAAAATTAATCTGTAATAATTTACAGATTATGGCTGATAATAACAGAACACTGTACCTGCCTGAGGCACACAGTGATGTGATGTTTTACAGAACACAAACTCTCAAATACGGACTTCTTTTACTATGCCTGCTATCTGCAAGAAAATCTTCAATTCTTCAAATATGCCATTCAACTTTTTAAAATTCAACATAAATTCTAAATGCTGCTCTAATTCTGATAACCCCTCTTTTAGCTAAGCTGGTTGCTTGGTAGTGATTTGTCAGATAAGTTACACAATACTGTTTCTGTTTCCTGATTAGATAAGCAGATAAGTTGGGTTTTTTTCTGGCACAAACATTTATGTATAAAATTTCTCATTTTCTGTGAACACTTGGAACTTTGTAATCTCCTGTCTACAAATCCACATGCCAGTAAAAGTCAAGCATGGACAGACTGCATTTGCTATAGGAAAACTCAAAGTGTCAGCATGCAAAAAGCAATTCTGTCTAGAAAACTGAACAAACATTCAGGAAATTTCTCTCCCTCTATGCTGCCTACATATACATTGCAGAATAAAGGAAAGCAGTAAGCAATACTTCTGTGTCTTTGCTTTTACCCTTCATATGGGGGCACAGGGGGCACACGGCCTCCGTGCATCTCTTGCATTACAGAAATGAACAGCACAGTCAGACTGGGACCCTTCTGCCCAGGGTTGCAAGTATCAACCCCTTGGGCAGGCAGAGACTTGGCAGGCAGTGCTCCTACCCCCACCTCCAGGAAATGCTGCCTCCCACGTCCCCTCCTAGGCCAAGCGAGGAAGAAGAGCAGCCCACTGCTCTAAGCACACATGGTACACAACCAGAAAAGAGGCAGCAAAGCAGGGATCAAGCTAACTGGAAGCACTTTTTGCCACCTAATACCACTGTTTTTCTACAAAACCAAAGTGAAACACCTTGTTATGGTCTGAAAACCAATATATTCCCCCTTTTTAATTCCCTCCATGCTCTGCATACAGTTTCACTCATCTAGAAAGCCCTCTTGCTAAACTGCTTACAAAGGAATGGCCGCATAAACCTGGTCTCATCAACTAAAGATGATGAAGTGCAGATAAATATGAGAATTAAGCGCAGAGAGATCAGGTTTCACACTATCTTTATCAAACAGGACAGTAATTTTTGATACTTAAAATCCTGTCCGTCTGTTGCCCCTGGTTACTTGATACAAGTAGGTTACAAGTAACATTTGATTTTTCTAAGACACCACTTACAACCTCCTGGCACCACAGATGCCATTAAAAAGGTCTACTCAAGTTGGTTAAGACTGTAAAAAAAAAGGAGCTGGGTTTTGTATTCAGACCTATCGTAACCATAACCCTCATCCATGAACAAAGCAGGCAAAAGAATGCAACATGTCACACAACACGCGAGCAGGGTCAGAGTAAAAGCACAAGCATTTCTGTAAATACATGAGAAATGTTTCCTGCAGACCAATCTAACTCTAAATTTTTCCCCACTTTTATTAGTAAGGACTGTGAGGCCCAAGGAAGATTTACAGCGGGTGTTCAGACACACAGATGGGTGTGGTGAAAACACTTGTATTAACAGACTGCCTAAGTGAATATAGTAGAAATATTTCAATACATACTAATTTATTCAAACTTCATGGAAGTTCTTTATAAGTAATCTAACACAAGTTATTGCTTGAAAGCAATAACATCCCTAAGGCTTTTTATTTTCTAAATATAACAGCCAATTTTGGGGTTTTTTTTCACAGTATTATGACATAAGTACTATAAAAGCCAGTAAGTGCTTCACACCTATCATGATCATAATGTCAGGAATGACATTAGACTTTGTTTGGAAGTAATATTTCTGGATAGTGAGTTTAAATTGAGCTCCTTTGATGGAGATTTCTGTCCCCCCCCAAAACCCAAACAAGACTATAACTGATAATTTAAACTGAATCTTTCTAGGAAACAATTTGCATATTATGTATAACTAAGGAGTAGAGATGCCTCAAATCTTTATGTCCCAAGCTTAGAACAGGAATTTGTGTTCAAGGACTTCTGTGCACAAAACATATTACCTCAACAAATTAAGCTCCTTATGAAGGCACAGCTGAAGTAGCAAAATTTTTGTTCAATTATGTACAGAGCCTTGAACCTTTTACCTATAAGTAACTACGTGAAAATCCCAGTTCTGCTGCTAACTTATCTTTGGGCTGACAAAATAGAGACTTTCAGGCACGTAAGAATCAAGACAGGAACACAATCCAGCTTGGCATATCTTAAGGGTCTTTCAAAAAGGAAGTTTTAGGTAATTTTTAATAACTTATGCGTACTACATGCAATTTTATAGTTTATCACACAAATCTACATTACTCATTAATTCATTCTTTTTTCAAGAGCTTGTTTAGAAAACATAAGATTCCTCTGAGCTGCCAAGATGCTCAAAATCGAATGCACGTGTAATGACAACTGTAATGAGAAACTTAGCATCATTTCAGAGTATATATATATGACATTACAGGTAATAGCGGGATTTCTCTCAGCATGAGTAAGTCACACCGAAGTTTCACTATGATGGGATCGTTCATTATGGACTGACTTCCCAAGAAATACTTCCCAAGACAGAGATGTTGCGTTAGTAAAGTGCTTTCTTAACAAAACAGAAACAAACAAAAAGCTACTTGAAAAAGCATCCTGAACCATTTCACTAGTTGCATTAGGTGTTACCTCAGCATGATGTTAATGACACACATTGCAAACAAAATGTTTCTCCTCTCACAGCTGACAGAGCTGTGACAGACCTGGCACATTGGCAAATACCACTAACCTGGAATTTGCCTGCTCACACTGATGGTACCAGAAGAACTTATGGCCCGAATGACTAATTTTATTTGCTTTTGCATAATATGCATAGGTTAGTGTAACCTAAGGTAATGTTTGATGCTGGCTGCTCAGTTGACTGTAGGTCACACTCAGCAGTGCAAATGAAGAATAAAATGCGATTTGAGCTAAACTGAATGAACTCAAAGATTATAACAAACCCTTTCTCACTGCAAGGGAAAACATCCCCACTATGTTGCTAATAATAATTTAACGTTTAAAGTTTATATGCTTATCTTCACGCGAGCAACTGGAACGTTGCACCAAGGGACAGGGTCCACAAAAAAATCCAATATGGCCACTGATGTGCAGTTGTCTTTTGCCTCAAAATTGTCTTATCTCTTACCACGTCTGTCAATTACATGTATACACCTGTTATACCCGTACTTCAAAAGAAGTTGACACAGTGACAGTCATCTGCATGTATCCAACCCTGAAACATTCTTCACGGCAGAGAAATCCGTATGCTATCAGACCACCCTGTCAAGGCCAAACCACAGTCTCATTCACAACCACCAAGAAACACAGGTAGAGAGATGTGCCAGCACTATCCACTTACCTTCTTTATTAAGCCTCATAACCTCCCTGCTTTTTCCACCCTCCTTTCCAGGCTCTTCCAGATCTACACCTGCAGAAGAGAAGCAGAGTCAGGAAGTGCCGAGGGCCCTGAGGTGTGCATTTATTGTTTGGCGAGGGGAGGAGGAGAGGTGAGGAGGTGAGCAGTGTTTCTATTTGCAACAGCAAAAGCACAATGGTCGGAGCATCTGCCAGGGAGCGGAACCGCCGGGCCCCCCGCGGCAGCACCCTCGGCCCCCCCTTCCCCGCCCGCGGCATCCTCCGGCCCCTCCGCGCATCCTCCCCTTCGCCCCCTTCCCCCACCGCGGCGCCGGCCCAGCGCCGCGGGGCAGCGGCACGGCAGGCGCGGCGCGGCGTGCGCCTCCCGCACACATGGCACGGGGGCTCGGCCGAGCGTCAGCTGAGCGCCCGGGGGGGCGGCACCTCCCGGCCCCGGCTGGAGGAGGGAGGGGAGCGGAGGGGGGGGGGCGGCCCGGCCGGACCCCGGCCCCGCTCCGAGGGGAGCGGCGTGCGGAGCCGGACCGCGGCCGGTTCCTGCCCTTACTGTGCGGGGGGGCGGCGCCGTGCGCGTGCGGGGGGGCGGCCTCCCGCACCCAGGCGGCCCAGGGCTGGCCCAGGAACGCCTCGGGACTGGGCACGGGCCGCTCCAGGGCCGCCATGGCGCCGCGCCTGCTCCTGCCTCCTTGTTGTTTTTCCCGTTTCCTTCGGCGGCGGCGGCGGCGAGCGAGCGAGCGAGACACGGGATTCGAGAACGCCGCACGTCATCCTCGGGACGTTCCGCCGCCCACACGGGGGTAGTGTCAGCCCCTGCTCCCTATCAGATCGGGCTCCCCGCCGCACAGCGCGCATGCCCGCGCTCCCCGCGCCTGCGCCCCGCGCCGCCGGCACCGGGCCCGCGCCCGCCCCGAGGGGCGCCGGACCCGCGCAGCCCCCGCGCTGCCCTCCGGCACCGGCCCGGCCCGGCCCGGCGGAGCGGAGCGGGGCCGGCGGCCGAGGAGCCCCGCCGCGAAGGCGCAGCCGCCGGCCGTGTGCGCCTCAGGGCTGCGCGCCCCGCGTCTCGCAGCGCCCCGCAGTAAGTCCCTGGGACGGGCTCTCGCTAACTGCGGCACGGCCCCTCCGCGCCCCAGCGCGGCCGCGAACCGGACCCGGAGAGCGGGGTTGGGGCTCCCCCGCTTCCCTCCTTCCAGCTGCGCTCCTGTAGATCACCTATAGCCACAACCACAGCCATTTTGTTGTCCAAATACTGCCTGATCTGTAGTAGGCTTCGTCTGTTTGTAAATGGGATTTTTCTCGTTTTGATGTTCTAGGCTTCGGTACAGCAGCTCTGAACTCGCAGGTCCGGCTACTCTCAAATGATACCGAGGTTTTCATCTCGCTCTACTTAACCTATGGGACGTACATGCTTTAATTTAGGATAGTGTCATTTTTGCTTATTTAACGATTGAGGTAATAATAGAAATTAACCGTGAAAATTTTTATACTCAATATACGTGTTCTGGATTAGGAGTTTCAGCATAAGCCTGTTGCTTCAGCTCACACCTCGTAAGCCATATATAAACGCACCCAGTGAAGGACTTGGTTTCATTTAAGCAGCCTGACATATCCCTCACGTTCTGCCTTTCAAATAGCTCTGCAGCCCCATTAGGGGTAGTGGTGACTGAAGTTAATTGTTCAACAAACGCTTCTCAGAGTGGTGATGTGAGCTTTGCGTGGTCCTATCCCCATCCTGCGTCTTTTCCCAGACACTCATTCACTTTTTACTGGTTCAAACCATTATGAGGCAATACTGAACTAGAGCATGGAATCACTGTGGGTTCAAAAAAAATTTAAAAACTGAAACAACCCCCAAAAAACTCAAAACATTTCAGGCCTGCTCAAAAGTTGGAGCTGTGGCCAGAGGGGCAGGACAGAAGTTGCTGAAGTCAGCACCGCTGCCTGTTGAAAGGCATATGGTGCTGCAGTCTAGAATAGATTTAAGTAAATTTCCCACAACTTCATTAAGACTAAGCTCTTTACAATGCTGAAATAGATAAAGATTTGGGGCAAAGGACAAACAGTCTTTGCCTTATGTACACTGTCAACACACTCCACCTCTTCCAAAAAGTAGCTGGAATATACAAGTCCCATCCCTAATACCCAGAGGTGAGCCTAAAAGCTTTAATTCCATATGGCCTAGCCAAAGTGCCTCCAGTCAAGTAAACAATAGCTACAAGAAACTTCAGTAACATTATCAAAGAAGCAGAAAGCTCATCAAAATACCCTTCAAATAAAACCAGGCAATCACAGCAGGCTTGTTAGCAACCATCGTGAAGCAGACATAGGATGCATGACCTTTCATAGACTACGTGTGGAATTTCCAGAAGCAGGAAGGGTAGTTGTGATGTTATACAAAGCCCTGGAAAGATCTATTCAGGAATATGATGCGCAGTTCTATCCACCAGTTTAAATTAATCTTCCTACAGAAAAAAAAAAGGAAAAAAAGATAGAAGTGTGGAAAGGGTTATGAGAAAGATCAGAGGAATTAAGATTCTATCACTTGAGAAGAGTTTTACTTAGTCTAAAAACATTCAGGTGGTAGTGAATATGTTTGATGTTTTTAATTATACGGACACGTAATCATCAATGAGGAATAAAAAATTAAGAATAGACTATAAATTGCTTATGTTGAGGTTGAAAACTCTGCCCACTATACTGAAAAACTCTTTGGTCAGGAATAACAAGATGGAATTCCTTAGAAGGAATAATAAATGACATGAGCTTAATAGTCAACCGTGTTTTACATTTGTGTTCAAATTCTCTGCAAGATAATTGAGCAAATGTCTTGACAGTGCCCTAATAGTCTCATAATTAGAGAAGTTAAACTGCACAGCTTATACCATAACACTGGTGTGATTACCCAAGATGTGTATTTGGAGAGAAGATGCAAAAAAAAGGCATGTGAGCACCCAGGAAATCCCCATCAATGAAAACCAACATTAGATTTTAGGGAAGTATGGATGGCCAAACATCTAACTAAGATTAAACACTGCCACAGGATTAAACACTGCCACATAGTGCTTTACCACTACAAGTAGTAAAGCAATTCCTAACCATACAACTGAGAAAAAAAGGTAGGGGTAAAGTATTTAATACAAGCTGCCTCAAAGGAAAAAAAAAATGTGAAGAAACTTTCCAGCTTTAACACATGGCACTGATCTACGTGCTGCTTACTATGACACACTGCAGAGCTACAGTCTAGGTTCTTAACAGAAACAGACCATATGAAGGAAAATTAGCATAAAATCAAAGACTCAAGATGTACCAATTCCTTCTTAAAAAGAAACAATCCAGTGACTTACAGTTTAAGAGAAAGGTTTCCAAAGCCCTCCCCAAGGAATTTCTTCTCCCTACTGTATGTATTCATGAACAGCATTATCATTAAACAAATGGTTCCACAATCAGAATCATAGGATCATTTAGGTTGGAAAAGACCTTTAAGGTTGAGCCCAACCATTAATCCTAATTCTATCACTAAAACCTGTCCCTATCTGGCACATCTACACATATGCCCAGCTTTCCTGTGATCAGCATCTTTTGTTTAAAGAGTGAGAGTTCTGCGTTGATTACATCTATGCTGCCTCATGATCTGCACCAAGAAATAACACCACCCCTGAGCAAACCAGCCATCAGTTTGTCTCCATTATCTTGGAGGGTGCAAGTCCTGAAGCTGCAGAAAAGTATCCTCATTCTGCACCTGGACTTCTCCCCAAGAACACCTCTTATTTCAGTCTACATTGGTGTCAAATAAACTAGTGTATGTTGCATGGACAGCTGTGCTTGTGTTCCAGAGCTTACGGCAAAATAGGAAGAGAGGTGATGTGACATCCCTTAAGTTTTCCCATTGTTAGAAATATATGTAGTTCTGTCCTGTGAATGTGAACTTGAGCTGCAGCTTTACTGTAGCAAGACCATTCAGATGGTTTCTTCTTCCCTTCTGGCATCTGCTTCCACAAAATTCATAGAAAAACAAACCTATTTAAGACTTTCATTCCTCTTTCAGATTTGTTTTTATTAATCAGTTGGGCCAAAATTTAGGGGTGGGGAGAAAAAAAAGTCACAAACATGGTCACAGAAGACCTATTTTCTTAGGAAATCAGTAAAAGTGCAGATAAAACATCCTCTGTTTTTTTTTTCTGCCTGCTCACCAATACAGAAACTTAATTCCTCTATGACCTTGAAGAAGTCACTCTGCTACAGAAAAATAATTATTTCAGTCAGGAAAGGTCCTTCTTTCCCTCCCCGGTCCCTGAGGATTTTTTTTATTTCAATTGCCAAGCAGAAGCTTCCTTTTTATGTGGTTTTTCAGAATTCAAGGTAATGCAGCCTTGATTTTGGTTGCAGCTTCTACAGTAATCAACCATAACATGATATTAAAAAAGTAAACTATAAGCAAATTATGGCCTTTAATTAATAAATGGCAAAATACTGATAAACCCTCAACTCTAATCTTTTTAATCCATATATCATTGGTCTTTTAATAAGATGATCTCCAAATGCAAGCTTTTTGCCAAGTAACCAGAAGATAAAAATCCTGTGTTCCTATACCTACTTATTAGAATTATAGTTAAAGACTTGGGCTTTATAAAAGCACAGTAAAAGTTACGACATTAGAAGAGATCCAAAGCTGCATATCAGTCTTTGGCTTATTTGGAGACCAATCCAGCATTTTTATATAATTTTCAGGATCTGAATGTGAAGACATGACAAACTAGAACAGCAATTCTCACATGTGGCTATCAGGAACATCATATGTAGTCACCATGTACAAATAAATAATGACATGATTTAACTTCAGTAGTACTGTCATACACTGAGAAAATACCCTGAAAGTGCTGAGGGTGCCTGTGTAGTCACAACAACAACAAAATCACATATACCTGGCAATACGTGCACCAGATGGCTTTAAACTGGCTACAAAAGTATTATAAAAAACCAACTGTATAAGGCTTCAATATCATAACAAGATTATAAACATATGATGCTTGTGACAAAGTCATGATTTAAGCAGTTTGGCAGGAAATTCATAAATACTTCCCAGGATTCTCTTTTGCAATGGATTTACCACAATGGTGGTTTTGTCTTGTATTACAGAAATTATTACATAGCAGACAGTTTTATGAACCCAGCTATCTACTTTGGTGGAAATGGAGCAGTAAATGAATCACAAGATTTTCTTAGACATAGTCCGTGATGGAGTTTGCATAAGAAAAGCTCCAGCAAAGGATCTGGCTGTCAGTCACAGGGGTGCAGAAATTTTAGTCCTTCAGCATTTCGAGGAGTGCAAAACTAACTTGTATGTTTATTTGTGTGCAAACTATTTTTATGGTGGACTTCTACACTCATACTGACTTTAAACCTGTAGATTATCTATTTGCAGTCTCTCTTTCCACAGTGGATAAATGAAGTTCCTCTTCAATGCTACAGCAACACCTCAGGTTACCAGAGAAGTTTGTATTGAGAAGGTGCAAAATCCACCAAATGGATAGCCTTGCATTTCTCCATCAAAACGGATTCTGAAACTTTTTTTTAAATACAGTGTAACATTCTAGTATGCTATGTGATAAGTAGAGTAGCTGAATTCATTAAATAATCTGGATACTTTAAATAAAGTCCTAGATCTAGGTTTCTGCAAAAAGATGTATACAGGATGGCCATTGAAACAACTCAGGAGTTAGCAAGCTGAATGCAGAAGCCACTATGAACCATTCTCCCTAGAGCCACTCTGGCCAAAAGTGCAGTCCCTGTACTATTTCTGATCTCTTTGTAATTTCAGAAGGTGTCTCAAACACTATGTGAGTACCATCATAGCAGACTTGAGCTAGAAAACTGTATTAAATAGACATTTATAGCAGAGAAATCTATTTTTAATGTCCTCTGAAATAACACAAGAAAAAAAAAAATCTGAATTATGCTTTCAGTTCCATCTTAGCCAAAGAAACTAGCACTTAAAAAAGAAACAGTCAGAAAAAATGGAGAACTGAAAAAGAAATTCAAAGTGAGATACTCTTGTATCCCAACAAAAAGATGTTCCTCATAAAAGGGTTGCAAATTACTTCACACAAAACAAAGCAATGTTTGAAACACTACAGCAGCACTAATCAGATGAAATGGGAAATCTAAAGGGAGGTGCACTGCACAGGTTTATAAAAAGACAATGCACAATTAGGTAATTTATTAAATGTAACTTTCCAAAGTTTAAAGAAAAAATTATACCAAAAATAAGGCTATGAATTAGAGATGGAAATCAACAGTTACTGCACATTTCAAACCCAAGAGCATTATGCAAGCACTGTTGCACATCCTTTTGCCCCAGTGCCTAAAAGTTTGTTCTAAACAATTTTTCTCAAGCGTTGGTTGTCACCTAAATGCATTAACCTTCTACTGTACTGTCTTTTCCAGAAGATAAGTTTTCTTCTTGCTGGAGTATTTCTGATACCAAAGCTGGCAGTGGTAACTATCAATGTACCATTGGCCATCTTTGTGCAGTGCAGAAATGTATCCTCACTGAACGTGAGGACTTACCAATTGCTTCAGAGAAGCAAAACAGCTTCAGGTTTCAGCCAGGAGCCTCTGAGAATTCAGTTTCTGACCCATCTCTGTTGCCAATATCTTCTCTCCCTCAAAAACATTCCCAATATCCTGGCCTCCACCAAACACCTGAACGTCCAGTCTCAGTGCTATAGTATAACCTGTATGAAACATGAATCTCAAACTCTCTTCTTTAAACACACTACCCAGAGTCCCTGGTCTAACACTTCATTAGCTGCTCTTGTGGCAAGAAACTGAGGATTAGACCAGGTCAGAGGAGTGCATTCCCTGAAGAAGAGTGAAGACTAATGTGGATGTTTTGGAAAATGGAAAACGTGAACGACAGGTCAAAGAATACTTGCCAGGCTAAAAATTCAGTTAGCCTGTATTGACAGGTACTAAGGAAAAATCACAGACAAATTGTTTTAAAACACCATCACTGCGTGTTTCTTATTGTTTCTTAAAATTATTAAACATATGAAAGATATTAAACACTGGTGCAGCAAATCACTTGTATTATACTTACTAAATATTCATCAGTTTTATTTGTTGTTTGCTTTGTTGATAGGGGTTTTTTAAATTTGAAAGTTTTTTTTAATTTGAAAGAGGTTTTTTGGTAAATAATAGTAACAATAATATTCTCAAGGGCCATATCAAGTTTTTAGAGGAAGGTGCTTAACATCCAGTTGGGACAGAAAGGAAGAAACTTGTCGGAGTTCCCTGTCTTTTTGAAAGACAGAGCAAAGTTCTTTAGATTTTGAGATATAAAACCTCTAGGGAATGGAGAAAGTTACCTTGCCTCAGTATGAAGTCTGTTTTCAAATAGCGTGCTGCTTTCCTATGCTTTGCTCTCTCACAATGCCCGTGTGAATAACCAAAACCACAAAACATGAGTCCCCAAAGATCTTCACACATTTCTCGTGAGGTAGGCATAGAAATATTCTTTCATTAAAAATTAAGTTTGCCCTGATGAATAATGTATTTTATAACTTTCCGTTCACCAGCCATGTTTGCGTGTGTTGGCAGCACACAGCAGCAGCTTCCTGCCTTTCCCCCCTTGCATTGTAGCCAATTTTCTCCTGTTCCTTCTCAACATAAATGCCATATTTGTCTTGTTTGTATCCCTCCTTCTCCCAAACACTTCCCTTTTCTTAATTTTGTTCCCACTTTTCTGTCACTTTACCCTAACTCTGCATGGTGTGTTTTCATCTCCTGCCAGATTACTCCACTGAAACACCAGTTTGGGGCCTGTTTTTCACTCTCAGCTACTCTCGCCACCCTCCCACTTGGGCCCAGATGCCTCACCAGAGGTGACTGTGTCTTTTAATATACACTGCCTTGTTTTTTATCCCCTACTTTGTGGTTAGGAGACTTTTCTCTCCTTTTCCATGTCTCCCTCAGTGGAGGACATGTCTCTCCCAGTCCTGAGTTACCTCTCCCCGTCCCACCAGTGAGCTGCCTCTTCCATCACAAAGCTGTTTGGAGTTGCCCTCTTTTCCTCTCTAAACAATTCCTCCTGTCTTGGGGCATATCCCCTTTCCTTCTCCCCTCCTCTCAGCAGCCAGCTCTCTTCTGCCTCTCCCTGGGAAGCCAGCAGTCCTTCCCAGCCTTCCCCTGGCCCTGGCTGGTACCCCTTGGCCTCAGCACAGGGGTCTGCCTCCTCTCCCATCATTTTCCACAAGTGCTGGTGCCCTGGCTATTGCTCACTCTCAGCAGCTCACTGATCCCCAGTGTAAACAGGGACCAGGGACTCATCTCTGCCAAGGCCAGGCACCATGTGTGAGTGGGCTGAGGGGAGGCACCCACAGGCTGCCAGAAGATTTCAGCCTGGTAGGGATGTCCCTCAGTGCTTGGGAGTCACTCAAGTGTCCTTCAGCCTGGCTATGAAAATTTGGGGCCAGCCGAAAAGAGGTTTGAGTGAGAGTCACACTGCTACACCTTTGCTAAGGTCACATTTGGTCCCTAGATCAGTGGAGAGCAGACAGGGCCCAGCTTGCTCACACGGCTCCCCAAGCCCTCTTTGCTTCTAGAAGCTGGCTCCAATCACACCTTGCCCAAGGTTCTGAAATGTTTTGACAGTTGTTATGGCATGTCCTACTTCCAGCTTGTACAGGAAGCAGACATGTTGAAATCACAGAAGAAAGCAAGCCTGTTCATCTTGTATTTCTGGCTGAGGCTGTAAGTGGAGTGCCAGAAATCAATTGTGTCTCATCTATTATACAGGGAACTCTCTTGTAGCTCTTTGCATCATTGTGATAACTGCAAGGAGCTTTGTCCTAATAAGATTCCCATTACAACCCGGAAGAGTCAAATGCAGTATCTTCTGGTAAGCACTGCAAGTTCTGTACTCAGTCAAAATGGATCTTGAAGACCTTAGTAGGAACTGGGGTATGTGATGTGTTTGACAACTAAATGCACCCCAAGTAAAAACTATGTGTGATGTTTAAGCATTAACTTACATGCATAAACCTCTCATGGGCCACCCTGAACTTCTGTCATCAGACTTCACCTGCTCTTTTACAAAGGCAATGTGGCTGCAGAGACCTGATGTGGATGGACCTCGGTTGCAGTCTCACAGATTGAGTGAATTTTTAAATTAAATCCTCCTCTTAATGATAAAAATACATTGTCCTTTGCTGGTTTTTGGAAACCTGTGGTTTGATGAGTGTTCCTGAGGCACTATTTCCTTTAAGCAATCCAAGTATAAGCATACTACTAATAATACTTTGGGTTTAAATGGAAACCATAGCTGGTAAAGAAGACAAAAGTTCAGACACCATTAAAAATATCCCATGTTACTTACGAAGGGTGCATACTTCTGAAATGCCTATGCGCTAAGACTGCAACTTTGCAGGCTCAGATTAAGAGAATCTTTGTACATCTATGGCCATCAAACATTTTAACTGGCTAATAACATCCAGTGGTACAGATCTGTGCATTGAATTAAATCTTGTTTTGTAGATACTCAGCATGTGGCATCTGGTATATGCAAAACTTACAAGACTGATGGAAAGTGAACAAGAGTGGTTTAGGGACGAAAATTAACTAAAAATCATTACAAAAGTAGCATTTGAGAATCTTGTAATTCAACTTCAGATACCCATTTGGTCCAAGATTATAAACAGAACTGGCTGTTGTTTCCCAAATCTTTTAACTGACAGATTAAGAAGTGCTTTTTCTTTAGGAGACAGCAAGCATCTGTGGTTTCCCTGTCTGTGTTTAATTCTGCCAAATAATATATAACAATAATAATATGTGATTTGAAAATACTAAAATTCAAACCATTAGGTAAGCACGAACTACTCTTCCTCCTTGTATAGAATTGGAATCTTTTTCTGTGTTTACCACAACTGAGCTCTTACAATTTTACTTGCCTTTGTATTGACGTTCAAGGTTTCTGTAGTAATCTGATGTTTTTCCTTCTGCACTAAGAAGAGTATTGGCACTTCAGCTACGGGTGACTTCAAAATATTACAATTGTGGCCTGTGATATAGGAAAGCTGGCAAAATGAGAATGCTTTATGTATAGTGGGCTGAAAAAATTTGCAGTAGATTATTTCTCTAAGCATATATTGACTGTTAGTTCTCTATAAAAAGAAGTGTCTACTCTTCTGTTTACAGGAGAAGTGGAGCCCTTTCTCTGTGCCCTCACATATCATCATAATTAGCACAATTGATACAACTCACTGAAATCTATTAGTAGCATAAGCTGATTGAATTATGTGCTCATGTCACAGTAGAGTTGGGCACTTCTGAATATTTTTAAAGTTGTTTGTAACCAATGGAGCAAAACTTATGTCATGCTCTTGTAAGAAAATACAATGTTAGAGGTTGTATGGAAACAGAGTGAGTTTTGGTGGTGACAAGACCTAACAACAGTGCCTTAATAAATGAAATATATAATATTCAGGAACTGAAATTGAGAGATGAGTCCACATTGGAGGGGTTAGAAATGGTCTTGTATGGAGAACTTATAGGTGCATAGAGCCATGAATCTCTGTCTTCTGGATTTGTAGAGGGAGAACTTGAAGGGCATCTCGGGGTTCTGAAAGTGCTCATATGTGGGTGAATTCCTCCATTTATTCAGTGTTTAATGTTTTTGCGTATGGAAATTTTTACATCAGCTGACAAAACCCCCTCAGTCTGTCTTTGTCAATCTGAATCTTAATGTAGCCAACTGTTCTGTTCTGTTCTCACACTACATTTGTGGTGTAAGAGTCTAGGAGCATGCTGTGTCAGCCATGGGATTATTGGTCCTAGATTTTGCAAAATTTCCTCTACACATTTTTAAAACAACAGCAGATAATTATGAGAGTTGGCAGATGCCACAGACATAATTGTTTTCAGCAGCTACAATAGATGTTTTAAAAACACTTCCATATTCAAACCTTTAGTTAGTTCAGGGCTAGTGAAATACAATCTTTCCTATTGTCTCCTGCCCTCGGGACATTCTCTAGGGATAGCAACCAATAGGACCTCTCTTTCTAGCTCCTCATTGCTTTTCACCTGACTGGCTCACCTTTTAGGTCACTGCCCCAGGTAATTTACTGGGCTGCCTCTCTGATCTGCTGCATCTATAGCTATCTGGACTTTGCAAAGGCTTCAGAAAAATCATGCCTCAAAATAACTATTCCATCAAAATGGAACCATGTCTGGAAAGATGGTTGAATGTGTCAGCATTTTATTTCAAAAAGTAACATGGATAAGAAGTTCCATTGGCACCAAAATATTATGTGTTAATATTTAAGGCATGATGATGATGTAGCTGTCACTTTCCTTTTCTCCTGTCCTTCTCTCAAACTTGACCTGACCTGACCTGGGATTAAACAATCAGAAATGTTGTCACCATAACATGTTTCTTATGCTCAAAGATCACAAATAGGCTGACCTCAGCACAAAGCAGAAATGGTTGGAGTGGCAGAAGGTAAGTGATGGTACACATGTGATCTTGACCAATGCATTTATACCCATGCCCTGTCTGCAGCACACATGGTCACACATTAGTGAGATTATAAAGTTTTCCTTTCTTTTGTATTCTTTCACTTCCCTACTCTGTTTACCTAAGCAGCAGGAGTCATCCTAACAGTTGTTAGTTGGGAAAAGATACAGAATGTAATACATCGTCTTGTCCCTCAGGAAAGACATTTGGTGAATTTGGAATGAGCATCTAATTCTCTCCAGGATGCTCTGAATGTAAATTTGGAAAGAGGAATTTCTCCAAATAATTATAGTTTAAATGCTGAATTCCAAATATATATTTATTTGCTTTGCTTTTTTGTTGGCGCGTGTTGCACACATGCTGGAAGAGATTTCTTTTTTGTGGTTGCTATGGTAAAAGCAGTCCCCAGTCCTTTTACTTAAAATCCATGAACTGCAATTAACTGTTTAATGTTGTAACAGACAACAGCTCTAGTAACACCTTAACAGCTTTGAGCATGATACTCCCATCATCTCAGCAGATGGTGATTTTTGGCATTCTGTGTTTTCAGTTTATTCTTTTCCTTTATAATCCTTGCCATTATATCTTTTGACAAATGCTTCTGGACTAACTTAATTGCAATTTAATTATACTGAGACAGCCCTCAGATCTCAGATCTTTTTGTATTTCTGTTAAAGGTGACCAATATATGAAAAAAAAAAAAGTGTGTATCCCCATCGGCAATTATAAAACCAGATTTGAAAGTAAGAATCTGTTTCTTCTCATCTGTAACCATACAAATAGTCTTGAAACTTGCTTAGTCTGACATAGGAGCCCTTCATCTGAACAGAAAAGGAGAAATAAATTATTCTTTTGTGAAGAAGGAGTAACTCTGAATGTTTGTCAAGAGTCTGAATTAAATAAGGTACCAATTTCAGCTAGTTTTACTACAGGGAGTTGCCCCTTCATTATTATTTCTATAGAGACTGAATTCCTCCTGAATTTTGCTCATTGTTTTAAAGATTTGTTACTAATATAGATCCTTTTAAACAGAGACTTTCAATTAAATTTAGAAAAAAAACCAACTTTGCCAAAACGTTATCAAAAGCAAGATTGCCTTGTGAAACTGTTTGTCAGCTACTCTTCCCTCTTCTCCCATATAATACAATTGTATTCCATCTCTAATTTTTTTTCACTTAGAAATAAATTCTTTTGATTTAAAATCAGCACTGTTCTCCATTTTGCACTTTAAAGGGATTTTAATTCTGTAATACAGGACCAAATAAAGTTTTTTTAGTACCTCTAGCAGCAGTATTAGCATTTCTTCTTTTTTAGGAAAAGAAAACAAGAGGGGAAAAGGAAAAGAATAGTTTTCCCAGAATCATAACAAGATAATACTGCAGCTTCAGGTTTTAAAATATGAATGTCTCATTCACAGCTATTTCCTGGCTGACTCCAGGTTTCTATGATTATTATTTATTCAGTGCTGATAGTGTGCTTGACATTGTGCAAATATAGAAAGAGATATTCATGTGGACTATCTGCCAGGATTTCCTAGCTGTTAGTGGCAGTGTTAGCCTCTTTAAGCAAAAGCTTGAGGCTGTCTTTAAAGCAGAGATGCTTATCCATCCTGCCAACAGGCAGCTTCATACATATGACCGTGGGAAACACTGCTCAAATGCACAAGGCTTTGGAAGGTTGGACCCAGTGGAGTTTAATTTAATTAGTACAGCAGCAGTGTGTGGCAGCTCTAACTAATCAAACCTTTAAGACCAGTCATGGTAATTTTAAAAGCTGGAAATTTTTTAGGGAAAGATGACTGGGAAGAATCAGTCCTTCTGATTTGATACCTGAAGGATCAAAGAAAGACTATTTGCCTGAATACTGCATGGTTTCAAATCCTGTGTCTTCTGTGAAATCCATAAACTGTTTGTAATTTGTTTGCAGGACTTACTGATGGCCTGTGTACTAAATTCACCTGGATAGTGATTGTGTCCCTTGAGTTGTTGCTGCCATTTGCAGACTATGCATTGCCAGACTGACATCTGCCCCTGGCTTTGTCAGAAACAATGTATTCCAAATTATAGCACTGAAGGCTTTTGTCCAGGACTAATTTCTCAGGTTAGGGACATTCTGCCAGGGGAAAAAAAAAATACCCCAAAAACAACAAAAACCAAACAAAAAACCCCACAACAACAACAACAACAAAAAACCACACTAAAAAAACCCACACAAAACCCCCCCACCAGTCTAAATGGGAAGAATGTTTGTCTTTTTATAAGAAATCTATCTTTGGATTTCCTTTCTAAAGGAGTCGTTGAAAAATCCTTCTTAAGGATCTTTAGTGACACTTCCTTGACCTGATGCATGAAAGAGTAGAAAGTTTGCTGTCAGCTGTTTCATAGATGAGGAATACTTTTGTCATAATCACTTTAAAAATAGTAAAACACCCGAAATCCCACCAATAAAGCCAACTTGCAGTGAATGAAAAGGTGGACTGCAAATATTTGTCCTTGTTTTCTCCCTGGCTAGGATAAGCATTTCATTATCTGATTCTTTCCCTTACCCCAGCAGAATGAATAGATGATGACAGTAAGCTTATCTCTTTGTCTGAGGCGGTTATACCACCCAAGCTAACACTGAAAGGCCTTCTTAGAGCAACACAAATCATATATAGGAGCCAGTATCAAAAAGCTCCACATCCAGGAGTGAGCACATCTGCCACGTATCGTAAGAAGCAGCCAAACCAAAAAGATTTCTAGAAAAATAAAAAAATCTCTGGGGAGCTTCAAGGCTGAAGTCAAATATCTTGAGATCAGTTCAGAATTGTGAAGAAAGTTAAAAGTGGATGTATCAAATCTGATATATAAATTAACAATTCCTGTATTATTCATAGTTGTTATACTCCAATTTTGTTTTGAAAAGGAAAGACAGTGCTCAAATTTCCTCGCCTCTCCACCCACTTCCCTCAAAGTCTTCCCTTTAGCTTTTAAGCAATTTATTTACACTGAGCAAAATGTCTGGTTTGCACTCACAGGAAAAGTTTTAATTAATTCTCATTTTACAAATCCTCCACAATATTTATTCAAAAGATTGGCAAATTCCAGGAAGTTCACCCATCCCTGAAAAAATAAGTTTTGTAAACAAATCTGGCAACAAATTTATTTTAACAGCAGCAATCCTGCTAATCTGTCAAGATGTAGTTTGTTTCTGACACTTGATTAAATTCTTTTTCCTTAAGAATAGAAAATAATTTGCTACAAACAGACCATTTAGCTGGGACATGGTGACTGTCCTTCTGCTATTTCACAGAGCATTTAATTCAACAGAAAAAAGCTAAAAAAGTGTAATACTTTTAAAATAACAGTTTAACACTTTTTAAAAAAAACAGAAGCAAGACTAAATTTCTGTAGTCACAGACAACAACAACATTAGAGGCTTCAGGCCTTTAAAATCCACTCTTTAAAACCCACAAACTGGACCAGCATTACTCCTTATCTCTGAACATAAACAAAGGGCATGTTTCAGGCTGTATTCTACAGGAATTTTTTGCCCAGACCCCCATTTCCTGGTTATTTGTTCCTGTACATATCATCCACTTGCTCTGTTCTTATCCAGCCTCTATTCATGGATCTGGTCCTCTGTGCAGCAACACCAGCACTTGTGCAGATGAATTAGCCTGAGACAGAACAGGTTGATATGACACAACTGAGTGGACGGTGCAGCTTAGTCTGGTTTCATCAACAAAAATATCCATGCCTAGAAAAATGTTTTATGCAAGGAAACAGTCTCAGACATCCAAACAGATATCCACAGTTTGCAAATATCCATAAAGCAAAATAGGCAAGCCCTGCTGCTTGCCATTAATGATTGAAACAAAAGATGAATAGGTGCTGATGTTCAGCTTCAATTGACATCCCCCTTCTTTGCATTAAGACTTCATCCAACTGGACTGCCAGGTGTGTGGACATTTTGGGGTGTTCACCTTGATTCTTAAAGACAATTGGCATGTCATCTCACTGCTGCTCCTTAGCACAGGAAAATAATTTATGAATCTATTTTACATCACAGCTTCATAAGACTGCATGTCCTGGTGTAAAGGCTCAGCTGGTGCAAATGTCAGTAGAATCCTGGCCGTTTGTACCAGCAGGTAAAATCTGCCATTCATCTTTCCTGCCACTTCCCCAGCTCCTTCAAACTTTAAAAGACTGATCCAGATCCCAGTGAAGTCAGTGAGAGCTTGCCCTCTGTGCTGAATCCAGCAGTATGCAGCCTCTTAAGTACAGCAATTAAGATATTGAACTAATGTTAGTAATCCTTTCCTGCCTGCTTAGAACACCCAAACTGTTTGAGTCAGGCTTCATTTCATGCAAAAGCCTGAGGAAATCTGTTGGGTTTGTGTTGCATCTAAAAGGTCAGACTGTGTCCCCATGGACCAAGAGGTATGGGGGAGTTCCAGAATTTGCTGCCAGTTTCTTGCTATTTATTTCTGGAAGCTTTAGCTTAGGTTTTTTTCTTTTTTTAGCTAAACTTAGTTATGGAGAATTGAGATGGTAAGAGTAAGGGCTTTGGAAAGCCACATTTCTAGGTGCTTTAAAACGTGTTTATGAATCTACAACCCTTGCTTTTCAGGTTCCTTTTTAGATGGAATTTTAATTCACATTATGGACACTCAGGAGAGTGCACGTATTCTATTTATTTTCTAATACCACATTTAAGGACTTTGCCAAAGGAATAAAAGCAAATAAAATCACCCTAAAAATCCTGGCAGAGTTTGACGTCAGTAACTTTATACAGTACTATTATTGTGAGACATTTTATTATCTAAACAATTCCTCATTTGGAGGAACTTCAGATACACATTTTTTTGCAGCGTATTTAAAATCAGTGTAGAAAAGGATTTATATTTGATGTAAAGATTTATATCTGATGATGTGAAATACTAGATTTTTTAAATATAAGCAAATTAACTTAGCAGCCTCTTGCTTAATTGGCACTCATGCTATTTAAAAGAAAAGGTGTAGTGGGTGTCTAAAACTTTCTCAGGTTGAAAAACAATATTCTTTTACATTATTGACTCTGATTCTCTTTGTGGTTTAATCCTTTCCTTTACATGGCTAGGGGGCAGAAATAGTGGGAAAGTCACAGCCACAAGCAATAACATGGCAATTAACTCATAGGTACTGATGGGACATTTAAGTAATTTTAAGTCAACATTTATAAACATGATGTTGCTGGCTTGAAAATCTGGACATTATTTGCAGCTTTGGAAGATTTGATTACTTAAGTGATTTTGGTTTTCAAATTGCTTTTGAAAATCAACCACTGGTTTGAATCTGCTCCATATGGGCAATGACTGAAAATTGTTATAATCTGGCACGTATTTGGTAGCGTAGATAAGTGAGTTGATGGCCTCATTAAAAGTATCTCAAACATATGTGCTGATTAAAAACCCCCTCATCTCAGGCTCATCAGGTTTTGGCTGGAGGGAACTGAACGACTCTGTTACCCCTAAGGGCTCTTTCAGGCATGACAACAGGAGGAACTTCATAATGCTGCTGAAAACAGAGGAGGATATGAAATGGGTCATGGCCCAATGTGCCTGCCCAGCAGTGAGTGTAGCCTGGTACAGGCCAGCAGCAACTTCTGTGTGAGTACATGTGTCCCCACAACCTGAATGAGAATCTCACAAGTGAGATCATGGGGTTTAGAAGTCTAAAAGTGGTATTTATTTTTCCACCAACAGGTCCTTAAAATTATTGCCTGTCTGGTTAAAAAATGGCACAGAGAGACAGGCACTGAATATTCAAAGGCTCTGAACATCAGAACCAGACATCCTAAAGCCCCCTTGTTGGCTCTGCAGAGAACCAGATGTTTTAAAAGTACATCACTTCGCATCCTGATAGCAACAACTAAAGCTGGTCACATCAGTTGTGCCCTAGTAGTGCTTTGTTTCCAAAAGAACCCTAGGGTGATCATAGAACAATAACATATATAGGTCTGTGTTTTAGTAAATTTAAGGCATGTAAGATAAATCCCATTCTCAACAGCATCCCGTCATCCTGGCCGCTACTTGCTAAACCGCTGTGAGATTATTTTGCAGTTTTTTCACAACCTCAGAACAACTGAACAGGGTCTTTCCTCTAAAGTGTTATGACTCAGCTCCCACAATACAGTAATTTTTTAAAGGAGAAAATGTACCATTTCTAATAACAAACCTGGCAAAGACACCAAAATGATGTCTCTGGCACATAATATCCCTGGGTTTTAGGATGCTTTGTAACTGTTGCCTACATGAATTTAATGGCTCTTTTCTGTTTAGACAGCTGGATTTCTGTGTGGCACTAGATGGCAATATTCCCTCAGCTCCTGCAATGGTCAGGGGAGCCATACACAGCAAAGGGACACATCCTGACCTCGTTTCCTTGTTATCACCCATGTAGCTCATATTATAACAGCCAGGTTTTATGTGACTAAACTCAGTCTGGGCTGCAGGGCTTTTTAAAATCTCTCTGCGTTCATCCACCTACCTTTACAGCTTCACAGTGTCTGTCAAAACATTTATTGGACACTAGGTTTACTGTGTGGGATCTTCTGTTTCATTAAGAAAGCTCTTATGGTCTCAGGCTGTTCCATGATGTTGCTGCTCAAATCCACAAGCAAGAAATATATACATCCGGAATATTGCACTGGTTTCCTGCTGCCTTTTGTGAATTAATGTGGTGGCACATTCAGTCAAGTCATTACTCAGATAGAATGTTGCCTCATGTCAATTGTAAGTGGATTTGGTTTATTCCCCTCATGCTTTTTTCTCATATAAAATCAGAATAATCTAAACTCAGCAACCATAAAAAAGTAATTCTGTGTCTGTACCCAGATGAATTTAACCCTATCCCTGTATGATATTTCTAAAGGTTTTCTCTAGTCAAAGAGCTTGTAGACTGTAAGGAACAAGCCAGCAATGAATATTGCCTATCTCTTTTGGTGATTAGGATTTTTTTGCCTTTGGACCACTTTACTGAGGTCCAGGTCTACTGATATTGCTCCTTTCAAAATC
Source organism: Acrocephalus scirpaceus scirpaceus (assembly GCA_910950805.1). Taxonomy (NCBI): domain Eukaryota; kingdom Metazoa; phylum Chordata; class Aves; order Passeriformes; family Sylviidae; genus Acrocephalus; species Acrocephalus scirpaceus. The sequence continues at coordinate 13,537,927 of OU383777.1, forward strand.
AGGGTTGTCATTGATTTTTGTGAGACCACGATCACTGTAATGATTTTTCAATAATTAAGTACTCTGAAACAAAGGTGGAGAGTGAAACACTCCTGTTTACACACCACACTCCTTTTTGGTCCCCTGGAGAGCCACAGAGCCCAGATGAAGATATCAAAGGTTTTGAAACCATAAACAAACAAAATTTCACACTGTTAGGAAGTTGTAAATTATTCTTACTTCTCTTGTTCAAAGGATGGAGTAACTTATGTGTAAAGATCCATCTATGTTCAAGTGAAATTCCACCATCTGAGCCTTTACCCTGTGCCCAGCCATGCCCTTTTCTGTTAGTTGCACATTTTCCATGGGTTGTTTTTTCAAAGTCAGTAGAAAATATTTTATGTATGTTAAAATGCAAGGTTGCTTTTGCAAAAATAATCAAATGCATTTTGCTGATAAAACAGGGAAGATATTTCATGTTTTGTGATGCAAAGGCCCGTTTAAGTAATTCTTGATATAATAAAATACTTGACTACATGAAGTGTGTCAAACTGTGTACATAGAAACCTTAGAGTTTGTGTACCCATATTTTCCCAGAGCATTCTTTCTTGTTGCACTTGCATCTGTTGCTATTCATGGCCTGGTTTATATATTTACTAAAGAGCTCAGGTGGCCAAGCAATTACAATAACAAATGTGTAATATGCAGTAAATGCTGTATCATGAGGTACAAAGTATTGCTGCATGGGTTAGGCCCTCATCCAATATCCAGTAAATGCAGAAAGAAGACTTCATTGGCCTCAACACATTTTTCACTGTATCCTTACTGGCACTAGAACTTAGTTTGAAGACATGATTAAAATTCAAGAGTTATATGCATCTGGAATGGACAAGTGACATAATTTCTTGCAGGCACCAAATGTTCTACGCCACAACACATTATTCATCTCAAATCACAAGACATGAAATACTTGCTGGTAACATCTACTTTTGCTTGGGTGAATGAATATTAAAACTTGTTATCACTGACTTCCATGTTTTGTTAAGGCAGAAGAAAATGTAGTATTTTTATGCAACACAAGAACTTCTTAAAGAGAAAAAACATTTAGCAACAATGTGGTTTTTACAGTCATGGTATCTTACAGTTGCCATGATTGTGCTTGGGAGTGGGACTAAGAACTCTGTCTTTTCTGGAGTTTCTGTGTGGTCTTGCTGATGCCACTTGATCTTTTCACTGGGAACATTCAAGTACCTCTGGAGCTTTCTTGAATTCATCTTGAATTCATCATCATCATTGTAGTCATCTGTCTGCCTCCATCCACATTTGTCTAGACGGATTGGAGGGAATGGGAAGGATCAGAACAATCTCTGCTAACTTAATGTCTTCCATATTCCCAGTGGTCCTAAAATAAGTGCTCAAATTCTTTGTTGTAAAAGACAGACTCTCAGGATTCCTTCTTCTCTGGCTTTCATCTCTTGAGTGTATAACTGCTGGAGTAATGGGAGGACTTGTTTTCAGCACAAGCAACAGCATCATTTTCAGCTTCTGTGTGTACTCACTAAGATATTAGGCTGTTCTTTACTTAAACCTGGGTCCCCAAAGAACAACTAGGTGTGATGGAGCCTCTTCTTGTTAAAAAACACTTGAAGCTAATTGTCAAGGGAGTGACTAAAGGGGGTTACGTGTTTACAAGCCAGTGCTAGAAAAATACCTGCCTGGGACTATTTTTCATAATTGTATGGGTTACTTGTTACTAGCTAGGATGGGAATTGCATTCGGTGAGATTAAGGTAGCATGGGTAGTACTCTATGACTTTTAGTTTGTTCTTGTCACTCAGAAATGGTACAGAGGAAGCTTTTAGCTGAGAAATCGAAGGAAATGGTGCATAAGTTTCTGGTGTAGGATGCTAAGGTACTGCTTTAATATTTTAGGAAAGGTTACTGAGGCAGTGGTTGGAGAAGCTGTAATGTTTAAAGAGAAAGGAAATGAAAACAAAACCTGACAGTCTCAATAATTTAATTCATAAACCAACAATAATAAATAATCATGAACTGAGATTTGATCAGGTGTATGAAAATTCTCCTTAGGCTGCTTAATTTTTGGTGAGTAATTACCACAGTGATAGCAAAATGTCTACTTTTCCATGAGTTGGCTGAAGAGAAGAGAGCCACTAGTCTGGCTGAAATAACCATTAATAGGAAAATTATGTCTTGAGCCTCTGACGTGTTTGAAAAGTAAGAGAACATTTCCTTCATTTTGACAGACTGGAATCTCAATCTCAATTCTCGACTGAGAATTAAATGCATAGAAAACATTTGAATATCCTGAACCTGCTCATTTTGTTATTAGACTATTTATCTGAAGCTGGCCTCTGTTGAAATCCCTCACTTTCCTGAGGACAGGCAATTGGAAGCTTGAACATGAAGTTCTGCTCTTTCCCACCTCATAACCCTCCCTTCTCATGTTCTTTCTCTCTCCCAACTTAAGACCAGTGCGTTCTTTCATACTCCTATCTGTTGATCTTTTCCTTGGAACCAGGATTCTTTAATCTCTTGAAAGATGTTTCATCTTCCTCATATTCTCCACTTTACCTGATTATCCAGAAGACCTTTTTTTCAGAAGCGCATTTTTTTTGTTCCAAAGCACCTGAATAAAGTTGCAAATCATCTTGAAAACCGAAGAATTACAAAACTCTCCCTTTTTTTTTTTTGACCTCTTCATTTGCTCCAAAATTAATTTTCCCTCTATCTTGCCTGAAAACTCCCTGGTTGTATTCTTGCTAGTGTTGCCTTCATCTAGTTGCTTTATATTCCCAGGAAGCTCATTCTTGACCTCATTGCAGTGTAAGTGCTACTGTTGCTAGACTTGCCAGTGAATTTCTGCCTTGCTCCCCTTTTCCTAATTCACCTGTTCCTAACCAGCTCATATGCTTTTTTCTACTTGATTTCCAACCTCTTCTGGGCTCTTTTTTAAGTCTGGCTGCCCTTCCACTTCATGCTTCATAGCCTGGCAGGTTGAATCTGAGAACCACAGAAATCCACTTGGAGGAATATAAAAAGTGAGGGGTCTAAGGAAAGTAATTAGATATAGTGGAAGTGACTCAAGGAAGAAGAAGGAGCCAGAGCCCTTTCTGCTCTCCTTACTCCACCCCTATGAGCTGCTCTCCACAATCCCTTTTCTGTGTGCTATGCTTGGCTCTCTCCTCATCTCCATGGTCACCTTTACAGTCTCCTCACAACATGCTTGAGCTATGAGGCTTAACAGGAACTACTTGAAAGCCCTGGAGACATATTTAGAGGGAAAGTAGAAATTAACTGCTGCATGGGTATTCACTTAGTACCTGAAACAATTACCCATTGCATTTCCAGGTGAAGTTGGGGACAGGCGAGCATTTCAAGGGCATGTACATTCTGGATGCCTTTCCCATGCATGTCTCTATATCTCACTATAGTGTCTCTATCATAAATAATGTCTGATTTGTGGTTATGGACTTTGAATCCTTGCTGAAAGTAGATCTGTGTCATTGTCAGAAGGAGGATCTAAACAAAGAATCTGAGAAATATATTTATAGGAAGAAAAAACACCTCAAGCCATACCAATACCAAATCCTTCCCCCTCCCCAACAAACCCCAGCCTAAGAAGAAAAGAAAGAAAATAAAGGATAAAATTGTGACCTCTGAGTTCTGGAGAAGGCTTGGCTATCCAGAGCATAGGATGGAATCTGTTCTATCACTCAAAGTAGATACTAAACAAATTTAGAAATGTATCTGAAAGATTTCAAAACTTATCCCAGATGTTTCTTTAGTTTTTTCAAGAGTCAAAGAAACAGGCTTATAATGGGATAGATTACAAGTTACAACTAAAAGGAGAGAAGAAAGCTAGAAGTAGTTTTACGGTGTTCTGGTACTTAGTTGAAGATCACTGTACAAGACATCACATTGTACAAGCCTGATTCATGCCTGTGCACACAAACCTCATCTCTGTGAGGTATCCAGTCAGATCAAAAGCTTCTTTGTCAACTCAGGAAATGCATACGAAGGGGTGGGCAAAGACCTGGTAGATAGAGACAGGTTAAAATTTTTTGACAATATAAATATATTTACATTATTATCAGCATAATTAGGTCATTTGAGAGTGAGATTTTCCATACACTTCTTTTACTAACATGAAGTCTAGGCACACATCTCCTGGGACAAAGGAAGATCAGCTTCCTTGGTACTACAGGTTGTGTTCCCAGGTGATACAGTGTGGCCACATCCACTTTAAATCATTATAAGGTCCTAGAAGCATTTTAAAATAGATACAGTTCAGCCATCAAATGAGTATTTTTCATGATTTCTAAAATCAGTATCTGATATGTAGGTATGGTTCAGTTCCAATCAGTGGGCTTTACTGATGCTTCTTTTCCAGGTCCATTATGTCAGCAGAATTCTCTGGGCCACACAGGTACCATAGCCTAAGGTGTGAATGCAGCAAGCATAGGCAAGGCCTGTCCCAGTGTTAAACTGGCTGCTCATGTTCAGCATGTTCAATTAACATGCTCATGCTACACAAAACACAGAGGCAAGGAACAGAACTTTCTGAGGTAATGTCAGCTTTCAGTGGGACAACCACAGATAGTCATGTAGAAACATCCAGAGATGTTTAGATTACAAATCAGCCAGGTTTCTCCACAGCTGTGTTAAATGTGAATCTCAAAATTCTGCCTCTTAACACAGCTGCTAAGTTTGTGCAGAGGCATTGAGAATCAACTAGATGAATCTCTGAGCAACCTGATTTAATTAAGCTTGCTTTGAGCAGGATATTTGACTAGGTGACCTCCAAAGGTCTCTTCCAGGCTAAATTATTCTATGAGTCAATCCTAATGCACCTATATTGCATCCAGTTCCAGTATTAGTGTCACTTCTCTCCTATGCTCCATGAAATAACACTAGGACTGTCCTTAGTTAAAAAAAAAAAAATTGGTTGTATTTTTGGCCAGCTAGTTAAATGCCTAATCTAAGGGAACCAGTGCACTTGTGCGGGGGTGTTGCTGTCCCTGAGACAGTTACAGCAAAGCTGCATCATGTACAGACCTCATAATGTACAAACTTCATCATGTACACATGCCTCACCTCCAAGTATGTAGTATGTGTGGTCTGAGTGATTCTCTGGTAGTCAGGAAAATAAGAAAACTTCAGATTCTTAGTTTGGGTTAAAAAAAATGAGTATTTGATTCTGGTGTGTGAAGAGAGCACCTCATTGCCAGAGTGGTGAAAGCAGCATGATATTTCCAGATTTAGAACATACTTGTAACCTATCTAGAGAATCTAACTAGATTCTCTTCATAATGCTTCATTGATTAAGATGATTATAGTGAATGGACAATTACTGACTGTTTTCCCAAGTACAGACCACGACTGTGAATGAAGTGTCAGCAAAGAGTTCCCTGACAAGCAAACAAGCTGATAGTGTTTGGGAACTCCCTTAGAGACACGAGTCCTTTGTTTCATTTCTCACTGCACAACATGAAAAAGAGGAAGAATTTAGGTGCAGCTGATGTAAACTGAGGAATACAGACTGTGATCTTCCTTCAGTTTGCATCCTGGGAACATGAAGAACAGGGTGGTAAAGACAATGAAGAGCATGGTCCTTTTCCTAATTTTGCTGGGAGTAGTAACTGGTAAGAACATGATTTCATTATGCTGCTAAAATTAGAACACTGTTGGCTGTTATGCTTTCTCTAGGGAACTTTATAATACATATTTAGGGATCAGACACAGATGGGGGAAATCAAGTAACAATTATTTTCTTACTGAAATAGATTGGGCTCTGTGGTTACAGCAGTATAATGAAGAGAATATGACTCTGTTAAAATGCTTTGTTGGGTGAGGCACTTCATTTCTAATAGCCACTGATCAGTGTGACAGAACTGGAGTGGGAAAGGAGGTCAGCTCTCCAAGAAAAAATAACTAGTAGTTATACTCCAGTGTCCTTTCAAATATTGATAATATTTCTCTTTGATAAAGTAAAAAAAGCAACCAAACAGGACCAAACAGAAAGAAATTTGTGGACAATATTAGTAGTGTAACATCACTAACTTTGATCATTGTAAATACATGGGAGATGTATTGGCACATTAGCAACTTTGTAGATCTTCAAACTGTCTGAAGTCTGCGTGGCACACAAAGCACTGGTATTGCTGTGAGCTACCTGCTCAGGTGAGGGTCATTTTGCTCTCAAGGAACTGTGAGAGTTCTGCCATCTCTCAGGAATCTGTCAGTATTCACTGATTTTCCTGATGTTCCCAAACCTGTGATTAGGACACTGCCTGCCACTTCCAGCTTTATTTGAAAAATAGCACTTTTCTAACCGGCATGGTTGTGGATAGAGAAAATCTTGAAGGTGTTACTCAAATACATTCTAAAGGCTGGCACATCACAGATAAATAAGTCTTAAATATACATAAACTTCTCCAAACTAATCTCATTATTGCTTTGTCTTGGACTCATAATTTGTCAATGATTGTAACTGAGAATTCTGATAAATAATGTGTTAAATTGCTTCAGAAATATTTTATTCTGTGAACTAAAGAGGTAAAAAAGGATTTGTGAATATGGAAGGAGAGTTTTTGTAAAATTGATTGGAAAATGAAGAAGCCATTTAGATGTAGCACCTAAAATTTCAGTTAAAGAGCAAGAAGTAAGAACTCTTGATTTAGAAAGACAAATTCTGAATAAACAGCCAATGAAATCTTTGGAGATAATACAAGAATAGCAACTCCTTTCTACATTTCTAAATATTGTAAATTATTTCATTGTTTTTAAAAATGGTTACCATTAATGAATTGTGGCTTGATGAGTGAGCTGAATTCCTCAGGTCCTGTCCACAGGAGATTACATTCGAAGTTCAGCTCCACTTATGGAAATGTATGTCCAGAAGCCCCTCTCAGCCCAGCCTCATTTGCATGGGTGATTTTTGTTGATGATGTTTTCCAGAACCTGTAATAACAGTAATAAAAACTTAGTCCTTCATTGCATCTTGCTCCTGCTGACATAAATCAGTAGCAGTTCAGCTGAACTCAGTCCTACCAGGGTGTCAGACTGACCTGTTCAGATTAACCCTTTCAGGTAGTTCCCACCTCACAGTCTCCCACGTCCCAGCGTGTACCTGCAGAGTATCTCCAATGCCATTTTTTCCCCATAAGTGCCAGAGTAATCCCAGCTGGATCAGGGACCCATGAACCTGCTGCATCTCATGCAGTGTGGGAGCATGAGAATCTCCATGCAGCTGTGGAGGGGCCCTTAGGCTGCAGCTCTGATGGTCTCAGACTACTTCCTATAGCAGCTTTTCACCTTGCAGCTCTGCAGCAAAAAAAAAAAAAAAAAAAAGGCTTCATGGAGCTTTTGCTACAGTAATTGCTGGTGTATGAAGAGCCTGTCCAGACCCTTAAGTGGGCAGTATCTGTCTCCCTCTTAGCACAGAGTGTGTAGGAAGTTCAGCTGAGCACAGCCAGCTATCTTGGGGAGTGTTTTGGATGAGCCAGTGAAGTATCTATCCCCAAGCAACAGTCAGCCCTGCCATAGTTTGGTGTTGAGTTACATTGCTGGTTCAGGGATGTGAGATTACTGAAGTATTTCAGGGCATCAAAATCAGTCCTGATTCATGTTTTCTAGACACCCTTCATAAGATGAAGCACAATAGGCCTCTGTCAAAAATACTGAAAACTAGAAGCTAAATGACAGAGACAGCAAAAAGTTTGACTTAGGGAGTCCAGAGGACAAACAAGGAGCTTGTGCAAATCTGTTGGATGCCTCACCAGTATGAGCAGCTTCCGTGCAGTTTGGAATCATAGTGTGCTTTTGTGGGCCTGCATCTTCTCCAAAGACTCCAGGTTGCTCTTCCTTTCTCAAAGCAGGAGACATGACAGTAGCACCCCTGAAATTGTTACTAACTCATACTACTCAAGAGCCAGGCTTGCACACAGCTGCTGTAGAAAGAATTAGAAGAGGGAAAATTGAGGAAATAGATGCTGCAGGTAGTGTAGTCCACAAAACACATTTCTTCTTTAGTATCTGGATCTGTGTGATTCAAGGTGCTTTTTGATGTAACAGTGAACACAGGCACTAATCGGTACAGGAGAAAAATAAAAAAATAGAAACATTTTTGGGTTCTTTGCTTCTGTATAAAGACATATATAAAGGCAAATGATGCAGTAAAATAATACTTTAGCAATAACCACTCTAAATGACAACACTATAGGACTGAATTACAGAAAAGATGGATTCTTTTGTCATTAACGCTGGATTTACTACCACACAATGCCCCCGTTCATAGGTAAAAAGAGAGTCAGGGCATTTTGTGTTCCTTAATGGGAGCTCTTGACAAAAACTATGTGCTTGTTAGCTCAAGATTCCCAGAAGTAATTTTATGTTCATTTTCACCCTGCAGGAAGAAGAATCCAGTTGCTTAAGGGCTTACCTGCAACAAGCACTGTTGAAGAAAACTCAGCAGCCGGTGTTTCAGTCTATAACTTTAATGTGACTACTTCTCCACTGGCTTCTGGTGTTGCAGTTCTCCCTACCATAGTAAATTCAAATCCACTCACAGAAGCTTTTGACATTGAATCAAAAGGAGGTCTTGAATTCAGGGTAAGTTTTAAGTTTAACCTGAGTAATCTTCAGTTGTAGGCTGATGTTTCCTGGATTACTGAGCACTGACAGTGCACAATGTCTCATCTTTTAATCAGAAAAGAATTTTAAATGCAGACTGTGGTAGTATTCAAGAATGCTGTAATAGATATGACAGATGAATAGCAATAGCAATTATGATTTTTAATTGCATCTAGAAAAAATCACTCATCACAATAATTCTATTAATTCTGTGATAGAAAAAAAGAGTGATTTTTAGAAAATAAGATGTGAAGAAGAACATGGAGGATCTGAGGTTTTATCCGTAGTTTTTCAGCTTAATATGTATGAAGTCACTGTGAAATGAAAGTGCCTTAGTTAAACCACATACAGCTTCTGTTCGGCCACTCTCCCCAAGAATTAAAATTAATTTGTCTCACTTCCAAAATAAATGAAGCTGAATCAGATCAAAGTAATTTTTAATTCTGAACAAAGGCTGTGATACATGAGGAAGTTATCTTGAGGTAAGAAGTTATCACCCTTCCACACATCTGTGACCTGTCTCTATCCATTGCACGCTCTTGTCCTATGGCAAATTTCCATTACTTCAGGCTGATTTTCATTGTTGAATAAATTAGCAAGTATTAGCTCACATTTGTCACAGGCAATGAGTGTTCAGATGCGTGATAACTTGCCATCTCTTTGCAACTTGTTTGTACATCTGAGCCTGAACAGTGACACTGAGGAACAGTTTTAATAGATACAGATAGAAATGATGCAGAGTCTTGAAAAGGTGATTTGAATATCCTTTCTGGGTGTTCCCAAGGAGGTTCAGGTTTTCACAGAACTGATACAACAGCTCTTTTCTTGTTCTCTTTGCTGGTGCTTCTGGAAGAAAATTTGGGAAAAGTAAGGCTGTGGCCCTGGGTGGTGTTGGCTCATGGATTTGATGTGCCTGCGGGGAGCTGCTGTGGTTCCTATGCTCCAGCCTTCCAGCAGAGTACAGAACTCACTTGTACCAGCTCTGATGGCTCTTTAATGCTCCCCATCTAGGCCAGTGAAATTGTTAAAAAAACTCTCAAAAAAGCCCTCTTTCACCTGTGAAGTATAGGGTGGGACTGTACAAATACCTGGACTGGGTCAGCTGAAGAGATGATAGAATCACAAAATTATAGAATATGCTGAGTTGGAAGGGTTCCTTCAGGATTATCTAGTCCAGCTCCTGGTTCTATATAGGACACCCCAAGAATCATCCCACGTGCCTGAGAGCATTGTCCAATTGCTTCTTTACCTCTGCCAGGCTTGGTGCTATGACCGCTTCCCTGGGGAGCCTGTTCCAGTGTTCAGCCACTTTCTGGGGGAAAAACATTTGCCTGACATCTAACCTAAACCTCCCCAAACTCTGCTTCATGCTCTTTCCTGGACTCCTGTGTAACAACCAGAATGAAATGGATACATCCCTTAAACTGGCTTTGCTGACAGAGAATCCATAATGTAGGACTTCCTTCTTAAGCTTTATTTTGCATTTTGAATTAAAATGATCCCTTCTGCTGCAAAACAAAACATACTCCTTTTTTATACCCACTTGCTCCTGTCCCATGCCATCTTTATGTTATGATGCACAAGAATTTATATTGCTGCTTATTGAGTGGGACTGAGAAGTTAATCTGGAGGGTAAATAATAGACAAAAAGTCCTTTTTTTTTTCATGGCAAGGATGATGGAGAAATTCTTGTTCTAGCACAGTGCAGGTTGACACAAGGATGAAAATGGATGGCCAAAAAAGCTGCAGACTGGAGACTGCCTCTTCCAAAGTGCCAGTTTGTATCCATTTCATACCACAGCCACAGTATCAGAATGGCCTGTGAACCTTTCTATGTTTTGCTTGAACTGTTGCTTTTTTCAATGTTTCCTAAGTCACTCGGAGGACTAGAACAAAGAGTTTGAGTCAGTGAATATCAGTCATGAAAAACTCATAAAGTAAGCTACATACAAATTCTGCAAATTAACAGATGAGTGCTAGTGTTCTTAGTTAATTTATTTGATGAGGATTGCTACTTTTAGTTACTTATACTATGTTGCAGCAGATCTGTACAATATTTCACAAAAGTGATGTGATCCAAAACCAGACACCTCAGCTCCATCTACTGCCATTAAATCTTTGCTAAGATATAGAAAAAGGCAGTATTTAATGAATGAACTGAGATTAGCTAAGTACCTGCTAGCACAGGCTCTTCAGTATTTGTGAAGCACATTTAGTCCTGTTGCAGCAGCAGAAAGCAATGTCACGTTTCTTGATATATTTTGAGACTTCTGAAAAAGTAACAGTTTCTGAGATCTCAGTCCTGTCCATTCCTCTTCACCTTACTCCCGATTGAAGGTTCTCAAGAGCAGATGTGCGGAATGCGTGAAAACCTGCAGTTTCCTGAAACTAGCTGGGTGCTCTTAGTGGTGCTCTCTGAATATATTGGTGGTGGAGCGGGGAGCAGGGAGCAGTGAAATTCTCATGTGGAATGAGTGATAGACATTTTAGGGGTGATTCTAGATCCCCTTTCATGAAGTCTGCAGCTGCTTCAGGTGTGTGCAGTCCTGCCTTTATCAGTAAGCTTTGCTCCTACCTGAAGGAAAGGCCAATAGTGGCTCACAGCCAATGCCAATGGCATGCTGTTCCCAAAAAGGTTCAAAAGCAACCTAGAAAGAGACCATTTAGATTCACATCTTCGCTTCCAAGGCCTTTAAAAAGCAGGGTGGAAGGTGTGTATTTAGACACATTTAGCCTGGTTGTAGTTACATCACCAATGAAAATACTTGGCTATGAGCTGGAGGGATAATCTCCAGAACAGATAACTTCTGCTCAGAACTGGACTATTTAAAATGTTGAATTCATTGTATGTGTTTATGGTATTTAGATCTCCATTGAACATTCATTTTGAACATTAAGCTTTCCACTGTTGTGACAAGCTTTTTAAAATGTTTCTTTTGTGTTAGCATCACTTTTATGGAAAACTTGTGTCTGTACAGCATAGGAAAAAAGGAGACCATCCAGGACACAGTTATTTTCTCCTGCAGTATTTTAACAAAAAACCCCATGAGGTTCCAGACAGCAGTTGTTTTATGTACCAGAAGGCACAAAACATCTGTGCTTCTGTTCACTCTCCTCCAACTCTTTGTTAGTTGTCTCTATTTTGACTTCTGTCTTCTAACTGTGCTGACATCACTTTTGTGTTTGTCCTCTGGCCCACAGCATCTCATGTAAACCCAAGGATTTATTTAATTGTCCTCCTTCTGCATGCTCTTCAGTCTCCTTTATTCTGCAGTATTGTAAATACACTGACATGCTACTTGCCACACACACTCATGAGCCACAACTGTTCTCCAGTTCTGCAGCACCCTGCTACTCACTTCAAATTTCACTTTTTTTTAGCCACACAAAAAACTTAACTGTCACCTTTACCTTTCCAAAGAAAGGTATTGTTTTATTATTGGTTTCAGCAGTGAAGACTGAGACATACAACTTTCACAGAAAAAGTGAAGCTGCCCTTGTGTCTTGCAAGGCATCCTCTGAATTCTCAGTCTCATCATCTCATCATCTCAGCCTTGAATGCCCCTGGGGCACAGTGTAGAAAGGAAAACACTCGGCATGGACATGTACCTGAGAGATGTAGTCCTGAATTTGAAGACAAAGCATTTCCTGTGAGGCAGGGCAGCTCCTTCCACGCTATCTCCTCCTCAAACTGCTCCTCACACAAAAGATCTTTCAGTTACTCCATGAAGCCACAACATTTTCATCTCTTCACTCTGTTTCTGTCACATTTTTGCCACTAATGAGAAATGTGCCAAAATGTGCCATATTATCTAAAACACTTCCTCTTTTCTGATTGAAAGTGTCCCTTTATTTGTATTTGCTCATTTGGACTATAAGTTTCATCTCTTGCACCATGTCTGTTGTATTGCACTAAGCACAGGAACTGCGATACATGTCCTAATAATAATCTTTTATTTTCAGGTTATTACAACTGGAAACCCTGTCCTAGATTATGAAACTATGCCAAAGAGCTTTGATTTGCAGATTTTTGTTGAAGATACAGCTGGAAAAACTGACCTTAACATATTGACTATTCAAGTAACAGATAAAAATGAACATCCTGTATTTCGAGGAAATGTGGCAATTCAAAGTAAGATAAAGGTAGAATTTTAAATGAACAATAGTGGAAAATATGACATCAGCTCAAAAAGTAAATTGAGCTCATAGGGTGACTGTAGCTAAAATAGTCTAGGCATTTTCCTTTAGGAAAACAAGGGAGGAATAGGACAGTTTTTACCAGAGCTTTGTTTTACACAGAGTTGGTCTGCTTCATCTCTGAAAATGCTCTTTTATTTTTCGTGAAATTTTGTCAAAAAATTATATAACCATTTTGAAGCACCTGAAGAATTATAAGAAACAATTATACCAATAAATACATATGTTCTTTATAATTACAAAATTGAAGTTTGCTGGAGTTATAACCATTGAGTATGGGTACATATTTCTATAGTCTGTTGAAAACTGGACTGATTTGGACAAGCAAAATAAATTTCAACAAATGCATATTGTAGGTGCAAGAATTTCTGTGGGAAAATCATAAAAACCTTGCTTTGCAGATATTTTATATCTGCATATTGCACCTGCACCTTCACATGAGAAATTAAGTTGAAAATCAGTGTTAAGAGTGAGACCTCAGAGATTGGTGGTACAAATGGAAAGAGGCAGAGAATTCTGTCTCCTACATGGGGCAGCTGAAGTTAAGCAAGTTTACTGTTAGACCAGGGGCAAAGATGCAAGGGGGGGGGGGGGGGGGGAACGTGCAGTAGCCTTAGGAATGAGGCTGGAGAGCCTGGACTGCAGCTGTGGCCTATGCAGGCTTTGCACTTCGTTCTGTACCTGATGCAAATGACGCTGCCATCAACAGAAAGGATGGGAAATAACTGTCTTACCTTCTAAGAGATCTCATCTTGCTTATTTACTAATGAAGAAGACCTGCAAAAATTGTACCAGATGCATCAGAATATAATGATTTGTTTATTATATGTTCACATGCAGACATAACAGTTCAGTTCGTTCTATAAAGTACTGAGAGCCTGTTTGAAGACTTGCTGTACTAACAGTACTGTTGGCCAACCATACTTCAACATTCAGTTAAAAAAAATCTGAAAATACTAATCTGTGATCCCTTTGTGGCAAGTATTCAGAGCTGGCTGCTAACCCCCCAGGCCTGGACCGACCACACTAGAACAGTGAAGTCAGGCTGCAGCCTGAATTTTGCCTGCTGCACGGAGATGGGTTCAGAGCAGCCTGCTCACATTCAGCCCTCCTCAGTGATGCCTACTGAACACATTGACATCCTTGATTCCGTACAATACTTAGTTTGTAAAGCAAATTAGCTTCCCCCAGGGAATAGGCTGTGTCATCTTCTCAGTATAGCTGGTGTCTTGCATATCATGGGTGCCACTGGAATCTAATAATAATTAAATCTGACACTTTGAGAGATCGACACAGCATGAAACACACTACGTGGGAGCTTGTTGCAAATAAAGGCGTTAGCTTAACTCTCAGCTAGAGCTGCCATAAATTGGTGAGCACAGATGTCTGATCTGTCTAACTGTGTGGCTTTAGTTAAAAGTACCAGCCACAATTAGACACTAATTGCACATTTGCTGTTTATGAAAAAGCATCTCCCTCTCATTAAACTTTGTATTCATATTGTTGTCCTCTGGGAACAACTCATTACGCTGTTCTGGGATTCCCACTGCTTGGTGAGGAGCAGCAGTCAGTAGGGGTCACAGTGGAAATTAATAGTCCAGAAAGAGCAGATCCAGCAGACAAAAAAGAGCATAAAGCAAATAATGTGATCTAAAGATCTGTTGTCCTGCTAATTGCTTTGCCCAAGAGAGAGAAGCTTGTTGCCCGTGGTCCAGTATGGGATAGCACAGCTGTGAGAATTCCTGGCATGGAAAGAAACATACCTTGCACTGAATTATCAGCCTTAGTAAAGCAAACATTTAGGTCAGTGCAGACCATCCGCTACTTATCTGTCTCACAGGTGTAAAGGAAAAGCAGAAATGAAGAGGAAATGCTCTGAGCTCTCCTGGAAGGGCACAGTGTGTGGACAGAAAGGGAATGGTGATGAGGACTTAGCCCAAGACTGTGTTCTTCCCAACTGCATAGTAAAATGATGTGAAGATGTACCCTAAATGCATAACTTACTCCATAACCTGTGAACAGCTCAAGATAGGCCATAAGGAAAGATCAATCTTTCCCCTGAAGGGACAATTCATATTGCAGTGGTGGTTAACTGTTTACAGATATGTAATTGGTTTCTTTTTATCTTTTGAGTATTTGGAATGATTTTGGAATTACACTTGGGAAGTGAGAAGATGCAGCAGGCAGTAATACATCCTGACAGCTTCAGTGCATCAGTCTCTTTGCTGCTGTGTCCTTTACTTTTACCCAGATAACACTGAGTACACTTATATTCATGCAGCTGTGACAATCTATGTGTTGGAAGGGACGCCTCCAGGACGCATTTACCAAGTTGATGCAGCTGATCCTGAAAATGTGAAACTCAAAGTAAGTTGTAAAAAAAACCAAACCAAAAACAAACAAACAAACAATCCAGAGATATATAATCTGCTGTGTCTGAAATCTGAATTGCCATCATCTTTTAATACCTTCCTTCCTTATCAGAAACACAGGAAAAAGTTTAATCTGGAAAAAAAGAAGCATTCTCAATACTTAACTAAGAAAAACCAGCTTTAATGTTTGGACAAAACTATATTTTAAGTTCTCAGCTTCCAAAATTAGGCAGAATTTGATATAGTTAGTCAGAGAGACACTAGAAGTTGTGAATTTAAAATTTAAAAAAAGCTTACAAAATGTTTCTGGTAGATGAGAGTGACTAAAAGTAAATTAAATTTTTAACCTTCTGTATCACAATGTAATTTCTTTTAAATGAGACAGTAAAGAAATCACTTACAAGGCAAATTAATATCAGGTTTTTGACAATCCCAGGACAAACTGTGATCTTCAGTTATGAAAATGAGTTGGCTGAAATGAAAATACTCTTGGTATTCAGAAAAACTTGTGGAAAATGATAAGCTGGTGTCTTGGTTTTGAAAGAAGACAGGTATCTGCTAAAGAGAGGCAGGGCCTCTCTTGGGATGGATAACTCAAATCCCCTTCCCTCAAATTATTATAATTTAGAAAATTAAAACGGCTCTCAGGCAGAGATATGGGGATAGGAATAACAGTTCTTTACTAATAGTATAACAAGGCAAACAAACAACAACTACAGCAATTAATAGCGAAAACAGAACTAGGGACCTTGACGGAGCTTGGTCCCACAAAACTCGGGGCAGTCTGGTCTCTGGGGACTCCAAAAAAAAAAGTACCAAGCTGGAACGGTGGGGTATCCCGGGCTGGTGGATCGGATGAAATTCGGAGCTCCGTCGGTGGTCACTGGGGGCAGGGGTGTCTGGCAGGGAGGGCAGTGCGGGCCCGCGGTGCAGAGCAGCTCCGAAACAGCGCCGAGGCAGTGGGACAGGGCTGAGACAGCTCCAGCAGGGCAGCAAAAGGAGAGAGATCAGGATCTTCCTGGGCACACGAGCAGATGATGGTAGCTCTCCCCAGGATCACATCCCGGTGGTGCCAGTGAGAAGCTCACGCAGCAACGGCAGCCCAGTCTGCTCCCGACGCAGACCACACTAAAAGTGCAGCTGCCCCCCCAGCCCTCGTCTTCCCCCACCCCCGCCCGCCCCCCTCGGGGGGGGGGAACTCCTGGAGACAAAGGGTGTAGCCAAGTGCCAGTCTCTACTCAGCCTCTATGCTTTGTTCTACTGAGCACCGACAAACACCCAGCAATCAGTTGCCCTGCAACTCCTGGGAAAAAATCCTATAGGTGAAAAAAACAAAACAAACAAAAAAACCCAAACCAAACAAGTCTAACTCCCAACAGCTGGTAGCTGTGGAAAAGTAACTGCATTCAGCTAAGAATTATATTGTATCTTTGCGTTATTTAGTTTGGCCTTATAAAATGCAGTACACTCAAGAACTAAACTCAAAGATGCTACCTCAATGTTTAGTGTTATTCAAAATAGCAATTAACTTGAAGTCTGTCCTCAGTCTTTGCCCAGTCAAACTGAGCTGATGAGGAGGGAAGCAGAGCTGTGGGGGTTTAGCTCTGCTTTGTGTCCCAAAGCAATGGCAGTGAGTTCCATGTGCCTTCTAACCCCTGGCACATCTGAGGCATAAGAAGCTGCAAATAAAGAAATGCTGTTAGATCTTTGGACAGATCTGCTCAGTGGCTTTTGCAGGTTATTTGCATGGTGCATCACCCCTCTTTAACTTTCCCTGTTTGACAAGGGAAGGAATGAATGAATAAAGGTATGTTTAAAGATAAAAAGACTAATTTCTTGTTCTCTTCATTTCAGTATTCTCTGCTCCCTGCAGCAGTGCCATTCTCAATCCAGAAAAGTGGAGCCATTTTTTCCACAAAAGAATTTGATTATGAGAAAGATCCACATTGGTGAGAATGTATTTTATTCCCATTGGCTATTAGCTTATAGTATTCAGATGAATGTTTTCTGACATACACAGAATGATTCCTGTTCTGTTTTTCTTATTTAACAGTTACTTTTTAAATATAACAGTGACAGATCCAGATGGACTCAACTCAACTAAAACAGTGAATATAAATATAATTAACATCAATGATGAAAGGCCTTACTTTACCACGTGAGTAAAAATTTTCCATTGCACTCAAAATGTAGGTGTATTCTCAGGTTTACTGCTTTGGCACCAGTGGGAGGGTTTAACTTTAAGGAAAATAACTATGACAACAAAATACTACTGGAAAAAGTATTTTAATTTTGCTGTGATTCCTATTCTTACACTGGAAAGCTTTCATAATGTCCCTCATTTATTCTTATTTATATTCTTAATAGTTTAAAGTTTTCCAGGCTCTGCCTTCATGCTAAGAACAGCTGAACAACCTTGTTTTACTTG
Organism: Acrocephalus scirpaceus scirpaceus; assembly: GCA_910950805.1. Taxonomy (NCBI): domain Eukaryota; kingdom Metazoa; phylum Chordata; class Aves; order Passeriformes; family Sylviidae; genus Acrocephalus; species Acrocephalus scirpaceus. The sequence goes on from OU383777.1 coordinate 13,555,554, forward strand.
TTAGCATTTACAGAGGTTAAAGCTATGCAAAGATCTGTGGACAAGTTCAGACAAGGAGCTTAATTTCACCCGGTGTGAATACAATCGTATAGAGTTTGCTCCTTATGCAGGTGTGCATTTCACCATAATTGTGTTATTCATGCAGAAATGTCTAGACATAAAAAGGTCTCCCTTTTGATCAGTCTTCCTCTTCCCAGACACGCTTGTAAACAATCTCGGTGATCTTTGAAACATTGTTGTGTCTTACTGAGTCATAAGGAGGAAATTGTGTCATAACACACAAGTCAGAAATAGCTTTTGAAGACTAATGGAGTCAGGATATATTGAAAATTTGGAAAAATGGAAACAAATATGCATATGCTACAACAAAGCTGTTTTGCTGTGGGAAGCACAATGGCTGGTTGTTTCTGAAGCAGGAGCTTGACAATTATTACAGTTCATCTGACTCTGTTGTTGATTTATCTTTGCCACTTGCATGATACTGATGGGGTTCAAGGCATTGTCATTGTGTTTCCTGATTGTGAGGCTCTACAAGGCCCCTGCTGAGAATATTTGTGATGGCTCCTCTCCTGCCATCTCTGCAAAAGTGAAGACAGGATAGCACCTGGGGCCATGCCAGGAGGTTCCAGCCACTTGTTTGGAACAATCTTCTGGGTGTTGTCTCGACTCAGAGCAATGCAGGCTCCTGGGCTGAGGCTAATGATCTGGACCTTGATGGATAAAGGGGTGAAGAATATGAAGAAACAAAATAATTAAATGTTAGAAATAGGCATGTTGTTTTTGCTACCTACTTAATATTTGAACCTCACATCTGCAATAAACAAGAGCATTAATAGCTCATTCCATGTTACTGTACTTCTGCAAGCAGGAGGAATCCTCTTCCCAGTGCCAATGTCTGCACATTGTGTTCTAGACTGATTATTGCCTCCTAATGTTGCCATTTCTGTGTATTTCTCCTTGTGTCTGGAACGCTAAAAGAGCTCTTTTAAATATTTATCTACTTATTTGAATCAGTGAAAGCTGCAGTGACTTGAGAATCTGTAACACCTAAGTTCTAAGACTCATATGGCACAAATACAGTCTGGTATTTGTTTGAATCTTCTCCCTTTTAGGTTGACACTACAGATCAAAAAGAGCAGCTCAGCTTGTAAAGAGTTTTAGATTAAATTGCACTTCATGATGTATCCTTAATATGCACATGTATGGCTTGTCCTGCAACAATGCGAGCTGCATGTTGAGCAGTGTTAAGCACTTCCTGACACTATAATAATTAGTGCTGGGGTAGGAGCTGGGGAAACTTCAGGAGTTAGCAAACCTCCTTTATTTTACCCCAATCATAGCTGTCAAGAACAGAGTTTCAAAGGATCTTTTAAATTGTTCCCATAGTATATGCAAGCACATCTGGTTCTGGTGTTCACAACACTACGTTGGCATTCAGCCTTTTGAAATTGTTGCTGTTAAAATCAATGGAAAACTTGTGGAGTCAGGAAAACAGAGGAGAAGACAAGAAAACAAACATATGCTTCCTTTGCAATTACATTGCAATGACTAAAAGGTCTGCTTGAACCATCCTGTAAAAAGCCACTGGCAGGTGGCAGACAGATGGACAGCAGGACACATCCCAGATATAGCTGTGTAGGAGGTGGCCCCAACTCCTCCCCAGCTGTACTGATGCTATGGGGGTGTGCTTAATAACGTCCCACTTCTTCCCAAAATTTTTATTGGGGATGGGATAATGACCAGGTTGCAGAAGGGTTGGTGGGGTTGTGAGGGTGGAGCTGTGGTGAGTTTGGTGTTCACCAAACACCAGAGAGGTTGGAATTGGGGTTCCAGTGGGCCTAGGGAGTTTCCTGCTTTGGGCCAAAACCAGTTAGAGCTGTGGGAGTGAGTGCGATCTTCTTTCTGCATGACTCTGGAAGCAACAGGAGAACAAGGAAGGAAGGAAGGGATTCAATGCCGAGACTGAGATAGAAATTTCAGAAATAACTGACACAACAGGCTTCATAAACTCCTTGTTTTCTTCTGGCTGTAAGTTAGGTGTTTTTACTGGGAAAACCCTATGTGATTTCTCTCCTGTATGCTTGCCTCTTTTCATATGAACTGACAGAACAGTTGAAGATAGTGTGTCTTCGTAACCATTTTAAAATTGCAAGTGGAGATCTCGAGGCACAGGATCTTCTGTTCTGTCTCTACAATTGTCTGCTCCAGTTGCTAAGTGCCCCATGATGTGTGTCTCCAGAGAACAACAAAGGACTGGTGTTTTCCTGTACTGGGAACTGCACACCAGTCAATTACCTAAGTGGCGGCATAGAATGTTTTAAAAGTGCAAAAAGTATTTAGTCTTGAAACACACTTCTAATGCTTTTTTGAACTCTTGAGGACCTTCAACTCCCTTTGAATTCTAGAATCAGGAGATGCATGTGTGTTCATGTGTGTTTGAATAATATAAATCAGTCTTCTGAAATTCCTTGCACCACTTTTGTGTCCTGGCCCATGCCCATTTTTGCATGTGGTTCAAGTACTGAAATTGTCCACCTGAGTACCTGTGTGGACATCAAACTGCAACCACTGTAAGCAATCCCACACAATTGCCTGCCAGGCCATATCTGACCTATAAAACTCAATTAATGGGAAATTTGAGAGCACTGGCAAACCAAACAACAGCAGTAGAGAACCATTTTCCCAATGTAAAATGCTTCAGACAGACAGATGCTGCTGGGAGTTTGAGGCATGTTCTGTTAGGCACCCAGAAGAGTGCTCCTTCCTGCCTTCGCCTACTGCAGCAACAATTCAGTTTTTCTGTAATACTGTTGCCCCCCAGCAGGCTCCAGCATTCATTCCAAAAGGTGCTTAACTACATTACTTATTGTAATTTTGCTTTTCTCTTGCAAAATGAAGGAATAAAAGCAAATGGCTTTATGAGCTGGTGGCTTAGTAGAGAGATGGATGGCATGATTTAACCACCCCCTACCTCTTCAACTTCCATGGTTCTGTGAAAGTCAAATTGCTTTTACTGTGGAAAAGTTGCAGAGGAAGAACACTTACTTGTGTGGCTGTGTCTTGCTTTATGAACACATGCCAGTTCAGCTACTACTACACATCCAGCTGGCAGAACCAATGACTGGGATATTTATCCAGACATGCAAATAGCCATCTCTGAGCCCAGCATGGCCATGGCTCTGCTGCTACAGTTGGCTTCTCAGCTAAGTCTGTAACCAGCTGCCCTCACAAACAAGATGCATGCTTTGCTGAATTTTATCTTGTAGAAAACAAAGAATCTACAGGATTCCAGAGGAGCAAAGCCCAGGCACCATTGTTGCCAATATAACAGCTAAAGATCCTGATGATGAAGATTCTCCCAGCAGACTTTTCTACAGCATCCAGTCATCTGACAGATATTTTTCCATAAACCCAGGTCAGACAAACAAAAATGTGACTTCTGACATCTGAAACATAAAAAAAGAGATCATCTACTTTGGAGAAATTATTTTTGCCTTAGTTTTAAATAGACTTACTTTATTTTGTGGCTCCCTATAGCAATAAGGAATGCTCAGTCCCTTATTATGGTCAAATTCTTTGGTCAGCTGACCAAGACGTGGTAAGATATCTTGAAGAAAGTAGACCAAAGGTGACTTCTTGACAAATATTGACTTGTGGCTGGAGGGTGATGGTTCCTTGGGTGCAAGTAGGATTGCTGACTTATTTTTAATCTTTGAGGACTGCAGTGGCCCTTCTGGGGCTCTTGAAACAGATGCAGGTAGTTAGACCATGATGTCCTCCCTCTTGTCTGAAATCCTCTCTAGCACTGAGGTGCTCGGGCAAATCTACACCTCAAGTTCATTGTTCCATTCACGACCCTCCTCAGGCAAGACATCCAAAAGAGTCCTCTTTCTCGTGGTGATCCTATCTTCTTCATGCTCTCTGGGGTCTGGTACATTTGTTTCCCAAGGGTTTTTCCTCCAGGGCTGGCATTCAATAACAGCTTTGCTCCTTGTCTGCTATTGCTTTAGAGCTGTTGATCACAGTTGTAAGAAGTGCCACACAACACAGTGCTGTGGGGGATCAGGATGATCCTTAAAGCTGTGGATTCCCTATGCCCTTTGGCCTTGTATTACCCCCTTCCTTCTCAATTACACTCCAAAATGCAGAGGATCTATGCGCTGTTATTTTAATTCCTTTGTGCTCTGGAAATAATACTTATACTGTGCCATAAAAATCTTCTATTTTTGACAGAGGTTAACAGAAGTGAAAAAACAATATTAAGTGAGTGCCTGACCAGAGCACTTGGCACAGTCTGTCACAGCTCTGTTGATGTGTGAGTAGATTTGGAGGTGCTGAAGGATGCTTGAATGATAACAGTGGAAAGTGAAGCTGTCTTACTAGCTAGGGAGCAAGGACAGCACAGACATTAGCAGATCGTTGTCCTTGATGCTCTGTGAATGCACTCAACTCTGGCTTGCCCTAGAAGCTTGAGAGTAAGGGAAATCTAAATGCTTCACAAACCCTCTGCTGGGACCTCCTAAGGCTTATTTTTCAGCAACAGTATCTAGCCATTAATCTTACCCAGAATGTTCAGAGCCATTTTGTATCACTTAAAAAAAAAAAACTAAGCCAGCCATGATGTGCACAGAACCGAAGACTTTTTATTCTGCTACCAGTCTGTTGAGCTGCCCTGCCCTCTTGCACATACACCATGACCATTTATTGCTTCCCCCCATGGTGAATGTCTGACTTCTGGCTGCTCTTTGACAGCAACTGGAGTGTTGCAGGTGAGCAGGAGAATTGACCGGGATGCGCTTCCACTGCGGCTTCATCCTAACATCTCACTGGTAGTCCGGGTGGAGGACAGCCTCAGCAGTGGCCATGCCAGTGAAATGGAGATCACAGTCATTACTGATGATGTCAATGACAACCCACCAGAATGCAATCCCTCTGACTTCAGGTATGGAATCTCTTCCTTGCCTTGGTGCTGCCTTGCTGTCCCAGACCAGAGTGCAGATTAGGGCACATCCACAGACCTACAGCTGGAGGCTCAAGTGAACATTTATCATTAGCCTGCCCATTGTACAAGGCTGTTGTCCATCAGTACACATGGGTTAAATTCTTGGTTGCTTCCTCCATTGTTGCATATTTAGATCTAGGATTTCACTTAAAAAATAAATCAATGTTTTGGCCTCTGATATATAAAGAGTTCAAAAAGAGAAATACAAGTTGCTTTGACAGGAAATATGTTTGTTTTTAACAGGAAGGAAGTAAATGAAAATACAACTCCTGGGATCTTTCTTGTTGATCTTAGAAATTACTGTAAAGATATTGATGTTGATCCATCAAACAACCAATTTAGTTTCACTGGATTATCTGGTTTTGGAAGCAATAACTTTGCTCTGGAGTCCACTGTGTCTGGAAGACTTGTGGTTAGTAATTTGTGGCTTTATGTTAGATTACCCCATTAGAGAAGTCAACTTATGAGATATTATAAGGGATTTTTAAAATTGTACAAGAAAAAAAATTACTGTAATCCCATTTCACTGTGGGTATGATGTGGAGAATGACTGTTTTGACTGCTTGTGAACTATATACCCCTAGATAGGATACCTTCTAAGGATTCTACAGAATTTAGTGAACAGAGACTGTTTTCTTCAGTTTTAAATAAATGTGCTAGATATAGTTGAAAAAAATATTCTTTTTTAGGGGGTGTGAAGCACCAACTTTGATATGGATAAACAGAGAAATTTGATGCCATTTCATACCCATTTACTCATGACAGATTGTGGAAGATCCTTGCTATTCAGCATGAAGAATTGAAATACTTGAGAAATCTCAAGCTCAGTAACTCAGTAACTGGTCAGAATCGTAAAACCACTTTGAGTGGCAAATTTTCACAGAAGTGTGGTAGGATTTGCACTTCCGTGATTTTGCATGTCAAAATATGGATTCCTTATGCTGATAGCTGCTGGCAAACTTGCATTGGCCAGAACCCCACCAGCTCCTGGACATGTGTAATGGTGGTTGTTTTTTTCTTAAAAAAGAACCGTGGGCAACTACAGAAAAAGGGAAACAACAAAAAATAGGCATTCTGTCTAAAAGACAAGAGTGCTACAGGAGCAGTAAAATGTTTTTGTATGGCTTACTTTAATTTTGGAACTGAGGTTTCCTTGTCAGTAAGAACTGCCCTTAGGTGCTTCATCTGCTAACATAAAAAGCATTTTCCTGGCTGCACAGGATATGATTGTTGTCAAGCCTTTGATTGCTGTGTATGTACAATGTAACAGACTATAGTAAGTAACCTATTCCTCCAGGAATCTCCCTGAATAGACAACCAGCAGTGGATGTGTTAGTCCTGCTGCCCCAAAGTTTATGAGGCTTCCACAGCAAGATAGAGAATTCAGAAGATTAGGATTTAAATCTGTGCGAGCCACCTTTTAAGAACAACTTGGTTCCTGGAGAAACACTCATGGCTGGACCTGATACCTTTTCTTTAATGTCTGCAGGCATGAGCTCAAGTGATAGCTCAAGCTATCACTGTTAGCCATGGCAGATCCTTGTTGAGCCAAGAAAGGGCAGCATAAAAAACCAAGCTCATTACACAAGCTTTGAATTGACTAGGTAAAAGGTCAAGACCTCATCACCCAAATGATTAAACTTTCTGCTTTTAAGGGGAAGAAATTTTGTTGGCAGAAGAGTAAGCATGTAGAAAAAGCCTGGAATTCAATCCTGGAATTGACTATTAGCCTGTGTTTTTCCTATAGAACTGTTCTATAGACCCAAGGAGCAAATCATACTTACAGAACATTGAAAAGAGTAATTGTCATCATGTGTACTGTGACTTCATGTATGGAGGTATAAATATGAATGTGTTCCTGTCTATTTAGATGACTGGAACTATTGATTTAGAAAACCCGGCTAATCCAGGAGTTGAAGTTTATCCTTTGACTGTCAGGGTGCAAGATACTGCCCAGCCTAACTACTCAAGCAAGTATCCCTTTTACATTTCTTTTGATAGTTTTCTGTGCTGTAACAGCATGGAGAGAGGAATTCCATATGTATTTTGAATATATGCATGAGAAAATTTCACAGTCATACTTAACTATGGTTTAATCTTCTGTTATATTTCCAGATATCATCTGCGTTTACATCAGGATAAAGCCAGTGAATGAATTTTCTCCAGTCTTCCGTAATTTATCTTATGTATTTAGTGTTTCAGAAATTACTAAAGGTACAGTAAGTAGCACCTAAATGATAGAAAGAATGTTGTCATGTTGTTAAGTACCTTTTTGTTCCAGAAGAATTTTCATAGATGTAAATGAGGCAAATGGCTCAAAGTTCCAGATCAACTAGGGTCTTACCATACAACCACCTACTACCCTTAAATAGACTAAACTGGCAAAAACTCCAGTTGTACAGATGGAAGCTGAGACACAGACAAATTCAGCAATTGCACAAGAAATCTGGGGCAGTGCCAGGAACTGAACTCAGATGTCTAGTTTTAGACTGTCTTTCTGCTCTTGCTACATTAGCCTTTTGGAGGGACTGTGGTGGTGAACAGAAATCTTTACAGACTGACTCAGATGAGTGAGGACTCCCTTGGCCCAGCCACAAAGCATTTCTGCTGAGGTTGTCTACATGCTCTTGTGTTTTAGTATTTACTACTAGCAGCCCATGCACAGGGGAGGCATAGCACACCGTAAGGAAACAGTGCTTATCACACAATTGCTTTAATTTTCTTGGGTGAAAAACTCTAAACCAAATCTTTAGTTCTGTTTCACCTGTACCTTCTGTTACTTTAAATGTTAATGAAATAGGGATTTTCTGTCTCTCAGTTGGATCTAGCATTGGAAGAGTGCATGCCATAGACAAGGACTGGCCACGCAATGCCATCACTTACTCCATTGTAGCTGGAGCTGGCAACAGAGATTACACAAATATCTTCTGGATCAGCCCAACAAAAGGAGATGTGAGGATTTTAGCTAGATTAGACTACGAAACAACTCAGAAACATATTTTCACTGTACAGGCCTCAGACCAAGAGAAATCTACAACAGCATCAGTGAGTAAATCCACTCTACTACTTCGCCTTTACCTACATCTTTCTCTCTTCTTCTTGGTAAGAACAGTAAGACATAAGGCAAAGCACTTCGGTCTGTAAAAGGCAAGTGCAAGCCTGCCCAGTCATATATTACTCAGATGAAAGAGGTGTTGTTCACCCAGTGTTGGTTTATTTCTCACAAAAAGGATAAAATATTTTAATAATTTTAACTGTGTTATTTGCTTCTCAGACTTTTTTTCCTTATTTTACCTGGACAGTGAAATTGTTTTCTGTGCCCTAGACAATTTATTCTTTATGGCTACAGAGGTACTAGAAAATAAAAAGAGGACAGGGTCTTGAGGCTAGGTAACACAATCTAATTGTAGCCATGCTTAGTGGCAAATTCTTTTTGGAATCTGTGTAATGTCCCTTGGCCCTCAAACATACTTTTGATTTTGTTTGTCATTTTTTTCCCTGGAAAGTGTCCAAAGTTATGTGAGAACTGTATCAGAGTTGTGTTTTCGTGGAGTGGTACAGAGAGGATGTGGATGGGAGAAGGTCTTGGGTGGCCTCTTGGGTTAGAGGGCCAGCCCAGTAGCTGTGTCCACTTGGCCGCCTGGAGTTGTGCCTTGCCCTGACCATGATCTACTTTTTTCCCTGATGGTGCTATCTGGCAGGATCCAAGACCATGCCAGCTACCAAGACAACCTTTAACAGCAGGGTTGGGCTTAGGTTTTCTGCCCAGACCTGTTTTATTCAGAAGAAAAAGTATAGATGCTATATGCACAAAGGTATTTTATAGTAACTTCTTTCAAAGAATCCCAGTGTCCTTCACAGACAGACTCCTTTTGTCTTCTTTTCACACTTGCTCCCTCATGACTGCTTCACACATTTCTTGGGGGTGTCACAGGTACTAGGCTTGCTTTTCATTCCAGCCAAGCACCACCCATAGAGCTGCTATCCAGGAGGTATTTAATCTCTTTATCATCTATAATGTTTCAAGGTGATGATTAACGACAATTTAGCATCAGAAGCTTTTAACAATGTCAAGCTTATCTATTGCCTGACTAACAGACATTAGAAGAAAGAATTTCGGGAAGGGTAAACTTTTTCTTTTAGCTAATCCCAACTAATCCCAGATGACATCAAACACAGCTGGTGCTACTCAGGGTGCTCCTACCCATGCAGTAGGCTATTACTAGCATTTCTCCCTCACTGGGAGCAGCCTATAAACAGTCTTCCTTCCATGCATCATACTCTAAATGGTTATTAAATATGCTAAGAACACTAAATAATGATTGTGAAGCAAATTGAGAGTTTTGGAAGGGAGCTTAATGATTATGTGGTACTATTATTATTTCTGATTTTAACTATAACACAATTCAGGTTGTTCAAACAGACATATCAGCTCGAAAACCCTTCACTTTTGGAAGATGGCTCAGGTTAAGGAACCTGTTCCCAGAAGAGCGCTGATCACAAGAAGAATGGAAGGACAAATGATCACAGACATTTTCTGGCCAGAGCTAGGTTGGAAGGGGACTTCAGTGCTCTTCAGCACTTGTTGATCAAAAGAACAAAATGGGCAAAACCAAACAGTTTCTGAAATTAACAAAATGTTTCAGCACATTGAAGCAACTTCAGCTTGTTATTGCTCTTTTCTTCCAGGTAACTGTGAATGTTTTGGAAGTAAATGATGAAGAACCAGTTTGTTCACCCAATTTCTTCTCACTTCAAATCCCAGTTGATTTGGCCATTGGGACCAATATTAATGGCTTCAGGATTGAATGTCAAGATCGTGATTCTGATCCCAGGTCTTTCCGTTACTTCATTAGCAAAGGTAGAGTGTCACAGTGGGTGAGCTGGGAATAGTGAAAAAAATAGTGAATGCTGATAGTTCACATACATTTGTCAAAAAAAATCTAACATAATTTGTGTGCTACTTTTCATGGTGAGCTAGCTGTGATCCACAAGTTCTGCACATCACTACATTGATCCTCTCCCCACAAACTGGCTACTGGTGCTACTGGTGCTAGCAGCTAGAACCACTCCCTTGCAAGGCTGGACTGCCTGCCATATTTATTGATAGGCTATTAATTACACCATTGACAAGAACTTCAGAAGAATGAGCTGGAATGGTGTGCAGTGTAAAATTTCCCTTCCAATTACAGCTGAGTAAATCTTGAGAAATGATGGAAAGTTCTGTATCTCTGTGTATCTCACCATCACATAGATGCTGGCGCACTGTTCAAAACAAGTGCTCCAACCTGCACATTGTAGGTCCATGCTGTATGCAATAAACCCTCATTTTAAAAATCCTTCTTTGAACCTTGTGATCAGCTGCATCCACTTGGAGAACTGCAGTGGTATGGATGACATTCAGCTTCACAAAAATGGAAACACACTCTCTTGGGGTAATTCCTTCTTTTGTTACTGAGGTCACTGCTGTGAAGGAGGGAGCAGATTGTCCAGATGCCAGCAAAAAGCTGTGAACATCAAAAGAGAGAATCTCTGTCCTATTGCAGCCCCTTGATGCCACAGAAGGGGCTCTGCAGACATGGTATTGACACATGAATCTATACAATGGCCGTGTTAGTAAACCACTGTCTGACCACAGGCCTAGTCCTGGTGGTACAGACCTGGGCTGTGCTGGGCATTGGCCTCTGAGCCACAGAGCAGCTCATGGCCCTTTTTGTGCTAGAAAACAGGCATGGCCTTCAAGGACATGTCAACTCTTGATCTCTATGGGGCCACAAGAGCAAACCCAAAACACATTTGGTGCTTTTCAAGGCTCTGATTTCCTGTATATGTGGTCTGTCCAGATCCTAACAGCTGGGGCTGGTCTGCCTGCAGTCCGGGCCATGAGCAGCTCTCCAGCTACAATGGACAGAAAGCAGGGGCTGGGGAGCCAGAATTTCTGAACTGTCCTCCCTGCCCCATGGTGCTGACAAAGCACTGGAGGCAATGAGTGTCACTGCGTCATTAACCCTCTTCAAAGGCCACTGCCTCTGGGCAGATGGAGAAGCCATGGAGAGGGGCTGGAACAACACTCCAGGGACACCCCAGCAGTGGAACGAGCCATACCACAGTGCAGGGCTGTCACCCCAGTTGGGTGTTGTTGGGTGCTCTCCAGGTGGTAAGTTCAGGTCATTCAGGTGACCTCTTGTGTGCCCTACGGCTCTGAAGTGTTTCCACAGCCTCCTCTGCTATGTCCCCATACAGGGTCTTATTCTAGATTGTAATGCTTTTATGACTGTATTGTTTTAAATTGTTTTATGTGGTACAAGGAGCCATTCTTGTCATTGACATTTCACCACACCTCACCACTTGTTACACACATTTACTTTAATGTGGGATTAATGTAATTTTTTTTGCATTTTGGTGTTACCTTTTACAGGCAATGAGAACAGTCATTTCATCTTTTCACCAAGTGCTGGCTCCAACACATCTCATCTGATTTTTGCATCAAGGTTTGACTATGAGAGTGGGCTTGATACAAACTGGATTTACAGTCTGCGTGTCCACATAACAGATGACAATTTAGTATCTACCAGGGACAAAACTACACACTTAACTAAAACTGGAACGGTGACTTTATGCATCAGAGTAATCCCAAACCCAACTACTGTCACAACCACAACGGTAAGTTCACTTAAAACTTATGTCCAGTTCTGCATTTCTTCTATGGAGTAATCTCCGCAGGAGTAAAGAAAAGATAGATGTATGCAAAAGGAAAGCAAAAACCTAGAATGCATCTAGTCCTGGGAGGTTCTGAACCCTGCACTCTTATGATGAAGCCAGAGGTGGTCGATGTGCTTAGTGTCACGAAGGATTAGTCCCAGGTACAGAGTCATAACATGTGTTTTGTATTTCAGTTTCTAAAACAAAAAGGGCAGGAAGCCAAAGGACCGGGCATGCTGCCATTACCATGCAACTGGAAAGTTAAAGATTTTGGCAGCTTTATTAATAAGGAAAGAGCAGGGATTAACCTTTGCCTGGAACCTTAAAATTACCTCATGCATTTTGTACTACCTCTTTTTTTATTCATAACTTCACTCCCCCAGCTGCCTTGCAGTTTTTTGTGCTTCTTTATCATTGGAGCACATTAATTTGTGACTGTCAAAGTTGAAACAGACAACAAAACCAAGAAATCCTCATCACTTAAAAGGGTCTCTTTTCCAGACCTGAGGTCACTGTTCAGTAAAACTTGGAGCAGCATGTCAGGAACTGAAGCTGTTTTGCACAGCCTCAGTGTATCGCTGATGTTTCAACAGGTTTCAGACAGCAAATCCAGAGGGATGGGATGGGTCTTTCCTGAGCTCCATGCCCATGTGATGCTCCATAGTTGAGCTGAGGAAGCCTGCATGGCTTTTGGCAGCCCAGGTGGGATCTAACCTTGCACAACCTGTGGAGCTCTGGGCCTGTGTCCCAACAATACTCTTCACCAGTTTAATTTTGAACCTGATTTCCATCAGGCTGGTGCAGAGGGCTTTTGTCTTTCCTGTAGATGTGACACAGCCTGAGGGCACAGACCACTCTGTCCCCACCCTTGTACCAGTCACCCGTTCATGCCTTGCTGCACCATCTTCCATCATCCACAGTCCATCCATTCCCTGCCTGCCTGCAGATGGCAGTACCCCTTCCTCTCTTGAATGCAGGAATGAAAATATGAGTATCCAAGTGAAGTGGTAAAAGAGGCCTTTGCTGTAAAATGGTCAAGATCTTCTAGAGGCTTCTGGTAACTGAGTCAGAACCAAAGGATCCTGCAAACAGCACATATAAGTCTGGTTGCTTTGCTATGAAAATGCTTAGATCCAAATTTTCAGACTGATTAATAACCCTGTTCTTATCTAATGCTCTTTTGGGAAGGGACTAATGATTTTTTCACTGCCTTCTACTCCCCCAGCTTGACGTGGAAATGAAAAATTAAGCTGAATAAACTTATTCTGTATTTCTTTCCTGTGCTTTACCACAAATACAAACAGTCTCAACCACATACCACAGCATTAAATCTGTCTCCCCAGAGATATCAGCCTTCCACTTTCAGGCTATTTTCCAGAAGAACACTTCCATTACAGCAAGTTCTCCCATCACTACTCTTTACATGTGTTCAGTGCAGTAACTCAATGAGTCAGAAACTGGAAAGCTGATAATGTAGAAAAGAAGCCCCATCACAAAAAGTCACTTGTGACTTCAGTCCAGGTGAGGATAAGGTGGTGGTGGTGGTGATATTGAGATTATTTAAGCATTTCTCTAAGGATTGGATGTATCTTTTTTTGATAAGATTAAATAGGTTATTTTAAAATTATCCTTAAACTGGAAAGAAATAGATACTTTGCTCAATTTCATACTCAATGTGATTACAAACGTCTTACAGAAAATTAAATAAAAACTTCAGTAGATGATCAAAACTAATAGTACCACACTAGGTAACGAACTAGGTAGAGTAAATGAGTAATTTCTGAAATGTGTGAGGATAGTTTCATGATGGGACCTTAATGAATGAGCTGCTAGCACCAAGTGATGTGCCAGCTCAGATATGTGTCTCCTGACACTCAGGAAGATGTGGGAGATTGCAACTGCTCAGGAAGTGTGTTTTTTCCTTCTGGAACAAGTCACTGGATAAAAAAGAAAGAGTTCTATTTCTTTTTATACAATAACCAAGTTCCTTAGGGTTCAACTCCTCTTACAAAGCAGGCTGAATGATCACTGCAGTTAAGATGACCTACTTCCAGTTTTGCCTTGGGTAACAAGAAAACATTATCTCAGTAATGGCAGTATTCCCTGAACTTGCCTGCCCTCCAACAGTGTGCTTACAGCCTCTCAGGCAACCTGAGGCTTTTAAACTCCACCACGACATGCTTGTTTTAATATAAGATATTGAAACATGATCTGGAACCTCCCCTTTTCCTTCTGGGTGGGCTCCATTTCACTTGCCTTTGGGTGCCCCAGGAGCTCAGGGGTCCATCTCAGCCATCTGAGCTGCCTTGGCAGTCAGCAGGCAGGCACATGGGATGAATCACTGTTTCCCTCCACCTCCCTGTGCCCATCATCTGCAGAGCCCCGGGGCAAGCTCGGGCCGGGTGCCTCAGTGCAGAAGTTCAGCCAGATGAAAGGTGGTGTTGGTGTCAGTATGCAGCCTTGAGGAACTCTTCTTGTCTTGTTTTAAAAGCCTGGCTTCACCGTTGTGACGAAAAGGGAAAACCTCTACTCTCCGTCGGCGTGGTACGTGCCGTTCGTCATCACCACGGGCAGCGTGCTGCTCCTTGGGCTGCTGGGCTACCTGGGGCTCCTGCTGCTGATGTGGCTCCGCACCCGCGGCCCCTCTCTGTGAGTCCCCCCAAATGGCACACGGGGATGTCCCCAGCAGCACCTGGCAATGACCTGGCTCAGACCTTTCAGCCTGACGATATCGATGCTTTGAATCTTTCATAGCAGTATGCCCTGGACTGTAGTAAATGCTAATACCGGGTACAGCAATAACTGGGTGTTAATAATACGAACTCAAGGAAATGTGTCCATGGCATTTTTTTTCATGGGTTTAGGAACATTAACATTAGCAGAAGGTAGAAGTGGTAGAATTATAACCTCTAGAGGCAGCTATGCTCATGAAGCTCAGTCAGAGCCTGTGCCAGACTGTGCTGACCACAAATGTTTTGGTTTGTATTTGACCCCCACTCCAAGGGAGCTCCCATCTAGGTAGTTACTGGATGCATTTTCCTCCCTCTCAGCTACAGATCCCAGAGTCCTTTGCAAATATTGATGTTCCTGCCAAATTCGTTGTTCTGGCAAAACTTCTGCAGATTTCCTGGAGTTTTACCAAGCCAGTTACAAGGCTCTGGCCCATAAAGCTTACCTCTAAGTGTTCATGCTTGGCAAAGGGCATGGAAGCACCTGGGACCAGCTCTGAGTCACTGTGTGAAGTGCAGAGATCCCTGTTGGCTGCCTTCTCAGTGGGCTGGAGCCAGACTGCCTCTAAATTGACTTTGTACTTCACAAAACAAAGATAAGAAATCCTTTAAGTGGCTGGGATTTTTTTTTTTTTTAAAAGGATTTCTATGAATATTCTCAGGATTTGGATACCAATTTAGAGGTTACGTTAAATGTAAAGAACTACTATATGACTGTGACAATAGTTCAAATCGTGTGAGCAAGACATTAACAACTTGTGATTAAAATGACGAATGAATCTAAGATACTGCTATTATTTATTAATTGGGCAAATGATGTATTGGGAGCTGGGATCCACATTAAAAAGCAATTTCTATATTTTAAAAAACATTTATAACCTTTCCAGTACTTTAAAAGATATTCTCTGAGCGCATCAGTTCCAAAAAGTTGACCTTCCTCCTAGTGTGAAACAAAATGAAAATATCTGAAAATATATTTTTTCCAGATTATATAAATCCATTATGCTATCATCAATAAGACATTATTTTAAGAGCATTCATTCTTGAAGAAGTATTAGAGCAATGCTCAGGACTGTTTTCCTGTTTGAGAGCAGCATTAAATGATGCAGGCTTTCTGCGAAAGCAGAATCAGAAACCAAATAAATCAAGCAAATCTCAGAACTCAAGGAAACACATCCTTCTTGCCAAGTGAAAGAGAATAAAAATCATGATTTTTTAATGTAGGGAAAACCATGACATTTGTTAACTACACTCTTAATCTTCTTTTCATTACAGGATAAATGCTCCAGGTGTGTACATCTTTTCTATATTTTAATGCTTCAAAACAGGACCTTGTTTATGATTCCATGTAAAATCTGTAAATTAATTTCTAGATATAAATTTGACACAGTAGAAGGGTACTGAGATTAGATAATCCTGGCCAATTATGGGAGGCCTGACAAAGTGATTTCATGGCCCTTTTAGTCTTCAAATCTATTAACTATTAGGCAAAACTCAAAATCAGAGTTGTCTGGTATTCTGGCATGGATGCTAAAGAATTACTGTATTTTTCACACACAATTTATATGCAATCTGTTAAAAAATAATCCCAGCCATCTGTAGCACCTTCAAGAGTCTTCTCCACTCTAATTCTTTGTTCTCTGATCACTTCATTTGCTCCCTTGACACCATTACTTCACATAAATAAATATTTATTTTGAATTATTGGTGCTTTTAAAGGGGTTTGTATAACTTAGCAGGGAGATAAATCACACACGGAAAAGCATGGTTTTTTAAGCAGTCTTGCTCTTTTTAGTCCCATTACATTTCTGCTAGAAAACATTGCTCATATGGGCTCAGTAGGACCCTGCTTTTGTAATTCCCCTTTCCTCAGTCAGTATCTCCCAACTGGAAAAAAAACAGGACTAACAAACCCCACAAAATTAGCTGTTCTCTTGGTTGCCCAATTTGAGACATTTCAGTGTTGGCTGATTTCCAAAAAATGAATGCTTTTTCTTTACTAAAAAACTGCTTCCCAAATGCTGGGCAGCAAAGGCCAGACAGAACAGGTTTCCTATCAGTGCTCAGGTTGAGATCCACCTGCAGCACTTCAGAGTTTTGCACACCTGGTTGCAAAGCACATTTGTGGCCAGGCACAGTTCTCCAAAGAAAAGCCATTAAACAAATTGGCAAGGAGTGAGCAAGAAGAAATCATAGCAATTAGTTGGGTATCATCCACAAATCCATGCTGTCAAGATGCCCATGGCACTGCTGCTATATTTGTTTGCATGTGGGATGAGCTAATAGTGTGGTAAATTCACACACAACCAAACTGTTCTTCAATCTGAATTTTACTTGACTGAAAATGCAGCTCTTCCATGTTTTATCTCCAAGCTGATATTTGAAACAAGCTTTGCAACCACAAACATTTGTGTAAGACAATAATCTGCATTTCTAGTTAAGATATTCCCAAACATGAATTTCTGTATTTTTTCATATTATTTACAAAAGGAAATTTGTTTGATAACCATTGCTATTCACTCATTACTGAATTTTCAAGGCTAGTCTTTTGATTAATCACTGGCAACTGTGGATTTTCACTCAGCATTTGAGAAAAAATAAGACTCATTTAAGATGTCCCAGCATTTGAGTAGAAAGAATGTCTCTTTCTTTGAGGAAGTCTTGACTTTAGTGTCTACAGTCACCATCAGAAAATTCTGATTATTAACAACGTGCGTTTTCCTTTCTGTAGAAAAGAAGAAAGCTAAGAAAGAAGTGGTTATGGTAAGTACTGCTGGCCTCAAAAGAAGCCCCAGTTTTGCCAAGCCCATAATGAAATACGATTTTAGGACTCTTTCTATGAATGGTGTCTGTTTTCCAAAGAGAATATAAAAATGATAGGCAAGGGAAAAATGATTATCCTCAAATGCAAAACACTTCATTGTCCCAGCTGGCCTCTGTGTTTGGAAGAAACAAGGGTTGTGAGGGGTGCTCCCCTGCACAGGGGCCCCTTTGCTTCCAAGTGCCAAAATGCTGTACTTGGGAGGTCAGACAGGCTGGCCCACAACAATGACAGGGACACTTGCTGCAGAGATGGGATGACAAGTGTCCCAGCCTCACTGGTGGCAGCAGTGCACTGCTGAGAAACCACCAAGCTGTGGAGCCAACTCTGATCCACCTGAGTGCAACCAGTATGGTTATGCCAGCACACCCAGCACACCCATACCCAACACATCTATGGGTATGCCAGCACACCCAGGCTGCAAAAAGTTTGGCCTTGATATGCTGTTTGCAGCAAAAAGTCATAGATGTTTCCACTGTTGGAGATATTCCTTTGATCCTGGATCCTGGGACTCCTGCCTTTTCATAGACATAATTGCATAAAGGCTGCAGAATTGCATAAATAGACATAATGCTGTCAGGTACATGGTGTGGCTCCTGGAGTGGTCCTTTGCAGGAGCTGGACTTCAATGACCCTTGTGGGTCTCTTCCAACTCAGGATATTCTGTGAATCTGTGCAAGGCACTTTGATCAATGAACTCCCTCTCGCCAAATTTTTCAGAGAGGGGATTCCTGAGCCTACTCTGGGTGGAGGAGACCCTGTTGTGGTTACACACATGGAGGCATTTAGCATGTCAAAACGTATTAATTCTCCTTTGAATATCTAGTGATGAAACCCTACTCCACAAATGGCTCTTGTTGCCAGTTTAGATTAAGCCCAGCCTAAAGGAATGCAATATACAGGTCACACAAATCCACCTCCATCCATGTAGGCCACCATTTCCAAGTCATTGCTCCTCCTTCTGACTTAACGAATTCACAGGTTTCATTTCACACTTTATGTTTCCTCACAGACAATGACAAAGATAAACACTGTCTTTGATGGAGAAGCCAGAGACCCAGGTAATAAAAAGCAATTAATAGGGGCCATGAATATTAGGCTGGAACCAAACTGGATTAGTTGATTTAAATATGGTTTAACATTGGCTTTTTGTATTTCCAGTTTGCTATTTCCAAGGAGAATGGGAGCTATATCTCAAATAGTGAAAATCATGACAGTACCTCAGTAACATTTGTAATGGTAGAATATACTTACAGCCCTTGAAAGCACACATCTGATAGACTGTTCACTACCCCTCTGCTAAACTGGAATGTATGGATGTGGTATAGGAAGGTGGGAGGGGAGGAA
This sequence comes from Acrocephalus scirpaceus scirpaceus, assembly GCA_910950805.1. Lineage (NCBI taxonomy): Eukaryota > Metazoa > Chordata > Aves > Passeriformes > Sylviidae > Acrocephalus > Acrocephalus scirpaceus. The sequence goes on from OU383777.1 coordinate 13,574,155, forward strand.
GAATGTGTTGCGAGTCTCCTGCTCTGGTGCTGTCATAGCTACATGGTCTCACACATTTCATGACTGGGAAATGGCCAGGAGATTAGTGTCACTGCAGAAGTGCTGCCTTCGTCTCCTAAGCTTCTCCCTGGAGAAGTGGGTGGGTGAGTTACTGACTCCTGCACGAACCTCCTCCCTTACAGCAACTGTGTGTTGCTGCTGTTTATCCGAGGCTCAGGCATCACTCGTTAGGGACAAAAGGGAAGGCCATCAGCTGGCAACAGCTGCTGTGTCACCAGGTTCCAGCTATGCCAACTCTGAGCATATCTGATTAACCAGCTGGCAAAAGCAAAAATAAGGCAAATGCTACAAACCTCAGGATGAGCTGGGGAACTCATCCAGCTCCCCAGGTGACAGCCACTGCTCTGCAGCAGGGCTCATTACAGGAAAAATATTTTTGTTTTACTGATGATTGATATGGCTTACCTCATTCCCCTGAAACACAGCCCCTGCCTGAGCCCCTTACTGTGATGCTTGGCCTGGAATTAAGGTGCCCAGCCCTGTGCCTAATGGCTGAAGGCCCCAGCACGGAGATAGGGGGCTGGTAAAATGTGACAATCAGACCAAATACGTTTTTAACAAATAGATCTGAAGATAGGTCTGAAACAATAGGTCTAGAAATCATCCAGGAGAAGGCAGGCTTGTTTCAAGGCTTGGATTCATCTGGCCAATTTCCACCCAAGTGCCTGTAACTTGTGTTTCTTATTAGCTGGCTCAGAACTGTTGGATGCCTTGAGCTAATGGGAAACACTAGGTATGGAGACTTCAGTACAATTTGGGCAAACAAGTGGGACCCTACTCTGCAATTAAGCCCATCCATAGGGCTGCTCAAGGCTGGTTTGATCCTGGTCCAAGCTCACCTGCTATTTATAAAGAGATCTGGAGGAATGGGCTCCAAAACCCCTGCTTTTTCCCCCTGTGCAACTCATTTGTAATATATTAAACAGGAATAGTCTCTAGACTGCTGCAAGAGCTGCTTTCCAGTGTTCTTGCAGGTCAGATGGGGCTCCTTTTCTCAACAAACCTGACCATACTGGACTTAAGGATATTTGAGCCCATATCCAAACAATCTTCCAGAGCCATAGCATTTGTGCCATGCCTGACACAAACACTAAGCTCTAATACAGCTCTGTGGTGACAGCAGGGAAATCTGTGTTCCCCACTTCTCCCTTCTCCACAGCTCATCTCAAACCCTAGAGGATCAAAGGTTGCTGGTTTGGAAATGAGATTTAATAATTCCCGGGACATCATCTGTTGAATATGATTAAGAGGGATGGTCAGAAGCTGTTTCCTAATCTGGGCTGCTTTAATATGCCGGCCTTGTAAGCAGTCAGAAAAAATAACATAAAGAGATCCAGTTTTCTCTTGAGTTGCTCAAATTGTGTTAATGTGTCACGAACCATTACTTCTGTTACAAACTGCAACATTTAGTAACATGTAACCACTGTTTCTTTCCACGCCTTACTAGACTTTTAGTTTGTCTCCCATTTCTACTGTTTAATTACAGAAAGTGCCATTATAGCTCCTGATTCTCTGTTTAGCAACATACACTGAGTTAGGCTGTGAGGTGATCACACTGGACACGTGGCCATTTTTTGACTTATCTCAAGGTAGCAATGAACTGAAGGAGAAGACATTTGCTTTTAATGTACAAGTAGAAATTGCCCATAAAACCTGAATAGAGACAGAAGTCTTTCTGACAAGAGAAGGTAGCCATATGTGCTAAACAACACAAATTTAACAATATTTTATATATATGAGAGAATCATGAACTTGTATTAAACACACAATACTTCACTCTATTAACGGCAGAGTGGACAGCAAGCCTGGAAGAAAGCATTTTGTGCAAATGGAGAAGGAATGCATGCAGCCAGGACTCACTGGATCTCCAGATCCTGGTCAGTCCAGATGAGCTGACATGGCCTGGAAGATGTATGTTATTCTCCTAAGCAGGTTTTGCTACCTCTGGTAGGCAACTCTACATGACAAAATAGGCACAGACATATACAATGGTCTTGTTAAGTATGGCTAAAGACCAAAGTGTTGTCCTTACAGCTATGGATGTGTTTGTTACACTGCCTGTGTTAGTACCTGGTAGCTGGAACTTAGATAGTACCTGGTAGCTGGAACTTGGATAGAGTTACAGGGTGATAAGAAAGTTACTTCTTTCAGAATGGGTGTGTTTTAAATATCCCTGTTCCCCTAACAGCAAAGACAATTCTTACAGTGGCAGAACAGCCAACATCTCCTCTGAGCGGGCACTGCGACACCCAGGTTCCCAGAGAAATGAGGCTTTCCCTGTCAGGACTACCTCCCCAGCTCAGCTGAATTCCAAGTGCTTCACATTTCTCATTTCAGTCTCAATGCTGAGAACTGTCATGTCTTAATCTGCTAAAGCAAGAATGATTTTAATCTGTTGTCTTTTTGTTCTTGCAAGTTACTGGCAGAACGTACGAGTTCAACACACGGTCGGGGGCCCGGAGGTGGAAGAAGAGCAATGAGCCCCTACAGCCAGTGCTGGCTATGCAGGTGATGTCGAGTGCCACAGAAAACAGTGGCCAAGGATTGGATAGAGCAGAGGCATCAAGCAAAAGAGAGCCTTCAGAGAAGAGGAAAGAGCTGACTGCAGCAACAAAACCAGCTGCCAAGCCTTAGCAAGGCAATCAGAAACACCAGGCCCAGCTGGCTGAGATTGCAGAAGAAGAAAGAAGAGTCTGAGGATGTGGAGTTATTCTCACCAGCCCCTTAAGGCAGGAACTGACCTCCTCTCCCAAAATGAACTCTGTTTTGCTATCAAGCCAGAGTGCATGAGACTCCAAGGCACCTCCCAACTGACCACTGAGCTGAACAGCCAAAGAATTAGATGTGATTTTTCTCTCTCAGCTGTAAAACAAAAGGTGGCCACCAGGCCCAAAGGCAGGATGAATCTGGATGTACCTTTGGCAGGTGCATGTAAGAGGAGGAGAAAAGAAGAGGAAACAAAGCAGAGTCATGGACAGAAGCATTCATGCCCACTGCCTCCTACTAGTACTAGGGTAGTTTCCCCCTAGAAAGTCTGCACCTCTGGCAGACATGCCCACATCCTCTGACTGCCTTTGGGAATAGCAGCAGATACAGATGTGCTTTCTCAACAGTGAATGGGGTCCCTGCTGAGCAACCAAATGAGTGAAAAGCACATCAGGGTAGAAATGTTTGCTGGTAAAAGATAAAAATATTTTCTTTTCATTCAGTATTTTATTCCATTCCTTCCTTGCCCTCCCATCTTGCTGTAGAAAAGACCATGGCTTGAAAGCAGTTCTGGAGTTGAGAAAACACACAGCTTCTTGTAGTATCTCAGGCTGTCAACACTTTCAGCTTATTTATCTTTTGTAACACTAAGCATTCAACATCTTCACCTTTGGTATTTCCTCTGGCACATTTAATACTTTAAAGAATCAAGTGGAATATACTCAAAAGAATAATGACAGTAAACACATGGGGTGAAATAATCTTTTCTGAGTGTAAGCGTGTATAATGTAAGTGCTGTCTAAAAACCTGATATAAAACAAACAAACTCGCCAAGATGTTATAAAATTATTTTAATCTGAAGAAAAATAATTACAAATGATTACTTAATACTGCATGTCTTAACTTGTTTTCTTTCCTGATAGCAAAAAAAAGTTTTTTTGACAGTGAGGGATTGATATCAGGTGGCAAAGAAAATTTCAGTATAAGTTGAGCAGGGGCAGTCAAAGAAGATTTTATTTAGTCTCTCTCACATACATTGTTTTTGTCATACAATGAAGGACCTGGATGGAGAAATCCGCAGTAATTTCACCAAGGATCCTATACTTCACAAAAACACCTGTCATGGTGCTGTAACTTTTTACTGTGCTCCAAAGGAGTGGCTTGGCTTGGGAACAACTTCCCTAACAAATACAAATCATCCTCAGTCAAATGCTGTTTCATTGCACAATCAGAAACCCAGTGTGTAATGAACACCACAATGATACAGACAGGAAAGGGTGATTTATACTCTCTGAGCACGTTATCACTTTACTGTGTCCATGGCAGTTGTCATAACATTGTTTGACACTCCAGCACCAACAGGGGCAGCCACACATTCAGTGCTCCAACCCACCATTTTTTACATATTTTAGCTGTAAATACAGCACATTCAATGTCTATTCAGGTGGTTTTCCAGTGACATAAAGAAACTGCAGTTCCCTAGCACATTGTCCTAGCACTCTGACACCAAACCACCCATAGACATACCTGGCACCTCCAGACATTAAATTTTGTTACCTGAAAAAGTTAACTGCATTATTTTCATGATAGGGAGATACACAAGTTTCTGTATTTACTTTCCTGGATATTTCTCTAGGAGAGCTTCTTTGCTTCCTTGATTATTCTCATTCTACTCCAGTGATTAAGAGGTTTTTTTTTTTTTTTTTTAAGGGAAGGGAGAGACAAGCTGTAGTTTCAGCCAGGAAACTGGCAAAGAGGCAGATGAATACTCGTCTTTACTACTATTCCTGCTGCTGAGCTGCACAAACTTATTTCCTCCATTCTTATAGGAAAAACCCCAACAGCAGCATAACCCGGTATCACAGCAGGCTCTGAACTCCACGTGTGCAAACACAATGTCGTGGCCAACACTGCTGGTGTCATGGTCTCCCACAGCTGGGCAACAGCTGGGTGAAAAGCAACTGCTCTTGTAGTGGTGTTCTCATACTCTGGTCTCAGAACAACTGACAGCTGAACAAAGAGGAACCATGGATATAGGAGATGCCAGATTCAAGCACTGACACTGCCCAGAGTGCCTGCATCCAGCTGAGGTGGGTTTAGCTGGTGTACTCAGCATTTGGGGTTAGGGGGCAGGTTTAAGCAAGATGAAGCATCCTGTGAGTGCCATGCAACTCTCTGCATGAGGAAACAAGCGTGCTGACCACAAAGCACAGCTTCACCCTTCCTTATGCTTCCACACCTGAAATGCTGATCTCCAGCTCCAACTCATTTTTCATCTTGATCTTTCCTATAAAAGCTTATTTTGGACATGCATAGGACTACTTCCCTTGCTTAGCATCTACAAAATCAAGGAATAACAAGGTTTTATATGAGCATTAGCTTTATACTAAAGTGGCACCATTTTCCTATCAGCAGCCCCTACTACTATTGATGTTCCTCACTGTGAAGGAATCAAGAATGAATTCTTGGTCTCATTGAGCCAAAGCACATCCAATCATGTCTCTGGCTTGTCTTTGGTAGACAAGAGCAGACAAAGCAGAGAAGGTAGAACTGACTGACCCAGGTGTACGCTTGTTACTTATTGTATCAAATAATCTGTGAAAAGATACTTTGAATATAAAAGCAACATATATTTTTTTCATAAAATAGAGATATGCTAAATAAATAAATAAATAAATAAATAAAATATGCTGTGCAGTACAGCTTTAAATGTTAGAAACCTTCTAATTTTCAGGGGAGCTTTTGTGCATTTTTTATTCAGAAGTCTTTTGAGAACACAGAGTCAGTGTCTAGAACTGCCACTAGATGGACTGAGAGCAAAGATTAAGTGCAGCTCTACACAGTAAAAGCAATTGATTATTGGAACAATTAGCAAAGACGATGGGCCCTTTCCATCATTTGAAGCCTTCAAAAGTCAAGAACAGCTGCGGTGTGCTGTAGAAGGTCAGACTAGATGATGGGAACAGCCTCTTTAGTCTTCAACAGCTCTGTTAGTCTCTGTGAACACAGATACAAGGTGTGAACTTTGTTGCCATTTATTTTTGAGTGATGACACTGATAAGCTGAGACTAGAAGAGGAGGAAAGGCACCTGGTGGTTCAAGCAGACTGGCTGGGGACAACAGTTTCTGACCTACAGCTGCCAATACGATGTTATGCAATAATTTTATCTGAAGTCTACAAAAATCAGTGTGAGTTCTGCCACAGCTTTTGATTGCTGTGTCTCCACCTATTACACATCTCTGAAGAGCTTCCAGACCTGTGGATTGACATTGCTCTGAAAGTTTCAAGAGTGATTAGGAAAGGGCACAGGTCACTTTTCCTGACAGGCTCTAATTTCCCCAAGCAGTTTATGTGTGATCACGTTACTGGGGGTTTTGTGCTTTTCTTCAAAGGCTCTGCTTTCATGCTGGTGTTATAAATAGCACTTGCAATAAACATCAGAAGTCTCAGCTTCTGGCAATGTAACTTCATTTATGTCATCTATTCATTTATATCAATGTAACTTCATTTATATCAAGGAACATAAGAGCGCCGATACTGCATTTCTTCATGATCTGAAAGAGACCTACACATGAGAACAACTTCAGCTGCAGAGATGGAGAATATCTGCCCAGGAGGCTGCCACTTTGTGACTGCTCACTAGGAGCAGGAGATGGTGCTTGGATCCCCTCAGGGAAGGAGGGTCAGACAAGGGGAACAATCCTGCTCCTCCTAAGCAAAGAATCTGGCTGCTAGGTTATTTTATGAGAGCCAGATTGCAACACCATAATGTAACTAACATTTTAACAGCAAGCAGCCACAACTGCATATTGCACAAACCCCAGCTGGTTGGTTGTCTGACACCCCCAGCCACAAGAGGCCCTTTGCAGAGCTCCAGCTGAAAGGCTGAACACAGGCTCGGCCCCCACTGGGCTCCATTTGCACATGCCTTGTCTGAATGTGCAAGCTCCCTATGTTGTCACAGGGGAGAAAGAGGCACTGGGGGTAACTTATTAAAAAGCAGACATCTAGAATAGATCAGATGAACTGTGCCCCGAAAGCAGCTCTTTCTGGATGCCTAGATGAGATATCAATGCCTACAGACTACACATGAAGAGTCAGCTGAGTCCCAGCCCAGGTTGTTCAGGTGAGGGCAGGTCTGTGCCACTGCACCAGTGCCCAAGAAAGCTGAAAAACAGCATGGGGGTCAGCCAGGCTCTGCTGTGCCTGCTCAGATTCCAGGGGGAGATGGGGCATCACCCACACTTTGTCAGTGCTCCAAGGTCTGCTTTCTGGGACCTGTCTTGGGGTAATTCTGCATCTGGAAGCAGATGTCATGACATGTGCGTCAAAGCAGCCCAGTAGAAAAGCATGGAGATTAAAGAAGTCGAATACAAGCTTCAGCAAGTTTCTGCAGCAAGCTTGGTGTTATTGAGTGAGAGACACACTTGCAAACAAAACAGATCAATACATCTTACTCTGAATTGTATTCAAGAATGATACCACTCTGAAGTTCTTTGGTACCAAACTTCAGCTACTGTGGGTCAAGAGATGCCTGGGATTTGATTCTGGGGGAGGGTCCATGCTTAACTTCTGAAGCTTGAGAAGAGCAATTGGTAAATGACATGGGCAAGGCATGGCTTCGTCTAGCCCTGCAGTTGTGCTTCATTTTCGATTCCTGCCTGTGGGTACCAGCTGGGGCCATGCAGACTGGAGCAGCAGTTCTGTGTTTGCACAGGATTGGCCCCCCTGTGCCCAGCACTGCCTGCTGGGCAGCCATAACAGCCAGCTGCTTCCAAAGGGGCTGTGTGTATCCATGCACATGAACCTCACTCAGGGGGGGTTTGCAGGCTGGCTCCTGTCCATGGAGGCAGCAGGACTGGTGGGCCCACAAGCTGCTGTATCTGCACATTCAGCACAGCTCTGGATACAGCACCCAGTGAGGGAACAGGGTGGAAAAATAAGGAGCTGCTGGAGAGGGTCCAGCAAAGGGCAACAAAGACAATGAGGGGTCTGGAGCATCTCTCCTGTGAGGAGAGACTGCAGGAGCTGTGCCTGCTTCATTTAGAGAAGACTGAGAGGGGATCTCAACATAAATATCTCAGAGGCTGATGCCAAGAGGATGTGCCAGACTCTCTTCAGTGATGCCAGCAACAGGATGAGGAGCAAAGGCCATAAACAACCCAAAACCCCACAAGAAATTCCACCTCAACATTAGGAAGAACTTCTTTATGTTGAGGGTGGCAGAGCACTGGAACAGCTACCCAGGGAAGTCACGGAGTCTACCTCTCTAGAGACATTCAAAACCCACCCGGACACATTCCTGTGCAACCTGATTTTGGTGATCCTGCCTTGGCAAGGGGGTTGGACTATATGTTCTCCAAAAGTCCCAACGCTAATTATTCTGATTCTGTAACAACAGGAGGATGCCTGGGCCCTCAGGGAGAGGAGAAGCCCCAGCACCCCCTTCGCTGGCCTGGCCCCAGTTCACTCCAGCCATTTCTCCTTTCCTGCAGGTACTGAAAGCAGTGGCAGAGAAGGGCTCTGTGCCCTCCGGTCAGTGGCTGGTCAGCTGAAACTCTCCCCAGGCGCTGCTGGCAAAGAGGGAAGCAGGGGATGGGCAGCATTTGAGGCGGGGAAGCGGAGGCACGGCGTTCTCCCCACGGCAGCACGGCTGAGCTCCGAGCAGCCCCGCGGAGCCCGGCTCCTGCTGCCTGGGCTCTCCCTGCCCCAGGGGCGGCCCCGGCGCTGCCGCGGGGAGCAGCGACCCCAGCGCAGCGGGACCGGCGGCCCCGGGGCTCCTCTGGGGCTGCCCCGCACCCCGGCACCGGGCCCGAGCAGCGGAGGGGCGGCAGCTGTAGGGCCACTGAGAGAGGGCCAGGCAGAAAGACAAGCAAATCTAAGAGCGACGAGGAACAAGAGCCGGACGGTCAGGCACCATAGCAATGCAGGCGAATCCAGAGAGGGATGATCCCCTTACAGGATTTATCCGTTGCCGAGCACACTGGGTCACTCCAGGAACGATCAAATGACCTATTTTCTGTTTGCTTTGAGCGCTTCCCTTTGCCACACTGAACTGAACCTGTTCCTTGGTGTTTATCTAAGACAGAGGATGAGTGCTCCTGTACTTCATCACCTACTCTTTTGTATCTATGCAGACTGGATGCAACCTGCAGGCAGGGAAGCATGCTCTGGCAGTTCTCTGCACAGCCGTGGGCACCAAAGCGAGGAGGAACCATATTCAATCCATTTTCACACTGAATTTCTAAACGCTCCTCCCTGCAATACCCAGCCTGATCACATCTTCCCGCTTCATGCAAGCAGAATAACCACACTGACACCTAGAGAAGAGGCTGAGGTTTCTCTGTTAACTACCAGAGCACCAGGGCTAGGTGTCTAATACATTTACTCTGAAGTGTCCTTACAGATGTGAAAGCATGTAGCCTGTGGCAGAAGCACCTATGAGATTAGACAATCCCAAAAATTTAGGGGAAAAAAAAAAAGCAGTTTAGAAAAGTGAAGAATTCAAAGAGATCAAAATGGACCCTAATTTCTGCCAGTGACCTTCTGCCAAAGGGTATTTCCTGGTCACTATACCAAAATACAGCAGTATTTGCTTGCTACAAAATATTAAAAGGCAAGGACTAAAATCCAGATATGAAACCTCACCTATTCAGCTGCTACCCAGCTATAAAAGTGTCTGAAGAAGTTTGACACCTTGTTCTGTCAAGCACTACCCCAAAAGCCTCCCCAAATATCTGAACACTCCATTTGAGCTTGCCCAGGGTGATCAGAGTCCCACCAATGTCTAACAGCAGCATATCAAGCTCAGTGATACATAAACCTCAGTGAAGATTTTCCCAAACTACTTTGCCTGATGCCAGGACGCATTTTGGCATCCTACCAACCACACTGGTGCTGGAGGGGATGAGAGAGAAGAGGGAAGTGAGCAGAGCATTGGTGTAACTCTCTCTGTCTGTCTGCACAGGCTGGATGATGTCTGTGGGACAGCTGGCAGATAACCCACACCAATGCACCCTCCAGGACCAGCAGAGCTCCAGCTTGTACCTTATACCCTTTTGTCCCCTCCCCACCACTGCTGCACATGAAGTGAGGGAGCCAGCTTGGATGATCAACAAAGAACTAAAGTAACAGACATTTCAGGACAGAATTTCAGTGTTGTCCTGACACAGAAGTCAGGACAGGGATTTCCTCATGCACAGTCAGTATTGAATCAATACCACGCTCTTACATGCTCCTGAAGAGATCCTGCCCCATCACTGAACCAGAAGCCTTTTCCACAGAGTTAAAAGGGCACGAACTTACCCTCTTAACAAAATAAAGCTGCAGCCAGCCCCAGGGTGCCTCCAGCCAGAACTTGGCTGTAATCACTCTGCTGGCTCTTCTTGCATGAAAGAATCACTGTCCTTTCAGCTTTGTTAGCTGTAGGTCATGACAGGTGGTTGCAATTGTATGGTAGCTCAAGGAAATAATCCAGAAGGGACTGATCCTTTCTGGCCATATTGGGGCACCAGCACATATGCATGGCCAGTAAAAGTCCATCATTCCAGCCTGGAGGCCTATTGCACTTGCTGTAAATCCATACAAGTAACTTCCCAGTTCACAGAAAAATAAATTCATGGGCTCTTGAAGAAAAAAGAAGAGATCTTCCAAGTTTCCAGCACTCCTGCTCTACTTCCATCAAAAAACTGTTGAAAGCTCTGAAGTGCCCACACTGACCACATATTAAACCAGACAATCAGTACAGTTCAAAATTAAATTACTTCCTTGATTAAGAGCTTTCAGGGCCTCAGGACAAAAAGAAAATACAAGCCCTTTGGCTTTTTTACTTTAGCAAAGCATTTCTCAAATTCATTTCTTGGTCTATCTTCATTCTCGAGATGCTCTTCATGGAGCTGAATGCAAGAAGCATTCAGCTTTCCCCTGTGCCTGCCAGTCCTTTCTCATTACTTTTGATGCACAGTCTCTGTGGAAACTAAAGCTAAAAATAATCACTCTCATCTCCTCCACTAGCACATACTATTTTATTCTCTAACCATAATTGCTTGATCTACCTGCATTCATGATCTTCTTTCTAGGAAGAGACTTAACCAATATCATGCCAATTTCTGTACGAGTCCTCTGCAGGGGTACTGCTGGTGTTGTGCCTGGGATCATTGCTTGCACACTGTCATAAAGATGCCTTGCATCCACAGTCACTACTGGGAACCTCTGAAAACCCCAAATTCAGCTCTGAGCTGCTGCAGCTTAAAGAACTCTATCACCATTTTTGGTCTTTGGACTCATTATTAGAATATTGTGTCCTTTCCTCTCCTCTTCCGCTTCTGATCAGGGATCTTTTGTTTGCTGGTCAGCTCACAGTGAGATGTCCAGTTGAATTGCAGGCTGTTTCCATGGTGTAAACAGGACCTGTTCTAGGGCACATCATGCCAGTAAAGGGCCCAGAGCCAACACTGGCCCTTCTGAAGAGAGAGAAATCTGCCGATGCAATACTCCATTAAGTCCTTGGGTAAGAGTCAGTCAAATTCAGTCTCAAGACATCACAGCCTCCTTTTTCTGTGTGCAGACTAGGCTGGTACATGGTACCAGAAAAAGATTTTTTCATTAAATAACCAACATCTGTCTTTTACAGTTTGCCCAGTCTTTTGTTTCTTTGCTGGACAGTAATCTTTATGTCACTGCAGGCAGAGACCTTGACAAGCCACTAATGGCACCCAAATGCCAACTGAAAATCTGGGCAATATAAGAGAATCTACAAAAAAACACCCCCAAGATCTTCCATGCCACAGCCACCTCTCTGTGGAAGAAGAAGTGTGCCATTTCAGCTCATAGGATCAGGCACAATATAGAATAAGTGTTCTCTAGCTATTTTAGAGTGATTATGAAATGAAACCTGAGGATATAATTCCTGTATTACTGGGGCTGTTGAGGGAACAGCTAAAACATTTTGTTCTTCTAGAGCCAGTGTAAAAGCAGAAAATAATTCCTCTGATCTGAAAGCTGTTTAAAAAGAAAATACTACAAAACTTGAAAAGGAATACAGTCTGGAGGCTCATAAAAGTAATAGTGAAATATAGTATTTTCAATTCAGAAAAAGAGAAAGAAAAGCCACAGAAGCATAAAGCAGGAGAATCCAGCAGAAAGATTAGCATGCACAGTGCAGCCTTTCACCCCAGAGCAAAAGGAGAGCTCCAAGGGAATCTGATCATATTAAATGTGAAGCTAAAATTAGATGCTTGGAAAAGCAGATCAGGATGCAAAAATTAAAAATAGCTGCGGTATCTGCAGAAAGTAGTGGAGAATTAGATTTGAAGTCACCAGAGGAAGATGATTTAAGGGATGTTTTATATAAATGAGAAAATAAAAAGTAGCTAGGAAGATCAGCATGTATAACAACAGATAAATTACCATCCCAAGGCAGGAGGGCCACAGCACATAAAATGACTACTGCTTTACATGACAAGAAATAACCCAGGGGATTCAGCTGCTGATCTTAGACCACAGAAAGCAACAACTCTGGCCTTGAGTGCAGGCTACTTCAAACTTCAAATTAAATTGAAACAAAACAGGTGAATTGATTAAAGCTTGTGCTAATACCAGTTTTTACTCAGACTGTGATCAAGTATCAGCCTACAGCCTTCTCCATGACTGCATTAAGACAAATGGCTGCACAGACAGGTAAGGAGAAAATGCAGCTGGCAGTGATAACAAAGTCACAAGCCAAGAAAAGACAGAGCATGTTTTACGAATAAATGAGGAGTTGCTCAATTGTTGACAGGACGTAGTAGCAAGTACAAACCACCCTTTGCTGAGAGGGCACAGGTACCTGCAAGCAGCAGGTACAATCTCCTGGCAGCAACAGCAACCAATCAGATTCCATAGGCCTGATGGGTTATGAAAACCAGCTGTCAAATACACCCTTACTATTTGCAACAAATGCTGATGTAGCAGCATGAGAGGAAACCTACTTAGGGAGCTAGAACACTCTTGCTGAGTATTATGGGTTTGGTTCAGGAGGTAAGGGGAAAAAAAGAAAAAGCCTGAGGGAGCATTCCAGTGTCAGCCAAGCAGAACCCACAGTGAAACATTAACTAAAAACATGGAGAGCAGAGAATAAGATCTGGCAGAGGCAGATTTCCTCAAGAAAAGAATGGAAGAAAAACATTGTCAGGGTTAGCACGTATTTCCCTAACCCCTGGAGTGCCTGTCCTGAAATAAAGGGTAAAACCTTTGACTGTGTCCATACGGGCACAATTTTTAGGATGGCACAACACAGCTCTATCTTTCTATCTTCCTAACTCAGGATGAAGAATGAAATATCCAGGCAAGAAGAGTGCTACTGAGTACAGGAAAACTTTTGGAAGTCGCAACTGAAAGTTAAGAGGAAAAGTTGTAAAAACACAAGGCTGAAATTTTAATTTATTTTCTGTTCTAAACACATAATGTCTGTAGGAAAGCAGTGTTCATAAGGATACACCTGGATTCACTTGACAGAAGGGAATTCCTCATTTGAGTCAGTCTAAATGCAGCTCTGGAGCATAGCTAATATACAAGGCCTGGAACTTAAACTTGAAGAAAGCTCCCTCATTCCCTAATATTTAAGGGATGGGGGTGCACTCCTATCCTGTCCCATTCTTTTGACTAATTAATTATTCAGCTCAGTATTTCAAGGTGATTAAGCAGCAAAATCTGGCTTCTGACTCTGGTGTCTGTGACAACAATTTTGCTTTAGGCAATACAGCAAATCTGTTAGGAATGAACACACACTAAATACTCCCACAAGAATAAAAGTAGATGATCCAGAATATTTGATGTGCTGTCATGACTTGCTGGAGTGGGGCCTTTGTGGAAGCATGAGGGACTATGTCCACACAGTTTCCAAGAGTGAGGTACCCCCCCAGCTCCCCAGGAGTTTGCAGAAGGGCAGGCAACCAAACAGCACAGAGCAGCACAGCCCCAACTTTATGTGCTGCTCAGTTCCAGACAATAGGGAAAAATAAACAGGCTGCAGCTACCCTGTGTGCATGAGCAGGTGATGAACCCACAGTCTCACAGCTCTTCACACCAAGGTGGCATCTGTCTTCTTTCTCACCTTCAGAGACAACTCCACACCCATGTCTTCCACTGCAAGTGTGCAGCAGAGCCAGAGCCTTAAGGAATCCACCACGCATCACAAGGCACTGTTTGGCTCCAGTACACTCAATTCTAGCAATGGTGCTGGCCTGCCAGCTGGTGTTCCAGTGTCCCAGCCCCAGCCTGTGCTGCAGATGGGTTTGCTTGCTGAGGTGACAAGGCCAAAGTGGTACAGACCCCAGAGTGATTCCATTCTGCACTACTGGCACTGGCTCTTGGGGATTTCATATCATCAGATCTCTCTTGGATTTAATCTCCTGCTTTTCCTGCAGGCTGGTGGCAAAGCTCTCAGCCAACACTGACACCATGCCAGCTCCCATGTTAGGGACTCTCCTGGGAGTTAGCACATGCAGAATATGCACTTCCCAGCATTGTCACAGAGGCCTGATCCTCAAATCACTGGTCACAGCAGCCTAAATCACAATGTACTTGCTTCCTTAAACACCTCCTTATGTTAATGGATTCTATTATTCACTAAGGAGCTCTCTATAGTTGCCCCATACTGACCCCTCAGCTTTATTTTCCTTCACCATCACCTTACAGCCTTTCTTCCCACTGTGGGTTTCTGATCAAAATCCCCCTCTCTAGCATCACACCAGGGATCATACAGCACTTGATTTGCTAGGGCTGCATAACTATAGCCTGCTACCAGAATAATTCCTGCAGTATGAGAGGATTTTTATGAGCTTGCTCCACTGATGGCTGCAAGTAAAATTGCTGCCAGCTGAGGATTACTAACCTGTAGAGAGCTGGCAGAGATCCAGGCCCTTTGTTCCCTCAGTACAGAGGGATCAAGCACACAGAGTGTTGCTTGATCCTGATAGCAGTGGTGATTCTTGTGCAGTCAAGATAAAGCTGGCAAATCAGATAGTCATCCCCCTCCATGAGTAAATAAGACACTGAATGTTTTGGTGCTGCCAGCACAAATATGATGTTAATTCAAAGGCAAGGACTACTTAGCTTAGCCCTTTTTGGGTGTCCAGGGTAAATGAGAGCAGCTGCTTGCTCCTGCTGCATGATGCTTTCCATTTCACCTCAGCTGCAGGACTCGAGCAGCCATCAAAGCCTGCAGTATTCTGCATCAGTCCCTCCCCCCTACAAAGGGAAACAAGCTTTATCCTAATGAGCCACAAGTACAAAGGGGTTACCTTTCCTTTTTTAAAATCTTGCTTGCTGTGGACTACATATCACACTTACCTTGGCCTGTTAACGCAACCTGGCTCTGCATTTAGCTCTGTAGAACAGACACACATGCAGCCTGAATTTCTACAAAACACAATCCCTTATTTGTGAATCTCTATTTTACCAGCTATAGCCCTGCCTGTCATGTTCCATCTCCTTGTCTTTTGAAGGAAAGCACTCTGGGGACGGGACATACCTGTTTCTTCTACAAAAAGCATAAGGGTAAGTTTCAGCCTTAAGGAAACATGGGATGTCTTCTTGAGTGGGTATGAAATTCAAGATTTTGTTGAAACAACCAGTGTGCTAATCTTTACAACTCTGTTTCACTTGTTGGCTGGACCTCAGCCATCAATAAGGCCTACATTGATCTAATCATTGCTGCTCTCATGTGTGCAAAATACTCACTATTACCATTTCATAACTAGGCCATGCCAATAACTAACAGGTCTGTTTGTGACAAAGTAGACAAGCACATACAGGAATAGACAGAACATAGTTCTGCTGAAAATATTAAATATCAATAAGAAAATATTTTAGCCACATCATATGTAACCTTAAATCCCAAAGACTGAAAAACCTAATTAATGTATAATTGCCATATTTTTTCTTAGACAATATGAAAATAAGCATTTTAGATTTTAGGATGAAATATGTATTTTTAAATAAATGAACCTGCACAGTGATGCAAACAAGTGAAAATTGCACTTATTACCTCTTCCAAAAGGCACTTCAAATGAAATTCTGGGTAATTACAAGTAATAAAAGCCCCTACTCTGAACTGGCAGAAAAGTGCTGAGAATCACTGGGCAGCAGGAGCCTGCAGGCTATATGTAGTCCTAGCTGTAGGATATGTAGTCCTCTTTACAAAAAACCCACAGGGCCCCAGGGTAAAAGCCCTCCTGCAGAACAAGTAACTCCTCCAGCCAACACGGGCAGCCATGGCTGAAGCCACATCCCAGAAGCTACAAAGCCAATGCTTTTGCATCCACTGCCACAGCAGTAAGGACCCAAGGCACGTTCTTTCAGCAGCAGTCATACTGACTTTATTAAACTCTTTGAGACTACAGTTTACTATCAGAAGGTCAATAACTCTGGCACACCAAACTATTACAATTTGTGTTATATACACACACTATTATGTCTATTTTCATCACCAGCAGTTAAAAAACCCCCAAAATAACCAAGTAGCTCTTGTATTAGGTTTGTCAAAACATTTGTTCTGGTCAATTCCCAGGGAGTCAGACACCTTAATAAAGAAGTCCACATGAGAAGACCCAAATATTGAAGTTCCCAACGAATGAGCTGAACAACATCAATGAAGAATTTGTCATACTTAAACATCTCCCCTTATGTCCTTTCACACACAACCTTTGCTCATGCACCTCAAAAATAACAAAAGCGTAAGCAGTAGCACAATATATCAACTTTGATTTCTACTGTATTTGTGTTTTGGGCCATACTTTATTTTTCTTCTCTTCCTCATGTTCTTCAAGTGTTTAAATCATTTATTTCTCCCATATACAAGCTCTCATATTAGTGAGGCTAGAAGCTATGAACTCATTCAACAAGTTTCCTTGTTCAGAGATTGTCCCAAGCCATTAAACAGTAACAACATATTAAACATTGAAGTAATGTCCTTCCTGACAGGCCCAGCAGCAGATCTGAAAGGATTATCTGGAAACCTACACATCTTGGCTGTAACTTTGACAGAGCTACAAATTCTACCCAGGTGACTTTTGCAAGGTATCAGTGATAGGAGGAAACGAGTGAATTTACTTTCCATTTTTCAGAACTAAACATTTTGCGGTAATAGCCCAGATACAGTTGCTTCTCAGGCATCCATCCTATAAGGCTAATTTAAGAACCAGAAAGGGCAAGCAGCCAGATAACCTCTTCATTTCACTCTTCAGAAACCGTAATATAATGCTGCACAGCCTTGAAAGACACAATATATTTCATGATAATTAAACAATTCAGCTGGAGTACCCAAGACCTTATGTTAAACCATAGTACAAAATAGAAGCTTGTATTAATTAGCAGTTATTATTGAAATGAATCTAATGGTTCCATACTCTTGGTAGTGTGATGTGAAAGTGGAAGCACTTCAAAATATCAACTTGTTTTTATACCCCTTCAGTTGGACTTTCAGAAATTCTGTTCCATTGGCTGTGCAAGTTGGTGTCCTTGTATACAATCCAAACATTTACTGCCCATAAAACCATATTAACCAAGCCAAACACCTGTAGAGTAAAGAAAAAAAGGGCAGGAAAAAGGTAATATTAAATTCATTGTGTTTGATTTGGTTTTGTTTTTCTTTTCTTAAAAGAAGCCAAAGTGTCTCTCCAAGGCAAACCAGAAGCAAGCACTATGTTTTGCACCCCTTTAATTTGGAGAAGATATTCCCACACTCTTCAGAGTAATATAAGATATTTTAGCTATTTGCCAGAGTTCTTTGTAGACCAGATAGTCAAACTTACTCTATACTTTGCACAGAATTAGACAATTCTTTTCAGTCACTGAGCACCTCCCCATATGCACTCCCAGACCAAATGGCTAATTATTATTGGGCCAATGAACAATAGTTTTGAAAAGCAGGATTCACTAGGAAGATCATACAATAAGCCTAATTTGCCTTGCTATGAAATGCTCTTTGTATGAACATGAGCTTCATACCATTATGTTACAAGGAACCTCAATTTGATGTGTAAAAATGCTCATAGTTGAGTAAAAAGCTAGGTTCAGCACCAGGACAGAATTTCCTCCTTACTTATATCAGTCACCAAACCACTTGGGTGGCTCAGTAAGATATTTTAAATTGCTCTTGGCTAAAGGCATAAATAGACACCCAAATGCATCTGGAAATGCTGCATGTAACAGTTCTAGTGGTACATCCTGCAAGTTGTTTCTCTTTATTTTCTTTAGAAGAGAACTTGTTTCCTCCAAGAAATTTGCTCAGTGTTTTACCACAGTATTAATGGACCTGAATGACAAATAATCCATAAAGAAATCTTAACACAGAGCAAAACATGCAATCAGTAGAACCTGGATTCTCAAGGTACCCTTTGTTGTTTCCCAACACATTCATTGTACCCAAATGGTGGAAGGCATACATACCACAGACACATTCAGAACTCCCATGCTGGTCACAGAAAGGAAATGGCAAGTTGTTCCTGGTGCTTTGCAAGATTCAATTCCTGGAATAATGCTGGCTCCTGTAGACACCTTGATATCAGCAAGTGCCTTTGCCCAAACAAAAGTACTGACCAGCCACAGAAAAGCTGTCAAGACACTGATTGCCAAGTCCTACACAAGAGAAATACTCATTATTAGGTTAAAAAAGTGCAGTTTTATACATGAGAGCAAGGCAGAGACAGTATCAATTATATCACCAAGATAACTGCATCAATATTAAGGATCATAAGCAAATTTAGTCATTAATAATGTTATAGTTACAACTCAGTGTTGATAACCAGCTACAAAACTATATGTGTGTGCTTGATAGATGCAAAAGACAATCTTAACCTAAGAAAACTTTATAAAATCAGATGCCTAGCATCTATTTTATGAGAATTTGAGCCAAAGTTAAGTAAAGTGAGGGTGATGAGAGAAGGGCAGAGGATTTAAATCTGGATGGCCAATAGGTTAAAATTTGGCTTGAAAGGTAGTAAGTCCATTTTTAAGCATGTTATGAAATCCATCATTCAGAGCTTCAATATTGAAGGTGACTAAAATTCACAAAGTAATTATTTCCTCTGCCAATTGCAGCAGGTGCTCTATACAGAGAAAATTTTCAGATTAACAGAAGAGGTCCCACCCATGGAACAACTGTACACTCAAATGCATGATACAAAAGAATAGTTGTGGTACAGGTACTGCTCACCTGAAAAAGTGAAAGTTCATTCCACTCCTTCAATAACTGCCTAAGGTGTATGCCATGGATGGCCAAAGGCTTTGGGTCCCTTTTTCTGCTTGAATGCTGTAGGGACCGGTCTGAGATACTTGTGTTCACACTCCATTCAACTTTTATAACTACCAATTTTTCTTGCATTAGCAATATTTCTCATCTCTTTGTAGCTTCAAAGTCAAAGTGTTAAAATATCTTAGTATTACTTACAGTTAGTGGAAACTTGTTATTTTGCTGATACACATGGCTACATCCAATATATACCACAAGGGCAGTAATACAGTAGAGGAACACCAATGCTGCCAGTGTAACAAAGAACTGTGCAGAAGAGGAGAAGTTGCCCACGAGGTAGACATCAGTCCAAGTACCACCACAGCCTTTTGGGTCTGGTGCACTAAATACAACAGTATTCAACCTGTGGAAATTATATCCATGTGGTTAGAGCTTGCTATACAATGGGAGCTTCATATAATTATACTTCCTGCTTCACAGCAACAGTGCTTCAGCATTCTGATGGTATAAGTTTATGGAGAAGAATACTAACCTCATTTTTAGAGCATCTGAACAAGAAATTCCCAATTTGAAAGTAGATTTAACAACATTACTTGATAGACTGGTAGTTAAATAAGGTGATCAGGACTTAAAAGGCATTATAGCTACAAAACCCACAAGCACTGAAGCTGAATAAATAAAGCTGTGTGACTAGCACTGATCACTCTGTGACCAACACAGGATTATTTCAGATCCCCACGCTCCACTCCAAATGCTGTTACAATGTTGGGTTTGTGACCAAATTCTGTACTATTGTAATGGTTTTTACTGGCTGAATCAATTCCTATATTTATTTGTGTTATTATGTTTTTTGAACACATATGGAATACCAACTCTGCACTCATGGCAGTTGTGCAGCTGCAAGAGCAAAGAGGAAACCTTCCTCCTCCTGCCCCGGGAAAGGAACTTGTCTCTACAAGAACACTACAATGAAGTATTTAGGTTTTTTGTGCCCAACATCTTCACCAAAATAGTGCTAGAATAAACTGAAAAGAATTTTTTATTCCGTCTTTGAACAAAAATAGGTTAATGACACATTCAAAATAATCTTATCTGAAACTCCAAAGCAGCTACAAATCGATGAAGAATTAGGCTGTTAAAATGGATTTTGTTTTTTGGCTTACTAATTACTATTCATAGCATTCATGCCCTGCTAGACTGGAGCTTAAGATAGAGTCATATGGAGCATAATAGCCTACTGCCATTTTTACCTACTTCTTTCTGTAGGGCAGCAACAACTACAGTGCTTTGAATGATTACAACTAAATATTTTTAATTGCTGCTACAGAGCAAGCCAGAAATTTCACATCTTCACTTATACAGTAAGCACATATTCATAAGGAGGCAGATAGGGAAAAGGAGAATAAGAAATAATAACTTAAGAGCTAATGCTCACCTGAATGGATAAGCAAAAGCAGCTGTAATTGTTTTGTTTACCACACCTTGGCAGGAAACAAGAAGAGTAGTTTCACCTTGAAAGCCTCCACATGTGGCAAAAGCAAAGATGGCAAGAAGCTATAGGAATTGATATATAGACACATTAGTGCACACCACTAGAGCTCAAAGGAAGCAAACTCAACATTTAGCTAAATACAAGAAACAGCAACAAGCTTAGCAAAGCTGAAACATGATGTCAAGGAGAAAATGCTAAGTTTCTAAAATCCAAAAGCATAAGCAA
Organism: Acrocephalus scirpaceus scirpaceus; assembly: GCA_910950805.1. Lineage (NCBI taxonomy): Eukaryota > Metazoa > Chordata > Aves > Passeriformes > Sylviidae > Acrocephalus > Acrocephalus scirpaceus. The sequence goes on from OU383777.1 coordinate 13,594,870, forward strand.
CACTGCTAACCAAAGCCCATTTCAGTTTATTTTATATTCAGTTGCATAGAAAATTTTTTGGGGTTTGTATTTTGTTTGGTTTTTTAATATGCTAACAGCCAGCATAGTATTTCTTGCAGCTGGTAAAGGAAATATTTTTACAAGTTTTACATATCCACAACTAAAAATTCAGATAGCTAGAAAGTACATGCTCAGAGTATTACACATCAGCTTGACTCTCTAAATAGCTCTTATTTTCCCTTTTTTCACTATACAGACCCTAAACCCCCAATCATTAGAACACAAAACACACAGCAGCACAAACTGCTGTAACACACTTATAATGAACACATCAAGTTTATGCATCTGCAGTCCAAGGGCATGGCTGAGAGCAGCCCAGTGTTGGGCACCCAGCACCAGCAATCTGGGGCAGGGTCTGTCAGTCCAGTGGCTCACACCTCCCCAGGGGTACCCAGCCCAGGCATAGGAGCAAAGCCAAGCCTGGGGCAGCAAAGGAAACAGCCCCCACCAGCTCCACTCACCCATTCAAGGACCTTAACAAAGCCCAAAGGCTCCAGGAGCACGCTGAAGTCCATGCTCAAGCCCACCATGAAGGGAGAGACCAAGGCAGGCAGCAGAAACCAGGGCCACCAGCAGCCAGCTGCTGCAGCATCCCCGGCACCTCCCTATACGAGCACCCCTTGCCACACCCCCTCACCTGGAGATGGGACCCACCCACAGATCCTCAGCTGGGGCTCTTCAGCCTCAGGCCTTGGCTGGGGGCTGCAGAAACGGTGCAGTGGCTGTCACAAGGGGGAACAGCAATGGCCATTTTTGTATTGAGGCAGCAGTGACTTCTTCCTCTCCCCCTTCCTCAGCCCCTTCCTCTTCCTCTCCCCCCACCCAGCACACTCTGAACAGTCATATGTGCTGTACCTTGAGCTTGATTATTTGATGGCAAACAAGGCACAGGCACCTGACAATTCATGTGCTTGCCAAAATCTTATTGACTACCTTTGACTATTTAAGTTTTAATTGTTTTCTGTGGCTCACTTTGTTGCTGATATGTTAATCATCAGTAAAAGTGAAGAGCTAAAATTCACACTGAAGAAGGTTTGAGGACTGTCAGAGGGGCTGCCCTCTTCCCTCTTCCCCGGCAGAGACCATGGATAGCCAAGGTGGCCTTGGGCACAGCACTCACTGCCACAGTTTCCTGGCTCTGATTCAAGATCCTGTAGGATCTTCTGGGATTGCTGGGGGCCTGTGAGGAACATCAGGGTGTCTGGTGCTGCTCTTGGGAAGGGGTGGCTATGGGAAGCTGTGGCTGGTTCTCTCAGGATCCCCCTGATCTGGCAGCTAATAGCAAGATCTGCAAGCAGATCCCAGATCCTGGCCAAAGGTCCTGGGTCCCAGCTGAGCCCTATTATTGCTGCCAGGCAGCCATGAAGAAGGTGCTGAGGAGATGCCAATGGAAGCTTTGAGTTCAGCTCCTGGATGTAGTTAGGGTGTGCAGGAACTTGTGCCAAAGGGGGCCAGCAGCCTCCCCAGGGCAGCAGATGTGTGCTCAGCTGTGGTGGTGGTGGGGTGCTGAGGGTCTCAGTCCCAGCACTGCTGGGGTCAGCTCTCCCTTGGCTCAGATGGAATTGCTGAGGGGGTTGCAGCTCTCCAGTGCTGGGGCTGACAAGCTGAGGTGCTGCATGGACCTGATAGTGACAGGTAAGGAAGGACTGCTCAGGGCTGTGGAGGCTGGGGGCTTGACTGAGTTTGCTCTGTAGCAGATGTTCTTGCTGTGAATAAGTCATGGGAGGCCAGGCAAGGGGGGGAATACAGGAGGAAGCTTCCAGGCTTCCAGTGAGAATGGTAACAAAGCCAGTGTTCAGCTGGCCTGGGGCTGCACTGCTGCAAACTGTCTGAATGGCTACAGGGTCTGCCATTCTCACACAATTCAAGGAGAACTTTTGACCCCAGTTTTCTGTGCAATGACCAAGAGAGGTGCTGACATCTGCCTGCTGCTACAGATCCTGGACAGGGTCCAAGTTTAAGCCACAAAAAGGATGGCTCTTTCCCTCCTTTTGCTGCTTTGTTAAATAGTACATAAATCTCACAGAAAATCCACCATGATCCAGACAAGCAGTGCTGAGGGTTCAAGCCACCTTGGTAAGCTTCGTTGCCTGGATAGCCAGTGCCTTAAAGGGGTAAAACATGAGTATAAAACCAGGGACAGACTACTATTTGCTCATCTTCTTGACATCCTCCATGCCAAAGAAAATCTGTTCCATATACAAGTGACATACACAAGCTCAGTTCAGCCTAAATAAACCAAGTAACTCCCTGACATCTCATCCAATATGCCTCTGTAAATTTTATGTCTTCCTTCTTCTGCATATTCTACTTAAACTCTATAAGCAACATATCTCCCTAAAAATACATACAGACATAGGTTTGATTACTCTGCTTTTCCACTTGTCAGTTAAAACCATTTAATTATTTAAAGCATTTTTCAAAAAGGCTCTCAGTCCTGATTTCTAGGCTTTTTCTTCCTCAAGCCTTCTCAGGTGTCAGATGTCCAGTATGGATATACTCTGAACCATATAGAATGTTCTACTGGGCTTGTTAATTCAAAATTGGAAAAGGTTCTTAATTTTTCACTCCATGTAACTTATCTTTCCCCTGAGTTTAAAAGTATTTTGGAACATTTCTGCTTGTGGATTTCATTCCAAAGTGATACCAAACATTTTAAATTACAGGTCGTCCTTCCAAATGGCTAATTTCATAGCCTGAAACCAAAAACCAATTCTGGATCGAATCTCTGCAAGGAAAAGTTTAAGCAGAAAGACTCTCTATTTGTAAGGAGGAGAAGAAGTTCACTACAAAAAAAAAAAAAAAAAAAAAAAAAAGAAAAAAAAAAAAAAGAAAAAAAAAAAAAGAAAAAAGATTAAGAAGAAACAGGCAGTCAGGCAGTGTTGCATTCTGTATTTGGGAAAAAGCAGGACAAGTATTAATATGCTAATCATGTAATAAATCCTTTCCACTCCGGCAGGGCTCAGGGGAGTGCTGAGTCACATCTGCTAAAGCTTTTATATCAATTGTCAATACCCAGGAACCCCAGTTTGGACAAGGCTGATAAAGGAGTTCTCTCAGTATGGACAATGATTGCCGGTCGTCTCTGAAACACTGAGATCCAGATGTCTGACTGCTATGGCAGTACAGGCCTATCCATTTATCTCTGCTCCTAAGAAAAGAGATAGGGTGAGTGGTGCAGAATCTCTTGATGGAGAATTAAATTAGAACAATACAGTTAATGTCAAGCTGCACGGTCATTTGGGAATCAGTTTGTGCCGATTAGCCAACACTTAAGCTGATCAAAAGACTGGGCTGATAATATTTGACATTGTAACATAGTTTCAGGTTCTGTGAGGTATTTGGCCTGGTATTTGATGACTCTAGAAGGATATAAAAGTCATGTAATGACTGATTTAATTAGAAACTACCTGACTGCTCTTTAACTGAAAATCAATATTAGTGAAATACGGAGTCTCATCCCGTGGAGGTTAAAAAAAGGACAAAACCTGTGGCATCTATGTCTCTGGTCTCATGGTGTCTGACAAAGTTCTGGCAGAGACCAGTGGGATTCCTGCCTGTCCCAGAGACGTGTGTACAACAGATATAGCAAACAGTTTGTGCCCCCAAGTGAGGAGAGAGGGGGCTTCCTCTGAAGCACTGTGCAACAGTCTCATTTACTAATGCCTGTGAAAGATTAATTCAAACTACCTGGATGATTAAGAGTCACAGAGAGCTCATTTCCTAAGACTGAAAGGACTTGAGCGGCTTAGCAAAATGAAGGGTAACTAACAGGTATTACTGCTGGCTTGAACTGTGCAAGGGAATAGACACAGGGAAGGCAGAGATTTATACTAAGAGACAGTTTTACCAAAAGGATTCTGCATGTAATCAAAGAATATAATTTATATTGAATATAAAGTGTGAAATACTGAAAATATCTTCCAACAGGAGACATACACTGGAAGTTGTTTTATAGAGAGTTCAGAATATTTGCAATATTGTTGTTTGTGATAGCAGTGGAAAAAAACCTTGATGGTTCATGGTGTTCTTTGCCCATTCAATCCACTACACAGTCTAAACAAGGATTAATTCAGGGAAGTCCTGAGCTCTGTGTTTACAGATAAAGCAAGAGTGGGTGATTAACTTAATACTACCTGTCAGGGGAGGAACCATTGCCCAGGACTTCGCTGTCTACAGCACTGTCAATTCAGCAGGGTTGGAAACACCAGGTGAAGAAAGTGCTTTTCTTTCTCCCATGGTAAATAAAGCTTACTTGCCACATAACTGTCTGCAGATAGTTCCTTGTCATGTAATGATCTGCAATTTGTTAGTAGCTTGGATGTTTTCAAGTATCTGCATAATTCTATTTGCTTGTGCACTCTGATGCTTTAAATCTTTCCTCTTTAGACCTGTAAGTATAGTTATTATTCTGTTAATTTCTCATTGGCTCTCTAATAACAACATTAAGTTAGATTGTTCCTTTTCCCTGACTTCTGTAGCACACCTCTCCTTTTTCTCCAAGACTTTGGAAATCACTGTTTAATGTATTTGATCTTTGCTCAAAGTCCTTGAGACATATTTCATATTTCACCTCATGTGCCAGTCATCTTTCATATGAAACAGATTTTAAGTTCTGTGGCTAATACAAGTTAGATTTTACAAGATATTGTATGATCAAAAAAAATAGTCATTTTAAACGGTCTCTTTTTCATTTACTCATAGCAGCTTAGTTATTTCTGAACTATTACTGGTATCCTTGCTGCCTTGAATTTAAATTTTCTACTACTGCGTGTGTAAAAATTCTTGTTATTCTCCTGAACACCTGTAGAAGCCAGCGAAGAGCAGTTGATCGTGTGCCCTACCTCCCACAGTTCTGTGCACTTTTCCAAAGGGCAAGAGGAAACACAGCCCTGCCCAGAGAGACAGTGGCTCGTCTGGCAGATGATTCTGGGCAGAAGTTTCTTATAGCTGCTCTTGCCTCCCAGGCAATGCGATTTACACATGGGATCACAGTTTACAGACGAATCCTGTGGCTTAATTTCCATAGTTCATCACTCTTTAGGAGTTAGTTGGGTACTAGGGGACCTCCCCTGTACAATATGCTGATGTGTGCCTTGTTCTCTAAGCACTCCTTCGAAAATCGTCGCTGAAGACAGAGTTCTAGAAGATATCAGTTAGTTGTAAAGGACAAAGAATGGGATGTAGGCAGTTGGAATAAAAATTCTAAGTTGTACTGTAGGGTTATGAATCTTCAGGCAGGATTGATTCAGCTGCTTTTTGGACGGGTTTGTCTGGGCATGCGGGGCGTCTGCAGGATGGTGTGGAGTCCTGTTCTACCATCTAGTGGCTTGTTGAGACAATGCACACGGTGGAAATGGCCCATTTTCGGAATAAGGAGGTATTTATTAATTTATTAAATTATTACCAGTTTATGTTTGTCATCTCTAAAGCCCAGCAGAATTTCCTGGATGAAGGGAAGCCATTAAAAGTGCCGGGGATGCTGATTTCCACCCCGTGGGAAGGGGATAGAAAACATTCTCTGCTGCAGCCAGACCACTCAAGTTTGGTGTGGATCAGCAGCTGCAGCATCTCTGAATATACACTGGTGTCACTGTACTTAGTCCTGCACGGGATCTGTACCTTTACTATTAAATTACTTTTTGATTAATCTAGAAATCAGAAAAGCCCTTCCCCTTTCCCTTCTCTTCATTTCTAGACAGTAATCTCTGAGAACTAATCTAGTAAATGAGGTTTTGACCATATCATGCTACATTAGGCAATATCTGCCCCCATGCCTCAGCCTACCCCTGGGTTTTGTGGTGTTTTGTGTGTTGCTTGGTTGGCACTGACAGCTAAATAAACATGTTCTGCCCATGGCTGCACTCTTTTCTCTAGGTTATACTGTCACCCATTTGAACTGATCAGGACAAAAAATCCATAAATAGTGGTTTTTTGGTACCAAATGGATGCAAAAAACCCTTGTGCATGCGCAAAACAGGAGGTGTTTTGAGGGAACACCCCAGGAGTGTCTGAATACAAAGAGTAGAATTCTGCTCCCAGCAGAAAATGCAGGGAAGGACAAAATGCCTTTGAAGCTCCCAAATGTATCAAATTGGACTCCTGAACTGGACTCAAGATCAGCTCAGGGTCTGCTATAGCACACTGACTCTCAGCACTAAAGAAGCTTTAAAATGTGCCCATCTATTTGATGGATGGATGGATAAAACACAGCATCCACTCTTGCTGAACTACTGCTGCTATGCTCCTGCGCAGCTAATGCTGCTATAAAATTGTTTACATTTTTAACCAAATCTCATTAGAAGTTTATGCATAATTAATTATACAGCTAAGCTGAACGCATTACTCCTTTTTCTTTCTTTGTTTTTCTTGAAAGTTCCCGATTTCCCAACTGTTGACAAAGTATGTGCTAATGACACCATTATGAAGTTCTGTTGTTTACTGTTTTCTTCAACAAGTAGTAATTTTATTGACTTTGGCAGAGACATTGGTGTTTTGCATGATTTCAATAGATTTTGTTACACAGAGGCATAATATAAACCAAGATGTTCCAGAATAAACAGGACTATTACTACCAGATGGAAATAGTCATGAAGCATTATCTGACTTGAAAAAGCAAAAATATTTTAGGAAAAACATTCTAGGAGTCAGCTTAATCATTTTGAAAACAACATCTAAGTCTAAAGTGCTGTTTTTGGAGAAAACAATGGAAGGATATAAATAGTAATTATTTCAGATCTTGCTACTTTATCGTCTATGCACATACTTAGAATATGTGAGTCTTTAAAAGACTTGCCAACACACTTGAGTTAGTGTTGTAATTTGAATCTGAAATGAGGTATTTCTGATTATAACACCAATCAAGGCAACTAAAACTCAGAAGATAGTCTGGCAGCGAATTTATTGAACTTAGAGACAGGAGATATTGGCTGACCTTATTTGTAAAGCTGGTCAAATGATTAATTGTGATTTTCAGATGAATTTGAAATTTATCCTGGTAACAATAGCTTATGCAATCAGTGGATAACGAGCCCTGGCAAATAACAGATTTATAACTCAAACCCAGGTCATGGACAAGAGGCCAGAAAATAAAAATTAATCTCTTTAACAGTACAAGTATTTCTTATTCTAAATGGTGAGAAAGGAAGTCTGTGGAGCTGGGTGGAATAACTATACATGAATGTAGATGGTCAAAGAAGTAATATTTGTCTGCCAAATGAGACACAATAGATATTGTTACAGAGTCTGTTAAGAAACTGAAAGCAATGAAATGCACTGGGTAGATCATAAATTGCAAAAATATGTACAGCTTAGATAAAGTGCAAAAATATGAGAAGTGGAAACTGAAACAGGACATATGAAAATGTTGTTTTGTAGTTAATTCAGTTACTATCTGACTGGGCTAAATTCTCTAGAAAATGAAACACAAACTAAACAAGTCTTAAACAGCCTGTACAAATGAAAAAGCCTTTCTTAATGTCATTAAATACAAATGCTACTCAGTTCATAAATCCTTAGTCCTTCAAATGCAATGATGAGCTCTCCTTTAGTGCAAGCCAAGAGTTTACCAAGATCATCTTCACGTAGAAAAAATAAACTGTACTCTTGGCACTGCAATTTGGCAGCTGCATGTTTAACATCTTTCCTCAAGACTGCCTCAGCACCTGACATTTAGCAGAAACAAATCAAGCAGGCACACAGTGATCCTGGCCTTTCCTTGCTGCTTTGAGTCAAGGAATAAATTGGGCCACTACTGGTACCTGCCTGTCACACTGCAGGCTTCAACAGGAGCATGATTTCTGGCAGGAAAACTGAGCAAAGGAAGATACCATTTGAGGAAGAAAATATTGCAATGCTGGAAAATTATTCTTGGAAAGCAATATCACAGGGAAAACAACAACAAAAAAAATCTCCCTTATGTGACCTGACAAATCCAGATTTTCCAGTACTTGGGCTGTAAAAAGCTGGGCCTCATAGAAAGAATTTAGAAATCATGTGTAAGAGTTACTTTAAGACTTTTCCCAGTTTAATTTTTTAAAAAGTTTTCTTAACTTTCTAGACCTTATTAATGTGGCTTGTGGCAATATGAGTGCAGAGTAAAATATAGTATAAAATGCAGCAGAAAACCTTAATTTCCTAAGATGTTTCAGCTTCAGTAGCTGAAATGTGGCCAGAGGCCTTCTTGAACTCTAAGCCAGCTGACATGGTGTTATGTGACTTTCTGTTCATAAAGCCTCAGCCTCCAAACAGCAGTGGCTCTGTGTCCTGGTTGTAACCATCTCTGGACCACTGTCACTCCTGAAATGTGCTGGGAATTGTTTGGGAGCATGTCTATGTGTCCCGTTCCTGCCCTGGAGTGCCTCAGCAATTTGCTAACTGACAGCACTCGAGAGCAGGTGGTTTCCCTTGTCACTCTTGAATTTTTCTCATACCAAAGCAGCATTTTTGTGGGAGGGCTGGAACACCCATAGAGAGAGAAGTTGCCTGGGATTTCCTTCTCATTCCCTCTTGCAGAGACTCTCATCGCTCTCCCACCTCTCCAGGCACTTAACTGCTTGTGTCAGTGCTTGCAAGCCTGGTTTCTCCCTTCAGCCATCACCTCCCTCCTTCATACGCCTCCATTTTTCACAGGTCTCTCTCATGTTAATCAATCCTAGGGGAATTTTTCCAGCCTCGTGTGATGGGAGATAGAAGGCAGCAGGAGGCTGGCAAGAAGCCAGGCAGGCACGAGAATAATAATAATAATGCTGCCTTTTATGCTCCAAATCCATTATATTGTAAGCATTCTGGTGTACAAGCCATTTCATGAGCCATTCATCATACTCGTAAATGAGTCCTTTTCTCAGAGAAAATTTTGAAGAATGGAAAGCTTAGAAGGAAGATCTATGTTTCTTAGTTATGTGGTTACTCTGGGGTCATTTATACATGCTGGTGCCATTGCAATGTGTCTTTGAGCAAACACCTGCCTGTCAGTAGAGCCCAGCTGTGCCCAGTGCTGCGGGAGGCACCCGGAGCGCTGCCACCTCCCTGTCACGGGCGGCTGTGCCTCCGGCTGGGACCGGGAAACTCAAACAACCGGACCCAGGAGTCGGTTCTAGGCACTAACACAGCTCGTGTTTCAGCGCTGGAAATGCTGTGTTTTGACAAGCTTCCTGGGGATTTTTCCAGTAGCTGGTTTAATCAGTCTTGCTGGTAGTCTGTCAGCCCCAGGCAGCATTTCGGTACATAAAGCTGCAACAGCCTCTGAGGGGCACGGGCAGCAAACTGCGAGGCTGTCCCAGCTTGGCTGGTTCTGCAAAGCCGTAAATCCACTTCCATTTCCTCCCTTCATCCCTTCTGCACTGAGCGTGCAGCAAACTCTTGGCTATACATAAAGCCTAAAATTTCTACTTTCTCCATGCTTTCCTGTTAACATCCAAAACAGACGGTGTGGGTTTTTTAAGATTTTCCTCAAACAGGTATATATATATAGGCTTGGCATGTAATGTATGTGCACATAATCTACATTAAGATATGAATTTCAAGCACCTGATTAAAATGCATATTGTTAATGGAAGGCAGAATTTAGGCCCTAAAAGTTTTGACAAAACCTTCTGTAAGATATATTTGATTTTTTTTCATTAAGCTGCTATAAATTAAGAATAACAAATGGAATAGCAAATGGACTCCCTTACTAAATCCCGTGTGTCACATCTCATTTAAGGCTGGGAACAAAAACTTCTGTAGTTTTAGATCTCTTTCCCCCAGTTTCGAGCACTGCCAGAGGCTATTGACATACTCGGGCAATATAAACTTAAAATTCCCCACACCACACCGGTCACCCTCTTCTTCTTGCACTCACAGTACATAATTACTCGGTAGCTTCATTTTTAGCCTCTTTTTGCGAATGCCCATTGCCAAGTGAGAGGGTTTAATGGCTTGGCACAAGATTCAAGGGGTGCTGGAGATGTCCTTGCTGAGCTGTGATTGAATGTCAGCAAGCCATTTGCTGGGATTGTTTATTCCGAGCGGAACGCATTACTTCCACTTCAGCGGGTTCATTAGGAGTAAATGCACACTTCCGACGGCAGGCGGCCGTCCTGGCACAAGGCTGGCTCCGTGCGAGCCCGGGGCAGCGCCTGGCCCGGCCCCAGCCCGCCCGGCTGGGCAGGCGCTGCTGCAGCTGCCGGCCCGGGGCCGGCCCAGCGCTGCCTTGGCGCCCCAGGCGCGGCTCCGCGTCCTCGCACACTCACAAGGCCCTGACGTGTCTCGGTCCAAAGAGCTCTGCATCCTTGGCAGCCAGCCTGCTTGTGATTTTCCAGTGGCACGTGTTCAGCGACGGCTGCCGTCGGCTTTGGCAGATGCAAGGAAAACATTTTGTAAACCTGGAAAATTCCCAGTACTCACACTCTGTCGGACTGGTGTCCAGTGGCAGCTCCAGACTGAGAACAATCAGGAGCATAAGCAGCAAGATGGAGCCTCAGAAAGGAAGGAAGAAGCGCAAGGAGGGAAAAAGAAAAAAGCTAGAAGCAATTCTTTCCCTCTTCACAAAAATTCAAAGTATTCAAAATTTAACAGTTGGTCCTCAAAAAGATGCTGTTTTTAAACTACACATTTAAAATTCAGGCACTTGATATAGCTGAGATTCCTTTTATTTGTTTTTTTGATCGATAACCTTTTGGAGGTCACATTTGCCAGTTTTTCTCTACAATCTCAATGACTAAAAACCTACTTTTCATTCTCATGAAAGCTGAGATCCTCACATAATCATATGACTCCAGAAGCTGGAGATAGAAGTACATCGTGTTCCAAGGGACCAGCCATCAGAATGCTGGCAATGCTGCAAAATTTCCCTGGAGGACTCATCCTGCTGTGCTTAATGTCCCAAAGATAATGTACAAAGTCTCAGATGAGATGAAGGAGCAATCTAAAGGGCACATTCAGCCCTTTGCAATTAACCAGCAAAGTCCATAGATCATGCACCTCTCAAGCAGGACCTGTCCATCTAGGTAATGCTGACATTCATTTGACCTCGGGACTGGATTGAATTTCCCTCAAGGTGCACTCAGAAGAGCCAACAGCTCTCTTGATGACTGCAAAAGTGAATGGAAACAAAATCTCAGATATAGAAAAGGTTTTGGGGTTTGTGTTTTCCATCCCTCTCCCCCCCCACCCCTTATAGAGCACTTACTCCCCCAAACCCTCTCTGGTGTTGACCAAAAACTCTATCTAATTTAGAAAGTATCTTTTGGATTAAGGTAATGGTATGATAAATACAGAGAAGAAAAAGGTGCAAAATAGTTTTCTTTAGAGACAAGATTCCACTTTTACAGGTTTTCAGTTCAAATGCTCTAGTTTTCCCCTTATTAAATACGGCACATTTCAGAATAAAACGTGTGGAACCACGTTTTTATTCTGAAATGTGCCTTGTTTAATAACGAGAATAAATTCAAACCTGATCAGACACAAAACATATAATTTTGGATCTGACAAAATCTCTCAGCTGCATGTGATAAAAATGAGGTTTATTTCAATTGCCATATTAAGAAAATCAATCCTTGGCACTTGTCTCAAACACTGACAACGCAAAAAATTGCCCAGAAGCCTGTGGGGTGCCAGGGTGGGAGCAGAACCCGCCGACACATGAAGTCATTAAACGAATTTGCCCCTGCGAGGGCTGCTTTAGGCAGTGGAGGTCACATCGCACCCAGCTGCTGCCTCCTCCTCCAGCCCATGTAAGGGCACTTCGGTGTGAGCAAAGATTGTGCAAAAGCTTGTGGGGGAGCAGGGGGTGTCCATGGGTTTTGCAAGCAGCTGGCAGCGCGTTTTTCTGTATTTCTGTTAGTGTGAAGTACCCAAATGCGCTTGCCCATAGCCCTCTCATGGACTTCAGAGGCACTGCACCCAAGCGGGAGGCTTTTAGGATGCTGGTTATTGTAAGAATTATTACTACTGAAAGGAAAAAAAAAAAAAAAAGTAGACAATATCTGTTTTTTTTTTTTTCTTCATTATTTACACAGCCAGACAGAAGGTTTCATTATCTGGTGGTTCTGGATCAAGTTTGGACTGGAAGTTGTGCCAAGGTGTCATGGTTTAACCTCAGGCAGCAATTAAGCCCCACGTGGCCACTTGCTCACCTCCCACTCGTTCATTTGGATGAAGAGAATCTGAAAAAAGTAGAGCCTGTGAGTTAAGAACAGTTTAATAAGTGAAATAAAGCAAAATATAATAATAATATTAGCAGCACTAATTGTAATGGAGAAGAGAGGTAGAGCGAAAGGAACAAAACGCAGGGGAAAAATACATGTGATGCCCAATACAATTCTCATCACCCACTGACCCATGTCCAGCCAGTCCTTGAGCAGGGATTGGCCCCTCTCAGCTAGCTCCCCCAGTTTATAGACTGGGCATGATCTCCTGTGGTTTGGAATATCCTTTTGTCCAGTTCAGGTCAGCTGTGCTGGCCATGCTTCTCCTGGTTTCTTGTGCACCTGCTCCTTGGCAGAGCATGAGACACTGAAAAGTCCTTGATTTAGGAGTCAGCCCTACTGAGCAACAACTAAAAAATCAGTGTGCTATCAATGTAATTCTCATATTAAATCCAAAACACAGCACTGTACCAGCTACTAAGAAAAAAAATTAACTCTATCCCAGCCAAAACCAGGACCAGGCTGACGGCTCTGGGAGAAAGTGGAATATGCTGAGAGAATAGTCCTTGGCTATTCTGAAAGTCCTAAAAACTCTGTCTTGGTTACACACTTCTGGAGAAGGCATTTGGCACAAGTACTGAGTGGGCATTTTGTGTCAGGTTTTTTTGGTGGTTTTGTTTGTTTTTGTTTTGTTTTCGTTTTATTTCTGGGCGGTTTTTTTTGTCACCGATGTTTTCCCACTGCCTTCCCAGTGGCAGGGGATGGGGAAGAGTGCCCCAGCACAGGGTGGGGTGACATGCCTGACTTTGGTTTAGCACAAAAATAAAATGCTGAGTGATGGAACATGCTCAGACAGGAAATCACTTATTTCCCTTTGCAGCTGCTATGACAGCAATGTTGCTATTGGACCTTTCCTAGCTGAAAGAAAAAATAGGGCCTGATTTCAGTACAGATGAGTTGTTCCCTCATTCTGGAAGTTGGTTTTCTACAGCCCCTGTGCACAGAGTATCAACCGCACAAGCTGCCAGAGGTGGATGGTTGTACATTTATCTTCCTTTATCTACAGGATGCACAGCCCTGAGTAAGGAAAAAAATAGAGATTTAATTCTGTTTGGTTGTACCCAGTAAGAAGCAAAGATTTTCCAATTGCAGTTGAGGTACTTTCATCTCTATTGCCCTTGAGACAGAGATTATATAGTCCTGTCACTTGAGAAAATCTGCTTGTGCTTTTAAATCCTGTGTTGCCTTTGGGGAAGAGGCTAATAGTCTTCAGTGACTAAAAAATCTCCTCTGGTCATTTCATGTGGGAAAGCTTTGAATTCCCTGACACCAGGGTTGTAATTTTCACTGCAGTCATGATTCCTCTGAAAAAGGTGTTATGAGCTCTGCTCTGCCCACTGGCTAAAAGGACAAACCTCATCTTGGCAGATACATATTTGTTTCTTCTTTTTTTCCCTCACAATTTGCTCTTCCCATGTTGCCAAGAACAGAAAAGACAAAAAGAGTTATTGTTTCATCTGTCCTTTCCCCAGCACTGTAGGTGGTTTTTAGCTTTGGAACAAAGTGGGAACAGGGAATATTTGAGAAGTCGTGTGGCACCAATTGACCATAGAGGAAAACCAATGCTCCCCATCAAACTAACTCAGCCTTGTGTGCATACCCAGATATTCTGTTTCCAGATGCTACATTCTGCTCTAGATCCATTTCCAGTTGTCATTATCAACCTGAGCTCTGTGTTTTACCAGAAAATATTTCAACTTGATTTACACATTAACAGGCTCAGGTTAATTCACTTCCTTTAAAATGTGTGGAAAAGGATACCTACACCAAGAAGTTAGGGAATCCTTGAGAAATGGCATATGAGAGACTGAGCAATGAGGTACAGATGGCACTAATGTCACTCTGTCTGATCTCTGTCTGATTTACACTGATTTACAGTGATGAGACCAGAGTCAGGGACAGCCACCCTAAGGGTTTTCAGTCCCAGGAGAACAAAGCCTTGGGGTGGAGATGGTGCCCACTGTGGTTGCCACGTGCCCTGGACTCACCCTCCCTGGGTTTGTTTGGCAGCTGCTTTTCAGGTCCCTGCCTTGCTCACAGAAGAAAAGGAGGATGGAGCAGCAGCATGCCAACTCCTCCAGGATTTCCTATTTTTGTTTTGAAAATAGTTTTTTTCCTTGAAAATAAACCATATTTGTTCTTCTTTGTCCACATCATACCTTCTCCTTTGCTTGAACCCCACTCAGACATACCTGCACCCACACATTAAGCCCATACATGCCACAGTGGCCTCACCAGATTGATGGTCAATGGCCAAGCTGTGCTGTCTTGTTTTCCAGTGGTGTTTGTCCTGGTAGTTTCCTGCCAGCACTGAGAGCCTCACGTAATTCTTCCCTGTGACTGTGCCCAACACAGGCATGCATCCCACCACTCAGGCAAGTCATGGAAAATTTGTTTGTATCCTCATGGAGCCAGGGTAGGTCATAGCAGCCAGTGGCTGCCTGGGTTGGAGGACATGTGTCTCCTGGAGCAGAGGCACATCCACACATTTCTCACCAACCACCAGAAAATTCAGCTTAGCCTTAGCCCATGAAGTTGCTCAGCAAGGCTGCTTCTCCTGCCTGAAATCACTCCTCTGGAGCTTTGAAGTCCATCTACTCGCATTAGAAAGAATTACAATCAGTGAGAGATCAGCAGTCACACTGCAGCAGTGGTGACAAATGACATGGTGACGTGTGTGACGCAGACTGTCCTGTGCACTTGCTGTACAGTCATTGGTGCTGCCACGTTCTCTTCAGGGAACCCCATGGTGACAATGGGGGTGGCAGTGTCCCTGCCAGCTGGCTGCCAGCTGGGGAGTAGCTACTCAGCCTGGGAACTCAGAGGGAGGGAGACCCTATCCTCTACCCTCCCAACAAGAGGTGCCCCAGCACAGGAGTGAGGAGGCAGCTAAGAAACTTGCTTAGACCATAACAGGACATGGGAAATCATGTAACAGGCT
The DNA here is from genome assembly GCA_910950805.1 of Acrocephalus scirpaceus scirpaceus. NCBI lineage: Eukaryota > Metazoa > Chordata > Aves > Passeriformes > Sylviidae > Acrocephalus > Acrocephalus scirpaceus. Next base: position 13,610,059 of record OU383777.1, read on the forward strand.
GGTGCTGAAAATGCTGAGATTGATTAATGTTGGCTTCTCCCAAAGCTCACAGTCCCATCACATAGTGGCAAGTTTGACCAGCAACCTTGCTCCAGCACACTGCTGAGCACAGCTGTGCAGGCATTCTGCTGTCTCCCTTTTGTCAGAACACATAAATGTGCTCTTATGCCCATGGGATTACTCCAGCATATCCCAGCCTCCAGGAAGCAGCACCAGCCTGAGAGTGAACCCACCACTGGGCATGAAGGCTTTGCACCTTTGAGGAGCTGCAGGATGGAGATATGTGTCCATCTGTCCATAGTGGTGGGGACATCCCTGCATTTTCTTGTCCTTTGAGGAGGACAAACGCAGTCTTTCACTCCAGATGTCAGCTCCCTCTTTTGGCAAGATGCAGTTCTGGATCCTAACTAGAGTGTTCCTATGTGGGTTTCTACCTAATTTCTTTTATCATTAGTAGAGGTTACAAATCATTTCCCTGTACAAGGCCTTGTAGTCCTGTTGAGAGAAAATGTCAAAAAAACAAGCAGCATTATGGTCAAGAGGCAAAGCTAGGTGTGATACATCATGCCGTGAGGCTGCAGCTGAGTGGCCTCAGCAAGCCCAGTACTGGTTTCTTGTGTCTAAAATCTAAAGCAGCTCAGCACAAAGGTGTTACCCTGGGGCTGGATTAAACCCAGCATTTTTAATGCTAGTTTGATCATCAAAATAAATACACTAAGTAAATAATTAAAGTAAAAATAGTTCTCAAAAGAAACCAATTCCATCCAACAACAGAGGAGTTCAGAAGGACAGACAGGAGTAGGAGGAGGACACTGGGCTGTGGTGTGAGCTCAGTGCACAGATAAACTAATTAACATGTAAAATATCTACTAGAAGGGAACTAGGAATTGCATGATACAATGATTGATTAATTAAATATTTATTAAAGGCATCCCTTACTGATGATCTTTGAGCTTGTACTTGATTTACTCCAAAAGCTCCAGGCATTTATATTTTTTATGGCAATGAATGTTTTATAACCCTTGAATCAGCTGTTTCAGATGTAGAAATGCCTTCAGACTTCTTTCTCTTTCAGTTATATTTATTAGAAATATTTAGTCTTAATGCTTTTGTTTTCTGTCTGTTAATCTAGCATAGCTCTGTGAAATTCAAAAATCCACAATGCCACTTTATTCCTGGCTATTCAAGAAAACATTAGGCTAAGCAGCAAGGAGGAAAATAAATAAGCAATGGGTGATTTTTTTGAAGAGCAGGCATTAATTCCAGATGGAGGCGCCTCATGTTAATCTGCCAGGATGATCAACCAAGAGAAAGTTTTGTCTGCTGTGTTTCAAATAATGTATCTCTTGATCCAGCTGAGGACCTGAGCAAGGGCAGATCCACACTGATTGTACCCTGCCTGGTACTTAAATGTTGTTTCAGCCCTGGGACGATAAAACTCAACAGCAGCAGCTCTCAGGAGGGCTTCAGCAGGAGGCATTAGCAAAAAAATGAGGAGTAAAGACAGGCTCTTGGTGCCTTCTGTAACAACCACAAAGCAGCACATTGATTTGGTACTTAAGGAGTGGAGAGAGAATGGCACAGCTGCACACAACCCGCTTGGTTGCAACCCCAGTGGATTAACAAACATGCTGTGCAAATATAAGTATTACTGTTGCCTTTTTGGCCCTAAGCCATAATAAAAGATATTTGTAATGAACCTTAGTTTGGTGACTTTAGTGTGTCATGGGGCTTAAGGCCAGAAGCAGCATCACTTCATCCAGACAAGAAGTGCAGTTGTACCTTGCCAGTGCAGGCTCCAGGGAGTATTATTGCAGAGTAAGGGCTTCCAGTTTTATTTTGAACTTAAAACCTCCACTTCATTCCACAATTAGAATGAATGTAGTTGGTTTTCTGTGCTTTCACTGGTGCAGACAGCTGGGCTAAAAAGCACCCTAAAAATCCTAAAATGGAAAAAAACAGTTCACACTCCCACTTTTAATTATTTCCTTTGGTTTTTCATGCCCACCAGTTATTCCCAGTATGTGTCCTGGACAATAATATGTGTACTAGACCTTTTTCTTGCTCTAAACATGCCTCACAGTAGTTCCAGCCCAGAATATTTTTTTTTTTTGGTGGGGGGGAAGGGGTGTAAAAAGAAACACCAGAACAGGAATCAACCTTTTAAGATTACTTAGTATTAGTATTGCTTGGCAAAACCAACATGTGCCTTTAGTTTAATGTTTTTCTTTTTTAGGTGTTTTGCACTGCCTTTGGTGATGAGGAGAAGAGTCAGAAATGCTTCACCTGTGGCTTTGAACATGTGCTGTACTGAAAGCTGAAAAGAAACCTCTCAAAGGGGGCAAAGATGCCGTTGCACAAGGTTCCCCAGTTTTCTCTAGAGCACAGGCATGAAACTTCAATCCACAGCCTGGTTTACACTTTCCAGAGCAGCTTTACCTGGGAGGGAGTAAACTTTCCACTCTCCAGAAAGCCACATTTCAAAGCTGTTGTGAACTGACAATTACAATGTGTTTGGAATAGGTCAGTTTAAACATTTTGAGATTAAATAATGCAAAAATACTTCATTTTTATTTAAATTGTACTTATTTTTTTTCACTTATTAAATTATTTTTTTTAATTCCACCTGTATATTAACTTCATATTTGAAGAGTTATGCTGACAAATTCAGCATTTCAGCAGTTCAAAATTTTTCTAAGTAGCTATCAAATGGGCAGATTCACTTAAACCAAGACTTTCAGCAAACTGTTCTGGTTTTAGCAAACTGGCATTTTTGAAGGAAAAATTTGTTTCACAGAAGAAATTCCAGTCCTCTTTGGCCAAAGTATTGTATAAAGGCTTTTATAACACTCAAAGGTCAGTTTGTTTGCTTGGAGAAAGCAAGTTCATAATTTCTTTCACTGTCCTAACCCAAAAGGAAATAAAAATAGATAAACAGTCTCCTTTTTGTACAAAAAGTGCCATTTTGTACTTTTATAAGCACTACAGACAATGTAATAAAGTAGTTTAAAACTTCTGTGGCTGAGCTGGTGAACATGAAGCTATGGAAACACTAAACTCCCAAGGCTGAGACAGTTGTTTCTCTTGCTCACAGAAGCCAGTGGTGGCCTTCAGGCTGCTTGTGAATAGCTCCAGTGTCCTGTGGCTCCATGCAGGGTTTTGGGGTTGTTGTTCAGACATCACTCGTGGAAGCCCAGCCAAAGCTCTCAACACGCAGAAATTAGCTTGAACTTGGGGGTCTGCTCAAATGAAATTTAGCTTTTCTGGCCTCAGGTTTACTCTTGGGTTTCCAAAGCCAGAATTTCATCCTGGCTGGAAACCCTGCTGCTCTGCCAAGGTTTGAAGGTCATCAGGACTGGGGTGTGAGCCAAGTCCCCCTGTCCTGCTATGAGACAGTGGCCTGCCTGGGGGGACACTGAGCAGAGGGAATGGGGGAGCTGTCAGTGCCCAAGTGGCTGTTGCTGCAGGGACTGGTGGAGGGTGGTTGATGTGATGCAGGTTTGTTGGGGAAGGAGGATAAGCTTCTTCTTATAAGGCCCATTGGCAGTGGGAGATTATTTATCCCATGAGAGAGGCTGGTGCATGTCCATACCTTGCCAATGCGGGAGAAAAAGGGAGGTAATGGAGAACTCAGGCTGCTACCAGGAAATCACATCTACAAGGTGAAACAAATTTGTAGGGTGGAGCAAGGGGCTAAGGCTGTGTCTAAGGTGCCAGGCAGGAGGGTGTGGAGCTGTGGCTGGCAGCCCCACATTCCAAACCCTGTGCTGCCAGAGCTGTGCCATGCACAGGCAGTCTCAGTAAGCTGCCTCTTCTAAGCCTGGTTCTGGTGGCAAGAGGCTGTCTCTGGTAAATACATGTTGAAATTCTGGCATCAGTGCAGAAATCCACAGTTTTAGCACAGCATGGGCAGCAAGGGAATCCTGCAGGCTTGACGTACAGTTAAATCTGTGGCTTATCTCTCAGTCAATTAATTATTGCATCCTTATTTGATGAATGAATAGCAGCACTCAGGGTCAAGGTCTCTGCACTTTGAGATAAGAGATGCTGTAAAGGCACACTGTAATGCCCCATGGCAGGCAGGAGAGGGGCAGGCAAGAATGAGATGATCAAGCTGCCCCTTTGGAAGGCCAGGCCTGCTAATGGTGCCCAGCTGCCAGACACAGGAGCTTGTAGCCAGCACTGTGTGGACACTGGGAATGGTGCAGGACCTGCAGGATATGGAAATGTGCTGTGAGACCCCTTGCACTGAATCCACTGAGGCACCAAAAGGCACATGCCAGGAATTGTATTTCCTGCTTTAAGCAAGACACTGCTTGTGAATGGGGCATGGGAAATGCCATCCAGGCTTACAGACTGCCTGCTTATATGGAATCTATTGGTCAGCTCACTGAAGAGCTGGACTTTTCCTGGGTATGTGCTTATTCTCCTGCATCTTGGAAGAATACTAGAGGGCATTTCTCAGACTGCAACAGATGCCCTGGACTGATGATGCTCCAGGGAGGTAGGCTGCTCAGAAAATGAGTATCATTTACTGGGTACACAGGGTCTGCTCAGGCCCTCTCTGGAAGCTGAGGGTATGTGCTCCTTCCCACTCACTATGTTCCTAGCAGAAAAGTCCCAAGTCACAAACAACTGAAAATAGCAAAATGATCTCATAGATCAGTTGCTAAAAATATAGAGGAGAGTCTACTTACAAACACTGTGGCTGCGTGGTGTGTTATTCACCCAGCAGAGAAAAATATCAGGGAATCCCGGATTCTTCCAGTTCTGAAATTATTTTTCCTTCCAAGTGTTGCTGCTGCCCATTTCTGACCAGCACCAAGCTGACACTGAGCCCACTGGAGAGGATCTTATCTGGAAGGAAGGGCCCATGAATGAGGCAGGACTACAGAGTATGTCCCATGGGCCACAAGCTCTGCCACACCTGCCCGTCACCCGGGGTGTGCTGTCCTTCTGGAGTCTGAAACAACCTTTTGGACTTACCTGATCTGTGAGTGGAATCACCCCAGAGGCTGCTGGGCTGCAGGAACAGAGAGGCTCCTCCTGAGAGCAGCATCTGGGTGGCAACTGCTGATGGAAAGGACTTGCAGCAGGGCCCAGAACAGCCTGGCCATGCTGCTGACTACAGCCTGGCATCTCCAGGGGAGCAGCGTGCTCAAAGTGTGCTCAGCCAGCTCCAGTTCATTTCCTTCCTCCCATCTCCACTTGGACAGGTGTGACTATAGAGGCACAGTGTATTTCAGTAAGTTATAGCCAAGATTTTAGAAGCTGATAGGTCACCAGTGAAAGCTATACAGCAAAGCTTAACAGGATACACAAAGCAGCGTTCATCCCTCTGGCTTCTCTTGGATGTAGACAAAGGTATCTGGCATACTCAGAGCTGGCTCCCTACAGACTCCTTTGGTCCACACAACTTTGCTTTGCTTTGTGTCTGTCCTGCACAGGTGGACACCATGCCAGGCAGAGCTCTCTGTTACCCCATGGGGATTTCACAGGCCCCAGGGAACTGCTCGTGGAGGCTGCAGTGGGTGTCTGAGTATTTCTGCAGAAAATGAACACTCCTGACTCTGAAGCAAGTAAGCAGGGCTGGAGGAACCAGGGAGGCAACCAGGGTAGGCCCAGGGAGGTATATTATAGTGCATTATTCTGATGCACTATAGGTAATCCCTAAATACAGCACACATTTGCATTTGAGCTGCTCTAAACCTGCACAGGCTCCACTCCCAGAGACGTTTGTTGAGCCACCATGGGTTGTCAAGTCCTGGCTGGAGCAGTTTAGGGTCCAGGGATGGCTGACCAGCCAGGTCTAGACTGTCCCCAGGGTGATGGTCCCTGCTCCTCCTGTGACTTCACCTAGGTAAATCACAGATCCCACTTCTCCTCTGGACTGTGTTTTCTCCAGCCAAATACTCCCAACACGTTCTTTACCCGGAGACATTACTTTTCTTCATTAGGTATTGCAGCCGAAACCAGGATTTTGCCAGCAGCAGGTCCTGCTCAAAGCTAAAGGGAGAAGGAGATCCAAGTGGAGAAAGGAGCTTGTCCTTAACATTTCAATTCAGAGAATTTTGCTAGCTGGTAGTAAAAAGGGAATGAAATTCGGCTGGTGTTCTCTCTTTTGTTATTTTATTTTTCCAAGTCTGTTGAATTAGAAAAACACACCATAATGCAATGTTAATTCCTCCAAGGCATTAGTACAACACTGAATTTGGTTTTAAAAACTCAAATAATATATAACTGCCAGGTAACTTAGTATGTGGATTAAAAACTGGTTCTTTCATTGACCTCAAAATATTGATTATTGCAGGTCACCAGTGAGCAAGACCACATCTAGCAGTGATGCCACAGGGCTAGGATCTTTCTGCCGCAACTCGTTTGCCCATTGGTGACCTAGACAATGACATAAACCTTTCATTGATAACATCTGTGGGAGACATGTAATTTGAGGGGTAATAAAGAGGGACAAAGACAGGTTATTGTTATGCAAACCTGAATTACCTGATCACAGTCCCATGACATCCATTGGCAGGTAGCTAAATACCAACTTACACAACACCAGAGACACATGCAGTGTCTTGGCAAGAAGCAATTCAGAGGCAGATTTAGGAGTAACCACAGATGATCATTTCAGCATAAGGTGCCAGTCAGGTGGTGGCTGAAAAGGCTGCTTACACAATCCTTTCATGTATAAAATGAAGTTATCAGAAAGACACAGAGCAAGCATGATCCAGGTATAAAGGGTTTATGAAAGATCATAGCCCATGAACAATCACTGATAGAATGTCCTTAGTATTTATGGATATTTCCTTCTATTGTTAGAATATATATACATCTATATACATCTGTCTATTAATATATAGATAGATTTACATCTTTGTGTGTAGAAACTGTACATATGTACATATATGTATGTGATCCCTATACAATCAGTATTATATCAAATATCAACTGCCAGTGCTCACTTGATGCTCAACAAACATGACAGAGGCACCCACACTGGAACTACTGGTTCCAATACATCCTTGTTTCAAGTATGGAGGTGACCAGGCTTATACATCCATCTTTTTGGGACATGAGACATGTCTACAGATATGTGCCTGTGGTTTTAAAACAAATGGCTCTTCACTCAAAAGTATTCTGGAATCTGGTTTAATCCTGAGTCTCTTGTTGAACATAAGTTTTTTGGAGTCCAAGGATGAGCACTATGTAAACAAGGTTATCTTGGCCTCTAGTCCACAGTGCTTGGTGGGGCTCTCTCTGTTATTATGTCCAGCTTTCCTGTTCATGCAAATCTCTGAGAGGCATCAGCAGGTGAAGCCTCCCATAAGTTGGTTTGTTCCTTGGTAATCGTCCCTCTTTAATTCAAACCTGAAGAACAGATTTGTCCCAATGGCTCACTGCTTTTTTTATCCCAAGGTACTCCACTGCAGAATCTTATGCCATTCACTATCAAGCAAAATACTGCAAAAGGACAAAGACAGCAGGAGAACAAGAATCTGTTTCAAAATTCCCTGAGTTGGTCTGGAGTTGGATTTTCCAACTTTTCAAAAGACTTTTCATCTTGTGGACAAAGGCACAGGAAGACCAAGGGGAAAATTACAGTAGAAAGAATGAATTTAAGCTCCTGAGGGAGATTCTGATTGATAAATGCAAGGGAAAGTTACCTTCTTTGAAGTCCTTTGAAGGAGTCAACAGGTATGTGGATATAACCTACTTCAATTTCAAAAAGGCATTCAAGATGCCTTTTTGAAGGCATATACAAGGAATATACAAGATTTATAATGAAGTTTTTAAGGAAGCTAAGAAGTTTTGAGATGTCAGGAGAGGTCCTTACATCTACACAACATTGTCAAAGAAAATAATAGAAATTACTCAACTTTCTCAACTCCACATGGCTGTGCTGGAGCTCTTGCTGCTCACCATGTTAAACAATGTAATGAAAGATGGGTAAAGAGGCAACAGCTTGCTGGAGGTGCTGAGTTATGCATGGTAATAAAGGTGGGAGCTGATTGTTTGATTGAAGAATTGCAAAAGGACTTTATGAAACACTGTGAATGCAGATTATAATAGGAGATGAAGTTTGGCATAAACCAATGTGCACAGGAAAAATAATCCTAACCTTGCATAAAGTGACATGTTATGATTCATCTACTACCTCTTAAATAGAAAATCCTGGTGTTATAAAAAATAGCTTAATAAAAAAATGTCAGTACAAAGTGCAGAAGCTGTAAAACCAAAAACCAAACCCTGGCAATTCAAATGTCAGGTAAGAACAGAGAGCATGACACAGAGACTTAACGCTGTTGTGGGAAAATTACACTTGGGTGATTGATGGTAGCGGTACTTTCCAAATTTCATGTGTTTTAAGAGAGCAGTGGATAGAGAAAGTCATTAGGAAAAGAACCAGAGGCCTTAGATGACTTGCAGCTCGATTGCCTTGTCTTTGCTGTGATATTATAACAACCATCCCAGTGACAGCACTTGCATCTAATCAATTGACTTGGGAAAGAATTATTAATTACATCATACCACAACCCCTAAAGCCACTCCCTCCTCTCATGCTGGTTTACAGCACACCACATATTCAATAACCATATGGGTTCTTGTCTCAAAATGCCTTTGGGCAGGACTCTGTTGTAACAGAGAAGAAACTACTGAAACTTTTCCCAGGTCTTGCCTAATCCACTATGGGCTGTGAAAGACAGACCAGGGATTAACCATGTGTGCTCTCTTACAACAAAACAGCCATGGGAATAGCCTGCACAGCTATAACCAGAGCTGGAGCTGAATTAGGCTCAGCAAACCCACCTTTGATGTTCAGGATGGCAGTGGGACAGGTTATTTCACACAGTGTTGGCCTTTCCCAGCAGACACAAGACCCAGGATTGTGGTCTCCACGAACTCAAGAACTTTATCTTGCTAGCCACTAATGACTATAAAGATTCTAAATGTATGTTTCAGTATAGGGCTTTTACATGGAAACTGGTTTTCAAGAGGACATATCCTTATTTTTGCCAGATTCTTGTCTATTAACGTTTTCATGGTCACAGCTTGGACACAAAAGAAAACAAAGGGTCACTTTTCTCTGATCTTAATGCATGAATCTATTTGCTTTTATCTGAAGGTGTAATGACTGCAAAACCTTGTACAGAGGTGAAATCATTCTTTTTACCTTCTGGAGATTTACAGTAGCAATAAAAACAAATAATGGTCTTCAAGCAGCAGTGCTGGAGGTGAGGCTGCAAAACCCACGGTGTGGGGGAAGAACAGGAGCTTTATTAAGTTTGTCACTGGCATTTGGTTTAACAAGTAGCTACAAGATATAAGGGCCGAAAAATGGGTTAAGGTTAAACTGGGGCACATTAACAGACCACTGCTTTGTAATCACAGAGGCCTGGCAACACTTTGTTTTGGTTGAACAGACTCAATGTTTTCACAGCAGATTACAGGATAGACTTGAACCTGCTCAGCTGAGACAGAAATGGCAGGGAGGCACCCCTACCAGAGGGAGATTAGCTGTCATGCTCTGACCTTTCTGTGACTTACAGACATATCTCTACCCAAAGCCATTTCACCCAGAGATTATCCTCTTAAATTGCTGTGGTATGTCATCCTTCTGACACATCCAACAACGAGCTGCAATTCCTTATGCTTAAAATAGGGTGGCATCTTTTGGAATAGGTAAAACTTCCTTGAAAGGGAAGAGCACGCCAGCCTTGTTCTTTACCGGGAAGCTGAGGAAAGCACATCCAAAGGTTGAGGAAAACAGCCTATTTCTTCTCCTGTTTGCAGGAAAAGGAATTAAGCTTGAGGCTGAAGTTCTTCCCTTTACCTTACAAGAGATAAGGTTCAGAGTCCATGCAGTTTGTTTGACACAAGTACTACTTTTACTAATACTTTGGTGATATGAGTACTCAGACATTATAAAACAAGTTTCCTCATTTCCTTTTGTATAGAAGAGCTGATGTGGAAGCTTTAAATAGCTACATTAATAACCAAAATTAATGACAAAGAAGTAAAAATGTCCAGCCCTCAGAACCTTCCATGCAACCTTTATCTACCCACTTGAATTTAAGTACTGTAATTATATGAAGATTCTGAAGCCATTTTCAAAATCTATAATTACCTGGCTACAGGCAGTATGTTTACTTGACATGAGCATTGGATCAATTACCAAGAATCAGATCCTCAGATCTAACAAGTAATCAATGAAGCATAAATACATATATTAAAAATTAGAGTATGCTTGTATAAATTTATCTAGTGATTCTGTGAAATATCTTGGATTAATTTCTATATAAACTAAACTGCTGGAGGGAAAAAGTAGTTATACAACCCAAATTTACTGGGTTTTTTTCCTCAGTGGTAAGCAAACAGTAAACTTGCCCTTGAACTGAGAAGAGTTGTGTAAGAGAGAAATAAAAACCTTGCTAGAGGCACGATGGCTCCTTATCTGTCCTTAAAAGACCTCTGCTTCAGTCAGAAGCAGGAGAGAAGACTGCCATTCTATGCCAGGAAACCTCACCATAACTTCAAAATTCTAGAAATTCTGTTCAAAAAGCAGTTAGGAGTACTCATGCAAAGATTAGTAAGGAAATTATATGGAACAAAACATGTTACTTGAGAAGAACCTGCTGACTTCATTCCCATATCTTTTGAATTGCTCTGGATTGTATTACACCAGACACCAGGGTACCTTCCAAGAAAAAAATGGTGTCACACTAAAATACATTTTGGAAATTCTCTATTGCTAAGTGCTTTTCATTCCTTTTGATTAATTAAAACCAAATGTCTTTCTGTGAAGGGTATTTTAAAATCATTACCAAGGTCAGCTGTGCTGCTAGTAAAACAGGAAACCTCCCCCTAAGAACATAACATTCATGGTTAGCAATGATTTTGGTAAGCATGACTTTACAAAATCTTTAATCTCATTTCCTTATTTCTGATCCCCTGGTTGTTTAGAAGGCATGCAGCTGTCCACATAAGGCCCCTATCCATCAGGTTTAAGAGGATGATCTCTCACTCAGATGTTTACAAATTTGATGGAGATGTGGACCTAAAGGACTCTGATGGGGCTCTCACAGAAACCCAAACATTTCCAGGCAGAGATGCAATTACCATTGTAGAAATGCACCCCCACAGTCGCTGCCTCAAGCACCTCAGCACAGTTATGATTTTAATCATTACAGTTGGATTGGAGGACATAAATAAGGCTCTTCCTGTGAATCCCTTGCCTTCTGCAGAGGCCAAGGCCTGGAATTTCCCTGCTGATTTCTTGCTGATGACCTGGGAGCCACCACCACACACTCACGGCTGGCGAGTGACTTAACTTGCACAAAGGCTGATCAGAGTGAGAAAATCTGGAGTGCTGTAGCTCGTGGGTTTTAACAGCACTGAAAGGAAGTGGAGGACCCTGCCTGGCACTTGGGCTGTGCATGCCCTCTGTAAATCATGTAACAGAACCTTTAAATTCAAGCATTATTGTGGGCTACAGGAGCCCCTTTCCACAGTACAGCAAGAGCTGAAGGGATCAGCAACAAATGGTGATACCAGCACAGGAGGTGCCTTATCTATCCAGACTGACGCTTCTGTTGCCAAGCTACCTGCTACAACTTAAAGTCATGCAAGAGTTAAAGTGTAACTTCTAGTTACAAAAATCCTGTCCAAAGGACTCTTTCTGCGGAAGAACTGGCATTATTTCTCACAGTACTGCAGCAAAATGAAGGATGCAACACTGATGGGTAAATTGCCTTTAAACAAGCATTCTAGTGACTTCAAAGTTTAAATAATGGAATTTTATTTGGGAAAGGATTATGTCAAATATAGAGGATAACTTCTTTTATCAATTCAAAACCAAGTGCTTTACTTTTAAGCACAGACAGACAAAATGGTGAAGCACAGATGTACCCACACCTAAAAAACCCCCATAAAACCCCCCCAAACCCCACCCCCCGCAAAACCAAATCCTCAAAACCACACACACCCACATCCCAAAAAAGAAAAAAAAGAGCCCAATTTTCCTTCTCTTCTCTAGGACTGAGCTGGTTGTAAATTTATTTAACCCTGAACTGTCTGCAAGGCAGCTGAGCAGCTCTCCTTAAAGGAATGCAATGACAGCACAGCCCTGCTCTGGCATGTGTTTGGCAACAAAGAGCACAGGATGACATCTGATGCCCAACATCAGAACTTTAAGACACAGTCAGATGGCTATGATTTTCACTGCCAGAACTAAACTTTATTTCCATGTGTATTACATACTGGTATTTGATGCCAAGTACATTAAAATTACTTTAACAGAGGATTTAAGTGAGGAATACTTATTCTTCACTAAACAAGAAGGAATGTAAAAACCTATAAGAAAAGAACTGTTCAAGCCTTGTTTTGATTTTGACAAACCAATCAGTTAAATACTCTTCTGTTCTCTCCTCAGATCTTTCAAAGTACCAAAAAAGTATCTTTTTTTTATAATCATGCAGCTGAAGAAAAAAAATAGTTTTACAAAATCCATTTCTTATGCTAAATATGGTTACAAACCAGAGTATTAAACACAAAATTCCCAATTCCTATTTTTAAATACAAATACTGTATTATATTATGAAATGGGGATAATTAAAATATATCAATGACTACAAATCTAGTAATTTAAAGCAAACAAATATTCTGTTTGCTTTCATGTGGAAGAATTAGGATATTGTATGGTTCAAGCACTGCAGTAACTTCTGTCAACTCCTTGATGCCCAGAATGTCAAACTGCCAAACACAAAGAGACGAGTGTTCAGGTCTGAATAGCACCAGGTGTTTTTTTCCCCCCCCCCCTTTTAGAGTTATTAACATTTAATAAAATGAGCGACGTTACAACTTTCTAGAAAGTGACATACACAAGTAGAGAATTTGCTTTGAGTTTCCAATTAATAAGTGAAAAGTTTTAGACAATACTGAACAATTATAATGTATTTCATGATACACATGAAAACAGTGCTTCCACAGTATATCCTCAGTTCTCAAGTACAAAAATATCAGTTATGGGTAGTCAATAGTTATCAAAATTTTTATTGGTACAGAATGAAAGCAGCATTTACTTTATTGTTTTTTAAACCATACATCATAAAATTCCCTAGTACACATGTGGAAGAGTGAAATAGGCTCTGTACTATTTACCTGCTACTGATCCTAAGTCCAGATTCAAAATCTTTCCTGGCCAAAACCAAACAATGTAATTAATAGCAAAGGGAAGGCAGTTCCTCAGTGTGAAAGGTCAGCATTTAGAGTTTTACTAAAACACTATTCTTGAAACAATACGTCACTTAAATGTATTACATACACTACAAGTGAAAAACAGGTTTTTATTAACAAGAACTATTGAGACTGGGCATAAACGTCTTAACCACAAACCCTGGAAATATTATGAATGCTTTGATGTGGCCCTTTTTGGTGAGAGAGTAAGAACAATGAAGTATGGCTTTTCAACCTTCCTTTAAAAACACGTTTTATAAAATCCTGTAGGCTAAATTATTTTAGGCTTTAACATTTTCCAGTAACATCATCTACTAATTAGAAGCATTAATTACATCAGTAAGCAATTGGCTGATAGTTGATCGCCAGCAGAACAGGAACTGTTTGCTTTTGCAATTGTCTTTTGTTTCTAAGTAAGGGAGGTACTTTTCTAGTGAGAGCCATCCTACAGTACAATCAAATATTTCAGAGGTTACTACATAGCTTCTCAAATAAAATCCTCAACAGTTTCATTTTCCAGCAGATACTCATATCAAGCATATGCAGAGAGCAAATACAATCAAGTGCAGACAGTTCAAAAGTATCTCTCAAACACATTGTTTTACAGTTACCCTCTGCAAAATAAAAGCCCCTCCTCACCCCAAACTGATGGGGCGAGAAGGGGAAACAGGTCTGCCATTCATGTAGGAGTTTGGCTAGCATAGTTTTATTTAAGTTGTTAACAAAAATAGTTAAACATTTTTACAATTTAACATCCAGTCTGACAAAAGGCAAATCAATGAAAAAAATACAAAAAAGTAAAAAAGTGCACTACCCAGTCCAGTATTTTGCTTTAAATTCATGTCACTTACAGTATATGAAAAATAAACCCAGAAGTGTAATTACTTTAAAATACACCGCTTCCATATTTCAGTATTTTACACATATATTCTATAGTGGAAGAGGAGATCTCTTAAAAACCTTACTCTTAAAATACTGAGGTGCATATACCAAGTGGGATAGACTTGGCAAGTTAAGTTGCAGTAGAGAATCCTTTCAAATTTGGCATTTCACTTACCTACCTTACTTGTGCCAGCAAGGTCTGTAATACCTAAACCTTCTAGTAAGAACAGTAATTTTGTTTAATGCAGATTTACTAATACAGACAACTACAAGAAATGGTGAGGTCAGTAACTCTATGGGATCTTAAGGAGATACGAGTCCTGATTTAGTTGTAAAATGGAACAATGTCACAACAAACTTTTAAGGCCATGTTTTATTTGCTGATTAATGGACAAAAGGCAATGGATTCCCCCCCACTAAGTATTTTCTTGAAAGTCTGTGCTCATAAAAATCATGAAAAGTTGGAAAGACTTAATTATTGAAACTTTAAATATATTTTACACAATCTTGTTTGTACAAAAATACAAGTTAAATATAAACATAAAGCAATCATGATAATTTTATGTAAATCCATTTTGTGATATTCTGTTATATATAAAAAAGTTTCTCAGCTCTGTCTCATTTGTGAAAAGATCAATACCAGATTGAATCACTACTGGCAAAGGGCCCTAAAAAGCACACTTTAGCATTAAATATGTTTCACAATGTAAGTACCATTTCCTGATTTCATCTTCTAAAGACTGGCAAAAGATAGGGCAGTATGTCCATAAACCAACAAATAATTTGGCTACAATGTCATAAAACACAAACACACAAATCTGTACAATAAACCAGTAGCTATGCAGTACGAACTAGTTACACACATACACAGACATGGAATGGAACTTAGTGAGACACTGTTTGTAATTCACTGTTCTTCAGCCTGGCATTTTGTCTTACTTCATCAAATGAATATGACTTCGTTACCTTTCCATTCTTAAATACTGTGTGAAGCAGGTCCTGCAAGAAACATCGCAGTTTTAGCAAGAGTGATTTGGCAAACACGGGTTACACAAACTCAAAAGCAAGCACACAAATCCAGTCTGATAAGGCTGGAACTTTAGACTGTCAAGATACTAAATCTTTACAGCTTGTTCTGACACCTTTCACTAATGGTTACACAGAAGAAAGGGCTTGGGTCATCCTGTCCACAGACAGCAGCTCTGTGCTGACTAGTCCCTTGAGCATGGTATCTGCACCTGGCCAAAGCCAAATACACATGAAATGCACCTTGCTAGAGCAAGGTGTATTTTCTAAGAAAGGTGGCATGCAATCAGTCAAATACAATTCAATTATAGAGGTTTAAACGAAGAATTTTTTTTTCCTCTAGAAAAAAAAAAGTATCTTTATTCACTGTGCCCTTTACTCATTTATTTTGTAAAATAGCATATCAGGAAGGGTTTGCACACAGCACACTGGAAGGGCAATAAGCACAGCTGGCAACAAACGTCAGCACAGCAACACTGAGCAGTCCCTGCACTTAGTGACCTACTGCAAGGACCTGTGGCTTCAGAGAAATGGGCCCACAGAAGGGTACATTTCCCTGTCGTTTCCAGGGAGCCCCAGAACTGGTACCACACCAATGACCCTCTCTAATTTCATGGGACCAAAAAAATTTTAATGAATAATTTCACCTGACAAAAATGAAGGGACAACATATCATCTAATTTCAAAGCCAAAGTCTTGTAGTTTTGTTGAAGAGATTTCTCACCATTAGGTCCTTCCCTCTACATATTTATGAATGTTCATCATTAACATATGTACATGAATATATGCATAGAAAAAACATTTCAAATTTATATAAGACCTTTGTGTCCAGAGCAGAGAATCTTCAGTGTGTGTAACTCTGAGAAATTTCAAGATGAAAAAAACCTGAGATCTAAGTTTTATGCTTACTGTTACGTAAAACAGTGTGCCTAGTAGTACCCCCTGCCTAGCAGTACAAAACCAGCTTCTGTATTCCACGAAATTTTCAACTTCTAAAAGCAGAAGTGCAATTTGACAACTTTTTTCCAGTCCTCTTAACTTAGGAAGAGACTCAGCATGCAGTTTAATGATTCATGGTTGGATGTTGAAACACAAGACATATCAAATTGAAAGCCTAAGATTACCATAAAGTTTGTGCTTATTTCATAGAAATAGCATTCCATTTTGCAATTGTAAAGAATTCACAGGGAAACTGAATTCCTGGTTCAAATTTACATCTTTAAAAACTGTGGAACTACTCCGTGTAAAGAGCAGAGGAACTGTTTAAAAAAAATCTCAGTGGGGATGTAGAAACACATTTTAGTTACAGCTGTCCCTGTTCCACCTCCAGCTAAAGTCACTACTCAAATTGTGCAATATAGGCCAAACAAAACTACCTGGCCAGTATGCATTCTGCAACACTGAGACTTTAGTTTTGGAAAAAGCAGTAATGTTCTCATGTTTCTGAAGACAAACAAAAGAGAAAGATCTGTAATTGTAAAGCCTGAACATTATATCCTCATTCTAGCATTCTGCTGTTACTGAATTTGGTACTGAGGTAATTTTTGAGGTAGTAAGATGGGAGTTGAACAAAATGACAGATCAGAAATAAATTCTGAAATTAAGTTGTAACCTGCTTTTTTCTCAGTCTACTTTTACATGAAGAATGATGCAATAGATTTTGAAAATTCATACCTGTCCATACTCTTCAAGATCTCCCTTGCCTTCCTCAAGTGTTACATACTCTCCAGCAGGTGTCCTATGCAATGACAGCCGTCCTTTCTTTGACCTTTTGTTGGGATCAGCTACAGGATCTTTGAAGACATTTACCTAAAATGAAGAGGATTTTTTTAGGAGGAAAGGGCATTGTGGGATCTAATGCAGATGGTGGTAGTGTAACAGGAAATGACAAACAGGTTTTCAAGTGGGAAGGCCTCTATTGAAAGCAGAGTGGTAGAAGCTGTACAGAGACATACCCCAAGGCCGTTGGTCACCACGTAACTACATTTGAAGGAACAGTTTAAGAGGTCTCTTGTTAGTTTCTGCAACAAAGCTCCACCAGATCCAAAGGCAATATTCTCAATACTCCATTTATTCTTCTTCATTCCCTCCACAATCTAATAAGAAAAAGAAAATTATGATGGAGCATACTTTTAGGCCATGCCATTTTCCCATAAAAGTATTATACTACTTAAACAAGATGCTTTTACAGACAATTAAGCCAACTAACATTCAGTTTCCAGGAGATGTACATAATAATTTGGTCAATACTTGGCACACTGTTTTTTTATTTACAGTTCCAGCATAGAACTGGAAAGCTTTTGCTGTAAAACACAATTATCATGCCAGCACATATACTCCCCAAACGAAGGTGGCACAGTAATGCAATGCCCAGAGAAACAGAGCTCTAAAGAAAATAAAAGACTTCATGGAAGTATTTCAGAGCCTTCCAATTCTCAGAATTATGGAAAGACCTGGAAGCAGAGCCTGTATCCTGGAACAATGCAGCCATCCTGCTCAACTCCAGAAAGTTATTACCCTCTCTGACCAATGACTTGAACAATTCCCTTGAAAATCACGTTCTCTAGAATAAGATCAGCAAGTTCAAAGGTAGGAAATGAAAATACATAAAACTGCCCAAAGAGTTTGCTTTGCCACCCTCTCCTGCAGGTACAGATCAATGTGAACTGTGCTGCTATTAACAGTCAAGGTAAAAGTTACTGTATCATTTCCCTTCACCCTCATTCCACTCAGACAAATGTGACATCCTCTAGCCTGGAGTAATGGGTGCTCATTTAGTCATGCTCATGAAGGGCCAAGATTTGTTTCCTTGACCTGTTACTCCTTTGACTGATGGTTATAGCCCCAGAACAGGACTTCAAACTCTCTTCTCCTAACATTTTACTATCAAAAGCAGGTGAGAAAAACAGAGTGGGTGAGATAGCAAAATACCATTCATCCAGAAAAACAGGAAGGTGAGAAGCAGAACGGAAGAACACA
Organism: Acrocephalus scirpaceus scirpaceus; assembly: GCA_910950805.1. Taxonomy (NCBI): domain Eukaryota; kingdom Metazoa; phylum Chordata; class Aves; order Passeriformes; family Sylviidae; genus Acrocephalus; species Acrocephalus scirpaceus. The sequence continues at coordinate 13,628,182 of OU383777.1, forward strand.
GTCTATGGGGAACAGTACAGAGTTTCAAAAATCAGCACAGTCAGAAATTTGGTAATATTTTGGGCAATCCTAGCATCTTGCATCAAGAAGAAATGCCAGAATAACACTGAACAAGACTGTTTCAGGAGCTACTGATGTCAAACTGCTTTTTTAAGGGACAGCTAAGGCTCATGAGAGGAGAGAAAAAAATGAAAATTCCAATTTCAGACCCTGACAAATTGGTAGTGTAAACAAAAGAGCACACTAGTATTTTGTTTATGCACTTAGTCACATGCAGGCTGTCTTCACAGATACTCTCAGTCTGAATGCCTGACAGAGGCCAGTCAACCGGACATGTGGACAGCAGAGCCATAACCTTCTGAGGGCATGCTTGAATATCTTCCCACTACATTTCTGTCAGAGATTTCCCCAGGAGAAATCTTATCAGTGAGTCTCCATCATTCCAATGGTACCAACTCACTCAGCCTCATTCGGCAAGCCAAGTAAAATGAATCTCAAGCTCTGCTGCCATGACTTCCCCTTAAGAGAACCCTTCGAAAGCTTTTTATCCTAAACAAATGCCCTCTTAAATATGTGACAATTCTATGGATTTTAGCAGTAGACATCATACCCTCTCAGTGACCAAGAGCAAAAGGAATATTTATTTTCAGGTGATTAGACTCTCCTGGAAGCAGTTAAAAGAGGAACTCAGGGAAGAGAAATTATTGAAATTAATTAAATTCTCCTTTAAATACCTCAAAAGTAACTAAAGCTGACAAAGGAAAGGTAAGAACTGGTATTCTGCATACCTTCTACTTGAGAACAATGGTGCCATAAGAAATGAGATTTACCTGGGCCTGGTTATAGACTCTATTAATCTGGGCTGTCATTTAAAGAGGCAAATATAGGTAAACTCCACCTGGCCTCTGGTTCTGTCCAGACCCTGAGCAAGCCTGCAGCTATGTGAACTGCTGGCCCAGCCTGAGCCAATGTGTTCTGCTCACCTCACTGTGCAGTTGCAAAGGCCAGGTCTGACACTGAACTCACCTGAACATGCCTGCAAGATACAACTACCTGGTATAAACAACATCCTATACCAAGGCACGTGATGCTGAGGCTTCATGTTCATTGATACCTGCAGGTTAACAGGTGTTAGTTCAAGTACAGCATAGGTGGGCCATGGCTGCTTAACCCTCTTGCCTGGGTGAGAAGAAAGTGAACCCCCTTTCAGCTCGTGTTCCTGCTCTCATTTACAGATAGTTTGTTCATCTCATGCTACAGGCATAACTCCTCACTTACCTTGGGTGAAGAACTTGCTTCTAGCTTTTCACTCTCTCAAGGGATTTCCTTACTTAGATTTCCTTACTTAGTGATCTTCATCTGGTGAGGAGGGGAAGGAAATCCAGACTAAGCTGAAAGACAGCTCTGACTGCACCAGTGACCCACAGCAAAGACCCAGACCCTATTACTTCCTTAGGTATGGAGGAGAGATGGAAAACAGCAGTAGTAATAGGGAAGAAGAAAAAGGAGAGATCTGAAACAACTGAAGCCTTCCCCTAAGGAAAACAATACAGAAGAATTTTTTTTTCACACTTTCAGGCTTATACAGGGAGAACAATTCAGGTGTCAAGGTTTTGACCAGCTTCCTCTGACCATTATGAGCATGATTAATACATGAACTGTGACTCCAGATTAGAGGATTTATTTTGTATAAAGATTTAAAGACATCTGGAAATTGAACGTTCAAAGAAAATCCTTTGAAAGTGTAGTATATTGTGGAGTTAGCAGATTGGAATGATTTTTAAAAGTGAAAATGCAAAGAAAGTCAAAAAAGTTTCCTTACCTGTTCTACCAGCATCCCCTATTAAAACAAAGAATTTTAAAATCCAGTTTATACTCTGAGTTGTTTTCTATATTGTTGTTTCAGCTACTTTGGACAGCTAAATGAGACTATTGATCATTACCCATTCTAGATTTTCCTACTGTACCCATTACCCTTCATCTGATCTGTAACAGTAACTCATGCCTAGAATTGAAAGCTGATATGGAATACTTGGAAAAAAAAATCTTGCACAAGAGGGGGAAAGAAGATAGCCACAGTGATACATTTGTATTTGTACATGTAAACTCCTTTTGAAAAAGAATTAATTATACTTCAGTGTTGGTTTGGTTTTGATGGATTGTTTTATTTTGGGTTTTGATTGTTGTTTTAGGTTTTTTTTTAATGTTATGCTATTATTCAATCTTCTAAAAGTCAGCATGGTAAAACCTGGGGTTTGCTAATATAAAAGGATGAAGAGATTAATGTTATTTAAATAAAACTAAAATTAGGTTTCAAAATCATGGTCATTTTGCTCCAATATAATTTGCTGCTGTCAAATGAGAAATGTCACTTTCCTTCCTGCCCATTTCTCCCAGCTCAAAACAACAGTTTGTTCTCTTCTGCATAGTGCTGGCAAGTACTAGCCCCTTTTTAGGGCACAATTTAATTCACTAAACCACAAAACTGATCGCTTTTGTCTGAGTTAGTTTACTGTTACATGTGTGGTCTAAATTATTTTAATGACTGGCAGTTCACTGACCAAAGCTGACAGGAGGCACAGCAAGATTATAGTCAGGAAGAAATGAGAAGGTGCCACTGGGCAGCAGTGATCTGTCTGCTCTGTATGTCTTGGGGAACTGGATCTTCTGCTCTCTTCTATTACATGTTACAGGTAGACATCTCATAATCAATTACAACTTCATAAGGAAATATATAAACAGGCAGATAACCTGAACAAAGAATTGCTCGTTCTGCTTCTCATCCTCTCCCATTAGCTGCTGCAATTGTTTTACAGCTCTATTTAGAACTTGGAGAGCAGAGCATTTTTCACTCTAGTGCAAAGATTTTTAAATACTTGCTTTAATATTTTAATTAGAATTGATGATGTAAGACATCCTTGAATTTTGTCCAGTATAACTTAGAAGAAGCAACCAGAGTTCCTTACAAGAAACAATAGTCCAGTTTCTGTCCTCTCACAACTCATTAAAATCTCAGCCATAACATACTTGCCTAACACAGGCATCAGTCCTGTTAGATCGTTGTTCAGAACAAGCAGAAATGTTTTTTTTCTTCTGTGTGGGTTTTGTTTTCTTTAACAGTGTCTTCCCCTGCTATCTAATGATAAGATTTTCTTTTCAGCTATTAACCTCTCCTGTTTGTGGTCTGTTAAGCACATTAGCATAGTTGTATATTCTCAAAAAAGCCACATGGGACAAAAAAAATAAAATAGAATTTACTTTAAAGGCCATTGAAGGGGGGAAAACCTGCAGAGCATGACTGCACTAGAGTTAGTCTATCAGATTACAATCTCAGTATTAACTGCTCTCTGGGGATCTGAGTGACAAATCTGAGTTCTGTCATTGAGGTTCACATTATGTGCCCATGTTAGACATGCAGATAGCTTCAGACCAACTAAAACCCAAACCTGATTACTCCCTTGCTCATAATTTTAAGAAGCAGCAAAAGTCAGCTTTGTTGAGAAGAACCTAAGGATATGCCAGTCTAGAAAGCTAAGGCAAGTGGTATCGAATTCAAGTAAAATTAATCTTAACTTTATTCAACTTATTTCTGATTTTGAACTCTAATACAGGTAAAGATGAAAGACTCAGGAAAAACCAGACGAAGTCAAGTCCTCTTCCTCTTACATGTCAATCATCATCTGTAGTTACTGCAGTCTATACTTTATAACCCTATTGTATTACCTAGTAACTACCTATCGTCAATAGTGTGAATTTATGACTTATTTCAAGCATGCACAATCTACTAAATAGTCAATTTATGTCTTAGTAAAATTGCAATTTTGACTCAGACTATAGCCTAATCTTTTACACATATTTTCTGGCTTTTCAACTAATCCTTACTCTACTAGTTGCTCAACCAAGGAACTTGCTTTCCTTACTCTAGGTTTTAAAAACTCTCCTTCAAAACTACACCCTCAATACGTGAGGACAAGCAGACTTCAGATGGTACATAACTAATGAGCCAAACCAGTTAATTACTACTATTGCTGCAGCACAGTGATCATGCAGTGTGCCTTAGACATCAATGAAAGGACCAAACACTGCCAGATTTTGATCTCAATTAGACTTGACAAGCATGATGAAAGCAAACAAAAGGAGAGACAGTGGAAAGAGAAGGGTTACAACAGGGGGATTAGAAAATGCCTTTTAGGGATTTTTATGCATCGTAATAATTTCCTGTGGAGTTTTAATGAATTTGTTTTATGCATTATGTGTGTTTTATGCAGTGTTTGGAATGAAGGGCAGGGGTGGGGTCAGCAGCCTCTGCTGCAACATCTGACTAGTTGTAACGGAGTCAGATTAAATATCAACCTTGCCAGTGTCACCCTGACACGTGAACAGGATCTCCTACCTCTTGCAACGTGTTGATATCCACACCATCCCCTTGAATAACTCTGAGGTACGGTGGCAACAACTTATAGCCTTTTGAATTCTCTGTAATGGGAAACTTCTTCCCCAAGATCTCCAAGACCTTTTGAAAAGGGAAAGAAGACAGTTCAAAATGAAAATAAAAACCTGCCATTCCAATAAAGAAACAATTTCCACATTTGAGTCATGCTTTTTCTAGAAAATTAAAATAAATCCATAAATATACCCACATATATATCTAAATCTATCCACACACACACAAAAAGCATGCCAATCATTGTGGTAGAAGCCCTTAAAGCAGTCACAGACAATATGGTCTTTAAGAACTTGCAACTGAGAGCTAATCAGAACCATGCTTTCTCCCTTTGCTTGCTGTGACTTTTTGTTATTAAAGGTGTCAGCTGAAGATCTTGCTATTCTTTTGACCTCCCTTAAGATGCTGGATGAGGCTTTCAGTTTTTTATGATTTTGTAAGCCACAAATATTTAAAATTAAACATTTCAGCTGGGAGTTTTTCCTACCAGCTCTGATAAAGGTCATTCAGAGCTCCTATTTGTGATATGCTACTTATCCCAAAGGAAAAAAAGGTGTTAAATCTGTATAGATCTAATTTGATAGAGTATCAATGTAACTAACATTGCCCCTACTTTCTTACTTGGACAGCACTGACAGTTACTCAAATTCAGAGATATCAACAGCTTTTATTATGAAACTGCAACAATTATTATGCTTTCTAAAGAGCAATGAGGCAAGAAGCGTTTCTCAATGTTGAGTCAGTGCCACTGACTTAAATGCACATCTTAAAAAAGAGAGAAGAGGGCCACACATATATTTGTAGCACAAAATAGCAAATTAAGTTAACATGGGATGCCAAGGTACCTAAACTTAGTAGTAAGAATTATTATTGGCCTGGCATTTACTAGCACTAATTTGTTTCCCACTGCATTTGTTAAGTGACAAAAGTTTCTCTTTATAAAAGCATTCCAACATCATTACATCAGCAAAACTGGTGACTCGTAAAAAACTTATGCAAGTTATGCAAAAACTTATGCAAAACTTATGTAAAAAGAACCATATGCAAGAATGGGATTGATGAGAAATATGAAACTATTTGGACTGCAAAAGAGCTTCCATATCTATACAGAGGTGAAGTAAACATTTACATTTTTTATAGGTCCAAACTAGCCAGCATCAAATACATACAACACGTACCGAGTCAGAGCATTATATGTTTGCTAGCCAGTCATTCCAAAACAAACTTGTATACACATGGCTTCAAGAAATGATTACCTTTAGAACAGTGTCAAGGGGATTCCCAGAATCTGGTCTAATAATAAGCGGTGCCTCTGGACTTCGGGCTTCAATTATATGCCTTAGGTCATCACCCCATATTTTTTCACAAGCATTGTAAATGTCGTAGCTGTCACTAACCACAGATACAGGCACTGAAGAAAACTGTGTTACTATGTGCTCAAAAGCATCTTTTTCATGATCTTTCCCCCAAGCTGTTATGGTACTGCAAAAGCAATTGAAAAATTCATATTAGAATTGCATTTACATGTCATTCTGTATTTCCCACCAGCAACAGTTCAAGACAACAATAAGCAGTATGATTACATGACAGCAGAAACTATGTGCTTATCACCTCTGTGTTGCATGGATTATAAATACACTACATACTAAATAAACTGACTTAATTCAGACAGTTAGGGAACTGCAGATGCAAGAACAGAACATCTACTCTGACAACTTCATGCTGCAAGATTGAAAGTTGAGAATGAAGCGTCCACCTCAACATATGTTAGAAAAAAATCTAAAGAAGAAAACAAAATTTATTTTCTTTTATCATAGTGATATAAAATGAATATTCTCACTAATACAAACATTCTTCCAGAGGAACCTGAGAACATTACCCTTGGTACAAGGCCACAGGCAAGCACATAAACCAGAGCTGCTGCAAGCAGTAGTAAGTTACTGAATGCAACTGATCTGCAGTAGTTTCTCAGACCAGCTGACATAAATGACTTTAGTAACTTGTCTGTAAAGACCTAAAAATGCCCTCCTTCACAGAGTGTCAACGGGCATTGCATTTTTACCTTAAAATTCCAGCTTTATCTGCTGTGTGGACAAGTCCCAGATCATGGTAGCAGGGAGACAAACTTTATTTCAAAGAGATTGGTGCAGTCTCAGAAGAGCCCTGCTCTTCTCTGACATGCCAGGGGCAAGCACCAAGCTCACAACATCACCTTGTATTGGAGGTTGTGGAACAGTACAACAAATCTATAAAAAATTTGGTCTCTTGTATGAGACCCTTTTTGTGTATTAACTTGGAAAGACTTGCAGACTGCAGTCTGCATTTGGTGGTGCAAACTTTAGGTAGTGCAGTTTAAGCTCTCTGCTCTAATGCCACCAACTTATGTTGTGCAAAAGACACTTGATCTTGACTCCATGTGTTTCTTTTTGCTTTCATTACAAAAAAAAAAAATATATATAAAAAAAAATTTATAAAAAAAATTTTATAGTAGTTTTGGTCATCAGAAATTTCAGACAAAAACTGTCATGTCTATTGGTCAAGCAGGAGTTCTAGAACAGCACTACAGCAATGATACAGAGAGTTCTATGAAGCAGTGCTCCTTTAAAGATGACCACTACTCTGCAAGGGCTATTCATGTAAGCCTTTCCATTATCTGTCTTGCAATCCTAAGTGAATATTATTTAAAATCGATACTAAATATTTAACTGGGTTTTGTGCTCAATATGAAACACACAACCAGCCTTGTTTTACATTCTCATTTCAGTGTGTAGACATGAAACTGAAATTCAAGGATTTGCATTCACTCCCAACCTTGTACAGGACATGGATCTGAAAAAAAGTAAGAGCTCTTTCTCTCAAATGTACGAGACCAGTTTCCTTACTCTTAAAAACATTCACCATTCTTGGTGATATAACAAGGATTTACCATTACTAGTTATACTGATGGGAAGCTTGAGAGCAACTGCCTCTTCTGGAGGGAGAACATGAACTGCAACTAACAGAGCCTGTCAATTATCATTTTATATTTAAAGCAAAATTGGAAGCTCATAATGTGAATCCGCAGTATCTATAGACTATAAGCCTTCAAGCTTATTCTAAAAAGACACTGATAAGAAGGCTATAGTTAAAAACATTTAAAATACATTTATAGCTAGGAACAATGCTACTTACGTGCCCCTAGAACACATAGAGTCATCAGTACAGAAATGCAGCTTCAACAGCTGGATCAGTCATGGCTAATACTGTATGGTATGTTTCTGGATACAGAGATGGGTAAGAGAATAATTATATTTTGTTAAGCTATTTTTAGAAAGGCTTAGACTACTATCTTACCTGTGTTCAGCAGCTGGAACAGAGTATCCTGGAACCGGATCTTTTGTACCATAGTACTTTTTAATTAATGCAATTCCTGCTACAGTGTCTGTTCCTTTGAAGTTCACCAAATGAGCTGAAGCTCCTATTCCTGCAGTCTGAGGAAGATGCAAGTTTCAGTTTCCATGCCAAATACAGAAGCCTAAGTCCAGTCACCACCTAGCACTAGTCTGTAACACCAAGACTCTGACTCAATTCCCACTTCACCAATAACAGCAAGGGTCTGACTCAATTCCCACTTCACCAATATTCTCCTCATTCACTTACACCGGGAAGACAGAGAAAACTTCTCCCAGTCCAGCGCTCACAGTACAGACATCATACCCACCCCCATCCCAGACCTCCCCCTCCACACTTAGTCCAAACACAGTGCTCTGTGCATTCACAATTTCAGAGCAGAACAGAGCCACAGAGGTTAACAGACACATGCTGCAACTCTTCATAGTTAGGAACAACCAGACTTCTAAAATTCTTAGACAAGCAGACTTACCTCTTGTGAAGAAACTCCTCTGTAGCCAAAATCATGCAGTTTATATTCCAGTCCTTCCAAGCTGCCAGAAGTCTCCAGCAAATATTTGGCCAAAATCTTTTTCTGCTCTCTAGAGTTTGTAGCTACTGTGATTGGGTACCATGACTGCACAAGAATAGTCTAAAAGAAAATCCATCACAATATTAGGTGCATATTTGTTTATAGCTTGACAATGCCCATTTGGCATTTAATCAGGCACAAAAAGGTCTATTTACTTTCATTCCCTGTTCAGAAAGTACTGATGCCTTCAACAGTTTGCTTTTGGGCTTAAGTAATTAGCTTTTATAAGGTAGGTAAGGTATTGACCTTCTCAGGAGTTATCACTAGCTAACTACTGACACACAGTTCTCCCATCCTCATTTTTTATGGATAGAAGTAGTGCTGTGAATTTCCTGTAAAATTATTATGATCTCTTGCCAGGTGGGGGAAAAAGCTCTGTGTAAGATGACTACAGAAAAGAATTAAAGCAGAAAATGAAAGTTGCCAGAGATTTCCCTTAAAGCAATACAGGATTCAACCTTTAATTTAAGTGCATTAGTATTTACTTAGAAAAAAACATGTTAAATTTCCAAAATTTACCTCAATCCAATTTGTGAGCCAGTAGCATTCTGGATCTGTGTTTTCTACTGTGAAAAGAACATTTCCTCTGGGAATTACAGAGCCCTCAGGAACAGCCTTTATTTCTATGGGAAGATGGCCATCGTATTTCTGTGTAAGAAACAGTAATACTGTTAGACAACAGGAAAGATTAGGACCTACAGCTCTTTTATTTAACTGCCATGGATAAAAGTCAGGCTATGAGTAAGTAAATGCTTTCTTCTTCTTAATTTCCTTCAACTCTAAAAATATACCCATCCAGTTCAAATTAATGAAAAAATCCGCATTTATCAAAAAAGGACAAAAATCCTGTAACTTAAAACCCAGTCTCTTTATCAAAACAAATGATGGTTATTGGTTGTATTCCTTGAGCAAACTGAGCCAAGAAATCTTAAGTATTCTATAAAAATACGTAAGTTCTACCCACAGAACCAGAAATATTTACTACTCATTTTCTTCAATGCTTTTACATGCAGTAAGCTAAAAAAAGTTTAGCTACTATCCAGACTTTAAAAAAATCCACTAGTTTTGCTTAGTATAGATGTGTGCTTTGTTCATTTATTACATTAGGATCTATTTAATACCTGGTTTAGAGAATATTTTCATCTCAATTACTCAATAAACATGAAGTGTCATATTGGAATGTCACTCTTTTGTCAGTCTTTTATCCCCAAAGGACTAAACATTGTGTGAAATATGAATACTCTTTTGAAAAAGAGTAACCTGCAAATAGCAACTCTAGAAGAGTAATTGTAACTTTCTGAAAGAGCTCAGCAAGCTGTACTGGCAATACCGAAAATATTTTGGATAGTAATATATTTTGACAGAAAGCTTCCCCTAAGATCTCCTGTTAAAGTCAACATAAATTGCATAAATTCAGAAAAATTGAAGATTCATAAGTAGCATCAAAGTATATTCTCTAGTACTTAACAGACATCAGAATCTCTTCTACCTTACAAATTAAAAGTTTATTCAAAAATGTAATAACTTGAAGGAAATTATGTTTATATACCATACACAGTTGCGTTGTCAGATTTGGAGATATATGGATTAACAAAAGACAACAAAGCCTTCAGAAAGGCTCAAAATAATTTTTTAATGATTCAATGAAAGCAAAAGCATAGTTAAGTGGAAAAAAAAAAAACCAAAACCCAAGCTGCTTTCAAAGTTGCTGTAAGCATTGATTTTGTCTATGGAAAAAAGTGATATGATCATGCCATGGCTCTGTATTATAGCCCTTTGCAGAAATTTTGGATAGACTTGATTGCCTTGTACAATTCAGGGCTTACATCTCTATCACTCATCATTGATTCCTGCCAACTTCCAGCATTTATACCAGCCCACTGTTCTCCAGGAAACCCATTCCTTTCTTCCACCCTTTTTACCCTATCAGTATTTACCCATTCATTTACTCTCAGTATAAACTGAGATGTGTACATTTCAGATTCATCTTGGCACTTCCCTCACACAGCCACTGCACCCTCCACTTTGCCTACCACACCTGAGGCAACTGAGCTAGGGAAAAACAGTGCCAGCTGTGAGAACATACACTGGAATTCAGTGAGCAAAAGCAGAGACTCTGTCCATAAAGGGCACACAAACACTTCCAGTTTGAGAGCCATCACCATATGAGATGAAGACATGAAAACCATGTTTGGATTTATATACATATATATATATACACACGCACGATTTTAATAAGAAAACCTGGCAAAAGAATAAACATACACAGAGGGTATGTAGGATGCTTACTTTACCTAGACCAAAAGTTGAATGGACTTAGTCAAGCCACAGTACAACCCAGTGAGGGCAGACATGCAACATTAAAAGTGTATTAATTCCATTTATCCAAAGAGGGATCAAGCTTTAACACAGATGAAAGCAGTTCACAATGTACAATGTAGCTTAAACACAAATATGGACTGAATTCACATTTGTTTTTATTTGAACTGGACACAAGTCATCTACAAACCTCTCCACAACTCTCTCTTAGAAAACTGTGGACTTATTTACCTTGCTGCCATTTGCAACATCTAGCTGAAATTCAATCTTCTCTTGCACACCTATGGTCCATCCCAGAGGTAGGATGACATCCAGATATATTAATAAAATGCCACCACAAAAGTGCATACAATTAGGGTATCCAGGGAAATATAAATGCAAAGGACTAAAAAAAATGGCTTTCAAATGCCAAAAATATTCACTCACCAGAACCCACAATGAAACTTAGCATTTAATTAATATGCAGATATTAGTACAGCTCTGATGAATGCTATTAGTCTGAATCTGCTGCTTTTACAGAGATGTTTGTAATTACTGGAAGTCTAACACTTTTTTAAATAAAAGGGAAAAACAATAATTGTTGAAATAATTCCCTGTGTACAAATTGTGAAATGACTTAACTTGAAAGGTCTTGTGTGTCAGAAGTGCTCAAGCCTTGTATTTAAAAATAAAGTTCAACATTCATATCTCAAAAATTTACAAAACAACTGAACAAAACGTGTATTTTCTGGAACTATTTATACACCCAAGAAGTTGTAATGCGTTCTGCATTAGAGTAAAAACTGTAATGAATAGTTAGAGAAAGAAATGTAAATGATGCAGGCAACCACTGAGTGCTGTATCACAGATGGAGACCTGCCAACAAGCCCCCACTCACAGGAGCTGGCTGACGGCAGCCATAAATCCTTATTACCTGCAAAGCTGCATTTGGCATCTGAAAGGATGAAAATTACTTTTCTCTAAGGAAATACAATTATATGATTATTCTTTGACAGCTGCTACTCCCTGTACACTAAACATGAAAAGCTAAATTTATCCAGTCTTTACTATCAAGATTAAAAGGAGAGGCTGTCATATTTATTCTACAGTTGATTCAGAAATCCTTCACAATGATCTTCAACTATTTTTGCAAATTTTTTTTACCTCTAGAATATAGTTCCATCCCTTTTCATTGAAGACATCATCTTGAAAATGCTCCCTATATACTTCTTTGGCTTCCTTTATTTTCTCTTTGGTCACCACTTTACCTGGAGTTTCAGAAACAGATTAAAGCTTAGAAACTTGCAATATTCATCAACTGATAAAATAAATAACAAAAAGGTTCAGCGACAGCAAAGCTACATTGCCTTTAACAAAGATATGAAGAAAATGTCAAATGCAAAATGTTTAAACCAAACTTTACTTTTATTTATTATATAGATTAGAATGCTCAAGAAGCCATGAGGGTAAAATACACTTGTGGTTTGCAAGTGACTCAGGAAAAATTTTGAGATTACTCTTTTATGACGGTCAAAAACCAAGAGGTTTAACAGTAGTGCTTTTGCCAGAGGAATGTGTTGATTGTGCAAGCTGGCAATGCAGCAAGGACATATCTAGCACAAGGGTTAAGATATGCCATTTAAGGAAGAATCCCCATGGAGGCACTTTGCAACCAACCTCTGACTGACCACGTTGTGATAGGAACCAGCAGACTAACCACATTATTTGAAAAAGCATGCTACTGCTGTAGGGCCAGTCATCTACCTTAGAAAACAACCCTCAGATTGCTAAAGACAAAAGAAACAAAATTATCAAGTGCTTTAATTATAATGGAATTTCAATCTTTGGTGGAATGGGCAGAGATGTTTATTGGATCAACACAAAGACATGTAAGATATATGACTAAAGTTTTCCTTTAAAGCTTGGCAGAGGGCAACATGCACTCAGGTCAGAACAGGTGATATTTGTACATAAGGCAAAAAAACAAACATGGTCTTAAACAGCACCAAGGAATTTTCAGACGTTACTCTTAAAATTATCAGTATAAAAACCACTTTCACATGGAGCTGCCATATTCAATGATCTAAGCTGAGGGCCATCCAAAACAAAGGAAAATTAAAATTTAATTTAAGGAAATTTAAAACTATTATTGGTTTACACAGTAAACAAACCAGCAAATACAGAACAGAAGTTAATGTTCAAAATGCAAAATGTATTTTCCATCAAATCTTCTATCTGTGCTTGTGACTCTATGCACAGTTTTGGTCTCTTTCCATTCATTTCAGTTTTGCCCACTGAAGTTGGGACATGAACACTTTTTCATTTTTAATACACCACTGTCATAAATAAAGATAGTAGAGAGGTGTCTGGATTAAGTAGTCAATACCAATTTATGAGGGTGAACAACTTTTTTCACAATTGCATAAATAAGGTATTATGCATGTCACTACTTGTGGTGTATCAGGACAACCTGGAATTGCTTCAACTATAAGACTACAAGCTTGAGAAAAAGTTAGATATTTCATTAGAGGAAAGGTTTTACTGGAATTTGTGACAGTTACCTTTTAAATATTTATTCAGAATGTACTGCAAGCCATAAAAAACTGTTTCTTCATATTTCACTTTCTTTAATTTGGAATTTTCAGTCTTCTTATCACGACATTCAAAGTAAGAATATACTTTGCTTGTGTTAGGTGGATATTGCTTGTAGTGTGTAACCTACATAAAAAAAAAAATCAGTAAGAACTCAAAACATCACTACAAAAGCACAAGAGAAACAATATTTGTACATTAAAGCTTAAAAGTAACTCCCAGCTCTTCTGGACTGTGATTATTTATCCATTCACATTCTACACAAGTATTTAGGAAATTTCCAGGTTTTTAACCTCCTTCAATTTTCAGTTCAAAAGACTGTCTTCCCTCTGTTATTCTTCACTTCTTCATCAAGTCTTCTCCCCCTCCCCTGATAACTTCACTTTGATTAACTGGGAAAGACACTGGCTAGGATTTTAGGAACAGCACCGAATACCAAAGTGCCAAGTCAGTTTTTACTCTACCACACTTTGGCCAACCCTAATAGCTAAAGGAAGCACAAAATTTCATCCCACTACCAAATACCTGCTTGTATTTGACTGAGGTTTTGAAGGTTACCATCCCATAGCTCAGATAAAAGCCACCCAGACTGAAGAAGGCATTGGCAATAGCCCTTTACCCAAGTGTCCCATTCCCCGTGAGCAATGTGGGTCCCTCAAGCCCTGGTTACAGCAAAGCCAGTTTACAAACCTGTTACTATCAGTAATGCTGCTAAAATCTACCTCCCTACAAAGTTCACTACATGGACAATTTTTCCAAATTTGAAAAAGTTCACATTCAACGTAAAGGAAGCATGAGAAGTTGCTGCCTGTGTGTATTATGTGGAAACTGGTCACAAAACACACAGTATTATGAATTCAACTATTCCAGCTTTTCAGAGTTCCTGATAGTAAATCTAGCCAGAAATTTACTTTGAGTAATAACAGCACTTGAAACAAGTACGCTCTAAACACTTAAAACCTTAAACCTGCAAAATTTCATCTCCTACTGTGTAAAAAGCAAACTCCATGCAAAATCCTTAATCCATATTAAACAAAAACACATGACAGAAACTTCGAACTATCAATGTTTAAATTACAGAATATACAAATCAAGGTAAGGCATCCCCAAAGTTGAAGGTAACGAGTTTTCTTAAAATATGATGAGAAGTCTGTGAACAAGTCTAGACTATAGACAACTATAAACTACAAGTCTATACGTTCCATAAGGAAAAGCTGTTCCTACAGCTGAAAAAGCAACATCAGAAAAAACCTCAAATAGTGTGAAACTCATGTCTGAATTTTTTTCAAACTCCCATATTTACAGGTTAGAGCATGAATTCATTAAACATTTCTTGCTGTTACTTACTGCAAATAACCTTAAAAATTTCTGTTTCTAATACCACAAGGAATTGAAAAAGGGATAGTTTTACTGCTTCTCCCTTCTTGTCCTGGTTTTTTAAATATATCTCTGACATTCTCAAAGAAAAATATTTGAAGGTTGCATTACCTGTATTCCTAAAATTGTACATTAAATGATTTTAAAATGAGAGTTTTCCTTCTTCTCTCAAATGTCATTTAAATTTAGTATTTCACTCAGTTTGGACAATGAACTACTCAACCAAATTTTTTGGTTCTCCTATACCAGCACAAGGCTGTTATGGTAGTGTTTCCAATGCTGCAAGGAAACATTCAAGAAAGGTCAATTTAAAGATCATTCTATTGTCTTCCCTTGTATGAGGTTTACAAGGCCAATCAAATAAAACCCAAGCTTGTCATTACATGTTTTCTGCCCTGACTTCAAACAAAGCATGGCACCACAGGCATTTAATTGGGCACAAACCTATTCTGTTACAATTCCACAGCCACTCAAAAGCAGAATGCTTGAGAGTAGCAATGTTAGACCCTAAGACAAAACCTGGCTTTTAGATTTAGTTCTAGTTATTAATAAATGTCTCGCTTCACAAATTATAACATGCCCTCTCCTAGTTCTGTGCAGAACTTCCAAGATGTACATCACATTGCCAGCTCACAGAAAACTCTCAGCATGATATCATCACATTTAAAGTAAAACAAAATCCCTGTATAACAGGAAACACACACATCATCCTCTCTTCTTTACTATGGAGCAGACAAAAATATGCTTCATTTGACATGTCTTTCTAACTAGCGCACACACACACACGCATATATATACAAACCGTTTACAGGAAATTGTATTAAATGCACTCTAAGAAAAAGATCCGGTAACAAATCCTTAGAATGCTCACACACTATAAAGACATGGAAAGTAGGAACTCCCTCCTTCCCACTGGTGCCATGAAGGTAAGTTAACTTCATGAAAAAATTTGCTTTGTTTTACAACTGGGACTGTTGTTTGTGATTTCAGAGTACAGGCCCCACACAGAGCCCAGCACCTGCAAGTGTACACAGCAGATGTCCCAGGACCAATTCTCCAAAACTGAGTATCTCAATTCCTTGTGGTGAGCTCAAGAGCAAACCAAAGGAATGCTGTTCTCACCACAACTGTTTAAACCAAACAATGAAAACTACATCTGTACAAGATAGGATACTCAGGTTTCTTTTTAAAAGTTTCAATATACAACTTACCAACTATGGGCAAGTTACTGGAGCCAATACCTACATTGTAGTGAAAATTTGTATGATCTTCAGCTCACATCTTGAAAATATACTCAACTTTGGCAGTTCAAAGGCATCTCCTCCCACTATGTTTCTCTCTCTCCAAAGGGTTACAGGCCCAAATTAGCTCAGGGTGCACAGTGCACCCACTGAGTTGGTGTCACCTTTTCTTATTGCGTTTATGTACATTTTTTTAGGGGCTTTCTATTCTAGCTTTGCTTTGAAGCATGATCACAAAACACAGTGTTCTGGCTGCAAACCAGAACTTGAGAGCTGAAATCAGGCTGAAATGCAACAGATTTATCCTTTATATAGCATACCTGGGGACACAGCTCCTCCTGACTATCTTGCTGATAGTTTCAACCAAAAAAAACCCCACTCAGGTTTCTCAAACACTGCATCACAGGTTTAGCTATCTTTTCTGACTTAAGATTAGATCTTAACCTGAAAATACATCCTAGCTAGTGTCCAGAAAATAGTTACTTCTAGGGATTCAAACCTATATGAAAATTCCATGTTTGACAGAAATACAATTTTATTGATTTAGTTGCTTTAAGTACTTGAAGGAGATAAGGAACTAACTTTGCAAGTCACGTGTGTAATATTCAATTATATTCTTCACATATCAAAATCTATTTAAACAGTGAAAATACACATCCCTGGCAATTAAAATATTTACATCTGAGCAAATCTTACACCTGTAATTTTAAAGATACTTCTTTTGACATGCCACAAAGCCGTTAGTTTTATCTACAAAGCTGAGAGACCCTTAAATCTTACTCAATATTTAAAGGCACAATCACAATCTTAAAAGTACCAGTTACCAAACACTGGTTACTTGAAGAGGGCTTATAAAAAAGATGTGGACACACTTTATAGCAGGGTTTGTAGCAACAGGACAAGGAGTGATAGTTTAAAACTAAAGGAGGGTAGATTCAGACTAGATATACTAATTTTTTTTATGATGAAGGTAGTGAAACACTGGAGTAGGTTGCCCAGAGAGGTGATAGATGACCCATCCCTGGAAACACTCAAGGTCAAGTTGGATGGGGCTCTGAACAAACTGATCTAGTTGAAGATGTCCCTGCTCATTGCAGAGGGCCTGGACTAGATGGCCTTTGAAGGTCCCTTTCAACCCAAACTATTCTTTGATTCTATGTTGGATAGGTGTGTGAGAAGTTAAGCACGAGATCTACAACCCCTGGTGAGTTATCTGGCCATTTGTTTTGCTCCCAGGCCCTCAGACAGGGCACCATACTTATCAGGAATATCTGCCCACAAAATGTTACAGCAGCTCATTGTATTGCCTGTCATTTCTGGGCTTCTATGACATGGGGAAAAAATATCTATAGTGGTGGTCAGGAGGTTTGGCATGTACTGAAACACCTGGTGGTAAAAAACAGTGTGAAAAAAGATCAAGGTCTAGGAGAGGGAACAGTTCACAGAAGACAAAGAATGCCAATGCCATTGAAAACAAAACCAACCAACAAGAAAAAACCCAACACAACACTATGAGGCTCTTGGATACTGAAAACTATGCTTCAAAAAATGCCTCTTGTTGATCTTTCCTTCTTGTCAGATGAAGACCTCCACCATTCTGTATCCTAAAGGAGAGTGGAAAGAACAACCAGAGGCAATGTATAATATTTGAAATTAAATTTTAGGTGACTTAGAGATGGAGACAGTATTGATAACTCTATGCTTTCAGTTAGGGAGTGACAGAAGCAGGACTAGTACAGACAAGCTCTTGATAAGTAGGAGTGGCTATAAAGTCAATAGGAAACCCCTTCTCTTCAGGAAGAAAAAAAAACCCTAACCAACAAACAGAAAAGCAAACAAAAGCCTCTACTGGGATTAAGAGACCCTTATAAGAAAACAACTCTCCCAAGTATCTTCAAAGGCCTTTTGATGTTTAGTTCAAAGGCTGTGGTTTAGGTTTTGTCTATAAAACATATGACAAACATGGAACTACTACTACAAGATTATGTACTATGACTGAAATAGAGCGCTTTTATTCCAGTTGTGATAGCTCCTTATTAAATTTAATGCAAATAAAGGTATATTCTTCAAAGAACAAAGAATACTTCCACGAGGACTACATCTATTTAAGTAAATCAAGTTTTTTGAGGAAAAAAACATGAAGCATGAATTGCATTTAGATCATCTATCAAACAAACCACCCCAAACATTAAGAGTTAAATTTTAAGAAAAAGGAATTAATGGGTATTCATCACAAAATAGGGATGACTGAGGTAAATGCTGCATTTTTCTAAGCTAGATAAGATGATTTTTGACATAAAAATATAAATATTCTTATAATCTACAAGCTTTGTTGTACAAGATATTGCAACGAACTTACTTTAAAAGGTTATTTAAGCCTATACAAGTCAACCATTTGAAAACATGGGAAAAACAGATGGGACGTGAGAAGTCAGGTGTGGCCAAAATCTCCACTGGAGGTAATTCCTGATGCAGCCCTAGGTCAGATGTCAACATGAACCATCAGAATGATACTTACAAGCCCTGTCTTCAGTGAAGAATGCAAATCCCCAAACATTTACCCAGCAGGATTTTGCCTGTACTAAAACTCTCATGTGATAAGATGATACCAGTTCAAGTAAGACAGTATTTGAACTTTCTGGAGCTATTTTGAAAAATCCTTAGTTCAAAATGGGTACAGAACAATCTGGTCACCAAACCTATGGTGCCACACAGCCACAACCATGAAGAATCAGAGGGACAGGTGGCAGGTAAGCCAGAAGTAGCATGGTCTGGACACTGGGCCACTTGGCCAGGACACTGTAGGTCTGCAGCACAAGAGCCTGAAGCACAGGCTTGGTCACTGTACTGCAAGCCTTGATCTGCAAGAGATATTTAGGGGATCCTCACCCTCCAGTACACCTTACTGAGTTAGTCAATTTTAGTGCAGTGGTACTGCTGGTATTTATACTGGGGAGACTTCTGCAAAGCACCCCAAGACCTCCATGAATTGCTGTATTACATATTATTTGCAATCATTGTGGAAAGAGACCACGGTATGAAATACTGCTTTACCTAAACCTTTAGGAGATTTAGCCAACAGAGCAACTAAAAGCAAAGCTTGCCAACAACCTACATGGAAAACAACATTATTAGCAACAATAAGGAGATGAACCAGGACTTACAAGCTATCAGATATACCTCACTGAGATGAGATAACTAACAGCAGTTATAAGGCATTGTGACCCTCTTCAGGAAAAAACCCAAGACAACTGTGACTAACAGTTATACTCAACAGAGATGCTTTGGTAGCATTCAAAGCAATCACAGAAGGAATGCACACCACAACAGTGGAAATGAAAACCAAACCAAAAGCCAGTATGGTTAAAGTAAAAGTTTATTTAAACAAGAGAGGAAATGTCAGAAGAATCAATCTTTAATAACTCAAGAGAAAGGGCATCCAACAACAGCAGGTAAAGTGCAAGACATTTTTAAGTGAGTTTAAAAAAGAATCTAAGAGTCAAGTACAATCTTAACATTTTGATTATACGAGCTTCAGATTAACATAGAAAAAAAAAAAGCCTTAGGGAGACTCCAGGCCCCTTATTAAAATGCAAAAGACTGAGACAATGTTTAAGAATCAAAGTAAGAATATTGGGAGATATCTGCTCTTATGAGAGAGATAAGCTAATGGAGGTTGTGACTGAATGATGACCTTGTACCACTTCTAATGTCTCTGTATTTGAGTTTATCCACTGTTGCAATAAAGCAGCTGGGACTCAGTTTCTTCATGCAGGAAAAGCTGAGTCTTTATTCACATAACTCATTTTTTATACAGTTTTCACAGACTTCATGTTCATCTCTAACTGGCTAGTAGTTTTCTTGTCACTTAATTCATTGATTAAAAGGTGTTGTGTGTATGTGGTAAGACTCTCTTTTACTCAGGTGTTTGTATTTTTCCTTTTTGGATTCTCCTGGGACAGATCTTTTTGTTATTATAGGTGCAAACGGTTCTGTTACTAGAATAGTTTGTTGTGTTAACTGACTTTTTATTCCTTTGATTCTTTCTTCTGGGAACTTACAGGCTAGCTGGTAATTCATCAGAGCAAGGTCTGATTATATAAGGTCTTTCTTTTATAATATTTCTACCTGTATGTAACAATCCACCATTTCTTTTTATGTGTATTGAAAAATAAGAGGATCAGAGGTGAGAAAAAAAAGTTAAGAGATCAGTCAGTACTATGAAAAATAAGGAAAGCACATGCAAGCAACTGAATTCCTATGGAAGCTGCACATTATCAGCAGAGATGCTATACATGACCAGGTCCACATTCATTTAAAACACAAGGTCAAGTGTAAGCACTAGAACTGAATGTATTCTAAATTTCTCAGAGAAAATACAATGCTTAAAACCAGCTACATTTTGCAGTAGATTACTTTACCACTAAAGATTTTCATGATTTTTGTTGTGGTTTAACCCCAACTGGCAACCAAGCCCTGACTGCCACTCACTCACTCCACCCAGTGGGATAGGGGAGAGAATCAGAAGGGTAAAAGTGGAATACTCATGGGTTGGGATAAAGACAGTTTAAAAGGGAAAGCAAAACTTTTCTGTACATAATCACAGCAGAACAGAGAATTCATTCATCACTTCCCATGGGCAGGCAGGTGTTCAGGCATTCCCAGAAAAGCAGGGCTCCAGACCATATAGCAATTACTGGGGAAGACAAATGCCACTACTTCAAATACTCCCCCCTTTCCTCCTTCTTCCCCTAGAGCTTTATATGCTAAGCACGATATCATGTGCTATGGAATATCCCTTGGGTCAGCTGGGGTCAGCTGTCCTGGTGTCCCCTCCCAGCTCCTTGTGCACCCTCAGCCTCCTCGCTGGTGGGATGGCATGTGGGGCAGAAAAGGCCTTGACTTTGTGCAAGCATTGCTCCGTAAAATCAAAAATATTCCTGAATTATCAGCATTGTTTTCAGCACAAATCTAAAACAGCCTCATACCAGCTACTAAGAAGAAAATCAACTCTACCTCAGTCAAAACCAGCAGTTTTACATCCAAGATTATCACAAAAGTGATGACAAAATGCCTTATGTTTACTGTTTACACATTTGTGACTAGTCAGCTGTACTACTGCACATGCTGTTTTAAGTTTCCTGCTCCTTAATGGAAAAGGAAAAACATTTACCTTTTCAACAATGAAAGCTGCTATGGTTCTAGAAGGGGTTGCTTCCCATTAATTTAAAAATTGTGTGAATATTGCACAGTTGCAGTGCTCCTTTCAAGAAATCATGTCTTGGGGTTTGTAACAGGACCATGTGAATGCAAATCAAAACTTGCAAGATAATGAACCTAGAGAGCGTGAGGATTGTGTCTTACAAGGAGTGTCAAGCCAGAAGTTTCAGGTGCTTTTCCACTGGAAGAATTACAGGAGATAAGAACACATTCACACTCCCACCCCAAGATTTTAATTAAGGGAAAAAAAATATATATGGGCTGCTGTAAAGAATATTTTGCAGTCATCAAGTCAAATGCAGTAGGCTAAAGAGTACTCATGTCTTTTTCTCACATACATCTAGCCTTCTAAATAAAGAATAGACAGACTGTCAGAGCCTAGAATAAACACACACTCACGTGAAGTACTTCAGAAGTCAGTGTCCTCCTACATCCATGCAGAGTAAAAGAAGTCATTTGAAGTCACAAATACTTAAAATTCAACATGTAAGGCATACAGAGTTAAAACATATATTTTGTGTTTCCTTGAAGCATCCACAAAGAAATGAATTCTGAAACAGATCTCATTTACAGTCTAGATAGCAAGTCAGCTCCTCCTAAGAGGTAATTGCATGGCAGCTTATTATAGCTATCAGCTTAATTATGAAACATGCCAAGCAACAGTAATAGATCTATTGGCAAAGGCAAAATAAGCTATTATTGCTCCAGCAAACAAGGTTCAGTCAATAGCTTTTCCCCACTCGCAGCTTATGGTCCATCCAACCCAGGCCAGGTCTATGCCAGTCACAGCTGTCCTCCCACTGAACAACACAGCTCTGCCAAGCTGATCCTCTCAATACAGTTTCAGTCTACATATACCCTGGAATATTTCTTGTCTGTGCAGAAATAAACAAGCATAGGCTAAACAGAGCACTGGGAATCAAAGAGAAAGAAAATGCAGAGGAGGTGTGTCAACAATGTCAGAGCAACGAGGCACAGAGGGGCATGGACCCTTTCACTGGGGAAGGGCAGAGAGTGAACAAAACCCCAATATCACAGAGGGGCAAGATTACTATATTGTATAATCTACATATAGCTAGCTATATAAATTGTGTCTTGCTATATACACAAGACTAAGACATCACACAGCATGAACAGTGATTTTCAAGGAGCCTGCTGATACCCCTTCACATGCAGCTTTCTATCAACAAAGACGTTGACTTCAAATACTTCTTTCCAGTAACACCAAATCACTAGCAGAAAACTTCACTAATAGAAATGCCACTGCTATACTGCACATAAAGACAATGAGGTTTCCCAGATAACACTGCATTGATGAATCTCTTGAGACTCTCATGATCAGAAGAATTAAAAAGACTGTTGTTACTTATCAGCATGTTGCACACACACCATACCATATGCCCATGCCCAGACTCTGAGGGGATGGCATATAATTCCCAGCATACAGGAGGAATTATACTTTTGGGGGATTTGTAAAAGCTTAAGAAGATGGAACAAAGTACACAGGACGAAGAATCTAAGTGATGTAAAAACATTTATCTTGTAATTGGGTTTAGAGATAAACTCTATAATTTGAAGCCTAGCCTCAAAATCCTGGAGCACTTGTACAACTGAGTAAGCTCCAGTCTATACTGGAAGCTTGGTACTGGAACCAGTGCATAGTCACCTACTGGGGACTACTCCTGTCTAGAAATATTCACTTTACTAGCAATCAGCATGATACTCAACAGTTTTTCAAAAACACTTTTAAGATTCTGAAACTGAATATTAGATAATCTCTTTTTTTTAAGAGGAAGCGGCCTATGATGCACATGCAGACAGGAAAATGAAGTAGAAGGAGGGGAGGCTGGATTGGCTCTCAACAGACAAACCTTTGTCTACCAAATTACTTTGATTCTGAAATTGTATAGGCACTAAACCAGTAATGAGTTGTCTTTTCACCCCAAATTTCCAACTGCAGCAACAGAGAACTGGGACACTGGAGCTAGTACTCAAACTAACAAGTTGTGACAGATACGACCCTGAGATACCACAACATTTTTCTGATAGGCAACTGCCTAAGCTAGGGTTGTACCTCTCAAGTATGGTCTGCATGTATTTTTTTTTTCACAGCTGTTTATTTCTATGTAATTTGTCACCAACATTAGCTTGTATGGATTGGCATCTACTGCAATTGGATCACCATACAAACTTCTAGGCTGATCCATGCTTTTTCTCAGTTTAAATGTTATGTACAGACAGTTCTGCATACACAAACAGATGCTACAGTTGTGGATACAGCAGAACTATCTAAAAAAAAAAAAAAACCAGAAAGAAAAAAGAAAAACTCCCCAATCAACTCTCATTTTTGTTTTAATTGCTAGTAAGAGTGTTTGGTAACTCCTGTAAAAAGCTTGACATTGCAAACTACCAGATATTTTAGTGCAGTTTTACTGAAAGTGCTCTTGCTAAGTGTGTTTCATTGATTAGGAAACGACAATATCGTCCAGGGAGAAGATAAGTGATGTTTGCTCATATTACCTAACAAGATAAAAGCAGCTACTTGTTTAAGCATTGTTCAGAGACACTGGAGTTCCTAAGATTTAGAAAAAAAGCGTATGGAAAGACAGACAATTTGAATAGCCCTAACAAAGCAACTGAGGGTGGCAACTGTTCTAAATATAATACAAAATGCTCCTAGCTGCCACAGAAAACCTCATCCAAATTCGGTTTTAAATTGGTATAAAAAAAAAAACCAAACAAAACCTCAGGCCTTTATTTGACCTCATTAAGATTTCTACCACTCCTGGAATGTTTCCAAGTCATCTATACTATGAAACAGCAAAGAAAACAGAAGCAAACTGGTTTTATGTCACTCCAGTGTGCCACACTACCACCAATGCTTGAGCACAGAGAATTTGGAAAAAGTAGTATGCAAATTAGATTTAAAGGACATACTGTTTAAACCCAGGCCTGCAGTATTTAATGTGATTAGTCTCAGACATGGAAAAAAGTGTATCTTCCATGTTTGAGTAAGTTCAATAACAAACACTTAAACCTAGTTCATAAAGAGCACTGTAGCCAGACTACACCCTGAATGGAAACAGCTTTGCAAGCCCTCAGTTGCAGTGTCAGGATGCCCTGATTGTGCTGTTCCAAGATTTATCAGCATCTTCCCACCTTCCAAAACTCCTTCCCACAAACAGCAACAATAACTGTTAACTTTCTTTACCTCTTGATGTAATGTAATAATAGTAATAATAATAATAATGAAAATAATAGTAGTAGTAATAATAATATCACCTCAAGTCAGCAACTGGAGCACATACTGAGATTTGTACTTTGTTAGTTACTCAGTAACAAGACCTGGTCACAACATAGCTTTTCTCAAGTCCTCTATCCAGAAGTACTCTCATCCCTGATACTCATCGCAGCAGCCCAATGTTCAAAGAGCTAAAACACAATAAATGCTTTACAACCGTAACCAGGACTATTACTGTAGTTTTGTTAAGGCCACCACAACCTCGACATTGCAGTGCAGCTGCTGAAGGAAATAAGTGAGCGTTCCAGCCTCGGAGAGGCCGGGCACATGTGTCCAGCCAGGCGGGGGGAGTCACACGCTGGCTCTGCCCAGGATCTGGAGGCTGAACGCTCATGTGAGCGCGGCGCTGCGCAGGGGCAGGACTTCGGCCCGGGCACACTCGCTGCGAGGCACGTTCAGGGGCTGCCGGGTCAGAAATCACCGGCTCGGAGTGCGGACAGGGCGCCTGCACTTTGCCACTGCTGTCAGCACCACTATTTCCAAGAAACGAAGGGAGAGCCGTGTAGTGCGGCTCTCCCCTCTGAACCAATACCTTGCCTAGCGAATGTGACACCGCAGTGGCCGGGAGCTAAGGACAGGACTAGAAAACACGTATTTTGCGCCAGCCGGTTCCCGGAGCGCGCTGCATCACCGCGAGGCACACAACCGCAGGCAGCGACCGGTGCGAGCGGAGCAAAGCGGGAGGGACGAAGGAGCGACTGCTCCGCGGCAGCGACCTGCGCGCCCTCTCGGACCCCGGCCGGGGCGGGGGGCGGGCAGCCCGGCGGGGTCGGACGATGCTCGGGGCCGGGCGGCCCCCGCCCCCCGCGTGCCCGCCATGGCCGTCCCCCGCGCCCAGAGGCGGCGGGATGGCGGCGCCCACCCCGCCCGCTTTCACTTTCTTTTCTGGCCTCACCGCCGCTCTCCGGCTGCGCGGCCCCGGCCACACGCCGGGAACGGCTCGGGCTGCCGGGGGCGAAAGGGGCAACCCCGGCCAGGCCTCCGACATCGCACCCCGCACCGCCCGGGTGAGGCCGGGCACCCTCACCGGTGCCCCGGAGGATCTCCCAGCCCCGACCAAGCGGGCAAGGGGCCGGTGGCGGCGGGGTCGGCCTGGCTCGGCGCCCTGCGGATGGCGCGCCCCGGCGGGTCCGGTGCCCGCAGAGGTGACCCCCTCACTCCCGCCCAACTGCCCGTGCCCACCTTGTAGGAGTCGGTGGCGAGGAGGATGTTGAACTCGGCCCCCGCCGCACCGGACTCCATGTCGCCGAGCCCCGGGAGGCGCCGCCGCCCGCACGGACAGGACCGGGCTGCGCCGCCACCGCTGGCGCTTGGAGCGGGGGGAGCGCGGAGAGAGGGGACGGGGCGGAAACACGGGATCGCGGCCTGGGCGGGCGCGAGCGGGGCCTCTGATTGGCTGCGCCGCTCTGCCGCCGAGGGCGGTTCCCTGACGTCACCGCGCGGGGGCAGGGGCCGGGGCGCCGAGGGGACTCTGATTGGTCCCGCCGCCGGCCGTGCAGTGGGCGGGGCGGGCGGGGAGCGTCCCGCGCCGCACGTTCTCTTTCATTGGGGGCTGGGCGGGGCCGTGTCGTGACGTCACTCCGCGACCGCGAGCGCCCTCTGGCTGTGGCCGCCTGCGCGCGCTCGGCTGAACGGGCGGCTGGGGCCGAGGCGGGCAGGAGCGGCGCGCGCGTGCGCGTGCTCGGGGGCCCGGTTTCGGTTCTCGGCAGCCGCGGCTCCGGGAAAGGGGAGGCGGCGGCAGCACCAGCACCAGCCCGGCGCCGGGGGGGACCTGCGGCCGCACCCACACCCACACTCCCGCCCGCACCTGCTCCCGGCCGGGCCGAGCTCCAGAGCAGCCGCTGCGCCGTACGGTCCCTCTTACCAGGGACTGGGACTGATGCCCGTATGGGAAGGCACCTCCCGGCCTGCCAGGCCACCCAGATCTCCATCCACCTCCGCTGCCGACGTTCGGCACCGCCTGCCTCAGTGGAAGAACATGACACTTTTTGACAGAAAATACTTCCGAGCCTTCTTTGAAGTTGCTGTTGATCAGAGATTACACATAAAGTTACACCTGCTTTCCAAAAGCTCTCTTTTATACTCATCATAATTTTAACTGGTATTCTAATTCGAGTAAATACTTGAGGTTTTCGAATGGTATTTATCTGGTATTCGAATAGAGGAGGAAGAGGAGGCTCGGGTGATTTTATCACTCTACCAGCACCTGACAGGAGTTGGAGCCAGGTGGGGGTCGGGTTCTTCTCTCAGGGAATGGGAGAAGAGTGTGTGGCCTCAATCTGCACCTGGGGAGGTTCAGGTCGGGCATTAGGAAGAATTTCTTCACAGAAAGGGTGATAAGACATCGGAATGAGCTGCCCAGGGAGGTGGTGGAGTCACCGTCCCTGGAGGAGCTTGAGGAAAGACTGGATGTGGCATTCCCTGCCATGGTCTGGTTGGCACGGTGGTGTTCAGTCAGAGGTTGGGCTTGATATTTCAAAGGTCTTTTCGAACCTAATGGATTCTGTGAGTCCGTGAATTGTTCTGAGAGAACACTCTTTTGGAGCAAGTACCAAATATAGTTCCTGTCACAGCCGTGGCTTGTCCGCAACCAGAAGATGGTTGTCTTGCTCTCTGCTAATCAGGCATATGGAAAAATAATCATTAACAATGCTTCTCTACTGCATTTTAAAAAGAAAAAGCTACTCAGTTACCCTTTTCTCTGAAACCACTGATGAATTATAACTTAGGTTGTTGTTTGATGATATACAAACCCCAAAATTGTATAACTACTGTTTATTAATATGATTCAGAAACATTGGGTTTCACCAGTCAGATTTTGATAGAAATAAGAACGCCTGAAAAAATTGCAAAGAGTAAGGTTAGGAGCGAGATCTAGGTATTTCTGACATCATTCTGTATAGATCCTGGTGCATCCATAATGTCCCTTTGAGCCACATTAGATTACCCTTGTGAGCCCCTGTTGACCTCAGCCTGTCTTGTTTTATGCCATTCAATGAGAGAAAAGCACTAGTTTTATTTACATATATATATATATATATATATATTTTTTTTTTTTTTTTTTTCAATCTTGTCCAGAGGGGCTGTGGACTTTCCCTTGC
Organism: Acrocephalus scirpaceus scirpaceus; assembly: GCA_910950805.1. Lineage (NCBI taxonomy): Eukaryota > Metazoa > Chordata > Aves > Passeriformes > Sylviidae > Acrocephalus > Acrocephalus scirpaceus. Next base: position 13,655,717 of record OU383777.1, read on the forward strand.
TGGAGATACTCAGGAGCCATCCAATCACAATCCTGTGCCATGTGCTCTAGGCTGACCCTGCCTGAGCAGAGAGGTTGGACCAGACACCCACCATGGCCCCTTTCAACTCTACCCATTCTGTGATTCTGGGAAACTACTTTCATTAGTTTTCTCAGGAGGGAAAGGGTTTCCTAAGAACAGGAAAAGGTCTGTGAAGGAGTTGGAAACGTTAAGAGAATCCAGATATCAGCAGTTTCCTATATGCTTCCCTCTGCCAGCTTGTTTGAGTGCTGTTTTTCAACAAAATCTGCAAATAGCAATGGTAATTTCTGTTATTGCCATTAGCCACCTTGAACTTGCAACTAATTCTTGTCTTAGATTTTCTGCTTGCTTTTGTTCAGTTGCATGGGCACAAAATTATCTTCTTACCTTAACTTCCCCATCAGAGAGAAAAAATTTGAAATTTCTTTCTAAGATTTCTCTGTAGCTCTTCCCCTTTTTATCTCTGTCTTGTTTGTTGCTGCATAGACAACCCAGTCTGCTCTCTTCCACTGGCAAAACTTATCTAAAAGTGCTTGCTAGTTTCAAAAGCTTTTTCCACATCCCCCATAAATAAAAAATTATTTTTCTGAAATTGTCTGGACTTAACTCTTCCTTAGTTCCTTCTGAGGATTCCTTTTGTGGAGTGTCCCATCAATGTGACAACAGGATCATAGGATAATTTGAAATTGTCTTTATATGCAAATTTCCCATGTTTTGTCACAAAACTTTCTTCTGTGGTGTCACATTTTTCCCCTTAACACATCCTTTATCTGTGTTATCTGTCCTTATCTTTTTCATGGTGAAATTTCTCTGCTGCAAGGGACAAAGTTTAATTTGGTTTTTTTTTTAAGTCTGCTTTAATATAAAGCTTATAAGTAAAAATAAAAAGTTATTTTATCAGATCAGTCTTTCATCTAAACCTTAGCAAGAAATTGGAAAAGTCAGAAAAATACTATAGGGGTTTTTTTTGGTTGTTGTTTTTTAAATTACATTTCTCAGTACAGAATTCTGCTGATATATCTTCAAGCCTTCAATATAATGATGATTTGCTCAGACAGAATTTTTGTCACCATCTTGTTCTCTCTCCTCCTGGCTCTTTCTGGTATCTTACATTGTGCCAGAGCTTGAATAATGGTTTAATTTAGCTCATATGAACATATTTTAAGCTGTATCTATAATGAAATATTGTAAATTTAGGGCATTTCAGAGTATTAATAGAAAATGGTACTATGCTAAACATAGTGATTTAACTATGTTAAATCACTGTTGGCTGGTGAGGAGTTTTAAGTTTGGAAAAAATTAAATACAACTCTTGCAGCAGTAGATGGTGGGAGTACTTTTGGAATGTTGAAAGTGAAATAATCCTGGGAAACTCAATTACTTGATTTCTGTGCTGTATCTGTCCTCTGTTATCTGTAAAACTGACTTTGGACTGTTCAATTGGCTTGTTGAAATCAGGATTTGTATTGTATATGGGGCTTAACTTCTTCCTCCAGAAGGAATGACACCAAGAAATAATGTTCTTCAATTTAAATGCGAGCTCAGCTAAATTGTTTCCGATACCATTTGCCTACAGACAGAGTGGAGGTTCTTCAACAGTTATCTTCCAACGTTTTCCTTTGGCATGTGAGAGATTTTTAGAGGTACTTGTTTAGATATTTTTAATAAACAAAGCTCTAATGGTAGCATTAATAAATTCATATTAATCCAGGGCCATATTTTGTTCCCTGGGGATTTCTGATAATAACTGATACTCTGTGTAGCAGAATTGTTCAGACAGCTTTTTATCTATAAAAGTCCATAATGTGGTTGGCTGCTGTATTTGGAGGAAAACTATCTGTAAATATGTCCTCAGGCTGATGCCTTAAGAAGTATGCAAGGACAGTCAAATTAAGATGGATATTACACTATGTCCTGGTTTAGGGCAAATTTGGGAGGAAACTTCCAAAAGGGTCCCTCTACAAAGCAGATTCAAGCAGCCCTTCCCAAACTGGTTTGGGAAAAGATTTCCTTGGAGAAAAGTGGGAAAACCCTGTTTATTTAACAAGCAAAGTATTCACCAGCATAAAAAAATGAATAATATTAAACAATTAAACCTCTCACTGTTTTGAAGAGATGGCAAATTCAGAAAGTCCTTGTTGTGGGGTGTAGCTTGGCTTGCTCAGTCCCTTACCAGTCCCTCCGGTGCTGGAATACAGCAGTCCTAGGCCCTGGTGAGCCACAGATGTGAGCTCCCGGTGTTTTTCTGGATTTTCAGTCCAGAGCAGGGTGCATCAGTTCCAAGAAAAAGAAAAGCCACAGTCTGGGGAACTTCTCTGCCTCAGCTGCTAAAAAACACCTAACTAAAAGCAAAGGAGAGCTCTGTCCCACTGTCCGTGCTGCAGACAACACGCACCATGAGAAGCAATGCATGGGAGCAAGTGCAGTTTCTGCAGACAAACTGCACACTTCTTCTCTCCCCCTTCACTTTCAGAACCAGTCTTAAAGGTGCAGAACTTAATATCCAGCATAAACAGAACAGACGACTGGGGATACAAGCATCATAAAGTCACCCTAGGACATACTTATCCTTTCTTCAATCACTACTGCAAAACTTGATATTTATTTCATCTATCTGTGAGAGTCCTGTCTTCACTGCATAGAGGATCGCTATGACTGGAATTTCTGCACACACCAGGATTATGTACAGGGCATGAATTTTCCTCTCTAGTGTTTCTGGTTGTTTTGGTTGTTAGTTCTGAGCCTGAACAAATCCCCTGTGCTCCCTTTATCTGGGTGATAAATCCAAGGCATATTGACAGATCAAATGTCAACATTGTTTCTTAATACTGTTGTTTTTCTTTTCAGATACGGTGGCAAAAGGGCAGAATTTTAAATGTGCTTCTTTGTGCTTTAGGTACATGTGGTGGTGTTTAGGCGTACAATTTTTGCAACAGGTCCACTGGTGCCTGATGGTCAGGCTAGTGCAGCTGGAGCTCATCAGGTATCTGTCACTTGCCACCTTGCTGCATACAGTTCTTTGCTGTGAAGCTGTAAGGAAAACAGAGTGGAACCTGTAGACCCTTTCTTCCCCCACGGCTAAACTCCTTTTCATCCTTCCTAAAGCTTCCCATCCTACACCATTCTGCAACATCTCAGCTGTGTTCTCATAGTGTTCTTTCACCTTGGATACCTGGCTGAGACTCCAGAATAAATCAGTGCATAATTGGTTAAAATCATCCAAGCAGATTTTAATGTGCTCGAGAATTTAATTCTCATTGCTAAACCATATCCATGAATAGTCCTGTAACGAGTATCCCAATCACAAGGAATCATGGAGAAGTAGATTATTTTCCATGGAAGTGAATAAATAATTCTGGCCTTCACATGTTTGTCAGTTTTTGTGCTTTTGAGTGTGACTCACAGCAAGTCAGCTTTTCTTTATACCTTCTTAAGAACTACATCTGGCCACTAGGTCTTATCTTTGGAAGCTAACGCCTATGTTTCTACTGGCACTTGAATTGGTAGCCTTCCAGACATGCTGTGAGACTTCTTGTTTTGACTTTTGGAAGAGGTGAATTTCAGATTATGATGATGGCTTTGTATCACACCACACAAATTGTTATTTCTTGGTATGCATTGCATAACCACTACCGAGTAGTGTTCTCTTCAAAGAGTAACAGAAGTTCAGTCGCTTCATTGCTCAAAGTACTGTAAAGCTCTGAGATAGCTTGAAATTGCTGTCACACAGATGGGTGTGGACACAGGACACCCTGAAAATTACTGTTACAAATATGCCTTACTGGTTCTGAACTGACACTATGGATCCAGCACAGTTTTCCAGTTTTGCTGTGAACTGAGGTACCCTCTACCAAGAGCCACTCAGGTGGACCTGCTGTCTCTTTTTTCCATGCTGGGGTCTCCTCATGAGCTGCGTGACAAGTAAATGTTGCTCATGAGTGTTTGAGTGCATCTGTTTACCATCAGCTTGGATCAAGAAACACCCTCCTGAGCAGGAGCTTGCTGAATCTAATGCGGCTTTATGAAGTTAAAGGTGCAAGTCTTGCATTTCTGGGTTTTCTTGGTTTTGTACTTTGGTTCCGGTATACAGTTGTATGGAACTGGCTTGAGTTAGTAAAGCTGATTCTTTATGTCCCAGGTCATATAAAAATGACAAAACCGCTTCCTGAACTGACACCAAACACTGTGTAATGTTGTTTGTGCAGCACTGTACCTGAGCCAATAAACTTTGTAATAGTAACCTCTGAGCTAAACTGCGTGTGTCCCTGGCACAATTAATACGCAACTAAAATAAGCCTCTGCAGCTGGCCAAATGATGGCTGTGTGGAATGCAATGCAGGAAGGGAACTGACAGGAATATTAGAGTCAATCACCTGTACTTTGTCCACACATTGAGATTCTCAAACGTTCAAACAGTTGAGCTTCTTTTCCTTCTGAATCAAATCAGCACAAAGTATTTTCTCTGCCTCCCAAACCAACTATCATCCCCTTTGTTACAGTGACGAGTATCGGCTTGATCAAATAAAGTAGAGTTCATCATAATGAATGCCTCTGGCTTTTATAGGAAAAAGAATGAAATATTTTCAATACATTTATTTCAGAATTCAGATATACTTCTAAATTGTTTCTTCAGCAGTGTTTGGCTGATGCAGAATTTGTGATGTTCTGTCATAGTGTGAAGATTTTACTGCTGTTTATCTAGAGTTACGTTTATAATTTAATCAGTGTTTACTGCTCTGGAGTACATTCTGAGTCTTCTGGAACTGAGATCATTTCTAGTTATGTGTTTGTTTATCACCTGATGTGTGGGCTGATTCCAACCAGAGTCCCTACACTAACACAGTTAGAACAGCAACCACAGTGTCTGCAGGGCATAACTGAGCTTTGTGAGTTGGAGGATCAGAGACCTGGAGCTAAACTGATTGACTTTTGTTTTGTATTTCACAATACACAATGTGTATTCAGACAGAGAGACAGATACACCGTTGTGTGTCCAGGTGAAAATACAAGATTGACAACACTTTTGCAGCATATGTAAAATTCAACCAAGCTGCCACAGTTATGTCTGAAGATCAAATGCCACCTGTCCAGTTTAGAAATACAGAAGATGACTTTCTAATAATTCAGGTCTCCATTTTCATTCTAGTAAGCTGAAGGTTCTATTTCCTTCATTTGATTTGTGCCTTCTGTGAAGGAGAAAAAAAAAAACAACCACAAAAACCAGAACACCCTAGAAACACCAATTACCCAGAGGGTTTTTTGGTTTTTTTTTTCCTGGGGTTTTGTTTGTTTGTTTGGGGGTTCTTTGGTTGGTTTGGGTTTTTTTTTTTGGGGGGGGGGGGGGGGCGGCGGGCAGTACGGTGTTCTGTTTTTTTGGGGGTTTTTTTGTTTGTTTTTTGTTTTTCTTTTTCATGAGTGGATGGCATGCAAAATTATACATATTTACTGATTGCCCAATTTCTGTAATATTTATGCTGGCTTTGCAGGAGAACACCTGAAGCAAAACAAGATAAATCAAGACATTTGTAAAAAGCAGTAGAGGGACAGATAGTGGATATTTTGCTACAACCCCTCAGTTAGAGGAGTTACAGTTTCACAGTTTATGACATCAGCCACTGTCCTCACATGAACTTCAGCCTTGAACTGTTTATTTTCTCTGGGCTTGTGTTAACATGCTCAAATACTTTCTAGTTCAGCCTGATCCTGTAAAATGCAGTGGTAGTCCAGAGAGCTGCTACTGACTTTAGTACACTCAGGATCTTGTGCACTGTGTCTTTAAAGAGAAGGAGAAAAAGAAACTGAATAATTTATTTATGCTCACTAAAAGGATTGTATGGAGGGCAAGCTCTACTATACAGACAGTGTTCTGGCCAAAAAATATCACAAGGTTATAAAATTTGTTGCACTATAAGTTTAAAGAAATGTGATTCTTTTCCCCCCAGCATCCTTTCTGAAAGGGAACTGTGAGGTTTATCAGGGAAATACCTTGCTCCTGTTGTTCCTGAGGAGAGTGAATATAAATTGATAGGGATTTGACAGAGCCCCTAGCATTGTCCATTCTCATAACAGTGCATCACAGATTACAGTTTGACTAAGAGACAAATCAAGACCATTTCTGTCAACAAGGGTGTTTGTAATGTGGCTGGGGCTGTGATGCTGCATAAGGATGTGGTGCTGTTCTGCTAAGTCATCCCAGCTGCAGGTGAGGAATCCCAGCACACAGATGCAGGATCATTTCTGCTCCTTCAGAGCTGGTGCATGCAGATTGCTGCTGGACTGAGCCATTTCTTGCTCCTTCTGTGCAGAGGTTGAAATACAATTGTCTAGGAGAACACCTTTAAAAACAGGGACATCCTCATGGAAATTTTTTAGATTTGTATTTTGTTGCTTCTTAAGGTAAAAATGAAGGGAAAAGACTTGTCTTTACAATATTAATCTAAGCTGATAACAGGCAAAGGCTACCTTGGGTGCTTAAATTTAGGATGTTAGCAGCCTTTTGAATGGAACAGGATTAAAATTGGTGGGTTTGGTGAGTAATTGCAAAAATGATGAGGTTGTGTCTAAGTAAACTCATTTGCAGTACTGGAGGTTTTTGATGTCTCAAACATAAATGACCTCTGGAAAAAAGTTGCTGTTTTTTTTTAAAGTGGTCTTACACAATATTTGCACTGTGCAGGTCACTGTGGTTCCCAAGATCTCTGCAGGCTGATTTACATGAAATGCAGAGTCACTGGAGCAGTGGACACGTTCCTAGTGCCCTGCTCTGCAATCCTTACAGTGTAGATGAGATGTAGGTTTCTTCTTGGTCTTCTTGCAGACCCAGTCCACCCTCAGTGCTCTCCACAGAGCACAGCCAGAGGGCTGGCAGCAGCCTCAGTTGCCGGGGATGGGCCGTAGGGTGGGAGCCCCAGCACCACCCTTTGCTCTGTGGCTGCTGCTTAAATATGTGGGAAATTTTGTGCTCCCACTGGCCACACGGGAAAAGACTGCAGCTGTATTTTGTGAAGAGCTTAATCCCATCAATGTGCAAGGAGCATGGCCTAGAAATGTGCTCTGGATGTAAGGAAAGGAATGGGCTGAAGAGAGGCAGGCACTGGAGCAGTTGGGCTGTGGGCATGCACAGAAGCAAACTGAGAGGCATTAAAGGGTCCTTGGCTAAACAAATAGGTACCTGCTATGCTATAAGGTTTTCTATGAATGGTACATTTGGATTTAGGTCTTCTTTCTATTAAGTTCTACTTTACTCACATTTGTCCTAATTTTTATTTAGTGCTTTGTAATTAAACGTGAAGTGGAAACTGCAGATTGAAGCCTACTGTGGCAGAATGAGACAGGGATGAACTTTATGCCTCAATTTCTATACAGATCATACTGATGCATAAACTTTAAAAATTCCACATTATCTCAAATTATGAGGCTGAGGAGTAGAAGGAAGAGCTTCCTGTGCCTATTAGGGAGAGAGAGGGCAGGCATTGTATGGGGCAGCTTGTGCTGCATCAGGAATCAATGTGGGGTCCCAGTTTGAGCTATTTGATTTGGATTGCACCTACCTAACAGATACCTGTAGGGTCTGGCTTTGCCCTTTCACTGTGGTGACATTTGGAGATTTTGCCAATGTGATAAATTGCGATGAACTGAATTACAGCATGGGCCCCTCCACACAGCGTTTCCTCTTTTCCCCTGCTGATTTGCCAAGCTCTTTAAATTCAGTTCCTGCTTGTAGTCTCATTTCTTCCTCAGTACTCTCAAGAAATGAGCCAAGTAATTGGAACACATCCCTGAAATTCACAGTTGTTAATAGCTTGTCCTTTCTCTGGATTGTTAGCAAGGTATCTTTTGTATTTTCTCCTTCTGTAAATTTGATTCTGAGATCTCAAAGATAGTGGAAACAGAAGTGAGATTTTAGATGGTTAATTTTTAGAGGTATGATTTTTGTATCAAAACAGCACTGAAATTGGGATGAAACAACAGTCATATCTCAGTATTACTTCTTAAACAAGAATATGAGATAATCTTCAAGGGAAAAAAAGCTGGCATTTATTTTATCAGGTAGCACTTAATAATCATTCCACAAATATTTGGGGAAATTTGTGGGCCAACTCACTGAGATGAATAGGTTGTGTCAAATCCTTGGTGTCAGATAAAACATGATAAAACATGAACTTTTCCACAGCCCTTGTTAATTTTACTATACTGAACCAGTGCTTTCCTTATGTTTTCATTTTCCATTCACTTTGTCTTTCTGTTTAATGCATCTATTTTACTACTGCTGGCAGGAGTTTCTTTCTTCTTGCTGGGGAATCAGAAGGTATCTGATTTATTTTTTTCTCTACAAATGCCTCCTCCAATGTTTTACATAGTAATGTTTTCTCTTTTTATAAACTCATTATAGCAGTGAAAATTAATGCATATTCCTGTTAAGAGGATTTATTTCTGTGCTCCTTTATTAGCGTTTATGTATTATCCAGTCACCTAACCTATATCTGCTATTTTATTTCAATTAAAATATTTAAATTTAAAAGACTTTTGAGATATAAATAACAACTAACTGATTAATGTTGTGCAATATTTGCTAATCCCAAAGGTCTTCTTTATAGAGAGAATGGAAATGCAACACTGGAAATTTGAGGGGAAAATGTCCGAGTGTGTAGTTAAAGCAACAGTGTTCTATTTAATGCTGAAATACTAAAGAGCCAAAATTTTCCTCACAAATGGAAAGATTCAAAGGACAGTGGAGGTCAACTAACTAGCATGGAGCAATGGAGAAGAGTGGGACTGAAATTAAAGACTGAAAATTTCCAGAAGACAACAGTGGGAATGTATAGGTAGAAGAAGTAGTCAGACATCCTTGTTTATGGAAACCGTGCTGGAGTCACCTGTGCCTTTCCTATGAGCCATGGCTACAGGCAGGTTTTATGGGGTTCCACTAGAACAGGAAATACACAGAGGAATTGTGTTCTAACTGACGTGTTGAGTCACACCATGGACAGTGGTGTTCTGGCTGTGTCACCCTGTTCAGCATCTCTTCTATCATATCAGCTTTGCAGGAGTTGGGATTATTTAATATTTAAATGGTGTGAAAGGCACAGTTAGGGCAAGGAGGACAGCTATGAAGTTCCATATATCCACATCACTCTCAGAGCTCCAGATGCAGTCAGGAGGTGGTATGGCTCCGGATTCTGGCCTGGGAATCAGAGGATATTCCTGGATAGAATGTTAGTCTCTAAAAACATGTTATTTTGAGCTGGTAAGAGAGGAGATATGCCAGGAAGGGAAAAAGATTAGCTGAAGTTTAGGCAAGTCCTGAGTTGATTTCTTTTTCAACCATTTCCTGTTGGGACTCAGGACACTTAAACCATGTGATAATTCATAGAGCTGTCCAGGTTGGAACAGCCCTTGAAAGAGCTCTAGCTTGAGCTCTAGCCTGCTGCTCAAAGCAGGTCCATGAAGATTTCAGACAGTATTGTTCAAAACTTTGTCGTGTCAGGTCTTGAAAATTTCCAAGAACATAGGTTCTCCAGTGTCTCTAGAGAATTTGCTCCTGTGCTTAATTATCCTCCTACTGATTTCTCCCCACCCTTATATCCAGCTGCAACCTTCTTCAGGCACTGGAAGACTGCTATTAGGTGCTCCCTAAACCCTTCTTCTGGTATGTAGGGCATGTGTGATCTGATCATACTAGATGAGTCTAGATTTGTCAGGAGGCACTTTCCTCAATCCTCTCCCAAGGAGAAGACAGTTCTCCTTTGCTCCCTCTCTAGGCACAACAGCCCAGGAGACCTTGCTGGTGAAGAATGAGGTGAAGGAAGTGTGTTTGAAAAGCCATGGTGGTCAGGCAAATTCCCTGGTCACTAGAAAAAGGGGAACATTGCTCTTGATTTTTAAAAAGGAAAGAAAACAAGACCCGAGGAGCTACAGGCTGGTGAGTACATGTTTGTGCTTGGGAAGATCCTGGAGCAGATCATCATGGAAGCATGGAAGCAATGCTCAGACACATAAAAGACAAGGAGGTGATCTGAGACAGTCAGCATGGCTTCACTAAGGGCAAATCATGCCTGACCAATCTGGTGAATCTGGAATCTTTGGAGACAATGGTTGCAGGGTTTTAGGGCTCCTCACTCTGTGTCAGAGCACTAAATAAAGCTGGGTCATCCATACCTTTGGGGCTGTCTGGAAGCACGAGTATGCTCTAGCCTAAAAAAAAAAGAGTTGGAAACAAACAAGAGAAGGTTTTATTTTAGCTTCTCTTCCTGATAAAAAACTCTTTAAAGTCTATATGTATTCATGAGTTTTGTTGTTTCTAGCTACTCAGTCTTTCCTACTTGTTTGGTCAGAAAATTCCCCAAACACTTGCTCAGATGATGCCACATTTTTGCTCAGATAATGCAGGCTGTTGGGAACACAGGGAACAGTGGTTCCTGCCATCACAACCAGAGATTATGGAAGATCCTGAATGTTATGCCAACATTGAAGCAAGGTGTCTGGAGTGTGGTACATGAATCCCTTGTTCCACTTTTACTGTGCACAGAGAGAATCTCTTCATGACTCTTACTTATGACTATCCAAGTGAGCTGATTGAAAAATCCATCAGAGGAGCAAATGTAGATTGCAACTGCAGGTGTCCTCCCTGAAGGGCACTGCAAACCTGTAAGCAATTTCTGCAGTGACTATTTCCTCTGATTGTGGACTTCAGGTGAAAGTGATTCAGAACACTTCTAGTTCAGGAGGTGAGCTCCTGATGGTGAGACAAGTCTGTACAAGCAACACATGCTGAACCCCTCTCTACATAGATATTCCTGTGTACTTTTTGAGTCTGTAAATTTGTCATAAGGAGGCAAGATATACCAATATTCTTTTGAATATTTCTGCAAATACTGTAGTAATTTATTAATGTATAGAAGACTTTAGTGAAATTTCTGGTCTTCAGCTGAGTTATTTAGGAAAACTCAGTGAATTCCTGCTTAGATATTATATGCTTAATTATGAGTGCCTAGGGAAAACCTGGACTTTGTTTAGCATTTTCTGAGCAACATCTATCAGTTAATGCAGAAGCAGCACAACTGAAGTGCTTTAATCTTCTGTGCTCCAGTCTGCAAGACTGCCTGGCAGTCAGTGGCAATGATGTAAGTAAAGATGCCCTAATTTTTATGCTGGAGTATAAGCTTTTACCCACTTCATACATGCTGATTATTTACAACTGACCTGTATGAATAGGGAAGGATAAGAAGAGCCAAATTATGTGGGCCTTGTTTCATTCTCTGTTATGTTGATATAAAATGGACATAAACATACAAAAATCAATGGTGGTTACTGCAATGTAAAGCAGGTGTAATGATTACAGAAATAGGCAAATTTAAGCTGAAATTTTCTTCTCTTCTGGTTTAAGTAAAATGGATAATCAGGTGTGAACTCTGATTCAGCAGAAGCAAGAGACTTCATTAGCACAAATTCAAAATGCCCTTTTTTTCTGATCCATGCCCAGGTTAGTTAAATCATAAGAATTAAATCCTTCAAAGATCAATAGAGACCTGTACCATTAATATTATTCTTTTAAAACATTGGATAAAATCAGATTTTCAAATAATGAATAAAACTGCTGCATGTTATATTATTGTGACTGAATATCAAATCAATATCAAGCCTGTCATGTTTAATCTTCTGATTAAGCTCACCAGGACTGGGTCTCTCAGTATTAAAAACACTATCAGGACGAGCAGTATAATCTTATCTTCTATGGACTAGCCAGTGGACAAGATGAAAGGTATATTCTGTTATTCAGGTGGCTGTATTTTTGCTTTACCAGTATCAATCACTGATTATTTATGTCATTATCAGAAGGTCTTGCATTACAAAATGAAAACTGTGCACATCACTATATTGTCATGTACAAAACTGTAGAAGGCCAGAAGATAAGGGACTAAATGGATATCTCAAACACTGACAGCTGGACGGCTGTGGAGCCAACCAAGGATTGCAGGTAAATTACCAAGACTTTTTGGTAATAATAACAGGTTGTGAGAAATAACAGGATGTGGCTGGAGAAGGGGGATATGAGAAGGTAGTGCAGCACTTTTGAGGGACAAATGTCCTCATTCTGGTTCCTGGATATAAGCACAACACAAGTCCAATGCAAGCACAGGAATAAGATCAAGAAGTGGGGGTGGACAGGTGTAGGGGGAAGAAGACCACCCAAGATCCCCAAATCCTCAGACCCATTTCCAGAAAGGTCTGAAGGGATGGGCTGTACATAACAATTAATTTGCATAGAAAGCAAGAATCTGTCTTCAGGGTATAAAAAGGTACCTCCCCCCAAGCCCAACAGTTCTCCCACGACCCTGGACACCCCATCAGCTGCTTAAACACTGGAGCCAGTACTAGTGATCTCTTTCTTCCTTTCTTTCTTTTCTTTCTTCCTCTTTAATTCATCTCTTTCTTTCTCTCTTCCCTTTCATCTTACGCCTTTATACAAAACCCACTGCTGTGTACTTATGTAAGGGACATGGGGCTAACATAGCAATTTCTATGCAAAATGTGTAATTTACTAATAAAACTTAGTGAGTTTTTGCAGACCTTTTGACTTGTGTTGTTCCTGTCAACCATGAGCATTTATGGATCTTGGGTGCTCCCTTCCTCTTAAGGGTGGGACATCACAAAATTGTTGGAAGATTTTGCTAAAGCCATCAATGTAGTTAGGTTTTGAAAATGTACTTTTCTTTAATGAAGGTTGATTACATAGACTCCTTGGTAAATGCCTTTTTATGTATTTCACACAGATTTTTTAGTAGTTTTTTCTTAAAACTGAGATTTTACATTTTAATATCTCCTGTTGTAGCCACATCAGAAGTTGTGCTGGTTTGAAAGCAAAACCAGTAAGAGACTCCAAGTCAGAAACACAATTTAATAAGAGGAAAAGCAGTAAAATAAAGTAAAATAAAATAAATGCAATACTACAAAAAAACACTGACAGAGAATACAACCTGACACGCTATTAGGGTGGTAGTAGCAGTCCAGATGAAATGGTCTTGTTGAAGCAGTGATTCCTGTAGATAGTTCTGGTAGCTCTTGTCCTCTGCGAATCCAGTGGGTAAAGGCTACTGTGCTGTCCCAAACCCTGGATTTATCTAGGTGGGAATGCTTGGCTCCTCCCCCTGGGCGGAGCATCTCACAATGGGGATGATCTCATTCTGAGTCATGCAGTGGGTCCTTGATGGCCCATTAAACAGAGATAGCTCCCTCCAGGAGTTATGAGTTATGCACCAAGGCATTGATTAACAGAAGATAAGGGAAACACTGCCCCACCTGGTTTCAACAGCTCATGGAGATGGGGATAGAATACATACTTACATTGTAACCTAGGACAGAAGTCCAGAGAGATTTGAGATGAGAAGGATTTCAACTCTGTAAGGTTTTTTATGATGTTTTTACTGTCTTACAGAGCCTTAGAGTTTTGTTGGTTTGTGTTTGTTTTGTTTTGTTTTGTTTTTAAAGTAAGAGTACTAATCCAGCATTCTGAATAAATTTCCCATCGCTTCATCTCAATTGGAACAAAGGTCTTCAGATTATTTTCCACATGTAGTCAAACACTGCTGTATGGCTTTGAAAAGTCACTTCAATTCAGGCAGAATTTCCAAGTATATGAGAAATTTTGATCAATAAGATGGTAATCAAAAAGAATATGTTTTGTACTTCTATATCTGCCTACACTCCTAAGATCATAGAGCTATTTGAACATTGAAAGAATGAAGCATATAAAATATATTGAGTAGGTAACATTATTTTCATTTAATAAATTGGGAATCAAAGCATACAAATTTGTAACCATTTTTTAAATGTCCTCTGGGGATTTTTTGGTCAACAGCTTTGCCCAAGGCTCTGGATTCAGAACAGTTTATTGCCTTTAATTTTGTTTAGCTGTTGAATCTTCAAGTCCATAAAGTCATCTGGAAGAGTTACCATTTTTTGTGGAGCCTTTGTTCCTGGGTGTCCCTCATCCTGTGATCACTCCACTTTGTGTTTCTCCCTGACCTGTGTCATAGCTCAGACAAGGCCCCCACTCAGTAGTTTTCTGCAGTGCCCATTGCAATAGGCACTGCATTTTGCTGCTATTTTCTATGATTCTTTCAGGGGGGGATTGCCATTCTTTTTGCTATCCTTATTCCTGCTCTTTATCAGTTTAAGTTTAGGGGATTACTTTTTGTTTTTCCTTATTCTCAAAGACAGATGTCCCAGACTTCATCCTCCTACAGAAGAAAGATGTGGGATTTAGAATTGACATGGTTTGTGTGAGGCTGGGCTGGAAGAGGGGGGTCAGGTTTTGCTGCCAGGAGTGTAGTACTGCTCAAAGGGGGTGCTTGTTAGCAGCATGTTTGTTCAAGATTTAGGATACCAATTCTATGGCTAAGGCCTTGTCAAAAATGATCTTATTTAAAATAATCTAGATAAAAGCTTTGATCACAAGTTCATCATGGTGGCACAGGTAGCCAGGCCTTCATGTAAGGCCTGTCATTCTGGAGGGAACCTTGGACTCGGGTTTGGTGTTCCCATCCAAGGTCAAGAACAGTGCTCTAGGTGAAGTCCATCCAATGGAACCAGGAAACGTATTTCCTCCTGTCACTGTCATCCCCAGCCCTCATGGCATGGTCCTTGGCTACTCAGAAGCCTAACATTGGTGACTATTTTGCCTTGTATAGTTGCTTCAACCCTAAGAGAAGGGAGAAGGGGCACGAGTGCAACACACTGTGAATGTAAGCATTTTCCAAAGCTGTCCCAGCCACTGTTCCTGCTGTAGACCAATCACAGGCAGTGGAGTGTGCTGGATTTGTTAAAGAGGAATTTCCCTTGTTTGACATCAGCTGGAGAGGACTCCAGCACAGAAACCAGCTACATCACATCAGTTATTCTGGTTAAGACCGTGCTGCAATAATTGTGTTGATTGTGCACATTGTGATTGCAGTTCTGCAGGGAAAAGCTTGCTCTGAACACATCTGCTTTCATTTCCTGCCACTGCTGTGCTTGGCATCATGTTGTTACTGTCAGTGTTATTGCCACTGCATTTACTCTCCATACATGGAAAAACCAGTACAGCACTGTCGTCCGCATGCCCCCCTTTTTCCTATTCCAGAACTTTCTGGGGTATAGTGGCCCTTCTCTGTCTTCCACTAACCCAGCCAGGCCATATTGGCTTTCTCAACAGTCCAAGCAGTCATCAGCAGAACCTTTCTAATGGTATGGTGAAAGAAGGGAGAAAGGCTGGAAGAAATTGGTAAAACAAAGCAAGACAGGAACCTCTTAATTCTTCACATGAATTAGTTATAGTACAGACAATTGTAAATCAGCATGAGACCAGTGTATGCTGGAGGTAGCTTCCACTTAAAGCCATTAGAACTTACTCTTCCTGTCCCTACCTAAACACAGAATCCATGCTGTTTCACCAGGCCCACTGGGAACAGGGCACAGAGACAAACTGCAACTGCAATGAGAACTCCATTTTCATAATTACAGGGAATTTTCATAATTATAGAATAATTCAAGTTAGAAAGGACCTCAGGAGGTCTTAGAGTTATCTATGGGATCAGATTGTGCCCCTCAGGGCTGTATCCAGTTGGGTCTTGAAATCCTCAGAGGATGGAGGCTCCACAACTTCTCTGGACAATCTGTTCTAATGCTTGATTGTTGGGAATTTCTTCACGGTGAAGAAACTTTTTAGCAGTGTCCAGACTGGTACACCTTTTTAAATTTTGACTTGTGCCCATTATCTTTTTTCCCTTCTGCCATGGATCCTTCTCCAGCGTATAGAACCTCAGCCTCTCTAAGTGGACCTCATGCAGCTTGATCATCCTGAACCTACTCCTCAGTAGATGATAGGTAAAATCTGCACCAGACCTTTTTCATCACCTGCCTTGTAACAATCAGTCTGGACTCCTCATACTTCTCAGGTACTAAACAGAGAAGTATTTACGTAGGGTTGGACACTCAATCTCTTAAAGACTTTTTGGGGATGATGG
This sequence comes from Acrocephalus scirpaceus scirpaceus, assembly GCA_910950805.1. Lineage (NCBI taxonomy): Eukaryota > Metazoa > Chordata > Aves > Passeriformes > Sylviidae > Acrocephalus > Acrocephalus scirpaceus. The sequence continues at coordinate 13,671,742 of OU383777.1, forward strand.
AGCTAAGGGTACCATCTGCACTAGTGTTAAGTGTTCTTTTATAGCAGGATATTTCTTGCATGCAGCCATGAAAATGCTTTGTTTCCTCTGTGAATGCAGAGGTTTAGATCCCTTGAAGCTGTGGTATGACAGCCTTGTCAGCTAGCAGTCCACAGCTCACAGCTTCTTAACTAACTCTGGAAAAATGCAGTCTCAGACTAATTAAACAGACAGCTGCAGCCCTTCACAAGTTGCAGTAACATATTGCCCTTTGCTGTTTCCAAGGCTTGCTGGAGGAATATAGTAATGCACATGGACTTCAGCCTAGTCTGTAGGCATATACTGAAATTAAACAACCCTTCAGTTTCCAGGTTTTACATAAATAATGATGTGCAACGAAAATGTGATTGTGGACTTTAAAGCCAAAAGAAGGTTTAAGGAAAATAAGAAAAGCAAGGGAGTGTACAGGGAATGAAGAAGACAGTCTGTATTTAAAATTATCTTGTGCCATTTTATCTATCAACATTTGCACAGGAATTCTGAATCAGATTAGATTTTATACAGCTACTCCCAAAGTAGTTGGATATATCCTGGTGTTTATTATGTGCTGAAACACTTTCTAGCCAAGATTGTGTTGTCAGAGATCACCTTCATAGGTCCTCGAGGAATCTCCATTTTCCTGGCCTTGGGACAAGTTGCCCAGCAGAACTTAGTTGTTAAATGTCTGAATGCTGTTTTCATCTGGTGTCTGAGAGGGACACTTAAAAATTGAGCATCTTTAAAGGAATTTGAGAAAACAGACATTCATCATTTGGCAGACTGTATCTCACTTTAAAGTATCTGACAGGCAAAAGGTACACATGGTGTGACAGTAATTACCCTGGGGTAAAAGTTAGTAATCTGCAAGTCCCTCTAAAAATCTTTGTGGTGTGATTGTAGATGTTTGTATCTATCTGGAGTAGTGTGATCAATATACTATATATATGTAAAATATATTTTAAAATATGTTTTTTTTAAAAAGAAACATATATTGATACCCCTATCTGTACCTGAAGTAAATTACATATAGGAATTCAGTGGAGTTACTATTGCCATAACAGTAAAAAAGAGTGCAGTGTGTGGCAGGTTAACTGACTTCTGTATATTTTTTCTGCCTGATAAGCGGGTACAACTTGTGCTAATGATGACATTTTCACACTCTACAGCATCTAATATTACAGTAGGATGTATCTATGGCTCAAACCCTCTGGCACACTATGTAACTTAGATTTTACACGAAATGTTTGCCAATCTTTCACTTTCACATTGATATTTATTCTTTTATCCAGAGATGTATCACTCAGATATCCTCTATGTGTGATTTAGGGGATCTTTGGCTTTCACATCTGCTGACAGCAGAGCTGACTGCCTTAGCAATTGGGTAATAGTACAATTTTATTTCCACTTTTGATTTACTCAAAGTAGCATTAGGGATCAGCATTAAAACTAAGTGCCTGGCTACTGCAAACAGCATTCTCTGAGAAGCTTCCATGGTTTTCTTAATTTAAAAGTATATTCTGAAAAGTGTTTCGATTTCACAGTGCACTTATTCTGGACAGAAATATCTGAGGATATTTGAGGGCTTTATAACTGCGACCAGAATTGACATCATTCTTATTAAATTTAGATAAGTACACAAAAAGCTATCAGAAATTATTTAGATCCATGAAGTGATTTAATTGTAGCAATCATTGTACCTTCATATACAGCAGTATTGGTGCTGTATAATAATATATATACATATATATTTTATATATATGTATATATAAATATATATATATATATACATATTTATATTATATATATATATTTATATATATACACATATATTTTATATATATATATAAAATAATCAGGTGTGAGAACTCCCAAGTCAGCCAGCAGAAGGAAAAGGATGGAACCCACTCAAATGTCCCAGCTTTGCAGGCTGCCCCACTCACTTAAACCTCTCTTAATCCTCTCCCAAAATGGACACAGATGGAGCAGGCCTCCACAGTTCTTACATGACAAAAGGAAACTGTTTTCCCAGCTCAGAGTATAACTACACAGAGAAGTTGCTTGAGACACTTTATGTAAGCTTTGGTGGTCCCAGATTTCTGTTTAGAGAGGGTAGTAGCTACATCAGTCTGACTGTGGGCAGGGCTTTGATATCCATTCTGCAATTTGGGCAGATTCCCTGTTACACAGTGACACACATGTGCATGGCACCACCAGGACTGAAACTCATCCTAAAGTAAGAATGCTCCTCAACAGGCATCAGGGTGGCAGGTTTCCTCCCTTGCAATGCTCTCTGAGAGATGGGCAGACACACAGCCTCTTTTCAGATCCCCTTCATTTGTCAGCATAAACAAGAAAGCAATCTCTGATATTTGGCTTTACTTCTAAAGGGAATTAATTAATTCAGTGCACAGGGTGTGTACAGGGGCAATAAAACAATAAAAATAAAGGAAGTTGACTCTGGGAAGGAAGGAGGATGGAGTTTCATGTTAAGTGTCTAGCTATTTGTGTTCCTTTTTCTCTTGATATCCAAATCAGGGATCAGAAGCCTGTGTGGCTTGGCAATAGATTAAGTAAAATTACCCACATCTGGACTGTTTTGTCTGTGACAACGAAATACAAAACTCGTTTAAATATCTCAACTGTGTACAAAACACTGTCCTACATGAGTATTTTTTTGCATCTGCAAGAACAGTTTGTACTGACTACTTGCAAATGTTGTATCTATGTACGACTTGATCCCTTCCACAACCACCAAAGCAGCAGAATCGCAGGATGATGCCAAGGACAATCCACCCACGATGTTAATCATGACATACACATTTAGATATACAAAGGAGATGAGCTACAGCAGGAGCTACCTGGGGGAATATGTAGAAGTGTCAAAAATTCCCATCTGGAGAAGTCCTGTGTGTCAATTACCTAATTATGGATATGTTGAGGAGTTCAGACCTGCTTTCAAGGCAATCTGTTGTCTCAAACCAGCTTTACTATCTCATCTGCGCTGATGACAAGCTGGGATGTTCCTGGACCACCCAGGGAATTAATGAATTCAGTGCACAGGGTGTGTACAGGGGCACATCCCTGATACCCACCTTCACCAAACTTGTGACTATGGGATAGACTTGAGTTTCATACTTAGAACTTAGTCTGGCAGCTCCTGCCACTTCAAGATACTGTCCTAGTTGTAGAATTTGGAAATCTCTGCTTTTGGATTACTAACTGAAAGAATTTCTTCAAATTGAACACACTTCCAATTCATTCTGGATCATACAACTTCCCCTGAAAAATTGTTATGTTGTCCTAAATAATAAATCAGTGTTTTCTGTTAAGCTTTTATTTATCCAAACCTATGATTCAGTTCTATTATTTTAAGGGAATCACTAGCCTCTGTCACATTTGTAGCAAGACAGCCTTGTAATGAGCTGTAATTAGACGTAAATTATTATGGCAACCATTACATTAACTTTAGGCTTTTCTTCATCTAAGTATTAGTAGATTTCACTGTTTGCATGTTTTTATGCACTGGAGCAAACCAGATATATTTGTCAATCAGTCAAGGCTAAAAGGGAAAGCAAGGTGGCCTTACAAAGCCCCTGGAGATCACAATCTATTGATTTATTTTGCAAAGGTAAATGGATATTGCCTGGCACTGTTTCTTCTTCTCTCCATATTCCTAGAGACCCTTTGTTTTTCCTAAGTGCTGTTTTGCCCCATCCCCAAGAATTGTGCAGGCCTACCCCAGGTCTGCTACATGGGATGCTCAGCTGCTGAGATCCTCTGAGCTCTGCTGGACCACAGCATTCAGAATCAGTAGTTTTAATAAAGGTTTTGAGAAAGACAGTGGATTTGTCAATAATTTCTTCAGGGATATGTTTCTGTTACCAACACTTCCTTGTGCAATCTCCTTTTGCCTCAGTAAGGAGGAAAAGACTGCCCGAGAGATGCATCTCTATGACAGAGTCCACAGCAAGTTTAGCCTATGTTTTACCAAATAAACAGCTCTCAAATTGATGCAGGAAGGCTGAATTGGATGATAATGTGACAGGGCATGTTTTGATACAGAAAGGAGAAGCACAGCCACTCCCAGTAACCCCAACAGTAGAGCTGCAGCAGCCCAGAGGTGTCCTGCTAGCCAGTGGGTCAGCAGTTGCTGTAATACCACTTCTAGTTTCCTCAAGTTTGGGAGGGAGAAAGAGGAAACCATATTGCTGAGAAAAGGGTTTTGAAACAGTAAGAGAAGTATTTGGTAACTGCCTGAGGTCAGGGCATCTGGGGTTTTCACTTCAGGTTTGGGTTTCTAGGAACAAAGAACCGTAACTCCCTCTGTGTGTAAGTGAATAGTGCCCAGTTGAGTGTGGCTCTGCTCCCAACTGAACTCCAATGAAACACTGATGGATAAATGATATTAATTTCCAGTTCAATAGCTGTCTGTGAGAAAGGAGTGCAGCACTGTTTAGTTTCTACCAGCAATGACCCTGAGCAAATCAGTACCTTCTGCTCTCAGCTCAGAGCTTTCCTGATCAGCATAAAATAAAATAAAATAAATGCAAAAGTTTCAGAAGATAACAGCTACCCCCAGAATTGTCAGGCTAGCACCATATGTCAGTTTTCCCTTCCAGCAATGCCCCCAGAGCTGTGCCCACCATTACTCAGGAGTGACAAGGTCTGGATCTCAGGCCTGAAATGTTCTCACCCACAGCTCTGGTGTTCCAGCAAAAACAGAACAAGAATTTTGTCATGCTATTAAATTATGTTCGGCCTTGCTAACATATGGGAGCTCTGTGGGCCCATGCAGCTGGGGCAGGCTCTAGCCAGCCAGAAGCACATATATGCTATTGCTAACATATATGCTCCAATGACAAATGGCTCCATCTGAACATAATGCTGCCAGCCTCTTTGCATCTGTGTGAAAAATAGTTATAACATGTCTTAAGGACCTGTCAGGGAAAGAGCCACAGCATTTTTATGCAGGATAACTCCCTAAGGAAGCAGGATGAAATGGAACCACCTCAAAGCCTGCAGCAGGAAAAAGCATTAGAGACAGTCCAGTGGGAGATAGGTCCCAGAAGGGCCCAGGGACCCACAGCAAACAAAGAGACTTTATTTCTGTCACACAGCCATGTCTGCTGAGGGGTGACAAGCCGGTGGAACGAAATCAGGAGCAGGAACAATGAAATGGCATGGAAGGAACCAATTTCTTGTTTTTCAAATGTAGTAACACCCTCTTCCTTCTTCCTGCTTACAAGCAAACAGCAGTCGGAGCCAGCCCACGCAGCAGTGACTCAGAAACTGTGGTGGCAGGGTTGTGTTGAGACGTGGGCTTGTGGTCAGTGGGGATGGGCAGCATGAGCTCAGCATGGGCTGACCTGCCCTGACAGGAGGCAGGATCATGGAAGCAGCTGGGCACCACATGAATTCAATGGTATTTTGTGGCTGCTGGTTAGACTGACCTTGAGCAGTACTGTGTCCTCTCCTGGAGCCCTGGGAAATCAGAGTCAGGGTTAAGAGGGTTACACACAAATTTTTGGGCCTTGAATCCCAAAGATATGAATAAATTAAATATTGTTTTAATTCATCAAGCTAGAGACACATAATACTTTTCCTTTACAACTCATGGTTTCTCAACACCCTGTTGAGCTTCATGCTCCACCTGCTCACTTAGGTTGTTCGAACGTAAAATAGGACATCTCTTCTTAAAACGTGTCCTTGCACAAAAGCCAGCTCCAGGTTTGTTCCCTGACTCTCCCAGAATCTGTCTGCAGGCTGATACTGCTTCTGCACCAGCTAAAAACAGAGGGATGTGAGCTGCCATCTCCACATGTGCTTCTGGCTGGCTAGAGCCTGCCCCAGCTGCATGGGCCCACAGAGCTCCCAGCCAGCACAGGCTTTCTCACATTGCCATTCCTGGTATCCTTCACCAAGCCAAGATGAAATGGTGAGGATGATGCATGTTCCAACTGGGAATGGAGGAGGAATCTGGAGAGTAGAAGAGTGTTCTTTAATGTGCAACCTTGCTCAGACACAGAGAACTGTGTTCGAAGAGGGTAAGACACACTTGTTTACTGCAGAATAAATATAATAAATATAATGGAAAGAGGGATTCTCCTGCCTGTAGTTCAATTTTAGATTTTTTTCCTGCACTGTAGACAGACAACTTTTAAGTGAGAATGAATATTTGTCTCCACGTGATACAGGAAAAAATGTTGCTTTAATCTTAATATAATCCCAGTTCCTTGTCAGGGATCAGTTTCAAGCACAGGCACTGGGTTTAGCTGCATGGAGTTTCTGAGTGCTTCATGATATTCAATAAATCCCCCCATACCAAGCTCAGCACATCAGCAGGGATCCAGTTGGCTTTTACTTCATGTCCTGAGTGATGCCCTTTCAAAGTACACCTTCTCAAAGACAAACTTCTCATTCAGCATTCTACTGTTTCAGTGATCTAAAGCCTAAATTTAGATATAATCATGACACGTCTGACAGTCAGAATCTGTTATGACCTGCCAGAGTCTGCCAGCTGGATCTGGGATTGTGTGATAGATGGGAAAAGGTGCAGAGGCAGAGATGGCAGAAGAAGCAGCAGCAGTAGTTTGACAGATGATGTGAGGAAAATCACCACCTTGCAGATATGCAGGATTCTCTTCTATGGGAATGAAAGTGCTTATCCCAAAGCAATGAAATCCTGAATGTAAAACCTAGGTATGGTACATTACTTGTTGAGATTTTGGGAGAGCATTTAGACTACCTTGACTCAATCCTGCTATAAAGTTACAAAAAATAGTCATACCATATCCACTGCACTTTACTGAAGATACTGTTGTGTGTTTCTTGTTTCTGAGAGTTTGCAGACAATACTTAACACTTACCTGATGCTGAAGCTACATGTATGCTAGTACCCCTGTTCTCTGGCCTGGAACCCTCCTGGCACGGTTCAGCTTGTCTATACAGCTAAACTCTCCACTTGCCAAATCAGAGGCAGCATCCAAACAGCCTGCAAGGATCCAGGCTCCTACCAGCCCAGGTTTTGGCTGGGCACAGCAGAGGCGGGCTAGATCTCGCCCATGCCAGGGATCTTCCTGGTGATTTAGTTGCTGATCATGAGATGGTGCTCGGGCCTCAGTTCTGACTCTGTTTTGCTCTGGGCTGTAGACTAAAGCCCCAGGTGTTGCATAGAGAGGCTGCTCTGGTTTGAAAGGAGGTGGTGTGAATGAGGGGTGCCAGGGGGTGGGCGGCCCCTCCGTGCTCAGCTGTGCCGGCTGTGGCACAGCACCTGCTGCCCTGGCCTGACAGGCAGGGGAAAGCTGGCCTGGAGCATCAGCACTGCCCCTAAACTGCAGCAGGGATGGCAGAGGTTTTCTGGCATGTATGTGTGCACAGGGAAAATGATTTATGTTAGGAATGGTTTTCCAGGGAGGAAAAGGAAGGATGTGCTGGAGATGAGAGCTTTCACAATAAAGGCAGAATTGTCCTGAACAGGACTTTTGGATTTTTACAGAAATTTAGGGAATTGTAAGAGAACATGTGAGCATGATGGTGGCAGTATCACAGCTCAAGTGATTGCACAGACATGCTCCTTCAGCTGGGGCAAAGCAGGCACCAAGGGAGCAGCCACTGACTCCAGTGGTTGGGAGGGAGGAAGGAGAAAAAGAAAGCCCATGCAAGGGACCAGATTGTGCAAGGTGTCTGTAAAGGAGCCTGGAGCAGGACAGGATGTTATAAGGCAGTGTCAAGTTTCAGGAAAGGCAAAAGAGAAGGGTAGATCAAAGGTTATAACTAATTCATTCCCCAACAAAACTATATGATGTTTCTGCTCCTTATATCTGAGTCAAGTCCTATTTCTCCTCTCCCTGTCCTGCCTCAATGCTTTCTCCCATTTTTGACTCTTCCTCCTCTTCCTCCTCCCGTCACCCAGTCCCTATGCACTGCCTCTGTATCTGTTGAGCATTTACTGAATGTGCCAGGCAGTGGCAGCCTGGGAATACCTTGGCAAGAGTGGGGTCTGTAGCCTTCACTAGAACCTACCCAAGCCTTATTTCACTGTTGGGCTAATTGTGGTCAGTGTGTGTGCCATGACATGACAACAGTGCCCTGGAAGAGGATACACAGAATTGGAATGTAACAGTGCCTCTGCAATGGCCCCCAGCTGGGATTTCCTAGAGTGCCTTCAAGTGTTTGACAACTTAGGCCGAGCATGAAAAGGAGTGGGCTGCAAGGTCTCCACACTTGGGATGCCCTGTGGTGTCATTTGTGAGACAAGTGGTGGGAATCCATTGTGTAACCATGTGCTGCAGACCTCCAGTGGGTTTGAGCAAAGCAGATTTTTTGAAATCACATAAGCTAAAAGAGCAGTGTCAAAATGAATGGGAAGTGTTGAACATTTTGCAAAGCACTTCCACCGGTGTCAGTCACCCTTGCTGAGTTCCTTTGGCAGCTGCACGCACCCAGTCCTTACTCTCCCAGCTTCTCAAAGAGACCTTACTGATTTTGGAGGTACATGGACAGAAGCCTGCTAAGAGGGTCTTTTTGCCTCATTTCGCAAACTCAGCTTAAATTAGTGTTAACCACCTTTTAGAATGTGCAGGAGCTGTGGTTAGCACTCCAGCCTGGCAGAGGCTCAGATGAGGGAAGGAAAGCCTTGGGGCAAAGGGGGGGCTATGAATGAACATACTTCCCAAAATACATCAAATTTTGTTTTATCACAGCAAGATTGTGAATTGACATACCTCCCCTCCCAGCACAGAGATGTCTCAAAGGCACACAAAGGGTTTGTGGCAGAAAGTGTTTCTGCTTGGCCATCTGGGCTCCAGTGCCTGAGAGGGGATTTGGCCAACCCTGAGCATGATGCCATCTGCCAGAGCCATCCATTTCTCCTTTGCTATCTGTGTAATACTCCTTTTATGTACCCACAGCAAATGGCAGACCACCTGCATGTTTTATCTTTTAAAAAGAACCCCCAACTTGTCTGGCTCTGAAATCCAGGATTAGTTGAGAAAAATTTTATTCTGGACACAATATTATTTTTTTAATGACTGAAGCTGAAGTCATACACAGACTCACACCTGTATTTAAATTATGCTGAGGGCATGGATAGCTCATGCAAGACCACAGGTGATTGATTGTTTATTTTTTTATAGACTTAATGTTTGTTTTACTTCAGTGCCAGAAACCCACAGTCAAGATGAGGATGCAATTGTGCTTGGTGCTGTATGGATGTGATGAGGGAAAGTTGTTTTACATTGAAATACAGCTTGAAATCAAAGGACTGTCGGTAGCTGGGAGTGCCAGTGATTATTTCCACTTGGTTCAAATTATTTTGCCTCCCTTTTGAGAGTATCCCTCTTTATATTGCAGTGCCAATCTCATCTCAGATTTTCCAGGCTCCAGGGGGAGATGAAGTGTGCTATTTGTCATGCTGAAGGGAACATGAACTGCATTTCAGCCAAAAGGGCTATGTGAGGGAAATTACACCACCAATACACTCTTTGCTGCAGAACAAGCAAACTCACATTGCTACTTGAAGTTAGGAGTGAAGCATCTCAAATCACCCAAATTCCTAACATGGGAGAAACAGCCAAGTCCTGGTTTCTTGCACAAGTTTTGCTTGGATCTCTAAGTAAGGACTGTTTTTTGGAGTATTTCCTCTAGAGCTAGACAGAGTTTTGTTTGAAAAAAAATTATCAGTGCTTTTAGATGGAAATCTTACATTCATCACAGCTATTTACTGATTCACTTGCTGTGATTGATGGGATAGCAAATGATGAATGTGTAATGGAGAGCACTCCACAACTGGTCAAGGTGACTGCAAAATATTTAATGTTTCAGAGCAATCAAAGTGTTTGGGAACATCTCTTCCTTTGCCCTTGTATTTGTTTTTTCTCCCATCCCTTGTGGTATCTGTCTGGGAGTCTCTGTCTAGGCCTTGACCATGGCTTTGGCAGCTCTGATTAGAAGCGTGGTACAGCTTCTCCAGTTATGGGCTTGAATGCCAGTAGAATACATATAAATTTGGGATTTTTTTGAAGTGAAGGAGGGAAAATAATGCAAACTGAGATTATAATTCAGTGTTCCTAGTAACTGGTGCAAGACCATTTTATTCTATGTCTCCTTAAATGTTAGTAATTGTACCTGTACACATGGACTATTTGTGTTTATTAAAATAATTTTATCAGAAGAACAGCTTAAGCAAACTTCAGCCATGTCAGTAGAACCATCAGGGTCATGATGAGGCTGTCTTTGGGGGAATACTTCAACCATTCGGAGAAGTCTGCTAAGGAAATTTCACAGCTCTGGAATTGTTTGCCAGTGGCTCATCTGCCTACTCATGTTATTTGACTTTCTCTCCACAGTCCATTCCTCCATATCACCACTTTGTGTCCCTGCCTGCACAGTGCTTTCCAGAAGGAAAGGGGCCAGAAAACTTCATGTTGACGACTCTGTGCCTGCAAGGTAATGGCACCACTGAGCAAACCCCAGTGAGTAGTTAAGATATTGTGCAGTCAAGGAGCTGAACTGCCTCTGCCTGCTGAGGAGATGTTAGGATATGACATAATTCCCCTCTCCTTGCTGCTTACTTATTAAGCTGTGTTTTGAATCCTGTGGCTTAGACCAGAGACCATATTTTCTAGAGACAGTTGACTTAGTGAGTAACAAGAAGGTTGGCAAGCTACCAGGGGAAGTTGAACAAAAAGGTGATTTTCATTCTCCAAAGGCTTCTGAGCTCACTGCTGATAAGGTGCCAAGCACTTCCTAGCTCATAGATCTGAACTCCAAATTCACAGGCCTCCTGAGGAATTTAGGAGCCACTGTTATGCCTATTAAATCCCCCGATGTTTCTAACAACAGCTTAGATTTTATCACTAATAAAAGAAAACTCACAGCTCCTCTGGATTTAGTCCACCTTATCTCAACAGCTGAAAGAGAGCTTGGCTAAAAGGATAAAGACTTTTTTTTTCATTCTATCAATGTATTAAGCTATTCTCCTTGCTTCAGCTCCAAATCAGAAAGTGCTCTGGGGTACTTTTGAGTGCTTATTCTGGTAATTTAGAGTGTTACTGCTCTGGCACTGTGGAACTCTTGTCCCAGAGCAGGGGCAGCAGGGGCCCCTTAGTGACAGAGACTTGAGTGGAAGGAGGCTGTGGCATAACCCACACATCTCACCCCAGTACCATCCTCTGCTGGGGACTGCTCTGCCTGCACACCATGTTTGCAAAGGCCTGGAGTTATTTCTGACTATGTGTGGCTTCACTGTAATAAACGTAGGTAATATGATCATATCTGATTGATACTCTTGGATTGCCTACCTCATTCTTGGAAGAAATTTTGGTACACTGGTATAGGGGTACTTCAAACTGTCTGAAGTTTTGTGACATGTACAGAATGAGGGGTGGTCCCACTGAAAACCAAGTCTGCTTCTTGGTAGATAGAAGATGGAGGAGCTGGATTGTTTCACTGCTTTGCCTTTGGCTTCCTGGTCATGACATTCCTTTACAAGATCAGTGGAGGATAGTAGCAACTTCCTAGACCTCCACATATGTTGTGGAAAAGTATTTACTGAAACAATAATGAAGAGCAATGTGGGATAAGAGTCTGAGAGGAAAAAAACCTGTTATGGGTTGTCAAAATGCAGCAAATAGAACCTCAAACAGCTGAAGAGTTTCAACAACAGTAGAAACCCTGCCTCGAGGTCAGTTTGAGTCAGAAAAAAACTGCTTCCTAGCAAGATGGGATGAAGGATAAAAAAGAGCTGTATTGTTGCTGTTATAAAATAATTGTTAAAATGTGTTTTAGAATAACTTTACAGCTAAGACGTGGAGCAGAAATTTGAGGGTTGGCATATGAGATAATTCTTCCTTCAGGAGAACTCCTTGTAAAAGCTTCAGAGAAAATTGACTAAAATGTAACTCATGGGATTCTCTAAAAAAACTTGGTTTTGCATAAGGGGGGTTCAGCTTTTATAATTTTATTTTCTCATGTTTTGAAGGCTCTATCCAGTGCTCATTGCAAGCAGGTGACTGAAGAGACACGTGAGAGCACAGCAATGGGCTCCACAACCTGCAGCTTTCGTAATGGTTTTCTCCTGATTTCTGTCCACAGGAAACATGATGTTTCTGTTCAGTTTCTGCTCCTGTGGCTTCCCAAGTCAGTGGATCAGTCTGAGGGAATTGCTGATGCAGATCTCCTGAATGGGAGTATATGCTATGAATCCAGTGTTTCATGGGGAAGTCTTGGATATGGGTACAACATGCATTACTGCCACATAAACAGTGTGACTTTGAAGTGTGTCAGCTGCTTCTGGGTTACTATTTATGCCTATGGTTAGCAGTAAAAACAGTAAATTCTGAGAACTCTCACGCTCAGAGTCCTTGGGAATGTGAAGTGTTAAGGTATTATAGAAGTCAGCACTTGTCCTGTGAAGTGAAAAAGAGAAACTGAAATTCATTCCTGATCTCTTCTGAGCTATTTTACTGGATGTATGTGGAAAATCACCTTTATTTCATATTGTTTCCTGGTCTGTCATATCATTGATGCTTACAGTGTGTTATCAACACCTCTGCTGTGGGAGGACACAAAGTTGCTTTTGCAGCAACCAGAATACAACCACCTGTGTTTGGTGATCAAAGGCCTTCATTCTACATCTGGATTTAAGAGAGGTAAAAAAGTGAGCAAATACCAGTTGGTATCTGCTCTGTAGAGCAGAATGTTTCACCAACATCTGGTCTGAGACTGATGGATAGTGTGTATCCGTACAGTCACTGCAGACCAACAGTTATATTTTGAATCTCCATAATGTGTTAGAAAGCCCAGCTGAGGACAATAAAAAATAACATGATTAAGTGAAACTGAATGCACATATTTAATTACAGCACTATTTTGAAAAATCCCTCTCTTTTTGCCTTCTGTTCACTTCCATCCTCTTCCCAAAAATCTGCCAAAGCATTGCCAGTTTTTCATGAAAAATGTTTCCACCAGGAAACTGAACGCTGGCTACCACAGTTTATGTGTTACAAGCTCATCTCCATCAGTTGGTTTAACCAGCGTGAGAAATATGGCCTATTCATATGGTGAAGAGAAAGTTGAGGAGAAGACTGTCTCACATAAACTTTCCTCAAACCTACTGTAAAATTAATTTGAAAGGGGTGCACACATTGCTTTCTGAGCAGGATTTGACCGACATAAAACACAGGAGTAGCCATAACTGATCAAGATCAATCTCAAGAATGGTTCTTCAAACAACACACTGAGATCAGATCAAATCATGCAAATAGAAGCAGAATCTTGGGGAGTTTTAAGAGAGTTTTAAGCTTGGGGTTTACAAATATTTCCTAGTATTTCTTCCATAGCTAGAAAGGGGAAAAAACACAGTCATAAAGGACAACAGAAAACCACACTTTCTTTTGGGATTTTGTTTTGCTTTATTTTTAGAAGTCTGACCGACCTCAAATGTTTTAAGCAAATGTTTACATGAATATTTTAGGAGCACTGCTTTTTGCTACTGTCAAATCCAGTTGTGTTTCAGGAACTGCAGAGTCATAGGCAGCTCTTGCTCTAAAGGAGTAGAGCAGGATTTCAGTCCTAGTCTGAAGAACTGAGCAAACAGGCTGGATAACTTATTCTAACAGCAGTGGGGTAAACAACCTAGGTGATACATAAAGATTACCACATGCAGGAATGACACATGGTAAGGCTCTACTGGAGTGTTTGCTGGATTCCAGTGTTTCCAAGTCTGTTATATTTACATATGGATTATACACTTTTGTATCCGTGCAATGTATTCACATGCACACACGTGTATACAGAGACACAAACTGCTGCCTGCTGTGTTTCTTCTATGTAACAAGGATATTTACTTTCTTTGTGTCTGTGCTCCTAGGAGAAGCAACCCATCTGAGAAAAGCTGGTGTTGTTACAGGCCGAATACATGAATTTTTTGTTGATGTCAAGGCAGTAGGGAACTTCTTCCATCTGCTGACCTGTCAGCTGGATACCTTCCTTGAAAGCTGTGCTGCAGCAATTTTACCATCAAGTTATTTACAGACAATGGCTGGTATTGAACTGATGAGCTTTAAAGGACTATCAGGATATCTATAAAAGCACATGTACTGAAATGCAGTTGATTTTGTAAGCTGTCTTGGGAAATCTTCTACAATTAGGGTAAACCCAGCTCACTGATAAAGCCTTTCCATCCTTTCAGTCCTAAGGAGATCACCCAGAGCTTCAATGTTGTGGAAAGAGTACAGTCAATGCTACTTGTTTGAGCTGCTGGATGCAGTTGTTTGAGCCTACAAATTCCAATTATGAGACCAAAAGAGTAGGGTGGAAATTGCATCATGACGGCTGCACGGCAGTCTGGGTTGACCACTGGATGCTGTATTTGTACAAAATACAGTTTTGCACAGTTTTCATCAGCAAACTCATTTAGAAAATGCTTCATTTTCAACTGGTGTTGCTTTGAAGATGGCTATGAACACATTTTTCAATCCCTGCCACTGTCCCAGGTGAAATCTGTCCCCCAGCATGAACAGTGTTTTTACCTACAGCAGTAGCAGAAGTTTTTTGAAAGTATGTACATGCAGAAGCAGTTCAAAATCCAGTTTCCATGAGGGCTCAAGGACTCACTTGCATTAAGCCAGTTTTGGAACAAGGCCCTGCAAAACTCCCATGAGGGTTACAAATACAGCATTGTTTTACTTCATACTCCTAAGTAGCCTCTTAAAGCCCAAAGAATTGCACGGACTTAAGATCACCATATACACACATGATCTGCTAGTCTAGGACCATACAGGGGCTGGTAACCTAATTATGTATTCATACTTGTTACAAACATTCAGGAAATCAGACACCTTCTGAGCAAGGTCATTTTTCCTGGAGTAGAAGTGTGTCATACAATCTCTTCCCTGACATTACAAAGCTCAGTATAGCTCAGTAGCAAAGGAGTCTGGTTTCTGACCCTGGTCTTGAGGACTTCTTGAAGCAGATCCTGAATGTGGCCCCTGATTTCTAATTCTCAGAAAAGAAGTGTATCAAAATACTTTTAGATCAAATTTTGCTATTTTTCTGTTCATGCACACTGAAATGGCTGAGTCCAAAGCCATATACTATAGGCATGCACATATCCCTCATTATATTTTCAAATAAATGTCATTCAAAAGTATGCATATGGAAAAACTGGAGAATAATGCATAAGTAATAATCATTTAATAATTATTTAATCCCGTGATACATCATCAATTGTAGCACATGTAGCAAAGTGCTTGGGTTTTCAATTAATATAACTGAAATAAAATATCTAAGAGCACTGCTCTTGACATTTGATCAGTGCCATGTTTTGAGTTTCTGGAGAAGCTTTAAAGGTTAGTGCTATATTTCATCCTTTCAAGTTTTGCATTCGAAAGCTCAGTCCCATGAAACATCACCTGGTGCCAAGGAAAGGCAGTCATTTTTTAAATCACATTCTGATATAAGCTATGCAGAAGTCTCAGCCAGAATCTTTTTTGCCGAAAAAAATCACTGTCTTCAAGAATGGCTAAAATCAGATGAAGTATTTTCGAAGACAAGTGCAAGATGAGGAGAGGAGAGGGAACCAATAAGCCCCGGATTGCAACCTGGCCACCAAAAAAGCAAATGGAAAGAAACCCAACTGGGCAGGGCAGAAGGGGAGATAAAAGATCATTTTCCACCCACAGTAACATAGTCTGAGAAGTAGAAAAAATAAAAAGGGAGACTTAGCATCCCCTGAAGCAATCTCATGGACTGAGTCAAAATATCTGGAGGAGACCCTCCTCTGGACCTTGTGTGCACTGCCAGCCCAGCATCAACCTGGCTGCAGAGGGAAGGATGATGGGGTAGCTGTAAGTGATGTGCTCCTTTTCCACAGCCTGAGCTGGTCTGGGAAGAGAGCCTTGAGAACAGCACCAAAGTGCAAACAAGCAAACCTTGTCTGCATCCTGGGAAATGCTTAAAAAAGGGATTGTGGTGAACATCTGCTGCAGCTGTGGGGTGACTCCTGCCCCAAGCTGGAAGAAGCATAGGGGAAGCAGAATATCACAGATATGTCACTTTGGTGATACCTTTAACAGGAAGGCAGAGTCCCTGGCACTAGAACTGAACAGAGTCTTGTGAAATTACAGTGGGAGGATGTGGGTGTGAGCATCATTTCTGGTGAAATACTGGGGCAAAGGGTTCACTAAGAGCTGAGGTCTGAGCTGCTGAAAACTGATGGCAAGCCATGTGCCGGCTGGAAACAACAAACTGTCCTACAGGCAACTGTTGTGACTCATTAGATGACACAGTCCTTGTCCCAAAATGCCGTCCTTCATGGATTAGAAGAGAAAAATACATATGTAGAAATACTAAAAATACCTCTGCCTCCCTCATGCCTGCCCGACAAAAGGACATCTCCAGCAGGTGCACCTACACAGCAGGCACAGGTCTTGCAGAGAAGACTCTGTGCTTGCAGTGTTCATCCTCACACAGCAAGAGACAGTTAAAAATAGCTTGTACTACACAAACCTCTTAAAACAAGTCAAGGAGGACTTACAAAACCATCTCAGGTGCCTTTTTTAAATATGCAGCTGTGTATGCCTCATTCTTCTGTCTTTAAACAAGTCAAGAGGTGATTGGAGAACATAATTTGTAGTATGGCTATAAGATACAAAACAAAGCATCAGATGGCCTCCAAACCCATGATTTTTAACTCTGCTTCTAAAGTGGGATCTGATAAAAGAGTAGAGATTTTTTATTTTGTCAGGTAAAACTTTGCCAACTTTATTGTCATCATGTAGTCAATTAATCAAGAGAGGGTTCTGAGGCAGTTCACATATAATAAATGTTGGGAATTTTTCAAACACAGTATAAAAGCCTTTGAAGAATAACTCTTGGATTTCATAGAATTGAATTGCAAAAGTAACAATTGCACCCTGCTAAAGAAATCCAAAACAAAGAATGGGATCAACATATATATTTACAAAGATTAAATAGTCTGAGCTGGGAAAGGAAATACTGCTGTATTTGAGCATAGAGCCCTAATGAAAGAATAAAGAAGCAAGAAGCCTGTAGAAGTAGCTAGCATTTCTCACTGAACCAGACTCCTAAAGTCTGTGCCCTTTGAAAGAAGAGTTTCAAGCAATGCTGATGACATCTGGTTTGTTCTCATTCCTGAATCTTCTTGCCTGTAACAGCACAGAATAATCAGAAATTCCTTGTGCTCTTGGCTGCTTGCTTTTAAATTAGCATTCCAAGTCAAAATATAGTTAAACACAGTCACACAGACTGGCAGATTTTTAGTTTTTTGCTCTTCAGTCTAAAATTCTTCAAAGCCTTAGTCTTCCCAAAGGAATAATTTAAAAGAAAAAGTGGGCTTGAAGTTCTAGCAGAGATAGTCCTTGCAGAAGAGAAAAGTCCTCTCTCTGGACTGCTTGTGCAAATCTAGTCCCAAGGTTAGTTTTTAGTCCCAGGAAACCTTGAGATCTTATCACACCAGAAATGGGTCCATCCAGGCTAAGCTGCTGTGCATAGAAAGGACAGGATCAAGCAGCTCACAGGACTGCTGACAGCTTTGAACTGGGCAGAATGAGAAGCGCTCATGCCTGAGCTATCTGCTGGGTGCTGAAGGTGAAAAGTGATGGGCATGTGTGCAGTGGCTGAACCCTCATACTCGTAGATTCTCTCTTCATACTCACATATACATATATATGTGTATGCATATGAATGTTTGTGTAAATACACTATTTCTTCATGATTACATTATTTACATGTAATATATACTATATGTAGTCTGCAGTGTATATGCCTTTTATCTACAGCTCTCCCTATAAACAACAGCGTCTGTACTCACACACACAATCACAGCATTATTTCAAATTCCAGTCATACTGGAGCTTTCATGGTCTCATGAGAAGGACACAGTAATGCACCCAGACCCTGTGTGTACTGTGTAGAACTGCACACAATCTTCTCAAGAAATGTTTGTTTACAGTCTGCCAGGTAAACTGTTATGTACAAAGCTGCAAGTACTAACAGACACTGATTTGGCAACCCAAGGTTGAAGCAGGTAATAATGACACAGCTTTGTCTTAAAGCAATGCTTGACACATGAGAAGCTTCAAAGATTAGAGCATCACATTGTTTACAATGAAATGAGATGGGAGCATGATGCAACCCACACTGACAAGGGATGAAGCAAAAGAGCAGGTGTTCCTTGTGTACTGACAGTGGGGACTGCACTGATGGCTGGTGTGGTGTGCTGGAGCAGGAGCTCAGCACACAGAGCCAGAGTTGCCAGCCAGCCCTGGGTGCTGTCACTGCTGGCTAGATCTAGTCTCTGGTGAGTTTTCCATCAAGAAATCGCAGTTGGCAGAGTTCCTCCAAGTGAGTGGAGATGACCCTCATGCCAGTTTATGGCCCTCAGCAGTCAGGTTCCTGGCAACCCTTCATCCCATCTCCACAGCACAGGTGGCTTCCTGCAAATATACCAGTCATGAT
Organism: Acrocephalus scirpaceus scirpaceus; assembly: GCA_910950805.1. Taxonomy (NCBI): domain Eukaryota; kingdom Metazoa; phylum Chordata; class Aves; order Passeriformes; family Sylviidae; genus Acrocephalus; species Acrocephalus scirpaceus. Next base: position 13,690,240 of record OU383777.1, read on the forward strand.
TCCCTCTACCATTCCACTACATAGGCCTGGAGGTTACACTGGTGTTCACAAAGACAAATAAGGAATAGAATTCTATAGTTTATATCTGATATGTTTTAAATACACCATAAAAATCTGTTCTGTTGATCAGGTACACACTGAGAGCCATGGAGCCAGCAGCTGTGACACAACAGGTACCACAAGCACTGGATCTCCCCAGTGGGGAGGAGGAGTCCATTGGCTGCCCTGCAGTCACTAGCACAAACTATGCTCCTGCATAACCTTCACTAACATGCTGAACATTTTACTGTATGAAAACATATAGGATTCAAACTTTGAATTTCAGATTTGCATAGGTCTGAGGTGTGTGATTACCTCTAACCACCAGACCAAGAAGAACAATGGAGGTAATTTGCTTGATTTTTTACCTAATTCCCTCAAATTAATCCTTGATTCAATTTCAGTATCTACAATTGAATTTGAGGATATCCTTCAGAGAAACATTGACTGGAAACTTCTCCAGGGATAGCAGATGTATGACAAACATCAGCTTCATTAGTGAAAATATTATTTCTTGCTTAAACCTATCTATCAACTCCAAATGCTGAAGGTTGTTGTATCTTTATGTGTAACATCCACACCTTTCTACAGGGTCCTGTAGACTGTTTAAAGAAGAAGATAGGTAGACCTTGGATCTCCTGTAAGAGGTTCTTCAGGCCTTCAGACAGTATTGGTCCATGCAGAAATTTCTCTGATTTCTTTTTTATCTCTCTCTTGGAATGTGAAGTCCAGGGCTGGACCGCATATTCCAGCTGCACCCATGCCAAACGCAGAGACAACAAACCTTACAGAGGTCCTGCTCAGTGACAAGCAGGGGACTGCATTCAAGAACAGCATTGACCTCAACATCATACTACAACTTCATTACAACTGATTATCTCTCAGTAAGTTCTAATCTCTTCCAGAATTACTGCTCTGCCAAACAGAGCACCTTTATTAGGCAAACATGACTTGTGGGTTTTTTATTACTAGATACATTGAATTGTATTTTACCAAATTGGAATAACTATTAATTGCTTGTGCCAGTATTTTTAGCCAATTCCCTCAACATTGTCAAGAACAACTGTTTTCTTCTGGATCTCTCCTGAAAAGACAAAGATCAAGTGTCAATTTTGTCTTATCTTTTATCTCAGTCAGAATACAAGTTAAGAGTAAGCAAGCTTCCTTACACAAATCTTAGTCTATTTTTCTAACATCATGTTTATCAACCAGACTTCTCAAACTAATCTAAAATTACTTGTAAAATGAAAATACAATATTTTTCATAAACCCAGGTTGCACAACACTAATCCTATTACCTTCTTGTAATTATTTATTAGTGGATCACTCCCCCAGTTCTTCCAACACTGTTCGAGATTGACTGGTTGGTAATTAGGGGACCTGATGCACCAAGCATCCAATGAACTGAGCTCTCATCCAAAGCTCAGACAAGGTACTGCTGAGATTTGAGAAGTGGCACAACTCACACCACATATGCCAATATTCCGATCAAGAAAAAAGTGTGAACTTTTAAGCTCTGGCAGATTTTATCTGATGCAGCAGGGCAGAACCATGACTTCCCTCTGCAGTGGACAGCAGGAAGGCACCATGGGCTCATTCTTTCCAACCCACACTGCCCACAACCCCAAATTCTATTCCAGCCCTCATCACTTTGAAATGCAGCTTTATCCTCTCTGCCTTGCAGACCCCCAAACCAAGGATCCCATGGCTTGGGGTTTCCAAAATCCCTGGTTACATCCAGTGACCCTAGGGTTTTCTCACTGCCAGCCATTCTGGCTAGACTACTGGTCAGTTTAGTGGTGTGGCCAGCCACAACCACCACAGCCATTCCTTATTTTTTCCTACATCCCATAGCACAGCAGCCTCCACTAAAGCTGTAGACACAAAACAGGCTCCTAGCCTTCCACATGGCGCAGCAAAGAGGCCCCCATATTCCAGCCACGTCTTAGTGGCCTCCCCAGCTTGTGAGACCAGACCCCTGGCATTGGTCTTGCAGGTTCAAAGCTCTTACTGACCAGACTGGGCTGCAGGGGGAGGTCATGGTGATGTTCTCACTGTGGGCACACTGCTTTGCACATGTCAATGACTGCAATCAAATGTCGAGAACCCCAGAACAACTGAGATGCTAATTTTGTCTGGCATGCTTGTTCATACCTAGAATGGGTGTGGAAATAAAGTAACAATGGTGGGACGATGTTGATGTCTCCACTGTGTGTGAGAGGAGTGGTTCCATGGTGATGAGAGGCACAGCCTATGGGCTGATGCTCCTTCCTGCTCCCAGGGCAGAGAGCACAGGGCTGAGGAAAGCCCCATGTCTACCCCATGTCTGCCCACTTTGGGTCTCCCTGGCAGGGGAGATCCGTGTGCAGGCTCCATCTGCCACCCAGGCTGTGCTTGGATGCCCAGCATATCTGAGGGTGCATGGAGCAGTGATGCCATGAGCTGAGGCTGCTACAACATCTGCATCCTGTGAGCAAGCAGGAGCAGCCTGTGGTGGCACTGCACATGGGTGTGGAGACAGCAGGAAGGAGGCAAGGACATGGTTCACTGCAGTACTGTGCTGATGAAAGGCAATCCCCACCCATTTTGCTGTCTTTCTCTCTGTAGACATACATACCTAAAAGACAATAAGCAAAACATACATATATATATGTATATATATTCATACATATAAACATACATACCCATATTCATACATACAAACAAGCACACCCACATACTTCACAAACACACACAAACACACATCCTTTCCCAGAATATCATGGAATTCAGTTGGCAGTTTTCTGAAGCCACCACAATGAAATGACATGGGAAGGGGATGGCATAAATCTGTAGTCAGAAAGCAATTTACCTTTTCATCTATTCTTTGATAAATTGAGTGGTGTTTTGCTTAAAGGTAATTGCCATTGTTTAACCCCAGCTGGCAACTGATCCCCACACAGCCACTCACTCATTCCTTCAAGTGGGCTGGGGGAGAGAATTGGAAGAGTAAAACTGAGGAAGCTTGTGGGTTGAGATATAGACAGTTAATAGGTGAAGCAAAGGCCCTGTGCACTCAAACAAAACAAAGCAAGGAATTAATTCACCACTCCCCATGGGCAGGCAGGTGTTCATCCTCCCCATCATATATTATAGTAATTGGGGAAGACAAACACCATCACTATTAACATGCCCCTTTCCTGCTTCTTCCCCCAGTTCTATGTGCTGAGCATAATGCCATGTAGTCTGGAATATCCCTTGGGTCTCTTGGGGTCAGCTGTCCCGGCTACATCCCATCACAATCTCTTGTGCACCCCCACCCTCTTCACTGTAGTGACAGGCAGAACAGGCCTTGACTCTGTGTAAGCACTTCTCAGCAATAACAAAAACATCCTCAAATTATCAACAATACCATCCTCGAATTTCAGCACAAATCAAAAATATAATGTCATACCAGCTACTCTGAGGAAAATTAACTCTACCCCAGTCAAAACCAGCACAGTAAGGCCACACCAAAGAACTAGCTGCAGAAGCATTGTGAGAAGGTGGAGTCAGAGAAGAGAGTAATAGAAAACACCCCTCTTCATATTGCTATGATGCCAAAGAGAATGTTTCCTACCCCACTGCCTTTACTCTGCTCAAATAATACTTCTGTGATCTGTACTAGTGTATGAAGGCACCTTGAAATTCTCTTTTTGGAGGCTTCATGCATTTCACTGGAGGGGTGTCCAGGGCAGCTTCCCGGTAGAGGGAGTGGATGCCCTTTGAAGGCATCCCTTAGGACTGTGTCCCTGGGTCTGCTCTGACTCTGCAAATCCTCCAGGCCTGAAATAGAAATACAGAGTCACAGTCCAGAGCAAAAGCAATCAAATTCTGTATAAGCTGCCAAAAAAATCATCAGCCTGGGTTGTTCCAATGGGCAGGCTGGTGTGGGAACCCAAGCAGGCAGTAGTGCTGCAAAAGTCTCAGAAGTCACTCGCTTGGGATTTTTCTGATGGGTAATGTCTCTTTGAAATAGCACTCATTTCCTGAAGAAACTGTCTTCCCTGGGGCCTGGCAAGGAGGATGAGGTGGCCAGCTAAACCCTTTACCTGCACAACACAGCACAGGTGATCACAGAAATGCTGGGACAGGGTGCTATCTGAAGGTCCTTGTCTGAAAGGTCTAATCATGGCACTGGTGATGGCAGACCAGAGCCTCAGCAGGCTCATGCCAGAAGTCAAGCTAAGGGATGTAATGTAGAGGTTGTCCACAGTGTCCTGGCATGGTCTTGGCATGGGGTCCCTGGAGCAGGGAAGCTCTTGTGAAAGGTTTGTCATGGAGGTGAGCTACAGGGTCATTCCTAATGAAGGCCACTCCTTGGCCTACAGTGAGAACAGTGAGGGTTACGTGTGCATTGGAAATGGTCTTTATGTTCACTTTGCATAATGGAATGTTGTGATCTTTTTGGTTCCCAGTTTCTAGATACTCACCTTGTCCATGCCTTTCTCTAATACAGTAGGCACCTTTCTCCAGATAAGTTCTGATGTGGCCTGGGCATTTAATGGGGCTGTGCAGCCCCAGGAAAGTCCCTTCTGGCCAATTTTTCCCACAGGTTGTAGTGGATGAGACAGGGCTGCCAGCCCACCAGAGACGCTTCCACCACCACTTGCTCAGTGCCACACAGATCAACCCAAGCTCCCACATGTTGCAGCCAGGCTGGGAAAGCTTGTCCTTTACTCTGTTGCCCCCAGAAAAATGTGAGGGAAGGCATTTGTCCAAGACCTCATCACCCCAATAACCCTTCTGCTGTTTTGTCTGTGCTAACAGTGGCTTTGCTGGATATAATGCTCGGGATAAAACACAATTTCATCAACCCTGCCATGTACAGGAGTGACCTGGGCCCCAAGCAGAAGCAGCCCCTTGTGCTGTCCCCTCTTCCCACGGAGGAGCTCAGCTGCCTCCCTCCTGCACTGCCTCCCGTCATAACCCAGCCCAGTTCCTGCATCTGGCATTTTGTGGAAGAAACTGTCTCCTTTGATCTGCTGATCTTTGATCATCTAATACAACTAAAGATCATGAATTAATGCTGATGCTGTCTCGCAGGGAGCCCAGGTGTCAGATATTCTGTTTGGTGTGCTGTCGAGACCTCTGATAGCAGCATTTTTGTGACCGGTTAAATAGCAACTGTATGAGGAGAGCAGGGTTGATGGGAAGGTGACTTGTTGCAGCCACAGAGGCTGTGAGGCCTCCCTGGCGGTCAGTGGCCTGAGATAAGGAAATGCAAGTCACAATGAGTGGCCAAAAAGAAGCCCCTTGGAGCCCCCAGACCTCTCTTATCTATCTGTAAGACTATAGGCCAAATTGTACCTCAACTCTCCCATTGGTCCACTTTTCAAAACCCCTCTACCCTATATAAACCCCGAATATTGCCCTGTTAAGTTGGAAGAGCTGTCACTGCAACCCTTCGAAGAGGATACCGAAATAAAGGAAATCATCTGAGGAACTGCATACAGCCTTCTCCTCTCTCTCCCTGCGTTTGCCAGGGCACCTAGCAAGCTAGAGCTGATATTCATTGCTAAGAGCTGACACTGCTAAGAGCTATTACACTGCTGAGCTGAATTCACTGATATTGCTTGCTAAGCTTGCCTGAGGCTAGATACCTCATCTGAGCTTTGGGTTGGGTGATTCCGAAAAGGTGTCATTCTATCCGGGACTTGCGGCCAGAATTGGACCCTCATAGAGGGATCGAAAAGCCTCCTTTAACAGTGACTGTAGTCCCTGATGCAAGGATTTGGTTAATTATAGGGGAGCAGCTCCTCTGCTGATGTGAATTGTCACAGCCCTGCTGGAAAGCACAAGCCATGAAAATTCACATCAGCTGAAGACACTTCCCATCAGCCAAGAATTTGCTGCAGTTTTATCTCTCTAATATAAATATTTATGTGGATGGAACTGGCTCCACCTTGCAATTTGACAATCTATGAAATACTGACAGCTTCAGGCCCCTTTCATCCCTCTGCCCTTTATAGATAGTATTATAAACAGAGCTATTGCCTGACACTGGGATTTTTACTTGAATCTTGATTCCACCACAGGTAGATCATATTACTATTGGCAACAGTTAACACGCTTCTGAATTGCCTTTGTTATCCTTGTGGATATGAGATAGAGACTCATTCTGAAGCATCAAGAGATCCACAAAAGAATGTACATTTCAAGTTGAAATCTCCCCTATGCCTTGCTTATTGTCTTTAACAGAACACACAAATGAACCTGTTATGTTTTTAGGGCACTGGCTGCTTAAAGCCTAAAGATCATGGTGGATATTTAAAGAAAGAAAAGAAAGAAATGGATCACTCTTTTTCCAGATGTTTTCTGAGGAAGTGCTTGTGACCATGGTTGGGAGAGTAGAGACATGGCATCACAGACCAAGTCAGCTGGAGGAATACCTCTGCTCAATACCAGGCTGAGACACTCAAATATTGGGGTTTAAAATTTTGGGGGCCTCCAGCTGCACCCCCAGGCAAGGCTGGTGCTGGTCCAGGCTGTCAGAAGGGACCTCTCAGTGCCCATATCACAGAAAAGATGCAGGCATGGCTCCAGGCTGGGCTGGCTCTATCCAGTACTTCTGCAACACATTCAGCACGTACCTAAAGCATCATGTCTCATTAAATGCAGAAATGCTGAACATCAACCTCTTTTACCTAAGGCAAACATGGTAAATTGAATTCCCTCATGTCCCAAAAGAAAATTTGAAAGCATATCTTCCAGGAGCCATGTGCTGACAGCTTGTGGAGGTACCCTCGTGCTGAAGCTGTCTGATAGCACAAAAATGGGTATCAGACATCCCAGGGATGTCAAAGAAACAAGGACACAAGTAGCTGGCACTGGTCTGGTGGTCATTGTGCTCCCCCAGGCAGAGATTCCAAATTTCTTTTCTGTATCACCCAGGCTGTCCGTCCATGTAGCCTACCAAGTCTTGGGATAAAGGAGTAGGCAGGGGGAGAAAGTCTCAACCCCCTTCTCCCTCCTGGGCAGGCATTTGGACTGGGTCTGGCCAGGATGGAGTCAGATTTCCCCACAGCAGCCTGTAGAGTGCTGTGTTTTGATCTGTGGTTAAGCCAGTGTTGACAGCACACCAGGGTTGCAGCTATTGCTGAACATGCTTGCACAGCATTCAGGCTTTCTCATTTCTTCACTCTGCTTTCCCCCAATGAGTAGGCTGGCAGTGGGCAAGGAGGAGAGAATACTGCTGGGACAGCTGAACTGGTCTGAACTGGTCAAAGGGATATTCCGTGCTGTGTAACACCATGCCAACAGTAAAACTGGGGGGAGGAAGAATGGGATGTTTCAGGTTTCTACAGGTGCTCTTGCTCAGTGTGTGGTTTGATATTGGCCTGCTTGTGGGAGATGGTGAGTGATTTACTTCACATTACCTGTGGGGGGTTTTATCTTGTTTCTTCACTTATTAAATTTTCTTGATTTCAATACACAAGTTTTCTCGCTTTTGTTTTCCATATTGGAAAGGGACACATTTTTATGCTGGGATCCATGCAGTAATGAGAAATATGTTTGAGTGCAGGAAAGGACATTTCCAAAGAATAGAAGAATTAAGAGAAAGCAAACCAAGGTCTATGGAAATATGATGTGTTACATTCAAAGGACCATCTAAATTTCCTGCAAAAAGAAATGACAATGGCATGCATTAAATATAAGTCAGTGCAAAGTATGAGAGAAAAACAGTGTACAATAGTTCAATTTACTGAAAAAAAGCAGGAAGGCTCAATTTTTATTCTCTATTTCAATGTTATTGTAGAAAGAGAAAATGTGTTTTCCCATGAGAAATAAAACCACTTTAATGATTCCTACTTTTCAAAAGCAAGCAGAAGAATGCAATGTGACAGGCATAAATGTGTGTAATGTCTAAGAACTCTAACTTGAAAGATTTCAAAGTGACAACTCAAAACTCACAGTAGTAGTAAAATCACATTCATAATGCTAAGAATAATTGGATTAATATTTAGATTTTAATTAAATCATGACACCAGAGAAACCACTCAGTCAAGAATATCAGTACCTGTCAAGGACAACAACTTATTTGTCTCATGTGAACGTTATCATTCTACCTTAATGGGGGCAGGGAGGAAGAGAATGCTCTGGTGCAAAAGGTGCTAGTATGAAATCTAGGTTCAATTCTTCTTAGCTGTCCTCTGTGCAGAGTCCTCCTTTGTCTAGACAAGCACTTAAGCTGCAGAACTCAAAAAGCGTTTTCTTACCTAACCCCCACCAGACTTGCAGTGAGACCCAGGCAGGAGTTGGGCACTCCTCATCTGGGCACTGGGTAGCTGCCTGTCCTCACTCCTTGGTGTTTCTGCCTTGGCTAAGCTGCTGGGAAGGACAGTGCCATGAAAACCAAGTGTACACTGGACAGCCGTGAGTTAATTGGAGAGGCTCCTGCTGCTGACAGATGCCCAGCAGCTACAAGAGCCAAACCATCAGCCCTTGGTTAGATGGCAACCCTGGTATCCCAAGTCACTGGTTGCCTCCAGGGGGTTCCAGCAGTGATGGCTCTGGAAGAGAAAGACTGGAGCCATCACAGCTCAGGAGATGACAGGTGACAAACAGCTGAGGCTCCTCAGCACAATCCCAGACAGAAAAGATGGCGTCTGAATTTTTTTAGTCACTCAAATAAAATCAGGTAGGACTGGAGCAGATGTCAGGAAATCAGCTGATCCAACCTCCTGCCCAGTTGCCCTTATAGCACTTCTGAAGAAAAGCTACAGAGCATTTTCTTAAATGACTTCCAGAGATGAAGGTAGGAAGATCAGTGCAGGCAAGGTGTTTAAAATGTTGCAGAGAGCAAGGGATCAGGAGTGTGGCTAACTCATGCCCAAGGTAAAGGGGAGATCAACCATTTCAGCCCCCAGGGATGTCCCAGTTGCTAACCCACAGCAACACATGACATGTCAGAAGTTCAGCAGTGCAGAGGCAAGGTATGGAGGCATAATACAAAGTCAGGGAACATGTCACACAAAGGGATTCTAGAAAAAGAGAAAAAAAGCAGGGCTGGGTCCTAGTTGCAGTTATTTCCTGTAATCTTGAGCAGCTCACCCCTGTGCTTCAGTTTCCACATCTGCAAACAAAGGCAAATAGCATCTGCCTTCCTCACCATGGACATTTGCCATCATACTGCAAAGAGCCAAGAGTAATTTCATGTCATTAATGTTGTCTAATTCTGTGTTATCCTCAATAACAACTATGGATGTGGCAAGATGAGCTCACAGCCAAAAAACCTTTTTTTATATGCTGAATGGCCCTATATAATGAGACCAGGTGAAACAGCAGCATCTGCTTAACTCACCCTCAACCTTCAGAGGGTTTAAGCTGAGCTTTCCTTGTGCAGCAGTGAAATCGTTTCAGTATTGACCACCAAGCCCTCAGGGACAAAATACAGTCCCTGCCTCGTGTTGTTAATGAATGTTGGAACATAGAACCAGCTTCACATGGCTTAATCTCCTCCTCTTCCTCAGTCACCAATAAAAATACCTGCCTGACTTTACTGGTAAAACATTTTCTACCACCACTGGCAACCACAAAAGGCTTTTCTCCCTGAATTATAATTGTAATGTATTATGCAAGCAGTTAAGCAATGGAGAAAGAGCTGGAAACCTGCAAGAAACCAAATAGAGCCACACACAGAATATACATTATTTTGTAATTTTTGTAACTTTTTTCTTCAAAATTATAAAAGAGCTGGCCTAGCCAGTTTTGTTGGCCAAATTTTAAATCCCTGTAATATTAAATGATACAGCCATGACACAACTGGGTTTGCATAATGGCTTTTCACAAATTTGCAAAACATAGATTACTTTTCCAAATGTTAGCCATGGCTATTTTTATCTCATGGCTAAGCTAATTCCATAGGAAGGCTGTTCCACTAAAATATTGAATGTTTCACATCCAGTATGTGGGAGGCTGTGGACTATTTTATATTTATATGCCCAGATATTTTCCCCAACAGATTTGGGATCCCCCTGTGACAAATTCAAGCCTCCTGATAATAGGCTTCACATTTTTTGGCGACTTCCCTTGTACCAGTGGGATTTAATTGGCTGCAAGTTGAAAGCTGCTGATTTAAATAACAATCAAATTAATTCTGTAGAAGGATTTGTCATACCATGAGAGAAAGAGCTCAGCCCCTTCAGATGCAGGGAGGAGGGGAGCGGAGGATTAACTTGTGTAGTTATGGGAGGCTTCTTAGCAAGATGTCTTGTTTCAGACATCTTCTGGGATGCAAGGCTGAGGGATCACAAGACCCCAAGAGTATCAAGCGAGGACTGCACCAGGTAACCCCAGCCCCACAACAACCACCCTGCATTAAGCCTTCCTCTGTTCAGGGATTACCCCTGAGCTCTGTGGCCACAGGTAGAATTCCTGGGTCTCCTTTAGACCACCATCATTCTGGCCATGACTGGGCACCTCTGCACCTCTCTTGTGGTGTGTCCTTCTTAGCTGTCCTCTCCCTGCCTCTTGTCCTTTTTTTTGTCTGTCAGAGGAAAAGAAGGCACTCTGACAGAGTGTGAGGGGGCTCATCCCCAATCTGCACCTAGTCCCAGTTTAACTCTGGCTCCACAAACAAGCCTGCAGTTAGAACATCATCTGGGACGAAAAATGTGATGTACTGAAGATGACTCCCCCATACCAACCCCTGATTTTGTAGACTCTTGGTCTGGGCTGTAACTTTGGGGCAAGTACCAGGTTAGATGCCTGGCCAGGGGCATGCCCTGTATGTGAGGGTGGTTTCCAGAAATGAGCTAAATCAAATGGAGTCCTTGTCCCAAAAAGTGGGACCACTGTCCCACTCTCCAGCTGGATTTATGCTGGGGCTGCCAAGCAGGAGGTGCAACATGAATGTCCAGTGATAGCTCGTGGGCTTTGACAGCAGGGTGCATGCAGCATGGGAGCAACTTCAGGAGAGACCTTCCCTGGGCTGCAGGTCAAAAACACGTTACAAGTTAACAGCTTGAGGGGAGGCCAAAGGATTTCTGTTCTTCTCTCTGTGTTCCTGTTTCTGCAACTTTTTCTTGCATGGTATAGTTCTCAGAGTCCTACATTGTATGCCACAAAAATTTGGGACTGCACAAAGTTATCAGTCTACAAATGGGAATTGTATCCTAAAAAAATTTGCCCACAGACCCATGTCCTACAGACCATAAGGCAGCTTAGGGAGCAACAGCCTGCAATATTTGGTTGTTGCACAAATTCCAGGAAAGTGTTCCATGAACTAGATATCTTTGGGATTAGCCAAGTCCTTTTATTTCAAGTCTTTTCAAGTCCTTTCACTGAGGCATGTGATATAAAGCCTGATTTTAGGGTTAGAAGCTTCCAGTCTAAGCTGTACATGCAGCTTTGTGCAAGAGCATGTACAAGGGAAAGAAGCAAACCTCATTGTCAGACACTCACAAGTCTTTTGCTGTCCCTTTAGTCTGGAAGGTTTTACTTCTGGTTTTTGAGTTGTTGCTCAGATCATCTCACAGACTTTACTAATTTTCTGTGAGCTTTGGTCCTATAAATATTAACTGCTGTCAATTTGTTTGATGTACCTGTTGCTGCTCAAGGATTTGAGTACTTCAAACCTTTACCTACATAATGCAGTGTGACCTCTGTTTGGGAGGAACCACTGAGAACCTTTCAGCTCCTGCTTGATATGAATCACAAGTGAAACCAGAAAATGTGTGGCTGGAGTTAGTTGTATAACAGCAAAGCTGCATTACACAAGTGCCCAATTCTCTGCTGAAGTCAAACTGGGGACTTGTAAATCAGGAGACACCACTAGCAATAACGGGATGGTCAGCAGGTTGTTGTCAGGCCTTGCTTACTTATTGACTAAAAAGAGTTGCCAAACTGGTGCTTTGCCCTTCCGCTCACCTCAGGCCCTGATTCAATCGTGGTACAAAAACAAGGACAGGGTTCCAGGTTGTTTTGTTACACCGTTTGCTGAGGGCAGTGGCTGGCTCTGGGACAGGGCAGCACTCAGCCACGGCTCCTCAGGGGAGTGCCATTGAATCACATCCAACATAATCTCTTCCTGGAGGTGCTGTCAGGTCAGGCTTGTCTAACGCCCAGGAGAGGCTGCTCCTCCTGAGGCACCCCAAGGCAGTGCTCCCTGCTGTTGGCTGTGTCAGGCTCTGGGATCCCATCTGGGGGACAGCCTGCGCACCAGTGACCCTCAGCACCTCACTGCACACCAGGGCCAGGCTGTGGCACTGAGCCCTGCTGCAGGGCACAGGGACGGCTCAGCCATGCTCTGGGCAAATGTCAGGGCTGGAGGCAGAAGCTCTGGGCACAGTAGTGGGAGAATTTGAGAGGCTCTCTGCTCTCACACCACAGCCCCAGTCAGGCTGCAAGCACCACAGCCAAAGGTTTCACCTGGCAGCTATGAGGGACAGTCCAAAACAGTATTTGCTTTCAGGTCACATCAGCACAGGTTTCTGTGACTCTTGAGCAGTTCCTTCTACTCTACGACATGTGGCTAGGGGAGGAACCCACCCAGCTGTGCCTGCAAGATACATGAATACAGCTCCTTGCTGCTGGGGCTGGGCACATCCTCTGCTGTGTTTCCCTTTGGATGAAGTGCTTGGAGGATTTTGTCCGTCCCTTGTCACCTCCTGCTGCTGTATGATGCTCAGAGTTTCTATTTTAAGCAGAAACAGTCCAAATGGGTATGTCACAGTTAAGGTGACTCACGCCTCAAGAACACATTCCTCCAGAATTATAATCTGATTTTTGAAGCCTGAGCAGCTCCACTGCACACTCCAGGCATGCCTGAGTAACTTGTAATAACCCTCTATGGAGGTTAAGACGACTTTGTTCAAAGGTATTTCTTTCAGAGCAAGAAAAGTAAAATTGCCCTGGCTGAACAGACAGGAGAGCACTGATCAAGGAGGGACAATGTGGCTTTCTGTAAGTAGAGACATTGTGGACCACTGAGCTGGGGCATCTGTGTTTTACAAGTGCCGGCTCATCAAACACAGTGCCCCAGGGTGGTCCTGGCAGCCCCTGCTGCCTGCCAGCCACCACCCTCCACCCTCACTATGGGTTGGGATCCCCATGAACTTCTCAATGTCTCCTTCCACACTGCCATCTTCTACCCAACTTTCACTGAAAGGACAAGAAAAACTCTGCAGCATCCATCAGGTGCTCAGGGAGCCACTGCCTTAGCCCTGCCTTAGCCCTGGTCTGTCGCCAGTGCTGAAATATTGGTCATCAGCAGGAGGGCTCAGCCTGTGCACACCCTGTGCCTCTTTGCACCAGTGCATCCCGAGTGCCGAGGAGCAGCAGGGCTGCTCTTCTGGTCTGGTAACCTCTTCCACTTCCTTGGCAGAGGCTTGAGCAATGACAGAGTTGGGTGGGGTAACAGGGGATCAGGACCTATTTTTCTACAATAGCTGCAGAATAACAAAAATACCAGCATGAATCAGCTGGTGCACAAAGGCACTTAGGTCATTTGTGTCAATGAAGTGTAACTCTATATTGTTTAAAGAACATCTGCCTAGTGACAATGTGCGGGAGTTTGACAACACTGAATTGAGGTTCAGTTTTCACCTTCTAAAGGACTTTTACAGGTGTCTTAAACCTCCCTAGCAATGTTTGCTGAAAGATGTGCTGAGAAGACAGTGATCTCACAACAAGAAGACCTTGTGACCCATGGAGCACTTAGCCTGTGCACTGGGGTACCCTGCAGTCTCAGGGCAAATTTCACCATCAGTTGTAACGCAGGAGTCTGTGGGCATCTCCCACTTGGCACCAGCAATTACATCACCAGCATGGCCTTGCTGTTGTCCAAAAGTGCAGCATGAAGTTTTGATGTGAACATCCCCGCTGTTTGACACAGTAGAAATGAGGAGCAGATTTGCTATCTTGTAAGAAAATCCTGTAACTGTTCAAATCACCCAACTGGTGTAATCCTCTGTGTGGAGGGGTCTGCAAGATGTGCTGCACATGGGTGGACAGCTGAGGGCTCCAGCTGTCTGAAGGAATGTAAGATTTTTATAGTCTTTTCTCCATGTTAGGATTTAAATGCACATGGCAACTAAGGTACCACGCAGCTGCTTGGTCCACTTCTCCCTTTGTCCACCTTCACACTGATGGAATGGCAGGAGAATCAGAAAAAGGTAACACTAGTGAGATAAGAACAGTTTAATAATGAAAATAAAATAAAATATAATGATAATAATAATAGTAATAAAGAGAGAGAGAACAAAAAGAATAAAAGAGAGGAATAAAACCCCAGAAAAAGAAGTGATGCCCACTATAATGGCTCACCACCCCAAGAAGCCATTAGCGGTTCCTGGCCAACTCCCACCAGTTTATTAACTGGACATGATGTTCTATGATATGGAATATCCCTTTGGCCAGTTCAGGTCCCCTATCCTGGCCACACTCCCTCCCAGCCTCTTGTGCACCTGCTCATTGGTAGACCATGAGATACTAAAAGGTCCTTGCCTTAGGGTCAACCTTACTGAGCAACATAAAACATCAGTGTTATCAGCATCATTCTCATACTAAATCTGAAACACAACACTGTACCATATACTAGGAGGAAAACTCTATTGCAGTTGAAACCAAGACACTCTAATAAACAGGATTTTAAATGATACTTTACAGAGTCTAAATGCCCTTCTTATGTCTGCCATGGACCAGCCCCTCCTGGTGCAGAATGTCAGGCACTGGGTATCGGGTTGCTAGGCAGCATCTGCTTCCATAAATGGGGTTTCCTGGAGTAGCAGGGGAGCAGACAGGCTTTTCCATGGAAATTTAACCTAGCATCAGTCCTAGAAAGGTCATTTTTCCAAGCTGGTGTGGCACTTCTGGTAATAACAGTAGTGTCTGGCATATGCTTGAGCACCATGTTCTGCAGAAATGGGCAATGAAAGTGCCTTTTCTGATTTCCAGCATGGATTAATGTTGCAGGTTTTTAAAAAGGGAAAGATGTTATGAGAGGTGATCAATAAAGAAATTCCAGCATCTGGCAAACCACCTCTTCCATGTAGCTTCCATTGTCCATGTTCTCTACCTGCATGCTGGCCAAGTTATTGCTGGATCAATCCCTGTGATGTTGAATCATTTCCATGCAGAGGCGTTTTATTACTCCACTGCCTACAAAACTGAAAATATGATAAAGCTGACAAATAATAGATGACATCTTTATCTGTCACTGGTGATCACTCTCTGGAAGCTAGGAAAGCACTCATCAGAGTGCCCTTGATTTGCAGCACATAAAAGCTTTGGCTTCAAGGATCTTAAACCAAAATCAGAACAGCAACTGTAATAATTACGCTCTATGGTTGCTACCTTTGCTATCAACTTCAACTGCTGGAATGCAAGAAATAAGAAAATAATAATAATAATAATAAACCAAAATGGAATGAAAACCCCTTGAGAATTTTTTCAGCAAATCTAGTCATTGCACTGAGATGGTATAAATGAATTCAAAAAGACATTTCTCTCTGTGACTTAAGGAGCTTTGTTCCTGACCCTCTAACTAGGACATACTACACATTGTGCTGTTCAAGTTTATAATAGGTTGTCACCATATCATCACAGGAGGAAAACAAGGCTCTCTAAAAGAATAACATTCCCAAGTGAAAACTGTTTTTACTTCTGTCACTTCTTGCATGTGCAGTTACAGAATAATTACTCAGAGGAATCTTTCCTTCATTCACCTTGTGTATTGATACAGTGTCAGAATTTAAAGACTATTTCCATTTTCTGTCCCTCTGTGCAGTCAGGGAGTCTACAACTTTTCTGGTATCTGTCCAGTCCTTCCATCTCATGATAAAGGAAACTGAAAATACAGGGCAGTGTGTGCATCACATTTTGGCAGAGGAACTCAGGGCCAGTCAGAGGATCTGGAACTATCTGACTTTCCTCCTTACTGCTGCCCTTTCTGGCACATTGCAACTTGAACCTCCTAATTTTTACAGTAAAATTTTGTATCACATGTACTATTAGATGTGTGAGAATTGAGAATGAGCAAAACCTCTTAAGGCTGTCCACAGTCTTCATGGCAGAAGAGATGTGTAAGATGTTTATATCCAGGTTTCAAACATACATGCATCTGTGCAGCTTTTATTAAAATAATGTTGTTGAGTAATTTCTTAGAGCAAATTTATGCACCAGGTAAGTTAACTGATTCTATAGCTAAGAAGAGCTGAATATTTTCTAACAGAATAGTGTTCGTGGGTAAACACAGTTGTGTTGAAACCCACATTCTCCAGGAAACAGGATGATTTCAGTGACATTTAATAGGAAAAAATGTAAACACTCATTTGATAAGGCTAAAAGTTCTGTTTGGGCAGTGCCAGAACAGAATATTTTTATTTCATAGTCTAATTAAGATATTTCAAAGTTAAAAGTGCTCACATTCCAAACATTTCAGCATTCAACATGCAAAATTTTTATGCATCAAAGTATATTTTAATTGTGATCTCATTTTGCTTCTTTGAATTAGGGTCCTTCTTACCCATAAGACCTGAAGATTCTTGCTCCGTGTGCTGCAAGTGAGCTGCCTCTGGTTTGTACCACATAGCCCAACACAGTGCCTGGAAAACTAAGCTGACCCTTTAGTGAGGTACATGTACTAAAAGCTTTGAGTTGGAAACTAAATACATGATCATGAGCTGCTTTTTAAAAACCTAGTACTGCCTGAGGAACTTCATTCTTTTCCCACGGTCCTAGGCAACATTTCTTCTGCAATATCAAAGTGCAAACCCTGGATCAGCCTCTACTTTGCCAAGTTTTACCAAGTGGCTGTTTTGGCTGAGTGCAAGAGTGTAGTTATATCAGTCAACATTTTAGAAAAAATTAGGAAAAAATATTGCTGTTTTAGTTGTAGAAAAAATAAAATCCTTGCTTACAGAGTGCTGCAGGTGTGTCCTTATTGCTGATCTGGCATGAGGCCAAACACCAGGGCCCCTCCCTATCTGTGTCTTACATCATTGAGGTTGGATCAGGACACCAGTTTCTGATGAGGAAATAAGCACTTTCCAGAAGTGGGGCCAGAATGATCTTTTTCCAAGGAGTCTGAGTGGAACAGTGGTGAGCTCAGCTAGAATTCTTGGAAAATCTGGTGTTGCAATCATGGCATAAAAACCCTCTGCTCATATCTGCTGTGGTTCTGGAAGCCCAGTTCGTGTAGCTAAGACCCTTCAGAACAGGTCAGATGGGATACGGCCACAGCCCAGATGCAGGGTTCTGGTCAGTCCTTTGTAGTATCTTTCCTTATGGGACTCCTCCTCAAGCCCGCTTTGTATCTCTCCAACTTCACTTAATAGCACAAGACAGTGGCGTCTCTTGCTGCCTAAACTCAGCTGAAATGTGACACTACTGAGAACTGATTAGGCTCACCATTAGCTTAAAAATGTCAAAAATTTGAAGGCACCAGTCCAGGCAACCAGCCTAAGGCCACAGTGCTACAGAGCTGTGGACATTTAACCTCTTCTCCAAGCAAGAAAGACCGTCCCCAGTTCTGGGAGAGCAGCCAGGTTTCAGGAAAACAAGGGTTGAGCTTCTGGCAAATAAACTAAAACCAGGCAGAACTCTTTTCCTCAAGGAGCCCCCTTGGCATGCCTTATCCCATCCTGTTGTGTATGGGCAAGAGGGTGCAGAGCTTCTGCCTGAAGCCAGGCATGAGCAGGGACTGACTCAGTCTGTCACTGCCCAGTGAACACCTCTCTGGTTACTTTGACGCTGTCACAGAGAGGCAAATGACTTCCATGACCTTTCTGCTGACCAGCATAGGCCCCAGGAAACTGGGTTCATTCTAAAGTAAATGGTGAACATTTCTGATTTCCCAGACATCTGTGAAAGTGAAATCATCTCCACTTGGGTGTTCCTCATGGGATTTCTTCTCCAAGATCTGTTCCTGCTAAAAGAGGGTTTCTGTGCCTATGTGGCTACAGCATGCAGCATCAGCATGTCAAAATCAAATGCAGTTAAGACTAAATTCTTGCTGGTGCTTTAATTTACATGAACTTAAATGCTAAGGCCATGATCATTATTGGACAGGGTCAGAGCTGTAGCTGGGTCCTGGGGAAGCACTTGCTGGCAGAGTGAAATAAGCCAAAGCACTCCGCAGAAGGGAGGGAGAGGGCAACATGCCTGAACTAAGCAGAGGGCAGGAGACAGCAATTATTGGAGACAGGCAGTTTGGGCTCCTTTAGCACCATCTCTCTTCACAGTAAATCCAATGCTACCTCAACCTTTCAATGCATCTTATTGCTAATCAAATAACAGTATAGATCCATCACTGCTCCTATACAACAGAGCTATTTACTTTGAACTAGCAGAAACATATAGAGCCCCAATGCCCAATTGTTACAGCCTGAATTCTTAGACAAAAAGAGAAAATCAGTCAGAAATTACTAAATAACTTGCTTGTTTGGGGTTTACTTTTCTTTTTTAAAGTGGTTGGATTGCCTTCATCCTTTCCCTCAGTTCTACAGGTTCTTCTGAACTGCAGAGCCAAAAGCCAGCCACACAGGCCCACATACCACAGGAACAAGAGAGCCACCAAGAGGGTTGTTTTGACAACAAATCCTGAAATTACGAAAGCAAACACATAAGTTTGCCTTGAAAAGCCCTTAGTGGTGTTTATGCTGAAAAATCAAATGTAGTCAAAACAATAAGTCTTTCTTAAAACTTTTAAATGGCTCCTTCAGTTATAAATCCACTCAAGACTTGAAGCAGCAGAAGCATGGATATCTTGATGGTCCTTGATATCTGTGTAGGCTGCAGATGGAAACCATCCAGCCAATACTACCCAAATATTGGATGGGGCAGAAAAATGAAGGCAGAGACCATTTCCAGAGCTAATGATGAATCCTTGTAATTCATAATCAAATTAGGCACTGACTTCTCTTTACAAGTGATGGAGTGGGAACATGTCCCTGCCCTCATGTTTCACACATCCAGCCTACAGCTCTCATGGGTGATTGGTGGTGGTTGTACAAAGGATGCCCAGTGCAGAGCTAAGGTGCCTCTTTGCCTTTCAAAATACTTCTCTACCTCTCTCTTCCTAGAGACCAGGACTCATTACTAGGTAGAACCTGTATCCTCCCATGTATAGCCAGGGCTTTACACTTCCACATTTTTTGTAGAAGTACTCTTTATTTTTCATATATTTTAGCATACCATTCAATTGGTTCATTCACTAAGTTTTCTGTTCCAAATTGAAATATTCCTGCAAGCTGGATAGCTGGTAGAAAATATCATTCTGTGCCATGATCAAGAAATCTAGAGGAACAGGATTCTGAGGGTTATTTCCAAACCAGTGTATGCAAACAATGCACTGGAAGAATTTAAGAGACCTCTGTGGCATTACTTGCAAAAATCACTGGAGGAACGTATCAAAAAGTGCATTGTAGAAGAAGCTTTTACCTATTGAAACAAAGATGTGTTTGTGGCCCATTGCTACAAATAAGTAGCCTCGATTCATCATCTGGGTTTTCATGGGATCTTTGTTGGAGTTTGTTCAACTTGAACATTAAAAAAACCACACACCAGAGAAAAAAAAACACAAGAAAATGACCAAAGGGTTCACTACAAGGCAGAGATGACGAAGCTGGATAACAGCTCCAACACAGCAATAGTACAGTTATTGTGGCTCTAGGGTGACTTTTAAAAAATATATCTGACCATAGATAAAGGCCTAGTCGGTGAATATCTGTGTAAAATAACACCTTGTTTAAAGCTGAAAAGACAGCAGGAAGTAACTGGTAACTGCTATGAAGGCTCAGACATGGCCTGACAAGGGGGTGGGTGGCTACATCCCTCCTGGCTTGTACCCCACAGGAGGTACCTGTGGAGAACCCTGAGCTGGTAACTGCCTGCTAAAATATTGTGTCCCACAATCCCCAGGTGTTTTCTTTCCTTTTCAAAGGAAAAAAAAAGTCCCCCCAACAAACAAACAAATAAAATGTCAAGATACCACAATTAAACAAAATCGCAGCCAAATAATCAGAATGGACGAAGCCCCACAACACCCACACCGCTGAGATACGTTCGAGCACAGTCACCAGCCCAAGCCGGCCCTGGTGCCGCGGTGCCTGAGGCGGCCCCTCCGGCCGCGCCTGACCTCTGAGGAGCCTGTTCCGCCTCCTGCTTCTTTCGTTTCTGCTGCACCTCACATGCCACCTAGTGGCTTCCCAAGTGGAAAATTCCTTACTAAACGTCATTTACAGACACGCCGCCTCTGCCAGCTGTTCCGTACACCTCAAGCTCGCTGTCGAAGAACACAGCCCCGGCACCTCTGCAAACCTGCCCCGCGACAGCCCCGGCCAAGGCCCGCGTGTCACCAGCCCTCACTGCACCCTCAGACTCCCCCGAGGAATTTCCACCTCCTGGGGCCGTGTTTACAGCTCTCTCCTGTTTTCTGCCATGTTCAAAGCCTTCACGGGGCCTGCACGCATTTGGCTGCTCACCTTACCCCTCTGCCCCACAACTTTAACCAAATATCTGCAGGAAGGAGGTTGTACATTTCACTTTCACGCATTCAGTGATGGCGGACACTCAACACAAAGTTCATGTTAGTTAAAATCCTAGTTTTCCAAGGGGAAAAAAAAATCAGAAATGTTTAAAGTGGTCTTCCTCTTTCACCCTTAGAAGGTTCAGGGATCATTTAATTGTTCAGCTCAACTGCTGCTGAGTGCCCTACAGCCATTCCTTCAGACAAAAGATATTATACCATAGCCTTTCAGTTAGGCCATTTCTCCAAGAAACAGGAAGTTTTGGTTAGGGGCAATGTTTTGCCTCCAAAAGAAGTAATTTGATTAGTCTTGCACACTTCTCAACAAGGTGGCCTAACCCCTGTGTTAATTGCATGCCTGTTTGCCCAGCCAGCCCCAGCATGCTGCCAGCAAAGTGAGATGCTGTCTGCAGAACAGGTCAGGGGACGCCCCTCAAGGACTGCCAGCACCTCAGTCCCTCAGGACAAGCCCAGCTGCAGCCAGGATGCCTGTCAGAGGACGCAGAACATGCATTTGTTCTGTGAAAGGAAGATCATCACTAAATCAGGGCATGGCTGTCCAAGTTACTCTGGGCAAAGAAAAGAACTGGACCTGATGCATGTTATCTCCAACACTTTCATTAGGCAGAGGCAGCATTAAAAAGAAGTCACTTTCCCTAAATATTCATATCTTGCTTTTCATTTCAAATGCTTGAAAACAGAATAGTTCCACTTCAAAGTACTTGAAAGTTTTCTCTGCAAGAAATCCTTTGATTTTTCTAGGAAAAAAAAGACCAAAACAAAACACTCAAAGCAACTGTTTCAACATTTCTGAAATGGTGTACCTTTCTTTTTCTTTCAGACCACTGGAGAAATTACTTTATTTTGTGAAAGGCCAATGCTAGGCTTTACCACAGTCAAAAATCATTGAGCTATGCTGACACCTTTAAAATAATTTCTACCCTCATCAGTGTGGTCCTTATACGTGGTTTAAACCCAGGTTCCGACCTTGGGTGCTATGCATCAGCAGACCCTGAGGGCTGCAAGACATTGTCCTGCCCTTCAAGAATGGATTCCTCACCATGGCAAAGACAATGCAGCTGAAATTATGCCACAAACTGCTGCCCTGTGGCTTGGAGAGCCAGCTTTGCTGTGCAGAAGTCACACAGCTGTCCTTTGTCAGTCAGTGGCCATCCAGGTGATCGTGCCCATGCAGAGGAACCATGTGGCAAATGCAGCTGGAGCCCCTGGGCAGGACAAGGACCGTCAGAGCTCCAGAAGCATGAGGGGAGAGAGCAAAACTGACTTTCTGTCCTGGCTGCTCTAGGAAAGTCAAGGAAGTGGGAACAAGGGTGCATTCAGCAGCTAGAGGGCAGGCTCATTTTTCCTTTAAAACTTGGGAATCACCTCCTCGCAGCTGCAGTGACTGCCAGAGTATCCAACAGAAGTGGCTAAAATGTAAGTCAGTCAGGCTAATTGGAGAAGTCTTCTGTGTATTAACTAGGGGGAGGGAGGACCCAAACTAAAAAAAACCCAAAAGCACAGATGTACAAACTTGATAGTTGTTTCAAAATGCTTAACTTCAGCCAGGCAGGCTGATTTCTGACACAGCAGGGGAGAGAAATCATCTACAAGACAGGAATATTCCACTGATGTGGCCATGTCTGATTGCAAACACACCACAAAAAGGACACACTGGCCTTCTTGGCTTCCATAACAGGAAAAAATAATTGAAAGGATTTACAAATAGCATTCATCAAAGCATTCCAGAGAAATAACTTCCTTTTTTTCTTTCCTATTCAGAAAGGGAATGTAAAGCAAGCTAAGAAGTCTCTGCAGATTATGGTCTCAGGTAAGTTATGCACTCTGTAACACAGAATTTTCCATTACTTTCTGTGGGCATAAGATTTGGGAGCTCAGCCCTTTGCAGGGAATGCAGCTGAAGCAGTCATCTGGGCACACACCCGATGCTGGCGGTGTGATGCTGCCACTGCTGTGCACCCACTCAGGCAATTTTATATCTTCAAAGGCAAATTCTGCTTCTCTTTGTTACTTTGTAAAAGAGCCATTGAAAAATCACCTGTCACAGTATTACTGTTTGCATTGGAATCTTCCTTACTGAAGCAGAAGGGGAGTTTGTAACACTCCCTGATGTCACTGATGTCTCCCTGATCATACAATTAAGGACTCAAAGCAATACTACAAGTGATGCCTGAACATTAACATGATTATGGGGGTTCGGCCAATGCAGTTCACACTGGTGAGATGCCAGGCAGTGTCAGCCTGGTGTGGATGGGGGAAGTAATGCTGTATTGGACAGGAGGAGGATTTGAAAGCTCCTGGTGCACACCAGCTACCTGCCATTTTAGCAGGCAGAAGTTTAAAAAGCAAATGTATCTGGAGGCATTGCAGTTTTCCCCCCATCTTGCAGCAGTGGTTGCACCATCTCTCAGTCAAAATCTCATGGGCACCCTTGACGGGCAGCAACGTGGGAGAAGCCTACCAGGGAAACAAGGCTTGGTCTGGACCTGAGCTCTTCCGTCAGCTGAGCAGCAGCCAGAAATCAGGAAAGTCCACAGAGGTGGAATCCACTGAAAAATACACTACCCTGTGTATTTTGGTGCCATGGATGGCACACTACACTGGTCTGAAATGTGAGAGCACGGCTTAACATAAACACAGCCCTCAGTAGAGTCTGCTACTGAGAAAATGGTTCCTTTCACTGCACTTCCTCCTGTCTATCTGCAAATGCCAAATCCTCATGGCTCTAACATGGACATGTGGTGCACCATTTCAATAGAGAAAGGCTTGAAAGATACTTGGATTTGGACAATGAAGATCCCATTAAAGATCTGAAGAGCCTCCATCCTTGGGAACAGAGAAAGCCAAGAGAAGTGCTTTGGCTATTCACCAGCCAAAGGCAGAGGTTTCTCTGAAAAAGCACAGGAGGAGGGAGATGTTTACACACAGCTGTGTCAATGCAGCAGGGATTGGGCAGGCAGAGGTGGAGCTGTCAGGAGACAGCCTGGTGGGAGGTCCGCCCACTGCCCTCTTCTGCCTGCCTTTCTCTTCAGATTATGCTCATGGGCGCGTTTCAAGTGACGCAATTTAAAAAACCCAACCCCCGATGGCAGCAGCCACAGCAGCACCTGATTCCTTGGCAGGGCCGCACTGCTGGAAAGCTGCTTCTGGAGTTGTCCTGTGGCTCACTCCTGCTGTGTTAGCATGACATTTTATCTTCCTGGTAGCTTTTACCTCTCGGTTGGTATGACTCCAACTCGCTTTTCTCTTTTTTTTAGAGAGAGTAGAAAACACTTTCCATATGTGTAAACTCATATCTGATGAAGAACAAGCAAGCACTATTACAGTAGCACACGTATTTTTCTTCTTTAACCAAAGTATAAAACCGAGCCATGAAAAGAACGGGAACATTTCATCCTGAACTGAGTGGGAGAAAGAGATGCAAAAGTAGGATTAGAGAGCAGACTGTCTGCCAGCTATCGTAGCCAGCACAATGCCAGACCTCGGATTTAACACTGTCATTAAAAATAGCCCTGGTGCAAGACCGCCATTCAGAAACACAGGAAAACTGAGCTAAACTGGTACTCAGTAAACAAACTCTCCCTACTCCCAAAATTATGAACCAAATTACAAACAGTATTTTTCTTAAAGGAGAGGGGGTGGAGGGGAGGGAAACCAGATGGAGGTAAGAGGGGGTGCATTGGTGGGAGCACCTGCCTCTGATCCCACTTGGGCTCTCCCAGTGCCAGCACCTCTGCTCATGTTGGCTCCAGGACCCACATAGAGTTAAACTGCCTTGAGAGCTGAGCTTCCCCTTGCTCAAGAGAGGAAATGTTGCATCAACTTCTTCCTTTCACACATTTACCAAAATCTCTCTTGCCTTCAGTATCCTGCTCCTTCATTTACAGCCTCCCTTACACAAAGAAGCCCTTGCACAGCCATTCAGATCAGGAACACTGAAACAAGATTAATGGCTGAAATTTCTGCTATACATTCTCCATTTAATGATATAACTCCATGCTACCAGAAATACCTCTAACATAGCAGAACACCAGTGCACCTGCCTGTTGGTTCCTCTCTTCTGCCTCACCAGATCTCCATGAAACACCCTCCTTGGGGTGGGTCCTATACCAGGACTCTCCCTCCCTGTGCAGTTGGTCATGCGGAGCAAGGGCTGTTGCCCCTTGGGCACAGGAGGGAGGGTGGGGACCAACACTGGAAGCAGCAGAAATTATCAACCCAGAGCGACTGCAAGACTACAGCAGAAAATTCACTTGCTCTAAATGGACAAGTCCAGGAGCAGAAGCTGTGTGTGCTGAAGTCTGCTGTTTAAAGGCTGGAGAGGTACAAGGGAGAAAGAAACGCACGTTGTCAAAATGTTTTAAAGCAGCTCCCAAAAGGCCAGCTCCCACATGCAAGTTTATTCATGCCTCTGCAACCCAATATGTCCTCTGCCAGAAGCAGCACCAGAAGTACCCAGCTCTTCGGCCCTAGAAATTGCTGCCTGGGATGTGCTATTAAAAATGGTCTTCTTTTCTCAACAAAGAGCAAATATGGAATAGCTATTTGCAGTATAAAATCCCTTGCAAAGACAAGGTCCTGGTTGCAAGTTGCTTTAGGGCGCATCAGCAAGATGAGCATCACCACCTCTCACTACTCCTTCTCACTTTCCTCAGCCCGAGCTGAAGGAAATACCCTTCCCGTACTCTTTGCAGCATCAGATGGCCTGCATATAAAATAGCTCCTGTCGACAGCAAAGCCATGCTTGGGACTGATCTTCACAGTTCCCTCCTACAAGCCAAGCTGTTGACAAATATTTGTTAGGATTAATCAATTAACCAGGGCAGATTCAGACCATTATTAAAGGAGACAGAAGCTCTCCTTGTGCCTCCTAATTTGATCCCTCTGGATGTCATCTCCAACCTCTCAGCATCCCTCAAAAATGCATATTAAATGACAACAGTAAGACATTAATTTTTAGCAAACTTGTCATTGATTATAAAAAACCAATCTTCTAGTCCAAAACCCTTAGTGGGATTATATATGCAGATCCACAGAAGAGGCACAAGAAAGGTGATAGAGCAATTGTGTTTGTCTCCCAGGTGGCTTAGATGCTTGATGGCTTAGTAATTCTCTGCACAGAATTCCTTATAATAAAGAAGAGGGACTGGTGTCTCCCACAGAGAGGCAGAGGAGGGCCTGGTGGCAGACATTGGAGTAGACCCGTGCTCTCAGTAGCACACTTGTGACCCAGCCTGGCAGGACACCACATGAAAGGAGCCACGTCTTTGTAGTTGGGCTCCTGGTAACGAGAAGCTTCAGAGGCAAAGAGCAAGCTGAGTCCAGCTGAACCACAGTGTGCTGAGGCTGTTTATGATTTGTTTAAACCACAGTTCCTTTTAATAAATCTCAGCTATGTCCTTGCTGGTGGCAGACCTCCCGTGGTGGCAGCATACACACAGGTGCAGCACCCAGCAAACCCAGCGCTGTGGAGGCTGCTGGGGACGTGGCCTGCCTTTGGCTGGGACAGCTGCTCTCACTGCTCATTTCCAGCCACCCTTCACAGCGCACACAGATTTCCTCTGTGGTAGGGAGCACTGCTGGGAAGACGGATCAATCACACCCCTGTCTGGCAGGTTGTTAAGGCAGGAAGGTTTTCATTAAGTCAACAAGGGTGTTAATTTATAGCATGTTTGCTACTTCTCTCCAAATACTCTTCCAGATGAGAGCTCGCTCCCTCACGCTTGCTGCATGCCGAGGGCAAAGATTAACAAGCATTTTGTTTACCTGAGTGCTTGATGCAGTCCTTCACCCCTCTCACCCTCCACTGTGGGCTCCTGGCCTCTGCTTTGGCTTGAGCTGCTGCTCAAACTGCAGCAGAAGATTGTCTGGTTGAAATTAAACCTATATTTGAGGGTTTGACCTAAGAGTTACTATTTATGGATATAATGGTGCAAGAGACTTCATGCATTACAAATGCAAAGCCAGATTTTGCAAAAACTCCTGTTTGGACAAGGTGTAAATTACTGCACACCAAGAGCTAGTAATTAGTGGAGTCTGAATCTACCAAAGCAGAACTACTTCTCTTCTCACAAACACTGAATTTTGTCAGCTTTTTGATACCAAAAAAAATTTCTCAGGGTTGAACAACTAAAGGTTTATTATTAGATTAAGGACAAACTAGCCAGTGCAATGAAAAATATATGTATAAAGTATTAACACTTGATTTTTTGGAAACTGCAACTATTTATATCACATATTCCAGAGGAAATTTCAATAATTGCATCTGAGAGGCAAGGTCATTAGCTTCTAACAAAGTATATTGTAGTACAAACTTAACACATTACAAACCATCCTGCATTTTCACATTTGCAGCAAGGACTGTGAAAATGATTCAATTAAAGGAGTAGTTTCATTGTAACTCCTTGGCCTGTACTAGTTCAAGTTGGTGTTTTTCTTTTGTAGTGTGGTGTCTCTTCATTGCTACAAAACCTTAAAGAAAAGATTATACCACTCAGGTCTGAGATATATGTGAATGCTCTTGGACCACAGGAGTCAAAGAGCTGCAAGACAGTGGGAATGGCTTCTGCAGAAAGAGTGCATTTTTATAGGCAACATCTTCCATTCTCTCCTGTTCCCAACAGCCTGGGCCTAGCAATAGAGGATGTACTGAAGAATAATTGAGAGAAGCTCATGAGCCTTTGGGGATTTAGCAAGGTTGTGTGTGCTCATTTCCAGCTGCACAGAAGATCCTGACTGACACATCAAACATTGTCTCAGCCTTTGTTAACCATGAACTTACACATCTGACATATGCAGAAAGCTTCCCAGGTTTCACTGTTGGGTTCTTACATGGAAAAGGGTCTCATGCAACACACTTTCAGAGCATCTCTGTGTTAAGGAACCTGGGACACTCTCTCCCTGGACAGACAATTGCTCTTTGAGATGCTGAAGGTGAAGAGTAACCTAAGGACCGAAGTTACAGTCAAGAGAAAGCTCTTGGGTGCCTGTAAGAGCCCACCAAGCTGCCCATGGGTGTTTTACCCTTGCGCTGACATGCAGCAGAGTGAGGAAGCTGCTGTGCTGCCATGGAAGGTAGCATGCTGTAACATCACTCACACAGCTGGAGGACTTCTTTGGTTTTGCTCTTTACCCATACCTTAAGATGAAAGTATGCCCTCTCATAAAGTGGAGTGTGAGAAGCAGCATCCATAACAAGAAAAGTGGCACTTTCTCTTGGGAAAAAGGATTTAGGTTCTCTACAGTGGAAAATATGCAGCAGAAGGCTGCTGTTAGAAAGCCATCTCTGCCATTTCCTCTGAAGCAGAGCAGAGAGCATGCCTTCCCAGCAGATAGCTCAGAAAAAGCCTGGGCACTGAACAAAAAATCCCTGGATTATGGAAGAGATTCTACCCCTCCTGCTGTGCCATGAGTTGGGTACACCATGCAGAGATTTGGAATTGCAGTGGTAGTGCCTGGCTGGCCTGTAAGGCTGTGTTTGAGTGTGGCTGCAAGCAGTGATATTGGGCAACATAATCAAAATGTGAACATGCTACAGGAGGTTTGCTCAGACCTGCATCACCTCAGGTGTTCAGAGATGTGTTCCAAACTGTAGTGTGGACCAGTCTGAATAGAGGGAGGAAAAATTAGACCATCCCCACAAGAAAAATCACTGGTCTTGACCAGGAGATGTTCCAACCTGGAGAAGAAGCAAAGGTTTGGAGCTAGGAGCTGAAGTCAGTTGTTGCCACATGCATTTTTTGGAATTTCACAGACCTATTGAAAGTTTTTTATGTAGTGCAAAAAGATGTAGCAAATTTTGAATGTCATTAAAGCCAATTCAGATTTCCAAATTAACTCTTTGTCTCCCTAATGTTTTCATTAGAGACACATCTTTCCTTGTTTTCTTTGAAAACAAGAAAAGATGCAATGTACTACTTTCAACTTTTCCATAGGGAAGCTTGGCCAGGAGGTTAATCTCTGAAAGTCTTGAGCCTGACTAACATTGCATTCGGTGGTGGAATTCCATGCTATTATTACAGCAATGGATTTGATTTTACTTGGACCTCCAGAGAGCTGAGATGTCTATGGTATGAAAACTGCATGCCTGAACTGTGCTTTTCTGGTGAAAGAAAGTAGTGGGAAAAAAAAAAGAGAGAGTTTTTAGACAGAGTATTTCTTCTTGAAAAATCAACACAACCAGAAGACCACTGGCTCCTTATGAAGTTCCTTTCATCATAAATCATGCTGAAGCTTGTTGGAAACAGAAGGTATTGCAGCCCTATTCATTCTCATTAGGCAACAGGGAACCACTAACTTCCTTTATGGAACAAACTATCTGGAACAATAGGATCCACCACCCAAAAGGCAGGCATGACACAAGTCCTCGGAGGGAGCCGAGCTGTGCCGGCAAAGCGCTTTGCCGGGTGTGGCCGGGTAGTACAGACTGCAGGCAGCACTCGCTGGAAAAGAGCTTGGAGCTACAAGCAAAGTGTTTCCTCATGTTAAGCAAAGAAAGCAGTGCCTGTTCTTTGTAAATAAACAGCTAGGTTTTGAAACAATCCAAACTTTGGCTAACCATTAGGGTCAAAAAAGGCCAATAATTCCTCTTTTTCCTGTTAACAAACCCCACAACTTTATTTTCTATAGCTTTCAAAAATAAAAATTACATCATGAGTAATTTTGGAAAATCCTAAATATTACTTCATTTGCCTGGCAGAAGCATCCTGTCCTCTCTCTTTCCCTTGCAGCAGGGACAGTCTCCCTTCAAAGACTGGAGGTTTGGTACAACTCTGTTTGACATGATTTCAGCCACCTGACAAAGTAGAAAGTACAAAAAAAGAGTGTGGCTTTTCTGGATGGCGTAGGCTGCAGACAATGAATGTGAAGGATGATGGGTCCAAGTGAAGAAATATGAAGGATATTGTGAGTCTTTGGAGAGGTGAAAACAAGGAAAAGGCAGAGATGTGAGCAGGAGAGGGAAGCCAGAGCAGAGAAATGCAAGATGAGGTGAGCAGGGAGGTCAAAAACTTACAAAGTACAAATACAAAGTTATTGGTAGGGAATACGAGGGCAGATGGTGAAGTCCTCAGGAAGATCTTAAGAGAGAGAATGACCAGCCCAAATAATGGCAAATAAAATTCAGTCTAGGCAGGTGTAAAGCCATGAAAGCATTTAAGGAGAAGCATCTTCATCTTCACATATAAATAATATTTTCCATGCTTACTGCTGCTACTCAGGAGGGAAGCCTCGGTTGAACTACTGTAGACACTTTCTTGAAAATATAAAATCACTGCTCTGCAACAGTCAAAGAACAAATAAATATTTGGGATTACTACAAAAGGAAAAGCCAATAAGCTAGAAAGATCACTGTGCTCCTGTATAAATCCCTCTTGTGTCTGCACCCAGTGCAGTTCTGGGCCCTTGAAATGGATAGAGAAGAGATGGGGAAGATTCAAGAAGAGTAAGAGGGTAAGCAAAGGTGTGACACAACTTCTGTACAAGGAACAGTGCAGGAGAATAGAACATCTAAAGCTGGAAAAGGTATGAGATGTGAGACACAGTGCAGGGAAAGCTATGATATAATTAGTGACACAGAGAGAGTGAATAGGGACGGAGTGTTGGCTGTGTCCCCAGGACAATGAGGGGACCAGCTCACGAAGCTGGTAGGAGCCAAGTTCCAAGCAAACAGAAGGAAGGAGTTTGTCATGCAGTGGACCTGTTGAGGAGGTCCCTTCCAAAGCACCCTGAGGATGCAAGGAACTTACATGCTCACTCAAGCATTTGGAGGGGTCCATGCCACAGGCAAACCACCGCAGGTTCAGGAAAGTTGGAAGCTGCAGTAAGTGATTGATATGAATCTGCTTACAGCCCTGTTAAAGGCAGAGTAGATGAATGGGTTAGATGATCCAAACCAGCACAGCTGTTCTTACCTGGAGTTAAAATAGATAAGATAGACTCAAGTAAATACAGGGATCCCAAAGGGAGCTAAGGCGGCAGCATGCAGCACCACAGGAGGTGAAGTTGGGGGTTTGGGTGAAACTGGCACAGTTGAACTGCAGTCCAAAGGTGTAGATGAGGAGGCAGAAGAAAAGCTGCAGTTTCAACTCTGTCAATGCTTGGGCTGAGCCCAGACATGCCCCACTATAATCAGGAGCAAAGCTTCCACTGACTCCAGCGGATCAAGCCCTCGAGACATAAAGACAAACAGTTAAGTGAGGAGTTTCAGGGTCAAAGAATATCTCCAAGGTAACAGAAGACATGGCACAGGTGAGTCTGTACAGGCAGAATTTACAATTTATCTGTATTAGTTATCTATCAGCCAGATCTAAATTATTTCAGTCCTGATTGGATCCAAGAAAATGTTGAATTCAGAGATATTCCTTTGCAGAGTCTCCATGATATCCTAAATAACAGCTACTATGTAGGTATTGCCCAGAGCACAGGGTTTTTTTTACAATCTTTTTAATAACCATTTTGAAATAAGCAGAGTTGCCTCCACTTCAAATGTGATATAATCTAGTAGTGAGATGTTACAGTCATGGCCCCAAAGCAAGGTGCAAAGCTCCCCAAAAAGGCCAAGACTTTCAATTTTCCTTAAGGTTACGTGGGTTTAAGAAATATCCAAGTGGAAGGAACCACTATTCATTAGTTACTCAAAGCACTATTCCATCAGCAATAACCAGCAAAATAAATATGTTTCTTCACAGAACTGTAGAATGCTTCACATTCTAGGGCATATTCCTAAATACCATGTTTTTTTTTTTTTCTCATACAGGCAACACTTATTATGGGTAATGACCTTGAAATAAAGCTTTCCTGTTCTGAGGTTATGTTTTCCTGAAGGACTGATCTTGATTTGTTTGGTTTACAACTCCTACATGAAGTTTCTCAATAAGTGCACACATTGTGGTCAGTATTTTTGAGGAAGAGTCTTTTATTCTTTCAGCTGAAGTAGACTGCTTTTCCTGGAGTGCTGAAAAAAAATCATTTTAAGAAGCTGATCTGATTACCAGGGTTAAACTAGAAATGTGCCAAATTGCTCTGCAGTCATGGCATAGCTGCTGACCTGCTCTGAGACTGGAAATCATTCCAGGCTGTGACGTGCCATGTCTGTTCATGTCAGCTGTGCACTGGGAAATGCACAAGCAAACAGCTTGCTGAAAATGTCCTTCAGCTTAGGGTTCAAAAAAGATTCCTGTAAAACGTGGTGCTTATGAGGAAACCAGCCTCTCAGACCAAATAAATATAAATTCTCAAACAATTTATTAGTATTTCTCAGTTTCTTTCCAGTATATCCAGGACAGCATGCACAGATTGACACACAGCACAGATAGACACACAGCCCTTCACAAAGAACTTTACAAATATCTGACCCCACCTGGATCTGTTCTTCAGCCTGATGCCAGTAGCCCTCAGCAACTCAAGTTGTTTCCTCTTTGCACTATTGAGATAAAAAACCAAACTTGCAGCAGTTCTGACACTGCAGTTTGACACCTCTGTGTGAACCTTTGTATTTATGTTCCCCTGCATGCTGCTCACCCAGTTTGCAAAGCTGGGCCTCTCCACATAGACCAGTCCTTGATCCCCACTATTCAAGGATGCATTTTGGCAGCAGGAGGTTACATCTGGGTCTCAACCATCTTTTCAGAATCCATCCTCCTATTTGTCTTCCTTATCACATCTGCTCCTCTTGCTCATATTCAGTGGGGAGGGGAAGCTGGCATTTGAAGACAGATGTTGGAAGAAGCGCAGATCTTCCCCAGTGCAAAGCCTCAGGATTGCTGAAGACATTGCCTAACAGAGCTTTTGTTAACTGTTGGGAAGGAGGAGCCTCAGAGGTCATTCAGGCTGCATCTGGTGAGCATTATTGAAAGAGTCTCTCCCATCTGTGCCTTCAGTCTATTTTTGTGCAGTCCTCATATCATGCCATCACAAGTCAAATGCAGCTGCACCATGAACTGGCCGAAGGAACTGATCTGGCTGAAAATTCACCCAGCTGAAAGGAGGAAAAAGAGGGGGGAAAAAAATTCTTTTCTAGTCAGCTCAGATCTCTGATCTCATTTACCACACAGCAGCACTAACAGTTGTACCATCACCAGGGAGGTAACCTCTTCCCACAGCTGCCAACTCTTCCTTAGGCAGCAACCCAAGCCTTTGCCCTATTGACCTGCTCCCTAGGAATTGAGTTTTCTTATTTCATTCCCTCTACTAAGGCAATTCTAACTTGTGTAGGCAAGTGGTAACACGTGGATGCCCAATGTGTGATTTGAAGAGGTCTGGGTAGAAAGCTCACATGGGAAAGGATCTGCAAGAGCTCTCTCCGTGTAAATACAAAGGCAGTAAGAGAAAAGTTTCCCTGAGTGCTTCTTGCTTCACTTTGTGCTCTCCTATTCCCTTGGGGAATTTAGGTAAATAGTTTATATAGGCATAATCTTTTGGTAGCTTCCTCCGTCTCCTTCCTGTTCCTGTTAACCAGTGGATGGAAGCAGCATTCCCTGCCTTGAGACCTCTGGTCCCAGAGAAACTGTTTGACATCACAGTACTTCCCTTCTAGCATGAATTAGAGTGGAAACAAGACTCTGGTAACATGTGACCCATTTGCCACACACTACAGCTCTGTCTGTTAATAGATGTGACCTTTGTGACTAATACAGGACTGGGAGGTACTGGGAGGATGCACTAAATCCCTCCCTCTAGCACAGTTGTCATCCTCATCATCTCATCACCCATCCAAGTGAGGAAGCTGCAGTTTCACAGGCTGCCAATCCCTGCAAGACACACAAATGCTGGACTGGGTCCAGAAAATCAGCCACAGGATGGGGGATTAGTGTCAGGAGGTGACAGCAGAGGTCAGACCAGTGCTGCACTGTCCTCATGCCTGGAACTAGGTCCCCACAGGGGTGACAGCCCAGCCCCCGCCCCCACCCCTTAGTGTGCATTCAGCCTCCACCTGTGCATTCAGGCTTCCCACAGCTGCACGACACAGGGTGCATTGGCAGCTGCAATTGCACCCTCCCAGTGCTCTGCAGAGCCTCTTCCTGCCCTCTGCCCTCTGCCTGCAGATAACAAGCCCTGGGCTCCAGCACAATCAGGATGGCTTCCTATTTGCAGCATATGTGTGGATGCGAAGGACCTTGAAACATCTGAAGTGGCAACTCCCAGTGAAGAAAACTTGCTACAATCCATTGAAACCACTCTGCTGCTGGACCTGAGGCCAGGAAATGTTCTCCCTCAGGTCTCTGGCCTGGGTGATTCTGTTACAGACTCTCCTGTTGAATGCCACAGGCCCTTTACACCTCTTTCCCCCTCAAACCACTACCAACCCACCAAATACTCTCACCCATAATGTCCCACACCAACACTCCATCCTCCAGTCTCCTTCCCTGGGCCTCTTGCTCCTTCCCCAAAGCCTGTGCTACCCCTATCATGCCTCAAGTCACACCCTTCCCTTGTGACCCCTGCCCCAGCCCCCATTCTTGCCCCACGTGCTTCCTTCCCTTATTCCCAGAGCCTCTCCCTGTCCATCCTCACACTCTCCGTGGAGCCAAATCCTGCATCCTTGGGGCAGTACATACATTGATATGGGAAGGGAGGGGACATCTCCCCAAACTCAGCCCCATGTCCAGCTCTGCACACCCTTGTGATGAGGTGCTGAGCTCAACTGTCTGGTTGTGGCCACCCTTTGGAGCATTTCTGTTTGCTGTGTCTGTGGGCCAGCACCGACTGAGGATTTGCCACAGAGCCCACTTAAAGTAATGGCCCAGTGATCCCTAAAGGTAGAAGAAACTTTTGCAATTGTATAGATATGGAAAAATCAGCAGACAAGGGAAACTTTTATCTTGGGTATCAAAGTGCATGGTCAATTAATGTTTGCATCTCCATCAGGGAAACTTGCAGGCAATTAGCAAGCTGTAAATGCTGAACTTGGGGCATGTTCTGGGAACTGCATGTGCAAGGCAGAGGACACACAAGCCTGCAGAAGGAAATAGGGAGACAGAGCTGTACCTTTAGCCCTGAATTTCCAGATAACACTAACAAGACAAACTTGGAGATAGAATGAAAAATCCCTGCAGGAGTGACTGCTCCCTGCTGCGGCGCCTGGGCCACTGGCCACACCCAGGACAGGGACAGCACAGGGCTTAGAACCATTGCCAACAGCAATAAAGTTGTGGTGGGGATGGACCCCTACCATCCTCACAGTAAAATCTGTCAGTCATCCTGTTTGCTTACCTCTTCCTCCTGCATTTCACTCACAGTGAATTCCCTGCCCTTCATTGACTTCTGGCTGTTTTACTGTCGATTTCCTCATTCCTTACTCACCACTGCAGACATTGTCCTCTTGCGACAACTCTCATGTAATTGGAATGCAAAACCTATGGAAAACTGTATGTGGAAGGCATACAAACCATATAGCTGCCAGACTCAAAAGTTAAAAGGTATTTATAAAAATTTGAGAAATAAAGATATTGTCTGAGAATCAGCTTTGTGCTTCTTTCCCATGTGCATGAGAGGGGCATTAGTTTTCCAGAGTTACCGGTTTTTGGTCTGCAAATGTAGCACCCCAAGGTTACCTCTGTGTGTGTGCTGTGGGCTCAGCTGGACTCTCTCCATACTCAACCTGTGCCAGTGCTTCTGCTCTGCTAGCACAGCCTTACACCAAACCTGTTCAGATGGTTGATCCGGCTGAAAAATTCCAACTTGGTTTAAAAAAAAAAAAAAAAAAACCAAACATCAAAACCCAGCCTTTTGCTGATTCTGCACATGGAGAGCAGCTGCTTTAGCAGAAGGAGAAGATGCAGGAGCAGCAAAGAGTGATGGTGAGGTGGTGGCAGTGGCCACACCACTGCCTTTTTCATTGTTGCTGGTGAAGGTGAAGCCACAGGATGACTCTGGCCCTTGCCAATTGCCTGAGACTGCAATCCAGCCCCTCTCCAAAGTTGTTACTTTGTCCTTCCCTTTCCATGCATACTCTCTTGTCCTCCAAAAAGTAATTATGAACCAACATGACCTAAATAAATGTTCCTCCCTCATGTGCCTCGCAGCTCCCTCCCGTGCCCCCCAGCAGCCTGGGACAGAGGGGCTCCCCCACTTTGCCAGCCAGACATAGGGCTGATGGTTGAGATTCCCCTCTGCTCCCACACATGGGCTGAAAGAATTGGTGAGGAGACCTGACACATCCTGGCTTTGCAGGTGTGAAAGGCAGAGGTGTTGTGAGATGCTCTCTGACCCTGTAGCTCTCCATCTGCCTCTGGGGTCCCACTTTGGGCAGTACCCCTGAATTCATCCCCAAGGGATGGAAAACAGACATGACAGGCAGGGGTAGGAGTTTTCCCTTAGGCAGGGCTGCCTTTGCAAGAGATGTGGTGCTGCTTGGGGATTAGCCAGAGGAAGTTGTGCTTCACTGGAAATATGACTAAGAACTTCAGTCATCTCTGAACTTTGTTCACCTCTGAACTTCATCCATCTCCATTCCTAAAGAAAATCTCAGGTCCTTGAGTACCACAGGAATTGTGCTGCTGCCTTCAGTGAGGGCTCATTTCAGCCTTACTTTGGTCTCTCTGCAAAACAAACTTGTGCCACCACTTTGGGTGTATTAATATACACCACAGCTTTAGGTCACAAATTTACAAACTCCATCTGGAAATGCAATTTTTAGTCTATAATTAAGACATCAGCTCCTTTTCTCCAAACAATTCTGTGTATAGCTTTTTGGTTTACAATTAAAAACTCCAGGGAATAGAAAGCCAGGTCCCAAAAGTTTTCCTGAACCACAAACCCACATTTGCCTCATGGAACAAATGTCTTATGCTCTGGCACTGCAAAGACCTCAGTTCCCTCCTCCTGCCATTGTGCTCTCTCTGAGCTGTGCAGTGCTGGAGGTGCCACAGTGCCCCTCTCACAGCAGGAGCTGGGCAAGGCTGGAGGCTCAGTCTGACAAATCAGAGGCTCCACGGGTGGGTTCCTACCTGGAAGGCTTAAGGGAAAGATTATACTGCTCAGTCTAGCACAAGAGTTGAACCAAAGGATGAGCAAAGAGTGCCACTACAGTTAAATGTTAGTGTTACATTTGCTACATTGGACTGTAGTCCCAGGAATGGAGAGGAAGTTCTCTTCATCCCAAAATAAATATAGCCATAGTTCAAAACAAACTTAGGGGAAATAAAGTATGTATTGACTGCCAAGAATAAACTTGATAAATGAGGCATTAAAATATTTATTGTGTGCAAAGGTCTTTGCCATCCTTGGGCCTTCAGGATCATTTTTGAGATTATTATTTTAAACTCTAGAGATGAACAAAAATTTCTGGTTGGAGTAGTCTCTTTTTATTATCTTCAGCAAGCTACATGGGAGCATGATAAAACTGGATGTCATCCTTGATGCTGAGCTCCTCCTTTTAGTGCCATCAATAGTTCTCATTATTTGAACACACTGGAATGTTTTTTCTGTGGTATACTCAAGGCCAAGGATTAGCTGAGGGAAATTATCTCAAAATGTTGAATTATTTACTATCGAAAATCTCAAGTGTGAGGTTGTAGAAAGAGATACTGCTGGCATTTTCACTTTTTTACTGCAAGTCCAAATAGCATTAATTGAGGAACATATCTGTCAGAAATATCATTGTTATGAGATGCAATTTGTTCCTGTAACTCCATATTAAAATATTTAATATATTTGAGAGACAATTTTTTGACAGTCTTCAAACAGATACATTGGAGGGTCCTATATTGCACGTATGACCAGTGTGATCTACTTAAAAGCTCCTGAAACAACATTCCTACATGATGGATGCTCAGATCCCAGATCTGACCAGGGCCATTCCAGGCTCAATGTTAGGATCAAACCATGCTGCATCACTTCTCCATATTTCCCACTGTTGCTGCTGGATATACTGCAGCCATATTTTCACCAGCTTCTAGTTCAGGGTATAAGGGAACTCTGGTGTGACAGGCATGGCATACTTAGGCAAGAAAAGTGTTTGTCAATGGCTCAGAGTATCTGGGGGTGTATGTGGCATCAGAAGTGTGACATTATGCAGATTGGATGAAACTGAGAGATAGGTACCTTCCAAACACCCATCCTGAAAGAACAGACAAACAGGGTCTCTGATGAGGAGCACTGGGGCAGGACATTGGGAACAGCTGCACTCACCCTTTTCTCAGTCTTCATGTCAGTCAAAAATCCAAGAGCTGGGACAGCATTTCTGCTCTTGATTCTAACAGTAGTTTAAAAATGTAAGGAAATGATGTCAGAACTCTGATGGCTGTGTAACAGTCCCTCTGGAGGTGGGTGGCTGGGAGGGCTTTGGGCTTGCACAGGGCTACCCCCAGCTATAACTCACATATAGAGGAGTTGGTACGATGCAGTCTCCTTCCCACCTCCCAGTTCTCTGCCAGAACTACAAAGGAGGATGCCCACAGCTTATTCAGCATGTTTTGGAATTCTCAGAGGTAGGAAGTGCTGTGGGCACAGCTGGTGTTTGAGGCAGCCAACCAGCATTTTCAGTTTGCCATTCATGTTAAGGAACATCCCACAGGAGTGTACAGGGTGTCTCACACTTGGATCTACACTGTCTGTGCAAGCATGCTTTCACCAGCTCTCCAGACTTCATCACAGTTTCACAGTGTTTGCTGTTTCCCTTAAATCTAGTTCACAGAACCATGTGGTGAATATAAACTTCATATAAACATTTCCTGTTTGAAGTAACAAAGGTATAACAACTCGCAGCTCCAACAGCTCTAAAAGACTAACAATATCTTGGAAGATATTTTCAGTGCTCATCAGTTGTGACAGATAATTATGGATTTGAAGAGATTTGCAATTTGTTTATAAATACAACTTCAAAAACTTTCTGCTGAAATGTCTTCAGCAAACTGCTCAGCTTCATTGTTAATTAAGAAATCACATTTACACAAGCATTTAAAAGTGTCAAGAAAATCAGGAGCATTGCTCTTCCACTTTAAATGTTAAATTTGATAATCTTCTGGCTGGGAAAAAGAGGAACCTTGAGGGCTCAGCAAACAGAAAGAGCATAAATACTGTCACACTGGCTATGTTTTATCTCATTCTTTTGAAATTCCTGCCACGAATTTGTTGTCAGATGTATTTCTGACTGAGTAGGTCCAAGGACTGGTTTGTCAATCCTGACTGTATGTCAGCTTTCTACCTTAAAATATATAGCCCAATAGTAGCTGATTAAAGTTTTAGATATTGTAGTCTGCTGTTGACCAATACATTATCTGATTAGAGAATCCAGTAGAGTGTACATGGAGGACATCCAGTTTACACTCTCTCTTTCGTCTTTCTTTTTTAAGTAGAACAGGCTTTTCAAGATGTACATGTGGTGTTTCAGCATACGCATGATGAGAAAGAGCTCCAGACCCAATCTGCCAAGCAGCACATCCATTGCTCAGCACCAACTCCCTCCCTGTGGGTTCAGGGCATATATTTTATTTTGAGGGAGCCCCTTCCCAGGCAGGGAGTTGCTCAAGTGGATCAGCATCTTGGGAAGCTGCAGCCTAAGTCCTTTCAGGTGCTTCCTATACAAGGGTGCCATTGTGTTTTCATCATTATACCAGAGAGTCTGCTAATTTACACTGTATCAGGAATACACTTCTTGCTCACTAGGCAATGACTGATGGTGCTTTCCTTATCAAAACCCACATTTTGCACTGCAGGGTGAATTCCTTCCCACATTCCTGCCTTCCAGCTCTGATTTTTAGCCTTGTGAAGAAATGTGAGCTCCACCTTTCCATATGTGCAAAAATTCAGATTCCACAATCACTCATGTAACAGCTCCATTACAAATCTGTGCAGATGAGATTGCACCCAGCAGCCTCACAGCAAACACAGCTTCTTAGAGATCCCCCAGGACAGCCTGTCCCCTTGTGTCAACTCTGCATAAGGAACCTAACTTTAAGGATGTTCAGCTGGAGTGCTCTGCACACAGAAGCTATTCAAATCCATGAACACATTGTACCTGCCTGTTTTGGAAAGCTGGGAACACCCTTTCTTTGTGTGCTGGAGCTGGGAACAGGGATGAACCCAGAGCTGCACAATACAGTTTCCAACTCCATCAATTATTTTTTCTCTGTTGCATACACAAATTTTTATCCAAGCCCATCTTTCTTCTTCCTTGATTCAAAGAACTTGTATATTCAGCCTTGTCCATGACCATGACTGAATGTTCAGTCCTTGACCATGCAGCCTGATTTGGGTTACTTTCAAGTTCAAGTGTATGTGAATTTAGAAATCTAGCTCAGATCCATATCTAGTTAGAAACACTCCTGATATGAACAGACAGTAAAAAATATCTCAGTTCCTCTGATTTGCATTCCAGAATAAATAATTATTCTGTGGGCTCATGGTCTTTTCCAGCTGTTGTGCCCCAATCACGTTGAAGAATCCTCCAGAGACCACCTCAAATAAAACACAACTCCCTAACAGGAAGAAAACTCCAGCAGATGAAGTAGAGTAAGCCACAAAATTTCCACCTGGACCCCACCAACCTGCAGCACCCTTAGGGCAGCGAGTGGCCACCCTGAGAGCAGCACACACAGCCTTAGCTGTAACCTATTACTCCTTAGCACAGGTCACATCCCACAGACAGAGAACAAAGTTACATCCAGCTCGAACAAATGCAAGGGAGAAATTTGGATGTTGTTCTGTAAGGGCAAATTCAAGGCTCAACATGTAGAACAGAGGAATAAAGACAGCAACTCAGGGACTCATGATGGGACCTTCTCCTTTGCTTCATGGTGTTGCTCCACCTGGTTGATAAGGATCATATTACTCTCAATTAAGCAATACGCTTTTTTTTTTGTTCCCAGTTCTAGGGCCAAAGTCCTGGACACCAGCAAAAGAAACTGCTCGACAGTTTAGGAAGAATTTGTGTCTGTATCTAACAGAACAATTTAACTCTCAACGGCTGTGAGGCCATCGAGCTCTGAAAGCTCTGTAAATTCAGCAGGTACTTCCCAGACAATTTTCTTACCTTCCTGCCCTGCTAAACTCAGCAGAGTGCCACAGCCCATAATTACAGGGGACAGATGTCTGGAGGTCAAACAGTGGAGAAAGCCCAGCACAGCAGAGCCTGGGCTATTTGTATGACCCATGTGTGTGGTTAGAGGACACTCAACAGAGAACATGCACAGAGCACACAGATGTACTTCTTCCTAGCACTTCCAAATTCTGAAGAGTTTAACATCATAACTTTAGTAATGTGCTGGGGCCACAGTTTTTAATCTGCGAGTTTGTTCCTAAGTTTTAAAAGAAAAAAACCCTCATCCCGAAGTCCCATAAATATCATCATACAGTTGGAATCAGGCTGTCAGGGACAGCATCCATAGGCAGTGCTTGCTGTCCACATGAGCCATCTGAACCCTTTAAAGCTTATGTGCCTCTGATTGGGGGGGGGGGGGGGGGGGGGGGGGGCGGCGGGGGTTCTCCTTCAGTGTTTCAGGGGTACAAATACTTTGACTTATTTTCACCAAGTTTTCAATTCAGACTTGGCTCCTTCCAGCTCTTTCTTCTCTTCTGTCCCTTCTACACCACCTCTTTTCCCAGTTTGCTCCTCATCTAGGCAATTCTATGTGTTTAAAATAAATCTCCAGGACAAACCTAGGGTTTTACATGGACCAAATGTTTTAAAATAGACATTTGTCTGGCTGTTTTGATTAAGTTCTGTGTATTGGCATATGGTCAACAAAGTGATACTTACCCAACAGTATCTGAGTAATATTGGATTTGCTCCAGTTAAATCCATATTATCATTTGCTCCTTTACCCTTAGTTTTGCAAGGTAAAGCTATCTCAGGGAAAAACTGAAGCCAGCTGTGGCATTGAAAAGCTGTTATCTCCCAGCCTTGAACTTGGATACTTTGTATTTGGCATCTGCCCACACCCACAAGCTATGTCCTAGTGCAATTTTCTCACTCTCCACACGGGTTCAGGCTCTAAAATGATTTAATAATACCTCAGTGTGAACAGTTACTAACCAAGTTCAAAGTGGCTGGCATTGAGTCTTTTATATGAGAAGGTATGAACCAAAGTCAATGTACTTTCTTATGAGAAAATTTTGTTGATTTATGCAATCAGTTTATAAACTCATCTGGTGTAATGGGTTGCATTTCTGTAGAGATGTCCTCACACTGGAGAGGAAGAAATGTCAGGTTTCAAGGAAGGATCAGCTGCTGGTCAGACCCATCCTTGCAAATGCAAGCAATCCCCATCTGTGTCTCCATGCACCAGCCTGGCTGGCAGCTGCTGAGGGGCTTCACCCTCCAATTTCTTCATGGCAAGGTTACACATGTGTCTGTTGAGCCATGACCCAACTGAAGCCTTCTGAAACTCACATCAGGGAAGCAACACATCCCTGGGTAAATTGGGCAGGCCCTTCTGGTGTCTGCTTCAGTGGCTGCCAGGCTTTTCTGTGGATGCTGAATGTGAGATCAGGCAGCAGTAGCACAGCAGAAAGTCACATAACTTTCTCACACTGGTCTGAGAAAGTGTGGCCTGAGAAGGTGTGAGGAGGAACCCCAAACAGTCCTCGGAGAAGGAAAACAACCTTTGCAGGTTTGTCTCCCTGTTATTTACTTGCAAGAAACAGTCGAGGGGTGTTGTTCCTAACTGTCCAATGAAGGTGATGTGTTGGTTTGCCGGCCAGTGAAACTTTATTCTCTCAAAACTGTCTATAAAAGATGATCTGGAAGAATAAAGACACTCTCATTCTGTTTCTAAAGCTGGAGAGTCTTATGTTGTTATTATTGCTGCCCCTAATACAGTAACGACACCCTTCCATTGGGCTTACACCTTGTTGTTGTGGCCCACTGGCAAAGGACACAGCAGAGTAAACCACTGTGCTTGAAGAAATCTGGTCCTCCATGGCAGGGAGGGACCATTTCAGAGCCTCAACTGCACTAGCCTAGATCTGGGCTTGTGTCTTGCTCCTGTTAGTCCTGATGCTCCTCAGAGCTTAAAAGCAGGGTGCGTCATGCTTGAAGAAAATCCATGGGAAGGCTGTAGAAGCACATTCCTGCTTCCCTTCAGAGCTGCTTCGTAGATTCACCACCCATCTGCAAGTTAAGGTTTTGGCTAATTTTGCTTCTTCCTCCCTGAGAAATGTCATCACTTTGTTTAATGGGGAAAGTCAACCACTATATTCAAGAGATGAATTTTTCTACTGCTGCAAGAAAGTTTGACATTTAGTAGCTTGGAAGATATTTATGACCAAAGTAGTTGTTATTCTGAAATATAACATTTTTTGTAGAAATTCCCCACTGGGGAAAGAATAATCAATGACACATAGAAGGTGCTAAAGCCCCACCAAAATAGCATTTTAACTGTTCCTTTAAATGGTGACTTGTACACAAATGATGAAAAACAACTCAGAAAACTTAGCCAGTTTAGTCCTGGAGCAATGTAAGCCTTTAAAGACGGATTTACAGTGCACTGAAAATCTGATTATGTAAACTATCATAAATGGGTTCAGTGTGTTAGAGGCTAACACTAAATCTTCATCTGTTTACTGGAAAAAAAGGCAGTAGGGAGCTATACATTAAAATGAAGATTGATTTCAGAAAGCGTAGCAGGAATGAAAAATGCTGACATAATGAGTAAGCAGAAAGAAAGAAAGAAAGAAAGCATAAAATTAACAATCGTCAGCTCTTGCTCCAGGATTAGAACTATAAACTAGAGAATGACATTTATTGTAATGGCAGTCCTTGAAACGAACTGCAAAAGTTTTGATAGAACTTGTCAAAACTTTCCAGGTACCTGGTTCAAAATCTGTGCCACAATTTTATCTGGTCATTAAAAATAATGGAGACATTCCTGAAAAGTTCTATGCACAAGCTTCTGCCCTTCCTGTCAGGATGCAGCCCTGGAGGGTATAATTTCAGATGTCAGAAATAAAGATCTGGGGTTCTTCTGCACCACTCTGCTCTTACCTGACACCTTACTGGTTTCCACCCACAGCCTCAGCTAGCTGAAGTACTTTGTCAGTCCCATCACATTATAAAATATTATTTTGATGCTGTTGAACGGTATCATTAGCAGGCAGGGCTGCAGCTCTTCAAAGGTGCAGTGGAGTCAGAGCAGGGAAGAAACCCTGGCCCTGGGCATGAGCTGGAGCTGAGAACTTCTACTATCATTGGGAGGCAAACTGCAGTTCATGGATATCCTATTGTCTGAGACTATATCAAAGAGTGAAGGGCACAAGAAGAAAGGTTTTCTTCCAGAGTATGAAGGTGGATAACAATGTCGAAAAGGTTGGATTATGGAACATCTTGTTCTGGATATGGCTTTTAAAGGCCTAGAAGGAATAAAGCCTACATAAATATGCTTATGAAATGGCACTCAAAAAAATTCATCATAAGTATCTATGATGTAAAAGTAGGTTTTTGTGCCCTCTTGCTCAAAACCAGCATGGCCATAATGGTGGTGGCATGTTGGTGGTGTGGCATGTTTCAGAAGTGGAGGCCACTGAGTCTGAGTCTGGCTGTTCTCAGCGCAGCAGCATCCACTGGGGTACTTTGTTTCGGAAATCACATCACATGATGTTTTTTGGGTGTTCCTCAGTAAATATACCTACTGTTTGGTTTGGTCCAAGGCTTCACAGCAAAGTTACTGTGAATGCTGTGGAACTTTTAATCTCTCTTTTTTACCTACCTATCCGGGCTGCACTTTTAAAAAAGTATTTAAATTGCCATAATTCTTCTTTGAATTTATTTTCACTGAAATTGACTACAATCCTGAAAGGGCTTATATGTGATTTGATAAATGTTTTTTTGTTAAAATGTTATGGCTTTTTATTTGTTGCTAGGCTCTTCTTTTTCTCTCTCTTCCTCCCAAAAGGATTGTTCAGCAAAAGCACTTAATGATACAGTTATATTTTAAAAGTAGCCAGTGGCATTAGAGTTG
Source organism: Acrocephalus scirpaceus scirpaceus (assembly GCA_910950805.1). Taxonomy (NCBI): domain Eukaryota; kingdom Metazoa; phylum Chordata; class Aves; order Passeriformes; family Sylviidae; genus Acrocephalus; species Acrocephalus scirpaceus. Next base: position 13,734,685 of record OU383777.1, read on the forward strand.
GGATTAGATACTATCCTTTTACTGGATGTATACATCAAATTAAATAATGAAAAAAACCCCAGGGAAACCATCCAATGGAGCATTTCAGATCCTGAAAAGAACATATTGTGCTGCCTCTTTTGAAACTAGGTCCCTAAATCTACAGCTTGACAAATTAGCAATTATTTTTTTGAAAGACCAAAACAGTGCTGGTGGGCACCCAGGTGCACTGCCTGCAGTGCTGGGCTGCTGCACCAAAGTGGAAATGGCAGCAAATAAAAAGGTCAAATTAGCTTCCAGTCACTTTACAGGACAGTTTCTGAAGGTTTTCTGACACCTGCTTGTGCTACCTCCTGTCACCGAGGGGAGAGCAGACCCTGCCATCAGCAGAATGGGTGTTCCATACCCTGGGGGAGTGCCAGGCTCTTCTGTCCTTGGCCCTCCTGGGATGTTCCCATTGCACACCACAATGAGAACAGCCACAGCACTGGAGGACCAGCACAGCCCTATCAGTCCAGAGAACCTTTCCAAAGTGACTTGAGGCTGAAGAGTGTCCAGCTTATTCTGATACAAGTTCAAATTTTTGATTGTATATTACTTTAGACTAGAAGCTTGTTGATTTGAGGGTGGGGCAGAGGGAAAGGCTGCCTAGGGCATTTTATCTCAACAGATGAGGTGTTCTTTTTTTTTATATGGGCATAAAAGTACTTCATTTGTTCTCTATTTGTCATGCCAATTAATCAGTGGATCTGCCAAAATATTATCTATGCAACAAAAAATAATAAAAGAAAGAGCAATAAGTCATGTAGAGCAAGGTGGGAGACTATGTCTGGATAACAGAGCAGGTTATTTTATCAGATCTCAAAATGCATATTTCTGATTCACTTGGAGCAGGATGCTTCACCCACCACTGCAGGTTTTCTGCAGCATAGCCATCGATGTAGGGTGTGTCTTGCAGGCTGTCTCAGGAGTCAGCAAGGGAACCCACACTTTTATAAAAGGAGTCACCTCATGCAAATGCTGATATTTAATCTAGCGAAGGTGAATTAGATCTGATTTCCCTCCAGTGACTAAAGGGGAGCCCAGAGCAGCCAACTCTGACACAGATGGGTGTGCATTGGCATCTGCAGCGAGGTGAGATCCTTGGACTGAGCCACTGAATCTGCCTTAAAATGTAATCATGGGATTGATTGTCCCAGATTTTCCTGTACATACAGAGCAAAATTCAAAGAGAAAGGAAACAAGGAGGAACTAGTGTGAAGACTCTGATGTGACCCAGTACCCCAGAGATGAGTCACTCCAATCTCCTCTGATAGCCAGGAGACAGGCAGATGGATGGCTCACATCACTGTCAGCACAAAGACACATCCATTACCTGCAGTAACAAAGTCATGAAACCTCCATTTCTGCTGTAGGTATTTAATTATAGTACGAGAAAAATCTGAGTCACAGGTGTAATTCAGCCTCCCTTCAAGTATGTGATGAATAAGGTGTTAATCAGTTGAAGGACTGGAAAATATTGATCACTGTTCAGTACTGGTGAATCAGAAAAGAAAGTTTCTTTGATGTGGCATATAGAAAATACATGGTTTGAAAAGTGTTAGGGGCAGCATATTAGTGCTAGGTCTTTTACAGTTTTTTGCTGGAAGACAAGTGTGTCTCTTATTACATCCCTACATTTTTAACTGGATTCTTCTAGGCAGTATCTGGAGTTGTAGGTTTTCATCTTTTAAATGTATATCGAAATATCTCAGGGTATGGAAGAACACATATATAATACCTGCACAACCTTTCCCAGTCATGTAATTACTTAGTGTACAGTAGAGTGCAGTTGTAATAGAGGAACTCTAATGTCTACATAAATCCAGTTTAGAATTAAACTGCTACTTAAAGATACTTTAAGGAGGGTATTTATTTTTATTTCTTACTCTATTGTAATTAGTGGAAAGGCATGGGTTGTTAATGGAAAGAAGTAGGGTTGTTTAGATACCTTATTTAAATATTTCTGTCTCCTCAGACTGTGTTGTGATTTGTCTAAAACCCTTTTGGTGCTTGTTGCAGTTGTGCAGCAACTGATATTCTGCCATTCAAGAGCCAAGAGCAGCAAAATGACCCTTTATTTGGGAAAGGCTCATCAGAATAGGTTACTGCTGAAGCACGGATCAGTCAGTACCAGGTAAAATTTGCACCATCAAGCCACCTCATTTCCTAGGAAGAGGGCTGCCACGAGGACCACCCAAGCACTGAAGCTGGTGACATCATCTCTGCATCTTTAGCAGATGCTGGAAAACACCCATAGCTGGGAGCAAGAAAAACCACAGTCACAGGCAGGGCTGGATCAAAACGTAGAAAGAAATTAAATTGTTTCAGAGTGACTTATTCTTGGCCAACCCCTGTGGGCTGCTACTTTGTATCTGAGTTTCTTCTCCCCACCACAGTCCAACAGGCAATTTTTTATTCAGCCTTTTAATGACTTTGATCTGACCCATACCAGGTCTTTTAATATTTACCTCTTTTCCAGTCTTCTGCAGCTTCACTAACCCCCCAAGATATCATCAGTTCCCCACTGGAGCTTCAGGATGCTGAGACAGTCTGGGTGATGGATACAAGGATCCATGCGGGTCTGTGAGAACACAGAACAGAGATGGTCCAAGGCTTTTTGTCAACTTAGCTTGGATTCAGTTAGGCTTTGAAGGAACTCATGGTAGATGTAGCTTTTTAGATGGACATAACAAGTTAGAAATGACCCAAACCATCTCCTTTAGGCTGTGCCTAAGCCTGTGGTGAATTGTGATGATTCTCCAGGAGCTCAGCAGGGAATACGATATAAGTACAGGTATACAGTCAGCTCACATCCAGATGGGTTTTCAGAGAGAAAACCTTAGTTTTGCCCTGAATGGAAGTAGTTGGACTATTTCCAGACCTAACCTGACTCTGGAATTTGCAACGCTTTATACATGTGGGGCTGGTGCTAATGAGCCATGTCAGACACTAACTAGCTCTTTATCTGTGGCACAGATAATCTACAAACTGGGTAATTCAACCACAGATGCCTGAGAGCTGGTTTTAGCTGCAAACACCTTCATGATTGCTTCAGCCTTGTCCCTAAATACTGTAGAGTGATTTTCATTAGACCCAATCAAGCTGAAAAAATCCAATTGAAGAACATTCCCTAATATCTTCCTTCACTTCTAGTTTCAGTTCTTCCCCTTTCAACAATGCTGTTAATTGCATTAAATATCTGATAGCTGTTAATCTTTTTAGTGAAGGTAAATGCAGAAAAAAAACTCTATTAAGTAACCTGAGTGATCACGGAAATCCTGATAGAATAGGGACTTGCTTTCAAAGGGGTGGTTGCATTGGCCAGATCTACCAGTCTTATACAGGCAAAAGAAACTGATGTTTACCCTGAAAACTGCCTGCCTTCTGAATGATTCCTTCTTGGAAAGAGGAAGCTTAAACACTGCTTTGCCAGAGCAGCTCAGGAGCATGGGGCTATGCACAAACCACCACTGAAGTCTGAGAAGCAAGGAGGGTGCAAAGAAAACAAGCAATGGAACAGCTGTGAAAGCCTGAGCTCACTATCTCCTCAGATTATCCTTTCACCCACAGGTGGAGAAGAAAGCAAAAGCAGCAGGCATTAGAAAGAGAGAGCAACTATAAACTCAATGCAAGATCAATATTTGGTGCCTTGCCTGCCCCCCCTTCTCTGTTTCTTGTGTCATGTCTGCTGGTCTTCAGCCCATTCAGCTGTGACAGCACAACAGTTTACAGGACTCTGTTTTGAACTGCATAAGGGACCTGATACAATTAAAAAAAAATCCTTCCAAGAGATGTCAGTTGTGTGATGGAAATGAGTGATTGTGAGAATAACTGAAATAAGCATTGCCCCTGAACCTGTGGTGCTAAGAAACCACAGCCCAGCTCCATGGTCAGCCTGCTCCACATTGTTTGGATTTACAAAAGGAGCTGCCATTAGAAGCAGGGAGTCATCTTTCCTGGGATTTAGTTTTTTAAAAATTTGTTTTGTATTAAATAACTATGCATGGATGTCTTCCATCACAACAAATATTGAGGCTATCTTATTCAGTGTTTATATTTGTCATCTATTGTCAGGAAAATTAAATTCAAAGATGGAAAAGGGCTGAGAGGTGAAAGTACATATTAGCAGATACAAAGTGTAGAACAATAAGGAAGCAAATTACAGCAAAACAAAGCTTCATAAACCAAACAAAGTCTTAGGAAAATCTATACTAAAAATAAAAATTAAAAAGCTCCTCTTTGGCAAAACGCAAAGCTGTAGTCCAGAGAAGGTGAGTGCCTTCCCATGTACATGGGCTGTGGCTCCTGCCAGCAAGGCTTTCAGGGCAAAGTACACATCTTACATGTCCTCATGCTCCCAAACCAGGAACCTAAAAGGGTGGCGTTGCTCCTATTTTTTCTGAGATTTTTCTTTTTCTCCACAGCAGTGGTTGAAATTCTCAGGCTACCTCAATATCACCACATTTAACAGTACCAGGAACATCCTTCAGCACTCCCTATCCTCTACACCACAAATTCTTTGCACAGATCTTGACACATTTTGACCAGTGCCAGGTAGTTCTATTGAAACCAGCCTGCATAGAGTTCAGTACCACCATGGGCCAGGGACTGCTCCCAGAACCAGTTTCCATGTGTCCACCTTGTTTTGGAGGGTAAGATAGTTTAATGTTATGGATGCAGGCAGCTCCTTGCCAATTGGCCTCAGTGCCAGTGAATGGCCCCAGGCATATTTAATTTGCTAGCATAGACACAGCTTCAGTTTCTTTGTGCTATGGTTCCTCTCTCACTCACTTGTGTTTCAAAACCTTTTTGGTAACATCTTGCTTGTCAGCTGATACGTATTTTAGACAGCAATTTAAGGACTTAGCAGAATTCCTTGTTTTATTTTCCTAGAACGAGTCCACAGTAAATCTTCAGGTATCCTGAGGCTTTACAGACAACTCCTGCAGAGCTGGAATAGCTGCTAGCAACAGGCACTCATGCTGAGTATTTTGGTGATGGAAGAGACAAATCCTCTTTATTTTTTCGGCTTGCAAGTGCTTGCAAATACTCATTCTTTTCTTGTACTAAAAGTCCAGAGATCTATCTGAGCTGCCACTTTGAGGAAGAAACCAAGCACCTCCTGGCAGTTCAAAGCACAGTGGCAAACCATAATCTTAATTTGCTAATACTGTTTGTTTTTAGGGGGTTGTGCTTATGAAACTTTCATCTGGAGATGAGAAGCAGGAGTCAGCCCCTAGTGTCCTGTAATTTCTGTGCTTATGGCATTTTGTCCTCGATGCATGTACAGTACAGTCAGACCTGCCGTATATCGGAGAGCCAGGCAAATACTAGTGCCCAATTTAACATGCAGCTCATGTGCCTTTAAATAGCAGTGAGAGCTGAGCCAAGCCATCCACTGCAGCAATTTCTGGACATATGTGCAGAGCCCCCCTCCTCCCCTGAGCCCTCCCAGCCTGGAGCTGCGAGCACACACGAGCTGCACAGAGGGGCCGCGGATTGGTGCTGCTGCCTGTCACTTCACAGTCACCCCACTGACGTCTCCTCCACGCTGTTGACTTGATCTTGTTTCTAGCCAATGTAATTACAACATGGAGAATCAACTACAGTTAACAATTTAGGCTAAATGTAATTTAATGCCCCGAGATCGCTGCACTTAAATGAGATTTTGCTTCACTTGAACCATGCAGAGATTGTGAAGAGCCTGTATACTTCTGCTAAAGTAATTCTGGACAAAGGAAAGATTGACACTGCCTTCTTCAGACTCTATTAAATGCTTGAGCGACTTTGGCATGAGTTTCTAATCTGTCATTGCTCTTGGAATTCCACATGTGAGAATGGGACCTGTCTGAGGGCAGAGGCTACAAATCCATCCTTCTTTGGGGGAGGGTGTCCATATATATGCATATATTCTCCTTAAAGTAGTAGAGCTCAAAATCCCTGATCATCTCTAAGGGTTTGCTCAGTCCCTTGAAGAGTGTATGCCTAATATTTCACTTGCAGTGCCATTGTATCTATAAACCACGGTAGATAGTGTGAAATGTTGCTATTACAAAGCCTGAAAAATAATCACACGAGCCTAGAAACTCAAAGAGCCCATCACACAGTGCTCTTGTGCTACTGGGATGGCTGCCAAGCAAGGCATGCAGACTGCTGTTGCTGAGGTTTTGAATGATGAGAAAATGACTGGGACTGCTCAGGACAGCAGACACTCCCCAGAGCACCCAGGGCGGGCAGTCAGCATGACTGCTACCTTTGGGAGACAGTTTCTCAGTGGATTATGCTAGATCCTGGTCCTAGAAGTAAGGGCCAGATCCTGAACACACATTTTAATAGAGGTTTCCAGCTCTGCAGATCAATCTAAGAGAAGGCTTCCTGACCAGAGATTATAGCTTTAGAGCTCTTTTTGCCTTCTCTGCAGATGCAGAACAGCCACCATTCTTCCAGCCTTCCAAGCTTCCTCTGCCTGATTAGGAAGGCAAATATTTGTTAGTGAAATTGCCAGCTATCCTCTAATTCCTGAGAAACTCAACAAAAAATTGCCTCAGCAACCTTCTGTGATTTGGTGACAATGAGCCTTTTGTTAATCTTTAGTACTGAAAGAAAAAGGTTATCATCTGACACACTCATGTATTTTGATTAAGTTATTTACGAACTTGACTTTGTCAGGATCTATTAACTCATACCTCTGTGCTTCTGAGCAGCAGCTTTGATGACAGCATTTGGATTTACTGCCAGAAGCTTGTTGGCCTGTTGGTTCACAGCACATAACAAATGGAGAAGCCTCCACATTCTGTGCCTTAGTGTCAAAAAGTCAATGCTTACCATGGTCTCAGTGACTTCTGTAGCTATCCAAGGGCTCAGGAGTAGGTGCATCCTGTTTGTAAAGAACTTGGCTCTTGGGCAGCAGGGGACAACTGATTTCCAGGAGCTTGTTGCAAGGGCAGCAGCTCTCCACCATGCTCTCCAAGAGTCTTCAAGCCCATTTTAACTTGCACCAGCTGGGATCTTTACAGTAATTTTCTTGATGGTGTCCTAACAGGAATCTCAGTCCTTGCATGGAGGTTTTAAACATAAGAATCAGTACCTGCAGCTGACAATCACAAAAACCAGGTTCTGATTATAAGTAATAAGTCATGAACTAATCTCACAAAGAAGAAAGCCATCATATCCTGTGACTAGTAAAGATCAGTTTACATGGAGTGCTTTCTTGGCTACCCAAGCTTTTTTAATTATTTAGCATTTATAGTCTTCCAGAAGTGCCACAGAAACTTCTCCAGCACTGTCAATAGTTTTCATAGCTCATGTAGCTTAATACCTATTAACACTGATCTGTTGGGTTGTAGTGTTTTAATGTTAGTAAAACCAGAAATGAACATTCAACGCTTGGTGACTTACAAATGTCTATCTCATTAACACCACTTGTTTTCTTCACAACTGTATAAAATTGCATAAACTGTAGTACTTGAATGGAGTTTCTGAGTTCATATTTTATGTGTGAAACAGACAGGTATTTCTGATGGTAGTTCACAAGCAAGAAAGTAAGAAAAAAATGACCTTTGAACAAGAGCCTTCTATGTGGCTCTCTGGCAGAACGAGAGTACAAGCATTTTATACAATTGGAGCATTTCATATTCAGATCCATCTCTTTACTCGTAACTTCAGGATTTCTAGTGTAGTGACAGATTTAGCAATATGGTTGCATAAGCTATGGAAAATGGGTGGTTTTCTGGTTAGAAGTGGTCACCCAGAGTCAATGGCTCAGTCATGCAATAGGAAGCATCATAGCACTATTCCCAACTTCTTCTCCTCAGATGAGTTTTCTGTTTGGAAGGACTTGGAATCCCTTTTCAATGGGCTAGACCAAGAGACCCATGAGAAGCACACTCATGGATATAACTGAGGGAAAGGATGCAGTAGTGAATCACTGCAAGCACAAAAACACATAGGGCATACAGGTTATTCCGACATGGATCGTAGACTACTTCTATTGTACACTAAATAGACCCCCAGCTGACACAAGGCTGAACCTGGCAATGTAAGGAAGAGAAAAGACCTGGATAATCACATGGGATTACATTGCGTGAACTGGAAGCTTCCAGCAGCCAGCTATGGTTAAAAAGACTGTCAGCAAGGATAGGAAGTGTACATCCACTCAAAGTGATATAAAGAATGAAACTATAGCAGAAAACAGGTTCTAAAATTCATCTCAAAGGAAAGGAGGAAATCCACCATGACAGAATTGTGTAAGAAAACAACCAGAGATAAATAATGCTCCTGCCCATTATGGGGCTTTTTTTACACAAATTATTCTGAACGCAAACCACTAAATAGAGCTGGCTGCTTTCCTTTCCAGTACTTTGTTCATTGACCATAGCTTTACATTACATAGTACTAATGAACAAAAAATTAGTAGCAAGTAGTACTCTTACACTTCAGTGATTGTAGGAAAGCATTTGACATCAATGCTCTTGTAGGAAGACACTGAAAATTGACAGATTTCTTTGCAAAACTGTTTATATTTTCCAAAATCTTTCTCAGTACACAGGTAATGAAATCATTGCTTTTGATGTCACTGCCAGCATGGGTGAAGGGACATCATCTCCCTGCAATGTCTTGCAGTGCTGTGTAACAAATATCTGCACAGAGACTGGAGTCCCAGGGGTGTTCAGCAGTCCTGGTTTGCTGAGGATATCTATTCATCACCAGATGAGATACAACAAAAGACAAACAGCTTAGTCAGAACGGCAAAACAAAAAGGTCTTATAATCAACAGGTCAGAAAACAAAGGCTATGAAAATAAATATGACCTTATGTAGCAGTGCTGTTATGGAAGGAGTAACTGCAAGCATTGTTGTCACATTTATTTACCCAGGCAGTGTATCTCAGAGCCCCTGTGACTCTGGCTGTGGTGCAGGGCTCAGATGAGCAAGGGAAAGAGTCCTGGTGAGAATACAGAGTCTCACATAAATAATGTTTTCACTAAACTGTATATGAGGGAGAGGCAAAAGGTTCTTCAAGCACTGTTTGAAAAACTTCCAGTTGGAGATGCACATCAGATTTTCATAATAAAAGCATGGAATAAAGAACAATGACAATTTGAGGTGTTTACAACCACCAGTAGATGACCAAAAGTAGAGACAAATAAGGTAGAATCTGTTGACTGTATCCTGACCATACTGAACAGCAGACTTAGTGATCTGAGGGCCAGAGGAGACGATGCTGACTTGAGGAATGCCTGCAGGGTGAGAAAGACCGGAGAAGTGACCTTGAAGATTAGCAGATGGATAAAATTAAAAGTTTTGGTCTATAATAGGATTACTTAGGGGTAACTGACATCTGTGAGGGTTGGATTGCTTTGGAGCATCCTTCAGCATGCTGAAGTTTTCTTCATATAGCGACCAAGCATACGGTCTTCCCACATTGCCAAGACAATGGTTACATTCACATTGTCTACTGTAGGCATCCTGGAGTTTGCTGTCATGACCAGTTTTTTCTGCTTTACACAATACAATCTGTAATCCTGCCAGTGATTGCTTTGGATATCTTATTCCCAACACAACATTGTGTGGTGGTGGGCTGACCATAGCTGGATGCCAGGTGCCCAGCAAGCCAATCAGTTACTCTGCCCCTCAATTGAGCAGGGGAGAAAAAATATAATGAAAGGTTTGTGGGTTGAGATAAGGACAGGGAGAAATCAGTCACCAGTTAATGTCACAGTCAAAACAGACTCAATTTGGGAAATTATTACCAATCAAATCAGAATAGGATGATGAGAAATAAAACCAGATTTTTAAAACACACTTCCCCTCCATCCCTTCCTTCTTCCTGGGTCTAACTTCTTTCGCAATTCCTCCACCTCCTCCTGCCCCCAGCAGTGCAGGGACAGGGGAAATGGGAGTTGTAGTCAATACATCACATGTTCTCTCTGTTTTGCTCCTTGTGCTCTTCCCCTGCTCCAGTGTGGGGTCCATCACATAAGACAATGAGACACAGTCCTCCAACACAGACCTTTCCCAGTGGCTGCAGCTCTTCACATAGTGCTCCAGCACTGCATCCCTTATGGGTCCCTCTATGGGATGCAGTCCTTCAGGAACAGACTGCTCCAGCAGCTTATATTTTAGCAACATAAAAAATTTATTCTTCAAACATTTCAAGGAACTCAGACTTCTTAGTACTATAACCCAATGGAACCTATTTCCAACAAACAGGAAAGTTTTTTCTTAACTCATTAAATGTTTACATTGAACTATGTTTAAAGAGTGTTCATCATACAGGAATACAGTCATAGGATAGGTAATGGTAATAGGGATACAGTCATAGGACAGTAATAATTATACCAAGAAGTTTTGCAAGTTCCAGCATGGCTGTTTACATACCTATTTTTAAAAACAAATACCTACTGAAGGTGTGTACATGCTGAGGTATTTATTCCTTCATCTCCTAAGGAATATCAGTGTATGATTTTCTATTGGTACACTGAAGACCATAGACAATTTTTGAGAAACACATCACTCAAATCTCTTCCACAGCTCAAAAGATACATGTGTAAAGATAAGTCAAAAAGAAGAAAGAAGGATTAGATTGGTTCAGGCAGATAGAGGAGAGAATTTTTCTCTTGTTCTTTCTTGAATCTAAAAGGGCATCCTTCACTGAAAGTTTTTAACAACAGTGGAGAAAAACTGATCTTGGGTGAAGAACAAAGACAACTTCATTGCCTTAGTACACAAGTTTGGGCCAGCCAATTTTTGAAATCCCTGTCATAAAACTTGAAATGATTTGGGATTCTTTTCTCTTTCTGACCACTTTTGATTCTGAGAAGTTAACGTCCCCAACAGGAGAGAGAGTGAGAGCAGGCAGCCGCCACCTCACCCAGGGTTTTGTTGTCAGTGGCTCACCCCAAAGGCAGTGCTGAGGGGGCTTGGGGGCAATTCTTTTTAGAAGATAACCAGCTTTTTTTAAAAGAGTTCCCAGAGCCAATTTATTGCCTGGCCACATAAAGTATATGGCAAAAGGAAGGACAGGTGGTATGTGTGCAGGAGCCAGGGGAAGCAGGACTTATCTCGACTTATCTCCACCAGGATGTGAACTTTCTGATGGATGTGACCATGAAACAAGAGCCTAAGTTGTTGTTAAGGCAATGGAGTCATTGTATTAAAATTAAAGGTTTGTGTTTTCAATGCAGATCTGGTTTGTCACTGGACTTCAGCACGCAGAAACAATTATTTAGATGTCTCATTCAACTCAGTTTCCAAGGTAAATCATGGGTCTGGGCCAAAGGGCAATGTATTAAATTTTGTCAGCCTGAGTTCAGTGTGTATTTGCACTTCAACTTTCAGGTATCCATTTCTTTCATTTCCCCTAGAGGAAACATTGTCATTTACATACCCTCCTACACCTTTGGGTGTCTTCTGTTCACTTTGAGCCATGAAAGCAGCCAAATTTTGTGAATTCTGGTGGATGTGGCCCCTTAGGTTAATACCTTCCTTTTCCCTTCACCATGTGTCTGGAAACCTACTAACATGGGCTGGCCCATAAAAGAGTAGCTATTCTGTTTCTTCAACTGGTCTCCTTTTTGCACTCACACAGGAATTCAGCAACAGCTTTGTACACTTCATTTTGGACTACAGCCTGATCCTCATTTACTTTTAGAGACTTGTGCATTGCAATTTGCATATATGATGCACAGTTAATTACTGTTTAAATTAAGCACACAAAAATCAAGATATGATGATCTGTATTATCAAATCAGGTATAAGATTAACAGCTATTATAAAATAAATAGAATGTATAGATAACTCTTACCATTTCAGTGGCTCATTTATAGAACCATTAATTCTCTGGGATGCAGTGTACATACAAATGGAGAATGAGTTGCTCATACTAAAAATTCAGTCCCATCCTTTGTCTTCTTTTCCATCAGGCTGCTGCCTAAGCACACCAGAAATTTCCCATGGTTTATGACAATCTGGTATTTTATACCTTAAATTTTGTCATTTCTTTTGTTTACCTAAATAGAATTTTTAGTAACGGTCTTTGCTAGGAAAAAAAAAAGGACAGATCATACAAAAATTTTAATTTTATTAACAATTTATATATTACTATAGTATCCATCTCTCTTTTCTATCCTTGAAGCAAAATAACAGCAAAATTAGTAAGGTTGTTGTCATATCCCATCCCCAGCAGGACTGCAGAAGTCTGTGGTCAGCCCTTTTACATAAATACTCCTCAGGTTGCTGCTCAGACCACTCTCTGGGGAAGCAGGGTTTAGGTCCAATGTGAAGAAATGGGGATTACATATAAGATTTCTGCTGCCTAGATAATACTGATCATAGTGTATAAGTTGTGGATATCTTCTCTCCAATAAAGAGCCAAAACTACATGGTACACTTTTCTCATATATACAAATTGTTTGTGAATAACTAAAACAAGATTTAGGGACAAATTCGCTATTTGCAGTAAAAAAAGGAAAATTGCAATTTATGAGCCACGGCTGTAAGTGTCTTGTGTTTTGTATGCCATGCTTAGTGATGCATCTGAGAGGAAGTTAAGATGTTTTCTAAGAACAAAGTTAATTATTCAGTAGCAGTTCTTAAAGTGATCAAACAGAAAGGTGTAAGAGACTTTGGGGTTTTTTAATACAAAAGAGCAGTTCTTTGAGGTATTGATCAAAGTAAAAAGAAAAACAAATTAATTAGGGATTGGTTTCAATACTATGCATAGCCTTTTGCTGAGACAGAATGGAATATTTTCCCAAGCAACAGCAGTGCCCACTAAGACAAATTATTTTATTAAAAACAACCTCCTCATTGCTTGTTTTAGTATTCAGTATTTTTAGCTTTGGAAAAATCCCTAAGTGAATTACCAATACTTAATCTTTGGGAAGATAAAAACCAAGCGGTATCTGAGTGGTTCTTTTATTTAAATTAAATAAGCATAGCTATAAGAGTGAGGAAAAAAATAAACTAAGACATAAGCAAAGAAAAGACAGACAAAAGCAGGAAGTAAGGAAAGGCTTTTAGTAAAATTAATATTATGTGTTTACTTTGTGTCCATGTTGAAGAGCACAAGCCATGAAGCAATATCCCATTTTATGAGGCACTGTGCAATCACAAAAGAAAAGGACAGGGTGTGCTCCAAGTAGTGCACTGTTTAAATATAGCACTGCAGACAACAGGCGAGTATTGGGTAATGGAGGAGGACAAGGACAAGGACAAGCAGTCCTGCACACATAAATGCCTGATGTGGCTGTCCAAAGGATGCTCCAGAGAGACTCGTACAAGTGATTTTGGGGAGCTCCCCTTGGCAGTGCTGGCCATGAGCTCACACTCTAAAGGTTTTGCTGGAAGATGTGACAAAAGGATGGTGGATGGTCAACATCTTTCAGGCCAGAAAGGAGATGATAAGAAGCGCTGGTTTTGAGGAAGGGCTTGTGAGAGAAGATAAGGTTTATGAAACAGAAAAGAAGGGAGCAATGGAGAGGTCCTAGAAACACAGCTGTGAGAGCTGGAAATAATTCTCTGCTCCTGGATGATGAATGGAGGGCTCTCCTGATTCAGATATAACTTCCTCAGGTGAATTAATCCATTTTCTTGGGGGGATCAAACAACAAGCTTGACATGAAGTTGAAAGCTTATTGGAAGGAAGCAAATGGCATGAGAACAACCATGGATTTTGCCTTCTTGCCAAAATATTTGGTGTCTTTTATTCAGGATAAAACCTGACATTCCAATTACCATTCCATGTATGAACTTGTTACACACATAAAGATAAAAATAAAACCAAAATATGGGGCTAAGACTGTGCATCTCCATTTTCCATCCAAACAGAAAATGTTTCCAGGATGAGCTGGCCTCTGGACCAGTGTGGGGTGGCCTTCATTTGGGATCCCCCTCATGCCCCACACGGCTCACAGGAACCAGCTCACGTGCAAGGGCAGTAGGTTGTGCTTAGAGGACTGCCAAAATAAGCACCTGGAAACTGAAGGCAGGATTTGGCCTGCAGGCTACCTATTGGGCCTGATTACATATTCAGAGGTTCTATTTGTGGTGTCTTTCCTCATTAGATCCAGAAGCTATTTAGAAAAATTATCTTTACTCTTTTTACATTTATGGAAATGCAGAGGGCGAAAACTTAGGTAATGTGTCTGTGTGCACATGGGAATTGCTGAAAAAGCTGATAAACAGCTCAGTGCTCCCTTGCACCCAGTCCCACCTCTAGAAAATGTCCACAGCTAGTGACCACTTCCAAGAGCAGGAATTGGCAGAGCAGCTCTGCCCTGTCTTGCCTTCAAGTTAGATTTGGATCAATATGGTTATGCCAAAAGAAATTGGTGTCTTTGAAGGCATTCTTTGAAAGGAACATGAAGCAGATGCCTTGTACATAAAAAAGGTCTGACTAAATGAAATCATTCAACTGTTTATGTCTGCTTATCTCCCTTCAGCTGTGATGGAAAGAAGACCTCAACTGGTAACTTTATGTTAAGAGTCTATGAGAAGATCAAAGGAGTAGAGGAAAGGTATAACCTGAGGATAGGTCTTCCTGCTACCTATGCTGACATTAGTCGTGGTTATGTTTGGCTTTGGCTGGTGTAGTAGTCTCCTCTCTCTGTGAGATCTGAGGCAATCTGCTCCTTTCAGTTCAGGTGGGGCAGCCATCCCATGTCCCACCTTATTGGCTCCCTCTGCAACTGCTGAGGTTCGGAAAGGAAGCATCTGCAGGGCATTAGCATTGCCCTGCTCCAACTCACAAGTTAGTCAACACAAGTGATCAATCCCCCTCTGGTTTAACAGAAAAGGAGTTGCTTCATCTTTCCAGTGCTGGTGTGCAGGAAGACACCTGTTGTCTGGTTAAATTGAGCCTTGGGAAGCAGGCAGGCAGGCAGGAAGGAAGGAAGGAAGGAAAAAACAGGATACAAATGTGTTTGCAGCTGCCAGGTGGGCTGACTTTAGCTTACATTAATTTTGAGTTATTTTTAGTTGCATATGCGTTCCTGGGACAAGGGTGTTCCTAGAACAACTTCACTAAGTATACAAAGAAGCCCAAATGGTGAGACGAATCAGAGCCCAGTGTCTTCTGATATATTAGTTCCCTCTCAGCCTCTCCCTCTGTCCTCAACCCTCTAAACTCACAACAAAAGCCATTTCTGAGGCTCCTTTGCCAGTACTGCAATTTTTCCATGGACAAGGTGGCCCTGGTTTATGGCTCTATGTTCATGTTCCTTTACACACTGCTCACATGTCATTAACAACCTGGATTTATCATGCACTGACAAGCAAAGGTTGAGCCAAGAGCTTCCCTTGGCTCCAGCACCCCTCTGGGTTTGATGCCTGCAGTGAGGCTACATTCTGCATTGCTTTTAAGGTTATCGGAAAATCTCACGGCTTTCTTCTCCTGTAATTCTTTTAAATGTTGGCAACATTTCCAAGTTTCAGTCATACAAAAGCCACCCCCCAAGCCAAGGCTGTTGTGAGGAGGTCACATAGCATATGGAGCGGGTAAAGGAAAGTCTAAAGCAATGTATTCAAGAGCTAATTAAAGGGGACGTTGGCCATTAACAAAATTGTTGTCAAAACAGCACTACATTTATTTGTACTTTTATGAAGAATCACCTGTTTAAGTTGTCCTATTATAAATGATTATGTACCCCTGTTTACATAGCAATATTTTTTCTTAAGAAGACAATCTGCCTTTGAGCAAACAGATAAAACTGTTTTCTTTGAGTAATCATAAATCACCCTTCCACCATCCTTCTTTCTCCTATTACAGAGATCCTAACTCTGTCCTCTTTGTTATTAATAGATTTTTGCTGACTACTCCCAGTGCCACAGAAATCATAGAGTTATAAAATGAACTGTAAATTACAAAGTCTCTCCCTCGGCCATAAATGGACAATAATCTATTCATGGTAACATCTGTGTAAAGTGGTTTTCAGGAGATTTTTTTTCAGATTCCTCATAATATTTACACGTTGAGTGCAGACAAGTATTAAACAGACCGTGTTTCAGCAGCGAGAGCAGGCCCTGCTCCAAGCCAGCGCCAGCTGAGTCCCACTGTGGGCAGGCTCGGCGTCGGCCAGGGCAGTGGGAGAGGTGACCCCGAGCTCCACTGAACAGGGATGGTGCTGACAGCCAGGGAGCTCAAACCTTCATACCAACCAATGGAATGACTGGCCAACAGCTCCTTCCTCTCCAGCCTCCCTGGGTGTGGAGTTTGCAGCTGGGATAAGGGAAGCCTGCTGTAGACTCAGCAAATGGTGGGAAAGCTTTGGCACAGGGCAAATGCGCTTTACCAAGGCTAGAGAGGAACTGCAAAAACCAAGGCCTCACACATGGTGAGGTGCTTGGCAGGCCTACAGACCTCTGCCCAAAGCAACCCATGGAATGCACCATGCTTGAAGAGCAATAGCTGTGTTGGGGAACATGACTGGGCCTTGGAGGGATGATGCAAGATGCCTGGTACTGGCCAGAGAGGGACTCCTCAGTGAGCAGGGCTGCTGGTGTGCTCCTTGGGGATTGGAGCCCAGCACCTTTGTGCTGCTGGAAGCCAACAGCCACAGAGAAGAATAAATCCTGTTTCCCTGCTAAGCAGACTGCCTGCTGCCTGTGCAAGGGCTTTCACAGTTTCAGTGCAGAGAGGCAGGCAGGGCACAGAGCAAGATCTAGGATGTCCCTTAATTTCTTCTTTTCTGAGGACCACATTTCTATTCAAGCATGTATGTTTGCTGCCCCAAAAGCACTATGAGCTCAGCAAACCGTAGACTCATAGAAGCGTTAAGTTGGAAAAGACCTCTAAGGTCATTGAGTCCAACTGTTGACCCAGCACTGCTAAGTCCACCACTAAATCATGTCTGTAAATCATGTCTTTTAAATAGCTCCAGCAATGGTGAGTCAACTGCTTTTCTGGGCAGCCAGAGCTTTACAACCCTTTTGGTGAAGAAACTTTTCAAATCTAAAGCTCTCCTGGCACAACTTGAGGTAATATCCTCTCATCTTGTCCCTTGTTACTTGGGAGAAGAAACCAACATCTACCTTGCTACAACCTCCTTTCTGGTAGTTGTAGAGCCCCTGAGCCTCCTTTTCTCCAGGCCGAACACCCCCAGCTCCCTGAGCCGCTTCTCATAAGACTTGTGCTTTAGAACAAATGAACCAGTCCTTGCTGGTAAGAGTTTCTCAGAGGGAGACACCAAGCCCCACCAACCAAGTGCTCCCTTAGGCAGCTTCATCTCCTCCAAACATTGTTAACTGCGTATTCCAGTCACCTTCCAGCATCCACTGGACTCGGTGTGAAAGCTGTGAGGGACTCCTGTGCCTCTCTCACAGTGGCTGCTGATGTTTGATCATCCCAAATAATTATGCTTCCTTAAAAAAGATCAACCCAGCTAAAACAAATGTCTTGTGTTTCCCGGTCTTCCAACTTTACTCCAGACTCAGGCCATAAAGCCATTCACCTTCTCTCTTTATGCCCCAGCAACTCCTCTGTGGACCACCTTTGGCTACCAGCAGAGAGGGCAGATAACCCCTCAACACCACCCTGCAGTGCCTGCTTGTGAAAGGTGCAGGAATTTAATTAACAACCACAACCTGCACTGGGCAGCCGATGGGTGTGAACCTGCCATGTCCCTCCAGAGAGGAGAACAGCCCAGGTAGGTGGCACACACCAGTCCTGGCTGGTGACACTTTGTGCCTTGTACGAAGTGTGGCAGACAAAGGACTCATCAGACCAGCCCTTAAGGAGTCACCAGAGAGAGGTGGAGTCAAATTCCTGTTGGCAGGAGTGAAATGCAGCTCCTTGGAGTGTGGTCTGTGCTCTCCCATGGGGAACAGTGAGGCTGCAGCTCCAGCAGTAGCAGCAGCAGAAAAAAATTTCCACTTTGTTCCTTGGGCATTCCGTATGAAGACCTGAAATTAGATGTTTTTCTTCCCATCAGATGCAGAGAATTTTGTTTCTGATCTTATTCAGTCACCACCAAAAAGAAAAAAATAAAATTAAAAAAGGAAATGGGAAAATATTAGCTTTGTTTGGGACCATGTTGCTTGGGATTTTTAGGGATTTTTTTTAAATTTTGGCCACTGACCCACAAATCAATTTTTCCTATAGGTTCTATATGCTCCTGAGGGCTATGCATCAGCACCCACACATCACTTGGATAATGAGATCAACTGCTTAATTTAATCAAATTGACAGAAACATGTTCAGACATAATGGGAAGAGGCTCTGAATGAGGATGCATTACCAAACCTCTTTCCTGCTTCGTTCTCACTGCAATCCACTGCTCCAGTTGTAATTCTGTAGCTCATGTCCCCACACCCGCCTTGAGCGTCCTCTCAGCTCCTCACTAACCATTTTTTCCTGGGTTTCTTTCCTTCTCCCTGGGAGTCTAGGAGGCTTTAGCAGCCTGCCCAGCTCCACCTCCTTTTCTGCTTGCTGCTTTCTCTCCCTCCTCCCCCTCATCTCCAGGCTTCTCAAAAGCTCAAGGCTTCTGCTTCCAGTATTTTAATTTCCTTTTCCTCCTCTTACCAGCTTCTCTCTCCATTGGGCATTAAAGCAGCCCCTCCACCTCTTTCTTTAGAGCAAGAGTTGCTTTTTCATTTTTCCCTACTTCTTCTTCACCTTCAATAGCCAAGTGTATCCTTTTCTCAGCGAGATTTTCTTCCTGTTTTTTTTCATTTGTCTTCTTATCTTTGGCAGAGGTGCTATGCTGCTTCCCTTTTATATCTGCCTATTTACATTCTTTTCTCCAGTTAAAATGATTATATTTGCATCAACAACTGTGAGTGAGCAAGCAGTCAGACTCACATATTTTCCTTGTTATCTTCTCCTGCAAGGTCCATCGATATCTCAAAAATTAATTAATACTTTTTCTCCTTCCCCTATTCTTCATGTCTGTTAAAAGTACTCTAAAATCTTTGTCATTGCCACTTTTAACCAAGATTTTATTTCTGGCTCCTCCACCGCCTTCTCTGTGCTCAAACAAAGGCCATTCCATGATTGCAGTAATACTTCTGTAAATTCCTGGTAATTATCCTGTTTACTCATCCTTGCTGCTCAGGCACTGTTTCCTTCTTCTTCAGAATAATTGTACATCTTCCTCCCCAACTGCTCATCTCCTATCTTTGACCACAGCTCTCCCCACCCAAAATCCTGCCCTGGATTTGCCTTTCATGTCATGATCATAGCTGCTGTCCTCATCTGCAGAGCAGTCCCCATTGCTCTCTGTGCTGCAGCTGCCTGCCAAAGCGCTCAGTCCTGGCACAGAGCTGTGCTCAGGGGTCCAAGGATCCCTTTTTGGTACTACAATGCATTTGTAGACAGTCTAGCATAAACACAGGGAAAACTGTGTTTATATTTTCAGAGAGGGATGTATAGTTAAATCTCTCTTTTATCATACCACCTTCTCTTCCATATGTAAATTCAGATAAATGCAGTTTATGGGTTCTTAATTAACACTGAGGTTGAATTTTTGTAGTTTTTGCTTTAGGAATTCAGCTGGAAGATAAATCTTCAGATATCAAAAAGGGAGTGTTAGTTTATATCTCACATCCTTTTATAAACATGGGTTTCACACTGCTTCCTCCAGCTCTCCCAAAGCAGGATACAATACAGAGGCTCTGTAACACCAGCAGCCTTAAAGGAGAGTGTGGCTGTTTTTAACCTTGGGTACCAGAGTTAGACATGCTGCACAGGAGGCAGGGCATGGACAGCAGTACCTGCACTGCTTCAGGGAGGGCTCCTTCCCAATCTATGGAGGTGCTCTGGCCTTGTCCTGCATCCTTGGGGACCACAGGTTGAGGTGCAAAGGAGGAACTGGTTTTGTAGAGCCACAGCACCTGGACCCTTCAGGGAGAGTGAGTTGGCACAATCCACAGCTCAGGCTCCCCAAGGGCACTGGGAAAAGCTGGGGACAAAACCTCCTTAGCTGCCATGCAGTCTCATGAAAAGAAGACAGGAGAAACTGGCAATTATACATATATAAATTAATTTCTAATCGGGAAATACCAAAGCACAGAGAATTTTTTATCTTCCACTGGTAGCAGATGCACCCAGATACGACAATACTTCAAGAAGCTAGCTGCCACCTCTGAGAACCTTGGAAATACTAGTAGTAATTAAAAATATATTTTAACTGTGTCTGAAATTTATAGCTGAATAGCTTTTGAAATGTGGAATGAACAACAATAAGTGCAGGTTTCCCTGCAGGGAAAAGGTCTCTTCATCGAGGGATGATGAGCACATTTGATGTTTCAGATTCCTTCTTTAAAAATGCCCAGTTGGGAAATATGCCCAGATTGCTTTGTAAAACCAAAATAGTTCATCCACTTCAGGTAGAATTAATCTAAACACATACTTGAGTATGAGAATAAAATCTAATTTGGAACAAATATATCTCTCTAACCTTTACAGTAATTATAAAGAATGGAAATAGATGGTAATTAATCTTAATAGTTTAGCCTGCAAAACAGAATCATTACATATCAGAATTTTAAAATATGTATTTTGAAAGCTTATGCATACGCTTACAAAAGTACCCACTATTCTCGAGACATTGACTATCCCCTCCTCCCCTAGAGCTCCCTGAATACTCCGTGTGCCTCGCACCCACTTAACCAGGGTGCCAGTGCGTTTATCATGACTGGAACAGTGTATCAGTGCTCCTCCAGGGACCTCTTACAAGACTGAGGTCTTGATAACTCCCATAATTCTCAATTTCCCAACCTCTCTTTATGCTATTTTACTACCACTTCAGCATAGAAAATGAAGCCTGCTGACATCCTGTGTGAAGGAAACACACTGCTGATCAGCACATCAGGAAAGACAAGAGCTACACAGGTGCTTAAGGCAGCCTCTTGGGGTTTAAGTTATGCTGTATTGCTGGAAATAAATTTAAAAAAACCAGAACAAAACAAACAAACAAAAAAAACCCCCACCAAACAAACAAAAAAACCCCCAACAAAACATGCAAATCTAATCTCAAGTAAAATGCAAACCAGTCTTAGATTTTGTGCATTTAAATTAGGAGGAGACATCTCACTCCCCTGCAATGGATCTTGCATTTGAAAGTATTGCTGGAACACCTGCCTTGTGACACAGTAAGCACCAGAGCCCACAGAACATTGCTGACACCCAACAGCAAACGTACACACTGGAGCTGTAAAGCCAAAAGCCACAGCCCTAATGAGCCAGAGGAAGTGAGCACAAAGAAGAAAGGCATCACCAGCATCCCAGACCCCTGCAATGCCGAACAATGCTGTCTTTGTTATGAGTTGCTGTTTCATCCCTCCTTCCACTGAATTCAGAGGGATTTTCAGTAGGACAAGAACTGAAATCATCTTCCCTCTTGCCCAGAGACCACTGCTGTGCTGAGGTTGAGATAACAATTAGAACTTGAAGACAATGAAATCTTGTCTCTAGAAGCAGACAATTTGCTTATGCAGTAGAAGCACAATACACCAGGTTAAAAAAAAAAAAAAACCCACACCAAAAAACCACCCAGATCCTGAAAATCTTGTACTTAATTTAAAATGTATAAAAACTAGAATTGTCTTCTATTTTAAGAGGTTGAAATTCACATGCTCCATAGTTCTAAGGGTTAGGCATGTACTTTCCCCCCTCCCTCTTTTAATGAAAATTGAGTCTCAAATAATGATAGAGCTCTTGGTGCTACAATGTGAAAAAAATATTTTGATGTGCAAGGTGGTATTATCAGAAGTAGCAATGGATGACAATGACAATCATCCACACAGACCTGCTCACTGAAGTTGCTATGTGGCTCACAGAAAATACTGAACATCATGATTCCTTGGATAACCAGAGTACCTTGTGAGACTTCAAGGAAAGTCTTCCCTCTCTCACCAGTCCCTAGCCACAATTTGGAGTTTGTCAGTATATCACAATTTGAGTTTTGAGTTTCTGTGCTGAACTAATAATAAAAAAATAACCCTCTATTTCTGCTAAAATGAGTAAGAATTTCTCCTGGAATGAAATGCAGGCCCTATTTCCAAGAATTGCACTCTTTTCCAGAAAGAGAAAAAACTGATAGGGACTTGCTTCAAGGAGTGTTATCCTTTGCACATCCAATGAAAGGATAAAATACTGAAAATACTTCATATTAGAGCTGAATTTGTGTGAGGTATTTGTTGCCAAGAATACTCAGACTGAGTGCATCCCTTCTATTGTTCTTGGCACAAAGGGCACTTCCATTCTATTGCTATTGTTATTTGAGCAGTCTGAAACAAGACATAAAGTAATACCAAGTCTATCTCTATGTTAATTCTCCCCAGTAATGCTGTTGCCATAGCAAGGTTATCCATGGATTTCAGTGGGCACACACAAATTGAAACCTATTGGCTTCTGAATTCAGTTCAGCATGTTTACAAGTCCTGTGTCTGCCTTCTGGATTCCTTGAAAACTTCAGGAATTTCACACTCTCATTTTTCTGTATAATCAATGTTTTTCTGATTCTATAAGAAAATAAGATATTCATTCACTACTTACTTTCTAATAGAGATAAAAGAGTGAAAATTACCATGCCTAACATCTTGACAACTGTGTAAAAAATCCAAAACCTGATTTTTTTACCCATTTGTAGCATAAATTTCTTAAAAGAGTATGTTATTTTTAGAGACTAGGTATACCATGACTCATAATTAAGGTATTTGATTAAGGAGGTGCTACAGTCACCACAAATCAAATGTCTTTATACACACACACACATATATCTCTATAGCTATTCATCACCAACTATTTGAGTCAAAACATTTCACACATTACAAGGATTCTACAATAAGTTTTGTTTGTGTGCTGGTATGTGAAGTATATACTGAAGATATTTAGGCTTTCATTATGTGAAAAATTGCTACCTTTTCAACTTCAAAAATTTTTAGAGAGGGTTTTTATCCAACTTGTAGTGCTTTAATAATTAAAAGCTGAAGATAGCAGAATACCAAATGGAAGAATATACATGGTTAGATTTTAAATGATTGTATACTTAAAAAATAAAATATTGACAAGCTCCTAAAATACTTTTAGGCAATGTGGACTATTAGTGTTTCAACTATAGTAGACTGTGAAAATCTTCACAAAAAAATTTACTAAAAGGTGTTGGGGTTTGTACTCTCTAGTTCATAAAACAAGAAATTCATTCTTGTTCAACTTTGTGTTCAAGCCTCCCACTGGACAATGATTCATTTTCTCTAAGTTAAAAAAACAGAAGAATTCTCTCATGAACAAAACCAAACATAAATTGTGAAGATAAATCCTATTTCTTTGCAACTTAAGTCTGCAGAGAAAGAACACTATCAATTAGAGGTGAGTGGGAGAGCAACAGCTGGCCCCTCTTCTCCAAGATTTATGGAGGATATAAACATGGACATGCCATAAATTAAACAAGGTGAGTTTTCACTCCCAGTTTGTCATTTTTTCTTTTAGATTGGAGACCCTTTTCTCATCTTGCTAAGGGATTCCTGAAATGCAGATCACACAACTGTCTGAGTGCCAAATACAATACTGTCTCATAGGATTATCATCACTGGAGTCTGCCTTTCACCACCCTGAGCACTGGCACATACTGTACTGTTGTGGTTGTTTTCCCATGGATTTTTCCCTTGTTCCAAGTTATTGCATCTAAAACCATACTCTTGAAGGGCAAATTTGGCTTTGTCATATCTAGTAGAGACTTCCCAGTAAGGCATACATAGGCGAGGGCCAGCAACCAAGGACACCTTATCTTTGGTGCTGAGGAATTTGGCCTTGAATGGAGGGAGATGATGTGCAGCAGCAGCAGCAGGTATCAGACTGCAGAAATGGACAAGGACTGGGAATCAAAACAGAAAAGAATTGCGTTCTTTGACACCACCATTGCATAAATCCGTCATGTCTGTATTTTGTTTAAACTGTCTGAGAAGTGTAGTCAAGTGTTTGGGTGACAAATTATGAGGAAGCACTGCTGTAGCCATGACCCTTCCTCACCCCCTCCTTGCCTCACCCCCCAAACCTTAGAGCTTGTGCAGTGACCACAGTGGCTTCCCCATGTTTAGCCCAGAGATACAATGAGCACTCAATCAGGTGAACATCTCAAGCCTCCTCCCTGAGCCACTGCCACCCCTGGGTGTCACACTGTCCCTTGTATGCAGACGAAAGGCAATGCATCTCACTGAGAGCCCCTAAATTCATTGCAAGTGCGGAAAAGTAAAAGGCACATACAGCACAGTATAAACATGTAAGAAACTGGGGAACTACAGAGTGACAACTAAGGAGGATGCAAGAGCAATGAATCATTCAGTGATACATCTTCTGAAGAACAGTCTTTAGGAGTGTGGCAACACCCAGAAAACCTCCTGAACAAATACCAGTGTTGCCCTGGCTGGAAGGAGTCTGGCAACTGAAGACCTCAAGAGACACAGGGACACAAGTGTCAAACCTTGTGGAAACGGACCCACAGGCTACATTTGTTTTTCTCCTTCTGAACCTTTGGAAAGATGGCTCACCAAAACTGCAGTTGCACAGAATGAAATTGAAAACGCCAAAATTTGTGTATGGTACTGGACAGGATTTTAGGAAAAAAGGAATAGGATATGGGATGTGCAGTCTGCATCGCATTATGCATCCTACCACCATTGTCCAGACAGGGGCAGACTAGAGGAAAATATCCCAACAGCTGTTACTAAAACCCCAGACAATGTAACAGCCTGGAAAAAAGTCAGGGATAGGAGGAAAGCTGTTTTTCTGGGAATGCTTTGTCACCCCAGTATAAACATGTTGGTTTCGGCTAATAAGCAAGGGAATAGATTTAAGGTGAAACCAAAAGGGACTGGAACTGGCAGTTTAAACCAGGAGGGGCTTTGGAGTGGCCACCATCACATCACTATCTGTAGAGCAGACAGGGGTGCTGAGTGACAACCCAACAGTCCAACCTTAATGCAAGTTCTGAGGGTTTGCTCTGCACTAGGCAAGCAGAGCAATGGCTGAATTGGAGCCTTCAGCTAAGAAGACAGGATCCCAAGTGAGAGATACCAAATCACTAAAATGTCCCTTGTTGTTAAGGGTTTGGGATTTACAGTCGTGTTTACTGAATAATTTTGCTTCCAATCTTGAAGCTGGATGCCATCACTTCAGCTGACACAAGAAGTGAGGTCAGTAAAGATTCAAAACATTTAAGCCTGCTCTGTTAAGAAGCAGTTTGTCCTGTAAAGCTGTGCATCCATGCCATGAGGTGCATCATGTTTGCTTGCCATGACTAGGGTGGAAGCACATTTGATCAAGTTCAGAGGGGAAAACCCTTCAAGCATTCTGCACTTCTGGATATGGGCAGACAGCAGAGGCACAAGACAATGGAGAAAGAGCCAGGCAAACCTCTGAGCACCTCACCAGGCTGCCTCTGAGCCTTCACAGGATTTTTGTAGCAATGTTTTGCACCTTCTGCACAAGACTGAGATGAGCAAAAGTTCATATCCAGTGATCAAAACTTTTATGTACGAGTGCAAAATTTTGGCAACTAAACTGAATATATCCACAGCTCCCAGTAGCTAACTTTGTAGGTTGAAATGGGAATTATGTCACTGCTACATTTTTAAGTCCTGCTTTAGTTAAGATTCTCCAGTAACGCTCAGAGTAGTGCCTCTGACAAAGTGCCCCTGTCTGACAAAGGCAGAAAAACAACCAAAAAAATGACAGAGTGGAAAAGCAAAAATTGTTGCTCTTTATTTCTGATAGTTGTATCCACAGACCATCTAGGTATATTCAAAGGTATTGGGTTTATCATGGAATTGTACTCCTTTGGTTATTTTTTCTGGTGCTCAGTGCTTTTCTCTTGAGAACATCTCTCTAGAATCTGTCCCTAGAAAACAGCGAGCTATTTTTATCTCTGAGCTAGACAAAATGATTCTGCTGGGGAAAAATGAGGATGGCTAAGAGGCCACTTAACAGAAGGTAGGAGAGATGGGGCTCACATTGCACATTTGGACAGGCTGTGAGCTCTGCTGTGCTTACAGATACCAGCATGGGGAAATTTGGTTTATGGCAGGTGTCTTGAAAACCCTCTGCACCTGAGGTGCTGAGGGGATAATTCACTGGCCGTGCTGTGGTCTGCAAAAGCAGCAAAGGGGAAACTGACTTGTGCAGGAATGTAAAGGACACTGGGGCTTCACAAGCAAACAAGAAATGCTATTTTATCCCTTCCCATTCTTTGAAAGCACAGAAATTAGACTAGCAGAAAATGGTTGCCACTAGTAACAAGGTGTTTTAACATGCTGGTGGTTTCAATAGTAGTGAGAGCCGTTGAGCACGGTTTTATGGGGACATATATTCTGTCTGGAATACAGCCATAGCCCTAGCATCAGCTCTGTGGGATTTGGAAAGACAAAAGGAAAGCCCATGCCTTTACTCACTTTGTGAGACAATTTACATTTATCACCTCCTCCCCCACTGTGAGCTTCAGCTCATCAGGAATGGGGATTATGAAGGAGGGAAGGAAGAGGAGATTGAAACAGCAAGGGATGGATGGTGAAGGAATGGTGCTGTGGTCAATCACAGATGTACAGCACCAGAGCTGGTCACCAGCACACACTTGGGGCTGGAAGCTGGTCAGCTAATGTTGTTCCCTTGATTCCAGCTGGGTTGGAGAACAGGACCAAAGACATGCCCCTTGATATGTCCTTGCATGGCTTTTCAGTGAAGGCCAGAGGCCCCAAAGGAGTGCCAGAAGAAATGTGTCCCTCCAAACTGTTCAGGTGCTAAACAAGCAGAGTGCTTTGCTGCCACCAAAGATTGATTTGAGCTGTCTGCATTGGAGACACTTGAGCCATGACAACCCCAGGAATCTGTCTGGATCTTCAAGAGCAAGGCCATAACCTTCCCAGTTTCATGAGGCACCATTCAATAGCTGTCAGCCTCCTGGTACTGCCACAGGGTTATGTTGCTTCTGTGTACTCTGACAGCTCTCTTGAAGCACAGCTAATGGGTTGCATCAGTTTCTCAGTTGCAAACCCACTGGTCTTCTGTGATGCTGATGTCCTCAGAACAGAACAGTAGGAAAGGGAAAAAAATAGAGGAGAACAGCAAAGGCGGAGGAAAGCAGAAGTCAGGGTTTGCAAGAAAGAAGATGAAATAGGTAACTAAGAAGGAACAAAATAGTCACAAAAAACTGAGGTCTGGCAGTTGCAAGGAAATCTGAAAATGCAGCAGGTCCTTTGTACTGCAGGAGACACATTTGGGATGTTGCAGTACTAGTAACCACATGCTGAAGTAGGTCACTACACAAACAGCAGTCACTGCCTTTGCGCCAAACTGTGCTATTTGCACTGGCACAAGGAGCAGGCACCAGTGAGTAAGAGGGTGCAACACACTGTCAAACTTATCACACCCACAGATGCTGTCCTCATCTTCAAGATCAGCCAGCCCTTTCTCTGGCTATGCCTGCACTGTTCATCAGGTCTGGGTCTGAGTTTGTGCTCAAGCCCAGCATCCTCTACTACCAATGCTGGTTTGTGAATGCTGAACTCCAGACCTGCCTGGAGTTGTGAAAGCTTAAATATTTGCATTATGCTATCACATGCTTCCAAATTTTCCTTTACATATCCTAGACAGACTGATATCAGCTGGACTGAATTAAAGTGGTCCACCATGAGACGTCCTGAAACTTGGATCTTCCTAAGCACAGCCCGGACAATTTATGTCTGAACTGCAGCTACCAAGATGAAAAGAAAATGAATGGCTAATATGGTTGAAACTCTTTAACGTGTCCTCAAATTCATGTTCCAGCTAGCCTCAAAATAATCATTGGTGTGTGTGATGGAATTTCTGTGCACAAGAAGCTGAGAGCCAGAAATGGGATGTGCTCTGGGCTTTGCAAACCCAAACACTTTACGATGAATTTTCATAAGCATTCCCAACTTTCACAGCAGTAGTAGAAGACTGCTTTGTTATCAAAGGTCATCTGCACCTCCCCACAGGTTCTAACACCTGGGGAATCCTGATCTGTCTTCATTTCAATGGTTCAAAACTGTGCATAGAGAAAGGCAAATTGTGTCTCCTTACATGGTTCCTGTCTCTTCCTACATTGTTCCTGTGTCCTCTCCCTTTCCTATAGCCTTGCTTCGCATCAAAAAAACCCCCCAAAACCAACCAAATCACCTACCCATTCTCAAACCCTATAACCATGCCAATGAATCCTCTAATATAGATGTTTTTATACATGCAGCAACTCCCTTCTGCTCATGTAATTCTATTCTGGGGAGCTGTCTAGCTTTCATCTTCATGGGCAGGGCTTGCCAGTTGCAATTCTAACAGGAACCTCCTTTTAAGTGGAAACAAGCTCCGATGTTGGGCTCCCATAGCAGCAAAAAGCTGCTTCCCTGCATGACTCTCTCATCTCCTGGGGTGCCTGCTGCCCAGACAGATTCCAGACAGCTGTCTCCAGCCTGCTGCTCCTGTTCACAGGCAGGGTCTGGCTCCTTCCCAAGCCTTGTCTTCTCTGACCCACGACTGCCAACTCTGGGATTTTATTGCCAGGATCATGGTATTTGTCGTTTTTCTTACTGTCCCCATTCCTAGACTGAGAAAACTTATTTGTCATTCAAAATTAAAATGAGATTCTGTTCTTCCTGAAGGCAAAGAAAATCTTGAAAAGCATGATATTTTCTGACTTGTAAAAGTTGCAGGTGTATATATATATATATATATATATATATATATATATATATATGTATATAAATATATATAATTTTTAAATATTTTGAATTTTTGTAAGCCTATCTTGTGATGGCAAAAAGTAAGCAAAATTATTTACATGTTAATCAGCAACACTGCTGACATGAAATATTATTTCCTTGTCTGGCACTCCAGATATTCTGTAGCATTCTGTGATGGTATTTTACACTCTGTGCCCAAGAAAAAGTCCTACACAATGCAGGAGAGCAACAGCCTTTCAGACCTGGGTTTCAGGCCACCTTCTCTCAGGGAAGGAGTGCCTTGGGAGAGGGGCAATGCTTAGCATCAGCAGGGAGGACACAGCAATCCTAATATCCTATCAGGTGTGCCAGAGTTGTGCCCAACACACGGACCCTCCTGCCCAAGCAGTGCCGAGCTGACCTGTTCACATGTTTCACGATCCCCTTAGGTAGGTACTTTCACAGCCCTGCACTGGACACTACTAGCAAGAAAACCAAAAATAATTAAAAATTAATTATTTCCAGTGCTCGTTGATATATTGCTCTGCATTTAAAAAAACCAAGTTACTCAAATAATGAACAAAAAAGCCTAAGTCTCTTTCACCTCCATTATCTTTTTTACCTTTACCAAAAATGGAAGCTTTCAAACATTTAGTTTAATGGAAGACTGTTCGCAAAAATAAAAGACGTTTTCATTAAAATGTCAACAAAATAAATCATGCAAAAACAACAGGCTGCCTTGTGCTTTTCTTTTAGATGGGACATTTTTCATTAAGACAAACTTCTTCAAGATCATTTGAGGCAGCTCTCCAAATTCCATGAGGTCTTATTTCATTCAAATATTTTCAAGTAGTCCATGATCCCAGAAATTATGATTTTTTTAATAGGAAAGGGATTTTCACATACAGTGGAAATATGGAAGAGGAAGCTGGACGTGAGTAAACAGACAATTATATAAGTGTTAAGCCAAATCAGAAGGAATATTAAGACACCTGTTGTGATAGAAAGGTTTCCATTTGATACTGGACAATGAGGTGAAATTTATGTGCAGATGGAAGTAATTCATGCACATTTGTTACACATAAGATCATTATTTATTGCTAATAAATGAGCACATTTGATGTATCTAGTCAGTATTCAAATACTTAATATGTTTTAAGAGCATCTGGGGTATATTCTCTGCACTCTGCACTCAGGAATTCTGTCAAATTACATGGAGCTGCAGTGAAAGCCAGATCATAAAACAAAGGCAGTAGTAAAGTAGATGAAACAATCTAAGAAAATAAAAATTGACAAAAATTTCCTCCACTTTCTCCTCTACCTCTTTCCACTTGTCTAAAAATAAGTATTGAGATGCTTCTGTTCAGCATCATTAATTTTATCATACAAGATGAGAAGACAAAAAGCTCCAAATGACATTATGGTCACAATATAGAGATCTTACAATATCAAAGATCAGCACTTTCTTTATTTCATTGTGGACTTTATAGAGTTTTAGAATTGCTTGGGTTGGAATGGACCTTAAAGGTCATCTAGTTCCAATCCCCCTGCCATGGACAGGGACACCTTTCACTAGACCAGGTTGTTCAAAGCCCCATCCAACCTGTCATTGACCACAGCTCTCTGGCTGCATCTATCTGGCCAATTCCTTATTCACCAAATAGTCCAACCCTCCAAATTCACATCTCTCCAATTAAGAGACAAGCATCCCATGCGGGACTGTGTCAAAAGCATTACAGAATTCTAGGCAGATGGCATTGGTTGCTCTTCCCTTGACCATTGCAGTCACTTCACCTTAGCAGCCACCAGACTGATCAGGCATGATTTGTCCTTAGTGATGTCTCAGATCACCTCTCTGTCTTGCATAGAGCTTAACATTGCTTCCATGAGGACCTGCTCCATGTTCTTTCCAGGCACAGAGGAAGGGCTCACCAGTCTGCCGTTCCCTGGGTATTCCTTTCTCCCCCTTTTAAAAATAGGAGTGATGTTTCCTTCTTGTCTCCAAGAACTTGGCCTGACTGCCATGACTTTTCAAATATAACAGGGAGTGGCTTAGCAATGACAGCAGCCAGTTCCCTCAGGACCCTGGGATACATATCAATACAGGAAAATTTGCCCCAGTATAATTTCTAATTAATTCTCTCCCTATTCCTTCTTTTTTTTATGAGTAGTTACGATGTCTTTAAAGGACTACTTTTCAAAACATCTTTTATCTGTGCTTGCTTGTGGAGGATGTTGTTTGACAAGGTTAACCTCTGCAACTCCCTTCCAACCTCAGTTATTTTGTGTTCCACAGGCACAACTTCCTGAGCAACTGATATATCTTTGGGGGGGGAAATAGTGTGGGCGGCTTTTAAAAGATTTAAACTTTAAGTTTCTTGAAAGATCTAGGAATGAAAAGAAAAGCTGGCTATTCCTTAGTATAGCTGAAGCTACAAAGTACTGAGAATTTCTATGAAAAACCACACCTGACATTTACAACTGCATCAGCACTGCATCTGAATCAGCACTGCACTCTTCCTGTACATTCACAGAACAAGGTGCTCTGTTTTTTTCCTGGGAAAAGTACTTAACGGGAAGGCATTTTGTGACTGAGCTGTGTGACCCTTCGTGCTGAAGGCCACTCAACAGCAGCAGGAACTGCACTTCAGTATTTCTCCTAAGGAAAAACTTGGTTTAAGATTTTCTGCCTCAGGTTACTTCCTCTGTCAAACTGTCACTGTGAAAGGAAAAGAAAAATCAGATGGCCATTCTTCTCAAAGAGCTGAATTCCCCTCTCAACCTCCCAACACCGCAACTACTAAGTGGGGATTATACCACAACTTTTTAGTATTAGTGGATTTACCATCAGGCAGAAGTCTACAGAAACCTTACTGGAAAGGGGTTTCTGGATGGGATAACCATGAGGAAGTACACAAGGTAGATTCCAGGAGGGATTTCTGTGGCCTTGAAAGAGTTTTGTTGACCCTGCATAGCATGGAAATGTGGGGCGTTTGTAGAATATATGTGGGAAATTTTTAGAATATATGTTCCAATGGCACTGGACAAATAAAACCTACAACAGAAGCCTCTTTAGAACTGCTCTGGGGTCTGAGTGCATGTGTGCATAAGTACATGCATACACTATTATTAATTACAAGCTTCCATAATTATATATACCATCTGTAAAATTTAGCCTTTGCTATACATAATTATAGTTGCATACTTAGGAAATCACTGCTATTTGGAACCTTATGCTGGAGCTTGGGAAGAACAAAGGGTAAGCATAGGATAGAGGACCATGCCCTAACCCCACACTTTCTGCTGTATTTCAAGAAAACTTGCATCGTTGGTCACAAACTGTGGCACTAATTTCCTTTAGCTAAGTAGACACATACCCTTGAAGGGGGGAAATGTGCTGTGTCAGCTTCCTACATAATGTGACACGCACAGTTATGTGGTAGTGCGTTAGTTAATTTAAGTTCTTCGACTGTTCAATGTTTCCCCATCTGTTTGGTACTCCCCAAGTCTCCTCCTCTCTCCTTTGCTACCCTCCAAGCCCTGCCCATTCCCCTGCCAGTCATACCTATGTCCCAGCCTCCTGTTCTAGACCTTTCCTTAAGCAACGCCTACCTAGCTGTCAGTCCTCCCTGAGCCTTTCCCCTCTCTCTAGAAAGTTCTGTAGTGTTTGATAAGTCATTGGTTGTATGGTTATGTACCCTCCTTCCCTATACCCTGATTGGATTGATCACCCGTCTGTTTACAACTGAGTCCTCACATGGTTTCCCCTGATTGGTTTATACCTGGTATCCACCCCCCGTTAAAACCCCTTGTCTTCCCTTTGTTCTCTGATTGTTGTCCCTGCTCCCCGATCTTGGATACAGCATACAGGAGTCCCTCCTTCCTTCTTCGCCGCTGCTCCTCAGCACAATATACCACCTGACCCTTCAGCAGAACACAGCCTAAGCCCTTTGCTCAGCACTGCCTCCTTAACCAGGGAGGGTTAGGGGCAGTTGCTCATTTTGGCACAGCTCTCGTAGCCACTGGGCTAGCTGGAGAGGCTTGGACAAAGGCTGTGGGTCATGTTACAGTTATTTCAGAAGTATATGTTCAATGACTTTAACAGTTCTGAAGTGGATGGTTGTTATTTCAACAGTTCAACTGGAAAGGAAAAAAAATAATAATGTATCTTCATTTTAGAATTTTTAGGAATTAATGGGAAAATGGAAAGAAACTTCTTTCTCAAAAATACTTTGAAGAGGCATCTTGGATCACACAGACTCAAACACAAGAAACTGTCACATTGGACTCTTTCAGTCTGGTTTCTAACCTCTCCTCCAGGAACTGCCATCCATTTGGAAACAGCATCTGATAATTTTGAGTAACATCCACTTTTGCCAAAATGTGGGGTTAAGGTAACACTTATTATGTGTACATATCAATGTGTCCTCTCCATCTTCAGAGATCATCCTATAGGAAGGTGGTTTGGCATGGGCAACATGAGGTAATGAACAGGCTGCTTAGTTGCACAAGCAAAGTAACAGGTAATTAGAGATGGCTGATGGCACAGCAAAGGCAAAGGAAAGACTCTCTGAGGAGGTGGAAGGCAGCAGCCAGCTACATGCAAGCCACATACAAAAACAAAATGAAAAACCCAACCAAACAAACAAGAACCCATTGAAACAACAACAAAAAAATCCCACCTGTCTTGCAGAGGAAGAAGTTCACCTTCTGTCTATTCTAGAGTGATCAGTTTTGTCTCTCTCCTCAAAATCAACCAGGGAAGGGAGGATGGGAGCAGGGGCAGGTGCAGGATGTCTGCATCCTTGAAGCAGCAATGGGGAGAGAAATCCAGAATAATGAGAGCAGTTCAAGAGACTGGGCTTTCCTTTGACACTATCGTCTCTTAACTTCAACACTATCAATGCTAATCATCTATAGTTTCAAACAAGGAGGCTGAAAGAAAACCAAAATGGCAGCTTTTTTAAAGCCCAGCAGAAAGTACAGGGAACCACAGACTTTTCTGTTTGGCTGCACACTTGGTTGAGTAAAAATGCATGAATGAAGGCTCACTTCTTCCATCTCCTATGATGTTGAGTACCACTTAGAAGTTTCATGAGGAGTTTTACAGTAAATAAATGGATAAATAAGACTTTATACTTGGAATCAACCCTGGAGAACATTTTCAGGTCTCTTTACATTAAAAAATGGTGGCAAGATTTTTTTTGTAATTTTATAAAGATATTTAAGTATTAACTCTGAGGAGATATATATATGCTTTATTTTTACAGTATGGAAAAATGGCTTTGTCTTGATTAGGGATAAGACATGTTCCAAAATTTTCCTACATAGTCCTACCACCACATATACTGGATACCTCATTATAGTTCAGGAATAAACAATCAGGAGCACTCCAACATTTGGAGTCACCACCTGAGCAGATTCCCCACCACAGAATACTGTGGGATGGGTTTGCCTCAGTCTTTTTGGTTAAGGGAGTTATGCTCACCTGAATTAAATAGTGGATGAAGAAGGAAGCTGTTTCCTAAAAACTGTGATATTCAGGAATCTTTTTTCACTTAGGGAGTATTTATTGTACAGAGTTAAATAGTTCAAACTCTTATAACATGGTCCTCCATAAGAAAGAACTTCAAAGTTCACCCTTAAAAGTGTGACAGAGGGGGCACTGAAATTTGTGTCTTTGAAATCTAGGATTTCTAGGATCTAGAAATCTTCTTTCTTGATATGAATTGCCCCATTTCCATGAGGTATTTCCATTCACTCTTGTCAATCTAGTCCTTTGCTTCCAGATTTCCTGTGTTTATAGACACAAGCAAAACCTGAGCACTTCAAATAAAACAAAACCTTCTGTTCAACTCCAAATCACTGGTTTTGACTCATACCTACAAATCAAAATTTTTGTGTTGGCTCATTCAGCCAAAGGGAAATAGAGGCGCTTTCTGTATTACTGGCTTCATACACGTGCAGACTTTGGGCTTGAAGTACAGTACTGAGCCAACACATATTACCATAAGTCAACTATTTTAAACAGCATGAAGAGCCCAGGATCCTGCCTTGCTGAAGAAGCAGTAAGTGAAAAATTATTTGGGATCAATGCTGAATCTTAAACCAGATTCACTCTGCCTTTTGCTTCTGATAGGCAAGGAAATACAGATACACAAAACACTCCCTAACCCTTCAATGCAAAATCCAAGTACTAGAATTGCCATACAAGGATGCTCTTCATGACGTTTGGACATATTAAGACTTTTTGTTTATAGACCAGCAACAGAGGGTTTCAGGGACCAGTTGTACACTTCGATCCTTTTGATGTGAAAACTTTTATGTAACAATAGACTCTAGGAGAACTCATGCAAGGCACTGCATTCTCCTTTTATTAGCTTAGTCCTGAACAATGTATTTGTGCAATGACTCAGAGGAAGGCACTGCCTTTTGAATGTATAAGACTACACTGGGCAACATGCTAGACCAATAGTTGCCTCAACTGACATCTGGAGCTGTTGTCCAACTCTTTTTGGCACTGTGACATTTTGAAGTTCAGTAACCTTTGAGTGACTGGTTGCAAATTCAGATCTGGTAAAGGAAATAGCCCATATTATATTCTATAAAGGGAGCTCACAAGAGAGGGAATCAGCAACAGAGGCTACCACAAAATTCCTGTTTAATATGAGACCATCCATGCTGACTGAAGTAGACTGGGCATTTTTTACTGGATTTATTCTGGGCCTGCATTTTGTCAGTCTCAGAATCAGCCCCATGTGACAGGATGTTGAAACCACGGAGTTAAATCAAGCAAATCACACCTCTCAGTGTGGGCACAGGAATAGCCACATGGAGTCAGACCAGAAGTTTGTCTAATCCATTACGCTATCTCCAACACCACACATATAGGTAGAGTACAAAAATAGTATCAGCCCTTTTCATAAAATAAACCTACTTTTACCATGTTTAAAATTATCTAACTCAATATTGTGGCAATACTGCACACCCCCTTCCAACCTTCTTCAGATCTGGTCTACAGCTAGAAGGTTGAACAGAAGCCAAACCTAAAATTGAAGAGTTTTCTGCTTGCTTAGTTTCCTCAGATGAGCACAGAGAGGTAGGTGGGAACAGCACCTTTGAGAAGAAAAGAGATGGGGGGAAACAGGACCACAGACAATTCTGTCCTGGATTGCCACAAACTGCCATGAATACGATCATTAAATAAGCTGGTTTTGTTTCCCTGTGACCTGTTGGCTTTCACACTCCATGCTGTACTCAGAACCTTTGCTGGGCTATTTCAGTTCATTATATCACCAGAAAACCTGAGTAAAGATTTCCCATTCTTAACTGACTTCACAAACTGAAATAGCTCAGTTAAGAATCTGTAAATGCAGCTGTCAGAGGAGTTCTGACTCCAGTGAAACTTCAACCCAACCTGCTAACAGGGTATCAGGTAAACACACTACACCCCCAGTAAAGCTCTCACTTTTGAACCAAGAAGCCAAAGCACAACCAAGAGAAAAATAAGCAAGTCTTACTCATAGAGCCCTCAGAGCAAGTCACCAAACAAGAGTTATAAGTTACTTCACTATATTTTGTTCTTACATAGAACATTTCAGGATATGTCTCCAAACAAGGCAGCACAAATTTAATACAGTGTCTCCCATATCATACCTCTGGCAGCCTTAACTCTCACCCTTGAAATCTGACCTAGCCTGACTTGTGCCAGTTTAGGAGTTAAGAATATGCACAAGCCAAATCCTTAATTTTATCATCTTTCTACGGAGTTGAAAATAATACTAAAAACCCCCTCAACCTAGCAGTAGGAGCACTGATATCACCTATATACTTTAAGATATACTTAAGATATACTCTATATACTTAAGATATACTCTTGTGTTTCTGAAGTAGCATTTCAAAATTGAAATACCTGGAGCCTCGGCATCTGGTCACTCTGCAGCTTGCCTTACTGGGTTTTAAATCAACCCAATTTTGCTTTTACAGTCAAGCAGGTATTATAACCAGAGGAACAGCACAACACTATGCACCCTTGAACTTTCATTTAATTCACTTCTGAAATGCGACGTGGCACTACTGCAGCCATCAGCAGACGGTCTAACATTATGTAAACAATTTCAAAAGCCAAATGGATGTAGAATAGATTAAGCATTAGTTTGGAAGAATAAGGAGTTTGCAGCTTCACTAAGTAAGAAAAAAACCTACAAAATATACATGTTTTTAGAAGAAGCTGGCTGCATTACATTAACACTAGCTAGTTTTTACAAGCAAACTCTACACTAGGCAAGATGTCTTGCTGCCTTTGTTGAAGGCAGGGAACAAGGAGTCAAGAGACACCAGAAATTTTAAATCACCAAATGATTTGGTGAATAAGCAAGTTGTTCATTCCACCACGAAAACTGGCTAGTCCCATCTGCCAGGATAGTTGGAATGTAAACTGTGTCATACTCAGCATGTTTTAATCCTCTTGCAAGCATAAAAAAATTATTGCAAAGAGAGAATAATCAATCATTTTCTCCCTCATACACACCTTTGCTCCTTACACACCAGTTGCAAGGCATAAGAGCTAAAAAACCTTTAATAAATCAGTTTAAAGAGAGACTGCCTATCACACAGAATGACTACATGTTATTTTTCAGTCAAAATAATGGAGCCACATCAGGAATTTTTCATCAGTCTACTGTGGAACCCACGAAAGGTTTATAAAAATAATTATGTGCAAGTAATTATATTAAACATGATTATCCATCATTAACCATTTCACAACCACAGGACAACAAGTGCTAGTTTGTTATCAAGTGACCAGATATCAAGTCTTACTCTTTTTACAGAGAGAGGCACTTCAGTGTGATTATTTGTGTCATGCAAGCTACTGACTTCTGGCATCAACGCTGGGTCATAGTTCACCTCCAGACACCTATACATTGCTTTGATAAGCAGTTACATTCTTCTCAAAGCCAGAGTTCACTGACACAGAGCGCCTCAGTGGTGGTGTACTTCACCAGGAACCCACCCCTGTGCAGTTTCATTGAACTGAAACACCATTTGTTCTTTGACTTTTATTAAGTTCACTTAGGTTGACCAAATGAGCTTCCCTAAAGTAAACAGCGTTATAAAATATCAGGATGATTCTATCTTTAGGTGCTCCATAGAAACAAATACTTAGTTCAACTAGAAAACTTTAAAAATGACTTTAGATACAAAAGTGTAACAATTATACTGCGCGATACATCTTTATATATCACTAAGCTCATGAAATTAATATTTCAAAAGTTTTTGCACCATTAAGAACAGCCACAAGTCCTGAACCTCCATTCTTTACGCATCCTTTATCAGAGTAAACTGAAACTTGGGAATGCTTGGGATTCAAAATACCCTGAGCACATACTAGTGCAACACCACAAAGCATACATAATCCATCGGAAAAGGGGAAGGGGGAAAGGAAAAAAAATAGCAAGAATCAGATGGTGCTTTATTATACAAGCATGAAAGTAAGTTCCTTTGGAAAATAACTTCTTGGGTGGACTTCTGGACCAGTGAGGTAGCCCAATGGGAGAGAAAAAAAAGTGGAAGTGGAACTTGGTCCCCACGCGTGATACCTGCCAGGCGGTCCCACCCCGGGGCGAGGCCGGGGCCCGGCAGACCGCCCCCCGTGCGGCGGGGGGCCCGGCGCCGCCCGAGCGGGCCATAAAGTGCAGCAGCAGAACACGATCCAGACAAAAGCAATGTAAACAGGTGACTGATACCGGTCTTTTTGTCCGCACCGCGGCCAAGGTGAGGCGCAGGGAGCGGAGCCCCCGCAGGCTCAGGACGGCGCCACGGGGAAGCGGCGCACCCGCACCACGGGCGACAGGTCCACGCCGAGGATCCGCTGCGCCCGGCGCCGCGCCGCCGCCAGACTCCGCCGGCTCCACATGCTGCCCCGCACACGAATGGTTGGGAACGTGGTGAGGCGGGGGGTGGCCGCCTTCCAGATCTCCTCCAGCGACTTGCCGCCGAACGGCTCCCAGGCAGTCGCCGCCGGGCTGCTCTGCTCGCTGTCCGCCTGCTCGCCCGGCAGCTGCGGCGTCTCCGCCGCCACCGCCTCCTCCTGGGTGCGGGGGGCCACCGGCCGCGGGCCGCTGCCTGCCCCGCTCCCTCCTGCGGCGCCGCCTCCGCCGCCGCCGCTTGGCGCTGCCGCCCGCCGCCCCGGCCCGGCGCTTGGCGTCGGCGACCGGGAGGCGCCGCTTGCCGGCGCGGCGGCGGGGCCGCTCCGAGGGCGGCGGCGGGTCGGGGACGACGGCGCGGCAGGAGGAGTATCCGTAGACGTCCTTACTGCGGAGGATGACCGGGGAGAACTCGTGCTTGAGGCTGCAGAGGAAGTTCCACAGCTCCGAGTCGGAGCTCATGAACTCCGTGGACTTGGGCATGAAGAGCTTGAGGGCGTCGCCCAGCGCCTTAGTGCCGGCGAAGGAGACCTGCGAGCGCGAGTACACAACTTTCTCCGCCTCCCCCTCCAGCCCCCAGGCGGCGGCTGCCGGCTCGCCGCCGGCTGCCCCTGCCCCTGCTGCCGCCGCCGTCGCCGCCCGGGCTCCCGCGGCCGCCGCCGCGGCGCTCTCCGCCTCTGTGTTCATCTTCCCGGCTCCTCTCTCCAGCGCCGCCTGCTTCCTACTGCGAGTCATGGAGGCAGCGGGACGGGGTGGCGGGACAGACGCCGAGAAGACAGAGGGGAGGCAGCGCCGAAGGCAGGCTCCGGCCGCCGCCGGGCGCCCGCCGGGTGTGAGCAGCGATCGATGTCCTGCGCCCAGCACAAAATGGCGCTTTAAAGTCCCGGGCGGGGCCTGCGCGCTCCCGCCCTCCGTGCGCCGCCCGTTGGCCCGTTCGAAACGCGTCGGGCGGGCTCGGCCCCGCCCCGCCGGGGGCGGTGGCCGTGAGGGCCGAGGGGCCGGAGCCCCTGGCCCCGGAACTCCCTGGGCCCGGAGCCTGGTCCGGCGGGGTCCGCCAGCCCGGCCCCCGGAGCGACACCGAGCCCCGATCCCCGCGTCTCCAGCGGGTGGCCCCTTCCCTCAGGGAAGGGCGCGAGGCTCCCGCATGGCGGGGTGGGCGCAGGCCCGCATGGCGCCTCGCTGGGAGGTGAGGATCCTCACAGGCCGGAGCACAAAGGTGGCTTGTTGCGTGAAATGTGTTGGAGTAAGGATTTGGTTGGATACTTCGATGGGCAAACTTCCCGAGAGAGTAGCCATGAGGGAACGGAGTCAAACAACAAAAATGGGCCAACAGACATGATATAGTGAAGTGCTTTACGTATTAAATACATCCATCCTGTTGTAGAGGGATTTTTAACATGAACCTGTAGGTTAGTCAGTCAACATCATAAATCATAGAGTCGCAGAACAATTGGAGTGGGAAGGAACCTCTGGAGGTATCTGGTCCAACCTCTGTGCTCAATCAGCCACAAACCAGGTTACCCAGGACTATCTGGATGGATTTTGAATATCTCCAAGGATGGAGGCTCCTGTCTCTGCTGACCACTGATAAGACATGACAAATCAGAATGAAGCTGTGTGAGAGGAAGTTCAGATTTGATATAGGAAAAAGTTCTCTGAGAGTGATTAGTCACTGAAGAGGCTCCCCACTGAAATGGTGGGGACAGCACCAACCCTGTCAGAGTTCAATGAGCATCTAAATGACACTCTTTGTTATATGGTTTAGTTTTAGGTATTTCTGTGAGGAGCACAGTTGGACTCAATGTCTTTTATGGATGCTTCCAGCCTCTCTGGGCAACCTGTGCCAGTGCTCAGTTACCCTCAGAGTGAAAAGGTGTTTCCTGGTGTTTGGAGGGAACATCCTGTGTTCCAGTTTGTGCCCATTGCCTCTGACTCTGGGCACTGCTGACAAGAGGCTGGCTCTGTCTTCTCTGCACCCTCCAGGTATCTGTATACCCTGATGAGATCCCCCTGAGCCTTCTCTTCTTCAGGCTGAACAGTCCCAGCTCACTCAGCCTTTCCTTACAGCCAGAGGTGATCCAGCCTCCTCACCATCTTTGCAGCCCTTTGTTGGACTCTCTCCAGTGTATCCATGTCTCCATTGTACCGAGGAGCACAGAAGTGGACAGTGCTCCAGGTGTGGCCTCACCAGCACTGAATAGAGTGGGAGGATCTCTCTCAAGTTGCAGGCAACACTTTGCCTAGTGCAACCCAGGATAATATTCACCTTCCTTGTGGCAAGGGCATGTTGCTGGCTCATGTTCAGCCTGATATCCACCAAGACCCCAGATCCTTTTCTCCCAAGCTGTTTTCTGTCATCACTGAGATACATCATCATTAGGATTGGCTTGATATCCCAACAAAGCACATCCCAAATGAAGCAGTAAATTTGGGTTGGTTGAGCCCTTTGTGAGAGTCACTACCTTGCTGAGTCCACAGCAAGGCATTTCCTGCATGGCACTTGCAGCTTTTGCA
This sequence comes from Acrocephalus scirpaceus scirpaceus, assembly GCA_910950805.1. NCBI lineage: Eukaryota > Metazoa > Chordata > Aves > Passeriformes > Sylviidae > Acrocephalus > Acrocephalus scirpaceus. The sequence continues at coordinate 13,775,810 of OU383777.1, forward strand.
GCACAATTTTGTCAGCTGTTGTGAGATCCCATGTCCCTTTGGATCATGCTTTCCAATACTTCAGATTGCTGTCACAGGCAGAGTGTCTTGTTAGGTTCCTGGATTGCTGCAATTAAACCAGAGCTCTTTCCAGCACCCAGAACAGCAAGATGCCAGCAAGGGCAGAGGTGGTTTAACCTACTGTACAAATCCTATTTGAAGTTTGATTAGACCCCTAACTAATCGCTTTCTCTCAGCATGGGTAAAGGGAGAGGAATAACATTTTTCTTCATAGACAGTCTTTGTTCTGTAATTAATCTTTCAGATTAGAATAGGGAAATCTTTTATTCTCAACTCATCAAGAACCTAAATTGAAATGCCTAGAAATGCAGTCAAGTAAGAGGCAGAAATTCTGCATAAGAAATTACTCCTTACTGCCAGTGGAAATGAATTAATTTTCTTCACAGGATAATTCAACTTGTGTTCATGGGAAACTCAAGAACATTAATCCAAATATCCATTTAAAATGGATATTAACAAAGCTATTTTAAATCTTCATGTGGACAGTCTCGAGGTACAGCTATATTCTAAACCAGCTTTGTAAATGACCCATTTTTTTAAAAGAAACCTTTCCCAAAATGATGGAGTTACAGCCATTTTTATCAGGATCCATTTCACAGTGTACTTTAGAATGCAGTCATGTAGCTAGATTGATTTAACTGAGGGAGGTGTCCTATAAAGCAGAGGACAAGAGCCCAGAGATGGACGTTCCAGGGACAGGCATTCTCCTGATCCAGCTGTGCTGCTGTTGGTCACGCTCTGGCTATCAGGTCACCATGGCTTAGCAGAGGCTCATCACCTGCTGGACCACAGAAGCTGCCCCGGGCTCACATTCTCGGTGGAGGCAGCTATAATTCAGCAGCTCAGCTGACAAATGGGCCCTCGCTAATCTGCAGAAACCCAGTTGCCCATTGGTCATAACATTTTCCCAAAATTACAAACATTTCTGGCATATGACTCAAAAATCATTGAGGTGGGGCAGGGTGGGGGGAAGCTTCTCAAGCAAGCAATAAATGAGTCACTACGACAGCATCGGCACATTTTATCATGTAGTATTTATTTATTAATTTTACTTTTAACTTAATGGGTGGACAATACCCTTTTATGGCATGGGATGTAATCTCACTTTTACAACTTTATTATGAGTTTTCTGCAGTGTAACACACTTCTTTTAATACCTTACAAAGTCATCTCAAGAAAATCCATTGCCTATCTTTTAGTAATTTCCAATAGCTCAGTACAGTAATAACAATAATAAAATTAATAATCCTTCAGAAGTGCATAGCTCTTCATTTCAATCATACTACTTCTTGTAAGCATTAATTATCACTCACAGTACTTCTGAGTTATGTAAGTAAATATTGTCTTTCCTTAATAAATGAATAAAATGAAGTAGTGGATCAAAATGGCTTGACTATGATGTATAGACTCAATTTTCCGTAGATCTTCTAACAATCATTATTCTAAAAATCCAGGAAATGTCCAGGTTGGAACAGAGAAGAGTAAAAAAAAAACCCTGTAACCTTTCTTTCCAATTGTTTGTTAGAATTTATTTTCTGTATTGAATTCTTGAGAAGGAAGAGCAAAGTACCAACTGAGGAAGTGGTACACTAATTGCTGCACAATAGAGACTTTATTTTCTTTAACGTTGCCTGCCTGGTACCAGAAAAACTCCACTGGTAGCCACTAATTATTTCAAATGCTAACAATCTTATCTGTACAAATGATCACACAGTTTTGGGTCTTGCTGATGAGCCCTTAAATCCTGGATATTAAGTCACATCACTTCTGATGACAGGACTTTTTATTTACCATACTCAAGCTTGTCTACCCAGGTTAGCAAAAGCAGTCTTACTTTCCAATGTCTTCAAAGATAAACACTCATAAACACTCTTTCCTAGTATCTTTACTTTTGTTCTTGAGAGGTTGCATTAACTGGCAGCCTGCTTCACTTAATTTGGTTTCCAAATGACTTTAGTATATTTTCAGGAAAGTTTGTGTGGCGATGCAAGCATGACTCCACATCCATTTATAGCTACACTTCAGATGTTACCCGATAGTCATCAAGTTCCTAGGCCTGAGAGGTGCCCAGAGACGTATTGGCAAAATTCCTGAAAATACTTTCAAAGAGAGACAAAAGCAAATAATTTACAAGAATTATTTCTCAATCATTAATAAGGGAGAAAAAAAAATCATGGAATCACTATCTGTAGAAATCACAGCTGCAGTGAAAAAGGGAAACAGGGTGTTAGGAATCACTATAAAAGGGATAGAAAGAAAAACAAAAGACAGCATTCTGCTAAGTGCAAGTCCATTGTGCCTCCACAAATCTTGAATGCTATACATTTCTAGTCTTACCATATCTAAAAGGAAATAGCAATGATACAAAGAAGGACAACCAGCAGAAGCAGAAATATGGAACAGCTTCTGTATGAAAAGAGATTAAATAGACTAAGACTCTTCAGTTTGAAAAAACAGATGGCTGAAGAAGAATATGATAAACGTTTATAAAACTGTGATAGTACAAAGAAAGCGGATAAGAAATTATTATGCCTTAGTTTTCATAATCCAAGAATGATGGAGAAGCATATGAAGCCATAAAGCAAAAAAAATTTAAATGATCAGAAAGACATGTGTTGAGCTTTGTTTGGGGGGTTTGGTTTCCCCCAGATGACTCATAATTGGTTTGTGGAGCTCATTTTTCAGCAAAGCTGTGGATCCCAAAATGGGAAAAATATACCCCAGTACATTTGCAGTCATTACAGAGCACACTATTCAAAAGTATTAGACATGATTGAAAGAAAAAAATCCATCAACAGGTCTCGTACATGAAAACCATGGGCCCAGAAAGGCTGTAAGCCAAAGGCTAGGAAAGGAAGGAAGGAAGAATATAAGTGGGAAAGTAACTATCGGTGTCTGCATCATTCTCACCCTCCTTCCCTAACCTTCCTCATCTGGCCTCTAACAGCCAAGGATACTGGACTGGGTGGGCCCTGGAGCTGGCCATCAAGGCGGGTTCTACTCTTCAGACCTGTTAAAGGAAGGCATCTACATCAATTAAATGTAGTATTTCTTTCCCAGAGCTTTACTGTTGCATCAGCTTGCAACAACCAGAAGAACATATTCGTGTGCTTAATGGCAACAAAGTATTTGCAGAGAAAGAATCACAGAGGTTCCAGTATCCATCAGCAGCTAGGAGCCACACTTGGGCAGAAGCACAGCAAGGACGGAGCCCTGAGGTAAGGTGTATTTCACTGGCTCCAGTCATTGAATACTCATTTTTTGCCTTGTTCACTGCCTCAATACATTCTCTTTCAAAATGGTGACTGACTGCATGCAGAGGGGAGGAAAAGATTTTTTTTTTAAAAAAATAAGCTTTTATTTTAATAGCATTCATTAATGTTTGAGAGAGGAAAACATCTCTAAAAAATTTAAGAAGACTGATACATTCACAAAAAGCCTGTAGTAATCATAAAAATAAAAGTACACAAAGGAGCATGCTTTGTGATACAGAAAACACTTCTTGAAGATACCTTAGCAGAGATTAACATTTTTTTTGTGTTCTGGGAAATAATCTGTATTTGATGCACACAGCCATGCAAACTGTACACCACTTACGTCGTCATTGCCCTGCTATCAATAAAAACTGATAATAGCCTAGCTGGTTGTTTACTACAGTCATGATGGTCTCTTGGTCTAAAATATTAACAAGTCCTTGCTTTTTATATCAAAAGTTAAAACTCTTCTTGCTAATCCTGTTTTTATTTCCTTTTATTTTTCTCTTATTCCTTTCAGTCCACCTAAGCCGTCAGTTTAACCATTTCTGTTGGCTTTGACTATAAAATATTCCCAAATCTTCAGTCTTTGCTACCCCTGAAGTAATTCACTGGAGGTTGACTTTATTGTAGACAAAGTAACAGTACTCTAACCACTGTGTCATCTTTGGAAAGGCAGCGCAGAGTGAGAGAACCACACTGTATCGTCTTCACCAATTAAGCTGCTAAGGCAGGTAATCAAATAGTGGGACGTAGTGTAGATAGACGATGCAGGGTTTGGAAACTGCACTGGCTAGACCAGGGGAAAAAATCGCCAACATCCTTATTATAGAGTAAATAAATGCTTCCACAAATTAGATTATTTCAGAGCACTTATTCCAATTTTTTTCTGTTCTTACCTATTTCATTGTAAAACAACTTCCAAATGGAGCCTCAGGAGGAGGGTGGAGCTCTGCAGATCTCAGGCTGGGGCCTTTCACTGAGGTGGTCTCTGCAGGAGATGCGCCGTCGTTCAGAAACTGTCACAGTGAGAAGATGTCAACAGGCCGTGCAGCAACATAAGAAAAAAATGTTTCTAAGAGCGATTGTACATTCGAGCAGGTTGCGCAGAGGTTGTAAAGTCTCCAGTCTCAGAGATGTTCAGAAACCTACTGTACACAGTCCTGAGCAGCCTTCTGTAGCTAACCCTGCTTTGAAGAGTGGGGTTGGGCTAGAGGATTGCAGAGATTCCTGCCAATCTCCACAATTCTGTGAATCTGTTATTCCACTGGTTGCAAAAAGCCAACTCTTTTTTTCTTTTCATTTTTTAAAAAACATCTGTTTTCTGCTGGTATAATTTCTGCTGGAACATTCTCCTTCTATTTCTTCAGTTACATTCTGTCTAAATTCTCTCTCCTACTGTACCTCCTTCAAATGATAATCCTCATTTATAAACCAGAAGAAGAATATGTGCTGCTTTCCTATACAGGACCAACTGATAACTTTTAAGTATTATCAAAGGTGTAAAGTGGGTCAGTAGTGATTCTTGAGTATAATTCCAGCATAAGAAATATGTTGCTCAAGAACATGGTTCTTACACATCACAGATCATGTCATCTTGTAGTATTGATCACATTGTTTCCTGAGGCATTTTATTTAAAGTACCATCTCTGTTAAAACAAGTGTGAATTTCATTCACTTGTCTGAAACCAGATAATTTTTAAAGCCTAGTACCAATTATTTTAAAACCTTATTAATTAAATCTTATTTCTTGATACCATGTGGCTGAATTCGTGAATTCTTTTTGTGATATCCTCCAGCCTGTGCTTCTCGTTTTCCTTTCTACCATATTTGTGCATTACCAGATGAGCTGACAGGACAAATTCACTCCAGAACAGAGAGAGCCACAATTAATATTTTGTTGTTGTTGTTGAACTTACCACAGGATACAATGCAATGTTTATATTGGATTTATGTTTTGTGCTGGCCTAGGGAGGACACAATACGTGATCCAGCATAAAGTCCACGGAGAAAAGTTACCCTTCAAGCTTTGAGTGAATTAGTGCGAGGGAGTTGACACTAGCTCAGCTTTGTATGTCATATGGATGTGGCTTTATTAAATAGAGAGTTACAGCAGCTTTACTGTGTCATTGGACCACGTCTTAGACAGGCTCGTTCGTTTTTGTTCTTTGTCCGAATGAATCTTGCAAAACCTATTGCCCGCTGTGTTTGTTTTGATGGAAAATGACAGAAACTGGTTTTAGGGTTTTTTTCCTTGCCGTCTTTAGCACTTTCACAGGGCAGAGGAGAGAGAGCTTTAGACACTCTAGGTGGAAAAGGTCTTGATCTCTCTGTTTCAGTGAAAGTTGCAAGCAGCCAATTATTATGTAGATTTAGCTGTTAGCATTAACACCTCATTTTGAATCTCTCTTTTGTTCTCCGAGTTAGGCATGGGCTTCAAAAGCCTGGAAGGCTTATCTCCGCCCAGCTCCCTTGCTCCTGGCAAGGGCCCTCTATCCTCGCCGCAGGGGGGTTTGGTGGCCCCTGCGGTTCGGATGCAGGTCTGTGCGCTGGGAGCCGGCATAGACCTGACGTAGGGAGCCTGGAGGTGCCGCCTTACCTCACATCACATGAGCCGAATATCAGGACAGAGATGCTGTCCTGACTTACACCTGCTAGAAGTCTGCCATATTGCTTTTAGCGGTATCATTTTCTTATCCTTGAAAGTATTTTTGTTAATCAATGTAGATTCAGTTCAAAATGCCTCAAGCGTGATTTATATAAACTTCCCCAAATATTCTAATAATTTATAGCTCCGTAGCACTCACTTCACAGTATTTCTTATAATCATTTAAAAATTCTTGTTAAGTTACACCAGCACACAATAAATACCAAAACCAGATAATTCAAACACATTAATTATTTTTACCATTTCCTAGAACATTGCTACAAAGAAAGAATAAAAATAGATTGATAATACATTGAGAACTGGGCTTTTAGATTGAACAATTTAAAATTAAAGATTCTCTGTAGCTATAGATACCCTTCATTTTAATACAGGCACAACGACAGATACTAGCTGAGGTTCTGACCCTGCACATGATCTGCATTATTATAAAGGCTCTCCACAAAAGAGGCGTGTTCATTCATCCTCTGTGAACCTGCAATGGCTCCAGGTGGATGAGTAGCCTATTTAGCAGAGTTTTAAGATTATCTTTCAGAAATGCAGTGAATTTTAAAATTGTGTTTGTTGTCACAGAGACATATACAAATGTTATCAACCGGTAATCGAATTAAGTATTTTCCAAAATATACAAGTGACCCAAACTTTCATTGTAAAGTCAAAAAGTAGTCAAAGTTAACAAATCATCTATATTTGATCTCCATTCCCCTCAGCTATCTTTGGAAGGCTCCTCCAAATAAGAAATGGTAGTGGCTTAATCTTTTACCGACTTAATTAAACCCATGGTAAACCCTACTGTAGTCACTTAGTCCAGTTTGTTTGGTTTAGTTTATACAGGCTACTATTCAGTTTAAGCTCAGTGAGCTATTGTTGCTCACATTTAAGAGTATCCACATACGGGTTACTACTGGTTTAATTAAAGCCATATAATTAAGCCAGAATTTTCACTGTCTATTAGCATTCCCTCACATCTGCATTTTGAGTCCTAAGATTTCAACACTGGGAACTCAAAGTTAAAATCCCAAAGCATTGTCTGGAGGGAGCTGCTTAGTGCTCGGCATTTGCAATTCATGGCCTGAGCCATTCATTTTTCCCTTGCAGGCAGGGAGAACTGCAAATGGCCCATCACTTTGGAAAAAGTGATCATTATTTAGAAGTGTAAATGAAGATGCCAGAGGCTAACCTCAGGTTTTGTCTGAAACAAAGACTAGTGTCTCTGGTCTGTAACAATGGATTGGACATGTCATAACAGAGAAACACCACATTTACCCTCAACGTTACATGTTACATGCACTGGAATCATCTTCCTTTGCATATTCTTCATATTTTCCATTCCTTTTCTAGCTTCTTCCTGATGCAGATTCTTCATGGTTGTCCCTCCCTGACTGAAAACTGAATCACTGAAATTCCTGCCCGTTTGCTTCCTGCCAAAATGAGATGGTATTTCCAAAAGCACTGCTTCCTCCCACTGACTAATATAGTACAATATCCTATGATACAAGTTTGCTTTGCTTGCTGTGTGTTCTGTTTTATCCCACAATGTTTGTAGAATTAACCAATTTAGTTACAAAGTGGATAAGATGTAGATCTTGATATGTACAGGCCACGTACAATAGCAAAGGAAAAATAAATTAGGAAAAAAATAACAGAGAAAACTGAAAAACTGAGACTCCAGGACTGATATAACAATTATTGATAATGAACCATTACTGAAAACGGTTGCCAGACATAACCTCTATTTGCATATGATTTGAACCAACACTAAAACAAAAACAACTACAACAAAAAACTCACAAGTTCACCAAGGCAGAGATTGTAGAATTACTTTCCTCAGTGGCAGGCATTTCCTAGCAGACTGTTCTTGTGCCAGGAGAGGTTTAAGCACGTGAAGATGGAGAGTTTTCCAGTTGTACAGAAGTGGAAAGATTATAAAGGGATTAAAATATTAACAGAGTGGATTGCAAGAAAGTGCCTCACCTGATGGCAAACTGAATCACACACATTTTAAATGTCTGAAGTCTGATGTAGGCTAGCTGTCAGCATGGATATGGGCATTTCACCCATTTATCTCCATGATTTCAGAAAAATGTTATGCTTAGTTTAGATAGAAATCCTCTTGGAATCCTGATTACAGTGAAATTAAATCTATCACAGTTGTAGATATATTTTCAGTCAAAAATTATAATTTCCTGACACCAATCTCTTCTTTAAATTCACCTATGGTTATGTGACATCCAGCGCAGAAGTGGAGAGATGTGACAAAAACAAATTGGTCATTGTCAAGTCAGTTCAACTCCTATGCAGCCTCCTCTCCCTCCTTATAGGCTATCTTCCAGTACATTAGCTTTCCTATAAGTTACTCACCACTTCATATTTGGGATCAAATCCCTAGTTACCTCCACTTCAAACAGCATCTCCAGTTTCTGATCCAGAGATACACCATTTAGTTATTCCTGGTAAAAAGGTATTGTTTTCAGTAGTACATCATGTGCTGATATTAAAGATGAACAAAGCTACTGAATTGAAACTAGGTTTAAGAGTTTTCACTGGGAAACCATTTGGATATATAGCTACTGGTTATCTGGCACACTTTTGTTTGACTTTGTCTCTCACTATCACTCAACCCAGTTGTCTCAAAATATAGCTAATATAGTGTAGGATTCCTTTAGTATAATTAATTAGCACGACTGCTTTTTGTAGAGCTGACTAATCAAGCACTGGTAGAAAAACATGAGCCATGGTCTCCCAAAAGTGTTGTAAGCCCTGAGCTATTGCTTGCTTTAAATTTATCACCAAAATAACTATTCTGAAAACTCTGACATTTATGGCAGGATAAAGTGTTTTGGTGTTTTGAAAATATCTTCAGGACAAAACCCCTCTTTCCTGTTCAAGCTTAGTTGACATGGAGATATACTTCACCAGGCCTAACAGTTTTTGCATTTGTAATGCAGAACTCTGTAAGGTGACAGGAACAATACTGGGGGCAGTACAGGCAGGCTGCTCCACCAGGGAAGGCATCGACCATTGGAGCTGAGAGTGACAACACAGGCAGGAGTACTGCCTCACCCACGGGCATCAGGAAGTTTTGTTGGTGAGTCCAGATCAGGAGCAGCTCTGGAGGCAGTGATCATGGTCAGCCTTAGGCCACTGATCCGCCAGGAGGTCTGTCATGATGAATCAGGTCTGAGGCTAAGCCAGGAAATCAAGTCAAGCCAGGGTGGCAAGGTCCAGGTCAGAAGAAGAAGGCTTGAGAGGAAGTGCAGACTCAGCTGCAGGCAGAAGAGCTTTAACTTAAAAGCAGCTCCCAAGGGAAGGTGAGACAGGCTCACTCTCTTCCTTTTCTTTGCAACAGCTCTTACCAGCAAAGAAGCCGAGCTGGATTCAGACAGCCAAACTTTTTTGAGCTGGAAGAAGCACTGAACAGACTGAATTGACTGAAGGTCCATCTGTGATAGTGGCCAGCTGTAGAATTGGTTTCATGCTCCTGGTTTTGCCCTGTATGCCAGGTACTCTGAATGAGCAAGAAGTTGTGCTCCTAGCTGTCTTCTGTATGTTCTTCTCCTGTAACACCCAGGTAAAGGGAGGCAAAAAAAAGAAGAACCAGAACCATTATGGCTGCAGCCCTCAGGTTCTGCCCCTCTCGTCATCAACTGTGAGAATTGACACCACCAGCTTCTAAAGTTTCACCTTAGTATTTTTGGGAAGAGACATGGACTGTAACTACTGCTGCACCCAATACCTTAGTACAGCTACCCTCACAAATCATCACCTGAAGAAATAGCTCCCCACCATTCCTAAATTTTCTTCTCCATTCTCAAGGCTTGTTGGGGTAATCATTATTTCATTATGTGTAGCACTACCCTTTTCAGCTAGTACTTCTGTCTGTCAAGCTAATGCCTCACTTTTTAACATAAACAACCCCCATTTCATCTTTAATTTCCTCTCCCTATAATGTTCTTCTTGCATGCAATTCCTTCTGCTCTCAATCCATTTTCATTTTCTTCTTTGTCCCTTTTACATTTTTCTTTCACCTGCCACCAAACCATGTAATTTCTTTCCACTTAGATCTAGAAATGTTGTGAGTATGAAATTTAACATGGTAAAGAAGCAATTGGATAGTTTCTGTACAAGGATTGAGTGCTTAGACTTCTAGCCTGTGAAAAACAGGATTATGGGAAAGAAAAATGGGGAATGGTTGTCTGCTGTTTCTTGTAATAGAAGATGCAGAAGGCAAAAATTCAAATTCTCAGGTGGCAAACAAGAGACACTCTTCTATGCAGTGCATAATTGAGCTGCGGAAGTAATTACAAGATGCCATGGGTTTCAAAAGCTTACATGATCCAAAGAATATTTAGACAAATTCATAGTTAAAAATAATCTAACAAGTACTATTAAAAGAAATCCTACCACAAGATCAGGCCTTGGCCTGGCTGTGCTAGTGAGAAGTTTGGTTGTCTACCCAGGATTAAACCTGGAGGATAGCCTGGAGATTCCAAACCTCCTCCAGGTACATAAGTGGCAGTTGCTGTACTGGTGATGATGAAATTAATAATTAACATTACAGGGCTAGATAAAATTATAGTTCTGAAGGATACTGCAACTAGGCGGCCTAGTTTGAGGGTGGGAAGTACAGAGGAGACAGAGGCCCAGCATTTCCCTCTAGCATGTGAAAGCTAAACTCTATAAAGAAATTCGCAATTTTTGTGTACAAACTTTGCACTTATTAATTTTGAAAGGAATAAATACTGGTAAAAGGCACCTGTCATCACCTATGCAACCTATAAGCAGTCCTCAAATACTATAATTAGAAAGGGGGAGAACAGAAGAAAATTAGACTCTTACCATAACCAGTTTTAGCTGGGAATATGTTAATGTAAATTGGTACCTGCTGAACAAAGTAGTTTACTATGAGAAAATAGAAACCTACAAGGCTGAGAAAAGTATCCACCTTGTCCTGTCCTAATGCAGCAAGTGAAGGATGTAATCACATACTCATTTTAGGCATCTAAGTGTGATGCTGAAATGCCCATAGAAAATGCATGAATTTTCAGTTAAAGAAAAAAGTAGCATTCTGGTTTCAGATGCTCTGAATTTGCGTTTAAAATACACTACAGCTGATAGTGTGGATGCTCCAGGATTGCGTTCTTGGATTTCTCCAGGCACTGATGTACATGTGCTCCTCCATTTTCTAAGCATTAGGTGTACTGAGGTGACACAAGGGAATTCTTCTGTAACCACTACAAGCAGAAAAAATATTAAATGCCAATAATGAGAGAGTTATCACACTTCACCCAAGACACTATCAATATAAAGCAAAGGGAGAACAAGAGACCTACCATTGCAAAGAGATAGATGTCTGTCACTTCCCTAAAGATTTTTTGACAGAATGTGGACCAACCACGGGCTGTACAGATGTTCACTCTGGTTACCTATGGGAAACACAGGAAGATTCTGGTATCAGGCATCCTGATTGTGTGCCAGGACAGGCAGAGGTTCTGGACCATCCATCTGTGCACAGTAAAGCTCCCTACACCGAGTGTTGCTCTGAAAATAAGGCAACCCTTAGGGGAACTGCTTCAGTTAATGCCAAACAGCTGCAATCCAGTTTTGAGTTCAGTGTACGTATTTGTAGATAGCTGTTAGCAGCTGGACAGCTGTCTGCCTGCAGATTCCAATAATGTCAGTGTTATTTTATTAACACTGAATAACTCAATAAATGGATTTGGCTATGTGCTGTGGCTGTATGAGCACATGCAAGAGAGCAAAGCCATTGAATACAAACCATAAACAATCTACCTGTCATAAAACAAATGTCAGACAAACAGTAATAACACAACTGACTGAAAAGGAATGGGAATATACCCTCTTCATTGCACAGTGCTATATTCCTTCACCATAGTCTAAAGTGATCCCATCTGAATTCTTATCATTTGTCACCACAAGGCTGTGAGCACAAGATATTTCCTGTGTTACATCCCTGCCTAGTTCCTATGAGTCATTTACTTCCTAGGTGCCTGTTCTACATCACTGATGCCTTAATCCCAGCTCTGTGTATAGATTTCCTCCATCTCCTGATAGATACTTTGAAGGTCACTGCAAGCAGCAGCAACAGAGAAGTCATTGGCTTCACTAGTGTAGTAGGCAGAACCCTCCTGCCTTTGGCCCAGCTCTATGGTCTGCCAGCACTGCAGAGTGGCTGAATATAGTAAGACCTGTTCCCCCACATGGGACAGTTCATGTGCCTGTGCTGTCCCCCATCTAGCAGGAACAGACTGAAGGCAGGAGAATGCCCTTGTAGAAAGTCTTTGGCTGAACATGTCAGCAAATCACACCCACTCTAACCAAACCAAGCCAAATGGCAGATGTTTTCTGTTTCTAAAGGGAAACAACCAGCTTCTCTATTTTCCTCTCTCTTCCTTTTCTCTATGAGAAAACAAACTTTACAGCAGGCTTTTCTTCATAAGTCCACCAAGTGAGTGCCAAAGAAACATATTTCCCAGCAGTTCCTTGCGTTGAGATTCCCAATGAGTTCCAGCTCTCCCTGATAAAAATAAGTTATTGTGCCCTCAGTGGTGTTTCGGGTTTTCTTCCTAACCAGTGAAGGGCCATAAGCATCTGCAAGTTAGCAAATACTGTCCCCCTGCCATGGCGAGTGATTGAGGACAGGAGGCAGGGAGGGCTGTGCCATCACCAGCTCCAAAGGTGAACAGCTCATCCTTCTACCTACCCACACAGATTTTCTGAAAGCCTTTTAATCCAAGGAGGCTTTTGGGGGGAGGAGGGTGTGTCCTAGGTCACAATGTAAAATTGTGCCCAAGGTATGTATTCTATCCCCATGAGCCGTTGGAGCCAGGGTGGGGCAGTGTTTTCCGTATCTTCTGTTAACGAACCTAACAATGCCTTGCCACATGACTCATAGATAACTTCCTCTGGGAGTTATCTCTGTTTAATGGGCCATCAAGGACCCACTGCATGACTCATAGAATGAGATCATCCCCATTGTGAGATGCTCCGCCCAGGGGGAGGAGCCAAGCAGTCCCACCTGGATAAATCCAGGGTTTGGGACAGCACAGGCAGCTTTTATCCACTGGACTCCCAGAGGAGACATGACGAGCTACCAGACGCTTCTACAGGAATCACTGCTTTGACAAGACCATTGCATCTGGACTGCTACTACCACCCTAACAGGGTGTCAGGTTGTATTCTGACTCTGTCAGTGGGGGTTTTTATGTACTATTACTTTTATTTTACTTTCTTTTATTTCTTTTCTTTTCCTCTTATTAAATTGTGTTTCTGACTTAGAGTCTTTCACTGGTTTTGCTTTCAAACCAGCACATATTTTTGGCGCCCAATGTGGGGCACGAGGTACTGAGAAAAGTCAGAATTACAATTTTGTATTGGGAAAAAAGACATCTTTTCACTATGATGCTCAGCATGTTTCCATGTGTCTTGTACCTAGCTCTCTATATCTTTCCGCACATGGGGCAGTATCTGCAGATCTTAATATTCTGGTGTAAACCAGGGTACAGCACTAAAATTGCTTTATTGGTCTATTATGTCTATTGCATGATAACCTCCGAGGCAATGAGCACAATTTGGAATATGTACTCAATTTTGTTGTCTTGTCCTGGTCTAGGATGTTTTGTTTGGGGTCTCAACAATCTCACCCAGCCGCAGTGGGGAGGGGTAAAGAATAATTTTTTCCCGTCTTTCAGGCCTGATACAGCAGTTTTTGAAAATATTGAGTTCTCTCTGGATACCAAGGACAGCATAATTTTGTTGTTAGTACTGCTTTCTCTTCTCTGCACAGCCTGCACCATGGTTAAGAACAAAACACTACATGATGTAGTACAACGTCTTCTTGAGGCAGAGGAGAAAAGAACCAAATGCACAGCAACAGCCTTTGTGTCTACACAGATTGTCACAGAGGAGAAAGGAACCAAAAGCCAGGCAACAGTGTCCGAGTCTACACAGACTGTCACAGAGGAGAAAGGAACCGAAATCAAGGCAACAGTGCCCACGTCCACGCAGACTGCCACAGAAGAGAAAGAAGCACCAAGCAAAGCCACAATGTCTGTGTCTGTGCAGGTTTTCACAGAGGAGAAAAAAGCCAAAAATGCCAGCATTTCCACACAAACCATCACTGAACTGGAACAGCCTAAACTGGTAGCAGTTGCTCCTGTTCAGAAGAAGAAAGCAAAGAACAAATCAGTCCGCATAGTGACTGATGAAGATGCAGCAAGACCTTCGCACCCAGCAGAAGAGACAGAGCCAGAGGTCATCACTCGCTCTCTGTCCCTGGGTGAGCTGCGTGACCTGCGGAGGGAATTCACCCGCCAGACAAATGAATCCGTCCTGACTTAGCTGCTCCGTATCTGGGACGCTGCAGCCAATGACACCATTCTGGATAGAAGTGAGGCCAGACAACTGGGATCGCTGTCCCGGGATGTGGTCATTGACCAGGGGATCAAGAGAACCCAAGAAACTCTCAGCCTCTGGCGACGACTGCTAACAAGTGTGAAGGACAGATACATTTGTAAAGAAGATCTCCAGGTGCACCAAGGAAAGTGGAGCACAATAGAACAAGGTATCCGATGTCTGAGGGAATTGGCTGTGCTAGAGATCATTTTCTCAGAGGACGAGAGATTTCCTAAAAGCCCAGATGAAGTCCAGTGCACGTCGCAGATGTGGTTGAGATTTGCACGGCTTGGACCAGAGATGTACTCCTGTTACCTGGCAACGCTGCAATGGAGGGCAGGCGAGGACAGGGTGGGAGTCTTGGTCAATAAACTAAGAATTTATGGAGACACTGTCACCGCCCCATTTCGTACCCATGTCTCATCCATGGAAACAAGGCTGGCTGAGCAAGTCCGAAGCTTGATTGAAGAGGGCCATCAGAAACTGAAAAAAGAACTTAAGGAAGAAATTTACCACATCTCGCCAGAACCAACAAGAGTCTCTGCCATTAGGAGCAGGCATCCCCCAGCCAGGGAGAGAACATACACTCCACAAGGTAACCTCTGGTCTTTTCTTCGGGAGCATGGAGAAGACATGAGGAAGTGGGATGGAAAACCCACCTCCTCCTTAGCAGCCCGGGTACGTGAACTAAAAAGAGAGACCCCTACCACAAGAAGTTCATCTAGAGTCAATGCTGCTCCAGTCTCTCGAGCACAAAACTCCAGATGGGATAAGAATGATGATATGACTGATCCTCTCAAAGGAACATTTACAGGAAGAGAGTAGCGTGTACCATGACCAAGAATAGAGGGGCCCTGCCTCTAGCCAGGTAGAGGAAAGGGACAATCAGATCTATTGGACTGTGTGGATCCGATGGCCTGGCACATCTGACCCACAAAAGTATACAGCTTTGGTTGACACTGGCTCTCAATGTACCCTGATGCCATCAAGGTACGTAGGAACAGAATCTGTCTCTATTTCTGGAGTGACAGGAGGGTCCCAGCAGCTGACTGTAGTGGAGGCCGAAGTGAGTTTAACTGGGAACGGGTGGCAAAAACACCCCATTGTGACTGGCCCAGAGGCCCCATGCATCCTTGGCATAGACTATCTCAGAAATGGATATTTCAAAGACCCAAAAGGATATCGTTGGGCTTTTGGGATAGCTGCTGTGGAGAAAGAAGACATCAGACAACTGAATACCTTGCCTGGTCTCTCAGATGACCTCTCTGCTGTGGGACTGCTGAGAGTTGAAGAGCAACAGGTACCAATCGCCACAGCAACAGTGCACCGTCGGCAATACCGCACCGACAGGGACTCTGTGATTCCTATCCATGAGATGATTCGCAAACTGGAAAGCCAAGGGGTGGTCAGCAAGGCTCGTTCACCTTTCAACAGCCCTATATGGCCAGTGCGTAAGTCCAGTGGAGAATGGAGACTGACTGTGGATTATCGTGGTCTGAATGAGGTCACGCCACCACTGAGCGCTGCTGTGCCAGACATGTTGGAGCTTCAGTACGAGCTGGAGTCCAAGGCAGCAAAGTGGTACGCGACCATCGACATTGCCAATGACTTCTTCTCCATTCCTTTGGCAGCAGAGTGCAGGCCTCAATTTGCTTTCACCTGGAGGGGTGTGCAGTATACCTGGAACCGACTGCCCCAGGAGTAGAAGCACAGTCCCACAATCTGCCATGGACTGATCCAGACTGCATTGGAAAAGGCAAGGCTCCTGAACATCTCCAGTATATTGATGACATTATTGTATGGGGGAACACAGCAGGGGAAGTCTTCAAGAAAGGAGAGAAGATTATCCAGATTCTACTGAAAGCTGGTTTTGCCATTAAGCGAAGTAAGGTTAAGGGGCCGGCTCGAGAAATCCAGTTCCTGGGAGTCAAGTGGCAAGATGGTCGTCGCCAGATACCCACAGAAGTAATCAACAAGATCACCGCAATGTCTCCACCAACAAGCAAGAAGGAAACACAAGCTTTCCTAGGCACCATAGGCTTTTGGAGAATGCACATTCCTGAGTATAGTCAGATTGTGAGTCCTCTCTACCTGGTTACCCGCAAGAAGAATGATTTCCACTGGGGTCCTGAACAGCAGCAAGCCTTTGCCCAGATCAAGCAGGAGATCGCTCATGCGGTAGCCCTTAGCCCAGTGAGGACAGGACCAGATGTGAAGAATGTGCTCTACTCAGCAGCCGGGAACAATGGCCTGTCCTGGAGCCTTTGACAGAAGGTGCCTGGTGAGACTTGGGGTCGACCACTGGGATTCTGGAGTCGAAGCTACAGAGGGTCCGAAGCCAACTACACTCCCACGGAGAAGGAAATCTTGGCTGCCTATGAAAGAGTTCAAGCCGCCTCAGAAGTAATTGGCACTGAAACACAGCTGCTTCTGGCACCCCGACTGCCGGTGCTGGGGTGGATGTTCAAGGGAAAGGTGCCTTCCACGCATCATGCCACCGACACTACTTGGAGCAAATGGATTGCCCTCATTACACAGTGCACCCGTATTAGAAACCCAAATCGCCCTGGGATTCTGGAAGTTATAACAAACTGGCCTGAAGGTGAGACTTTTAGATTATCCTCTGAAGAAGAAGAACAGCAACGTGCCGAGGAGGCCCCACCATATAATGAGCTACCGGAGACTGAAAGACGATACGCCCTCTTCACTGATGGTTCCTGCCGAATTATAGGTGCTGACCAGAAATGGAAAGCTGCAGTATGGAGCCCCACACGACGAGTTGCACAAGCTACCGAAGGACAAGGTGGATCGAGTCAGATGGCAGAGCTTAAAGCTGTCCAGCTGGCTTTGGATATTGCTGAACGAGAGAAGTGGCCGAGGCTCTATCTCTACACCAACTCATGGATGGTAGCTAATGCCCTGTGGGGATGGCTGAATCGCTAGAAAAAGGCCAACTGGCAGCACAGAGGGAAACCCATCTGGGCTGCTGAGATTTGGCAGGACATTGCCACCCGAGTAGAGAAGCTAACCGTGAAGGTTCGACACGTGGATGCACACGTACCCAAGAGTCGGGCTAATGAGGAGCATTGCAACAATGAGCAGGTAGATAAAGCTGCCAAGGTAAAAGTATCACAGGTGAATCTAGACTGGCAGCACAAGGGAGAATTATTCCTAGCTCGTTGGGCCCATGATGCCTCTGGTCATCAGGGAAGAGATGCAACATATCGATGGGCCCATGACCGAGGGGTGGACCTTACTATGGACAGCATCTCACAGGTCATCCACGACTGTGAGACCTGCACTGCAATCAAACAGGCCAAGCGGGTGAAGCCTTTGTGCTACAGTGGACGATGGCTGAAGTACAGGTATGGGGAAGCCTGGCAAATTGACTACATCACCCTTCCCCAGACCCGCCAAGGCAAGCGCTACGTGCTGACCATGGTAGAAGCAACCACAGGATGGCTGGAGACCTACCCTGTGCCTCACGCTACTGCCCGGAATACCATCCTGGGCCTTGAAAAGCAAGTCCTGTGGAGGCACGGCACCCTGGAGAGAATCGAGTCAGACAACGGGACACATTTTAAGAATGGCCTTATAAACACCTGGGCCAAAGAACATGGTATTGAATGGATATACCACATCCCTTATCATGCACCAGCTGCCGGGAAAGTTGAACGGTGCAATGGACTATTAAAGACTACCCTGAAGGCACTTGGTGGAGGGACCTTCAAGAATTGGGACATAAACTTAGCCAAAGCCACCTGGATGGTCAACACCCGAGGCTCCATCAATCGAGCTAGTCCTGCCCAGTCTGAACCCTTGCATACAGTGGATGGAGATAAAGTCCCTGTGGTACACATGAAAGGGATTCTAGGAAAGACTGTTTGGACTAATCCCACCTCAGGCAAAGGCAGACCCATCCGTGGGATTGTTTTTGCTCAAGGACCTGGTTATACTTGGTGGGTAATGCTAAAAGATGGAGAAACCTGTTGTGTACCATAAGGAGACCTAATTTTAAGTGAGAATTAGAATTAGTGTGTAAGGTTTCATTCTGTGTATATATGTATGTATCTGTGAGGGTGTATGATGTAGATGGTGATAGAATAAGAGGTAGATTATGACCTAGGTCACAATGTAAAATTGTGCCCAAGGTATGTATTCTATCCCCATGAGCCGTTGGAGCCAGGGTGGGGCAGTGTTTTCCGTATCTTCTGTTAACGAACCTAACAATGCCTTGCCACATGACTCATAGATAACTTCCTCTGGGAGTTATCTCTGTTTAATGGGCCATCAAGGACCCACTGCATGACTCATAGAATGAGATCATCCCCATTGTGAGATGCTCCGCCCAGGGGGAGGAGCCAAGCATTCCCACCTGGATAAATCCAGGGTTTGGGACAGCACAGGCAGCTTTTATCCACTGGACTCCCAGAGGAGACATGACGAGCTACCAGACGCTTCTACAGGAATCACTGCTTTGACAAGACCATTGCATCTGGACTGCTACTACCACCCTAACAGGGTGTCAGGTTGTATTCTGACTCTGTCAGTGGGGGTTTTTATGTACTATTACTTTTATTTTACTTTCTTTTATTTCTTTTCTTTTCCTCTTATTAAATTGTGTTTCTGACTTAGAGTCTTTCACTGGTTTTGCTTTCAAACCAGCACAGGGTGGTGGTATTATTCTAAATATATTTTAAACTTATTAGCAGAGGTGAAACATTTTAAAATTTTATCTTTCATCTTAGAGATAGGTGTTTCTTTAAAAATTCAATTTGCTCCAGAAAAGCCTGGTATTGAAGGTAATTAGTATTGCTGACTGCATAGCATTTAACTTCATACTGTTCATCAGAAACTGTGGCTTCTCCTTTCTAAAATATCATTTCCCGTAAGTCAGCATGTCTTTCTATTCGTATGCTTTTCATTCTTTTCTTTGAATATAGTATAACTTGATCATCTTCTCATGTTACTGGAAAAGTATTTATAATGGTTTCATAACCGTTTGACTTCTTTTACTGAACTTGATAATATTTGCTGTATCCCTTTTGCTAATATCTTGACTAGGATCTTTACATCTGAATTTAATAATTTTTCCTGGACTCTGCTTTCCTGTGACAATAAATCCAAGGATAATTATTATCTTATGAGCTTGAATAGAAGCCATCCCACAAGCAATCTGCTGATGTTCTGAGGGTGCTGAGTTTTACCATGCTACATGGTGATATTCTGGCAGATAATATTCTGTCATAGAAATCCCATTGTGTTTAATAACTGAAGTAGCAGTCGATTTCATTTAAGAGTTTTCAAAGACTTTTACCTGAGAAGCTGTGAAGAGAAAGTGGCTGCACAAAAGCAGACGGTTTGAAGAAAAAGGCTAAGCTTCCATCTGATGCCCAGCATCACATACGGCTGGCTCAGTATTCATGGTATCACTCATGCAGAGCTTTGTGCCTGTGATGTTTATCTGCTTCACGCAGCAGGAGAAATAAAGTTGTTATGTTCCTCAAATGTAGCCATTTGAGGCTAAGAGAAAGGATATTGCAGTGCTTATGGAAAGGTTTGACCAGAGCATGGGTAGTGCTCACCCTCCTGGGTGCAAGAAAGGGAAACATTTTGCAGAAAATGAAGTCAGGAAGATGAAAAAAAATGAAATTACAAGGGAGTCATCAAGATTCATGTTGCTGGAAGAATATAGAAGTCAGGACGCATGAACTGGCCCCAGCATCAGCAGCCACCCTCTCAAGCCATGCATATTCCTCAGTGACAATTTCAGGCCAACCTTGTGTGTAGGTGTTAGTGTCCTGAAGATGTCAGAAGCCTCACCAGCCACGTGGCACCCCTGGGCACCCCCAGCTGTAAGCCCCAGCAAAGGCAAGTTTGAAAAGTGTTTTGAGACCCCAGCTTCCATGTGAGCTCCTTAATCCAAGCTGTCTGCTCATCTCTGGCAAAGCCTCAGCTCAAAACCAGATAGACAGCTGAGAGGCAGCTGTGGCACAGCACCTTGAGCTCTGCCGTGGAGCCTGTCCTCAGAAAGAGCAGTCCTCCCTTTCCTGTCTTACTCCTCTCTGCCAAGAGCTGGATGTCCAGAACTGGATTTAGATGCTTACATGACACAATTTACATGGTGAGTTGGTGGGATGTGAAAGCTCTCTAATGCTTGTTTTGGATGACACACGTAGTTGAGGCACAGATAAGTCAAAATCACTGTCACCAACTATCTTCCAGAAACACACAAATAATTTGTATTTCCATACCCTAAGGATCTTTAATTACTTAGACATTAATGACTGAAAACAGAACTAACTATTGTCGGAACCCAAGACATCCCTTTAGATGTCCCGGGCAGTCCAAGACCCCAGGAGGGGGTCCGGAGACCCTGGAACAGTGATAAAAACACCAGTGCCTTTGATTTTAGCCCCTGGGAGCGATTGCCAACATTATATGAAGAATTACAAGTCACAGGTGTGTAATTAGGATATTAGATAACTTATTTTTGTGTATTAATGTGGATTTTAGGGGTTCACAAAGAAGGCTCAAGGAGACAAGATGGAGGGATTTGGGTGTGTCCCTTGTCTTCCTTCTTCTTCTTCTTGTCCTCCATCTTCGGGTGAGGTGGTGGCATTTTCTTATTGGTTTAGTGTAAAAGTGCACAGTTTAATAAAAGTAGTAGATATTGGTATAGTAGTGAAAACAATGGGGACGTAATAATTAGTATAAAAGATTACGACTGCCCATGAGCGGAGCAGATAGCCTTCGGCTACGGTGTAGGTGACACCTACGCTGGCTGAAGGAAAAATATTTAAGAACACGATAGAATAAACAACTCTGATAAAAGAATCGACGCATCCTGACTCTTTCTTCTGGCACGGGGCTTGGAGAAAAGGACTTTACCCGCAATTCTCAGCAGGCTATCAGCCCAAGATCCAAGAACTATGAGTTAGGTTAACTTTGGGTTAACGTGGATAACACCGGTGGCTGACATTTGGGTAACTCTGGTGAGTAACATTATTCTTCACAACCCATGGGTGGATCAGGGACAGGTGGAGGCAGAAATCTGGAACCCTTCGGTGATGTTCCTGCCGGCCCAGCAGGTGTCACCACCGCACCAGGGTCCCTCTGTGCCGGCGTGTGACGCAGTGCCGGCGCTGGCC
The DNA here is from genome assembly GCA_910950805.1 of Acrocephalus scirpaceus scirpaceus. NCBI lineage: Eukaryota > Metazoa > Chordata > Aves > Passeriformes > Sylviidae > Acrocephalus > Acrocephalus scirpaceus. The sequence goes on from OU383777.1 coordinate 13,797,355, forward strand.
GGGCGGGCGGTGACGTCACACCGCGGCCGGTGATGTCACACAGCAGCCTGTGACGCAGCCACGGCCAGCGGGCAAATGCCACGGGTGGCTCCGGAGAGCAAGAGTTTGTAGGAGCCACTTGGCTTTGTGCCCTTTGGCCCGGCCACTGTTGCCGTAATTTGTGGCACCGCAGCAGGGCAGAGATGGATGGGGAGGGCCAGGTACAAGGCACGTGCCCAGGAAAGGTCACCCCCTTAACTGCCTCAGCACAAAACTGGGGGCAAGGGGAATGTCCCCGGGTGTGATGGCACCCTGAGAGGGATAGGTAACAAAGCTGGGCTACAGTGATGTCGCAGAGGGTTTGTGGTCAGCTGAAAGGTCTGGGTTCATGCCAGCCAGCGTATTCCTCACAGATATACCTCCAAAGGCTGGTCTAAATCCTCCTCCATGGGCTGAATCTGGACTTGTGTTCAGTCTCCTAGCAAGTTTCACTGCCAAAAATTGCACATGTATTTCTCCAAGCACATCAACTGCAAGAGCTTCCCTTCTCCCTGGCTGCAGGACCTGTGATGGATTTGCTTATCTCAAACTCCACAGAATTTCAATGTACATAATTTGGTTAAATGAGATTATCAGACTAACTCAGATTCAAACAGCTGGTTTCTTCCTAATCACTAGTGAAAAGAATCTTTGCTTTTTGTACTCCTCCTTTCATGTAATTAAGGCTGGAAAACAGGGTAATGCCAAGTTCCATTGAAAAGACCGCCAACACAAACATGGCTACCATTGCACGTGCACCCTCCGTGCACAAAATCAGATCCTTTCTGGACCTTCAGTGTTCTTAGCTCCACACTTTTCATCCCTTAACTACATGGAGCCCTAAAATATATTTATTCCTGTGGCACCCCTCAATGGACCATGCATTACCTAAATAATTCTTTTGTTAAGAATGCCATGAGTTTCATTGAGGTTAGTTCATGGTACTCACCTCACAGATACCAGAGCATCTCACAAGCTAAATCTGGGATTTCAGTGTAGCATTTTGTAGTCTCTCTTCTGGAGGGATTTTCAAAATACAGTCTTCAAAGTCACTCATTCATTTGGGTTTGTTACACATCCCTAATATAAATAATTCCCCTGTGGTGTGGTCTTGTCCTCTTCCTCTGGATATAGTAGGACCTTCTACACATTTATTTTATTTTCTCCTCTTTAATGGAATCCAGGAAGAGTCCAAAGCCAATGTGGAGCATTTAAAATCATCTGAGATCAGAAAGGAAATACTGTCCTAGGATCTTCACATCTTCTCATCTCTATATGTTTACTCATGACAGTCTACCACACACTTTTAGGGTACTGTTGTACTTTGGAAAGACTGCAATATCTGTTCTATCCAGGACTAGGTTACCCTCTTCAAGAAGGAAAATCACGCCATTTCAGCTAAAACATTTAGTTATTGGAGACACAAGAGAAAAATACTGGGAAAGAACATCATCTTCCCAGAGAAGAACAATTCACAGAATCACAGAATTTCTAGGTTGGAAGAGACCTTCAAGATCATCGAGTCCAACCCATGGTCTAACACCTCAACTAGACCATGGCACCGAGTGCCACATCTTTTTTTAAACACATCCAGAAATGGTGACTCCACCACCTCCCCGGGCCATTCCAGTACTTAATCACTCTTTCTGTGAAAAACTTTTTCCTAATATCCAACCTGTATTTCCCTTGACGCAGCTTGAGACTGTGTCCTCTCGTTCTGTCCATTGTTGCCTGGAGAAAGAGACCAACCCCCAGCTGACTACAACCACCCTTCAGGAAGCTGTAGAGAATGATAAGGTCACCTCTGAGTCTCCTTTTGTCCAGGCTAAACAACCCCAGCTCCCTCAGTTGTTCCTCATATGGCTTGTGTTCCAAGCCCCTCACCAGCCTTGTTGCCTCCTCTGGACGTGCTCAAGTGTCTCAATGTCCTTCCTGAAATGAGGGGCCCAGAACTGGACACTGCACTCAAAGTGTGGCCTCACCAGTGCCAAGTACGGGGGAAGAATGACCTCCCTGCTCCTGCTGGCCACACTGTTCCTGATCCAGGCCAAGATGCCATTGGCCTTCTTGGCCACTAGGGCACATTGCTGGCTCACGTTCAGCCAGCTGTCAACCAGAACCCCCAGGTCCCTTTCTGGCTGAACACTGTCCAGCCACACCGCCCCCAGTTGCTCCCTGCTGGGATGAAACACAAGGTTCCTGCATGTCTGCAGGACTCATTATGTGAATTTAGGAAGACTTCCCACAGCTTCTGAAATGCATCAAAGAAATTCTGAATGTTGTTCATGAAACTATTATTGTGGGCTCTGTCTGTTCAGTAGCTGACAGACAGCCAGATGAGCAACTAGAAAGGGATCAAGCTCAACACCTTGCCTGTTTTCAGCCACACAGGTGCTGAAGGCAAGCTGGCCTAACTTGACCAACATACTTGGGGTTGGTGTCCTACATGCCCTGGAAAACATGATCTGGCCAACTGACATATTTTAACTGCAGAAATAGGAGACATTAAAGGTTTCTATCACACCTAAGTAGTGATATGTGAGGTAGCGTGACTGAGTCCTGGTGCAGAGACTGACATTGCTACATTCCCTTTGAGCTTTGGGGTGCAGAACTGCAACCCGAAGTGTGGACCAAGGGAGAATAAGGCACATCTTACTTTGTGGAGAGTGTGAAGAATAGGCTCTGACCAGCACTTTGCAGCAGTTACTGCCTTCCACAAATGACTGGGATACATCCCACCCAAAGTGGATTTAGTTACCACGTCCTCCCCTGCTGACTGGCTCAGGCTTCAAGCTGTGAAATACTAAAAAGGCTTTGCAAAACTTTGCTGGAGACCCCTGGCTTTCCAGTGCTAGCAGGAAAGTATGCATTTTATAGATGAGTGCAATATTTGTGATGGTAACCCAGGGAATACTAAAACCCACAGGATGTCTGGCAATACCAGCTGTTTTATCTGGGCTATGTTTCCATGTTCGTCTTTAACCACCCTCGTCTGACATAGAAAATGGACAGCCATCTATACAGACCAGGCTGACACATGATGAAGCACTAATATTCACAGTATAATGCTGTCCTCATTTTGTGCCATGTGGAAGTTTGGCTCACAGCTTTTCTCAGCCTTCACTTCTAGGAAGCAAATATACCAGGTTCCAGGACTGAAAGTGGCTTTTACTCAATCATGGTTGTGCCGGCTGGCAAGGCTTTGATTTGTCTGTAAAGACAGAAGCTCTATATTCCAATCTGAGAACAGGTGTTTATTTAGCAAAGCTACCACTATGATGAGGTACCATCTCCAGTGTATGGAGTGTTGTCACAGACGCAAATGCAGCATCCCAACTGGATTCCCAGCTCCCAGACAGGATCCCCAGTCTCCTCCTCAAACGGACCTGCCTGCAGGCTTCCTGTATAAGGGATTCAGCATTTTGGAACAAAATCCTGTTATTCAGTCCCCAAAACCCCCTCAGATGTAGTGATCTGGACACACTGCTAAGGCCACCTCTTAAAGTTTAAAGCTGTTGGAGAAGATTAAGGATGTTTCCAGAAAAGACCAGGCTGAGAAGGAGCTTTCTTTATGGCCAATTTTGCATTCAACTGAACTCTATGGAACAAATAGATCTTTTCAGCATTCCTGAGTATTATGATAGCAGATCAATTAGCCTGTGGAGTGCCTGAAACTCTAGTAAGAAACACTTTTCTGTCTAAAGGATATGTTGCTTTAATATACAGAGGGAGGCAATGAGGTAATTCAAAGGGAAAGAATTTTACATTACTCATTTACGAGAACAAAAATACAGAAATCCTCTGATAAAAGTCTAGCCTTACATAACTCCTATGTAATGCAAATATATTTACCTCCTCACAAACTGAAGGTTGCACCAACAAATGAACATACAGCTGAGCAAATTTTCAAAGATTAAGAATGATAAATATCAGGACAGAAAGATAGCACAGCAACACAGTTCAGAGAGCTTGTCTAGAGATACCTCATAATGTATCTGCAAATTAGACTCGTTATTTTCTGTGTCAGAAACTTTCAGAGACTAAGGAGTTCTTGTCTGTACATTATACTAAAGAGCACTTAATATAAATGCTATTAGACTAGAGGCCTTGTTGGTAGTGGGAGCTCCTTTTCTTTATTTTTCTATTTCTGACCTCTTTCATTTCCTCTGTCATGTCCCAACACCACAAGATGATGCAATATTGCATCACCACCTAATATTGAGACCTCCCTCTGTCAGCAGCCATAAAACCTCGTGAGTTTCTCCACCCCTTAAGAATAACCAGTGATCTTAAAGATCTTTTTACACACACTCTGCTACCACAATGACTACATCTCTCTGACAAACTCATACATGTGTGAACAGATTAAAAAAAGGCACTCAAGCCAGTAAGGGGTATTATGTGAGTTTTACATCTCAGCTGATGTGTGTATGCATGTGGTACAGAGGAAACAGCTTGCACTCCCACCCCTGTGCTTTAAATACCTTTTCAGAAGTATAACAGCCTAAATCAGTAAAATGGGAGACAAAGTCTTCAGCAGATGTATCTCAGAAGGCTTCTGAACACCTGCCGTTTCCTGTTTGCGAGCTTAAGGTGTTTGAAGTGAGGGATTTTGTGCAAAATCTCAATCAGCAGGAGCACCAATCTATTAGGAGGAAAGGAAAGCGTGGGTATGTCTTGGAGGAGATGGAAAAGAGATAGGAAAGACTCGTCTTTTCCTTATTAGAGATTTCCTAACTCTGCTCTGCCTACAGAGGTTCACAGCAATCATTTCTGGATTAGGCCACAAGGGTTCTTTCATGCCCAGCACTTCTTAAAAGATTCCCCTGGACCAAGTTTCTAGCTGGGAACCAAGCTCATGTAGGAGACATCTCAGAGAGGACTTAACTGCCTACAGTGGGATGCAGAAGGAGCCAACCCTTAATTTGCTCTTCTGGATCCCCCTGTTTCCCCAAAGCATTCTCCTGCTTCCCCAAGCAATGACCCAGAACCAGCATCAGTAGAACTGCCTTTCCCATGACATAAAGCTGTGAATGGAGGACAGATCTGCAGGCAACACTTATCTGTCAGTTACTTTCACAAGCAGCTACCATACCTAGAACATGATGCAAAAGCCAAACTAAAATTCAGTTCACTCCTCCTCTGCTTGTTGGCAAGTTACAGTGAGAAGAAAAGCTTATTTTTGATACCAAAGTTACCATATGATTGTGCATATGGACAAATCAATGACAATGATGTTAATACAACTGATCACATATGTACATGGTCAGTTTTCATAGCAGAGCTGCAAGTTAAAGGGATTCTGTCAATTTATTTTAAATCCTCCCCTGAATGCATCACAAAGAGTTTACAACCCAATTGGAAAATTCCAGCTTATAAACTCTCCAAGAAAAGAGAAGGCTACCTATCATTCCATCAGGATGGACAATGTATTATACAATGGGGTTTTTTTCCATTTTCTTTACATAGAGAAGCAATTACAAAACTGAATGTAGCTATTGCTGGGTTTAGGCAAGCAGGCTTTGACTTTGTTGTTACAAGACCTACAAAACTCCTGAATTTAATTTTTTTCTCTGCTGGCAAGACAGAAAATAAAAACCGACCCAAGTATTAGATACTACTTCCTAAATTGCAATGAACCCAGTTTGTCAATGATAAAAGAACATTTACATCCAACATATGTCAGTATATAAAGTTGTTGCTGAGCATTTAATGTGGCTGTTACTCTTTATCGCAGTTTCTCCACTAAAAAACACAAAAACTGATGTTTGACTGTGCAGAGGATACAAAAGATACCATCTTACATTTTTTCAACTTCCAAAACTCCCATTTAAGATCATGACAGCAATTTCTTGTCATATTTTTATTACAGCTGGTAGATAAAGGAAATAATTGCATTTTGACTGCACCCCACAAGATTATATTAGCAAAATGATTGCTTCTTTGCATGACTAATTTTGATTAAATCAGCTTCATTTAAATATCAAATTGTGTTCTTCACCTTTCTTCATTAAGCTATGGTATTCCTGACTGTTTTAAGGTTCCATTTTTGATATGGTAAAATATGCATTTCAATTTATTGTGCTGCTCTTGACTAAAAAAAAAAAAGGCAAACCAACAAACCAAATGATAATTTATAGGAAAGGGTTTAACTCACATTTGGAAATGAAGAGGAACAAAATAATGTTAAAATGTGTATTTCTAAAGAATATAGAACCTATGAGGAGATAATTCGTGCCTACAGGAAAGTTTGTTTTGCTTGATTTACCAGAAAAAGCAATAAAGAAAATGTGCTGTATATAGATGAGCTGAAGATTAACTGCAAAAAATGTATATTTTATTAACATACTAAATACCGAAGAGAGGAAGAATTTCAGTTTACCAACCTTTCTCAAATATAATATGTACAATATTTTATTCTTTCATTGCAAATAACACTACATGACTTACAGCTATTTAAAAAATGTTATACAATTCTGGCTGAAATCAACATGAAATGTGTCATTTGCTCTGGCTGTAAATTATCCCCTCTATAATTGTCTTTTGACAAATGACAGCTTTTTATTCAGCTGCTCAAATCTCCATATGTCTGTGCATCCCCAAATAAAGTCCACAGATTCTAACAGGATTAGCCACCAAACTGGCTACACTTGTGTTCCCGGAGTGATCCATCTGGGGATCCTGCCAAAAACAACAAAAAAAGACTTCCTATTTTGATAAGGCTTTTAAATGTCTCTTAAAGCATTCAGTAGTGCTGTGTAAAGCTGAACTTCTTTGACAGATATTACCCATTGTATCAGGCAAAACCAAGCATGAAGTGAGTCTTCACTGTGTTTCCCCTATGCTGCACACACATCACATGAACGTTGTTGAAGGTTTTTGCTTAGCTTTCATGTAAAAGGGAACTTGAGGCCAGCACAGTTATGATGATTCCTTACAGACGCAGCTTAGTGTAATGTATATTCATTTTGAAACAGAAGTTTCTCTTTTCTGCTTCACATTGGTATGATTCTTAACACATGATGATTTTTTCAGTCAAAAGAATCCATCCATGCTATAACAATTATCCAGCTTTTTATAATAGGATCTGTACATGTAACATACTAGATATTTCCTTCTGATATTTTCTTTCTGTGGAAGTTGAGAACATGTACTTAGAAAAATCATAAAAATTTTTAAAGTCTTTGTGGCAACTTATGGACTTGTAGAGTGTTCCCTGAAGATGTAACCTTATGTCAGTATAGCTTTCAGGGCAAGCGTGTACTCTGTGCCATACAGAGTTCACCTGTGAATCTCACTGCAAGATCTGGGTCAAAAAAGATGTCTCAACATAATCATGGAAAGAGGTTTGCTGTTCACTCTGAACAAGAGCTGTGGAGATAAAAACACTCAGCTCCATTCAGAGCCAAACAGACAGCAGCCTGGATGGGGAAAGAGTGGTGAGGAGGAGTTGTTTGTTTGTTTGAATTGAATGTGAATGGTTATGCCTGAGCTGCAGTTGGAGTCTGGCATCATAAGACTGATGAATTAATCCTCCTGCTGTGGGCAGCCTTGGCAAGGCCTTAGCTGGAATAGTACTATGTCCAGTATTGAGCAGTGCTTTCCAAAAACAATGTGGCCCAATTGGCAAGAATCTGGAGGCGAGCTACAGGAATCACAGGAGGTCTAAGGAAGGTGACCTAAAAAGGGAGATTGAAGACTGTCCCATCTGGAGATGGAAAAATAGAAGAAAACCAGTTAACACAGCAAACTCAAACAAGAAAGTAGCTGGAGGGGAGGGAGGAAGAAAATCGCCAGACTGAGTAAGAGGAATAAGACAAGCAAGGTGCTCAGCCTGTAGGAGAAGACATTTAATCAGACAGCATGAAAATCTTTCCTAAGCAGAGGACTACCACGCTGGAGTAGGTTGCCACCTCCAGGGGTTTTTTAAGGGCAGTTTAGACAAACCAATTTGCTCGTGCCGTGAGGTGTGGGGCTGAAGGAGCTGTCAGGGCTGGCCGGGTAGGCGGGGGTCGCTGCTGGAGTGCCATGGCTGTGGGGCCCTGGGCAAGGAACACCTCAGGAAGCTGCGCCCAGGGAGTTTTGCTGCTGTGCTGTTTTTGGAGCCTGTGCTGACACCAGGACGCGTCCTGCTTGCCTTGTGCTGGCGACTAAGCCTCACCGCGGCTGTAGTGCTCTCGCCCCACCAGAGGGTCTGTGCGCGCTCCGGCTGATGCGGCCGGGCCGGGGCCGGGTGCCCGAGGCCGCGGCGGGGCCGGGCGGGGCGGGGAGGCCCCGCAGCCGGTTCCCTTTTTGCCCGGCGTGTGATTGGCGGCGGCTTCGGAGCTGCCTCTGCCGCCGGCTATGGAGCCTCCCCGCCGGCCCCTGGCCCGCGCCGCTTCCTACTGAGGGAAACACCTGTCCGGAGCCGGGGCCGGTGCAGGGGCCGCCGCTGCGGTGAGTAGCTCCGTGCCGGGGGCAGCGGGAGTCGCGGCGGATCCCGCCCCGGGCCGGCGCTGCCCGAGGCCCGGGCTCGCAGGTGGTGGTGCGGCTTCTCTCCCCGCGCCGACCGCGGGCGGACCCGCCCCGGCCCCGCGCCCGCCGCAGGGCGCCCCCGGCCCCGGCGGCCTCGGCGCCGGCGGGGCGGGTGCGGCGAGGTTCGCCCTCCCGCGGGCGGCGCCGGCCGCCATCTCTGGGCCCGGGCGGTGGGCCGGGGGCGGGAGGGGAGAAGGGAGGGAAGGAAGGAGGCAGGCAGGCAGCCCCGGCCCTGGCGCGCTGCTCTCGCCGTCTCTCTGTGCGCGGAGCTCTTTCCCGCAGGGGTGTGCGGCTGGCCGGGGTCGCTCTGTGGTCCCTGCCGCAGCCGGCACTGCTGAGCCCCCCGTGCTGCCCGGTCTCTCGCGGCCTTGGTCCCGCCTCACGTCATGGCCCGAATAGGAGTTAACGAGTTTGATGCCAAGCCGGCTGAGGAAGCTGTTCGGAGCTGAATGAAACAATGCGACGTGAAGGATCACAGTAGGCAGTTCTGTCGAGTCTTAAGATCAGTGAGTCAGCTCTGCTACAACACGGCTTTTAAACAATAAATAACTATTTCCTCATCCAACAAATTTCTTGCGTCTATCTAATACGTATAGACCATGAAACCTTTCCACACCACAATCCCTCTGAAATAATACCTGAGGGCATTACGGAGTTGATTGCTGGTGTAGGTTAGATCACGCAGTTAACAATCAGTTTTGAAAAACCGGGCACAAGTTGACAGGACAGGCAGTGTCTAAATAGCGTGTGTGTCCTGGCAGGAACAATAGCAGCGATACCTGGATTTTAAAACTCTGGTTCCAAGGTGGATTACTTCGAGATGACCACTAGATCACTTGTGCAACCCCAGTTAACTAGAACTTTGCCAAAATTCTTACCTAAATTTTCAGAGCCATCTAGAAGTTGTTTGTTCCAGGAGCCCCGAATAGCTAACTCATATAGAAACTAAAGGAGGTGAAGGCAGGGCATCCTGAAAATGCTACAGCTGTAATAGCAGTCTGATTGACTCCCCAACCTCCCGACCAAGCTGTATCTGCTTGTTCATATACTTTTGATGAGGAATGTGACTGCATTACTTGTGAAGTTTACTTGCTAATGGGAACCTGCACTGATTTATTTCCTATGAGAGCTAGTAATTGCCAGAGGATCTGACAAAGAAACTGAGCCAAGTTTTTGGTATTTTGTTGTTGTATTCACACTTGAAATGCAGTGCTGTATCTTACCTCAGAAGTTCAGCACTGGATCACTGCAGGTGTAGGGAAGATACTCTCCTGTCCAGCAAGTGCAAGGTCATCTGCTACACAACAGTGTGGGCAAATAGATGTAGTATGCTGCTTGGAAAACTTGAGTCTTGTCGTGGTGGTTTTGGTTTTTTTTTAAATTTATCTTTCAAGTGAACTTTGTCTAGAACCGTGAATATAAACTTTAGTGTTGTATTTACATAATGTATGCACGAGGTAGTTCTTACTCTGGTAGAGAGTGCTTATTTTCTTGAAAGTTAAGTTGTCTGGGAAGGAGTTCACACTAAAGTGAAAAGAATACTTTAAAAATAAGGTTTTCACATGATGTATGAAAACAGAAGCAGGAGTTAATATAGAATAAGAATGATAGTAACTGGTAGAATTCTAACATAGTCTTAACACAGTAGTCAAGATTGACAACTATCCTAAATTTTTTTGTAGCCAAATAATGAATACATTGTAATACCACATTGTCTTTTTAAAGCACCTTTCAGCCAGTTTTTTCAAATAATTTAATGACTTTACTCATTAGTGTATCTCCTAATCCTGCTGTGAATCATGTTTCAGTCTCAGTTATGCTTAACTGTGGTGGCTCCATTCCCTTTCCTTCTCTTTCCTCGCTGCCCAGCCACTCCTGCGAGTGTTAAGTGAGATAAAGGAATTAATCCAGCTGAAAATGAACCAAATTTTTTGCTGATTTTGTTATGGTCAGATTGCTGACCTGAATGATGAGATAGGAACACAGCTGGAAACAAAGGCAAGACCAGTTGCTTGTCTTAGTTACCTTTTACAGGCCCATCTTTTCCTTCTCCATTCGACTCCATCAGAATTTTTGGACCAGTGTAGGACAGTTCTTGTAATACAGGGATATTCAGGGTTGATGAGGCTCATTAGAATTAGAAGTAAAATAAAGTGATTTTTTCCGCCCTTTTTTGGGGGTATTGTTGCAGTAGAGTTATTGAAATGTCAATGCTGTAAGTAAAGCTTAGGCACTAAAAAGGCTTTAGGAACTTAATGTGAAATGATTTTTCATTATAAACATCAAAGTTTTATGATTCATGTGCATGAGGAAATATGGTTTTGCCAACACATGGATTAGCAGGAAATGGATACAGTTTGGTGTCACCATAAGAATGGGTCATTGCAGAGACAGATGAGAGACAACTGTTGCTCCAAGAGCTGCCTTCTGAAGCTGAGAAAAAGGGGTCAGTGCAGAACTGGAGATGGAGATTGGATCGGGCTGGACTTGACATGACTGGTCACAGCCCAAATGAATGCAGCAGAGAAGACAGCCTCCTATGGGCAAGGCAGCTACAGAAGTGCCACACACTTTGTATTGTGTCTGATGCAATTTGTGGGGGAATATCTAAACCCAAGAAACTGTTGCTCTACCTGCCTTTATAAGTGCATGAGAGTGTGAAACAATTGCATTCACTGAGAAATGTACAGGTTAGTTCTCTGCTGCATGAGGGAGAGATGCTACCTTTGCCTGTTTTGATGGTCTTGATCTATGAGTAGTGATAGAAGAGCTATTTGTATGTATATGTGTTTGAAGAATTAATCCTTAGGTGCATGACTCATAGGAGCAGGCTGAGGACATTTTAAACCAAGAAGCTTTACTAGATCTACAGAACCTAATGAAACTGAAATGACTCCAGGTTTACTTAATGGGGCAGCACAGTGACTTTTAGAGGAAGGACTCTTTGCAAAAAATCTATATAGCCTGTTGTCATGACAAAAACCGTAATGCTAGTTGCTTATGTCTAAATGAAGAGAAATACATTACTACATTGTATTTTAGAATTGAGATGAGAGAGGAACGTGGTGGGTAGTGCTGAGATGCCACAAAGGCCGTGGCTAATGAATGCTGACAGGCTGCATGTAGGTGGAGGATGAGTTTTGGAAGTGTCTTGGCCAAAATGGGTAGGTTTCATGTCAGCAACAAAATGTTCAGGGTAACTTCACTACCTTGAGATAATTCAAATACTGGCTTTAAATGACAGAGGGGTCTTGGACAGAGTGTGTTCCCCCAAACTGACTTCCTGAGAAAAATCCTCTAAATTCCTGAGAAAAATAACCTCTAAAAAGAAAAGGTCTTAGCTGAAAAGCAGAGTGATGCTCAGAGAGAAGAGCTGTGTCAGTGGTGGAGGGTGTTTTCTGTGTTTTAATCTTGACAGAGAGTTAATCAATCTTGGCATGTTGGAGGCAGGTAAGGGACTGTCAGATTTTTTTTACAATACAGAGGGAGGGGTTATGTTTCACATTTTTATCAAAAATGTGTCTTATAAATAGGAAACATGCATATGTTAAAAAAAAGGTGCTTCACTGTTGGTAGACAACTTTTCAGTTGTTTCATGTTTTTGTCCTCTTTTTCAAGAGTTATCATTTTTGCATGATATCTACCACTGTAGGATTTGTACTGCTTGTTGCTCTTCAAAAGATCAGTATTTCACTGGAAAAGTCATAAGGAAAAAGGAATAAATTAGAGGGGTTTCTGTCTTTTCTTTCTGTTCTTCACGTTTTCCCTAATTTTTTTTTCTGTGGGGATCATTGTTTTAGTAAAAGAACAGCACCTCAGGTTGTAGTTAACCACAAGAATTAGGGTTAAAAGTCTATGGTTTAATTTCTTCCTGAATCTAAAGTCACCATTTCTAGTGGATTTCACTGTGTGTATGTAATGATAAATGAATGCGTTTAAGATATTTGGGGTAAGGCTTCCCAGTAGTTCTGCTGCTGAGGTTACCATGCAAGATCCTTGGCATATAAAATCTCTATGAGATCCTATATGGAGACTGGCTTAAAAATCTCTAGTGAATTTAAGTTGGGAGTCCTCAAATGACTATCACCATGCAAATAAAAATAATGAAACATTGTATATTTAGTTGCCTTTTATCTACTATTTGTATTTAATTATTTTGTGAGATAATCTCTCAAAAATATATTTGGTTTAAATACCTTATTTGAATTCATTAAATTTATTGCCCAGATTATTCTTTGCCATTTTTAAAAGGTTCTAAAAATGTCTTCTATATGCGTGTGTTAAATTGATGTACTGTTGGTGTATTTTTACTGTTGTAACAGGAAAAGCATTCTGAGTTCTTTTAAAATGAGCAATCATATGTATAATCAACTTGGTTAAAACTTCCTTCCTGGTAAGTGCAGCACTTCCTTTGCATCTGGATATGAGAGCAAGCAAGAAAAGCAGAACAGTTTAAACAAAGAATCTTTTTCTGTGAATGATCTTTCTTTAAAAAAATAGGAACTACAAAAATTAAACAAATGAATCATCTTCAGCAATTCAGCCTTTGTTTTATAAGCAGGTAATATTTCCTTGTACTTTATCAATTACAGAGGTGGTGTGTCCACAGTTGCTGCTTTCTGGAACTCAAAAGAAGAATTTTAGTTAGCATTCTATGTTGTTTGAGTTTAATCTTTTATATTTTCATTTGTTTCTTTTCGTATCTGCTAAGGCATTATTACACTGGCTTTACTTTTCTCCAGCAGTTTGACTCATTAAAGGTTTTACGTGTAGAAAGTGTTGCTTGGAAAAAAAGTTCAGTATGTTGCTGTAACTTGGCTTGTGTGAGTGCACTTGATCAGCACTGAATAATTTCCACTTTAATATTGGTGAATGGAGATTAATTGAGCAATAATATTTTTTGGTTACTGAATGCTGATAAGGTAGGCTACTCATGTTTAATATTGTTTTACTGGTGTTTTAGGTGTGATTTGATGTATAGGATAATAAATCAGCATCACTTTGGGAGATTTTTCTTCTGTAACAAACTAATAGTTTGTATTGGTAGTGTGTACTTTGAAAATGGATGGGTATTATCAGTCTGGTGAATTGATTTATTTAAAAGAAGCACATCTAAGAACACTCACCTTGAATTTAGATGCACGTTAAATATATCTTCAGAAATAGTCCCTGACTTTTGCATCCTAAGGGTTTTTTTTGAAGGGTTGAAGTCCTGATTCCTCATCACTAAAAAGAGAGGCAGAGGAAACTGGGAATAGGCTCACGTCTGTCCAGACTGCAAATAAATTGCTTGTTTGTTACTTTCTGCTATTCCTGGAGCTCAGTGGGACTGCATTCTATTCATATACAGGAGTGTGTCTTTTGATTTCTATGAAAACCCAGTTATGTTAACATCAGCAGCATCAAAACAGATGAGGCAGCAGAAGAATCAGTGCTTGATCAAATAGAAGCAAGAACTAATCAATATGGAGGTTGCATATTTGAACTGCTTATCCTCAGTAAAATCTGGGCAGGATGTTTAAAACCTCTATTTTAATTACTTAATCACTGGAGAGTGGGTTAGAGGTTTTTTTATTTATATTTGGTATTGAATTGAATAGATTACATCTGAAGTGGTTTATGTAAATCAAGTATTGTGACCAGAAATTACGGGAAGTGGAAATATAAAAAATGTATATGAAAAGTTAAAAAGTAAGAGTAAAGATAAATGTAAATGAGAAAGTAATCAAGTAATTGTATGTTTTGCTAGATTTCTTCTGGCATGGAATTGGGGGATCATGAACAGCCTGTTGTTATGAGAGAAGAAAACAAACGAAGGAGAAGAAGAATGAAACCTCATTGTACATCGAGTAGTTTTTCATCAATGGAACTGATATCCATTGAGTTCATTTTACCTACAAGCAATAAACATACTAAAGCACCAGAAATTATCTTACTCGAAATAGCTGGCAACTGTACGGTTGAGCAAATGAAGGCACAGATTTGGATGCGTGCAATAGAGATGAGTCAAACCTCAGACTTCTACCATGCATTCACCCCAGATCAGTTTATTCTGCAGTATCAGAAGAAAGGACAGTGGTATGAAATTTATGATAAACATCAAGTATTACAGACTTTGGACTGCATACTGTACTGGAAGGTGTTACAGAAAAAGGTAGGCAAGATCTATGTTGTCCAGAAACAAAAACCATCAGAAGAAGTTCAGGAATTTCAGCAGCAACTTAACGATTTAATTGGTTATGATGTCACTGATGTAAGCAACGTGCACGATGATGAACTAGAATTTACCCGGCGCAGATTAGTCACTCCACGAATGATAGAGGTAGCTTGCAGAGATCCTAAATTATATGCAATGCACCCATGGACTACATCTAAGCCACTCCCAGAATATTTATTTAAAAAAATCACTAATAATAACATTTTCATAATCATACATAGAGGAACAACTAGTCAGAAAATTAAAGTGTCAATAGATGAAACTCCAGATATGATTCTCCACAGCTTTTTCACAAAAATGGCAAAGAAAAAGTCTTTGATGGACATTCCTGAAGATCATAGTGAATTGGATTTTGTTCTCAGGATTTGTGGCAGAGATGAGTACATTACTGGAGAGACACCAATCAAGGATTTTCACTGGATAAGACAGTGCCTTAAGAATGGGGAAGAAATCCACCTTGTCCTTGACAATCCCCCAGACCCGAATGAAGATGAGGTTCAGAAGGAAGAATGGCCCTTGGTGGATGACTGTACAGGAGTTACAGGGTATCATGAACAGTTGACAATAGATGGAAAAGATCATGAGAGAGTCTTCACTATCTCTTTGTGGGATTGTAATAGGAAATTTAGAGTGAAAATAATTGGCATTGATATCCCAGTTTTACCAAGAAATACTGATCTTACTGTGTTTGTGGAGGCTAACATTCAACATGGGCAACAGCTCCTTTCACAGAGGAGAACTTCATCAAAGCCTTTTACTGAGGAGGTTCTGTGGAATATTTGGTTGGAGTTTGATATCAAGATCAAGGATTTGCCTAAAGGAGCGCTTCTGAATCTTCAAATATACTGCGGCAAAGCACAGGGACCATCTGCGAAGACAAACCTTCAGTCACATGAATCCTCCAACTCTGATGCAAAATGCAAAACCCAGCTTCTCTATTATGTAAATCTTTTGTTAATAGATCACCGTTTCTTGCTACGAAGTGGGGAGTATGTGCTCCACATGTGGAAAATTCCAGGTAAGGGGGAAGAACAAGGAAGTATAAATGCAGACAAACTCACATCAGCAACTAACCCGGATAAAGAAAACTCAATGGCTATCTCTATTGTGCTGGACAAATATTGTCACCCAATTGCCTTGCCCAAGCACAGGATATCATCAGACCCCCAGGGGGACAGGACCCGAGCTGAAATGCCCAACCAGCTTCGCAAGCAACTTGAAGAGATCATAGCAACTGACCCACTTAATCCACTTTCTCCTGAGGACAAAGAACTGTTGTGGCACTTTAGATACGAGAGCATAAAGCACCCCAAGGCATATCCTAAGCTGCTTAGCTCTGTGAAATGGGGACAACAAGAAATAGTGGCCAAAACATACCAGTTGCTTGCTAAGAAAGAGGTTTGGGATCAGAGCACTTTAGATGTTGGACTCACAATGCAACTTCTGGACTGTAACTTTTCAGATGAAAATGTCCGAGCAATGGCAGTTCAAAAACTGGAAAGTTTAGAAGATGATGATGTTCTTCATTATCTTTTACAGCTTGTGCAGGTAAGGTCTATTTGCATTCCTCAACTCTGCCTTTCAGGAATATATTTGCATTACCCCATAATTTGCATTTCCTCTTTTATTAGGTCTTGTTAGTACTGCCTAGTTTTGAAGTCTTCAGTGTTTAGTCATGGCAATGGTAGTGACCAGATTAATGGAAAATACACTTTTCTACTTGTTGTCTTTTGCCTTTGTTGATGTTTTTGTGGTACCATTGCCTTGTGTCTTACAATTTAAATCTTGTGTTTACAGTAGTAAGTTTTCTTGGAAATTGTTCATGCCAGCACAGCTATGATGGGAATAAATTCTAACTGTGCTGTCTGTAATCCTGTTCATATCGGGTTTGAATCACACAGCACTGAAGAGTTGTTGATTAACTTTACTGATAGTTTAGAAGGAGTATAGATTGAAAGAAAGCAAGTGCAGATGTTGACATGGGCAAGGCCTGAAGAAAAATCCAAGATTGGGTTTTAGATCAAGAACACCAGTGTAATTACACAGTATATTGCAGCAACTTCAGTCTTGTGCTGTTAAGGGGGGAAAATTTATCTAGAAACTCCCCCCTCACCAAAATTTTGAAAGTAGCTAAAGACTTGATAGGACTATATACTAAGATCAGGTCCTTCTGGGAACTTGGGTACAAAATTGTGGTTCTAATGGCAGGGGATCAGTGCTGTATCGATTTGAAGCACTTTGTTTGCACATCTGCCAGATCAAACGTTGGAAAGGTTTGTATCAGTTACTTGGTTTGGTTGCTTTTCTCTCAACACTATCATCTCAACACTGCCATCAGTTGTCAGTGGCAAAGTCTCCTCTGGTGTCTGATGGAAGGTATAACTTTGTGTTCTTCCTGGTAAGCACAGCCCTGGAGCCAGGTGGGTCTACAGGCCTCCTATACCTGACAGAGCTCTGTTTTGCATGGAAAAGCTGTCATCCCTCAAAGCAGGAAATACTTTTTTCAAAGAATCAGAGGACAACATTCAAAATATTAAAAAAAAAAAAAAGAATTAACTACTGCAGCTGGGAAGCTGGTTTTTATTTCTGCAGGTTCAGGGAGAGCCCAGAATCCCAGGAAAATGAAGTTAGTACTTCAGATTTAGCTGCACCTTGGTAGTGCTTTCAACAAAGCCTTTCTGGCCTCGTCTTTGCTTGTCTGAAGATTAGGCAGAATTTATGCACTTCTGCATTAACCAAAGGAGTCGGTACAGTTACCTCATTGAGCCTCCCACGTAGCTGCTTCTATATATATGCTTGACTTGTGAGCTTTTGCTGTCTACATGTGGCTCAGCAATTTTATTCACTTTTTTTTGTATCTAAATTAGGAGTTTAGGATGATGATTGGTTGCTATTTAATGCCTGAGAAAATAGGGGAAATACTGGGGATGTTTCCATTTTTTCTTGAAATTGTTTGTTTTCAGGAAGTACAAATACGGTGAGTTTTAAAAAGAATAAACTTTCTAACTGTTAAATAAAATATTGTAGGAGAAAATTATAGTGCCTTGACTTCACTGTGTCATTTTTAGTGAGTGGTGTTGTAAGAAATAATGAGTTTACCATCCTTAAAAACAAAAAACATGCTAGATTCCAACTTTACCTCTCTGCTGCTTTCCTTGTCTTTATTTCTTAATATTCCTTTATTTCTAACTATGGAACATGAGCTGTCAGCATTCTGCAGCAAAGTTTTAGTATGACAGTGTATTTAAAATCTACATTTTTCAGAGAATGGATGTCAGCCATTCCTCTGCTCCAGTGGACACATCTCTTCTGCAAATGGTTGTCACTTTTCAAATGCACACCTTTATGAAAGCTCTATGGCTTATTTCACTCTGCACAGGATATTTCCATTTTATCCTCTGTAGAGTTAGATATCAAACATTTTATTTGCCCACAGGTTTATTTCAAATAGAAGCAGACACATCATAAATCAACCTATTGAGCTTCCAATAATGTCTGTCCTTCTCTGTACAGTTGATAAACTGTGGATAGGCTAGTTAAAATGCAAAAAAAAGTCTTTGTAAGATAAACACCAATGGCTGTACCGCATGTATATGGCAGTGAGTAAAGGCCTTCTGCTGAATTGACAGGGACCTGATGAAGTGCCAGCAGACATTTTTTAATGGCTAAATTTTATTGTTGCTGTGCAAAAGTTGATATTTGACTTTATGAAGAAAAAAGGGCTGGACTTTTAAAAATAATTATCTAAAACAGCTCAATAAGGATGGTCATAATACATTTTTTAATATGGTTTTATGTTAAAATATATTTGCAATTTCAATAAGGATGTTGTGTTTTGAAGTAATGGTCAGTTGTTTGGCTGTATTTCAGTCTTAATTTGTTTTTCAAGATTATGCAAACATTAAGCATAGTATATACCAGAATGAGGTTTCTAATAGGCTTTCTTGGAACTGTAAGAAAATCCATTTGAATTTTTGTGATAATTATTACTTTTGGGCACCTTTCTGCAGCGAAAATTAATTTTTATTAAAAACCCTTCATGCCTCATAATCTCATACACAAAGGAAAAGAATGTACATATTTTTATATTTGTGAATTCCCATTGTCTTTCCTAAATAAGATGATGTTTTTTGGGGATATAAAACAGTACTGCAGTGACAGTCAAGACAAGTCTTGCAGAATTATGATACAAGATAAGGACGAGTCTGGTGCTTGGCTTTCTTGTCTGTCTCTTAGCCAGCAGCTAGAAAGAACATATCATTTTTATAAGTTGCTTCATTCAGGAAGGTTGACTTGATATTTTTTTTCCTTTTGATTAAACCTACAGGATGATTTACACTTCAGAAATCATGTTGATATTTTAGCAATAAAAATGCAACTGCGTGCCACAGTACTTGTAAGAGTTTATAAAACTATGATTTGTTTGATGAATTTAGCAGACTTTTGCTGATGGCTTGGTTGCTTCTTTGCAAGCTGCAGACTACAGTGATCTTGAAAGAGCCATTATATTCTGTTGAATAACTATTGCTAGAGGTTTGCATACTTTGTTGCTTCTGAAAGCTGAGCACACTACATGCACCCAGCTCTCTGCGCATCCCTTTGTTTTCCATTAATCTCCCTACAGGCTGCTTCCTGGCACTCTATTTCCAGAACCTGAAGCCATTCACCAACCCCCTCAGTCCATGACACGGATTTTGTGACTCTGATTCATAGCCTGTATGCTTCTCGTTTCTCTTTTGTTGCCATGGGATTTAAGTGCATACTTTTTTCTACCATTAATTTGAATACAAACCTTCTATAAGCTTGAATTCCTCAAGCAACATGAAAGAAGCTGCTGGAAAAATGAGTTGAAGTGGAGAAGTTCCCTGGTACTACCCAGAATATGGATGTGTAATGGTTTTCTGGTAGATCAATTCACTTGGTTATTGGGCTGGAGGAGAGAATAACAGAAAAAAAAAATCCAATACTCGCACTTTAAAATAGTTGTTGACTTCTCCCCCCTTTTTTGGCAGTAGCTTGGAAATGTCTGTGGGCTTGCGTGAAGGTTTTGAAAAAGAAAAAAATGCATCTGTTTCCACAGTCAGTAAAAAAAAAAAGCTGTGGTGAAATCTTCCTCTTAATTGTACTTCATTATTGTAGGATATGTATCTGATCTTTTATTCTGTCATTCATTTATGGAATAAAGGCCAGATAAGTGCTCTGAAAAGCTGCTCCTGTATCCTGTTTCTTCTGGGGAACCCAGCAGTGAATCCTGATGCCCTAGTCTCGGTCAACGGATGTTGACCAAACCCGGTATTTTATTATTAAAATGTTTTATTAAAGATCTATTTCAAAGACATCATTCCATCTGTCAGCAATCATTTCAAGCATTCTCAGTATCAGTCATACTGCAGACTGGTTTCTGATTTGCTGGTTTTTGTCAAGAATGATGTTGCTTTGTGCATATGTTCAGGTTGCACTGGTTAGGTACTCCATGCCTTGTGTTGTCACATTAATAATGAACCTGAAAAGAACCTGTTGCAAACAAAATGTGCTTCTTGAGTCAGACAGAGAAGCCTCAAAAAGACCTGCTTTGTTACACATTTTCTACTCCTGCAGCAGTGTGTTCTCTAGATGTCATTGGGTAAGTGTAAGCAGTGGGATCTTAAATGTGTTAACAACGTGTTTTCTATGTTTGTATTCCTCAGGCTGTGAAATTTGAGCCATATCATGACAGCGCATTAGCCAGATTTTTGCTGAAACGTGGTTTGAGAGTAAGTACTTCAAAATTCAGCCAACTTATGCTAAAGTTGCTGGCATTATTAAAACCCTTTGTCAATAAATGAATGCTAATTTTTAGTGTTTTTCTTTACTTGTAGAACAAAAGAATTGGTCACTTCTTGTTTTGGTTCTTAAGAAGCGAAATTGCCCAGTCCATGCACTACCAACAGAGGTTTGCAGTCATTCTTGAAGCTTACCTTAGGGGCTGTGGAAAAGCAATGCTGCACGATTTCATGAAGCAGGTTCAAGTAATCGAATTGCTGCATAAAGTCACAATGGAGATAAAATCAGTTTCTGCAGAAAAGTATGATGTTACTTCTCAAGGTATTTGCTAACAGGCATTTCTTTGTTGTTAATGTTGCTTTTTCTCTTTGGGTGTGGAAAACTAGGCAGTAAATTGTACTGTTCATTAAGAAAATTTGTGGATAAATTGCTGTCAAAGAGCATCGTTTTTACTTCCTTTAAAATGTAAGTGTAAGTTAATGATTGAACCAGTAATAGATTTGTTTGCTCATTTCACCCCAAAAGGGGAAGAGTATCAATGTTCTAGACAGCCGGTACTTTACCAGGCTTTGGCTTATCTTCTTGAACCTCATGCCATGCCACCTGGGGAACAGACAAGTTCTTGTACATTAGCTGAATGCCAGTGCTGAAGAAAGACACAAATATCAACTCGAAATTAAAAATGACACTTGCCAAGAAATACAGCCTTCCTCTAAAGTCTCACTAGAAGATCTGTGGCAGGAAGATCAGGGAGGAGTCCAGTGCAGCCTCTGCTCTGCCACAGAAGTAGCTGGTGGATCAGGGGTGAATATACAGGGCATGTCTTTGAGGAATCCTGTGAGACAGATGTGGTATTGTTACTTCCAGTTCTTGTAAGTACTGCTTTGGAAGCCACAGTAGGGTTATGCCATGCATCTTTACCTCTGGGTTTTTCCTCCCCCTCAACTTTCTTAAAAGCTTGTTTATCCTCATTCCTGTTACTTGCTTGGTGTTGGGAGTAAGTGCGAGAAGACCTATGACAATATTAAAATTCTAAAAGCAAGAGACTATCTTTTCCCTGCGTGTTCAGCTTGGTATGCTCCAGGCCAGAAGACCCTTGGATTGGAAAGGTTTTCCACTCTGGCTATGCAGAAGTGACTGTGGTGGTGTTTCAAAAGAGATTTCAAAGAAATATGCATTTATTCTTTAATATATAGTGCAAAATCTGTTTGTACCACATAGTGTGAGTAAAGGGACTTACTGAAACTCCATATAAAACACTGGTTCTAAACAGCTTCCTAAATTGTTCTTAAAATGTACTATAACCTAAATGTATTTAGTCAGAATCCCATATTTTGGAAAGAAACTATACAACTTTGCAGATGTACATGTCTGTAAGAGCAATGGATTCCATAATACATTATCTTTGAAGGATATGTGGGCAAAGAAGAAAAGCTTCTAGAGAAAAAAATCATATTAACACCCACCAGGTTTTGAAGTTAAAGAATATTTGGATGTAATGTACAGCAGAACACTGAAAGATGACTTATATAATTGACATTTTCACTGAATAAGGCTTCCCAAAACTGTGGAGTGTCCTAATAATGTTATATCTAATGTAATTTATTCTCAGATTATTGAAGACGTAATTTTTTTCTACAGGCACCCTCTACTTCTTATATTTTTAAAAATACATATCCTAAAATTTATTCTGTAGGTTTTTGCATCTTTTCTGTCCCGACATTTCTAAGTTCATCATTGTTAGTATTTCCAGTCTGAATGTTTTGTCCTGTTTCATTTCATTCTGTCATGCAGTCTCATCTTATTCCTGTATATATGTTTCTTCAGTGTTTGTGGATTTTCTGTCAAGAACAAATTCCTTCACATGTTGTCAAACTGTTTCTTTCCCTTTTCACTGTAATCTCTTTGCTTATATTTGAAGATAGCAAGTAATAATAAATAAATAAATTCTTAAGATCATAGTATTACATCTTGCATGGGATTATCTGCTTTCATCACCCTCTGAGCTAGATGATTTATCTCCCAAGAATGTGTCTATGCAGCTGTTTCATTGCTTAAATTGCATAGCACCTTGTTCTTAAGCCAGATCAACTGGCAAATTGTTTTAGCAATTTGTGTTTTAAAATCAGCTATTCCTAATCTTTTGTAGCTTCAGTTGGTTTGCTTGTTGGTTTTCAAGCTACATTACATTACATTACAATGAGGAGACTTACTGAACAAACAGTTAACTGTAACAGTAAAGTGCAAACAATGACTTTCCTAGATGTTTGTCTAGGAAATCTGTAGTTACATTATAGAAAGCTGTTTCATTATCCAAGTTACTACAACTTAGGTGCTTTTGGGGGGCAGGGGGGAGTTGTTAGGGGTTTTTCTTGTTTGGTTTGTTTTTATATTATTGTTTGTTTGGGTTTGGGATTTTTGGGGTGTTTTTTTGAAAAGTGTCTAATTTTTAAGTCCACTTGTTGGGTCCTGTATACCACTGTCAGATTTATTTTTTAGTAGGAGAATACCATGTTAGTTACCAGGCACTGCAGTTGTTCTTTTCTAAAACTCTCTAGGACAGATGTAACATTTGTGTTCTGTGCATTGTCAGCCAGTTCTTTAGGCTTGACTTTCTTAGTTTGATAGCAGCGTTTGAACTGTCCTGATATTTTGTCTAATGGGTGCTAAGAGCCCAAAAAGTCAAAGTGTCCTGGGCTGCATCAAAAATAGCATAGGCAGCAGGTCAAGGGAGGTGATTCTGCCCCTCTACATGGCCCCTGTGACACTCCATGTGGAATACTGCATCCAACTCTGGGCCACTCAGAACAGCAAAGACATGGATCTGCTGGAATGAGTCCAAAGGAGAGTCACAAACACAATGACAGGGCTGGAGCACCTCCCCTGTGAGGAAAGGCTGAGAGTGCTGGGGTTGTTCAGCCTGGAGAAGGCTCAGGAGACCTAACATCAGCCTTCTAGTGCTTACAGAGAGTTTGTAAAAAAGGTGGGGAACAAACATTTTAGTGGGGTCTGTAGTGATAGGACAAGGGTTAATGGTTTTAAACTAAAGGAGGGCAGATTCTGACTATGCGTAAGGAAGGCTTTTTTTTTATGGTGAGGGTGTTGGCACCCTGGAACAGGTTGCCTAGACTGGTAGAAAGGCCCCAGTGTATTGCTTATGCTACTGACACTCACTAGCTGAGGTGAAAAAAAACACATCATGCTTTGTATAATCTGTACTATTCTGAGTAGAAGATTCAGGAGCTTGAGGTTTTAGTAATTAAAAGATTGCATTTAGATATGAACATTAAAATTATTGTTCATATAAATGTACAGCAAATTTTCTTCTTACAGGAATGTGAGATTAAGAAGGCTGCACTATGAAACCAGTTTTAGGAGGATAGGAAATTCAGTGTCTCTGTAGTTTGTCTCCTTATGGTTACAGAGTAATTGATTCCAGGAATTCAAAAGCCACAAGTCTGTCTGCATTTCTTGTCAGTTATGAGGGAAAATACTTTTTTGTGTGTTCTACTCTGTTTTGTTTTTTAAACGAAAGCTGAAATATTAATGTAAACTCATCCTGTGCAGTGTTTCTAATACTGCAGAGAAGGCACATGACTTCTGAGATGTTTGAAGACTTTACCTTTAGGTATCTGAAACAGCCCTGACCATTGATAGTGCAAGTTAAAGTGTTTTCCTCCATTCCTTGATTCAGGAGATCCAGGAGGAAAGCAATTTAAAATGGCAGCTAAATGGAGCTTTTTAGCCAAAGTATAATGCTCAACAAGTTTGATTACCTTTTTGCTTTCCAATGTTTGATTTCATTGTGTTTTCTTTATTGTAATTGCAGTTATTGCACAGCTGAGACAAAAGCTTGAAAAATTACAGGGCAGCAAACTTCCAGAAAGTTTTAGAGTTCCATATGATCCTGGGCTAAGAGCAGGAGCACTAGTGGTAAGTGCTGACTTTCTACAAATCATTTTTTTTTAAATTTATTTGCAAGTATGTGTCACTTGGTAAAAAGTTTTGCTAATATGTCAAAAGGCCTTATTTCTGTGTGGATACAATGACATTGCATGGACTCTGTAAGTTTTTGTTCCCAGAACTATTATTATTTTTCTAAATGTAATGACATGCCACCATGTGCTAAAAAAATTGCAACAACCCATGAAATTCTAATCATTAAATGGCAATTATACTTTTTCTATTAGTTGAATACAAGATTTTACCAGGTAGCTGACTTTTTTTTAATTAAATAACTATACAAAACTTATATCTGATTCAGAGGCTTTTCAGATTCAGGGATATTCAGTTTCCATTCTTCCAGTTACTTTCTCTGTCTTACCCTGATTCATATCTGTCACTAAGGTTTGGGTCCAGACCGTCATCAAACACAAAAATGTCTACCTCAGCTATTTCTGATTTTTCAGTATCTCTATGTTTGTTTTGTTAGAAAATATGTTATGATTTTGTTAGAAATACATTAAGAAACACTTGGGTTTTTCTATATTGCTGCCTTCAGTTTTGTGGTGAGATTGCAATTGTGTATGTTGACTCAGAGTTTAAAAAAGATTCATAGATCAGCAGATGTGCAGTGAGAGGAAATTGGATCATGCATCTAAAATGTGATGTGATGACTGAGTAAAGAAGCACAGTCAAGATCCTTGGACTCACTTGATGTGCAGCAAGGACCCTACAAGGAAAAAAACCTCTTAATTTTCTCTTAGCTAAGGTCAGACAAACCATCCAATTTAAGGAATTGCCAAATGCTCAGGTATTGTCTAGATATGGCCATGTTTCTGTTAAATAAACCCGTGCCTTGGGAGACAGGCTATAAGCTAGTCTGACATCAAGCTGAGAGAATTAAACACCTCTCAGGTGAGCATGGCTGCAGCACTGTCAGCACAAAAGCCAATTTAGACATTTCTTATTCAGAAATAATTTGTGTTTTCTTAAATACTATTTTCTTGTTTGTATTTTGTATATTCTTTTTAGTCTTCTTTTGGGGTTTTTTTTGGTACAGAAATCATCAACAGCTTTACAGAAAGTAGGTTTTAAAATAAAAGATTTCTCTGGATTTTCTAGTTTTTCTTCACTTAGGAAGTATTCTGTCCTACCAGGACCTTCCTAGATGAACAAAACAATATATTTACAAAGGAAGGTAGCTATGTCCAAAAATTCATGGGTTAGCTTTTCTTTTTCCAAACTGTATGAATAAAAATGTTTGGTAAAACAAACTAAGCTTTCATTTCATGTTCATTCTAACAAGTACTATTTGTCCATAATCTTCAAAATCTAAAATTTTACAAGTCTATATGAAATATTAGAAGCAAAATCAGAGTTTATAATAAGTTCAAAGATTTAAAAACTTCTTTCCTTTTTGAAAATAAAGATGGTGTTCTGGTTTAGGGCAAATCTGGGAGAAAACTTCCTAAGAGGCCCTCCCTTCCCTCCCCCAACCGGTTCGGGAAAAACTTCCTCAGAGAGAAGTGGAAAGAAACCTGTTTATTAAACAGGCAAAGCACTCCCCAGCACAATAAATTGAACAATACCAGGTGACAAGAACTTGATGCCACTCTGGAGAGATGACAAATTTAGAAAGAAGGTCTCCCCTGAAGGTAGTTGCTCTGTTCTGTTGCTCTGTCCCTGTGGCGCTGGAAAAAAAGTTCCTGCACAAGGTAGGTCTTGGTGGGGTGGGTCCCAGGTGGAAGCCCCCCGGCATTCCCCTGGGTCCTCAGTCCAGAGAGATTGGAACAGTTCTGAGGAAAGGCAAAAAAAGAAAAGAAAAGGAGGAAAAAGAAACTTCAGCCAGCTACACTAACTAACCAAAAAAAAGAAGAGGAGCCTCTCTCCGTCCCGCACCGTGTGTGCTGACCTCCAACGCTCAAGGCCACTCGGAGGAGCAGTTCTCTGAAAACAAACTGTGCTCCCTCCCCTTTGCTCTCAGACCCAGTATTGAAGGTACAGGGTGTAATATCCAACATAACCCGACAGACGATCGGGGATACAAACATCATAACTTCACCCTAGGACAGATGGTAAAAACTATTTTGTTTTAAACTGCAGGCCCAGAATTTCAGTAGATGAAACATGAATATACTAAAATACTCCTATATCATGAATTCTATCTGCTCTCAAACACTGATGTGCACTTGCTATTTTTTGTTGTTTTTTTTTAGTTTTAGATGGCTTTATTGTACATAGTAATGTTCAACAATGAATCAGGAATTCAAGAATAGAAAGTAAGACATGCTACAGTTGTATTAGCCATAATAACTGGAGAAAACATTTGAAATACTGCATTTTCATTACTGAATTTATTGGTATTGAAAATGTAATAAAACTAAATAGGGAATCTATTTTCCTATCATAAGAATGATTATGTTAAATTAGTTTCAAAAATGCCATTCCCCCCATGAATTTGAACTATTTACTAAGGGGATTGAATCAAGCAATCTTGAATGTAGTTGCTAGAAGTCAGAAGGGTGGATTGATGTGATAAATTGCATTAGACAATGATTAAGTTCTGGTTTTGCAAAGCACCTGTCAGAGTACTGTTGTGAAGGTCTGTATTTTCCAGTTTTGTCAGAATGTCTGTTCCTGTTTTAAATCTGTCTGAAGCAGATTTACAAGCTAAATCCAGTTTTGAAGAGTCAAGATACACTTTTTACTTTATCGTGGACAGTGGTTAAAAGTTGTGCGGGTTCAAGGAGGCTTTGTGTAGCAGCTGAACTCTGTCCTTTACATGTGCTTTCAGTATGTTGTTTGTGGTACAGCTGAGTGGAGGTTGGAAAACTATTCTATAGCTGCCGTTAGAAAGGTTTCTTGGGTTGATGTTGGCATACAATGGCTAGCAAGCAATTAATGTGTCTTTCACAGATAGAAAAATGTAAAGTAATGGCCTCTAAGAAGAAGCCCCTCTGGCTTGAATTTAAATGTGCAGATCCAACAGCTCTGTCAAACGAAACCATAGGCATCATCTTCAAACATGGAGATGACCTCCGTCAGGACATGCTAATTTTACAGGTATGATAGCTGAAGCTTATAAAGAATAACGTGAATATTTAAAAATATTTTTAAATCATCTTACTTTTCTGAAGTGTGAATACCTTGTCTTCACTGCTCATATGAAATGCGAGGCTGTCTTTTGTATTTAAAACTCTGTATGGCAAGACTGACATCAACACTGGATCATCTTTGTCCTAGTACAGTTTTTTATGTTACTGTGTTATGGATTAACCCTGGTGGGATGGGAAAAAACACGAAAGGAAGAGTAAGAGCAAGAAAACTTGTGAGTTGAGCTAAAGGTGGTTTAATAAGCAAAGGAGCAGTGGAAGAACAAAGGAAGAAGACAAAACAAGTGGTGCTAAGGCAGTCACACACCACATCTCATGGGTGGACCAGTTCCCAGCCAGTTCCTGCACAGAAGATGGTTAACCTACATAACCCCTTCCTCCCTGTTTTATTGCTGAGCATGACATTGTTCAGCATGGAGTATTTTTTTGGTTGGTTCAGGTCATGTGCCTGAACATGGGAACAGGGTTGTGTCCCCTCCCAATGTCTTGTGCACCCCAATCTAGTCACAGTGAGGCAGGATGAGAAACAGGCAGCCTTGGCACTCAGCCGACACTGTTCAGCTGGAATGCTGGGACATCAGTGTGTTCCCAGCCCTGTTTTGGTCACCCCCTAAACCACAGCACAGTACAACTGCTCCAAAGAAAAGGAGCTTCATTCCAACCAGACACAGTGCATACTGTTACCCTGGCTTTTTCTGCCAGATGCCATACATACTTCACATTTTGGTGTTCTAGAGACAGAATCTTACTTAGTACAAGATGGCCTGTTTCTCTGATGAAGTGTTTTTATAATTTATTTATGCAATGGGTGAAGTTAACAAATGAAAAATCAGTAGCTAGCATTACTCTAGCTTCAGACAAGTGGTTTGTTAGGGCTTTTGGAGGTATTAATGGGGAAAAGTGGGCATGCTTGCTAATGCATTTAATCTCACCTTACATAGAAATCTTACATTATATTGATTAATACTTTATGGAAGAGTAGAGATTTCCTGGTCACAGAAAAGATGAAGAAATATAAAACTTGGCTCTGTAACTGATTGTCTTGAATGGCTGCGCACTTTCTGTATTTATCTCTTAATCAAATAGTAAAGTAAGTTTAGCCCCATCTTAGAAGTCTGGGTAGTGTTATTTGTATGAGTAATCTGTACTGTTCAAATAATTTTAAATGACTTAGCATATACATTTGTTTTTGTTAGATTCTTCGAATTATGGAATCCATTTGGGAAGCAGAATCCTTGGACCTCTGTTTGTTGCCATATGGTTGCATTTCCACAGGGAACAAAATAGGTATGTAATCACACTTACTGTGATTAGAAATTCAAAATAC
This sequence comes from Acrocephalus scirpaceus scirpaceus, assembly GCA_910950805.1. Taxonomy (NCBI): domain Eukaryota; kingdom Metazoa; phylum Chordata; class Aves; order Passeriformes; family Sylviidae; genus Acrocephalus; species Acrocephalus scirpaceus. Next base: position 13,826,249 of record OU383777.1, read on the forward strand.
CATATTTAAAGAAGATATGTATGGGAGAACCATTCTAATATGTGCTGTAGTCCTGAGGTAAATAGCACTTTATTACACTTTCTTTGAGCAGCCTTCAGTTCCATCTTGGCAGTGGGTTCTGCCTTTCTTTGAGCTGCAGCACCAGCTTTACTTGCTGTGATTCCTGTGCAATAGCTTGGCTTGTGCTGCAGGTTTCTCTTTAATAACAATATCTAGTACAAAACAACAGTGAGTGAGTGATTTATTCAAGATGTATTTTAGTATGTCGATAGGAGTAAAATAAAGAGCAAAACGTTTATGTTTTTTCCTGACATAAAGCTTCATACCCTATACCACATAGAAGCAACAACATAACAGGATACTCAGGCAATATTTCTCACAGGGCATTGGTTCCTGCAGCAGAGATGATAAATTTTTCAGAATTTGTGGTGAAATAAATCAAGTAAGAAATCCCAATAAAATTAAGACTCTTTATAACTCTTTGATATACTTTTGTAATGTACTTCCTCTCTAAAATCCATTGCCACATAAAATTTTTAACATCCTTTTGATTTCAGGATATCTTAGCAATGCAGGAAACCCAAACTCACTGATAAAACACCTGGTAGCATGACATAAGAGAGTTTCTTTTCTTCTAATATAAATGTTTTAAAATTGAATTATATTTATTGTTAGAATTTTAATAATAAAGGAAATGGAAAACTGTACATCAGAATGCTAACTAACTATAAATACAAGGAAAGTTGGGGGTTTTCTCTCCTTTAGAGGTGTTAAACCTAATTTTTTAGAGAGCTTTTTAGGATCTGATTTTAATTTTGTTTAAAATTATCTCAAGACAATGTAATATATTGAAAAAATGAAGGAAGAGGGAGGAATTCTGCCAGCAATTCTAGCATTTTCATACTTGAGTTACAGTTTTCTGTTATTCTTTCGTGAATTTTCAATTGATTCCCCATTCTTCTGTCTCAAGGAAATAATATTTGATTTTCCTATAGGCATGGGAGAGATGTAAGAATTTAACATCTTTTTAGCACCACAGCAGGGGCATGGTTAATCATATTAGCACTCTTGCTTGGTTTGCTGAGAATACCTGCAGCCTAAATTAGTAATGCTCAGTGTGGCATACTTTGATGTAGAGCTTATGCTTGTTTGGAACAGAACCAAAGAGTAGTGGCATGCAAATGTTCTTTCACAATATTCACATGTAGTCTTCTTCCAGGCTGCTTCTTCCCTCCCTTTTAATATTTCCATTTAACTTGGGCAGTTTCTGTGTATTGACACGAGGACAGTACCCCACTCTACACTGAGCACAGGGAAACAGATGTCTTACATCTGGGGCTGGCATCTCCTCCTGCATAGAGCATTCTCATTCTGTTAAAGACATTCCATCCCAGTGCAGTTTATAATTTTGGAAGCATCTGTCCTCTCTCCTGCTGCCAAGCAGACCTCTTTAGGATGAACTTTCTCTTCTCCGTATCACTGGTAAAAGGTCATGCCCTGCTTTCTCTGCCTTTAACATTTCCACATGTTCCTGGTTCTCTGAAGCAATTATCACTACTTACTGTGCAGCATCACTGCTGAAATTAAGAACTTCAAGATGGCTTTTAGAGGAGTCAACTGCCTTGGTACCACAGAGCCCCAGAAATATTGCATGCTGCATTTCCTGCTGCACTCCCTCCCAGCTGAATGCAGCCTGGCTGAGAGCTGCTATCCTGGTCGCGCCTCCCGAGCCACCTCTGCTCCCCCACTATCCAAGGATCTGTTGGCCAGTAGAGGGAGATTTGTGAGCGCAGGCAGGGAAAGATTTTTCAACAGCTGGAATGGGAGCTGGAGCTCACACCTGGAGAAAAACAACAGCTTGACAAGCACAGACCAAACTGCAAAGCTTTTTTATTTGGTGGTCTTGGTGATGGGTTTTGGAGGTCATATTTCCACAATAGTTTTATGGCAAACATATCCAGGCCACTGTAAAGACAGAAGAAAATACCTTCAGGGGATATTCAGCCATGAATTTAGCCATGCAGAGAGGCCAGGAAGAGATTGCTGTGTTGTTACTCTATTACATAAAATTTGCACATAATTCAGTAATTGCAGAAGGGTTGGATTGTGCATAGAAAGAAATGTATCTGTTTCAGACAGAGTCAAATTGAAACCAAATCAGAAACTGCTTTGAATCACTTTGGAGAGAAAGGGGTATTTTTGTTTGCTTGCTTATCTCTGAACTGGAGCTGAAGCTAGAAGACACTGTTGAACTTGAACCAGAGAAAGAAAATAAAATATTTCTTAAATTACCAAGTAAATTCAATTAAAATCTGACTTTCTCCCATACAGGCATACCCAGTCTAGACTGCATTTGCTAATCTTGGTTACAAGGCAGAGTTTGTTGCAGCCTCTGCAGAAATGTTTCTGCATTTCCCTCTAGCTTCCCTTCTGTCACATGCCATTCTGGCACAAACAGGACAAGGCCCTGTTTCTGCACCATATTGCTGTCATGTGCCAGTTTGCCTTGGCAAGGGTTTGTTCAGTCTAGGGACAGACCCCATGGCCCTGACAACCAGAGCTTTCCACCAGCAATCCCACTGCTGTACCTCACTGTGCACTGGTATTTCTGAGCTTTCTGTGTATATGCACACCTAAGCTGGGGAAAATGTGAATTGGGAATAGGACAGGAATATTTCCTCTCCTTGCAAAAAGCCTTATGCAGCAGGTCCCTGCTCATCATGTGATACATCCACTTTAAAAGAAGAGGAGTTTTGATGGCAGGCTCTTTATGAATTCTGGCTGATTTCAGCTGGGAATGAACAGGAACTATTGCTCCTTGTCAAATAAATTTCTGCTCACAGAAATTTGAAGATCTGCAGTTAGTTTTTAAACATAGTTTAAAGTTTAATTTTGAATATTTTTAATACACTTTGATAAAAATTTAATAACTTCTTCTAACCTTTTCCTTATTTTCTTTAGGAATGATCGAAATTGTGAAAGATGCCACAACAATTGCCAAAATTCAACAGAGTACAGTTGGGAACACTGGTGCATTTAAGGATGAAATACTAAACCAGTGGCTCAAGGAAAGATGCATGATTGAAGAGAAGGTGAGTTCTTTGAATTTTTAGTTAGGATTTTTAATTGCACCCTACTAATTTAGGAGCATAGAACCCATATGTTTGTTACTTGTGGGACTTTGAAAAATCTATTCATTTTCCCTGCACTCAGCTGCGGGTGTCTGTGAACCAGCCTTTAGCATCCAGCTGGCAGCCAAACTCTTGAGAGTCAAGATGCTTCTGAAATCACTCCTTTATCAATGAAGTTAGAAGTGATATATGAGGAGCAGGTTGAGAAGACATCTAAGAACACTGAAAGGCAATGTGGTTTTTTGGGGATTTAGGTGCAGATTTGGGTGCTCACAACTCCTTTTCTTGTGTGCATCCACTGACTTACTACAGCCTTCTGCCACATTTTTTTCCTCAGAATGTGTGAGCTGTTCTATGCTGCTTTTCTGTGCTGAGAGATAGAGCCAGCACAGGGAGTACAGGGCTGTGATCTTGATCTCTGCTGTGCAGTGGTGTATTTTATAAGTTTGCCTAACTGTTGATAGATACATTTCAACAGAAAGGTTCATAACTTTGAGAATGGTTGCATTTAGTGCCTAGTATTGAAGCATTTAACATCTCTAAGATTTATTTTTAGTTTCAGGCAGCTGTTGAAAGATTTGTTTATTCTTGCGCTGGGTACTGTGTGGCAACCTTTGTACTTGGAATAGGAGACCGGCATAATGACAACATCATGATTACAGAAACAGGTGGGTTATTTTTTTGAGAATTTCATAGATGTGTGGACTGTCTACACTTCACTAGATTTATGTTTCATTTTAATAAATAATGCATTTAACAATGAATGGAGACACAAACCCGTTCTCTCAGTGGTGCTTACAAGGTCAAGTTCTCTTGTAACACTGAAATGTATTTTCACCCCTGTTGGCCTCCATACAGACTGGAAATATGTATCATTAATAATGCCTTTATTTTCCAAGGAGCAGTTTGATACAAACTAAGTCATTAGAAATGTAATTTTTTTTTTACTGTCTACATCTAAGGTGTGAACACCAAAAAAACTTTATAAAGCGGGCAGCTGTTTATCCATCTGGTGTGTGGATGTGGTTCTGACAGTGTTCAGTGGAACTGAATTCTGTCAGAATTCAGATGTTGCTGGACTGTTTTTGCTTCTGAAGAATGTAATTGCTTTGTGTACTGTTGTAAAAAAATTTAGGAAATAAGTGTACATGGAGTGTTTTTTTTTCCTACTAAAATCTGTGGGATGGTTAGAAACTCTAACCTGAAGAAACTGAAGAAACTCACAGGGTTTTTTTTTTACTATAAAGTTTTGGAGTTACTTCTGTAGCTGCACATTGTTTCATCCTTAATTTTACTTACCTATGGAAAGAACTCCGGAACAAACAGTGCATATGGAGGAGTTATATTTTGTCTGAGGAATTCACTTTTAGTTTCATGATCCTCTCACTTCATAATTAGTCTCTGCTAAGAGATGGAGAATAGTTAGGAGGCTAGATATTTAATATTGATTATATTAAAGTTTTATCAGTTGAAGGCTAGAGAGAAGAAGTACCCTGAAGGCAGAAATTAGCTAATTGAAGACTACAGTAAAAAAGTTCAGCAGAAGCCCTTGAGGAAAAAATGCAAAAGAAATGCTTTAATTTCAGCGTTATATATAATACAATGTGGTGTTAGTTCCCAGTGGCAGAACATGAGGCACAGGTCAGTTGACAGGGAAAAAGAGGTGTTCTCTTGTGATCGTGATCAGGTTTGCCTCAGAGTCTTTAACAGGATCTATCTTGAGCCTCAAGAGCCAGAAGGATTTCAGTCTGAAAGGTCTGCAGAGAATCAGATTTGGCTGGGGGAACTTGAAAGCTGGCTTAAAATCTGGAACATCTAAGGATGTTCCACCTACAGATCAGTGTTAAGTATCATCTTATGTAATTCAATGTTTTATCGTTTTTTATAAATATGGCACTACTACAAATCTGTGTTTTTAAGTAACCACACTTGTATCTGAATCTATGTCCTGGCTGCCAGTGAAAGTAATAAAGTAATGTGGAGAGTAGCAGCAAACTCCAGTTCTGTAGGTGTAGTGACCCTTAAAAGGAGAGGTTTTCATCACTTTTGTGGGAACCGATGCCCTACTACTCTCTCAAAACTATCCTAAGGGTGACAATACAGACTTTGAACACACAGAGTGCTTTAGAAATTGCTAATGAAGGTCTGTTAGGGAGAAAGCATGTTCTAGCCAGTGACCCTTGCCAAGGAGGTGGGTACTGCCAGAATCCTGTGGGTGTTTGAAACATAACCCTCAAGCCTTTTTCGTGTAGTGATGCTCTGATTGTTACGGGTATGGGGCACAAGCTTTCCTTGGTTGATTTTTGAAAAGCTGTAATGTTTAGATAATACAGCAGTTCTGCTAGACTTCTAACAACTGCCAAAGATAAATAAGAAGTAATTTTGCTAAGAGAACAGAATTATGTATTTCCCAAAAAAAGAAAGAAAATTGTATTTTCTGCTGAGCTTGAGAGTGATCATATATACCAAGAAAAAAGGGGTTGGAAGTACTGTGAATACATGTAAGTGTTCTTAGCAGTTTATTGTATTTGTCTAAATGTGACTTCTTCTCTTTATGAAGGTAACCTTTTCCATATTGATTTTGGCCATATTCTTGGGAATTATAAAAGCTTCCTTGGAATTAATAAGGAGAGAGTTCCTTTTGTGCTGACTCCAGATTTTCTGTATGTCATGGGAACATCTGGAAAGAAGACAAGTCTCCATTTCCATAAATTTCAGGTAAAAGAATGGGTATCTAGCTGCAAATCAAATAAACAATTGTTTTTTACCCTCTGAAACGAACATTAGTGCCTTGGTTTTCAATTATCTAGGTTCCTGGGTATTATCTTAATAAAATGTACTGAATCTAATACAATTCCGGGATATTTTAGACCCAAATAAGAGAAAAAATTATCTGTACAATTATGGGAACTAGAATTCAAACATTCACAAAGGCACATTGAAAAGCTCACTAGCAGCAGACCAGATAAGCAGTTCTTTCTTAGTTTCTTGTCTTGATTTGAAAATACTTTGCAGAGGGCTTCGGTGTTTGTGCTATTAGAAGAAACTCATGGCTCTAAGCAGAGCCTCTGGAGTATGAGCAGGTGTGAGGCATTTGTCAGCTGGCTTTGCCAGGGTTATTCCCTCCTGATTCTGTGCATGAATTCTGGGGCTTGGACTGCTGCATCTGAGTAAAAATCTGTCATGACCCAAAGCTATCTCAGATGCTGGTTTGTGAAGTGGATGGTTAGAATTAATGCTAAAAGAAACAAATGGTGTTAAAAATCTGTTCTATTGCTTCTATTTGAAATTGAGTGCTTTCAAACCAGTTGTGATTATCTGAGCTAGCGTAGGACCTGGTCAAAGAAGGAGTTCAGTATGAAGTTCCTATGTTTAATGAAATGGTTGTGAGTGTGCTTGGACAGAAGTACATGTATATCTGAGATGTTATTATTCCTGTGGTCATCTTTAGAGACTTTGAGTAAAGTGTCTGATTTAGAAAGCTTATAATATCAAATGAAAAATTCTTCTGTAGAGTTAGTCAAAGCCAAAGACTTACATTCATGTTCTTGTGGGTGAGCCAGTCCCAGTGGAGTCTGGTTTTCTAACCTGAGTACCTAATTAAGGTTCTTCCTGGTGGATGGTGACTGTGTCTCTTTGAACATATGCACAGTTGTATATGGCAAATCTGTGTCCAACACACACACCACCCACCCCACACACACCAACCCCCCAAACACACACTGATCTCCCTTGTGATGTGATGTCTGTGATGAGCTATGGGAATTATCCTAAGATGATAGCACCAGGTGGGTCCCCAATGCAGTTACTTCAGCATTTTGTCTCCATTTATGGCTGCATCTCAGTGCTTTTACTCACTCGTCCAAAAATAAGTGTTTCCCATCTTCAGGATGGACACATCCTGTAGGGCTCCCTGCCAGGGATGGGGGATCCACTTGGATCCTCTTGCAATTCCCTCCTTCTGGTATTCTTATGTTAGGACAAATCACATTGTCCACCAGAGGCAATCAAAAGGCAGAGGGCATGTGGGGAGAGGACCCATGCAAAGAAGAACCAATGATCTTTGGTTGAAGTCACTGCCCAAATTTCTGAAAATAATTAAAGAACCCTGTGCAATCTTTGAATCTTCATTTTTGCCAGGACTGCATTTATCACAGTGGAGGTGTTTTGAAGGAGCGTTGTAGATCAAAAGATGTTAGGGTGGGGTTTGCCATGGGAAGGGAATGCTGAGTCCATGCTCTCAGGGAAGCCTGTGAGCTGTACTGTGCACAGCAATGATGCTATTGCTGCAGCTGTAAGTCATGTGCAGGTGTGGGACTGAAACACCAGTCTGGGGTATGTAATTTCAACAAAGACCTCTGTTCTGGAAGCAGAAAATAGTTAAAAGTTTGAAAGTGTGCTAATGGAGAATTGAAAGGTATCTGCAATGAGGTAAAGTTGTTTTCATATCTATGGATCATCCAGCTCTTTAGAGAGTATCTAACCTTTACTTCAGCAGCCCAAATACCAAAATCAAATGGATGTAAGTTTGATCATAGCCTCTCTTCAATACATAATGCCTCCATCATGGAGTCCTGGGTTTGACTAAATAAACTTTTTGTTACTCTGGTACTAATTTCTAAGTACTGCTACCATCACACTAATGCAGACAGTTTAGGAATGCTGTGATAGCACCAATGTAATTTCCACTAGTGTCCTTAACCAGATAAAAGGTGATTAATGTGCTTTTACTGTTGTGAGCTGTGATGGTGATGTGAGACCCAGGCATTTTAAGTAATCTGATTTAGTCACAGACAACAATAAACTGACCAAAAGATATAAGTTCATGTATAGTTCTGCTGCTACTGTTTTATATACCACTATTTTATAGCTACTGTTTATATACCACTACTGCAGTAGTACATTAAAAGTCTTTTCTGTCTCAAAGACCATACAAAGAAAATTAAAATACTTCTATACAAGTAAAAGAGTAACACAGAGCAAGATTTGCATCACATATTTTGCTGTGAAAAATGTATGTTTTAATTATATGGCCAGAGTTTAAAAAAACCCAAAATTGTAGTTTCGCTTTTCAGTTGACTTGTTTCATCATATTTCCTAATATTAAGGGATTCATTCAGTCTGCCTGCTGACTCATTCATATATTAATGGAAAAGTCTCAGCATTTATCCTTCATTAATTTTTAAGACCATCTCTCATTATTTTGTACTTGACTACATTAAAACAGTTTGTACTTCAGAAGACTCCTTTGTTTTTTAAAGTCTTTGGTGTTTTTAATAACTTAACAACCTTCTTCTGTAAAATTTTATTTCTTTGTTATCCACTGGACATAGTCAATACAGATGTGTTAGCCAGAGCTCATATTGCAGATGCTGGAGAAGGTTAAAATGACAAATAACTTTGGCTAAAATTCACTGCAGAAGAGTATAGTTCATTATTAGTGCACTTCTGAGGCTGTCCGTGGCCTGGCAACTTTTCTGAACTAGCAATGAGCTTCCTTTCTGTTAGTTCTTAATCTAATTTTCTTTCCTTTTTTATTTGCATTTGTTATGATGGTTTAATGAAAATTAGAGGCCAGAGGTTATTAGTGACATCACAGAAATGCTTAGAAGGAAGTAATATTTGATGGGCTTTTTCCTCATCACAAACATGTATTTAAACGTAACCTGAAAAGACAAGTATTCTTCTGTTCCATCTATGAATTTTTCAGCTGCCCTAGTGCTGCCCAGATTTCTCTTGCTGTAATTGTCATATGTGGTGGCATTTCCTTTCCAGCCTTTGGCTGAAGCTCATCAATTTTCTTACGTCTGTGCACACACAACTTGTAGAAACCTTGGAGTAAGCCTCAGCTAAGATCTTCATGGTCCTTTTTGAGCTTTGTCCACCTACTTATTATTAATTTGTCTAAAACTGTCAATTTGTCTTTGGTAGTTTGTGCATTAAATTATGAACTCATTTTTATTCATTAGATTTAATTCACTTAATTCATTCTTTTTTCATTACTCTGCTGACTTGATAATGGAGAGATCTGTATTTTCAGTGCTAATCAAATTCTTCTATTCCGTTTCTTTACAAAATCTCATGTATTTGATTGTCAGACAAGGGTGACAGAGAAAGTAGAAGGGTACACAATTCATCATTGAGAAATACTTGCAGTATACTGTACAGGGAAGGGATGGCCTATGTTACAGAATTTGGACACTTCATATTATAAAAATGCCTGGTTTCTAGGATAATAATAATTAGGGCAGTTTCAGGCTTTCAAAATGATTATTCTTTTTTCTATTGGGCAAAGGGAATTTGATTTCTCCTCAGCTCTTCTCATTTTGCCTATGGCTTCTAGCAGCTTTCTTCTTAATCCCACGGTAAACATGTACATATCCTTGACACATACCTGTCATCTGGGTTATTTTTGGTTCTCGCTGCCTCTCTCAAAAGTGTAAGAATTCCTTTTCTTGAAAAATATTAATGCAAAACCACATTCAGTTCCTGTCTGAATAAATAACTGTAACAGACAGATGCATATTTTTAAAATCTTTTGAATTCCTGGAAGGACTGCCTTTGAGATGCAGTGATACCAGGTTTTTCTTGACTGCCTAATTGTTTTTCTGTCTCAGGCACCCAAAGCAGTGAGATACATCATCCATACAAAAATGTAAAACCTTCTTTGATATAACTATAAAGACCTTTCATCTCTTTCAAGGGTAACAAAACATGGATTAACTCTTATGACAAGATTTCTCTGTTTGAAGTTGATAATACATAAGTAAAATTTCTTTTTTTTATTTTTTCTCCTGCTATAATGGAGAGAAACTATTCCCTGTGATAAGGTGGCAGTGTTTTCTATAGTACATTGTGCTTTGACCATTGCATTTAATCTTTTGCTGTGTTAGAACAAAACTAATATCGGAGTTCGTAAGTATGATCTTATTTCAGGACAGAATTTATTTGGGAACAGTAAAAGATTTAAATGCCCAGGCAATACTAAAAAAAAATATTGTACAGACAGATCTTCAATATATCATCTTCCTTCCTTAATATTTTCCTAACCTGTCTAGTTGGGTGTCCTGGTGTTGCTGATGTAAACAAGGATAGATGTTAAGATTACTTGTGTACTTCTTATTTCAGAGGAAGAAAAAAACCATGTATCTTGTAAAAAATGCCCTGTGTTCTAAATGGCTGATGGGATTTGTTGGAAGTTTACATTAAAATATTTGGATTTCCCAAATATTATTCAAAAACTTAATATACAGTTGTTGAAAGGTTAAATTGAATATTTAATTGGGTAAAAATTAGCATTGCTTCAGCTGTGGTTTGAATAATAACAACCTTCTTGGAAATATTTTTCACATTTTTACATTACTGCATTGCAGACCTAATTTCTAGTTGATTGATGATTGATGTCTTTGTTGCATTGTTCTTATTTCTGCTAGTAAATGAGTTATAAATTTAATATAAGAAATAATAATTTCAGTTTATATATTAGTCGCTTAGCAGGAAATATTATTTTTAAAGCATTGCATGTTTTTCCAAGCTGCAGAAATGTCATTCTTCTAAAAGTTCTGTTGTTAAGCACAGATTATTTATACATGGAAATGAAAAGGCTATAAAAAAGAGTGCATATGGAATCCAGAATGGCAGTACACAGTGATAGAAATCCTCCAGCAAGGCAGAGTGCCTGAAGACTAGAGCTGTCAGCTACCAAAATTCCTTAGAACACCAAGCCTGAAAATCTTCTCTGTTAAATAATCCGTCACCACTGCAAAGTTAATAGACATCTATAGAAAGTGAAGAGCAATCCCCTGGAGGTACTGCTTTGTTCAGTATCAATTGCCAGCCACAGTCTTTAAATGGGAACATCCCAACAGGAAAGGAAGACCATGAATTATTGCTGTCTCTTTTAACAGCCACAGAAAGAGGTTATATGGTAGCAAAATTATTTTGAAATTCTGGTAAGGCTGGGGTTTTATGCTTTAGTAATTATTGTAGTATCAAGACCTGTTAGTTGTATACCCAAACAGTTCTTGTTGCCCCTAGCTGTGGTGAATGAAGTTACACTGACCACCAGGTGCAGAAGTTTGTGTCACATTTTGACTCAGTTGAACAGCTCTGTTGGGTCTCCTGTCTCTGACATACTCAAGTGATTGAATGGCATTGGTTAATGAGAGTCCTGTGAAATCCCTATACCATCCCTCTCAATTCATCTCCTCAAGTAACAAAAAAAAAACCTCTTCTCTCTCGCAGGACGTATGTGTGAAGGCTTATTTAGCTCTCCGACACCACACAAACCTGCTGATCATCCTGTTCTCCATGATGCTAATGACTGGAATGCCCCAGCTAACCAGCAAAGAAGATATTGAATATATCAGGGATGCATTGACAGTAGGGAAAAGCGAAGAAGATGCCAAAAAGCATTTTCTTGATCAGATAGAGGTTTGCAGAGATAAGGGCTGGACGGTGCAGTTTAACTGGTTTTTGCATCTTGTGCTTGGAATCAAACAAGGAGTAGAAAAGCATTCCGCTTAATATTTTATGTAAATTAACTGTGGGTGTGAATAGGAGGTTAGTGAACCTACATATTATTTATGAATTCTGAATAAATGAGAAGTCAAAATTGCCATTACTCTTCTGGCAGCTTAAATGGATCTTGTAAAAAGACAAGGATTTTACTGTGCCCCTCCAGAAGATCTTCCTGCAGATAAGATTTTCTTTTTTTAATTTCTAATGACACCTCAAGTTTCTGGATTCTTTTAACTAGTTGCTTTGCTGATGTGGCTTGGATTTTTTTTTTTTTTCTTCCTTTAGCAATAATTTCAGATAAATATAAGAAGGAGGTTGGGTAAGATGACAACCTACAAACCCCCTATAACATTACCTTAATTGTTCATGAGGGTCAAGTTCTTCAAAACCAGAAGAATTTGTATAAAATCTGTGGTTACAGTGAAATCTCTGTGGACAATCCATATCTGTCTCAGGATGTTTACACACGAGTGTTCTTCATCCACATCCTTCTCTTTTGTCCCTTCCTCAACATTTTGTCCTTTTTGGATTTTTAATATGTTGTCAGTAGAAAAGAGCTTTGGCTCTGCTGTTGGAGGAAATTGCCTTACTGTTACTGTAACCTCCTGACACAGACAAACAATCTTGACTGCCACAATCTTCATAGTGACCTGGAAGTTCCTCAGATTTGAACAAGAAATTCTGAAGGTTTAATTTTGAAAGATTTTTTTACTGTACTGTTTAGTGGGGAATGACCATATTATATTACAGATTATATTCTTAGTGTAAAGTTATTGAAATTCCACCTGTATAGGAAAAGCTTTGTAAAAAAGCAATGGTACTTCCTTATCCCTCAGAGAAAACTCCTTATCTAAGAGTAATTGACATTTTACCAAATATCTGAGAAACCCAAAGTTATTTATTCCTTAGTGATATATTTTCAGGATATACCTAGAAGGAATTAAATGCAATCTTTGAAGTTGTGTATATTTTGCTATTTATTTTAAATTCCTGAAGAAACAATACTACTGAAAAGCTATTTATGAAAGAAAAAAACCAACCTTATCTTTAATTTCAATATTTAAAAGAGGAAAAAATAGGCAGTATTAAGTAGAATTTTAACTCCCTGCTGTACATTGTCTGCAAATCAAGTCTACCTGTGGTAGGAAAGGAAAAAAACATACAGCCTGAATTAGTCTTTGACTTGAATTATTATGGTATACTTCTTGCTAATTGATTTTTACCAAAGAGAGAAGATGGCTTACAATATTGCTTTTTTGCACTTGTGCCCATGTAAGTTCTTCCTTCATTGTAGTGTTACATGGGCTTTACATTACATATAAATGATTAACTGAATTTTAAAATTCTGTTATCATTTGCTTTGATCATTTCACAGAACTGTTATGATTTTAACTACTGTTACTACTGAGTGCATTCTTGAAGGATTTTTTATAAATGTACTGTAATTGGTGTCTCAGTTACGAGATGTAGCCAACCTATTCTTGAAATGTAGATGTTTAGTTGGTTACTGTGCACAAGTATTTTTAATGTAAATGGTAGACTCCAGTTAAGGAAATCTCTAAGGTAAAAATGTAGACTATTTTGTTATTCTGTTACATTATTATTCTGTGCAAGATAGGCTTTAGATCATACTAAAATATAAACTAAATGGTGAATATTGTCTGTAAAATGATATTTTTAGATTTGTATTTTATAGATCTGAAATAAATTTATATGTTCTATTCATTTGATTATTATTCATGAATAAGCAGCTTAGCCCAAAATACATGTAAATATTTTTATCCAGTTTCTTAAAGACTACCTAATCTCAGTAAGAAATTGTATTCAAAGTCCCACTCAGAGGAATTGTTTTAGTTCCATATTAATAACACTGTATGATGTCAGATATCTTAAATTTTAAGTCTGTAGTATTAGAATTGCAATTATTGTAATTGTAAAATATGAATAGAATATTGCCACTTTCGAAGAGCACTTTATTCATTCCTGGCCTGTTCTATGAAGAAAAATTTGAAGATTTTATTAAGTTCCTAGTTTTAAAAATAAGTAAATCTAATGCTAAATTTAACTCAAGCATGGGGAAATAAATGCTAATCACAACTTCAAGGGAAATGGCACTCTTGTACCAGCCTCCATTTGTAGGATAAGATCGATAAGAGATCTGCACCCAGAGGAAAGTAGTTTGGCCCTGCACTAAACTTAGACTGATGATTTTTATCAGCAGTTTACAATGTGCTATACTGAACTGTGTTTGTTGCAGACACCTGAAACACCTCAGTGCTGAGCAAATTCCCAGACTTTTCATTGCTTTCCTTGCCCATGTAGCCTATGGTTGGGCTGCCTGGGCTTTGCTGGGCTGCCTTGTGTCTTCTAGGCCAGCTTGACTCATGGGAGATCAAAAGTAGCTGCCAAATCTCCTCTTTACCTAAGGAGCAAGGTGTGGGCACCAGCATCTCCTTAAAAATGGCTGCACAAATCATGCTGCTGATTGTTGGCTGGATTTTCTGTCTCTGGAAACCTCCACTCCCCACCCTGGAAACCACCACTGACCTTGTTTTGTGGCAAGCCCTGACACAAGGAGAAACGATGCAGAGATGTGGTTTGGGGCAGTCCAGCCACAGCGGGGAGATGAGCTGCTTTTCAGGTGAGGAGGTGGACACAAGGACACAAGGACAGAGCACGGCTGTCCCATTCTGCAGTGGCATTCCCAAGGCCTAGAGAGCTGAAGTTTTAGCACAGATGCCACTGCTGGAGCAGGAGGCTGAGCCACAATTTCCTGAGTCTCCCAGTGCACAAACTCACTGACCCTTACTGGTTTTTGAGGGTTAAAAACCAGGAAATGTAAATTAGTTGCTAACCACTAACCTTGTTTGTTGCGTGGGGGAATGCAACACTTTTTTAGAAGCTCTAACACAGCATGCAGAAAAAGAAAATGACTAAATTTTCTGTGTGTGTCTCAATGATCATCATTGTATCCTGTTAGCCTTAAGATTATGTTTTGAAAATTATTTTAAGGTCTACTTTGTCTTTGAGATGTCGTATTTTCTTGGTAGTTTCATTCACATTACGACTGCACCTAACAGTGGAAATTTGAATCTATTCTTAGAGTCAGTGCCTCAGATTCAGTTGAGACTTGACATCTGCTTTGGCCCCAGCAAGGTCATTGAGATGTTGGGTAGCAGTGAGTGTGTCCCCAAGGCTCCATCCTAGTTATATTCCAGGACAGGAAGAGAAGTTGAAATGGAGCTCAGGTGTACAATGTGATTATATTTAGATCTTCATTGAATACACTGGTTGCAGTTGTTAGAAAGTGCTTAATCTATCATTAGCAGACTATTGAGACATAACATGTTTAGCAGATTTTCTTTTTAATGTGATCAATGATACAGAAATACAGATATGAACAAACGACTTCAGAAAAATATCAATGCAATTTATGATTCCTGTATTTTCATTATAATTCTTTCTCCTGACTGCCAGCAGTATTCTGTAAATCCACACGAGTCCCAACGATTATATAGATTTCAGACTCTGTGCTAGTGACTTTATAATGTAGTTTGTGTAAAGTAGTTGAAATAAAAAATTATTAAAATTAAAATCTGGGATACCATCTGCAGGGTCTGGTGGGCTCCTTGAGCATCCCAGCAACACTGAAGTTCCTGGAAAAGCACTCATGTGCTTTCGTGAATCTTCTCATTGCAACTTAACTTATGTTAAAAACAACACTCCAGAAATAATGAATTCTCCTAGAGAGAGGTCAACAGAATGAGATTCCTGCTGTGCTCACCCCACTTGGCGTTTGGAAGCTGGAATTGGCCCAGAGAGGTACTAATATATTTGAAATCTTGTGGCATGCTGACAGAAAGTAAGATTCATGCTGGAGAAGAGAAAACAAAGATGAACTGTTTGTCTGCAGTTACACAGTTAGTAACAAGGACTGACCAAAGATAAAAATGCCATGGTTATACCCAGGTGAGGTGTGCATATAATTATGTCTTTAGAAAAAAGGGGCACTGGTGACTTGTTCTAGTCTGCTGATACAAGGAGACAGGAAAAAGGCCATGGCTTCTCCTGGCTTTTTGTGCATCATTGGGTCTCATACCCAGCAAGAGAGAGGCTGATGACCTGCCTGTTGATAATAAACAAGTGGACAATGGACAGGATAAATTCCTTCCTACCCCTGGAATGGGTGCTTATTGTTTCAGAGGGTGCCCGGCTGCACTTGACATGGCAAGAGTGCTCAGCAGGCTGGGGAGGGGAGGGAGGCAGTGTGTGCCATTTCTCAGGTATTCTCCTGGGAATGCGAAAGAAGAGGCTGTCACTTTGGAAACAGCAGCAGCACTGCCAGGAACACGTGCCAGTTAATTTTAGCTAACAAAAGATTCCTGTGCATGGCAGAAGTGCTGTATCTCCTAAGTGTGAGCACATCCCCCACCTGGGTGCAGTCACTCCGTGTTCAGCATTAAGAGTCATCGTGTGCCAGTGCTGGTCACGCTCTCAAAGCTGTGTTTGGTCTAGTGCCTATGGTCAGAGATTACCACTGATCCATTTATAAAGTGCATGAAGAAAAAAAAGGAAAATAATACACTGTAGGTAGCAGCATTTCTTTATAAGATAAATAATGAGTAGATAAGTCAAATCTAATCTAATGAAGAATACCCAGAAAAGATCCCTGAAAGGAGAAATTGAAGGAAAATAGAAATGTTAATGACCCATAGTACAAAACAATTTTAAGACTACAGCTCAAGTTTATACCAGATGCTTCTTTGCCTTTGAATATATCTTTCTTTATCAAAACTAATCATCCTGCAAAAGGCTAAGAGGGCTATGACTGTTTAATAACTTAAGAAATATGCTGCCACAATGCATGATAAAGAGTTCATTAGAAATTCAAGATATAGCCAAAAAGCGTCTGCGACCAGCGGTAAACTCATCACATGAGGAAGTTATTTCTCATCATGATGGAAATGCATTACTTTTCTCTGAAATATTTGGAGCTAGTCCCTGTCAGGGACAGGATACTGGCCTGGACAGACTCTGATGCTGGATGGCAGATCCTCTGCTCAGCTGTCAAATGTCTGCATGAAAAAATCTTGGTAAAATAAACAGGTCTCCTCAGGAAATGCTTTCCCTCCAGCCAAAGTTATTCTTCATTTTGATGACATTCATGACAGCATCTCTGTTTTACAAACCTGTTCCCTTCCCACAGAATATGATGTATTTTCCAAATCTTGTAAAACAGTAATTCTGCCTACCTGGAGAGAAAAATAACCAGAGATCTCAGTAACTTTAAAGTAGTCTGAAACCAAAACACTCCAGGCAGGGACCTTTCGATTCAAGGTGATGGTTCATGTGAAGGCAGGTGGTTATAGGGAGATGCTAGTTAGCTACACATTAATACTTCAGAGGACAGCCTTTGGGATTCTGTCATTGCAATAACACACCAAAGTGTGGGTAAAGAATGGCCTCTAACAAGACCAGAGACTTGAAGGTCCCATGGAGATTGAGATCAGCTTGGTCGGGAAGAGGTGGCCACTGGGTGCAGCTGCAGCCCTCCCAGGGGAACGGGGACTCAGTGGCAGCAGCTCTGGCAAAAATGGGTGTAGATCAGGGTTTTAAGTGCCAGGATGAGCTGTGTGTTCTGCAGGGTTTAGACTTCAGCAGATAGAGTATGTTACTGAAAGGCCCCTTCATGGGATTCATGCCATGTAAGTAGTGGTGTTAGCAGGACTATTCTGTGAGAAGATATAGTTTATAAAACATTAAGTTTACTCTTTTTTTAGTTGGTAGGTAAAACCATAATATGAATTACTATTTTCTGCTGCAGCTGCTCCTGCTGCTGCTCAGGATCTTCACCCTAATTCCTCATTTCCTCTCTCTTGTTGCTGTTCCTTGGACCTCAAAATCTAAAACTAGAATAAACTGTCTGCATCTTACAGCCAGGAAACGCACAGCTGAATGTCAGCAAAAGAACCACATCAAAAGTACTGGTAGCTGGAGATTCTGTCAACACCTGCACTGGGAGAAACTTGCTAAAAATTCTCCGGACTCTGACAAGGAAACAAAGAGCAAAAGAAGTGAGGAAAAGCTGTCTGTATATGCTTCAAGGTGTAAAACACTGGAAGACTAAGCTTTCCCAGATTTAATACTCCGTATTCACCTTCCTGACTACTATTATCAATGGGCTCAAGGTAGAAAAGGAACTTTATAGTGAATACACATTTGACTGGAAAAGTGAATAAACCTTAATGCAGTTAAGTGCAATAATAAGAGAAATACAGCCCTTTTTCAGAATGTCCAAGACTAAAACAAAAGCAATAATGTGGGGCTATCACAGTCTAGTTGTCCCACCTGGTGTTATGTATGCATGCTGTCCAACACTGTGGTCAATTTAGCTAATGGCATCAGCAACTGCACTTTGTGAAAAGCAAGTTACTTGCTTTCAGTACTCCCTGTAAAGCAGTGCTTCAGAGAGCACCCTTTGGAATACCATCTTCACAAGGGACAGGCCAATAAAAAAGAGATATAGAAAAGTCTGTATAATCTATGATTACAATCATAATTGTAATATCCTAATTTAAAACAGCATCAAATATAAACTACAATAAATATTTATTAGTGTTATTTACAAGATCAAGAGATTATAATCTGAAACTGAATAATATAAAAATGATGAAATGCATCATTTTGTCAAAAAGGCTTAGAAACCGCAGTATAGCTCGTAACAACTTGCCAGGATTTGTTGTAATACAGCAGATGTCACTTAGCTCACAGTAAGACCTCCAAAAAAGGACACCACAACTCTTGAAACACCATTAGGAGTGGGCAACTTGCAGGCACTCTTACAGGGAGAAGTTCTATGAGTGTAGATGAGGGAGCAAACACCCATGTAGCAACATTTCCATTCAAAAAGGGAAAAGAAATACTTGTAGATGTCAGAAATGTCAAAAATCCACAAAGGGAATGATTTAAAAGACATAAAAGTATGGCATGAATCCACAGAAGCCCACAGGAAAAAAATATTGTTAAAGGAGCTGGAAAAACTCACAACATTTGGAGAAATTGTTAATTCTTTCAAACTGCTCACTGCCTATTAGAAGATGAGATCAATGAGATATTGAATCTTTTAGGACAATCTGTCCTTGATGAGGATTTAGTAATTCTGGTTAATTTGTGGAACATCAAAGTATTCTTGGCTACCAAAGAACTGTGGAAAGCAGAAACAGAATTAGCTCTGGAGTATGGACTGCAGAAACAGTACCTGGTCATTACAACCAACACACATCAATCATGTGGTGAAAGATAATCAGGAGACCATTCAGAAGGTACACGCAGGGAGAGTGGGCTGTGCACTCCCCCAGCAAGAATGGTCAAAAATAGCTAGACTGCTTCCTTTGTTCAAAACTGCAGAACCAGAACCCAAGGAGCTTGGCAGCAATGCCCGGCGCACCCAACAGAGCACAGCAGGAGCTGGCGGCTGCCCTTTCTAAACTCAGAGGAAACCATTACCTGTGACAGCTGATTACTATGGTAATTTTTCAAACTCAATCAAACAACCTTGGAGCTGACTGTGCAGCAAATCAGACTCTGACAGAGCCCCACAAAGCTTGTGGACTGCAAGGGGAGTGGGATACAGTGAAGAAACATTAATCTTCAGTGCATTTGCATGTCTATGTATGCCATTTAGGCTCTACAAATTGCCAGGAGTTATGTTTCTTGTAAATTTACCATGTAGTTTTTCCTAAAATCTATGGTTTGCCAAGCTAAAAGAAGGAATGTGTATTGCTCTCCAACAACTGGTTTGTCTTGCACTTGTATTAATGCTACTTTATTCATGGAGAAAGGGCTCCACTGGAAGATGTAAACAAATACCTCACTGGCAGATAAACAGACTAGAAGGAGTTAATGACCTAAGGAATGTTCATAGCTGTGAGTTACCACATGGCAGTGTTTGCTACATAAGGGACCTGCAGTGAATTTATTAAAGTCAACAACAAACATCTGAGGGATTTAACAGGTCTATACAGGGTGGATGTTCCAGACATGCACAACCTGCTCTCCAGATTTTTCTTGGCCCAATGGATGGAAAGCTGAGAAATATACAAAAATAGTTGATCATCTACTAAGCACAGCGAATTAGAGGTGTCAAGACCTTCCCCTAGTTTGTTGAAGTACTGAAAATAAGAAAAAGTTGTGATTTGTTTGTAATGCCAAGAATTATTAATCAAAATTTCTCCACTGGAAGATAAGCTAGAAATTGTACTGTAACAAGAAATGTCAGTATTGTGACCAGACTCCTAAGGAGATGATCTGTCCTCACAGTAATTAAATAAGCAGAACAACCTAATTTTTATGCACACAGAAGGGACACACAGGGAAAGAGAATAACATCATGCTCTTCACTGTGCAATATCCTGCCAGCAATACCAAAACTGCAAATGAAGAGAAAACGTGTACAGTACTATCCAGCCCTGAGAACCTCCTGCTTAACATATAGAAGAGAAAATTCCAATACAGCCAACCAAGCACAGATGATTTTTCATGTTTTGGCTGTAGCTACAACAGCCAAAAGCAACACTTTCTTCAGATGGAAAAGAAGATTTAAATGGCCAAGCAAAGGATTAAGGTACATTTTGAGAATATTTTTAAGAATAACTCCAAAATTCTTTTGCTTATGAGAATGTGTGTCAAGACACAAGTAAATAGTCCCATGGATTTTTTAAGGAAGGGATATGAAATTAGAGAATTAGGGTCCTCCTTAATCTTTTTCTCTTATGTCTTGAGCTGACTGTGAGCAGAGCATGTGTTTGAAATATTTTGTTAATAAAAAGCCTATTTAGTTTATCTTATCCCCTGTGAATTTCCATTCCTTCACACGGCCTAAATAAAAGCAATAAAATCATATTTATATTGGGATGTTTGCCTTTTTTTTCCTAAAGAGGTAATTTCTTTTACCCTCTTTCAACCACTGCTATGTATACAAAGCCTAAGTATAATTTGCCAGTTGAAAATGTAACGTCAACTTAATACAAGCAGTAGATAACTGAGACCTTCCCATAGTCAGGGCCTTCCAGGAGAAGGATCTTCAGGTGCTCTTGTTGAACAGTGAATGTCCCTGTGGCCAGTTTGGGGTGGAAATAAGATAAAATGAATAAGAAAGAGGATAACTCCACGGTGTTGCTCCACTTCCTTGGGAGGTACCTGATGTTGCTGTTCCACAAGGGAAAGGAACAGAGGAGGTGTAAATCTCACAGTGAGTGTCAGGGCTCATATTGCCTTCAGTCCCATGAGCTTTTTGAATTGTAGGTAAGTCACATGCCCAGTGCAGATGAGAGGCAGAGGGTTCTGTTGGGAGCAGCTGCTGCTGCTCTCTGGATCTCTGCTCTCAGCACATCTGGACCATGTGTCCTTTAGGCAGCCAGGACAGCAAATGTCACCAGGGGAGCAGGAACAGCAACAGCTTCAGCCAGGATTTGACAGACCAAGGAGAGCAGAATTTTGGGTACCAAGCTGTATATCTGAATAGCCAGCTTTGTAGGAATTCCACCAATGCCAAGTCAGAGTAAGTGAGTTCATTTCAAGCTGCAACACCACAGGCCTGGGACTGGGAGCAGGATGTACTGTGCCCAGAGAAAATAGGAGCAGCAAGATTCAAAGCTGGAAATTCAAAGCTCACTTCAACCATGTCTTCTTCAACTCTTGGAAAACAGCCTTGGTAAATCTCTAGTCGCATCATCATGACAATTTTCCCAGCTTGTTGGCTAAACAGTACCAGTACTAAATATAGGCCTCTTTGGCATGCCAGCAGGAGCTTGCCAAACATGAAGGAGAGTAATTTGTCCTTCCTGAGAAGACACATGCCACCCTCAGGCATATGGTACCGAGCCAGAAACAATTCACCCCAGAATGGCAAACAGCCCACTGCCGGCCTTGGCCTGATGTGTTCCCACACTGCCATAGAATCACACTGGATACTGTAGCATGGAGCAGAACTGGGACATTCCAGGGCAGTATTTTTCCCGGGTAAGAGTCACTGTTGTAAGACAACTCACTGAAGTGCAAAGTTAAAAAGTAATACCATCATTTTAAAAACCCACAAAAGCAGAGACTAATCTGATGAATCTTCACACAATGTTTTAAGGTTCTAGACCCACCTATAAGACTGCTCCACCTTTGGCTGCTTTTAATATATAAATTCGTATGTACCAATAGCTCTGTGACAAACAGATTGTCACAGCTTTCAGAGTGAGTCACAGAGAAATCAAATGCATTTGAGAGGAAGTTGGCTTATCCTTTAAAGAACAAGCCTGCAAATACACAGTGGTGGGAGACATATTTAATGTAATGTAATACTTTGCTCAGAAAATGAGCTAAGCTAGAGAAAAAAAAACCAACCCAACTTATTTGTGGATCTCTTCTGATGGATTATATTCTCATAAAGTCAGACAGACCACTTCAGGTTTTAGTAGCTTGGACACCAGCAAGGTCAAGAACAGCCTTTAAACTGACACAGAAACATGACATTTCCATTTCCTTGGGACCTCTGATCTTTCCCCCCAGAAAGAAACTAATCAGTTGCAATCTTACACTGGAAATGGATTATTTACGAAAATGCTTCTGAGCAATAAAATGTTAGACCTTCATCCAACTGTGAAAGCTGGCCAAGCACAAAGGTCCATAGGCCACAACTGCTTACAAGGTAATGACCAAGAGCAACAGAGGAAACACTGAGATCTGGAGAAGGTAATTGCTCTGTTCTTCCAAATGCAGCAATTATGCTCAGACACAACCAAAATAAGAAAGGAAATCAATATTAATTAAAAGTAGACCTGCCCATACACCGAGTGGAAGATTTTCTCCAGAGCTTCCCATGTAAGAAGCTATACTAGATCTGTTCAAAGAGTCTTTATTTTCCAGTTGAAAAGGTGGATAACAAGGAGAATCAAATACACTGAAACAACAGAAAGGCCACTGTATTGCCCATTACTTTCTCCATGGGACAACCACCAAGATGTGCTAAGCAAAGAGCTTTGCACTGGAGAAGCTTTTTCATTTCCAATCTACAGCTGGGTAGTGTCTGCCACAAACAGCAGAGAAGAAGCAAGTTAGGAAGTTGGCTAATTACTCATGGGCTCATAATCTCCCAGAGGGAAAATCAGAAATGTCTTTAAAGGAGCAAAGGGCAATGGGACCAGCAACTGAAAAGTTTATGTGCCTTTTTGCAGGCTGAAAACTACTAGCTTAAATTATGTTAGTTGAGATGTTTTGAAGAATTGAGAATTATGAACCTTCCACTGTGGTAAAAGCCTTTTGCTGCAAATGGCTTTGAAACTGTCCAGGTGTGGCAGAGACCTCATGCAGGGTCTGGCCATACCAGCTGGACTGTCCCTGAATCCTGGAAGTGGGCTGCTGCCATTTCTGTTAAATTTCAGTTGAAGATCAGCATAGAGGTGCTCAGCCGGAGAAGGTGGTGGTCCAGGTAGAAAACAGCTAGAGAATAGAAGATTTATAGATTTGGGGTATTTTTCCCCCTTTACTTGTTGCAGTGAAAGAAGAGATAGAGTTTCTGTGGCCTATTTAATATTCTTTAACTACGCTTGAGCTGTGAGTAATGTTCCGCTTTAAAACCTTCTTGACATGTACCCTGGTTTATAACTGAGTGTTCTTTGTTTGGAAAACAGCCATTAGGGACTCACCCTTATCTATAAGAGTCAGACAATCAGTATTGTGGTGTCGTGATGTGTTCATTCCCTTTAGATTTCATATGAACAAGCTGGATTTCTTGGAATAAAAGTGGCTTTTCTGTCCTGCTGTGTCAGGAAATAAAGACATTTCTGACATATAATACTATTTTTCTAAGGATAAGGTCACTTACTGTGCCAAGGACACTCTTTTTAAGGCTACAGAATGAAGTAACTCCAAAAATGCACTGGTTTTTATTTATGTAAACAAAGAGTTTTCAAGATTTTTGTCTAGCCCAAGGCATTATTAATATTGTCTTGAATACATAGTTGGCTTCCAAATAGACCTGAAATCCCTGTAGCTCATCTACATTCAATACAAACACCCTAAAAAATACCAATTGTTGAAACATCACTGCAGTCTAACAGCTTAGCAGGAGGTTCTCATCTGTTTTCAAAACAGATTTCTAGTGAGTTTCAGCCCTATTTGGTTCTTTTAAACTCTCAGATTTGTACACCCAGGCTCCTTCTGTTTCATTAGGGAGTGAATAATCATTTCCATGTTTGAGTTATTACCATTTTAGTAGCAGAGTTTAGCCTCATTTTGTGATTTCTGCTGGGTGAGTAATTCCTCTTCACCCAAGTAGTGCTGTTGAGTTTCCATGTGAGCAAGAACTTGCAAGATCAGGACCTTTCACCCTCAGCACTGCCCTCTTTTTAGAGTGTAACTATTTTTATTCTCCAGCTTCCAGGCATAGAAATGTTGACATCTAAACTGAGGAATGCCAATGGTTGAGACACAGAAAAAAAAGACATCAATTAAATTATTTAGAGTGTTTACAAGATATTGCACTATGAAGCAAGGATCTGTTTACACAATGGAATTATTTTAAAATATCTACATGTTTTGAAAGTCCAAGTCTTAAAATGTTGCACATATTTAAAATGAAATAATGTTTCATGCTTCACTAAGTAGTAGATATTTTAAAATAATAGACATTTCAAAATAAATTCGTCTGTCTCCAATAAAGTACATCCTTCCATAAACCTTTAGAAGAACTCTTCGTACGTCTCTCTATATTGATCAGCATAAATTAAACCCTTCCAGGCACAAAATCCTTATCTGTTCCCTTAACTTGGCTACTGTCACCAGGGTTATACCCCAGGAGTCACCCTGTGTTAAGGTGCAGCTGTGTTAATGGCCTGGGTGGTGGGACAAAGAGAAGCCTCAGCAGGTTTGCAGAAGACACAAAACAGGGAGAAGTGGCTGACACAGCAGATGGCTGTGCTGCCATTCGGTGGGGCCTTGGCAGGATGAAGGCTCTCCAGTTGTACTGGACATGCCACTGGACATACCACACTGAGTCCTGTCAAGGGCCACTACCATTGGTTAAGGGACTGTAACAGCTGGCATACAAGGAGAGGCTGAGAGAGCTCAGAC
The DNA here is from genome assembly GCA_910950805.1 of Acrocephalus scirpaceus scirpaceus. Lineage (NCBI taxonomy): Eukaryota > Metazoa > Chordata > Aves > Passeriformes > Sylviidae > Acrocephalus > Acrocephalus scirpaceus. Next base: position 13,851,019 of record OU383777.1, read on the forward strand.
TGCTCACCCTGGAGTCAGAGCCAGACTGTTCAGTGGTGCATGGGGACAGGGCAAGAGGCGACAGGCAACAGACAGGATCTGAAATACACAATCGTCAGTGGTCCCTGCCAGCCTCAGCTGCTCCACAATTCTGTGGTTTTGTCTGTATTTTAAAGACTATGAGACATTGGTCTTATCTCTTTCTCACCTCTCATTCACTTAACTTCCTCACAGAAGAAAATAATTTGAATCCAGAAGGACCCAACCCCAATATCATCTGTAGTGGTCAGCAGATTTCTAGCACCCTCAGTGAGCTCTGTACTGGTTCTGTACATGATGAATTGAAACACTGGCAGGACATGAAAGGTTTTCACTGCTTGTTAAATGTACCATTTTCTGTGAATGCAAATCAGTTTTGCTCTGATACAGTTAATACTGGGTCCACACCATCCTCCATCATTTAGAAGTGTTGTGCCATTTCCATGGCATGAAGGAGTGGGCCCATCTCTGTACCAAAGCTTCCCCTCACAAAGGGAGGGATGGAATGGCTGAAAGTTGGCTTGCCAGCTTTTACTGAGAGCATCTCCATGGCAGAAAGTTCACTGCTCTTTGGCTATTAAACACAAAAAATCTCAATTACTAAGAAATCCAAATTTCCTCTGCATCTGGGCACATTAGAGCCCAGGACAGGATTTGTTGCAGTTCTCCAGGATGGCCCCTGCTGGGATAGAATGTCTTTTTGTCTCAGGAGAGCCAGTATGCTGCTGTCTGCTTGCCCTCCTCTGCCTTCTCTCCCTGTTCCTATCCTCCTAACCTGCCATCTAGCTGGGCCAATGTCAAGCAGGGAACAGTGCTGCTGACACCAGATATGTGACACACAGAGGTGCAGGCAAAGAAAAGGTCTGCAAGGAGTCAGCCCTTCAGCCCTTCTTCCTGGTGTGTTATGGTGCTCCCTCCTCTCTGCTTCTGTGTGAAAGAGCAAGGTGGAGGTTCACAAAGACCTGTCTCATTTCTATAAGCACACGCCAGATTTGCAGATGTGCCTGATCTGGACATTCCCAGGACAGGCAAGGAGACCAGTGCAATCCCAGCTCATGTTCCTTCCCATCACCTGCAGTGATGACTGGGCTTCTCCATGTATCTTAATCCATGTCAAATTGATTCCATGGAGAAGACCATAAAACTAGGCTAGCACTTTATGGATTAGGTAAAAGATCTCAGTCTGGTGAGTATTATACTGGAAACTGGCCAGGGAAGTGGTGGCACTGATCACACACTGAGAATCTCTCTGTGTTCTCCATAATCATTATCCTATTTTAAAATAAGGATAAGATCAGCTGGACCTTGCTGCCAGCTCCCCGAGGACAATCTGTAATGTAAGTAAAAGAGGCTATCTGCTGTCTGCATCTTCCTCTTCTATTTCTGTTCAGGGAATCTGTGGGGTATCCATATTGCAGTCTTTCCAGACATATTTTGAGAAGGATAAAAAACTGAGGACTTACTTTGAAAGATGATTGGTCCTGTCAGAAAAATGATTGGTCAAGGGGAATTTTCTCACCCCAAGATCCCCACACTTCCGTGTCTGCATTCCTGCTACATTAATTCATCATCACCTTCAGAAAAAGAATATCAAAACAAGAACCTAGTTATTACAGGTAGACAAAGGGATGCTTCCTGAGTGACACTTACCTTTCAGAGTGATAGTTCTGGGCCAATTACCCTTCCATTTCTTTCCTATGGAAAGGGCAGATCTGCTGAAGTTCTGCTAGTGTTTCTACCCTAGTGGCCTGTTTTTGGAATATTTAGAATGTTTACAGTGGGGCTACCAGAGAAATGTAGCTTTTAAACACACATGCTCATGAGAAGGGAACTCAGGAAAATGAGAAGATACAATTTTGAGAAACGTACAGACCCATATGGACTTTGTAAGCTGTCCTGTCTGCACAGACCCATTTGAGCCCAGGGGTTGTAGGATGCCTTAGCCAATTGCTTGTGACAGTCTATACAAATGGTGAGAAAAAACACTTGTCTTATTCTGACAATCCAAAACTCAGAAGTATTTGACAGCCCAGATATGCTACCACAGACAAGCCTACAGCCTTGCAGCTCTTGATTATACTGACTTCTTTCTCCTTTTGTTTTTGCTTTGGGAGGAAGGAAGCATTCTGCAGATTATGCCTAATGTAGATTTATCTTGTTATCAATTGACTTGGTAGACAATCATGGAAAACAGTTATTTTGAAGGCTGATTAGAAGAGCAGCAGTGTCCCTTTCCTTGGTGGGAGTCCTTGGCCTTTCAGGGAAAGATGTTTTTGTCACAATGAGGTCTGTGGAAGCATCCAGACTGGGAGGTTTCTTTTGACACTACCAGTTTAAGAGGCTCCTCTTCCATGCCACTTCACGGAAATTTGGCTCCCCACTGGTGCCCAATTTCAAGATATTTCTCTCTCCTTCATGAGTTACAGGGCCGTGTAAGTCTGTGAGGTTGTCAGACCTTGAGAAGGCTGCTTTCTGCCTGTTGCCATTGCCAATTAAAAGGCCTAGGCAATGGAAACACTGGAGGAGACTTGCAAAGGAAAACCTGTAACATTTGCAACCTTGCAGCCTTTCTCCCTGATTCATTGCCACAGCAATGGACCACAGTTTCAAGATGTAGCCACGAGCTCAGACCCATGGAGAACCCTCTCATCTTCCGGCATCTCGGTAGTCCATGTGCATTGCCAGCTGCTACCAAACCCATCTGCTTCTTGTCCAAGTCCCAGCAGGACAAAGCTGTGCCATCATCTAGATGGCAGGAGGATGATGGAGAAATCCACGGGGCAAGGAAAGCACCCTGACCCTGGATCCTTGTTATGTGTGTCACGAGGGGTTACCAACCCTCTCTGCAAGCAGACAGACCAAACCTCCAGGAGCAAACTCACATTTGGGCTACCAGGTATAAACTGAGGCAGATATAGCAGAAGTAGGAAGGACTACTGACCTCCACGTCTGGCCTCAAGACCACATTTCTCCCTTTCCCTATTTGTTTGAAGTCTATATTGGAGAGTGCTGGGAGATAAGAATAGGACATTTATGCAGATGTTATGGTGCAGGGTCTGTGGTGTTGTACTGCAGATGAATCAGGGTTGGGGCATGTATTAAAATGTCCTTTAAACAGCATTGCAAGGAAGTTTTGGAGAGGTCCTCTTCAGTGGTGCCCTATTCACATGCAGAAGTGTCTGTGGCACTTTATAAAGGACTCTCCTAGAACTGCAACTGTGTCTGAACATGATAGTCCTTGACTAGGTCTTATGGCAATGATCCAGTGGGGTGGTTTGTAGGGATGTAAGGACATTGTCAAGTTGATTTTAACACAAAACTAGATGAGAGAAAAAAATCTATTAAGTGAAAGTGACCTTATGACAGAAAATTGTGCTGACCTGGAAATCACCATGCAAATTTCAGTGGATATATTGACTAAGGACCATGTCCTTATGGAGGTAAGTTTTCCTTTTGGGGCAAGTTCCACAGCCAAATCTGTTCTCTTGTACATCATCAGCTTGGATCTCTCTGTTGCTCTGTTGCTGGTTGTGTTGTAAATCAGTCTTAGGTTGGATGTATTCTGGCTAGCCCCAGATCCCAGACGGTCCCTAAGGATTAACTTGCTGTGGATTTGGGCAACCTCCAAATTGTCCTGCCAGGTAGGCCCAAAGAGAGAGATTTCAGCAGGCCACCACCATTCCCCCAACAACCACTGTGCTCTGATACACGCAGCAGAACCTGAACAAAGCAAGATTTCTGCCCCAGTTCCCTGCATGCAGTCCTTTGGTGGAGTGAGCATGAATAATGGAAGACCTCGAAAGAGCAAGGAGAACCAACTGTTATGGCCAGTGTGGGAGGGTGCTGCTAGTTTATGTGGCTGCCCTTCCAGGTCCACATAGGTAACCACTGTCCTCACCAATGGGTTCTGTATGAGCAAGGAGTACTTACATGACAAAATGTGAAAAAGTGCTGTTGCAAAAGCACTTGAAACCAAAAAAAGCACACTTGGAAATAAATAAGGGGCACTGGGAAATTACGTTCTGGCAATTGCACAAAGTGTGTGCATTTCCCATAGAACTGAATAAAAATAGATTGTGTCAAAAACAATGATAAAAAACTCATGGGAATGCATGTCTGACACACTATGTTCCATTCCTGGGGCTAAAGTTGGAATATTGAAAGTGTGGTGCAATTACAAATTTTACTTTAAAAATGTAAATATTTCTGTTTCTTATAAAAGTATAAAAAATAATCACATACTTTCTTTGACAATCCATAAATCTACACCAAATAGCCAGTCTTAATTCACTGCAAGTCAACTGATTTAAGATACTTACACTGCTTTCTTAGACAGATTAATAGGATGGGATCTTTAGATTCTGCCAAAATAGAAACAGCAACGTCATATAGAGACAAATACATGTGTGCTTATTTATACATGTACACATATACACTTATAGAAAGATAAAAACACAGTCTTTCTCTTCCAGAATCTGTAAAGGTCATTACATTTTGATTATTTTTTAATTAAATGCACGTCCACAAGTTTGTATAAACAAACTATCCTGAGACAAACTGGAGACTTGACGCTCCAGTGCACAGCTCAGACACATTCACATTTGTCCTTTAAGGTCTGCTAGTTTGAATTAAGGTTCTTCTCTCAAATGTAGCCCTTCCAACTACAGGAACATGTCTTCCCTTACAGATTAGGCAATACCTGAACTCATCTTGGCTGATGCCTTTGGGACACTAAAGTGTCTGTCATACAGTCCAGCAGTACCTAGCCAAGCCCAGGTGTGTGTAGGTGTGCAGAGACAGCCAAACTTGAGAGACATGTTAGGGTCAGAGTGGTGGTTTTACTCACTAATGCTATTTTCAGTTTTCACCAGGACAAAACTCTGCAGGAACATTACCACTACATTAGGGCTCAAACTAAAGAAATATTTCAGCTGATGCCTCTTTAACCAATACTTGTGCAGATGCTTTATTCTTCTTGCCAAGAATAACTAATAATTTCCTCAAGAATATAATGAGTAACAATTAAATCTATCAGGGAAAAGAATAAAACAAAACAACAAAACAGACAAACCAGAACAACCCAACACAATAAAATCCAAACCCACAAAACCAAAAAATAACCAAAACAAAAGCCCAACAGTTAATGCTCACTGGAAAAGTTGCCTCTTCCCTAGAAGATATCACTTAGAACTATAGACTCCACAGCTCTGACTCCCTACTTCTGGAAATTAGCTTCCAAGAAACTGAAGTTAATTCTCTTAATGACTTTTTTTTAGGAACACTGACAGTTAATGAGAGGCATGGAAGTGTAGTGTTGTTCTCCATCCAACAGCTATTTCTACTCATTTCTTCCCAGTTTTTGCCACAAAGTAGATGATCTGAAGACTTCATATCTAAGCCCAGGACTAATAGAAGAAGAAGAAGAAGAGGGAGAAAGTTCATTTTTCAAAAATTATCGGATTCCCCAGCTCCCTCAAGGAAAAGAAGCAAAACTATCCATTCACTATCACTCTTTTTCATTTAAATAAAACCCAAGCATCCACAGCAGTGACTGTAGGTTTTTAAAAGCATATATATATTATTATTTTTTTCACTAGTGCTTCATATTTCAGAAGATCTAAGAATTACTGCATCTTTGGGGATATTTTTGTGTTTGTCTAGTGACATGGAAGAATTTGATCTTCCAAGAGAAGATGCTGAGCCATCTCTGATGAGCAAGACTGATGCTATTCTTTTCCATAAAGATGCTACTAGACTATACAGACTGATATCCTTCATCTCTTAGATCATATAAGCCTCTTCTACCGAGCATGGTAACAAGTGCTTAGATAAAGTTTGTGAATTCTCCCAGTCCTTTCACCCTTTCACCTCAAGATATTTCAGCTTATGAATAATTCCTATGTCTCTTTTCTGCACATCTCCATTTCTCCATGTTCTTTTGAATATATGAACACTAAACCTGCACTTTTGTTACTGGTTTCAGGAGTGATTTAGAGAGGGAAGACCTCCCACTCCTATTTTTGATCTCCCTCTTGAAACAAGAAAAAAATCTCATTAGCCCCTTTGTCTACAGAATTACACCAGAAATTGTAGTAAAGCTGTTTTTCCATTCTGATCATCTAACTCTTCTAGAACAACTGCCTTCCAAGATAAAGTCCTTCCATTCTGTAGAAACACCTTGCACTCTTTTTCTGAAGTCAACGACTTAATAAGGAGCTTGTAGAGTAAGATTTTCTTTAAATGGACAAGTCATCCAGATCATTCTATGCTTCCCTGAGCTCAATGACATCACTGCTCAACTGTGTTTTGTGTCATGTGGAAGTCATATCAGCAACATTTATACTTGCCCCTATGTGATTGCAGGAGGTGTTGAAGAGAAGCAGCCTACTGTCAATTCCTGGGGAACTTCTCCATCTGATGATGATTTTCTGTTGTTAGCTATTTGGAGACATGTCTCTGTTAGCCATTTAACAGGTTGTCTTGACAGTGTATAATGCCAATTTTATAAAAAGTGTAGGGCATCAAACGAAATAAGATCCTCAAAATAGATGAAGTCTACTACATCCATACCGTCATTTTATTTCATTGCTTTTAAGATGAGAAGGTTTACTTTTAATGACAAATTCAGCATTCACTATATTGACTTTAGAAACTCTAGTCATATTTTTCTGAAATTACAGGTGATTATGAGATCGCAAATTGAGGCACATAAAAAGGAGCACTTTTCTAAGAGACAGTATCCTGCAGTTTCTGAATATCAAGGATGACAAACAACAGATTTCAATGGAAATCAACAGCTGTTCATTTACTGAATAGTAACACTTGTAAACAGAACTTGTAATAAGTCACAAAGCTCATACTCCGTGGAAAATTCAGTTTGAGGTTAAAAAGGACTAGACTGAGTGAAAAAGCAAGGGACTTGAGGTTAGAATATGTGATATTCTGCATTTCTTTTGAATATATTATCTCAGTAGATGAGGTGGAGGGAACACTTGGATTCAGGACCAATGTAAGCCAACTAGAATTTGAATTGCTGATAATCTGATACTCCTCCTCCTGAGCCACGACTTTTGCTCTCTTCTCCCTGTGAGCATGATGATTCATCTCAGCTCTAATCAGGCATTTAATTTCACTGACTACATAGCACTACAAGTGCCTAAAAGGTGATACAAGGGAGAGAAAATGAACACTTGTTCCTGGGTTAGCAGGTGCCATTTTGTGTGAGGAAATTCCTCAAACTGTATATCTGGTTAAACTGATTGTGAATTGGTACTGAAAGTGGCAGGGGCTGTTTCACTGACACTGCTTTGCTGCTCTTCTGTTTTTTACAGGTGGATTCCTTCCATCCAAGTTTTGAACTTGGACTTACTGTTTGCTCAGGGAAAACCCTCATTGGCATAAATAATGATTTTACTCAAATATGTAAATGGCTACTTGGTTCTTGCCATCCTAGATTTACAGTAGGCAGGGGAGGATTTAAGTGGTTTGAATCCACAGAACAATAAGCACAGGCAGAGTAAAGGGTATGAGATGGAGAACAGGAGATTCAATTGAAGAAAGAATCATGCGGAATGTGTTTGAATTTGATTTATGCATTACAGGCACTAGTTTCTTATATCGTTTATAAAACTGAACATTTTTCAAACTTTAAATGCATTTGGGTTTGGTAATGGATTTGGTAATACAATAATGGTGACATATCATGCTAATGAGAACAGAAAAGTGTGAAACTATGGATCTACATGACTGCAAGTTTTGTTAGTGGTGGAAAATTCATGGCTGAATGATTGCCATTAAAACAGTTAGTTAAAAAATTCAGTGAGCAAGATTTGCCTAGTAAACCAGAAGGACTTGAGAAGAAAAAAAAAAAAAAAAAGAAAGTCAATATATGTAACATTATAAAGGTATTTTGGAAGATCAGAAATTGGTACATGATTATTCTTATGAACTGTGGTTGTTCTAAACTTACAAACCAGCTATTGCTCTGTCAAGAGCCAGCAAGAAAAACATTACTGTATAGCTGAAGGGATTTTGAAGTATAAAACATGTCAGGATTTGAAAATGCCTTCTGAGCAGCAGCTTTTTAGCTGTACAGTATGCAAAGTGCATCTTTACTTAAAATTTCAAAAGCCTGGACAAAAGATTTAAGATAACACAAATCAATGATCTTTTAAACACAGGAAATACAGGGACTAACATCTCCCAAACACAAACGTGAGTCTTTTCCTACTATGCTGCATTAGGCAGAGGTCCAGGCTTTTCCTTGTGTTTCTCCAGTACAATATGAACTCTTTCCATGGAGAACCACTGTGGGAATTACTAGGTTGTCAAATTGAGAGATATTATTACAGATTATGAGATCAAGATCTCTTCTTTCTGGGCTAGCTGTGCAGCCAGTCCAAGCACACAGTAATAATAGTCCCTCTTGCCTGACATGAGGTAGGATTTAAAAGTCTGTACTCCACTAGTGTGCTTGCTAACATTACTTTCCCCAGGGGAGAAAGGGCTTTACCCTGGCTTACACCCCCGATGTTAGGTGTGCACTTCGGCCCCTCTGCACGCCACCTATGGCATTGTGGGCTTAGCTGGGGCTCACTGGGAGACACTTGTTCAAGAGCATGTCTTCAGAAGGATTGGAGAAAAATATTCCTATCAGGCAAAACATTGAAAGCTGGCAGAAAAAACCAGGCTTGTAGTTGGATGTTGGATGGACTTTACTAGGTCAAGTTTACTAAATTTACTAAATTTGCATTGACCCTGGTAAAGACAAAGTTTGAAAGTCTGTCAATCTTCTGTTCTGCACTCTGTTCATTATCCCCCACGTGATCAGAAAATATCTCATTCTCCAAGCTCCGACAAAGTATTCCCAACCTCTGTCTGAAGCATGATATCTGGAATTGTCCTATGGGAGACACAGTGCTTGCTATTTCTCACCTGTTAGCTCTGATCTCCTAGTTTATCACTGCAGCAAACCAGGTGAAGGGACAAGAATGACATGCAAAGCAGGTAAGCAGTGTGTTATGAGAAGCGCATCTGTTGGCTAGGAGAAAAGGAGATAATAAAGTCTTTATGTTACTTCCTTGGGAATTGTGAGGGGAACATTCTGCCTAATCCTTTTTCAGTACAGAAGGATTTCTGTAGGTTGTATATTTTCTTTCTTTTAAAGAAGATATTTACAGCTGAACTAGAATGGCACACAAAAATTAGTAGCAACTAATGAAACTCACTGGAGAGGTGTGAACCAATACTTTCACTATTTAAACATAACACATATTTTCGACAGCTGTCCTCCTTATGAGGATTTAAAAGCAATTTAAATATCAATACAAAGTCTTTGGAAAAGAAAGCATCTAAGGAAACCAGATGACACAAACTTGAACTACAAAGTTTTCTGCCATCCTTTGAGAGACACCAAACTCAAGATTAAGTTTCACTAGACACAAACGTTTTGGGCTGTTTTGAAACATTTTTTAGAAAGAAGCATTCTTTAGAGTTCTGCCACTTAGGAATCTCTTATTCAAATTATCCCAGTTTTGCATACAAACATCAAAGGCTGGCTTTTGAGGATGTCCTCAGAGAAGTGATCTCGTTTTAAGTCTGGGAGGATGGGAGTCTCTGACAAACTAGGGGAGCCCTTGATTAGATGGCAAAACACACTATGCTGCTGGTAAATTCCTGGAAAAAAAAGATTGCCTTGCCTGGCTAAGATGTACCTCAGGGATGACAACCCTTCTAATCCTGGAAGACTCCATTAAATGGAATATCATATGCTTACAGAACACCTAGTGCCTGGAAGGCACTAGTTATTAACACTTCCCTTCCTGAGGGCTTCCTCAAAGCTAAGGTATGTCTCAGTCTGGTCACAAACAGATCAACCCTCTCAGGGGTGTGAGAAGATTTTTAAGCTCCCAAACTTGTGAATGAGCCAATCTGGCATTCCTAGCTAACCCATCCTCCAGAGTGACTAAGGTATGCACCTGTTCAAGATGTACATGTATCAGCTCTCCTGCTGCACTTGATTCTCAGCCATTTTCACGTGTGTGGCTACATGCTGCACCAGCAGTGCTTCCAACAGGCAGCTGTGGTCAGGGCATGCCAGCACTGGGCATGGCAGGAAGTGGGGGTGTGCTGGCAGGGCTGGGAGCCCCCTGGACACCGCGGCAGTTCTTAGAGCCTGGTGACAGAGCAATCCTCTGCAGTCCAGAGAGAACTCGTGGTCTGCCCCCAGATGACTTAGCTTGATTATGAAGAGGTTCCTCAAGCAGGACAGTGAATTTAACTTCAAATAAATACTTTATAATGGCCTGCAGAGTAAAATGAAGCCACAAGATGTTGCTTGAAGGTATTCCACTGTTCCACTAGCAGAGGTGTCTCCTGCCTGTTACAGGGCAGCAAGATCACCCACACAGGCATGATTTTCTCACTTCTCTAATTTACCTGGTCTATAAAACTTTGAAGATACAACTTGTGAACCAAGCTCCATTTGAAAATGTACACACAACCAGAACTGGGTTCCATTTGGAAATTAATTCAATTTAAAACTGGCTTTGAAATCCCTGTGTGAAAAGTGTCACAGAGATTGCTGTATTTTGCTGTCACATTATTTTTTTGAGATCGGGTCTTTCAGTATCTTGCTACTACAAACTCACATTTGACTGCTTATCTTACCCTAAGCCCTTATGAAGTTCATTGCAAGACCATTTGAGTAATGCTGCATGTTTAATGAAATCAATTATCAAACAGCCATGTTGTCGCAGCCTTAGATATTTTAGCAGTCAATTTGCTTGATGCCTAAAAATAAGACTCAAACAGATCTTTCAGGAACCCCAAGACTTTGGCCAGTGTCCAGAGGAGATAACAAACCAGGGAGGGATGCAGTTTTCTTGCATTCCACGACTTCACTTTCAAGAAGCGTTTAGTGAAGCATTGAAAAACATGGCACCCGTAGTTGCTACTTACTCTACTTAAAACATTTAAGCTTCCTGGTGATGACAAGCAGCACCCACTTACCACTGTGCTAAGTAGTCTCTGCAGCATGGCTTGGAAGGGTGTCTATGCTGAGCGTTGGCACTCAGCAGGGTTTAAATTGGACTTCTTCCCCCATTTTTAAACAATTGTTTCTTTCTCCAGCTAAATTTTTCGTGGACCTTAAACAACCAGCTGACAAACAGGATGTTCTTGCTAGCACGACATCACCCCTCCCATCCTAAATAATGTAGAAGAATATAAATCGACAGCACTTCTATGCGTAGGAATTATGTGGAGAAGAGCTTTAAGGTGGTGCATGGCCGTGAAAAAGCACAGCAGTAATGGGCTGTGAAATGCTACATGCACTGCGGTCCTCCCCTGAGCGGGGACATGTCCGCTCACCGGGAATCCCCGCTGGTGGCCAGCGCGGATGCCTGGACGCCTCCGCAGGGAGAAGGCGCTCAAGGCTTGGGTTCCCGGGAGCCCGGGAGTGGCGGGGGGCGGCGGTGCCCGGCGGGGCCGTGGCCGAGCAGGGCAGCCCATGCGGGGGGCAGAGATGAGATGCCCTGCCCTGCCCTGCCCCGCTGGCCCCTCCGCACCGCCCCGCGGCTCCCGCGCTGTGGCGGGCGGGGCGCGGCGGCCGCAGTCCCCGGCGGGAGGTTGTCATGGTTTCCCGGGTCACATGTGCGCGAGGTTCCCCCGGCGCGGGGGGAGGAGGCGCCGCCGCCGAGGCTGCCAGAGCCGCTGCCCCCCGCGGGCCCGCCCCCCGCCCGCTCCCACCTGCGCCGCCGCCCGCCCCTTCCCGCTGCCCACGGGCGATCCACCGGGCGCGCCTCGTCCCCCGGGCCGCCGACCCCCGGCCCCGGGCTCTCCCCCCCTTCTCCTCCTCCTTCTCCTCTCCCCTTCCCCTCTCCCTCCCCCTTCCTGGCCGGGCTGCGCCCCCCCGGCCGGCCCCGGCATGAGCATCTCCATCCCGGCGGGGCTGACGGAGCTGCTGCAGGGCTTCACGGTAGAGGTGCTGCGGAGCCAGCCCGGGGACCTGCTGGAGTTCGCCCTCCAGTACTTCGGGCGCCTCAAGGAGGAGGCGGCGACGGCCAAGTCGGCGGCGGCGGAGAAGGAGCCGAGCGGCCGCAAATCGGGCACCGGCCATGACAGGGGCACCCAGCCGCCGCGCCGGGGCCCCCCCGACGCCCGCGGGGTCAACTTCGCCGAGGAGCCCATGCAGACCGACTCCGAGAGCGGCGAGGACGAGCAGCCGCCGCCGCCGCCGCCGCCGCAGCAGTTCCCCGGTAAGGCTCCCCCGCCTCGCCGGGCCCGGGGCTGGGGGCGCGGGGGGGCTCCCGCGGCCGCCCGGGCTCAGGTGCGCGATGGGGGCCCCGGGCCGGGCCGGGCCGCCGGCGGGGTGGGAGCCCCGGGGGGGGCGGAGGCGGCGGGGGCGCGCCGGCCTCGGAGCGCGGACACGGCAGCGGCGGCTCCGCGGGCACAGACCGCCCGCGCTGACGCCAAACAGCGGAGCCCGCGGGAGGTTTCCCGTATCCCGCGGCAAACTTTAACCTCCTGGGCTTTTCCCTGTTGTTCGGCGGTGCCGGGTGTTTGGCACACAGGTATCACCACCTGCATCGCTTGTAGCGTATGAGCCTGTAATAGTCTAGCAAAGATCTGTCTATATGTTTCCTTTTTATACGAGCAAATCTGCATTCTGTAATTAGTGCAGGGGTATGTCTACCTCAGAAAACACCTCTCGTGGGCATGCTGCTGTATTCACCCACTTGATTAAGCGTTTTACGTAGATGCACTTACGTGTTTTAAAAAGTAGAGCACAATTTAAAACATGTCTTCCTGAAAGCCATAGTGAAATTTTCTGCATTTAGAAAGGCCTGTGGAACAAGTGTTGCTGTGACAGCAAAGAACATTTGCAGTATCTTTGTGTTTGAAGGTAACACCGATCTCCACGCAGCTAATGACACCTTATCCTTGTGTGGCTGACAGGCTTTATTTAGAGACTGTGTCAATCCATCTGCTGGTGTGGGTTATAGGACGGGTAGGAGCTGTCTCTGAAGGGTGCACAGAGCTTTGTCTTTGTGCCATGAGCAGGCGGACTGAAGGGTCAGTCAATAAGGTTAGATGGAGAAGAGGAAAGTGTCCAAGTACCTTCATCTTATTTTTTTTGAGGATAGCTTGAAGTGTATCTCATCAGATCATTGAAGCAGTCATCCCTCTGAGTTGTGCTGGAGGTAGATTTACTTAGACTACAGAAGGCAGTTGTTTGCTAGTTGAATTTCAGTGCAGGTTTTAAAATATTGTGCTATGTGCGTTTTATCAGGAAATGTAGATAAACAAGCAGGTGTTTAAGAAGTGGGTAAGTTTTCAAAATGCTCCATAAGACAGTCGCCATTCTTTTAATCTGTTCTTTGCAGCTATACCCACGTGTATTTAATGAGAAATTGAATCTGTCAATCAGGTTCTGCAGATTTATGTGGCAATTTTAAATTCCAGTGCCGATTTTGTGAGATTAGTTGAAATTTGAAAATTTGCTGTCTTTGAAAACTGAAATGGTCATATAATGTGGAAGAAAAGAATTATTGTCTTAATTTACTAACACTAGATGTGATTTTTCAAACATAAATTATTCTAACATCGAACAATCTCATTGGTAAATGGAGAACTGGAATGTTGTATGGAGGGAAGTGCAGAAAAGTAGTTTTATTTATTAGTATGTATGTGTTACATACCTGTAACTTTACAGGGTGCTCTAAGAAGCTTTCTAAGCTTTTCTAATGAATACCTGTAATCAAGATTCTTTTGGCAGTCTTTTTGTTGTGCTTTTGAAGCGGGAAAGCCTTTATTGTGAATATTCTTATTAAGGGACATGCTAGAATCTCTTAGTTTGACGAATTGATTCTACTTGTTTGATAAAAACCCTTTAAAATGCCACATTTTTATGCCTAATATATTTTGAATGTTAAATTGTATTATGGTTTGTAAATTCTGTCAGTTCAAATAATTATTAATTAAAAGAAACAAAAAATGAAAATATTTGTGAAGCCATATGAAGGTTAAGAAGAAGTAACTCATGGTAAATGATTACTAATAGTGTGCTTGTGTATGTGTGCATTGTGCAGGAGTGTGTATTTTGAATTCAAATTTTATGTCTGCCCTGAATATATTCTTCTAAGGTAACATAACAATGCATCCACTCAGCCCTTCTTAATTAACTGGAGGCATAAAGGCTTGTACTCAAATATTTGTTTAATGGGTTTAAATACCAATTTAAAAGTATCTTTCTTTCTTTTATACTTTTGCTTTCTGTTTTTAGAAGTAGGAATTCTTAAGAACTGAAGTTTAGAGGAAAGTTTTAAATTTTTTTTCTTTTGCCTTTATGAATTATTAAACTTCTTGTGTAGCAAATTTGTCCTGTTTTCATCCTTAGGAGAGGACAATAAATTTGAAAAGTTGATAAGCAAATGTGAAACAAAAACCTCTGTGAAGGAGGTCAGACCTGGTGGTGGTATCTTTCCTTTGCTAAAGCTGTACATTTGAAATGTCAAATTGACAGTATTCCTTAATTAATTCAATCAGAGTATTGTTGAACTCTCGCTGTAAATGCTCCAAACCTATTTTTTCCCTACTAAATATTTCTAAATACCTACAAGCACTGCAGTTGAACTCTTTGTCAGTATTAGTTTTGTCCTTGAAATGTATTTTGGAAGGTACGTGAGCATTATCCTGTTTCAGAAATGATGAGCTGAGGCATAAGCTGTGTTAAAAAGAAAAAAAACCCTGTACTCGGGATTAAGAGTTAGATGTGAACCTTGAATTAAGCTCTATTCAGTTTGAATTCTATTCTATTCTATTCTCTGCTGTGTCCATTACCTCAGCTGCAGAAATCACATAAAGGTAAAAGCAGCTACCTTGTCTGGAGGGAGAACTTTGTTGTATCAGTGTCATAGTTTTGAATTGGCACCTGGAGTTAAGGTGACCTCAGAAATGACATTCTTTATGTTCAGAGCATTTAGATTATCCCCTTCAGAGCACACAGTTTAATTTGGGAATGTTTTTCAGGTTTTCTGGTTGATTTGTTTGGTTAGTTTTGTTTTGTTTTTTTTTTTTTAAAATTAATTGTCCTACGTGGGTGTATTAGCATTAATCAGTTACAACAACTAATTCCTACTAACACTAATAACAGTCACTAAATTGAACAGGAAATATACATAAAAAATGAGCCCTCTTTTAGAAAATTTGTCTAACTTTTAGCAGGTCTGAAGTGCATATTAAGATTATTATCCTGTGTCTGCAAAATTTGAAAATGCTCAGTAAATTATTTGTTCTTTTTACAGTGACTATACTTTTCTTTTGACGTTACCACTTACATGTTAATTTGCAACTTATTTTGATGGGCAATAACCCATGTAATTTGTAACAGTTGTTTTAAAATATTTGCCATAGATAAAAATTTGTATTTCATCTAGCCTTAATGTGAATTAGTAGAAGAGTTTTTTGATGTAACATTGCTGTTCTTTAAATTCAAAAATTGCAGTGCTGTATGTATCATTTGGCACGATGTAGCCTCTGTTTACTTTATTTTTCTTTTGTTTTGTTTTACTTCAGTTTGTTTTGGTGTCTTTCTCAGATAGTGGTGTATTTTAACAGGAAAATACTACAGCTGTCCCTCTCCTCCCCCGTGTGCTTCTGTGGGTGTGTTGGTTGCTTTGAGTTCCTTCTTTGGAAACTTAAGCTAGAAAATGCAAGTCTATATCTCAGCTTAACCCACTGATTGTGCCTAAATTATATGAGATCACTGTTTAGTAAAACATACATATTCTACCTTACAATACCAATTTTAAAGGCATGTCTTTATTTTAGTGCATTTATTCAGTCTGAAGTGCTTTACAGATGTACTGTTCATAGAAATTCTGAAATAATAGGTAAATTGTAGAAACCAGCAAAAACTTTGCACACAACTACATTTGTGTCGTGTAGATAGTGGGTAGATTACAGCAGTGGAGGGGGTCAATAAGAACTAGGGAACAACATAAAAATACATACAAGTTGTAGCAAGATATCCTTAAATCAGGGGCTACATATAGAAGCATTTGAATTTCTTATGAATTTGTGTATTCAAACTAAAGTCTGCAGTATGATGGGTAATGGCTGAAATCATTACCATCTGATATGTACTTAGCCAACCTTAGAAATGAAGTTTTAATAATTTCTATGGTCACTCTTGTGAAATACAGAAAGAGCTAAAACATTATTTATATGGCTATAAGGACAAACCTGCTGGGACCCAGGCTGCAGCAGCCTTACTGTGGATGCAATTTTGAAGAGACAAAGTTCCAGCCACAGACCATCCCTTGTGAGCGTGGCATTGTTGGAGCACTCCTTGGCAAGGCTTTGGGCCATATCTCCTTGCAGTTTTCCACACTATGCCAGCTGTCATTCAGAGAATAGTGCGTGTAAATTAAGTGTTCAGGGTGGGTGTTTGGGAAGAAGATGGATTCTGGCAGGGAAGAGAATTCCAGCTGCATGAATTGGGCGCCTTGCTGATCCAGTGGGCCTTGGTCAGGGGTTGGCTACTGCCTGCTCTTCTCTACTAGTGTTCACAGTCACAAAACCACAAAGCTTTCTATCCTTGCTGTAAATCTTCAAAATAATGCAGATTTTTGAAATAATGGTTTCCAGTATTTTTGACAGCAGCAAAATAAAATATTTTCTAGCTGCTAACAGTTATTTTAGAGAGCAAACCCAAGCAAGTTGGCAGTTGTTTGTGGCTTGTTTGGGATTTTTTAAAATTCCTTAATGTGACACAGGTGTTTTATCCAAGTTGAGAGATTTGTCATGAAAAAACTTAGTCTGACAAAATTATTGGCAACTAGAAATGTGAAATTGTAATATGTACCATTTAGTAGCCTTTGTAGTAAGGACTATGATTCCCTCTCAGACATGTATCTGCTTGGGATTGTAGATGAAAGGAATGTTTTTGACACAAACATTTTTAAAAAAATAAATATGGTTATATTAATAATTTAGTTGAAATTATAGCAGCCTCCACTCAAAAGTATTTACTCATCCCGGCTCAAAATTAGGTATGCATGAGTGGAGGTGTCTCTGCTGGCTAATATTTTGTTAAAGTTTGTTAAAATGTATTGAAGAGAAGGAGAGGAAAATTCCAAAGACCTATGGACAGAAAAGTGGTAGAACTATACCAAAAATATTCAAATTTGTCTTCAACTTCTTTTTCACTAAAGAAATAATATAGAGATTATTTTGGCTGACTGTTCAGCTTGGAAAAAGAAAACAGCATTAATTCAGTATGTATAGGAAGACATAAAACTTTGCTGGCATGGGTTTGTCACTAGAAAGTGACAAAGTGACTGCATTATGAATTATAACCTATAAGCAAATGTACTAACATTTGCACAGCAACACTTAATTTCTTGTTTGTATCGTGTCTGTTTCAAAGGAAAACTTGCTTCCTCAGAACTCTCTAGGAATATTGTTTCACTTGCTGACCTAATTTCAGTTTCTCAAAGAAATCTTATATTTTTTTTGTTCCTTGTGTTAACTCCTCCTGTATATGTATTTAAGTGAATGGAAAAAACCAATTTATTTACCTGCTTGGTGAAGAGAACAAAGATTTATCTCTGGACGTTAAGAGAGTGCATGTTTTTAGAAAGTACTCCTACAGCATAATGACCTAGTGCTTGTAACCTGCACAGAGGTGCTTCGTGCATCTGTCAGGAAGTTAAGCTTGGTTTAATACATGTACATCCCATGGTTTATCCCAAGTCTGTTATGCAAAAGTATTGCATTATGTTTTCTAGTTCTGTCCAGTTCCCTCAGTCTGCGTCAAATGTACCTAAACAGTCAAATCTCTGCAGACTTTTTGGCCTTAGCTGCTCCTGTAAATCTGGAACATATGGTTTGGAAATCACACATTTGGGTCACAAGGTACAGATTAATCAAGGTACAGGCTGCTGCTGCACTTCTGGTTTTTAAATATCAAAGATGACCTCTAGATTGGGAAATTTCATTTGTTGGGACAGTGATGAAAGAAACAAGAAGGCAAAGTGGAAGGCAGGACATGGAGGAGGAAAAGGAGTCAGTGTGTGGTAAGGAAAATACAAAGGTAAAAACCAAGAGGAAGGAGGAGATAGAGGACTGAAGTAAGGGGAGAAAGATAAAAGAATAGACAGCACATGTGAGAAAGCACATTAAATTCTCTGCCCTTATTTTTCTACCCTGCTGTCCCAAATTTATGTCCTGAATTTTCTATTGAAATTCTGTTTGGCTTAAAAATATATTTCAGAAGAGCATAAATGTGAACTTAACTAAAATCAGTGGTCAATGCATTGCATGGATGTGAATTTGGTCATCTGATGCTGAGAGATCTATTAAATATTTTGACATGGTCATCTCTAATATTACCATGTCTGGAGCCTTGTAACACTTGCATTTTAATGCAAAGTTTCAACTCAAGTTTTTTATGGAGGATCCAGATTGGTTTCAGCCATTTTCTATTTTAAAAAAATAATAGTTGTGGTCATCTTGAAGAGAGTCAATAGACACATGGGTACAGCTGCCATCTTCATGGCTTAGAGAGCCAAGATGCTGCTGATGGAGAAATGAAATATTGAACAGTACATAACAGATACGGTGAAATTTCCCTACTTTAAATGCTCAATATAAGTCACAGTGGTTATTTCATCAACTATTATTTTAATGGAAATGCCTTAAAGTCACGCTGTAGTGTAACTATTCCCACCCCAGGTTTGAACTCCTATTATGAGCTTCAAGTGAGTGTAATTATACAGGAGTTCTGTGCTTTAAAAAGGTTTTAAAAATTTTTAAAAAGTGAATGAAGGAGGGAGAAGAGTTTGAGAAAAAGAGCCATTAAAAATGGCTCAGTGTTCTCTGCTGCTGGAATAGCTCTTGACATATTAATATATGGCATATTAATATAAATGAGAAGAAGAGGTGATTTTACTAGGGGTGATACATTTATCACATAGTTTTTTGATAGTGTTGGTTGTTTTATGGGTGTGGGTGCATAAAAGATGAACTCCATGTATACATGAATTACTATGTGCTAGATATAAACCTGTCAAAAGAAGTAAGCTTGTCTATAAGTAGGTATTACCATAAACATCCATCAATTATGGTATTGTTTGAAAGTATTCTTAGGAGAATTCTGAAGGAAATATGCACTTTCTTTCCTTTTCTTTGGGACATTAGGTGATGATGCTGGTAAGTCTAGGTAGCTTTTTATAGGGGTTTTATACTGAAACCCCTTATCCTTTCAGGGAACCC
Source organism: Acrocephalus scirpaceus scirpaceus (assembly GCA_910950805.1). Taxonomy (NCBI): domain Eukaryota; kingdom Metazoa; phylum Chordata; class Aves; order Passeriformes; family Sylviidae; genus Acrocephalus; species Acrocephalus scirpaceus. Next base: position 13,870,315 of record OU383777.1, read on the forward strand.
TTTTAGGCTAACCCTTCCACATGGCTGAGTAGGAATGATAACCCAGTTACTGCATGGAACTGAACAGGATGTTTTAATCATGACAAGTAATTACAGATTTCGGGGTTTATTTGATCTTTTTCTTTAATGAATATATTTTTCGGTCTGTAGATCAGTTTTCACTCATAGTACTAAATAAGACTTTGTTGAAGAGGTTGAAATTTGGCTTTGAGTGCGCTTTGTTTTCTCTTCATTTTTTACTCTTCTAATTGACTGGCGTTATTACACTTTTCCTTGTAGAAAATGTTTGTCAGTTTGTTTTTTTTTATTAGAAAATTTAAGGAGCTGTGTTTCAACTTTCTGTGCACTTCATGATAAAAATAGCAGAACTACTCACACAGAATTTCTATTTGCAGTTTCTAGGCAGTGTAGTACACAAATCCAGATTTAAATTGATGCAGCAAGTAATCCAGAAGACGCACAGTTTTGGGGTTACATCGAAAAGATGATGGTGATCAAATGTCCAGTGCCTCTTTCAGCATTTCCAATGATACCAAGTCATACAAAAATGTGGGAGGTCTGAAATGAAGGGGGATGGAGACAGGCAAGGGTGCCTGAAGTGCATAGGAGTAAAATGCAGTTTGTAGGTACAAGGTATCCTCAGAATGAACTGTACAACAGCCATATGGCAGTTTGCCATCTTTTCCATAACCAACATCCTTTTAGCATTGCTGCTGAGAAAAGTAATTTGTGGACCACAGATAAAATAAGGAAATCATAAAAAATAGAACAATAAGAAAAAAATCCAATTTTTAATTTAGTCAGCCTTGCCTTATTGTGCTATTACACTCTGGATAATGGAAGGTAGAGTTGTAAAAAGCATGCCGTAACAACAGAAAATGTTTTTCACTTATGTGTTTGACTCTTAAATTACTCTGCTTAATGAGATTAAGAAAAAAATCATCAGAGCAAGAATTTGAAGCTGAGAGCTTGAGCAGGTAAAGGCTGATAATGAGAATAGCTATCTTACACATAGTTTCAGTTATATGACTGAAGTGGTTTCTGTAAAGCTGGGCTAAAAGGGACAATTAGTAAATATTATGAAAACTTCCTTAATGGAGGGTCTGGAAAATTGCTGTATAAAATAGATTTTGAAAGGAGAAGTAACATGATCTTTCCTGCTCAGTCATTCCAGATACCATCCTGCTTGCTTAAAGATTTTTATAACGGCATCAATTCCTTCTGAATCCCTGTGATGCGGATGTCAAACATGTTTTTATACTATACCTTTTTAGCAGATATGTCCATTGTAAAGCATACCAGATAGGAAGAAATCCTTGCCCAACACTGGAAATACAACATTCCTTGCAAAGCCTCAGTGTAGACTATAAATAAAAGATGTACTGAATTCTTGATGTTGGGATGAATACAAGCTGGAGCCAAGTGTAAGCATTCAGACTTGCCTGCCCAAGCACACAGGCTGAAAGTCTTGGTGTGTTTTCCAATTCTGATTTTAATGATCGTTTGTAATGTTAGTGTGAAAAACAGAATTCAATGCCATGAGTTATAAGGTATTTGTAAGTGTTGTGGGATATGGGCTAACTTGAACTCAAGCTGTCCATGACAGCTTTGCTATAGCCTTTTTTGGATGACCTTGCATATGAATATATATTGTCACTGCACCGATCTGGTCCTTCTAATTTGTTTCCTATTATTTTTATCACTGAAATTGTTCCCTTTTAGATACTCTCTCTGAAGCTGTCACATTTTTCATTGATGCTGAGGAACTCCATCATTGAGCCAGTAATTGCCTTTGCTAAAAAATGCAGACTAATACCACGAGTCCTTGAAATAAGTGTTGATGAAGAATTTTTGCTATTTAATATCTTGGAAATGAATTTTTAAAAGCTAGTAAATATGTTTAAGTATTCCTCCTGTTTTAACAATGGTTAATATGACAAAAAGTTTTTCTAATAGAGGGCTGGAATTGATCAAGAAATCCTGAGATTTCTTGTTCTCTTCCAAAACAATGTTTGTAATACTCATCACACTTGAGAAACAATTAAGATATGTGCTATAGACATCTATCAAAATTTTATTAGGACTACAAACAAAATGTTTTTTACCATTATAAGAAACCCATTTTTTCATCATGAATGAGTTTTGAAAATTGTATATTCTTAATAATTGATGATATTAAACATTAGAGGGAGAAGTTTAATTTTTGTCCCCAGTTATGCCTAATTTCTACTGAAATGGAGAAGTTAGGATCTGGTAGCTTTATCGATCTGTTTCTTTATGAGTCTCCTTAGTACTAGACCCAGTCATCATTTTATCTTTTGTTCTATTTTTGGGGTTTTTATTTTCCAGTTCTGAATGCGTAGTGCTTTTTCTTTCCAGCCATTTTGTTCAATAACTTTGAGTAATATTCAGGCATCTTTCTTTAAAACCCATCTTTTAGCTGATAATTTCCCTCTCTCTACTGGTTTTTAATACGTAGTCTAAACATGAGAAACTTTGATCTAGCCTTCACCACTATGATATTTAAGCATCTGTGAGGTAATGTAAATAGAAAGTTAACAGCCTGCCTTCCTTCCTGTTGCTTCAGCCTACAGGAAATATTGTTTAATGCCTAATGCACATATAAAAATTCAGTTTGAAAGAGGATAGATGGTTATTTATTCTTAGATACTACTAACTTAAATTCTTGTTAAAAAATTTATCTGCAGTATTTTTTTCCATGTCTCCCTTGCTGATCTGTCAGTTTTCCCCTTCTATTGGAATGCAGCTGGTGCTGGCAGTTGAGGTGGGAGTAGATGTAGATTAATTTGCATTATCCACCTTGCAAAAAGAAGTAATTTGTTCTTCTGGTTTTGCCTTCTTAGTATCAGGAATAAAATGGAGTCACTGATTTAAGCGCACCCTGGTTTGCTCTCTATCTGGAATATATTGTCATATGAACATGGCTCATCTGTAATTACTTCAGTTTATGGCCTTGGAAAAAAAGTGCAAAAAGAAGAGGAACAATGCCATACTTTCCTTCAAATTGTTTCAGTAAGCACAGACGCAGGGTTTAGGAGGTATAGGGAGACTGGGAAGCCTTGGGATCTTGGGAAATCTAATCAAAGAACAGTTTGAGCTTGTAAGAGAAAGCTACGCTTTTCGTGCAATTATGTAGGTGTTTGTCCTCTTCTCTGACTTTGTTTTTGGGAATTTGAGGAGTTTCTGGACAAGAACTGTAAATACTGTAAAAAACCCTGAGTTTCTTGCTGCTGCCAAAATTGGATGTCACTGATCCATTTCTAACAAGCAGAGTTTTCATGGGAAGGTTATATGGAGCACAAAAGTACAGCAATGTGTTGCAACCTACTTCTTCCATCTCAACCTTTTTTTGGCTGAAGGATCTTTCCTATGCACTGGAATAAAAAAACTAAAATCAAAAAAACCAACAAACAGTGGAAAGAAACAAATGCTAGTAGGAGATAGTAAAACACAGTAAGATGAAAACCAGTATTTCTGGTTTCCATCTTTTTTTGCTGTTAAGAGGGTATCAAGTGTTTTGTTTAACTTATTTTGCCTTTTTTTTTTTATTCCTTATGTGAAATTAAGAAGGTTACTTGATCTGCTCTTTATTCAGAAGCTCAGTCAGGGGCTAAGATCCATTTCCTTTGTTTTGAGATAAAGTATTATTAGCAGGTCTGTTTTAGAGTAATGGGAGATAAATCACAGAAATGTGTGTGATCACCCTTCTCAGTTGAAAGGAGGCAGGTTAATATTTACAATTCTAGCATGACACTCACTGTCTTCATAGCTGTAACACCAGATAACATAAGACCATCTGGGACTGAGCTGATGTCAGGTGCATGTATAGGGCTTTCAGAAGAGTAGACAAGTACTCCTGGATCCAGATCATTGTAGGCATCTTGGTGTCTGCCTGTACCTCATTGGATGCTCACTGAAATACGCTTTTTCATGTCAGAAAAATGTTTTTATGTCTAACTCTGGAAGAATTCTGCCACTATAGCATCTGGATCCTTGACAGAATCAAAACTAAACATGCAAATGAGCTTCAGAAAGATGTTCTTAAATCCTACAGGTTAAGGAGAGTTTTAGTGCTTTTCCCTAATAAATCAGGCCATTTATTGCCTCTTCTAGCTTGGAGGTGATAGATCCAAGGTCCCTTTTTTGGGAGGTGGCCTGTGGTTCCACCCCTCAGGAGGGATCTGTCCCAGCAGCACTGCTAGAGGCCCCACTGGCATGGGCACAAGCAGGGCAGCATTCCATTGCCATGGGGAAATTTAATGATTAGGCAAAACTATTTTTGATCTCATTTTTAACCATAGAGTTTTCTGTGCTTGCTAAGATGTGTTTAGCTTTTGAGAAAGCAGTTATTATTTGTGGTTGTTGTCAGTACGTTGCATCTGATGTCTCACTTTTGACACCTATCACAATGTCCTTTCAGGGAGTTTCTCTATTTCTTTTAAAGTTTTGATGTTTAATTTGCTGAAGTTATTACAGAGTTGCTTGTGAAGAACAAATAAAACTGACTACACAGCTCTGAACATACAAACTGCCACATGCTTTCTTTGTTTCTTTAAATCATAGTGTGAATTTATTCCAGCACTGGTTGGTTGATTTGGGTTCAGTTCAGCTGGGGTGAAAACAATTCAGCTTGATGGCCTGAAAGAGGCAGTGGGTATATGGCATGGAGCGTGTATTTTACCTTTGCAATGCTGAGTGGTTCAGGAAGCTGTGGATTCCTAAAGGTGCACTACCCTGGTCAGGGGGAGGAAGCACCTGAGACTCTGGTTCAGAGCCATCTAGTTCTGATATTGAGAATGTCTAGTACTGATCAGCTGGCAGGTCAAGAATGAATTTATGTGACCTGTCCTTCATGGTAGTTTGGTATCAGCTTCTATTTTTCACATATTGCTAGAAACTTCTTTGCTTTGAGGCTTTTCTCATTGTTAAATTCAGTTGAAAATTGTAGAGCAAGTTCAGTTTTTTCTTTCGTTAAGGAATTTGTGTATTGCTTGCAAAATGAAATTGCCCTTGCTTGTTTCGAGTATTTGAATGGTTTCTGCTGAAACCAATTTAAAATTGACTGGTGAGGTTCTCTCTGAGCAACACTTTTCCTTTCTAAATATCAAGAATAGAAATGTAATTGCTGTGACACGTGGAGCAGTTACCTGTGACTGATGCTCAGAAAGTAACAGGAGCCTGGTTGTTGCTGAAAATACTTAGATGTATTACTTAGATGTTTTTGTAATGTTTTCATTTGGAAAAGGTACATAGGTCAGAATACAAAGACATGTTCTGCTTTAAAAATGTAAAGATGGAGCCAATAAGATGTACACATTTGTTCCAGAAACCCTACTTTATATTTACTTTTTGCTAGGAACTGACATTGTTTAACTTGTGCTCTGCATTCCAGGACAAAACAGTTTATAGAGCTGTTGAACTACTCTTTTTTTTTTTTCTTTTTTCGTTTTTTCTTTATTCCCAGATAAGGGATGAATTTAGCTTTCCTTTTTAGTGAGAGCCTTTAATGCAGTACATTTTAGGTATATTTTTTTCCTCCCCTAAAACTAGCCTCATGCCTTTCTTGCACAAATTATGTTTTAGAGATTGAGCAGTTGCAATGTATCCTAAGGATAACTTCTCCCTGTGTAGTTATTGTTTGACATGGGGTTGGTTCTGTGTTTCTAGAGTAGGATCAGATGCATGTAATTGATTGTGTTTAAGGGAGTGGAAAGGAAATTGAAGTTTTATAGTCCATAGTTGAAAAGTTACACAAATTCCAGTGAGAATGTGAGGTGAAACTCCGCACTGGATACAAAACTGTCGCTCTTTCCCTGTTTGCATAAAAAGAAATTTTAATCAAAGTTCTCAGTTTTAAAAAAGTACTTTTGATGATCAGTAGTTTTGATATCTAAGATAATATGTATTACTTTTATTTGACTGTGTTTTCTGTTGGTCATATCCTACATATTTTACAGAAGTGGTTTGATTTCTAAGTAACTTCCTGTTTTAAAAGCAAAAAGGAGAGCTTTGACCTGGAGGTGTGAAACAAATGAAAGAAGCATGTTTGCCAGAATTACTGGCATGTCTGTAAAACTGGATAGTGGTAATCTATAACACTTACAGAAATTTTAAGGCCATGATACAGGAACACCTACCGTTCCTATGAAACTATATGCTTTAGAAAATATATAGATGTCTGTTTTTAATAGACTGGCCTGATGAAACTCTTGTAGTCCATCAAATTAGTGATAAAAACATTTTTAAATTATTATATAGGATGTAGTATAGTAACTGAGGGTAACTTCCCATATCCTACCAGCCATAAGAGATACTTAAAAATTGTGGGAAAAAATTATTTTAATACTCTGTGGGTCTAGATGAAATCCACATGACAAAGGAATTTGGACTGAAGGCTGAGTTTTGGTCTATTCTAATCTCATCCCTTGATAACTATCCTTTAAGGAAGAAGAATGATCCACAAATTAAAAATAGGGCTCTGAGAGTTAAAACAAATTAGGTTAAATCTTCATGTGTGTCACAGACTTGCTGTGTGCCTTTGAGTAGTAGTTACTAGTGCCTGTAACTTGGTGAAATGGAATATTTGCCATTCCCAGCTTGCAGGGATCTTGTAGCAGTATGTATGTGAAGGATTGTGAAGGGCTCACGTGTCATTGTTTGCCTACAATACTTGAATAAACTTCTTTATCTTAGAGTCCAGGACCCAATTCATGCTAGAATTTAAGAAATTTTTATCTGATACAGCATTCTTTCTCTGGCCAAATATAGAAAATTATGAATTTATCTTTGAAAAGTACAGGAACACCTGAACAATCAGCAAAGCCCTTGTAAACAGAGGAGACCTATATGGTTTGTTTAGGCTACAAAGATTGCCCTTAAAAGTGTAATAAACCTGAGACTGCATTACTTGATGTTCCTAACTCATGTCATTTACCATGATATAAGAGAAGGTGCTTGTGGCTGTTAGTATGGGCTCCTGCTATGTTACTATTACAGAATCCTACATTCAACTGTGTGCTCTTCCTGTCGCATTTAACATAAAGGTCATGCATCGACTCAGCCTATAAAAGGTGAATAAATTTTTAGTCTTAAGTCACTGTCTGTTGTTGAAAAAAGAGTTGTCCATTTTTGTAACTTTATGGTGTTTAAAAAAAATCCACTGTTAGGACAAAAAGTGTTAATCTATTTTTTTTCTTGCCCCAAATAATTTTAATCTCCTCATCTTCTCTTGTAGTAACCTAATGTGGATGCTGGGAATGTAAGTGAAAATCCATGTTTATCTTGATTTATGAATTGAGTGTCCTGTAATTTCAGAAACTTCCTAAAGCAGTCTATGTGGGGGGGTATTTTTGTTGGTTTTTGTTTTTCTTTTTTTTTGAGAAAGCAAGGCAGAAATGTTAGAAAATTCCGATTTAATTTACAAAAATGGATTGGTTTTTTTTTTTTTCTGCAGAGGGTTTAATGTAAAGCATGCATCTTCCACTAAGTTAAAGAAGAAACTCTAGCCTATCTTTGTGGACACTTGAATATCCAGATCACTAGGCCAGTCTGCTTTTTAGCATGCTTGTTTGCACATTTTCTTGGCTTCAAGAGAAGAATTTTTGCTCCTTGCCCTTGGAATATTGCATAGCCTGGAAAGTAGGGCATATTTTTTTTTTGAGAGGTGTGGGTTGCTAGTCTGCCATGTACCCAGTCAGGCAGGCTCATCCCTCAGGTTTTTGTTCTCCTTTTTTAATGCAGTCTGGACATTTTCTGTTTACCTGCTCTAAAAGAAATAGAATTTCTTGAAAGCAGTGTAGGTTGGGGGAAGACTGTCAGGACAAGCAGCACTTTGTCAGACCCAGGTTAAAGCATTTCTGCCATTTTCCAAAGCAGAGAATCTGAGCAAGATTCCAGATGATCTGCATGTGCTAGTCTGCCTTTATTCTGGCTCTGTATTTTCCTGTTCTGTACCCAAATCTTTTATCATGTTCCCAGGTAGATAAGTGTAAACAGAAAATATGAAAATGTGTGTTGGACTTCTTAGATGGGTCTAGAGGGAAGAAGTCTTTGGGTCATGACCCATGACATTTGCCATGGTTGGTTTTAGCTGTATTTCAGGTAATGGTGTAATTATCACATGTAATTTTGTTATGGAATTTGAAGTGGAAGCATAGTAGGTTTTCTTTGGTTTTGGTTTGTTTTTTGTTTGTTTGTTTGTTTGTTTTTTAAACCCTCTGTTGAAAGACCATTATTTTATGCCAAGAATTAATTCGTTGCCTGATGACTAATCATCCTGTTGGAGAGTTTTGCTATCAAGAGTTATGGAAAGCTGGCCCCTGGTAGGAATCTCACAGATAGTTACTGAAGAAAGTCAGGACAATGTTCTCAAGCATCTCTGCCCAGAGGAAGAACAAAATGGGTGTGAAAGTGACACTGATGCTGAACTTTACTTACAACAGATGCAACTTTTCAAGTGCTGCCCAAACTATTGAGCATAATGGAGAAGTGCTGAAAAATCCACCATTTGCCATTACTAGACATTTCTGAATGTGATCCACAAGTAATGGAGCTGAAAAACATAATGGGATTCAGTTTTTACGTTGTAGAGTGTATTTAATGCTACTGCAGTGTCAAGAAAAGAAATTATAGGAGGTAGATCTTTGTATCTGTACTTTGACAACTCCTTTTCTCAGAGAATGTTTTTCAGGTGCTGCCAGTAATCTATGTTTCACATTAACACAACAGGAGGTACTGAAATAAATTGGTGTCTGCAGCTTCCTTTGCCACTTCTCAGCTCACTTGCATGAGTTGATTTGTTCAGGACATAAAAGACATGTCCTATTAATCTGTCCATAAGGTCTGCTTAGCTGTGGGATCTCTTTGACCTCTCCATTCTCTTGGAAAAATGAGTTATTTGGCCTCAAAGATTCCATAATTGAGGCACAGGTAGGGAGCATTTTGAGAATAAAGAAAAAATGCATACAGGGGCCCAAGTGGCAGTATTTGGCATCATTATGCACAAATTATACCTTTGGGGCACAAAAATCTCCATACCAACTCAGGCCACTTATCTCTGTATTAATTTTCTGTAGTCTGAGGTGTAGTCCTGGAATGCTCTGGGGATGTTCTGAGTTACTGCTGTGGAAGAGAAAAACAGTTTGATATGAGTGTGGGCCTGGAAAAAGAGGCTAAACAAATGCATTACACCATATATGCACTATATATTACTGTCCTCTTGGCACTGGGACAGTCACATGCAGCAGCTTTGTTTGATCATGGTCATATAAATGCCAGCACAGTTGTATCATGACTGAGTGCAAGACAGCAACTGGGCTGTGCAACATATTGTGCTGTGAGTTGCAACATGTTCTGCATGCCTACATTTGTTAGAAGAGAGAGAGTGACAACAGGGCGCTATGTTTGAAAACTGAGAGCTAGCCATTGGAGGGGGAATTTCAGGATCAGGACAGTGTGACCATGGAGATGAGGCCCATGCTCTGTTTGCCCTTTGGTCATTTGCTAGCCATCACAAGTCAGTGGGTCGGAGTCCTGCCTGGTCACTTGGAAAGTAAATCCCTAATTGCCACCATTCTTTACCTGCCCAGTTCAGGGGAGAACAACTGCCAGCCGTTCAGTTTTGGAGGTGCCATTTGTAAGATCCTCAGTTTGTTGTTGACAGCATATGTCAGTGTGGTGCTCCTTTGTGTCATTCTTTATCAATAGAGAGAACAATAATTTGTTTTATTGTAAGTCACAGTAGCTCATTGTTGATGGATTTTTGTTATTTGCAGTCCTTCAGTTGCTCTGGGAGATCTCACATGTCTTCAGCAGCACTGGATTGCATTGCTGATGAAGCAATGCCAACAGGCCAGCATGCAGCTAACTCAAGATTAAGCCTGTGAAGATTTGTGGAGTCACTTAGGTATCACTGTCACCAGGGATTCTTTGGTGGATTTCTCTATGTCCTTCAATGGCTCATACAGACATTCATTAAGGTCAACCTGAATCACACCTGGGGGTCTGTATAATTAGGGCATCATCAGTGGTCTTGTGCATGTGGATAGTGGTTCTGACTGTTGGAAAGGGAGGTAGATGCTTGTATTATTCAAGTTGGTTCTGTATCTCACCTTCTCCTTGGACTCATGTTGTCCCACACATGTGCAACAGTAGATGAGAGCAGATACTGCCCTGGTATCCAAGGCCTGTGTTGAAGTGGGTGCAGCTGCCAGCACCAGCTGTGCTTCATTCACTTGCCCCTGAGAACTGTAAAGGCCAAATCACAAAGGGAGCTTTTGCCAACAGCTTCACTGTAATCCCCAATAGCTGCTTGCAGTAACTTAGCATTGCACGTATTATGGAAGGGAACAGTGAAATATTTAGGGTTTTGTCTTTTCTCTTCCCTCCTCTCTCTTCTACCTTTGACTCAAACTCTTAGATCTCTACACTAGTTTTTTGTAGCCCAGGCTTTTGTTGCTTCTGTTGCCCAGGTCTGTGGCCTAAGAGTACAGGCATTAACTAAAAACAGAAAAACAAAACCCACAAGTATCCCAAACCTGTTCTCAGAAGTCACAGTCAGACCTGTGGGATCTGACCTTGGGGAAGGTGTCAGCCACCAAGTTCAGTGACTTCAGTAGATGTGTTCCTAGCTGGCGTGAGGATACTGGGACTTGATAATTGTGTTGTTGTTTCACTAACTGGTTTTGTTGGCTGACAGACATTGGACTGTTTGTCTAATGTGGGAATTATGTTATTTGTGGTTTAACCAGTGGAACATCTGACTAGGAAATGGGTGGTAGGCTCTGTGTATGGACTCTTAGGTGTTTTGTTAGTCAACATGCTGGATTCAGGGAAGCACTATCCTGCCATCAGTATCACCCACAAGCTTCTTTTCTATAGGGTAGGAGTAAGGACAGAATAATTCTTAAGAGCTTCTCTTTTTGGCCATGGCTTTTCTAGTTAGATGCTTATATTTATTTTGCTTGGTTGGGGTTTTTAATTTTTTTTTTTCCTGAAACAGCCATTCTTCTCATTATATTCAAGCAATAACACTTGGAGTTTGAGATTTTAAAAATTTTTTTCTTTACAATCACTGTGCGTTCTGATGAGGTACATCTCAGCCAGTCTCTAAAACCAAGTGCGAAAAATGTGCTCTGCCTCATTATCTGAAAGCTAACAAAACTGTCTATTTTAGATCTGAATAGCTGAGAATGAATTATCATGAATGCAAGAGAAACTCCCTTTAAGTACGTAATGTTCTTAAAATATGCAAACTTCAAAACATACATCAAGTCCAAAATCCTAGATTTCACCAGGAAGTGAATAAGCAAGCAATGCAGATTATACATATTCATGTACTTCTTCATCAAGGTATTTTGTACCACACATTTCTGCCAAGGCAGTCCTAGGAACCAAGCAGAGTCTTTGTATAAAATCTTTGCTTTGTAAAGTTTTAATGGTGTTTGCCCATGTAGGATTTGTTGTAATAACCTAATAGCAAAGTGACGAAAACATGAAAAATAATAGGAAAACCTGAGTCTCAAAGGCTTTGAGGCTTTAGATTAAACATGGGTAGTATGAATGTGTATGGGAGAAATCAATTATGTTCACCATTGTCAAATGATATAAAATAGATGAGATAATTATAAACTCCACACAAAGGTGCACTCCTTCAGAGAAGAATACTGACATCTTCTCCAGCCCACTTCCATCAGTGAGATTGCAATGTTATTCCTTTGTAATAAATATATCTTGCAGGTACTGTCAAGAGCCAAAAGACATAGGCCAAAATTTTGCAAAATATACACCAATCAAATAAACCAACCCTCCCCAAAGGACCGAAAGCACTGTTATGGAATGGCTGAGGAAAGGAAATCAGGAGAACAAATCATTTGTGTAAAATCTTCAGTGCTCTAGTTTTCAGTTTGACAGAAATATTGTTTCAAGGACAGGTACAGATTTTTTATTTTATGAGATGGTGAACCTGAAGCAGTTACGGTAATTTGATCCTTTACAGGATCCCAACTGATTTGGGCATTGCTGGTAGAGCTTTGGCAGAATGACCAGTTTTTCTTGTGTTCTGATAGGGAACATGCATATATTAGTATATATGCTCCAGGCAGCAAAATTAGAAAGCAGAAAAGAACATGAAATGGATCTAAATGCCTATGCAGCAGTGTTAAAAAGCAAATAACCGTAATATTCTTAAAATAGCTTGTGAAATTTCAAGTGAAAAGAGGCCATTTAGAGAGGGTAAGAAGGTAAGCATTACCAACGTTTTGTGTCAGATTTTTTGGTAGCAATTGTGAGCTGTGCTTTGGCTATAGCAGAATATCCCTTGGAGATAGCAAAGAGGGATGTTACTGCAAGTGATTTTGGCTGTAGTTATCATGTTAAAAAAACCCCAACCTAACAAACAAAAAATCCCCAACCCACTCTGCTGGGACAGAAATAGGCAGTTTAGTAAATTGTACAAAACAGAATCTATAGGTGGTGACCAGCTGAAGCAGGGGGCTGCAGGCTTCATGGTCTAGGAAGGCTGACCTCCCTCAAACATTTATTCCATTGGTATTTTTAGGCTCAGTTTTGCCTTTAAAAGGTATTGTCTCTGGTAGATAGAATTCCTCTCTCATACACACTACTACTTTTCATCATATATCCTGAGTAATCTGGGGTTGAGGGCAGCAAGTGCTCCAAACCAAGACTTCCACACATGCACATCTTCAGCTTGTACATAGACAAATTCTAACACAAATTGACTTCTTTACCCTGTGGTATTATGGAAGATTAGAAATACTGCTGTAAATTATATATATTTTTCCTCTTATCTGGATCGCTGATTACTTTTAATCAGATAATGACCAAGTGTACTGGTCACAAGCAATAATGAGGATGAATTTCTAAGGGTAAACATGCTAAATAACAAGATGGATATTTAAGTTAGAAAAACTCATCAACATCTTCACTTTGTTGCTTTAACAGGGACATTATTCTGAAAGAACAGATGTGAAAAAAAAAAAAAGGCCTAAAATCTTGATCAAGCTGCTTGGGTGGGAAAAGATCAGCATTTGATTCCCAATAATGAGCTGTGACAGCCCATTTCCCTGTGTTGGGTCATTGGTCTAACATATCAGGCAGGCATTTAATTTTTTTTCAGTGTTTGTAATTACATACAACATCTATTATTCATAAGAGCTGAAATCTGTTTAACGGATATAAGCATGAGAGACTTATTTACATCACTTTCAAGGTTCTGTATTTTGACAGGTTAAATGAACATCTTGCAGAGAGTTGGTTTCACTGGGGACCTGACTTCACTGCCCTTGTGCAAGCGCACAGGGCATGGAGGGTAAACAGGAGGAGGGAAAGACGTGCACACTCCTGCAGGGCTGTGATCTTGTGTCCTGGGATGGCTGCTGTTGGAATGGAAGGACACGGCTCTTTAGGAAGGACAGGCAGGAGAGGTGAGTGGAGGATGTTACCCTCTATGCCAGTGACCAGCTGGAGCACATGGAGCAAAGTCTGGGGAAAGAGGAGCCAACAGAAAGCCTGTGAGTCAGGATTAAAGGGAGGGCAGGGAGAGGTGACATTGTAGGGGAGTCTGGTACAGCTGCCAGGCCAGGAAGCACATGAGGTCTTCTATGAGCATTCTCATATTCGGAAGTCCTGGCGTTAACTGGGTACTCCATTCACCCCAATATCTGTTGGAAGGACAACACAACAGAGCATAATCCAGGAGATTCCTGGAATGCATCGATGGAAACTCCTCCAAGAGATAGGGGAGCCAAAAGGAGAGGTTCTATGCTGGACCTTGTTCTCACCAACAAGTAAGATCTGGTGGGGAATGTGAATCTCTAGGGCAGCCTGGGCTGAGGTGACCATGAAGTGATGGAGTTTTGAGATCCTCAGGGTGGTGATTAGGTTGCACAGCAAACTCAATACCCTGGACTTCAGCAGAGCAGATTCTGGCCTAATCAGGGATCTGCTTGATAGAGTGCCGTGGGAGAAAGTCCTGGAGGGAAGAAAAGCCCGAGAAAAATGGTTAATATTCAAGAATTATCTCCTCCAAGATGAGGAGTGATGCATCCTAACAAGGAGAAAATCAGGTAGAAATGCGAGGAGGCCTCTATGGATGAACAAAGATCTCCTGGACAAACTCAAACAGCAGGTGGAAGCAAGAACAGGTAGCCTGAGAGGAATACAGAGAGATTGTCTGAGCAGCCAAGGGTCAGGTTAGAAAAGCTAAAGCCCTGAAAGAATTAAGTCTGGTCAGGGATGTCAAGGGCAAGAAGGAAAGCTTCTGTAGCTATGTTCATGATAAAAGAAAGACGAGGGAAAATGTGGACCTTCTCTAGAAGGAAATGGGAGACCTGATTGTCTGTATGTGAGGAAGGACAAAGTACACAGTTTTTTTGTTTCAATCTTTGCTGGCAAATGCTCCAGCCACAGCACCCAAGTTGCAGAAGACTTCAAGTTCCAGAAGGGACTGGGAGAATGAAGAACCACTCACTGTAGGAGGTCAGGTTCAATATATTCTGAAGCACCTGAATATGCACAAGTTAATGGGACCTGATGAGATGCATCCATGGACTCCAAGGGAACTGTCTAATGAAGTGGCTAGGCCAGTATCCATCACATTTGAGAAGTCATGGCAGTCAATGAAGTTACCACTGACTGGAAAAGGAAAACATAAGCCCCTTTATAAAAATGGAAAATAAAGGAAGACCTAGGGAGCTACAGGCTAGTCAGTTGCACCTCAGTGTCCGGTAAGATCATGGAGCAGATCCTCCTGGAAACTATGCAAAGGTACATGGAAGGTAAAGAAATGATTGGTGACAGCTACATGGCTTCACTAAGGGCAGATCATTCCTGACAAACTTGGTGGCCTTCTACAACTGGGTTACAGCAGTGGTGGATATGGAAAGGGCAACTGATGTCATCTACCTTGATTTGTACAAAGCGTTTGACAATGTCCTGCATCACATCCTTGTCTCTAGACTGGAAAGGCATGGATTTGACTACTCAGTGGATAATGAATGGATGGATAATAATGGCTGGATGCACTCAAAGGGCTGTGATCAGCAGTTCAACGTCCAAGAGGGGAGAGCAGGAGACCCCTGGGATTCCTCAGGGGTCAGTACTGGGGTCGGTGCTGTTTGACACTTTTGTCAGTGACAGGGATCGAGAGCACCCTTGGCACATTTGTCAACACCACCGAGCTGTGTGGTGCTGTCACACTGGAGGGAAGGGATCCACAGGGACCTTGACAGGCTTGGGATCCATCCACCTTGATAGAGGTGGGTCTGTGAGAACCCCATGAAATTCAACACAGCTGAGTGCAAGGTGCTGCACCTGGGAAGCACAAGTAGAGGCTGGGCAGGAAATGGATTGAAAGCAACCCTGAGAAGGAAGACTTGGGATTGTTTGTGGGTGAGAAACTCAGCATGACCCCAACTGTATGTGCTGACAGCCCAGAAAGCTGACTGCATTTTAGGACTACAACCTCATGTAAATTAAGTTTATTTTGCATATAAAAATGGAGATAGTGAGATATTCTGGTTTCTGTAAATTTTAATCCTTTTATAGATAGATGTATTGCTGTCTGCAAAGACAGCAATAATTATGTATGTATTTGTTTTGGTACAGATGGTTTTAAAATCTGTAGGTGTCATTTTTAATTAAAAAATAAATAAATTTTAGAGTGTCCCATGAGATGAAGCAATTTTTTCTTGCCAACATCTACTTTTCTTGCAACAGCCAAATTATTTTCTCTTTCTTTTGCTCCCAGTAGCACATAAATGCTACCACTATAGTGTTGTTTCTCCCTCATCTCTGGCTTCTCAGTCAGGCTACAGGGTTCTCTCAAAGCCTGCATTGCCTTCATGCCTCACTGCCTGCATTCTGCTCTGTGTATGAATGCATGTGTCCGTGTGCTCTGTCTCCCGGGCTACAGAGCAGTCTCAACTCCTTAGGGAGCCCTTTCTTCCTAAAAATGTGTACTTGCAATGCTTTCCAGCAACACACCTTTCTTTGATTGGAGCCAGATCCCTCTGTGTGCAGATCCTACCCTTTTAGGAACTGTGTGTATTCTTCACCAATGTTAATCAGAGTTTTGGAATGGGCTTCAGATATTCTTGACATGTTAAGATTTGTTTATTGGGAAATTTGGTGGCAGTGTTGCTGTCTAACCTGTCAGGTTCTTTGGCTGACTGGTACATACAGGAAGCACCTGTGGCTATGATTTACCTTTTCTCTTTGTCTAAAGGCCAAGCCTATGTGCTGCTATTCTTCAGTTTTGTTTTTAATTGAAAAAAAATTCACCTTCTGAGACTGACTTTTTTGGTGATGGAAATAATAAAACATACCTCATGTAAATCATCATTAAAATATTTTCATTGCTGTTAAATTTCTAGAAATTGAAATACAAATATTTTGAAAGCTATGCTCTAACTACTGTATTTCCAGGACTGTTTTTTGTCATCCAAATAACAGCTGTGTATTTGCTGTGCTCATCCCTTCTTCTCATTCCTCACAGTTGTCATAGCCTTTCACAGAGAAAAGACAAGACCTAGTCTCCATAGACCTGGCAACTCCCTTCTTTGTCAGAGTCATTTCTTCAAACTGTCAGTGAGTTTGTCATGCTTTCCTTGAGATTCTGTGAGGTCTTACCAGTGTGAAGGTGCATTAACATAACTGTATTGTCTTGTATTGGTGTCAGCCTCTGAAACAATCACTCTACCTGGATTAATCCTGAACTAAAATGAAAGTTTCCTGTGATGGAGGGAAATTAAAGGGGCTCCAAATTAGTGTTATTATCCATGTCCCAGCCTATCACTGTTCTGGGTAAAGGGGAATTAACTCTATTTGAGATATAAAAACATGGATCTGACTAAAGCATGTATTTTAGAGAGGCAGGTTTGATTTTGCTCTTGTTCTGATTAGGTCATTCTAATTAATAATCTGTTTGTGAAAGGAGACAAGTGAATATTAATTAGCTTAATATAGAAATGTGATTGCAATAAGTGTAATTCAAAATTTTCTGAAAGCTGAGATCTTTGAGAAATAGGTAAGCTTGGAACTGAAAAGGTGGAACATATACTGCCCATGATCCTCATCAGTTAATATTTACCCTGGGATTTTGAGGTATATGATGAAAAGACCATAGGTAAATCAGGAATAACTCTACTGAAAACACTAGAATTAAATGGAGTAAAATCAGATAGTATGTTGAGAGTAAGTTTTCAGTCTATTGTTCAAATTTGGACTAAGTTTAAGCCACTGACCTCAGTGAGATGCTTGAGAGTTTTAACAAAGTTTTGCCCATGATAGGATAGGGAAAAAAGTATGATTTAGATATGACATTTATTTCCTAAGCTCACCTGAGGCATTTGCACTTTCCACACAAGGAAGACCCCACTATGGTGTGAATGTTTCTTTTGTCTATCCATTAAGATACATTAGCACTATTCCTGCTTTGTAAATAAGGATGGGGTTTGAAGGCAATGGGCTGCCAAATTTGGAGGTTTTAAGTATGCAATAGCTTAGTTTAATTTTTGAGGGTTTTTTTAAAATTTGTTTTTCTTTTTTTAAAGAGGGTTTAGTCCTTTGCCATATGAAGAAATCGCAGTGGCTAATTGAAAGTGAGGCTTGCAGAAAGTGCTCTAATTTTTACTAACACTGAAGATTAATCACTAATCCCCTGCCAGCCCTTGTCACTTCGAGCAGGCATTTTGGCTTTGTGTCTTTTTCTCTAAAAGAGTTACTGTTAAAGAATTGCTAAGCCTTGAGTTGCTGTAAGTGTGGCAAGAGAGTGAGAGTCTCCTGTTGTCCTCTGTTCCCCCCAACATCTTACAGGGAGTGGGGTGTGCTCACCCTGGCTTGGGCACACGTGGGGTTCCATGCACTCTGCAGCACACCTGGAGGTGTCTTTGCTGTGGTTTGCAGACCTGCTGGAAGCACCAGATTACAGGTCTGGTTGTCAAAGAGTGCTCAGGCATGTCCTTAACAGCCTCTGATATGCAGAGCCTCTTGAATCCCAGGCTTACAGTCCCTGACTTATTGGGAAGGCTGCATGTCTAATGTCTGCAATGTGTTTAGCTTCTTATTCCAAGTGACATTAATGGTACAAGAATCTCTGGCAGTTTCTGAAGCAAAAACATTTAAATTGTGAGTTTGCAAAAGGAGACAGCTCAGGCTCTCAGAACAGGTTAACCGTCTAGAGGATGCCTAAGTAGGGATCCTTTCTTAGCATTATCTTCTTAGTCTTGCTACTCTACAAACCACCACACAGGCTCCCATTTCCTCCTCAACTTAAGAAGTTATGCTGCTCTTGATAGTTTACCAGTTACTTATGTTTATTTACTTGATCGGTATTGCCAAAATATTTTAGAAGCTGTACTTCCATACAGTTCTCTGAGCAAGGCTTTTCAAACATGAATTTCAGTTGCTAACAAGTGATAGATTGAGGAATTCTCTCTTACGTAGAGCTAAGAATTAAACTGCTGGGATTTGTCACCTAAGGTTGTGCACTTTCAAATGGTAATTTAATCAAAACTTCATCAGGATACAGACCTCTGTCATTTCTCTCACACACAGCTACCCCACCCCCTGATAATTTTCCCCTGTGAAGTTTATTAGAGATTTTGGTTGAAACAAAGTAGAACATGAAGGATCACGTTCAATATTAGAGTGACACCATGCTTGTAAACAAGCCTCTCTGTGCACAGCTGTACATTATTTCTTGTGATGTGGCATTCTTTCTGATACTGGAAAAAAACATTAAATGTCACTGGACGTGTTTTGAATTTCTCTCTATGTCTGTTTATGCCTTTTATTGGGAAAAATCCATGACTTTTACAATGGTGAGGTTTTGCAGTCTGTGGGTTCTGTTCCTTCTGTTTTTTGTGCAGGTTAGTGGGGATGTGTGTGGCACTGTAAGTTACAGTGGTTTTTTTCTAGCAAGTTGTTTGAATTGAATCATTTTGAGATACCGTCCCTCAGCACAATGTCACTATAACCTTTAAGATTATTTTTGCTGTAGAATTAACTTCAATAGCCACATAGGTATTGCCTCACTCCCCATTCCCTTCCCACATTTACCCCTGCGGGAAAACTGGAGCTGTGAACTGGCGTGCATCAGCAGTGTTGCATCTGGCATGTGATTAGGGATGGGGTAACCCTCCCACAAGGCTGTTTGGGTTTCACATTGCAGGGAGCAGTCCTGGGGCAGCCTGCAGAGCACAAAGCCAGCCGCTTTCTGCTGGGCCTGCAGACAGGCACTGAGAGTCCTGGGAGCCTGCTTGTGGACATGGCTGAGAGGAGAGAGGGGAGCAATATGTTGGGAAGCAGCAATGGGGTGGGAATCACAATGCCTAAGCACTACTTCTGTGTGCGTGTAGCTTGGGGCTTGAACCTGTGGATTTAAGTACAATATTCCTGTGTCCTGTGAGTGGGAATTCAAAGCTGCCCTCGTAATTCAACCTGGATGCCAAGTCTGTCTCTCTGGGTACCACTTCACTCGAGCTGTGTGAATCAGGACAGTCATCTCAGTCCAAACCTGAGAGTCAGCCTAACTCAGATCTCAGTAAGGATGGTGGCTAAAAATAGATATCTAAGGAAGGTGGTAATAACAGGCAGAATAAGTAGTATTTCTCCCCTGGGAATCTCTCTGCTTTTCCTGCTACTGTGTGGCTCCAGGAGGAGTATTTAATATCCCTCATTGAATATTTCTGCCATTGACTTGTCCATTTGTTTCTGAGCCAAGAGTTTCCCCTCCTGACATGTTTGAAGGATAATTTAATATTTGTTTTATGCCTCGAGCAAAATGCATCTTAGACTTTCTTTTGTCCACCTTACTATGCTTATCCTGCCAGACATTGTAATGATCTGTTGACCACTCATCTACTTTGTACTGAAAACATCTAAACAGCTAAATTCCTGTAGGGCTGATTATTATCTGAGACCTTCTTGTATGCTAATGCTTCCACTTTTCTGGACAACAGAAATATATCATATACCAGAAAAATAGAGAGTAGTTCAACTTGCTCCATAACAAAGAACTTTGGGTTCTGCTTTTAAATCTCCCAGTAACACATTTGGATGACCTCCATGAAATCCCAGTCTGGGCAGGAAGGCTTTGTCTGGTTGCTGCTGAAACACTGATTATTCACATAAGCTCAACAATAATTTCTGATCTAGGTTCTGACATTCTTGCTATTTTTCTTTTTCTAACAGTAAATAATTTGTAAAATCTGTTGCATAATAAACTAAGCTTCTTGTAGCCAAATAAGAGTGAATTTAGAATTATGTAGCTGAAACTGACTTTTTCTTTGATAATCCCAGTAACTTGTTTCAAATTGTTAATTTTGTGCTACATGCTCTTGTTTGTTTGTTTTAAAATAATCTGCTGAGGTGGCTGTCTAGAGGAATTAATTCTTCATATCTACAGATTATATACAGAACTGACAGCCAAAGCCCTCTCTGAGTTTGAGGAAAGCTTCTGAATGGGAGCAAAACATTATTTTATGCTTTCTTGTTAGAAATATGTCAGATTCCACTTTGGTTTTTAATTTGAGCACATCTCCTGAGACCTGCTGCAAATTTACTTGCTTGAGGAAACAGCTCAGCAATCTGATGGTGACAGTAATGACTGATGGTCTGAAATGAATTTGGCCCATAACACTAGTGACAAAATAAACAGTTTTGAGGACTCAAAGACCCCCCGTATTACAAAACAGCAGTTGCATAAAATATGCTGTCTGTTTTGATAAAAATGTGTCTACATTTTTTGTCTTTTTATTTAAAGAAAAGTTGTTTGGGGGACTTAGAATTCATGTTTCAAAATAACTTTGCTGGTTATGTTACTCTTGTGCTCATCTATATATATATGTTTGGGGTTTGTAACAGCTTATTAACCAGAGGTTTCCTTCCTTGTGACTAGCACTCCAAACCACTGTAGTCAGGTTTCCCGGTGTGTTTTTTTGCCACTTGGATCTGTAACTCCTGTATATGCTTGTACAAACCATCTGTGACTGTGGTTCAGAAATTGTAGCTTTGCTCTGCTTTTTTGTCCCCAAAGGAATAAGAAGTCAGTTTGCATCTCAGGCTGTTGTTACTGTCTCTTCTGTTTTCTTAGCAGTTTTTTTTCTCTTGGCTTAGGTGTTAAAGACACGATGCATAAGTCCCATGTAAAATTTAGTGGGTTAAAATAAAAAAGGTTAATATTTTTCATTTTTCAGTTCTGTGTAGACATGAAGAGCAGTTTTTAAGCTTGAATATTAATAAGCACTGTAAGGGCATACATTTTTAATGTGGCTGCTGCCCACATTTGAAATTAGGTCATTCAGATTTTCCTCTTGCTGTTTATTCCAGCAGTTAATACATCATATGAAAGTGGAGTTCAAGACCAGTGGTTTTTACTAATTAGAAGGCTGAAGGTTTTATTTGGAAGGCAAAACATAAAACTATTTATCTATTTTATCTCTAGTAGCTCTTGAAGAAGATGGTAAACCTAGAAATAAAATAGAGACAAAGCTGTGTGTTTTAAGTTGTATTTTGCAGTCTCTCCCAGTTGGAAACAAGACAGGAGTCTGATTACAAGTGTTTGCAGCATGCAGTTGGAGATATGCCAGGATGGCACTATAAAACATTTGCACTGGGGTTTTGGTGGGGGTTGGCATTGTTACTGACTTACCTAAGGAGTTTTAAAGGTTAGTCAAAGCAAAAGTTGATCTTTTAATGGGATTAAACATTAAAATGGGATTTTCTCTATAGGAGTATCCTTAGTGCCAGATTTCCAATAGGTATATTTTATAAAAATGAAGTTACTTTTTTTACATGCTTTTCTAGTCCCTGCTTGCATTATTGGTTGCGAGATGCCAATTTCTGTGCACTCAATAAATAGTGGAGATGCAGATCTAAATGTTTCACATCCACTTCTGAACAGCAGTAAGTAACAGTAACTCTTAGAAAGCTGAAAACGGTCGGGAAAGCTTTTTAGTTACTATGTACCATCTCTTGCAAGGCTACTTAAAAGTTAAAGTGTGTACAAATGGGTTCCTCTAAAGATACAAAAATGATGCTTATCTGGTGTTTGTAGTTGTTACACTTCCAAAGAAGTATAACATTATTATGTTTAAAGCAAGTTAGACTACTACAAAAATAATCAAAATGTTGTCTTTTCTTTCAGCTCCCGCGGTAAACCGATTCACGAGACGTGCATCAGGTAAGCTGAATGAAGTTCCATTTGTCTACATAATAGCTGAAACATTATGCTGACAGTGATTGTCATGTAAAACACAATATGACATTAGTCAAAGTTCTTTAATGATGTCGGACTTGGGCTAACCTCCAATTTGTTACCTGCTTTACTGAAAATGTAGCCAAGGTTTCAGGTCACGGAATTTGCACGAACCCTTTTTGTTGCTGTGGAATTTATTAAAACCCTAAGCTTCCACTCAAGAAAATAATTTCAGTTCTAGCAGATCTGACGGTTGAAAGCAAGAACTGAACGTAATCTGAATATAAGCAGGGTTACCTTGCTTACTTCACAGACAACCTGAAACTGCAGTTTTGTGATCAGCAATGCAGGAGGAAATGTACAACTCTGCTGGAAATCTCACTGTTTTCCAAACCAGGCTGGTTTGTGTGCATGGTGTGTCGTTGTGCTGTGCAGAGCTGGCAGATCAGGTCTGGAAGCACCATTCCCGTGGTGCTGGTGGTGTGTTGTTGTGTTAGGCATGTACCTGCCTCACCTGGTGCTGGTTTGTGTATTCTTCAAGTTAACTTGGTTCTTGCTGCCTCAGAGGACTCTTTACCTTATTTCCATTACATGTAACAGATCCCTACAAATTATGGTTCACTAAAAGTTAATATTCTTGGCCCTTCCTTATTCTTCTGCTGTGTCATGTCCTTTAAGCTTAATTTTTGTGGGCTTTTTTCATCTGAGTTGTGAGGCCCAGAATCTGGATCTAATTTGTTTGAAGTACTGTGAATCTGAAAATGTGGCATGAAAGTCACCATGAAATGTAATGAGACTCATGGCTGACTCATAAAAGTCAGGAGAGCAGGAGATGTGAGCTATTCCTAGTCATTTCAGTATGCCATATTTAACATCCAAGTACAAAATGCTCCTTGGTTTCAACTTCAGGTCATTTTTAATAAATGTATTTCATAATGCAGTAAGTCTATCCAGACTTCGGGTTTTGCTAGTTGCAACCTCAGTCAGATAGCCCCTTGTTTGTAAAAATATTGTAAAAATATTAGTGAAAATCATCAGGATTACTGAAGAACTGTAGAGAAAAAAGGAAGTTTGCAGGATTGGTGAATAGCATATCACAGAATCACACAATGGTTTGGGTTGGAAGGAACTTTAAAGATCACACAGTTCCACCCCCCTGCCATGGGCAGGGACACCTTCTGCTATCTCAGGTTGCTCAGAGCCCTGTCCAGCCTGGCCTGGGACACTTCCAGGGATGGGGCAGCCACAGCTGGTCTGAGCAACCTGTGCCAGTGCCTGACCACCTTCACATATGTAGGAGTAAGAAAATGTAATTAATTCCAAATATTCTCATGCTTTAAGTACTGATAATACTTCATGAGGTACTGTAGCTTTAAATGAAAGGAATGATTCATTAACTGGTGCTCAGTAACAGCAAGCAGGGCTCCATGCAAATCACATTTCATGTTTTAAGGAGAGTTCTACTGTGACTGATTGATAGCTGACATTAATGAATGCAGTCCTTCTAACAGATGTGTGATAAGCTTTTGCATTCAGAGAGTTTGATTGTTTGAAAAGCTAATACTTGCACACAAAATGCCCTCAATCAGTTATTCTTAACATTTCTTTAATATTAAATTAACATTTATTTCTAAAAGGAAACCAAAAACATGTTATAAATCTGAAATTTTTGTGCAGTTATTGGGGAAATAATTTCTGTGGGGAATTAATATTTTATGTATTTTGGTTTTGTTGTGGAGGGATAGAATAGTTATCTTATTCAGAATAATGAGTCAGGTGGTGTAGTAAATCAGATGTAAATCATGTGAATACATTTCAAGCTAGAACAAGGTAATGCTGCAGTCTACTATGTGTACTATTTTATTAAGTTAGTGGTAGCTTTAATAGTTAAAATAACTATATTTGAAATGAGAAAGCCTGTGAAAGGTGATAGTTATTACTTTGCTTCTTAAATGACTGTTAGAGAAGTACAGTACATTTAAGAAACTTGATTGATAAAATATAAAATTAAAAATATAAATCAGATGATACTGATAGTATAAACATTTCACAGGGATGTTTGCAGTCTTAACCATATTTTAAATACCTTTTTTAATTGAACAGTTGTCTGTGTAGATTAAGGCAATCAAGATACCTTGCAAGGGGAAAAGCTAAGATAGTAGCTGTTGGGTTTGGTTTTTTTGTTTTTTCTTTTTTATGCTTGGTACCTTAATAGCCTTCTGTAGTCAAAGCTGATTCTCATGTTTAGGAAATGCCATATGTATTCTATAGGCAGACCAAATGAAATGTAGGGTTTTTCTCCTCAGATATGAGTTTCTCTTAATTTTAGGCTGTTTGGCTAAGAGTTATTTTAAAATATGAAATGTGCAATTTTGTTGATTCTTGAGTGCTTTTGAAGATTTTCTTCTGGTGAATATTTCTCCAAGCTAGTGGTGAATATTTGGAGAGTTAGCTGTAGAATGTAGTTTCATGTTGCATACGATTAAAGATACTGCAGACTGATTCTGGGAGTGTGTGACTTCAGGATCCATTTTTGTCATCCCTCTGCCCATAGGTTCTCTCTACTTCTCTTGCACAGACCTAGGAGTTGTGCTGCCTGAGGGTAAAATGATTTAAATAAAACAGAAATAAACACGAGGTTCTGGTGCGTTGATTTGCATTGGGTTTCCAACATTTCCTCACAAAGAACAATAATTCTCTACAATTTGATGTATTTTGATGTTTCTGTTACTCTTTGGGTAATGCCTAGTATTTTATTTGGTTGCATAAAATAGAGTTATTTTTTCTAACTGAGCTAGAAATTAGGCACCCAGAGTTTAATTGCTGAAGCATCTACTGAAAAGAATACAGTACAGCATTTATTATTTAACAGCTGTTCCTGTTAACATGCTGAGAATGTATTAATGAACTGTCATTCGTATGTAGAGGAAAAAAGCAGAAGTAAGCTAGGATAAATTAGCTGTTCTGGAATTCCAGTTCTTAAAATTTATTGAGCTACCTAATTAGGTATCTCTGATGTGTGTTTATTCGTATGTATGTGTATATTTGCAATGTGGGCTCTATACATAAAATACACTTATACTGTTGGTGACAGCTACTCATGGGCTAGTTAATAATGCACTCCATTGTTCTAGGTTATGCACAAAGAATAATGGATATCACACTCTTAAAAAGAGGAGTTTAGTGAGGAGATTAAAAATACTTTATAGAGCTAGAATGAACAATGAGACAGCTGCAAGTAGTTAATCCTTAATTCAAATCTGGTGGAACTAAGATGAAGAGAAAGGAAAACAACTGTTGAGGCGATCAAGAGACTTGGGTGTGGAAAAAAGGGGAGCATGAGGGGCATCCCTTCAGATAGGATGCAGGAAGTTCTTGCAGCCTCATACAGGAAGCAAGTTTGCCAGAACAAGTTATTCTTCTTTGTGTAAGGTGCCATTAGGAAGAAAGTGACAAAATAAAAGTTTTGGTGTGCAGTATCCTTGAGCCATTGTGTGGACTGGATTAGTCATGCCCAGAGTAGCATTTATATATATCACTGCTACTTCTCAATTTAATGATTCCTACAGGAAGCATGACAATGTACTTAAAAATCATGGTGAATTTTACTGCAGGGATCCTATTAGTGAAGGAATGGCTAATATCTTTCTGGAATTATGGAAGAGCATAGGTGATATCAAATTGAATGGTTAAATATAAACTAGTATTTAGGAAGAGCAAATCAACATTGCTAGCCAAGAATAGAAAATGTCCCTAGGAACAATATTTCACTTGTGATTTTCAATCAACTCAACTATAATGAGTTTTTCTTAAAAAGATTGTCACCCACTTTCCTGTGGCATATTAAAAATTGTCAGAGAAAGGCAGCATACTGAAATGAAGTGCTATTCCCTTTTATAGAGTAAGGCAAAAGCTGGGGTTGTACCAAAAATAATGGTGTGGAATTAAGTAACTGTAAAGTCCCCTTTGAAATGCTCAGGTAGGATGCAGTGTTATTGTAGAAGCATACAAGTGACAGAAGAAAGAAGAATGAAGAACTTTATTGATGAACCAGTAATTCCAGTTCTTCAAGAAGAATTACTGGTTCTGCTTCTTCTGAGTGATGAGTAACCTCCAATCTGAATTCAAGTGATGTTGGATTCACCTTTGTTCATTACACACGTAGTTAATCCAAAATTTGAAATGTTCAGTATGTCACGGTACTTAAATAAGCAAGGACATAGCTGACACACAGTGGTATCTGATGCTAAAACTCAATTAAGCACTAAGGCTGCCATTGTCGTGGTGAGGAAAACCAGAAGAAAAAGTGCTGTCAGAATTTGAGAGTGTATCTACATTGCATGAACAGAGTACAGTAAAGAAGGCATATTGTGCCTTGTCAGGGTCCTTCTTACAATTACCATCACTGTAACACTCAAATCCTTTGCTGAATAACAATAAGGGTGTGGTGCAAGGAACTGTAGGCACCTTAGAGCCACTGGATCAGGGAGAATGCTGTGCTTCAGTCTGGTCCTAGTCCTGCTTAAAGCACATGTATCATAGAATATTCTGAGTTGGGAGGAAAGTACAACTCCTCTCCCAGCACAGGACACCCCAAGAGTCACACCATGTGCCAAAGAGCATTGTCCAAATGCTTTTTGAACTCCATCACACTTGGTGCTGTGACCACTGCCCTGGAGAATCCGTTCCAGTGCCCAACCACCCTCTGGGTGAAGAAAGCTTTCCTGATGTCCAACCTAAACCTCCTTGGCACAGCTTCATGCCGTTCCTTTGGGTCCTGTTACTGGTCACCTGAATGAAGAGATCAGTGGCTGTCTCTCCCCTTCCCTTTGTTAGGAAGCTGTGGACAGCTGTCAAGCCTCCCCTCAGTCTCCTCCAGGCTGAATAAGTCAAGTGACCTCATCCATTCCTTGGCTTTCTCCTTCAGACCCTTCTTTGTCTTCATAGCCCTCCTTTGGACATTGGGTAAAAGCTTTAAATCTTTATTGTGTTGAAGCACCCAAAACTGCCCACGGCACTCAAGATTAAGGCCGCCCCAGCTCAGAGTAGAGTGGGACAATCCCCTCCCTTGTCTGGCTGCCTGATGCCCTCAGAACATGCTTGGTCCTCCTTGCTGCCAGGGCACTGCTGACTCTTTGACTCTTGGGAATGAAGAACTGATCGCAGTGGTCTGCCCTGCAACACTTCTGGGTCTGTGGAAAGTTAGTGATAAAAGCTGTTTCTCACGCAATCCACAATTAATTGATCCAGCTTCCTTTCTTTAGTTCTTCGTGCACAGACTATTTGCTGTGCACTTTTGCAAATGAGACAGTCACAGAAACAAGAGTTTAATTTGCTCGTTTCCTCTTATATTTTCTGGCAATTTCAGAAAAGTTCCTATAGAAAAATGAAGTATTAACATAGGCCTAGAGATGCTTAAAGAATATGCACATTTGCTTCCACTCCTAATCACTGTTTTCATTCAGAATGTTTGATAAATAACAACATGATGTTAAACTTGGGAATATTTGTTCCTGTCCTGTTGTTACCTTGAGATTGGTGCTTTTGATGCGGATCTAAAGAACATGTCTGCTCAGAAGCTCTTTTGCCTCCTTCCAGGTTCAGTTGTTTTGGCTGTTCTAGTGACAGATTCTACCCATGAAACTTTTTCTTCTCTCAGTTGCATTGTATGTGTACAAAACCTCAACCATACTGCAGTGTATAGTTGGTCAGTAGTATTCTTGTTCAAAAGAAAACAAAATTTGGGCTATCTGCATTACTTCAGGAAGTTCTTAAGTGGTTCACATTCAACTTTGATTTATTCCTCTTTTAAAACTCCAAAACCTGAAGCATAGATTCTAGCAGGTTGTATCAAAGTGTTTTCTTGTATATGTGATCGGCAGAGGTTGAACATGAATTTTTCAGAGCCCATTGATAGAGCTGAGTTACAGAAATGGGCAAACTGTTGCGAATTAATGCCATGCCATGTTTTAGATACAGCTATGTTTAAGCTGTTTTTGTCATAACACTTAAGCTTAATAAAAGAAGGGACTTTGTAGATGCATACCATAAAGCAAAGTTTGAGGTGGTGGAGGAAGAGAGGAAAAAAGGCAAGAGAAGGGAAAGAGGGAGATAGTAGGAATAAGTACGTAAGCCTTGTGCTCTGTGATAGGTTGCTATAGAGAGGGCTCTCAATATTTGTCCCGAGGAGGTGGCAGGGAATGAAGGAAATAAACAAATAGTGATTGGCCTAATTTTACACACACAAATATTTGGGCTATGCCTTGGGGAAAACTCTTGGACTAAATACTTAGTAAAGCGATAGACTAAACTGCACAGGAATGTTGTGTTACCTCAGAAGTTTTAAAGAAAGGTAACACCTTTTCTTGAAGGAATAGAGGTGTAATTCATACTGCAGCAGTGTATAGGTGATTTAGATAGATGATTTTAAAGATTTATTGGAATTTCATCTGTATTTCTGTGTTTGTTTAGATGTCTTTACTATCACATTTCTTGACTGTATTTATAAACTGACTAAAATGTACAGAATAATCATTTTCAAATTGCACAAGTTGGTAAAGCTAGATAGCAACTGTTTCTTTAGAAAATAGGAGAGCTGTGTTTTGAGTCCACAAATTACCATGTATCTCCCTTTATGGGAAATCATGGTTTTTCCTTTAATCTTAGTATTACCTTAGGAAAGCATTCTACATGTGGTTTTGCATCAATAAAATTAATCTTTGTAATTTTTTCAGCTATTTGGGCTGGTTTTGTTTCAGACATATGAAACATAAACTAGAGATTGGTGTTGAAATATGAATCAAATGTGTCTTTGTGGACTGTTGCCCAGCCTGTTTGAGGAAGAGCTCAGCCATCCTAGCAAGGTATCAAGTTGTTAGACTGATTGACCAGTACCTTTAAACTCATTTCTGTATGTAACTGATAAATAAGATAGGTATGGGAAGGGTTGTTTGTACATCAAGCCCTACCTGCAGCCAGCAGTGTGGCCTCATCCATACCAGTGTTTGGGACTGTGCCAAGGACGGTGCTGGAGCCTGCTCCGGGTCGGTGAGTGTGGGGCAGGGAGCGGTGGTGCGGTGCTGTTCTGAGCCGGGGCAGGGCTCGGATAACGCCGGCTCCGAGCCGGGCCGGTGAGTGTGGGAGAGGCAGCGGTGTGCGGTGCTGTTCTGAGCCGGGGCAAGGCCCGGATAACGCCGGCTCCGAGCCGGGCCGGTGAGTGTGGGAGAGGCAGCGGTGTGCGGTGCTGTTCTGAGCCGGGGCAGGGCTCGGATAACGCCGGCTCCGAGCCGGGCAGAGCCGTCAGGGCAACTGCGCTCAAGTTGAGCTCTGTGCTGAGCATTTTTTGCATGTGATTCACTCCCTGTTTTTTGTGCACTAACAAAAATAACTTTTGTTATTAATATTGTTGCTGTTATTGTTCTTTCCTTATCTGTTTCCAGTAAATAGCTCTAATCTCAACCCATGATCTTTACCTTTTGTGCCTCCAGTTCTCCTCTCCTGCCCGCTGCAGTGGGAAGAGAAATGAGTGAGTGGCAGCATGGTTTGGTCGGTCAGTGGGAGCAATAAATTCTTAAACCTCAACAGTGATACTGTGTTTTCTGTTTTAACCTGCTTCTAAATTTGCATCCATTATTGATAGTCTCAGAGATCCCAATAACACATGAGCAGAGAATAATAATTAATAATCTTTCAATGCTTTTATCAGGATGCTCATAACTAATGATTTTGAAACAAATAAAATAATGTTGGGGTTTTTTTTATTGAGAATGTATCCATGTTGCTGAAAGAGTAAGGATTTTAAAATAAATTTGGAGCAGGGGTGTATTGATAGTCATTATTTAAAAGTTTGGATCATTTTTCTCTAAAATGTTTCAGTATCTGTGTCTGTGATAAGCTCCTCTTTGGTTGCTGTGCTATTTGGTTGTTCTTCCACACTTGTGTTAGGTTAGGGAGGTACGCTTCCTCCACTGTAACTAATAGAGCATGAATCTGTAGGCTGTTGTATCTGCTTACCAGTTTTCCAAAACAATTCCATTCCATCTGCGACTTCATGTGGTTTGACCTTCATGCTATAGAAGATTTCTTCTGAAGGATAAAAGATGAGTAAGACAAGGCATGTTTTACATAGCAAGTTGTTCAAAGTGGAATAACAGTATTTGTTAAATTGATGTGAATGCATCCTTAAGGGGTCAAGGTGAATAATTCCTTTTCTAATAACAATTTTGTGTGAAAGTGAAAAAGATAGATTTTTGGTGTCTTCACAAATATTGTAGAAGAATTGTAATGAGCATGCCAGAATGAAAAATTGCTACAATTTTTCTTTGCCACAATGCCACAATCCATTCATGAGGAAAATTGTATGTATTTATTACATAGAATAGAGAACAGAACTCCATGAGAAAATAAAGAAAAATGAATTTGTCAGAGGAAATATTAAATGCAGTTGTTAAAGCCTTGTTTAGTTTTCTTGTTAAACCTGGGATTGCATGGAAACACTAACTCTTTCCCCTCTAGATATGCAAGAAAATATTGAAAATGTGGAGATCACTTTCAAATAACCAGTCACAGAAGAGGAACCCACATCAGCCTAAACTTAAAGCTTCAGTCAGTCTTTGAAACCATCTTTTACTGTGAACATCAGCTACACACTGCAACGAAATTGGGAGTTTATATCCTTAGCATTGTTTTGCATGCAGTCTAGTAATTTATGAGTGCATCTTTTAAGGCACAAATTCAACGCCTACTTGTCAGCCTTTTTCTCTCCTGCTATCACAGTCTGAGTTTTGGAAATACAGCTTCCCACTGGAGCAGTACTGTAGCAAAACTGTGCTCTCTGAGCTGGAGACTTGGAACAGTGAAAGGGGGAAGTCCTAAATAATAATTACTTTCTAGTGTCATATTCTGGCCAGTGAGTAACAAGAAGAGACAGATTTTTTCTGCTAGCGTTGATTTGGGGACTACTTTCACCCCTGTTCTAGTTGGTCCAGAGCTGAGTACACTTACTCTTTTGTTCTTTTTTTTTGTCTATCCCATCATAATAATATATTATGCATCGCAATATATCATCATAGTAATATACTAATATGAAAGATAGTTGTGCAGGACACAATTTAATTTTTTCAGGCATTTTCCTTACTGAGAAGATAAGCACTAATCTTATTCTTTATTTTTAAAAACCGCCCCATTTATGCTATCCATTTGGGAATAAGCTCCTGGGGAATGCCAGCCATTATGAGTTTGGCATTTAGGTTCAAATAGATGAAGTCAAAGAATCAGCCAACAGCAAACAAGAGTGTGTGTGTATGCATTTATAAAGAACAGCAGAAATGTCTCCCTATATAATGCTTACCTACTGTTCTGTAGGATTTTTAGACATATCACAGAATCAATCACATTTTTCATGGTTAGTGTGAAGGAATGCTTCAAATGCAAAATAGCTAAGAAAGAAAAAGAGAAATACTTACGCCTACTGTGTGGCATAATTACACTGAAAAAGATGAGATCCTAATCTAAAAGATCTTGAGGTGTGCTCCTGGGATCAGTTTGTTCGTGAGTAATTACAGTAGAGAATCTAAATTGTCATTGTGGTTCATTAGTGCCCAACGACATGAATATGTTATTGCACATTGGTGAAGACTGTACATTTTGTTAATTGAATTTCTTAGCTGTGCAAGTCAAACTGTGTAGGAAGAATAAGTATGGAGTGCCCCATTGTTCATCCTAATATGTATGGATCTTATTAGACCAACACAGTTGGCTTCTTTAATATGCCATCCAGGAAATTGGTCTGTTGCAAGAATGAGGAAGGGAAAGTGATACAGCTCTTATGGGTCAGTTCAAGAAACACAGTCCATGTGCAAAAAATACTAAAATACTGTTGGAGAACTGCGGTCACGCAGCTGTCACAGTAGCAAAGCAGAGGCAGGAGCAACACAGTGTGACAATAGCTGATACACTGGGTTAGCAAGGGCCTGGAAAAGAGGAGTAGGAAGCCTATGCTTGATGCAGTCAAAAAGAACAATTAAGTGGGATTTCAAATCCTTTGTGGTACGCCTACCACCAAGTGCCCAGCAGCAGTGCTTGTTGGGTGTGAGACACCCTCCCTGCCTGCACTGTGCACATTCCCATCTCTGCAGAAAACCTGCCCTGAAAGGGAAGGAAGATTAAAACATGTGATGATATAAAAGCTGTGCTGCATAAAGGAGACAAAGGCTGCCTGCTATTAGAGGCTGGTTTGCTGCAGTCTGACACAAATGTTAGCTATGTATAGCTAATGTATATTGCCATGCTAACACTCTATACCTGCTGATGCGAACGTGCAGCTCCTGGTATCCTCACACCTGACTCTGAAGCCAGTTGCTTAAAATCTTTTGCACAGAACCTGTCTGTGGAATGGTCAAGAAACTAGATTTAAAGTTTAAATTAACAGGAATAATTTAATTCCTGTAGATGCTCTAGCCCCCACAACAGTGGGATATTACTGTGTGCTGGTTTGAAAGCAAAACCAGTGAAAGACTCTAAGTCAGAAACACAATTTAATAAGAGGAAAAGAAAAGAAATAGGAGAAAGTAAAATAAAAGTAATAGTACAAAAAACTACTGACAGAGTCAGAATACTTGACATCCTGTTAGGGTGGTAGTGGCAGTCCAGATGAGATGGTCTTGTTGAAGCAGTGATCCTGTAGAAAGGTCTGGTAGCTCTTGTCTCTTCTGGGAGTCCAGTGGATAAAAAGCTGCCTGTGCTGTCCCAAACCCTGGATTTATCTAGGTGCGAATGCTTGGCTCTTCCTCCTGGGCGGAGCATCTCACAATGGGGATGATCTCATTCTATGAGTCATGCAGTGGGTCCTTGATGGCCCATTAAACAGAGATAACTCCTGGAGGATGTTATCTATGAGTCATGGGCAAGGCATTGTTAGGTTCGTTAACAGAAGATAAGGAAAACACTGCCTCACCTTGGCTCTAACGGCTCATGGGGATAGAATACATACCTTGGGCACAATTTTACATTGTAACCTAGGTCATAATCTACCTCTTATTCTATCACCATCTACATCATACACCCTCACAGATACATACATATATACACAGAATGAAACCTTACACACTAATTCTAATTCTCACTTAAAATTAGGTCTCTTTGTGGTACACAACGGGTTTCTCCATCTTTTTGCATTACCTACTAAGTATAACCAGGTCTTTGAGCAAAAACAATCCCACGGATGGGTCTGCCTTTGCCTGAGGTGGGATTAATCTAAACAGTCTTTCCTAGAATCCCTTTCATGTGTACCACAGGGACTTTATCTCTGTCTACTGTGTGCAAGGGTTCAAACTGGGCAGGACTAGCTCGATTGATGGAGCCTCGGGTGTTGACCATCCAGGTGGCTTTGGCTAAGTTTATGTCCCAATTCCTGAAGGTCCCTCCACCAAGTGCCTTCAGGGTAGTCTTTAATAGTCCATTGCACCGTTCAACTTTCTTGGCGGCTGGTGCATGATAAGGGATGTGGTATATCCATTCAATACCATGTTCTTTGGCCCAGGTGTTTATAAGGCCGTTCTTAAAATGTGTCCCGTTGTCTGACTCGATTCTCTCCAGGGTGCCGTGCCTCCACAGGACTTGCTTTTCAAGGCCCAGGATGGTATTCCAGGCAGTAGCATGAGGCACAGGATAGGTCTCCAGCCATCCTGTGGTTGCTTCTACCATGGTGAGCACGTAGCGCTTGCCTTGGCGGGTCTGGGGAAGGGTGATGTAGTCAATTTGCCAGGCTTCCCCATACTTGTACTTCAACCATCGTCCACTGTACCACAAAGGCTTCACCCGCTTGGCCTGTTTGATTGCAGCGCAGGTCTCACAGTCGTGGATGACCTGTGAGATGCTGTCCATAGTAAGGTCCACCCCTCGGTCACGAGCCCATCGGTATGTTGCATCTCTTCCCTGACGACCAGAGGCATCATGGGCCCAACGAGCTAGGAATAATTCTATTGTGCTGCCAGTCTAGATCCACCTGTGATACTTTCACCTTGGCAGCTTTATCTACCTGCTCATTGTTGCAATGCTCCTCATTAGCCCGACTCTTGGGTACGTGTGCATCCACGTGTCGAACCTTCACGGTTAGCTTCTCTACTCGGGTGGCAATGTCCTGCCAAATCTCAGCAGCCTAGATGGGTTTCCCTCTGTGCTGCCAGTTGGCCTTTTTCTAGCGATTCAGCCATCTCCACAGGGCGTTGGCTACTATCTATGAGTCGGTGTAGAGATAGAGCCTCGGCCACTTCTCTCGTTCAGCAATATCCAAAGCCAGCTGGACAGCTTTAAGCTCTGCTATCTGACTCGATCCACCTTGTCTCTCGGTAGCTTGTGCAACTCGTCGTGTGGGGCTCCATACTGCAGCTTTCCATTTCCGGTCAGCACCTATAATTCGGCAGGAACCATCAGTGAAGAGGGCGTATCGTCTTTCAGTCTCCGGTAGCTCGTTATATGGTGGGGCCTCCTTGGCACGTGTCACTTGCTGTTCTTCTTCTTCAGAGGATAATCTAAAAGTCTCACCTTCAGGCCAGTTCGTTATAACTTCTAGAATCTTAGGGCGATTTGGGTTTCTAATACGGGTGCGCTGTGTAATGAGGGCAATCCATTTGCTCCAAGTAGTGTCGGTGGCATCATGCGTGGAAGGCACCTTTCCCTTGAACATCCACCCCAGCACTGGCAGTCGGGGTGCCAGAAGCAGCTGTGTTTCAGTGCCAATTACTTCTGAGGCGGCTTGAACTCTTTCATAGGTGGCCAAGATTTCTTTCTCCGTGGGAGTGTAGTTGGCTTCAGACCCTCTGTAGCTTTGACTCCAGAACCCCAGTGGTCGACCTCGAGTCTCACCAGGCACTTTCTGCCAAAGGCTCCAGGACAGGCCATTGTTCCCGGCTGCTGAGTAGAGCACATTCTTCACATCTGGTCCTGTCCTCACTGGGCTAAGGGCTGCCGCATGAGCGATCTCCTGCTTGATCTGGGCAAAGGCTTGCTGCTGTTCAGGACCCCAGTGGAAATCGTTCTTCTTGCGGGTAACCAGGTAGAGAGGACTCACAATCTGACTATACTCAGGAATGTGCATTCTCCAAAAGCCTATGGTGCCTAGGAAAGCTTGTGTTTCCTTCTTGCTGGTCGGTGGAGACATTGCGGTGATCTTGTTGATTACTTCTGTGGGTATCTAGTGACATCCATCTTGCCACTTGACTCCCAGGAACTGGCAAAACCAGCTTTCAGTAGAATCTGGATAATCTTCTCTCTTTTCTTGAAGACTTCTCCTTCTGTGTTCCCCTATACAATAATGTCATCAATATACTGGAGATGTTCAGGAGCCTCGCCTTTTTCTAATGCAGTCTGGATCAGTCCATGGCAGATTGTGGGACTGTGCTTCTACTCCTGGGGCAGTCGGTTCTAGGTATACTCCACACCCCTCTAGGTGAAAGCAAACTGAGGCCTGCACTCTGCTGCCAAAGGAATGGAGAAGAAGTCATTGGCAATGTCGATGGTCGCGTACCACTTTGCTGCCTTGGACTCTAGCTCGTACTGAAGCTCCAACATGTCTGGTACAGCAGCGCTCAGTGGTGGCATGACCTCATTCAGACCACGATAATCCACAGTCAGTCTCCATTCTCCACTGGACTTACGCACTGGCCATATAGGGCTGTTGAAAGGTGAACGAGCCTTGCTGACCACCCCTTGGCTCTCCAGTTTACGAATCATCTCATGGATAGGAATCACAGAGTCCCTGTCGGTGCGGTATTGCCAACGGTGCACTGTTGCTGTGGCGATTGGTACCTGTTGCTCTTCAACTTTCAGCAGTCTCACAGCAGAGGGGTCATCTGAGAGACCAGGCAAGGTATTCAGTTGTCTGATGTCTTCTTTCTCCACAGTAGCTATCCCAAAAGCCCAGCAATATCCTTTTGGGTCTTTGAAATATCCATTTCTGAGATAGTCTATGCCAAGGATGCATGGGGCCTCTGGGCCAGTCACAATGGGGTGTTTTTGCCACCCGTTCCCAGTTAAACTCACTTCGGCCTCCACTACAGTCAGCTGCTGGGACCTTCCTGTCACTCCAGAAATAGAAACGGATTTTGTTCTTACATACCTTGATGGCATCAGGGTGCATTGAGAACCAGTGTCAATTAAAGCCGTATACTTTAGTGGGTCAGATGTGCCAGGCCATCGGATCCACACAGTCTAATAGATCTGATTGTCTCTTTCCTCTACCTGGCTAGAGGCAGGGCCCCTCTATTCCTGGTCATGGTATACGCTGCTCTCTTCCTGTAAATGTGTTCCTGAGGTTCCTTTGAGAGGATCAGTCATATCATCATTCTTATCCCGTCTGGAGTTTTGTGCTCGAGAGACTGGAGCAGCATTGACTCTAGATGAACTTCTTGTGGTAGGGGTCTCTCTTTTCAGTTCACGTACCCGGGCTGCTAAGGAGGAGGTGGGTTTTCTATCCCACTTCCTCATGTCTTCTCCATGCTCCCGAAGAAAAGACCAGAGGTTACCTCGTGGAGTGTATGTTCTCTCCCTGGCTGGGGGATGCCTGCTCCTAATGTCAGAGACTCTTGTTGGTTCTGGTGAGACGTGGTAAATTTCTTCCTTAAGTTCTTTTTTCAGTTTCTGATGGCCCTCTTCAATCAAGCTTCGGACTTGCTTAGCCAGCCTTGTTTCTACGGATGAGACATGGGTACGAAATGGGGCAGTGACAGTGTCTTCATAAATTCTTAGTTTATTGACTAAGATGCCCACCCTGTCCTCGCCTGCCCTCCATTGCAGCGTTGCCAGGTAACGGGAATACATCTCTGGTCCAAGCGGTGCGAATCTCAACCACATCTGCGACGTGCACTGGACTTCATCTGGGCTTTTAGGAAATCTCTCGTCCTCTGAGAAAATGATCTCCAGCACAGCCAATTCCCTCAGGCATCGGATACCTTGTTCTATTGTGCTCCACTTTCCTTGGTGCACCTGGAGATCTTCTTTACAAAAGTATCTGTCTTTCACACTTGTTAGCAGTCGTCACCAGAGGCTGAGAGTTTCTTGGGTTCTCTTGATCCCCTGGTCAATGACCACATCCTGGGACAGTGATCCCAGTTGCCTGGCCTCACTTCTATCCAGAATGGTGTCATTGGCTGCAGCGTCCCAGATACGGAGCAGCCAAGTCAGGACGGATTCATTTGTCTGGTGGGTGAATTCCCTCCGCAGGTCACGCAGCTCACCCAGGGACAGAGAGCGAGTGATGATCTCTGGCTCTGTCTCTTCTGCTGTGTGAAGGTGCGAAGGTCCTGCTGCATCCTCATCGGTCACTATGTGGACTGATTTGCTCTTTGCTTTCTTCTTCTGAACAGGAGCAACTGCTACCAGTTTAGGCTGTTCCAGTTCAGTGATGGTTTGTGTGGAAATGCTGGCATTTTTGGCTTCTTTCTCCTCTGTGAAAACCTGCACAGACACAGACATTGTGGCTTCTTTCTCTTCTGTGGCTGTCTGCGTGGATGTGGGCACTGTTGCCTTGATTTCGGTTCTTTTCTCTTCTGTGGCAGTCTGCGTAGATGTGGACACTGTTGCCTTGCTTTTGGCTTCTATTTCTTCTGTGACAG
Organism: Acrocephalus scirpaceus scirpaceus; assembly: GCA_910950805.1. Classification (NCBI taxonomy): domain Eukaryota; kingdom Metazoa; phylum Chordata; class Aves; order Passeriformes; family Sylviidae; genus Acrocephalus; species Acrocephalus scirpaceus. Next base: position 13,908,163 of record OU383777.1, read on the forward strand.
TCTGTGTAGACTCGGACACTGTTGCCTGGCTTTTGGCTTCTATTTCTTCTGTGACAGTCTGCATAGACTCGGACACTGTTGCTTGGCTTTTGCTTCCTTTCTCCTCTGTGACAATGTGTGTGGACACGAAGGCTGTTGCGGTGCATTTGGTTCTTTTCTCTTCTGCCTCAAGAAGACGCTGCATTACATCATGGAGTGTTTTGTTTCTAAGCATGGTGCGGGCTGTGCAGAGAAGACAAAGCAGCACTAACAACAACATTATGCTATCCTTGGTATCTAGAGAGAACTCAGTATTTTGAAAAACTGCTGTATCAGGCCTGAAAGACGGGAAAAAATTATTCTTTACCCCTCCCCACTGCGGCTGGGTGAGATTGTTGAGACCCCAAACAAAACATCCTAGACCAGGACAAGACAACAAAATTGAGTACATATTCCGAATTGTGCTCATTGCCTCGGAGGTTATCATGCAATAGACATAATAGACCAATAAAGCAATTTTAGTGCTGTACCCTGGTTTACACCAGAATATTAAGATCTGCAGATACTGCCCCATGTGCGGAAAGATATAGAGAGCTAGGTACAAGACACATGTAAACATGCTGAGCATCATAGTGAAAAGGTGTCTTTTTTCCCAATACAAAATTGTAATTCTGACTTTTCTCAGTACCTCGTGCCCCACGTTGGGCGCCAAAAATATGTGCTGGTTTGAAAGCAAAACCAGTGAAAGACTCTAAGTCAGAAACACAATTCAATAAGAGGAAAAGAAAAGAAATAAAAGAAAGTAAAATAAAAGTAATAGTACAAAAAACCACTGACAGAGTCAGAATACCTGACACCCTGTTAGGGTGGTAGTGGCAGTCTAGATGAGATGGTCTTGTCGAAGCAGTGATTCCTGTAGAAGCGTCTGGTAGCTCTTGTCTCTTCTGGGAGTCCAGTGGATAAAAAGCTGCCTGTGCTGTCCCAAACCCTGGATTTATCCAGGTGGGAATGTTTGGCTCCTCCCCCTGGGCAGAGCATCTCACAATGGGGATGATCTCATTCTATGAGTCATGCAGTGGGTCCTTGATGGCCCATTAAACAGAGATAACTCCTGGAGGACGTTATCTATGAGTCATGGGCAAGGCATTGTTAGGCTCGTTAACAGAAGATAAGGAAAACACTGCCCCACCCTGGCTCCAATGGCTCATGGGGATAGAATACAAACCTTGGGCACAATTTTACATTGTAACCTAGGACATACTGTCATCTAACATAGAACAAAAAGCTGTCCTGAGAAATTTACATACAAAGCACTTAATAGAATGGCACACAGCCTTATGATTTATGTTTTCCAGCTTTTTCAATTAGATAAATCTAGCAAAATAGAGTGTGTAATTGTTGGTGTAGAGAGATGCTTTAAGTGGAACATGATGTTCATTATTTCATTAAAAAAGATATTAATTTGGAAAAAAATTTGACAATAGATACAACTCACTAAGTAATGGTATTTGCTATACTTGCCTAAAGGCCATAAGCCATTTTGTCACATACTATCATTCATTTCTATATTCTAATTTTCTAAGTAGAATTTCTTACATGTTTTCTTTCTGAGTAGACCTTGTGCAGACAAAGTCTCAGGGGTGCCAACTGGCTTTCTTTGTCAGTTGTTGTGGTGATGATTTCCCAAATTACTTTTTAATTTTTATTTTTTATTTTGGTGATCAAGCTGAGGGGAAAAACAATTGAAATTGTTTTCTGATTGAAATTGTTGCACTGATACTTGTTTGAAATGCTTGGTTTGAATTGCAAATTTTTCAGGAGTGTGCCAACTTTACTTTTCATAAAGAAGGAAAAGTAAAGTTTATCACGTCACAGAATGTTTTTATTCTATTAAAAAACTTTTCTCCTGTAGTTGGCAGTGGCAAGGACACACCTTGTGTTCAGTTTTGGGGCCCTCACTATAACAAAGATGTGGAGGTGCTGGAGCAAGTCCAGAGAAGGGCAACCCAGCTGGGGAAGGGTCTGGAGCACAAAACCCTACCAGGAGCAGCTCGGGGAGCTGAGGGTGTTCAGCCTGGAGAAAAGGAGGCTGGGGGAGACCTAATCAGTCTCTATAACTGCCTGAAAGGAGGCTGTAGCCAGATGGGGGTCAATGTCTTCTCCCAGGTGACGAGGGGAAATGACCTTCACTTGTATAAGGGGAGGTATGCATTGGATATTGGGAAAAATGAATTCACCTAAAGAGTGGTGAAGCATTGGAACAGGCTGCCCAGGGAAGTGATTGAGTCCCTATCCCTGTAAGTGTTCAAAGAATGAATTGATGTGGGACATTGTAATATGTTTAGTGGGTATGGTCATATTAGGTCAAAGGTTGGACTTGATGATCTTGGAGGTCTTTGCTAACCTTAATGATTCTATGATTCTTTAGGTAACTGGGCTTATATAATTTTGATTACTGAAAAATGCCAATAATACCCATAATTCTGGCATATCCATATATTTCTGGCAAACAATTCTTAGGATGAACTGTTTTGTGGTTCACCTCTGACCATAATGTCATTCTTATTTGGAGTTGGAGGAAGTTTTTTCAATATCTGTGATATTTTCAAAGCTGAAGCAAAATCAGTTTAAATGTTGGGTGACTTCTAGTTTAAGAACTGTGTATGTGACAAAAAAGCTTTAAAATTTATCATTAAAAGCTTTACATTAAGGTTGAATTATTAAGTAGAAAAAAACCCTGTACACCAGAAGTTATAATTGAGTGATCATGAGTTACCTTTTCTATTCTGAATTTTTAGAGCTTTGTATTCAGGACTAGGTCTTATTTTTTACAAGCACTAAATATGTCCCATCAATTTGAATGAGAAAGGAGGTCCTCAGTTGTGTGGAGGTTGAGATGGCAAGTGGTTGTATTGTGCAAGAGAGGAAGCAAATTTCAGGGGCATTTCTGTTCATATCACACTTCTCATGCAGGGCTCTTTAATGAAAACACAACATGACTGAGGGATCATTTACAAAAGCATTATTTATATGAGCAATTGGAATTGTCTCTATTTATAGACTGGTTGCAATCACATCCGACGACTGGGTTTCTTGGTGCATTTATCATTTGTGGTGGTGCCAGCAGGAACTCTGTATTTACTTCCCCATGCTGCCATTTTTAATGAATACTTCTTTTTAATGAAACTTCTCTGTTTTTCTTCCTGGTGTTAGTTTCATGACTGCAAAGTTAAAACTACCACTGTCCTTCCTTCCTGAGGTAAAATCAACGCACTTTAATGACTGGGTTGTGAAATTGCACATTGATGCAGGTGGGTAGAGCATACGTAAGTGGCTTAATGGAAAGGAATAATGTAACCCTGGGCTGGCTGGATTAATGGAAGCAATTTGTTACCAGCCATTAGGGACGTGCGTGTACACCTTTTCTAACAACCAAATGTTTAGCATCATAGCTTCTGGAGGGTTTTTATTTTGTGTTCTGCACAAAATGAACTGGGAGTGGCATGACTTCATGTTGTCCTCTTATTTTTTGGAGAGGATTGTGTCCACTGAAAACTTACTGTTCTGTTTTCCAGTTGAGTCATTGATCCTTTGTTTGGTACAGACACAGACATGTATAGGGAACTGTCTGTTTTATCTCTTTACCCTCTAACAGAGATACTAGGGGGAATGGATGCACCAGCATGAGGAAGCAGTCTTTATCTCTGGTACATCTGTCCTTCTCTGTGTTCCACAGGCTACCCATGTTCTCTGCACAGTGCTTTTACATGGTGTCTCTAATTCTTAGAGAGCCACATAGTCATTACCAGTCTTCACCCTTATGGGTATATTATGTTAAAAACATTTAACTTCATGGGGGCTTAAAAATATGCTGGGGGCCTTCTGCTGTGCCCACTGAAACTTGTGTCAATATTTATACATTTTTAATGAAATTTTTAATTTTCAGAGGTGAGTGTATTTTGCTGAGAAGTTATGAATAGGTTTATATGATGAGGAAGATATTAAAATTTCATCAACAGTTCACTGAATTTTTTATCTTCCCTTTTACACTGAGCCTTTTCTTAGGTTTTCACTGGTGACAGCATAAGAAACACTTTATTTTGAACTGTTCTTGAAAAAGAATAAAAGAAAATATGAAAAGTCTGTTTCTTACTAGGTGTGTTACAGTAGGAATTCATGTCTATTTTAGATAGTTTTGTTATCATCAATAAATTATTGCGTTTTTCTGAGGGCGATACTCTCTGTGACTATTGAGAGTGTCTCTATACATCCTCCTCCTTACTGCAGATCACACATTATTTTCCCTTGGCAGTACCTGTAGGGACTCGATACTTGACCCTCCCTCATCCTTGGAGGGAGGAGTGGGTTACAGCACAAGCTGTAAAAAGTGCAGAGAGGTGTAGAATCCTGCAGCCATTCTGCAGAGATGCAGCACTTTCTGCTTAGGCAGATTTTCTTCTGCATGGTGGATCCCGTTCTTTTTGTTTAAAGCAGCAATGTCTTTATAATTTATGTCTATTGCTGTGAGACTTGAGAGGTTTGAATTCCATCTTTGATTGATATTTTTATTTTTTATTTTTAAGAGAACTATTTTTATTGCTTAGAAAGTGATGCATTCCTGATGAATGCTCTATTTGATGTTCTCTTAAATTCAGCAGGGGGAGGGATCAGGTGCTGGTGTTGCACAGGAGTGGAGTGGAGAAAGCCAACAAAGCCTCACCTGGTTCAGGTGTCTGAGGTTTCAGTGACCCTCTTGGTCACTTCCAGGGGCCTGGCACCTCTCTGCACCTCTGGCACAAAACTGATGTGGTTCTTAAGATGACTTCTCAAGAAAGTGTCTTTTTCCATACTTGTGATTAAGACAAGATCAGTGGAGCCCATGGAGCTCCAAGTTTTGTTATATGGATGAAGCTTCTGTGTTGATACTTTGTAGCACCGGCTTACCAAATCCACACTAAGATATTAAGCACAGGTCAGCTTTCAGTTTTGGGTGTCTCTCTTCTCCAGGTGCTGGAGCGTGTCCAGAGAAGGGTAACAGAGCTGGGGAAGGGTCTGGAGAACAAGTCCTGTAAGGGAGGAGCAGCTGGGGGTGTTCAGCCTGGAGAAAAGGAGGCTCAGGTGAGACCTTGTTGGTCTCCACAACTGCCTGAAAGGAGGCTGTAGCCAGGATGGGATCAGCCTCTTCTCCCAGGCAGGCAGCAACAAGAAAAGAGGACATAGCCTCAGGCTGTGCCAGCAGAGGTTTTGTTTGGACATCAGGAGGAATTTCTTCACAGAATGGGTTATTAAACACTGGAATGGGCTGCTCAGGGAGGTGGTGTAGTCACCATCCCTGGAGGAGTTCAAGAAAAGAGTGAACATGGAACTTGGTGCCATGGTCTAGTTGACAAGGTGGTGACCAGTCAGAGGTTGGACTTGATGATCTCAGAGGTCTTTTCCAACCTAACTGTTTCTGTGAAAATCGTTTTGAATGAGGTACATAGAAGAAGAAGTTTTTTTACCATAAAACAGTAATGAACTCTGTTCCCTATAATTTTGGGGGCATTGGGTTATAAACACCAATAGCGTGCTCAGAACTACAATCAATAGCATTTTTGTCTTTTATGCATTTGGCTCTTTGCAGTTCCTGGAGCTTTTTCATATTTTGATGATCATTCTTCTATATATCCCATTATTATCCAGACTTTTCAGTTTCTTCATATTATTGATTTCTCTTTGTGCATGTCTAAGATGGAAAATGTTCACCAGATTTGAATGATCTATACCCTGGCTTGTGTGTACTGTGCAACACTGAGAGCTTCAATTAGTTGTAAATAACTTCCCCTTTGCTTTACAGGTTAGCCCACTGAAAGGCCCCTGAGAATATAAAAAATCCCATGCTGATTTATAAGTGTTTACATTAAATGTAGTACCTTCAAATGAATTTGTCACAGCATTCCAAGTGTGGCACTGTTTCTTTTCAACACTTGTAGCTTTCAATTTTTATTGCTTTTTATTGTTTTCTATTTCTTTATAATTAGAATAGCTTTATTTAGCATACCAGCAGTGGGTACCTCAGCAGGCTGATTCATTCAACTCAGTATGGTTAATTCAGCCAGAATATTTTTATCTCCTAGCTGTGCTGTTATCCTGGTAACTTTTACACTGAATGATTATTTCATCATTAAATCTGAAATTTCTAGAAGTCCCGAGGGAACTGTATACAAATTAAATCAAGAAGTTCTTTAGCACTGCTGCTTACACATGGGGGGTTTCCTTGGGGTTCTTTCATCTTTCTCTATGGCCTTCATTATTCCCTCTAAGTTTGATCTCTAAAAGAACATTCTTTTACAAGTAATTGTTTTGGCTGAAGAAGCTAGATGCCACCCTGTCTTACACTAAGGGTTCATTTATTCTTTGATAATTAACAGAAAAGTTGTTGCTGAAAAGCAGCTGTAGGTACTTCATTTTCTGGGAGAAAAGAACTATAAGCCTGAATTCTAGCACCTGGCAAAGTGAGATGTTAACTCTTTAATTTGTGCTGTAATTTTAGGAGCTTTAGTGAAAAGTGGTTACCTGGGATACAGGATTTCTTAGGATATTGGCTTCAGTAAATGTAAAGTGTTTGGCTCAGGTTAGGATCGTCTGTATTTTGCCCTTTCAAATTTAAAGGAATTGTAGCTTACAGAGGGGAAATATGATATTATCTGTTCTCTCATGAAGTAAAAATAGAAATAAAAATATTTCATCCCTTCTATTCAGTAAGAATAATTTCATGTGTATATTGTTCTCCTGAAAGAGTGGATGTCTTTTGCATGCCACAGTACAGTTTCAAGAGGAAACCAAGTTAGAAGCACGTATTTTATGTTTAGCTTTCAAAATGGCAAGTGCGCTTTTTTCAGAGGTTTTCTGATATGGATTCAGTTGCTGAGAAATTTGCTATATTTGCACTTATGAGTTTTTTCCTGTTGTCTCATAGTTTAATCTTCCACTGAAATGATGTGAGGTCGTGGTTGTGTAGGGGAATGCAAGAGCTGGTCCCAGTGGAGATCCTGTGTATTAAGGCAAGAGACTTGGAGTTGAGGTTTGTGTAAGACAAGGAGGTTTGCAGAAAATGGAGAATACTGGAACAGGCACTGGAATACAGCAGCAAAGTATTTGTGGAGATGTGCTCAGCTTTTTTCAAATCATGTGATGTAATTATTAAAATTTGTTGCAGAAGTCAGGAGGCCATTAATGCAATTTAGTAATTTCTTCTTTATGGGGAAAAGCTCGATCTTTCTCAATCAGCTGCAGGTGGAGAAGGATGCTTTCGTCATCACTGTCTTGTCAGTCTGATGCTGTCTGAGGTCATATTGTCAAGTGTTCCTCAGTGAACCCCCTCCTGCACACATATGTTAGGTTCCCAGGGTTCATCTTGTCTTCATATGCAGAGTGGTTTTAAGTAAATGCTGAGAAAATGGAGGTAAGTGATGGTGACCAGCATAAAAGAGTAATACACCTTGGAGCATCCTATGTGTGCTGATGACCCCTCATCCAGCCATTCTGCATCCTCTTATAATAGCATAGAACCAGCAGTGAAACAGCATTGTGGAATTCTGCAAGATCCATAGATAGAAGAAGAAATAAAAACTGGTTTCACAATATGCAGGAAAACGATAGATGTGTTTGTGTGTTTACCCATTTAGTCTTTTGAATACAGTAGTATTTAGTTCATAATGGTGCCAAATGTGTATGTGTGGGATGGTTGGAGGGTGTTTAGAAAGCTGAAAATAAAAAAAGTCTTTTTTTTTTTAAGTCCTCAGAGTGCACTGTCTGCATTTACCATTGACTAAGGACTTTCTGAGAAATACTAGTTTCAAGTAGTGACAGGTCATTTGCTGAATGAGTGGAGGCTTGGGGTTTTTTCCCTCTTAGAAAAAGATTAGTTCTGTGAGACCTCAATTCCTTTTTTCTTGTTCTGAGTGGTAAGTAGTCATGCAGTTACAGACAATTTCTATTATTAACATACAATGTGGTAATCTGTGTTTTCTGGGTGAAAATTGGTTAATATCTCGGTTCTTGGGATGATAATATTTGTAGTGCATCTTTTGGCTTGTTATGGTTGTCTGCACCATTGTAGATGCAGGTGAGCATGTACTGATTGCTATGTGGGACTTGCTTTTTTACCTTGGTGTGTAGTTACCAGTATTATTTCATTACAGCTCTTTATATTTTGACTATAAAAAACTAAAACAGCATATGTATTATTTCATAGTTTTGATTTGTCTTCTGAACTTCCTTTGGCTATTTGAAAAGAATCTTGTCAGCAAAAAGTCTTGAATTTATTTTTTGGAATTGTTGAGAAAACAGATGTTCAAAATCAACCATTTCAAAACTTGGCAGAAATATTTTCCCTAATGTTTTTTGTCTACCTGTCTTCCTGTTATATCTGGAACCTGTTTAGGAAGTTTGGTTTATTATATTTCTTATAGAGGATTACATGACCTTGACTTACCCATTCAACCAAAGCCAACATACCTAAAATCAGCATGCTAAAATTCCAGGAGACAAGCTCTGTTAGCTTATTCTCTCATTTCATTTTGCCTAGCAGCCTGGGCCCAGGAGGAATGAGGAGCATCTCATTACAGAGTACTTTGGAATGTAGAATTTAGGGCACTTCTGGAAAATGGGAAAGGTGAGTTTAAGCTTCCTTCCTTTGGTCCCATAGGGTGAAAACCAAAGGTAACTTTGCTATAGCAACGAAAAGGATGATTCCACCTCTTTTTTAGGTGCCTATTCTCAGCTTGCTGTTTTGAATCCCATATGGCTGCAGGGTTTTCTGTGAAGCCTGTTTGAGATTGAATTTTGCACTCCCTTAGCTGCCCAGACCAAATCTTCACTGTATGTAGGATCACAAGCTTTGACATGTGACTCTGAAGAACTCTTGAATTTATATTAGACATCATTACAAAGGTTCATAGGCATGTTCTAGATTTGGAATTATGTGTACCTTCTCCATTTTGCTGGATGGTAGATTGTACTATATACCATACGATCATACTGTAATACCTGCTATTGGCAGGTTTTTCACCTTACCTTGGTCAAGTCAGTTTAATCCCCTGGCAGGACACTAAGACAAGCTTGTCAGAGTCAATAGTTTTGGCTTTGTCCCTACTCTCTCTACAGCCACTCTTACATAAGTCTTGGAGGTCACCTTCTGTTGTCTCCCCTCAATATAATATTTTTCTGCTTTCTTGAATCTTTTAATATCTTTAAGTGTCCAGTCATCAATGATTATTTTCTTTGTCACTCCTTACCATTTTCTTCCCTTGACTACATCTTTTCTATAGCTATCAAGATCTTCTTTTAGTCTTTAAACACTAGCACATAAAATACCCATAAGTATGTGGTTTCATAGAACAACCACCACCTTTTTGTGTATTAATCTTTGTAACTCTTTGCAGATCCTTGACACAATTTTTCTCATGTATTTTCACTCCTGTCTTCCAGCTGTTGTCTACATAGCAGGTTCTTTTCCCTTCTTAAATACGTTATCTCTGAGAGGCGCTACCACTGTCTCAGACAGTTTTTGTTTTTAACCCTCTTTAAATGGGCTAAAAAAGAGGCAAAGATTAGGTTGCATTGTTCAGAATATGTTTTTTTAACAGCTACAATTTATATTTGTTCACATTGTATGTAAGAGATTACTTTTCTAGCAGGAAAATAATTTAGTCTCTCTGATATCATCCTAATGCTGACTTGTCAGTAAGAAAAAATATCTGTGATTGACGTACTATGTGATCACATCACATGGTTTGATATGAAGTCCTAAATATGGCAGGAAAGGCTTGGTGCAGTTCTGTTTCTGTTCTGTAGTATTAGCAAATATCAAGTTGAAATGTATGCAAAGAGCTCTGTGTCTCCTCAGACTTTGTCAAATATTTATGCATATTTTATATATATCCCAAATAACACACTGGAGCACTGTGAACTGCTGGACTTGCATGAGAATGGGAACAGAAGGTTACACAAGTCAACATCAGAGTACAGTATGTTGCTTTATGTTGTGCTACTCGTTATGCTGTTGTGGGAAAGCTTATGGAATAAGTACTATAGTGCATGGTATATATTGGCAAGATCTTCTAGTGGAAGTGCGTCCTACTTTTGTGATGATTTTATTGTTTAATAACTACCTGCAGTGTTCTTGACACTGTAATGCGTGTTTGTGCTGTTTTTCACTAGCCAGACAGATGAAACCAAGCATTTCCTGAGACACCAAGAAAAACTACCATGAGCCAGGAGCCTGGCTGGGGTTGTTTGGGTTTTTTTAAACTCCATCATGATAAATTGCACAATTATTGGAAGAACTGAAATAGGACTAAAAAGAGGACTAAGTACTGTGGAAGTCCTTTGGGAAATTCTCTTAAAGCTCCTTTCTGGTGCCCTATTTAAAGATAGGGAATTCTTTCAGCTCCTTGTGCTGATGTTTGAATAGATAGTTTCTCTAAAGGAGCCTGCTTAGTGATTCAAACCTCTCTGACTTCAGGGAGTAGTGTGCATCTTTGGCCCAGCAATGGGTGTCCTAGCTGTGATCCAGAGTGCTTTGAAGCAGAGGAAGGTACTATGGTCTAATGCATCACAGCTTATATACTAAATAATATTAAGGCACTTGTGCAAAAGTGTCCTCACATGAATGTCTCAACTGGGATAAAGTTATCCAAAAATGTCTTTTGAGGAGTTATCATGTTTCTTCAAATGGGCTTTCATAGTGATCAGTAGAATCGTGGTAAAACTTCTGCTTCATTGTAAGAATTTTTGAAATATGAATAAAACCCATGTGGACTTTTAAAGAGAATCCTTAGGAGGTTTTATGACTCACTATTGGCATGGACCTCATTCAAGATGCTGCATGTTATATTAGATACTTCATGTTTGTCAGAAATGCTTGAGGAAATAGCTTGTAGTTCAGCACATTAGAAATAGCACTGGTAGCAGATGGCCAAGAGAAAATGCTTTAGAAAAGTTGATTTCTTTGTGACTCTGATTTCTTGCAAGCATGTAGTGCAAGCTGAGCAAGGTCTTCCAGCTCTGGCAAAATGAAGGTTTTGCCATTGAGCTGTGTAGCTGGGCACAACCCTGATATTTTGGTAGGTGATTGTGACTATGAAGGCAGTGTTTGGAGAATTGCAGTGTGAGCACAGACTGCAAGAGTAGGTAACTGTCCTTCACAGGCAGCTGATCCTGAAACAGACTGTCTTGGCAGTGCTCCCAAGACTCTGATTCAGTCAGTTCCTGCCTAATGAACTGAAGACCACCTTCCTGATAATTAAGAAGAAACAAGCTGCCTGGCTTTTATCCAGCTTCAGATTTTTAAGCTGACATTCTGAGCACTTTGTTATTTGTGCTAGGTTGTTGACTGCTCAAAAGTCATTACCCCCTGAATTGTGTGGATCGGAGGAGAAATTTCTTTATTTTTGGTTTGTTGCATATGAGGAAGTCTCTACAATATGCATGTCTCTCTGATTGCCAGACTGCTTTTTCTGAGTATACATACTTCTATTCCAGTTTGGATAGCATCTCTAATGTAAATGTTCTATGTCTAAAAGAGTAATAACACAGAATTGCAAGGTGTCAGGCATTCTGTGTATTCACCTAATTATGCCTGAGGGGGTCACTTTATCTAGTGATCCCCTTGGGAGTAGGCACTTCACAGACTTCTTTTTGACACTATCAGGGGAAGTGATAGCCCCAGCGATCACACTTTGTTCCAAATTAGTTCATATTCAAAGTAATCGAAACTTCTTGAAATAGTTCCAGGGTTTGGCACAGATGGTGGGTCTCAGCAGTAGAACCAGTTGGTATTGCCTTATATCATGTGTAGAAATCAGATAAATTTTATCAGTCTCATTTCATTTTACACTCAGATGAGAGAGTTGAGCAACCTTTCTCTGGGCTATTCTTCAGTCCTTATGTTTACTTACAGCTCTCCAGTTGCATCTTCCATGTGGAAGATCTTTCCAGTCAAAACCAGGAAGACAGAAGTAGTATGATACTTGATAGTTGTAAGTGTCTGAGACCACGACCGATTATTTCTCACTGCTACCACCCCAAAAGGGTTGCTTTTGTTTGAATAATAGTGCCGGCCTGATAGTCTTGCTGGCCAAACTGCGGTCTTGATTTGAATTGGATGAAAAAATATTTTCACGGCCCTTCTTCTCTTGAAAAATTCTTTCCAATACAATTTGGGGGTTCTGTAGTTTGGGAAGAGTACACACATACTGATTGGTTTTCCTGCCATGTTTTGAGTAAAATACATTATTCAGTGATTATATATGAATTTTCACTGATTTCTTTATTGATAGCTTCGTTTCTTGATGTGTCAAGGGAATGAGAGAACATGACTAACATGTTTTCTGATCTTAAAAAGTGTCAACTGTATGTTAATTTTCATTTCAGAATTCATTCATGGCTGAAGTGACTGTACTGCTGATTTTGAACATAAAGCATATTTATCAGGTGAAAACTAGAAAATTGACTTTACTTGGAGTGATGAGTTAGAAATTATCAAAGTTTACCTCTGTCTTGCTGACAAAGCAATCCATGTAGAGTAGTGCACAGATTCAGTGCATGTGTATTTTCATAATACACTGTCTTTAGACAGTTCATTTTTCCTACAAATACTTTGTGTTGATGCATTTGGGTTTGTTGGTGTTTGTGTCCACCTTGGGGAACTATATCTGAAACATAACCCTCAGCTAGAAAAACTGAAACAAAAAAATAGGTTCACTTAGTTGAGCTTAGCAACCAGTGGAGAAATATGTACAGTGTTTGTACCACTATTTTTTAATGCTATAATTATGTATGGGATGAAATATGTCCCTAAGAATAGTAGTAGGACTGCTTTTTGAGCAATGATGTGAATATTGTGTTCTGCAGTGGCATGTAGCAAAACATAGCGGGGCATCTGAGCCTGGTAAAGTAGCATGTACTGAGTACTGTTGGGATGTGGAATGAGCTAGAGAGGTAAGAAAATAAAATATTGAACACTGAGTATTGCAGCCACCAGCAGTGTGTAGTCATTCAGAATAACTAATGTCTGTGATGCCAGTCATTAGTCATGGTCATGGTGCCTTAGGCAAAAGAGATGGGAGGACCACAGACTGTCTCCTTGGAATACATGAAATGAATACAGAAGGTGTGCTATTGCATGAGCAGCCTGTCATCATCATCAGGTGATGAATTCCTTTGTTTTCCAGGAAATACATACTAAATGGAGAAGTGGGGGAACCAGTCTTGCAGCTTGTTGTAACTGCTGCAACAACCATCTTTTTAATTAATTGAGTTTTAGTCTGGGCATGTAATACAGGTCAGAAAAATCACTTTGTAAAAGTGCCTCTCCACTGACTGTAACTGGAATCCAGATGACTTGTGCAGGTGATGGATGTTTGTGTAAAAGGCATCTCAGTTTTAGATGGTGGGATTCTCATGTGCCAAACCCCAGTGTTCATATAATAAAATTCAGCGAACCATAGTAATGTCAGAAACGGTATTTTAAGAATCAAAATAAAATGTATCAATTTTTTTTCCATGAGACATCTAGTGGTATGCACTTAGAAATGAATGTGTGACTGAAATAAGCAATAAAGGAAAGGAAATTCCATATTTATAACAGCAGATTCACAGCATTGGTATTGTCTTCGTGATCCGAATGAAAGCAAAATAAGTAACCAGAAGAGTAAGTTTCACTTCATAGATTAGAATAAATCCTTTTAGAATTTGGACCTAAGGGCACTAGTCAGGAGAAACTGCAGTTCTTGAATATGTTGTCCATAACCACTGATAAACAAGAAATATTTAATGAAGGAACCTGCTGATTGTAGCTACTGAGACTGACTGAAATGCATTTCTAGCAGAGTGATGTTGTGCAGACACAAGCTGACCCAGACTAAATATCTCAGGAATATGCTCTTTCTGGACTGCTACATGAAAGGGACTGATAATGTGATTCAGGATGGGCATGGATGAGAGAAATTCAGTTCCTTTTGTGTGTTCTGGATGACTATTAAATGTTCAGCCAGGCTCTCTGAGACCTGTCAGTTCTGGCATAACAGTGTCAAAGCTATTAAATTAAATTCCTGATTTGTTTTAACTCTTTTCACGTAGAGGTAAGGACAGGATGTAGCTGTACCTCAGGTTGAAACACACTCTCCATACACCCAGCAGCACACTGCACTGTAACACAGATTGCTGGCTCCCACGTACACATACGTGCACTAGGGCACAGCCGAAACAAAACAGTGATTTACATTATGATGGGTTATATGGTGCTTACTTGGCATGTTATTATTGCTGCTTTTTAAATAAAATCCCCTGAAGTTTGTTTCTCACAAGACTGTAGTAACTGTAGTACCATTAAGCAGTCATTAGGAACATTTTGTTTATGTAGAATTAAAATATAATATATTCGGGCGATTGCAGACTTCCTTTTGTGGGCATTTGTAATTATTTGGGACCAAATCCAGTTTCCAGTAAACTGTTCCAGAGGGAATTGTGTCAAATTTCTTTAGGTTTTTGAAGATGCCAAGTTTCATAAAATTGAGATTCTAGTTGAGTGCCTGGTACAGTCGGGACCAAGACATCCTTTGGGACTCTGCTTAATATATGCAGGTATACTGCATATCGGTATATGATATACTTTACCATTAAATCTTTTTAATTGGATGTGGTAATGAGGAGGTTGATGGGTCTGCCTGGTTACTAGTTCATAAGTTGTTTGTATAATAATATAGGAAGTATGGGGAATAAACTAGGACACCAAATCTTAATCCATGAGCAACACTATTTCTGAACAGGCATAGCAAAGACGTGGTGGGAGGACAGGGAGGAGGAAAAGTCTGTTGTATATTTTGGTTCAGATATTTGTGCTATGACCCAGCTGTAGAGGGAGTTGGACATACAGATGCTCTATGAGTAATAATAATAATAGGAAAAAGCTCATGGGCTCCATTGTTATGCAGGCATTGCACAGACCACCAAACAGGTCAGGTAGGTGGGGATTTTTATTGTCAGGGTACAGGTGATGGTGAAAATGAGTGATTTTAATAAACAGTCACCTGCTGGAAGCCAGTGAAGGAGAATACCAGTGTGCTTTGCAATGCACTTACGACCAAATTTTGAGACAGTGGGAAAAGTGGTCTAAAGGGGAGCTACTATATTTCATACCAACTCTAACGGAGAAACTGTTAAAGAAATGGGAGAGAAAAGGCAGGTTGAGTGAGAATGAGAGGACTCGCAGATTTCAGGAAGGGAAAGAGGTAAAAGAATTAGAACAACAGGTTTCAAGGGGATATGAGAGGACAGTGGGCATAACCTCTTTGTAAAGGAGTCTGGAGAAAAGAAGTTAAAGAATTGTTTGTTCCCCAAAGAAAAATTATAAAGAGAAAAATTGCAAATTGAGACAGCACAGGAGCATGACAAAAAGCATAGTAAAATAAATCTGTCTAAAATATAAGCAGCTCATTTATGTCAAGCACAAGAAGGAACCACGTACAAAATTAAAACTAGTTTGCATTATTTAGAACAAATACAAAAGAATAGCAAAAGATGCAGAGAAAAAACCACAAAACCCAAAACACATCAAAGAAGCCAAGACCAAAAAATGTGTACAAGAAAAGATTGTGTACAATAAGTACGTGAGGAGTAACAGAAATGGTTCTGGAAGTATATTTTTGGTAAGAGCATGTTCCAGGAAAGTGTTGCTCTACTGATTAACAGAAGCACATTGGTCTTCACTAGTGTTATTTTGAGTATATGGAAAACAGCCTAGAACAGAGAAAGGACAAATCAGAGAGTACTTAATGTGTTAGGTGTTCCCAGGTTAGCTGTGCTTCAGATTTTTGCTATGCTTGGAAACTGGAAGAATTTTCTAAATTAGTCTCAGCCCTGTTAGCAGTTACCATTGAGAATCTGAAGAAGGAAAATGAGTGTGAAAAAAATTCCAGAAAAAAAGAAAAGCACATCCTTAAAAGGAGGGGGGAGCTATGGATGGAAGAGTACTGTCACGGATTTTCAGATCATTTTTGTTCCTAGAAGAATTACAGACAAATATTCATTTTGTAAATACTTACAGAAAGTAACAAACAGCAATCAGTATGGATTTGTTGGAACTATCTAATACCCTGTGAAAAGAAATTAAAATTTATAGATAAAAGAAAAGAAGCAGATGCCCTACATTTTCATTTTAAGGAATTTCTGAATGCTGTCTTAAAATAGTCCCCTATAAACAAGCTAGAGAACATCAAGCAGTATTTATATGTAAGTTGCCTGGGATATAGTTGCACAACTAGTTGGATAAGGTAAACCCCAAGCAGCTACTGCTGTTTCACTCATGTGCATTCCACAAGAGTTTATTTTAGACACTAATATGTTTTTTCAGCCATAATCTGGATTATGTTTTAGAGAATAGGCTTATTAAATTGCAGTTGTCACAAAGTTGAGAATAAATTGGAAGGTTGCCAGAGAACAGGATTAGAATTGAAAATGATCTTGACATGGCTTTGAAAATAAAGTAATATTTAGCAGGTGTAAGTGTATGGTACTAGGGCAGAATAGCCATAGACAGGCACAGGACAGATGGTTAAGCAGTGGGTTTTGAAAATTATATATGTCATAAATATTACATGAATAGACATAGTCAAGCTGTTGTAAAGAAGGCATGGATGGATGAAAAAGCTATATAGCCTGGAAAATGTATGGAGTAATTCATCTGATATACTCAGTACTCTGCTCAGTTCAAATACTGGGACCAGTTTTGAGCATCACATTTCAGTAAAGATATAGCTAATTAGAGCAAATTCAGGGAATGGCAATAAAGATAGTTAGAGGGTTGAAAAACAGGACTTGTAAGGAAAAAAATTAAGAACCAGAAACATTTAGCCTTGAAAGAAGAGGGTAGGTAGAAACAAAAAGTTTCCAAGTATGCAAAAAACCCCAACAAAGCACCTTGAGCCAACAAACCAACCATCCAAAGAAACACACCCTAAACCACCTTGAACCTACACAGATGAAGGGAGTGATCTGATCTCTCCATCCCGTGTGGATAGCTTAAATTATAAGAGAAAGAATTAATTTAGACATCAGAAAAAATATTCCTTACCATAAGGTGAGATTCTAAGAACAAGTTAGGTGAGAGATTCCTAAATTTATTAGGAGTCTTTCAAAACATGGAAAGCATATCCAAAAATGATACAAGTGTAGCTTTGTTTCATCTTCAGTTTGGAGTTGACTTGGTCTGGACCCTCTTTGCAGTATGAATGTGTTTCATTACTGTGTATTATTGCTGTGCCACACAATGCATTTTCTGTTCTGTAAATCTTGTGAAACATTACTGTAATTTGAATTAAGATTATTCTTTTTGTTTTATTTCAGTGTGTGCAGAAGCTTACAATCCTGATGAGGAAGAGGACGACGCAGAATCCAGGGTACTTCATGCCTAGAGTCAAACACTTTTTTAATTCTCAGGCATTAAATTTAGGAGGAAAAATGTAACCAGCTTTACCATTCCTTTCCAAAAACATCCTTATTATAATCTACTTTAGTAAATCTTGGGGGTTTGTGTTAAAGGAACATTTAAAGATTCTCTGTAATAGTCACCCATGTAGGACTTGATGTATTATTCTTAATTACCAAACCTCTGGTACATGGTTAAGGAAACATTTTTGTGTAATTATATTTACCCAGAGAGCACCTGCTTTTAAAATCTCTTACTTGGTGTCCTCACAATCTTGCAGTAGTTTCCTTTCTCAGAAGGCAGAAAAAAGTTAAACTGTAAAATTGCGAAGATTTTTCAAGGTACAATGTGACAAATAATGAACTGTATTTATTTATTTTATTTGTGTCACTCTTTTAAGGGCATTTACTTAGTTTTTAAGATGAAATAGAATGACTTTCAAGAGATGTTTAATCATTTATAGTCTACCTAACTTTCTGGCTTGTAACACTGTCCGAAATGGTGCCCTACAGTATTACAGCCATACATATAGAAGCATATGAGTTGAAAAACTTGGCTGATGCTCAGATGAACCAGACACTGGTAATTTAGTGAATCTCTGGCTCACTCAGATAGTGTCAAGTCTGTTGTTTACTCTGTGAAATTTCTGATATAAATTTAACACAGATACTATTTCACAAAATATTCTTTAGGAAGTAGTAATGGACAATGGCTGAACGTAACAGTGGTGCTTTATATAAAGCATACATGCCCCAGATATGATTAAGGAGTAATAATGTTTATGTAGCAATAGTGTAGATAAAGGTGTCCAGAGTGGCTTACAGAAATAAACTGGATTCTACAGGTGTAAATATTTTGTGAGCTTGATTTTAGCAGTGTTTCATTTGCTAATGGTATTGTGGTACCATTTTATCATTGAGTGTTTAATCAAATCCTGAAGGTTTTGAAATGAAAGAGTTACGAATCATGGCCAAAATATTGTATAAAATGCTTAGCTAAATTAGCTCAGTCCTTCAGCTAGTGCTACTATATGATAATCACTCTAAGAGCTTTCTGTATTATATCCCTCAGATTATTCACCCCAAAACAGATGATCAAAGAAACAGACTGCAGGAGGCATGCAAGGACATCCTTCTTTTTAAGAACCTAGACCCGGTAAGAAATCCTTGGTAATGAACAGCATTTAGCAGTGCTGCTAAGAATTATTTCTCTTGAGCTTTGGATCAGAAATTTACAGATTTGACTTGGTAACCTCTTACATATGTTTTCTTGACCATAAATTCCAGAGATGCCATTTTTTAGAACTGATACATCATAGAGTCTTTTGCTTACCACCATAAGTGATAATATTGAAAAACATTATTATGAATCTGTACATTAATAAAAAATGGATACATTAATCACATTAATTACTGTATTTTCTTATTTTAAATCTTCTTGTACACTCATGTCTATAAACACATCAGTTAACTGGAATGTTTAAATGTTTTCTATTAGTTACTTTTAGCATCAAAAGGTGCTGAGTGCTGCATCATAACAGCAAATTACCCCCAAAGCCTTCGGTTTAGCTATGGATGTAATTGAACAAGTGAATTATGAAACAGAGGGAAAGAGAAAGGTACCAGTGATGTGTTTACATTATTATTTTGCTTAATGTAAATACCATAAAAAATCTTCAGGTAATTTTCTTCCATGCAGATAATTTCCTTCTATTTAGTATAAAAACAACTGTGAACGTTTAAGAAAGCCTAAATGCACTGAATGAATGATCTGTATCAGACAAAGGTGATAATGCTACCAAAAAAGCACACAGGATTGTTTTAGAGAAAAGGTGAGTTTACCAATCAAAACATGCATCCTGAGGTTGGGCTGACTCACAGCATCCCAAATGCTTTCTCAAGAGATTTGATTCTGTGCTGTCAAGGGAGAGAGCATGAGGGAAAGAGAAACAATTATGTAGATTTTTAAGTATAAGAACAGAAAAGTTTACATTTCATTCAAGAGGGAGCTAATGGAAGAACCAGCCTGCAGCTCTGTTTGGAAGTCAGGTGCTATTACAGAGAATACCCATTAATATGTGCTGCAGGTTTCCAGCTCCTGCTTCTGTCTGCACAAAGACTGAACCCTGACCCTAGGTACTTAGAAGTCCTGAGGAGCAGTGAGCCACAAAGCTCCAGCTTAGCGGAAGCCTGGAGTTATTGTTATGGAAGGGCATCAAGTCTCAACATGGGTGCTAATACATGTACATTCTTGGGACAGTAGGGATCCTGACACAGACGGTTTCCTAACTCCCTCGTGCTGTCTGTTTGATAGGTAGTTAATCAGCTGTTCCACTATATTTGTTCTAGTTAAGGCCATGCACACATTTACCCTTCTGCTTCTGAATTATTTTTCTGAATAGCTTCAGGAAATCAAAGTCATATGTAGGCATCTGCTCTGGATATGAAATTGCTTTATTATATATTTTCCTTATTGTTAGTGTGTCCTGGCTTCCACTTGGCTGGACCATCATTACATTAGCCTGCCAATGGCATTTTGGCAGACCCCTCTTGCTTAAGCTCTGAGCATTTCTCTCTTAGGAGTCCTGCAACATGATAGATTATTGTGTGCTCCTAGAACCTGCTGTGATGTTAACAGTGCTTACAGTATCAATTATCTGGATGAGATCTGCTTTGCATTACAGTGGGAGCTAGATCTTCTGTCTCAATAGTCATCAGCCAATTGGTCTGCAGGGTAAGGGTCTGTTTCTCAGGACTGTGCTTGCTGTCTTGATACTGATGTTTTGAACTATTTATTTGAATTCTTCTTTTGGATTAGTTACTTGTAATTGCTAATAGTTCCCACAATCTGTTCCAAGTGTTTAGCAGAAGACTTCTCAGCTGAGTTCTCCATTTGTAGAGGTCTGCAATCCAAAGCCTTGAAATGCACTCTGGGGATCTCCCAAGCCTTGTTCACCCGCTTTTACTCAGATTTTCCAGTGGATTAAGAACACTTCCCCCTTCTTGAAATCCTTTACAGGCAGCATTCTGGAAAGTTGAATAAGATAATTACTGTAAAAGAGTTTTTCATTACAATAATTTTATTCATAAAAGACACTGGAAAACTACTGAGCTCTGAAGAGAGCAAAAATGTTAAAATGTAGAAATGTAGCCTTCTTAAGTCTGGCTTGTTCCTTCTGTAGAGCCAGGATCTGTAGTCCCTGGGGAATTTCTCCCACTCCTCCTTCTTGTTCTGCTTCTGAGCAGTGATTCAAGCTATCTGCCACTGTAGTTGCAGTAATTAAATATTCCTGTGCCAGCTCTCTTCTTCACCTCTGCCTCTCCATGAGAGATGCTGCAGTTTATGGAGCGGTGTATTAGCAAAAACCTTATTCATCTTGAAGAGAGATAATATCTTCTGCTGCTAAAGCTCAAGTTCTCTGGAACAAAAGTCAAGCTTTGTATTGATAGCATCTCCCGCTCCCACTGTTGTGTTTTTTGGTTGTTTTTTTCCCTTGTAGTGAACTTCAGCTTCTTTCTGCTTTAGTTCTGTGTATAAAAGTCACCATTTCAAAGGTCAGTTAGAGGGGAACAGACGATGTAAACATGTCTTACAGTGTGATCAGAATTGCATTCAGTATGTGATGCTCAGTGAAGTCCACCTTTTTTAACATTTTATCCCATCCTCACACACTGTATTTTAATTTGAATGGAAGGATAAGATAAGGCTATCACTAAAGCCAAAGGAGAAACCGCAGTAGTTGGGAGTGACTTACAGTTCTCGTATTAATTAAAGAGACCATTTGAAATGACAAGAGCCATCACATAAAATTAAAACCCAGCAGAACCATTTGAATGTAAGGCTAAATGAGAGAGGAGAAAAAGATAACCTTCAGACTTTGAGACAGCTTAGGACTTACTATACACACACAACAGTGTCTTGAGCCCTCATTTAACTACAGTAGTTTTTTAATATCAAATAGGTAAATTTGCACATATATATTTACAAATATTAATATTTCACATATTGTCTGTGATTAAAAATATAATAATGTAAAGAAACACCAGTTATCATACATTTCCCTGAGCAACATTCTTATGTTTTAAAGGCCAACTCGCAGTTTAAAGTCTGTGAAGTTACTTGAATTTTATGGAAACTTTCTTTAACTTTGTAGATTGATGAGGATGTGACTGGTCAGTGAATACATTCAACAATGTATTTCTTAGTTAACTCTCTTAAATAAAAGATACTTTTAAAGAATTCACATTTTAGTAATTTTTTGCCTTTCTGAGGGCTTAATCATTTGCCATCTAGTTGCTGTCACTCAGTATCAGTTTTACCTAGCATGTTAGTTTTGGAAAAATTACTTCAAGAGAAAAATATAAATTGAAACATGCATTTGCAAGAAGATGAGAGAAGGAGGTTTTGCAGAGGTACCTGGTTACTTTCTAGAGGACTAGATCAGGAAAGAATCAGGAGACAGGTGTATTCAGATGTTTGTTTTCTTCTTCCTATGCTGTATTAGATTAACTCATTCCTCTTCTAACGCATCTCTTCCTGTTCTTCTTCCCAGGAAAACCTCTTCCTCTTGGAGGATTGTTTATTGTCCTTCTCAGTTGCCTGCTTCCCCATTGCCAGAAACCATAATATTACTGTTTTCCTCCTAGGATTGTCATGCTGTGCCAGGCTGGTTACTCTATCTGCATGCATAAAGCATCTTACCAGACACCCCCCTTCATGCTCCAGGTGCTGGAGGTTACCATAGTGGGCTCTGAAGCTGTTCTCTTTCCCTTCCACTTTCACTTTGTGTAAGCCAGGAAGGAGAAAACGAGATGATGACCAAATGTCTTCAGCCCTTACAGAGGATAAGCCTGAAGTTGCTATCACTGAAATTTCTCTCTGTTCAACCTAATAACTGTTTTATCACCAGGAAGAATAGCAGCAGCAGCTCATCTACTTGCCAAGGAAGCATTCTACACTTCCTTTTTACAATATAATTCAGAGTTGTTCTTTTGGTTTTGTCTCTTAAGAGGAAAATGTGCTGGGGTGATTAACAACAGGCTATTTAGTTTGGAAATTATGACCCATAGGCAGCAGTTAAAAAACCTGATGAACCTTTTATCAGAGCAAGAGGCTGGCTCAAGGGGCTGGTACCATCAAAGCTGAGCCGTGCCCTTGCACTTAAAGTCTGAATCCTTTCTTTGGCAAAAATTCACAAGCAATGTTAGATTAACTATTCTCTTTCAGAGTTTAATATTGGAGAGCTTTGCCCTGCTAATGCTTGTACAGAATATATAAAATAGGTCTTGAGCCTTTTCTAAAAAGTAATAAATTATACATATTGTTCACAAATATGCAAGAGCAATTTGTGGGCGTATTGCCACTTATGTACCTGGAGTATTTTAGTGTCAGAGAGCACAAATATTGATTAATCAATTAGGATTGATTAACTTGAAGGAAGATGAAAGAGAACATAATGTAACTGTTTCATGAATAGTGGAATCTTATACTTGAGGCCAAATCATTCCTTGAAACCACTAACAAAAGATTCTTGTGCTGCTCTTAGGTTCTTAAGAATTTCAGTGAAGAATTAGAACTACAAATTTTAGAGCAATTAATGGGAATATACATTCCCCCCGATATATATACACACACATTTATACATATATAAATTATGTGTATAATATATATAACTAAGCCCAGAATGCCTGAACATGTTAATACTCTGCCCTCTTAGATGACACAAAGGTGATGACATTGAGGTGCCCTTCCAGAGAAGGGCAATGGAGCTGGTGAAGGATCTGGAGCACGAGTCCTTTGAGGAGCAGCTGAGGGAGCTGGGGGTGTTCAGCCTGGAGAAAAGGAGGCTCAGGGGGGACCTTATCACTCTCTACAGCTGCCTGAGAGGAGGCTGTGAGCAGGTGGGGGTTGGGATCTTCTTCTGGGTTACAGGACCAGAGGAAATGGCCTCAAATTGACCCAGGGGAGGTTCAGATTGGATATTAGGAGAAATTTCTACACTGAAAGTGTTGTCAAGCATTGGAAGAGACTGGTCAAGAAAATGTGTGGGTCACCATCCCTGGAGGTATTGAAAAGATGTGTAGATGTGGCACATGGGGTAATTATGTAGTATGAAATGTGTTACTGAGCCTGACTGATGGGCATGTGCACGATATTTGAGAGGCAGAGTACTAATTCAGCATGTAACTTTGTGGAAGAAGGTTAAGGTATATTCTCAAGGAAAATACTATTGCTTGAAAATATTGATTGTACATTGAAATAAAAATTAGTCTTTGATAGTGAAGAAATGAATGCATTTTCATTAGTTTACAAGTGGATATAACACAAGGGAACTAAATATTTTGAATTGGATCAATATTGCTGCTAACATTTTTATCAGAGTTCCCCTGGAGCATATGTGCATGGTTTTGTTTTGAAAAACAAATGTGGAGAGGTGTAGACCTGAATTCTGTAACTTATCTTCCTCTACAAGGTTCAGAGTTGTTGATTTAAGAAGTCCTTTTCTTCCCATGATTTCTTTGCCAGTGTTTTGCTAACATTTTCTACCTCTCTCCCCCTCCCCACACTCAGCCCCCTTCCTTTTCTGGTATTGTCCATTTCATTGACTTCTTAATATCATGTTGAATATTAATTTGTTGATATTTCAAATTGCACAAAGTGAGGAAAATGTGGCCAGCAGGATGCCATTTTAATTGGGGGCTCATTTTATGAACTCAGGGACAAGAGAAGAGCTGTGAATTCACTTTGTTCACATGATAATCTTTTAATGTTTTTAGAAGTCATATGAGATAGGCAAGTCTTGTTGCTACTATTTTGCAAAGGTGCAAGGAATTCTGCCTACTGGATTGTGCAGGCTGTCTTGGATCTATAAAGGAAATTAACTGAGATTTCCTTTCTACTGGGGAGCACTCCAGTAGCATACTCATCCTTTTGTGGGATTCCCAAGCATATATAATCCCAATATACCATCCATTACTTTGGAGAGCTAATGCACACAGCTTGATAGCTGGATTTTACCAGCTCCAGTCAAATGACAGTTTAGGATTGTCTCAGTTTGCTGTTATGTCTTGGTTTTGAAAGAAGACAGGTATCTGCTAAAGAGAGGCAGGGCCTCTCTTGGGATGGATAATTCAAATCCCCTTCCCTCAAATTATTATAATTTAGAAAATTAAAACGGCTCTCAGGCAGAGATATGGGGATAGGAATAACAGTTCTTTACTAATAGGTATAACAAGGCAAACAAACAACAACAACTACAGCAATTAATAGCGAAAACAGAACCAGGGACCTTGACGGAGCTTGGTCCCACAAAACTCGGGGCAGTCTGGTCTCTGGGGACTCCAAAAAAAAGGTACCAAGCTGGAACGGTGGGGGATCCCGGGCTGGTGGATCGGATGAAATTCGGAGCTCCGTCGGTGGTCACTGGGGGGCAGGGATGTTTGGCAGGGAGGGCAGTGCGGGCCTGCGGTGCAGAGCAGCTCTAAAACAGCGCCGAGGCAGTGGGACAGGGCTGAGACAGCTCCAGCAGGGCAGCAAAAGGAGAGAGATCAGGATCTTCCTGGGCACACGAGCAGATGATGGCAGCTCTCTTCAGGACCAGATCCCGGTGGGGCCAGTGAGAAGCTCACACAGCAACGGCAGCCTCTTCTTCTCCCGATGCAGACCACACCAAAAGTGAAGCTGCCCTCCAGCCCCGTCTTTCTCCCCCCCTCGAGAGAAACTCCCAGAGACAAAAGGCTGTAGCCAAATGCCAGGGTCCATCTTTTTTGTTTCAGCTGAGCACTGATAAGTACCCAGCCATTAGCTGCCAAGCAACCCTTGGGAAAAAATTCTATAGGTGAAAAAGAAAGAAACCTAACCCCCAACATGTTAGGTGCCACATCATTTTTATTTTAAAAATGTAGCTATGCCTTCTATCTCCTGAGTACATTTTCTAAAAGTCAGGATGGAAAATTTTCAGAAGTTACTTTCTACATTTGTCATTGTCATGACTGCCAGTGATGATCATGTCCTACTTTTCATTTTATCTACAGTGCTTTCCTTGAATCAGGTAGCATTTTGTCAAACAACAAACATTTATATCAGCAGTTTAAACATTGATGCTTCTTGGAAACCCCAGTGTTTGAGTTTAGCAAGGAGAACGTCATCCTTTTTCCTGTAACAAAATAGGTCACAGTAAAGCTGGTATTAAGCTGGTATTAAGAAGAGACATACCTGGCACAGCAGTAAAAAAACATTTGGTAGTTTAGCAGTTAAAAGAGCCTTTGCCATCTGGGAAGATCATGCCGTGGTCTACCAGCTCTCTTGACTAAAAGCTGTCTTGCAAGGACATAAAAGTGACTAGATTTTTAATTTGTGTGAGATATAAATTAAATAAAATCTCATTTCATTATACTTAATATCTATTATCTAGTTTTTGTCAAGAAATTTTGTTGAGATGTGATTGCCATGTTTGTTTTGTTGACTTGAGAGAAATTGAAGTTAACATACTATTTTCAAACAAAGCAACATCCATCTGGAGGACAGTATTTTGTGATACAAGGTCTGTGAGAGGAGAGTTGTGAGTGTTTAGTTGCAGTTTTTCACCTGACCTGGCAAGAGGCATGGAATCATAAACCAGTGAATGATCACAAACCAGTTATCACTCCTGTCTGGGGCTTTGTTCTTCTAAATCTCATCATGTCTTTTGTAAGCAATTGTAAACATGCACAAAATTCTGTGCATTTCCAATATGGAATGGCAATGCAACAGGCTTGCACACACCTTACTAATGCAGGTCTTACTGGCATCATAGGAGCATGGTGGGAAAATTCCTATGCCTCCACTGAGATGGAAGGATACAGGATCTTTAGGAAGGACAGGAAGAGGAGACAAGTAGGTGGTGTTGCCCTCTGTATCAGTGGCCAGCTGGAGTGCATGTAGTTACACCTGGGGATGGATGAGGAGCTGACAGAGAGCCTATGGGTCAGGATTAAAGGGAGGGCAGGGACAGGTGCCATTACAGTGGGGGTCTGCTACAGCTGCCCAACCAGGAAAACTGAGCATGAGGTCCTCTACAGACAGATTGGAGCAGCTTCACATTCACAGTTCCTCATCTGCATGGGGGACTTCAACCACTCCTGACATCTGTCAGAGGGACAACACAGCAGGGCTCAGGCAATCCAGGGGATTCTTGGAATGCATTATCACCCTCCTCCAAGAGACAGAGGAGCCAGCAAGAAGAGGTGTTATGCTGGACCATTAGGAAGTTAATTAAAGCACAGACAGAAGTAAATCTGGCCAAGGACATCCAGGGTAACAAAAAAAGCTTTGTTAGGTATGTCAGTGATAAAAAACAGACTAGGAAAAATGTGAGTCCTCTCAGGAAGGGTACAGGAGACCTGGTTACCCAGGACATGGAGAAGGCTCAGGTACTCTGACTTCCTTGCCTCAGTCTTCACCAGCAACTGCTGCAGCCACACTGCTCAAGTTGCAGAAGGTGAAAGCCGGGATGGGGAGAATGAAGAGCCACCCATTGCAGAACAACCCCAGCTGGGTTCAAGAACATCTGAGGAAACCGTAGGAGCATAAGTCCATGGGACCTGGCGAGTTACATCCATGGGTCTCATGGGAACTGTCCAAGGATGTGGCTAAGCCACTACCCATCTAATATGAGAAATCATGGCAGTCAAGTGACTTGAAAAGGGGAAACGTAACTCCCATTTTTAAAAAGGGAAATGAAAAAGACTCATGGAACTACAGGCCAGTCAGTCACAAAACCCCCCTTCATCCTATTTTCATTTTACATGTATTTTTGAAGGTAGAACTGCTTTAAGGAAGAAAAGCATTTAGACTGCACCATTTTACAAAATACTCTAATTAATTCTGTTTATGAAGCAGATCTGCTTTTTAATTCTAAAATTACTTATCTTTATCTTTTCAAAATAACGACAGAGGGTGCCAATGAATTGAGCCTCAGTTTGGCAGAGATTCCAGAGGATTCACATAGAGCAAACTGGACAAGCAAGTTATGTAATTCTCATGGTAAAAGCAAAACCCACGTTTGTTGCACTGTGTTTCTCCCCCTCCCTGATCGGTCTTGACATAGGTAACAGTATCACACGTTCCTGGTTTGGTTATTGCAGTCTGCTTTGTCTTAATGTAAAAGTGGAAAATTTTAGAAAAGAGACCGCTTGTCTTTAAGGTAGTTGCAGTTTATTTAGGAAGTTAAAATAAATGTGCAATGCTTCAGCAATTAATAGACTGCTCTCAGATGTATTAAATATCTTAAATATTTTAACATTTTAAAAAGGGAATTGGATTTGTGAATTCTACTCTGTTGCAGATTTACTTACTGGAAAAGTTGTGGTTTGGTGAGCTTGATTCATAATTATAAGTTGAAAATGTTTTAACCAAAAATCTGAGATGAAGCGTACTGAATAAAGATTTTAATTATATGTATTACTCTTCTATTACAGGAAATAACCATCTTTTTGCTTCAACCTTTTTTCACAAGATATCTTCGAAGTATATTAATTTCTGGGGTTTTATGCACACATAATACATTTTTATTGCATTGCTTGCACTTAGAAGATAACATGGCCTCTAGCCTCCCATGAAGTGGGGAGCATTCTGTATGTTCTCACTTGTTTTCAAAAGGCAGACAAGGGCTGTTGTTGGGGAGCCACTTTGCCAATTCAGATGTAAAGCCAGAGGAAGGTAAGGTGCTGCTTCAAGTGCCTTAGACAAGCTGATTCTGTAGGAATTTCTTTTTGTTTACATAGAGAGGATTGAAAAGAATGAAGTAATATTACCTATTCATTCAAGCATGGAAGTTTTTAAAAGGCAACTCCTGTACATAATTTTCAGTCTCTTCCTCTGGCACCCACTCACACTTTCCTTTCTCTGAAATGAGCTATAACACATCCACTGATACCTGAAATGATCTGTCTTTTTTCAAATATGTACCTGTCTATGCTAACAAAGGTACTAAGTAGAGACACAGTTAAATGATTCTTTGCTGACCTGGGAGGGCTGCATGCTGCCTCCCTGTACTTTACCATGATCAACTGTACTAAGGATTGATACTGCCATTCTCTTATTCTTTGTGCCCACACACAGCCAACTCTGTGAAGGAAAATTTGTATTTATCTTCCATTTTTCAAAAAGGCTTGGATAACATGGTACTGCTGGTATTTTTAAAATTCAGTAAGTAAAAAATTCAGCAGCATAAGGATGGAATTCATTACAACTAATTTATCTGTCTAAAAATTGTGTGTAACTGGGAGTTATGGTAGATCTCTCTATCCTCAGAGGAAAGAAAGGGAAATCTCTAGAGAATTATCTTGAGCTATCTTGTATGGTTATCTCTGTCCATGGGCTGCAGAAGGACTTTAAAGGACTGACTTAGACTGGTGTTCTTCGGAAAGGCAAATGCCATCCATCTTTCAGTGGCTGGAAATGCTGTGACTTGAACCATTGCAAAATGCATATCTACAGGCTTTTTCTACCATGGTTTTCACTAGAATCTGCTTGTTCCAGTATGATACATACTTAATAAGTTTCAAGAAGTAGAGTATAGAAATCTAGGCCTATTGCAGGATAAACCAAAAATAAAATTTAAAGTTATATTTTTAGAATTCTTAATCCACAATGGGCTGTGTTCGGGATTTTTAGATATGAATAGTCAAATTTACATCAAATAAGACAAATGAGGTAATTAGTGGGGTGTTTTTTTGTTATTAGACAGTTGCAATTCAAATGATCACATTTTGTTAGTCTGTTAACATTTCTCTGTCAACAAAATAGTTTTGTAGCCATGTGTAAATTCCTACTTCCCAAAGAATCCAGCATTTACTTACTCAGCAAAAGCACTGCAGACCTTTATGGTTACATCTGGCCCAACATTCTGCAGGCATTGTATAACTTCGACTTTCAAAATACTTAACAATCATTTTGAAACCAAATTCTATAAGGAAGTTCTAAAGACAAAATCAGGTAAGTGTATCATTTAGAACAATGGATACGGTTTGGTTTTTTCCAAGGGTATAACATTACTCAGTTATGAAGGGTAAAATTCTGTCTTTGGATGGTCATGAGCAATTTATGTTGCAAAGAAGATCTGTTTTATCATTTGCAGTGACAAGTGGGAAGCTGTGCTTTGAACACTGGAAGAGGAAAAGCTAACACTAAATGCTAAATAGAACTGTCTTTCTATTATTGATCCATGAATTTCTGTAGCATTAATATTTTCCACTATTAGCATTTTTTATCTGCATATTGGGAAGCTGGCCAGTTAGTTAATTGGATGAGTAAAATTTTAGAAGCAGATGATAATTTCTCGTCTTTGTGTTCTTTTAAACAGGAACAGATGTCTCAGGTGTTGGATGCAATGTTTGAAAAGATGGTTGAAGGAGGGGAACATGTAATTGATCAAGGGGATGATGGTGACAACTTCTACGTCATTGACAGGTGAATTGCTGTGCCTTATTGTACCACAAAGTACTATGCAAAAGTCCATTGAGAAAAGTCTGTATCCTATGAACTTGTATTTAATGCTTACATTACAGCTTTTCTCCTGATATTCAGTGACAGGACTCATGGGAGCGGTTCAAAGCTGTGCCAGGAGCAGTTCAGATTTGACATTAGGAAGCATTTCTTTGCCAAATGAGTGGTCAAGCACTGAAAAAGGCTTCCTAGAGGTCAATGCCCCAAGTCTGTCAGTGTTTAAGCGGCATAGGGACAATTCTTTTAATAAAGTTCTTTCACTTTTGGGCAGCTCTGAAGTGGTCAGGTAGGTGAACAAAATGATTGTTTTAGGTCTCTTCTAACTGAAATATTAAATCAGATCATCATAGAAGTGTGTCCAGATTCTGTGCTGGAAAGACATTTTTCAGCCTTGTGAGGTTACAGTTTGTCATCTCTTGTTCAAAAGGCTGCAGGGACTTAACAATATTCTGTCAGCCTTGTGGTTTTTAGGTGTAGGGTATCACCTCTGTGTCCCTTATCAATTAAATAACTGCACAAATTTTGCATTACATTCACATGATTTATCAATGCACACCGTAAAAATATTCAACACAGAAGAAAATGATGGCTCAGCATCAACAGGCTGGGAAACTTCATGTTTTACAAGATATCAGATTTTACTGCATTCCCAAAGCAAAAAAAAAGTTTTTAAATTAACGATGGAGAGAAGAAATACACAATATATTAGAAAAATGCATATATTTATTTCATGATCTTACATTGCTTTTCAGATACATTCCTTCTGTTTCCTGCATCTCTGTTGTTTCATTAGAAATTGCTACTTTAAGATATTTAAAATATTAAATAACCTGTAAAATTATTTCAGTGATCCTATCATAGCAATTTTGCAAAGACTTTACATTTGTATTTAGTGTGGTTAAAATGAAATTAAGAAACAGATTCTAAGTTAGATCTTAATTTTTAATAAGTTCTGGTGATAAATAGATCACTGCACATCCATTCTATTTTTAAACTGAGTTAATGTAAAAACTAATAATCCTATCCTTCCCTTTAAAGAGGGACCACTTCTATTATTTATAGAAGTCGTTGAGATTACTTTACAAGGTGTTTAATACCATTTAAGCAAGCAAATATGTACTTCAAATGCTTTATCTTTGGAATTCATGGTATAAAAAATATAGTGAGAGGCTGCTTATCAAGGGCCAGGGCTGGATTCTACTCATTGTATTTATATATTTTATTAACAGAGGCACATATGATATTTATGTAAAATGTGATGGTGTTGGGAGGTGTGTTGGAACCTATGATAACCGAGGATGTTTTGGTGAGTTGGCCTTAATGTACAATACACCCAGAGCAGCTACAATTATAGCTACCTCTCCTGGCTCCATCTGGGGTTTGGTAAGTAGAGTACTTCTTTTAAGCTATTTTTAAAATATATGTATTTTATATTGATTTCACTGGCATGCTATATCAGCGCAAAAAAAAAAAAAAATTATAATTTCAGAAAGTTTAGTTCTAGAAATCCTGAGAAATCCGAACACAATGCTTTTTCCAGAATCCACAGATGAAAATCTGAAGTTTAATAAAACACTGATTTAAAAAAAAAAAATTAATTGCATTTCCTAAATTGAAAACCACTGATAATTGCATATTAATTTTTTTCCCCCACATCTTGATTGGAAATGCCTTTGTTTCCAGAGTAAAATTCCAATATGAAGTTATTTACTAGGGTTATACTACCTGGATCTTTGACAAGAATAATTGACTTCACCCCAAAACTAAGCTGAGATGGCCATCATCTTCAAGATTGATCTAATGACTGATCCCAGGATTGAAATGAAACGTGGTTATTCACCAGCTTAATCCATGGGATTAATCCACTTCTGGGATTGTTTAAGACACTGTAAGAATGGCTTTAAATTAAATTGGGTTGTGTTGGCCAGTAAGGCCCCCCTGTGGCAGTGAAGGCTTGCAGTGCATTTTCTCTCTGCCTGTCACTAGGGCACAGCCACACAAAGTTAAGAGAAGAAAACACCATATGTGTAGTTTTTCCATCTGTCTGGTTCACTTTCATGGCCAAATCCTAAGGAATGTCCAGCTGGCTGTTTAGGGCAGCAGTGAGCCTTGTCCTGCTGATACAACAGAAAGTGGACTGTGACTAAGACCCAGACTCATGTATTTTGGTTTTTACAAAACCATAAAAGCTTCTTTGAGTACATATCAATTTGTATGGGACCTCAGGGTAGTGAATAAACGATATAAGTTAAACATTCAAATATTGAGGATTTCTTAAATATCCTAAATTACCCACTCAGTGTTCACTGCTGTAAACTCTACCCTCTGTACGTGAAGTATGTACCCTGCAGGGATTTTCATAGTGATTTTCAGGTTAACTTTAGGAGCTCCTGATTGACCTCTAGAGGAATCTTTCTCAACTGATAGTAGGGAGAGACCAGCCAGCTTGGTTGACAGCTACACTGAGTGACTAAAATTGGGTAATTTGATCATATACAGCCAGTTCTTAAGTATTTTCTAGCACAGATTTTCAGTTAATAAACTCTCTTTTTCTTTTTATGTTTACAGGATAGGGTAACATTCCGAAGAATCATTGTAAAAAATAATGCCAAAAAGAGAAGAATGTATGAAAGTTTTATTGAGTCATTGCCATTCCTTAAATCTTTAGAAGTAAGATTTCTATTGCATAATTTTAATGAATGTACCTGATAAGGTTCTGCTGTTGAAAACTTTAAATTTGGCATTCAAAGTGTCTCCACAATAGAAGTTTGCATACTTTTGTTGCAGAGAAAGACTACATTTAATTTTTTTAAAAAAATTAGAATAATTTTTTATTATTCATTTTGTATTTTAAAACATAAATTAACTTTACATTCAGTTTCCCAAAGCTTAGTTTTACTAGATATTAGGCAACAAAGATAAACAATGACTTGGGAAATTTAAAAATATTTTCCTTTATCAGCTGTATTTTTACATATATATTTTACATGCATGTTTTTCTAAACATATTTTTTGAAGGATTCTAACAAAAATGGAAGCTTTTCAAAATAGCTGGTAAAACTTTAATATACCATCTGGAACACTATTCAGCAGTTCTTTTTTAAATGGTAATCAAAACAGGAAAATAAAGATACACTATTCTGTGCAAAGAGTCACAGAAAGAAATATGAAAGGGCTTTCTAAATATATACTATCACAATGTTAACCAAATATTTCTTACATTTTCTTTTTCTAAATGAAGGTATCTGAGCGTTTAAAAGTGGTTGATGTGATTGGCACCAAAGTGTACAAAGATGGAGAACAAATCATTGCTCAGGTACAGTTTCTTCCTGGTTTTAATTTTTCTTTCATAATAGGT
Organism: Acrocephalus scirpaceus scirpaceus; assembly: GCA_910950805.1. NCBI lineage: Eukaryota > Metazoa > Chordata > Aves > Passeriformes > Sylviidae > Acrocephalus > Acrocephalus scirpaceus. The sequence continues at coordinate 13,941,456 of OU383777.1, forward strand.
AACAGTAATCATGTTTTTATGTATACTTTTAAACCCTATTTTTTTTTCTGACATAAACAAAATCAATGAATCTTAAATGTAAGAGGTGGTTATTTTGTTTCAAAAGCTCACTTTTCACTTAGGATACTTTCAAGAGCAATCCTCTTTGTTGGTATAAATAAAAGAGTGAACATTTTTAGTATACTTAGAAATTCAAACTTTGTAAGTGTGCTTCCAAGGAGGAGCATTGAAGACTTACCTTTGTCTTGTTAAAATATGGTCAACTTTTCAAGATGACAGAAGTAAACTCTTCAGGATAGGCAACTGTGATTGTCTTGCCCCAGGATAATTAGTGGATATCACACAGCCTCTGGAGGCTTTTTATACTGGAAACTTGCTAAGGGAAATAATTTGGAAGGAACACAGAAGTGCATAAATGATAGTAAGGATTCTAAAAATCTTCCACAACATTGGTTTTCTCTGCTTTTTTTGTATGGCACAGTCAGCTATATCTTCTCATGAAAAGGCCTTGCTGTCAGTTCTGTATATGGTTTTCAAATTAAAAGTGGTTTCTTTTGCAACAGGTATCAGAAAGAGAAGCTTCAAGGCACTGATTGCAAATATTTTGATGTTACCAGGAAACTAAAAGGGAAATTTTACACTTTTTTTACTCAGTTTATTTTTTTTCTTGTGCAGGGTGACTTGGCTGATTCTTTCTTTATTGTGGAATCTGGAGAAGTAAGGATTATAATGACAAGGAAGGTAAACATCCCTAAAACAACATTTTTTTTTCTATCACTATCACTAACTTTGCTTATGAAATCCGGAGTTCAGCAAATCTTTCCTCTAATACTCTTTCTTTCTTTTTTTACTTGGTATTTCAGGGTAAACAAGATCTAGAAGAGAATGGAGCAGTAGAAATAGCTCGATGCTCAAGAGGACAGTATTTTGGAGAACTTGCTCTTGTAACTAACAAACCCCGAGCTGCCTCTGCATTTGCTCTTGGCACTGTCAAATGTTTAGGTATTAGTCAATACTATTTTATCTCTAATATAAAATGATATATAATCTATTTGGTTGTTTTTACTGTGACTCTGTCTTTCTCCAGAATATAAGATTTAGAGTTGTTTCAGTAATCACCTGTTATTGTGCATCATTACTATTTGTGTTACTTAGCTGCAAAAATTACTTACAATTGATAAATACTATTACACACAATCTCTCCACCATTTCTCTGACTGTATGGAAGTAAAAATTGGTTTAGGATAGTACAGAGTATTGCTGCAAACTGCTTGTAGCTATCAGATAAATGTCTAATACTTTGCAGAAAGGTGAGGTGTTTCTTTTCTCAGTAGACTGACTCATCTAAGAATAATTCCTTAAAAATCCTGTGCCTTTTTATCCCCATTACTTAAGCTTTTAACAAATTCTTTTGTCCTCACTAGCTGTTAATTTAGTCATCCCATCACACTGGAGTCTCAGGCACAGGAAGAGTGAAGACTGTAGGAGTTGTGCTCGTAGACTACCCTTCGCATCCATTGTCTGATATTTAGCTCCTAATTATGGGAAAACTGTAAACTGCAAAGATAGATTTGGCATTCCTGCATAAAACTTTGATGACCAAGCCAGTAACCAAAAAGTTTCTCTGTTTTTTTAAAATTCCTAACTTGAAACACACAGAGATGATCAGGCAGTAGAGATCAAAGATATTACAGATGGGAAAGAATAAGAGGCAGTGTTGAGGAAGAAGTCCATTATGGCTGATAACAATGATCTCTGGCACTTCCCAAACAGCAGAGGTCTTGAAAATTTCTCAGGAGACTAGAGGCTGGCCAACAGGTTCGAAGTATATGAAGTTTCCTCCTTGGCCTATTGGGTGGAACTATAGAGGATTACATTATATGATCAGATAAAGAAAAAATTCTGGTTGGATGTGCACTGACATTGCATGTGAATTACTGTCGTCAACTTTTTGCACATTTACTTAGAAAATAAGTATCCAATACCCTTTTCACTTTGGTTGGGAGTAAGGAAGTAGGCTGTTAGAGCCCAAATACAGGCAGCAACATCACTTAAGGTTGTGGCTTTTTGAAATCTCAGGGGTCCTAAAACTTTATTTTGTGGAGGAATCCAGGCTCCTTCAGACTTTTTCACAAGTTCTTGGGTAACATATATCTTACTATGAAAATATTTTCAAAATAAGCAACAGAGAAAGTTCAAGTTTATTTATGAAGTTTCAAGAGAGCAGTATGTTGGTTGATCTTGGTTTCATTAAGGTAAGTGGTTCCCTCCTACATCAACAATGTGTATGCCTCAGTAGTATCTGCTGTCATTTAAAATCTTACACTGGAATATCATAAATACCAGGATTAGTGTCTGTTACTGATGATCTCATAATATTCTTTCTCTTTCTCTCCCTTTTTATCTTAGTTATGGATGTGCAGGCATTTGAAAGGCTTTTGGGACCTTGTATGGAAATTCTGAAAAGAAACATTGCAAACTATGAAGAGCAGCTAGTTGCTCTGTTTGGAACAAACATGGACATTGCTGACACCAGTGCATGAACTAAACATTGGAGCAACAAGATCTGTTATGAGAATATAGCACAGTAGTGGTTAGTCCACTGAGAAATTGTCTCTCTTCCTATAGATGCCAAGCATTTTCTGTGATCTTAAGAATGGGATTGGGGTTTTTTTGGTTTGGTTTGCTTTTGGTTGGGTGGTTCTTTTGTTTTTGTTTTGTTGTTTTTTTAAAATTATGACAGTGGAAATACTAGTAAAGAAAATAGCAATTCAATAAATTGAGGGCTTGATTTTTAAAAGTGCTCAGAATTGATGGTTCCATCTGATATAAGGACAGCCTGCAGTAGCACAGCACCTTTGAAAATCAAGTCCTTTAACACAGCATTTCCTTAAAGAATAGATTTTTTTAAAAAACCCACATGTGATGAACTTGTTAAACCAGCTTCTGTTCTTCAAAATGGTTACATCTTTTCTGGAAAGACTGTTAGTTTGAATGTGATATGTTGAAAGTATTAGTGCACACAAAGTGTTTATATGTATTAATACAGAAGATATACAGTAGATATTACTTTTTGACTATTACAGTTGTCATGATTTATGTTGCATTTATCACAGATGTAGTGAATCACAAGATTAAGCATGACAATGCGTTTTGTGTAACGCTCATGACCCAAATCTGGTTTTTAACATTTTGTAATTCGTTTTAAAGTCCTCTTTGTTTAATATGTCATGTTTTAGCACGACATTGTAATATCTTATGCAATTTAGAGGACTTGTATATTTTTGCAATAAACTGCATTTTTAATTAGTTACATGAATTCTGTTCATGAGTGAGGACAGCTGACAAATTAACCTTAATGCTTTCAAAGAAAAGGCATGGGTCATGTTCTACCTAATCATACATAACCTATATTGTTTTCCTTCTCCCTTGTTTTATATTTATGCATTTTGTCTTCTCTATTTATGCTTGTTCTCTAGTTAACTTTTTTTTGGATCTCACCTTTCTTATTGTTACATGTGTTTCAAGTGAAATGATCTCTGTATATCTCTCTTCCTGCAGTCTAATCTTAGCTATCAAAGATCAGAGTCAATTACTGAAGTGATTGATATCAAAAGCCATGCTAAACTAAGCTTGTCCTTGAAAATCCTTAACAGGAAGTGCAAAAATTTTTTTAATTTGAAAGATCAGTACTTCCAAAGCTTTGCACACATCTGTCATTGTTAAAGCTAACATGTCTTGCTTTCAAAAACCTGTAGGTCATCATGAATTAATGTGTTCAGCCATATTAGCATGAGATACCTTCTGAGACTGAGGAGAGAGAATATCATCTAAATTATGAGCACAGGGCTCATAATTGTAAGCACAGGCTTACAAGGGTCTGTGGCTGGAAATTTCAGGCACAGTCCAGTTTCAATCCTGCTTACTGACCTGTCTGTTGATGTTCATGGACAGCCAGTGCGATGGGCAGCTCTGCCAAAATGACACTGCAAGAGTTGTAGGAAGGCTGCTTCTGCCCTGATTCAAACACCTGAATTATACCATCTTTCCTTCTTAGATAATGACTTTTCTAATGCCATATATTTGTGTATGCTGATGTAATCATTATGCTACAGTTAATGGTATGTTCTGACAATTAATATAATCATACCTGTATATGAAATTATGATTATATAGTATGATAACAATATATAATTTATACCATATAGTATGGTATAAATTATAAATCAGATTCCTAACAAAATACAATCTGAACAAAAATTACAAATGTAATTTTTTTTTACCTAGAATCCTGGTATGAATCATTGCACATATGATAACTTGCCTTTGTACTTTTGATTTATGGGAAAAAGAGAAGCCTGTTATACTAGAAGGAAATATCAGGTAACCAAAATCTACACTCTTGTCATTCTGTATGCTTAATCTCTAAAAGCTACCTATATTTTGCACTGGCTTGATGTGATTAAGAAAAATGCTAGAAATTACTTGTATGGCAGTAAACTACAACCAAGGCCATAAATGCCAGTCATGATATTTTCAATATTGTTGGTTATATTTAAAGTTTCCTTACAATAAACAACACTTTTATATATAAAATTCTATGTTTAATGATATTGTTGTTTTTTAATTCTATTACCATAAAGTTACAAGCGATCTATTTATGTTCATTTATTTAAAAAAATCATAATTCTTAACACTTTCATGCTGATTTTCATAAATGACATTATGTGGATGCCCTGTCTACTCAGACAACATGTTGATGCAGTAATTGTCATAATTACTTTATTTGATGATTTGCTTGTAGTTTATAGCTGGGAAAAAGCTGTGGAGTAACAAATTTAGGATAATCAGAGACTCTGGGGTTTCTGATTCCCAAAATACAGCTTCATGTTGCAGCAGTTTTATTGCGTTGCTCTTGGGCACTGGATGATTTTTGGAATTTTCTTTGTTGGTAAATTCAGGGGGGCTTAACCAACAGTAACATGTTATCACTTTTTAAGTTTCATCCAAATCATTACATCCTTCATCAGTGAGCACTTGGGATTTCTCCTGGATCTCTTCCTATGTACACTTCAAACATGCCAGGCTTCATGTCATAAATGTGGTGAGTGTTAATCTTAATCCTAAGAATGAAATCACATCAAGTTACAGATTTTTTTTACAGACCTTTCAATAAAAAGTAGACAATTCTAATAATTTTAAACAACACTGTGTCAGGTTTACCTTATTAGACTGTGTCCATACTTAAGTTACCTGATGCTTCTGTTATTAAAGATTTTTATTGAGTTTGTTGAAAATATGCTCCACTCAATGAAGAGAGAAAATGCTGTATGAGAGGCATTCATATGTTCATATGTTTTACTAACCAGAAGAGAATCCACATGACAGCAAATGATTTTTATAAATGCCTTAATCATGGGGAAAACAATCTGATTGCAGCCCTGAAGTTGATCACAAGACACAAACCCTGAGGCGAGCAAGATTCCCTTGATCCTACTGCTGATGCCATCACTTTTTAAATGTCAAATGACATTGTGCTTCATGAGATTTAATTCAAATTTGTCTGAAATAAACATTTCTGAAATCATTCCCTTCTGGATTTGCTGTTTAAGGTGCAGAAGTGACAAACTGTGGAACTCTTGAGGCAAACCTCTGAAGAGCATTGTGAAACCATTTACAGCCTTAAACCATTATCACACCATCTTCTTCCCTCATGTTGTCTTTTCTATTTAATGAAGACTATTCTGCTCTTTGCTGGAATGATGGGTTTAGGGGGTTTTAGGTGGGTTTTTTTTTGTTTGTTTGTTGGTTTGGTGTTTTTTCGGAGGTTTTTTTTGTTTTTTGGTTTTGCTTGAAGTGTTTGGTGCTTTAAACTTTCTGTAAGGTGACTCTGTGACAGTTATGTCATGATTGTGCCATTTTGTAGTCCATGGCACACTTACTGTAACAAATGTTGTTGTTTATTCAATATTAAGCATTCCCAGATGTGCAAAATCACTATATTCTAGTCATCCTCCACAGACCTGACAATTTTTAGTCTTCTTTTTTTCAGATGCTTACTGCATCTGATAGCATTTGCTGAACAAAGTGCTTTGCTGGAAGTCAGTTTGCCACAGCATGGACATTCTTACATGTTCTTGCTAAAGTTTTTATGTTAGTTCAAAGCTCTTTTTATCCAATCATACATGTGATGATTATAGGTGTGTACTTTTTTTTCTAGTTTCTGAGATACTTTCCTGTGTCTGTAGTTCTCAACTATTACTCCAGGGAGGAATTGCTTCTTTGTATGCTGAATCTGTACAGATCTGTGCTGTTGACTGTCTTACAAAATGTAGGATCATTTTCAAATCATTCTGAGAGTTGTATTTCCTTTAGATATATACCAAGGCTGTTTCCAAGTTCTTAATGTACTTTTTTGCTCAGAAAGATGCTTATCAGGCTGGACACTCTCACTTCATGAACTGAAAGTGATGCCTTGGGAAGGCTGACCTGAAACAGAGACTGGACAGAGCTAGAGAATAAAGTAGGTATTTATTGGAAGGCCTTTAGGACCTTGGGCAGGACAGGAGCCTGCCCAGGGCTACATCCAAGGTGGACTTAGAATGGTCACAAAATGAGCCACCAGTCAGGAGGTCTTACATTTTTGTAAGTTTTGGTCCATTTACATATTGGGGGTTAACTGTCCAATCACAGCTTCAGGTGGTGAGGTCTCATCCTTCTTGTTTCTCCCTTCAGTCCAGTGTTGTTTATCCTTTTGGGCCTGAAAGTTGTCCTTGGTCTTCAGCAGGAAAAGGATTTGTTTTGTCTACCTACTCTGTGAAGAGAGCTTATCAGCACTTACTTACTATGATGCTCAGAACTACACATCTAGGCAGCACAGAATCTGTAAAACGTGAAAGCTAAAACTTAAGGCATCAAAAGGAAGCTGAATAATCTTGGTAGGGTATGAAAAGCCCAAAGAAAAGTAGATTTTAACATTTTCTCTTCCTTCACACCATTTCTCTCCCTCTAAATGATCTTTCTCCTGCCAGCCAGGTGAAGAGCCAGTGGCAGTAGGGGGATATAAGGCAAGTGGAGTGACTGGCTGGGTCTGTGCTGGGACACAATGGCCTGGTTGGCCAGGCAAGCCACTCTCCCCCTTCCTCATCCCCTTTGTCCCATCCCTGCCCCTTTTCTGATGGCAAATGAAAATGAGCTGGACTGCAGTTCTGGCATTGCCATGGCTGTGTGAATGCAATGGGTAGGGTTGTGTTTCTTCCAGAGAATGGGTAGAGGCCAACATGTGTATGGCAGAACAGGAAAAGACAAAGACCAAACTATTACATAAATAAAGTTGCCCAATCAAGACCATATAAAAACTCTGACATTAGGTTCTACTAGGTCATTGTGATGGTATCTGCTGACTTAACCTTTTCTTACTGAGGTAAATTAAATTAGGACAGCCTAAAAATAGCATAATTCATGATATGAATACTTTGTCATGTCTTCTTTGAAGGTATTGAATTATTTCAGCTGAACAGCTATGAAGTTTTGGGAGAGCATAATGGTTTGTGCAGGTCTCTGTGGATGATTAATTTCCTGGCAGCCGAGTAAGCCTTTGGGACCTGCTCTCTCACCACTCTGAAGATGCTGGAAACTCAGTTCTGATAAATGTCTTATCTAGAAAAATCCATCCAACTTACCAAGAAGCTCTATATTCTTTTTCTCTTTGTTGCTTTTTCCTTGTGGGATCAGGTGCTATGCCTATCTTAAGCAACTTTAGCTTGTGCCATTGGTTTCTGGCTGCATCTGTATGGCTGTATCTATCACAGGAAATTTTATGTGCCTGAGACTATTTGCTAGTACAGAAGCACTGAATGACCAAAATTCATACTGTTTTCCAGTATCTCTGGGCTCATTTAAAAGGAAGCCTTTTTTTCAGCTTTCCGTATGGGGTGGCCATATACCGAAGGCCAGCTGAGAATAGTCCTTGGCCTATGGTGGTTCTCAAACCATATCTGAAAATTATTAGCTATTGGCCTGTGCAAAAACTGTACAAGGGTTATTCTAAAATGAGTCATATAAAGTACAGATTATTGTATTCCAGTGCCCAGCAACACTCACTAGCATTTTAATTTACCAACCAGCATAGAGGAAACTTAAAATTTTTCTGTAAGCTCTTCTTGACTTGTTTTTCTGCAAGCTTTGAGCTGGGATGGAGGAGTTTTTTTATTTATCACTCTTATGGTTTGTTTTGTGATATGAGAAGCCTTTATTTTTTTCCTAATACTATTGTCCATTTTAGTCTTGCTCTATCTTTTTAGGTTAAAAATGTTTAGCTGAAACTGGAATCTGTGCCATAATGACAGGAAGTAAATTTCTCATTGATTCCTGACTTGTCTTGGAAGGGGAAAAAAAATCATCCCTGCCCTGTTATTTATTCTATTTCTTCTCAATTTGAGTCACTGCAGGAGGCAACTGAAATTTCTCTTCTAGCACTCAAGAGAAAACTTCTTTCCTGGGAGCAACAAGTTTTCTTTTCCTTTGCTCTTCATTCCCAAAAACATCTTCTGTGAGGAGATTGAGGACGGGAAGTGTGGAGGTGAGATGCTGCTAGGAATGAGGACAGAGCCAGCCACCATTGCAGCTAGCCACAAATGGCCATTGGAAGAGGGAATGAGTACAAATAGCTTTAGGAGATACACAAGTCATTGTGTGAGGAGAAAACTTGATTGAGAAGCAGAATGGCTGCAGAACCGAGGCTGCCATGTTGGGTAGGAGTAGAAGCTGTGGTGAGCAGGATTCTTCTGATGTCTGGGGGGACTATTTAGTTAATTACTGAGGGTGGATGTCTATATGCTGATGTGAAAGCTCCTGTAGCAGGATTAAAATAATGATATGCTGTATTTCAGAGAGTCAGCAGTAAGAGCCGTGTTATAAGGGCAGAACTGACTTGGGACAAGAGGGATTAAAAGTGGAGATAGGCACAAACCCAATATATAACATATATTTTACTAATACAACTTTGACTGAAATATTACTAATTTTAAAAATCTGCCTTGTAGCTTCTTAACTTTGTGCCTGGCAGTTTTAAGAGATAAACAGCTAAGATGCAAATTAATCAGTATTTTCTAATTGTAGTCTCCCCTGTTTGTTTTGTGCTTCTTTGTGCCACCTGTAATGTGACAATAACTCAAGACTAACACTTCCCAATCCCCCACCTTATTTTCTACCTCTTACAACAGCAGAAGCAACTGAATCAGCAAAGCTACCAAGAGTGCCTGTGTTACACAGTATTGATTCACTCTCTGAGCAACCATTCATTTGGGCATGGAGTAAGGCGAGGTAGGGTGTGTGGAGGGGGAGTAATGATTTAATTAGAGACCAAGCATTCAGAGCAAGGAGTATGGCATCGACATAATCTTAATTCTGAAATTTAGATGATGCATGCTTGCCTTGAGCCAATGGAGTTAGTGAGTAAGCTTTGCTAGCTTTGTGTGTCTTTCTGTCATCTACTGCATGGACTACCTGTCCCTTTACTTATTTTTCCCTTGCATCCTCACTGAGTAAATGTTAACTGACTATATGCAAAGGAGAGGTGGATTTGAAAATAAGAAAGCTGTTATATGTCTCTTTTTAGAATTTCAAGACAGTTCAGACATTCATCTTTACAAGATGTTAATCTCAGTCCTAGGTAGGATTCATATTTTTGTACTTTCTGGGTATGTAATAGATTCCAGTGTGATTCGAGGCTCTAATTCAGCAATGGTATTTACTTGTCTAGATCTGTGTCTGGAATCTGGGCCAGTGTCTCAGAGGACTGGGCTTCATATCTAACACTCATGCATGAAGCTTTCGTAGAGAACTGAATCTTCACATGAAATAGCTGTGAAGCTATTTTGTTTTGGGTCTAGAAGTACGTAGCAGGATGGAAATGTGCTCCATAAAAAGATTCATATCCTTTAGGCCAACAAACTTTTTCTGAAGAAAGAGGGGACTTGAGACAGGATTTTGTATCTTCTGTAGCTGCTTGATCTGGCCTCTGCCATTTCCAGCTTCCACACTGTGGCAGTGGGAGCCTTCAGAAGAGCACATTGTGAGTTTTACCTTGCAAGGGCTGTACCACAGGCACAGAAGGCAGTTTGCAGAGTGGAGACATCTGCATGCCCCAGTCTTCTGCCTCACCTCAATCTGGCAGTGCAGGGTCTGCCCTGAAACTCATTAAAAGCCCAAGAAGCTTAGATGTTTCTCCAAAGAGCCTAAAGGCTGTTTAGATATGTAATGGAGATCAAAAGAGAAGGGGAAGCCTTAAAATTAATTTTATTGTGGAGTGGTGTAAAAAAGATGGTTCCTGGTTTACCCGTTTTCCATTTATTAAAAGAATATATTTTAGAGAGGGGATGCCATGAAATCTTTCTCATATAAAGATGTATCAGTTATTTAGAAAAAGCCTGAATTGTAAATGTAGGGAAAATGTGAGCTTGTGGGATGTGGGGTAGACAGCTGATATTATAATAAGCTGTCTAGTCACTTAATATTTAAATCTCAGTATTACTTTTAAGACTATTTTCCTCAAGGTACCTATTTAAATAATATTTTCAAATTGGGAAAATTATCTGTAAATGTCATTAAGCACATGTTTGTTTGGTCATCAAGCACAGAAGATTTTGAGTTAAATTCCACAGGATTGGCTTTTCTACTTTCTTTTAAAGCTAAGCTTGCTTACTGAGACTAATAGTTTCCAGTTCACTCTGCAGAAGATACGGGGTATTTTTCAGAGTAATGTTTGTCTTCAAACAGTGCCTACAGATGGCAATGACTTTACTAACAGGCAAACTATTACTTCGTGGAAAAGGCAAATCTCAAACTGATATGCCAACGACATCTGCAGACTGTGTTGTGATGCCAAGTACAATTATGGTATAAATTCCTTTTTTACTTTTTAATTGTGTTACCTTTGTAGGCCTTATAGGCCTGTGGGAACAATCTAGCATTCCCTCTAGTGGCCACTAACCAAACAGGGAACCATTTCTGTTTAACTTTTTTTTCCTTATTTTCATGTACAGCTATGTTAGCATGACTAAAAGGCAGAATTGTCACAGATATCAATTCTGAAACAGGATTTAAGACACGTTCTTATTTCTGGAATGATGCTGACAACAGGATAAGAGAGTAGTGCATTTGTTGGGAAAATTCCAACAGCTGCAAAATATTTTAACTGTCTATCAGTTTCTAAAATATTGTCTGTTTCTGAATTGTGCGTGTACTTGCTTTGTATCACATCATGCATAGTAATTAATCTATTTTGTAACAAAGATGTGGTCTCCGGAGGAGTCTTGCCTCTGATCTCCCAGAGTTACTGGGTAAGTGGGAAGATGCCTTAATAGTAATATTTCACCAAACCACACTGTTATTTTGGCAATAAATGTACGGGACTGTCTAGGAAACACTACTGGACTAATAAACCTGCATGGATTTAATTTATTTTCTCCTACCCACCCCAGCTTTTATTTTGGGCCTAAACTCCCACCGTTTTCTTTTCAATGAAAGAGAGGGAGGGACGAGGCCGGAGGAGAGGCCGGGCGTAGCTGCTGACTCACTCCCTGACCTTTAGCAAGCTCTTTGCCCTCCGCGCCGCCGCCGTGACTCGGGCCCAGCGCGGGCCCGTTCCTCAAAGCGCTGCTGGGGGCGAGCGGGGCCGCGGGGGCCGTGCGGAGCGGGGGCGGGCGGGGGGCACGGGCGGGCAGCGACGGGGCCGGGTACACGTGTCCCGCGCCGCTTGTTTACTATCGCTGGGCCCGCGCGGGGCATCCTGGGGGCTGTCGTCTTACCGCGGACCCGTGGGCAGGCGCGGGCGGCGGTGGCGACTACAGCTCCCAGAATGCTTCTGCGCCCGCTGGCGGAGGCATCGGCCAATCGGAGCGCCGCTTGGGAGTGATTGATGTGAGGAGCGGTGCAATCCGCTGTGCAGGAGAGTGAAAACATGCCCGCCCTCCGGGAGGAGTCCTGACAGGCAGGCCAGCCAGCCAATAGAAAGCGATATGAATTGAGCAACGTCGCCGCTAGCCACTCGGCGCCCGCGCAGCGCCTGTAAGGGGCGGGACCCACCGAGAGGACGGGGCGGGGGGGGCAGCCTAGGGGAGCTCGGTAATGGCGACGGGTTCGGTAAGTGCTACAAAGTTTCGAGCTGCCGCATTTGGGGGCTGCGAGGCTCCGGCGGGGGACGGGAGGGGTTTGGGAGGTCGGAGAGTAGTGGTAGCGGCCGCAGGCCGAGCCGAGGAGACCGCTGGGTCCACTCTTTAGACGGCGACGGCAACCTCGGACATTGTTTACTTGTGCGCCTTCCCTGACCGGCCCCGCGGAGCCACGACCGTCCCGCACCACTGGGTTGAAACTCACGGGGTGTGCCGGCCTTCCTTTGCTCCCCTTGTAACCGCGAAAACAAGCGGAATGGGGGGGGTGTCCCCCCCACCCTTGTTTTCCCCGGGGAGCGGCTGCTCGCCCCGGCCTGTCAGAGCGAGGGCGCTGTGCCCGCGGCGGGAGCAGTGGCTGTGCGGGACGGGGAGTGTTTGGGGTGTCCGTGGGTGCGGGCAAGCCCCGCGGGGGGAGCGGCGGCCGGAGCGCGGGGGGGCCCCCCCGGGCCGGTGTTACGCAGTTCGAATGAATGGGGCCGAGCGCGCCTGCGCCGTGCGGCCGCGGGTGTAAACAAGGTCACGTGACGGGCGGGGGGGCCCTGAGGGGTGTCGGTGAGGGGGCTCCGCGGGGGCTCCTCCCGGGGGTCCCGGAGCTCCTCCGCCCCCGAGCCGCCCTGGAACACCGTCCCCGTGGGGTTGGGGCGGCGGGGGCAGCGCGGCCCGCCCTGCGTCAGGGAAGAGGCCGCCCGGGCTTCGAAAACATGGTGAATCACGCTCTGCCTGGGCTGCGCGCTCTGGCACGGCTGGGGATGTGCAGCGAGGATTCCTGATCAAAGCAGCTGCGCCAGGAAAAGTCCCTGATGTAGATCCAGTCTTGCCAGTATGTTGTGTTTTGCTTGGAGAAGCTGTTCTCCGAATTAAACTCCGTCCAGCCTATTGCTCAGGCGTAGAAACTGGCCTGAAACTTCGTCAGTAGGTTGGGGGAAGAAAGGCAAATAGCAGAAGGAAAAAAAACCATGAGAAGCACTTCCACCCAGGCATTCCTGCGCGGTGTGGTTTGGGTGGATGCTGCCCAGTTCCTGTTGAACCCCTTCTCAGCCACAGTTTATTTACTTTTCTCGCAATTTTATTTCTGTCCCTCAGAAATAGACTTGATCAATTAATAAAGCCTTTGTTAGTAGTGCCATTTGTTTTAGCATGACAACTTACTTTAAAGCACAAAATAATAATTTCATTTAGCCTCCAAAGACAGCCGCAGTAGTTACAGTCCTGTGAAGCATGGTTCTAGACAACGTCTGACACAACAAATTTTCAACATATACTTGAATTTTAAAAAATCTCTACAAGATAATTAATGACCAATCCCCTTCATGTTCAAACCATTGAAAGGCTGAGGAGAAGGACGTGATGTCCACAGCAGACTTTAATCAAGCAGAATAAAAAAATTGAAAAGTAAAGTTGGGTATTTCGTTCGTTTTTCTTTGTAATTCTCTCTAAATTTCTTTGTAATTCATTTGTTAGAGGATTTTTTGGCTTTTGTACACAGATGGCTTTGGTTTAGAGAAATTCTTGTGACTTGGAGGAATAATTAATTTTTCAAACAAGTATCTTTCTTGTGAGACTAGCATTTTGTATCTGTACCTTATCTCTGACCTTCAGAGTGTTGGGATACCAGGACACGTACTTTCAAGTCTTGGCACCTGGCAGGAAGGAAGGAGAAGGTAACATTCTAGAAATAAATTTGCTTCTTCATTTTGGCAGGAAAATAGGAAAGGAAGAGAGGAAAAAATAGAGGGGGAAAAAAAAAGGGCAGAAGGAGGGAAAGGAAAGACGTAGATAAGCCAGAAAAACAAGGAGTGGCTTTTCAGAGTTGATTAGTTGGAGATAATCTTCAAGGTCCCGGCCTGTACTACTGAGGTCTGGTTTTTCTGTTCAGAAATAACTGAGCTATCTGCTCCTGTGGTCTGTAATTTTACTGTCCCTCATGGGTGACAGGGGTATAAATTGTGTGAAAGATGTTTTTTGGAGGTGAAAATAATGTCACTGATAAGTTTGAGTTGTATATTCTCATTTATATGACCTTTTTTCTCCTTAAAATTGAAATAAGCTGATGTAGCTTTGTAGTAGTGCCATTTGAATAGAATCAAGCATCTCTTTTTTTATGTTTAGCATGCAAGTTTATATAAATTTTGCATATATTTCAAAAATTAGGAGATCAGAAGGGTAGAAATTTTCCAGTCAAAACCCTCCCAGACATGATCCTGTACAACCTGCTGTAGGTGAACCTACTTTATAGCAGTGGAGGGGGCTGGACTAGATGACCTCCAGAGGTCCCTTCCAACCCAGTCATACATATACATAAAGTCTAATATGAATTATACTTTTTCAGCTATTGTTGGTATTTCTCTAATGTAGCTTACTTAGTGGACATGCATATGGTAGACTTTTCAGGTTTTCTTTCTTACTAAGCTGTTTTCTGCTCTTTTGTGAGAGACTCATGATTATTTTTTCAAGGACACTTCATTAAAGTACAAGGTAATCATGTTACGGTGGCTTTAATTCATCCTCATCTGAAAAAAAAAAGTAGATAACAAAATTACTAAAGACTGGATAACATTGTTTACCAGCTTTTAGAGACAGTGGTTGTGTAGAATAAGCACACAGTTCTCTGCTGAAGATGATTTTAAATACTGGGTTTGGTATAAACCTTACATTACTAGGATTTGGGGAAATGAAACTGAAGTGAAATCTTCGAGCAGAGGCTTCTTTATCTTTCCATTTGCAACACAGTGAAGGATGGTAGGTGTCCAGTGTGTTTGAGACTTCCAGAGGTCAGAGATGGGAAGGGTAGTGGAAAAGGCTTCTGCAGAGACACCAGTGCTGAAAGGGCAGCTGGGGAAAATGTGGGTCTGATGCTAAATGGCAGAGGAGACCTGATATTACAAGGTTTAGGACAGCATTTTTGGTTTGATCTTCATTTTCCAGGCCTGTTCTCTGGTTCCTCAAGTCCCTCAGTGTAGCAACTTGCCTCTGAGAGAGCAAGACACTTCTTTGTCTGTGGTGGAAGCGAAGCAGCTGAGGGGTGGCCGGTTCTGTGAGGAATCCACACATGAGGCAGCGGGACCAGATGGGATCCCTCCAGGCCAGTGTCAGTTGTAGGTCACAGAATGTTTTGGGTTTGAAGGGACCTTAAAGGTCATCTAGCTCCAAGCCCCCTGCCATGGCCGGGGACGTACTGTGAGGATGGTCTCCAAGAAGCAGTGGATTTGGTGGCAGGATGACTCCCAATAACTGAAAGATAAAAAATGTCACACCAGGCTTCAAGGAGGAGGATGTGGGGAAACTACAGGCTGTTCAGCCTTAGCCTTCATGTATTTTATGGGGCGAATTCTCTTGACAGCCATGTCGACCCTTTTTGTAAGGCAAGAAGTTGTCTGGGAATAGCCAGGACAGATTAGCCAAAATCAAATCCTGTCTGACCCATCTGATTGCCTTTTGTGATGCACTGACTGGCTTAGGGAACCAAGTGAATGTTGTGTTTCTTGGCTTGAGTGGTGGTTGAGGTAGTAACTCCAGACTCTTGAAGGCAGTGGGCACAGGCTGTAGGAAGTTAAACCTGCATAAGGAACAGCTTCTTTACAGCAAGAGTGGTTACTGGAACAAGGGAAGTGCCAGGGAGTCTCAATCCTTCAAGATACTAGAAACACAAGTGGCCAGGGCCCCGGGCAGCCTCTTGACTTCAGAGTTGGCTCTGTTTTCTCTAAGGATTGTACAAGATCATGTCTAGACACCCCTAAAATATGCTGTGATGCTCAACTGACTAATGAGGATTTAGGGCCCTGGTAATGAAGTATTATGTCAGATAGAACTTAAAACAGTTTACATGTATACAAATTTCTAACCTCTGTCTTTCTAAAGTCAGATACTTTGGAGCATCCTAACATGGTGTGGGAAGTGAAGACAAATCAAATGCCTAATGCAGTTCAGAAACTCCTTCTGGTAGTGGACAAGAGAACTTCAGGGATGAATGAGTCACTGGAGTTGCTGAAGTGTAATGAAAACCTGCCCTCTTCTCCTGGATATGCATCTTGTGATGAGCACATGGAACTTGGTAAATAACATGATTTTTTCAGAGGAAACTGAATTATGAAGTTTGTTTTAGATTTTCTATACTGAAATTATTGGAAGCTGACTGAGTGAAATTGCTGATTTTTAACTTGAGTAGGGCAGGGAATTGTGACATCTAAAGGTCTTACTTCGCAGTCACTTTTCCCTTTAACCTATTTCCAGTTCTGACACACTGGCCTGTTGACTCAAATATGTTCTTGAACTCAGAGCCACAAATTTGTGCTTCTGATCCCCAGAGGAGTGAGGTTTTTTTGGCACAAGAAAAACAAACAGAAAGCTCAAGAGCTCCTCCTAAAGGGAAATTATGTTGCTTTAGATCTGCTGCAAATATTCTGAGATAGAGGAACATTACTTCAGTTCTTATGTATTGGAGAAAAACAGCATATACCTTAGAAATTATCAATATAATCAGTGAAATATTAACCCATTTAATTGAAGTTATGAAGTGATTAAGAATAATGATACTTAGTTACATGACAGCACACAGCACAGACTTCTCTTAACAAGCTGGGGTCTTTTCTATTATGGGATAGGAAAGGTGTATATTATTGACAGGAATTCATCCTACCTATTCATACCAAAACTGTATACCCAGTTAATCTGAGTTATTTAACTCTGGTTCCCTGGTGGAAACCTTTTACCTTGAACATGGTTTGATGCTGAATTTTTTTAGTGTCATACCTCCAAGGACAGATTAATTTAGTTGTCTTTTGGGGAATGTTTTAGTATTTTAGTGAAACATGTTGTTTTTGAATAGTGCTTCAGTATAGTTCTGTGTAAACTGGTGAACCTAGTAAAAACTTTAAAATCGGAACTACATTTTTATCTAGTTACCTAATTTTTTCTTAAATTTCTTGTGTGACTATATAAGCAACTAGAGATGTTATTATTTCTGTGGCCATTTTTATGAATAGGATTTGTGAAATGTTGGTAGTTGTGATATGAGAAAATAAAATTACTTTATTGTGGATTTTTTTTTCCCACCAAATTTGCATGATTTGGTGTCAAATTGAGTAGACACTAAGGAATTGAGTATAATTATGGTAATTTGTGCATTTGTTTGTAGATGATCTTCCTGAATTACAGGCTGTGCAGACAGATTCTACCCCACCTGCACTTTTTCAGCTTGGTGCTGATGTTTCACATCAGGAATGTTCAAGGCCTTCATGGAGCCAACATACCTCAAACAGCAATCCAGAAAATGCTTATTCTTGTGAGAATGGGGTGAACTGGTTGACAGAATTAGCAAATATAGCCACAAGTCCTCAGAGTCCGTTGATGCAGTGTGCTTTTTATAACAGGTACTGACACTCGTTTCAATTTTGAACTATAGAGATTTATAATCCTGTCTCCAAAATATTTCCTTGACTCTACACCCTCTGATTTTGAACTGGAGCCCTATTTTTTTGTCTTTTTATTTGTTCTGTGAAAGCATGCACAGAACTCATCTCAGAGCCTGGTGCGAAAGCTGCTTAGTTTCCAGCTGTGAATTACATAGGATGATACAAAGACATTGCCCATCCACAGCAGGCACAGAAATTATGGACATTTACCTCATGTGAAGCAGCAGATACAAACTAAGAGGAATTTTTAATGTTAAATTCTTAAAGCTTTCTAGTGCACAGACTTCAGATTTTTATTTTTTTAAACAGCTAGTTGGAAATCTAATGCAATGTGTATTTTAGTGATAACAGTCTCAGGTTTGTGACCTGTAAATTCTGTGAGGTTGTGAGCAGCAAGTGTGGGATCTTGTAAATTTCTGGGTTTCACTTTTCTTAGGTTTATAATCAGAAAACACAATGCAATACTGTTAATAGTAATGCAGTTGAGATTTAATCATTTGGACAGAGCAGATGTCTTTATATTCTCTTAAGAGCAGGGCAATTGCTTCAAGATATTTATAAAAACTTCAGCACTGTGCTAAGGAGATGCCACTGTGAAAGTAATACTGTCATTAGGGTAGAAGTCAATATAGAAGCTATGCAGGAGTTATGCTAAGCGTTCTCTTTGCCTAAGCTTGCGCCCTTTTATCATCCCGTTGGAATACTGGTGTGTGGGAGGTTTGTTTGGTGTTCAGCTCACGCAAACAGAAATATTTGCAATAAAAGCATTTTAGAGTAATGGCAGCAAAGTCTCATGTTGTCTTAATCTGAGATATTTTAAAATACGCGTTTCTGTTGTAGATCATCTCCTGTTCGCATAATAGCAACAAGCAAAAGTTTACATTCCTATGCACGTCCTCCACCAGGATCTTCAAACAATGATTCTAAGTTCTCCAAGAATGATGTGGATGAAACACCAGTCAGACATGAAAGGGTGAGTTGTTCTGAAACATTTTAAAATAAACATGTATGAGTAATGGGTTTTTTGACAAGGGAAACTAGTTTAAAAAAAAAAATCTCTTTAGTATTAATATTATTTCTATTTAAGCTAGATTTTCTGTTACTTTTTTTTTTTACCACACAGGGTAGCCTTGTAGTGCAGCTTCATATTTTTTGTGACGAGATCACTTTCTAAGAAAGCTCTGCTTCTATTGTGATTACTTCTATAAAGTGAGCTTTAAAAAACTGTTATCTTGTTTGATGCCTCAAAAGGAGTTATGGATCCCTCTCCTTTGAGACGCACAAAACCTGTCTGTCCTGTCTCCTTTTCCCATATATTAATTTGCATCTGACATTTGTCTGTTAACAACAGTGAATTTTCTCCAGTGATTTATCTACAACTGCCTTGAGCCTACAGCTTTCCAGTAACTGGACCACAGAGTAATTTAAATGATTCTGTAGATGACCAAGGAATGATGAGGTGTAAAATGCTTACACATGACCATAAGATAATCCTTAAGGATGAAACGAATCTCAGAGAATGAAACCCAAAAATGTCAGGATGCATCTCAGAAAAGGAGATGAAAACGATCCATTCACATTTACTGCATTTCTTTAATCTTTGTCTTCATGTTCCATTCCTATTAGTATTTAAGGCAAACTGATGCCACAAGTGCAAATTAGAGACTTCCGTAAGACATATAAGACCAGCCCTAAAATACTCTGCAGTAAAATACCAACACCATTTTGTTTGTTTTTTTAATAGGCAAATAGTGAATCAGAATCTGGCATTTTCTGCATGTCATCACTTTCAGATGATGATGATTTAGGATGGTGCCATTCCTGGCCCTCAACTGTCTGGCATTGTTTTCTAAAAGGTACAATAACATGTGTCATCAAATAAGTATTTGTTTTATCTTGTTGGGTTTTTTTTCTTGTAACACAGACTTTTTTACCTAACACTAACATTCTTTTTTCCTTGAAAAAATCTGTTAGGCTCTCGTTTGTGCTTTCATAAAGGACGCAATAAAGAATGGCAGGACGTTGAAGAGTTTGCAAGATCTCAAAACTGTGGAAAAGAGGAAACTGTCCCAGTCAGTCCTTACAAGGTAGCCCTTAGTTCTAATAAATTCACTGCAATACCTGTAGTAAATACTTAGTTTCTTATGTTACCCCTGTGCCTTTAATTACTGTCTCAGGAAAACAGGTTGACATTAATGTTGTTTAGACCTGATCACTGTGCTGTTTGTGTATCTCAGGGAAAAGCACTTGAACTGAATTAATTCATGCATGTTTTGAATGTTATGTCATCTTTATTAATTTCTAGCAAGACAGAAATGCAAATTAGAATATTGTTGTTTTTTAATACAATGTATGATGATGAGTATACACCTAAAGTATACATAGCTATATGCTTTTCTTGGGGGAAATTTTTTGAACTGTATGTGTGTTAATAGGACTATGGTTCCAATGGTTTGAAGTTGATTTCTCATGAAGAAAGCATTTCCTGTGGTGAGTCAGTGCTGAAGCTGACTTTTGATCCTGGCACAGTGGAGGATGGCTTGCTTACCGTAGAATGCAGACTTGATCATCCATTTTATGTTAAAAATAAAGGTATGAAATACCTCGAGTACACTTGGTTGCATATTAAAATATTCTCAGAAAGTGATTGCAGATTTTATTGGCATCCCATACTGTTCAAGAAAGGGATAAAAGTTGTAGTGTAGAAACAATTTACTGTCTTTGTAAAGAAATCTGGAATATGAACAAATAAAAAAACCTGTAGAGCCATAAAGCTCCAGGAAGACAGCCTGTATCCTAAGGAAAGATTTCATTGAGTATATTAATGGAGCTCAGGAAAGCCAAAGAACCTGGGTGGGGGGAGACAGGAAAACTGCAAATAAGGGAGACTTTTCTCACTTGCTAAAAATGGAACTTCTGATGGTAAAAGTCTCCAGGTTTTGACTCCTTTTTTGCTAGAATGAGATTTTATTTGAGGTAAAAATAAACCATTTGCAGTAAGAATTCCCTAAGTAAGAGTTTCTGATTTTTCTTTTGGGTGAAAGAAACTACATCAGAACATTTTTATAAAATGTAATTTCAAGATCTATAATTGCTCCAGTGAAGAACTGGAGAGATTGTCTGGCCATTTGTCTAATTTAACTCTTTACCACTTCAGGTTGGTCATCTTTTTATCCAAGCTTGACTGTGGTACAGCATGGCATTCCATGCTGTGAAATGCATCTTGGAGATCTGTGTCTACCTCCTGGACACCCTGATGCCATTAACTTTGATGATTCAGGTGTTTTTGATACATTTAAAAGGTAATTTTTGGATAAAGTGGCCTCAGTGGTTCTTGTATTTAATGAGTAGGCACCTTAAGTCTGGAAGAATTTGAAGCATTATGCAGAGAAAAGAGAGAACAGTTTTCGTAATACGAGATGAATGATAGGGAAAATGAATAGTCAGTACTAGGAAAGCTGTGTAATTATGTGCTCTAAACTGCAAAGTAGTGCCTTGGAGTGAAATAACTTTTTAGCCTTTTTTAATGATCATTTAAGGCAGATTAGATAAAGCATTAAATATATATAGATTGTCTTTATAAATTCTCCAGGTAAAGCGGATTATGTTTGAAAAACCTAGTACAATTTTCTGACAATAATATATCTGCCAGCTATTATCTCATGCTTCATATGCAACAATATGTCTGAATTATCTGAGTAGTTTCTTAGTGGTAAATGCATGTGCAATGGCTTTAGAATACAGTATGTTCCTAATTAGTTCTTATTATTTTTGTGTATTCTGGTTTTTGGCATTCTTTTATATTAGATGAAACTTACCTAACTTCAGAGTTTGATTCACTTTGGGGTTTCCCTGAGCTAGAACTTCAAGCAGATAACCTTCAGAGGTCCTGTTCAACATAAATTACTCTAAGAGTCTAAGGAAATAGTAAAAATTTTTCCATACTATTTTGAGATTTAAGGCTTAGTAAAACCCATCTTTTCCTATGAAGTTAGTGCCTTTTTAGCATCTGTTTTTAATCCAGTTGCACTTTGTTTTTTTACAACTGAAAAAAGGGAATTTAAGATGCTCTTTGCAGTTCAAGCCCTGGGAGCTCTTGCATGATTTCAGTCTGGCATAGACCAAGTTCAGATTGCTTGGCTTCACTCATTTGCTGTCTGGGCATTTTTCTTAACTCCTATTCTGAACTGCATATGTAGAGAGCTGTTAGAATCATAGTAGCTACATCTCACTGAAAAATCTGGATTTCTGGCTCCTTACTAATTTGCAGCCCAGCTGAATACTGCCTTGTACTTCAAATTCCTTGCCTTTCTGGGACGAAGGGAGTGACTGCGAAAGGAGCATGCAGCAGCTGCAGCTGTGATAACAGGACAGAAGAATTAAAAACAAAATTCTGTTTCTGTGTTATGGGAAGGAGATTAGGAATAGGAAGGGTGCTGGCCTGTTGTAGAACAGAGAGGTCCTTTCTCCTTATCTCAGGATAGCCTGCAAGATGGTCAGCATTATTCCTTCTTTGCTGCTTTGTACTTTCCTGAGGGATGGTGGAGGCTACTCGTTGGAGCTCACTCTTCCGCGTGGTTCTGTCCCTTGAGAGGAGCTACCTTTGCAGATGGAGGCTGGACTGCCACATGCAGTATTTCCTTGCTAGCAGTTAGTTCTACTTGGTGTTCAGAAAAACCTTCTCCAAACCCTTATTTTGGCCATAAATCATGCAACTGTAGCCACACTGAGCCATAGGTAAGAGGAGCCTTAGCATATATATGTTCTATGTTTATCTTGTGGTGGTAACTTAGTGGTTTAGATTTATGATTGAGTAGCCCCTTTCCAAGAGTGTTTTTCCCACCCGGAGATTGTAATGGATAGTCTGTGGAGTTAAACTACTTCTTTAGTGATTAGACGTTAATTGTAGGTGTTGGTCAGCTAAAAATTGCAAGAGTTTGTCTTTTACGGAGGTCTGAATTTTATGGGAACAAGTCACCTAAGCTGTCCAAGCACCTTGAGGAGGAATGTCGCGGTTTTGTCACTAGAGGGCAGGCGTTTGTCAGCACAGCATCAAATAGTGCGGCGTCACGGGGCTCTGAGCAGGGTTTTAACCTCACTGGAAGGTAAAATAGTATGCAGCCTTGAGAACTTATTTGTACAGTAGTGAATATAATACAATTTATTTTAAGATGTGGTTTTATATGTGCCGTTAGGCTGTATTTGCAAGTGAACTCATTGCATTTCTTCCCTTTCTGTACTTGTCATTCACTCATCAGGCTTGATTTATGGTAAGGACAGATGTAGAAAGAAAAAAGTATGTTTAAAAAGAGGATGAAGTTTGAAGACATTGTATAGTTAACTGATACACAGGTGAGGGAAGTTCACAGCAGAACATGTAATGTTGCAGTCTTCATCACATGGAAGAAAATACTGACTTACCAGCCAAAGTCTTGTAGTTTTTTGTTTTTCACACAGACATCCACATCAAGCACAAATCATTATGTCATATAAAAGAGGGAAAAATACTAGACATGTAGTAAAATTGAAGAGTGAACAGATATTAAAGGATTCTACATGAGGCTTTATGATCTGTCTTTTCCCTGTAGTTATGATTTTACCCCGATGGACTCCTCTGCAGTGTATGTGCTCAGCAGCATGGCTCGCCAGCGTCGCGCTTCGCTGTCCTGTGGGGGATCAAACAATCAAGATGCTGAGAGATCAGAATGCAGTAGTAAAAACTGTGCCTCTACTGCACCATCACATCTTTCCTCCAATCCTTTGTACAGCAAAGCTGGCAAAAGCCACAGCTCAGGGACTACAAGTACTGTGAGTGCCACTTCTCCAAACAAGTGCAAAAGACCAATGAATGCCTTCATGCTTTTTGCCAAAAAATACAGAGTTGAATACACTCAGATGTATCCAGGGAAAGACAACAGGTAATGATACAAACTGTAGTTTTGCTATTACTGCTGAGATAGAAGAATATCTGTATCCCACTTTTGGATTTAAATAGCCTAAATTCCGCATTTGAAATAAAATGTGTGTATTATTTTAAGAATAAGTTTTGAAAGATGTTAACGTAAAGGGTGGTTTATGGGTGGACTATGAATATTTACAGTACTCAGTGAACTCAGTACAAACCATTTTTGGCAAACTTACCTTCTGAGAAGACATTGGGGTAAAGCAAGTGATACATGTAGATGTGTGCACTGGCAGAGGCACAAATGCAGAACTGTCATTGTTTACAGTGATGAGGTGCTCTGCTCATGTACTATACTGGAAAAAAGGGTATTTCTGGTTCTTCTAATTAAGTCTCGAAATATTATTGCAAATTGGTCATGAAGTTACAAGCATTTATTTCCAGTCTGTATATTCTGTTGAAGAGTGGAGTACTGATAAGTTAGGATATCTCAAAGATCATAATCCAGACAGCACATGGCCAAATTCGTCTTGCCCTAAAGGTATTCAACAATCTGTTAAAACTTGCAGGAAGAGTTTCTTGCATGAGGAATGCAGAATTCCATGACTGTGTTTGGGGGATTGGTGTTTGTTAGTTTGTTCTTTATCTCTAGCACGTTTGCTTCTAAACATTTTTAATTAAGATTTCCATTACGTATGTTTTAAGGTGTATTTGGTGTTAATTGTGCGTATGTAAATAGAAATCAAAACACATGAACATGGACTGATCGTACGATCAGATTTTTTACTGTACATGATTTTATAAAAACTGTTAGTGTAAAAATTGCACTGTGACAAAAATTCTAGAAGTAAATCTGGTAAAAATTGAAGTTGGCAGGGCTTTCAAAGGGGTTTTAGTATTTTATGATGTTCTATTAAGGAGGCTGTAACTGGTGCTGAAATATAAAATCCTGCCAGACAAATCCTGGCCAATCTTGTGTGTCCTGACAATGATGTTGTGTAATGTTTATAGTAAGTTCAGTGAAGCAGCTCTGCTGCCTTCTCACTCATTGCAACTATCAATGAGAAATGGAGCAGAATGTCAGCCAGGAGAGTTTATGATGGTTATATACTTAGTTGAAAATGCTGATTTCAAATGGATGCAGTGAACTGGACCTGTGGCTGCATGGATGTGAAAATGAATTGAATATTTCAGTGAGCAAGCAGGACAGTGAGCAGGTTTACCTTGAAGGAAAAAGATGACAAAGTTACAAGTGCAGTTCACAATGCGCTGCTCACTGTCCTGCTTGGAAGGCAGTGCATTTGTATGCCGTTCATGGCATCCATAAAACACAGGATGGCAGAAATAACATTAGTGATAATTGATACAGGCATTCAGCTACTGTCACTCAAGTGTTGGTGAGGCATTTATTAATTTAGCTGCTGGGAGGCAACTCTCATGTTTTTTAAAGTTTGTGTAATTTTCAGATTACTGTGTGGATCTTACAACATAGTAGCCACTTCTGTACAGTGGAGTTTTATGTTTGCTGCTCTTATTTCCTAAAGGGAGCAAGAAAGTACAGAACTTGAGGTATTCTGAGTTAAATAGTTTATTCTGAGACAAAGCAGCTCAAGGCATGTCAGCAAGACAGTGAGCTTGTAAACATTCAAAGCACAGGTCAAGAGTCACATGATACTTAATGGACTGCCAAGATCACATTTGAAAAACTGGTGTTAGAGCTGCACTTGTTTATTTTCTAGATACTCTTGACTGTAACACTGTAACTGTAGTTGAACTTGGTTGTGTGTTCAGAAATTCTTTGAGTAGTGGACCTTCTAGAGATGAAGTAAATCATATTTTTGTTTAAAAGAACTTCATGTTGCATTTTTATTTGGGAAGGCAATGGCTTTTACAGCAGACCTGCTCTCTCTGGGTCACCGTGTTCTTTCCTGAGGGTGTGAGTGATCCAGTACAAGCTGGTGACCCAGAGCAGACAGGTGTCTGGTGATACACCTATGGATACCGTCAAAAGATGAAAAATCTGCAAATTAAAGTATGTTTGCTTCTGATGACAAACCAAATATACTGGTTCTCAGTTTGGATAGAAAAAGAAAATCCATTGCCAAAGAGACAGGCTGTGCAAATGGTTTCGATGGCGATGGGATGTGGTGTCCCCTGGAGGAGTTTGCTCTCAGGAGTCACCAGAGCATGTGGCAGTGCAGTCTCAAGGGCTGTCTGGGCACTTTGGGGTGTGGTCCCCGAGTGCTCTGCAGCTCATGGAAACCTCAACTGCCTTGCAGGAGTCGCATCCATTTTTTTGCTGTGGTGCAGAACAGCCTTCAGAATTGCTCTGTGTGCCATGTTACGGAAATAGATGATGACACTCTAATTGTCTTCATTCGGTTTGAATATCTTCACTGCCAGCAAGGAACTTTATTAATAGGAGAAAGAAAAGGACTTAGTTGCGTCCACCTTTTTCTTAGAGCCAGTCACAGAACTCTCATTGCTGTAATCTGAAGCCAAAGCCTACAAACATCTTTGTAGCTTTAACAGTCATTGATAAAAGAGCTGCTGTTTAGAGATTTTCATTCAGCTAAAAGACGAACATTTGGGAGTGGCGTTAAGCAATATGGCAGGATAGTACAGAGAAATGTTGTCAAAAGACCTAGAGTTTATAAGGAAAGGAATTAATTCAGCTTCTGGAAGTGGTGATAGATGTGTTACAACAAATGGTTCCATTTGCACAGGAATGGGAACTTATCAGTATGTTCCACCCAGGATGGATTAAAGGTGGAGGAAGCTACAGATATTGATTAACTAGAAATGGGGACTTGCAGTTAATCAAATATTTGGCTGAGGTCATATTCAGTTCACTGCTCTAATTATTAGAGAACATATTTTCAGCAAATCTGTCATATGATTTTCTAGTATGAAAGTAGAGCAAAACAAATGTGAGTTACCATTTGGTGGTGGTTTTTGTAACATCTCTATTTTGCTGGTTTAAGCCAGCTGCTGTATGTACACCCTTTGAAATGTTAAAATGTGCATTGACCCATGCTCAACTAACACAGAAGTCTCAGCTGTTAAACTATTAAAAGAACTATGAGAAGAAAATCACAAATATGATTATTAAAAATTTTAAGATACAGATAATTTCCTCCTTGTGTGTTAATTCCACATTTAACACATCTTTTTTGAAGTGCTCAGGTGAAAAACAACAAAAAAAATCCTGGTATTTCTTAGCACTGTCCTGACTGTACTGTAAACATTTATCTTGCAGAGCCATAAGTGTGATACTTGGCGACAGGTGGAAGAAAATGAAAAATGAGGAAAGAAGGATGTACACACTAGAAGCCAAGGCCTTGGCAGAGGAGCAGAAGCGTTTAAATCCTGACTGTTGGAAAAGAAAACGAACAAATTCTGTATGTTTGTGCAGCAGTCTTTTTCATTATGCCGTTACATGTGTTCAAATGGGTGGCAACAGTGTGGTTTCTTCAGAATAAGCTGCTTTCTTAGTAGCTGAAACCTTCATTTACTCCCTGTGTTATGTAACCTGCTTTTGGCAGTTTGGCAGGAGACAGATCAGGAGAGGGTCTGTCTGAATATTTTATGAGAGTTCTGTGGATTCTGTTGTACTGAAAGTTAGTGTGCTTGTGAAATGCAAAGGAAGGGCACGTGGTCTTTCGCTTTGAAGTGAGTTCATAAGGTACCTAAACTTTTTTATCTTCTGTAAAAGCTGTTTCTTTACCTTTTTCTAGTTTTCTTACTGATAATTTATATCAGCATATATGAAGATATTGAAGAAGCAAAATATTTCCCTGTGAACCCCCTCCATTTATTACTCTGCTCAGTTGTGAAATAAATACAGTAGATAACACTACTTCTGTAGGAAAAGAAATTGTTTTGTAGAAAGCCATCAATCTAAGAGTCTGCAGCAATGTATTAGTAGGTGGTGGATGTATTAAGAAAGAGAAAGGCTTTAAAGCTGAAATATTGTGTAAAGCAAACATCAGAAAAAGGAGTTTCTCTGCTTGTTCTAGAAGAGTGGAAGGAAAGATCCACTGAGGTGCAGAGTGCTTGCCAAGTTCTTCCATTTTATGCCTGGGTAGGAGCTTGAAGGGTGGTGTGGACTTCATCTACATGGTTGGTGAAACCATCCCTCCATGTGGTGCAAGATTTCATCCTCAAGTTACCCCCTTTCCTTTGATGTGTAAATGAGGCTTCATTCTCAAGAGCATATGCAAGGTTGCCTTAAGACTGAATAAGAAATGCTCCAACACTGAGTTGCTTCTTTCTGCTGCACATACTTTGTACAGTTTCCAGTTTCTTGTTGCAGAAGGTTCCACCAAATCCCAGCTGCTAGGAACAAGCTGTTTTTCTGTTCACTGCATTCTATTTTAATCAACAGTGACAGCTTCTGTTACATTTCCTTGTGGGTTTAGTTAAAATAATATTATTTATTTATTCTACTCTTACACTACTGCAGTTTTGAGCTTTGGATGGTGAGATCACAGGCTCACCTGTGAGCCTTAAGCAACTCAGAGGCGTGTGTGTGTGTGTAGCTGAGTAATGATGGGTTTGCCTCAGTAAGGCTTTCTTGCCCTGCCTCGTAGTAGGCTTTTCCTTGTCCCTACAGTCTTCAGGCCAAGAGAACAGGATCTGTAGAACCCATCAACTCAGTGTTACAGCAGGAAATACCCTTTATAATTGTTCTAGTTCAGTGAACTGAACTGTTAGCAGTCTGGTAACCTTACTCAGTAATGACAGTGGGCTCCAGGCTGTGACAGAGAAGTCGTGATGGTCTTTGGATGATCAGGGAATAAAACTCTTTGATTTGGCCTTTTTGTTTTCTTATGAATAACTGACCAATGATTACAAATACTTGTGGCTTTGAAGACAAGTGTTGTGCCCTTTGCTTGGTAATCGCTGACCTGGTTTTCTCTTCTCTTTTCTCAGGGCTCACAACAGCATTAAGCCAGAATTTTCCTGTTAACTCTGTATTTACAAAATGGCTGTTGCTTGATGGCAAGAAGATGCAAGATCAAGGTCTTACTATTTGTTGTGACTATGTGTGACCATAAAATACTGGCACCATCGTGGAAATGATCTGAGTGCAGATTTGCTTTTTACAATAGAACATTAAGTAAGCTAAAAACTATCAGCATTTTAAACCAAATTGCCTTATTTTTCTTCCAAACTTCATTATATATCAGGTAATATAGGCTTGAAAATGGATATCCTGTGGTGCTAAAGTACTTTAGAAAGAGGGGAAGGAGATATGTATAAATGTTTATTTTTAAAAGAAAATGTACAAAAAGGGGAATTTTAAAATATGTAACAGCTGTTTATATACATTGATTCTTATTGCTAATTAATATGTATTGCACAACTGTATTATTAATTGCGATTCTTTGGGCCTGGGATTTTCTGAAATGGCAAAATGTATTTTCAGCTTTCAGCTTCCCAGCCTGCCCTGCTGCCAGCAAGTTACCACAATGTGTGGGAATGGAGGGTGTGGTGTGATGTAGCAAGGGAGCTGCTGCTTGGGATGCCACTTAGAAAACTTGTATCCACAAGAAAGATATTTTTGCGTCAGCTGGCACTAGTGAGAGCTGTCATTTTGTGGTGGAAACAATGGCCCGGGACAGGATGAAATGAATAAATAGCATTATCTCAAGAGAAGTGGTGCTGTTGATATCATCACCATCATAGTTTTAACTCTGTGTTTTGTCTTTGCCACATATTCTACAATATTATATTTTGCCATAAGACATCTTTATGGTGGGGGCAAACTTTGCACTTAACTATATGTGCAACACTTGCACTTTACTTTTTTTTCTCCTCCAACTGTCTAAAATTAGAGCAGCTGCGTTAGGATTACAATTGCTTCTGCTGTGAACATTTACAATCATGGCTTTTCCTGTACTAAACAGCTGTGCGTTGTTTTTTTTTTAAGAATCACAACTGTAAATTTCAGTTTATGACACGTCTACATGATGTTGCCCCTAAGATTTTTGCACACTATATTCTTGTATATTATTTCAAATAAATTCATTAAAATTTGGTGTTGTGTATTTTATATAATGAAGAAGACTAATCACGAAGTCAGCCCTGCAGCAACGAGCACATTCTGCATGGAAGTCTTTACATGAACCCATCCAAAGTATATTTTAATGCTTTGCCATTAGGAAGCTAGTGAAGGATTTCAAATACTATTTTCAGGATTGGATAGTTAATGTTCTTTATTACAATTTAAGCAAAAAGAGTTGAAATCAATATAAATTATTTCTAAGCAAACAGCAGTGCAACAGAGAAGCATTTAGGTTAGTTATAAATATTTTTTCTTGTGTTAAAATTAGTGATTTTTAGATGGAAACTGATGATTCAAACGTTTCAAAAGTACAATTTTCTGAATATGGCTAAAATGTATTCAACTGTTTAAAATTCTACTTGTAGGAAAAGAGCTGCTTCCTTATTTGAGATATTCAGCAATTACACTGTAATATTTGAGTTCTAATTTTATACTTCGCTAAATTCAAAAGGAATGCTTAAGAATGTTTCAATTAGATGTAGACTTACAGCACATGAAAGTTGTACAATTTCCTTACAATATTTCTGTATAAGTAAGTTCCTGTAATGCGAACATAAAGCAAGAAGACAGAAGTTTCAGACATGAAGTAGGTAAACATTTCATGGTAAACCTGATGTACTTGGGGATAATTTAGATGAACAATGAATACATATGTGGCACCAAAGCCCCCAGCTATGTTACCGTCCATTCCCTGGTGTGAGAGCATTGTCCAGGTGTGTTCACTGAAGTGCTGACATGCCTTTCTGCAGCAGCTGAACCATTATTGGATAGACTGGTGCAAACTCTTTTCCCTCTCTTGTTCTCACTGACTGAACATAAGCTTCCAGTGCACCACTAAAAAAAAAAAAAAAAAAAAAAAGAGTAGTTAAAGCAATTAAGTACTGTAAATTCAGGATCTGCAACAGAAATTAATTGCCTTCTTCCCTCCTGCAGCATTTTCCTCAGATGGTCCTACTTGTCTGTGGAAGGAAGTGAGCAAGGAAGGCCTTGCAAAGCTCTGTATAATTG
The DNA here is from genome assembly GCA_910950805.1 of Acrocephalus scirpaceus scirpaceus. Taxonomy (NCBI): domain Eukaryota; kingdom Metazoa; phylum Chordata; class Aves; order Passeriformes; family Sylviidae; genus Acrocephalus; species Acrocephalus scirpaceus. The sequence goes on from OU383777.1 coordinate 13,972,020, forward strand.
TTCCATGATCTTTATTTCCTTTCTTGCATGTTCGAGGAGCAAACAAGTTAACATTTAAATAAGCAGCAGCATGTTGCAGATGGCTTGAAATGACAGCTCTGACGCACAGACTCAGGCTCAGTGCTGCACTGGTAACCTTTAGAAAGGGAGAGAATAATCTCCAGCTGCTGCAGACGCTGAGAGTGCAACTTCCAGCATGAAAAGTGGGGCACTGGTGAACACTCGCCGTGCCCTGAGGTGATTCCTGGCACAGCCTTTTGAACTCCCACCGTCAGTCCTCGGAAACGCCGCGCTGACCCCAGACAGGGCTTGGGCAAGGCATGGCCTGGCTCTCTTACACATTGTCACAGGATGTCCCACAGAGTCATCATGTGTGAACTGCACAAATAAAACATTGCAAAGCTAAAAGGGGCAACTGTGGTGTTGCTTTACAACATAGGGTCACCTTTCAGCCAACATTCTAACAGTATTGTTGAGTGACAGCATATTTGTAAAACAAACACTCTAAGTGCTCATCTGTTAAGATTCCAACTTACTAATTCATTAAGTAGGCCAAGCTAGTGTTGCCACACTTAAATATAGCTTTGAATTTAATTTTCTCCTTTTCTGCTTCCATTTCTTCATGTAACTGATACAATAGTCTTGGAGTTTCTTTCTAAAATTTGCTTCTATTTGTGCTATTTACAGCAAAACTGTGACATTAAGAAAATGCATAAACAACAGACCCCATTTTAAGTGGAGACTAATACAGCTTGTGGTATGTGGCCGTTCCTTTTCTAATACAGACTGTCACCACAGCCCTTCCAGCACTGTGCAGGCACCAGCCCACAGGGCAGCAGGGTCCTGCAGCAAATGTGGTCACTGAACAGGGAGTGGTTCTGGGTTTTGTCTCACGCATTTTTTTCTGGGAGTGCAGGATGCACCAGCATAGCTGCTCTGCCAGTGAGGAAGCCTGCTGGCTTTTAGTAACATGGCAGGAACATTCCCAGTCCCACTGGGAGAAGGCAGATGGCTGTTGTGCACATCTGGTGAAGGGGTGGGGGGCACCAGGGTCAAGGGAGATGGTAACACAGAGCAACCGCAAAGTTGTGCCTATAAATACACACCCACTGCTGTAGGATGGCGGGCTGTGGAGACAGAGAGCTGTATTTATGTTTGCTGCTCCTTCCAACAAACAAGCCTTTGGCGGAACCCTGCGTTCCTGCATGAAGAGTTCACCAATTCAAAGGCAGTACTGCTTCCTGGTACATGCCTGCTGGCAGCTGGCAGCAGTAGGCAGTGAATCAGACAAGGCTTAAGGAAAGCAAAAGTACTGAAGAATGATATTCAGCCCATGTTTCACACACACAGGCTTCTCCTGGCATAAGATGGTAATAGAGGAGCAGCCAAGATCCCTGTGTGATGCTGCAGCTCTGGGAAGCCTCAGATGAGCCCACCAAACCTGACAAACCAGAGGAGATGGTAGGAAGATGCAAGGTCACAATACACTTGGGTGCCCCTGTGAGTAAAGCTGCTGCTACATCAGCAGGGGCTCGGCCCTTCCTCAATGACTCGAACCCATCTGTCTCAGAGCGTCACTGGGAATTTCCAGCAAAGTTCATTTATCAGCAAGTGGAAGATGCTCCTGAGGCCAAGAGCCTGAACTCAGCTTGCTGGAGAGACGAGTCTGAGCTTTGGGTTCCAAGAAGCCAATGACAGCAATGGCAGCCCGGCCCCACGAGCTGGTCCTGGGGCTGCTCCCACTCCTGCCAGCACTTCCCATCCCCAGCAATGCTGGCACTGATCCATCAGCCTCACTGCCAGAGCACACCAGGAGGAGCTCACTGTCCCCATGTCCAGTTCCTGCTAATGGAGTTTCACAGGGAGAGAATGAAGCGTGCAACCAAAGAACCCGAGGCAGCTTCACTTCTGAGTACAGGATGGAAATGAAACAGCACAGCACGAGGTGATTCCCACCACAGCTCCTGATGTCCCTGTGCAGCATCCAGACTTCACGGTCCCTCTTTGCTGAAGCCCAGGACATACTGTCTGGGGGGAGACAAATGCAGGAGGGACAGGGGGGACACAAAAGCAGGATGGACTGGATTACTGGAGAGTTGAGATGCTTCAGAAAAATAAAGTTACTGAGCACAGAAACAGTTCTTCATGTTGGCCTTGGTGCACTTCAGAGCTCTTCAATTTTGGTAACAACTTACTCATGACCTACTGCTGAGGGCTCCCCACCAGGTACAAATACACTGTAAGGAATCACTTTGAATTTTTTGCACAGCAACAAACTGCAACAGAGAAGCAATCCCTTACAGGCAGTAAGATGGAAAGAATATTTATGTTATCTAGCTAAAGTAAAGCTGACTTTTTGCACCTGGTCAGCTCCCTGAAAACCTTCAGCCTGCTTCTTCCCAATGGTCCCTGGGGAGCGGCACAGGGTCTAAAGGGAAGAGGCAGCTAAAACACTGCTTGCTGCAGCCACTAAATGCTTTGGGTGCAGCTCACTTCATCCCCAGCAAAGGCCATCAGCATGAACTGCAGAGAGATTAGGCACATCCAGAGGTTTATTTTAAATCCCAAGATTTAGAGAGAAAAAGTGAGACTGGCGGAATGGGACAGCAGAAAATTGGGGGTTCTATATAAACTGGCCTCTTGTAGCAATGAGGGGTCAGCATATTATAAGCAGATTGAGCAGCAGGTGGGAGATGCAGGCAGGGAAGGCTCAAGGATGACATCAAGGATACCAGCCTGATGAGTGGAGATACTTCAGAAGAGTCAGAAATGTCTCACATTTCCACTCAGGTCAGCACTCAAGTGCTCTGGTCAGCAGTAATTCTTAGACATCTTAAATGATTGTTAGCTGCTACAAAGAATTGTCCCTTGTATTAAAAGGACAGTTGAGAAACTCCTGTGAGTTTTCTTACTGTAACTGCTATTCATCTTGCTAAATCTCTCCCCTTCCACTCAGCATATCCCTGTCTTTTCCCTTCTATATACTCTCCAAAGTTTGTTAGACTCAAATAGTTTTTTGAAGTCATCAAATGCTGAAAATAGAAAAAAACCATATTGACCTGCTTAACTTAGAAAGCTCTAACACCTCTTGGTGAAGCTGTGGGTTGGCATCATTATCCAGATGGTAACACTGCTATCCCTTAACTGACTTATCTCCTTGCTTTGAAAAAGCCCTTGAAAAAGATTACAGAGATAACCAGATAGATGAAAGAGAGAAGCTTTACCCTAAAAGCAGCACCCAAAACAACTCAATGTGAGCCCTTGATAATCCTTTGCCAGACTGTTACTCCCATCAGATCAAACAAGATGGAATGAGATTTAGGCTATGCCAAGTGCCATACAGTGCTATTACTGTCCTACTGTCACACCTTCTAGCAGCTTTTATCTTTTTTCCTTCTCTCCTGCCCCAAAAGAATCGATTTAACTCACAAGACCAACCCCATCAGAGGCAGCTAAAAGGAGTTTTGCAGGTCCCTTCTGCTGCACTTGCTCTTTTACTGTGGCTTTGCTTGCATTGTTTCAAAGAGATGGCTTTGTTAACACCTGAAATGCAGAATTTTCCATGACACTTTGGTAAACTTTAGCAGTCCTAGCTCAAATGAGCTTTTGTAAGCTATGCTGGCAGTACAGGACTCAATTCAGATGCACCAGTTTACCATTCAAATCTTGTCTTTAAAAAGGCAGGCTCACTCCTGTTGAGGACACTGTGAAAACACCAGTGCCAAAGTAGTTGTGGAAAAATAAACAGCGCTATAGGTGAAAGCAGTATCATCACATCTCCAGCACAGAGATCACAGCTGTTGTCATATAAAAAGATGTAATGTATAGTTATATTATTATTGTTAAGGATGTGCTTTATATAATATACAAAACATACTCTTGAAGGGATTAGACTAAATAATGCCCTAAATTCAGCATCTTCTAGTCTAATAAAGGACATAAAACCTGTTCAGCAATCTGCTTCTATTTTAAAAGACAAGCTATGGTATACATTACAAATATTGTTTGTAAAAGAGAGCTATGGAAGGAGGGTTGGTGGGATGTTCTGCATATATTAATGCTTCATTAAAAATGCCATAAGAAGTAAGGGAAAAAAAAAGCCCTAAGATGCCCTCCCACATAAGGAAAAGGATTTTAAAGCACTTATTAAATTACTGCACTTGCATGAGCAAAACCATGAGCTTTCTTGGAAATCAGGACAAGTTGATTATATAAGACCCCAACAGTTCTTTAAAATGTTATTTCAACCCATGAAGATTTATATCAGGAGTTAAAAGGAAGAAAAATAAAAGTATGATTTGGGTTGTGGTTCTTAAGGGACCTTAATGAGTATCACTTACAATTACTCTAATTAATTAATTTTATATGGAACTGTGAATCCTAGTGCTACCCTCCTGGGCTCTGCCTTTGGTCAAATGGAGTTGGATTTACATCGTAAGCTTCACAAGAGGCAGGGATCATCTTTCTGCTCAGTAGTAGGACTGCACCCTATGCACTCCTGTCCCAGTCAATCAGCAGGTCAGCTGGAGCACGCTGGGGCCAGACTTTTCTTTAGTATTTTGGCAAAAGTCTGTTTGCTTTGCAAACTTTAGGGCAAAGCAGAAAATGGAAAATCTCCTGTGTAAGAGCACATCTGTGTAACACCAGGTCTATTTAATCCACTGCTATAAAAATTACTGTAAAACCGAACAGCAAAACCTCCAACAGAATCACCTGTAGGACAACAGAGGAGCAGGAGACATCTCCGGTTATTCCGGACTGCATAATGAAGAGATCAAAGGGCCCGTGCGCTGACAGACGCTGGAGTGCCACGCAGGGTTTCTGAATGGCCGGCGGTGCTGCAGCCTCCCCCGGGCTGCGCTCGCTCCCCTGGAGCAGAGGCAGCACTGGCCCAGCGCGGCTCCGGGGCTCCCGGCAGAGCTGCCGGCTCTGTGCCCGGCCAGACGGAACCCAGCGCACAGATGGGCCTTTCACGGTGCTCCCGAGCTGCCATTTGTCCCTGCCCCGGGCACGTGAGCGGTCAGAGCAGCTCCCCAGCTCAGGACAGCAGCTTGTTATGGAAATGAACCCTTCACTGGGCCTGGCTTTCAACTCTGCTTCAGCAAGGGTGAGCACGAATAAGGGGAGTTAACACACACACTTAATGGTAAAGGTAAAATTTGGCCCTTGAATGTGAACTGCCCTTCAGGCTGGCTCAAATCCTGTCATGTCTAATAGGGTTTCTTTTATGGAAGAAAGGTTGAGTTTTCAAGCCCAATTTAAAAAGAAAATTAAAATAATTGCCCATGCCACTTAAAGAAGTGCTCCTTTCAACACAATCCCTACTCAGGGAGGACACCTGCAGCAGGGTCATCTCACCTAACTTTAAATGTCTGCAGGGCAGCTGGCTGCCTGAGATATCTCCTGTGTCCCAGCCCACACTCCATTCACTGAACAGAGAAAATGGGAGCTTTCAGGACACAGTGCAACTGACCTATTTTAGGTACCTGCTTCAGGATGAGATGAATCAGCCCCAGCAGCGCCTGTTTCTCTCTGTTGACTATAAAGGGAGTCTGGCAAATATACCTCTGGCCAGGTAAACACCACTCTTTGTGCTGAATACAAGCAGAAAGAAATGCACAAAAATGCTCAGAATGGGACTAATTCATACCATTCACACCACACTGCAAGTGAAGCACTTAAGACCTACAGAGCGGAACAAGCACTCCAATTAGCTTTAATATGAAGCTAGAAGGATCCTGGTAACACAAGGAAATTAATATCTAGGCAGCATGTCCCTAGAGTAATTGCACATTTGTTACAAAGGGAAGTTGCAGAAAATTACCATTCGCAAGGTTGCAGCAAACAAGAAGATAATATCTTAAAGTAGGCCAGTGCAGGGATCTGAAGGCTTCAGACATCCAAAGTTCAACTCGCACAGCTGAAACAACTACAGGTGGAAAAAGCCTGAAGAGGGTGACTGATAGAAGAGCAAGATGCCTGCAGTTCAACTTAGGTTCATATGAGAAACATAAAGAGCAGGCTCAGATATCTTCCAACGGAGTATTAAAGAAAATATGAGTGATTCATGGTCATACTAGTGACTGATGTCTGCTTGCCTGCCTTACATATGGATAACTGGCCATACAAAATGAATAAAAGATTCAATGAAACGACTGAAAGGAAAACGTAAGTATTCCAGCTTCACTGCTTGGTCTAATGGATGACACTGTCTCAGCCTAAAAGCCTCATCCCAAGGTTTGTTCCTTAATACCGCTGTGGTTAGAACAATTTATCACTGTCTGAACATGACCACCAGCAAGCGCTTTAACTGAATCAATCTGGATGAAATTTAATTGCAGACAAAGACAAAAATGTGTTTTAGTTTAAGGATGGCATTTTCAAACTTGGGAAAACGAATTGAAGAGAACAAAATCCCACCAGTTCTCAAATGATTTGCATTCTTGGCTTTCCCTCCTATATCTGAGATTCAACACTGCCAGTGTTGCTAGTACTATCAGGACAGAAATTACAATCAAAATATTCATAGCTGATTACATATACAGCTCTGTCAGCCCAGTACCTATTACCTATGCCCCTGTAATTCAGTGTCATGGGTTGACATTCCAGAAAAGCTAGTTTTGTAGACAAACTACACCAATCACAAGTATGATTTTCAAAAAATATACATATGAAGAGACACAGTTTGTATTTTAATATTTCATAAATAAATCCTAGTAACATCTACTGGTGATCAACTAGTATCGCCTTAACTGGCCTGATCACTACATGGGACTGTGTGGTGCTATCAGCTTCAGGAAGTGTAAATATTTATAGCAGACTTCTCTTGGCTGCTTTAGAAGTGTGGACAGAAAACAGTTGACTTTCTGAGGCACAATCACTGTTGGCTGGAATGTAAAAGTCAGCTTTTATCACTCCAGCAAAAGCTGGCAATATCCACGCATGGTAGTTCAAGGCAGAGCTGGCTCCCAGGCCAGATGGAGCCTGGTGCAGCTACGTGTGACTTTCCCAGGTTACTGGTGTGGGGGACACCAAGGTCACTGAGAAGATGGCTGGAAAATTCAGGGCTTTAGGAGCCAAATGATCATCTGAGTCTTGAATCCTGAGGATCCCCAGGTTACTTTTGCCATGTTCGTACAAATCTTCTCTCTCTAACATACTTCAAAACTTTGCTTGATTTGAAAAACAAGACTCTTCATAATTTTTCCCAACATCTTAAGATGCAAAATAATATTTAGCTATGAAGTCATCTACCCTAGCAAGATTTCAAAAACCTGATGTAATTATTACTTTCTAAAGATCATGGGCTGATCTCCTGAAGAATAACATTCCAAGTGTGTAACAAGGGTCTTCGATCTTTAGATTTCTACCTAAATTTATATTGGTTAAGCTTTCAGAGCTTCTCTTTCCCATACAGATGACAGGACAGCTGCAGCCTTGACTTTCCAGCAGTTAAGAGAGCAAGGCAGTTTTGCAAAAACTCCTTACTGATGTACACCATCATAGTGCATAGTTTACTTCTTTTACAAGAGGATTATGTGCTCTTTCCAAAGGCAATGGAGAGTTTGAGTACAGGAGGGTGGAGGGGAGAGTTCAGTTTGTATTTCTGCCACTTTGCAACTCATCCCATGAGTTGAGAGAAGGTAATGGTATTTATGATACATTTTTTTTTACTTTTCAAGAGTCCTAGTGTGCAGATAAGTTACTGCTCCATTATCACAAATGTTGAAAAGAAAGAAGCACAATTTTTACCGTATGAGAGCAAGCCTGTCTTTTTCAGATGGATGATCATCGAGCCACTGGGAGTAGCGGGCAATGGACCACTCAGCCCTCTGGTACAGAGAAACACAAACACCAATTAAACAAAATGCAAAAAAGGAAACAGACACAGCAATTTCAGAATCAAAGATGACATAAATGAAAGCCACATGAGGCCCTCAATACTGCAGTGATGCAGAATGAGCTAAGAAATCAAAGACAATTAACAGGGATAGCCCAGTATGTTATTTGGGAGCTCAGAGGTCATCTCCTACATCAGCTGTTGGCCCATTTCTGACAGGGTTTTTATCTAGATTTCCTGCATCTTACAAGAGAAGGATCCAGGCAATTTGCAGTATGGGGAAAGATCTGCAGCTTCTACTATGAGCTGATAGAATAGTAAAGAATTTAGAGTCTATTTAAGATCAGGTTATCATATCCCTACTATTAATGAATGAATGAACCAATCAAAGAGTTAATTTAGTATACCAATTATCATAATACCTTTGCCATAATAAAAACAAAACCAAAAAGTTATATAAAATATGCACTTGAGCAATTTTTTACTAAAACAGCTAGGGCAAACTACAATGCTCATTTCACCTTAGGATATCTAAAAATAAAAGACGTTGATCTTACTACCTGGAAGGGTGATTTTAGCTCTGGTGGTGCTCTTGTAAATAAGAACTGAAGAATAATGCTGAATGGAATAACTTCTCCCAGAGCTGGACTACTGGCAATATGCTCACTGGTCTGGAACAGCAGCGGTCTGGAAAAATGTAACAATATACTCATGAAATGAAGAAAAAGCTTATCTTATGCATTAGAAAAGTGCCTCTATGTGGTGGTAATATTGCATTAGGATAGAATCATCGAGTTTCCAACACAGGTCCAGTTTGCAAAAATTTACAGCAGTTGCCTATTGTAATTAAACAACACGGGACTGTAAACTTTGTACTTCAGTGAAAACATTTAAAGTAACTATAGAACTCGCTGTCATACAGAACATGTACTGAAAGCAACACGAAAAAGTACAATTTGGCCAACATTTGCATGACAAAGATTGTTAAATCATAGTTATACTCTGCATAAAATTTAAAAGAACTTTAATCTACTTCTAATTTGCAGGTGGGTGTTGCCAAAAAAGCTCTCAGTTCAATCAGAACTAACACGAGGTAATAAATCAGTTTTGAAATACAGTTTAGTCATACTGCGACTGCAACTCACCTGAATGACCTCAGCTGTCTGTAAGATTTTCCTAAGTCAGAGACTCGCCGACACAGCGGTGCTACTGCTAACTCCATCTACAAAAGCAAACAGTTCAATTTGAATTGGATTTTCCCAAAACATAACACCTGGTATTGAACTAGCCTGTCTTGAAGCAATAATCCAAACTTGCAGACTAAGTCAGTGACTTCTCTGTGGTGACTGAATTAAGACAAGAAGCTGTCTTTTCCTTTCATACCATGTTGCCCAAGCCAAGACTTCTGCCTTGTTCTTGGCAACACAATAAGCATTTCGTGACAAATGACAGAGACAATCTCTGCATAACAACAGAAGGGGCCTCATGAGCTTTCTGAGACTAAAGCTTTGCTTCTAGCAGCAGGTTTATTTTGTTGGTGATGAGTTTCCTAATGAAGCACTTCTGTCAATACCCCAAAATTCTGACTGCAGCCTGGGTAGAAAGCAAATCTAGTCAGGTCTCCACAAACCGCAGCTAAAGCAGTAGAACTGCAGACATGTTTCAGTTGGGCACCCTTTCCTTTGGTAAAGGACAAGGTTAAAATTATTCCTTCCTGAACAGCAGGCCCCAGATTTTGGGCCACAAAACCTACACAGATTAGATAGAAGGCAGCTGTGACTTATTGCCAAAGGGTCATATGGAATCATAGCCAAAAGAGTAAGAGCATTATTTTCATACTTATTTTCATACTGTTGGGTTTCTGAGTTAGAGCAGCCATCTTGAAAAACAAACAAGTTTAAAACAGTGTTGCTGAAGCATGGGAGTTCTGCTTTTTTGAAGAAGAGCCAGGCTCCACTTGGGTTTTTACACCTGAATTCTGTCACAGGCTCTTCATTAACAGTGTGGACACAGAAGTGAGAAAGAATCCTAGAGTGGATCCTAGACTGAACATGAACATTACACAGCAAAATTTCAGTTAATGTGCACACAAATACAAACACCACCACTTAAAAAACCTCGCAGGCAATTTTGCTCAGACACTGATCAAGTCTTTATTTTTTGCATTCCTGAAGTGTCAGTCAAATGAGGGATCAAGCTTTATTCTCTGTTTTTTAAAATCCCCAACTTGAAAGACTATTCAGACTTTGACTTACCCATAATGCACAATTAAGCTAAGTTTCAAAGGATGACAGCTAAAACAAGTAACAAGGTCAAAACCACCATACAATGAGTTTCCCTTTTAAGTAGTATTGCTGAATGAGTTTCAAAGTGTGTGTGATATGACACTATTTACAGTGAAGTCTTTAATACTATTGCATTATTCTTTCTAGCTGCAGCATTTCCTCAGACAGAGATGGCTGCTGGGCCACCAGCTTCACCAAGAGCATACTTCAGGCATCCCACTTTAGAAGCAGGTGGCAGGATAGGAGTAATTTCACCTGCTTCTCAACATCTACAAGTTCTCTTCAAAGGCAGTGGAGAGAAACAGCCACTCTTAGGGGGGCGATGCACCTTTCCCCAAGGTGGACACCTAAAATAGGTCAGGCAGATCGTGTTTGTAGGAGTGCCCCCCTACACGACACTCAGGCAAAGCTAGGGAAGCCACAGGGCCCAACCCAAGCATCTTGGCTTCCCCTGCAGACCAGGAGAGGTGGGTAGCTCTGGAAAGCAATGGGGAATACCCCACAGAGCTTTCCTATGGGCAGTGCAGAGCCACTGCCTGAGCCCAGGGACCTCTGATTACATGCCCACATCAGGCACTTCCAGGCCACTTGGAATCTGCATTTTATGCAGATTTCACTCATAGGAGAAGGAAGTGAATAAAAATCCAGGACATGGAAATACAGAAATAAGGCTCCAGACCTGAGTAACAGCCTGGCTTCCTCTTGCCTGCTGCCCTTTTTGGTCCCCAAATCATTAGGCTATGAAATGTCCCCTCTCTACACCCTGAGGATGAGGTCACCTCTCCTGCATGCAGGTGGGATGTCAATGTCCCTGTGGCTCAGGAGCCACAAGCTGCTCTGCTGTGCTGAATCTGCTGGCACTAGGGAGGGTATGCTCCCAGGAAAGGCAGACTCTGCAGGGAACTGCTGCAGGGAGGTGCTCCAACTCCAAGCTGCAATGAAGCTTACAGCAAGTTCAGCATCTTCTTCCCCCAGGTCCCCCAGGAGCACAGGTGGGAGCCAAGAGGCTGGTCTGCCACACAGGATCAGGAGCAAGCAGGCAAAAAGTGGAGCTAACTAAGAATGCTTTGCTGCATCATGATACAAGAACTCTACAGTTCCTGAAAAACAAATGGGAGCAAGACTGATTTTTCCAGAGCTTTGTTTCAGGTGTCAGTATTGGCTGGGGGCAGCTGGAAGTAACTGATATCCTGCAGGACCTGGTGTCCCAGATCTGGTGGGAGCTGTGGGCTTGTAGCTGTGAGGGACCAGGGAGAAGATAATTCCTTTAGGTTCTTTAGAGACTTCGATAACAGGCAACAAACTGCCAGTCTGACTTAGGGAAACAGAGATGTGTGGATCAAACGGTACTCATGAGGGGGAAGAAATAACAGCATAGCAAAATATAATTTTGCTTAATAAGTTTTAAGAGATTGTTTCGCTCCTGGAACACAATATGAAGTAATGAGACATTAAGTGAAACTTTCTACAGCTTAACCAATTCCTTATTAAAACAAATGTAATGAATTCTCTTGAATGTATTTTGTAGTTTCCATAAATTAAAATTTTTAGTCTTAAGTACTAAAGAAGAAAAATTACTTTGGAAAATTCTATTACTTCATCTTCAACCTTCATTCACTGTAGGAAATTATTAGTATTGCTAGAACTAGATAGATTTAATGGCAGCAGATGGTGGATTCGTGAAGTAATAGCTGCCAAAGAAAAATATTGTTTTTAAGCTTTGCAGCATACTATACTATCTCACATTGACTCATGAAGAGTGGGAATGAGCAAAAACTAATGTGGTAAAAATGTACATAAACCACAGAAACACTTTTTTAAAATTTACAATACTAGTCTTTGTGTTATAACCCAATCTCTTTCCAATAAAAAGTATAATTCACATAACAACCAAGATTGTTTTCTTTGCTTGAATTTTAGGTGTTTATCTGAGCCCAGTGACATGGTGGGATGGATGCTATAGCACCCTTCTGCTGTCACAATCATTTCTGAGGCCACTAAGAGGGGTTTAGTGTCTCTGCTGAGCATTGTGCCAGCCCAGGAGCAAGTGCTGGGGAGGAACCATTCGGCTGGAACAGCTGCTGTTTTTAAGGTGCTGGAATTGGGCAGAGAATCGAGCGTGCATCACTTCTTGGTTGTGTTACCTGTCATCACCTGAAATGCCATCAACTGTTGATTCACACAGCGAGTTTATACTGTAGCAGCCTTTGCTGTGATACACAGCTATAGTTTCAAAGCCTGTCAGTGAGCTCTTACACCAGGGGATGCTTTAGGCTGTTGGCAGCCAGTATTTGTATCGTGTGTGCAAGGCCTTTCACTCAGCCATGTCCTGTGGACATTACATATAAAAGCGTAAGTAGTATTTTCTGTTTCTTTTCCAAATTTCCTTTCCAAACTGCAAATTTGAAAATTCAAACACCCAGGTTAAATTCAGTGATAAATCAGGTGTTCAAGCAGTAATTTGCAAAGAAAGAGGCTTGATGTGATATAATCATTAACACAGAACCCAAAGGGAGCATTAGGAGATGAATGTGCTTGCCAAAAAGCAAGCAGCAGATAGAAGAGAAGAAGGCCTAATGACTTGTTTCTTCTAGCTTTGTTCAAAACCCATCGCTTTTCCACGATTTATTCATGTTAGTTTGCTATGCTTTACAGGACACAGTGGCAGGCTCCTGCCCAACATATGCTTCTTCTCAATGGTTCATGCTCTCTAAACCCAAAAAGGCAATATTATCTTTTCTTCTCATATGACTCTGCCATAGCCTATGGCTAGGTGGTCAATTATCTGTTGAACTATTCACTGGCTGGCCATATTGAAAAAAATACATCACATGCCTGGCTTCTCTAATTGGATTATGTTCAGCAACCCAAGGGTGAAGTTAATCTGTAGTCTAGATACAGATAATGCATATATATTGAAGAGTGCTTTAAAAAAACCCATAGTGAAGTTATTGTTTAGTGCCTATTGTGGTATTTTCAAGATCTCTCATTACTTAAACAGCTGTTTTTTCAGCTGGAAAATCTTAACATTAAATTTTTAGCAATTACATTTCCTCTTGGCCAAAATGAATTCCAAGTTTTTAAATGTTACCTCAAAATGCTTTTCTTTAGCCATTCACCAAGACAGAATACTTTAACAAGCAAGGGAGCAGAGGAGCTGAACTACTATATGAAAGAAGCTGGCCTTGAAGGGATGGGCAATTTGATTTCTTCCCGGTGCAGCAATTCCAGAACTGATGTTGATACTCAAGTAAATCCTTCAGCTGTAACACCTCTAAAATAAAGGAAATATTAGCAAATAATTCCCTTTTTCCAGGAAGATAATTAGCACTAAAAATTAAATGTATTTTAGCTTTAGTAATTTCTGTCTTTATGACTACAACTGTGATGACAGCATCCTGCTGCTCTCATTTCTCTGTAAGAAACTAAAAAGGAAATTTTTTAGGAAAAATTATAAAAAAAACTTTTACACTTGTATTATCATGTTTGATCAAATGAGCAAATCTGTCTACCTTTAAAAAAATCCAAATGCCTAATATTCTTGGTTTTTTTTCAATGCCACATATTGAATCAGGAAACCAGATTCTGACCATAGGCTAGCCACAGATAGGAACAGCTCTTCTACCCTAGAATTTAGCACTGTAAACTTCTACCATAAAAACATTTTCCTAGGAAAATTCAATAAAACCCAAATATTTTGCAGTCATTTTTTGACAAAGACTTGAAGAATTGGTGGCAGCATTAACTGTACCCTATCAAAACTGTCTGAACGTAGCACTGAGCAATGCCAAAAATCCCAACCATAAATCATGCCTAGATAAGAAATACAGGAAAGCATATAGAGAATAGTATCAACTCAAACAGAACCAATAAAAATAGTCCATTCTGTCCATTGTCCAGCACTTCCACTGGGTTTTAGGAAGGCCTGAACTAGAAGCCACAGTACCAAAGCGTGCCGAAGTGCTGTTAAAGCTCTGAATACCATGCAAGTTAAAAGATCCTATGGAGAAGAATTTGCACTCCCCAGAAACAGAAGTGTTGAAAACCATCAGGGCTTGCTGGCTTGCTTGCCTCCAGGAAAACATTTTTTTCAGCCTGACAAGTACTGAATTAAAAAGTGAAATTTGGTATTACATATGTGAATATTGAATTATGGGCACCTTGAAAATACAGAACCAAATAAAACAAGCTGATTCGGGAGTATACAGGAGTGAACTGAAAAATAATCTTGTGCAATTGCTTGCATAAAAACTGAGAGCAGGAAAAGAGCTGAACTCAGCCTGTAGACTGGAAATGTTTCAAATGAGACTCCCAAGGAACTGTGGCACCGCACTCGATAACAACCTTGCAGTGCTGTGCACATTTCCTAGGGCTTGCAATGTTCCCGTGTTCCTGTATGCACTGATTTACATAAAATCACATTAATGATATTCAGACATCTTTCAAACCTATCATAGCTCTGTTTACAGGTGCCACAGTAGCACACACCTAGTCTCACTGCTGAGAAATCTGTAATGCACAAGACAACTAAATGTGATACTGACACTCCACACAGGGTAAGGAGAGAATTCAAGAGAGCTACAGCCATAATTCCTTAGGTATGAGTAGCTGAGCCTCACTCCAGAAAATTAGCTGTTATGCACCTCAGCAAACCCAGTTCTGAATGAACTTGAAATCCGTTTTCTCCCTTCTGTGTGGACACCTGTTGTTTTGAGGCAACTTATCAGTAGAACACATTTTCAGTGCAAAGATTTTCAAATCAGACTCTCAGCCAAAGCTGTTCTTGCTGAGTATAAGGCAGCTGTAACTCTGTGAGTGCCCTGAAAGAACATGAAGAAGCATGAGATACCCAAAATCTGATGCAATCTGAGATTGATTCATTGCATGTGTGTTTATAGTAAGAACTCAAATTAATCGAAGCTTCTGGACAGATTTCTGCCCAGGTCTTTTGCTTGCAGGCAACCCTGAAATACCAGAACGAGTTTTACATCTCAAAAGTCAGTTCTGAGCAGGAACATGTAACCCATTTTTGCATAAAGAAAATTAAAAATTACTGTACAAGACAGAACACAAGTAAAAACAGTTTATAAACAAACCTACTCCTACACACAGTATCTTTCCAGGCAGGTTGTTTCCTTTGGGTTTGGCTTTAGTCCAACAATGCAGTGCCTTTCTGTGACTGAAAAAAACCCCTGCACACAGCACTTATGGCCATTTGGAAAAATTTATCCTTCTCATCAAGCCAGCAGCCCAGCTAAATACCTGCTCCCTGCCCTCCTCAGTCAAAAGCAGCAGCAACCTCTCCTAGTCCTCATTAGGATAAAAGCTGCATTTACACCAGGACTCCTGGCTGGGTCAGAGCAACAACCACCTTCCTGCCAGGCTCCCAGGAGTTGGCATCATGGGCATGTTCACAAAATCCACCAGGTTTTTGGGAGGAGCGCACACATCCCAGAAAACATGGATATAAGGCAGCATCCACTTACAAAATGTTTCAGTCCTTTTTCTTCTATTCTTAGCAAGAGGATATAGTGTCCAGGCCATTCTGGACACTACAGCCCCTGTGCAGCCTGAGACACCCAGAGGAGCTCTGTGCAGAGATGCTCAAAGGCACAGAGTGAGCGCTGAGTTGGCTCCACGCAGCTGGTTGGACATGGATTTCTTGTCTTAAGCCCATTTTTAAACAAGCCAAGAATACAGTGCAATGTGAAGAAAAGAAAAACTCAAGTCCCCAGATGCAGCAACAGTTGAAGGCAGGAGACAGGAATGAATTCACAGCCTTTTGTTTTGATTTTGTGGTACAAAAGAAATTGGAATATTTATCTCTACACAATTGTCCATTCAGGAGTTATACTCCGCACAGTGGGAAAGACCATGCAAATTCCTCTACACTCTATGAAAACATACCTTTATTTTTCACTTAAAAGGCAGTCCATGTCAGAATGGGAAAAATCAGTGTTTAAAAAACTCTAAACAAGTTATATTTTTAGATTATAACAGGTGCTTAGATCAGATGCTTTTACTGTACAATCAGGTGAAAAATATTTTCCAAATTTATATGACTTTAGTTAAAATTAGCATAAATTACAAAAATTATCTCTATTCCTTCCACAGGAAGAGTCAAGTGGTCTTTTTTTGCTTCCAATTTTACACCATTGTCTTCAAAATAGAGAAGGGAATGGAACCTCCTCGCTGAAAGCAATTGAAGACTTCCCCTTCATTTCTGTGGTTAAGGGCTGAGTTGCTATTTTTGAGTAATGAATAAAAAAATTTTACTGAGGAGTATGTAACTCACAGGCAAATGATACAAAGCAGCCACAAGAAGGAGTGGAGGTGGCAGCAATTCCTCTCTTCCTGGCTTCCTCCCCTACCTGTTACCTACCAGCCAAAAGCAGCATTCAGTATGCAGGCAGCTGGTCTGTATAACAATAAATGGCAGCCTCAGACTGATCCATGGATGCCTGTTTCTTTGGCACGTTAACCATATAGTGGTACTGCTGACAAATTAAATGTTAATATAGTAGATAACACAGACAGATAGTGGATATGAATATGGCAGTTTCTTTTGTGGTTTAGTCCAGCATAGGAGTTTAAGGTAAAGTTGAGAGGCAGGTCAGTCAATTGGGTCATGAAGAGAATCCCACAAGACAACTGCCCTTCTGTTTCCAATAGTGCAGCTCATCCTCAGAATATTGATATTTCTTTAGCTTGTCTCCTTCACTGCAAAGCAGCTCAGTTAGCCACTAACCACAGTGGGCACCGTGATATACAGAGTGATTAAGGAAGTGACACACCATATGCCATTAGAAGAGAGAGAAAGAATGAAGTGAATGAATGGTGGTAAATGATGGATGTGTTGAAGAGGTCAGCCAAATGGGACAACTTGCCAAGATACAGCTGAATTTAAGCGCAACAGTCACCTGGCCAGGAAGCTGCCAGACCTCCCTGAATGTGCCTTACAGTGATGAGGGATCTTCAACTACTTAGTGGATGCACTTCTCAGGATCCAGTATCTTATCAGAGAGGCTGTTTAGACTTGGAATGCACCAATCTCTACAACTGCCTGTTTACACTTCAATGGGGACAAAAGCATTGATACTTTTCAGTGAAATCTGTGAAATGACACTAAAAAGCAGAAATCAGTATTGAGGGTACCTGTGCAAAATCCGCTGCCAGGCGCATCTTCCCACCTTCACCGAGGGGCCTTATTAGACTGGCATTGCGAATGAAAAGTTCAATTGCTCTTTGAGCCATGGCTTCAGTGTTATCAAAGACAAAGTCAAAACACTCAAAATGTCTGAAGTAGTCGCTCATGACTCTTGCTATAAAACCCTGAAGCTCTTTCATGTAGAGAGAACAAGGGACATCTGGTTTTCCTGAGCTGGATAATGACCTGAAAAAAAAAAAAAAAGAGAAGAAAAAGAAACAGGGGCAGCTAAATTAATCTTTAAAACACAACCAAAACGTATTGGATTCTTTTAAATTTTTTTCCTACCCCACCAAGTCATGGCATGAATTGTAGACTCTCATTTCCACTCAGAATATGGAGCACGTAGCTCTTTCTGAAAGTATAGTCAAAAAAAATCTCTTTATCAGCCATGCCCATGAAGAATTAAAAGATGAAACAAGAAATAATATGATAAAGGGAAACACCCCATTCCTACCCAACTTGCACAGCCTCCTTCAATTTGGAGCCTATACCCGAAATTCAGATCCTGAATTTCAATGTCCCAGTTGTTGATTCAAAACTCTAATAGTGGATCATAAAATATAAACAGATGTCACAGGGTTACTAATTTAGCCTGTCAATCTCAAACCTGTTTTCCGTATAGAATTAGTCTCCTAGATTCCTCCAAACCCAGGATTACAAAATTAGGATCACCAAAGCAGCATAGAAGCCCCTGGACACAAACCAATCCTCTTTCTCTTTCTTTGACTGATGATCAGGTAAAAGAGCCCTTCCAAATTTAGAAGAACATACAGGCTATCTAAGACAACTTAGTCTTTGGCTGGAAACTGTTTACCCACCTATAGAGGTATTGTGCTACTGGTGCCAAAAGAGAGTAAGGGAAAAATACTGTTTAAAAGAAGTCAAAAGGAAAATTTGAAACATCTCTGAAAAGATACTATTTTCAGTGAATTTTAAAGACAGAAAACAGGACAATTGATGATGATACAAGCAATGTCAGAACAGACATGACAACCAAAATAAAATTTAGGAAGGAAGTCTCAATTATACATCAGATCCTGGCACGTAAAGAATCCTGGAAACTTTAATGAAAATGCTATGGGAAAATAGCATAACATACTGAACCTGAGATTTAATTTTTTAAAAAAGTTAATTTTAACTATTACATCAGAGGCTATACGCTTTGAGAAACAGGAATACTGACAGTTCTGAAGACTGTCCAAAACCCCCACATTTTGAAAGCAAAAGGGCTTTTTTAAGCACAAAAATAGCCTCTTGTCAGCTTTTTCTATTTGAAATTAATTTTACTCAACTGATATGAATTAAAAAACGGGGAGGGAAAGAAGACAGATGCTACCTGATTAATTTGTTTCAACAGATAGGTGTAATTCTGCTTCCTGTGTTCATTAACCATAAAGCATTGCCTTCCCCTCAACAAACAAGCACTCTTGCTTCAAGGACATTGTGGCAATAACAATCTATTATACACATGCAGGACATCTTACTAGAGCAATGGTAAATTTAAAAGATATTTCTAGTTACCCAGAAAAGTCTTCCTGGTGCATAGTGATGATAATAGCTTCCACTGAATCTCCTACAGAGTTCAGTAGCGGCTGAACAGCACTACCCATTAGATCATGGACTGCCTAAAATAGAATAAGCAAAAGGCAGAAGTAAGGAAACAAAACCTAGAAGCATTTGCATTTTGACACCTCAAAAATACCTTAGGAAACAGCTGATTTTACCAGCTTTTTATTATTCTGCATTAGAAAATGCTAAATAGGAGAACCAAACCTAAAGATAACATTTCTCTTTAACTGATTTTACCAGAAAAGTACAGAAATAAAGCTGCTTGCTGCTTCTGTGGTAAAGCAATCCTTCAAAAAGGTGCACAACAATTTGGCATTCCTGGTTTGTACATGTATATGTACATGTTTTGGTGCACACTGGGCTCAGTTGTTTGTTCCCCAGACACGAGCTGCCCTTCATTCCCCTGCACACAACCCCTCCCAGGTCAGTGCCCAGCAGGACGGACTTGGAGAGCTGTCATCCACAGAGGCTGCACTACCATCCACATCCCCCTCCAGGAAAGTACCAGGTCACATAAAAATTATAATTTGATGTATCTGTCGGGGGAGGAAGGGGGTGATGAAGGATCCAGCTACTGCTGTGTGAATGCTGCAGAGAAAGACATTTATTTTCACAGTCAGATGACATCTATGTTCTGACCGTTACGAGAATATTCTGAATACAAGCACGACTCAAGCAGTGATTTGGCACAGGTATCACATATGTAGCTGCAGATACAATAAATTAGAAATGTCAGAATATTTCTATACCTGTTACTAAATATACTGATGTAAAATAATATGTGGGAAATAAGTACCCATTTTAATTTTAAATGTAACCAATAAAGCCAAGCTCACCCCTATCCCTGAAGCATATGGACACTGAATTACCTTTAAGGCAGTTGTGACCGTTTGCTCAGCAGCTGCTGGAAATGAGCTCTGACTGGTAATAACCTAAAAATTGAAAAGTAATTGTTAATAGTCAGCATTCAAGAAATTATTAGAATCCATAATATTCAGCATCATTTAAAAACATACTGAGTTATCCTTAGTAATGAGTGTTTACATAGCAACAGATAACTATCAAGCGTGCCTTATACAGACAGAATTTTCAATGCATCAGTGTCAGTCCTTTGCTCTCAGATTTCCTATGGACTCTGCTTCTGCCTTGGCAAAGAAATGACTCAATTTCATGTTAAAGCTGAAATTTAGCTGAAGGGCTAACAGAATCAGAGTAAAAATAACCAGTGTATTCTCCCACTGCTAAGTATAGAATTCATGGAGAACTATACAAGCAGCTCTGTGGCAAATATTTGAAGGAATGGTTGTTCTTTCTTAGTATTATGACTATTATACAGCTACATGTTAAATAGCTGTTTATGTACAGCTAAAACAATATAAAAATTGAGAGTCAAGGAATGATCTGAAGGACTATTCTACCGCTTTCCTTACAGTCTTGAATGTGCTACACAATAGTATTTTAAGCCAGATAAGTACTGAACTCCAAGACTGAATCATATCAGATCTCCCTCCAACACTTAAGATACATGAGGTTCATTACTAAGTACATCAGAGAAAGCAGGCTTAAAAGTTGATCTACCATCTGTTTGCAAAATCCAAGGAAATTTTATAGGCTTTTTTAGCATTTTTTAAAATTCTTTGAACATATCCAGAGCCAGGAGTACTCACAATCTTTTTTCTAATCAGGCTAGGATCTAAATACGATTAACTACCAGTATATCTGTTTGGTTTACTTTACAAAGACTATGTAATAACTGGCATCACTAAACCAGTAAACTGGAATTCTTCATAACTATGCTTAGTCCTGAAAAACTTCCAGGCCAGACTTTAGTCACAGTAATAATGTATGGAGATATTTGTGAGGTACTGCTTTTCTTGATTTCACCCTTTCCTTCCCCTTTTCAGTTTAGCCACAATTGTGGGAAAGTATTGAAAATCTTCTGAAAAAATAAGCTTGGGCTGAAGCAGATGCAGCAAGGGGGCTATCAGGCTGATTAGTACAAAGACAGATAAGGAAAAACAGAGTTCAGTTCTTTATGCTCACAAAGTAACGGCTGTCAGATGTGATTATTCTCTATAAACATATTCTTCTAATATTGACAATTTGTCATATAGTGGTGCTTACAAGGACTAGCCCAGTCTCAAAGAGCTGTACAAATGCACAGCAAGGTGCAGCTCTTAATACAAAATTGGGCTGTATTTGTCAAGGGTTTTCATCTGCTAAACAGAGCATATGCCCAGGATAGAGCAAAAAGGTAACATTATGGAAAGAAGGGAAATGCCAAAAGAAGCCTACCTTCAGAACAGCCTGGTGCAGTTTGTACAGAGAATTTACCACAGCCACATTCCTCCTCTGGCCCTCTGTCAGTGGCCCAATCACCTGGCTGGCGTCTCCTTGAGTAGACAGCTGCAGCGATCACAGAAATTGTTGGTACCAACTCTTTAAACGGTGCATCTCCCCAGACTAAACTTTGAACACAGCAGAAAGCCAAAGGTCCTCACTACCCAATGCTCTTCCATTTAACTCTTGTTTTGATTCATAGAATTTCCACCTTCAGATTAAACAGACTGAGGAACTTTGTGAGACTGTCTCAGCTCACAAACCACAGCACTGAGACCCAGATCTTCTGGAGATACCTAGTCCCAGCAAAACTTCAACTTTGTAATCTAAGAGTCATATGAAATCACCTACCTGAGGAAGCAAACTACCAGCAGCTTTTCCCTATGAGCACTGTACATTTTTCTGTATGCCCTCAGTCTGTCTTTCTGACAACCATTCAAGCCTCTCCTTAAAAGCTCTGCTTTTTCAAATAGATGGCTTAGAGCTTTGTATATATTAGAGGCTTATAAGTCAACAGAAAAATAGAACTACAAGGACCAAAACTGCTAGACCTGTCATGAAAGAGTTTTATCTATGAATCTTTCAGCAAAAATCAAAGAAACATTTCTTCATATTTAAACTGCACAAAGCAAGCATTTTTTTATTATTACGACAGAAATCTAAGTTCCAGAATGATACATAAATAGCCATTAACTGTGGAACAGTCTCATAAGGATACCACAGCATATATTTGTAATTTAAAATATAAACTGCAATTGGTAAACAAACAAAAATTTTCTTATGCACTCAAAGCTGCAGAAATACAAAGAATTGACAAATAGTGATGTGAACTCGAAGTACATCTAAACATTAAAGCAAGAATACCTATTAACAGAAGGCTTCACTGAGATACAATTACCCAACTAGTTATCTATATTTCAGGATACAGAATTATCCTCCAGGAAATCCCTAAAGATGCCTAGCTCCAAAAGTCTTTCAGTAAAAATATGTTCAACCCACTGAGCAAATGGTAAAGAGGCTTTCATGGAGTGTGCCTAACACAGCTGTAGGTCCTACAGAAAGTTCCTAAACTAAAACTGAGCATACAGTAATAATTGTTTAAGAATGAAAGAAACAAACATAATATGAAAAATTTTAACTTACGACAAACAGTGAATCTCTGCTACTGAAAGACTATTCCCATACTTCCCATAGCTTCCACACAGCATAAACACAGACAGCATACAAGCACAGTTATCTAGTAATTTTCCAGCATTGCTAATGCTGAAGTTTTAGACAGGTTTTCACAAGCACCCAGGAGCTCTGATTTGTTCACAGCACTGTGGTGACAATATCAGTTCATTTCGCTTTCTTCAAATTTAGGGATTATTTCAGAACAAATAGGTTTCCAAGGCGTTTGCTGAAGGAAAGATCTCTTCCAATATACCTTAAATTATTTGACATCAAAATGTATCTTTAAACTGGTTGACAAACATATTGTTGTGTCAGCATCTTCCTGCCTCCTTGATGAGAACAGCCACGTGAGCCACAACATCCCTGTTTCCTTCTAGATACTTCTATTTGACAGACCTGACTGGTTTTTAGAACCAGTGCAAAACTGCACTGTGCAAAGAAAGAGCCTGTATACCCTGCTGACCACCCACAGACACAAATAACCATCTTCTCCACACTTTCTACAGTACTGTACAGACCTATTTATATTTTTGCACATTTATAACTATTAAACATAAAAGATGCCTTTAAACCAATAAAATTTTTCATCCCAGTTACTTAAATTTCAGTTCCACAGAGTTGTAAAGGTTTCATAATTTCTTAGACATCAGACTCTATCTCTCCTGCTGGTGAAAAAACTTAACTGTAAGTAAAACCATTTAAGAGTACAAACATAACCCTTCTGCAATAACAAGAAATTCTTGAAGTCAGAAATAGTGCACAACAGCTTCACAGGCAAAATTTGAAAATACCTTAAAAATAATACCTTAAATACCTTAAATACCTTAAAATACCTTAATCTTTGTAAAACTGTTTACCGTATTAAATGTCCTTTAACTAATCCACTTGAACTTTGACAGTTGGATGTGCTGATCCCCTGTACATCCTAAAACCACTGGTCTAAAGCAAAGAGGCCTGAAAAACTAGATTCTTGTAACTAGCAGTTGGAACTGAGCAGCCCAGGGCTCTCTAGGACCATTTCTCCTGAAGGTGTACCATGGGAACATCTGGCACCTACAGGGGCAGATGTGTCCTACCATTTACAGAAGTCTCTCTTGCTGTCACCACAATGATTTCTCTGACTTTGACTCAAGGCAAGAAAGTTCTGCACTCTGTCCAGTTTGGTTCATGTACATACAACACTGTGTCACTGGCAAGAGTTCAGATTTCAGACAGTTTACCATTATTCCAGTATTCTAATGCCTCACACTGAATTCTTGACACCCCTTATATCTATTATACAATCCTACATCCAGTTAGGAAACATGTCATTATTGTGTCTCCCTGGTTCCCAGAAACCAGGCTTATGGCCCTTTTACTGTAAACATAAACCACCCCTCAGTTTCTTTTCCAACATACCGGGTTTTATCAGCATCTTGCATTTATCACTCTCTTTTATACAGAAAGGACTTTTAGAGTTCTGTGCTAGACACAGGTTATGCATTTAAACCCAGTGGTAATGTAACTCTTCCTCTGTTATCTGGCCACTGGGGATTGCATTGTGTAAATGGGTTAAGTCAAATAAGTGTGAAGCCTGTGCACATCTGCTCAGGCTGTCTGAAACACACAGTCCACAGGCCTTCTTTCTGATGAGGGCACTGGAGAAAAAAATCAGATACTTTTTTATCAGTCAGATATATTCTGAAATGCAGAAGGCCAGGAAGGTTGAATTATGCTCAGCAGAAACAGGGGTACAGAAGGGGTGACTTCATCCCAAATCAGAATCTATTCTGGGAAACAAGTAGAAGACCAAGTGCAGCTGAAGGCCAGATCCCATCTCCAGGGAGCTGTCAGTCACCCTGGGAGTTAGTCTGGTTTAAGCCTGCTAGCTGAAAACAAAGGAAAACGATGTTGAATGCAGACCTGAATGAGCAGCAGCAACAAGGACTGTAATTGTTCCACATTTCTGTATCTGCCTTAAGTATACCAATCGATTTCTTACGCTCCCCACTTCAGTAGGGTAAATTGTTTCTGCTTTTACCTCAAGCCTATCTACTATTTACAGTAATTCCATGGGCAGTAGCACAGGCACCCGTTCCCCAGCAAGCATCAATTCTACAACAGGTGACACGTCAGTGTAAGCTCCCTTCGCCAACAGGAGCTACGAGCACACTGCCACCATGGGATGCTCGTGAGGAAGAGTGAGGCAGAGAGGTGTCCCACCAGGAAATACTAACCAGGACTGCTGTATCATGCATCCAGGCACTGGGACAAAGGCTGTGTCTCATGGTGCCCTAAAAAATGTGAATGTGAGCTTCCGTCCCACGCAGCATTTAAAAACAGAAAGGGCAGCTGTTAAACTGAAATGAGAAAGAAACACTAGGAGATAGTGCCTTTCTGACATACATATGAGTGTTTTCTCTAAAGTAGGAGGTTGAAATGTACAGGTTCAATCCAGCAGCTGACTAGCTGGAGGAAGCTGCATAGAAGAATTTTGGGGGTTTTTAAATCTAATTCAACTGAATCTGAGACCTAAGAAGTAGACTGTTATCAGGCAGCCTAGTGAACCAAAATGGACATACACAGAAGCCAATGCACAAAAAATGTGTCACAAAGAGGAACAAGCTGACTTAAGGTTGTCTGACTTACAGCCTGACATGGACAAGAAGCTGCAAGCTGTGACTGGCACTGCGCTATCACAGAATTCAGAAGTTCTTCTGAAAAATAGTTTCTTTTAGTTTGTATCCCTCTGTACACCCACATGGTTACACTGCTTCACCTCCAGAGAGTGCAGGTGCCTCATCTTGGGTCAGTAAGTTGCCCAGTGCAGAAGATTTCAGGAATGATTCAACTGACCACATGCAGGAAACCATGAAGCAGAGAAGAACGTCCATTGAGTAATTCAGCTAGGTTATTTTAAAACCCCTGCTTTGAGAAGAGAGTACATGCACCCTGTATGCACCTATTTCCCTTCACTAGCTATAAAGGGAATTTAAAGCAGTAGCACAGATCCCTACAAGTCATGTCAGATGCATTCTCACCCTATAAATGTATTTGCACCCCTTTGCATAGACCTACTTTGGAAATATGTCTTGGAAATACCCAGATTAAGTGTTCTGGATTTGACACTTTTCTGTGTTTGATGCCTAAGAACAGACATGAAATTTGCCAGCATGGATTTGATCTCACATGTTGAGACATGTGCAATGATAAGATTGCTTTGGGATTAAATTCTTGTTTTCACCATGAAGCAATGAATGTAGAACTTAGATTAGGCCATGAACCAAATCATCAGGTCTCCCCTGGGTTATAAATAAAATGCTAACTGAGTTTGTCTTTTTCTTGGAGGAAAGCTCAGATTATTGATACATCTTTTCCTGTTAATTTTTTTTAGTGCTTCGAAGTGACTAACACTCCCCTCTTCCAACAGGTGGCAGCTCAGAAGAGATGCTGATTTGTGAGCTGCTTTGCTACTATTTCCTTCATAAACTATCTATCTTGTGAAAAACTTCAGTTTCACACTTAGCAACTAAGATCTCCTGTGCATCCTTATTGACAGTTTTGGAAAGCTCCATTTATTTGATTTCTCTGAAACAGCCTCAGCAAATCCATTTTCTTTAGAGCAGGAAACATCATAATTTAGGAGTATGGAGAAGATCCTAAAATAAGACTAAAGTAGGACTTCTCAACAAATCATTCAATCTAACTCCAGGATCACGAGACTAAAGAGTGTTTTGATAGCACAAACTCAACTCCAGTTGTCAAGCTGACATTTTCAACAATAAATGCATTCCTAATAGATGCAGCTGATGTTGCCATACCTCTGGCAGAAGGCAATCAATCCATCTGGTACTTGGCTTCCTGCCTGATCATAACAACTTATTATAAAGCACAGAATCCATTCAGAGAGCTTTTGAGTCAATAGGGTTTGGCCCTGGGATTTCTCCCATAAACTACAAATAACTGGGATGATTTACTATTAGTTTTAATGTTTTCCATACTGCAGAAGGAACCTTTTACAATCTCTTTCCACCTAAAAACCTTTTTTGTAAAAAAAGCACCATTTAGCAGAAAAATACAGAAGAATCTGAACTCCGTTAGCTATTCCACTTAATGTATTAGCTACTTAGAGGATAATTTGCAAAAAAGAAGAGAGATAATTTAGAGGTTCGAAGTTTAGGATTTGAATGAATGTGTCAGTGGAAATAAGGTCCTTGATTGATGAGGATAAATTAAAATGAATGTTCTGCTTTAAAAAAACCCTAAAATTTAAGAATAAATCGTAAGTAGGAATTTATGTTCTTGAAGTGGCTTTTGATTTTGCAAAGAAGAAATATTTCAAGACATGAGGAAAAGAATATGCTGTAAGTTCAGGCAATAATTTAAAATGTAAATAATAATATGCATATTGCACCTTCAGGACATTCTTGTAGCTTCCAGAATATTTTTTTAGTTTCCTCAGAAAAATAAAAATTTAATATTCTAGAAATATAGAAAAGAAGGTCTGTGGTGAAGTAATTAAAAATCTTATAGAAAATATAATCATTATTTTGCAAAGAAAAATTTGAAGGGACTGTTACATCCTTGACCAGGAAAAAAGACCTAACATCATGCTCATACTATTCATGTTAGAAGAAGCAGCAATCATTGAACCATTCCCTCAGGGGTATTTCTGCTTTGTTTTGGTTTTTCTTCCTTAATATTTTCAAAAGCCAAAGAAATGGAAGAAAAACAGCAAATGGTCTTTCTGTAACAGAAAAGACAGGATTTATCTCTAAGTCTTTGAATCATCTGAGAAGAAAAGCACTGTACAAGTAACCAAAAGTGAGTAATGGTTCATAGTGCTTAAATAATGAGTTGCTTTAAAACAACTGTGATATCAGAAAGTAGTTATAAAACCAGCTCCTTTAAGGAATCTCAGAGAATCCTAAACCTGAAACACTTGGAATAATTTCTCAACTACAGAAAATTATGCCCCTTCTATTATCCAGCCAGCCCAAGTCTGAGGAGGATTTCAAGGACAATGTGTGTTGATCCTGATACCTCTGACTGTAACCGTTTATTGCATTTTTCATGCTTGCCAAATTAATGACTGAATGATTAATCATATCTTATATGTAATCCCATTAGCTCCTGGTTTCAACCAGCTACTGAGAATGCCCCTCCAGAGGTGAAGAGCAGGCACATTCATCCCCAAGACAGATGAGGGTTCAACATGATAGGGTGATATTCACCTACACATAAAAAAATAAAATCAACTTATATAACGGCCATCTGCCTTTTGTAGTATCAAGTCCAGCATTAACTGGGATTAGAATATTACCACCTCACACAAGTTTACAATTGAACTTTACATGGTCCAACTCTCACTAGAGCTGTTCCAAAACTGAAGAATCCCAAATGCTTTATGATATATATATATATATATATCAACATTTAACCAAGTCCTTTTCTGAATCACAGAATTTAATTTGCTAAGAAATAACTTAGAGCTTACTGTAACAAAATACTGTAAGGATTGTGCAATCACGTTCTTTTTCTACATGCTAGCGAAATAACATACTAGACCTAAGGAAGTCTTTTAACCAATTTCCTAGCAAGATAAAATGAAGTACACAGTACTCCCAAAATCAGACTTTTATGTTTGGATGACTTTTTCTGGAGTTTAGCCAGTGTATTTTAAAAAAAAAATTTAAAAATCACACATTTGTTATGTGAGTCACGATCTAACCAGCAAAAGACAACATGAGAAAAAAGAAAATCCTTCATGAAGTTATTTAATGTAACTCTCTCCTCCAGATTTTTAATTCCAGTTTTAAAAGTTTAAATGTTTTTGAAGTGATTTATCAGATATGTATTTCTAAGTATTCTCTGACCAGTGTAAGTACTTCCTAATGAGTGTTTCAACAAAGCTCTTCTTATCTTTCCATCAAAAAAATAAATTACGAAACCTTACCTGACTTTTGATTATTTTTAAATTAGACCTACTGCCATCTTTAGCTTTATTACTGTACAGTGAAATAGCAATTATTCTGAAATTATTTTATTATATAATAGCCTCCCACATATTCTATTTAAATACCTATTAATGAATTCTTTTAATGTGCCAAACATTGAATTTATATTTTTGGGTTCTCTCATTTAAATAGCATGGATACAAGTTTTTCATTGACAGTAATACCATGTCTTCAAGGTACTGGCATAATACAATTAATTCATGTATCTCAAAAAAGAAGTGGGGAAAATATAATCTTTCACATTACTTACACCATTGTTACTGACCCGTTATTTACATAAACCTTTCCTGAGGTGTCATTTCACTACCGTTCCTGATGATTTGTGAGCTTATTAGATTTCATACTCCCCTCCGAAGTTCACAATATTCGACATTTAGACAGGAGGACGAGATACATTTCCGTGGAACTGTCAGACAAATCTCATTGTTGGAATATGTCCTGAATAGTGATTCACCCGCAAATGAAAGCTTACAATTCAATATAACACCACCTAATAAGAGACATGGATTAATTCTTGTAAGATCACAGAATAAAAAAGGCAATCAGAAATTCACTTTATGTCATTACAAAAAAGATTCATCATGCTTTTCAATTCAAAACCATCACAGGCCTCATAAATTTGCTGGGGTTTAAATCTGATGCCAGAATTCCAGTGCATTTTTATCCCTTCACTGGAAGAATACAGTTCCAGGAAGTCTTTTCTCTCTCCCCCTTCACCCTGCTCTCCCCTGCTTGATTGAATTATTCAGCTAGATGAATTTAACTATGTCACATAAGAGGATGGGTGGGGGAAAAAACCAACACAGCTACCCCAAATCACACAGTTATGTCAATAAACATCAGTAAACATTCTAACAGAGATGCAGCTCACATCCTTTTTTGCTATTCCAGCATATTTCAACTGAGGCATTTGTATAAATTAACTGGGCCAAAAAATGTTTTTGGGTCGTGTAAGGTACATTTCTCCTTGAAATAATGCTAACTCAATGAATGCTTTCCCCCATAAATGAGGTCCTTATTCTTTTCATTTCCCTAAAAGAAACCAGAATTACAGCCATCTTGTATCAACATTTTTCTTCCTTGTAATATGTTATGGATATTTACCTCACCACTGGACAGACTGAGGCAAAATCAATGGAGAACTTGCTTAATCCAGCCCCTCTCTGCCTTTTCCTAGTCAACCACTAAGGACTTAAACGTTCAGAAAAAAAAAAAATTCCTATCTCCAGGAATAGTCAGAGAAAACTAAGAATCAATCCTTCTCATCCAAGTGTTTTCTCATTGCAATATTTTAACTTTTAAATTCCATTCTCCTTTGCACTTCAACTTTTCATAATTTCACTGATTAAGCCAAGATGTTCCAATATAGTCCCTGGATCAGTTATAATACACTTAGCCTTTTAGATTCAGGACAAAAATATGCCATTCATATTGCTTATCATCTAAATAACCCCCTGAAAACAGCTTATTTAAATCTTTATCGCCCTGATCAAGAATGACAGACACTTTCTCTTCTACAAATGGCATTACAAAAATTCCTTGTAAAGACTTGCTCTTTCTCAGCTCTGTTTTAAGCTGAATTAATTGTTGGGGTTTTATTCCACCTGGCATTCTAGCCTTTTCTTTCCTCATTCTCTTTATTGCAGTAATGTTTACAAGCCACCAAGGACAAGCATTAATAAAGTAGAGATTGTTTTTAACAGTAGTAATATAAACCAAGATCAGAGCACATTTAATTGCGTTCTCAGGAAGAGAGATCCTGGAAGATCTGTAAAGCCGTGGCATGACAGCATTACTCTTTCAAAACCATATCACCAAAAACAAATTGCAAACTTTTTTCTACTGACTATAATATATCAGATGCACCATAAACCCACTAAGAAAGAAATTATGAAAAAAAAAATCAAGAATCATGTGCTACAAATAGTTATGATGATGGGATGGATATGCAGAAAGTTGAGATCTATTTTAAACCTCAGTAATTACAAACTAGTTTTTAAAAATACGCAAAGGAAAGGATCAGCTTTTTTCAGAAGATTTTAAACACAAAAATACTTTTTCTAGAATGGTGTGAGAAGAATATAGTCTGTTTTCTTACAGTCTGCTTCTAAACTCAAAAACTCTCCCAAGTCATCTACTCCAATCCATTCTAAATGGTTAGCTAGTGAACCAGATATATGTAATGAGAAGATATTAGTTCTGAGTATCCACTAAAATTTGAAAATTGAAAATATCATTATGGGTAACTGCAAAAGACTAAGCCACCAATAAAGAACACAACACTAGCTAGGAATGTAAGTAAAACAGAATTTGGAATCTTCCATCTGCAAATCACAAGTTCAGATATAAACTCGATTGAAGGACAATGAGAGACAATTTGTCTCAGTTTCAGTCCTGGTGGAAAGTGGGAATTTATTAAAATCATAATGTGCATCACTGACTATCTTACTTGAAGCCTCAGCAGAAAGGAGACCTGTGACTGAAAAGGTCCGAGAAAAGATAAAATGAATCTTTTAAAATGCTTCCTATAGAGACTGAGCACAATGGCAGGGCAATGCACTGAGCTATACAGTTTTTGTGGGCAATACTAAAAATAATGTAAGAACAACTGCAGCAGAGCTGACTTTCCATTGTGTATATTTTGATGCTAATCTTATGTAATACATTTGGTGCTGATCAGCATTACAAAGATCAGTGCTCTAAAAATATCTGAACATGACAGATAGATAGATAGTCTTCAGCCTGTATCTCCATCCATTACATTCACTAAAAATAGAATATTAAATTACAGAAGGGCTTGGTTGCACTGGCATGAAAAAAAGGTGTCATCTGAGTTGGCTCAAAGAAATACTTGGCTACTTGAAGAAAGGGTTGAGCACTGAAGAGTTAATATCCAAGAGTTTTCTTGCACCCATCCAGTAGTATTTTAAGTTGCCAATTAGCCACAATGCCACAGACAACTGTACTCTTTTCAAGGTCTAAAACTCGGGTAGGAACACAAAATGCTATATGAAAATAAGTCAAGTACAGCTGACAAGCACTGCAGATAGAAAAACATGTTTTGGAAAGCATATATTTTGAAGCTCTGGGAATCTAAGAAAATCTTAAGGCCAAAAGCAATATTACTACACATCTCCTAACTTTTGCCTTAGAGATTTATTTACAGCAGAAGGAAGTATGAATTCCAGATGCAAGAAAAAATTACTCCAATCTGTCAGCATTTTAAGCTTCCTCTTGAAGAGATTCTGCATCTCGCTCTTGCTCAGTCTCAGTCACATATTGGCTACACCCACAGCATAGCAAATTAAAGGGTGCCAGGAAAGGTCCCTGGATCTGGCACATGATTGTCTGTACCGTAAGCTGGCAGGACACTCATTAGCACGTTCTTGGCCGGGGCCAACTCCTACCTGCCCCAGCCTCCAGCTGCAGCTCAGGAGAGGCAATCCTACAGACAGTACTGCCAGGAGGGCTCTGGCAACCAGGCACTGCTTTGGGGAAGAGGAGCCCTCCCCAGCCAGCAGGCATGGCCTGGCACCCCTGGCCACAATGCCCAGGGGTGCTTCTAGGAACTTTCCACTCCCCAGTACAGACATCACTGTTACCCTCCCATCTCAGAGATGTTCACAGCTGGGATGGCAGATTAAGTCCTGAGTGTCAGTCAAAAACCCTTACTGACCTTGTGCTCTGAAGCGAGAGAGGCAGACATTGACATAAACACCAGGGTGACAGCATGGAGCAATTCAATACACAGCCCTTCTGCAGTAAAAACAAACACGTCTTGCTGATCCTTGAAGTGAGGCCAACACTAATCAGAAGAAATCTCAATGATACAAATTTGCCTTCACACAGATGAGACCAAACTCATTTACTCTACTTACTTTTACTGTTCTGAGGACAGTTACTTGTTTTCAACACCCATACTCTCTTTGAAAAGCAAACCCAGACCATATGGGGACAAGCAGTCAGTGACTGGGATATGCATGTATATAGTGTTTGCCTCTGAAGAAGAGGTTGACACAACAATGAATTGTTACACTTTTCTACTGCTTTTTTTTGTGGTATTTACGTTCTTAAATTATAAAGCACTAAAAAAAATCTGTCATAAAGCACATGCTTTTCATCATTATGACAGATAATAATACTTTACAATAACATTGTCCTAGTTACACAATCTAGTACCAGTTAATTGAAAAGTAGATCTCAGTAAACCCTCAGAAATTTAGAAATAATGTATATTAATTTTAATCACAGAATTTTTATGTTATAGTCACTTTACATTTAAACATTAAGCCAGTTAAATATTCAGAATCGTTTCACAACATCTGAAATCCAGTTTCACCACTGCATTCAAAAATATCAATATCAGGCTAAATCAAAGCTTCCCAGTTACTTCCAAAGAAACCTTTTGTGCTAATGTATTAGTGCTCATATTACTGCTCCAGTGCTCTGCAACTGATGCACACTCTAGAACCATGCATAACATTATATAACTCAAATATTTACTTAAGTAAATATAAATAAATCT
Organism: Acrocephalus scirpaceus scirpaceus; assembly: GCA_910950805.1. Lineage (NCBI taxonomy): Eukaryota > Metazoa > Chordata > Aves > Passeriformes > Sylviidae > Acrocephalus > Acrocephalus scirpaceus. The sequence continues at coordinate 14,004,958 of OU383777.1, forward strand.
CAATATACTACTGAGATCCAGGACAGTGAGAAAGAGACTGCCTACTCGATATCACAGACATCATCAGCTGATGCTGACTTTTCCCTCAAAACGATCCAGAATCTTAAAACATCATTCACCCAGGAAAATCCTCACAAATGTTCTTATGTCTGAAGTGTACAGTCATCCATCACTTTTGGGATCAGAATAACAAATTGTCTCTCATTTTGGCTTGTGGCACCTCCAGTAGTAGAGGTCACCAATAGGTGATTCAATATCCTGCCCTTTGAGGATATGTGACAACTACTTGAACCTTGGTGCAATGACTCTAATTTTTGAGACACTTATGTAGTCTCTTAAATCGCAAAATTTACTTCTATTACTGGGTTTTTAGCATTTTAACTTTGCAATATGTAAAATACACCATGCATTGCCTTCTGTTTTCTTAAGAAGACTGCGGAAGGATTCTTCAGAATGCCAGGAAGGACTGTGCTCCCTGCACAGTGCTTAAAAATTTCTAAGTGGAAAACGTGGTAATCACAAACACCACAACCATTGCCCAGGCTAAAATGCTGATGAGAAGCCAAGCCTCTACCACGAGCTCTAAAGGACAGTTGAGGGCAAAGGTTAGTAGCTCTCCCAGAGCACTGCCCTCAGCCTGTATCTCGGACCTCCACCCCATTCATCAGCTCTTGTGAGATACATGGCATCAATTCAACCACACTGAGTTAAGAGAATAAAAAAATTATTCAAATTCTCAACTTCCTTCCTCCCTCATTACATCCACTCTCCATCTCCACCTTTTGAGGGCTTCCTCTCCATGACTGCTTACAAGTCTGACAGTGGGAAAGATCTCCATTATATTATCTGCCTGCAGCCTCTTGTCTGCTGGAAAGATCCCCTTTTTTAGATAAAAATTACTCCATGAAATACAGTGTTCCATATTTAGGAAACACTCCAATTATAGGCAATCACAGATCCCACTGATTTTACCCCAACCTTAGAAAAAAATCTGCCTAGTTTAGTATGGCCATGCAGGTTCTTGCTTTGTCTGTACTTCAAGCAGACATGAACTTTCTCTGCTTGTGCTCCAGGCTGAGTAAGTCTTCTGCTCAGCAAGGTGCCAGAGCTGAACTGGTCAGCATGGACTGGAGTAGAGCTAAAACGTGCTCTGCCATCCAGCAACACAGTAGAGTGGGTTTGTGTCTGCCTAAATCATGTAAGCACACCATATCTTCATATAGAAATGTTTTTAAGACAGTTTAATCCACCAGAATTTGCCAGCATAATCGCCCCCACCTGCTGTAAAAAGCAAGTGGGCAACCTCATTTTTACAATCCTGCCTCTGCAAATGACTCTGCTTGTTTATTGGCCAAAGGATAATAATGTGGTCTCTGATGATGTCTCTAGTGATGCCCTATGGTAGGAGGAGTCAGCAAGAGACAGTCTCCATCAGACAAGGCAGGAAAGATTGCTCTGGGACTCTGATCAAAATTAATAAGATACTCTGACAGGATGACTGTAACTCTAGGGAGGAAACTGGTAGAGGTTTTCAGGTTCACAAAGTAGGAGAATCACACCTTCTCTAAACAACTGCATCTTCATGTTCACAGCACAACACATTTCATCTATGTGCACTTGGTGGGTGTGTTAGTGTATTTCAATCCACCCACATGACAAGCTGAATAGAAACAGCACAAAAGTAAGAGAACATACAGTACGTATGTTCAGGTAACTGAAATCATCACTCTGAAACCAGAAGGAATGCAACAAAAGCCCCAACAACAAATACTGTTTCAAACAGTCCTGTGTTTGAAAACAGTCTATTCCCACTGCTGGAATAGAATAGACTAGAGAACCAAAGAGTGCTCTCCCATCTTCAGTCTATATGGACAACAGATCTTGCAATTTATTTTTCTGCTTGTTGGCAAAATTAAATATCTTGTAAACTTCCAGAGCTTTTAACCCTCAATGCTTCATGGCTTCTCTATCAACAGTAAACAAAAATATAGTGATTGTGAAGTTGCAACGAAGAGATGTTTAATTATTAAAGAAACCACAACATTTCAAGTACATTCAAAATTAAGCTCAGTAAATGACAAAATTACAGGTAATCAATTGGGGAAACACATTTTTGTTTCACTTTCAATCACTAGACTACCGTCTTTTTAATTTTTCTATAAATAAATCAAAAATCTGATACAAAGTAGCATATTAACAAAACCAACCATGACTTCAAGAGAATGCAATCAACAAGGCATCTTTTAAAAAAATTAACAGACCAAGTCTGTTCCCTTATTATGGAAGACAACTGCAGAGTATTACTCTAGAGCAGTGGTCTTTGAAGTGGGGCACATGTACCACAAGGATTAGGCAAGACAAAATGGGGTGCATAACAAAAATATCAGAATTTCAACAGTGTATGTATAGAAGCTACAAATAAACAAGTATACATATAACAAGGGTGCACACTGAAAAAGTTTATACTGATAGGAATGCAAAACCAAAAATCTTAAGACCACTGTGCTAGAGGATCCTGCCACACAATTCCTGTTGCCACGTCAAAGGTATTTAATAAAGATGGCGAGTTTTAAGTTCTATTTTACACTTCTCAACTATCAGTTAAACAAATGGTTAAAAATATGCCGAGAAAGCAGATTTATGAGCTCCTATCTTTTGTTAAGGAGTATAGATTCTCATAAACACCCCGAATTACTCAACTTTTTTTTTCCCCAGGAAATGCAACTTACTGCCTTCTCACAAATCTCTTCCCTTTACTGTACTTATTTTAAGTATTTGATGAAAGAGCTAATCTTCCTGCTGTGGCCAGTTAAACGAGAACACAACATGTTGTATGTGTCAATCAAGACAGATGATTAAAGGTATCTGCAAGTGGGAATGGATGACTCCTCTGGAACTGAACAGAGGAGAAAAGTTAGGGTTCTTTTTTATCTAGGCTACCTCACTTGCAAGAAAAAGTGGCCAGTGAACAAAATCTGGCTCAGTAAACAGATCTTTTGTTAAAATCTATGCACTGGATTACAAGGTGCAAATGCAGAAGAGGAAAATTTTGTTCTTAACCAAAACAGGATGATCAGATTTGTTAATATGTTTTCCAATTTGGAATGAGAAGGATGTGGAAATGGTGACTAAACAGAAATCTGGTAGTGTCTGTAATCATTATGAAGATGTCTGGCCTATCTGTTTTAAGGAAAATGTGAACAAGAAGAAACAAAATTATAATGGCACAGAGAAAATAGACCAAGCAGCCTTTCTCAGCACCACAAAACACAGGACAGATAGCGAAGATGAAAGCTAATACTCTTAAATTAACAGAAATATTTTTCAATCTAGTGCAATGTCTAATTATCCCTTCAAACTCTGTATAGTAAGAACATCTGCAATTACACTAAGTGAAATAAGGACAATAATTCTGAACGCTGCATGGCATACACCAACCACATCAGGCATCACCAAGGGACTGACTAAAGATTCGCCCAACAGCAGAATGTACCTACATACTGCTGCTTCCACAGATTATCATCTTCTCTGAACCGGTTAATGAAAGAACAGGTCTCAGGTGCAGCAAGTTCTTGATGTGGGGAAAGATGAAAAGGGTTCAAAGCCACAGGTAACACAAACAAATGTTTTGGATTTACAGGAAGAAGCTGTCTTTTCTTAGTCGTTTTTGCTTTAGGACTGTAGGTACAGACTGATAGATGCTGCTTTCACTCAAAGGTAAAACCTTTGAATCTTGAGTAACTTTTTTTTTGTTATTTGTCTATTTAAGAATATCTGGTGAAACAGCAATGAAATCTCAGTGAATTCCTTGTTTTGTGAAACTGAGTAAATAAAACCCCTGACACTGACATCAGAATGTCTTAACCTTTTTAGAACTGCACATTTCAGTTTTTTCACCTTTAAAATCTACCTGCAATATTACAACATTAAAAAAAATAATTACTTACTTTTTAAAGTTTCCTGCCCCCTCTCTTTCACTGAGAATTCTGAGATCGTTTTGTTTACTTTTAATTTGGAAGAGAACTCAATTTCAAATTCATCCAGGAAATTAAATTTCCATCTCTAGCACTGCTCTACTATAGCTATCACACATGAAGCGTCTGAGCGGATATGTTCCATGGTCCCCTTCTCAGCTTTAGAGAGGAGGACTATTGTTGACTCCAAGCTATTGTTGGAGGCTGGATTGCAAGATTGAATTAAGATTGCATTCTTGGCTAAACCACTAAAACATAATGAAACAGTGCTGTCTGACATAGCTCCTATTCTACACGTGGTGCACATTTCAAGCTCAATCTGTCTGCCCAAAAATAGACACCAAAAAAAGGCTAAGTTGTTCCAGATTATATCCAGAGGGCTGGCAAGCATGGCGCAGGACAAGTGGGAGAGCCATGCCCTGCTGGAAAGGCAGCTGGAGGCTAGGAATGGTATTTCAGCACTTCAAAGATGACTCTGACACTTATATCTTAGCAACTGTGTTGAGCACTTCTGGTTTTTAAAGTTGTAACGTGTTATCAGCAAGGAAAGAAAGAAGATTTAAAAAAGGGTAGCTGTGCAATACTCCTAATATTATTTTACAACTTGTAGGTATGTGCCTCAAGGACATTGATTTTCATCCTGCCAACTTGGCTAATCCCATCACTTAGCTTTTCAGTGTTTCAAGTTTGCATTTTCAGTTGTCAAATTCAAGAAGTTCAAGGGCTCACATTCCCTCTTTCTTTCTACATTCTTTTACTTTGAGGTTAGCTAACACAAAGCCACAAATCATATCAGCTAATTTCTAAATATCTTGGTTTTTTCAGGGTTTCTTAAGAATTTCCCAGCTGTCTGATCACAAAATGATGTTCATTTCCAAAGAGTCCACTGGCCAGGCTCTAACAGATGCAATGAGCACAATCCTGATACTTTCACAGTTACAGCTGAAAGGTCTTTTTTTTTCCCCAGCTGAATGCCACTATTTGACACTACACTCCATGACATATAGACAACAATGAATTTCTTTTACCTATGATGACTATCACAACCTACTAAAAATCCTCATTTCTGTCATTAGCAAATTTCATTCTGAAATACGAAGCCAGGATTTGGCATCTTTAAAAGGAGACCCAGCTTGAACCACTATGCTGTAAATAGCTAACAAAATAATGCTAACATTTGTTTTTATTTTAAAATTTAAAGTATTCTTTATGGCCTTCACGACTGCTTCACCAATATTCATTTTCTACACACCAAATCCAAGAACTTCCAAGACAATTCACCCAACAGACAAGGTAAACAAAGTATGTGATACTGAATTTCAATTTTTTCGAAGCTATTCCGAGATAGCAGAAATGTAAAAGTAAACATACTAACTAAATAGCTGCAATGTTTTGTAGCCAATTGGTACAAAAAATATTAGCAAGCATCTTTCTTTAAAAAAGACATATAGTAAATGAATGTTACTGGAGTCTGAGCCTGCTGTCAGAATTAATGTTGTTTATTAAATGAAAATCTTGTTTACAAATACAAGTAGTTAGTCATTTCTGGTGGGTCTGCATATTGCAAAAATTTATTTTCATCTCTTCATAAGAAAACTGTTATAATTTCAGCAACAGTTCTTATGAGAAAATTATTCATATGATTTTTTTTTTGTATGATGACATAATTCAATGTACTTTCCATAGGCTTTTTGGAGGCTCTTACCAAAAGGATAAGGCTTTGGGGATCCTTCTTCTATTCAGGTTAATACTAGATACCATTGCATGGTAAATTATTGGAAATATATGACAAATGCAAACAAATCAAAGGTCAGTTAAATATATGTCAAATAATAAATACATAGAAAAAATACCCCAAATTTCTTGCAAGTAGTAAAAAATTGTATTCGAATAGTCCAGATTTTAATAGCATAAAGACGCTGTATCGTGTAACTGATGTAGTATTAAATCTTGGTTAATAAAGAACTTAATTTAACAGTCTTGATTTTGTTTAATGACAGCTACAATTTTGAGTTTTTAAAAATTAATATGGCAAATTTAATTTGGAGTTATACAGATAAATTTTACTGCTATCAATAGACTGAGTTTGTCTGAAGGCAGAATTTAACTGATAATGTTCATAAATACAATGGAAAGCTCATTGGAAGGTTTTGTCTATTGAGATTGTTTAACTGTTATGTTCTAAATCTACAAAAGCCAGGTACATGAAAAAACATTAGTTTTTAGAAATTTAAAATTACTTACAAGTTGCTCTGATTTTACACCATAAAGCTGAATTGTCTTCGCCACATTTTTGGCCACAGCTAAACTCAGGTCTGGATCAACAGCAGCCACATTTAGCTCACTGGAAGCAAAGATTACAAATCTTAATTAACAACTAAATGGTGCTGTATTGAATGCTGCACTGAATCGATAAAGAATTAACTATGAATACACAGTCACGCGGCACATCAATTTAGAGAGAGTAACACATACAACTAAGTCTTTCCACGCACCGTAATTCAGTTTACAATTTAACAAGTCTTCTGGGAATTTTATGTGCAGTGTTCCTATTCTAGTAAAAATGAGCAAAGTTTAGGAATGACACTTCAGTATGAAATCACTATTAGTAAGCCATTCAAAAATATTGACAGCAATTAACTACATTCAAGCTTTGGCAGCAGCCTTCAAACATTACAGGTGAATACACAGTCATTCAACTCTGGAATTACATGAGCTGTGCAGAAATACCCAGGGGATGCCTTAGCTTGACACAACTAATAAGCTGTGTTTTAGGCAATCCTTTATAGTTAAAGAGGCCCCCAAGGAATGACAGGGAACAAACGAAGAAGGAAAAGACTTCTTAAATCACTTCCAGTATTTTTTGTTCATGAACATCCCCAGATCTCCATCAGCTGGGGATGCATTCAAAACTGCTCTGCTGAAGACAGGCAAGCACAAGAACCGTCATGTTGTTAATGGTGAGTTTAACCTCTCTCACGATCTGGAGAATCATTAAGCACCCCAACTTAGAATAATTCTCTGAGAACTCTCTAGGGCCCCAAACATCATTAGCTAAAGGTCACTCTGGAAAACCCAGCTGAAATTTCATCATTTTCATGTTTTCCTTTCTCTTTTGCAAGGAGCAGAATACTATCAGTCACCACACCAACAGACATGTTCTGAGCACCTATAACTCCTCGTCACAAGTACTGTTTCAATATTTAGTATTTTATACACACACACACACATACTGTGAATACTGCCCATCTTTTTTCACACTTTATTAAACAGAGTAGTCGTTACCAAAACCTTATGAGGGAAAATGCACCACTGGTAATTTAGGTATCTCATTCTACAAATTCTACCTGGAATAGTCATCTTTACCTATTATCTTGCTGTTTTAGTCTAACAAAGCATTTACACCAGATATTATTATTTCCGGCCAAGCAACTACCACTTCCCTTTGATACAGTCAGGATAATTAAGATACCAGATATTTACAGCATTGTTTCTCTTACTGATCTTTCGTAAGCTTAAACATTAAAACTTATATTAAAATTTCATTTATTCCAGAAAAATAAAATACAGGAAATAAATAATAAAATATATTATTTATTATAAATAACAATAAAGAGGTGCCTATCTTGCTGTACTCAGCATTGGTGCAGGCTCACCTTGAACACTATGTCCAGTTAAGGTCCCACAATTTAGGAAGAATGTGGTGTTACCTAAATGTGCCCAGAGGAGGGCAACAGGACTGGAAGGAATGTGAGGGACAGCAAAGGGCTTGGGCATGTCTAGTTTGGAGAAAAGGAGGCCTCATTGCCCTCTACAGCTTCCTAAGCAGGGGGAGTGGAGTGGGAAGTGCTGAGCACTCCTCCCCAGGATCCAGTGAGAGGAGGTGTGGGAATGGTTCAAAGCTGCATTAGGTGAGGTTCCAACTCAGCATTAAGGAATCATTTCCTTACCAAGAGGGTGATCAAACCCTGGAACAGGCTTCTTAGAGAGGTGGTCAATGCCCTAAGCCTGTCAGTACTTAAGAGGCATTTGGACAATGCCCTTAACATGTTTTAGCTTTTGGCCAGCTCTGAAGTGTTCATGCAGTTGGACTGGATTCCTCATGGTAGGTCCCTTCCAACCAAAATATTCTGTTCAATTTTGTGTTACTCTATTTTATCCTATCCTATCCTATCCTATCCTATCCTATCCTATCCTAAATTCTGACTTGATTTTTGCACTAATCTACTTTATAATTAAAGAGTAATCAACTATTTACTGCTAAGGAAGTTTCCTTCCTAAAACTGTAACTTATGAAAAAATACATGTTGAGTATCACATTTACAAAGCCTTATATGTGCATACCTGGCTATAGTTTTAATGATGCTGTCAAGCTCGTCAGAAGAGGGAGGATTCCGACCTCCAGGAGGAAAGACAAGATTGATGGGGTCAAATAGTCGAGATAAGGATTTTGACAGATAGGCAGCTTCATATTGTTGCAGTGAATCTTTCAAGGCCTTTTCTGGACTTTGCATATAAGAAAAAGTTACATTTTAAATTAAAATACACAATAGCATTAAATCTTTCCAGACATACAAACTTTGCAATACTGAACCTGTTTTTCCTTTCTGCTTTTTAAACATACGCATATGAAAAACAGTCTTCTGATAAGTCTCCCACTGACTGCTCAAGAACATATCTAAGTCAATACAATTCTCATACAAAATATTCATTTTATCTTACGTAAGTCTAGAAGACCTAATAGGCTTGATAAGCCTGTTTCAGTTTGGTCTTTCTTATATCATTTCGATTATGTTTATTCTATGATGTATAAACTAAAAACTGTGAATCATAACAACCGAGCATTTGTCACACTCAAATGATTGCAGCGTCATTAGGAGAAAGCTACTGCTGTAATCACAATGCATACAAAACTGAATTTTCACCATTTTCTTATTTTTTTTCACCCAAAAAGATATAACTTGTTCAAAAGTCAGAGACTTTGTGAAAGATAAGACAACCCAACACTGTTAGATATATAGCTTAATGAAAAGTCTACAGCTCTAAAATGGCGTTAGAGCAGTAACTGCAAGAGGGGAAAAAAAGCCTTTAAAATTCTCCTGCAGTGACAATTTGAGTAACAGTAAGTTTAATAAAATACTCTGTTTTCTTACAGGGTGCAAAGATTTATATTTTATAGTCTTACAGTTCATAATACATACTCATAATCCTCATTTTTTTGCATGAATATGTCATGTGCATCTTCTTCCATTTGTTGTAGCTCAGCAAAAAGATCAGTAATTCCACTTGTGTTAAAATTCCTCTGAATATTTTGACTATATTGTTGGAGGCGCTTCCACAAGTCATTATAAAGCCTCAGTAATTTAGGGTATTCTCCTTCAAATGCTTGTTTCAAAAACATAGAGGCTGCAAAATAAAGCAGTAAGCAACACACAATGCTAAGTACAAATGAATTTTTTTATTCTTATAAACAACCTCTATCCTTGCATTTATATCAATGATACACAATGTTATCCTAAGTTTAGTATTAAGTGACAAAACTATTATATTAAATGCACTTGACAAAGGATGTAAAGCACCAGTATAAAACCCACAATTTGAAGACTGGATATGAAAAGCTTTATTTTGAACAATAAATGTTTAGTATCAAACTTTATTATTATTATCATTCATTTAAGGCCAAAGCATAACTGCAGCTCTCTAAATCTAGAGATTTGCTTACAATATCTTGATAGAAGGTAAGTGTGGGGCTGTGCAACTTTGAAGACAACAATTTAAAACAGACAAAGATAACTCCTATGAACCAAAGTCTTCAGAAATGTGACGAGGGAAGCATATGCTTTTATGCACACTTTTTAAAACAAGGTACTTAATATGCAATTCCTAAACTTGTCAAAGAATGACAAAGCCAGCAGAAAAAGCAGCATTATTTTCAGCCTTGAAAGGCTTGCCACAAGTAACAGGAAATGAAACAAATGTACAACTGCTTTGGCAACTGTTAATCTTGATCTAACATCACTCATACTCTACAGATTTCCCATTACATTAGGAGATTAACACTGTTCCATTCATTTGTAGGTTTTTCAGACATCTGCCCCATTTCAACCAGCCTGTGCTTTTGACTCAAATATATGATTTCGAATACTGGAGGATTCACATTTTTTATCAAACACAGAGCTATTTTAAGTCATGAAGCTATGTTTACAAAGCCTGTCCCAACCTCACAAAAGCAGATCATGATCTAACATCAAACCTTTTAAACTGCCATAAATTCCTATTTTTACACTATTTTTCTGATATTGTGTCTTCCTCTGATCTATATGATCCAAAATATGACTGATGTCAGTGGATTCAGTCACCAGAAATTTATGTTAAAAATGAACATTTTCATGTAAATGCCTCGCTTAAATGAAAAAATCTGTCTCCCCAAAACTCAGCTGTAGCAAAATAAAAACATCATTCACATTGAAACCTCCCTGTAAGTGTTTTATATAAAACACATTATTAAAAACTACAAGCAATAAAATAGTTTTGAACAGCTGTTAGAAAAAGTACAGGTGACAAAATGTAAGAGTTCTCTCAGTTCTGTAGTGTTGGTTGGTCCCATTAACTGATGTCACAATTTTACAATCTTAAATGTGAGTGCTGAGAACAGGTAGCACGTGTTCAGTTTGAACACAGGAGGCTCGGGGTATGTACCTACTGCTCTTAAAGCAATGCATTAGGCAAACAGTAAAATTAGTATGTTTTAACACAAGATGCATACATTTTCTTTTGGGATCATCTAGTTACTTAGCAACCACTGAACATGAATCCACCAGTTCCTCAAAATTATACTGCTGCTATAAGCCTGGAAGGACCAAATTTTGAACGGCCAGTGCAATAGCTGAAATCACAAAGATAAATGCGCATCTATGCGTTTCACCTCTGTGTGCAAAAGATTAACTTTAATCTCTCTATGCAAACATGAAAGATGTATTTATGAAAGTAACAAACTCACCTATGATCCAACTGCATGCTGCAGTTGTTAGCATGTTCTGGTAATAGAACTGTCTTATGTTAACACATGATTTATATTTATTATTCCTTCATTGCATCAGCTATTTACATATTACACACATAGAGAAAATTGTATGTAGTCAGAACACCAGCTGTTTATCTGTATTTATAAAAGACAATTTTGAAGTAACTAAAATCCTAATGGTTTATAATGGTATCCAAAAAATGGCTGAAATCTGATTTTTACAACCCATCAGTATTTAACAAGAGAAGACTAAGAATTTATCTTTAAAATGAAATTACTAATTTTGAATTTAGCAAACCTACTTGCTTTAGGAAGTATAATGTACCATTCCAAACATTTTTACCTCCACTCACAGTTAGAAAAACACTTTTTGTTATTAGATAACAACTACTTAATGAAACAGAAAATATTTCTTTCTGAAAATTCAGCCGCAGTTTAGGAGGATCCTGTCTGGTTACAAACCCAGAAGTTTTAAACACACAGACCTTGTGCTGAGTGAACCAATGGTACTCAGTTCTGGTAGAGGAGATACTGAGCAAAGGCTTACTGAAAAGTGAGATTCAAAATAATTACAGAACACATTACAAATTTATACTGAATACTTACAGTCTGTTGCTGACTGAAACTGAGAGGAAAGTGTCTGAGTTACTGCAGTCCAAAATTTGTACAAAATATCAGACTGGCCATCCTGAGAGCAAGGGACAAAAGGAATACAAGTTTCAAAACATACTCTTCAAAGAATCTCAAGCAATGCAAATGCTTTCAATCAAAGCTACTCCTCATCACTGAGAATAAAAACAAAGTGAGTGAAATCTGAGAAGTTTCCCTCAGGTCTGGAAAAAATAAAAAAGAAAAAAAAAGGAGAAAGTATTGGAGAAAATAAAAATAAAAGCTTCAGTCTTGTCTCGAATTAAATATTTTCCTCCAAGTCTGAGAGGAATGCTCCCAGCACTCTAGGGGTGTGAGTGCAGCCTGAAGCAGCACACCTCAGGAGACGTGTTAGAAAATCTCTTTGCACTGCAGTGACCTTCCCATTCTGTGGGAGTTCTCGTGCCAGCTACACCACAGCAATTATTTACTGCCATTACCACTCGCTGGCAAACTCCAACCAGGGACCAAACCCACTGCGTGCTGCACACAGAGCAGCTCGGGTTCCCAAAAACATAAACCACACAAAAATACAGTGAACCTCACAGCTGACTCTTCACTGCCTGGTGCCAACAAGGCCAGAAGTGGAAATAAGGGAGCACACCAATGGGAATGTGCAGGGGCAGGCTACCTCCCTACTCCCCCCAACATCTGGCACTAAGGGTCAAGCATTAAAGCTGATTTTTGATGCCTGTCTGAGGTAGAAAAAAACTTCCAGGAGATGAGGATGTGTATCCTGTCCTGCCTGCTACTTGGAAGTCTGTTCAGTGTTGTCACGGGAAGAGAAAACCCGCTCTGAGCAGAACAGTTTTCTTCCTTGCATGGTGTACGTGTCACCACTTGACCCTACTGCTGCATTAACCAGTTTGACCAGACCACTATAGGAACGATAATCAGAAAAGAAAAAAAAAGTCAGTTTAACTTCTACACTGCCCAGCAGTGGCACAAAAAGGTGGAAATAATCTACTATATTTAAAGTCTTGTTACTCCAAAATGAATTAGTAATACTTAAGATTATAAAGGGAAAAAAATGGTCTCTTTTCGCTAGCAGTGGCAATAATGGGCAAAGCAATGAATAACTTTACCATATCATTCATTAACAGGGACCACTGCATCCCTCTTGAAGATCTGTTCATTGAAAGACCGCAAGTTCAAGCTCAAGTTTCAGTTAAAAAAAAAATCATCATAAAGAATTAAAATTAAACCTGAAAATCAGTCAAAGGTATAGTGACATATCTAAAAGTAATGATTTAAAAAGCGCATTATCATTACAAACTCTGCAATTAGATGAGGAGTTCATTCAACTTTCCTCCTCATCTCTAAAGATAAAGAAGGATAAAGTTTATAGGTCATGTTAAGAATTGAGAGAGAATATCTTTTATGATGTTGGGCTCATAAAATGTATGATAATTAACACTGAATGCTAAAATAAACTGGAATGATGGAATCTCCTTTTTGGCTGTTTGAGGACAATGATGGATTTAGAAACTGAAGTAATTTATTTTATAGCTACGTTTGTATTTTCTGTAAATGTACTTGACTTTCATAAATGAGCAAAGTAAAATTAAATATCAGAAAACTATTCAGAGGGCTCACTGCATAAAATCTCTTTCCTTTGATAAATTTATTGCTATAGCATAAACATGAAATTACTTAATGCTTTATTTCACAGTTTCAAATTTAGAACATGAAGACTACTATAAAATAAACAGCCTTCCACATCAAGTATAAATTAATCGGTTTTCATATTATCTATCTCAACCTGGAACAATGGTTGCCTATTGAGCATGGTAACTCAACTCGAATTCTAAATAATCTAATGGAGGTGGAAAAGTACATTCAAACAACTCCTTTTTTCATTACCGTAATTACCATCTACATCTCTGTCACTGTCTCAGCAGAAAACACAGTGATTAAAGGGTCCAGAAAACAAATATGCATCTACTGTTCCACATCAACATTCCTATCTTAATTTTCAGATTCAGCATGGTGATAAGGAACAGTAACACGGGATGACATTTTACGTTATTGTGGAAATACGTAACTTTTCTATGTATCTTTACATACATATATAATATAAAATCAGGCATACATACATATGTTCTCATGCACACATTTGCATAGCCACAGCCATAACAATTAGCCTTTGCTCATTAGCTTGTGTCTTCTGACATGAACTGTATCAGAATTTTGTCGTGAAGAAGGCCCTCATGGCTCAGCTAGCCAAATGTATATTATGTATGAGGAGAGACAGAAGGGAAACGCTTCATGAAAAAGTAACATTTCCTGCTGACTGACTACTCAGTCAAAAATGTTTAGGGCAAGAAATAAATGCCCTGTTTTCTAACTAACTAAAATCATCATCTACAAAGTGCTGGTTGCTTCTATAACATATGATACGAGATTTCAGTTTGTCCAGTGCTGAGATGCAGTCTCTCTAGAGGTGAAATATAGCTGCTGATTAATAACACAGAGAAGACCATGTAAGAGTTTGTGGAAGGAACTAGAGAATGCTGATGCCTACGCATACACCAGGGGGTATTTAAGTGGGTGGACTGTAGCTACCAAAACTGGAATACAGCAAGGCAGTAGCACTAGATAATCCTGAGGGAGTAAAGAAGTGCCATATGCAACTATGAGCATCCAGAAACAATTTATTTTGTTTAAACTTGTAATTTCTTTTGCTTACACATTAATTCAATATATTACTTTTGAAAGTACATTTAAATCCTCACTGCTTGTTTTTAAAATAATGTATAAGGATTAGATTTATTAGGTTTATGAGAATTATAATTTAACTGCTTAAAATGTAACATGCAATTCCATCTGACAATAATCAATACTAGAAAATTACATGGAAAGGGTAGCAAAAGGAGTGTGTTTCTCCAGCAGGAAATTAAAGGAATGTCCCTTGTACTGGACAACTTCTTCAAGGACTTAAAAAGATAGGCAGGATGAAGCTGAAAAAGGAAAAGGCAGTTCTGCTTGCTTGAAATGTACACAACAAATCTACTGGCTCATCTTAATGAATTTGAAATTTTATAAGCCTTCCCCTATGCTTCACATACGGCATTGTGAGCAGCAAACCACAGTATCAGAAAGTAACTGCTCTTTTGGGCCTTTTGCTCTCAGAAAACTAAAATCAGCTAGCTAAAATTACCTTCTTGTCATCTTCCCATCTGTAAATAATGAATATAGTCCTCCTCCACACTTACACCAAATATCCTCAGTGGTAGACAATGTATGGGAGCATTGGGTACATCCACATTAGTGATTCAATGTGTAGATAGGGCTCTTTTTGGTCCAAATCTGTCTTGTGTCTGATACTTGTCTTGCAGAGCACAGTGAAGTGTACTAGCAGACTAACTTCCACTATTCAAGGAATACACTGCCTCATAATTAGTTTAAAAAGAGCAACTGCAATTAAATAGCTTTTTGCAGCATATCATCATATATTTGTAAAATAACCCACAAGGATGTACTAATATTTCTATTAATTAATATTCTGACTTTAAATCAGGAATTTTCCATTTCTCTTGCTTATGAAAATGAAATAGAATTGAAAGATGTTAAATTATTTACACCCCCTCCAAAATAAAAATGCTTGCTTTTAAATCTAGTCACAAGCAGATTAACATCTTGTGATACAATCCCTTGTAGCAGGAGCAGCTGACAAGATGAGTAATGAACTGCATCCGATTATCTTTTCAGCTCTGTAGCAATCATTTTCCAACAGCTTCCTATGCCACAACCAACAACACTGGAAAAAGGTCACCGTTCTGTCATACTGTCCCCCCACCTAGTGTATATGTTTAACAACACAGAGAACACATAAAGCTTTGGAAGCTAAGAGGTGTTATTATCTGGCATAAAGCTGTTTCAAAGGTGCATACTGCGCACATAGAAAGCCTACATAAAACATCCATACATAATTGAAAGTCTCCCAGAAGTAAATTATTGCACTTTAGCATAAAATAAAATGTTATTTCCTCTTGCCATGCGACATGTTTTTCCTTCAACAAAAGAACCTTAAACTGTAATTGATGGTATCTAAAAACTCATGATAGTCAAGATTCAGGTTGACATATACATATTTTTCCCATCATGAAATATAACCAAATTAAATCTATGAACATTAATTGCAAGCAATTGTATGACTTAAAAGGCAAAACAGAACTTTCCCCCCAGACCAGATCCATTTAATGCAGCACGTTTGAATTAATGGTACTGTCTGTTCGCAGCTTTATTTTGATCTCACAGCACAGAAAATCTGCACATAAATAATACTTTGTACTACTACAAAATGGTGGGGAAGTAAGATCAGCCACGGAACTGGCTATTTTCTAATAAAAATCTGTTGTGAAAATGCTCCAATGCCTAAAGCACATGTACATAAACTAGTATCTACCAACCCAAACTGTAAATTAAAAATACTGTTGCTGTTGTTCCTGTGACCAGTGACCGCTTTACTCCCTAAACTGAACAGCTGAGCAGATACTTACATGATTTAGTAGCCCTTATGCAATTCCTTAGGCAGTGCAAGACAATTAAGACGTCCTCCTCTTGTTAATTCTTTATTTTCAGGAAAGAACTGAGCAACTGCCCAGCAACATACACTAGGGCAACCCTCTGGCATTCTGACCTGCTGGACAGCTGGCCACAACCAGGGGAATGGAAAGATACTTTTGAAAGATGTATGGATTATTAGTACTACTTTAAAATATGTTACTTCTAGGTAACACACTTGCATATGTGTAGAGTAAAATAGAAAAACACAACAACCAGACTGCACTCTGGCCCAGCCACTGTAATTTTCCCCTTTTTCACACTGTTTAAAAATTTGGTACACAGTCACACATACTATTCACAGAGGAATTACTTGCTCATGAAAATTATACCCATAAATCAGAGATAATATGGCCAGCCAGCTAGACCACAAATGGTGATGTATTCTCTCAACAGTGGGGCTCACTTTATTGTGTATGTGAATAGGACAAAGTTTATCTGTATTAAAATAATAGACAAAGGTAGTTTGATTTCCATGGTATATCTTATTTATGTGAAATTAAAAATGTGCTTAAGTGCTTTGCTGAATCAGGGCCATAAGCAGCAATCTGCTAAAAATATTTTCACTTTGTGTAACTGTTTCATTTCAACTATTTCTGTTAAGTCACTATTGTCAATACTCCACACAAACAGTAACACTATGCAACTTTTCCATAATAGAGGAGGTTTTAGATAAAACATTTAAGATTGCATAATAGAATCACAGAGTCACAGAATTTACTAGGTTGGATAAGACCTTTGAGATCAAGTCCACCCTACAACCTAACACTAGCTTGTCAACAAAACGAGATGGTACTGAGTGCCACATCCAGTTCTTAAACACCTCCAGGGATGCTGACTCCACCACTTCTGGGGTAGCCCATTCCAATGGACAACTACTCTTCCTGTGAAGAACTTTTACCCAATGTCCAGCCTGAACTTCCCCTGATGCAGCTTAGTAACACTGCATAAGGCCAGTGCCAGAAGACATTTGGACACTGTTAGTTCTTCCTGCTCTCTGTCCCAGGAACTCCATAAGGTTCCTGTCAGACCATTCCTCCACATTCCTCCAGTCTCTTGAGGTCTCTCTTGGTGGCAGCATGACCGTCTGGAGCACCCCAGTTTTGTGTCATCAGCAAACCTGCTGAGGGTACACTACAGCCCATCATCCAGATCACTAATCAAAGTCTTAGAACTGGGCTTTGCATTGACTCATTGTGAGGGTACACTACTGACCACCTGCTAGACTTTGCACCACTGATCACCACTTTCTGGGCCTGACCATTCAGCTGGGCCATTCATGATTAATCTCACATTAATAAAAAGCTGAGTTTCAGAACACTGTCCAACTGGGAGAGCTTGCAGACTCAATCACTTTCTATGCAATGACTGGTGGTAAGGAAAGAATTTAGATCACTACTCTTTTACTTGTATGGAATGAAGGAGGAGGGGGGAAGGATTTATACTTGTCTATTAATTTTTTTGTTTCAGTAGTCCTTTTATCTTTAGTGCATGGTATTACAGCACCTAAGCAGACTTGTTAATAGTGTGAAGTGACACTGTTACTCAGATTGATGCATTGACTGCATAGATTTGAAATTTAGATTCGATGTTGCCTGCTTGCAAGATTATAGAAGAAACTACAGACTGACACGATTCATGTGCTAAACTCCTTCTCACTCACATGAAAATGACTCGTTTTCCCAGTTCAAAAAATATAACCCATTTTCACTTACAGCTACTAGTAAGTTACTAAACCACTGAACAATAGTGGGCTGAGTACCAGTATCAGCAAAGGAAAGGTATTAGAAGATCTGTATTCACTAGTACTATACAATAATATTAATGCTAAAGCCTGGAAAACTGATTTCAAGTCTCCTCAAACATAAAAACAGCTTACCTCATTTAAAAAACCCATATCAAACTACTAATTAACTTTGCTATTACTGATATGAAATTAAATCTCTTTAGCTCTGTTCTTATTATAACTATTTAGTATCTGACATTAAATCTAAATTCAAGGAATGAGAATGAAAGTACCCCTTTCTTCAGTATTAGACAAGAATATAAGAAGATGCTGAAAGGACCTATCTTTATTTTTACAAATGTCGCTCTTTCCACCACACTGTAAATTTAGAACTTAATGAGTGTAATTTCCCATCTGTGAATTATCATATTTGTGTGTGTCTAAAATAGCTATTTTAATGTTCAAATAATAAATCTGACCCACTGATTCTAAACTGGCTCTCACTACATGACAACCACTTCCAACTTATTTTTCCCTGTAGAAATTTTGATACTTTGAATAGAATGTGAAAAACATCTTTATTGTGAAGCCTCTTTGAAATGTAAAACAATATAGTGAATATTACCATGCAGCTAGTTGCTGCAGGCTCCTGAAATCAGGCTTTGCATACTAATACATACAGTGTTTTCTATCTGTAATCAAACGCTCCGCGCCATGGAGAAATACGCGACTTGTGAATGTTGCTCTAAAAACAGAAGATGTTTAAAGGACAGTCTAAATATTTTTTCCACCAATAAAGCAACAATGCAAATGATTTAACAATTTCGTACAGCAAGATCTTATGGGACAGAAATAAGGAAATCTATTTGCACTATTTCTATAGCAACATAATTGCCAAATGTTAGACTGTGAACAAAAAGCCATCATCTTCAGTAGTGCAATTCATCAGTAAAGAAAAGACAAATTCTGAGTGTGTTTTCAATAATCCTTTTCTATATACTTAAAGCAGTCAGGATTAAATTTCTTAAAATAAGAGTGAACTTAAATTTCTAATGTTGTTTATATTATACATTACAGGTGCAGAGATGTCAATAAATGACACTGTGATTTTAAAAATGACCTTGATTTTTTTGTTTTACTGCAGGGCACAGAATTTCATTACATTGGGTTGATCCAGGGTGTAATAGTTTCTAGACTTCCAGCAGTAGTGCAACATTTTAAAAAGGTCTCTTTATGCAGGTGACAAAAGAAACAAAAGCTGGTTTGCTTTATTTCTCAAAAACCTTCTTGACTAGAAAATAAAGACTGTGCATTTCATAGAATATTGGAATTCTGAAGTGATTCCTCAGAAAAACTAATTTGTAAGGAACAAAAAATACCTAGATATTAAACAGTGCCCTATATCTACAAAACTATTTAAAACATTAATTAATCCTTCCATATTCCTCCAAGATATGCATCAACTGGAAATAAATGAACTTAGTGTTCAAAAGCCAGTAACTACCCCAGGGATTTGACAGCTTTCTTCTACCCAGAGAAGTGATTTAGTATGTTCAGCTTCAATTCAAACTATGCTTTCACCTTGACTACTCCATATCCCCTCCAAGGATGAAAGGATGGTTCGTTACCATGTCCACTCAGCCTGGAGCTGTTCAGGTAAGATTGACAAGAATGATGATAAAAGGCGGCACTTCTGGTAAATGTATTTCTTTTCCAATGGTAAGCTGACTGAAAACCAACTGACTTAATAATTTGCAGTCATCACTGATCTGCAATTTGCACAAACACCACCAAACAAGAAGTGAAAAAGAACAAAGGTCATTATTACCTACTAACCCATGCAACCTCCACACCATCCCTTTTCTTCATAGCTACACATTTCTGTCATAGAAATGGAATTAAAGTTCTACAGAAATCATAGTGTCATTAGAAAACCATCGCACAGGCTCTGACCCTCCCATGCGAATTAGAATCAAATTACTTATAGTATGGCTGTCTGGGTACACAGATCCATTCAAAATGAGAATTGGGACTTTTAACTGATATGATCTTCTTGGCTCTTTAAGAGTCCTCAAAAATCCTGCAAGTGAATTCAGCAGGGCAATTTGTAGATCTGAAACAAAAAGCGTCTTCAATATTTTGGGAACCAAAAACCTGTTCATCCACCTGGGTTTAGATCTTCACAAAGTACCTCATTATTGCTTAAATAACAAACAGAAATCACAGTAGAAATGATGTGCAAGTAATCCAATTCTGCTTCTACAAAAAAATACGGAAAAATAAATCATATACTTGTAATAACTGGTGAAAAGCATACTATTTTCTGAATTCACATAAGACAATAATTAGATTATTTTTCAATTTTTTCCACTTGGGATTATTTTTTAATTGGGTCAACTGAATGTGAATATGTGATGGTAGATGTGAATAATTTCAAAGCAGCAACATTTTTTAACAAGTTTGGACAGGAAGCAGAAATAAGAAGGTGAAATATAAGTACACTCTGTCAATAAACATCTATATTGTCTTCTCTTTTCTTTATCTTACGTAATGATGGGGACATTTCTTTCTGTATCGTTAACACCTCATATTGCCAGTGTTGACAACTCAGGAAAAAAGCCTGCTTACTCACCAAACATTCATCAGCAGAAGCAATGATAAGAGCCCTCCACAAAGTACATAATAACACTCCCTACAACTCTCAGCTAACTTTTTTACCCAGAGGCTTACGTAAACGACAGGCTTTGTGATGTGCCTTGGTTGCAAACAGGACACCCAAAGGCGAGCAAGGGCAGGTCTGCCTGTACCTTTCTGCCCAGTGGAGAGACCCCAGCTCATCCTTTCTACTGACCACCCCAACCCCCCCCTTAAAAATGATTTGCTGCTTTTTAAGCTGCTTTTCTCTTTGCAGAACTGTTCCCTGATGCCTGTGTAGGAGTGAAAGACCCAAAATAGATGAGGATCAAAGATCATTTTCAACTCTTTTACAAGGGGCTAAGAGGGACTCTTATCTCTGATTAGGAAAGTGGTTGTCACAGAAAGATATGTTGAGCTGCGATTTACACTGAAGTCAATTGTAGTTTAGGCATTACAACAGCTGAGGAAGAATTACTCACAACACATTGAAAGAGAGAAGCAATAAAGCAGAATAAACTGAAGTAACCTATTAGCTCTCTGAAGGTGAATTAAGCAATTGAAAGAAGTGATATAAATAACCAGTCATCAGGAGACAAAAATATCAAATTTACATTATTTAATCTTATTTGTAATTTTAATTTTTACCCTTAACATTATGACACCATTAACCTATTTTTTAAAAATGTATACATTTTTAAAATGTATTATATACATTAAAATGTAATACAATGAAAGCACTACCTATTTTCCCCAAAACTAGAAATCAGAACCCCATGAGCTCTGAATTCTTTTAGCCCTCTTCAACTAAAATCTAGTCATTAAAGGCCTTTTTTTCTCACATAAAACCCACAAAATGTCCATTCAATCATATTTCTCCTTTAAACAGTCAATAGATTTGTTTAAAAATTAAACCTGTAATTTAAATATGTAAACATTAATAATGAATCTATGGTTCATGACTAGCATAAAATCAAGCAGTTTTTAGAAGGTACTATGAGTGCATGATTTCTTTTCAGAATTGCATTAATTTCATATTGCGACAAAGGAAAAATACCACAATATAGATCTCCAAAGGGAAGCGGTGAAAAAATGTGCAGTATAAATTTAATACCCAGATTATTCCATGATCTTCATGTAAGCCTGAGACTGTTACTTAACTCTTGGGCACATCTAAAGCTGGTAAAAATTGGAAGGGAATTCTGTAGGAGAAACCATAGGGAAGTAAAGATGTAGCTGTTGTCATTACCCTCTTGCTCAACTGCACCTCAGTTTCTTCATCTGTCAGGTTTTATTTCCTTTTTTTTTTTTCAAGAGAGGTTTTGTGACTCTTTTCATTAATTAGCTAGTGCTTTTAAAACTACATTTTTGGATACAACATGATACAACACTACTAAATATTATTATGGTAACAGGTAATTAGATAGCCGGAAAGCACATGTTTGAGATCATAATACAAAATTAGAAAAACTGCAGGCTGTGCTATCTGTGAAGAGAAAGACACAAAAATTCCCCAATGGAAAAAGCAAATGATGACTAAAAAAAAAAAAAGGCAAGTAGCTTCCTTGCTATTAAAGGACTTGTGCTTTAAAAAGGCTGGATCTCCTCCTCTCTTATGCTTCCTAGGATGATACTTGCACTGCAGTAATCAAAACAAGGAAGCAGATGGACAGGCAAAGTGGTACTGCAGCTGCTGCAGAAGATGACTATAATAATAATGTTGACATCAGTAACAGTAATTAGTGCACAGACTGTAGAGTGGATGATTCGTTTTCCTATCTTCTGGAGTGGGCATGCTGCCCTAGCAAATGGGTGCAATGTTAGTACCTTTGGTTTGTTTTGTTCATTTACTCAGTTTATTAGTGAAATTGAATACAATTTAAAAAATCCAACTTTTCTCCCTCTCCAGAACACTTGCTGAGGAAAGCACATTTCAGTTTGGTTTAACACAAGCTGGAATCTTCATTAGTAAATGGCAAAATACCAATTTCTTATTTATATCTGAAAAAATTCATACTCTCCCATACAGCCATCTGTACTTACACTCCTGAATTTCTGCAGCATGCACTACGTGTCTGGTTTTGTCTGAACAACAGCTCTATTCTTTGGTGTGACCTCACTCATCTGCAGTCTGGTGCCACACCTTTTTCAAGAGACACCAGAACTAATGGTCTAACTGTGAGAATGTCCAAGAAAAACACGGTGCTAGACTGAACCATTTCAGGCAAGCAGTAAGTCAGACATCGGTGCCATCAGCAGTACTGTTCCACGCTGAGAGAGCTCTGCCAGCAGAACATCAGATAAGGATGTACCACTCCTCCTTAGCTGCCCCACTGAAAATGACAATGTCCAGCCTGGCACTATGCTACATCAAAACACCTACCAAAGAGCAAATTGGAAGAGTGATAACTGCAGAAAAATAAATAGATGGATTTTATTTGGGAAATAACACTTTTCACTTAGATGCAATCCTGCAGTATGAACTTTAAGGGAAGGAAGGGTAATCAGAGAAATCATGGAACATGCTTAGCATAAGACAACCCGGTAAGTCTTATTTTCTAATGAGTTTTTCCTTATCCTGATTCCATTGAAATTGCATTGAATTTTCCCTGTTCATTTAGTCTCCAGAAGGGTAAAATATCTTCTTTGCCTTCCCTCTATTATCAGCCGAAAAAACTGGAAAAACTCAATTTTCAATTGTTGAAAAACTTCAAGTGATTCTTCATAAGAGGGAAGAGTGAAAGTGAGAAGCATGGGCACAGGGTGGGAGCCACTCATGAACACCAACAGATCATTTACCTAAGCTGCCCTTCCACCCAAACTCTTCCTTTCAGCATTTCTGCTCTGTCTCCAGACTTTTATGTTTCTCCCTAAACATGCTGATCCACTGAAGGGCTGATCCACCCAGGCAGCAATAGATATTTTTTGCCAGATTAAACTTTATTTAATTAAGAAAATATGCTAAAAGTTTATATACTTTTGAGGGGGGTTGTGGATTTTTTTTGATTGGGTCTTTTTTTGTTGTTGTGGTTTGCTATTTTTTTTGTTTGTTTTAACACAGAAAGAGAAGCCTGAAGTGCCTCATAGAAAAGTGATGCTCTGTGCAACATCTTCAGGAGATGATCTTAAGAGACAGATGAAGGCTGTATTTAACCTTCATTATTTGTTTTCACTGTTGAGAAGACCACATTTGCATATGAAGAGGTTCCCCAATTTATTTCAAATATTAAGTCCATGTAAATTAAAAATCCAGTTATACACTTAGAAAGAGATGTCAGCAGCAACACATCTTTTGTTTTCGCTCTCTTCTACTAAAGTAGAGGAGACAGTTTCAGTAATCCTGTTCCTACCACTGAAGGAGACCATTAATCAAATTATTCCAAATATGAATAAAAAACAATGCAAATGAATAGAAAATAATAGGTATTCAAAAGAACAGCCATGATTATTTTTCAAAGGAGAAATTGTCAAGAAGTGAGAAACAGATGGCTGAAAATGATAGATGAAGACACATTCTCCTATGCAAACTAACAGATTTAATTAATTACTCAAATCACATGGTATTATGGAATGACATTAATGATCCATACAGTGGTGCCTTATCAGCTCCCTTTTAAAGAAAACAAAAGAAATTACAACAAAATGAACATGTTTACATCCTACAGATATAACCCACAGACCACAAATACATCCTTCAATGTTAGAGTTTCAATACTTTCCCATCAATTTAATTTAAAAAAAATGGAACTGTAAAATTGTAAACAAACTCATTCTCTTACCACACTTCTCTTTAGAGATTTACTAAAGCGTGTTCAGCAAAAAACTTTACCTTTACTATCTCCTCTATGAAACACACATGTGACACAGGGTCTCTTTTCTTTGCCAATACTTTCTGCAAATGCTGCACCTGTAAGAGAGAATTTATTGAGAGGGAAAGTGACATCTAAATTCTTACATCCAAAATTGCATGATGAGACAAACAGGTGCATTACAGGAATTAGGTGCAGAGTACCTGCCCGCAAGCAGCACAGATCTGATCCATGAGTTTCTCCATGTTTGTCCAGAGGGCTGCTCGAAAAGCTGCTGTGTTCCCAGGTGTTGGCATAGCAGCTCTACCAGGGCCACCTAAATGGTTTTTAAACACACACAACAGCACATTTCAGCTTCCATAAATGAAAATTAAAATATTGGAAATATAGACCTCTATGTACTTTGACAGATACTTTTTTTTTAAGCCAAGGCAGCCTAAAATACCTTCAGAACAGAGCTTTGTGAATGACCTCAGTTGTTTCAACTGAGAAAGTGACTAAACACTGAAGTTTAGTGGTGATACTTCATGCTCATGACTGTTACACGCTCTACCAATTCAGACCTCCACATAAACACTACAGTAATGCCAATGAGCAGTTTTACAGGATGTAAGAGCAAACTGAAATGGCATAGAGAGTAGCTGTGAAAAGTACAGCTATTACCAGCTCAGGACTTAAATGCATAGACAAATTGCTGAAAAAAAGTGATATTCCAGCTGAAGGGCACACAGCTTCTAAACAATCACTTCACTTGAGAGAGGATACATTTTGATATTATGCTGCTGATTATGGTTCTGGATCCCCACCTTGTTGCAAGACTGTTGACAAAAAATCGAGTATTTTTAACACAAAAGTTCAAATTTGCCTGCCCACTCAATTCCTCAGTATTTTTTGGTATCTGAGCTACCTAGGAACTAAATGTTCAATAGTGCAACATTTCTTCACACTGAATAGTCTGCTTTGAAACAATTTTCACCTGAAAAAAACATAACAATTTAGTTGCAGGCTTCTTCCATCAACTGCGAATAATTTCAACCCGTAATCCTCCCACCAATACAAAGAAAGCAGAATTTTGAGTCACTTTTCCATGAGAAACAGCTAAGAAAATGCTACAAAGTTATAACCTAATGAGGACAATTTGCCTAACTGGACAAGTTAGGAAGGAGCGGCACGGAGGAATAAAGGAAAGCCTCCGAGCTAAGTATCAGACAGATACTGTCAAATTAAATGTTTTAAAATTAAATGTTTTCTGAGATATGCCTACTCCCACCCTCTATTAGTTAAAGCAAGCAGGGAAACCTTACTAGAACAGGTTTGGATGTGAGAGTTTCTTCTGCTTTATAACATACCATACTCCTATAAAAAAGAATCAGTTATCATTCTCTGTAAAACAAGTATCGCACCTCTTGTGACTGTTTGAGATGGTTGGGTCAACACTTTGATATCCAAAGCATTTTTTATGTTCTCTTCCAACACTGTGCAGTATCCATCCACCACATTAGCAATGGTATCCTTCAAAGTCCCAAGATTATGGAAAACCTGAAGAGCAGTTCCCACTTGAGTAGGATTCTAAAGAAAGAAGATATTAAAAAATAACAATTATCTTTAACTCTACTATTGAGATGTTTTATCCATGATGAAACATTTTAGTGGGCAAGTTCATCTTTTAAGTTCAGTCTGCTAATTGATTTTGTTTAAGTTGTAGGCATCTTTACTGCATAACAGAGAATGGAGGGTAAAGGAGAGGACTGATTTCCTCTAATCTCTGAGCAATACTTTGCTCAGATCATTTTGGTACTGTCCTCGAATATGAGTGGAAAGAAAGGAACTGGAAACACTGCTGGCAGTATCTGACCTGGGGTGGGTTATCAGTGACTGATCCAGTAATTCTGGGGTTAGTTACAGTACAGCTGTATTCAGTGCTACAATTGCTTTAACATGCAGTGTTACACTACTGTCAGTTAAGTCCCAAATAGTTAATTAAATATGATACAGGCTTAAAAAAAGTACTAACGAAGGATAAGAAGAAGCAAGCTGGTCAAGCCCCTCTACTGGCTACTGCAAAATTTAATCTTGTATTTCTACATTTCTATTTCTAATGCTGACAATAACTTCATTTTCCTCATGGCAGAATTAAGAAGTAAAGCAATGCAGTGACTATTTCCCAAGCTTGGGGGAAAAAAAAGGCAAAAAAGGGCTCAGCACAGGGGAGTGAAAACTGTCCAGAAAGTGTCCAGGTACACTATTTAGGAGACCTCTGATAAAGATTGAATCTGATGATAATTCCACTTAGTAACACTAAACATTGGCACGGGTGCTATTTAGCAAGAGAAAAGCCTCAAATTATTGCCTTTGGAAACTAAGCACTGTCATCCATACACTGAATACTGCTTTTTTAATTAGCATTCACAGGCAATTAGTGGAGGGGGCAATCAGTTGATCACACACACATTAGAGATGGAGTCTTTTGTCATTTTTCTTAATCACTTCTGCCAGCAGTAAAGAACATGGTCTGACAGAAATGCTGGCAGTCAGACTGGACAGAAGCATCTGAGACCACCAGCACCTCCCACTGCAAAGCCCACTTTGGCTTTGGCCATGGTGCAGCTGCTGTGCTGAGGATGCACATGCTGGTACATGCACCTATGGCAATAGGTTTTCTGACCTGTTGGCAAACAATGTGTTCTCCTCCAACCCAGTGTTTCAAAGGTCACAGCCCTACAGCTGCACATTCTTGCCATTTTTTCTAGGGTTCCTACAAGATCAAAACCACAGTTAAAGCAAAAAAAGCCAGATCCCATCTTCTTTCCCAGCTCCAATGAAGAGTTCCCAGGTTTAGTGGAAAGCAAAGGAATATTAGGCATGTATTATGGTTTGCAGACCTTATACTAACTATACCAGTTTCTCTTTCCAAACAGTGTGGGAGTTAATGAGCATTCCCAGCATAGTATTACAGGTCTGGGACTTGTAGGTTTAGTTTTTTGACAACTGGGTATGCTGTAAAATTTCTAAGCATCCTGTGGGTGTGCTTGTGGAGGTGGGAAAGTAAGCCATAAAGACTGGAAGATTAATGGGATGTCAGAAAATGAAGAGTACTATAATGCAAGGAGGGAATTTGGGGACAGAATGAACAAGAGAAAGAAAATATAAATGGGAAGAGGATGGGGAATAGAATGAAAAGACTCTGGCAAAAAGAAAGAGAATGAAACTGAAAGGAAGAAAAGATAGAAAAGACACACCTCACTTACCAGCCTTTCCTAAATTGTTCAAATTTTTACAGAATACCTACACAATTATGAAACCACGTAGAGAGTCAGTAATACAAAATCAATACCTTACTATTACTATAAGAGCGCTCAACTAGATTTAAGTCAGACTCTAATGTTCATATATTAAATAATAAAAAAATAGAACAGCATCAAAAGGTGAGCTGGACACTATTCACCCTTAAATAATCAATGGCCAGAGATATGTATTTTTCTGACAAACAGGCAATACAGGCACAAATAATTGCCAGGAAAAAATCAATCTTGGAGCTCCCACATCACAGTTTAGCAAACTAACTCTGCAGCTACTGGGCAAGAAAGACAAGGAAACATACCCCAAGAGCACCCGAGTTGTATTTTAAAAGAACTGGTTTTAGCCAGAAATTTCAAACCAAAATACTTAACTATGGACACCTGCTATTCACTCAAAGTATCTTCCAAATCTAGTACCAAAATTAAAATCAGAATGGAACAAAGATCATGCAGGTGGCCTATTTCTTATTTGCTTTAAATTGTGAACATGGCCACAGACAGAGGGCTTCTAGCTCATGTATTCATCCTGTATGGAATTAGAGACATATCAAATCCCTGATAATGTAGAACAAAGTGTATTATTTTACTTGATTCATATACAGTAATTTTCTCACCTCAGGAAACAATTTTTGTTTTATTTGGCTATGTAACAGTCCATTGTTGGTTTATGACTAATCCTAAGAGAATGGAAACTTTCATGCACAGCTAGTTTCTATGTTTAGACAATATGTAAAAAAAATATAAAGCCCCACTTGGGACAAAAATTATGTGAAATGAAAATGTTGAAAAGCAGGATGGAAATGAATTATTATACTTTAAGGCTGCATATACATGTCAAAATTAAACTGTTTATCATTAATACACACTGGACAAAAAGTTGAGAGCTGAGGTATTTCAGAATTTGCTACTACTAATAGATTTTATTGATAAGAATTTTTCCCTATTATTTTCCTTCTACCTGAGAAGGCTTAAAGCTAAACAGTTCTGAGATTTGAAAGGCTGTCATAATTCTTATCAAGAGGAAAGCATGCATTTGAAGTCAAAAAGAACTGACTACAACAGTGATCTACAAACAAAAAGGGAATCACATCAGAGAATACTATGCAGAATAGCTATCCAACAGGAACAATATGGAAAATAATATAACTACTTTTGAGATGGAATTTATTGAGTTCATCAGCAGTATTTTATAACTAAGTTGTCTGCCACTGCAGGCAACCACACTTAACAATTTTCAAGTGTTCTCCTTAGAATTTCTGTCCATAAAGATTTTTACATTTGCCATAAACTTGAAGCTATGACAATCAAGAGAGTAGAGGGCAAAGAAAAGCAGAAGAGCATTTAGTAATGTGTTAGCAATACAGTATAATCAAAGTGCATAAACACAAGCATACACAAGTGAAGTAAAAACATGACCCCTCAAAGTGTAGGGCAACAACACTACCTACTCAAAAATTAACCACAGTGATCTTCAGATTGCAAAAATTATTATGAATCAGAGAGTTAAGGAGAGATGGCATTAAGTCCACCAGTAATACCCTTCTCCATTCAAGGCACTCCTCCATCTGCAAGTCACAACATAGTATGTTATAGATACATGGAAACTAAATTCCACAAATGTAAGCACTTAAAAAGACTCAGTGAGTCATCAGTTCAACATATGAAAAAAATAAAAGAAAAACCAACATGTTCAAATGCTAGTTCTACCATGAAACAAGTCTCACAAATATTTTAAAACATCAAAGTTTCTCAGTATCCACCAGATAATAGATCAAATAGCTTGGTCAGAAGGTTGATACCAGTCACCACTTGAAAAAAAAGCATGGGTATCTCAATTTACATTTTTGCAAAACAGATACTCATTCAGCAGAAGCTATGAAGAGATGTTCACACTAGACGTATTTGCTCATTTTCTCTATGAATGAGAATAATTCATTTTATTGACATATTTTCTGATTAATTTTATCCTATCCCATTCCATTTGGTTCTGTAGACAATCACAGACAAGTAGAAAAATAAATGTCATGCAGTGATTAGTATGAATGTGGGGTTTTTTCACAAGTACATCATGTGGTTGTTTCAAAGAGCTGGTGACTGGACTTAATAATCCAGCAGATGTTGTCCAGGCCAGCATGGCAGTTACAATTATTCTCAGAGCACAACCCCATTTGGTCACTTCCTTTCCCACACAGACAATAACCCTGTGAAGACTAAACAGAAATGTCATTAAAGACTTAAATAAATATATCTCATATTTCTAATTTGAAAGTATCTCCTAGGATAGAACCAAAAAAATTTTTTTTGCCAACTGCCAATATTGCAACTATTTTATAAGGGCCAAGATCGTAGTCTTTTATTTTTAGATTGACACTAATATTATCAGAATAATCTTCTGAAAGCATGGCTGAGGAAAGAGAAATAACCTTTTTCATCATTAGTAATGCAACTTGGACAAGCAAACCTGCTCCTCACAAGGGAGTGTGGTGATGACCGTGAGCTAATTTGGGGACACAAAGATTCCTAGCACAAGGCTGAACCAAAAATAAGAAACTTGTATAACAAGCAAAACTAATGGCTCAAGTGCTACAAACACAGCTTCCAAACTTACAGTCCACCTTCTCAGGGTACAGGACTCACTCTGTGGATCATTCGTTTCTACCCAGTTCTGTCTTATGGAGCTTCACATCATTATTTCTTTATCCAGTACAAATCTGTCCCTAAGATCCCATGACACAGGGTTCTCACCTGTGTGGACTACCAACTTCCTTCTCAAATGAAAATGTGTTAATTGGGAAAAATATTTATGGTCAATACTATCTGAGACAATTACTACTACTTTCATGAAGAAGCAGTGTTACAAATGTAATTAATTGTTAACTTTCATGCAGTTAAATTTCACAAGTACCTTCACCACCAATAATCAGAAAAGCTCTCCAAGGAAATGCTCTTTTACAGTACAGTTTGGAAGGACCACATACAGAGAAGTCAAACTCAGACTAGTCCCTCACTTAGAAATGATGTTCCATAGCTACTAATGTATAAAAGGATGCTTACAGTGGTTCTGACTGAAAATCTTTATCATTCTGCAGAGAACAGATAACCCTTTTCAAGAGAGGCTGTGGCAGAGACCCAATAGAAAATTTTCACTGGTGATAGATAGATAGATAGATAGATAGATAGATAGATAGATAGATAGATAACTCAGCAGCTGTGATTTCATTGTGCTGTCACATCGTTACCTCTTACGCATGCACAAGCAGCAAAAGTGCAACACAGCTCAAAAATAATGACATGCATTGCTTAGTTGAAGGAAGATCCATAATTACTAATTAGTCCAGGAATCACTTAAACAGAGTGGTCTGACAACGTGGTGAGCAAGGAATACCACAACATTCCCTAATCATCAAGAAATAATCAGCACTAAAACACAACAATCTCAGAATAGGATGTGCACTGAAATAACCAAACTTGTAAAATAATGTATATTCTCTGACAAGGAATACACAGGACTATTGCAGTCCTTACAGAGTAAGTGCAAGAACAGTTTCCAGACTATACTTCCGAGTATCTTTGACTGATATTTAGTAGTAACTAATTTAATTTGACAGAAGATTTACTATATTGGGAACTATTTCACTTACTTTTTAAAGTTTACTTCATACAGCTCCTTTTGTAGGAGATAGCAGTTGCAATTTCTAACACAGCACAGCTTTACAAGGTCCAAAAAAGACCCCTTTGAGAGGCTAAAAATCCCCAGTCAGATGTTCCTTTACAGTGTTTGCCCCTTCTTCCCTCTCACTCATTACAACACGCTGCCTCCTTCCAATAATTTTCCCATAAATAACCTTACTATCCCTAATGACAAGTACTGCTTGAAGACCAAGCGATTGAGAAAGTTTTGCAAGCACTTGCAACTACCCAGTTCTTAGTCATCCCTTATAGACAACAGAAATGATAAAATGAAAAGTTACTCCAGGAAAAGCTGCAGTTTAGTTGAAAGAGCTCAAGCAGCTAAGCAGTGAAGAACGCTTGGCCACCTAAGTCACAGTCAAGGCAAAATGACCTATTGAGCAGAATTAATATCTTAAATTATATTCTTGCTTTGAGGTATATTAATATTTTAATTGTAGAAAAGATATTTTAATAATTTTAAAGCTGTTTTCAATGTAGAAAAGGGAACAAAAAACCCTAAAAGTAGAAATTAAATGCCAATGAAATTCAGTTTCAGTCTAAAAACAGTATTTTATTCCATTTCCAAATGTCCATGTCTAAAAAATTAATTGATATATCACTATGCCTAAAAATGAACCTTCCTAGGGAAGCTCATCTCTATGTTCATTATCACCCCATCTGTCTTTTACTCTGTTCATTTCTAAAACCTGAGCAATAAATGAAAAGGTCAAATTGACAATGTAAAGCCAGAATACAGGCTTCTTTCTAATGATATCCCAGATTTTCCTGTTTTGGCCTTTGCAGTGTTGGGAGGAGTGAGAGGTTGAAATACTATTTGCTATAGAAATATCACAGGCAATACTGATGTAACACATTGGCTAGATTAGAAAAGACCATTTTGAGCCTTAAGAGGCAAGAATCCCAAAGCTAAACATTTAAATATGGTTAAGTTATAACATCTGCCTTCTGTGAGCCCATGTTTGAAAAACACAATCTCTCTTGGTAGGACTTTCACAAGAAAGAAGAACAGCCACAAAGCAGGGTTATAAACCTCATCATGTCCTCAAACTAGGTCAGCCCTTTGTTTCTTAGAATAACAAGAAGGAAATAGCAAGAAGCATTGCACTACAAAGGTTGAGGAGGGAAAAAATAAAAAGAAACAGTAGCAATAAAATACTAGAAAGCAAAGAAACAAGATTTTTCAACACAGCTAAATAGCTTGCCAAAACACTTATTCACCATAATAGTGTAATCAAAGCAACAGATGGCTAAGAGCTAATGGGACAGAAAGGCATCAGGAACTGTTGTAAAGAATTATCTCATGAAACATCAAGCAATGTTCCAAAGTTTACCAAACTTTAGGCTATCAACGTGACAGCAATCTCAAAGAAAGTATCTGGCTTCTCTGAGGACAGATTAGCTAGGACTAACTAGCCCATAACAATTAAAAATTTTACCCTACAACGCTCTATTTGAGTTGTAGGAAGAGTATAAAGTCAGAGTAGAAATTATATAAAATTTAAAAAACTAGTCAGGCAAGATGGAAATGGGGGCTTCTGAGCCAAATCAAGCTTCTTAAAATGCTTCTCTCACCTCTTACACGATTTGACTGATCTCTAAAGCCCTTACTGATAATAAACCAGTTTACTCTGAAGATGTGGCTTCTCTATTAAAAACACAGCTGTCCCTTTCTGATGAAGTTTAGAGAGCAGAAGGTGAGATTGCAGCACCTCTCCTGTCCTTGCGCAACCCTGACTTGCACTTGCTGATTCAAGTCCCATTACTGAAGAACAGAAGTCTAAGGACACAAAATCTCATTACTAATTTTGATATTTGAACAAAAGCTTGTGACCAGATGTTTTCTTCCACCTCACAATATCATTATGTACGTGCTCACTCTATTAGATGGTTCAACAAAGCCATTACGAAACAGAAATGTCAAGTTTCACTTTTAACTCAGTCTTAACAATTAACATTAGGAATTAGATGCTGAAGCGTTACAACATGTTTTTCTTGCTTTACCAAAAAAAAAAAAAAAAAAAAAAAAAAAAAAAAATCCTATCTCAGAAAAAATATTCTTTAAATGGTATGCTTGGAATGATTTAAATATCTACCAAAAGCCATCTGGGTTTTCTTGTTCTCCTGCTAGTCTTTGCAACAAGATAATAATTACCTATGCAAGTGACAACATCTCATTTCTGGAATCTGTGCATATATTGTCAACAGCACTGAAGTGCCCTCAAGTATTTAAAAAGAACGAACTTTAGGAAGATACTTTATTTTAAATTCCTTTTAGCTAATATTTTCATTCTCAACTAGAGACAGACCTCCATCAAGGTCAGATCTGCTGTTGGACAGAATTTTAAAACATTGTTTTTTTCTTAATGCAAAGTTCAAATTCATTGTATCACATACCTACAGGAAAGTCTGCAGATAATTTGGTGAAGAATTGTAGAACTCCAGAACTGCTGGAGATGCCCTAATCTACCTGCTTTCCCAAAGGAGGGTTTATCACACCAGGCTGCTCGTGAATGAGCCAGAAGACACTATTTCTGCTCCATTTTCCCTTCCTAGTGCTTCTAACAGTTCCCAGAGAATGCAACAATGGATTTGTGCAGTCATATTCATCAAGTTTCGAGGCCAGCTTGAAAGAGAGCAAGCTCATGTATACACCCAAAGATGTCTTCAGTGCTGGCAGTGTTACCCACACTCTGACAGCAATCTACGTCTTCCAAGCCCTCTCGTAAATTTGTCCATTGGGAGAAGCATGACAAAACTGACCCCTTTTTCTCTTCTACATTTATAGAAATAGATTTTATATTTCTAGGCTTTAAAAAAAAAAAAAAAAAAAAGGTAAGCCCCTTTAAAATCAAATGAGCAAAGCTGTATCATACAAAAACTTTACTATGAAGGAAAAAAATCTGAAGTCCTCTGCAGAAAAGAAATACTGTGTCTAGCTTTGCCTGCAACTAACACAGACATTGGGATCCAGTTCAGCCACTGAAAAAAGGCAGTCCCCACCCGTGACTTCAGCTGTCAGCCAGCAATGCATTCTGAAACCATCACACAAATGGGAACTTACTGGGGGTGCTGCCTGCAGAAGGACAGAAGGGAGCTGAAAGAGAAGAATAAGCAGCTGAGCGCACCTCTTCTTCCACACAGAAAACATTATTCATCACCGAAGAACTACAGTATTTTGATGCAAGATTTCTCCTTTCTAATGTCACACACTGTTCAGTTCCCTGTGTCATTTCAAGTTTATCCAAAGCTTTAAATCTTTTTGTTACCATAAATGTAACAATGTACGATAATGCAAAAATTCATGTGGCAGTCAGTAGCAGATCAAGAACACGATGAAGCACTGATTTTTTCTGAGAGGATTAAGACAGAAAAGATTTTTAACCTGAGAAAGAGGCAAAATGAATTATCTTATTTAGATGAGTATCATGGCTAGTCGATCATATTTTTCACTCTGCTCTGTGCAGATGTGGCTTATTAATGCTTTGTATGTTCTTCTTGGATCACTTAATTGCATTATTGCAGAACCTGCTAACAATCAACAGTCAACGGTACAAACCACAAATAGAATTACAGTCTGGAAGAGGCGTTTAACAATAACATACTATCTTATCTGGAGAGAAAGAACCTCAGTGTAGCTTTAGTTTTGAAGAGTCACAGATACAAAGTAAAAATTTAAAAGGCTGGGATGGATTATACAGAGATCTAGCCAAAGCCCATGTCAGTCTCTGCTCAGCTGCATCCCTGGAATTTAGCAGAATTTCATATATGCTGTTCACCTTTGAGTATCTAAAGCAAATCAGAAATATTTTAAAATTTGGTATAAAACCCTAAATGGACTAGGACTTTGGACGACAACTTTATTTAGCCTCATTCTATAAAGATTAGACCCATGTAATTAAAACACTGCAATGTCTGATAAAGAAAATCCTTCATGGTTCCCATTCCAGTCTTACCTCAACAGTCTTCAACAAGATCTAATCTCATCCTACTTTTCTGCATTTGCAGCAATGCAAACACCACTTCCTTATTTCACTGTCTACCTTATCCATCCCCCAGCCTTCTGCAGTCTTGTTCTTAGAACAGCTCTTTCCATTCAGATCTTTCTCTTTGGAGTTACCTTCAAGACCTAAACTTAGTTTCCAGTTTCCGTACTAACACATAGTGTTCCCAGTCTTCTTCATTCTACCTTTACAATGTATTTTATTTACAAAGCTTTCCACATCTGAGCTGTTCATCACAGTGACCCAGGCCTCTCTGCATATAAATAGATTAATCAATAATCATATTTGCATTAATTACCTTAAAAATACTAGAATCAGATAAATTCTTGCACTTGTAGGTATTATCTAGTCTTAGTGCAGTTTCAGTTTCTCATTGTGGTCAGAGCTGTCCAAGACATAATGGTTGACAGTTTTCCAGTCCAGAGAAAACACCTAAACAGATGGACAGCCAGAACATAGAAACAGACTACGCAACAGCCTCTAATTTAAAATAATTTCTGTTTGCAAAGAAAGCTCAACTCAATATTATTAAACATTCCTGTGTTTTCATGATGGATATTCTATGAGAGTAATTTTTTAGTGATCACAAATGACATTTACTAATTGGTATGAAACCAAACTGTTTCATATTTCAAAATAACTAGTCTCAGTGGGGAGATCTAAAACACAAGGTCATTTTTAATAGCTTTCTAAGGTATTCTGACATCCCCCCCCCCAACACTGCATAGCTACTAATTCCTTAGGATTTATTAATACTTAAAATTTTTTGAACAGTAATGCCATCTGAATTCTTCAAAAAGCATTATCTAACTCTAAGTTAGTATGTATTTAAAACATCATCTACAATGGAAGATTAAGTTTTCATGTTTAGTTGACAACTGGTCAAATTAATTGTTATGAATATCCAAAGAAAAGGACCAGAAGCGAATTTAAAAATTACCCAGCCGATACTCATATAAAATTGTCACTAAACAGAACACAAAGATTTTGGCAAACAGCTAAGTGGTGATTCATAGCAGAGTGAAGGGATATAAAACATTAATGACTTCTCAATTTTCACCTATTACTTTACCATAAAAGACAGTTATATAAAAATATTGTTCAGATCAGATGCATTTTCAGGAATACCCATTTATAGAAACTATTTATAAACCACTTTCTTGCACAATCATAAAAACAGAAGCAGAAATTATGAGATTAGCAGGGCCACACAACAATAAATCCTTACAAATAAGCACTGGAAAGTGAAGGCTATTTGTTGTGCTGCACTGAAAATTGCAATAAAGTACTTGCAAATACTCCATTATCAAGTCACAGATTTTCGGTCTAATTCTGCATTTATGAGTCACAAACACCTACACAGAAAAAAAAAAAGAAAGGAAAAAAAAAAAACCCAGACACATAATCTGTCAATCCACTTTGATTAACCATTTAGAAAGGCTAGGAGCAGTGAAGAGTTTTACTTTTATAAAAATACCATGTCACAGTAGGACATCAATTGCATTAGGCTTCCTAAATTACCTCTATATAGGGCAAATGCACAATGGCAAAGTGATATAAAGCTTTCTATATCACAGAGCAGACAAAGTCTCCACAATCCCATAATCTGTTTCTAATTCAGTATACATCTTTTAATAAATGTGCACAGAGTCATCAAAATCTGAAAGATCAGAATCTTACAGGACAAAAGATATTAGCACTACATCTATTATTGTCAAGGCTTCATAACTCCACAGTAAAAAGTTTAAGAGAAAATGTGAAAATAAAACCTTTGCCTTTTTTTAAAAAAACCCGATTTTTCTAAATTTACACACTATGAAAGATTAATTTACTAGTTCAGAGCAACTTCTCCACCAAAAAGTCTTTCTCTCCCTTTATAATCCTTTAAGAACAGCAGTACTTTTTAAATTTAAAAAAAAAAAAAAAGTCTTCCTTACATATTCTCTGTTTCTTAGATATTGCTTTCCAATACTTCTAGTAGCAACGACATGACTACCAAACATTACAAAATATGCCCAGGAACTTCAGTGACCACAGAAGGATGAAATACTTCAGCACTTCAACTCACATTTTTGGAATATCCCCAGGAAGTGCCATATTTAAATGATTAATCACTGGCACTCCAAAGATTTAACTCAGAAACATTATTGTTCATATAGAGATACAGATGTATGTACACTATTCTACATCAGCATAGTGCTAAAACAGACCAAGTGAATCTATCAGTACTAACATTACTAGCAGTACCAGATTTGTGTCATTTTTTATCTTGTGCATGCTATGCTAATAACAACAAAACTTATTTGATGGTGTGTTCTTTAGCAAGGGCACAGAGAACAAATATCAGGTGACTTGGGATCTAATACATTCACATCATGCTTTGATTTTCCATCTGAGAAATACGCACCAACATCCACAACCAAAATGTATGCTAAAGATATATTTATTTAATTATTGCTCTCTGCACCACCTTCTTTTGAGCTTTGTGAATAATTCATCTGCCTATGCCTTTTTAAAAAATCCCACAAAAACAAACAGCAAAACATCTGGAAACACTTAGAAGCTAGATTTTATAGCAAACATATCTCACCAACCATAACGGACAATACTGCTGCCACAGCAGTATAATACATTACATAACTGAGACATTTTAGGTCCCAGATAAGAAGTTCATTGCAGGATAGCTAATTGCAAGGCTGAGCCCAGAAACGCATTTTCCCCAAGTGAAAAGCAAGAATATATTTTTCCCCTCAACACTGCTCTATTCACTTCCTTCCTCTTCAACTCTGACCACAGAGGAGACACTGGAGTCTGACAAATACACAGACTTCTAAGTAGCTAAAGATTCACTTTCATTTGAAACTGTTGTCGTGACAGGTTTCCATAGTACCTTCTTGCAGCAACCACTGCTTCTGTCTTCTATATTTCTATTTTAAAAAATAACTTTGAGTAGCAAATGAAGGGGAGATTAAAAAAAAAAAAGGCACGGACAGGGGGAAATGCCTAACTAAACTGCTTCTGCATCACAGCCAGAGCAGCAGCAGAAAGGAAGTGATACTAAAAAATGCTGTTTGCTGTCTCTTCTCCCTTTTCAGGTTTAAATCCTCAGAGTATGGGAAAGTTTATTTTTAACATCAGTTTCAACCATATGAATTTCTGGGTAAGAAGTAATAGCAGCACAGTCAAGGAACAGTCTGTGAAATAGCAGCTCTTGCAATGACTTGAGCCTGGTTTTAAGTTATACGGAGAAAAAAAAAGAATCTATTTACTCGAGTTCAGACTCAGCTGCGTAAGACATGATTTTCAGCAAGTCACTGAGGCCTAAATTCACAAAATGGACCAAGAGCAGAACTTCCCAAATACACTGTCCACACTGGACTACAATTATTCTTCCCTTTGCCCCATGAATATCACATTCCTTGAGTCTACACCATCTTTATTATATAGACCCAACCCCTAAGCACAAACTAACTGTCTTGTCAGCACGAGTAAATGAAAAGCATGTAAAAAATCACCCAGTGTCATGTCTTAGTCCTGAGCCCTTTGGCAGCCACAGCAGTGTGTGACCACCCCAGCCCTGCCTGGTGTTCAAGGGCAGGTCACTCCCTACCAAATGAGACACAAGGCAAAGCCCCTCAGGCTATGGATGACCCTGGCCTTCGTTTCAACTTCCTGCAGTTTTTTAACACTTCTTCTCCAGCACTTCATGGTTTTCATCGCTTGTGCAGTTAAAGAAGCAGTCATTCATGCGTAGAAAGAAACCTCAGGTACTTATGCTCAGGAAAGGTAGTGGCTGGTGAATCCCAGCAAAACCAGCCCTAGAAGAGCTGTACATGTGTGCTGAGGTTCAGTTTTGATACACTGACTGCAAAACAGCGTATCAAGTCTCTGCTGCAAATCTCAAATCTTCGGTGCTTAATTCACCAAGTGCTTAATTCAGCTCATTTAGTACACCCAGAAGACTGAAGTGGTTTTGTGAATCCCACTCCTGTACCTCACACCAAACTCCCCACCACCACAACCCATACTGTGTGGGTGCAAGACCTGGGAGTCTGCCACATTATCAATCTGTGCATGACCTCTCCCTCTCTCAGCTTCTGTTCTTCCCCTGCAAAACACTGACGTTGGCACTTCACCTCTGCTGCAGGGGTAACAGCAACAGCAACAGTAAGGAATTCTGGTAGCACAGATTATGGAGTCATCTAAAGTGGAGACACAGACCAAATTCAGGTAAACTTTTACTGAAAATGCTAGTCCTTCAGCTCAAAACATAACGTATAGAATATCAGAGAACAGCAGCTCCAGTTTTGCTATGCATACCTGGAAACAATGTGTAGTAAATATGAAATTTGCCACAGGGAATTTTCTGGAAGATGCATAAAAGTTTCTCAGTCTTGGATGCTGGTTTCCTTCTACAGGAAACCTGGGCAACATATATTATCAGAAGAGATGCTTATTGATTTATCAATAATACCAAGAATTAATCTGATTAAATGCTGCAATTTAGCACTTTCTCTGAATTAACTGGTTGATTAAAAAACATGTAGGTATTTGTAACAGCTTGCAAAAGACAAAAGATGACAGCTGAGCATGTCAGCTAAAAATCGTATTTTCTTAGCTATGCACCAATAAATAAAGCCCCATGGACTGACAAAAAGTAAACACATTCAATGATACACAGAACTATGCACAAGGTCTCTGTAGGCATTAGGTAAGCTTCACGTGATGTTAGATACTTCCTTTTTGAGAAAATTAAATTATTATTTTCACTTTTACATTATACATACATAATTTAGTACCTCTAGATACCAAGCTAAACATAAAAAATTGTCTTCATTCCCTGGTCAGACAGACATTCTGAATAAAGATTAAAATGCCATTTAAATCATGGACTGTTGCCAAAATGTCTAATGACGGAAATTCACTTTTTTTTTTTTTTTTTAAGCTGATGTTCTGAGGTATTCCCAGAAACAGATCTTCAGTATGCAATACTGTACTTTATCTGTGTTCAGAAAGGTTCCTACTAGGATCACTAGCATTATCACATTTTTAATACACATTTTTAATAACACTGTCACATGCTAAACAAGTTAAGATGAAAACCACACAATTTCAGTTTGAATATAATGACACTATCTCCAGTGGAGGAAAGGTACAGCTGATAGAAGGCAGAGATGTGGGGGAAAGAAAACTTAAGGAAATTGTCTACTGCCCCTTTCAGTTTATTAATATAGTATGATGCCATGATACTGCAAGTGCTAAGTTCTGCAGTGCACTGAGTTTATTTATGTATAAATTTACATTGTGCCTTACTGCTTTAAATTCTGCAGCTCCACTTCTACACAAGTACTGTGTCCATCTTCACTCACCTCCAGTATAACTCATTTTCAAGAAACAATATAGAAAGAAACTCAAAACCTATTAGGATACACGTGTTAACTACTGCACACAAGTATTATCTATCCATAACATGCATTTAGAGTCTTAAGATGTGAGCCATACTCTACCATTTCTTTACATTACTATTACCTCTACATCTGCACACACGCTTTTCAATGCAATCTTATATTAAGCAATTGAGTGGGTGCAGTGAGTACAGCACAAATATTTTGAGAGAAATTCCTGACTGGATCCTTTCAAATTATTTGCAGTATCTTAGAAGAACATTACCCCTGAAAAGGCCGATAGAGTTCCTTTGATTACTTCTGACATTGTGTGTAGAGCATTTCTGACACATACAGAGAGTCCCAACAAACCACAAATATATGCATGCCATTTCAACCTTATGCTCTAATTCAAAAGCAATAGTAAATACCAAGAGATAGTTTAAGCACATAAATTTACATATATTTCTGAAGATCTAGTATTATTGAAACATGTACTTTTACTTGGAACAACATACTATTCAGACTTGGATCTCAACAGCACTCATCATTGGAGCATCTTTTTCTCAGACATCATTCCTTGCTTCCGAGAGCATAAACTCCTCCCTGCTCTATTGAACAAACATAATACCCATTTTGTCTGTCCAACAAGTAATTATTTCACTATTTTAGCTTTGCTAATTTGAAACCTGATACTTTTTTTCTTCATCAATTTTATTATTTATTAGTTATTTTTAAAAGTTTCTTTGTCTTCTCTTTAACACAAATGTTACTCATTTTTCTTGCAGTTTGCTTATCACAACCAGCCACTAATGTCCTAGCAGGCTCAAAGATGGCTCCAGGTAAAAGCTACCTAAAAATGTCATAATTCAGATTTTCAGCATTCTGACAAACCACAAAGACGCCTTCTTTCATTTTTTTTTTTGTCACTTGCAAAGCATGCTGCTGGTCTATATACATGAGAGAGCAAACTGCTGGTATTGAATGCCCTTCAACCCTATCAAGTAGTGTGCTGTCTTGGTTCTGAAAGACAGTTGTTCGCCAGGGAAAGCTAGAGCTTCCCTTGGAATGGAGAATGTAAATCCTTTTCTCTCTAAATTATAATTTTGCAATTAGGGGCTTTCAGGCAAAGATATGGGAATAGGAGTAACAATTCTTTACTAGGAATATAAAAAAAGAATACAAATGTAGTAGTACAAAAAAGCAAGCAAGCCAGCAAACAAAAGCCCTGGTGAAACCCTGACAGGGTCAGGGATACGACCTGATGCCCTGTTCATCAGAGTGTTGGAAGAAGTACAAACAAATCTTCCAGGAGTAACAGATGTGGAGTAGGGATGATGCTGTAGAAAGGGCTCAACTGTGGCAAGATGGGTCTTCCTCTGGGGTCTAGAGTGGAAAGCCAGGTCCCCAGATGCGGGTGCTTGGTGTTTCTGATCCCAGTTTTTATCTAGGTAGGAACAGTTGGCTCCCCCCACACTGGGTGGAGCATCTCACAATGGGATGATGTAATGTGTCATGTCATTGGTGAGCCTTAATGGCCCATTAGCAGAAGATATCTCCCTGGAGGATGGATGAGTGGTGAAGGAGATAAGAAACACTGCCACACCTGGTTTTAACAGCTGGCCCAGTATCAGAAGGCATCCGACCCCTCCCCCTGGAGTTACAAGAGATAAAGAAAAAACATCTCAACTGCTTTCAACAGATGAAATAGAATACACATTTTTTGGTTACCTAACCCAAGACATGTGCCAATGGATTTAAAAACTTATCAGTGTGTGAGATACAGTATTGAATTACCAACAAGATGATTCACTTTGTTTACAGCAGCAAATATTTTCCATTAGTGAAATTTTAAATCCATTAAAAAATGTGAGTGTCTTGTCAACTGTAAATCATAAAGCAAATGCAGGGATACCCAACCCTTCTGGCAGAGGAAGTCACTTGCCTTTGTGCAGGTGCAAAGAAGGACCATAGGCCAAATTCCCTACCCCATGAAAAGACTACAGCACACATACACAAGTGGTGCTCTGTGTGTCAAAGATGTGACACTTGAGTTGCCCCTCATGTATATTGAGGCTGGCCCCCAGCTGAGCACTTAAGTGAGTACACACAGCAATCAGGGTGCTGGATGATCAGTTCTGGTGTCAGTTCCAGGACACCATGTCTGTATTTACCAAACAGATTGAAAAGGTCTTCAGATGGAGTTCCAAGTTTACTTTCCTTCTATAAAACAACAGATACCTACAGATGAAAATACAAACCATCTTGCAGAAATTTACCCAAACTGTTATTCATACTCCCAGTATTCATTGCTCCTCACTTGACTACCTCTCAGGTTAGTCCACCTCCTTCTTGGCATGTTGAACTCACTACTAGAACCCCCAGGGCTGAGTAGAGTATAAAGGTTGCTGTACTGAGTAGAGCTAAGAGACTGCTCCAGGTATACTTTTGTTTACACCTCCCAGGACAATATTTTCCTCTTTTGTATCTACTTGACATGGCTGACACTCAGCTTGTAATCCACTATAACTTAAAAATCCCCTTTGGCAGTCTCATATCCGCACAGCTGTTTCTGCTATATAGCCATGCTTTTCTTCCCTTGTTCCTTTTCTTCATGCAGTACCTTACAGTGTTCCTTTTTAATATAATCCTATTTTTTCAAATCAATTTCACAAGATCATTCTAATTCTGTCCTTACAAGACCTCTTAATCCTTCTTAGACAAGTGTAGCCTGCAAATTTAATAAGTATATTCTGTATTCCATCATCCAGACCATAAATGCAAGCACTGAGTAGTGCTAGCCCTGGGGCAAATCCCTGTAGAACTTCCCTGGATACAATTCTTCCATACTGGAAGAGAAACAACACCGTATATGGTTTTCCAAACTGTTCTGCATTGATCTTGTAACAGTTTAAGATTATCCTTACTATTATTAAGTCTAGATTATCCTTCCTCAGCTTGAATTTAAAAATGTCACAGGTAAAGAAATATTACAGACAAAATATCAGACTCCACCTTTCACACCTCCATCCACTAAACCGAACACCCTTTAACAGAAGGAAACGAAGCTGGTCTGACAGAACTCACTGTTGAGAAACCTGTGCTGGTCATGACTCAGCACACATGTGGTTATCAGGAAGTGCTGGGACATGAAGAAAGTGTGTGAATGTGGGCTATGTTCATACACACAACAATTTTAAGGCCTGTGCACAGGAATGTATGGGGGCAGCATCACGGAAGGCACTCACCGCAGGAAGCACGGCCCTTGCCACACAGCCTGGTACAAGGGAGCTCTCAGAAGCAAACACCAGTCGGGGCCACTGTCCCAAGGGGCTACATGTCCTTTGCAGAATAAAGGTTGATTGCCACTACAGCACATCATCCTAAGCACAGACATCAGCTGCTTAAAATGTAGCCCAACGAACTATGTTGAAGTGGAATATTCTATGGAAGGAGAACATTTTCTTTTGAATACTGCATGAAATTACCAGAAAAGTATTTCCCTTTTCCAGGAGAGAGTAAGTTACATACTCTCTTTTAGCATCCAATTCCTTTCTTGAAATCTAAACTAGATAGCCTCTAAAATTTGCCTTTTAAGGATTAAAGGTGGTAACTGAGAAGTTTTAGAAACAACAGTTAAATCTTTAACTGTCAGTCGGTACAAGTCTAGTATTACATATTCCTGTGACACATTACCATTCTAAAATAGTATCTAATGTATTTTAAAAGAGATGTTAGAAGAAAAACTTAAATTCAATCAATACATTTGGAAGACCAAAAGATTCGTTACCTCAGAAAGACGTTTGCTTTCAGAACTATAAAATATTAATACAGCTACATGACTGGGAATGCCAAGAGAAGTATTTGAAAGATTCTTTTACCCTTCAAGATGTGTTCCAAAATTACAGGTGCTGTACTCATTCCCGATTAGCCTAACTTCCAATTGCTGACACTCCCCACTAACATGACTGCTTAGTGGTAAAGGAACACTTCAATAGTTGTTTCATTAATATGTTTCATTTTGGACTTCTGTCACCCATCATCTAATATACCGTATTGCTGCTAATCATTGTAATAACCC
The DNA here is from genome assembly GCA_910950805.1 of Acrocephalus scirpaceus scirpaceus. Classification (NCBI taxonomy): domain Eukaryota; kingdom Metazoa; phylum Chordata; class Aves; order Passeriformes; family Sylviidae; genus Acrocephalus; species Acrocephalus scirpaceus. The sequence continues at coordinate 14,049,797 of OU383777.1, forward strand.
CCAGTTTTCAATTTTTCATCACTGACTGCTTTAATTGATCTTGATTATTCTAAGGAAGATGATATGCACAGAGAAAATGTAAAAGAATTCAAGAATGCCCACAGTAATAAATTAAAATTGGGCAATTAATCTCATGTAGGAAGCAGCTGAACTCTTTTTTTCAGAGTGGTAGCCTGGTCAGAAAATAAGCTGCTGTTGCTGTGAAACCAGCACCTCCTCCAGCTGACAATCCTGAAAATCCTGCTATTGTATGTTTGTACAGTATTGTACAGTACCTGTACAGAGGTATTGTCCCACATGCATCTACACTTCATTACATTGACTGTAATAGGGAAAAATTGCTCTGCTATCTGTTGAAACATTAGCATTGCATTTTTCACAAGTATTTTCTCCCTTAAAAAAACCAATCACCTAACAGATACATTCATGGATAAGCTAGCTAATCTTTTTGGGTGGTTTAAATTCTTTCAATCAAATTGCATCTTCTCTACAAAAATGTTCTTCAGCTCCTAAAGATTATACAATCTTACTCACATAAGAGATTATATGTACGTACTCATACTGATTCTTAAGTCATATATATCATACTCCTCTTTCACCTTAAAATCTACAGTAATGCACAATACAGAGTTTTTCTTAAGCAAAACTGTTTGATGGCCACCTATGTTTTCATTAATAAAAATGGAGGCAACCTGAGGAATGGTGTTAGTCATATGATTTCATTGCAAAGTTGAAGCAGGTGAAGACTACAGATCCCTTCACATCAGCAATAGGGTGTGCCAGAATTTACTGCTTCCAGTTAAGTACACACAATGTCTGTATCTGACCCTGGATATTATATAAACTTCTGAAGAGGTTTTCGCTCTTCACTGGTCTTTTAAAAATTTTTTGTCCAAGCATTTTTTTTAAAAAGCTATACAGCATTTAAAAATTCAACAAAACCAAAATACCCTGTCCAATGAGGCATTTAGATGTCCTTTAATTCAACAGAATTTGTCTTCCACACTAGTTCCTACCAAACTCAATTACAGCTGATGTCAAGAAACTTTGTCCTCTGGTAAAGTGCAAAAATAAAACCCACACATTTCCAAAAGTTTAGGGAGGGTTGTCCCCTCTTCTCTACACAGCATTGTATATGTGCCTTTGATATCTTATCTCAGATTCAGATGAATCAGTAATAAGCTAAAAATATTGGTTATCATGGAAAAGAAACATAATACAGTCTTTCATGTTTTAGCATTTCAGAGTAAGAGCCTGAAATAGTATTCCACCCACACTCAAAAAATTGAAGATATGCAAAAACTCACAAGTGCAACTTTATTATCTATTATTGAGATGGGAAAATGACAACATTGGCAAAATTTTGCCATTTTTGGTAATAAAGTAGGAAAGCAACTGAATTGGCTTCAGTCCTGAACCTTCTAGTGAACAGCTGGGAAGGAGGAAGCAAACAGCAGCATCCTAAAAGCCAAACTGAAAGAGATGAGCCACAGATTGAGAAAAGGTAAAAAGAATGCTGTACTCTCTCTTTGGCCTGATAGAAAAAGAAACTAAAAATAATTGTAATTTATGTAGTAATTCCAATGACACATTGATGCTTGTTACAGGACTAGACTAACACAAATAACATAAATACTTACCACAAAATTAAATACAAGCTATATGCTTTATTTCTTGGAAAAAAAATTGGCCTTTTTTTCCACTGAAAAGCCTTCTAGAGCTATTCACTGTAACCATAGATTATAATCAACTCTACCTTCAGCTATTTTTACCTTGCTTTCTCTCTCCTCTAGCTCATTTTTACTAATGCTCAACCAACACGTACAAAACAACTCCTAATTATTCCAGTGAAAATTAAAGATAAGTGAAAATCCAAGATTAGTTTTTAATTATAGAGTCTTCATTACTTACCAACATTTCTTCAAAAGGCAATGAATTTCAAAGAGAGTGTACTATGAAATATTTCTGAAGGTCATGTAAAACCATGCTTCCTGAGAAAATCTAGAGCAGTAATGAATAACAGGTGGGAAGGTCCAAAATGTGAGAAAGAGTACTATGGTTTTAGTGGATCTTTTTAGCCTTCATGTGTGTATATATGTGAAACTAGTATTTCACATATATACACACATTTGTATTTCACAAATCTTCTCTTGCAGATTTTAAGAAAATAAGCATCTCTGCTTTGCTGTCCACATTCTCATACCATGTGCAGGTCTGTGGTAGAGCAGTAGTTAAATCAGCTCTCAAACTCAGGATACTCTTCCTGCAGCAGATCATAAGTAATACTCTTCTCCAATGCTCAACTGGGGGTTTTTTTGGCCAGGAAGAAACAATCTCAAAGGTGACCTAAGTGTATTTCTCAGAAGTTAGATCTAGCCAAATAATAAGCAAACAGCAGCCAGAATATTTTCAAGTTGTGTCAAAGTACTATGTTTTGGCAGAATTCTAGAGGGAAAGGTTTACACAAACATCATCAGTAGCTGAATCAACTTAAAACAGCTGTTAACACAGCATGGTTAAGCACAGCCCACTAAAGGTTTGCTACTGAGTAGTGCTTTTGCACAGTTAGTTCTTTGGGGGTGGAAATACGTGGTATATTCTTTAACTGCGAACAATTACAAGAAATAATACACATTTCATTAGGAGTTCTGACTCCAGCACCAGGGGGTCTACTATCAGACCAACTGAGACAAATTCTTAATATTTAGAACAAAAGAGATCTACTGAAAAGCAACTAACACCAAAACACAGTCAAAACCTTCACACAACAAGCTGTGAAAGGGTCAAGGTAGGGAAGACTGCTCTATGAGCTATATAGAACATACAGAATAAATGAACTGTAGCAACTTGTCAGCTTTTTGCCACTCCTCAGCAAGCTGTCTTTTAACATCTCATTCTATGCAGAAACACGGAGGTAGCTTTAAGCCAAATAAACAACTACATACAGTTTAGCTTTTCAAGTTTTAAGAGTAATGAGCAGATAAAGGTTTCTTTGTTACACAAACACTACATCCCTCTAACCTCTGCCTTACAGAGAGTGGTAACACACTGTAACCAAGCTATCATTCGGAATCTCAACCACTCCAGGTACACTTTCTGACCCTTTTGATAGATTCTAGATCCAGATTCAGATTTAAAAATGGATATCTCTCCTACATATCTCTCCTTTTATCTACTGACTAAGCCCGGAGAAAAATACTACCACAGCATTCACACACTCAGGACAGGCTCAGAAGCAGTGGTTCGCTGCTTGGAATAAAATTACGAATATTTGTTCCTAATGGCCAGTTGTCATCAAGAAGACTTTAGATATTTCCCTTAGTCTTTACCCATCAGACCCTTAATATCCTTACTGACACTGATACAAATATTAAAGCTCTAGAGGAACAGCTCTTTATCATCAATCTAAACAAAAATTCACTGATTATAGTAATTTAGACCTGCTTTCTTTTCTGAATTAAATCCTGGTTCATGAGCCTCTTCCCTGGAGAGGGTTCTTTTAGCAAAATATACTAAATTGCTGGCATTTCTGTTTACCCCTGCCATTTAAAATGGAGTGTCACAGAAAAAGAATTTTTTTTAAAGAGTTTGTTTTGAAGAGACAAAGTACATAATCTGCAAAGGACTCAAAAATATACCATTCTAGAATGATAGACTACCATTTCCTTTTGGCTTTTTTTCCAAACTTAAGACAAGCTATGGCAAGGGTTCCTGTGATCTGAACCTTCCACTTGTCTTATTGACTTGTGCTGTTTCTCTAGAGAGATGATGAATCCTTGTTCACCCTCCTTGTTTGCTGACAAAGAACATAGCAGCATTGCAGAAATTATGGTTTCTTATTGATCATTTGAACTTTGCTTGTTGAATCACTACATCAGTGAAAACACTTGTGTCTGTCTGCATACTAAATCTCAAGGGCAATAAAATATTCTTTAACCTTCTAAGGGATCAAAGGATGATTTTATAATGTAAGAATAAATCCTAAAATACATCCGTTTCTTCCCCAAGCCTAAGTGCTACACAGTCCTATACATTCACTCCAAACTGGCAATGAGAATTGAAGGCCTAACTCTAATCCTGATCTAGTATGATAAACTGTACTATATAAGGTATCAACTTTCACCCAGCAGGGATGATGATGATTGAACCAATCTTGTAATAAAGAATCTTGATTGGCTCCAGCATCACTAAAGTACTGAATCTCATCAGTAGGCATTAAGATGACTCTCCAAGGAGATGTAATTTAAACATGGATTTACACCCTAAAACACAGGATGCTTTTCATTAAAGAAAACCAAACCTAGCATTTTCAATGCTAAGCCTTGTTTCTAATATATGTTTTAAGTCTTAACACTGCATTTAAAAGGGCTCAAGAAATTACAAAAAACATCTATACCTCATGTTAAAAAAAAAATTGCATTTGTTCAGAGTCAGATCATTCTATTATATGGCTACAGACAAAAGAATACCTACTTGCCTATACTTCATTCTGTTACATAACCTATCCCAACAAAAACAATCATCACACTGTATGTTTACCATACAGATTTTTGACTCGTGCAGGAATTTCTGACTTCAGAACTCCAAATGACTGGGGTCAAGCTAAATGAACACTAGCTTAACCCCATACAGATTTCCTTACAATTCCTCAGAACACCTCTGAACTTTGTGGAATTGTTCTGACACCTAATATGACATCACTTTTACAAAAACTCTAGATCAGGAACTTGCTTGGGTGATAAATACTTGTCTGGGTCATTTGCAAGACAGAGGATCTAATTATGTCCAAGTGTTGTTACCTTGCTTTTTCAAGAAAAAAAAACAGAGAGGCAAAAGATTTTGTAATAAAAGAACATGACCTTTTCAGGGATTTATATCAAAATAAACTCAAAGAGGCAGATCAAGTTTGAAAGGATTCCTAAAAAGGAAACATTTGGGCTAATAATAGCTATTTCCTGTGACAATGTCATTTGGATAAACACTGTGACAGCACTTATGTCATATATAAGCACACTGCTGAGGTTAACTTGCAGCATTCAGCAGGATGAATTTTACATATATGCACACATTTAAGTGTCTGTTAACGCTTACTTTTCATGTGAACAAATTTGTCAAAAAGATATGAAGTTCAGAACTCAAATTTGAAAACTTAAGAGCTTCTCTATTTATCTGAGTCCACAATGAGAGTTATTTTTAAAAGGGAGCCTACTTGAAGAATATAACAGAATTACCACATTACTTAGTTAAACTGTAATCTCTGCACACTTAAGCTATACCCAAAAGTATTTACTGACCTTTTGACAACATGTATGCCAGCCAAGTTTTGACATTACAGATATATTAAAGCAAAACAGTTTTAATTTTGACATAATGCCATTGTTAAAATATTGTTATCTTACATAATAAATTGTGTCAGAAGTTAGTAAAGCAGATCTTTATAAACTGATAAACATCTATTATTTTGCTCCAGCCTAACTAGCTGTCATATACAAATATGCCTTCACACTGTTCTAAAGGTCACCAATGTCTGTGAAACAGGTAATAAGCACTGAAATGTTGTTGAAGGTCTCCCTGAAAAAGAAAGTAAATTGCAGAATATAAAAGAATACTTCCATGCAAACAAACACCATACCATAATAATGCCACTGGGACTTTCAGGACTTTGCTATCTTCAAGAGACTAAACACATCCTAGCACATCCTCTTTCCTAAATGCAGGCACGTGCAGTCTAATATTCTCACAAGTAAAGAAGTTGCTAGTGGTTAACAATTTTTCCTCTAGTATTTATCACAAAAATAATGGTAATGCAATTTTTGTTATTCTCTTTTTGCATTCTCTGGCATTACTGAGAAAGCAGAGCACATGAGTATCACGACTGAGTGTACTTTAGTTTTAAAGTTAACTGTAAAATGATTAACCAAAACTCCTCATGACAAGGAGTCTTGACTGTACTGTCAAGGCTCTTCAACACACCAGTGATTATATGTTAACTTGAGCGTGAATTAATACTGAAAACTAAAATGAACAAAGTTCCATCTTTCTTTAGAGAGACAGATGCCTGCATCTTTTCTGAGACACAGAGACCTCTTCAGAGATTTCTCAGATTTTAAATGGAAATACTGTCCATAAATGACACACACTAAATTCTTAAAATTTACATTTTAAATGAGACTGTTTCAGAGATGTTCTATATTAGCACCTTCATTGGTCTAAAGTTATTACTTTATAAATATTTTTCTTACTATTGTGACTTTTGTAGGAAACATGTTGAAGAAATTGTTTACTACTCTGAAACCCTCTCTCGGACAACAAGTGTGTGACCTGGTTAGAAAACTGCAAAGTCTAAAGGACTCCATTTTCTCTTCTCTGTATCAGTCACTGTCTTATATGCTTACATATATATTCTTTGCACAGCTTGTTTACCTTATACACTAAATAACCTCAGTATTGAAATATTTATTCTTCTGACAGTGGGTTTATATTCCTAAAATTTCTCGTGGTCTTTTCTTAAATTCTTCTAAATCGTATTACTGGGACAGAATGAGCACACTTAAAGAGCATTGTGAATTTGGCCATATTTCAAATTTACATCATTACATTAATATTTTCTACATCCCTTTGTTTTTAAAGCAGATGTATTTTCTCCAACATCTTGGCAGGAGAACAGAGGTGTTGAGAGGTAACATAAAACTTTTAGATGCACACATTGACATCTAATTTAACAGCTGTTCAGAAACTTCCTTCAACTATGTGACTTTTTTAAAAAGGTTTCAGAGTAGATGATGTTAGTCCCACTTAATCATCTCATTTGGCTGTCAAGAGACTCAACTGTAGTAGCCCCCCAAAATGTCTGTTCCTACTTCTTAAATGGATGTGTACAGCTACGTTCAGAAGAAAAAGTCTGGAACGATTAGAATAATAAGCTTTCATAAGCATAAGGCTTTTCATTAACACTTTATGACAGAAGAATTCTGCCACATTTACAGCTGCTCTGTGACCCACCCTAGAAAAGGTACTTTAGCTTCAGTATGGTCAAAAGCGTACTTTTTAAAATCTATCTGATTTGCAGGAGCTATATATATGTAACTGTTAATTCTAATCTTAAAATAACTATCAGCAGTGGGGGCTGAAGAAGGAGAAAAGGAGTTCACTGATTCATTGCAAATTATATTAAGGAGTACTAGTGTTTTCCATGAATGATACAGGCTGTAAATGTTTTCATTATCCAAGTCATAGTACTTTGAGAATACATCTACATTTTGTGATTGCAAGTTCATTAATTACAGTATGCCGCATTAATTAAGTCCAGAAAGAAACTTAATTACTAATCTATGTGAGAAAACTCCCAGAAATTTGAGTTGAAATGCAAACAATACATGAAGGAGTTTAAAGCTCTCCTATAAAAAAGTCATTAACACTGGAGGCATGTTGCACAGTCTGAAATTCTGAAATTAGCATCTCATACATTTCTGTTCTTCAAAACTGGACCACCAAACAGCACAGTTAATATTTTAAGTCTATTGCCACGAAGCAATAACTTATTTACATTTGACTGCACAGCTAAATTACCTTTTGATATGCACTAGGAAATTTTATTATGGTCCTAAATAATAGCCAAGACGGCTTTGTCAGAAACAACTCATGCCAAACCAAAGTAATTTATTTCTGTGACATAAAAAACATACTTCTGAAAAGGAGATGTAACATGTTTTGATTTGAAGCAAGGATGACACTATTTTAAGTAACTTTCCTAAGTAAGCCAAGCAAACATGGTCTAACGATGAACATAAAGAACAGGGTGGGATAACCCATGGGTATGACACCCCAACACCTGTGTCTCTCATTAACTATCCTAATTCTGGTTCTATTCAACATTCTCATGGACCTAAAAAAGACAGAAGAGAGGATAGCAAACCATCATGGTACACAATTTATTCAGGTGGAGAGATTTAGAACTCACAAAGCAAAGACACTGTAGTCTGGACAAACTGAAATGTCATATTAAGACATATGGAATATGAATTCCACTCACAATAACCATGAGGTATCTCTGGTTCCTACATATTAAAAAAAACCCCCAAAACTCTCTTTATTTGAAAACATTAATGACGTTCCTGCATCACAGGTGTGTCATTTTATCCCAGCTCAGGGGAATACAAAAAGGCTGCCTCTCAACAGTACTGGCTGACTGTGACAATGTGCCTCATGCTCCAGTCTAAAGCTTCACGTGTGATGCTGCTGCATAACTGAATGGTCTGTAAAGTGCAGCACAGAACAGCTTGGGTTGGAAGGGCTCTTCAATGACACTAGTTAGAATGAAAACTCCCTGTGACTTCAAAACAGTAATAATGATCCTCAGAGACAAAATTCAATAAATTCTCAGTTAAAATAATATTCTTAGCACATATGTAAAATTACACACCATGACATGGTCTCATGAATTCTATGTCAAAGTCTCTACTTGTATCAACAGCAGTTTTTGTCTACAGAAGAGATGAGCTACTTGACATGAAAGAACAACTTGGGTCTAATGCACAAGATAAGGACAGTATTTAATTTAGCCCAGCTTCTCCCTCATCACAAGAAAGCCACAAACATAGAGGTAGAAATGAACACTTAAAATTATGAATAGTATTATCAGCTTTGCCAGATCTCCTGTGAATACTCAAAGCCAAGGTAAAAGCCTTCATTGTATATAAAAGATTCAAAGGGATTGTTGAGATCCTTAACTAAAAGACCCCTAGAAAAACTACTGCAACTAAGTAATTCCTCATACATTATTAAAACTCAGCTGTTATCCCCCTAGTATTTTCTCTTGTATGAATGACACATAAACTGTGAACTTTTATACCATGAAATATAAGTAAGTGTGGTATAGAAAAAAAAAAATCACCATGCAAAAATCTCTTATAGAAACTGGAATACATAATAGAATAATGTGTAAAAACCAAAAATGTTTCAGAACATTTAGCACTTTTACCTGAAGCACATTTTATTTACTAGTATAAGTTTCAAGGAAAAATAGGAGTGAATCACTTGTTCATAAAAACGGTATACAGATGCAATAGAAAAAGTCTTTACAGGAGAAGTTTAACATGCAAGAGAAATTATATGTAAGTGCAGTTACTTATCAAAATGTAGGATTAAGTTTGCTCTTCCACATACCACTATCAAGGCATAAAGTATGAGGTACTCTCAATGTAGGGGAAAAGATTTCAGCTGTGGATTAAAAAACTTATCTGAGATCTAGCTGAAGCCAACAGCCCAACATTTTTTTAAAGTTTTTGTCACTTCTCCCAGAATTAAGAATGAAAGCCATTGTACAGAACTAAAAACTATGATAAAGTTTCTCTTCTTTGAAAAGAAAATCCCAAAGATATTCTATAAAATTATAAGATTTCTAAACTGAACGGAGAATATAAAATATAAATGTAAACCTCATTATTAACAAGTCTCCATTTTAAAATAATATGCATGAGATTGATTTTTAGATGTTTACAGGCCAGGCCATTACTTCAATGATCCTCTTTATTTTTGTCAGCAGTTTTGCCATGTCAAATCTCAGAGCAAAGACTATTTTATTTACATGGCTATACAATTTAAGATTCAAAACTGTTCAGTCCAATGAAAGTTAACTAATTATCAAATCCCATGCTTTAGAATATAATTTCCAGCTTGTAACACTTGTTATTCTTTACACTTTACAGCTCATCATTTGATGAATTTAAGTCTGTGTCCAGCACTATACAAGTCAGACTACACTAGCACAAGGTTTCTTAGCTTACTGTAGAACTCTGTGAATTTATTAATTTTACTGTTTTATTTTTATAACCTGCACTGAAGCAACATTGACACAGTGATGCTTTCCCACTGTGCAGTATATGAAAACATGGTCAGTCTATGAAGAGTGACATTTTCTATTAAGGAGAAAAATATCCTTGATCATGAGGTAGATTAAATTTAATTCTAAGGTGTGGTGGAATGCTAATCTTAAATCAAGGGGAGTGAATTCCCCAAAAGGTTGAAGAATAGGCTGTAGCTGCACAGCAAATGAAAAAGTCTAAAGTCTGTGGACCGGTTGCTTGTATTTATTTGCAGACAAATTTGAAATTCAGATTCCTAGTGAGCATTTTAAACGGGGATAAAACAAGTGTCAAGTAGAAAGATAATGAAAAGGCCTCATGCATTAACATCTCTTTAGGCAGAAAAAACCACAAGCCTGCAGGAAAAAGCAAACAGCATTGTCATACCACAAGTTTCTACTGGGTGCTTGAGGAAACACATATGTGCTTGAGGAATGTGGTTTTCAATATGCAGTACACAAAAACCCCAACAGTAATAATAAATACTGACCTAGATCTAAATTCAGGAAAATCCTTCATCTAACACTAATAACAAAGAACAAGGTATCTCAGGCTTTTCTCAAATAAATCAATACTTCCATCCCAATAAACACAAGGATAGCAACACTAAGCAGGAATAGCCAGATCTTCTATAATACTGATCAAGTACAAAAGACAACTAAATTTTCCGGACAAGAAATCAATAGGATTTTAGAACAAATCTCCAGGAAAGAGTAAAACCTGCAGTGCAGGAGAACATATGGCACTCTCCCATCCTTCTTGCTGGTAACTCCTACTACAGTACATACTCTTTCCCAAATGCATATGGATTTTAGCTTTGCTCATATACAGTGCTGGAGGAGGGAGGGGAAAAGACTGAAAGGAGTTCATCTTCCACCCTCCTTTCCTCCCCACTCCTGCAGGGGAAGAGTTGCACAATGCTCCATCTGAGCTCTGGAGAGGGACTGTGCATCAGCACCCAATACCCCGTTACACGTGTGCTCAGTGACCAAGAGGAGCAGGATGGAAAATGGACACACTGCCCCTCTCGCCCCGGCGGGGGCACTCCTCGTGTTCCGAGGAGTGACAAAGGCAGAACAGCAGTGCAGCCTCAGCACGGCTCAGCAAACAGTACAAATGATAGATTTTGGCATGAACTAATTCTCCCTAGATTAGACAAAACACTCTCATGACTATTTTTGCTACAATGTTGTCTCTATTACCCTAAAATGTGGGCTTCTAAAAATGTATGCCCAGGTGCTTCTCGAGCAGTCCCATTTTCCCAACAGTATTCACCAAGGAATTCATCACTCCCTCCTCTTTTTACAAGCCTTTCATTCTGGAAAGCCCATCGTGTTTGGGGAAAATTACAGCTCTGAAAAATGAATGAGGTGGACCTACACATCTGGATTTTTGGCATGAGATGTCTCCAAAGATGACTATGTTTTCCTTTTTTCTGTGGTTCCGACACGTTTACCCAGTAGAAATGCTGGGCCTGCTTCAAGATGTAAATTACTGATTATTCAAATAATTGCTCAAACAATCTTTATTGTACACAAAGAAATACCATGCTTGGTTAAAGAGCTTGTAAAAGAGTTGCTACCAAAATTTATCAAAGTCTGTTAAATGAAAACTTGACAAATTTTATGGCATTACAAAATAAGGTCAAGTTAGAAAGATAAAGATCTAACTTCATCATTTTAATAAAGTATCATTATCATATAAACTCTTATGAAACCTAGAAAACTGAGCAGCAATACCAATGTCTCACATTTTTTTCTCTTTTTATAATATTTATCTGTATTTTATGCTATTTGTTGCAGCTGTCTTTTTTAAAAAAAAATCAGACTAGCAAACATAAGCAGTACCTTGTCATAAGAAAAACAGTTAAGGAAAAAAAACGACAGTTTAGACAGCGATGGATTCTCTGGGAAAGGCACTGAAAGAGGTCATGGCACAAAATTATTGTGCAAAATCAGACACAGCTTTTAGTTAAAGAAGCTTAGTGACTTTAAGGACTAACTATTTTCAGTTAAATATGTATAACACACATAGTAACAGTGTACTGTAATAAAGTTGTAGTAATATTAAATAATTTACTTAAGCTAATTCTACCTTTTCCTAAAGAATTTTAAGATATAAAATAAAAGGCAACAACTCCTAATTAGGTATTAAAATTTCAGCCAAAACCATTTTATTAAACACTTGTATTACCATATGCTTCACATTAATATTACATGAATTATTGAAGACTGATTAAATATACATGTGTCTGTCCAAGCAGGTTTCTCCCCAAAATGCAATCTCTTGCTTTCTTCTTTTTTCAATATTTGCTTAAAGGCAGTACATCTGAGTCTGTGCCTCATATCAACTAATTACGAATTCCTTACACCACGGTGTACTACCTGCCACCGAGGGAAGGCAAAAGCAAATGTTTCATGCTCCATTTGCTGTTGACAACATCTCACTGGGGCCGTCTGCTTTGCAGACTTTGCTGTGGAACATGTGTCCTTCAGACGTACAATTAATAGTCAGCAGTGCTAACTGTTGAGCAACAAGAAACATCATGCCCTTGGCCAAGCCACCCAAAGCCCTGAGCCAACACCTCCTCCAGCAGCTGCAGGGGACACTCACAACAAAGGAGGTGGCAGTTCCCAGTTCTGCTGGGCTCGCCTGGGCCATGGGCTGACCTCCAGTAGCATTTCAGATACAAATACAGGGCTCTCAGATACAAATACAGGGCTCCCAGAAGGCATCTGGTGGGCTCAGCTGGGGTCACAGATTGGAAAGCAACAGAGGTAATAGAGCAAGATGTCCAGCGTGAGAGGACTTCTTAATTTGGATGCTTTTGAAGGCATTTTGAAACCTAGGGAAATGGCAGTGTAATGGTATCCAGCTGAAGGATGGAGGAAGGCAGGGCAGCTGTATGCCCCAACCATGGGCACGCGGGTACTGCAGAGGAAGCTGCTGCCATTGTCACCACCCCAGTGGAGACAGTCAGGCAATCCAAATTGGGGAAACAATGACCACGTCATATCTCAGTTCTCTGCTTTAATATGATTTGAAGAAAAAAAAATCCAAAGGACAGGAAGAAAAATTCTCTAACCTCAAACTAATTGAATTTGGAGGTTTTACAATACAATAGCTGCTAATGTATCACAACACAGTACCTCCCCATACTGCCTCATCACAAAAAGGAAAACCTGTGCATTTTGTTTGTTCTACTAATAGACACTTCATAACTTCAGTATCTGGTACATAAAAATCTTTAAGTTTTTAAGGCCTGAACCTTATCCTGAATATTGCAGGAATTCATCAGAACTGGCCGTGGAGTGAAATGCAGAGGCTGCTGCACAGCTGCACAGCCACGGGACAGCCCAGAGCTGGGGAGGCAGACTCCCAGCAAGAGCTGCTAACTGGGAAAGGTGGTGGATGGAAGGCAAGGGGCCCTTCCATGCCCAGTTAGTGAGTCCCCTATGCTCACCTCCACACCTGAAAACTTTCTGCTGAACATAAATTAAAGAACTAAAACTTACATTTATTTTACAATGTTTTTTCTACTAGACCTGAAAATATTTCAACAAATGAATAATTACAATTGAAGATATTACTGGGTGAGAAAATAGAAGTTTCCAGGATTTAAGAAAAAAAAAGTTGTTTTCATAAAAGTGAAAAAAAACATTTTCATTAAACAAGGCCAGTATTCTTTAAAAGGCCAGTGTTGCCTAATCACTAATGCACAGAAACTTGCAAACTCAAATACTTGTTAAGAACCTACCTGTTTACTTCTTGTAATTCAGAACTCCTGTGTATATGCCCATTTGTGGAATGAGATTTATTAATACTTGGTAAAACACCTACTACAACTTTGTGAGGAATTTGCTAAAGGATGTTGCAAAATTGCAAATTAAATTATTAATGAAAAACGACCAATATTCAGAAAGTAGCATGTGACAAAGGGTCTTCCACACATATACAACAGCAAAAAACATTCTAAGACTGAGCAGGAAAGCCCTAGATATTACTTTTATTTTAAAATTGTTCTATTTTCAAAATGTTGCTATTGAACTTGCCCATATGTTCCAATACAGCTCTCATGAGTCTTCTATATTAATGGTAGTTAAAATAGTCTTGGAATACAGATACCTTAAATAAATTACTATTTGAACTATATTAGCACAGTGCAGTTCCATTCTCTCAAAAACCTGTTTCACTGAAAAGAGAAACTATCACAACTCATTACCTCTTTGCCATTTTGCTTCTTTCTTTTTTCTTTTTATTTTACTTTCAGCACCATCCTAATTTCCTCATACGAAATGTTTAAACATCAAGTATCTTAAATGGAGAACACGTTGTACCTTAAATGAGGTACAAAAAAATGAAAAGAGCCCAAGTACTGAACAATCAGTCACACACTATCATTTCTTCCTGCATGCACAATGGTTCAGGTTATGGGCACTCAGATTCCTAATTTTTTTTTTTAACAAGATCTCCGTATTTTCCCTCTACATCAATACTGGAGTTACATATCCATTTATCTCAAAGAGACAAATAAATAAATATTGCTAAGGATTTTACACTCAAAGCATATCTCCTCTGATTTAGCAAAATGACCTGTTAAAGCAATGTCAAACATCTAATAAAACAGGTACTACTCCAGCTGCCATGTTTCCTTGCCTGTTCTTCAATAATCATTTTTTGCTATAGTCACCTAAATAGCACACTACACATTCCATTTAAATTTTGCTGATCTTTTGTTTCTGGCTACATAAAGTTTTCTTGTGTTCTACAAATGATTTCGATCAGTAAAATAGTCCTAATACAATCTAACATAGTAGGATTAAACAATGGCTGGACATGAAATTTAGAGATGACCAACAAGACAGATTTTTTTTGTTGTAGAACATTTAATTGATGAGCCATTAACACAAAGGAATAATTAATGGTTCTCATTTCCTATGGAACTGAAAACACCTTTTGCACCTGTATAATAAAACAGAGCTAACACCTGAAGAATTATGCATAGAAACACCTTATTTTTACTTGCAATACTATTTTTTGTTATTGTTGTTACTACTGCTCCTAAAACCACTTTAATATGTGTTATGCCAATGTTCCATCATCCTTTTTTAATGCACATTTTTAGCTCTTACATGCAGAGGTTGCAAGCTGCAAAGTAAAAGTGAACTATATTGAAGTCAGACATTCATTTTAGCTATTCCAAGATTCAAAACATTCTATCATCTGTTCCTATGGAAACTGAAAGGATATTCTAGGTTATATCAGTATCAGCCGATTATGTTGCCGAGAAATCTGTGGTTTATTTTTAATCCATAGTTCAGAGGTATAAATTCATGCTTAGTGTTTAGCTTGGTGATTTTGAATTACTGAGGCGTAGTTAACACTTCAGTTCCATTAGATCATACTTTAGGATAAAACAAACTCCTTTTAGACCAGAATAGTAAAGGGAAAATTTTGTAAGGCTCGGTTAATCCTCATGAAGTTTACGGTTCAGATGTAGGATATAACTAATATATACTTGGAAGATATTTTTGGTTGTTAGATGAGCCGTACGTTGCTGCATCACATCTTAATAGAATAGTTCAATGAAAAAAAAATTTAGATTTATAGAAAACTCCTTCAGTAGTGCCATGCACCAGATGGCCAGATGAAGGAATCTGATTTAGCAAGTTAACAAGATCATGAAAACCATAACCATAAGACTGAAGATGACAAATAAAATTGAATAATGCAACATGAGTATATTTCTACGACAAAGAAACTTAAAGGTTAGGAGAGAGTAAAACTTGTGAAGACATTTAAACACATTAAGTGAAAATTCTCCATGTGTATACAGAGCTACTCAAAAAGAAAGGATAGAAACAGTATAAGTTAGTAGGATTTTAATTAAACAGCCTCAAATGTCATTGTGATCCTTCACAACAAAAGCCAATACGACAACTGTAACATGTTGGAATAAGTCTTCTCTGTCTACATTAGAATTAAAAGAAGCAGTAAAATGGCTGGTTAACATGAATTTAAATAAAAGGCTTTGGATTTCATACTCGATTTTCACTAAACAAAACTACATGATTTAAAGTCAACTATAGCTACCACCCTCATCTTATGCCAAAAGTAGCAAGCAGGTTCAAATTTTCCTCTTTACAGATAAGACTTCAGTCTTCTTACTCTAGCTTCAAATAATTGACTTCAAACTGAGTAATCAGAAATTTCTTCTATTTCTATATCGTACTGTAGTCAATCACTTTATTACAAAATAACTGTCTCAGTCTAGTTTCCATAAGGATCTCCTGCAGGGAATCAAGATTGTGGTGTAATAAGGAAGTAGACCAACTACTGCCTAAAGTGTACTATATTGGTTAAATTTTTGACAGTAATGAGGTTAAATTCCAACTACTAGCTTTCAAAATAGAAATAAAGGTCAGAATAAAAAGAAAAAAAGAAAGAAGCAATGATTACTTTTTTTACTTTAAAAAAGCACACTTTAGTAGCCTTTCAACTCTAGCTATTCCAGGCTTTTTATAAGGGTAACAAACAGTATATGGATAAAAAGATGAATGGCTATGAGGCAGATTGGAGAGATTCTTTTCTCTCTTTTTTCTGCTTTATTTGCTATTCTAATGATCATTTTGTAATTATGCACACCGATGCAGTTATGTATATCTACATAACAGCAATCAAAATCCCACTGACATGCTAAAGTGCATAAGGGCCTGTACTACTTAAAAGGTGTAACAAAATATGATCGCTAATATATAAAAGTGGCAAAGGGTAGGCAAAAACATCTGGAAACTAAAATTTTGCTTTTGATTAGCACAGTACACCAGTGTGGGTAATGCAATAGATTCTAAGCTAAATGAACTAAAGCTGAACATTAAAGAGGCCCCTACACAACCACAGGGCACACTAAGTGACATCCCACTACAACATTAGAGTTTGTTCTACAGTCAAGCACATCTCCACAGAGTTGACAACTTTAGAAAAGCATATTCATGCACTTGCACAGTCCATTTCACAATGAAGCATTCATCTGAAGAAGACACTAAACCAGCAAAAAAACAGCAGATATACTTCGACGT
This sequence comes from Acrocephalus scirpaceus scirpaceus, assembly GCA_910950805.1. Classification (NCBI taxonomy): domain Eukaryota; kingdom Metazoa; phylum Chordata; class Aves; order Passeriformes; family Sylviidae; genus Acrocephalus; species Acrocephalus scirpaceus. Next base: position 14,066,739 of record OU383777.1, read on the forward strand.
AAATCAAGGTGTTTAAGTATCATGAACTAATCTAGAAAAAAAAGGATGTGTCAGTGCAACACATACTCTTGCTAAAGCAGGCAAGATTGAAAGAAACTGAGAAACTCAAGATCACAAGACCTTGCCCAAACAGTCACGCCCCAAGAGCCATCCACACTTTTGCCAGTAATAATTAGAAGAAATTAGAAAACACAACACTATTATATTTTTCCATGATTCATAAAAAAGGTGAAAAATGGAGCCCAATGCCAGCCACTCTTAATATGTGAGTATCTCAAACACGTTGAAGTGCATTGGCATGAGTGCAAAATGCTGCCACAGGATAGTAAGCGTATGTATTGCTTAAGACCCTTGACGTTAGACTGAACACTGACCTATGACTGATTTAAGAATAATTTCACCAATCTTGCCATAACCCTGCAAGCTGTGATAGATAAGCACTCAGCTCAGAGGGCCCTGAAATAAAATAAATTATGCAACTTCTTGATGATTGTATCTGGAAAACTGGTCAATTATGTACGTACTTTCCCCTCCAATGCCTTGGGGGATAAGAAACAAGACCTATTAGAGATCCTTGACGAGATTAAATGCTGGTCTATGAGAGATCGCAGATTAATTTCACCAATTTTGTCATAACACTGCAAGATGTACTACACAAGCACCTAGCTTAGGGAACCCTGAACTGAGATAAATAGAGCAACTCCAGGATAATCACCTCCAGACAACTGGTTAATTATGCAGACACTTCATCCTCCCATCACTTTTCTCAGGCACTCAATAGCAATAGTTAAGAACACTTACACATGTAAATATAGTTAGTAATTCTTTAAGGTAAAAAAAAGCTGTACTTTTTCCAGAGACAACAACTGAGAGGAAAGGTTCAGTATGAAAAAGGATGCAAAACAGAGTAATTCACAAAACAAATTCTTCTCAATGAATTACTATATGAAAACTCAAAATGCCCCCAAATATGCCCAAAATAACAACAGTACAAAGATGTTACACTGTGAATAACTATGAAATTTGTGTTCAGATCATACTGTTTACCTATTTATCCTGTGCATACAAATCCAGCATTTGAACAAGTGTCAGAAGTAGAGTTTAGGATTTATTTCTCTAAGTCATCTCCCCCTCTTCTTTATTCTGCAAGGTTATAATTAGCAAAGTTCTTCATTTTGAAAAAAAAAAACAACTATGTATTTTAAAAAAATCAGCACACCCAATTTAACGAAGGGTACTTATTAGGCTTACACCTATGTTTTTCTTTCTCTAACATGATTAGGACACTTCATTACATGATGACCAGAACAATCTCAATAAATTATCCATGAATTTGACTCACTCCAGATCCATGCTAGGTAGGTAAGTAGATTTGTCCACACCTTATACAAGGAAGCTGGACAATAAAACATCACATAATTTCTCTAAAATCTAAAAAATCAAAAAAAAACCCCAAGCCCCTCCCCAACCTCCCCCCCACAAAAAAACCCAAAGAAAACAACCTACCACAAATAAACAAATAAAAAAAACCCCTAGCCAGACATCTACAGATTCCTCCAGGAGACAAGTAAGGAAAATTTTTATTCTGTGGTCAAAGATACAGCATGTTTCTGTAACACACAGAAGGACAAACTGTTTAAAGTGCAAACCCAGGGAAATCTGAATTCTGCTCTCATTTCTATACCACATTCTGCTAGACCTAAGTGGATATTTATATTTTAATCAATCTTTAATGATACCATTGATACCTCACAACCTATATCCTAATTATTGCAATTTGTATCAGTAAAGTCATAAGCAAGAACATAGGTTCCTAACATATTTCACACATGCAAAAATCCATCCTTCTTTCATAGAGACCTATTACTGCTATTTAAAGCATTGAACCTAGCTCAAACTAAGGTTACCTTTTAAGAGGATGGAGGAGATAGAAATGTAGCTCTTTCCTGCACACACACAGCCTGGATCCTAAAGCTACCAATGTTGTCATTATGAGGTGGAGCTAAGTTTGGTTATCCCTGGCTTGTAAGTCCCACACCAAGCATGGCAATATACTGCAGGAAGGGTTTGAAGCATGAGCTAAATTGCAGAGAAAGTTTTCTCATTTTTAAGTATAGCAGACACAAAACTGTGTCTGGAAAAACTGTTCTACCTGGAACTGAGCTATGGTAATCTTAAATTTCTCTTTTCCCCTGTAATTTCTTATTATTCAGATCACTTTACACAATATTGCTGTTGAAAACAGGGGTGAAGTAGTACCAAGAGCAGATCTAGATTCTTCAGCCTATGGTTCATCATGAGAGCAAAAGAAATAATGGGGATTTTTCAGGTGGTTGCAAGATGCATATATATCTCTTTTTTATAATTTCAAAGCAGAAAATATTGCTGGCCCTTCTGTTAGAAGGGTGGCTTTTAATCAAGTTCTTGATGCTCTGCTAAACAATCTTTCCTGCTTCCTATGCTGTCTGCCACTAGCCTGCTTACAACAAGAAGGAAAGCTAGCAAGGAGTTTAGGACTAGAAGTAAAAATGAGGTTAAAATCCATTTTCTTTAAATCATTCTGTGGGTCACGAAAGACCATCTATCTGTGCTATGTACACTAGAAGTGCCTAAAAAACTACACAGAACAATAAAATCCTTCCTGTAGCCACTGGTATCCGTGTGGTCAGGTTTGTTATTATTTGTATTACTTTTGCCAACAATAGCAAAGAGAGCTTACTCTTTCTAAAAGGATTAGGAAGGCAAGTGTGGTTTGCAGCTCTATGAGAGCCTATTAAGTCTAGACACACTGACAGACACTTCTAGTTTACACCCAGATGGCAGCTTTAAGATTCCACCAGGAACAGGAGCAGAAGGCTCCACTTCTAAAGCAGTCAATGGCTAATGCCACATTTCCAAAGGGCGAAGAGATTTAATTTTTCCTGAGAAATACACAAACACCACAGTGGTGGACACACCATAAAACCATGAATTACACTGAACAGAAAAAGACAATGCATTACTTAGGTATAAGTATCTGCTTTCATGTGCTACTGCTGGACTTTATTTGGGGGAATCTGTGCATAGCTCATTAGCATGTGACTTACACATCATTAAATAAACAATAAAAATAACTAATAATAAAAATAGTCTCTATCCAAAACAAAGGGGATATATAAAAATGACAAAAGGAGCAGTTTGGACTTTTTAGCTCTGCTTTTTTTGTCAGAGTAACTTCTTGCAGCATCTCTGAAAAAAAGCTGAACTCTAGAGAAGACATTCACCAAATTCTAATGATGTTTATATAAAAATAAATACTTCCAGTCTTGCTTTTTAAAATGTATTTCTGCTTCCTGCTTTTCTTCTAGGTGACACTGAAATACTCTAAAATGGAGACATAAGGGTAATTTTTCTCTTAAGGCATTGCTGAGAACTGCTACATGAAATACAGAAATACAGCTCGCTCTTACACAGGCAACTGATCTCATGTATTATTTACAGAGCAGATGAAAACAAGGGTGGAAACTAAAACTGCATTTGCAAATATGAATATCAAATAACTGAAGAACCACCAGGATAAATACAGATGCGCTATTCTCAAAGGTACAGACAGCTACCAGAATAAATACTGGCAGGAAGACAGTTCATCTGAGGAATTTTGTAGTACGTAACGCAGGAGAAAAGATGAAGGTCCCATGTCCTCTTTAAGGAAATCTCAGGGGTTGGAAGGTATAGATGTAAATCAGATTAACAATAAAACACAGTAACAGGAATCAAAGACATGCTATTCACTAGTCACATTTCAAATTCTAGACTTCTTGGGCAATGCCTGCATGCGTATTTTCTAAAGCAAACTATTGTTCTCAACATTAAATTCACAAATCATATCCAACAACAAACCTGTGATGCATAACCCACCACCTCCTCATAAAAACATCCCCATTTCTGATATGACTAAGCACTAATAATTTTCTTCCAAACACTCTTCCATTCGTTGGAAACAGGCCCCTGGCTAAAGCACAACAGGCATATACTTTAATAATCTCTTGATTACCTGGAGACAGCCTGGAACACCTAATAAATCTCTCTATTTTTCAGGTGGAGTGGGATTGATTTCCCCAGGGTTTCTTTGTCAGTTCCATTTTAGTACTTAATATGAAGAGAAAATTATCAGAGAAGGTCAAATCTGACATGAAAAACTAGAAGGAGTTCACACTGATGAAGACTTTTGCTACATTTAAAATAAATGCCCACTTGCTTTTTCTTAGGCCCTATCCTCTGTCAATCTTTATTTAATAACGTATACGCTTCACAGCTTGCAAAAAGTGCAATCACAGCTTGGCAACATGCTCAAATAGCCAGAAGTTTCAACACTGGAATAGTAATCAAGTGAAAAATATGGTGGTTTTTTCCTACTACTTTGTTATCAGCAAATAGTCAAAGGTATTTACCACAACCCTGATTTCTTACTGCAGAAAATTAGTTGAAATGACAGATCTAAGTAAAAGTTTGAGACATACCAATAATTTTAATCCTCAATTGTTTAATGAAGCCAATTTATTCAATAGGTTTTCTATTCTGTATACATTCTATTTTCATGTCAATCTTCAACAGTATAAACAAATGTTAAATTGACTTACAGAGACGTTTAACACTTGGTAAGAAACAGCACAAAAATGTCTTGTTCTAAGCCTCTTTGTTCTCTAATTTAAGAACCAAATTTGACAGAAACTTGTACCAGATTTCTCCTCTTACTCTGGCAATGAGGATTTAAAATACTTTGGTTTTTGAAGAACATTAAAAAGTATAGACAAAAGAACATTAAACTTTACAAAGGCAAGAAAATAGCACTAAAGATACTGCAAACAGTTAATAGATGAAGCTGGGTTATTAAGATGTCGATAATTACATTTAATATGAATGAATGTAATTATACATATTCATTTTTATTTCCCTACAGTGAATATTTACCTCAAAGATTAAACTGCTCTTTAAAGTTTTAATGCAAATCTTCCAAGACTTTTCAATATACTTCTGCACAGCTAAAATGCAGAAATCTTACAGTTTTAAGAAACTGCATTTTTCATATTTCTCTATAAAATTTGGCAACACTGGCAGTGCTGTATATGGTGTTGAATGCATCAAGCTTTTATGACAGTGTTTACAGTTCACATACTCTGTTTCAAATTACACGGTCAGATGCTGCAAAATTTTATTCTTGCAAATACTGTACAAGACCAGTTTTGTCAATTTATTTAAATATAGTCATGTGTGACAACTTCTCACAGGAGACTTTTTTCTTTTTTACTTTACACTGGACAGTGCTACACAAAGCAAATCAGGCTCAAGTTCTTTTACACTTTACTTTTGAAAGGAAGTGAAGAACAAAGTGTATTTTACCTGAGTCTCCACACCTTGCTCAAGCAACCTTTTAGCCTGGTTTTCCACCTCAAGACGCGCTCTTGCAATAAAAAGCAGGTCATTTTCAATTACTTCTATTCCAGATAGATCTATCCCTTGAGAAAGATAATCTATAAAAGCAACAAAACATTGATAAGCATGACACAGGATAATGGAACATTTTAAGTACGTTAAAACATTTTAAAGTTACAGTCAGTTCCAAGGGACTTTTTTGCATACAACACTTGACAATAAAGTACATCAAAGTAGTGTCTTATACAGAAAAACTGAAAATCAGAGGATTATTATTTAAGAAAACCTGGATATTGAATACATTGGATTTACTTCAAGACACTTCTCTAGACCCAGAAACTCCTGAAGAGGTGGAAAACATGAGTTCTAGGAATTGCACAATCAAAATCACAGGCCAAAAAGGCACAAGAAGTCATATCCTTGTCCCAAAGAATTAACTAGATCATTAAACTTGTCTAAATAGATGTTCAAATAAGCATAACTTGCTCTAAGATCTGAAATTAAAGATGCATTAAAAGGCTCAAATTATACTTCATATATTTTAATTGCACTACTAAACATTTGGGATGAAAAGAGAAGGGGAAGGGGGATGGGATGGGAAAGGGAAGGGGAAAGGGAGAGAAGGGGAAGGGGAGAGAAGGGGAGAGAAGAGAAGGGGAGAGAAGAGAAGGGGAGAGAAGAGAAGGGGAGAGAAGAGAAGGGGAGAGAAGAGAAGGGGAGAGAAGAGAAGGGGAGAGAAGAGAAGGGGAGAGAAGAGAAGGGGAGAGAAGAGAAGGGGAGAGAAGAGAAGAGAAGAGAAGAGAAGGGGAGAGAAGAGAAGAGAAGAGAAGAGAAGAGAAGAGAAGAGAAGAGAAGAGAAGAGAAGAGAAGAGAAGAGAAGAGAAAAGAAAAGAAAAGAAAAGAAAAGAAAAGAAAAGAAAAGAAAAGAAAAGAAAAGAAAAGAAAAGAAAAGAAAAGAAAAGAAAAGAAAAGAAAAGAAAAGAAAAGAAAAGAAAAGAAAAGAAAAGAGAGAAAAAGAAAAAGAGAAAAGGAAAAAGAAAAAGAGAAAAAGAATTTTTTTTTCATTTTTAATCACAGAATCATCACAAAAATTATTACCATCATGGAAATCACCATCAGCCGGGTAGCTACAGATTACTGGGCTAGACTGGTGACTGCAGAAAAAAAATCTATTCAAATTCAACTTTTCTCAGTGGTTTTTTTCTGGATTTAAATTAATCAAATTCTCCATTACCAGGTAGCCTATACTATACTGCTTATTACCAAGATAATGCAGAACTAGTCTCATTTACACGGTTTTGAACGTTTTGCTTAACAAAGCAGGTTTCCCACTGCTTTTTTGGAAAGATCAAATAAAACTAACAAAATAATGGCCAATGCATTTCACACAGTATCAGATTCTTCCTCCATAAGATGATGTTCCACTATTTCCATTTACAACCAGTCCTTTATGACTTCCTAATAAAGTTATCTTCCTTTTAGTCCTTACAGTAAGTTTATTAAGGCACAGACTTAAACATTTTAACTAAGCTAACTGAACTTTTAAATCTTTGCCAAATAACCTTTCACTTTAGTAGCCATTTATTTTTGTTTATTCATAATAAACTAATCTAATTCTCATATTAATTTTAGCAATCATACGTTCACAACTGAACACAAAATTCCAAGTGAATCATTTCACAGCTATGCAGAGAACATCCCTGTATCTGCACATGAAAAATACCATATAAGAAATTAAAATAAAAACCTAACTGAAATACATAAAGCTTAGTAAAGGCATAAAGGAAATCATCTCTCTTAACAGTACAGTATGTCAAATAGGTTTTAGTCTACTAAGAATAGGCCAGCAAACGCTTTTCCCTGCATGCATTTGTTTAAAAATGGATCAGAGGGGTCAAAGGTCAGCTGAGCAGCAGGAAAGCACAGGCAATTCACGAAGCCCTGTGTGCCGGTGTGTTTACAGAGCTGCTTTTGCCACGGGCCACAGCAGCCACACTTACCCCTTATTTCCCTGCAACTTTTTATTGTGACTAAGTTGCATCTCTACATATGGTCTGGCATACAAATCCATTAAAACTAATATTGAGCTCCCACAAGCTCCAATGAGCAAGTGTCTTGAATGTGAAGAATTATTTTCTAACCCCTTTCTTTTAGCTGCACAGAAAAAACAAGGAGGAAAGCACTATCACAGATTTAACTGCCATAGTAAACTCTGAAGAAGTTTCTTGGCAACATGAGATTAAAAAAGGTGCAAATATTACCAAATATTTGGTACCACAAATGTACCACAAATACAAGAACTGCTGTGTAGTTCACTTAAGACATAAAGTCATAGTCTGGAAGTCCAGGCTGCCTAAACAAATCAAAATTAAAATATGGTTATGATCTCCTAAATCCACAGAAATCTGAGGAAGATGACTAAAAAAGATACCGTTTCTTCCTGCTGTGTTTTATTTCAAAATCTAAAGTCACTTCAAGTGCTAAAAATTTAATCCTTCTGATGGTTTTAAGAAAAGAACAGAAAGATCATGCTGCTTTGGCTTCTCCAAATACCTCCATCTGTGTCTCCGACTGGCAGCCACCTCCTGCCAATCTGTTAAAATCTGCAGCTTCGCTCCAAATTTTCTGCAATTCTATCAAAATGTCTTTGGACAATGCATTTCAGCAGGACTTCAAAACAGTGGGCTTTTCTGTAGGTTCAGTGGCTAGGTGTACTACTACAGATGCTCCTAGTTGCTATTCTAACAGTAAGGAAGCTCTAGCAATGACACCGTTTTCAAAAGAAAAGCTGTTTTCATAAGGACAACAGATTTATGTCAGAAACACCTGCAAGTGCTTTCCTGCCATTCTTATGTGAGAGCAGAAGCTGTAACACAGGCAGGGTGTGTGCCTTTTGATAGTTCTTGTCATCTATGCAGACACTATAATATTAGAAATCTCTACACTTGTGTACTCTCACGAGTGATGTTGCTATCCTGGACAGCACAATGAAACCAAGCAGAAGGACAGTTGACATAAGAGCGGCCAGACATTCCCAAAATACCTGCTCATTTAAGATCTGATTTATTTAAAATATTGCAGAGGAACTCACACATTCCAGCCGGCCAATTTTAATTAGTAAAGAAACGCTGTCAAGTGAAACACAACAAAAATGCTACCAGTTATTAACTCAGGGAGTAGCAAATGTAGGATTTTGCTTCAGGCACTTACTCATGTGATCATTTTTCTAGTTCTTGCCATGCAGTTAGTCAATAACACTGTGGTCATGATCAGAGCGGGATACAGGTTGTAAAGTACTTGTGTCTTCTTGTCAGGAATTAACCAAAAACAGTGGCTCACCCTCAGCTAGCTCAGACTCTGGGGACTGGTGTCCAGCTTAAAGCATGTCAGCTTTCCATCTGCTTTAACCTTAAAGCTCTGGAGTAACACTATTACTGTATTAACTCTAAGAGATTTAGTGAGTATATATTTATAACTGACATCTCTCCCTTAAGAGATTTTAAAAGCATATATGTAACATTTTTTTATCTTTGGGAAGATTTGTGCTTTTAACAAATTAGAATCTAAGTATCTTGTACCACCACATGCCAGGGACAGAGCAGCCACCAAGGTGTCACCCTCTCGGCAGCACCACAGGCTGCTCCAGCCACCTCTCAGCACAGCCAGGGAGCAAATTAGAGCAGAGAGCTATAGTCCTATAACCATTCCTGTATCGCTCATTCCTCTGATAATTTTACCTATTTTTATAGGTTCATGAACATAAAGGCAAATCCTTAACTCTCTCATACAGTGTTGGTATTGCTTCCCTTCTATCATACCCTATTAAGCTTGGAAAGCACAGCTGGAAATTACTTCCTAAGAACTTTAAATACAGACTGCCTGCTGAATCATCTTCTTGGATAAAAATATTGTATGCCAGAATATACTAAGACCTAGGAATAAGTGACATACATAATCTACTTCAGCCTAGCAAAGGGTTAGAACTTTGTATTTTTTTAATAAAACAAATATTTTTGTCACTACAATTTTAAATTTTCTTGATTTACTAAACCTGAACAACTTTTCTAATCTACTGGTTGAGGTGCTGCTTGAAAATGCATTTTTTTAAAGTAGTATCTCTCAGAGAGTTATGTAAGAGGAGTTTCACAGACAGACAAATCCAATATGCAGATAGTACATTAGGCAGAAAAACAGTACTTTGAGCAACACAGTTAGCTTTCCTTAATCTAAATGACTCACCAACACAGATTCTTTCTATTATGCGATCTCATTTTTTAACCTCAAATATTCTATATGATAATACAAAATCAAGATTGGAAGCTGAAACTTTCTGTAAGCATTAAAATACATTTTGGAACAGAGATAACTAAGAAGCTGGCACCCTTATGAGCTCCACAAAACCTGTATTACATTCTTTATACAGACTGAATCGATTCTGAGCTTATGCTAGAAATTAAAGAATCAACAGAAGACTACTGAGAACAATCAGGTGCACTAAGAAAGAGGAAAACAGAAGACAGTAATAAACCAATGTGATTAAGCTGCATGACTCAAGAGGCTACTTGAGTCAAAAGAGAAACCCTTTTGTGCTCTGAGAACCAACCTCAGCGACACTAATAAAGAGGACAAAAAAGGAAATTAGAACATCTGAAGTGGATTCCCCAGGAGTGAACACCTAAGATCTGCAGACACGTAACTCCCCTCGAATGCAAGAATCCAGTGACAAATTAAGAGATGTTCCACGGGAGATTGGGAAGGGGAGAGAGAGGGTATTAATGGAAAATAACCAGTTCCTGAAATTTTAAATAAAATCATAGAATGATAAAATCACAGATCTTTGTTTCCCTGTTTGAGAAAGGTTTGAGGCTTATTTCTCTTGCATTGGTCATTGCTTTTACTTGGTTCTGCAGTCTTAGTTGCAGGTAATGTTGGTGATATCTGTACCCTAAGAAGATACTGTTATTTTTCCATAGTGAAGAAAAATTACAATTTTTGAAGAAACTACTAATTTAAATTTCAAAACTTCAAAAAGTCAACAGGTCTACACGATACCCAAGAGTTCTGCTGGGATTTAAGTATGCAGAAGATGAGAGGTGACATGATTTATCAAGAACTATTATAGAAGACTCACGCGTGCATTGTACAAGATGTTCATGACACTGAAGATAAACTGCTATTGGGAATATTTGTTTCTGTTATCTTCCATGGTCTTAATGGAAGTGTTAGTTACAGCAGTACCTACCGAACAGGAAGGACATCCTGTTTGCCTCACCTGTATTTGAACCAACAACCCAGGATGCTGCTGGGCTCCAATATGTCAATTGGTTTGTTTTTATCAATGCAGCTAATTTAAAACCAAAGTCCTGAGAGGAGAGCCTGAGATCCCAACAACTCAGCAGAAGACCAATGCTCACCCTTTGGTGAAAGCAACACAGGGTTTTGCATTATATCTCTAGTCACTAGGTGGAATAAGCAAACACCCTACCTTAACAGTGGTCTGCTGCTTGGAGACACTTAAATTTGCCATGCAATTGATGCATATAGAGCAAGTGGGGAATAGCAAGAGCAGGCAAATTTCTACGTGTTCAAAATGGAAGCTGATGCCTCCAAAAAGAACCTTTGCTTATGTTCTCTTTAACCAGACCAGTTCTCCACTTAAGCAGAAATGACTGCCCCACACTCTGCACCAGGCACCAAAGCACTTGCTGAAGCAAGCCTCATATTAAGCCTTTAAATCAAGGGATTCCACTACTGGTACTATTAAACAGTATCTTAGAGCTATCTTATGCAACTTGAGCTCTTCAGAAAAAGATGTTCACTCCTATCAAAACTGCCATCAATTACAATGCCTTGTAAAGTGTTCAAAATAAGAACGTAATTGCCACACACAATGTCATACATTTTGAGTATACTTTAAAAAATTAGTAATTTTGAATGTTAGATTAATTATTTTGAATTCTTTTCTGCACGTATTATGAATTCATTATTAAAGATGAAGAAAAAAATTATTTTACTAAAATGCCAGTAGTTACAAAACTCTTGATATCTTTCTTTCCTTTTCCTATACGGCAAAATTCCTGCAAACATTTCTTCAGTGAAACAACAGAGAATAAAATCTGTGTCACAAGAGTGCCATTAAGTTCCTATGAAATCTGGTCCTTATTTAAGCAATTTCTACCATCTTAAAAATTAACTACTTGCATGCATAATACATAAGATTTCAGTTTTTAGCTGTTTGAGCAACATTAAGTGAGTGAAAACTGTCCTGCTGGAGACAGAAACCGAGTGGAGCCCCTTGGCTCTGTACTTGTTTGTTTTCTCAGACAGCACATTAACACACTCTTTCTGTTTAAGTCCAGAAGGAAATATTAGACAACCAGGTATATTTTCTGATAGATGTCCCTAGTGAAGGGGAACATGAAAAACAAACACAAAGCAAAGCACTTCTCAGCTCTTTATTTCAATCCAAGACTGGTTTCATTTTAAAGAAATCAGGTCAACAGTACCAAAACAAAACTGGTGGAAAGCATATAAGTCAAAGAAAGCAAAACTTCAACTCCTCATTTAAACACATACAATTACCTTATGCTGTAAAACAGACCCACCATGTACGTTCTATTATTATAAAATTGTTTGGTCAGAAGGGGCCTTTAAAGAAAATGTAGTCCAACCCCTCTGCATGGGCAGGGGCACCTTCCATGATATCGTGTTGCTCAAAGCCCTGTTCAGCCTGACCTTGAACACTTCCAATGATGGAGCATCATCTTACCTGAACAAAGCTTTACTTCAGAAGAAAATTGAAAATTCAACACTCCAATCCAGAGACCATGTAGGTATGAAAAAAACTGAACACTTTCTAGCACGTTAAAACAAAGGAGGCACGTTAAAACAAAGGGGAAAGTTTTAAGTGTAAAGGTTGGAATAGGAAAGAATGGGTTGTCTATCCTGAACTTGAGATCAGCTTTGTTTCCTCCAAACAAATTGTTCCTGTTTTTTTTTAATAGAATATGGTTTATGTTGAAATATTTAGTAGTGCTTTAATAATCATCTATGTCCAATCCTATCTACAGAGGAAGTCTGCTGCTTCTCTCCAGACTGCATGCAAAAATATTAAAAAACACACTCTGAATTGAGAACAATTATGGGGGAGCAGTGAGAAAGACTGACTAGCTATTTTTAAATTAAATTAAAGCTGCATTTAAGTCATCTTGATGGAAGAGTTAATTCCTACTGCTCTCTGGGCTGGAAATCAGATGCCACGCAGGATCTAGAACTGATGGAAATGAGTTTGATATCTATTTTTATCATCATCACTGACTTAACAATGAGCACCAAATTTTGGAGACATTCCTGTGAAAATGCCATGATTCAGAAAATAGCTTAACACACCAAGACAAACACTACTTAGGTCTAATCACAAGTTATACCACACGACGCCCACATTCACTTAGGCCTAAAGCAAGAGTTATTGAACTCCTTTAAGGTTCCCCCTCCCACGCACCATTAGATCTCCCCCATCCCTCCCCCTCACCCTTGAATACAGACTCACAACCTTACTTCACCACGACCTACTAAACCTGCTCCTTTCTAGTGTGCCCTCCTCTGCCTGGACTGCCGGGCTCCAAGAGGAGCAGGCAGCAACCCCACATCCAGCTGGTGGCTGTTAATGCCATTGTTAGAAACCTGGGTGACAGGACAGAATTAACCCTCTGTGAGCTTACGGGTGACAGCAATTTGAGGAAGTGCTCAGCACCCTGGAGAGCAGGGCTGCCATTCTGAAGAACCTTAGCAACCTTGAGATAAGGACAGGAAAAAACATTATGAAGTTCAACAGAAGTGAGTTAAGCCCTGTTCACCTGGGATGGCACAGCCCTGTCCACACAAGCAGGTTGGGTGACCGCTGGCTGGAAAGAAGCTTTCAGAAACAGACCCAGTGGACAGAAAATTTAACTTAAACCAGCAGTACATCCTTGTGGCAGAGGCAGCCAGCTATGTACTGGAACTGGGTGTACCCAGCAGGTTGAGAGAAGTCATTATTATAATTTGGCACTTGTAAGGGCACTGTACTCCATGCCTCCCAGTCAAACAGACGAATGAGTCCAATAGGGAACCACCATGACAGGGGACTGAAGCATGTGAGTGTGAGGAGAGGCTGAGAGAACTAAGTCTGTTAACCTTGAAAAGAAATGGTTAAGAAAAGATCTAACTGTATCTTCTACTACCTGACAGACAGACCTTTCTCAGAGATGCACAAGAGGCAAGAGGTACAGGCTGCAGCATGAGAAATTCTAGGTAGACACGGGGGCAGAATACAGTATTTATGGTTCTGTACACCTTACCCACGAAGCCTATTAACCTGCCGGAATGCATACATTATATTTTAATATAATTAAAATTGATAAACTGTGAAACATTAGGCTCCAGAACTCTAAAAATCACCATGAGCTTCTTAAGCCTTCCCTCAAAACAGACTGATTTGAGAAAACTCCCTCAGGAGCTCCCAAAACAATTTTAGTAACTAAAACTACTTTTTTCCCCTTGAATTCTCTGTGATAAAATACTCACAAAGAACTGTAACATTCATGCCATTCATCTTGGGGGAGCTGAAACCGATTTCACCCCATGCATTCTATATGAGCTACGGCCTAGAAATCAGAGAATATTCAAAAGAAAATTTCTTACACCAATGGCCATAAATTAGAAACATAATCCAGTTCTGTAACATGAAACGAAAGTTATAGTCATGGGAAAAAACCCAGTACCTATATAACTTACAAGGTCCACATTTTATTCTGGCAATTAAGACTGTTCATTAAAAATCAACAGAAAAAAAACACTTCGCCACAATAAAATCATTGAAGTTTAATTTAGGCACTGCACAGATAAGGAACTGCTCTTCAGATGTACATGGACTTTCAAAATTCAATTTATTCTGGCAACAATGCAATAATACCTCTACAAGTCAATACTCCTCTTGGGCTTTTTTTGGAGCAAAGTAAAAATAAAATATGTTGCCACTAAAAAATCTAGTTGTCCTATTTCAGTTTTGAACAGACTTCGTAGCATCACAGATGCACAGCAAATGTACAGCATGTGTGAAAGAGACAAAAACAGAAAGGGGACAGAAAGGTATAATATGGAACAGGAGAGAGATGTAGCCCAAGTGGGGCATTACAGAAGAAATGAACTTCAGTTTTGAAAGAGTCGAGAAAAACAGAATGATTAAAAATACGAGAAAATTATGAAGGAATGTAGTGAAAAGATACAAATACAGATAAGTTCATACAGTTTGATTTTATTAATCTGTAAGAGTAATTTAGTGCCATCATATGCTTTCCACCTTGACAAGCTCCTTCCCACTCTAACCTAAGCCCACAGCTTTGCAGTGCTTGTTCATTACCAAGGCCAATGTTAATGCTCATTTCTGCTCATATTTCAGAAGAGCATCCAAAACTGGAAAACAAAGAGGTGAATAAAGCTTGTTCTTAATAAATTTCATGCAGACAGTAATCAGGATTTTTACTGTCTCGAAAATATTTCTTGAAATCTCAACATGTGAACAATAAGCAGTCCTTGAAATGGAGCATCATATCAGTTTATAAAATGAAGCACTCTCATATTTATCAGAGATAATTGCATTGAAAATATATTGCAACTGCACCATAAACCTATGTAAAAGAATTATGTCCTTCCAAATGGAGTGGATGAAGTAAACCATTTCTTTCCTGAACTAGGAAATTGAGATAAGGACTCATCTAAATGAAGGTATGTGACTTTGGCTGTCTTTTGTTTGCCTAAGTGTCGTAACTAAAGCCATGAAAGCCAGCAAAATAGTTACGAGCAGAGAGATGCAAAATATAACCTAAATTAATTGTTGGCCTGAAAACACCAGTCTTTTTGGCAGCTTTTACATATTATTAATACGTTATCGTTCAATAACTAAGTAGAATTCCTCAATATAGAGCATTATGTAAACGTGTGATGATTCAGTTTCCATCAGTACCATCCCATGTTGCAATAGCCCATGCAATGATAAAAGAAAATGAGGGAAAATGATGATGTGTCTCAAGAATCTTAGTCAAAAATAACTTATTTCAAACATCCCACCAGTTGCGGAGAAGGCAAAGATGGCTGACTCTTCACTGAATCACTGCTTTTGAAGGAGGGCAGGGGAGATTTTAGTTCATTTGTGAGTTTTAATTAATGATGTCAATGGTTATTGACCTAATTTTTAAATACTTTACATCTGGATAAAGGTATACATGGACAGCTACAGACTTACAGGTCTACAAGTCTACAATTACCATCCTGAACCAGCTAGTTTGCATTTGATTTTTTATTTTTGGTGAGATATATTGTATATTTTTTGAGTTTATATCATTATTTTTGCACTAATATGTGCATCCAAAAATGTAATTGCCCATGAAAGAACACAGGTAATTTCTAACATACACTTGTAAATGCCAGGAGATACTTTAGAATCAGTAGTGCTACAGTGCTATGTAATCAAAGTAATAAAAAAAAATCATGCTATCTTGGCCCCTGCATAAGGGGAAATACTGCTTTTTCTCTTTACTACATATATATAAGCTGCAAATATTTCTTTCATATTCCTCTTTCCTTATGGGTCTCTCCTGCCTCTTTTCAACACCCACCATTCACCCTTTCATACTTACACCTTCAGGAAAACACTTCTGCAAAAGCAGAACTGTATTTTCTTTAGTAACAGCTATGTTAACTACCTCGGTACTCTAGAATATATGTAATTTTTGTCTTCAATAAACACATATTCAATTCCTCCCACACCTCACTTGTCATATCATCAATAACTTCCTGCAACTGGCTGCAGATTTACCTGTTTTTATCATCTTTAGAGTCAACAGATGTTGCATAGGTTATAAATCACACAGCTTTTCTCTACCTCAGATACTTTGTAGGAGAACAAAGTGAACCTTGTGGTATACAGACAACTTGAACATTACTGCAAAATTTTAAAACCTCTTATCTCCTACAGCAAAGTCTTTTTGAAATTTAGGTATCAGCCTATGGCAGAAATTTGCCCAGTCTGCCAGAATTCTTGCCAATTCTTCTAGTAATAATAAAATTTAGCAACGGTACTAAAAAAATAGGCAAGGAAAGAATTGTTTGAAAGCCAGACTGAAACTAACAGTGTTCATATTCCAAACACTTGCATTTGAAGTTAGCCTACACAAATGCCTGTCTTTTGACCATTCCACTGGAATAGTATTTAACCCAAACACAGACTGACAGCAGTTGGCTCTGGTGATTCCTCAACACCTTCTATTTTGTACAATTTGGATAGTGAAATAGTAAAAAAAGGTTTTGAAACCTTTCTTGTCCCCTCCTCAACATTCATTGCAATTTGATTAAAAAGTTATCTAGATTGATAAACTATTGATAAACTATTACTCTCACCCTTAGCATCTACTGTAATATTTAGTTGTACCTGCACTAACAAGAACACTAGGAAGCTGAAGGAAATGTCACATCCCTCCCAGCCTACCCCACAGGAGCAGCTCAATCATGCCCACCACAGCCTCCAAGCCTCATACATCACACACTCAAATCATCGCCCAGCTGTGAACACCAGCAGAACAGAATGAGAGCAGCCTACCTGCACAGTAGCTCCTCAAACACGGAACAAAAGGGAAAAATCACCTACAGCACACTCCAGGACTGCCTGGTATGGTGGTATGTGGCACATACCTTTTCTGCTACCTGTAAAAGTTCTTTGGCAACCTAGAAGAATAGTATGATCCATCACTATTAGTCTGAGATCTTTCATGTACACTAACCATGATTTTCTACAGAAGATACACAATGTTAAAATTAGGAAGCACATGCATGTATTAAGGTTGAAAATTACCTTGGATTAAGATTTCACAAAAATGTACTTGTCTTCTCAAAATGACTAAATATCAGTGTAAACAAAAAGAGAAGTCATTGTTTTTATTCTATTATTTCAAAATGGGTAAAAATGAAAAGCTAAGTCTTCTCTAATACAGTACTGATGACACATTTGAGTTCTACTATCATTAATGTCACAGAGACATAAAATTAAAAATCTGTATCTATTGTAGCTGAGTTCAAAGTAATGAGCTAAATGCTAAAAATATAAGTCCCTTTTTTTAAAAGTTTGCATATCCAAGGAAGCCAACAATAAGTTCAGGCAAGTCTTTTAGTCATTAAAGGCACAAATTGTTAACAGATGGGTGAAAACAATTAATTTAGCAAGTAACTGTTATTAAATAAATAATACAGATATTTTCTTTGTAGAATTTCATAATTATCTATGAGCCAATTATTATTACCTACATCTGTCAGCCAATTGTATCTAATAATTAACACAAAAGAGTTGAATGGACAAAAAAAAATGTGCTATTAGAAGAATAAAATATGTTTAGCAATTTAATACTTAAAAATAAAATTGAGAAAACATACAGATGCATCGTGTACTTATATGATTCTACCATAATTTTTATTACAGCTATAATTGTAAATAATATTTAGTCTGATAACAGATTTTTCTCAAGCCTTACAAAGCATAATTTGTGACATTTGCTGCTGATAGTTATGAATAATTTCAAGATCAGGAAAGAAACAATCTTCTCTAAAAGAAACATTAATATTGTTTAAATTAAGCATCTTTTCCTTCAGGACAAAAACAGGGAAAAACCAAATTTTCAATAGCATATACTGAACTTTCTTTCAGGAACCCAATCCTGAAGAAATTTTTACACTGCATCACAATTAAGATTCACATTTTTCCAGCACCCAGAGAGTGCATTTTGCCAAGCAAAAACAAAACAAAACAAAACAAAACAAAACACCACAAAAAACCACAAACCAAGAACAAAAAAAATCAAAACCTGAAAATAACTTCAGGAGAAAATTAAATTACAATTATCAAGGATCCTCAAAATTAATGATATTGATATACTCAAAACTATTTATCACCAAAACACTGAAAATCAAGAAGCAGCAGCAGCAGCAAAGTCTTGACTGGAAACATAACAATACATGCAATTCTAACATGTAAAACTTTTATTACTGCCAAATACATATCTCTGGGATATCTCAGCAAGCAGTATACAACCTCTATCAGCAGATCCTAAGAGATAAGCTGGTAGATGAACTGTGGTCTTGGCTATTCCATGACTTGATTTCGCCCTCAGTTTAGCCAAGCTCCTGCCAAGTTCCAAGCTCCTTCCAACACGGGGTTCTGAGCCCAATGCATGGACAACTTGAAAAGCAGAAGCTCCACAAAGCAACAGTTTACAGTTTAGCAATATTATGAGCAACAAGTATTGTGATTACTGTTATGTTCAATAATCCTCACTTTCTGTTTCTTTTCCATTAACTATAAAATAACTCCTGGAACTCATGGAAACATTTAGCAATCACTGCTTCCCATGGCAACTGAAACATGCACTGCATGGGGCAGCAACTCTGGGCGGTGAACCTGCCACCTGACAGTTTCATTCAGCGCTTCTTTGGGCTTGTAACGGGAGAAGGTGATTGTTCATTGTGTTCCTTTGCTCCTCCTGCAGCATTCATGCTTCCATGTACCTCCATCATAATTGCCCCTCAGCCATTTTAAACTCATTTACAGGGGGTGACTATCAGCTGACTGATATCTGCACCCTCACCCTACCACAGGAGCGCTTACCATGTATTCCTTCATTGGATAATCTTGGGGTTAGCAAGTAATGGATTTACCTAACACTACATAACTATGTCTCTGGCACAAGAATCCCAACAGACAGTTACTGACAGACAGCAGAGCCAGCACAGTGCTGGGCCTGAGCCTGACCCCTCTGGGTATTTAATGACCCTAAACACCATGCAATGACGTAAGTCGTAAGCTCTAGCAACTGAGAAAAACAACAAGTCTGTGACCATTCTATCAAGCAAAACTTTTGATTTTCTTAATTGATTTTATGACATTCTTTACCATTTCATTTGCAAACTAAGTACATGGAAAAAGACTTTTGTGTTAGAAAAAAATACACAAGGAAAGCATTGCAAGATGAACATTTGTAGAAACTTATGAGGTCTTGGGTACTTTGGGTACAGCTGCAAATTACTTTCTGTGTGTTGGACTCCCCCCTTCAAAAAAAAAAAAAAAAAAAAAGAAGTTAGAATAAAATCAAAATCAGAAACAGCCAGTCAGGGAAAAGTGGGAAGTCCTAAATTCCTAAGTACCTCACAGCAAGACACATGCAAGGTGCCTTGCTTTTGTGGCTGGAAATGGCCAGAAAGTAAAGAGCAGTAAGAGCTGCTCCAGGATATTGACTCCTCAAAACCAACTTTCACTAAAGCAGCCAGAGGCACCAGTAAACAGTCAGTCTCAGTACAAAGTTAAGCTTGACTGCAGTGCCCTTTAGAAGAGGAAGCATTTTGGTTTTGGATGCTTGTGTACTTACTGCATTGCTGAAATGGTTGCAAACAGAAAGTATCAGAAGGGCCGTAAGGTCTAATTACTCCAAAAGCAAGACATGGCAGCACACTGGGGATCAACACTACTCAGTCATTCTCAATACAAAAAGCTCTTTTCAAGGCTTGAGAGCTTGAAATACTGAAAAAATCCAGCCATTGAGCATCTTAAATGAACACGGCTGTCTTGCATCACAGAAGACCTGCAGCATGGCAGACTGGAGAGAGCTCGGTGACAGTCACCATGAATTGTTGCTTACAGCAGGACTCCTCCCACTATATGAACCCTATTACATCATTACTTTATAGCTCTGTTTTCTGATCCAATTAAAGTTATTGCAAGTAATTAAAAAGGCAGGATTAGTTGACTGCATTTCAGGAGACACTACACAGACCATATTTGGAAATAAAATGGTTTTTTAGGACTGGTTGAAGTAGAGGATCCCTGCAGAGGCTCATGTTAGCAGTGACCTTTGAGAGGCAGAGTCACGCATCAGATCACAGCCCTGGGGCCTCCTGTGATGGCCAGCACAGCCACCAGCAGGCTGGGACAGCTCCCATGGACCCCAGCTCCTTCACTCTCCAAAAGCAAGCACTGAAGAGGGAATAAAGCTCTAGGACTACAAGAGTACAAGTACTCCAGATTTAACAGAACTTCCATTTCATTTACACAAATGATCTAACAATGAAAAATGTAGTCTCTGCAAGGCACTGACTTTAAAAATCCACATATTTATGCTATCATAAATGAGAATTCAAAATTAAATGCGTTTTATAAGACATTTCAGTAACTGCTTGGAAGCAGGTATTGCTTCCTCTTTAAAGAAAAAATGTATTTTGATTATGTCATATTATGTTATGAAATAATTTCAGAGGGAAAAGCAAGTAAGCCCTATTTGTCACAAATTGGATGAAAACTGGACTTCAAGATGTCAAACCTTCTCAGAAAGCAACAATTCCAAGTTTCATCTTCTAACTCTCCTGAAGATTCATTTTCAACCACAAAGTTAATTATGTTTGATCTGAATTCAGTGAGCAGCATTAGGGATCAAGGCAAATTGCTGGAGTAAGGGAAATCAGACAGGTCTTCAAAGTCATTCTAGGTAAGACAAAGCACTCCTTAGGAGCATAAAGCTTCAATAATAAAATTTTGTATTTGATAACAGGAAATAGGAAAATAATTTCATTGGCTCATTTAGAGAGTACCAGTTTTCCATCATCTCATATACAAGTAGTGGTTTGTAAGAAGGAAAATAGAAGAGGGGTTGATGGGTGGGTATTTAAAAATAATCACTCAAAGTTCATACGCTACAAGAAATGACGGAAGAATTCTGTATGAAGTCTGTTGCAAGGGTAAAAATAAGTAGAACGCAATTCCCATTTTAGAAATAAAATGAGGCAAAAAACCTGAAATTGAGTATCAAAGGCCCTGCAGCAACTAAGAGGAGGGATGTCTGTGTGGGCTGACAGAGGGAATCATTTAAAGTTAATAAAATACACAAACCACCAAACATACATTTCTGAGAAAAGGAAAAACAGGAAAAGAAAAAAAAACCTCCTTGGTTCTTGATAAAGCAGAACATTTCAGAATACTTCTCCATGCTTCATATCTTTGAGGAGTCTAAGTACTGTTAGCACAGATGTTCTTCATTCTACCTTCACACTCCAAGTAACCACTCATGCTGCTGTGAGTCTCTGTCTCCCTCACCCTTTGCCCCAAGTAAAACTGGAAAATACGGTGCATAGCCAGGAAAGAGGAAGCAGAACATGGAGTGGGGAAGAGAGGGATCTAACCCCTCTTCCCTAGAAAACAACAAAGGGGAGAATCATCATCAACAGAGTTAAGAGCTAAAAACTGAGTCAGTCCTCAAGAAACCATGGCACAGTTCGGTTTCCAAACAACACTGGTATGCATGTTTTACTGTGTTTCTCTGAACTTATTTTTGAACTTCTACAGAACTCTTGCTCTGTACTTCCCATCTTTTCAGAGTTCTGAAAACCAAATGGGATCTATAAAGCTCAGATTCTCAAACTTTATCGTGATAATAACATCTAAAAATGTGGAAATACATAAAAGTAGGATGAAAAGTTGATTGCGACAAGCTATCAATACAGTCATGGAGGCATAGTACTGACTTTGCCTTTCCAGAGAACATGTAGCAGCTGAGGTAGATCTTCAAAGGCATTTTTTTGAAAAAACAGGGGCATGATGTGAGGAGAGTGGGCCTGGTAACAAAGGATGCTATAGTATCCCCACTTTCAAGTGACATGCTTTATGGAGAAAGGTTAAGGAGCTGTTTTTCAGCTACACTTCTCTCACTGCCTCCTCCTGAAAGTGATTGCTGCTGGCTCCCCTCCAGCGAGGGCTTGAGAAGAATCAAACGATTCACTGGTGAGAACTGCACAGAGAGCCTGCAGGCAGAGGTAAGACAGAGAGCATCTTAATGGGGAAAAAACTGCAGATCAGAGATTTCTCTCATATAAGGGAAAACATACTGGAGACACTGAAGGGACTTGAGAATTACTGGAGGATTAAATTACAGAATTCTCCTATTCCGTTTCACACAATGAGGACAGGAAAAAATAGAACCCCAAATCTGCATACACCTTTTACCAGCATTCCACCAAATTGCAGATCCAAAAAACTTCCAAATATCTGTTGTCAGAAGGATTTTGCTTTGCAAATGTGTTTAGAAATTGGTAACTACCTGACTCATCTCCACCACAGAACAGCTATTTAATGGTGTATTACTTGTCACCTGTTATCAACAGTGTCCTTTGAACCCGGTTTGAGACTACAGAGCACAACATAAATCTGCCACAGCTTTTTGGCACTTCCTGCCAAGTACTTGCTCATACTCTGCAAAATTATGCACACTATTAACCTTACATAAATTTTGAAAGTCTGGGTCTTCCCAAAGAACATGGAGAGGGCAGACTCATAAAAGTTCTTCAGAACAGCGACCAGAAACAAAACAGACAAGGAAGAACCATTAAAACCTCTACCACAGCAATGCTGTGCAATCCTGTACAAGACAATGTACCAAAAAAAAGTCCATGAAAAATAAAGGGTGCTGCAACACCTTAGTAACTCTACAAAAGCTCTCCTGGAAGGAGAGACATAAGCCTTAAGTCTCTCTGCTTCATCATCATAGCTGAGCATTTACAACAAAGAGAAAGCACAGATCTTTGTCGATTCAGAAATAAATTTACCAGACAATCCTAAATATTTCAGTATGAAACAGCACATCAACCCTAACAAACTTTATCTACAGCACAAGGTTCCTAGAAGATTCAAAAGTAGTTATTGTAAGATTTATAGTAAGTCAAATACTAATGTAAATATTTCTAAGAACTCTTAGCTTCTAGTTCCAATTTAATTATTTTATAGACTTACTTAATATGTTATTGCTTAATGTGCTTAAAATGTTTTGATTAGTTCAGTCAATGTTGAACAAAGAAAAAAGAGTGCAAATGACTTAAGAAAACTGTTCTTCATCTGGAAACAGTTTTCCAACACATAGTGATAGGTTTTCTGCCCATCTGTTAAACCAGTCCCACCAAATTGTTTTGAGGACAAAAAGGGGGATAGGAAAAAAAAGACTCACAGTATTCATCATGACTCACCCAGCATTTTTCACTAGCTTTGCTTACTAAAGTGTAGTAATGTTGATTCTATATTCTGTTCCTAATACATATTAATTAAGTCCAGCTCTAGATTACAAACTTTTCTTAGTGCACCATCCTGGGATGAAATGAAAGGTCTACAAGCATTTTTATGCCAAAAAAAGAAAAGCTGGTGCAATGTATCCAATTTCACTCCAGAGGTAACATAGCCTAACTTGGCAAAAACGCACTTACACCATTACGTGTCTGCTGAAAGGAGTATCTGGAAGAGCCATGGCAACAAAACTTCTGTAGTGCAGCCCAGACTGAAGCTACCCAGTGCACTGGGTACCCTGAGCACCGAGAGAGCACAAGGCCAGGGAATTGCAGCGCGAGGCTCTGCAAAAGGCACTTCCTTGGATTTGCAGCTGGCACCCCAAGCACGCACCGCCAGGCACACAGCGAGCTGAGAATTAAGAATGATGCTGTCACACAGCAGTGCATGGGCTGCTGCTCAGCAAAAGTCTATTACAAGCAAGTTGATCTTCAGCACAGCTCACACTGCGATCAAACTGCTCTGCTGTGAATTAGTATTTCCCCACTTCTCAGAGTAAACAAGCAAACAAACAAACAGAAAAAAACCCTACAAAACCCTCAAATAAACTACTGAACAGTACCTGACATTTTGAAATAGAGATACTGAGTGTGTGCAACTTTCTCAAGAACGTAAAATCATTTAACATGGGACACTTGGCTATAGACAGTTGCCTGATCCTGTAGATGAGCGATTCTTCTTTTAACAGCAGTAACAGTACAGATATCCAGTAAATGAACCCAGTATGTTAAAACCAATGTCACAGCAAGTGAAAATAATTCAAACCCAATTCAAATTACTCCATTAAATGATTGTATAGATCTCATAAAATGAAAGTACATTAAAGACCAAGAAACAACTGCATATTGATCAAGGAACAAAATTGCAGATAATTGTCTGATGCTTCAGCCCAATTCACTGCTTCTGCTCACACAGGAGGGCTCCTCTCCATGAATCCCTTATACCCTGTCCCAGCAACTACACCACCTGCCACTCACTTTTGTTCTTCTCCCATCTTGTAAGTTTTAAAAATAGCATTAATACTGATATTAGATGTACTATATTTCTACTGGTTTATGACATTAAGCCTTAATTTTAAATTCAAAAAGTAACAATAGGTGCTTGGTGGATGGATGAAGGATAGAATTTTAAGTCAGCCTCTGACAGAAAGGGGGTATTTTTTGCTGCTAAAACAGCTAATGAAGTATAAAAGAGTTTTTAAAATACAGAATAAGGAAATCAGAATAAAAATTAGAGGTGTTCAGGAAGAAATTTTATCAAAATTTCATCAATATATTATGTTCACAGAAGACTTCCAGCTCAAATATGAAAATAGTTGGAAGGCTTAAGGACTTTAGAGATCTTGGGATAGAATAAACTTGACAAAGAGAGAAAACAAAGATGAAACTGTTCTTTTACATGGGAAAGCTGCTCTGCTATTGACTCTTATCATTCCAGTTGCTCAGGGTTTGTCTTTTGCATTTTACCTTTTATTTGGTTTTTTAAATTAAAATATATTAAAAGGAATACAGAATTCAATAGTGTTAACACATTTATGCTTTATGAGACTTGTAACCTTATTTAAAAAATCATCTGAGTTTACCACCTTTTATTAAACTCTTTCCATTAGTAATTACAGAAAATCAGTTATAAAGGATGACAAAAAAAAAGTGTAAACTTTGCTAGCAAAATGGCTGTGGTCAATTCTTGTCTCAGAGTCCATGCAAAATTAATGACTTTAATTTTCTCATCCACATTTAGAAAAATGTATTTAAAACCCTAACAGATACCATGTGCAATGTCAAAGGAATGCTATTACAATAGAGATAAAACAAAAATTAATTCGCAAAACTTGTTTTCACAAGTACTGCTTAGATTTCTGATTGTCCTTTTTACTTGTTATGTCCCATATTCAAAGTTATTTTGTCGTAAGCAAATATTCAACCGGTCCAGGTTATGAGTCATGCCATTTACTCATTCTCCTCTGCCATAATGTCATCTTTCTCCTACCCCTCTTTTGCTGAGTCTTCGGGGACCTCCATGGAAAGATAATAATTCAGACACCTACTTGTATATAATATGACCATACTACAGATTTTAAGAAAGGGAAGATACTGATCTGGTACCAGACCCCAGGTCTCTTGCACTTCAGTTCCACATCAGTTTATGCTATCAGTTTTCATTCCAGCTGCTATTGCTCCCTCCCTTCCACATCTCCCACCCATGTCATCTCCTCCCCACCTCTACACCCACACAAGCCTTCTGCTGAAAATGACCCCAGTAGCTTTTAGCCACTGCTCAGCATCAGTTCCTCACTCCTCTGGATACACTTACGCAAGGAACAAGCACCTGTGCACAGCAGAGATGCAAGGAGAAAAGAATCACAGGAGAACAATTTATACCAGTTAACCAGAGAAAGAAGTCAGTCTTTAATCCACTGCGTGTAGGAAGCTTCATGTTAAAACAATAAAAAACAGAACTCTGTAAGTTCTGTATCTGAATCTGTAAAGTTCTGGTTTGTACGGGCATCAAGTTTTCACAATCTTAGTCTGCAATTAGTATCTATTCTGATTTCCATTTACTCAATAACTCCTTAGCACTAATTAGCATATGCCTTCAACATACAAAGAAGTTAATGCACAAACTAGCTGTCGCAAAAGCACTCAAAAATTTCAAAGCAGAAATATAAATTCTTTAGAGATCAGAGTTGAGCAGGGCAACAAACTCTAAAAGAAAAAGTGTCAGATTATCTGGTATTGAGAAAAGTACCTTCAGTAGGGATAAACTGTTGGTTGGAAAAGTTTTTAAATGGCAATTAGACAAGTTCAGATTATTCAGATAATACTTATTACCAGCTTTTTTCAAATGTTCAATCACTGCCCTTTCTGAAAGAACTTGGGTGGATCCTATACATATTCATAGTAATTCACTTATTTAATTCAGCTATCTGCTCGTGTTTTACAGGAAGAGGGATTGATTACTTGGCAAAGGAGAGGGATAATGACAGTGCCTTACAAGCCAGTGAAGAGCAGTGGTCACTAACCCCTGGAGCACTCCCAGTCTGTGGAGCAGTGATGAGCACTCACACTGCATCAGGCAAGCCAAACTCTCACAGCCTGTGCCCAGTCCTACACTCAGCACTGAGGCTTTACTTGCCCCCATAGCTATGCAGGTTATTAAATGATCCAAGTGCACAGATCTCATCAGGATTAGGCCTCCTATGTTCCTAACTGCTCCTAAGAAACTATCCAGTATTGATTCCAAGTATTGATCCAGTATATTTTAGCATGCTAGTTGCAGAGTGGAAAGAAAACCGAGCACTATCTCCTTCCCTGGGGAGCTTTTTTTTTTAAACATGTATAGCTTTAGTTTCTCCAAGCAGATAAAAGCCCTTACAAATCAGTAAGGGCTACATTTGGTAAATGTAAACACTACAGATAAGTTTTCTGGTGAAATAATCTTCTTAAATTCTATAAAAATATATTATTCAACCAAAGAGGATTCCCTTCTCCACTCCAATTACACATAACTAACACAGTTGACTTTGTTTTTTTTAGTCTAGTGTTTTATTTTGAGGGTGGGAGGGGACAGGGCAAAAGACTTCTGTGGAGAACAGGTCAGGAACAACTCTACTGGCCATGAAGGTGAGTGCAAAGGCAAGAGAGCATGACAAACATCAGAACATGGCAGAAAAGTTAACAAGAACATCAGGTAAATAGCAAGCATCACTACCAAGAAAGTGAATATAAAACTTCAAAAATTATGGTAGACGCTCTTTATGGAATCATTTTAATGAACTTGCAAAGACAGTATTTCAGACTAATTTAACCAAGGAAAACTAAATGAAATCTCCCTGAAATAAAATAGGCTATACAGATGGAAGTCTAGTACTGTGGGTTTTACCTTTGGGAGTTGCAGCCTGCACAAGATTCTATTCTTTCATTACAAATCTGTTGTGTGGGGGGCGGAGGAGGAGTAACTGTGTTACAGGGATAAAAAGAATGGCACAATTGTTGTAAGAACATCTAGTTTTCTCTACGTATTTCTATCCATCACAATCCATCCTGAACTTCACATCTATTTTTTCTTATTACCTTACCCTAAACTATGTCAGTAAAGGATATTTTAATGCTGGGGGGGAAGCACTCCATAAATAAAAGTCCCTGAACAGGACATCACAAATTCATTAGTGCAGATCATTAAACAGCGTTCGTTTTAAGCGAACACTGAAAACAAAGAGAGCTGATCAAGCTCCATCAGGAGAGTGAGGAGGACTGGCAGGAATAGCAGCTGTGCTCGAGCTCAGATTGGATTCATGTTGGCAGAACTGTGAAATAAAGCCTGCAACATACTGTGCTTTTATGAATCCTGCTTTCCCAATAAAAGGCATCCAAGGAATTTAATGCTTATGTTTGGCCTTTCATAGGCTGTTTTACTTAGGATGGTTTCTATACAACTAAATTTATAAAAGTCCAAGATGCAATTATTTAGACATGCTGCTCCTTCTAACGGTGCCCTCTAACACATACACTAAAACAGCCTCATTCATCTGAGTATCTCCAAGTGCTTCATAAATGCCAATTGAACAGATGCCATGAATCTGAAAAACATTACTGCCGGAAAATTTTCTGCTATCTGACTTGGTTAGAGTAGGATGTTTTATTATACAGTAGAAAAGGTCAGTGCAAGGAGAAGAGTCTAGTTTAAGCTATATATTTAACAGCATTTTTCCTGTATCAATTTTAATAATACATTTTTCACAGTCATTTATGCAAGAGTCGAGTTCCTCCCTTACCAAGGAAAACACCTGCTAAAAACTAAATAAAAAGCCTGAAGAGTCTCTTAAGAACAAATTTAAAAACAAAAAAATTATGTGAAACATATACAAAACCCTAAACTTGAGACAAATACAGAAGTATATGAAAGACACATAAATAAAAAAGAAATCCTTCTTTTCAAAGAAATGTGAAAATATACATTTAGGACTACATTTCATAGAAATTTATGCATATTTTGTACCCTGGCCAAATGAAAAACTTAAGTCATTTTATTTCATTGAATCTCTAATTTCTGGGCATAGAATACAAAAAAGGAGGAAAAACCTAAAGAAAGAAAGGATGGAGAAATGTGTAGGAAGATCTCAAAGTACATAAATATAGTGTTGTTCTTTGTGTTCCTATGCAGAAAGTACAAAAGTAGGTCACCTATTATATATTACAACAGAGCGATAAAAACCAACTTCTACCTTGGTAGGGGGAATGTTTTTGAGTATAACATTACATAATACATTGGTGCAACTACCTCAACCTGCTTTAAATAAGTAACACTTCAGAATTTGTGAAACTGATGAACTAAAACTTTCACAGATCAGACTTTCAAACCTGAAACCGGGGCTAGAAACAGAAGCTCAAGCCCATAAATGTCAAGATTTCAATGACTTCCTATTTTCTCAGTAAGAACTCAGAGAACTTCTCTAAGAACAGGATCACTGCACTTATGCCTTCTCAAATGGGATCACTTATGCAGGGAAACTGAGCAGCATAACTATTTTCCTTCTACAGGTATGTATACCAGTCTTTTTATTTACCCTCTTTCTGAACCAACCTCATAACCCTGATGTCTGTGCTACTATAGAACAGTAAAGTATTATTTTATAAATCAAGCTTCAGATCAAAAGGAAGAAGAAAGTGTCATTCACTGCAATTCAGAGGCAGGTGAAAGGGCTGCAGTGTAATATTCCAAGACAGAATTGCCTTTTCTTTGTGCTTTTCTTAGTTCTGTCTAAGCAATCTGCCAATTTATTTAATCCGTCCATGAATGAAGGTAAAACAGATTTGTCCAAGATGACACATAGTTATAAAGTAGAAACTGTAAGACATCTTTGCCTGTTGAACTCCCTTCAAGACTAAAAATAAACTTCTCCGGACTTAAAAATGCTCTAATTGATTCAAAATCCAGCCTGTTTTTTTCAGTCTGAGATTCAGATCACTCTTCTCAGAACTCAATGCATAACTATTCTAACTGCAAGTATGGCATAACAGTATGATGGAAACTTTAAATAAACATACAGAAAACCCTACCATCCATAAGTCTGTTTTATTCACATGTTTAGCAATCACCAATAAGAAAATACTTACTTCCAGTATTTAGTATTTTACTAGAAAGCCAAGATGGTGCTTTATATTTCACCAGACGTAGATCTGTGTGCCTTGGAAATACAGATAGGAGCAGTATTTATTATATTCACAATGGGAGAATTATAATTTTGTTTCTTATATTACCATGATCAACTACAAAAGCAGGGTCTTTATAATAAGCATCAGGCAGATATAATAAGCATTTAGGCAGATATCAGTGAGTTCATTCTAGTACTTATGGGAACCAGTGCATTAATTATTTTTTAACGTATCTAAGATCATATCTAGATTACAAACAGAAAGGAGAGCGTTACTTCAACACCATTTCTTCAATCATGCTTACTTTAAGGTAAGTTCAAGAAAGTAATCCTAAAAAGAGCCTAAGATACAGTTTTTCAGATCATTTAAAAACCATGCACAGCTACACAGAATGGTTTACACTCAGAGGTTTCCTTCTTCAAGTATGAGTAAAGTATCACTCTGTAGGCACTGATGAAGGACCAGTCTATGTTTCAAACAAGTTAATATTTATTAAATAATGAAAGAAATTTTATGTGTTTCATGCACTGTTGATTTTTTCAATCCATTGTAATTGTAACAACCTTTGAGAAGTGGCATTTTTTTCCTTGCTGCCATTTTCTGCTCAAAGGCAATGGGGCACCATGAAGACGTGTATATTTTATTATTTTTAAGGGAGAATTACTTAAAATTAGTTTTACTATATTCTGTTTAAAATCTTGTCTTGAAATTGCAGTATTTGAGCCTATTCAGATTATGTTTTTCACAGTAATTTTTCCTCCAGTCTTTAAATCTATCAATATTTACACAGCCAATGATGCTCAGCTTTAAACAGTTAAGGAAAGGAAAACATCATATTCACATGCAATTGCTACAGCACTTTCTCATGACATTTAAAAAAGCATTCGATTCATGAAGCTTGGAAGCTAAATCAGTTTCCCTACTGCTTTTCAATCATCATGCAAGGCTGCAGTTTGCTAAACTGCTCACAAACTATAGAGATCGTATTTTTCAAATAACTTTTAGAAGGTAGGACTTGTCTACAGTTCCCACCTTAAGATCTCACAGCATTTTTAGCTACCATCTTAAGCATTTTTATAAAGGGAAGAAGTTGAATACAAAGTAACTTGTCTGAGAAACAAATTTGTACTTAAACCCAGCTACCATACAAGTCCCATGAATAGTGTTTTAACAGAAGTATCATTCTTTGTCTCTTACTTAATACCACTCTAGGACTTTGTCCAATGTTCCATCCATTCCCAGCTGATTAATTATTTTTGCCCCAGGTTTTTTTTTATTTCTACCCATGAGTAGAAATGGAGAGTTCGGAAATCTATCAAACTGAGAGAAGTGAAGGAAATAACTTTCTCACACCTTCAACTATAAATCTCTAACTTCTTTAAACTTCAGGAAGTGGTTTGGTTACACAAAGGAAAATCCCAAATCGTG
The DNA here is from genome assembly GCA_910950805.1 of Acrocephalus scirpaceus scirpaceus. Taxonomy (NCBI): domain Eukaryota; kingdom Metazoa; phylum Chordata; class Aves; order Passeriformes; family Sylviidae; genus Acrocephalus; species Acrocephalus scirpaceus. Next base: position 14,097,912 of record OU383777.1, read on the forward strand.
AAGAATTTCTTCACTGAAAAGGTGATCAGGCATTGGAATAGGCTGCCCAAGGAGGTGGTAAAATCACAAACCCTGGAAGTGCTCAAGGAACAACTGGACATGGCACTTAGTGCTATGGTTTATTTGACATGGTAGTGTAAGGTCAAAGGTTGAACTTGATGATCTTGGAAGTCTTTCCCAACTTTAATGATTCTATGATTCTATTAAAAATATAAAAGAAGACAGGAATGCTATTACTTCATTTGTACAAAAATCTAACTTTTATCAGAGATTGACATTTTAGGTAGATCTGTCCATCTTTTCTCCTTCCAAATGTCCACACATATAGTAATACTACTTCTGATACATTTAAGCAGAATAAATGTTGAAACAAAAACTTTTGTTAAATGGAAGAGAAGGGGACAAAATTATCTCCATTGTCAAAATTAATAAAACCAGGGACAAAATGTCCATTCAAACGAAAAATGTCCATTCAAACGACAGATTGAACTGATTTGTCCACTGCCATTGCAACATGCCCATGCTTGGTAAAAAAGGTTATTTTGGAAAGCCTCTGGGTTAAGGATACATTTTCTCAAATTCACCATTCTTTCTTGGTACCTTCTCAGAAGCAGGATTCCACTTTGAAGAATGCACTAGGCATTGGAGAATCTCTATTGGAAGAATTCAACAATTACATTGCTTCTGTTGCCAGAAAGAGTGTAATTCATGGGACTTCAACAAATCAAGTCATTTTTATAACCATTTTATATTTTTTATATACATACACACATTCATACAAAATATAACTGGTACATAGGAGTTATAGAATAACTACTCTGTACACAGTGTTCAGCTGAACGCATCAGCCTCACGTGGAGCACTGCTCATCAGTGATGACAGCAGTTTTAATCAAGTCAAGCAATCACAGATTTCCTCAAGAGCACCAAGAGCTGTCTTGTGCCAGCTGAATCAGCACCCCAAAATCCCAGGTTTGGTAGAGGACCTGGAACAGTGCAGAGAATGCCTTGGGTGGTGGACACAGCAGGCATTTTGAGTAGCCCTGTATGTATCAACTAAACTGAACAGCAAAGATTTGGGTACAGTAATTAAAACTATTTAGATACAATTTTTTTTCTCCCAGAAGAAGCATAACAGAATTTCCTCATTTAAAGTTCAAATATCATTCAAATATCAAAACAAATAAATAAATCACTAACTCAGTAGGAATTCAAAAGCCAAAACACAGTCAAAAGAATAATTTTTTTCTGTTCAGAGGGTAAAACAATAGCTGCCAGGCTGCTTTCTTGAGCCTCTGTCAAAGAATAGGCTGACCCAATCTGTGACCTGCTCACACTGTTCGCTGCTTTGATAGCTAACAAGCACTTACTAGATAATAGTAATCAATGGAAACTGGAAGCTATACATTAATCTGTGAATGTCTAATATTTGTCAAAAGAGACACAAACATCTTGCATTATTTTGCAGGTGCTAAAATGACTTAAAAATAATAAAAGCTCAAGCTATAAAACTCAGCAACATTCACATTTACTTCTAACTGCTACTATTATTCCACCATGTTAGTAACCAATAATGCTATCCTAGAGTAGAATATTGCTGCCAATTTTACAAGCAAAAACATAAAAATATTTTTTTTCCAGAATTAAAACTGCATTTCCTTCCATTTATTTATTTATTCATTCAACAGATGCATTAGCCAAGACTCCACACAAAACCAGAATATTAAATTGTATCAGCTGGATGTATTTGTAAAAAGAATCTAAAAATTAAACAGATTAATGATTAAGTGAATTCATTTCCTCAGTATCTACACCTAGTAGCTCTCACCAACCTTCAGACATACTTTGAAAATACAGATGCTTTCAGGCAAGCACAGAAAGAGAAAAATAAACTTTGCATTGGAATCACAGATTTAAACAAGATTTAAAATTATAGATTAGCAATTTTATGTGGATTCTCTACAATCCACAGTTCCCTCTGCAACTGTTGGTTCATGGAATTTTTGGGATCAATCCCATTTTCATTCTCAATTCCTTGTATTGTGGATCAAATCTATTCAAGGCAATTTTGTGCCCAGCTGATCACAGGATGCCATTCAGCCAACTGCCATACGTGGCAATTGTACCAAATAGAAATATATTGTGGTACCAAAGTAAAGAAATATAGATATTGCTGAAGAATTTTTTCAAAACACCCAAAACTTAAAGCAAGGTTACAAGTCAAGCTCTTAGCAGTCTCGTACAAAAGCAACCATGACATTCAACACTCAACATTCTCTATTTACAGGAAAAGATCATTAAGAAAACGAGGAAAGCCTTTATATAAATAAATCTGAAGAGTAGCTCGGTCACCCTTGCAGCAATTCTCCCAATGTCCCTGTCCTTGCATGTGACTCTTTTAGTTCTCATCAAATATTCATGCAACTAACTCCATGCCTGGCTCATCCTCAATAGGCATCTTTTCCTCTTCCTTCTGCCACATCACACGCACATAAGGTGGCACTGGGAAGGGTAAGAGAAGGGGAAATGCGCCAACACTAGGCACCTAATATATTAATCTCTTTTCAGTATGGCACAACCCAAAGTACCACACAAAAAACCATTATGTCCAGTTTGTTCTACGCATAATATTGATTTGGTTAACTGTTGTTAAACTGAACGGTACTGCTTGTTACAGGTTTTATTTATGAAGCATCTTTACACTTAATTTAACTTCCTAGTTGATGTTGGAAACAACAACTTCTCAGTGTCAAATTACAGGTGAAATATTCTCCAAACACAGTTTTGCATTTTTGCCCTGTGTTTAATAATAATGCATGCTGCAATGCCTGTTTCCTTCAAGATGGGGAGGTGTTTAATTTTGAAAAGATGGATGATGAAGTAGAGAGTGTTTCTATAGTGTTTCATCAATACATTTTTTAAAATCTCATTAATTATTTGCATCTTCTGAAGGTTTGTTTTGCCCTCCACCCCTCTTCCAATGCAGTTGAGGGCTTAAAGCAATTTAGATAGAAGTAAAGTTAGCACAAGAAATAATTTATATTCTGACTTCGCCAATACATTACTTTACTTTAGAAAAAAATAAATATATGTCTTGAGAGATAGATACATGAACTATTTGTTCCACTCAAACCTCAATTCTCTCCTAATTACTCCAAAGTATTTCCTTGGTTTAACTTTGTCAAAATCTAGTTAGTCATTAAAAAACCTATGCTTAAAGATCTGCAAGGAGAATAAATGTGTTAAATTTCTACAGTCCATGCATTCTTCAAAAACAATTTGTATTTGTACTACAGAGACTGGACAGATTAATGAAATACAGACAGCCTTTCCAGATCTCCACTAGGCATCTAGGACATAACCACACTTTTTCTACAAAGCACAATAATGTGAACAGAAACTATGAAGCAGGTACAGGATGCTCAGGCATTGTGGTTGTGGACATTGCAGAAGAAGCTAAAATCCTTAGTTTAAGTGTTAATCCAAACTATCTCTTAACTGTCCATATAAATTCACTCTAGATTAAGGGTACTGAACACAAACTAAAACTAGTATCAATCTTTATTGCCCCAAAGTACACTGTAATAGCTGCTTTGCCTACAGGCTTCAAGATTACTGAGAGTGGCTCTTATACTTTCACAAAACGCTATCATCACAGCTGGTAACATTTATCAAGGTATGCACTCAACCAACAGCCCGAGACACACTCAAACACCATTGGAAAATCCCTGTTGAAGTATCCTACCCTAGACCTGTATTGCTTATTGAGATAATGCCAGCTTCAAGATTTCAGAGTGGGAGTACTAAACAGGGTATTGGCAGGAGTCCAATAAACAGGTAGATGCCTAGAATTTTTTGATGGGGGCAAACAAAAGAGATTTCTGCAGAATATATAGAAAATTTGCAGGTAAAAAAACCAACTGCCTCGGGAGGAACAGAAAGCTCTGAGTTTTCCTTTTACTTCAACAGCAAGGCAGCAGAAACGGTATTACAACATAAAGCAACTTCAAAGAAAAACATTTCAAGCTTAACGACCAGCAAGTTCAAAATAGTACCTACTTTCAAAGGGCAGGCTCTCCTTTCCTTTCATTATTTCCTTGCATTAAAATTAATTTGTTTGATTAGTAAGATAAAATAATGTTCTCCATATTCAACTGTCTCTCAGGGGAAACAAATTTTCTCATTGGGCACCATATCTACTGTGGAATGAGAACTAGAAAAGACCTCTACTTGTGTCAGAACAGCAATTTCTCTTTTAGAAAGACAGCACAGTAACAGGCAGTCAGTATGTAATAACTCACATGGTTTGACTGCTGATGCGTTGTTGCTGTTGCTATTCTCTGTCTTCCACATTTCCTCCAGGAGCTCCTAACCCAAGGTATCATTTTGCAGAGCTGCTAGCCTACCTAGTAATAGTGAAGCTTCTCACTTTGAAAGGTACCAGAAATAATGCACATAACATTTTTCCTTTTTGCTATTCCAACTACACTTCATAGCTCCTATCACCACAACTCATGCTACCTATATGTTTTAATTGATTATGTAGATCATCAGTGAAGGCTGCCGAAGAATTTGACAAGCTTTTTCTCCATAAACCTGTATTTGCTCATCATCCATCAGTGCAATAAAAATGTCTTGAACAACCATTTTAAATTTCCCGAGATTTTATTAGTGAAATAAAACTTAGGTTTCAAGCCTAATGACTGCAAAGCCAGCTCCAGGCATCAACCATATACAATGCAAAACAGTATTCCCTTCCTCAGACATACCACTGACACCACTGCTCTCAGCCTTCTCCCAAAAAACAGCAAATGAAAGCATTTTTCATACAAGCTGTGGTTTGCTTCAGTATTACAGTAAGTGATTTCAAAGACAACAATTATGCAGTGAGGTTAAAAATACTTTAGAAGATGGAAAAAAACTGGAACTATGGTTTAGGCACAAAAATCCTTGATATTTGAAAGCTTCACAGACAAAATTAGTTCTTCATAGGCATGCGTATGCATGCATTTTAACACACTTTAGGTATTTATTTTAGATTCTACAGCTACAATATATATGTTTTTTAAAAAACCCAAGAAAATACGAAGGGGTTTATATTTCTCTTTCATTTAGATGATGATGATGATGTTTTTCAATAATCAATTGAAAAACATCTCAAAAGAGATGTTTTTCAATAATCAATAAAAAAAATTAAACTATATTACGGATACAAATTATGAAAATGAATGAACCCAAACAACAGAGGAAGAACGAAAATAAACTGAATATGATACCAACACAAATCTAAATTTAGATCAACATGCACATCAATCAAATGAATATTTTTTTTAGTAGAGGAAATGTGAAGCCAACACACTGCACTAAATTAGTTCAATTTCCATATTATTATGCATTTATCATTATAGCTTATTACTTTTAAACTTCTCTCACATGTCTTTTTATGGCACTACATAAACAGATTTTTATCTGTTTCTCTGAACAACGTTGTAAAAACTGAAGAAACACGGTGGCAAAGAAGGGACAACAGAGTAATTTATCATTTAAAAAATCAGACGAGGAAACATACTGCATATAATTTTTCAGATTTTGAGAATTTAATTTGTGGAATATCACCACTGTCAGACTGATGTGAATAACTTCGTACATTTGAACTGAACACAGAGGCTCACATTATATTAGTTGCTTATATCAGGCATTCACAACAAGGGGGGGAATCTAACTACTGTCCTTAGGTTTTGTTTTGTTGTCTGAAGAAGGCAAAATATGTTCCTGTTACATGCAGAGTTACTGTTTGTGGTCACTGAACTTTGATTTTAAGGGTAGTAAGCCTACTGGATCCTTTTCACACACTTTTTGTAGTGCTTCCAAACTGAATCAGTCAAGCAGCTACCTGAGCGAGACTGACATGTATGAAGTCACCCCGGTGGTAACCCTTATACTATTGTGTTAGCCATAAAAAAATTAAAGGGACATGACAGGTGAATACCTATTCATGTTGTGTTCACTCTTTATTTACAGGGCAATTAAGATCCTAAGACTTGTCTCTTAATTTCAGCTAGAACAATGCTCACTGGTAGGCACAGCATGCAAACACTTTGTCTTAAGAGACAATGGTACCGCCTTTCTAGTTTACAAAATTACTAGAAACAAAGTCTACCCAAGATGTCTGCTGAATAAACAACTCTAGAGAAAATCTTCCTGTTTTCTCATTTTGTTTTAAGTTAGCAATTCCACTTAAAGGATATTACAGCAGGAAGGTGTGTAACCAAACTCCTGCATCAGGGGATTGTAAGAGGGCAGCTAGCGCTGCTCCTGCTGCTGTCCATCCCACATATCTGGCTATGTGTGACTTTCACAACAAGGATATCTGATGGAGAATCCTGAACCAGATCCTAAAGTTTCAACCCTGCATGTTAACTTCAGCTGCCTCCCAATCCAAAGCAACATATAGGCAGAATACTTCCTGACACGTCTCCACTGAGGCTGCTGTGCAATGCACAAACACAGAGCTGCCAGGAGCTGGGACTTGGAGGTGCTGGGCAACACAGCCCCCCAGCAGCAGGGAACAGCACTGAAAACTTCCTCCAACATACAAAATAACTTCATGAAAGAAAGGTAAGCAATCCCATGGCACTTCAAACCACAAGACAGTATTTCCTCATTCTACAGCCACACAGCAACAGGACTCCGGCTCCAGAATGTTTCAGCTACTATGCTAAACCACTTTGCAAATTTGGGAACAAATGTTCTTTCAGGCATGCTTTCACAAGGCTTACACAATGCAAGCAGGTGCCTTTTTTATTTGTATGTTCAAAGCAATACAAAAGATATGATGTCAGAATTCCAAAAGCCTTTCCACAATAATGAAAATCCTCACTAAAATTCAGTAACAATTACCAACTTAGATCTAAGAATATTTTACAAAAGCAGAAACCTCTCAAGTCCTCAGAATAGTCAAAGCACAAATTTAATAATGAAGGAGAAACCAAATTCATAGCAATATTACAATTTTTAAAGAAAAATGAAAAAATAGCTTGAAATTTATAGTCACTAATTGAACTTTTGCCAAAAACTACTACAACATACAGCACCACTCATGAATATTTATACTAGAGCACAAACCACCTCCATGGAGAAAAGCTGGAATGAGACTGATGTTATTTAAATTACAATTAAATTTACCAGCCATACTTCCCTCCTGAGCATAACTGATATTGCTTTTTTTTTCTTTCCACTAAAATGCTTAAATAATTGTGCAATAATGCACTAGGACCATGATTTAGCTGTACCACTTAACCAAATTTATTGCTATGATACAAAAAGGATGCCTTTCCCACACATGAGTGATAGCCAGCAATGGTTTTGCAATTCTTCTTTGCTATCACCTCGCTGTGCAAAACTAAAACAAGATACACTTTTGGTATTAATAGCTAAAGGGCATTCGCTAACTTACACATTTCCTCATGAGTACAGAACCTTCCAGTGCTGAAAAGGTCAACAGTTGTTCTAACATGGAATACTACTGAACAAATAACCTATGCCTAATAGTTACACAAACCCAAAAGAATCTTAAGACATTCTTATTCTATGGCAAAAGCAGTTAATTTATCCCTACTTAAGCCGCTATGCTATCATTTATGCTGAATCTTGAAAATTAATATGTACACATTATATATAAAAATACATAAACATGTAAAATATATATACTATTATATAGATATCATTTTTATATAATCTAGTCTATATCTATTTAAAAATACTTGTCTTTGTGCTGCTTCCAGAGGTCCTCATCTTTGCAAATACAAGAGGAAGCACAGAGAAACAACATACAATTAATCTGGAAAATCGAGATTTTTCCAGGGATGTAATTCTACCATGGCAGAACCAAGATCAACAATGAATGCCCCATGTGCAGGACTGTTTTCTGTCAAGGGAAACATGCATGTTAGAAAAGTGGAAAAAAAACCCCTTGCAAAACCCAACCCAAATAAGTCATTATAAAAATAACAAAACAAAGCAAGATGGCAATCAACAATAAAGGAGATGAGAAAATAAAGTTTAAGGGTAAGACACTGAATGGAAAATTAATTTTTTAGATGTCAGTCCTTGCTGCAGAAAAGGAATAATAGCCTCAGAACAGTTCTCTATAGATACAAGAAATGAGAATGAAGTACTTGAGCCAAAAGAAAGAAAGACCATGTTACTATCTGAGTCAGAATGGTACTATCTACAAATTCTAACAGAAGTTTTGTCATCTATTCAGTATATCACTCTAAAATAATAATAAAAACCTTTATTATTAGATCTTGTGTATGGGTCAGGAGTCAAAATTTACATAAAAGCATGCTACAGCATGATCCATACCAGCAAGCTGTAATTTCAGTATCAGGCAGAAAGCAGAACATATTTACAAATTCACCATCACAAGAGCACATCAGTACAACTCTCAAACCAAACAGCTACTATCCATTGCTTATTTTTCCTTGATACTATAGAAGGTATTGGATTTTCAACAATATTCTAATGAAGTTCTTTGCAACTGACTATTGAGGAAATTGGGATACAATAAGGTAAGAAACTATTTTGGATACAGATCACAAACTGCTAGAACAGATACAAATCACAAAATATTCAGAAGAGCTAGGTTAGAATTGGGCATGACACTTCTCAGGGTAGGTAAATGAATGGTACAAAGGAGCTATCTAGCTGGAATTGTGCAGATACACCACGTAACTAAAGCTGAACAACAATCCCAGGGCAGGATATCCAAAACCACCCAGTATTAATTTTCTAAAGCAACTGGAGCTCTAAAGACACTATTCTGGCACTAAAAAATTTGTAAGAGTTGGGCTCTCAAGTCTTGCTAATATGAAAACAGATGACATTTTTAGACCCAGAAGCAGTAAAATTCTAAATAGTCACTAAATGAGCAGTAGGATTCAGACTAGGAAACAAGATGTGCAGTACTAAGAGAGTGTTTTTGAAGCATTCAGGATGAAAAAAAGAATAATGCAGACAACAAGGAAAGTGAGCAACAAGGAAAGTCTCACAACTGTGTTAATAAAGATCTTCATGAAGATTCATGACATCTGGATGTTAAAATAGTTTGCAGTAGGTTTATGTAAAGTTAAACTGTAAAACACATTAAAAGAATTCTAAAGCTCCAAAATCAAGGACTCTGTTAGAAAAATGTAAGAACTGGGTACTTCATTTGGCCCTGCTAGACCTTTTGAGCCTAATGAGTCTTTGTAAACAAACTAAGCTTATTTAAAACACTGCAGTTCAATAAACTTATTCAGGGTGATCTTATAAACTCAACAGCAGATCTTTGACCTTCAGATCTTGAGATGACCTACCACCTTCTGGCAATGCAGTAACAGTCAATGTTGGGACATTACGTCCTCTGTGTAGAAAGTAAGACAGCAGATATAAGATGGAAGAGGACCAAGAAACACACTGCAACTTGCAAATTACTGGATTTCCTCTCAGCAAAACAGAAAAATATATTCTCACATACAGCTATGACTCCTAAATTTAATTTAGAAGTACTACAGGGGTGTGTGTTATGGCAATTGCCATTACCTCTACCCCTGTGCACCCAGTGTCTCTTTGAACGTGTTCATGCCTCTACATCCTTGTGCTCCACTCTGATTCAAGCTCCTGCCTCTCTGCATTTCTTTTCCCTGCACATCAGACCCAGCAGCTTCAACCCCTCACAGTATATTCTCCGTTACCATCTGGATCTCCCTCTCCCCTTGTGTTGCCATTCTCCATCCTAAAACCCCTCATCATCAGTCTCCTGGTTTAGGACTCCTGCTGTTCCCTGATACTTCTACCTTCTCATTACCTTTTCACCCCACTTTTCACTACCCTAAAAGCCAAAATACCAAAGTCAAATTCTTTCTCCCATCTGTACTGATACAGAAACAGGTATAAGAACAGCAGATTTTCTGTTTATGCTGGGTTCCTGCACATGGCTCTTTTTGCCCACTCTTCCCTATCTACCCTTTGAGGATGAAGTCATCTGTTCACACCATCTTAACTAGCATCTGCACAGCAATGGCTTATAAGCATGTCTATCCATCCACCTACTCCTGATTGCCTCCATATGGTACTGCTTCTTTTCCTGATTTTGTCTCCAGAAAACTTAAGCTTAATATATGTTCACAACTCAGCTCCTTATCACTCCTCTCAAACACTTCTTGCAGATAAAACTTCTGACAATATCACCTCCTGTCATATAGGTAGTCTTTTGTAACCTCTTTGCCTGCACTTGAACCATATATTCATGATATACCCAAAATCCTGTTACAATCTTCCTCCGTGTGTACATCTTTTTCTAACAGTACAGCTCATCCAATACCTCCATCTTTGTTCAGGCACACGTTGAAGAATTAAAAAGGGAGATGGAGATTCATCTGTTTAAATTTAGACAGGCTTTCTTACTTATCCTTAGTCATACTGAAAGTGAAGCAAGTAAATCTTTTTAATATATTAGTATGTATGCTTTCATTTCAGGAATCCTCTTTATCACATCACCCTTAAGAGCTATGCTGGTATCACTGGTTTCAAGCTCTTGGGAGGCAGACGATACAGAGACAGCTCAAAGGGCTCAATCAGCTGCTACTCAGCATAGCCAGCTGGTACCTACTGATCTCTGTTCAAAGTTTCTGCAATCTTTATTTACATGGTTTCTGAATGCAAAAGAGTATGGAACAGGAAGAATGCTAGATGGATATGAAGCCATTATAAAAAATAAATAAAGCATGCTGTTACCTAAAGATAAATAATATATTGGATGTCTGGCTGAAAGAAAAAGTAAAAAAAAGAAAACAAGGCATCTGAGGTACACAACTGAATTCGACATTTGCATTAACAACCTAAAACCAGAGGACCCCATCAAAATTTGACCCAAACTACAATCTTAATACAGCTACTTACGTAAGAACTCTACTTTAACATTTAGTACTTTATCACACTTTACAAAAAACCCTTAAAAATCTTTTAAATCATGGTGAAAAAAAGCCCCACACTCATTTGAGATTATAAACTATCTATAGGGTATTTTATACTCAGATATTTTTAAACTATTTGTTTCAGCAAACCAATTTTGAAAAATATTATTTTGGGGTTTATACTGAAATTATTTCCAAGGTTTCTTTAGCACCAGTACTAATTAAAACAGGTATTGCGCTACACTTCTCATTATGAAGTTGTGAGCATTGCCTATACTGATAGAACAGATTCAGAAATAAGTTACAAAACAAAAAGTGAAGACAAAGACATCCCTCGCAAAATGAAGGTCAAGAACATAATGCAAGATTATGTATGTTCCTTACAAAAACAAGTCAAGTCTCTAGCAAAATTCGTGTGGAACATACAAGTTTATTTAAAAGTTTACATTTCAACAAAATTAATAATCTCCACAACTATACATACATTGTACATAGTGATGGATCTTAAAAATCCTTTTCTGATCATGAATCAACTGAATTATCATGTCTGAATAATTATCAGGGTCTGGATAATCTCGGTGCATCCTAGCATAAATTTTGCTAATATACCTGTGGGTACCAAGTTGTCCTGAATATAACTTATTGCTACAAAACCTAGATGACCACTTGCATGTAAACATGTACGGTGAAATTCAGCATGGTTTAAAGGGCAGTATTATTTCAGAATGTTCTTAAGACAAGAAAAATCAACCAATCACAACAAACAAACAAACAAACAATAAAACAAAAAACTCAAATACCTAAGAGGTTCAGAAATGGAAAGTAGGCAAATTCAAATATAGATTGTTGGAAGCTTTTAAAGTAATAACCATTTAATCCCTTTTTTTTCTCAGTACCATGTGGTTTCCAGTGTACACAAAGTAAAGAGTGAAAAGGTAAAAATAAAACAGGCATACCCTTAATATATTCCAGAATTCATAAATCAATTGTAAATTTAGTCCTTTTATAAAAGAATCCTTATATAAATTGGGGGGAGGGAGGGCATCAATCCCATATATGAAGCACAATTTAAGCCCAACATCACTGACCAATCAAAATTAGTGAATGCACTGCATCTCTCTGCAGTGAGGAGAAGCGACAAGGTAGGCTGTCATTCTGCAAAAGCTGCCCATCGCAAGCTTTCCTCTCAGAAGCACTGCTCTTCTTTTTTAGAAAGCTTGAATCTCAGTGGTGTCTCTGGAGACAAGAAGCCTTCAGTATGTTAAATTACTTTCATTATGTATTTTCAGATGCTTATTGATTCTACCGTAGGAAGAGTGGGAGACTGCAGCAGCCTGTAAACCAGAACTAAAGCAATTGTATACATTAGCAGTATGCTGAAACAATGGCACAGTACAGGCACAAATTTTCATTAAGGTCATTTTTTGAAGATATGCTTATTACCCTCTTTCCCTTCTACTCTGCTAACAAGTGAACAAAATGAATCCCTCCAACCTGGAACTGCTTCACCTGCATCGAGAATTTACCAAATCTTTAGTGGAGGTAAGACCTGTTCCTTATTATGATATGCAGAATAAGCAACATTAAACCAAATTAAAAATTGGAGAAAAAAGGCAAGAGATCAGATTCAACTTATATTAAGCAGTAATATATTGTTATATTTAAGACCAGGAAATATTTAAATGCTATTTCCCCTTCCCCATTAAAAATATAATGATAGAAAAATGTTATTCTGTATGAAAATCTTATAGAATATTAAGAACCTGTTTTGCTTGTACAACATGAAGACAGTACAGATTAAGCTCATACAGTATTGGGAAAAACAACCACATAAAGCAACCAGGAATATGCTTTTCCTCCCTCGGCAGTATTTCCAAATATTGGCAGTCAAATATGTTTCAGATATATTCAGCTACTCTTCAAAGGATCAGATAGTCTGTAATTAGTGTATACTTATTGCTTTATGAAGGTTGGCTAATATGACTAATTTCTGATTGCTCAGGAAATCCCCCTTTTTTGTCGTTTTTTTAAAAACTTATTTCTTTCGTTTTCCTGTACATTCAAGCCACTTATTAAAAGCATGGATCTGCTAAACATTTATTTCAAGAAAGGAAAATGTAACAGTGTGCAAATTAAACACAAGCATTTTTTCTAAAAGACTCGTTAATTCAGTTTCTCATTAAAAGACAAGAGAGTTGTATGTATAAACTACCTGCTCACCACAGCTATAAAACTACATTTTCTAGCTTTAGTCACAGACACTCTCCATCCAACAGTTATTGCTTCTAGCCAGGATTTTTTGTAACCTGCACTGTCTGGAGAACAGGAAACTTGTCCAAAAAACCTAAATTCATGTAAGCTGACAGAAGAATATGATTTTACTGGCAAACAGAGAGCAGACTAACTGATTTTCTATGTAATCTATGAGGTCAAATTTTAGAGATCCTTTATTCATGAATTAAGTGATATTAGAAAATACATTCTTGCATTACTTTATTTTTGAAATTATAAGCCCTACTTTTAACCTTTTTTTTCCTCCCCTTCACAAGGGCATGCAGCAACTAATTCAGTTTTACAACTGACAATATGAAGAATGCAGTTGACCGGGTATCTTTGTAGCTGTATGACCTACAAGCAGCAGGATGCATCCCTAAAATGTATTCTTAAGACATAAAGGAATTAAAAACAAAACATGGAACACAGTTGCATTACCATTTACGTGCATGACACTTCAACAATATACATGGAAGACTAACACATCTGCTCAGATTTTCATTAAAAGAAGAGCGCAATGATTGATTCTTAAAATGGTGAGCATTTCTTAAAGAGGGATTTATAATTTAAAACCAGAATTGTGGAAACTACTGATGCATGAAGAGACAATGAAACATGAAATCCCAAAAGGAGAATATGCATACTTCACCAGCAAGCTGAATAAAGGTTTAACCAAGCTTTTTCTATACTACTCATTAAATAACTTGTCATAATGACTAATGGATATTTTTCTCAATTTTATGATGTTATGTATTCTCCTTAAATCAAAATAAACCAAATTAGGTAACCCATGGTTACTCTCAAAGCACATGAACTGGATTTTATGTTGTATAGCAACTTCTTTTACTAAGCCATCAAAAGTAATGAGCAGGAATATTACAGAAAGAAATATGCAACCATAAACTAAGGATGTCTACACACACTCTGAAAACAAAGATCAGAAATTATTTTTCTTTAAACCTGGAAAATAAAAACAGGCTTCTACAAAATGCAACAGGGGAAGGAAATTAACATCACTTAAAAGGAGTTTTATTTGTTATTGCTGGCTTGAAACTCAGAACAGACACACAGAAAATGTCCTGGTCTGTAGAAGTATCTGAGGCAATTAAGAAGTCCCCATGTTTAATCAGAACTTTTTGCTGCTGAACTGCAGGAACAAAAAAAAGGAAAACAAAAATCCTGCAAGAAATGAACTAAGAGCTCAGCTACTACTTGATTTCCAGGTTACAGTGTGTGTCAAAAACCTCTCAGTGACACCATGTATCAGTTTCTGCCAAGCTGCTGCCACGCTGTGCCAGGCCCCTGAGGCACAGAGAACAGGTAGGTGCCCCGGCTCTGCGGCGCTGGGTGAACGAGCTCCTGTCCTCACGGTTCTGCTTCCCTGCACCAAAACCGAGGCAATGCAACAAGGAGGTGATGTTTAATCTATTCATGACAACCCAACACAGCTGAGGTTTTCTGTTTTCACAAAATCTCGGTTGCTATAATGTTAGGGTGAGACAGTCGTTTGTTTTAGCAGATCTGGCTTTGATTTCTTCCTGGCTTTTGTTAATACAAAAGAACTTCATTTACCCAGCAATGCATTTGGAATGGTTTCTTGAAATCCATTCACAGCCAGGACAGCATGCAAGAGGAGATCATATTCCTGAGGGTTAATGTAAGACAGATAGAGGTTGCCTAAATTAGAAATGAAACAAAGCTTTTGAAATATTTCTTGTTTCATTTCACACCTGAGAGTAATACGTTCTAATTTACATATTTTTTATTTAAGAGGCACATGTGAAGTAACTGTTGAAGAATACCAAGAATTTTCATCATGCAATTTGCAATTAATAGTATTGTTCAATTGAGGCTTTCCAGAACTGCAGATGAAATGCATTTGCATACTGTATCCCAAGTGTGCTTAATTCATACTTTCATTTTAAAAGAGCTCAATTTTGTTCACCTTAGTGCTATCCATTATAATGTATTCAGAATAGAACAAAGGTCGACATTCAAATTTATTTTCATGCCAAGTAAGTCCCCTCTTAAATTTAAAGCTACCTAGAAAAAAAACCCCCTCCAGCATCATAACAAGAAACTAATAACTTCTCTTTTATTTATTCAATCAATTACAAACTCAAGAGCTGGCTGACATAATACAAACATCATGTATTACATACAGATGCTAACTTTAAAACCTATCTGCATGTGTAAAACTAAAGCAGATGAGACACAAAATAAAAAATCTGCTAGATAAAATAAATACTTTTTTGATCCTTACTTATTCCTAAGAGAAACATTCTACGTATGTAAATCTGTTGGGTTTAATTGCAGTTTGTAAAAAAAAAAAAAAAAAATCAAACTGAAAGAGACTATTTTCTTTTTAAGTATTATTTGCTAAAATTATTCCTGTAAATATATTCTGGAATAAAATTATATACTCTTCCATCATTCCACGTAGGCACAGATTTCTTGAAGAAATTGAATATTCAAATCAGAAAAAGGAAACGTAGCATTTTATAATAAACTCAATTTCCCAAACTCACATTGCATTTAAAATCATATATACTTATATAAAATTGTTGCAGTGGCAAGCATCATACACATAGATGGACAGAAGATTAAAATGAACAAAAGGTTTAAAATCTGTAAAAATCTGGTGAATTACAGAATATACATTTCAGTCCACAAAACTACTGTAAACCTCATAAGAAAGAGATGGATAAATTGGCATAAATCATTTAAACATCCTTTTTACGATACTAAGCAACAGTGCTCCATGTTCCTATCACTTCTTTTTCCACAAGAGCTTTTTAAAATGATCTTGATCACTAATTTGTTAACTCTTAACAACATTCTTGTAAAATGACCCTCAAAGCAATACAAAGGCTATGCACAAAGTATGGTTTATTCAACAAATGAGCCTTTTGTGAAAAACCACATCACTATAAACAAAGGCTTGCCTCTCTAAGTGGAAGCTTTTCACAATTTTTTCTTTTATCAAACAAATCCTGCTTTCTTTTAAAAAGCAAGGACCTTATTCTAGATCTTCAGGCTTTTGAGTCCATGCCAATTAAAGCTCTAAACACACTGTAAATGAAGAGTTTGGTAAGAATATTGCTCTTCTTCCCTCCTCCTTCCCCAGCATTTATCTACAATAAGTTTTAAAAAAAGAAATCAAATAGTTCCATGTTTTATTTCACCTTTCAGGAGAAAAACCAGCTGCAACAAAAGAATGTGTTTGTCCCCCATTCTGGAAGTCAACATGCAGTCCGAATCTAACATTACCGTTCGAGATGCCATTGATGACATCGATACCAACATGTACCAACCACTGTCATATCCATTAAGCTTTCAAGTTTCTCTCACTGGATTTTTGATGTTAGAAATTGTTTTGGGACTTGGCAGCAATCTCACCGTGCTGGTACTTTACTGTATGAAATCCAACTTAATCAATTCTGTCAGTAACATAATTACAATGAACCTTCATGTACTTGATGTAATAATTTGTGTGGGATGTATTCCTCTAACTATAGTTATCCTTCTGCTTTCACTGGAGAGTAACACTGCTCTCATCTGCTGCTTCCATGAGGCTTGTGTCTCTTTTGCAAGCGTTTCAACTGCAATCAACGTCTTTGCTATCACCCTGGACCGATACGACATCTCCGTAAAACCTGCTAATCGAATCCTGACCATGGGAAGGGCTGTGATGTTAATGACTTCAATATGGATCATTTCACTTTTTTCCTTCCTGATTCCTTTCATTGAAGTCAACTTTTTCAGTCTTCAAAGTGCAAGTACTTGGGAAAATAAGACACTTCTATGTGTGAGTACAAATGAGTACCACACTGAACTAGGAATGTACTACCACATTCTCGTTCAGATTCCAATATTTTTCTTCACTGTAATAGTAATGTTAATTACATACACCAAAATACTCCAGGCCCTAAATATTCGGATTGGTACAAGATTTACAACGGGACAAAAGAAGAAAAACAGAAAGAAAAAAACTATTTCTTTGACCACTCAGCATGAGACTACAGATGTGTCCCACAGCAGTGGAGGAAAAAATGTTGTCTTTGGTGTAAGGACTTCCGTGTCTGTCATAATTGCTCTACGCCGAGCTGTAAAACGGCACCGGGAGCGACGAGAACGGCAAAAGAGAGTCTTCAGAATGTCCCTTCTGATTATCTCAACATTCCTTCTCTGCTGGACACCCATCTCTGTTTTAAACACCACTATCTTATGTTTGGGCCCAAGTGACCTTTTGGTAAAGCTGAGATTATGTTTTCTAGTAATGGCATATGGAACAACTATATTTCACCCTCTACTTTACGCATTCACAAGGCAAAAGTTTCAGAAAGTTCTGAAAAGTAAGATGAAAAAGCGAGTTGTTTCAATAGTGGAAGCAGATCCCATGCCAAATAACGCTGTAATACACAACTCATGGATAGAGCCTAAAAGGAACAAAAAGATTACCTTTGAAGACAGCGAAGTAAGGCAGAAATGTTTAGTACCTCAGGTTGTCACTGACTAGATTTCAGTATTCACCAAAACACATCAAACGGAATATTTGAACAAATTGTAAAAAAATACTGCCAAATAAGAAAAAACTTTTTTAACCATTGGCGAGACTGTATATTTTCAATATATATGTTAAATAGAGTAGGTCTTGTATATTCAATTCTTCATTATGTAAGATATATGTTGCATGGCTGTTTGTTAGCGTAACACCATGTGTATATTTGTCAAAAATATTCAAGTCTTCTTTTTTTAGAAAATAAATAGCCTTAAAGAAGTGCAAACTTTTAAAAATATTTGTATGGCTCAGTTTCTCTGTAAATATAACAGAATTTTTAAGCAAAAATTGCACTTGGGAATACTTTTCTGTAGCCCAGATTCACCATTTTGTACAATATGGTGTTTTTAAATTTAATTCATAAACAGTATTGATCAGAGGTATTTTGAATGTTATGCAGCTACAACCTGGACACATTTTGCCCTCATATTTAGATATTCCACTTATTTCAATCTTCTCCAGCATGCGACTACCATGCACAGAAAAAGCCATTTACATGATGCCCTTCAGTGAATGGTTCAGAAACTTTTGATATGGGGAAAAAAAATCATGCTGGTCCAAAAACTGACAGTACTCTTAAGAAAAGTAAAAAGTTTTGCATATACAATCTCAGATCCACAACTTCTACATAGAAAATACACAACTTTGAGTAATTACAAAAAACAGGGTAGAGGTAAAAGGCTAAATGAAGGAAAAAAGCATGGATTAGCTGATGCTAAAAGAAAACCAACCAAGCACATAAATCCTGCGCAAAGGCTTATATTTTTCACACTGACTTCTAGTGTGACACAAGGACCTTCCATACAGAAATTTTTCATTCATACCATATATCTATATAGGTATGATTGTTAAATGCCATAGCTAAAAAACATAGAACATAATTTTTCTTGCCTTGATAACTTCACTATTTTCCAGTGTGTTCAGTTCTAGCCATGCAATTGCCTTGTCATAAGCAATCACCAATGCTGCTAGCTACCATATTCCTGCATTTCCTGGGCAGCCATGGCATACCTTTGTTCTACATTGTCTTCTTGAATTTCATCCTAAACCTGCATTGAAGAATCAAGAAGCCTTATGAAGTTATCATCATCCACAGCACTGTAAGCAAGAATTAAGATATTCATCCAAATACAAGTTTTTTAAGTTGTTTGCACCATGCCATGGTTAAAAATTTCTTAATTTCAATGAAACAGTGGCAGGGAGGGGGAAATGAAACAAAAAGCTGCAAAATCAATGAGTGTGATTTCACTCCTCTTGTTACATAAACTGATCAGTGTGTCACCAGCTACCACTATATTTAAAATGCTAATTCTCAATAACTATTATCTTATATAAAAAAGCAGATCATACCCTTGAATATGAGAGCTAGATTGACTAAAGTATTACATAAAAAATTAGGATTTCTAAAGCACTTTTCTAAAGTTGTGTATAAAAAAAGCGCAGTTTTAAGGGAACAAAAAGCTCTTTTCCACTACATCACTAAATTATCAATCATACGTGTATTGCCAAAACTGGTTTTGTGCTTAAAAAAAAATACTTGTAAAGTACCTCAGTTTACTTAGGTTCATGCCTTAGCTTGTCAGAACAGAAGACTCAAAATATAGTACTACAGCTCCATATTCCACAAAGGATAGCCACTTATAATTATCCAAACTCTACCCGGAAATATTATCTGATTGATAATAACTGATTATGTGAAATTACTGTGTAACATATATTCAAACATATTTTCACTGGCTTTTTTTATGGAAACTAGCCAAAAACTGTACTCAACTGTACCCATTTAAAGCACTTTTTTTATCCAAGTTATCTCTGATTTCCTAAAAGAATTGAAATCCTGTATCTTACTTGAGAGTTTGCCGAGAGGAAGTAAATGCAATAAGCTTTTTTTTTTTAATCCCATATCCCCAGCATTTACCACTTTAAAAATTCTTCTGGGAAAAACTTCTGAAAAGAAGTGCACCCAAATATTTACGCAGAAACTATTTTTTCTTTTTTGTACCCCTTCTTCATTTCCTTTTCAAGCTGCCCTCTGTATTTTGAGCACTAGAAGGAGTAGAAGTGGGATGTGCAGGGTTAATATCATAACATGATTTCAGTGATTACTGATCTTCCAATAAAGCATTCTTAAATGAAAGATACTACTCATTCATTTAAAAAGAAGGAAAGGAGAAATGATAATGAACAGATTAATAAGTCTACATCATGTCCTTATCTGAAAAAAGGCATTTAGAAAAGCTTTCAGACTTGAAAGGTTTCTTGACAACATAACCTTACTTTGTAAAATTAAATAAAACCTCAAGAACTACACATTTAGTGTTAAAAGCTCATTCATTAGAAAATCAGATGCAATGAAGCAGCACTTCATAGCAGAGAAGGAACAGCCTAGGAATTACCCAAAGAGATTAAGCCCAGTTTTAAAGTCTATGTCGATCACAGTCATTGATTGTCTTTACCAATATAAGCAGGTTCATTTTTACTATTCTTCATCTCCATTGAATTTTTTAAAAGGGGACTTATACTACCTTGGGGTACACTTCGAGGGCTGCAGAAGAAAAGTCTGTATACAGCAGGAACGAATACAAGTAAGAATATGTGCCATCCTACATACACCCAGAAGCCATCACAAAACAGAACCATACATGATCTGTACTGCATGACAGATTTAACACAAGACAAAAAGAGTAAATTGTGAAGACACACTACATATCCTACAGACACACGAGGATTTCAGGAGCGATATGAAGGTGTGGGTGCTTGACAGATAGACTAAAACAAATGCAAAGAGGCAGCATTGCTGAAGAAAAAAGGGCAAATTTATGCCATAGTATTGTACAATAAGAAGCCCACTACATTCTTAAAAATGATCTCACCACAGTGAATCATTAGTTCAATTACATTTCACACCACTCAGCCTAAGGCAAGCAGAATTGTACAGGACTCCAAAAATATTAATTCCAGCAAACACATCTCAGAAACACAGGCAAGCATTGCCAATTTCCACACGTTCTCCATCTCTAAAGTACTAGCTGGTATCTGACTATGTTGTTTTTTAACTGCAAATGCATTTCCACTCAAATTTACATTGTAAAATGAGGTTATCCCACACAAAAAATACCAAAATAAGCAGAGTGCAGTGCCAGTATCTATTAGAATAGTCAAGAAGCATACCTTCACACACTAGTACATCACAAACCTGTGAAACAGAAATGTAAATACATCACAAATATCTAGTTTCTAGTACGCAACAATTTTTATGGATTACAAGGCACATAATCCACACATGATTGGAAGTTCTGTTTACTTTATTAGTGCCAGGGGAATAGCAGTCACTTTTGTACTTTCTAAATATATTAAATTAAAAATGTATGCAGCTGGATAGACATCAGATAATTATTATTTATCCATACACACCAAAAGTTGGGTTTAACATCAGCATCTATTTTATATTTATACAAAGGAGGTTTCGGTAGGAGGATCACTGAACTGGACTGACAGGCACTATGTCCACCACACATAAATTTAAACATCCTATCTTCCCCACCCTTGTTGGATTTTTTTTTTTTCATTTTAAATTAAATAATACATTGAAAGGCTACAGAATTTACCAGTCAGAAGAAAAAAAATTCTGTTGTGTTAACCATTAAATATACTATATCACAGTGCACATAGTACTTATTTTTAAACTGATGCATGCGCTAATCATCAAACTTCTTAGATAGCTGAATATTCTAGACTTATGTTTGTTCCCTATGAAAAAGGTTTTAGTTGCCATTTGCCATTAAACCCTTTTAAAAGGAGAGAATACAGCATTCTTTAGCAAAGTTTTGATGCAGCATTAAAAATCTAGAATATGCTAAATTACTCTTCTGTTACTCATTATTCAGACAAAATACCTCCAACATATAGCTAAGAACAACCAGCTCCTGTCTTAAAATTTTCAAGTCTTATAAGAGCCAGATTCCACTCCTGCTTCACACATTCTGCCATAATATCACTGAATGTATTTGTCTTACACCAAGAGGAAGGGAGAATCTGACTCTGTAATTACAGTTTCCTTTCTCTACTTCACAGAACACTTGTGCAATTGAAGAAGCAAAATTAAACCCAGGGTTTGGGTTTTATTTTGGTGGGGGAAGGTTAAAAAAAAAAGGAAAAAACCCCACATACTAACTGACTAACAGGAAAATCAAAATCACCCAGAGCCAATAAGTGTTAAATCAGAAGGATGTGAAGAAGGTGAAGAGTACAGATCCAGTGGAAAAGGCCAGAAGGCAGAAGGAAGCACTCTG
The DNA here is from genome assembly GCA_910950805.1 of Acrocephalus scirpaceus scirpaceus. Taxonomy (NCBI): domain Eukaryota; kingdom Metazoa; phylum Chordata; class Aves; order Passeriformes; family Sylviidae; genus Acrocephalus; species Acrocephalus scirpaceus. The sequence goes on from OU383777.1 coordinate 14,119,996, forward strand.
AGGGCAGCTACGGCCACCAGGACCACAGAATGCAAGTGGGCAATGTGCACTTGCTTAGGAAAAAATGCTAACCTTATTTTTTAGGTTGCAATTGCCAAAAAAAATAAGAACTTATCTTTGACCCATTGACTGTGATATGTGGTTTTGCCAAAACTGAGGAGACGATAGGAGAGAGCAAGATGAATAGCAACTCCAGAAAAGGCTTTGAACAAAATATACACAGAATAAAAACCAAACAAACCAAAAGCATGCACTATTCTACTACCTCATTTTGTACAGAGTACAAGCATTACAAGAAAAAACCTGAAAGGTTAAGCATCTGCTCCCAGTGATACATTTTAAAATATGCTATTGAATTTTCCTTTAGTCAGATAACTTCAGTTCATCTGGATGCTTTGAGTGGTTTCACTACAGTATGTTTTCAACTACTGCATCTTCATCACAATTTAATTATTTTTGTAGAGTAATAAATTGAAAGAAATATATCATTAGGCATCTTTATACTCTTTGCTAAAATTACCCTTCAGTGATTTTTATAAATTGAAACAAAATGGGATAAATATCTTCTTGTGTATTTACTTCATAGATTTTTGTATCATCTTGTTTTCCTATTTTACAAAGAAATTCTCACACAATGAAAAGAAATTTACTTGAAATGAAAAAACAGAAGATTTACAGTGAAAGTTGTGTGATAGGTACACAACCAGAAACTATTAAACCAATTCTTTTTACAGTTTGAATGAATTGTATCCTTTGCATATAAGCATTTCTATATCCCCATTCTGATTCCTGACACTGCAGCCAGGCAAGCAGGCAGGCAGGCTTGAGAGCACAAAGCTGTTGGCACACAGCACACTCTCATTTCCTTTCCAAGACGGGTTTTTGGAAATATACTTTTGGTTTCTGTTACCCTGATACAATCTCTAACTTCCTACCATATATTGTAACAGTTTAACCTGATACCATATCTAATAAACAAATCAATGTCACTGCTGAAACAACATTGCTTTAAAATCTGTCACTCTGGCTATGTCAGACTGCTATTAACAAAGCTGTATTAGCACAGTTTTACTTTTTACTTTTTACTTTTAACTGTACCAGGAACTCTCACAATCTGTTGTGAGATTTTACTTCAAATTAAACTCAATTTCAACTCAATTACTAGGAAGGGAAAAAAGCACAGTAACTTATTGCTACTCTGCACCACAGCTTTCTTCCTAATTTTATTTCAAGATATTTTTCATACATCCCTGTCACAAATAAAGAGAAGAAGGGGTAAGTAGGAGAAAAGGACAGCTTCCCACATCTGTAAGTTATTAGAAATATCAGTGATAATTTGTGTACTACGCTGCATTTACAATGGGCTGAAAATACACTCAAGGCAAAAATGAGAAAGGAACACTATTTGCCAGGTGTGTATCATCACAAAACAAAAGGTGCATGTGAGCACAGCTGTTGTAAAACACCTTAATAATAATGAGGATTATTAGTCCTGTTAAGAGCTCTAATAGCTAATGAGACCTATCAATGAACGAGAACAAACAAAAGATGTGAAAATCAGCTGATGACCTCAATATGACTCAGAAATGTGCACTTCAAGCCCAGGAAGTCAACTGCATCCTTGGCCTCATCAGCATCACAGGAATCTGGCCAGCAGGAAGAGGCAGATGATGTTCCCTCTACTATTCTCTCATGAGACCTCACCTGGACTGCTGTGTCCAGCTCTGTGGCCCCAACCCATGAAACATGTTGACCCGTTGGACTGAGTCCAGAGGGCCATGGAGACATCAGAGGGCTGGAGCAACTCTCCAATGAAGAGAGCTGAGAGTTGGGGTTGTTCAGCCTGGAGAAGAGAAGCCTTTGAGGAAACCTCAGAGCACCTTCCAGTACCAATGGGACCTACAAGAAGACTTTTTTCCAAGAGCATGTCATGACAGGACAAGAGGGAATGGCTTTAAGCTGAAAGAGGGCAAGTCTAGATTAGATATTGGGAATTAATTCTTTACTGTGAGAGTGGTGAGGCACTGGAACAGGCTGCCCAGAAAAGCTGTAAACTTCCATCCCTGGAAAGGTTCAAGGCCAGGTTGGAAGGGGCTTTGAGCAATCTGGCCTAGTGGAATATGTCTAAGCTCATGGCAGGGGGGTGGAAGTAGATGGTCTTCAAGACCCCCTTCCAAACGAAACCCTTCTGTGATTCTATGAAGAAAATCTGTGGGTAAAGATTATATTATGGACATATAACCTTCTACAGTCAAAATTATTAAAATGGAGGCATACCGCTCATCTGCACTTGCATTAAACAGGAATGAATTATAAAAAAGCACACATGAAGCAAGTTAAAGATCTCTTTAATAGGATTAATATATTCAGAAGTTTCTAATAAATCTTGCCACAGTTTTACAGCATACAGTGAAGATTCCAGAGCAGCTTAAATAAATTAGAATAAAAGTGGAAAACTTTTGATTCAGTCACTGATTTTTTTCTTGTGTCCCAAATTCTTTTTCAGTCAAAAGTTTCTACTATTCTAGTTTCCAAATCAAATCTGCTAAAACTGGGCAAGGGGGGAATCTTTGAAATTGTTACCAACCTGCCAGAGAAACAGTATGTTCTCAAAATAATAGGAAGTTCCTTCTTTTAATGAGGTTAGGTTTCCACATTTTTCCCTGAGATTACATGAAAAAAAGTATGAGACCCTGCTGGTTTTCAACTGAAGAAGGTCTACCTTGAAGATAACAAAGCCAGTAATCAGATTTAATGCCTGTGAATAATTGAAGGTTGGACCTGAAAGGTAAACACACACAGGACAACTGGACTATTCTATGTTTTAAACAATAACTGAAAAGAGTTGATAAAATGCCTAAATAATATTTGAAATTTATGTGCATGAGTTGGGTGACAAAGAGAAAAAACTACTCCTGTGAAAACAGGCTATTTTTAAAGCTGTTTCCTATGAAGAATGAGATCTTCCTCTACACTTCCCTTTACTTTGTGTTACATACAGTAACACCTTCACTGATCTTTTAGGCAAGATAATAGTAACAATAGTTACAGGGATAACTAGTAACAATAGTAGCAGGGATACTGGCTCCCATCCAGGGCCTGAACAAAGATTAGTCTTCAGTCTTCTTTTCATAGCTATTTGGTTAGACTTTTTTAATCAGAAATGGCTATATTTTAATTAGAAATGAAGAGACTAGAATTGGTTATTATGTTTAAGATTTAAACAACCAGTTTTTATTTGAGGAATCACAACAAAATCGTGTCTATAATACAATTTTTCAATTCTTTTATACTTCTGAACTTCCCAAGTCTCATTTTCCAGTCCTTAGCTCTTGCCATTTCTTTCCCTGCTAATCCAAGAGCCCTTCTGCAGTCCTTTATTTTCTCCCCATGAATGCACCTCTACAGTCTTAATCTTCAAGGAAAAAAGCCCACTTAATTGCCCACTGTGACATGTATAATTGCATTTACTCACAGGTAACCACAAAACTGTTTTTATCTGTAGAGTACAATTCCCTATACCATTTGCACAAGTACAGATTTGTTTGACATAGCTACCTGAATGCAAGAACAGAAACAACACCGGTAAAGCAATCCTGGCAAGGACACAGTCCAATTGCAAAGCTTTACAGTTTACTTACCCCTGTTCCTCTCTTCCAGCTCCCCTAGCAACAAAATCACCTACTAAGACTGTAGAGCAACTGTGAGGTGAGGAGAATATGGCTTATTTAAATACCTGCTTTGGGGAAAAATAACTTAAAGGGAGGTTTAAGTCATCTAAATTTATGCACATAAATCTATAATCCATCTACTTAACTTCTTTAATCAACTCAGTAAGCAAAACACACAAACTTGTTTGACTACACATATTTTTCATAAAAAGGTAACTGACTATCATTAATTTAGCTTTACAGCCCTGAATTCTTCTTTCCAATGAATTCAACTTGCCTACTGTTTTTTTAGAGTAGCTTTATATCTACTTGACATTGATATCAACAGAAATACCATCTCTTCCTGAATGCTGGAACAGCACAAGTTGGACTTTCTCCTTCCCTCTTCAGTAAGGAATTACAAACTAATGCCTCTGGGAACTTAGCACTTTTGTGTAACATCCTAGTTAGTTGTTGGTATCCTTACTCTACGGAAGAACAAACTACTCTGCCTTCAAAGACAAAACAAGAGCTCTCACTGAAAAATCCTCCTATTTTCCATCTTTATGAACAATCTGGAAACAAGTACATTAGTAAGTTTATTCCATGGTAGGTGTCTTTCTGGTTCCAGTCAGTCATGGATTTTTTTTTTTTTTTGCAGTATTTTAAATTTTTCATATCTATACTCTATATTTGTAATGAATGCATTCAGTGGCATATATACATTGTTTTCCAATTGTAGTTGTTGTCTTTGCTTCGTCACCACATTAGAACAGACCTTCAGCCAGAGTACCCTCCTTCTTGATCGCCAAAAAGCCAGTATTTCACAATCTAATACTGTCTTCTCAGCAAGCTTTCAGCTTTCAAGTTTGGCTAAATACATTTGCCCCACCTACTGAACAGAAGATCCTCTGCAATGGAAAATTAACTCTTTCAAAAATGAAACACAAACATCGGGTTTGTTCTCAGCTTGCCCTATGCATCACAACTTGCCACTCTGGCAACAAGTGGCTTCGAAAGCCAGTACGTCTGTTTAGTATAAGAGAACACAAAATAACATTTCCTGTGTTAGAAATGGGTGACTTCTAAGCACTGGCTGCAGAGGACATGTAGTCTAGGCTCCCAACACTGTTCTTCCACACACTTCAGAAACATGCAATAATTCAGTTTTTCTGTTTTAATTGAGTGGGTTGTGAAATTAACATCTTTTGGGTTTTGTTAGCTGACTTTCAGATCTATATGCATTTACAGGTACTTCTACTGAAACTTCTCATTCTATTATCTGCAATGAAATTTTCTGAAAATTGTTTGCTAGCACCATTATTTGATCTTCTAGTAATCATTCTAATCCAATGCTCACTTCTTTTCTTGGTCACCACAAGTCACCTGTCCATTTTATCTATTTCTATTCTCTCACTCTTTTGCTGAATCTGTTCAAAAAGAAATAAAACCCACTCTGTTTTCTCAGACATACAACATTGAAGTGTTATTTCTGAATGAACCATGCTCTTCTTCTGTTCAACCACTGGTTTACACACTAATAAATGCTTCAGTCCCAGCAGAAAGATGAAGATCAGTATTAGAAATTGCTTCTCAGTGTTATTTCTTTGACCACTAAATAGTTAATTTCACCATCGGCCACAGATAAACAACTCAGGTACCCTCAGCCAGCATCCCTAGAAAAAATATGTGTGACATATTTTCACATCTTCCCATGGACAAGTGATCATCTGTTGAATTCAAACCACGAAGTCTGATCACCTTAGAGATCACTACTCTTACCTGCAGTTTACTATTGAATCTCCAAGTATATGAATGCTCAGAAAGAGGGAACAGAGAAAGTTATAAATGCCAATTCCTGCCAGAGCTTCTGAGAGTGCCTATGTATATTTAGCCAGAAACATAAAACTGCCATTTCCTTGCAGAACTTCCACCCAGAGTAGAACAGACAACTGGATCCATACTGTTTCAGATGTATCATTCCAGCTGTAGACGGAACTAGAGAACTAAACTTTTCCATGCTAGTCATTTGTGTCACCAACTTAAGAGCCCTAGCTCTTCACTGTTTACTTAAACTTCTATGCCTGTTGAAATAGAGTATGAATATTCCACAAATTTAGAGATGACACCTCTCTGTTCTGTTGATATCCCTGCATTCATTTATTGTTTGGAATTATGTCATTCAACTTGCCTTTCTCTTCATGACCATACACACACAGCTTTTGCTTTATGTAATATCTAAGAGATACTTAAGCAAATTATTTTCAAAGTCTTGCCATCTACTCATTCTCTCTCCAATGTATTTATAATTTACAAGTTGGAAAAAGATAATCTCTCAAAGACTCACCGCTAACCTCTGTGTCTCTTCCTTTCTCTTAGTCAAAAGTACTCCTTTTAAACTATTTTTTTCATCTTTGGTCTGGTCAATTTTAAATTTTTTTAACTAATATGGAGTTTTTAAAGTCAGTGCACAAAAATTACTAGACTCAAAGGCAGACAGAGCTTGCAGACATCTTTTGGTCTTGCTAGTTTTGTATGTCACCTGGAAACAGAAATCCAGAGCTTTTCTTTCTACTTTTAATTATGTAGTTCTATTGGAAAAGTATGACTATCCAGTAACAATACTTGGTATCAAAACTCAAAGATGCCCTAGGAGCTGTACTAGTTACACCGTCATAACTGCTTCAAACCAACTAAAAATAAAAAATTCCTCTGTATTTGTATTTACCCTGTATTTGGCTGAACACAAGCATTCATAAATACAAGCCTATATGTGTTGCTGGTTCTCTCATGTCCTTTCATATCTCGACTCTTATGACACACCTTAGCTAACAAATACAAAAATACTTACTGTTCAAACACTTGAAAAGATCAAAGGGTAAAGCAAAACAAGGTCCAAACCTTGCTGGAATGCCATCCTTCTGGTGGGGAACAAATATGCCTTAACGGCAAAACAGAAACAGGCTTGATATAATTCCTTTCTGGTCTATAGGGATATTTTGAGAAGAAAGTAGGAGAATTTTGTAATTAAAGAAACAGAGTAGAAGTACAGTTTTCAGATTTTAGAATTACGCATTTAAATTCACTTATTGCAAAATAAAGAAAAATGGGAGAAAAAAGAACTATGAGACCTGGCCTTTACATTTACACCTATTAAAGAGAAAAGATAGGATGGTGTAATTGCCAAGATCTTCTTCCACAATTTCCCTTTTCATCACCCCTTCTATTCTTCATCTCTAACCAGTTCTTCTTTCAAAATTCCCAAGTTCCTTTATTTCAGCATTAGGTGACACTACAAACCCCAGATATATCCTCTAGCTCACAAAATCCCAGATCATCTGGTGTATTACCAAAGCAAATGGAAAACACTGCAGCCACAGTAACTTTCAGAAGGAAGAAGTACTGGCCTAATCTCAAACACTTAATTGAATGTGCTACCAATGCAAACACTATTTGTGCCTCACGTGCCTGTCCATACACAGTTTAAATGCATAATAATTTATCAACTGCATGATGGGTGCAGTTATTCTGCTGTCCTGACAATAATTCCTCTCCAGGCAGAAAACACTTTGTGGCAGTGCATCACGTTCCCTCTCCCCTTCCTTACTTTTTGTCCACTATCATTTCTTTCCCACTGGAATCCTCTGAACCTTTAGAAGCTAATAAATCAAGAGCTGTCAGGCCTTGGATTTTACTCTGTACCTGTTAAAGCCTAGCTTAATGTAATACTGGCCTACAAACACTATACATTAAATCATACAATAACAGTCATAACTGATCCTAATAATGAAATAGCAGCAATCAGATTTAGGGAACAGATGACAGGGAGTTGGAAAGAGTAAAGCTTTCCAGAAATATAAGGAACAAAAGGTGTGGACATCTGTAACTGAAAAAGAAAAAAGCAAAAGACAGAAAATACTCTTTGATGGGCCCAGACTACAGATAAAAACTTTTAGAAATACTCCACATGCTACAGCAAAAGCAACCTGAACACACCATAATTAACTTCTGACACAGCCTTACTACTGAGCCATCAGTAACATATCACTTAGGAACAGGTTAACATCACAATAGAAAGTGGAATACTAAACCCATTTTAAAACATCTGACACACAGCCTTCCAACAAGGTCTGTGTGCTTGAGATGAAAATTACCAAACACTTAATAGTATGGCAAAATCGAATTTTTTACTATTAAAAGATTAATCTCATCAAGACCAGAAATCAACTTAATGCTTACATGAAAAAATAGTTTCACTTAATATGGCAAACTTGAAACTTGTTTACGGTTGTTTAAAGGAAACTAGGCATGAAGAAATCCCAGAATTACAATTATGCTTGGATTCTTTTTCTTGAACTGTATGCATAAAGCAAATTAAATTTAAAACCCTGGTAATTTAAAGGATACATTGAAAAACAAAATTGCAACAGGATTTTTTTCTTGCACCAATTCAAACTTAAGTCTTTACTCTCATGTGCCTGTAATTATTTAGTGTCTTCTACTGAAACAGTTAGAAAAAGAATGCATGCCAAAGATTAGGTAAAACATGCAAAATATTTACATAAAATGCTTTGTCTAACATCAGGTTTCCAAGCTAGGAATTCTAGTTGAAGCAAAACACAATGTGATGGTAAAATCTGTATGCTCTGTCTGCCTTGCTCAAAGAGGATAAAGAAGTCTTACTATTGGCCTCTTAATAATGAAAAATTTTATTAAGTTTTGAAAGTCATTCTATTACATGCACATTAATTTGGTATCTTACAGTCAACAGTTCAAATTAATGAACTCGTTACATACTACCAAGATTCTTCTTTATTTCAAAAGTCAACAAGAAAAAATTGATCTTCCCACCAGAAAGGGGTTTTTTTGGCCTGGAATACTACAAATAAAAATTTGCACATCAAATTTTTGCAAAATCTTTCATCTTATGGTAACAGAATCTCACAAAAAACATAACAAAGCAAAATAAAACCCAACTCAACTGAAAGGAATAGCATGAAATTGAAGAACATGAAGATTACATTCAGCTACAGAAAGGACAGTACCTTTTAGCCCAGACCATTTTAGTGAAGGTCTGGCACTGTTACTGCTAACACCACCAGGGACAGAAGAAAAATGTTTTAGCAGGATATTTGCACTTCCTATGGATGCAGATGCACCACCTGAAGCAGTGGCACTAATGCAGATGGCTCTGAGCCAGTAATACAATTCAGTCACTCTCAGCAAGACTAATTACCCAAGGCGAAAAGTCATGCAATCAAAGCCATGTAATTTCTATTAATCAAATCAGTTCACTTACCCCTACAGAACAATGCATTGTTCTACACAGATATATGCTATATTACTTTGGAGGACACTAGGTATTGCACAAGGCAGCAAATTTTAAAGCATCTAAGTCCCTAAACAAAAGCATCATGAAACAACATTTTCCTCAAGTCTGATGTGTGTTGATTCTTATGAGAAACTGCATGGCAGTATTAGTATCACCAAATCTGTCTGCTTTGTGTACTAGCAGTGAAAGACTTCACTGACATGACAGTAACCAAGTCCATCCTCACTTTAACAGCAGTCAACACAAGATATGGCTTGGCAATCATACACTGTAAATTATTGCTTGGAATAGAAAAAAAAATTAAGTTCATCACTGAGCAGGATACAGGAAGAAGGCGGCAGTGAAAGAGAGCTGCCATAGTATCCATGGCAGGTGTTCAGACAATTTACCATTGCAGGTTTAGTAATACTTGTGCACAGATACATTACACATATTAAATGTTACTGCAAGAACTGTAGCAGCTAAAATGAAACAGCTTTTAGACAACAATATTTAACCTGAGGAACAAATATTGCAGTCAGCCAATCTGCAATCACTTCAGAATAAGTCACTGTGTATTAGCTAGACTACTTATGCTATTTTAATACTCAATTAATAAGGTACACCGTGGAAACCACAGGTAAAGGTAATTCCACCTTGCCAATAGATAGGGCTAACTAGTATAAAATAAACTAGTTTAATACTTACTACTAAAATAACAAATTAGAACTGTTGTTTCCTGAATACTAACTAGTAGTGCTTAGTACTTTGATAAACACAAACCAATATTCATCACTCATCCCAAACACTAAAAAACTAAAAGAGAAATAAAATAACATCTTTCTTAAAAATACTCAGACAGTTTTCCTTCTTTCCCAGCAAATAGGAAAAAAAATTGATACAGGACACTTACATTCACATAGTCAGTATTACCTTCCTTTTCCTGCTCACTGCATTCTCCTAGACCAGACTGACATAATAGCTTTTGAGGGTCAGTTTTTGCAGCACTCAAGTAACACAATGAACTATGTGAAGTTTATGTGAATGCCAGTCACAACCAGAAAAGAAGAAATTGTGTCAGAGGGTTGAGCTGAAGGTCTTTGAGATTTATCCATCTCATCTAAAGGAATGATAAGAAGAGGCTGACCTGAAGTGATGGCATGAAATTTCCAGTCACACTGTCCTAATAATATTCCAGGTGGTATCTGGAAACAATGCCCAACAAACTAACTTGTGAAGAACATTTTGCATCAAGCATTCCAATTTAAAAACAAACAAAGAAAACACCAACAACAAAACAAACAAACAGAAAAACTGGGAAAGGAGGGGAACATCTCCAAGAGACACAAAGTATTGGGAGAACTGGGAGCAGATCACCTCACTGAGTCCTCCTACTTCAAGGCAAAATCATCCATATTTAATAATCCCTGCTTATTGTAGAGGAGTTGAACTAGATCAGCTTTAAAGGTTCCTTCCAACCCAAGCTACAGGATTTCATTCCTGGTACATGCTTTGTCTAAAACACTTCTAAAAAGGCTCCAAATACTACTTCACAGCTCCACCAAAATAATAATTTCTGGCAGAACTCTTTCCTAACATTTTAGAAAAAAAAAATCCTTTGCTTCATTTCAGGCCCATTACTTACTGTTTCAATCACAATGCATATGGAGAGCCATTAACTCCCTTCCCCTCTGAAAAACCTTTGTTTAGCTGAACAAAATTACTCTCGCTCTCACACCTCTATTCTCTAAACCACAGTCACACACTTCCAGTCCCTCCACCCACTGACCATCCTCAAGACCTTCAGCCACCATTGCTTCTATGCTTAGAAGTTTCTCCAATTAACCTACATCTTCCTTCAATGAGGTGCCTCAAAAGGCACTTGATAGTTTGAAGCATGAACAAATGATTATTTTCAAGTGCCTTGCATGCAACATCCTTCCTTACAAAGATTAGCACAAACTTCATTGCCAACAATGTCACACTGCTACAAAATAAATGAACAAGTGGCTTGCACTCAGTTTGTGAGGAACTATCAGCCCTCTCTGTAGAACTGTAAACCATACAATCATTTCTCCTGTAGCCCCTCTTAACTATAACTATTCATTGTGAGGACTTAGAACTTCTCTGAAAGAGAAATAAAATCAGTTCAGGTAAGACGTATCTCCAATTCACTAAGAATATTCTTCATTCTAATCCTGTTTCCCAACATACTTTCCATTCTTCTCTGCTTGATTATTGGTAGTAAACTTAATAAGGATATATGCCATATTTCATCACTCAAATCATTATTGAAAATACAAGCCAGCTACAGAACACATTTTAACAACACCCTGCTTGAAATATTGCTGGATAAGTGAACAACAGATGAAGGCTTTGGGGGTACAGCTTTCTCTGAACTTCTGCATTCACTGCTTGACATTTTCATATGGATTCTATTGCTGATCCTGCTAGTGTGACACAGTGTCAAGAGCCCTATTTAAATCAATGGTGTCAAGAGCCCTATTTAAATCAAACTACAAGACAGTCATTGATCTCTCTAGTCCCAAGGCCTGTTATGCTGCCAACAAAAGAAAATACGGCTGGTTAAACAGGATTCATTCTTGATAAATCTGTGTGTCCTACTATTCAACAGCATTTTTATATAGACTCCAACAAATAGTTTATTTGTTCTAGAGTTCCTTTGCTTAGGAAGTCAGGTTAGTTTGAATAGTCTAAAATAGGTGGCAGTAAAGTGTATTTTCAATAAAACAAGCTCTCCATTAGATTCTAGAATCTAATCTCTCCCCCAAGAATTCACAAAGATAACCACTAAAACCAAGGAGATTACTCTGAAAAGCATCTGAGATACTTTTTTTTGGTATTTTATATTAGGATATACATATTGTTCGTATTTGTGTTTATGAATATTGCAAATCTTTATATATATACACATGCTATTATATACATGTGTATGTACATATACATGCTATGTATGTGTACACAAAGGAATATGCTCTCTTTTCCATGAAATAAGCCCATCAGCAACAGAGAACAAGAAGGAAAAATACTTTTTAAGCTTGTAATATTTGGGAAGATATTGCTCTAATTAATAATATTTTCAAAGATGGGGAAAACACAGACCATGTTGTCTCCCTCTATAAAGCACTACTTTGTATTAGTGGATGAAACAAACTGGGTGATGAGCTGCAGTACCATAGACTATAACTTCACAGTCTTTACAACAGTGTTGCCTTTCAGTGGAAACTTCAGGGTACTACACATAGCAGTAATACTGGAAAAGTGAACTGAAACAGTGAAGCCTGAATAGTGGAAAAGACAAGGTCCTACAATGCAAACCACATTAAGACAGACATTTTCCTCCTTCCATTGCCTCTAATTCTACTCTAACAGACGTATCAGCTTTATCCAAGGTTTTTTTCTTTTTTAAATCATAATCCATATGAAAAACAGTATGATCCATATTGTTTACCCTAGAAAAATACTAAGTCAAATTTATTTCTAGCCTCCACAAGAATTTTTCACATCCAAGATTACTGCCACCATTATGCAGATGTCACTAGTTCTGGGGTATACTTCAGAAGACCAGACTACCAACACCTATATTATATCAGCTACAAAGAGGCCTTCCAGGCAAAGCCAAGTAAGTTTTTTCAAATTGTATCTCACCCAGCAGCACGTATTCCCTAACTAATTTCAGTTGTCTCCAGCCCAGAAACACTTCTTCACAAGCTCTATTTAGTTTTATTTCCCTTAAATCTTGTATTGTGATGTTACACCTAAAAAAGTGGCCCAGGTAAACTTTGCTCCCTCCTTACAAAGGATTTTGCTGGTTTTAGCAAGGATAGAGTTAATTTTCTTCACAGTGGCTGATAGGGGCTATGTTTTGGATTCGTGCTGGAAATAGTGTTAGCACAGAGATGTTTTCATTATTGCCAAGCACAACTTAGGGAGAGTCAAGTCCTTTTCTGCCTCTCATCCCACTCCACCAATGAGGAGGCTGGGAGTGCGCAAGGAGCTGGGAGGGGACACAGATAGGTCAGCTGAGCCCAGCTGATCCAAGGGATATTCCATCCCATACAGTGTCACGCTCAGCATGTAATGCTGGGGGAAGAAAGGAGATGACATTTGGAGTGATGGTGTTTGTGTCCCCATCTGATGGAGCCCTGCTTTCCTGGATATCACTGAACAACTGCCTGCCCATGAGAAATGGTGAATGGATTCTTATTTTGCTCTTCTTGCATGCCTGGCTTTTGCTTTACCCATTAACCTGTCTTTATATCAACCCACGGATTTTCTCACTTTACCCATCCGATTCTCTGCCCCACCCCACTTCCACTCATGGATGAGCAAGCAAGAGGCTGCATGGGCTTTGCTGCTGGCTGGGGTTAAATCACAACAATACATACATAGCTTTTTCTCCATTTCAGCTACTCTTCAATAACTAACAATGTTTTGTTATTTCTTTATAAGTATTTAGTTTTAAAGTAAGGTCATAGCTCTCTTTGCCCATCCTCTCTTAAGTTACATAGAAGGCAATGTTTTCCTGGAATAACTCTTATATTGAAGATACCTGAAACTGTATTTTAATAGACCCCTTCTCCTTCATTTTATGACTGCACAGCTCAGTCACAGACTAAGCCGGAGTTTATAAAAGAGCAAAATTGTGGCTTGTGCAAGAGCCTGCATTGAAATATTATATACTCAGAAAAACATTTAAGCAAACAGATTTACTTGCTGAGACATAAATTATAATACAAGCATATACTGAGATGAGGAATTTATTATCATTAAATGAAGTCTAGGCATTTATATGAGTAATGATGACAACATTTATAAGCATTTAACCAGGAAAAGAAAGAAATCCTTTGTTGTTCAGAGCTAGCTCTGTAACTGACAGATGGAATTAGCCTGTCCACGCTTAAACTGGTCTTTTGCTGCACTACTCAAAACTTTTTCATCTTCATCTGGTAAGTTATTGGCCACTGTTAAAAACAGTAATTTCTACCCACATCTGAAGACAGCTGATATTTTAATACCTGCAGAATTTCTTCTGTGAAATGGAACTGTATATAGCGTACCATTTTCTTGTCACATTCTATTGTTTAATCTTGCTTAGCAATGTTTCTTTTTCACTTTATAAAATATTTGTCTTTAAATACCACCGAGAAGCATAGTCAGGGAATATAATTCACAGCATCAGGCACTGTGTGGCATCTGAATATTGGCACTTGTTTTACCCATGCAAATGCTGAATTGGATTGTATAATACAAAGAATTAGAACTAGAGAAGCAGCTAATTGCTTATTCTACTTTGCTAGAAAACTCCAATTAGCTTGGAAGGTAGAAGAGTTGCAGAAGTCTGGGGTTTAATTTTATATAAAAATATATATATATATACACATTCACACAGAGAAATCACTTTTAATCTCTAAAACTACATAGGAAATTACATTTTCTTTTTACTGTGCCAAAGTGTGAAGTTAATTTCAAAGAATGTGAAACTCCAACACAGAAGAATTTCAGATCTACTTCAGCACTAAGTAGTGATCTCAGTCAAAATATTACCAAATGCTTTCAGAGAAAGCATCTTCCTATGATCCTAACATACACTGAAGCTGGAGATCTGCAGACTACTAGCAATTTGAGGTGTCCAGCAAAACCCAGCTTCTCAGTAAAAGCCACTGTTTCTTGTAGTTCCTCTAACTGACTCATATTTCTACCTAATTCAAATATTTTAGATATATACCATAGCCTTTCCCATCACTGCAAAATAAACTTCAATACACAACTAAGTAAAAGTTGTGACTGAACTAACATAGATTAGCTACAGGAATATATGTTAAATACACACCTGAACCACACATTTGTGTCCCCCAAACATACACACACAATAAAAAAACCTTGACAGTTATCTCAAGATTCTACCCAGAATACCTTAGAAGCAGTGGAAGGTATCTTTTACCACAGCAAGCGCAAAGCTTTCACAGTAATATCACACGGCTGAGTTTGATAAAGCAGAAATTATTCTGCACCACATGTACAACAGAAAGGTAATAAACAATGGAATAATTTTTTCTTTGAACAAGAGATGAAAGGGATATTCAGAAATATCTGGGTAAAAACCACAGATCAGTATTCATCTTGGACATGAAAGCAAGCCTCTGTGATACAGAGGTCCCTATCCAATACCAGGCTCTCACACTGCTCATATCTACCACCTATTTACTACCATCAGATGTTGCAGTATTTCCCCAGGCCTCCCAAAGCTTTCATATCTCACCGATTGGACTGCAGCACCCAGGGCTTCCCACCTCCTGACACCACAGAGCACTACATCACATTTCCCATCTTTCTCAAGCACAGCACTTTCACAGCCTCAAGCCACCACACCCCGAGTGCTCTCCTGCCACACACCACCGCCATCTCTCTGCTAGAGATGTCCCACCCATCCCAATGCTTTCCGAGTCCAGAAGCACAGCACAGCACTTTCCCCAGCCATCTCCCATACCCCAGGCTCCCTGCGGATGCCACCTTCCCACTGACTCCCACAGCAGCATCCTGACCCACATGACTCCAACCCCCGTGTGCTTTCCTCCCCTTGGAACAGAGCTACCCCACACCCAGCAACCACTGCCTCTCCACATGGAACAGACACCTCCAGTTCCCTGCACCAGCTTCTCCCCAGGGAGGTGTTCCCATCTACCTGGATGGTGCCGGGAGGCATGGCTAGCTGGGAAGTAGGAAGAATTCAAACCAGCCAAGGTGGGCAGTAGAGGGTAACAAAGGACAGACAGCCAAAAATGCAGATGGAGAGGTAAAAGAGAAGAAAGGAAGAGATACCAGGAAATAAGATGGAGAGAGAAATGACAGTAGACAAGGTATTTTACTTGGCCATAAACCAGCCAGAATTAAGGATTAAATTAAGGACCACAAGCCTTGGCTACCCCCACGGACTGCAGGATCAAATTCAAAAGGGTTTCCTAAGGGGACACATCTCCCTTGATCTTTAACAATAATTACTTAGACTTCGCTAAGCTTCAGAAAAAGACCAATTATTTGAAAACAAGGACCTCAAAAGACTGTGGCACTTTGACAAAAGAAAGTGCAAGCTCTTTTTTTTAAAATGGTGAAACAAAAAAAAAAAGTAGAGAGGAAGAAAAGCAGTAAAAGGTATTTTCTATCAAAGAAAGAAATCCTAAAAACTACACTAAACATCTCAGATTTTACCACTAAATTGTACTAATTTGTTTGATAAGATCTAACACTCAAATTAATCCCACAACACCTGCAATCTTGGTAGTTAACTGACTATTATTTTATATATTCTGAAGATGTAATGGTAAAGCAAAATGGAAAGAAAAGTAAAAAAAAATCAGAAAAAATATTCTATCTTACAATGATACAACTGGCATTTAAGTGCTTCAATCAGACTAATATATCAAATAAATATATAAACTTTCTGTTTGCAACACAGCATCTGCCAGTTATAAGACTAAGTCATTGTCTAATAATTTTTTGATCACACAGTACAAAAAGAGCAGTAGTGACAAACATGCAAAATAAACTTCAGGGTGATTCTGAATTTTTGATAGTTCCGCCCTCCCACAACCTATTTTTGGAAGTTGGAATTTGAATACCATTAAATCAGAGGAGAAACAGCTGGCAAGATACCATATACAACACCACCAACTGATCTCCAAGACTAATGAGATGCTCCTCACCGCATCCTGCAGCACAGTGTAGAATTTCCCAAGCTAGTTCAAGTATAGAAAACATTCCAGCAATGTAACATAAGCCTTCATGAGAACTACCTCATTACTCTTCCTAGAAGCCAATAAAATAAAGGGTAAATTTCTGCTGCAGTCACTACTGCAGCAGAACACTTCCAGTATCTGAACTAGGTTAGATATCTGTATATCATATCACCTATGGCTTTCATAAAAGTCACAGGGTCAATACATTTCTTTTAGGACACAAACTGTAATTTAAACTGTGCCTTATCATAGCGCAGTGTCTCCCAAAAGCTAAATATGTATCTGCTGCCTCTGAGGGTGTTTTATAGAAACATAAACCAGTAAGAAATTGCTTCACAAAAAAATTGTTGCCCAAAAGAACACAAGTTATTATCATAAAATATTCACATTATTAAATACCTGCATCTAGATAAGTCCTACAAAAAACTGTAAAGGACTAATAAGTTCTGTCCATGCCACTTCTCAATTTAAATCAGGAAGTAGAAAGCAAGAACCACAGTAAAAAGTTTTGGGTGTTTCTTTAAGTCAAACACTAGTGTGAGTCACATGAGCACAAGCTAAAAATATATCTAAAAGTAATTAAGAAGGACTCACCAAGTTCATTGAGACTCTGGGCAGCTTTTGTTATCTCTCTGCTTCCTCCTTGCAGTTGTCCTTGAAGTCTCTTACTGAGATACAAGATGCGTATTATCCTCCGCAGCAAGTCACAGGCAGCCTGCAGGGAAATTGTGGCATTAGAGGATATTATCAGTACATTACAATCACATAATACCACTACTCATATGTGAAAACATCTTAACCAAAAACGGAAATGTGAGTGTGAATAAAAACAAGGAACTTAAGAACACTGAACTCCCTTTTGTTCAATTTTTTTTAATATGATTCTATGTTACATAGATCAAGACTTTCAGAAGCTGGTAATTACATTCATGGGGCTACTGAGATTATTCTGTCATAACCCATGCAAAAAACAAAGGAAACTCAGAATCCCATGACAGAGCCATGGTCTATTTCTAATTAGAAGTGAGCTTTATTTTATCTTGTGCATCTCTCCTCAATACTCCTCTCCTCTTTAAGCTTTAGCAAAGTTAAGAAGTTGGCTTTGCCAATCAAATACTGATCCAAAAGAAGCAAAATGACAGCATTTACTTCAGAAGACAATAAAACTTAAAGACTAAATTGTTATTACAGATATTGACTCTTGTGGTAGGCATATATGTAAAAACTAATTCTCGGCAAAACTTTCAGAAGGTCAGTAACCTTTACTCAGCCAACTGATAGTTCACATTCTTTCATACGCTTATTAAAATACATTCTTGGCTAAAAATTAGGAATATGAACATATACATAAATTTTTAGGAACCAAATTCATGTGTGTTCTTGTTAGTACCAAATGAGAGTAACAGGCATTGCTGACATCTGAATGAAACATAATAGTTTCATAACTTTTCACTCAACTAATATCTTGAAATACGTACTATGGGAACAGCAACATTCTGGAGTGGGTAACAACTAAAATAGAATTCAGAAATGCAACTCAGATTTCAGTAAAGTCATAGGTACAATTCAACATCTGCAA
Organism: Acrocephalus scirpaceus scirpaceus; assembly: GCA_910950805.1. Taxonomy (NCBI): domain Eukaryota; kingdom Metazoa; phylum Chordata; class Aves; order Passeriformes; family Sylviidae; genus Acrocephalus; species Acrocephalus scirpaceus. The sequence goes on from OU383777.1 coordinate 14,138,293, forward strand.
TCAGATTAACAAGGGTGGCAAGCGAGAAATTTGGAACAAATATGACGTTGTTTGGAGTTATTTTCCATGGTACTGAAGGCAAAGTCTCCTGAAGTATTAACATTATGGATATCAAAATTAATTTAAAATTACTTTAAAAAATATCTAGTATCCAACAAGACTTAGAACCTCTTTTTCAGACTCAAGTTCATTTGTTGAAAACAAATGTTGAAGTGTACATATGAAAACATATACAAGTGAATCATTTCAACCAATATCCACAGTGGACTGTACAACCTGGCAATCCCTCCCCTATGCCAGCACAAACTAACATATCCACAAACATTTATAGTTTAATTTTATTAAACATCTAGACAGAACAAAAAGGAATAATTAGAAGAAAACCCACTGAGGCAAATCAGGGAAAGCCCAATTATTCTTGCTGTTTTGGGTTCTCTATCACAGTCTGAAGAGCAAGTTTTCTAAACATTCTGTGATAGCTTAACCACATGATCCCTATTACACTTAGTGAGAACTAAGTGGGGTTTATCCTGCTTTGAAGATTAATGTATTAATTTTTATTAATTCATTTCTTTAATTAGAAAAATCTTGATCCGCATATCACTTTCATATCTGTGAACTAAATTTCTGCAAGATTAATCAAAAATAGCTTTTAACACAGTGCACTATGCTTCACCAAGTAAGAGGGCATAATATTACTACTTTGCTTTCAAAATTAATTACTGTCTAATCCAATTGTATACCTCTGGCTAAAGCTTCTCCCCAGGAATTCACCTTCTGTTATTTTTCAACTACCTTTTACTTTACACACCAAAAGATTATTTCTTTTTTGTTGAATTGTTGCTTATTATTTCCTGTCCCAAGAAACAATCTTTTAAAAGAGAGTAGGACATGGGAAAAGATGCATACAAAAGCAAAAAAACTGTTTTAATTTCTGGCGCTGGGAATTAGGAGGAGGAAAAAATTCCAAAGACACTGAAGATGCACTCTAAATTTTGTAGTGATTTCCACTACATTGTACCCTTGACAAAGATTCTGTTTCACTCAAGTATTTTCATTTATGTGAGCTGTCCAACTAAATAAAACTCCCAGACACAGCAAAAGAATGCTATATATATGGATATGTAACAGAAATAAAGAACTGTATCTAATGGTGGAGCTGTTCACACATGCCAGATCCTCTAACCTGACTACCCGCAAAACAGAAGTCTGAATTAATTCAGGAAACATTCTCTCCCCGAGCTGATCAATTATGCTTTTCTAGAGGAGACACTTTGATCCAAGAAGGAACAAATTCTACTGTTCAAGCAAGAATTAATTTGGAAAAAGCCAGTGGCCCCAGTAAAATTAAAAATAAACCCCAATTCTTTTTGAGATTACATATTAGCTATCTCCTGAAATTTAAAGCAACGTGTCAACAATAACTGAAATTATTGTTACAAGTTGAAATGTCAAAAAGCCTTTTACTTTAACTCTCAATTTTAATAAATTACTGAAAGAAGACTTAATTATAAAGAGAGAGTCACTTGAAAATGTGGCAGTGTGTAGCTCATATATGCAAGGTAACTGAATGTATATATTTTGTTGTTTATAAAGTCTGAAGAAAGAGAAGATAGTCCACAGTCTTCAGACTACATTTACTATTTATTTACAGTAGCACCACGAAGACATTTGCTACTGGTGAATATTTTAAAGTAAGAATAACTTTTTAAAATATTTTTTTAAAATTTTTTGGTTTTTTAAAATATTTTGCTATTATAAAGTTTTTCATACACCAAGACAGTGAAACTAAGAGACCATGCAAAAATATTTAGTTAAACAGAGCTGCACAGAAAAGAACCCTCTGAAGGACCAACTCCCTGTCTACACATTTCAGCTGTTAACCACACCCACTTAGCTTGTGATCGACTATGGAAAGAGTCAGAAGAGGACAGCATGATTTAAAACAGGAAGTAAGCTTTCTAAGTCTGCTGCTGTCTTGGGATGCCATGAATCTCTAAGAGCAGAGTAAGACAAAACATTACAAGCACATAGCAGAGATTTAAAATTCAGGGCTAGATTTGAAGTTTAACAACAAACTTGCAGTGAGAACATTTATGAAAAAGCCAGACTATATTAAAAACAATTAAGGATGGCAAAATCTAGCTTTATGTAAGTCAAATATTCCTTCAGTTAGCGAGCAGTCCCACAGCAATCAATGCAGAGGTATTAAAATAACACCATCACAAGTACAAGAGGCACTGAAACATCATGCATTCCAGCAAAACATACCTGTCAACCCTACAGATTTTGACAGCAGGCAAACTCTTTTACCAGCCATCTTTTTCTACCAGTTGTAGATCAGCTGATAAAATTAGTCAGTTTGACAATGTCCCAAACCACAAGTCTTGCATTTGGGAGCAATTTCATGTCGTAAGCCCTACCATCACCAGGAAGTGAATTGTTCGCTGTGCTGTGCCCTTCCTCAACAAATGAATCTCCGAGGGAAAGGACCCCCCTGCAGTGCGTTTTTAGGAGGCTGGAGAGTTGAGATTTGACTCAACTCTCTGTAAATTCAACTTTATTTATTAATTCAGGTGTCCTGACCCTCTACTCCTCCCAGCAGTGTAGTGCAACATAAAGCACCCACAAAGTATCTGCCAACAAAAGGAGGGACAGCAGCTCTCGCACTGAGACTCTGACTCTCACTGGCAGAGAATCTGGAATCATCATTCCTCCTTCTATACTGATGCTAAAAGAGCAGCCTACCAGGCTCCCACTTACTCTGTATCTCTTTTTTCTGACTTACAGCAAAAAAATGTCAGATATTACAAGTCCCCTGACACAGCCTGAATAATGGTGACCCTGTATGGATGCTGCTTTCACACCACGGGAAAACCCAGGTAACCATGTAACAGCCAAGTGGAAGCATCCAAGAAACATTTCCTAAGTTCAAGGACTCATTCTTCTCAGACATCCTTCTGCAGTCTGGCTTTATGTAAGGGCAGGGTAGAAAGGATCTTCATCTTTAGCCCCATATTCCCACAACTTTTTCTACATGCACAACACACATCAGAGAACAACAAAAAAAATCTGCACCTAAGCTGCCACATGGAAGTCATGGGACTTTTGGCCAGTGGTAAAAACAGTAACAGCTGGAGCTGAAAACAACAGGAGAAGCATCTGGCCAAACTGGCTGCACGGAGTGTTAAGAGCTTCCTGCTGAACTTCACTGCTACTGAAAGCAACATAGAAAATAGAAGTTCAGCCAAGAGACACCGCAGCTGCTCTACCAGTCTCCAGACTAGAGACTGCATGAGTCTGCAGCTTCATCTACTCTACAACAGCAGTCACTTGCAGATGGTAATCTACTTGAGTGGATATCCACAGCTCAAAATTCAAAGACAACTTGCAAAGACAAATAGTTATAAACAATAACTAATAATTAAACACTTGTGGGACTGGAGCTGTGCTGCATTTCAAACCATAAACTTAAGAGAATGCAGACACATGACTCCTGGAAGATCTATGGGAAAGTCTTCAATTACTATAAAATTATCAATGGAAGTGTTTGACACTTATCTCACTATCATTGTAATAAGCTCTCTCCCACTGCTATCCTCTAACAGACATCTACATTCTTCTGTAGACTCCACTTATATTTAAAAGGCAGGGACAACTATGCACCTGGGCTTACAAAACTCCACAAACACGAATAGCTCCTTAAGTTGCATCTTGACTTTTTAAGAAATTTGAAAGAATTAATTCCTAAACTCTTTACTAAACTGAAGCAAAGCCTGTGTTAACTTAGGGGTGAAAAGCGTCTTCTACGCAAGAGCACCGTAACATCAAATACCAAAATAACACTAATAGTTCTGAGAGCTTAATTAGTCTGTACCCAGATAACCCTTCCCTCTTCCTTCCATCTCTACAAAAACTCAATTAGCTAGTGCAAAGGTCAATTTCCTACTTTGCAATTCATACTTTCCTACTAAGCAATTCTCAGTAGCTCTTGAAGAGACACAAATACTGATTTTTAGAAAAATATTGACAATTAACTACAGGCGACGGAGTAGAAAAATTGTACTCATGTCTGACAACTGCGAAGTAACACATGTTCAAAAAGGATTTTTTTAAAATATGTTTTTTAATGCAACTTACCTGTAGTTTTGCTAGCTGAGCTGTGCGAGACACTATTTTGTTGTAGGGGTCAACAATTTTGACTCTAATTCTAAAAATAAGAAAATTATTTATAGCGGTGTTAATAAACAGCATTATAGATCATAAGAATTTATACTTTCTAATTGCATAATGAATGTCATACCTATCAACAGTGCTTTGTAGAGCAGCAATTCTAGTTTGCATCATTTGGAGGACACCTGCAAAATAAAGCAGATTTTTTACATGGAACATTCATCAATTATAGAAAGAGTTTTTCTTCAAATCATAGTAACTATTGCAGACTACTTTGGCATAAACCAAAAGCAGATTCCCCCTTTATAACAAAGCATTAGAGAGATCAAAATTAATATGCATATTGGGAAATAAACTGAGCAGGTCACTTACTGAATGTTATAGAAAATGTATCAGTAGAGAACATAAACCCAGAGAATAAATATCACCCCAAAATCCATCATTTGCGAAGTTTCAAATAATATTTAGAGGATGTTTCTAAGAGAATGTTGATCAGGACTGCATTTCAAATTATATAACCTCGTATGAACACCTGAACATGATACATAAAAATGGCAAAACTTATTTAACACTATTTATTTAAAATAATGACTAGGACAAAGAGGCCTGAGAAGATAAACAATGCTATTTCAAGGTTTTCTTCCTGGACATAAGCATCTTCCGCAAAAAGTAAGGTATCAATGTCATTCTAAGGTCATCTAATTTAGATTACAAGCAGAGCAAACTACCCTAATCATGTTTGTTCCACATTAGTTTGGCAAAGCGGCACAAGGAAAGCCAACAAGCATGCCTGTTCTTTTCTTGGTAAATTGCAAACAAAGTAGTAGGGGACAGGAGTCATTTGTGCAATACAGAATCAGCCTGCTGAGAATTTAATTAAGTTAGACAAACCCAGGCCTATGAAATTATTTTTGTTCCAGTTACTGTTAGCGTTTTAAAACATACTACATTTTTGTAAAGTCCTGTTTACAAGCATGCCATCATTAAATTAGATAAAACTGCAGCATGATACAGTAAGATGGAAGACAAACAAAACTACTGCTAATAGTTATATTCAGGTTGTCCTGTACTGTGACTGTACCTCACTCATTTTATACAGATATGTAAATTCTCATCTTCTCCATATTTCAGAACTATTAACTTAGCTTAGTGACAGGTTCGTGTGTTTGCTGTTATTTATACATGGTATGGCATGCAACAGATCATGAGGATGAAGATACGAGGTACAGTGAAAAGCTGGCAAAATAGGCTGCATTGTCTACCCTACATTGCAATCATGGGGGAGGGCCAGAGGCATCTATGGCTGTAATACTGCTATTAAGCATACAACAGCCCTCTTCCCAGAGGACAGAATAAGGATGGGTAAAAAGGCATTCTCCCCTCTCCACTCTGTGGAAAATACATGATGATACAATTTGGCCTATCTTAAGGTAACAGGTAGCTCAAGATATCTACTGAACTACCTATGGACAGAAAAGAATATACTGACCAGAGATGTGTACCATTAAAAAAAGTGCACAAGCCTAAAAAAGATTCTACAAGCTAGGTGTACCTATTTGAAATGTTTAATGAGATTCACTTTCACACATCCAAATGACCATGCATGTTGTGAATTAGCTCCATAACCTTCACCTGCTAACGTACTTGATAAATATACCAAGAGCTATGCATTTCTAATGTCATAATTAAAAATTCTGTTGGCACTTATTCTTTTTCTTACGAATCTTGACTCAGTGTTTCCTTTAAGAGCATAACCCTAAGTAAATGGAAAAATTTCAACAAATTTGAGGTGAATTGAATTCTATTTTTACTTTGCCATATTAGTTGTAAAACACGCATTATTTACCACTCCTGCCTTATTGAAATGTTTCCTAACTGAGTAGTTGTTTTGAAGTACATAATTCTTTCCTCAGAGCAATTTTAGGAAGGAATGCCTTCAGAAACAACCATCATTTCAGAAAACAGAATTCCACTGAGCACAAATTGCTGAAGGTTGTTACTGGGAGGTATTTATCAGTCACAGGATTGACTACACATTCCTGCCTACTTCTTATTTGGAGAATGAGCACATATTTCAGTCTTTTATGCTTGATTCTCCAATTATTTAAAAAGTTATTCAGGAGCTACCATTACTAGATCAAATAGCTATTTCTTTAATTTTACAGCTATATGCAATTACTGACACAAAACAGTGTACCCAAACAGATCCAAAGACTAAGGATATAACTATCAGTAACCAGAAACTCTGGTTATGCCAAAACCTGAAAGCAGAAAAAAGAACAAAGATAAATTACTTATCAAGTTACAAAGGGGAAAACCTATAACATGCTGTAGAGATTCTAGCATGTTATAGAGGTAAATATGTCTGCACAAAAAAACACCACAATACCAAACCATATGACATTCTCAGCAAAGTGACAAAGAGCAGAATGGCAGGTTTAATGAGCACCTGGCACAAGAACAATATACTGCAACCATTTTCTATGCAGAGTCAACGGTTCCTAAGCAAGTCCTTTGAAAATTAGCAGTTTATGTTAAAATCCATGTCTTAAATAGTTGAATAAAACAAAGGTATATATTTAACTTAGTAGCCCTTTACTAGTAAAAAATACCTCAACACAGTTTAGATTATGCATAATAGCCTCTTTGGTTAAGATGTGCAGACTATGTAACACATGCATATGCAACAGAAAATTGATGCTCATGGCAACAGATACCCACCAATGTTGCAACAAAATTAGACTTATTTAGAAAAATATATTAAAAGGTCAAAAAAGGCTTTATTAAAGTTGCTCAGAACATTATCAAAATACATTTTCCTATGAAGCAGTTACTCCAGAGAAGCATCAGCCAAATCTTCCAGATCCTCTCCTTGGAGCTCCATCTACTGACGTAAAAAAAAAAAAAAAACCGCTGCCACACGTTACTTGTCAGAAATCAGACCTGGAGCTTTAACACTGGGGGCCAAAGTTGGCAGTGAATGATGTTCCCTGCATAGATCCTAAAAGTGCTTCCTCCACTGTAAGGACAGCTAGCATAATATAACAACACTTACCTTCCAGGGATTCAATTCCAGTTGCTTGGGCCAACAAATCTTCATGTCTTGCAACAACCTTAAAAAACCAAATATAGAAATCAAAGGAGAAAAATGGGCATGAGCCTAAAATGACATGAGCCTAAAAGAAGTATTAAATATATCACCATCATTCCTACCTTAGGCATTCTAAGTATCAGCATTTCTTCATTAGCCAGACACAGGAAAAAACAGGTACATCTTACAGGAGAAAGGGTTTTAAGAACACAAGGTGTTTTAATTTGCAAAAGCAGCAAGTTCAGAATGAGAAGAGAGAGGGTCAGTAATTAATTAAGATGTCCAACAGAGCTGCACATCTTAATTAAAGCCTGCAGAGCAATCATATTTCAACACATCTTCATATTTAATAATAATTGTAAATGTGAATTTACTAATCACACCATAATCACGTATATTCATTTTCTTTTTCTATTTATGACATTTATAAACTAGTTCCCAAAGAACTTACCAACTGGGACAGGGGGAGGGAGGAAGCAGGTTTTGAAACTACACACAAACTTAACAAGTGTTCTCATTGCAATGTCTACTGCGGATTTATGATTTCTGCATAGAAAAAGTCTTCTATCTAAACTCAAAAGCCTTTCTGAAGGTATAGAGGCATGCTAACACAGGTTATATCTGCATAGCTAAAGGTAAGTCTTAGGGCTTATGCTACTGTCAGCACATGATGTAAGGGTGCAAGTTCTCCCTATCTTCTCAAAACGCCATGCTGAAACATGGCCTCAAGTGTTTATGACAGTTGACACAATCATTTGGAAAGACTCTTCCTTCTTACAAGGAAGAGTAAAACAGCATACAGTGATAAGACTACAAAAACTGAAAGAGTACATGGCTGCCTGGTAGGACTTTTGAGTGTGGGCTTAACTGAGTTGTCAAACTCACTACTAGTTTAGCTGCAAGTTGTACCTTTAGTAACTGCTTGCAAGAGGACACTGGGCAATTTCAAAAGTTACAAGCTCATAAGACTACTAAGTTTTTGACTAGTTTATATCAATGACCCCAGAGTAACAGGTATGCTTTAAACTTACTTGTAAATGCAGCTCTTTATCCAACTGACTAATACCTTGAGCAAGTTTAGCCAGTTGCTCAGCTATCACAGCCTGATGGATGGACTGGGAAGTGTAAGCTTTCACATCAAAGTCTTCTCTGAAGAAGTCAGCATAACATTCTGAAAAAGGATTTAGCTTTTATATTCATGGTTCGAAGAATTAAATATTTATAGCCCTACAGTGTACAGTTCTCTGACCTTCAATTTCTTCAACATAACAGTGAATGTTCTCTACATCACATAGTACAAACGTCAGAAGAGACCACAGTCATTGAAAAACAAGTTTGGAACTGGTAACTGGGGTTCATGTTTGTTTTGGGGTTTTGCAAATGGTAATAAAGACATGTTTCTTTATTCCCCACACTCTTCTCTTGAGCAGAATAGACTAGAAAGTATCAATATCTTATTTTCTCAAACTTTATGGTGTAACCAGGGTGAAGCTGTTGAGCCTCTACGCATAACCAAACACACCACTCAGCTACAGCTCACTGACAAGTAGCGTGAGACAAAATTCCATGAAATCACATCGGATTTCGACAACGGTGTGAGTTTATAAAACAATAATGAAATTATACTGCAATTATGACTCTGCATCAAGCAAGACCAGAGTTCCGAGGCAGCTACTCTTAATTCAACCGAGCACCTTCGCCTCTCATTCCAGTGCAATTTTTTTTTTTTTTTCCCCTTTGGGAGCAAGCGAGCCCCAGCGCACACTCCGCACACCGCAGGCCCCCAGTCCCTCCGGGGCACTCGCTCCTCCGCCCGAACTTCCCGTAACTCTCCGGCGCGGGGCTTCTCCGCCCGTCCGGCCCAACGCCGCCCTCGCAGGAGACCCTCCGAGCCGCCGCGGCGGGCCCCCGGCGCGGTCGTGCCGGCGAAAGCTGTGCCCGGCGCTGCCCCCCGAGCCCCCGGCCGCGCCTCACCGTCCGCCCGCAGCTCGGCGAGCGCCGGGGCGGGGGCGGCCCCCGCCTCCTCCATGCTGGCGCTGCCGGACCCGCGCGTCACTCCCGGACGCGGCGCGCGGCGATGATGGCGAAGGCGCGCGACGGAGCGGGCGGCGGCGGCACGTGGTGAGCGGGGCCGCCGGGAGCGGGCCGGGATGGGCCGTGCCGTGAGGGGCCGTGCCGTGAGGGGCCGTGCGGGGGAAGGCTGTGCCGGGAGGGCTGTGCCGGGAGGGCTGTCCCCGGCACCCTGCGGGGGAGCGGCTTCGGGCCGGACGCTTCACCAGAACGCAATGCTGCGTGAACTGTGGTGCTCTGCGGCGTGGCCTGTGTGAAGTAGCTGAATGACGAACGTTTCAGACCCTGTTTGTTTTTCCAGATGCTGAAAGGACTGTGAATTATACATGATTGGTGACATCAGAGAAACCAAAGAATGCCAACTAAAAGATCCCATGGATTTGTTTAATTCTGGACAAGTTGTAAAAATATGTGCCCCTATGGTCCGCTATTCAAAGTAAGTAACTCATATCAGCTGTTTGCAGTGTATTTTCTCACTCAAATTTATTTTGACTAAAAATGGGTGATTACCTTCTTCTCTTTTATTTAAGACAGAGGTAGATGTGGGACACGTTTCATTTTACATATTTTCATCACAGTTCTACACATAAAATACTTGAGTATCCCCACAATACTTCATGTTAGAACAGCATTTTAGGATAGCTAATCAGAAAAATACCTTAACTATTTGCCTCTTAATCTTCATCTCTCTGCAGGTTGGCATTCAGAACCTTGGTTAGGAAGTACAATTGCGATTTGTGTTACACACCAATGATAGTGGCTGCTGATTTTGTGAGGTCTGCAAAAGCCAGAGACAGCGAATTCACAACAAACAAAGGTATTATTTTTAATAAACCATTGCCTCATCAGGATGTTTTATGTGGTCATAAGCCAAATTGGCCAAGCGAATGAAGTCGGTCACATAACTTGACATGTGTTAACAATTTTGGTATACTATCTGATTATAAAACTACAGAAATATTTTAAGTGAGAGTTAGCACAGTCCAGTGATAGTGGGTCAAATGAAATAATGGAAAACCTCATTTCCTCAACCTGAAATGAAGGCCTCCAAAATGATTTATATCTGTGGGGGTTGACCACACATAGCTGCTCACTCATTCCTGCTTCATTCTCCCAGCAGCACGGGAAAAATAGGAAGAGCAAATGCAAGAAAAAACCATTTGTCAAAATAAAGGCAGCTTAATATGTAAAGGAAAGAAAAAGGGAAAGAAACAAACAAGTTATGGAAAGGCAGTCTGCTGCCTACTAGCAGACCAATGCCCAGCCACTCTCCAAGCAGTAACCACTGGAACAAAAATTCCATGTCCCAACCCACTTTTTTACTTTCCCCTATCATTCCAGTTTCCTCGCTGAGCTTGATGTTCTACAGTACAGAATACTCCTTGTTCCTATTTGGGTTAGCCGTCATAGCTTTGTCTGCTACAAACTTCTTGCCCACCCCAGTCTGTTTGTTGGGAGCAGGGGGAAGCAAAGTGAAAAAACCAGGAGGTTTTGACACTGTGCATGTACTTTGCAATAACAGCCAAAACAACTGTGAATTATCAACACTGGTTTTATGACAAAATCCAAAATGTAACACCACGCAAGCTACTATAAATGAACTTCAAATAAATTTGACAAGTAACTCCATCACAGCTAGACCAGGTACAAGATGACAGTAAGGTTCTTTTCTAGCAATTGTTTCATGTGTGTTTCAGAGACAAACATTTAACTCATTGCCAGGAAAAGTTTTCTAGTCTCTAGCAAAAATAAGAGTGTTGCTAAAGGTGAAAAAAGTAATAGACCAGCCATTGATACAGTGGAGTCAAGGACTGACAAAAGAGAAAGGGTTTTGTATTAGCCAGACTGGAAAATAGAAGAGGCTGTTGGTAGATGCCTCGAGATACGAGCGCAAGAAAGCACAAAAGAGACTGGAAGTTTAAGGATGGCTGGAATTGAGGGGGAGAAGCAAGGCTTTGGGCATGGTACAGAAACATAACCAGAACACCTATAACAAGAAGTATGAGGACTTGGACCGTGTCATTGTTGTAAAGAGATCTGAAGTACGTGGGAAGAGGTGACAAGAATGATACAGATCTGTTGGCATGAAGTGGCTGCAGTGGAACACTGTGGCAAGGAATGTACGAGCACAGGCTGCACTGGAGGAATGAAAAGCGCCAGTAACACGCAAGTAAGATCAGAGTGTAGGGTCTATAAAGTGGGATGATTTAGTCTATTCACGCCACAGAATTTGTGGTTTCATAAGTGTATATGTAATAGGGAAAGGGTATTTCACTGTTTTAGCACTGACTATGTACTATGCTGCATTATTCAGATATAAGAGCAATTACAGAGAAAATTCGCATTGGAAATCACAGGCAGACTTTCTTTTGAGTGGAATGCAACTTCAAAAAAACTGTGAATAACTCATTGTATGTAAAAATAAATGAGTAAGAATATAACTGACTCAAATCTATATGGCTCAAAGCTCTGTGTTTGGCCCCCTTGAATTTACCTACACTTATGATCTACACAAAGTGCAGTGGCGTTGAAGTTCTACAGGTCAGCTATGGAGTGTATTCTGGGGGGTGCTGGGACAGGGAAAGATGAGATGAAATGTTTTAGTGTTGTAAACAACATCTTTTCCCTTCACAGTTCTTTTATGCTGTCCTTAATTTTACAGGCCTGTAAAACATTCTGCCTCATGCTTTGACTAGATTATAGTATTTACATTATTAGCATTTATACTTTTTGTGTAGTTTTATGTTTAATTTGCTGGCTGTTTGGGGATTTTGTCTTCTAATTAGTGGAGTAGGTTTGCAATTTATGTTTTACATTTTCTTCTACGTTAATGTTTCTTTGTTGTGTAATTCTCGGAGGTAGGTGTTCTTTGTGGCTACTGCTAAAAACTTTTATGTGGCTAGACTCAGTATTTTTATTACTTAATGCTCAATGAATAAAAACTAGGTATGTGGGCTTATTCTAAAATACTAGCTATAACAATGTAAATCTTTTCAGCTAGAGCACTGTATTAAAGGGACACTTTTGAAAATATGCATGCAATTTTTTTTTGCTTGTATTTTTAGGTAACTTCTAGAAATGTCTCAGCTTGATTGAGAGGGTACTGGTGGCCTTTTCTTGCTTAATCTCCACCATTTCAATAACTACTTATTTTCCTCTAAAACAGAAAAATGTTCAGAAAGCACTTGTGGTCTCTTCAGTACCAGAAGTGCGCTTGTTTTTTGCATTTGTTGGATCATCTCTTTCCATCAGTGCTCAGATACCACGCTGCTTCTTCTTAACTACAGCAATTGTTTATATGGAAAGTGAGTGCTAAGACTGCTTGAGATATTTGAGATGCCTTTAATGTAATGCAGTAGCTGTAAAAGAGGAGAGCATGTTCCAAATGACCATCTGGCTCTCTGCAGGGGCTTAGTAAATCGCAAGTAGTTCAGCAGACCCAAGCTGAGGAGCACTGGCACTTCAGTTTCTCACTTGAGACAAAGCTGCTAGAGCTACTTCTGCACACGTGTGCTCATTCCAGCTCTGCATGTCACGTTGTGGATAAAACCAGCCATGTTGGCACAGACAAGAAAAATGATGGGCTGGGATGAGGAAGGGCAAAACTTGTGGGTGTTTTAGTTCCTTCCTGAAGGGTTGGTTCTGTAAGCAAGTTTCCCAGCTGGCAAGACTGACAGCTGTGTCAGCACAGCAAAGGGGCAGCATGCAGACAAGAAGGGGCAGGCTAGAAGGGGAAGCATGAAGGCTGCTGAAAATTAAAGAATGCCTAGTTTCATAGATGGTCTTTGTGAAAGATTAGTAACTGACCAGTTTTAGTTAGAAAGTGTACATTAAGCCAGCAACTGTGTAGGACACCTATATTTGTCTGAATCCCCACCTCTGTTAATAGACATACTCACTTAGTAAGTTACGCCTGGCCATCTGCCTTTGCTTATTTGTAACTGGGGGCTTACAGAATCACAAAATAGATGAGCTTGGAAGGACCTCTGTAGGTCATGTTATCCAGCCACTCTGTTCATGCAGAGTCACCTATACCTGGTTGCTAGGACCATGGTCAGACAGCTGTAGAATAGACAAAAAAAGCATTCAAAATTTAGAACTCATTCTTTTTATTTTTTGGGAATTTTTAAATCTCCAAATATCTTTTCATTGGCATAGGTGATCACCCACTGATTGTTCAGTTCGCTGCTAAAGAAGCACAGGTTTTGTGTGATGCTGTCCGTATCATCTGTCCTTTTGCAGATGGAATAGACCTAAACTGTGGCTGTCCTCAGAGGTAAGGTTTTGAAAAAGATGGGTAAATACAATGAAATAATTAAGAGACTAAAGAATGTTGGTCTTCCTTTTCATTATAATTTCTATCTTAACCTAAAAATGGATTTCAGGAGAGTAAGAGCTTTTTAACATTTCAGAAATGTGGTAAGGCACTGTTCTGAGTGTTCCCAGCCTGTCACCCTGGTGAGACTGGGAAAACTATATCTATTTGCCAACTTGCCTTTTTTTCATTTTTGAGATACTGAGTGTTGGCTCAGAAGTGTCCATCCCTTCTCAACAACTTTCAAATGTGCACTACCAAAAAGAGCTTGCTGCAAATAATTTGCAGAGTGTTTTGAATCATGATATAGCAATTTCCAGAATAATGAGGACAAGTCTGTGATGTCTCAAACTTCTTCAAGTGAAGGATAGTCTTTAAAATAAAATTATACAGATAAAGTACTGAAAATAATTTCTTCCACCTTTATTAAATTTCTAAGTATAGTGAATTAGTGATGTACTTCTCACTTAAATTGATAAAGATTTTGTCTTGACAGTGAAACAGTAGTAAGATTCTTCCTAACTGGTTCAGTTGAGAACCATCTATTATTACATGTTTGTCAAGCAGTCTTTTTCTAAATAAAGACTTGAAAAATGTAGGAAAGTATAAGATAATATTACAGTGCAAATACTTAATTTCTCTATTCTAATTAGGTATTCTTGACTTAAAACTATACTGTTTGAAAAAAATGCTTCTGGAGAGATCTGAGGCTTCTGTGTGGAAGTATTGTTTGGTTTTTTTAAGCTAACTACAGTTATGTCAAACTGTCTGCTCCTTTTAGACCAAAAATACATGCTTACATTTGAAACCTTTGTTTCTCGTGCATATTTGTTTCAAAATAACAAAAGTTGGTGTACTTTAGTGCCTTTATAAGAAAAATTATTTTTAAAACTACTGCAGTTAAGTGGAAGCTAAGGTTATTTTTGCCAGTCAAAATAGTGGGACCAGAATATCACGAAAATATCCTCACTTGCACTTCAAAAAATCCTCATTTCAATCTGAAGTTGTCATCTGTTTAAAAGAAATCCATGACAAGGGGAAGGGGAAACATCAAATTATTTCTTTTATGCATGTACTGTAGATTAATTTTTAATTTATGAGTCCATTCTGTGGGCAGAAAATTGAACTTAAGGAGATTAGTAACTTGTCCAAATCTCTAGTAGCACGATGGAGACTGAACCAGGATCTAAAAGCTGTACCAAACTGCAAAAAATAATTGATCTACAGCCAGTACTATCTCTGCTTACTTAACCACACATTCTGAGGGTCATAAGGAAAGAAATTGATGTATGTGACTGATCTTGATCTGCATTTCTTTAAATGTAGAATATGAACATTCTTTTTCTTTTAAAGATGGGCGATTTCAGAAGGTTATGGTGCTTGCTTAATAAATAAACCTGAGCTTGTTAAAGATATGGTGAGACATGTATGGAGTCAGATCGACAACCCCAAATTTTCAGTATCTATTAAAATAAGGTAGGTCTAACTTAAGTGCTGTTTGTGGT
The DNA here is from genome assembly GCA_910950805.1 of Acrocephalus scirpaceus scirpaceus. Lineage (NCBI taxonomy): Eukaryota > Metazoa > Chordata > Aves > Passeriformes > Sylviidae > Acrocephalus > Acrocephalus scirpaceus. The sequence continues at coordinate 14,153,447 of OU383777.1, forward strand.
ACATGAAAGAAACCTTTTTTTTTCATTAAAGAATTCAGTGTAATAGTAACTATTTATTTGTAACCCAGTTACAAATAAATATTTGTAATTCTGTTAATGCAATACTACACGTTATAATGATTTCCTTACATGTGAAGACTGCTGAGATTTTTTGACTCAGATATCTGGGGAAGGTAATACAAAACTTAGAACTAGCACAGCCTTTGCTTACCCAGATAGCATACTGTAAGCTAGAGTTTTCTTGCAATCCAAACAACACAAAAGTACAAGTTAAAAGATTACAGCTTCTATAAAAGAAAAGCAGTGCAAAGGCTGTATCATCACAAGGATTTGCTTTGTGAGCTATTAGAGAGCAGAGCCATGGTTGCAGTTGGGTATAAAGGGATGGGTAACAAAACTGGGAACTGGGTTCCAGAGCTGCTGTAAGGAGTACGTTCTGCTTCCCTACATCAGCTTCTAAACTTCTGTAGACTTGTTATCCATTGCTTTTTGTGCAGCCTAGAGAAGAGAAGGCCCCAGGGCAACCTTACAGCAGACTTCCAGTACTAAAGGGAGTCCACCAGAAAGATGGAGACAGACTTTGTACAAGGGCATTATGTGACAGGACAAGGGGGAATGGCTTCAAACTGAAAGAGGGCAGGTTTAGATTAGACACTAGGAAGAAATTTACTGTGGAGGTGGTAAAGCCTTGGAGCAGCTTGCCCAGAGAAATTGTAGATGCCCATCCCGGGATGTTTGTAAGGCCAAGTTGGATGAGCTCTGTGCAACCTGATCTAGTGGAAGAACCACTACCTCCCCACAGCAGGGGCATTGGAACTGGATGGTCTTACAGGTTGCTTCCACCCCAAACCATTCTACAATTCTATGACCATTCTTGATCCATTATTTAACCATATATCCTATGTGGCTTTTGCTATTTGTCATTTTAAGTTTCAACTCAGTTTCCAATCCTTCTGGAAAGGGGAACTATTATAAATTGGAATTTTTTTTCCCACAAAATATGCAAAATCATGGTGTTGATTTTAGATTTTTTGGGTACCCTTGCTCAATCTCTATAAAATTTACCATGTATATTACAGAGGTGTGATATAATTGGGAAATGTTAAATTAAATACCACTTTCCATAAAGTAAACTCATATACCTTGAAAAAAAACCCCAAAAATCAAACACTGTTTTCCCAACAGTAATATTGTCTTTATACTGTTATTTATGGATGTCTATGATAATTCCTCCTTACGGAGGAGTGCTTTTCATATAGACTAGTAAACTTACTACCTACTGCTTTCATTCCTTGCAATTTTAGGATCCATGAGGACTTAAAAAGAACAGTTGACCTGTGTCAAAAAGCTGAAGCAGCTGGAGTTTCATGGATTACAGTACATGGGAGAAGTATAGAAGAAAGGCATCAACCTGTACATTATGATGCAATTAAAATAATTAAACAAAGCATGTCTATACCTATTGTGGCTAATGGAGACATTAAAACTTTAAAAGATGCTGAAAATGTTCATCACTTGACAGAAGCAGATGGTAAGATTAAACATACTCTATTTTCTAAGTAAACTTACCAGATTTCAAGGTATTTATTTTGTGTGTAAGTAGGACATGATTTGAGTGCTTTCTCTCCTTGAGGAGACAAATGAAAGAGGGTATTTTAGATGCCTTAAAAAACTCATAAGCAGAATCACTGGTAATCATCAGAACACTAGAGCGCTGCTATTCAAAGCCATAAATAATTATTTCTGAGGCAAATTACAAAAGCTCTGTGATTAATTATGCTATCTCATCATTCAGTAGTGGAGTTCAGGGGGACCTTCAGACATTCTGTCTCTATGGAGCTGATCATTTTTTAACAATTGTAAACTTCCACTTGAAAATCTCTACTTCCTGCACATAGGATCAGATTTCTTACAGTAAGAACACAGTGGAAAAGGGATATATTGTTAAGCCACGTGGCTAACTTGAAGGACACAGTGAGGCATTGCACTTTCATTTCAGTCGTAAAATTTTGAAATTTTTTGCAGTTACTTAGTCACAGTAGATTCCTGCAACTGTCTGTTGTTTCAAGACAGTGTGGAAATTTGGTATATGTTCTGAAAAGGTAATTTGTATCTACAGAGTTTGTGTCTTTCAGCTAGAGAAAAAGAGGAGAGAGACCAGTACACGTGGCAGGTTTCTGCTGACACTTGCTGTTTAATAGCAACAACAGAAATCGAACCCAACTGCCATGCTGCTTACAGTGGCTTTTCCCCCAAATACAGAGCAGGAAGGAAATGCATGATGCTGTTATAAACGAAATAGCTGAATTGTTTTATATCAAGAAATTTATTAAAATCAAATTGGTTGCAAAGAAATCAAAATCTACTACTAAAAATAAAAAAGATGCCGAGCCCGGGGGTCGACACCGGTGAACAAGGTCGGACCAGCGGTCTATCTGGCAAACAGTCCTTCCCTGGTTCACAAGAAACTGCTGCTGGAGCTTGAATTTTTATACAGTTTTTGTGCTCTCAGGCTAGACCTAGCGATGTAAAGATGTAAATCCCTTCAACTGTCCGGTATTGGTGTTTTCTATTCTTCTCGGCTTGCATTGAGTAGTTCTTCTTGGGCTTCCTGGAGGCCCTTTTGTTTTTCCCTCCCAGTCTGGTAATGTTGTCTAGGTGGCACCGTTAAATTGCTTCTCATCTTGTTCTAAAAGGGTGTCACTTCACCCTGTGCTTTTAAGTGCAGATGAAGCCCCCCCCTTTGCCCTGTGCCTTCAAATGCAAATGAAACTTCTCCTGTAAGTTTAAGCTTTGCTCTGTGTCTTCAAATGCAAATAAAAGTCTCTCCCTGAGTTTGGGTTTTTGCAATCTGAGTTTTACAAAAGCGGGGAGTGCTTAGTATATTTACTATATTTTAACTTTCAGCACCTTATATAAAATATTATCACAAGCATGAATTAATTCTTAGCCTCCCTCATAACAATGCAAAAAAATGTTCTCACAGTCCAGCTAACCTTCTTCAGTAGTAAAAATATTAAGCATTCAGTTTTTTCTATCACGGACAATGACAAAAGAAATTTTTCATTTTTGATGATCCTAATTTTTAAGAAAAGACTGAGTGTGATAGATTGTAAGTTGATAGTGCAGGAAATAATCACAGAAAAAATACAAAAGAACTTGTATGGGTTTATCTGACACTATGGGATTAGAGTTGCAAATACACTACACGCTTGTTCAGAAAGATTTACTGGAGATCAAGTCCTAAAATTTACTTAATTGAGCCATTGAGCTCTTAGTGGAAGAAGGACAGGGAATAGACTGAGCTGCACAGAAAATTATTGATCCTCTTGTGTCTTTCTACTGTAATTTTATGTTATAAAAGCAATAAATGTGTGCAGCAAATAAAAAAGTACTAATTAGTTGCAGTTTCAAAACAAGGGAAGAAATGCTTCTGTGACCTGTGTTTTGTTTCAAAATTTCTGGAATGTGTTGATAGATGTTGTAGATACTGAAGTCTGCCTTGTTCAATGGATTTCTCTGATAGAGCTGTAATACTCATCCCCGTTGTTCTCCCAGTACTATCTGTAAGCTTTGGGTGGTTGAGCTAAGGGGTGCTGTACAAAATCTACAGGAAGATTTAGCATAAAATTCAAACTAGAATGTAACTTACTGCTTTAATTTCCAATTTGAAGGTATAATGGTGGCTAGAGGACTCTTGGCAAATCCAGCTATGTTTGCAGGATATGAAGAGACACCTTTTCAGTGCATCCAGGACTGGGTTGACATTGCTCTTGAGCACGGAACTCCTTTCACTTGTTTTCACCACCACTTAATGTACATGATGGAGCGCATAACTTCAAAACAAGAAAAAAAAGTTTTCAACGTTTTATCAAGTACCTCAGCAGTACTAGATTATCTGAATAACCATTATGGTGTGTGCTAAATGAAAGTATGGTAGTCCTATGTAAACTTGTATTTTGTAATTGTCGATAAACTGAAAAAGTTTTAAGTGAATTTTTACTTTTTAGTCACATTTGTATATTGTGTATTTTCAACACAGCAAAACATTATAATTTGGATGATACATTATATTTTTATAATGTCTCCATTTTTCACTCTAAAGAATATTCAAGATTCTACAGATGTGGAATTCTATTTACAGTGTACTACTACAGAGAGGAGTGATTATTGTAAGGCCCCAGTAGTTTAATTTTTCACCAGATAATTGCTTAGAGCAATATAATTGCAAAACTAGGGCTTTCCTACATTAAACCTCCTAAGATCAGGATGACTATAGATAATGACAGTAATTTCAGACCAAAAGAATATAAAGGGAGCAACTGTAGAAGTTTTTGCTTTAGATAAAATAAGCTTAAATCCCATCATACCATCCTTTTTTAAATTTGATGTTTCTTTGCAGCTTAAAACTTTGTAACCTACTTATAACTTCTTACAAGAAAAATTCCATACTTCTTACAGCAAAAGAAAGAAGAGATAAACAATTACGGCAAGAAAGAAAATGAAGAGGGGAAGAAGAAAAAAGGAAAATGAAGAGATAGTTTAAATACAAACTTAGCTGAATCTAAAGAACAAGACTTTTAAGTTCAATCTAACTAAATTCAGTTTTGTTTATCTACGGTAGAATAATTGTATACAAGATGAAATCCCAGAACTTTTTAGGTCAAAGAAAAGCTGACAGATTCTCTCAGTGGGGCTCTTGCAGTCCTTTCTGCCTGCTGGCATGTTGCTTATCAAAGCATGACAGCCACTTGGCTTTGAATCATTATATAGGAGTGAAATAGTGAAAATTAGAACAAGATAATAACATTACACACCAGCTGCATTTGTTCTGCAAGGCAAACTTCACAAAACTGTACAGTACAATTATTTGTAATCAAATAATTTTCTTTATATGTTTACATAGAAATTCATACCAAAAATTGCCGACTTTTCTGACTGTGATTGTTCTATGATTATACATGTAAATAGTTCCAAATTTTCTAAATAAATTACGTGGTTTTGTATGCAGTTGTAATTTTTCTTTTATTATACAGAAGTCTGGAAGAGGGAAGGTTGCTTTTGATGCTACTTTCCAAATCTTTTCATAGTTCAGGTATCTTGAATTATCACTGGTTTTTTAATGCAATAGCATAAAATAATAGATTTTTTTTCATAATGAATATGTCTGATTTAGGCATATAAACAAAAGTTTGAAAGGCATGACCCAAGTCATCAAGTCCAGTTCACTATCTAAGGCAGCAAAGTTACATAACTCTTCTGATATGATCACCTTCCCTTGATGTGCTAACGAAGGGAACGCTACAGACATGCTTTGCTATCCTAGGCTAATTGAAACAACCTCTGCAACCATTTTTGGTGTGTCTTCATTCTTTCAGACAACTATTTTTTCAGTCTTCTGGATTGTAATGTTTTCTTGACATTAGTTGGGCATAATTCTTTATAGTATTCCAGGTAAATTTCCAGCAGTGTCTTCTGCAGTTAATACTACTTCTAATACTTTACTTTTCTTCAGCTAATATTCATCATGTAAATTATGAGCTCTCAGTTTTAGAGCAAAAGTTCTTACTTCCCAACTGCATGACTACGTATTTTGTACTGCCAAATTTCCAGTATCAAGTTCCAATTATCTTGCAACACAGTTCTCCTTAATTCTGAAATGCCTTCAGCCTACTCTGAAGTAAAACTATGCACCTGAATTGTAGAAGAAAAATATTTGTGAAAATATTAATTTAGCCCTTTGTTGCCATTTTAAGAGTTTTATGATTTGGCTAGCAATTTTTATATGTAGCACACTGTCCCATTAGCCTCAAGTAGCAGAGAAAGAAAATTTATTATATATAATCAGCACAAGTTAAAGGCTTTATTTTTTCTGTACTAGTGGGAAAATTGAATTTTAGAGGACTGGAAATACCTTGACCTATTTAGGAACCAAGTACTTGATGATTTTGAAGGCAGCAGTTGTTATGCCTGTGTGAGATTAATCACAGAGATTTCTGCCTGAAGTACAAGACCTAGGTTGCTGTTAATATTGGTAGTAATTAGGGGATGCTTGATCTGGCCTTTTATGTACCATAAAAGTCAATGGAAGTTCATCATCCCTTTTCAAAGGTGAAATGAATTGTACACCTTCCATTCTGAATTTTGTATGGATCTGAACATACTTCACTGTGTCTCCATAGAATAAATGGCAAAGTTGGAGTCTTTAAGCCATACTTTGAACACCATACTGTCCCAATATACATAAATTGCTAAGAATGAGAGTTATTCAGCTACCAGTGTTGTTTTTAGAATATGGTCATATTTCTCATTGTAAGACATTTGAATATGGAAAAATACTAATTTCCAGTTTAAAACCACTGGATATAGTCCTTCTCCTATGTATGTTACTTTTAACATCACCAAGTGATCAGTCCTTCTATTTTCTAGTTTTTAAATGTAGCATAAGTACAAAGCAAGTAACATGAGATACAAAGCATTTTTTCCTATTTTAGGTTCTTGGCCTCCTGTAACTGATCCTGTTCTTTGTGTTAAACCCCCCTGCACAACAATACCATATTCTCATAATACCTGTATGTTTTTGCAACTTTCATCCTGCTACAATAACCACAGCACCCTCACATAACCTATACAACCCCATTTTCTCTATTGCCTATTGTTAAATTTCTTAGGTCTCTTGGGTTCATGGCTGGACAAAAGCAGTGTGTGATGATAAGGCTGTAACAGAAGCCAAAAGAGAACAGAACAAGTTTAAACTTTCCTTTTGTTTCAGAAAATAATTAGTTGATTTCACTCCTCTAACCAGTTAATAGAAGGCATTTCTTATTTCTGTTTCGGAATACTTTGTCACCTCCTTGATGGAAGAGGAAGGTATTCCTTTTAACTCTAATATTTGAAGGTTTGTGATTTTTTTCCCCCTAAAGCAGCCAACCATTTTATATATATATATATATATATATATATATATATATATATATATAGTATGGCATCATATTGATCATATGGTGGTTCAGTATAAGACAGACAGCCTTAGATCAACAACCCAAACTTCTACAGCTTCAGTCAGAATTCCTTCCAGGAGCAGCAGAGTGCACTCAATAGGAGAAGAGAGGTCTCACCCATGTTTGCAGGAGACGTCTCTTCTTCAGATCTCATTTTAGGTTGGTGGGGAACATGCATCAGCTGCAGAGGAAGTGCACAGCCATCACACTCGTAGTAAGTCTTTCTGAGATCTTATGAAGCCCCTAAAGTGAAAAAGTGATTCCAAGTCTCTGGCATCAGGGACAAGTGAATGCAGTCCTATCAGTATGAGGCTATGCTAGTGGGAGAGCAGCTTACAGTGCTACAAAGAGGTGAGTAAGCAGTTCAGAAATGGAAACTGTTCTGTAATTAAAGGAAAGTCTTTATTCACGTTTTAACAACTTCAGTGAAGTACAGTGGCTGTAGGCCAATAGCTAAAATATAATAACCAGAACATTCTAAGAGGTTGTGTTTTGTCTACAGTGCTGATTATATATGTTAATGAAAATGTGTTAGAAATACTACTTAAAACTGGGGTTATTCCTACTGTGTAGATTGGATTGAAATTACTCCTTATATCTCTCTCCAGTATTTGTTGTGCATAAACAATTATTTGGGATGTAACCTTTCATCCAGACATTGCTTGGCAGCAACTAGGAAAATGTTGACACACTGGCTCCTCCATCCCCAGGCGGCAGACCTGGGAAATTTTAAGTAAACAATTTCAGACCGTGAGCAGCTGCAAACAGCTCTGCTCAAAACTGCTTATGCAAGAGCTTCCCAGCCCATGTCAGTTCCAATGGATTAGAGTAACAAAGAACTACTATTTCATAGCATTTTATCTGTCTCATGTTGATGGAACTTGATTGGGAAAGAATTCCCCAAAGAAAGTAATTGTGTCAAAGAGTGCTGGTGATGCCCAGGTAAACAATGTTATAAATGGGGAGATGTACTCCTTTATTCCATTTTCAAATTAAGCAATTTATTAATTTTGTGTTCTGCAAAAAGCAGGCAAGAAAGCGCTAGGTGCATGGGGAGTCGCTGCTCTACCAACATGCACAACAACTGTTAATTTTGCAGGTATTTATACATGTTCATGTTAGTAGTCCACTCCCAGTTCCTATTCCGCATTATGAGGTTTAGTTTCTATTCTTCATTGTGATGTTTAGTTTCCATTCTTCATTGTTTCTGGTGGTCACTGGGGGGGTTGAAGACTTTACCCTTCACCCTTCGCTGACCTCTGGCTCCTTTTCATTTTTGCTTTGCTTGCATTATTATACATATTTTTTATCTGACACGAATCATAGCTTAATTTCTCACAAGGTGACCTCTTCCACTAACAGCACCTCAGCATCTGTTAGGATCAAAAGGAAAAAGCGATCAGAGAATGTCCTTATGCAGGAGCAAAGGAGACTTGCATGGAAAAAATGTTCTTGGAGCCTTGGTATGCTGATAAAAAGCATTACACAGGACAGTAGGATAGAACAGGGTTTTCTAAAGGAATACTGCTTTATTCATAAGGCCCAACAGGCCTGTTTGACAGTGTTTGAGACTGTTGTTTGGCTGTTATTTGTGCTGTCTTTATGAATACTGCACCTGTTTTCCTTGAAAAACGATTTACTGGGTCTTAATACATTAGTGTAGTGTAACACATGGAGAGGGGAATGGATGGACGCATGCAGTATTTTAACTGAACTTTAGAAACTCATGCTAATGCTGGAGAGCAGAGTTTAAGTCCCCAATCGATTACGCTCGAGTCACAGAGCAGTGGAACGGTCACAGCAGGATTCCGCAGCAAAATGCATACAACCATTCCCTAGATAGGAAAAACATAATGCTGTTTTGAACCCTTCTCAGTGCGTAGATCCACGCGTTTCCCAACAGAGGTGCGGCCCCTTGGTAACTCCGACCCGCCGTCGTTCTCGGCTCCCCGCTCGGCAGGCGGCACCGCACGTGTGCCCCGGGGGCGGGCCGGGCTGGACTCTGCCTCCCTCCCCCGCCCGCACCTTTCCCGGGCCGGGCCGGACTCTGCCTCCCTCCCCCGCCCGCACCTTTCCCGGGCCGGGCCGGGCCGGACCGGACTGTGTCTCCCTTCCCCCGCCCGCACCTTTCCCCGGACCGGGCCGGCGGCAGCTCTGCGCCGCCTCCGCCGTGTCACTCAGCCCCGTCCCGGCCCACACCCCCCGGGCAGGGCGGAGGCGGCACCGCGTCCGCACAGACACCCCGTCTCCCCCACCCTGTGCCGGCGGGAGAGAACAGCCCGCGCTTCCGCAGCTCCGGCCGGTGAGGCCCCGCTCCCGCCCCCTGGCCGCCATCAGCGAGTACCGGCGCTGACGAGGTTCGAAGGCCGGCCGGCCGGCCGAGCAGGCGGGAGGGAGGGAGGATGAGGCGGCCCCGGGGCTCCGCGGCCGCGCAGGGGGCGCCGGCAGCGCTGGCGGGGCAGGAGGCGGCGGGAGGAACCCGCGGGCCCGCGGCCGCCTCGCGGGGCCTCTGCCGGGGGCTCTGCCCGCCGGGCCGGCGCGGCCCCGGGCTATCCCGGTCACCACCTCCCTGTCCCTGGTGTCGTTCGGGAGGGGAAGTCAGAGCCATCCGCTTGAGCCGCCCGTTCCTCAGCAGGCCGCCAGGACGATGACTTTCCAGTGGACGGCGGTGGCTGCCTTCCTGTACGGCGAAATCGGAGTAATTCTCGTGCTGTGCCTGCCGTTCATTTCTCCGCTGAGGTAGGAGGACTTAGGTGTGCTGAGCAATACAGCTAGCTCTTCTCACCAGTTTGGGTTTATTTTACGCCTCTGTTTTCATAAACACGGAGCTTTGCGCATCCTGAACTAGTTTTGAACAAAGCCGAAGGAATGCTGTTTGGGACTTGAGTATCAGGAGCTGCAAGAATCGCAGGGCTCTTTGAGGAGCTTTATGTTTCCTACGCAGTGCTGATTCATCCGAGAGCAGCGGTCGGGGTGTCCAGAGGAGGCCCTGCTTTGCTTCAGCAGGTGGGACGGCTTCTCCCAAAATTGTGAAGTAGGCAGCATAGAGGAAGGCATCTGGCAGTAAAAATGAGAGAAGAGTGCGGTTTTTTCAGCAGTTTTATCAGATTTGTGAGGTGGAACTTTATGTTTTGGTGTACACTAGGCGTTGAGGGTGCGGAACTGATAAGACGTCAGATATTCAAAGCAAGCGGCAAACTGTGTGTAAGGGCTGCAAGAAATTTGTGATCACTTGTTTGAAAAAACTGGACTTGAGTTTGAAGCAGAAGGTTCAGGACTGCTGGAATAAAGGCCTCTGTAAAACTCTGTAAAAACTGATATATAGATTAGGAAAATAGTATTACTTCTGGAACACAACACAAATATTAAGAAAATAATATTGTCAAATAAATGCACATAGTAAGGGAAAGAAACAAAATTAATTTATCACCCTTACAGTATGCAGAGACCTGATTTACAGCATTATCTTGTTTCCTGTAAATAGCTCTTCAAATTTAGTAATATTATTTCCCTACTGGAAATAAAGCTAGATGCTCTGCAGGAGGCAAGAGAGGCAGACTTACGATTTCTTTTCAGAATATCAGGAGGTCTTAGAAGAAGAACCAAATCCACAACCCCCTAAAACAACAAGCAGAATGAAACTTTAAAGTTGGCGGTGGTTTTTTTTTTTTTAAATGCTGCTGTCTCAGCAGTTCTCTGTAAAAACTGTTGCCTGTTTACTGCATCTTTAGATATATTTAGAATGAAGTAGCTTTTACTGTCCTCTTAAGGAGAAAGAGTTGTTTTGGAAAGTCTGGATTTAACTACTTAAACCTGTGAAGGAGTCTTGAAAATGACTGGCTCCTCCACAGCTGGTACCAATGATTAGGCATGTTTCCTCAGCTTGAGAAATTGAAACTGTTCTAAAATCTAATTCAGCTTCTGGTTTTTTACAAGTTGTCTTGCGAGGAGTTCAGCATTTCAACATAGACTATTGAGTTGTTTTATTTCTTACTGTTTTCTAAGCAAAAGTGCAACTGTGTAAGAGAAGAGGAGTATTATGGGAGTCCTAATCATCAGATTATTAATGGCTTATGTGAGGAAACGTTGCAAGAGTTTCTGCAGGCTGATGTCACAAGTGGTATACTTTAGGAGTATTGAAATATGTTTCACGTATGATGCAAACAGAGTCCAGCATTTGTGGCTGAAAAAATTCGTAATGTACATCTCTACCAAAATTCATTGAAACATTAAACATAGTGCTTTTAATTATGTGGAAAGGATGGATTTGTGTGCTTTGTTTGGAGCATTCAGCTATTCCTCTGAACAGTGGCTTCCAAACGAGTGAAATAATTTTATCCCTTATGTGATATTTACAATTATCTTCTTAACAAAACTAGCAGGAATCTTGTGGGATTAAAAATCATATTTAGCTGCTGTGACAGTACCAGAGGGCAGCAGCTCTGCCTGATGCATCTTGGTGGCCTGGGAGCTGGTTCTGTCAGCAGTAAGGCATGCATGGTTACTGACAGGTGGGAAACTGCTGTTATTGAAGTTTTGATTTACTCAGTTGTCAGTCTTCAAATGGATTCGTTGTCTCTCTTGTGTGTGCACTTTTTTTTTTCCAAATTTGCTAACAAGTGTATAAGTTCCTGGGGAACAAGTAAATTGACAGTATAAAAATGCAAATACACCAAGAGACAGATCTGTTCTACTATGTGTATACATCTAAAATGGTGGCTAGCGTTATAGTTTGGAAGTTTTATATGACTTTTGTCACCAAAAGGAAGTGAAGTTTTAGTAAATGTGAATGTCAGTACTTGTTGAAGAAAAATAACTGTGAAAATAAAACACAGGAAGATTTTCCAGCAAAGAGATCCAAATTTTTAACCTGATTATAACTTGGCAGTGTAGTTTATCTAAGGTCATACCTCAAAGAACCACTTCTTAAGTGGAGGTCAGTATGGAGCTTGAAAATTGCACGTTTAAAGAGTTAGTGAATTTGCTTTGAGTTGTAACTTGGAGTAAGCTTTTTGTTTGATAAAGTGCAGCTGTCTGCTGTAAAGAATTCAGATTATACTAGAAGACTTAAATGAGGTTTTTGCATGCACAGTGCTAAAATATTTTAATTCTTTCTGGTGGAGGACTGGAAAGAGCTATAGGAGATGATGCTACAGTCTCATTTAAATTAAATTCATAATAGGTTGGAAACTGCTGTTAGAGGCCAAGTTTAAACAGTCTCTGGAAAGTGTAAATAGTCTTAATAAAAGTAGGAAATTTTACCTCATAATCATATGGTGAGTGGTGTGTCTGTGTTACATCCCTGTGGCAAGACTAGGTATTACTTCATTTGTGCAGTAGCAGTGATTCTAACCTGCAGCAAAGGACAGTAGATGCTCTGTTATCACTTGTTTCAATTTATTTGAGCACATCAGATGTTGTTTGTGCTGCAAGTGTGACTTCTGCCACAGCCCTTCATGCAGCAATATCAGATAGACTTTAACTAATTGTTAAAAAAAAATTGCCTACACCACCATTGGCCTCACCAGAAGTTGCTTCTCTAGCCAGCAAATTTATGCTTGGGAAAGAGGTTTTAACCCTTAAAATATGAACACAATACTTGCCTTTTTTTTTTGCCATTACGCATTAGAATGTAATAACAGTCCTTGTACTTCAGAGTTATGCAGACTCATCTTTGTAGAAGATAAGCCTTCTGAAGAAGAATGGTAGAGAATTTCTGGAAGCTTTTAGTTTTATTTGGCAACAAGAAGTATTAGTGAATAAAAATAAAAGTAATGGAATGGGTTTTACAAGTCTTTACCTTATCCCTTGTTATAGTCAGGGCTGAATATAATATAGTGCTAGCCAAAATATAAGCTAAAATAAAACATCTGCAGAGTACCTGCTATCGTGCAAAAAATTTGCAAGTTGAATCAACTGTTCTTGCCTGTAATAACAACAAAAAAAGAGAAGTTAGATTACTGGTAAAGTTAACGTGTACCTAAATTACGTGGCAACTAAAGCAGCTGTTCAGAGACCTTAAACAAGTCTCTTATCAATAACAAGGCTCTCTTCTGTGGGGTTGTAATGATCTTCCTTTAGTGCTTAATTATTTTTGAATAACGCAATTCTATTTTACAGATGGCAGAAGATTTTTATGTTTCCTCTATGGAGCAAAATGGCAGTATTTTGGAACAAGATGTTCCTTACAATAATAGTTCTGTTGATTGTCTTGTTTCTTGGTAAGTGTTAGATAATTTCTTAACAAATGGGTAAAAGAAATGTGGTACATTGAGTTTATATCAGTAAATTAATGGAAAGGATTCAAGCCTAGTGTAAGTAAGCTGATTTATTGAAAAGTTATACAGTGGAATGAAAGAGGAGAGGGTTAATATTGGATCCACATTGGGAATCCAAATGCAATTGTAATATACTGAGTGAAAGGGAAGAAAAAACAGAGCTTAGTCTAGGCTGCTGCCTGGTTTTCCTTTCTCACACAGGCAAATGAACTTGTTTGACACCAGAATTTGGCTGAGCTGCACCTCATGCAGCAGATGGCACTCTTGGTTGCTGTTGAAATAGTCAAAGCACTGGGCTGTTTTGTATCTGTGCTGAGCAAAAGTATTCAAAACAGCTGCTGGCTTCATTTGTTATGGGTGGATCCTAAGGTCTGTGAAGTAAGAGTAAAGCTTTAATGGTTACCATACGCCTGACTGAGTTCATTTAATGTCTGTCCTGACTGCTGTGGGTAAGCATCTCCTTTATTTCAGTGATGAAAGCAATTCTCCTGTGTTTCAGGGATATTAAGTAGTTTTCCATGGATAAATGTTTCCAGTGCCTTAGAGTATACATACTTAATTCTATGCTTTTATTTTCGCTGAGGGAAATGTATAGATGCACTCACATATATAACAATGTTAGATTAAGCTACAGTACTATATTCTTAATATTTAAAGTACCTGAAATGCAAATAGACTGTTCTGTTATTTTTTCAGATTATGTTTAGTGTTCTTAAAAGTAGGCCTTCAGTAAATGGCTTAAGATTGAGAACTAATGTATCTTATTTACTCTGTTGAAATGCTGTTGAAAACTTTGACGAAAGTTTGCTTTTGAGTTGCATTGATTTTTGTGGAAAGATAGAATAGGGCTAAAGGGAAGCAGTGATGGGATACTTGCCCCATAGCATGAAGCAACAGGCTACTGCAGGCCTGGCTCTTCTTATGGCACAGAGACATGAATTATTTGAAGCTTCACTTCAGGGTTTTTTTACCATCTAAAGAACTTAGACATATGAGAGAGATAGTCATAAGTGATGATACTCACAAGTGCTTTTCTTTGCAGTTAATTTTGCCTGCTTAGACAAATGCAGCAGCAATTTAATAATATCTGGCCAAAATACTCTTTAAGAATACGTCGTGAAATGTGTATTTTGTTGATGTGCAGGAGGAGATTTAAGGTGCTGTATTGGTTGTAGGAATGTCTGATGACCTTATGTTAAACATTGTAATATGAACTCTTAACTGGATTAGGTTTGGGATTTATGTGGATGTAAGTCCTAATTAATTATTTTGTCCTTTGAAAGGTGTCTACAGTGCACTGGCCCTTTTGCAGAACTATCAGGAGTATGTGATGGATGAAAGGAAGCTGAAAGATGTATGAAAGGCAGATGAAAGAAAGCTGAGTTGTAGCTTTCCTCCTCCATTCTTTTTATGATTTTGTTACAGTTAGTACTTACTGCTGATTTTACTGCTGCTGCATTACTACAGTCTTCCTATTTTGATGGACGTTGAAGAGACAATTTTCTCCCTCTATAATTGAAGCATAAAGTAGACCTTTCTGTCATTACTGGAACACACATGTATCTTAAACCTCTGTGTGAAGCAAATACATTAGAACATACTAGTTCTTTTTGCTTCTCTTTCTCTTACTGTTTCTCCGCTGGGGAATTTTAGCTCCATTGTCAGCGGTGACATTTTGACACCATAGGGTCTTTGGTAACATCTGTAGAGTGAGTTGCTTTGGTCTGATCCCTAGTGGCTGGGTACAAGTGTTTGAAATACCTGTTTAAGCATAGGGTATTGGGCAGTGGTTTGTCATATTTGTGGGAATATAGTAGAGCACTTCATGATTTATCAAGACCAATAGCATAAACTGATGATAAATGGATAACATAACTGATGTGACTATTTGTCCTGTTACTGTTTGCTGAGCAGAAAATCAAAGTACATATTTCTAGTACTAAAGTCTGATTTAGCACACATGCACACCCACAGACGTGAATAAGAACAGACTGTTTTTGTTTGCAGATGCTGTTAGAGAAGTCAGGAAATACTCATCTGTTCATGTGAATGAAAAGGCTGCAAATGTCAACAGCAGTGCCTTTGATCATATTCAGATGAAACTCTTTCGGTCGCAAAGAAACCTGTATCTCTCAGGTTTTTCCTTATTTCTTTGGCTGTAAGTATAACGTTTTTCTGATGTTTACATAGTATGTTTATTACAGGAACTATTGCACAAAGTAGTTGTAAAGATCAGAAGGACAATTTCAGGAGATTAAAGAGTTAATTGTGACCAGGTTGGCTACAAGGCAAGTAAGATCAGGGAAAATAATGCAGCTGTTGAAGGTTAGAAGGATGCATGAGCAACAAATGGAAAGAAACATTTTGAATGCTCTAGAAAACACGTATTTTGCAGAAGCTTCTTTGGGGAATACTCACTCATTTCCTTCCTTAAACTTATACCTTTGTTTTGCACATGGAAAACTGGAATAGAAAAACCCTCAAAAACTAAGGTACTGTTAAATAATATTATCTGACAAGCTGGTGTCATTGCACTCTGCTGTGTTAAGAAACAAAGCTTGAGCCTGACCTGAGCCACTTCAGCTCAGGCTTGAAGTTAAGAACTGTAGGATAATCCAGCTTTCAAGGAAAGATTCAATTGTATTTCAGATCAAACACTTTGTGGCAACTTGCCTGCTATGGTGTTATGATCTCAAATCTGGTATCTCTTTCAGGATGTTTAAGCACAGCTACTAAAACAGGGTAAAGGAAAGGGCAGTTCTGTACTGCCCACCTGTAGCAACCAAGACTATCTGTGAATCAGTAGGCACAACAACCTGCAGATCTTATCAGTTGGGCCGGGAGCACATGAAGTCACTGGACACGGATAATGTGAGCAAACAGAAACAGACCTGCTGGTCTGATGATTTCCTATTTGTACATTTTTGTGGTGGCTTAACAAGGAGTGTTGGTCCCCTTAGGAGTTCCTTCAGTGAGCTGCTTGACATTGCCTCAATACTCAAGAGGAACACAGAACAAGAAAACCACAGACTTCTGACAAACTTCTTCCCCTTAGAGTGATGCATGGCCATTTTAGCAGACCATTGAGCATAAAGAAGTGTCAAGGAGAAATGAATACAAAGCTTGAGCAGAAAATCTTTGGAAAAAACAATGTGGCTGTAGCCTTGCTCAACAGTGATAGGAATGCATCAAGTTCTTTGTCTTCTTACAGAAAGGTTAAGTAAATACGCACAAATATGTTTTTAATCTCTGCTCCAAGAGGAATAGCTGGATTGTTTCCTACACAAGAATTGGAAGCTGTTCTCTCAGGATCCTGCTTACATTCGACTTCCAAGGAAGAAAAGTTGTCAAGTGACCCCAATAGATTATTTTGTATAAAAGCTCTGCTCTTGAAGAGGTTTGCTTGAGATTGTTTGAGCTGCTGGCCTTTCATCAAGATGTAGGAGAAATAAGCACTCCTCCAGTAGTCACTAGATCAAAGGACTTTTCTTAGTAGAGCTGTTTGGCTTATCCATGAAACAGACATAGTGTCTGTCAGAGAAGGGAGGGGAAAGTGTTCCCTGGGTTGCCTTATCCTGTTGTACTGCTACACCATCACCCAAACAACTTGAGACCCCATCTAGTGTGAATGGGCAATTGGATGCCCCTAGTTCATTCTTTGTGTCAGTTTTGATTCATTTTAGCACATCAGCCAATAGGAGAATTCTTCAAGAATGGTGTATGGAGATTGATAAAATAGAGGAGGCTGGGAGCTTGTCACTTCTGGCAAGACAACAGCAGTTGTGGGGTTCGGTGATTGCAGGGCATTTGTTACAGGTAAGGAAAATTACCTGTCAGTGGGGGTACTGGGGCAAGCTGAGCCCCTCATCTGCAAACTGTGCAGAAAAGAGGAAGGTTGTAGACCCCGGAGACTGCCCCCTGGGTAGGACAAAGACACCCATCTGCTAGTCTGACCTGGTCCTCTGTTAGCCCATGCTGAACCAGAGAGGGATAAGAAGGGCTGAAAACTGAAGAAAATCTCAAGAAAACATGAGCTCACCACTCACCTTCTAGGATAGTCAGCAGGGTATTTAACATCACCCCCAGTAGTGGAAGATGCAGCTAGGGAATGCATAGGCCAGTTGGGCATATAAAAGTCTGTGGCAGCCTAGGATGGCAGAGGGAGTTGGCTAATGTCATTGCAAGGCTTAGTTTGAAAGATCACGATTCTGGGGAGAATCCTGGTGACTGCAGAAAGGCAAACATTGCACCTGCCTTCAAGAAGGACAAAAAAATGTAAGAAACTGGAGACTGGCCTCTGTGGAAAGGTTATGAATCAAATCTTACTCAAAGATACCTTCAGGGACATGATGGACATGATGACTTGAAACAGCTGTCACGGATTTACTTAGGGAAGATAATGTCTGAACGTCCTTGTTGCCTTCTGCAGTGAGATGAATGTCTGTGTGGATAAAGAGCAGAATAGCCCTTTTGCAAGGCCTTTGACATAGTGTCTTTTAATATCCTGATAGCCTAACTATGGAGATACATAGGCAGGAGAAATGGAGAAAAAAGAGCTGGTGGGACATTCCCTGGACTTTTGGGCCCAAAGGATAACAACGTTGTGAATATCAGCTGGTGCTCCTCAGGGATTGGTACTGGGCTCAATATTGTTTAATATCGTTATTAACAACATGGATGATAGGATTGATTGAGTGTGCTCTCAGCAAGCTGTTCAAGGTACCCAATCAGAGTGGTTAACATCTTGGAGAGCAGTGCTGCTTCTAAGAGGGAGCCAGAAAGGTTGAAGAAATGTGCTGACAAAAATCTCATGAAACTCAACAAAGACAAAGGCAACGTCTGACATTTTATTGGATAATCATGTACAGCATCCAGGCTGGGGACTGGCTGCGTGGGTGGGTAGGAAGCAGTGTTGCAGGAAAAAACAGGCTGGAGATCCTGGTAGAGAGCCAATTGTGTATTGAACTGTGATGGCAAGGATCTAGTTAGCAGGTCAAAGAAAGTGGTTATTCTGCTCTGACATGTAGTGCTGCAGCTGCAGGACTTAAGTCCAGTTTTAATTCTTCAAAATACTGGAGTACTGCAGTGGGGTACAGAGAAGGTTGGAGGCTGAAATACGTGACCTATGAGGGATGAAGGAGCTTTGCTTTCAGCCAGAAGAGACTTTGAAAGGAAAATCCAGCTGGTTTCTGTGTCTGTCTAGTAGTAAAAAAGATGGATCGAGTTCATGTCACTGGATGCAAAAAAAAAAAAATGACAAGAGGTAACAGGAACCTGAGATGTTCTGACTTGTGTTAGAAATGTACTGCTGCTGTCAAGAGCTGGAAGAAGGACCCTGAAGGATGGTGGAATCTCCTGTCACTGAAGATGTTAGGAGCTCAACTGGACAAGCCTCTGAGGAATCTGCTCAACCTGTCCTGCTTTTCATGAGATGGAAGCCTCTTTCGACCTACATGATTCTGTGATTCTTCTAATTATGATGTTTTAATGACTCCTGCATCTGTTTAATAAGCAATGGTAAATTTGCTAACCTGTGGAAAAATAGTGACATGGGTACCTTAACTTTGTTATTAACCCCCCAAAAAGTAAGAAAAGGAGCTTTCAATGAAAAAGCAAGGGAATGGAGGGAGGCTTAACTTGAAAAGGTCTGTTAATACTCTTCCAGTTATGCAAAAGCCAGTTACTTGGTTTTTCAAATTTCTTTGAAGAGCAGCTGCATAGTTGCATTATAGGCGTTAATTTAATTCAGTGTTGTGTTGCCTTGATTCAGCAACATTTGAAAGACTTAAGGATGAATAATGAAAATAGTGATGCAAAGAATCAAGAGAGGTATTTGCAAAGCTTAGAACTGAGGTGCCATATCAGTGCTGACATCCATACATGTTCTTATTTAACTGTATTGACAGTACTTAGAAGATTATTATGTTCATACTGCTAATTTTATTCTTGCAAGGATGTTTATGAAGTTGTGTGATTTTTTTTCCCCCCCCCCACTGTATTCGTTACCATAACTTGCTTGGCTCTTGTGTTTGGAGATCAATCCTGTTAAAATTACTGTGTCATATAATGGTATTTAAACAGCCTTTAAGCAATCAGGTCTCTGACCCCTTAATGGCAGTGGGTATTTAGAAGGAGGGAGGTTCTGTATCAAGTGAAAATCAGAATGTCAATGGATGAAAATATTTTCAGTCTCTCTTGTTACTATTTTTTGTCACTGATGAGCCTGGATGTTTCCCTTAAAACAGCTCTCTTCTTGTTTTGTTTTTACATCTGCTGCCAAGAGAGAAAATGGCTTGTTTTGGTTTGTTGGATTTTTTGTTTAGTTTGATTTTTGTTGTTTTGGTTTTTGCTTGTGGTTTGGGTTTTTTTATTATTTGTGCTGTAAATTACAGTTCTGTTCACTGTTTTTCTTCACCAGTGTATTGAGACGTACTGTTACCCTTCTTACTCAGTTGGCAAAGGAGATGGCATCTCATGCAGCTCTGGAAACACAAGTAAATGATGCTACTGAAGCAGCCAAAAAATACATGGCCGAGAACGAAAGGCTGCAGGAGGTATCTTTGAGCTTCTTCAGTAACTTTGTTTACAGCAAGTAGTTAGTACAGCATACTCTGAGGATGGTTTGCTACAGAATGCTTGTTCATTTTATTCTTTCTGGTTGAAAAAAGAAGAAAAATGTTTTTACAATATGTAATTCAGAATACTGAAAACAAATTATAGTAGCATCTTATTAACAAAGGAAATGGAAGTAAACCGAATAAATGAAGTTCTGTCTTTCCAGTACAAATTTCATCAAAGTAGTAATAGATTCTTAATATATCTCTCTGAATTTAGTCATAACAAAGTAGAACGAGACACTAATTTTATTCCTCTAATTGCAAACAATTGCCTGTTTAGTTCAAGGCTGTAGCAGTCCAGGATGAAAAAGCCTGCTGTATAACTGTTTTCATGCTGACTGTTTTTTCTTAATAGATTTTTTTTCCAGTCCTGAATGTATTTTCTAACTTGTAAAATGAATCTTTTCTATTTAATGTATTTTGTATTCTCCTGTCTTTTTATGTTAGGTCAGCGAATTAGAGAATACTTCCCTTTCTTAGTAGGACACTGTTGTAGTATTAATAAGAATACTACCAAAAATTTCTTATTTAAAAAAACCACCAACAGACTTAAGAGATGTTATTTTTATGTGAGGAGTGATTAGGCTTTGGTTCAGTACATAACTATTCAGGAAGGAAAAGCATCAAAGATAATTAAGATAAATGTGTGAAATCTTTTCTTGTAACTTGTTCAGTTTGACTTCTGTTTGAAGAGACTGAACCCTAAGCTGAGTTCAGACATCTAGACATAGAAAGTCTTTTAGAGTCCAGCACATTGTCAAAACTAAATTCCCTGTGGGTGTGTACAGGTTTCCTTCCAGTTTGTCTAAAGCAGTGTCTATGGTTACTGGCACTATCATTTTTTGTAATAAATCTTCGTATGAGGACTCTGGGCAAAAGGTACTACAGAGGATACAAAAAATCCAGTTGTTTGAGAGGTGTTGTAAGACAAGGATCACTAGTCTGTGTTAGGTGTTTCCCAGGTATAAAATGATGCCAAAATTTTGGGATTTGGTATTTTGTCAAAATGATCCAAATTCTTCCCTCAGCCATGGAATTTGTCTCTTTACTGCCTACGGGTACATTTTTTTTTCTGTCCTGTTGGGATTTTGCCAAAAGTCCTCTTTTTTGTTCTGCTTCCACATTCTCTTAGCAACACATTCTCTTAGCTGCTTGTAAATGATAGCCAGAAATTGGAAACTGTAGTCCTGTCTGGTTTTATTTGTGTGTTTGTTTGCATAGTCTGCAAAAACACAGGTAGCCGCAGGTACAGACCAGATGCTGTGGCTGGATCTCCGTTGTTACGGACATGGGAAGTGTTCAGGGTTGGAATACTTCAACTTTGTAGACACCCTATGGTTTAGGCTTCTCTGTGGCTTGGCCCCTGCATTTGTGTTTATTTACAAGTGTAGTTCATTCCACCGTTAGAGAGAAGTGAGAGCAATTGTACATAAGGCAGTGGCTGCAAATATAAATACTGTGAGTTTACTCTGGTGTGCAAGGTCTGCACTGTCACCTGTTCAGAGGTTCCATGGAGCACAGGACTTGAGAAAAAAGTTTACAGAAATAGCTATTTGCATACTAATAGAAAGAGTTGAGCTCAAAGCAAAGACGACAGTTGGCTGTGGTTTTGTTACCAGCAGTTAAATGCCATCTCAGCTCTTTGATTAAATAGCTTCTGGAAATTTTTTTTCAGCTCTTTTCCTTGGATTTTTACCAGTCTTTATAAACAGTTCTTTTTCTTCTTCCTAAAATAATCTTTTCCCTTTGCTCCTGCCTGTGCCTGGTAAGCTCTGATATTACTAGTTCACCTAACAGCTGTGTCTCAGTTGTTTTAATTTTTCTTTTTCCCTTTAAGCATTTATACTTTTTTGCTGTTGCAGAGATGATGTGTGGTTAGATAGTAGCAGCTTTATGAGAAAAGGATCTTGTTATGGGATCTAATCTTACACCTTAAGAGCATGCATAAGTATTGTAGTGCCAACATTTTTGGAGTACAGGGAATATATTGCTCTTGTGTCAAGTGTTTACATGGCTCTTCCTGGATTCCTTCCTAGTTTTTGTCTTGAATTTCATTGGAAATCGAATCTGGATATTGGAATTATTCTGAAGATTGAAGTAGCTGCAAACCTACAAGGAGAGAATTAGAACCAGTTGCATGTAAACACTGGCAGTGTTCTGTCACTGATGGTCCCGGAGTGTATCTTCTGAAAAATCCATTTTATAACCTAAATGAAAGTTATACACTTGATAGAGACATGGAAAGTACTCTTACACAGGAGATAACACCATTCTATTACAAGTATGCCATTACCTAGAATATTAAGCTTGTTTATTTCCTTCTTGCTTTTTAAATTTGGGAGGATTTTTTTTTACAATGACTATCTGTCTATATCAGGTTGACATCTGATAAAACCTAATGCAAGATCAGGGCTGACATTCCCTCGGTATTTTGCATTAGTATCAGACTAATGAAAATAAAATTAATTGTAGCAACTGTGGTTTTTAATAGGCTTTGAATGGAAAAGGAAATGGTAAAAAGAAAGAGTCAACAGATGCAACTGAGGAAAGGTTGAAGGAGGAAGTTGAACATTTGAAAGCAGAGCTACAGAAGACATCACATGGTGAGTATTAGTTAGGACTTCTTTGCAAATAAGAAAAAGATGATTTCAAGACTGAAAGTCAAACAAATATTCTAGGTATAGCATGAACTAACTTCATCTCTTTCCAGAACACTTGGCATGGGGTTTCTTTACATTTGACTAGGAACTGACAAAACATGCCATTGCCATCCCAATATTTTAGTAAATGTCTTCATTATGAAAATATGTAAGGTGTAATTGGAACAACTTAGTTAAGTTGTAATTTTTAACAAGGTGGACTGATATATTTAAGTGGTGTTGACTTGTCTTCATCAGTGTCATGACCAGGGTCTGGAATCATTTGCAGGTTGCTTATAGGCATCAGTTTGATCTTTCATGTCATACATAGCAGTCACTCTCCCTGTATAAAATGGGTAGGTATTGTGGTTGAGTTTTTTTTGCTACCATAGGGGTTCTGTCAGACAGCAGAAAAGTCCTTGCCTAGTATTCTAAATTTATATATGTTCTGCAGCTGAGGTATTAAAATGTTAGCTTTTTTAATATTTTCTTTGTTTACAAGGAAATATACTGTGCAATTTGTAACATAATACTTTTGTTAGCAGCTTCCGTGTTTAAGGTTTAGGTTGTCAAAACTGCTTTATAGGCAGCCCAAATTGAGATAGAAGCAGATTTTACCTGTTTGGTTCTGTCTTACTGGAATCTCAAGGTGTGTGATGCCTGTGAACACCTGCTCATCTGAAATCAGTGTTTTAAAGATAACATTGCCTATGATCTTGTAAACATTAATCAGATGTTCAGACTGTAACAAAAATACAAATTTTCTTGGTACGAGATAGCATATTATCATCAAAACACAGCCCCACTTTCATATTGCCTGGCACTGCTACAATGCTGTAAGAGTAAATTTTTCAGAAATATTTTTCATGAATCCTTTTCTGCTGTCCAATGGGAATTCAAATAAAAAATGTAAACCAGCTGTTTTCAGCTGGGCTTGAAGCAACAAGAATCTTTAAATAGAGAGTCTCATTAGTTCACATTCTCAGGCATGTTTGATGGTGGATTTTCCCCTCTCCTGCTGTTTTCTTGAAGAAAGGGGGAAAAAGTGCCTTTGAAGTGACAGGATCAATGGAAAATTTAAATGCTTAGGTTTTATTTAAACTAACTGGTGGTATGTAACACTAATATAATGTAAGCTTTTCAGTCAGGAATGCTAGAGAAAGCTAAGAAATAAATAGATTTACCTCATGCTGCTTCAGCTTCATTCTCCCCATGAGATGTTGTCCATCCAAGAGATGTATAAATTAAGGCATGCTTGAATCTTTTGTTAGGGCAAAAGTTGCGGAGAGGGTCATTCTAAGGAGTGAATAGGAAGGTATTTATAGCCCTTCCCCTGATGCTGCCCCCCTCGTTGCCAAAAACCCCATGAGTGGTATGGGAATTACCATGGGCAGCTAGGTGGTGTTGAGGTATGTCTGTCTTACCTTTTGGTAAGTTTTCTTATACATTATTTTGAGCAAATTGATAGCCAGAAAGCCTAAAATACTTGATAAGAGCAACCACATCTGTAGATGTAGCTTTCTATAGAGTGTTAGAGAATGTGAGTGAAATTTACTGTTTTCTTTTGAAATTCCTGCAGCTGGGTAGGTGAATGTTGACTGTCATGTTCACTAAGTGTGAGCAATACATTACACAAAATGAAAGCTGAGATTGGAAAGTTTGTTTTGCCTCTTCTAGGCAATTTGTTTCACGCTACTGAGCTCACATTACTAAAGTAACTTTTTTTTGTGTGTCCATAAAGTCCAATCCATGAAATTGCAGGGGGAGAGGTGGAGAGTGTAAAGGCTGTCACCTAATAATGAAACAATACAAAACTAGTAAACTAGTATAAAAATGAAAATTGAATGCATTTACTGGTTTTGATTTTTTACGTTTTCTTATTGTTTGTTTTTCAGCTATAGTATTAGTAAGAGTCATAAATTTGGATTTTGTTCTTGGTTGTTTTTGTTTGGGTGGTATTTTTGCTGCTTGAAATGGCAAATGAAACTTTCTATTTTCAAAAGCAGTTTCAAATATCCATTGCTCTGGTCTTGGACATATATTAAGCTGCTGATGGATGGTAATGCATTATTTTAGAGTAGGCCATGAGTTGAAAGGTAGCCAGGAAGAGTTCTAACACATTTAAGGAAACAGAAACAGTTTAGTATCAGATTAGTGCTATGACTTCAAAGGTCATGCAAATTTCCTGTAAGGTTTTGAACCAGTATTTATGACTAGCAGAGGAGATATTGTATGTCTCCTCTTTCTGAAATTCTGACTAAAATTATAGCATAGACAGATTATTGCAGACTTTCAGGAGACTCATCTCTAGTTCTTGAGTTTTCTACCTTTTACAGAAAACAGAGACTACTTTTTTTTTCTCCTTGCTTAACAGTGAAATCCTAAGTTAAGATAGACCTTATTCCTGTACTTTGAACAGGTGGAGAGGAAGAATCAAAATACAAGACAGAGCAGTGAAATAAGTAAAATCTGAGGAAACGTTGGAAATTAATTTTAAGAGTTTTAACCAAATTTGCTTTCTTTTCAGGCTTGACTTTTTATTACACTTGATGCTTGTTTTGCTTTATTTTGGAAATGAAGCAAGGAAGACTAGTTCCTCGCTACTCTATTGCAGACCCAAATATTATTGTCAGGGCTTTATAGGCACCCAGCAGCGGGGCAAGCACTTTGAGAGCCTAAATCCATTTTTAGCATACCTAGACATGTAATAACATGACTGGTTAGAAACCTTCTGAGATGGTATTTTATTGATACACATGTATTGTGAAAATGTCTTGTTGATACTTAGAAATAAATGTACATACTTGTAGCAATACCCAGTACAGATGTGAGATATATATTCTGTTTCTCCTGCTACACATTAAATATATTTCTAACAAAATATTGATTCAGATAATTAAAGGTTCTCAGTATGGCTACTGGCCTAAGACCAATAGCAATTTTCTTGGGAAAGAGAACATGCCATGATACTGTCTCATTTTGATGGTTTGGAAAACTATTCAAAAAACCACAACAAAACAAACTACCTGCAACTGGTATGAGGTTAGACCTGAGAAAAGTTTCATAAAGCCTTTTGTCCTTACAGTGGTCCTTGCTTTTGGGCAGGAACAGGGCTTCATGAAATATGTACTGGCTCATCAAAGTTCTTTAGGTGCTTTTGAACTTCAACTTTTTCTGAAAATACTCTGTTTATATATTGTTGTCATAGATGTATGGTGGGGCAGGAGGAAATTCTAATGGAACTTCCATGCATCCTTTACAGAGATTTGTTTTGTGTACAGACTGGCACGAGTGTTCTTTATTTCATAGCTGCATAGTGTTATAAGAGACAGGTAGCGAGCAGCAATTCGTGTGGAGGCCTGCTTTTGAAATAACTTATAACTATGGGCTATTCTAGAAAGTATGCATGTACAGATGTACAGCTCTCAAATGTGAACATCACTACATGTTTGAAATGTGTTAAAAATACAGACATTGGGAATACATTTCAGAAAACTGCTGCAAGGGAGAGTTCAGTTTGGCCTTGGTGTTGCTGAGTAGGCTAGTGCCACATATGAAAACTACACTAAGCTTCACTGATGCACTCCAGTGTTTAAAAACAAACAAGTTTAAAGAATTGGCCACAGTCCTGTTATTTAGCCAATGGCAGAGGGAAGTTGAGAAACAAGGTCTGTCTTACTTAACCTTACTTTTTACAAAACTGCGAGGTGATAACCAAGGGTAGGAGCCATTGCAGTGTCACATGCAGCAAGAGTTGATACTCACGTTTGTTGATTGGAAGAGATGGCTGCATACAGCCAAGCATGGCTTTATTATAGGAGGCTGTTTATGCCATCTGACAATGCTCTAACATCCCTTTTGTAAAAAAATTTCGTTTGAGGTTGCAAAAGGTACTTGAAGCAAATCTGTAAATTTTTTGGCCTGGCCTTCTCATTTTAAATTCTGACCATTACATTTTAAGAAGAGAATTCAGAATTAGTATGGAGTTACTTGACTGGAGTTGTGTTCTCAGCCTTACAGTGTGTTTGTTGCCAAATCTCTTGAGCCGTCAGTGCCTAAATTCTTAGATGTGAATAGCTCTTTTTTAACTTGAAAACTCTTTTAAGAGAGGGTTCTTTTTTGCTCTTTAACTAGTCCAAATCATTTGGGTTGTAGGCTTGTATTGTGAGCAATGCTAATGTAAGTTCCAGATCGTTTCCTTAGTAGCAAGCACTGTAAGTCAAGTGATTTAGTCAGACCAGGACTAGTAGTTGTGCAAGGAAATGCCCAAAGAATTATTAGTTTTTGTTGCTGTTTGGTTTTGGTTTTAGTGTTAGGTTCTCTATCGTTGTTGAAATGAGAAGATCATGGAAGTGCTACAGCTACTGGGCTGTGGTAATGTAGCTCCTCAGAGCAGTTTTATTACTCATCCTTAGAATTCAGAGCAATCTGAATTAAACTGTCTCTCCTGGAACAGGATTCAGAGAATGTGGTGAAAGGACATGTTCTCTACTTTTCCCAGACCATACATGTTACCTTAGTTTATGGACCTTCAGTCACACATAAGTGTAAAGGGATAAAGTTTTCCACAAATGTCTTCCATTGAAACACTGCCCTAGGAGTAGTTTGTTGATTTTTTCTTGGAAGTAGAAGGAATGGAAAAGGATAGCCTACCTCTCATAGTACTGAGGCTGGATTCTGTGTTTGGAGTTTACTGATTATTCCTCTAAATGAGTACATTAATGTAGAAGCAGGATCCTCACCTCCTGCTTGCTCATGCATTGACTTGGTGGGAGGTGTCAGCTGTGGGGGCTTGCTTGCTGCCAGTCCAGCTGTTGTGCTCCTGTGAGGCAAAGTAAGAGGCCAGATGGAAGCCAGAAATAATAACTGAGTGTACTGTGCACACAAAGGATCTCCTGTTTCCTGCTGGATCCATGTTGATATGATACGATCCATATGACAAGCAGTGTACCTGATGAACTCTGCTGCACTGCAGTGCTTGTGCAACCACAGAGGAGCTGGGCACTGGTGTGTGGACACTGGTGCTTCACAAGGCATCCA
The DNA here is from genome assembly GCA_910950805.1 of Acrocephalus scirpaceus scirpaceus. Lineage (NCBI taxonomy): Eukaryota > Metazoa > Chordata > Aves > Passeriformes > Sylviidae > Acrocephalus > Acrocephalus scirpaceus. The sequence goes on from OU383777.1 coordinate 14,181,022, forward strand.
GGGAAATCAGTGCACTGAGCAATTCACATTGTCAGAGACGTGATGCTCCTTTTAATTGTGCGGCCCCAACAGGAATGAGTCTGGATTTGGTGGTTTGTTGATGTTTTGGGGTTTTTGTCCATAGCCAACACAGGTGGAAAGGACAATCTGTTCTTTGCTTTTTCTTCTTCTAGGGTTAGGTGAGGTATTTCTGTCACGCATCTGTTTTGGTCAAAACATTAAAACAATGTAGTGGCTTGTTTGCTTTGTTGATTTGTAGATACTTTTAGATATTTTGTTCATGTTTTAAAGATAAAGTAGTTTTTAGTTGAAACTGAAGTACTGTGCTGCTACTTATAAATAACTAGTATTAGATCAATAGCATTGAGTTACAACTTCTTCAGAAGTGAGATTAATTTTTACTATACTATGTACAAGAATGTTCAAACAAAAGCAAGATTTACCTTTCTAACTATCAGATTCTTGGAGAAGTGAAATAGCATATGTATTTTTTTTGTCTACAACTTAAAATTCAGAAGTTCAATAAATTGTCACAAGTTTATTTTATTGATATCCAAATTTTACTATTGAATGTTTCAAACAGTACCGAGATCAGAGAGCATAAATACAGTGGGGTTTGACTTGCCACATGTATGGAAATCAAAGTTATTCCAAATACCAAAACCTTCAGAAAATCTGTATTGATGCTGTCAAGAATGACTTAAAGGATGAAGGAAAACTGTGTAAGAGTAGGGAAATGAAGGAAAGGATTTAAAAAGAAATGATGAGGTTTTAATCATGTTGCAATCAATAGACAGAAGTCTTACTCTTATTCACTCAAGTGAATCAGAATTTCAGGGTAGGTAAAAGTCCTGTTACAGGAAAACTACTTGCAGAGTTCTGAAATGAGAAATTTTTTTCATCTGTACATTCAAATTAATTATTTAAAAATAACAGAAATTGTGGGTGAGGGAGTTCTCCTTCTTGCATGTAGGAGAGTGGTCAAATCTCATTTACTAATGTTTCAGGAACTAGCATCCAAAGAGAAATCTGGTTCATACCAGACTGCTTATAACTCAGTGCTTAACAGAAACCACATCTAGCTCCTCATCTTTTCAGAACAGGCTTTTAGAGGTGCTGCAATTCTTGAGTGCAGTGGAGATCTCTGGGAAAAAAGAGTCTCCCTCAAGCAGTTCACAGTCAAGGGATAGATTCACACTTTTGGAACAAGGAAATTTGCAAATGTTCTTTTTTTATTTGTACCATCAGATTTGGTTGTTTGGGTCTAAATGGCCATGTGAGGCAGCCTTACTAGGTCATTAACAACATTTCTTTGTTTTCACATGAATAGATCAAGATTTAGACTATGCCTGTGGTGCTGCATCAGAGAAATATAACAATCCCTGAGATACCTATAGCAGAGGAATATGAAAATGTCTAAATGACCTTATGTAACAGCTTAGGACTAATGGCTTTATGACACTTTGTGCTGTTTTATCCTGCATTGTAAAATAGCCCCTATGGAGTTCTAGGCTGTTTGGTACTGCAGCATAGATGTGCTCTCAGTTTGTGTCAAGAGGGAGTAGAGTAGCAATTACTTTTTTCTCATGTTAAAAACCTGTTCAGAGTTGTTTATCCACCCACCACCATTTCTGCCTTTTCATCCATAAACTGATGCTGCTAATCAATTAACTCATGCATGGTAAAATCAGAACAAGGTGAAAAAGTGAGATCTATGCTCCTGTAATCATGTATCATCTTCCTCCTTACCATGTTTTGTAGATGGTCTCAGTTGCTGTGTGAAAATCTTGCCCAGTGTTTCAGTTTTTTCCTCTAAGAGATCTGGCAGTTTTGATTTTGGAGTTGTAGAGTTTTCTTGTTCTAGAACTGTCTCCTGCAATGTGACAGAACACTGTAGTCATCACTAACTAGTCATCTCTTTCAGGAGTTTACTGGTCTCACCCCTACCTTTCTTACAGGCCCTTCCTGTTCCTCGTGCTGCTTTCTGAATACTGGCCGTTCTCTTTCTGCTCCCTGTCCTGAGCATCTCTTCCTGTGTCCATCTGTGATGCTGTGTTAAATTCTAAGCTTTTTTAGAGGAAGGACTGTCTATTGCAGTGGAGCCCTAATCCACATCTAGGGCTCTGAGGAAATGCAGGAATGCAAGTAATAATTAAAACACGAATTCTGGTATTTTACAGCTTTCCATAAGGCAAAAACTGAAGTGGCTGCAGTTAAAAAGCAATCTGAAGGCCTTAGAAGAGAATATGATCATCTGATGAAAGAATTTGAACAGCTTCAGGTAGGTGACTCTGGATCAGCATACAAGCACTGTGTTTTGAAATTGCACCAGCAAAATTCTGTTTGTTGGTATTAATTGTGCAAGAGAATTTACCAAAATCTTTAGGATAGCATAAAGTTAGAATTGGCAGCATTCCTTAAACTTCTTCAAAATACTGGAATTTTGTTTTGCACAATTATTAGCGTTTTCTTTTCTGCACTTTGACAAAGCTCAGGTTATCATTAGCTTCAGTTTTACTACTACTTGGAAAATAAGATTCAGATGGTTTTGCAGGTGTGATCAAACTGAAATACTTGAAGAAAATTATAGGAGGTGTGGGGGTGTGGCAAGGGGAGTATATACACAATTTATAAAAGTAATTTTATTTTGTTTGCTCTTAAAACATGCTTTTGCAATCCTGGATTATAAATGTTGCAATACTGTTGATACACAAGGATTAAAAAACCCAACAAAGAATCTAGGCTAAAAACAGGCTACTATAAAACTCAAACTGAAGTACAAAATAATTTTAAAAAACCAAACCATATTAAGCAAAAGTTCAGTTAGCTGTTTGATTGAGTTTATGTGCGTGGCTATAATACCCATAAGATATGCAGTCAGTATTTCTGGTAGAACTGGGAGTCTGTACTTATAAGTTGTCTGACAGGTGTTCCTATGGTCCATACCCAACATTCGTCTCGAGCAAAATTCAGTTATGAAAGTTATCCTATTTACACATAGTGGTCTTGGGAGAAAACAAATGATCATTAAAATTACGGTGACCTGCTTTTCAAGAAGAGTTGTCCAGTCCTGTATTAATTTTAAAAAGGCAATTTTGACCTAGTGATAATCTTTTTTTCCTGTACTCTATGAAACCACTTATTCATTCCCAGCCTCACCCTGTACTTATACAGAGATTGGTCAACTGATCTCTGTGTTCAATTCAAGACCACCATGCATGGCCAGTCCTTGTTGTGATTCCCTGTGTGATGAGCCATAGTAGTCCTGCTGCATTTCTAACAGACTTGTGGTCTAAACCACACATCCTTACCATCTTCTGTTTACCTCTGAGTAAAAAGAACAGAAGGTACTGAGCACACAGTAGATGCAGCTCCCAAGGACAAATGAGTTCATAGCAGGAAATGTTTTCTGCTGAGTTTGCTGCACAGCTCAGCTGTAACACCAAAGGGAGCAGAAGTAGGCTGCACAACCTTGACTACTGGCAGCAGAAGCTCAGGTGTTCTGTGTGGTAGTGTTGATGGGACTGCAGCTTAGAAAAGTATATGGTGAACAAATCAGGTGTGACTGCAAAGGGGCAAAATGCGGTGTCTGGAGTCAGTGGTTTCTGATCTTGCCAAACTTAAATTGTTTTTTATCTGTCTCTTTTCAGCAAAATTTAAATCAAGCAGAAGATAAGAAAGACCTGTAAGTGCATCAGAGACGGGTGGCATCACAGTTGCTTGAATGAGAGAAGTCTTGTGCTGTTGATGTTCCTGATGCATACCTGAAACAAAACTTGATTTTTCTGAAAAGCCACATGCATTGCAGGTCACTATTCAGATTCCTTTGATATATCGGTTGCCAAAATGTTCTGTGTTACAAATAAAATGTTGAGTGGCTTACCGGATTTACCATGGAGTTTGTCACTGCCCTCGTGAGGAGAAACTCAAAAATCTTTCAACTCCACCTGGAGCAACCTGTTTTCCAAGCTCTTTCCTCCCATAATGGTAACAGATCACCATTGCTTGTAGCATTTGAGTGAGGTTGTATATCACTCTAGATCATAAAAACAAGTACTTAAACCTCCTTTGAGCACCTGTTTGGAGTCTTAAAAATTCAGTTCCCAGTGGGTTTAAGAAGGCTGAAAGCTTTTTATTAGTGGAAAACTGAATGACAATCAGTCTAAGGAAAATAAAGAAAGAAACATTGCATTTCTAAATCCACCTCACTAGCTTGTGACTTTCACTTTAGCCATATGGATTTGAGTGTATTTTAACAGATAATATTTTGCATGCCTCTGGTTTATTTTTCTTTAATACATTGAGATATTTCAGGTTTGGGTTGGCTGGTATTAGCAGTCTTCATTTTTACACTCTTTACTTTGGTTTACTCCTTATGTACCATCTAACTTCTTTTGCCTCGCTAAGTAAAAAATCTTTTAAAATGTACATAGTTTGGTTTGTTCTGTTTTGTTTTCATGGATACAATACCTCAAATAAATGTGCACTGTTTTGCGTCAGACCTTTTTGGAAAGTTGTTTTATTTGTTGTATTGAGTTAGTTGGTTCCAGTTTATATTTGAAAGTTTGATATGTTTGTTATATTAAAGGGATTGTTTAAGTTCATGGTTTCTGGATTTATTCTTGTAAATCTCTCCCAGTATACTGTCTCACCACAGTTAATAGTTATATGCACTAGGAACAAAATATACTTGTAACCTTGTGATGTTTAACTCTTCTTGAAAATACAGTCTTCATAGTGTTAGTTTTGCTTGCTCTGGAAATAGGATTTGTTTAGCTTAGAATTTAAACACAGCTTATCAATTATTATAAGGCATAATAACATACCATATAAAATAAGGCATTTGATTTTAAAAAATACTTTATCCTTGCTGAAGTAGAACAGGATGTGTTTTCAGAGATTCTGTGACACTCAAGATTTTTTTTTTTTATTCAAACAAAAAACTTCCAGGAAAAGTTACAGATTTTTCATACCTGCATACACATGTTTTGAAAGTGTAGTTGAATGCATCTTTGTTCTGTTTGGTTTTTTTTTTTTTTCCCCACCCCTTTCTGAAATATTTAAAAATGTGCTGGAATGTTATCTCCAGTCAGATCCAAAAGCTGTGGTTGGAAGCCTTGGAGGTGTTCTGGTTTAAAAAACAGAACAAAAAAACTTGCATGTGTTTCTTACCTCAAGACATGGAACAAAAGCTAATAACTCTTGCTTATTATTTATTGTTACCTACTCAAATTTCAAACACTTCTTCTGCTAGTATAAGTAGATGATGGGGTAGAAAATAAGAAGCTTATAATGAATGATGTTGTGCACTGTGCTTTTCATCCTTAAAAATTTATCTTAAATTACATGGAATAAAAAATGGATGGCTGTGAATGCAGTGATAGTACTGATATTTCTTCTTGAGAAGGAACACTGCTTTACACAGTTTTTTGCTGTAGAGCATGACTGAAGTGTGAAGGAGTACAGGGTGGTGTGCACTGTTCCTTTGGAGCTGGAATGAGGCTTGGTATTTTCAGACATGCAACATGCATTCAGCACGATAGATTTGTGCTGTAATACATTACACAGAAAACCTTGGTATCAGGCCACAAGAAAATGTTCCCTGCATTGGAGATGCCTTAAACACACAGATTTTGTATTTTACCTCTGTTGACTTTTTCTGTCGTGTTCATTACATGGATCCTTTGTTGGGTTTCCCAGTCACAGAGCATGACAATCATCAGTTTTGCACTTGTCTATTGTGGACGGTAACACATGTTTGACTGAGTTGCATTATCACACTTTCAGCTCTTTGGAGTCCCAGACTTGTTCACAGAAAAATAGGCTTCTGTTATTCAGATTAAAATTATTTTGTAGATTCTGCTATGTAGAACTCTATTCTTGGAAAGCACATGGGTTTTGTAAAATTGGAAGTACAAATATTGTATCTGGAAATTCTAGTAGATGGCAAATCCTTGTGAATACTTTACATTTGCATTGTTTCACATTATATACTTTCAGGGCTTGTGGGAGTCTGGGTTGATCAACTTTAACTACAGTTCTCTCATTGGTAATGTTTTAAGTTATGGTTGATATACAGGGAAAGAATTAATCAAAATTTCATGCATTTATCTCCTGATCTTTCAGGCTGTTGGGTCACATTTTGGTCACATGTGCCTGTGTTGTGGGAAAGAAGCTGAAAAAAGTTGAATCTCCACTAATACTGGTGGAATCAAAATAACTTTTGTACTCATGTTGGACAGTTAATTTATTCTGAGTATGTCTCCAGAAGTACGAATTTGGAGCTCTTTATACTCTAAATAATGTCAAAGTAATTGCCTGGTTGTTTCAGAGCCGTTTTCCCTCTTTACAAAACTAGAAATGGGCATTTTCCATACTTCAGTGGGGAAGCATGGGAGATGCAAAGCATGCAAATATTCTAAAAATATTTGCACAGGTTTAACTGAGAGTAGCTTTCAAAAAAATTTGAGGGGTGTTTCCATATTTTTTTCATAAACCCCTTTTTCTGCTGAGTCAAGAAAGCAGTGAGGTCATGGTGAGTGCATGAGAGCTGACCTGAATATTAATAGACCTGGCTGCATGCGTTGGTGTTACCTTAAATGAAAGCACCTGTAGGTAGGTAGGATGTTTTTCCCTCTTCTTATTATTGCAACAAACATGCAACAATACATCTTCCTTAATAACATAAATTGTGCAGCATCTTTTCTGAAAATGTACCCTTGCATTAGCACTCCCTGTGTGTTTGCTGCCACAGTAGTCCCTGGCTACGTAGCCTCATTGAAAAGACACCGTGTTTTCCTAGCTTCTTGTAAAGGGTGAAAGCTCAGCTTTTCTCTCAGCATTGAAATAACTTTGTTTTTCCAAATGTGAAGTTACTGCAAAAGTACTACATGACTGCCTCAATTCTTGAGTGTTCCTTGAAATTCTGAATTTACTCTTTGGGACAGAGGCCCTCATTTTGCCTTGCCTTTGGACAATGCTTACCCCCTGTCAGCTGTAATCTGGGTCCTGTTACAACCTAATACAGGTCATTTTCCAGATAAGTTGGAAAATCAGCTCTCAGTTATGTCATTCCTGTCCTTCAGTACTCTGTGCTGCCTATTGCTGTGTGCATTAATTCTGGAATAGTGGAAAACAGTTCTAGAACTGAGCATCCTCAGTTCAGAAATAATGTGGACTATTTTATTTTCTAATATAAATTGTAACACTTGTGGGTTTTTTATGAGGTAATGTACAAATAGGGACAAGGATTGCAAGGTGTATTTGTGAGAAAAACAAAGAGTCCCTCTAGTTTTGCACCCACTCTGAAATTCAGCTATGGTCCAAAGGAAGTTTTTCTACCACCTGCAAGGGCAAATGCCCTTAAAAGACTTTGCTGTTCCATCTCCAGCTTTGGGAGAGCTAAGCAGAGAGGGAAGCAGACTATTCAGCCCTGGACTATACATGCTAAAAGATTCCCTGCAGGACTGTGTAAAGCTGGTATTGGTCTGCACAAAGTGTATCTGGGATGTTTGGATTCTCAAACATACTTGGGTGTACCAGGGTTTAGCGAGTGGGAACCTCCCCACTATGTTTAGTGACTAGTAGTTGTTAGATATGAGCTCTAGTGTGTCTCTTGGAAGAGAGGAGATGCCAAAACCAGCTACCAGGGAACATGGATATGGGAAGGATCTCTCAAACTCATCTAGAAATTCGACACCAGTTACTGCTGTCATGAAAGGACTTCTGCAAGACATAAAATAGCTGTTGATTTAACCCTTTATCCTGCTGCTTGAGGTCAGACTGTCTGTGTAGCCTGATTTGATTTGTTCTTGTTTTTGAAAACACAGCCAGAAGAGACAGTACCTTTGGTGGTAATTATGTTTTGTAAGATAGTGTAATAACTTCTCACCTAGGTGGTGAGACCATATGCTACATCCTACTAAGCGTGAGGTTTAAATTCCTGTTCCTGTGACTATAGAAGAAGGTGTTAAACTACTCCTTTCTTTGAGAGTTTAACAGGGTATGGAATCGCCAATGTGAGAGGAAAGAAGAGAGGAACTGTTATTCTTGGCCAGTAAGGACAAAATCTTAGACTTTGATTCTTCTCCAGACATGACTTGGGCATTAGAGGTCTAAGGAAACAGAGCATACAGTGAAATAAGGGTCTTGGAAACAGGCTATGTATTTGTCCTAGGCTGTTTGTTTCATACTAAGTACAAAGTGAACTAACTAGAAAATAAGAGCAAATAATAAGGTAAACATAAGGATTCAGAAGACTGATGCAGATTTCAAGCTAAAAAAACCCTAAACACCCCTCCCCCCAAAAACCAACAAAAGACCCTCCACAAAAAAACGCAACGAACCAAATAAAAAAGCTAAAGTTAAGAAATGAAAAACTGCCTTCTAGAGTCTGCCTTCTATTTTGAAAGGTAAGAGGAAGGGAGATGCATCCTGAGTGGGGTCAGCAACATCACAGTTCAGAAACATGTTGCATTTGATTTGACACAGATGTGTCTCTGTGTATGGGATCCATTCTGAACTAGGGTTTACAGTCTTTAGCCTCTTCCTGAAATGATTGTCTTCTCAAATTCCGGTAAATGCATTGTGTTACACAGATGGAGTTTTTGGTTTTTTTTTTTTCTTGAAACCTCTTGTCCTCAAACTTGCATACTTCTGTCCTGCCAATATTCATGGTCCTACAGAGTTCTCATTTTACAGCATCTGCAGGTGCTCCTACCGCATCTCATCACCTGAGGTGCTGAAGCTTGGAGAACCGTTCAGGCAGACCTGTGCTGCAGGAAACAGATTTGCAAGGAGTGTGAGTTACAGTCAATTCAGATTCTTCTGTCTGTATCCTTCCTGTGTTAATTACTTGTTCAATGTCTTTTCCTCTTGATATCGAGCAGTTCTCTAAAATCCTGGTTATATAAGTAATGAGATAATTGTAGTTTTGTTGATATTCTAGGAGAAAATAATATGTAATACACAGCCAGTCCTGAAACCTGAGTTTATGTGGTAAGTGTAGGGCATCTACATTGGATCCCTGCAAATGATTTTGCTGTTGTTCTTTGTTTTTATGATTAGCCTAGAAACCATTATACTGCTGGAGTAATTTCATTGTCTTTGTATTAATTTTAGAACAAAGATGATGTTACCACAACAGCTTTTTAAAGGCAGTTTTCAAAACTGCTTTTCATGATGCTCCATTTTTATCTGGAGTGGATTCTAACCTAACGCATTACTCAGTTTTGATGCCAGCTCAGTTTTCAGTATGTGCTTTAGAATATGTCTAATATATCTTTTCCAATATTACTTCCATTTCCCCATACTATTATCTGCTAATGAGAAAATCTGAATGCTTTCCCACCCTGGATTAAGTAACATTTACATCAGACCACTTTACTTGTTCCTCTGAAATAAGGCAGCTTTTACTGACTCAAGTACCATGCTTACAGGTTTCTACAAAATGGTGGGACTTGTTTTGGGAGGCTGGCTGCTTCACTGTTGGATACAATATTGCTCAGATCAAAACAGTTCAGCATTTTACCCAGATTTCCTTGCAGTGCAGCAGAGGGGAAGCTAGTTGCAGAACTAGGAAACCTGAATTTTGCTAACCTTAAAAATAATACTTCAGCAAATAGCTTCTTTCCATTTTAGTAATGCTGCCTTCAACATGTCTGAAGTTAGGACTACTTAATTGCTTTGAAACCAACTCCATGCCTGAGTAGTTCATTGAACAAATACTTTGCTTGATGCTGTACCCTCAGTGTGTGCCCTCAGCACCTCTTTGGTGTTGGCTGGAGCACTGGCATTGATTCTTATTTCAGGGAGTCTCCTAGGTGAGGAGGACACGTGCTTTGCTTCACTCCTGCAAGATCTTTGCTAGATTGTCTTTGGTACATAAGGTAGAAGAGCTGAAATGTAGCCAGCAGTATTCAGCACACAGGACTGACTTTTTCAGCCCTAGTCCTATCTGTAATCTGAAATTACAGCAGGGCTGCCAAGGAACTCATACCCTACAAGCCTCCTTCAGCCAACCAAAGGCTGCTGCCCTGGGCCACCTTCTGTCCTTTCAGATGTGACGCAAAGAGCCTGTGGGGCCTGAGCCACTTCTTCCCACCGAGGCTCGTGCGTGAGCTCGGGGTGGTTTGGAAAGCAGGTGCTGTTTATTAGGCATTTATAGCTATGCATGGAGACGACTCCCAGAACTTGGGTCATGGAACACAGCAGGGCTTTGGGAACTCCAAGGAGGTTGGTTCCGTGCAGGCCAAGCAGTGTGCGAGAGTGGCTGGTCCTATCTCACTCCCTCAGGCTCTCCTTAACAGCGAGCACTTTGGCCGGCCGCCGGCGGGCAGGTGACAGCTGGTGAGGGGCAGAGGCCATCACCTGTCAGCGGGGTTCGTGTGCGTGCAGCAAGCCCCGCTCCTCACGCCCCAGAGTCATTCCCCCGCCGCCTTTGAAGTGCAACCCCCGCCCGAGGGGACGGGCGCTTTCGGGGCGGTCGCTCGGGGAGCGCCGGCCGGAGCGGGGCTGACGAGGGGTCACCGGGGCGGCGGGGGGAGGGCGGACGGAGGCGTCGCCCGGGCCGGGCCGGCCCGAAGCCGGGTCTCTCTGTTTCCCCGTAAATAAAGCGCCGGGCCGTGGGCGGCCGTATAAATGCGGCTGCGGCGGGGCCGGCTCGCCCTGCCCCAGGCCAGGGAGCGGGCGCGGGCAGAGCCGTCGGAGCCGCGGTTCAGGACGCGGACAGCGCTGCGGGGCCGCGGGCGCGGCGGGGCCGGCAGGGGGGGCCGCGCTCGCCGCCCGCCGGCTCAGGCGGGGCCATGGCCGCGGGCGGGCGGGCGGCCGAGCCGCCGGCCGAGCTCAGCCACTACGTGGTGGCGCGGCCCATCTACAGCGAGCCCGGCTTCCAGGAGGAGAACGAGCGGCAGCCGCCGCTGCCGCCCACGCTCCGCGAGCGGGCGCAGGCGGCCTGCAGGTGGGTCCGAGCGGCGGGACGGAGCCGGGGGGCGCCGGAGGACGCGCCGTCCCGGCGCCCAGAAACTCCACCCGCCGAAGGATGAAGTGCCCCTCACGCTCTGCTCCCCTGCGTATCGCAGCTGCCCACGGGGTGCTTCTTCGGGGAGCGCACTTTTGACACCAGTACGTTTCCCGTCCCTGTCTGGAAGACGGGACTGTGACAGTCTCTGCCCCTTAAATTTAAATGTGCATCAGCTCGGCTCTCTGTCGCTTTGGGGTTCTTGGGGGGCTCCAATTGCAGCTCCGTGGGGTGTGTTCATCACTTGTTTTCTCGCAGATGCTCAAAGAAAAAGGCCTTTCAGATTGCCAAGTCCTTTCTGCCCATCCTGGAGTGGCTGCCCAACTACCGGGTGAAAGAGTGGCTGATCAGCGACATCATCTCGGGGCTCAGCACCGGCCTCGTTGCCACCCTGCAAGGTAAAGCCCGGCACGCTGGCGCTCCGCTCCCCAGGACGTCCCTATAAGGGAGCCGGCTGAACACAGGGACGTTATACAGATGGAATTACAAATCTGAGGCTCGTTATTTAATACTATATATTAGGTGTTATTTTGCAATAAATAATTTATGATTTTAATTTATTCCTTTTTCTTTCCTTGGCTAGAAGATTTAAATTTCATATGATATGCTATGAAGATGTATTTAACTTTTCTTCCAGGCGTTTTACTTGAAGAGTATTTCTTTTGATATTTAAAATTTTAATTACGTTGTGATAAATCAGATAGGTTGTGGTCTTGTTTCTCTTTCTTGGTTGTCTAAGCCTATAGTTCTTCTGCAACTGCCTACGACAATCTGGTTATTCCTCTAAAATAATGCAACCTTGATATCTACTCCTCTTTAAAATTCATCTCATAAGGTTGTTCAGGTCTCTACAGAAGACAGCTCTCAAGGAGGTGGTGACGTATTCACATTTTTTAAAAAGTTAAACTTGATGGATATTTAGAGTACACGGCTTGCAATATTAAGTTTTCCTTACTTCCTTATTCCATTTATTAGTAAAGCTTTCAGTAAACGAACACATAGGAAAGTGGCAGAAATAAGCAGAAATTAGTTCAAATAAGCTGCTTAAGGAAGACTCAGAGGGCAGAACCATCCTGCCTGAGGCAGCATCTGTCTAAGTTAAGACTGACTATAACCCTGACAAAACCACACTCATTTCTTTAATCTCAGTAGAGTTCTTACACTATTCTCACAATTTTTTCAGGGCTGCAGCAGACAAAACTAGCTGTGTTAACCCCACAATTTCCCTCAATGGAAATTAAATGTCTGCAGAAGGGGACAAAGATTTACATTGGGAACAAAGAAAGTAGTTTACACATTCCCGATTAGACACAAGTATTTCCTCCTGTCTGTTCCCTTGGAGCGTGCTAGGAAGGCAGAGACTGGCAGAAAAAAAGCTTTACAAACCTCTGCCCCAGGCAGGGGGTGACCTGAGAAATAAAGAAAGTCGTTCTTTCCCAAAGAAGAGTGTCAGAGCTGGAAGATCTTTGCTGAAGGTAGTGGCACAGTTACAGGATCCCTGTGCCTCTTTAAAATGAACTGGGCTAGAGGGACCTTTCATATTACTTATAACAGCTATTGTGCTCATACTGTAACCTCCTTATTTATTTTTTTTCTCTTAATTTCTCTTAAGTTTCTCTTAATTAGAATCCATTTGTAAAACCAAATTTTAAATATACTGTCTGTTCTCCCACCTATGCCTAAAAAAAAAGTAGAAAAAAGGAAAAAACCAAATTAATGCACATCTACACCTAGCTATGATTAAAAAAACAAAAAACAAACAAAAAAATCCCTGAAATTTTAGAAAATGCATTACAGGAAAAATTGGCCAAAACATTTGCAAAAAAAAAGATGCTCCTGGGATCTTGAGGTCCCTGAAGTCCCTAATTCCCAGAAACTATGTGTGTTGCTTGCAGTCCTCCCATCAGTCATGGTAGTATGACCAGGACTTCAGTTGTTTGAACTCTGACAGGTTTTGGAGAATCTTTAAAGGAGAATACTATTCTCTGGCTAACTGGGATATGATTTTGATGGCAATTTTTTTTATTGCTTGCTGGATTTGACAGCTCACACCGCATGCAAAGGAAGAAGAACCAAGACTCTCAAATTTACACGACTTACTATTAGTACATTAGTTTTTAAGCTGCTGCTGGGAAAAGAAGTGGCCCTATTTTCATAAGAGCTGAAGATACTGAAGCATATTTGTCATACAATAATTCAGAGTCTTGGGCTTGAAATTTCTGTCTGTAACTGGAACCTTCACATATCCTCCTTTTCTCTCAAGAGACACACATTCTTGCAAACTTAAGTGTTCTCCACTTAAGTTTCCTCTCCCAGCCTGGGTATTGAGCTACCTATGCATACACAGGAACATCTTTCAGTACTTACTCATTCAGCTACCAGCATAGGATATACAGTCATTGATATTCACTCACATGTGTGCCTGCAACTGACTTACAGACAAAACATATTCTAAGTAGCATCTAGACCAAAGCAGTAAGTCTTTCTGAAAGTCTGTTCTAGACAAGATAGTAGATTGCTGAGAGATTTTAAATGTGATACTTTGATGATCTATCATTTCAGGTTTGGCATATGCTTTGCTGGTTGCAGTCCCTGTTGGATATGGTCTCTATTCTGCTTTTTTCCCCATCCTGACATACTTTTTCCTGGGAACATCAAGGCACATCTCAGTTGGTAACTGCATGTGTTCAAGTTACAGTGAATTATCTATTACAGAGTGCTAATCCTTACTGCAGACACTCATATTTCATACAATATAACTACTTTCTGAAACAAATTGGCTATGATTAATATTAATATTGGTGTATCTTGGGAAATTAAGGCTTATTTCTTCTTTATACAGGCAATTGTGCATAATAGCTAACTTCAGGTATGCCCCTGCTTTTTGCTTGAATTTGTGCTGAAGTTTAAATCTTGTCTTTGGCTACACTCTATGCAAGAAATGACCAGATCAAGGCCTCAGCAGGCAGTATGAATGACAAACATTTTGTCTACCAGCTAAACCTCAAGATGGCTAAAACAGAGCTCTTTTAGTCCTCTCTACAAGCATTACTTGCTGCATCCTTCTTTCATTACTGTGAACAGTATCTGCTTCTTGCCTGTTGTGGAGATGCAGAACTTGTGTATCCACTCCAGCCTCACTCTAGGTCTTCACATCAAGGCTATGGGTAAACCCTGTTGATCCTTTCTGAATACTTTCTTTAGAATATGAGATTTGTTTTCTGTCAGTTCTCACATTTGAAATTTGTGTTACAGCTTGATCTCTGAAGTTCCTTTTTCTTCATTCTAACAAAACCTAGTCTTTTCTTGTTCATATCTACCAAGAATGCATTGTTTTCCCCTCCCAGAGCTTTGGCACAATGCTGCACTTTTTCATCAGCTTTCTTTTCTGCTGCATCAAAAGTCTCTATATGTTTTCTCAACTTTGTTAGCCTCTTCCTACCTTACCAAGCAGCTCATATTTGCTATCCAGATCTGACTTGTTGTGTCTACTTATGGTGGCATTCCTACTTTTTAGATTATCAAACACTTCTTTTTTATGCTTTTCCCAATGCTCTTATTCATGAAGTGTCCTCTGAGGTACCTGTAAAATTAACTTCACCTTCTTTAAGACATTTTGTGACATTTTCCTTTTCTGCATAATTTTAGTAAATAACTGCAACAAATATGATTACTTTTAGATTGTGTTTTGCTGACACAATGATCACTTTCTCTGTATCTTGCCCAGAGTATAGTTTCAGTCATCTTTAGCCAATGTAATAGCACAATACTGTGAAAAGATGTGGTCCTACCCTTTCGATCATGTTCCTGCCACAACTGTGGTGTTGGGATCCCTGATCATGTGGCACACTGGATCAGCTGAAAACTAACCATGACAAAAAACCCAAAAACCAACCAACCAAAAAATCAAAAGCAAACAAAGAAACCCCAAAACTTAAAAGAAATAAACGTCACTTTCACCTGGATTGGTGATCTGTGTTGTCTGGTTGTGATGCTGGTACAAGGGAGATGGTTGGAGTGTATTGAACATGTTGCCCCTTTTGGCCTTGGTACAGCCCTAATTTGGCTCAAGCAAAGCATGAAACTGCACTTATATCTGTATGTACAACATAAGTCATTTAAAGAAGGAGCAGTATTTAAAGAAGGTTTTTTGTCTCATGTATGCAGTGCCTGCAGCTCTTGGCCCCTTAATACCACCAATGTACCCCAATTACAATATTATGTAGTTTTTCTGACCTAGAGTTTCTTGTCTAATCTGATAAATGCTTTTTTTTTTTTCAATGTGTGTTAAACTTTAGTGTGTTCTGTTTGTCATTACAGGTCCATTCCCAGTAGTCAGTTTGATGGTGGGATCTGTTGTATTGAGCATGGCCCCTGATGAGAATTTTCTCATAGAAGGCAGTAATGCTACAGGAACTAATGGCACTGGGGCACTGATAGACACTGAATCCAGAGATGCACAGAGAGTGCTGATTGCTAGTACTCTCACATTCCTGGTTGGAATTTTACAGGTAAAATAGTTGACTTGAAGACACAAGGTTGACATTGCTTTAATGTTAATGGCAGGAAAATACCTAGTATGGCAGTCAGATAGTTTCCCGTAGTAAAACACAAAAATGAAGGAAAGTTATCACAAACTTTTAAGAGCTTCTTATCCTGTGTAGAGTGTCTGACAGCATGACTGGGAGCACAGAGAACAGAATAGCCCTGTGATTGCAGACCTGCATGAAATTGAGTACTAATGGTGCATATCCTGGAGCTTCCTTTCACACATTTCTTCAGGTTTCCTTTATTTCCTTGGACGGATGATACTAAACTACACTTGGCTGAAATGGGGGAAATATGGGCCTAAGACTCTGCATCAACAAAGAGAAAAAACAAAGCATAAGAAATCTCCAAATAAAAGTGTACCTTTTTGTTATTTAACAAGCTGTTATTCTTCATGATTTTTCTAGGTTATATTTGGAGTTCTCCAGATTGGTTTCATTGTGAGGTACCTTGCAGATCCACTAGTTGGGGGGTTCACAACTGCAGCTGCTTTTCAAGTGCTTGTGTCACAACTGAAAATAGTTCTGAATGTTTCAACTAAAAATTATAATGGTGTCCTTTCCATAATATATGTAAGTATGCCCTTCTAATCTGCTTTTGTTTTATGACAGGTATTTTTATATAATTGCTTGTCTTCTGCTTCCATTTCACACAGGGATGGTTCATATATATGGTGGTAAGTATAGGGTATTCCTTTAGTTCTCACTTTCATGAAGATCTGCTGTTCATTTGTAGCTATGGGGCTCTAAGTAGCTACTTTGGGGTTCCCCAGACAGAAAGTCTAATTGCCATCTTGAAGTCCTTTTCAGAGCACTTTTTCGCATGAAGTTTAAATGTGATTATCCAACAAAAGAGTTTTTCACTTCCGGAGGCTACAGTTTGTCTCATCCCTTGCTTTCTCACTTATTGTGAAGGATATTTGATCATTTATTAACCCTGTCAGGTCACTTCCCAAAGCTGGCCAGTCCCAAGGCTCTTTACACTTAAACCAGCAGGTCATTTTGGTAAAGGACATCATTCTCCATTTCACACTCTAGCCATGAATGTGAATACCTAAAGGATAGAGATTCCCACCCTTTGGCCAGGCACCTGTTGGTTAGCAAATGTCAGGCTGACTGTTATAGTCACAACTCCATTTGCTGATTTTATAGAAAATGCTCAAATGGAGAAAAGTTTTGGCTGAATTAAAGAAATACTGAATTCCTAGAGGTGTTGTATTGCAGAATATTATCCTTTTCCAGGAAAATTATTCAGAGTTGTGTCACTGACTTCAGCATGAAGTTATCTAGGTTCACAGTATTTTAGATCTTCCATAGCACTTCATATTAGAATACCAGATTTCTAAAAGAGGCTGTTCTAGGGGGAAAAAAAATGTATTTGGAGATTTTACCTGCCAGTTCTGGCAACCAGACTAGCAAAAATACAATATACTTCTAGATTAACAATAATAGGATGAATATAACTATAAACCGCAAGGTAAAAATTAAAAAATAAATCTGGAAGACTATTTTTGGGGGTAAAAAATTAATATCTTATGGGCCTTTTCAAAACTAATAAAAACTCTTCCCCACAGAACAAGGAAAGTTATATGAGACAAAGTAACATATAATAGACCTTGCAACAGACCTGGCAGAATGATGGAGTTGTTAATCCAGCATTTTTTTCCATCTCTTTGTTTATTGAATGGATGGTATTTAGTATAATACACTTTTTAAAAAGACTACGTGGTTCTTCCAGCTTCAGCAAGCCCGAGTGGGATGCTGACTTTTTAGGTTAAAGTTCAAAGCTTCTGTGTTCTTGCAGGTGAGCCAGGTCAATATGTTTGCAGGTGTATGTAGATTAAAGAATTTGTTATTTCTGGTCTGCTCAACCAGTGATTTGCTGTGTCTGCTTCAGCAAGTTTTGGACTTGTTTCAATAGTGTTGTTTAACAAACTGCAACACCAAGCATCCAACATAAGCAGAATCCACAACCAAAGTTTGGAAGTTACTGTTTCCGTGTGAAGTGAAGCAGTCTAAGACGTGGTCAGCCATTCTTAGGGGATCTGTGGTAAACAGTAGAATGGGCAAGAAATAGCTTCAGTCAACCAAAGAAGGGCGTCTGGTTCAGTGTTTCAGGAAGGCTTCTTCTTTAGCTTAGAAAACATAGCTGATTAAGCACTTAGATGTTGTATTTCCAAACCAAAGTCTGTTCAGAAGGGGGGGGGGGGGGGGGGGGGGGGGGGGGGGGGGGGGGGGGGGGGGGGGGGGGGGGGGGTGGGGGGGGGGGCTCATTACTGGGGGAGCTAACCAGGATGCAAGAAGTCTGTTTCTAGCCCCTCTTCTACCAAATCATTCTGCTACTGCTACTTCACTATGCATGGGATAATTGCATTTTCTTGGAGACAGGAAGCAAGTGACAACTACTGTGATACTGAGGAGGAGGACAGAGGAGTATTTGTGACTTTTCTGTAATCATCCCTTCATGTTTTCTCTGTACAATAATTTGTAATAAACAGTAAGATGAAGAAAGGGCACAGGAAGGGTAGAGAAGGGAGCTGCCTATTGCAGCCCAGTTGTGAGTGTTCCAGTCTGGGGCTGAACTCTGCTGGGAGGTTTAATTTACTGTAGAGTGAGGTTTAGTGGCTGCTTTTCTGAAGTGCAGGATTCTCCACCACCTGGTAGGACCTGTGTGTTCACACTCATTCTCTGTCTGTCAGCAGTGGAAATAGGAACCATGTAAGGCACAGATCATGTGTACTGGGCATGGAGTGAACCAGAGCTTTGCCCATCGGTCTGTTAGCTCTCTTTAGAAAAATGAGGATCTCCCTTGCTATTTGTCAAAGTGAAGAAGCTACAGATCTTCCCTTCCTTGCTCTGATATAGGTAGAAGTAAAACACAAGTAGAGAGTTAGCTCTTTTTACTTAGTATTAATTGATAAAAAATTGGGAATTAGAAGCCCCCTATGTGGACAATTCTTGCAGTTATGCTTTTTCCATTAAATTTTCTATTAAATCCATTTACTGACTCTGTAGCACCTTGACAATGCATTTTCCTCAGGCTTCTCCAGGCTTGAATGAAGAAGTTACTTAGCCTTCTCCAAAATGCTATGTGTCTAGATCATCTCATGAGTATTTGCACATCCTTCAGGTGGACATGGGCATGTTCTATGTTGTCATTTTTATTTTTCAGACTCTTGTTGAAACATTTGAAAAAATTGGTACCACCAACATTGCAGATCTTATAGCTGGACTCCTCACCATTTTTGTCTGCATGGTAGTTAAAGAAATAAATGATCGGTTCAAACACAAGATACCTATACCTATACCAATAGAAGTTATTGTGGTAAGCACAGGGGCATAACAAAAGCTGAAAACAGAAAAATGGATGGGTCTAGCTACAGGAAGACAGGAACTCTTTTTAAGTCTTAAAACTGTTGTTTTATTTTATTACAGACAATAGTAGCCACTGGCATTTCATATGCTGCCGACTTCGAAAAAAAATACAATGCAGGCATTGTTAAGAGCATTCCAAGAGGGTGAGTGTCTTTGTTTTGTGGGAAAAAGGTATTATTTTAACTGGCTAAAAATCACTGTAAGAGAAAATGCATTAAAAAAACATTGAGAGCGGTAACCTGAGCTTAGAACTCAGGTCTGGAGATTTTCTGAGTTTTACTTCTGGCTCTATCAATTATGCCATGTAAATATGTTGCCTAGCTTTCCTTCTTCTGTAAAATGGGCTTAGGAATGTCTATCTAATTCGTGAAGTCCATCTGAAAATTAATTGCTTCCTACTCAGGAAGTGAGCAGGACTATGGAAAATGGTTTTTTAAAAAAGGATTTTTAATAAAGAAATTCTGCATAGGTTTAATTTTTGTAATCCTGAGTTATCCCACTGCAGTTCATATTCATGCTGCTACTGTTACTCCAATCAACTTTGTCACTTCCATACTCATAGGAGCAAGGATGTTGAGGATTACACTGGTAGAGACTTCCACTTGAAAGATTCAGAGCACTTCACAGTAGTAACTTTCACATTCCATTTGGTATTTAGGGCTTAATTAATTAAAATTTGTGGAAACACAGTAGGGGATAAAATGCTTCTGAGATGTTAGTGAAGAAGTATGTTAACAATAGTATGAAGTGTCATTAACATATTTATGTAATTCATCATACTATTCAATACATTCTTTATTTGATGCTTCAAAAAATGTAGTTTTTCACTTTGCTATCATAAGGCCAAATCTCAGTCATGCTGAGAACAATGGGAGCTTTGTTGCTGACTAATAGCATCAGGATTTGGGCTGGGGTGAGCTAGATAAGCGTGTTCTGTATGTCAATGGGCTGTTTCCACCTTTTTATTAACTTGAAACATTATGCTTCATATTATAAGCAACCTGTATGCCTCCTCCTCAAACTCCTTGACAGTTCTGGTAAGAACAGAATTCAAAGTTGGTAACACTAATATATTTTCTAAATGCTAGATTTTTGCCTCCTGAGCCTCCAAATGTCAGCCTGTTTTCCCAGATGATTGCTGCCTCCTTTTCCATTGCTATTGTTGCTTATGCTATTGCTGTATCTGTGGGGAAGGTATATGCAACCAAGTATGACTATGCTATTGATGGAAACCAGGTATGTATAACCAAACTAGTTTATAAACATAGTGAATGTAAAATGTGCTGATTTGTGTAGCCAAATAAAAGAAACACGGTTCACACACATTTTTCAGACAAGCACTGAAGTCTGACAGAAGAAATTCTTCTAACACTTGAAAAAAAATTAGCTGAAATGGTCACATAGAGAAGAGCCAGATCCATCTTCAGTATGGGCTTTTCATACTATTTCATTCCTTCTGTATTGGTTTAGTGACTGCAGTAGCTCTGAAAGGGCTGAGCAGTATGCAGGGGAATTTGCTGGTGATGTCAAGTTGACAAGGCCTAGCAACCTGCTTTCCATTTCCACTTGTAAGGCATTCTTTGAGGTGGGTTGCTTGGACAGATGAAGGCAATGTCAAGCTAAGGATTTGCTCTGGACAGCTTTATTTAGGCTTAGTCTTCATGCAGGATTTGAATCAGCTGAACTTTACAGTTAATAAGTTATTGTACTTCTCAGCATGACACCAGTTAGACCAATATAACTTTACTTGTAACCTAATAGATCGGTCCTGAAGCTTCACAAAAGTTAATGCCTACCAGCATATGAACGTGCTGGAGTAGCTGTGTGCAACAAAATGGCTGAACTGCTTTAAGCATTGGTTTCTAGGGGCACATAGCTAAAATGTGACATGAGCTGTGCATCACAAGCTCTTACAGGATTTCTGCATTTGTTCAATGTCTTCACCAGGGGTTATGTTGTTTGCCCATGGTGTGGAATTAAAATGTCAGAAAGCTTCCTTGTCCTGCATCTGTGCTAATTTTATCCTTTGAGCATATTAGGAAATGCTCTCGCTACAACAAATAGATGAGTACTTTGTTTAATAAGTCCTTTATTTTAGTACTAATGGATTACATAAACTGACTTTAGAAACACTTTTTTGACATATATAAGAAAATTATGTTTCTGTTTGTCAGTTTACAGTCCTCAAAGGTTATATCTGGTAACACTTGGTCCTAAAGGTGACCAAAATGCACCAACTTTCAGTTTAATAAATCTCAAAGAATAATACATAATCCTAGAAGTACTATTTATGCTGTTCTGTTGTTGAATATATTATTCTGCCAGCATGGTGTGCTTCAAAGATACTGATTAAATATAGTAGTAGAAGAACTAGTTTATAAAAGTAAAGTGTCTTCCTTTCAGTACTATGTTATGAATTTTACATGGAGCAAAGGTTAAATGCAGCCCAGGATGATGGTAAATAGTTTGTTTGATCTGGAGAAGTTAAAATAACATCATAAAAGCAGGTAGTAAAATAATTTTGAAGGATGGGTTGATACTATTATCTACCAGTGTCTGTATTGTCTTCATAGATCCAGATTATTAACACCTAAGAACACTAGGAACTATACCTCCAATATTTTCTCACA
The DNA here is from genome assembly GCA_910950805.1 of Acrocephalus scirpaceus scirpaceus. NCBI lineage: Eukaryota > Metazoa > Chordata > Aves > Passeriformes > Sylviidae > Acrocephalus > Acrocephalus scirpaceus. The sequence continues at coordinate 14,202,591 of OU383777.1, forward strand.
GATCACAGCAGTTACATGGGAATAGGCATGAATCATTTAAGTCTGTTCCTGCTCTTGTAGTTGGAGCTAAATGAAAATTTACAGGAAATTTAATTTTGTAGAAAAGAAGGGAGACAGTCAAAATCAAATCTTAAATTATATTTTAAAAAGCTTGCAGTGAATGAAAAGCTCCTGTGCCTGTGTCAGCTTGGTGAAAACAATGTTTCTTTTATACATGTCAATTATATGGGGTTGGTTGCAGACAGCTCCCAAATTCTTTATTTCCCAGCAGAGGAATGGCCCAGATCCCAGGACATAAAGCTCCCAGGGTCCTTGTCACTTGGGCAGAAAAACCAACATCAGTAGGTGCTGGCATCTGTGACCCTGTGGCAAATCTCTGAGAATGCTGCCTGAGACTCAGCGTGAGTTCAGTGGGATGCTTAGAGTGAAAAACTTCTGACTCAGCAAACTAGAAGTTTTCAGTGAAACTGTGTTTTATTGCAAAGCTGCTTAATAGTTCTACTAATAATACAGTGCTTTGCATTAGCTAAAGGCTTGTCTAAACTCAGACTATTGTACTGATCAAAATAATTTGTTTAGCTGATGACACCTGGGAGTTAAATTTATTCTAGTACCCCTTTCTTGATGCAATTATTCCAGTATAATTCTCAGAAATGTTAGGTTTGGTAGCATTGATGGAAGTAAGCTTTAAACACTTTTGTATTCAGACAAGTATGTCCACTTCAGGGCTAGTATACCAACTTCTTTGTGTTGGTTTCCAAGCAGAGGTAGCTGCTCTGGCACAAGAGGAATTTGTGTCAACATTTAACAGCTATTACTAATTCATACTCTTCTTAATATTATTGTGCTACCTACTTTATCAACTACTGCAGAGGCTACTGTCTTTCTCCATTGAAAAACTGTCCTCAGGCATCTTTATTTACAGCATTATCCAATTATCTTTCAGGAATTTATTGCCTTTGGGCTCAGCAACATTTTTTCAGGTGCCTTTTCTTGTTTTGTTGCAACTACTGCTCTTTCACGGACTGCAGTCCAAGAAAGTACTGGTGGAAAGACTCAGGTAATGACCTCTTCTTACTAGTACTGTGCACAGGTAAATTTAATTTTGTGTAGTGCACAGATTTCACCGTGAGATGAAAACAGTCTGAAAATGATTGCATTGCTGGCACATGGAAAGCCAGGGATGTCTTGGCAGCTCGGCTCTAGTAGTGAATCATTTTTGTGGCTTTGCCAGAAGAGGGCAATCAAGTTTTACATAGCATGAGTTACCTTACGGGTCAGAAATCTTTTAACTCTAGTTCCCCAGAATTTAATTTCCAATTAAAGGACTGAGTTTGTCATAGTAGGATGTGGGAGGAAATCTCTCCCAGCTGGCTGTGATATCTTTAAGCTCCCATATGCTGGCCTGAGCAGCTCTGCCATTTGCCATTCACCATCAGCCATGGAACATATTTGTCATGCTGAGTAAACTACTTTGTTTTACCAAACTACAGTGGTACGGTTCTTAACAGCGAAAAAATACACGTTATCCAGCAGCTCCTTTTCCAGCTTACACACAGACTGCTCCATTCATCTGTCTTTGTAACATAACCCCTCAAGAGCTACTACCTTGTGTTTATTTAGACTTCCTGCTTTATTGAATTCCCTCTGTGATAGCCGAAGTGCATAATGGTTGCCCGTATATGCCTAAACACAATGACACTTTGGCAGGGCTCCCTGTTCCTAAAGAAATGTAATGTGCAACCGTTTGTACCTTTTTCTTTGTAGTCTAGAAACAGATGATAGAATTGTAGTAAGTTCATTTCCTATAAACACTGTTCTTTGCAGGTTGCTGGTATAATCTCAGCTGGGATCGTTTTGATTTCTATTGTTGCCCTGGGGAAATTGCTAGAGCCCTTACAAAAGGTACTGTACTCTTCCTCTGCAAAACAGCCACATCAGATCCAAATGCTCAACTATGATGGGCAAGATCAATATCCCTCTTTAAACTGATTCCAGACAGGGTTGTGGTTTATAATGTGTCATGCTGAGCACTATCTTAATATGCATCTTTGCTTCTGAATACCACTTTTTCATTATTTTTCTTCACAGTCTGTGTTGGCAGCTGTAGTCATAGCTAACTTGAAAGGGATGTTCATGCAAGTGTTTGATGTTCCCCGTCTATGGAGACAGAATAAAGTGGATGCTGTAAGTAACCTAATTTTTTTTTCTCCTGCATGTTTTTGTCCAGTTTGAGGGTTTTTTTTTACCTTTTAATGCCATCCAAGTTTCTCTTAACTACCACATAAACAGGATTTTGAGGAGTTAACATCAGAAAACTTTTATGTGCATCTTCAAAATGCAAATGCCATGAGGTCAGTAAAAAATTCCCCATTTTTAGGTCAATATTCTGCTAATCTTCTTTATTCCCTAAACCCTGCAGTTAGAGTGTCAATCAAGGTATTTGTGTGCAGTGATAACTCCTTCATATCCATTTCCATAGCTTACAGCAATCTTGTGTTGATATAGCTTGAAAAGCAGAATAAAGATGGCCGGTTGCCACCTTTACCATTCTGATTTTATCTTTTGCACTGTTTAAATGAGTCAGAAAAGATGACCTTTCCTTAATTCATGTACATATTTATGTTGTTATTTATTAACATTAATAAATATATATGTATATATTTATTTATGTTATTTATTTATTTATGTTGTTACCCCATGAACATCCCATTTGCCTGAATAATCTCAGCTAGTCCTCAGAAAATATGTTTTCTTTTTGTAACAAGACTAATTCAAGCTAGAATGTGGATTCATTTGGCATGCCAAATCTGTATGAACAGACTTTTCTTATGAACCACTATAATCATATCTCAGGGTACTTGCTCATATCTCCCACTGTGTTTTCTGTGGAAGAGACTTTCACTATGGCTCTTGGGGCAGGAAAATACTGCATGGAAAACATTTTTTCCATGCAGTCCTTACAGTTCTTAGATTTTACAGTGTCATTGGGCAGTATCTGTCTTAGACCTCAAATATTTTAATCAATCATTTACTGATTTATAGACAAAAGATCCCACTGACTTCAGTGAGAAGTGCAAGCACTCAGCTTTTAAAAAAATTGAGTCTACTGCATGGGCAGTGATGTAGGAAAGAATTGAGGAGTGCACTTCAACTGTTCTGCCTGAATCTTCAGTGGAGATCTTAGAGAAGTGCATGAAGCTGTTAATATAAAATACCTCTCTTTGCAACAATTTTTTCTGATTCTTACATGTCACTGAGGAATCCCCTTCCTTCCCTATATACCTGCATGGGGGGCATCTTACAGTATTTTACATCTTGGTAAAAAACAATTTTTCTCTTTCCAATTTCTAAGAAAGATTAATAAAGATTGCCATAATCAGAAATAAGAAAATGCAACGTTTAGGTGTATCTCCTTTAATTTCACCAAAGGAATCAGATCCTTAAAAAATATTGTTATGTTGAAAATCCCCTTATTTCCTAAAAAGCTAAGTATGCCTAATAAGATAATGATGGATGAAAGCAGCTTGGAGGAAGAAGGCTTTTGTATGGAAATCAGCTAATTGCTTAGTGTGCTAAAATCAGTTCCAAAGTTAAAATATGCTTCTCATATTATCTGGTCTAGTGTTTCTTTAGCATGACCAGGATTCATATGTTAAAATTAAAATACTTTACATTTGTTATTTCTTCTCCAGATGATCTGGGTTTTTACATGTATAGCATCCATCATTCTGGGACTTGATTTGGGATTACTTGCTGGCCTTTTGTTTGGATTGCTGACAGTTGTGCTGAGAGTTCAGTTGTAAGTAATACAGTATCAGAAATAATTCTTAGTTTTATATTATGAAAAAGGAAGAAAGTATGCTGAAGCACAAGATGATTTGTGGCAGAATATCTGCTTGGGTTTATAAAAATTTTGAAAAGAAAAGATCTGTTTCTTTTTGAACAAGACACTCTTTGCGTGGTATCATTTAGTTACACTGACAAAAGAGAAGCTGCATTATTTTATCAGTATTTCATATCATGTTGGCCACTCTGCTGGTACTTTTCCATATGTTTTGTATGCATCCACATAGCTGAGTTCTGAAAAGGGACAGGAACATTCTAGATCAAATATAAACAGATGTATGGCTTTTGTAATTAGTCCATCATTATAGTAACTCTCAGCAGGCAATACCACTACAGTATGTTGTACATACAAGACTCATTGTATGGCTGTAAAAGAAGAGCAAGAGAAAGCATGAAAATAAAAACAAAAAATGTGCTTCTGGTTGATTTGTTGCTGCTTAAAGAATATATGGTAGTGGAATGGTGAGAAAAAGTGGATTTGAAGAATCTTATTTGGTCATCTTGTTATTTTTCATTGATCTTTTATCTGAAAATACAACATAACCTTTTTCCTTCAGCTTAGAGTCCAGAGAGTATGGTAACTAGCCTTACCTACGGATAGCTGCACTGTCAGCAAATGCCTAAAAATAAAGCCTTGTAAAAGTGATTACATGATAATAGATTATAAGAAATGAAATTTGAAGAGCTTCAAACAAACATTCCCAAGTTCAACTCAGATAATGTTACCAAAATATAAAGGGGAGATGAGGCCTTACAAACTTGAAAACAAACTGCCTCAACTGTTAAATATATATCTGGAGACTGCAAAACACTTTGGTTTTGTTATTGACTGAAATAAAAATTAAAAAGGTTGGACAAAAAGATTTACATAATCTGAAAATAATGTAAATGTATTTCAGTTGATTTGAAATGGAAAAAAGCCATCAATTTTTTTCAGTGTAAAAAATTGGGTTTTTTTAAATTTCAAGCAAACTAATCTGCTTTTCAAATATTCTTCTGGTTTGGGAAACTAATTGAACAAGTTGTTCACTCAGCTCTTAAATCAAAATGGTGCATTAAGTAGGCTGAGACCGAAGTACTTTGTTTTTATAAAGGCCCTTTCACTACAGTGACGCAAAATAGCTGAAACACTTTTGCAAGTCAGTTAATTTGGCATTAGAAGGTGAACTACAGGAGTCAAAGACACTTTGTATGCAGCAATCCCTTCAATTCTGTGAGTGCCCAAGTATGACATTTACCTTCACTGTATTTTTATTTCTGTTAGTCCTTCATGGGGAGGCTTTGGAAACATTCCTGGCACAGACATCTACAAGAAGGTCAAGGACTACAAAAATGTAAGTAATTGCTGATTTGTTTTCCTTCAGTCAACACATCAGTGTAAGAAAACGTTGTGCCTTGCATATTGTAGACAACTTTAATTTGGAAGTGAGGTCCTCAAAGATAACAAATTTCAGCGTCATCTTTATCCGGATAGTTGGTCCATCTTGCAGGCTGGGGCTGTAAGCTTCTAAAAACAGAATCCCCTCAATCATCAACAAATCCATGCAATTTTTTTTAAAATTAGATATGTAGTTGAATGGTTGAAACAGTTAAACTGCTTCTTATTAGCCAAAATATGCCTGTTGCTGTTTAACCTTATATTCTTTGGCAACAGGTTATAGAACCAGAAGGTGTGAAGATTCTCAAGTTTTCAAGTCCAATTTTTTATGCTAACATTGATGGACTGAAAAGCAGCCTCAAATCCACAGTAAGTGATAAGTTATGGCTTTGGAAGCTTCTTGACTATCCTTGAGATTTCCTCAGAATTACACCTGAGTTAGGTGAAATAATTTTGGTCCATTTTCTGTAGGTGGGATTTGATGCAGTCAAGGTATATAATAAGAGACTCAAAGCACTGAGGAAAATACAAAAGCTAATCAAGAAGGGAAAATTAAAAGCTACTAAGGTAGGCCTTTTAAAAATTATTTATTTCTATTTTTTCTCAAAGGATTACTGTTGGAGCTTTTTAGTTAAGGCCTAATTGTGAAATACTCTGTACTCATCTTTAAAATAGAGATGAAAAGTGTGACTTACTATGTGGTAGTACAGTTTATAAGTAGCATAGAGAATTTATATACAACTAAACTTACAGTTTTAGTAACCTAGACCCTAACTTAACTTAGAGTATCTAACTACCTTGACCTCCTGCAGATCAGGTCAGATCTTAATACATGGTTTAATGTATCAATATAACAATCATAATCTAGACTTAAAAATGACATGAAAGAAGATGAGCCATCCAGACTCAGAGAAAACAGAAGACAGTGCAGGCATCCTTGGCCCCTGGAGGTGTCTCACTGTCAGCAGCAGTTTTGGTCCAAACTTCCCACACAGGACTTGCCATAGACAGTGTTCTGTGCACTGTTACACTTCCCTTTTCTCTGACGGGGTCATCAACTACACTTTGTTGCCCATGTGTCTGGGACCTTCAAGGCCAGCAAGGAAGGGAGAGATCAGCCTGGTGCCCAGGAACCTTGGGGCTGGTAGGGAGAGGAAGAAGAAATCTGTTTGATTTGTCTAGTTGGTTCACAGGACCTTCAGCACCTGAGAACAAGGAAAAAGGGAACAAAACGACAAGCTGCTCAGCCATAGAAAATGGCTTCATGCCCTATAAAATGGCATTAATTATGCTAACCACAGCACCAGGATTGGGAGCAGGGGATACTGGTCACAAGTGTCTGTCTTGTCAATTCCTTCAACAGAAGGTACCACAGGGTGGTATTTTCTGTAACTCCCAAACTTCCCCCATGATTAAATTCTATATTCCATATTTTGTCTGCGCATTAGAATGGCATCATCAGTGAGCCCGGTATTAATAATGAAGCTTTTGAGACTGATGAGGAACCTGAAGACAACAACCAGGATCTTCAAGTTCCCACCAAAGAAGTAGAGATCCAGGTGGACTGGAATTCAGAACTCCCAGTCAAAATAAACATCCCCAAGGTGCCCATCCACAGTCTCATTCTTGATTTTGGAGCAGTAACCTTCTTAGATATTGTGGCTGTGAGATCAATAAAAACGGTAAGGGCATTTTTTTCTGATGTTCTATGAAAATGAAACTAGTCAGTAGTATGTAAATCAAGAGCTGTTAGCTGAAGTTAATTTCTGAGTTTTAAAAAGTATGTTGTTAAAAAATACCATCAAAATATAAACATGAAAAATACCAGCAAAGGTAGAATATTGGTGGTGTGTGTATTTTAAGTGCAAAAAAGTGCATTAAAAGAACAATATGAAGGTTGCATCGTCAAGTACTCAAAAAATTTAAATGCAAAACATGGTCCCCTTATATGCATATGTTATTAAATATTTTAGTTATGTATTTTTTTTCCACATGCCTACTGCTTTAATTTGGGCACAGGATGATGCTCACTCAACACAGATGTAGTAAAAATTTCACCTTACCATCCAGTTCAGTCTTTAGCCACAAGATTTATTCATTCATTCCTTCATTTATTCATTCCTTTTAATTATGAAGGAAGAATGGTTAATTTCTTTATAGTATTTTCTGTGGCTAGTATCAAGTGCTTCATCAACATTCATTAATTAATCTTCAAACTCACAGTACATAATAAGGGGATAGTATTCCTTCCTAGGAAGAAGGAAATGAGGTGGAAAGATGAAGGCCAAGTATTTCCATTATTTTTTGGTGCCCAGTTACAAGTGTGTGGGACCAGATTGTTCAGTCTTCGTATTTTCTGGTATTTTGTATATTCAGATCGATGCTTTTACTAATTTAATTTTGCAGTTGGGACTACTTAGCCTATCTATAAAACCAGATCTTTACCATGACTCAAGTTTATAAATTAACAGAAACAGAATTAATAATCACCTCTGAAAACACTAATCTAAGATATTTGTCTGCCACCAGGGAGCCAGGGGTAGATTCTAGTCTCCTGCCTTTTAACTAAGTGAAATACAGGAGCAGTGTGTGTCTTGTGTCAGCTTCCTGCCTAGTTACATGGGAATATGGGGTTCGTTGACATGACTCTCCATATGTAGCTTTCTCATCCAAGAACAGGTCCATCTGGTGCACTGCATGAGGGGAAAATCTGTGTGAAAAAACCTGCATGTGCCAGTGAATGAGTGTATCATATCACACGTACACAGGGGAAATAAAGCTTGGCCCACCCAGTCTCGCTTGGAGAGATGGTTATTTGAATTTTGAGAACAGAACAACAACCTGAATTGGAAGCAATGCCTGTGCATGAAAAATGGGTAGTTCCACTTATGTAGCTGAAGATAGGCCACTTGAGAAACTGGGTACTTAACTACTGGATCTTTAAGTAAAGCAAAGTATAGCAGTACCTTAATTATGATGAATAAACAAAATGTACTATGTGGAATGAAGACAATCAGAAAGAAATGAAGTGTATGTGCCTATACATTGCACAGACGTACAGACATATATGTATTTTCTCCTTACAGACTATTTATTGATGTCCTTGTCACAAATTTTTTTTTAGATAATTAAAGAGTTTGAGAGAATTGATGTGAGAGTATACTTTGCTTCCTATCAAGGTAAATATCCAAATTTTCTACTTTGACTCATGCAAAGAATAAAATGAAGGTGAGAAGGGATCTCTAGATGTGTCTGTGGTAGCATCTGCACTAATAAATACATGAACTGCCACACTGATAAGCATTGTTGGCTCTACTGGGACACAAAAAATAGTGGGGTGTAAAGGAAATATGGAAAGTAAAAGTGAAGACCAAACTATAATTGATGGATTCATTTGGCTGTACATTTGATTTCTGACAGTTGCAACCATGTATTTTAACATTTAACTTCATGTTGTATAAACCTGTTATGACTTTCTTTCATTCAGACAACCTTATTTCTCAGCTGGAACGAGGTGCCTTCTTTGATGACACTGTCAGAAAAGACATATTTTTCTTGACTGTCCATGATGCTGTGCTCTACATAAGGAATCAAATGACATACAGCGACAACCAAGATCCCATATTTGAGAAGGTAAGGATATCCAGCAATACCTTTCCCTTCCTTCCATCATCTAGCACTCACTCTTGAAGTTTCTGTGACACATTTGAAAACATTTGAGACCTAGAACTGTAGTACAAAAAAAGTGGGAGTGTAGTAAATTGTGCAGCTTCTGTAGTACAGGGATATTTTTCTAGATGAAAGGAAAGGTCTGTCAACTCCAGGAGCTTGTTAGTGAAAAGAACATGAGAAACAGCACACATGGAAAACACTTCATCCTAAGACACGTTTTCTAATTTCTGACTGCCGGCATCTTAAGAACCTCATCAGCTGGAGGTTGCATTTGGAACATTACATTTAATTGTTACAGATGGAGTTTTCTTCAATGTGTCTGTAACACTTCTTTTGGAACCTGTGACACTATCCTGTGGAGATGGGTTCTCTAATTTTATATTATATGACAAAGATTTCCTGCTTGGTTTAGGCCTGCTGGACTTCTGGAATGTTAGCTGCAATGAATAACCATTCCCTGCTCCCTTTCCCAACACTCCATAGACTATAATCTGACTCAAAGCTATAATCTCACTCTACTTGGCATGGATGTGTACACAAGCTGTTCCACTCTAGTGGTCATTCCTGCTGCCCTTCTCTGTGCATTTCTTCGTTGTATTCTGTATTTTTTTCATATAATTAGAACACTCTGTAGTTTTTAAAGATTTGCTACACTCTGTAGCATTTAAAGAATTTAAAGGGCCCTCATTAGGAAAATGGTCATATAATGTCCTCTCTTTTCGCCACAATTCCTTTCCTAGCAATCACTATTACAGTATTATGAATAAATAGCAATTAAAATTAATATTACTGATAATTAACTAGGACAAGACCCTTATTTTTTATAATTTTTTCATACTAATTTTTATAGTAGAGATTAACATTTTTATAATGCTATACAGCAGTTTAAAGATAGATTTTATTATTTTTACAAAGCCATAATTAGTTATGTGAGCAGAGACAGGCCCAAAGGCTCTGCAATTTATAAGCTCCTCTCAGCTGAACTAAATCATCATCTTTGTCAAGAAACAGTAAACAACAGACTCTTCTAAGTTGTGGAAGTTATTTTAAGGTACTTCAGAGTAAAAAAAATAAATTTCAATGATATGGACAACATGTAACTCATCATGTTTCTTAATTTCTTTCTACCAAGATTTCACTCATGCAGGAGTCTAAAGAACCCATAGAGTTCACAGAAGCCAGCCAGCCTGATGATGAACTTGATGTTCAGGAAGAGGTATGCACTTTAGAACTGAATGTGTCTATTCCTCTGCCTGTAGCCTTGAGTCTGCTGTGAGAGTATGGCCCTCAACAGGTACCTTCTCCATACATAAATACCTTCTCTGGATACTGAATGTCAGGGATAAGTGGAGGAAGTCTATTTTTTTCTTGAGATGGTAGTAGATTATATCTGCTTAAGTATATCCTCATCTCTCTTGCTTTAGGACTACTTCTGCCTTACACAGGCTTATAAATAGATCTAATCACAAACTATGTGCCTAAAAAAAGACTTTGTAAGGCTTGAGGCACCAGAGTCCAAAATGATGGTCAACCTTCCCCTTTCATTCCTCCTTTTAACACAGCAGACAGCTTCTTGCATAATCTGCAGTTTACAGAAGTTAATTTCTTTGTACTTTCACTGAGTTTTTAGTTTACACAAACATGTAATTTTCCCAGATGGTGTATGCTGAGCACTAACTATGGCCTGTTTCTCTCCAACTTTCAAAACCATTTCTCTAGGCTATGCGCCGACTTGCTTCCTGAAGGACTGCAGGTACTGTCCTGCCTGTGAGCGCACAGCGATATTCATGCACCAGTACTATCTATACCAGCATTTTCTGCTATGAAACCAATCTTTGCACTTGAAGAAAACCCTGATTGTTTGTCTAAATGATACAGATCTCTATAACTCTCCAAATTTTAGCTAACATTATCCCAGAAATATTCTGGACCTTGATTCTGCAAGCAATTTCTGCTATGATATATATTAATAAAAAAGAAAATCAGAAGACTATTGTGAAAGATGTACTCAGTTTTGGGACTAGTCAGGAAGAAGTTGCACTACACTTTTATCAGTGTGTACAGGATGAAAAGCTGCTCTGTGGTCTGCCCAGGAGAGTGGAAGAGACCAAAATCTTTGGATGGCAAGCCTTTTGTTCGATATTTGTACAAAGCCTAGTGAAAGGGCAGGAGTTCTAGCTGGCCAAGGCTTTGAATTCTGGAACATTAGTGTGAGAATATGTGCTGACAAGCCTTGAAAAATGTATCATGATCTTTTTTTTCAAGTAATTCTTTAAATTGCTGCAGGTAGTTAGAAAGAGGTGACAGGTGAAACTGTCACATGAACAGGAAACAACACTGAACTTCAAATAGGGAAAGTTTCTAAAGACCCTTGGATATGTGTTCATTAGTACTGTATTAATCCCATTGCAGCAAGTCTTGCACTACTATTAATTATTGTCCCTTAAATGAAGAACGGACAGAAGATTATTAAGATTATTTTGGCTAGGTTATATCATCTTCATCAAGAGGCAGATCATGACATAAATTAAGGAAAATATTAGTCCCTGGGTACTTAATGAAATCTATAAAACAGGCTGATAGTGAATGCAAGCAAGTCAGAATGTGACCTTGTACTGAGGTGTTTTTTTTTTTATTAATGGAATATAGGTGTATTTTTTCTTTAATGAATAGTTATATTTTTATAGAGATTTTTCTTTTAATATTCTACATCAAACTACTGCTGTTCTTTTACATATGAAAGTCCATAATGCTCAAGTGCAATAATTTACAAAAGATAAAGATTTGAGCAGCAAAACTTTAATCCTTAACTAATGTTCTTAATATTCATGAAGAAGAAATGTATTTTGATGGAAAACAGACTGCTACCTTAAATTTTTTAGCATTACATTATTTTTTTAAATGGGAAAAACCCCTGCATTGTGAGGAAATAGGTAAAAACTGAAGTGTAAGAAATGTCCAGGTATAAAATGCCTTTAAGTTAACAATGTGGAAAATTAGCTTCATTAGCTTCATAGATTCTCCTTACTTGATTACATCAGAGAAATTTTCCCACATTACACTGCACAGAGATTTCTGCTGCAGGTAACACTGGAAAAGCTAAGCACTGAAGAAATTATTCTGGCTTCAGGACCTGAGTGAACTCTGTCAACATCAGTGAAAAAAAATCCTGTAAACTTCAGCCAGTTGGGTAGTATCTTACACAATAGGTAACAGCACCAAACCAACATCTGTATTCTCTAGTTAAGGGACAGACTTCAGCTTTCACAACAGTGAAGTTTCTCAGCACAGACACTTGAACTTCGGTGATGTTGGTGCTCCAGTCCAAGCCAGCAAAACAGCAGTATTGTATTCACAGTGGACATGGGCCATTTCTCCGTGGGATGGGTCATCTCCACCATGTGAGAATGAGGCAAGTGTTCAAGAGGCAAATCAGACCACTCTGTATCTCTTCAGATGGGACCATTAACTTCTATTGACACTAATGCTTCAGCCCAACCTGTGGTTTGACAATTCACTTTTAACTCTACCTGCCCTCCTTCTGTCCCCTTGGCAGCCTCTCACGGGAGGCTGGCACTTCAGCCCACCTTACTGGCCTGAAGTTCCCGTCAGGCCATGGCCCCAACTCCTGTTAGCCTCACTACTGGAACAGTTGCCAGTGCACAACGCCAGTGACATGCTATTTTAGAAGCTGTATTGCTTTCCTAAAACAGATGTACATTTTAACTAAAAATATTCTACCAGGTAAGTGAGCTTCCAGCTAATTGTTATGCAGAACACATTCTACGGAAAAGATGGTAAGAAATGGTAGCAGTGATTTTTTTTTTTCCTCGAGAAAACATCTTCACTTTGAAGTTTGAGTACAGATTCTTACTTGACGGAGATGTCATGACCTTGTTTTTTGAACTTTCTCTAGTTCTTGTCTGTACAGGGATTTAAAAAGATTTAAATGAAATATTCAATAGTCTTCCAGTTCCTTTCCAAATATGACATCTGATCTGGGATTGTGATAAAATATGATAAAACGCACTTATTCTTGGCCTGTGTATTTTTTCCAGGCATGGCTGTTCTTAATTTAACAGGCACAAAATATTAAACTTTTTCTGAAAAACAGCATTTCTCTGAAAGCCTGCAGTGGCATAGAAGAATAAGAAGTAACGTGCAGAATGCATTCAAATGCCTAAGTGGTTATGTGCTTAATTTTCTATGTATCCATCAAAATTAAGGATACCAAAATAATAGATTTTGCAATGAAGCTAAAATTCTCTACAGTTTTGTACTAATTAAAATATCTTTAAGTAGTGTCACTAGATGTGCTTATCTTTTCCCAGTTGGATGAAGAAGTGGTATTTTTGTATGCATTTTGAGTATTTTTGTTCTGTCTTTGAATGTCAGATATTAAATTTGGAGATGTATTTTAAGCTTTTTTACACTTTTAAAAAGCTGCACTTGAAAAGTAATTGTACCCATTAACTAGAAAATAAAGTTGTGCATACTGAAAATGCGTTCCTTGCATCTGTATATTTGAGGGTTGTTTAGTTTTGGGGTTAAGTCTTCTCTTTGTGAATTCCTATTATGGGGAGATAAGGCATATTATGAAGAGATCAGTGTCATGCTTCCCTTGGGTCTGTTTTGAGGATCAACAAAGACAAAAAGGAAAACCTGTTCCCTCTACCTTGCGCGGGTAAGACAAGAAATGTTAGACTTTAATGGCAGCTTTTAAATGTTAAGGCTATAAAGACAATGAGGGACATTGTCTGTAGGGGAACAAGATGCCAGTCCGGGAGGCTTTTAGTGAGACAATCGCCAATCTGAAGTGCATGGAGTAGAGTTACCCGTACTTTGGGGTTATGGAAGGACTGCTCGAGGTCATTTTCTACTTATATCCTATGACTTCGCTGTATTTTTCTTTCTTTCCTTTCTTCAGTGCTATAGAAACACTCAGCATCGCAGTGAATTACACAGGAATGACAAAAAGCTAAACGTAACATTACGCCGTCTCCTGAGCTAGGGACTCTATTGCTGTGAACCTTTTGAGTGTCCTGAAGATTCACTGTTCCATCACTTCAACAGCGTTGTCAGGAATCTGCCATTCCCTGGCTAAAACTTCAGGCTGACCATCAGCGGCCGAGAGCGCAATGCGGCCTCACCTCCTGGCAGTGTTTGAAGGCTGCACCGCACAGGCGGCCGGACGGGGCCTCCGCAGCTCCTAAACTGAGAGACCCCGTTCATGTTTTCACTCCCTCCGTCCCCCCAAAACCAAGGCGGGGGACGCCTCCCAGTCCCAACTAGTCGCGGCTCTGCACCCCGAGCCCGCGGTCCTGCAGGCGCCGCGGGGCCGCCGCATTCCCCTCCCGCCGCGATGTGAGGCGGCCCCGCTTCCCCCGTTCCGCTCCCGCCGCGATGTGAGGCGGCCCCGCTTCCCCCGTTCCGCTCCCGCCGCGATGTGAGGCGGCCCCGCTTCCCCCGTTCCGCTCCCGCCGCGATGTGAGGCGGCCCCGCTTCCCCCGTTCCGCTCCCGCCGCGATGTGAGGCGGCCCCGCTTTCCCCGTTCCCCTCCCGCTCGGCCATCCCGGGCCGGGCCGGAGCGCCCGTCCGGGGCTCAGCGAGCGCCGCTCCGCCGCCTGCGCCCCGCCCGCGCCCCCGCCGCTTCCGGCCGCGCCCTTCCGCTCCCACAGCGCCCCGCGCCGCATCATGGACCACAATGGTGAGCAGGGGGAGGCCGGGGACTCGTCCGTGCCCGGCTCGCCGGGTCCGCGCCCGCCGCCGGACGGGGAGCGGCCAAGCGGGACCAGCGAGCGCGGGGCGGCGTAGGGGCGGCGGCGGCGGGCCCAACCCGGCCCCCGGGAGCGCGGCGGGGCTCGGGTGCGCCGCGGGGCCTGCTCCCTGCCCGGGCAGGCGCGGCGGCCCTGGTGCCACCTTCGGCCCGGCGGCGCCCGGAGCTGCTCCTGCCCCGAGGGCTCTCGGTCGGGCTGAGGGGCCGCTGCCGGCGGGACGCCCCGTCCCGGGCGGGGCGGAGCGGCGGCCGCTGACTGCGCCGGCCGGGCCGGGGTGCCCGGGCCCGGCAGCACCGGATGCAGCCTGTGGCGTCCCGGAGGTGGGGGAGAGACGCTCGTTTGCCCGCCGCGTTTCCCGGCGTCGATGCCCATAATGTGTTTCCTGATTCCGTGCTAGTGGCCCGAGAGGAAACTTCCTCATGCGCTTAAATTTGGTTTCGTGGTTTAAATGTCGTTCGCCGGTGAGCGCGCTGGCGTAGCTGTGATCCTTTGCTAGTTACTGCGCTGGCGTAGTGCAGTGAATAAATGAATGGACGTGGGCTTTTTGCTAGGGTGGTTTTGGAGGTTTTTTCCCTTTCCCTTTAAAAAGATTGCGTTATTATTCTATCTGTATAAAGTATTTGAGCTGTATTTGTGAATTTTAATAAAGCTTGAAATGCAAAACTAAAGGTGATGAAGGTGACAGTAGGTTGCATCACCTCCTAATTAGAGCTTCTTGAAGTAGTCTTAACAAGTTTGGTATGTTTGTCGTAGGTTTTTTTGGACATAATCCTGCAAGTTATTTTCATGCAGACAGGAATTTATTATCTTTCTGTGAAGCATGAGTGACTAATAAATTTGCTAGTTTGGCTTAGTTGAGCAGCTAACTCATGTAAATATTCCTGGCTTGAAAGGGTATAAGCAGGAAAAAGTGACAGAACCTATTGGCAGTTCAGTGGACTAACTACTACACAAGATTTTTATTTTTAAAATTTGTTTTAATTATCCCTATTTGCAAATGGACTGAGTTGCTGCAGAGACTTTGTGGTTTATGGTGCTGTGGTTTTGTGTATTCTGGTAGAAAACAGAATTTGCCAACACGTGGAAAACAAGCAGCTTCACCTCTGATGTCTTGGTCCAGCATCCTTGGGGAAGCCTGATGACATAGTTGAGTGTTTGCAGGTTCATCTGGACAGCTGAAAGAAATAACAAATGACCAGATGTAAAAACGAGCTTTATTGCTTTTGCCTTTTGCATATTGCCTTTTAGAGTGAAACTGTCAACCACAGTGCTAAGAGGAGTTTGATCAATCTGAGGAGATTGAGGGCTTTTGATTTGGAGGTACAGGATTGTAAGGCACAGTCCCAGTTTAAAATTTCCTAGCTTTGGTGGTAGCTGCTGAAAAACAGAGCAATCCCATTTTTTCTTATCTTTCCTTCTACTTGTTGCCTTGTGTGTGGTGGTTATAGGCTTTGAGAGACGGTAGTTGGTGAGGCATTGTGCAGAATTACACTAATGGACCCTAATTTCAGTATCTGTGCTCCTGCACTGCAATCCTTTGGGGACTCAGCAGTCATTCCAGGGCGGGAGTGCCGTACCCTGTGGAGCCACAGGGCTGTAACTGCTTGGGGCTCACCCTTTCCAGACTGAGCATGCCCTGCTTTGAAACACCTGTGGCATTCTCAGTTAAAATCCCAGTGAGCTGGGAAGATTTGTGAAGGGCATAACTTCATTTTTGTATGAATGAGATGCTGTATGGTGGTTTCAGATAAACTTGCTGGAGGTTGAGGGAGTTCCGCCTCCTCAGTGGTGTTGCTTGTTGCATTACCTGGTCTGTGTTATCTCTTGGAGCCTGTGCCTGCTGTTGCATGCATCAGGCTATTTCTTGTTTTGTTCACCCTGGTACTTAGATTTAAATCTGGTTAAGGAGAATTTTGTATGTAGCCAGGAACAATAATGTTCAGTTTAGGAAGGATACAACTACATATTCCTAAGTATCAATATTTTTGTGATACTTTATAATAAACTTCTAAGTGATATGTCAAAATGTTGAGTTAATATATAAACTAGTTTTCTTCCTACTTTAATAAACAATATACATAAATAGTAAAAATGATCTTGTCACATAAGAAATCTTGTGTAGTCAAGGTTGTACAAAGAACTGATTCTCCAGTGCTCTTCACACTATAGAAGAGCTATAAGGTTAATGTTTCTGTTGTGGAAAAATGTGTGACTAGCTAGGCTATTTAAATAGCTTTATTTTTAAACTAGATTTCCTAAAACAGTTGCTGTTCCCAATACAGTTTTGTGACATGACATCTGGAATAAATTGTGTGTGAAGATCCCTATTTTCTAGTGCTTAAATTTTGATATGTTATATGAGTCTTAAGCAAGCTTTAAAAATTATTTTTCTTAAAACTTTGGTGTTAATATTTAGCCTCTTTAGATACAATTAGATAAGTGAAAAATTAGATAAGTTTTTTTTTATTTTCTTTCATAGACAATGATTTGCAAGGAACAAATAGTTCAGGATCATTGGGTGGTCTTGATGTCCGTAGAAGAATCCCTATAAAGCTTATTTCAAAACAGACCAATAAAACCAAACCTGCACCTCGAACTGCAAGAAATATGAACAGGATGCCTTCAAAGACACAAGCTGGTGATGAAGGTAAATTAATATAAATTCCCTGTAGTAGGGAAGTGTATTCTACAGCAATGTTCGAGACTTTACTCAGAGACTTAAGGGTCCAGGGTTCTGGCCAAATGCAAAACAAATTTCAAATCTCTAAGTACTGCTGCACTGTAGGGCTTCAGTAGTGCCCATTTCCAAAATAGGCTGTCTTACTCTTTTGGCTCTACCTTTCTGTAGAGTGGGCTCAGCAGACTGGAAGTACTGTGGCATTATTTGATGATTTCATTATAAATGACCCATGTTCTTAGTAGTAGCTGGTGTCAATTACGAAAGTGTTGTGGTTGGCTCTTGTCTTTCTTCTCTTTCTCCTTTCCACAGAAGAATTTGATTATAACAAAGAGGAGCGATACGAATGTAAAGGAGGTGAAATGTTTGGCAATCAAAGGAGATTTCCTGGGCCCATTTTTTGGGATTATAAGGTAAAGTCATGAATCTTTGCCTGTGTTTCATACCAAGCTGTAAGTAGTCCTGGTAGATACTTTGTTAATTAAAAGTTTTCCTGTTATTTTTGTCTGAAAATACGTCCTTGGCTTTCTCCTGTTTGTGGTGTTCTTGCTTCCTTTTCAGCTAATTCAGAAATAATGGGTATGTTGATGATAATTGAAATGAGAAGCTTTAGTGATGTTGGGGTTTGTTTTCTCACCTCCTTCTCTGTCCTACCAGATAAACTTGCTGGGGGAAAAGGATGATACACCAGTCCATTTCTGTGATAAGTGTGGATTGCCCATCAAAATGTATGGACGCATGGTGAGTGAAATTACCAGGGGAAGATGCAGCCATAGTTTCCCTTTAGATAAAATTAGGTTTTACTGTGTCTGTATGAGGCTTCTAGAGATTACTGATTTCAACAGGCATCTGAATAAACAGCAGAATAGTACCAGGATGGACTTGGAGGCCTTCACTGCTCATGTGTTTTTGTTCCATCTGTCTGACTGATTTTGCTTTACCCCCCAGTTCAATAAAGTAAGCCTGTAAATGGTAAACAAAAACCAGAATACCATCATGAAGGAAAAAACCTTCTGAGGTTTTGACCTTAAATCCCTTGGGTTTGAAAATAAGCTTTTTATCTCAATTGAAGACTTGCCGTTAGAACGGTTAGAAAACACCGTTCACTTTTATGTACCTTTAAAAATCCCTGAGATTAATTTAGATTTCTAAGTGTGATGTAACAGGCTTCAGCATCTGACTTAATGACAGTTAATGCTTTTAAAACTTTCCTTCCTTGTCAGCAAGACAAGTGTAATCAGATTGCATATGCAGCTTCTGTGAAAGTTCAGTGTTGGTAATAGTGCAAGGCTCAAACTTCTGCCAGTGTTTTTTACCAAGTAAAAAACTTTTACCACTTAACCCCAAACAACACTACCCCAGAAAATCCCAAACACAGCATAAACTGTTCTAGAAGGTTTCTGTGCAAAGATGCTGTAAATTGTTAACCACTGCTATGCTTGTTCACCTCATAGGTAACTTAGTTACTTGTGCACTGGAGGGAGGAATTGTATTCTGCAGAATGACATAGATATTTATACATGATTTCTTACAAGCAGTTTTTTATTTTTAGATACCTTGCAAGCATGTTTTCTGCTATGACTGTGCTATACTACATGAGAAAAAGGGAGACAAGATGTGTCCAGGGTAAGTTATCTCAAAGATTTGTTATTAAAGGAAATTTAAGAAAGTGACTTACATATCTTATTTCAGATAGTCTGTTAACGTGGCTCTTATTTATGTACATTTAGCAGAGGCAGTAGAGTACTCTGAACTTTCTAGTTCCTATTCCGTATTTTGGGATTATAAGAGTGTTTACTTTGTTGTTTTTGGGTAGATAACCTGTTATTGCTCTGATTTGAAAAGATATTAATAGCGGTTTGATTTACTTAGTAAAAATGACCCATGTTATGACTTAATGCACAGAAGAAATTTGTGTGAGAGATGCTTCTTAAAAAAATTCTACCTCGTGAAATTCTTTATGTTCTTTCATAGTTACATTTTGAAATTTAAAAACTAGGTAAACTTCAAAATCATTGAAAAGTTTCTTTCATTGCTGCAGTGGGGCAAAATTGTCAGTTCTAATGTGGCTAATTATGTTAACAAGGACGAATACGTGCTGAGCTCTCTGTGATGACAATAAATCAATATTCTCTTTTTATTCAGCTGTAATGAACCTGTGCAGCGAATTGAGCAGTGTGTACGAGGGTCTCTCTTCATGTGTAGCATTGTTCAAGGATGCAAGAGAACTTACCTGTCCCAGAGGGACTTACAAGCTCACATCAACCACCGTCACATGAGAGCTGGGAAGCCTGTTACTCGTCCTCCCATTGAACCCGTACATCCTCCTATTGCCCCACCGCCGGCCGAAATTCCCGAGCGTTTCATAATGCCCCCCGAGAAACATCACATGAGCCACATTCCGCCAAAGCAGCACATCATGATGCCACCGCCTCCTTTGCAGCATGTGCCACATGAGCACTATAACCAGCCCCATGAAGACATCCGTGCTCCTCCTGCAGAGATGTCCATGGCTCCGCCGCCCCCCCGCCCGGTCAGTCAGGACACCTTCCGCATCTCAACGAGGAAACACAGCAACTTAATAACTGTCCCCATTCAGGATGATTCCAGTTCAGGTGCTCGAGAACCACCTCCACCAGCGCCCGCACCTGCTCACCATCATCCTGAGTACCAGGGCCAGCCGGTGGTGTCACACCCTCATCACATAATGCCTCCCCAGCAGCACTATGCGCCGCCCCCGCCGCCGCCTCCGCCCATCAGCCACCCGCTGCAGCACCCTCCGCAGGCGGCAGGCACCCCTCACATGGTGTACAGCCAGGCTCCGCCGCCTCCAATGACCTCTGCCCCTCCGCCCATAACCCCTCCGCCCGGACACATCATTGCCCAGATGCCGCCCTACATGAACCATCCTCCTCCGGGACCTCCCCCTCCTCAGCATGGAGGCCCACCTGTAAATGTAAATGCACCCCCTCCCCATCACTATAATCCCAACTCTTTGCCACAGTTCAGTGAAGATCAAGGAACTCTTAGTCCCCCTTTCACACAGCCTGGGGGAATGAGTCCAGGGATATGGCCAGCTCCAAGGGGGCCACCTCCACCTCCAAGGATGCAAGGGCCTCCTGCTCAGGCCCCCCTTCCTGGACCACATCACCCTGATCAAGCCAGATACAGACCCTATTACCAATGATACAAGCAGCTATATAAATAGAGAATGCCGTGAAGAGAATAAAATTAAATACTGAAGCCTTTTAATTAATTGTTTTGGGGTTATTTTGTTGTGGTTTTTTTAAGAATACTGTCATTTTGACTGTAAGACATTTTGAGGTTTGAATCTTAAGTGATTTTTAAGCCTTGGCCGTAGGACTCTTAACTTCAAATACTCTGTAGTGCTAAAATAAGTGGCTTAGTAGACCACAGTTGCATTTTAACAGAACTTCTGTTGCTAGTGTGGCTAAATTGTCCTAAGATGATCACTTGTAATATTATTTCCTGGAGAAGATGAACACGTGTTGTACCATTCTGAATATTGTTTTTGTTAAATCCAGTGTTTTTGTTAACCTGTGTACAATAATTAAATTGAAATATGGTTGTAAATGTGGTGAGTTTCTATATGAAGTTAACATACACACGATTCTGGGACACCATTTCAACATGTATACCTTCCAAACAGCAGTGTAGTGAAATATTAAAAGAACTTTTAATATTTCTCCTACTGCCATTTACCATTACTCATAAGGATTTCAGGCTGTAACGAATTCTTGGTACTAAAAATCAGACATTCAGAATTCTGCATTTACCACATTACCACATTCAATTTTCGGTTTTTTTCTTTGTGCATCAAAATGAATCTGTCAAAGATACAGCTTTGGGCATGACATGAAACCATGTATTGTGGGGTTTTTTTGTTTGGGTTTTTGGAGTTTGTTTTAAAGCTAGTTTTGATTCAGAAGGTTCTGTTTACATGTAAGCTACTCAGTGGAGTTGAATTCAAACTACTGTGTTTACCTGTGGCTGTGTTTGTGTGGAAGTGGCTGTGAACTGACTTGCCATGTCCATGAAAAGCAGCTGCTTTTAGGTAGGGAGGTCACGTTTGCCTCTCTCAATTTATATAATGTGTACAGTAGGAAAACTTCCCATTTGGATAATAAGAGAGAAGTGGTCTGAAATCCCAAGTGTAGAAATAAAAAGGTACACATTATTTATCTCTTTTGATTTTGTGATACAGGTTTAATTGAACAGACAGTCTTTAGGTGTTTTGCTTTCCTCAAAAATGAGCAATATAAGCAGGCTTTTAGGTCTGTTTTTGTCCAAAATTTATGTTTTATAAGGATACTTTTAAAGAGAAACATAATATAAAATGAGAAGTTTCCTTTTTAGTGCAGCTGGTAGGAGAAGCAGACACTAACAAGACGGTACTGTCTATTGGTTGGAGTGCTTATCTTTGCATTTCTGATCAGTATGTGACTGAACCATTGCTTTTCCAAATGCCACGTTTCTGGTAGTGGTGCTTTTAGATGAAGTCCTTTGGGATTTTTCTAAAGTTTGTAGTTTCCTACTGTTCTTGAAGAATCTGAGCTGTCTTAAAGCCTCAGTGTTACTTTTTATTTTGTAAACATTATTTTCTGGAATCATAAGTGTTAAATTTATGAAAGAGCTGTGACAGTGCAACATTCCAAATTTTGTATTTTTATGTCTAAATTTCATATTTTTAATAGGTAGAGCAAGGGCTCTTTAGATTTATTCTGTTCATGACTGCCATTGATTTCCTTGTGACCACAGCCAAATCTTTTAGACTGCCTTTCAAGGAAATACTTCTTTAGAGATGGGATACAAATAAATTCTGGGGTATGCAAATGGCCAGTAAGTGTCAACTGCTTGAAAATCTTAGCTGTAACATACTTCTTTCTAAGAGAGAGTTATTTGGTTTGGTTGCTCTGAAAACTAAGTAATTTTAAATAAAACACAGTGGTGAAGAAAAAGGCTGATTGTGATAGTGTGCTGTGAAAAGGGCTGGTTGAAAATTCACTGTTTCTATACATGTGAAGGCAAAAATGGCTCTGCCAGCATTCTTTTCTTTCAGTAACTAACAAACACATGAGGAACTTTTGAGGACCCCTTCTGTCACAGTGAAGTTGACTGGGAGGAGGCACATCTATGTTACAGCACATGACTTCATCTGGGAAGAAATCTGCCATCTGATTCTTGTCCTTTGACTCTGCCAAGCCAAGCTGAGGCCTGACACAGCCGTGTTACAGGGACTCACTGAGAGCTCCAGGTGCCGACTCGCTGCACTCGGACACACGTGGCTTCCCAAGGGAGGGCTGTGCATCCACTTCATCGTTGCTCTGTGTTTGGGAAAATTCTGGAAGGAGCTACTACCTGTCAGTCACAGGTGATGAGGAAATGAGGCAACTTTTCCCATCATGCTGGGTGTTTGAAGTAAGTCAGGTTGCAAACTTCTGTTACATATTCTCCCATGTCTTGACCCAGGTGAAGAGTTCAAAATATTTCTGTGACCAAAGCTGTTCTTGAAGTTACTGTTAAAGTGCTTTCCTGAAAATGCTGAGGCAGATCGATTGATCAAGAGAAAACAGCAGTTTCTGCTCTATCAAGAAGCACAAAAGATGAATGTATCTTTATCATTGGCACTGTAGATAGTGTGTGAGAATTTTTTTCTCTGTATTTGCAGCAATGGTGACATATGTCATACAGACAGTGGTTACCCAAAAAATCAGTTGGATCCTTTGAGCTGGTTACTGGCCATGGACCAAAAGTCTCTGATACAGAGACCTTAACTGAAAAGTCATCCCATGTAGGCAGGTCTTGGACTTGAATAAAATTTCTATGTCGTCGTGTAAGAGGAAGACAATATATTTTTTAATTATTAAATCTGGATTTTATATATATATATATATATATATATATATATATATACACACACTGCCTATAACTAAGAGCACTGTTGATGTTTTCATATTTACAAAGTTTAAAAATGCTTCCTCTGGTTGAAACCCTGTGTTAACTTTTTAATTTGTTTATGGGTTTGGTATATATTTTAGGGTGGTTTTTTCCTTGATTTGTTGGTTGGGTTGTTTTTTTTTTTAGATACCTAGTCAGTTTACTGAGAGGTTACAAAATTCATGTGTTGTATTTAATTGGGTAATTGTCAGTGTTAGAAATGGTAATATGGGTTTTCTTTGGATTCCTTCTTACTGTAAAGGAAAACATTTCAATTTAATTAATTATTTTGAATAAATATCCTTGTCTGTGGCAGTGATCTCCTTCCCAAAGCATTGCCAAGCAGATCTCAGGTTTTAAAGAGAACTGTGACATTTAAATTTGTCAGCCAGTGCAGATTCCTCTAACAATGTCACATAAGCAATGAAAAAGAGTTTGATGGAAAGAATGAAAGGACACCAGCAGATGGCCTGAAAACATCTGTGATTTAGATGTTTGTCTCCTTACACTTTATCCTTGATTCCATCTCTAACTTTGCTTAGAGAGTTGCCTGCAGCCATGCATACTTTATAACCAGGGGGCCAGTTATGTGAACTATACTTTCTGTTTGTGGTGGGGGTTTTTTAATACTCTTAACCTAATGACTGGTTAGCTGCTTGTGATAAGTCATATTTTTCATGCCTTTTAAAAAGAAAAATGAAAACTCTGAATTACTTTCTTTAGAACTGATCCAAGAGAATTATAAAACCTTACTGGATGAATTTTCCACTTCTTTTCATGTGCTGCTCCCAAAGACTGTCAAAAACTGTTTGTTAAAAACTGAAGTGGAAGTAACTCCACTATTACCTAACTCCACTTTCGAATTTGCACATGTAGCAAGGGAGAAAAACTGTCTTCCCCTTAGTGGAAGTCAGGTGTTGTCAAAACCACATTGCTTTCCCTGTGGATCAAGTCTGAACACACCTCTCTTCTTAAACTATTTTCTGCTCCATAAAATTTTGTGTCTGATTTTGAGTTGTTTCTCTCTGTGTGCATTGCTGGGCTGCTGACAAAAGCAGGCACAAGTTCACAGCAGAAGGTCCTGTCAAGCCTGGGAAACTGGAGGAGCACAGTGGGTTGGAGCTGCAATGGAATATTGAATGTATGGGAAATAAGCTTGAATTTTTCCTCTTCGTGTGTATGAGACAGAGTCCAGCGGAGAAATGTGCAAGTTTTGGATTCATTTTCATCCTGATTACATTTCTAAAGTAAGTATCAGTATTATACAAGTTGTATTTCCCTTCATATTTATTTTACGGTGTTAAAAACAATTGTTAGCAACTCATAAATTATCTTGATACAGTAATTGTTCCTTCACAATTGTGAGCTTTTGCATTACACTCACACTAGTGATTCACACTGACCAGTTTGCAAACTGAACTGGCTGCATTTGTTTGGGCAACGTGAGTGAAAATAATGATGTTTAAATCCCCTTTTAGTCTTGACTTAGCCATGAGACACCAACTTTAGAATTTTCCCTACTCTAAATGGGATCGCTTTATTCTCTTGAGTATGAGGCATTAATTTGTTTTATGTTTTTTCTTCTTTTTTAAAATTTATTTTCAGTGTAGACTCAGTTCATGAGTGTAAGAGATTAAAATATTAAAAAATGCAGCATACATCTAGAAAAGTGTGGGTGGAATAGCAGCAGGAAGCTGGTAAATTAGCTCAGTCATTATGAAACTTTAGTGAGTAATTTTGATAATACAATTCAAGTGTTTCTTGAGTGCCAGTAGAACTCATTGTAATAGACTTCTGGTAATGGGAAGAGTGATAATGTCTGCAGGCAGGCAGGAATGTTTCCATTTTTATGTAGTAATGTTTCACAAAAGAACTTCAGTATAACTGCTTAGAAAAATAACCCCAAATGAGTAACTAAATAGAAGTATGTGTCAGTCGTCAAGAGTTTTCTTCTTTTTTATTTGTGAAAACCAATGCTTGAACACACCTCCAAGATAATTTATGGTGAATTATTTCCTCCACTAAATAAAATTACATAAGTGCTGATGATTGTTCCTCAACTTGTTCTTTGCAATTTCTGGGGCAGGTAAACTTTCAGGCATCTTCTTAGGAAGCAGAAGGGAACAATGCATACAGACTGAGAAAACACTCTACATTCAGCACAGGGATAAGGAATAGAGAGCTGTGAGTAAAGAAGTGCTTAAGGATACTTCTTCCTTAATAGGAACTGAGTTTGAAAAAAACCACAGGTTTGCGTGTTATAATCCTCTCTCCATTGGGCCTAAGATCTTGAATAAACACTTTTAAATTTTTGTTTCTATATTTCACACTGCACCGCAAAGTGGTAATCAGGCTTGAGAGTAAGTTTGAGCATCACTGGCTCTGTGGCTTCTCCATTTTCCATCCCTCTTGCTGGCTGTAAATTTGTTATTTAGTTACAAAGCATCTGCACTGTGCTGAAAAGAGATAGGCTCAGGATATGTGATGAAGAATTAACATGATAACCTGTCAGCTCTCTAAAAAGCAGGTATGGAATTTTCCTTTTTGCTTAATTCCTGGGTAAAATACTAAAATGCAGTATATGGTAGTGCTCTAACTGAGTAACAACAGCATCCGATGCAGGATGTTTATAAACCTAAATAGCCACGTTGCTGAATCTCCCTGTCTCAAAAATACAGCAGTAAATCTGCATCACCACAGTATCCCACAACAAGATGTTACAATCTGCATGAGAGTAAACTGCCCAGAAAAATGCTAGTATTGGAATAACAGGGAGTTGCAGAAATAACCAGTGCCTGGAGGGAATCTCTCATTAAGCATCAGAAGTACAATTGCTGCTGGTGTTAACATTGAAAAATAAGGATTAGGGTGATTTAAGAACATGGCAAGTAGCTGGTAGGGACATGTTACATGGGAGTGCAAAGCTCTCCGGCCAAGGCTGTCTATATGCCATGTCCATTTAAGAAATGGTGAATAGTTTTGGAAAGGGGATTTATCCTCTGTGGCACTGTGCTGTGTCAGAAGAGTCATTAGTATAAAAATTAATTCTTCTGAGACGTGCAAATTAGAAAAGCATATTTTTTTATTAACCTAAAGCCTGTCAATCCCATATGGTTTTGAAATGCAGTATGTGGTATTCCACCAGATACTGCACTTCATATATTGCTTTTGATAGGGATGTTTGCCTGGGTCTGTATGAGGTACATATGAGCACAGGACTGAAAAGAACAGCTTGAGTCTGGCAGTTCAGATTACACTGATATGGTATCATGATATGGTATCATGATTTTCATGATTTTCATAAACATGTCTAAGTCTCATCTTAAAAGCAGTTTTTTGCTCCTCTTGTTCTAGCTGGAAAGGATCTCACCATTGTAAAAATGAGGAATGATCTAATATCTTGTTCATGTTTAAGTCTGGTCAGTTCCTTTTTTATCCCCTTACAGGACAATATTATTTTTTTATCTTGCATAACTTTTCCTCTCTCATAGGTTAAATCCCTTGATCTATTTCTCTTTTTGCCAGTCCTTAGATACAGGCTCCCAATTTTACAAAGATCCTCATAACAATGTCCTTTATTAACATTAGATTTCATCTTTCTTGAACTGGAGAGCTCAGTCCTGAAGTTCAGAGTATTTAGAGTGAAATTTCCCCTGTGCGTTGCATGGTATCACAGAATCACAGAATGTGCTGAGTTGGAAGAAACCCACAAAGATCATCAAGTCCAATGCCAGGCCCTCCCCAGCACCATCCCTGTGCATCACCCCACGTGCCTGAGAGCATTGTCCAAACACTTCTCGAACTCTGTCAGGCTGATGCTGTGACCACTGGCCTGGGGAGCCTGTTCCAGTGCCCAACCACCCTCTGGGAGAAAAACCTTTTTTCTAATATCCAACCTAAACTTCCCCGAGCACAACTTGAGGGCACTCCCTTGGGTCCTGTCACTGGTCACCACAGTGAAGAAATCAGTGTCTGTCCCTCTTCCCTTCATGAGGAAATTGTAACTGCAGTGAGGTCTCCCCTGAGTCTCCTCCAGGCTGAACAGACCAAGTGACCTCAGCCACTCCTCATAAGGCCTCTTCTCAAGGCCTTTCACCATCTTCATTGCCCTCCTTTGGACACTCTGTAATAGTTTAATACCTTTCTTATGTTGTGGTGATGAAATAACTTTCTTGTTCTGGAAAGATCTATTGTGTTATAGTCTATGTTTTTTGGAAGACTGCATTAGAAGGGCAACTTAACAGGTGCTAACAGTACCTGCCTTCAGGTAGTACTGTGCTGATTATCTGGCACACAACACATACTTGACAGTGAGTCTGCTGTGGCACGCTCAGAAGAGCAGTGGTTTGGTACAGCTGCTCACCATCCATCTGGTATCTGCAGGAAGAAGCACCTCTGTGATGCCACCAAGGGCCACATCTCCCACACCAGGTCAGGCACGTGATCACCCTCCACAGAACCACAGCTTGTTATTCATCTGCAAATGTATGAGTGTTTCCTGAAAGCTGAACTTGTCTACTTTTGTCTTCAAGCTCACTTAATTCTTTCTATATTCAAAATCTCTTCAATTTTAATACTGACTTCCAGCTTGGTTCATTAGCAGAGTTCATCAGATAAGTCCAGATTAAAAAAAAAAAATTAACAGATTTTGTTTTTAACGTCTGCATACTCTGAAAATAAAAAAAGTAAAAAATGTAGCTCTGGTGTGCACAGAACACTATCTCCTTCCCTTCAGCCCTTCTTCAAGTCCAAATGCACATTTCTGGCCACCCCAGCTTGACTGAAAGTCAAAACTAGGCTTTGAAAACTAAAAACTCTTGTGATTTCAGAGTGCTGTTTCTTTCAGACTCCAGGAATGGTTCCATTTTCTTCTAGGCTGAAGATTTTTATACCTCTAGCCCTTGTTATGTGAAATTAAAAGTTCAGTCACATTGAGCATTGGGTGTTCTCTGAAAGTTGTGATGCAGCTCATCTTCAAGCCTTAGACTTCCAGCAGGGGTTAATTGACGGCAGTTGTGCAGACTGGGTTGTGCAGAATATCAGAGTAGACTCTTTAAGCTGAAGCCCTCTGCCTGTCTGTCCACAGACCCAGGCAACTCAGCCTGCCCACCTGGCAGCTCCACACCCACGGCTCCTCCAGCCACGTTCTGGGGCCAGTGTCTGTCCACAGGCTGGGTCTCACTGGCCACGAGCCACCCTGGTGGCGCATGGACAAATGCATTCGTACAGTCACTGGAACCATGGTGGTTCACTATATATGTATACACAATGGTTCACCATAAATGTATCCTCCCTTGTGCACTTTACACAAGCCCAATCCAAATCAATGAGTCATGTTTTGGTCTGAAAATCCTGTGTCTTTCCTGAACGATCTTCATAATTAGATACATTAGTCACTATGTACACTGTGCTTATGCTTGTGGTAGTAAGCTGAGAGCAAGTTTAACTCAGTCTACTAAATAGCTTACAAACCTTCGAGAAAACTTTATACAAGTTATACACATGCTGAAGATAAAATATCAGTCCTAACTATTATTCTGTGGTATCCAATACAAGATTTCAAATATTTATAGATTCTAAATAACTGTACAGGTTGTCTACAAACTGTGATATGAAATAAGAAAATCTCTGTGGTTTTAGCCTCCATATATATACATAAATATATTTATATATACAGAGACACATAGAGACTAACAAGCCCATTCCAAAACCTGGAACATAACCCTATGTATTAAATCCTTCTTAAGGTATTTAAAAGTATCCTTCTGTCTTCATGCTCATTGCAGCGTCCACATTCTTCTGTGATACTGTGTTGCTGGATGATATTATACTTAGGAAGTTAAGTCTAAAATTTTGTTTCTGTTGGAATCTGTAGGGAATAAAAAAGAATAAATTCCACATTGTGTAGGGAATACAGGGTAGGTGTAATCTGGTAAACGATGTATAAGTGTTAGATCCCCTAAAGCATTTGCGTGGGAAGACTAGGGTCTTGCATTTCCTCCTTACAGTATTGCCCTGTGCTGGATACCACCCTTCTCTCTGTGATGAATGGCTGCTTGTGTCCCTTCCTTATCACTGTCTCCAGACTCCCCTTCTGCCTGAGACATTTAGATAAGCTGGACTACTGTTGACTTCTCTGCCACAGGGGCATTCTACCAGTGACTTTCTCATGGAGGAGCTGTGGTGGACAGGTGAGGCAGCCTGGTGAGGCAGCCTTTGCCTGCCTTCCCGCTGCTCCGTGCACACCGCAAGGCTCGTGAACTGAGCCCCATCCCTCTTACTCCTGTAAGGCTTTGTCATAAGTCAAACCCCATCAATAAACTGTCTGGTGGCTTTCTGCCCTACGCTGACACAGGAGCTTAGGTATGAAGATGCTTTTGTTATCTGACCTAGCCATTCCCATGAGCAGCTTTTTTGGGCTGCACTTTCTGTAGCTGGAGCCTTACTGTGCACTCCCGGCTGCGCAGTCCGTCCCTGGGGATGATGGCATAGTCACTGCTTCTACGCTTCTCCTGCAACAAGCACAAGAAGTTGTGGGTTAGGAAATGGATTGCTTTTCTTTTTCTGTTTCTCCTTTTTCATAATCAAGAAAGTTTTGATTTTTAGGTGTCTGGAACATGCCTGGGAAATTGACCTAGAAGAAAGAAGGCTCTCACTTGTCAGGCTTTTATGATGCCCACCACATCTCTGGGTCAGTGCAGAAGATCTGGACCAGTTCAGCTAAGTGGGATTAGACAGTTTCCACATGAGCAGCATTCTGGGTCTGGTACATTTAAATACATTTATTGTATGCAGGATCCTTTCTTGCTCTTGATTTAAGAACACTCCCAGATAAGCCATCACCAAATCTAGCAGTACTAATTTATCCACACTACCTTAGTACTCCTTTTGAAGACAGACAGGGCTGGAAAGTCTATATGCAAGCAGCATTAAGTCTGCCTTTCAAGAGTCACTGCAGCAAATGGAGCAGTCTCTGCCAGATGGGTGACCACAGAGGACTGCTGGTGGATGGGACCTGTGTTCTTTCCAAAGAGGTGACTTGAAGCCCACAGCCAGGCCAGCCACCAGTGGGAATTATTCACTCCTTTCACAAATGGTTTTCCACACACCTGAACCAGGAGCCACTCATGCTTTTCAATTTGATTGGAGACCAGCTGAGTTTTAATGACTGTCTTTTTGAAAATAGAGACAGTGGAGCACACACAGCTATAGCTGTGCAGGGCACTGCTGGGAGCCTGGCAATACTGGAAAGGCACTAAAGTAATGAAAGGTGAAGACTGTAGTGTTACCTCAGCCATCTTTAATTTGGGGGAGTTGGCTATGTCCTTCTTCAGCAAAATGTGTAAAACTGCATCATGAATGGTGAGGAAAAACATGGATGGCTGTATCTCTTCATCAAAAAATGCACTTCTCTCCAGTTTGTCCAGGAGGCCCTCTGTGAGGGAGCAAAATCAAAGCACAAAGTGACCCTCAGGCCTTACAAAGGAAGAAATTGTGTATGCTGAGCATGCCCACTGAGTGAACATGTGAATTGCTGGTATTACTGCCCTGTTTTATTTATTAGAGTGGATGGCTTTACAGATATCAAGAGGATGGAACATAAATGCCCATCAGTAGTTCCCTGCTCTATGCCAGGCAGGGAGGAATTAGAGACCCATTTCTTATTTAATGCCTAGTCCAGAGGCATGATAGTGGGTCCTGCAGCCCACAGCTGTACAGAACAGCAGTGGCCATTGGTAAGAGGATCCATCACACGTGGTCCCAGCCTTTTGGGAACAGCATGGGAGGGACAACACCTCCACTTAGTGGGACCTGTTTGCTATGCAAGACTGGAAGGTAAAACCAGGTGATCCTCCACAGCCATACTCAGCAGTTAGCAGGGGAGGCAGTGGGACAAGGCATCTGTGCTGATGTCAATGCAAAGGCAAATACTCACCATGTGCCCCAGCAATGTAAATGTCAATGTCGAGCCGGACAAATTCTTTCAAAGTCTGTTAAACCAGAAGGGAGCACCATTTAGATTCTGCTGGACTTGCTAAATACCATTATAGTGATTAGCCACAGCACACATACCAAACACCCTATGATATTTAATATCTATGATGGTAAGTGGCTCTAGACTCAAACTCTGTTCACATAGAGGCAGGAAAATCTCTTCACATGGCTGCAGACAGTGATGGCCAAGCCTTTTGAAAAGAGGCAGTCTTGAAAATGTTTAGCTCACAGAGAAGTAGGTGATCTTTCATAAGCTGTAGGGCGTTGTTGTATCTACATGATACATGATGAAACTAAAAAAATTACTTCACAATCTTCTGGGGGAGATTTTTGTAACTGGGAACTTGAGCGGAACTACAGCTCCCACTGTTACAGTGGGTCTTTATTTCCTATGGAAATAGATTTACACACCCTATGTGTCCCTAGACAGTTAACTGTAGCTGCTGCTGTTGAAAATGTGCCTTTTGCTTTGTTCAAGGTCATCAGGGGAAACAAAAGCAGGAGCAGAAATGGAACTGCAGTGTTCCAACTCCAGCTGGATGTTTAAAGCCATATTTCATATCTACATTTCTGTAAAGCTTCCCAAAATCTTACCAGGTGAAGAAAAGGTACCACAGCCAACAATTTAATTCCAAGACAATTTATATTGATTATTTAAACCGTTGCCTAAACATTTTCTATAGAAAATGTAGATTCAAATTCACATAAACTCAAAGTTTGCCACTGGCCTTCCAGTCCATGTAGCAATGCCTTTAAGAAGCAGACTACAAATACAGATTAGAATTATAGAATGGTTTCAGTTGGAAGGGACCTAAAAGATCATCTTGTTCCAAACCCCTGCCCTGGACAAAGACACTTTACACTGGAGCAGGTTGCTCAGATCATCATCCAACTTGCCATTGAACAGTTTCAGGAATGGAGCATCCACAGCTTCTCTGGGCAACCTGTTCCAGTATTTCACCACCCTCACAGCAAAAGATTTCTTCTAATCAGGACCCATCCTCTTTCATTTTAAAGCCATTGCCTCTTGTCCTGTCACTGTATACCCCTGTAAGAAGTCCCTCTCCATGCTTTTTTATAGGCTCCCTTTAAGTATGGAAAAGCCATATGGAGATCTCCTCATAGCCTTCTCTTCTCTAGGCTGAACAACTCCAACTCTCTCAGCCTTTCCTCACAGGAGAGATGCTCCAGCCCTCTGATCCTTTCCACGGCTCTCATCTGGACCTGTTCTAAGATGTCCATGTCTTTCCTGTGTTGGGGACCCTACAGGTGGTCTTAGTACCTCAGGTGAGGTCTCATGAGAGTGGAATAGAATCATGAAAGTGGGGAAGAATCACCTGCTGGTCACACTTCTTTTTATGCAGCCCAGGATATGATTGGCTTTCTGGCCTGTGCACACTGCTGGGTCATGTCCAACTTTTCATCCACCAGTATCCCCATCTCTTCCTCTGCAGGACTGTTCTCAATCCATTTACTCCCCAGTCTGTATCAATACTGGGAACTGCCCTGATCCACGTGCAGCACCTTGCACTTGGCCTTGTTGAGCTTCATGAGGTTTAGATGGGCCCACTGCTGTCCAGGGCCCTCTGGGCACCATCCCTTTGCTGATGTGTATCCCTCAAGTGTAACTGCATTTCTAAGTTTCTCTTTCAATATGACCACTGTTTGTCTTGTGAATTGTGATTACCTTTCGGAGGACTGTCATGGCAGAAAAATCGAGGAAGGACACTGATGAGAAATCCAGAATGATGCTGTGGAGGTTGACCTGGGGCACAATGATGCCAGGGGGGAGGTCAGTGCCCCAGTTGATCCGAATGGGCAAGTCTGTCATGACTGTGGGCTGGTCCAGCTCCTCTATCTGGTTGTTGTCTAACTCTTCATCTGACTCATACGTAGGGTTAGCCATACAAATCAAGCCTTTCTGTGTTGACATAGAAAAATGTCATAATTAGTTCTCTTCCTTAGCACCCAGCCAGGGTAGTGGTACTTCTTAGACAAAGGCAAGAGTAATGGCAACACACAACTGATCTTCCCATGAGACAGAGCAGGACCCACCTGGAAAGTGCTGTTTCTCCCTTGTCTGGAGAACTATAGAAATTATTTAATCATCATCATAATCACTTAATGATGGCTTTTTATTGTTTCCTGAAGCCAGCTCTCAGATATATTTTAATTCAGTAATTTTGGAACAAGTCAACAAAAGGCATGCAGGATTTGAGCTGGGAGAAAACCAGGTTTATCCTACTATTAATGCAGAAAGATATTCACCTCTGTGGGATCTCATCCTGCTATTTGTTGCCAAGCAAAGCTCCAGTGGACATGTACAAGCTCTGCCCATGGTAAATCTGTAGGTCTCTAACTGTGAGAACCATTTAAAATCTTGGGTTTTAAATGTGTTTATGTCATGAAGTGGCAACTTTGGGAATAGACTACCTAATTAGGAAGGGAGGCTATGAGACCCTTCTCTGCCATGTAAAACTGGGGAGCTTGGTTGCCTAGCTCCTCCCTCACCCCCAGGGGGTTGCCTTACATACCGGTGTCACTTGCAGCTCTCCTTTTTTCAGCATCTTCCTAATCTTCCTCAGAGCTTTATTGCGTTTCCTCAGGACTCTCAGTGGGTTGAAGCCAACCTGCAAAACCAGCACTTCGAATAATTATAAAAAGAAACACCTCTGTGACACCAGGGGAAAGACAAAGCATCTCATATAGTTTTTCATTACAGTCATGATGACCATAGTTTGAACTTGATGTTATCTACCACTTTTCACAAATCTACCACTTTTCACAAATTCAAACAAGGGCTCTTTCTAGGTTGGAAGGATGGCTACAGATGAGGCAGGGCTACCTGTACTCACCAGCATGGACAGCTGTTGTATTGCACTAACAGACAGCAGCATGGACAGCATTATAGCAGTGACAAAGCTTAGCACAGGCCAGTAACTAACTCCAGCAGGCTGGCACAGTGCTGGCATACCCTACTCATCTGGATTATGAGGTGGTCACCCAGGTGACCAAGATCAGAGAGCTCATGGTTTGAATCTGCTTTGTGGGTCATTCACTCACTCTTTTTCCTGAAGATGAAAGCCAGATTTTATCACATTGGCTGCATATGTCTCTTGAACCTCTGAGCTGGTTTTAACAGAATTAGATGGCAGGTAAATTAGGCTAATAGTAAAACTAGTCTAAAATACTAATTTCCTGCAAGTTTTCTGCCTCACCCATCTAGTGCGTAGAGGAGGACAAAGGTGTTAGAATAACTGTATTTGTAGAGGAAGAGTGGTGTGAACATCTGCAATCACAGAAAAAAACTTCAGGCTCTTCTGAGAGGAAAGCCAAGTGCATAGAGAACCAAATGTGTCAGATTCCCTCATTCGTCTGCCAGTTTCAGTCCTTCATGTGAAGAGTGAACTGTTCATTACCAGTGCTCAGGGGAGTCACTGCTTATCAACTCCCCACTAAGAGCAGCAGGAAGGGGAGGTTATGGTGCAAGTTGTGTTTGGGCTGGGGATGATGAGCCTCATTTACACTGTGGGGGTTCAGGGTCCCTGGATCTCTGTGCTGGTTAAGGAAAGACTAGCTGCATTCACCAGTTAATGTTATGAAAGATGTTAAGACCTCTTTGACAGAATGATTCCATTTGGCATTCTTCTGACTGTTGTGGTTACATTCTTGGGGCAAGATGAGTAAACTAGAATTTATTGTGTGTAAATAATACAAGAGTAAATAAAATAAAATAAAATTCCCTTTATATTATTTATGTTTGCACTCCTTTCTTCTTAAAGAAGTATTCTTTAAGAATATCATGTATTGCTATGTTATAAGTATAAATATGGTATAAATATTGCTATGGTTTAAGTTCAGCAAGAGACAGGCTGTTCTCTTTCTCACAGGTGTGTGCATACATGTTATATTACAGTAGTGGCAACAGTACAATGAAAATTCACCCTTGAACTGTGGAATGACTGCATATATAGTAATTATTGGGAAACTGTATCCAGCTTAATATGTCATGCAATTCATATTTTCAGAACAGCCCCAGACACTCACAGCAGTGATGAGTTTCTCTCTGAAGAATTCAATATTAGCAAAGAAGATTGGAGAGGAGCATCTGAAAATCTTCACTCCCTCTGGCTCATAGATCTGTAAAATGAAGCAAAAGTGTCAGTAGCAATGTTTGCTATAGAAGCACAAGTGTAGCAGGTGGTAAAAGAAATGAGACATTTCTTACATCAGTGTAATCCTTCCTGTTTCTGTAGATGTTAGTTCTCCCAACATTGGCCAAAACAGTGCAGCTTGGACTGTGAACAAACACACACACAATTATTGGTGTCCCACATCAAAACTTGAGGGATGGGAAGGATCAAATGAAACCATCTCAGTTGAGGTGGCACACTGAAGCAAGCCAAAAGTTTATGCCTGTAAATTATTTTTCCATGCACAGTTGCTGGACAGACCAAGGCACAGACAGGCCCTGGGATATCATTGCATTCAACAAGTACTCACATCTGGGAGCGGATCACCACTGTCAGCAGCTGGAACGCCACAGCTGTTGCTAGTCCAATGTCCAGGCCAAGAAGGACAGCAGATAAGAAAGTCACCACCCATATAACCTGTAACAAGACAGTGGATGGCAACATTATAAGCCTGTCAAGAACCTGGGTCATGAGCTCAGGGTGGGAGCAGGAGTAGATCTCAGATCTGGTCCAGGATGTCCATTTGCTTTTGGTGAGGTTTTTTTTCCCTGTAAAACAGGGCCAGAGTCACCAACTAGCACCAGGGAGTGCGTCTAGGGACAACAATTTCTAGACAATAAAGGCTTAAAATAGGATAGGTAGTTGACTAAAAGCTCAATGAAAATCCAGCAGAAAGGCAAGATTAGAAGTAAATCAGAAATCTGATAAAGCTGAGAGTTGTAAATGTGCAAAAATAGGTGCTGTGAGTGTACATGACTGACAAATGACTAGATAATACTGAAGAACTTTTAGCCACAGAGCTCAAAGCATTTTCATGGGGCAAATAACTGCTTGATAGCTGGGAAATCTGAGGCCTAGAACCATTTGTGAGCCTAAATTTTCTGAGAGGTAGTAAGTCCTGCCCTCTAGCCACAAGCTTTACCATTTGGAGTAAATCCTTGAAGTCCCAGTTTTCATTTGTTTTTTGCTGTGCATCTTCCACATAACATATTGTGTGATTGTGAGAAAGTGTCCCTGAATGCTTAGTCAAGGCAGTAGATATTTGGATATTTTCTGTTATTAAGGCATTTTCTGTAACTGTCCTCTCTGACTTTATATAATGCACTGTTTTAATAGATTTTGATGAAACGGATGAAAACAAAGTTAAGAGTGAGAATCGACTCAAAATAAATGGGACTAAATGGAAAACATAAGCAAGGGACATACCAGTAAAAAAGGCATGCAACTACTGTACATTTTGTTTAGTGAAGTAAAACAGGGATAAAAAAAAGAAAATTTGTACAATAAATTACTTTTGCAGAGCACTTAACTTCTGATGCCTGTGATACTCAACTTACACAGTCATATTTGTCCTTTCTCCAGAGGATGCTCACTTCCTTGAACTGCATGAGCATTCCTTTCAAATTGCCAAGGGCCAAAGATGCAAGGACTGACTGTTGAAAAGACCAAAACACATGTTCCATGTTTAAACAAGCAAAGAAAAAGTAGAACATTAGGAGTTAAAAGATCATACAAATAGGGCCAAAGTGCAGCTGAAAGGCCAGGGAGCTGCTCCCAGTGTATCACTGCTGCTAGAACATCCTCAGCTATGGTGCAGTGCAGGTGTCTGCCTTGAGGCTGTAAATCCCACTTATTCTTGGCACCTGAAAGTTGGTGCTGTGGTTTTTTTGTCTTTGGGTATTTGTGTTCCTTTTGAGGGACCAGATGTAGAGGTCCTCTCTGGCATAATGTGGGAAGAAGAACTAAGCTTTTCAAACCCTATTTGGCTCTCACTGAAGTCTATGAACACTCACAAGTGTTCTCACAGAGCAGTCCTGCCTTTGGGAAGCAGGAGGAAGCATAAGATGAAACCAGTGAATACCTTCTGTAATGGTGCCAGGAGAAACCCAATGGCCAAGATCACAACCAAAACAACGACAGATGAGATAATGCCAGCAATCTGCATGAGAGAACAATTCCACAATTAATAAGTGCCCACAGTTGTTATGGTTAGCTAGGAAAAAAACAGCTGTCTTTCATTAAATGCTATCATGACCTGTTGTCTTCTATACCTGTGTTTTACCTCCTGTGCTCTCCTGCACACCTGATCTTGACAGAGCAGTGCTGGAGGCAAATCCCTTGAATGATCCACCGACTATATTACCCAGCCCAAAAGCAATTAGTTCCTGAAATAAAAATAAAAGAGATTGCTCTTAAGAGCTGGTTCGTGGCAGTTATTCACAAGGCAAAGCTGTCCTAAAATGACTTATTTGCCATTGAAAAATGCAGTATATTGATCTCTGTGTTATTTGCCTACCTGGTTGCCATCTATTGGGTAGTCATGCTTGATGGAATACACTTTAGCCACGGAGAAGGCTACTGCAAACCCAACGATTGCAATGGAAATGCCATCACCAATACAGTTCTGGAGGATGCCTATATCAGGTGCAACAGGCACTTGAAACCTGAAAGACAAAAAATTTTACTCATTAAGGAGATGCCTAAGGGTCTTTTGCAGATCCTAGGGAGAATTCCTCTCTGGACCTTTTTCTTTCACCTTATTTTTTTTTCCTAGTGAACTGAAATCTGAAGAAAGGAGACTCTTGAGCAGAAATAATTGTTCCTCTGCAAACTTCACCTACTAACACCCTTGGGGCTACAGGGACCACCCCAGACTCACTCTGCTGTCCTAGTAAATGTCTTCGTCCCTTTTTTTAACTTAACATGTGCCTCCTGATTCTTTATAACAATTCTGGCATAGCCAGATGAAGTCTATATATAGATATATATTCTATATGTGGAGAAATAATCTTTATGTGGCTATAGTCCTGGACAGGTAGATGTTGAGGCCTCTAGAGGATAATGGTGCTGAGGAGATGTTGGTGGCTGGTCATGGGACCAGGCAGGAGAATAGTGCAAGGTCCTGGTGGCTTCCCAGGGCTGGTGGTGGCTGCTGAACTGTCCATGTACTGTGAGGGAAATAGAGGAGTTCAGGAGTGAGTAGTTCAATAAAAAGGACAAATATCAACCTCCTGCTCACCAGCTGTCTCAGAAAGTGAAGGACACAATTATCTCATGTCTCAGTGTACTCCTTGATGAGTAGGAGATGTGCTCTAGTGTGTAACTTTTCTGTACTGAAAATGTGTGCTATCATTGAGAGAAAAATGTTTGTTTATCTACTGAAAGAAGATGAAGCAGATAATTTTAATCAGCATAGCTGAACTCATTTAATACTGCTGAACTAAAGAGAACGTTTTGCTCCACTGGTGAATTTTAAGTCACTTACCCTTCCTCCAGTTTTCCAACGATAGCTACTTCAAATTTTTCTTCAAAGTTGACAAAATGGGAAATCAGTGCTGCTAAGACTGTCTGAAAGATAATAAACCACACCTTCATCAGGCACATTATAGCAAGAGTGTGAAGAATGTATTAAACACCATTACTTTCCTTCTCTTACACACTGTCCAGCCTTACCACTAGTGGCAGAACTATGTCCAAAGTTTTCACATCCCTTTGCTGTTCAGATGTCATTCCTGAATGACCTTACAGGTTATGGGTTTATATTCACAAATCACACAGATTGTAACAGAATATCCTACTAACAACAGAGATCATCCCACCCAGTAAACCAGGTATGTTCTAACAAGGTGCTGTAATGACTCTGGGGGAAAACAAGTGCTCCTTGACTCTATACAACATCCTCCAGGATTTTAGGGGCTTGCTGCCCCTGTGAGGCTTCCTCCACCCCTCTGCTGCTCAGAGTGGGCAAAACCTTCTGCTGCTGGAGGGCAAGATAATTTTGTGTGTGGCCATAGATGCCCAGGACTTCAGTGGCTTCTTGCAGGTGTGGTGCAGAAGGGCCTCAGCAGCTGTGAGACTGCAGCTGGCTGGTGTCAGAGCCAGTTCTGTCCAAGGAAAAAAATTCATAGTTTATAACACCACAGATATGTTCAGTTAAGAACAGCTATGTGGAAGTAAAACACAATAGCTCCTGAATGCTGTATATTTTTCTTTATAGGAAAAATGACAACCCACCATTTAATGGATAATAAGAGAAGAAATAGTTAAAACGCTGCTTCCTATGTAATAACATGCAGCAATTACAAAATCAAAGGAAGTGACTCACCACAAGGAGTTCGATCGGGATGGGAGTTGGTAACTTTTCCTTGTATCGATCGTTCATTTCTTTTACCACAAACACGATAAGCAAGACAACCAGTGATGTGACAAGGTCAGCAATGTTTGTTTTTGTGATCTGGCTGAAAATGCTCTCCAGAGTCTGCAAAATCAGGAAGAAACATGTGCTTTAGAAATAGTCATGCCCTGGCACAGCAGCACTATCCCTTCCAGATGAACCTGTATCTGAATAGCTCTAAGGATTGTGCTGTTTGGGATTTATTCCCTATGGCATGATGTGGACTGCCAGCCCCCTTGAATGTATGTTTATTTGCCAAATGATGGAAGCATCTGCAAAAAACCCTTTTCACTAACTTGTGACCCTCTCCTCCAGATTTGCCCCTGAGGGAAGGTTGGAACAACAGGCATGTCCGTGATAGGAAATATGAGCGATGGCATTGCTGGGCAGGTGTCTTTCTCCACTCCTTCCTTCCTGTCCTTCTTCTCCCTCCTTTCTCATCCAACAGCCCTCACAGAGTCATATGCAAATTAAATAGGTATAATATCAGTCCAGTAAAAATGAATAATTAAATCCTTACGGTAGAGTCAAATGCTTAATTGAAATATGTCAACACAAAAGAGTAAATATTATCTAATCATCCCAATGGGGTGTAACTTGGTGCTTGGTAATAAATTTAAAGATTGGTCAAATGCTAATAACTTATCTTTCATTTTTCCTCCTGCTTTGCAGTTTTTCTGCTGAGTTGTTACTACTGCCTTGTGATATACAGTCAAAAATACATAACAGGTACATCAATAGCATTAACAAATAATGAACACCTAGCACTTACATAGATGATGCCAAATGGTTTATTAAATCCGGGGACAGGTAACTGAAACATGAATTTCAGTTGAGATACCAAAACATGAATAGCTGCAGCAGTTGTGAAACCACTGATTAATGATTGTGATAAATAAATAACGATGAATCCAAACCGGAAAATTCCCAGAAGCAACTGAAACACAAAATGAGCATAGGTCAGTGGGATTAATTTGTGGTTTTAAGCAGTCTTTGAAAGAAAGACATCCATATTTAATGAAAGCCAAGATTTTCACCTAATCCCATCCATACAGAGATTAAGGAATGTACTGTCACCAGACTTGCAACAGAAGTTGACATTTAGAAACAAAGGGCATAATACTAGTAAGAGTAATTGCTAGAGCAATTAAAACCCATTCTTTTTATTTTATAGCTAAAATATACATCCTTATTTCCAGGGTTTTCAGGTCCTATATTTTCACATGGTACAAGTGTTTCACAAAGTAACAAATATATCAGTATGTTAGGAAGGGAGGAACTGTACGAATTCTTTATTAGGGAGTAAAGATAAAAGTTTTTTTAAAAAAACAAATCCAAATATTTTACTGCTTCAAGGCAGAGCTTTTGCTCCCCTTGGTGCATCTGCATTGTTCATGTTACCTTCACAGCTACTTTTTTCCTATCCAGCAGATTGGTTTTTGCTGCAGGTGTAGGTTGCAGCTGTGCGGGCTGTGTGCTCAGGGCTGTGCAAAACCAAGGATTTCACAGCACATGTGAGTGTCTGGTCACTGGAGGGAACATATGTCTCCTAATCAGTTAGCCAGGGTTGCTTACATGGCAAGTGGAAGAGGATTACTTTGGTGACTACATTAGCAGAAACCAGAGAGGAAGGTCAGGCCACCCTCTGTCTATTCACATAGGTGCACACATTTACCAACCTGAACAATCCCAGAAAGGAAGGTTACAGATGCAGCCACCATCACCCTGTCATCATTTATTGCCGAGGTATTTGTGGAATTGCCATTTCCAGTGCTGTCATCAGGGACCAGCCTGGTGACGACTCCTCCCACCATGAGGCTCAGGACAGGGAAGGGACCTGAGCAGCACAAGGCACTTGTTAAAAGATATTAAGAGGCAGCATGTACTTCTTCATCAGTGAGGAGGGTAAGTGGTGTGCCTGAACTTACCCACTGAGATATGTCTCGATGTGCCAAAGATAAAATAGACCAGGACAGGGAAGAATGCTGCATAGAGTCCATAACTGGGGGGGGACATTCACCAGCAAAGCAAAGGCCAGACCTGTAAAGACAGAGGCCCAGGGAAGGTGGCGTGTGTGTTGCAGCCTGAAGCCAGCAGTGCCTTGGCACCTGGCTTAGCAGGCTGTATCAGGACACAAATTTCCCAAAGGCACCTTGCAGCACAGCCACGAGCCCCGTGTTGATGCCAGAGATGATGTCACTCAGGACCCACTCCCTGAAGCGGTATGCTGGCAGCCAAGAAACGACTGGAAACAAACCCAAAGCAATTTTTTTGACCCTTTGTGGGGAGCAGCTGCAAAGGCACAAAGGGGACAAAATTTTGTCAGTGAACAGCTCGGCTGAATCACAGCCTGTTTCAGAGAGGTGAGGAAAGGGGAAGGATTCAGGTTTTGGCTGCCAGAAGTCAAAATCTCACCCAGATCAACCTGCCCTGCTATCTGTGCTTCAGGGTATATCCAGTGGCCTTCAGAGGTCCTTTCCAACCCAAATTCTCATAAAACCATAGAATGGCTTGGGTTGGAAAGGAACCTCTGTGGCCAGCTATTCCAGACCCCCACCCCAGTAAGCAGGCATGCCATCCACAGGGTCAGGTTTCTCAGAGCCCTGCCCAATCTGCCCTTGAACATTTCCAGGAACAGGGCATCCACCACGTCTCTGGGCAACGTGTGCCAGTATCTCATCACCCTCATCATAAAAAAATTCTTCCTGATATCCAGTCCAAATCTACCGTCTTTTAGTTTAAAACCATCATCCCTTGTCCTGCTGCAGCAGACCATGGTAAAAAGCCTAAGGATGTCTTTCTTATAAAACCCCCTTAAGTACTGAAAGTGTGCAGTAAGGTCTTCCTAGAGTCTGTGCTGCCAAGGGCCCAGAAAAATAGAGGCTACCTTAGATACAGCTGTAGGAATGCTTCTAAGGGTAACAGCAGTCAAAATCCATTAGAAAAATCTGACATTGAATTTAGTTAATGAATTTTCACTTGCTATGTTGGAATGGGAGACAGACACTTTCAAGATGGAGTTCATGCTGTCCAAAAGCAGATAGGACTGTTTCTTAGAGCTAATAAAAAAATCCAACAAACTCCTTACCTAAAATAGAGTTTCAGGTGATCCCAAAAGGTTTTATGGTATCTGTGCAATTTCTCATGCTCTTCATTGAATGCATTCTCTGAGTATACAGGTCTGGCTATAAC
This sequence comes from Acrocephalus scirpaceus scirpaceus, assembly GCA_910950805.1. Classification (NCBI taxonomy): domain Eukaryota; kingdom Metazoa; phylum Chordata; class Aves; order Passeriformes; family Sylviidae; genus Acrocephalus; species Acrocephalus scirpaceus. The sequence goes on from OU383777.1 coordinate 14,245,456, forward strand.
ATAATGGTTACCCACAGGTTCAACCATTTCTCCTGAAATGTCAGGATAAGATGATTACTTGTGTGTGCTCCTCTCTGCCCCAGGTACTTAAAAACCTGAAATGAAGAACAGGGTTAGCTCTTTATGTACTGTGGGGCAGGTAGCCATAGCATAGCTGAGTGAGCTCCAAACTGAGCGTTACCACCTTTGAAGATCAAAAGAGGGATGGTTGAGACACCTGCTTCACTTTGCCAAGGTGATCTCCTGCCCTGCTCCTCCTCCCACTGCAGAGCAGTGTTTCACTGGAGCATGAAGTATTTCTTTCTAAAGATGCAGCCAAAAAGTGGACAAGGTGGGTTTTGAGTTAATTTATCTCTGAGTCAGTCGAGTACAATCAAAAACTTCCTCCCTCAAAGGATATTAATTTCCTAAAGAACAAACAAGCAGATCCCAAGCAGTTTCTCTTTGTGGCACTGCTGGGAGGGCTGGGAGCTCACTGTAACACACACATGAGGGGAAAGGCAGAGCCCAGACAGGGCTCAGCTATCCTCTCTTGGATTCAGAGACAAGGCTGAGTGTATCAGGTTGGATTTGTGTGACAAGGAGATCAGGCTCAGTAGTAAAAAAGCACGATATTGCTGCTTGTTATTTGTAAGATTTATTTCCACAAATTGTCTGGACTGCTTCTCCTCTGCTTCATGTTCACAAACAGTTGTTGCAATGTCTTATCTGAATGCTATTTTCTGCCTTGTCCCAACCCGCATTTGTATGTTTGTGTTGACGAAAAACTGCCCTGGGTAACCCCCAGAAATGACCTCTGGAACCCACATTACACATGAGAATGAATCTGCTCATCACTCACTTCAGTCAGTACCACTGGGTATTTTCCAGCAATTGATCGATGCCATCACTGTGCTGCTCACTGTGCTGTTAACGTGTCTCATTACACCACACATTCTTCCCATATTAAATTCACCTAAAACCTGTACTATCAAAAAATATTTCTCTCAGCCACCATTAAATATTTAATATAGTACTAGTCCCAGACAGAAGCTGTGGAACTTGCTCTTTGTAGCAACAGTTGGACTAGACGATCATTGTAAGATCCTTCCAACTGGAACTAATCTGTTCAATCCTGTTCTATTTTGTTTTGACTCAAGATGAAGATGTACTGTAGGAAGCAAGTAGTCTTTTGGGACACTGATAATAGAGTTTTTTAATTTATTTTCTCTCCCTTAATGAAAATGCTCCATGGTGCCTTGGTGCTGACTGGTGGTCTCTTGACAGATGCCTGACCATCACCAGTTCCTTGCCCATTTCTATCATCTGACTCTTGCTGAAATAGCCTACATGCATCTCTAATTCAGACCTGTGAGTACTCAGCATTTGGAGATATTACAGCACAGATTTTAATGTGGCACAAAGCTGTTTGCATAGTTATGAACAGATGAAAAGCTTTTAATCTATGATAATTTTGGCATTAAAATGTGAATCCTATCTTGAACCTTTGCTACAGCTCAGAGCCCATTATTGACCATTTTTAGTGATTTCATTTTAGTTTCCTTGTTGTTCATTCTGTGGAAATTCATAGACGTGTAGAAGTCCAAACAATTGTCAATGAACCTCTTAGATATCTTGTTGACATACTATTCTTGCATAAAGAATTCACTATTTTGGCAATGGGTTAAACATTTTTACTCTCTGTTTTAACATAAAAAATTAGATCTGTAATATTTTCCAAAAACTGGCAGGAATTATTCTAGCAGGAAAATGCTCAAAATCTAAGCTCATTCAAAACACCGATGCAAAACCAGAGAAAATCATACTCTGATCTGTAATTTTACACTACTGTCCCTCCCTCTGGAGTATCAGAGCTCCAAAATTGAGGCTGATAAAATTTCAATGAAAAAAATTGTTAGTTCAGTTTATTCCCTGATAAATTGTGGTTACTTATATTGGTAAGAAGATGTTTTATCTATTAAACGTTTTAAAATTGCTCTGTTTCCCAACCTGTGTATCTGCCGTTTAGACTTCATGGCACAAAGAGGAATATTGCTGAAAGTCCTGTGCAATAGTTTTGTCCATTCCATTATAGAGTACAAGATGTACTATTCGTACCTTTTGAAAATTCATAAGCTATAAAAATAAAAGAAGTGTGTGGGACTCTTTCATTTCAGATTTTCCTCAGTGCTGCAGCTGCTGTAGCTCTTGAGAGTACTTTAGTTGTCTTTCCTGCCCCTTGCCCAGCCATTCTTCTTTCTTCAGGCCAGATTTACTGCCCCAATCTCAGGGAGCATAGAATAACTTCTTTACAACTCTCTAAACATCCTTAGTGATGGGCTTATTGAACATGTGTTTTCTGTGTGTTTTTTACCTCCTGTTTGGACCTCCAATTTACAGACTCCCTTGCAGGCTGATGGCTTAGAGCTGCAGGGGGAAACCAGGAGCCTTGCCAAGCTGAAACCTGCACTGAACACCACAGTGCTGTGCTTCAGTGAGGTTTAGCCAAACCAGCCCAAGCACCTGCAGTGCAGTGGAAGGTGCCTTCAGCCTGTTCCCTGGCAGGTAAACTGGACCACATGGAGCAGCACCTTGCTGCAGGTAGATAGCAGCACTGCTAGGCAAGCTTCTCCTGTCTCATTCCCTCTTCCAAGGCTCTGTCAGCAGCTGTTGAATACCACGACTGCAGCCAGAATTGCCTTCCTTTTGCTCACTCTCATTTTCTTCCCATATATCTTTAAAAAGATGGGATGCCCTCACTATAGGGAGGTTTCTTACCTTCAGAGATATTACTTATTTTTAGGTGTTTTTAAGGAGGATATTGTGAAAAGTACCAGCATGGTGAAGGCCACTGTCCTTCACAAATTTCCTAAAAGAGAAGTCTGTACTACAGTAACCCACACTGCCTCTCTAGAGTGCCTTGGGGTCCTTGGGGGACAAGACCAATTCTTCTGATGACTTCTACAGTTTGTCTACTCACACGCAAGGAACACCAGCACAGACCAAGCTTACACTGCACAGCTATTGAGTGGTTACAACTTTCAGTCACTATTGACCAAGACTAGATCTGAAATGGAACTCCAGAGACAACATTCTGGTTCAGTTTTAATCCATATAGTCTCTGATCCTGTTCTCACAGTCAGGAATTAACAACATTGCCATTTCTCATACGTAAAAATCTCCAACTCCACTGCTAATCCCTCAGCTCTGTGAAATCTTGGAAATGCATATTTCCATGTGTGCCATTTTGTTGAGAGGATTAACAAAGGGATATTTTTTCCCTTTATTGATTTATCCTAAATATTGACTAAGAATTACACAAAAATATGTAATTTTAATTAAATAACTAAATATTAACATGGTCCATCCCACTTTTAAATCTATGTATACCCACTCACATATTGAATTTCTCTGCAATATAAGCAATTTAAAAATACAAAAAATTTCCAAAGGAAACTTTTACATTTTACAAAGAATAAAACACCTTACTAGAAGCATTTAATTTATAATCATTACTTCACATATCCCATAGCTAAAATGACAATTTAAAGTTGTACCTGGTATATCTTCCAGAAAGCTCTTCAGAAGAAACTACACCAAGATTTTTTGGACAAAGATATCCCTGAAATTTTCACAGGTAGTGCAGGTATCTTGTGCTCTTCTTCACATCAGAACCTCCCTAAATACTGCCAGCACTTTAATAACTAACTTCAGTTAACTTTTACAAGAAAAGGAAGATTTAACTGTGGCCTTGACCATTGAGCCTATCCTCAGGAGGGGTGATAAGGAGTAATTTCTTAAAGTTCTCTGTGATATTGCTTAACTTTGTTTGGTGAACTGTTTCTGATTGGTCTATGGAGATTATATGGGAAAATAGAGATGAATAAGAAGGACTGTCTGTTGCAACCCTGTGTTGTTGCTAAGCTGAAGTGAGAAGTGGTGGACAGAGCTCAGCTATGGTACCCTTCATTTCTGAAGAAGCCGAAGTCATTGATGGGCTGCTGGGCATGCCAGCTCTGAGCAAAGCTTGCCTCCCTGGACCTTCCTCCAAAGCATCTTTAATAGTCCCTAAACTGTCTTTTCAGAAGCAAGTTCTGGATTCTCAGATTATTGCCAAAAATAATCTTTGCAGGGATTTCCAAAGGGCAGCTGTGACTTGCTGGAGCTGACAGCTGTGGCACCCCACGACAGTGGGAAGGCACAGACCATGTGTCTGGCCACGTGCTGTGGCATGGATGGGTTGGACTGAACTGTTGGTTCCTGTTGCCCTCCACTGCTCATAGACCCCCTAGGAGGGATCATCCTCCCTAGGCCAAAGTGAACCTTTGATAAACATTTCCCTGAGATACCTAAAACCACCTAAGGAGATACATGGAATAGCATTTTGAGGCCTCAGGTTGCAACATCAGTTCTGGGTGCCTGTGCTCATGACAGCAGTGAACCTTCAGAGCTGAGGTGCTGAGGACACTCCAGCATTGAAGTCTGATGAAAACTATCCTTACAACCCTTTGTTTAGGTCACATTGACATGAACACCTAGCAATGCTTCAGCTGTCGAACCCATGTTAGCAGGAGGACCATGGTTTGCCAGGCTCCTTAGGGTACTCCTCTGCTCAGGAAGTCAGAGCTTGACAGCCTCTGGAGATTTGAAGTTGCAGACTCTGTCCCTGAAGAAAGTTCTCTTCATCAGTGAAAGGTCACAGCATGAGGATGGGCACCCTTTGTGCCCTGCAGGATCAGTCACACACATGGGTCTAGGAGAAGAGGCAGGAGGAGCCTGGGATTCTGTTCTCAGGTGGTTTGCCCACATTTCAGTCAATTATTAGACCAAGAAATTATGAAGCAAGCAGGACCCCAATATCCAATCACATAAGGTGAGACCTCTATTAGACCATTCAGCAGGATTTCTTTCTTGTGCTTTAGCCCTCTCAGAGTTGTTAGTCTTCAGGTTCTTTTGAAAGTTAGAGCTACACTTCTAACCAAGACAATAAGCTTGTCTAGTCAGTAGAGATCCCAGGTCATTTCCCAAACTGTTTTGAGTACTTTCTCTGCATCACTGAGACCCTGTTTTGGTACCTGCTGTTGGCTTAAGGGATTAACTGCAGTTTGTGATATGGATACAGTTTTGTTTTTTACTTATTACCACTAAAATAACAAGCATTTAAAAAGCTGTAGAACCATAAAGTATAAAGAACTCCTTAAAAACCATAAAACAGTTTAACAGCTTTTGGGTTCCCTCTTCACATGGTGTGATCATAGAAGTGCTTTAAAATTTTAAGTTCTTTATGTTCAGGATACATCACAAGAATCTGCAACATAAACCAGAGACCAGCTTTTTAAAGACTAGGTGTAAATGCAGGAGGGACCCTTGGCTCTAAAGAAGTCAGGAGGGTCTTGTCCTTGGCTTCATCACATCCACCTCTAAGTGTTTTACTCTTGGATTATTTCCACTAATTCACTGAAGCAATAAGGTCATATGTGGAGTGACAAAGGGAATAAACACTTTGGCTTTTCTGTTTGCAGCAGTGCTGTTAGAAACGTTTTCCTCTGATGATGCAGAAGAGGTTTCATGCACAAGGGCCACACAGGAAGCTGGTTGCCTGTGCTCCACACTGCAGAAGTTCAGCTGTGCAAACCCCTTTTTGTCTTTATACCAGATACTCAAAAAACAGCTAAACTAACTAACTGGGAAAGTGTGGCCTTTTCTACCTAGGAGGAAGAAATGAAAATTCCTGATTGTTCCATCTCTCAGGCAGCCCCATAAACACAGAGGGTTCGGAGATGTAAATCAGTCACAGCCTGATCCTTTGCCAAGCCTCAAGCACTCTCAACTTCCTTTTGTTTTCATGGGAGCTGAAAATCACCCACAGCTCTTGAGACCCCTTTGCTGAGCTGAGCTCTGAAGGGCTTAACGTGTACTGCCTCCCACCCTGGCCAGAATGGAGAAGGAAGAACAAGTGACTGGAGGGAGATGAAGCAGCAACAAATTCAGTGATTTACTGCATAAAGAAGCTATTTTTCAGAGAAAGAAGAAAACAGTTCTGCTGGAGACAGAGAATTTGTCTTGAAAAGATCTCCACCTTTTTCTTCAGTGTTAAATAAACACCAGTATCAACACTGGGAGATTAGCTGGCTGAGAACGTGGTTAACAGCATCAGCCCATACAGATTTCTAGTGTTTCCCAATGTTTTCCTTCACCGTGTTCTATTAAAAACTTCTGTTCTCCTGTGTAGCTTTCTGGTAACATCCTGTCTTCTGGCCAGGTTCTGCCCAAAACCTTGAAGCAAAGTTTGGTCACAATACCATCTGCTGTGATGCTAGAGGTGCAAAACACCCCAAACTCAAGTTCTTCCAATCATTTAAAAAATGATGCTCTATTCTACTTGGGCAGTTGAGCAGGTAAATGTATTTTGCTCAGTGGTAAGTGCAGCAGGCAGTTTGGGCATGTACCTCTTGTTGGTGCCAGTTCCTCTCTCCTCTTTTGGAGGAAAGACAGGGACCCAGTCTCTGAATGGCACCCTTAGGAAGATTTGAAGCCCCCATTGGGGACATCCAAGAAAGAAATGGAAAATACTTGGCCCTGAGAGGCCTTAATGGAAAGCAGAGGTGTCCCTTGTACTCACAGACTCAGGACACTGATGCCAGAAGGAAGCATAATGTCATTTCACTTTCCACATCTTATAGTCTTTTGTACCTTAGGTTTTGACAGAAATTTTCTTTTACTAGCACCCTGAAGCCCAGCTCAAATCAGTCACGTTACTGTGTCAAAATCAGTGGTGATGCCTAAAACTAGGATGAGGATGAGTAAGTTTAGTGAAGATGCAAATATCAGGCAAACAACATCAGAAAGGAAAGGGCAGTGAGGTTGGGTGGGAAGAAATCAGTTCCATTAACAATGATATTTCTTGATTGCTAAAGTTTATTAAGACCTGTAGAAAAAGAGGGTTGGAATTTTTCTTAGTGCCTCAGGAAAAGCTGACACCCTGCTAGGATGTGAGTCATTGAAAGTTATCACTCCTTTGTATTGAGCACACTATAAGCAGGAGCACTCAGTGCTGTTATTGCAGTGTATGGTGAAGTGGAACTGGAAATTTCCAATGAAAGATTGGTGTCATATTCACATACGTCTCACTTTTTATTCACACTTCTTTTATTACACTTCTGCAGTTTTATTCTCTTTCTTTATGGACTTTACAGTTATTGTGGTCTGAAAGCCAGCAATCATGGCCTCAGTATTGGGTGTTTATAGAATTCCATTACACCGTAATGAGGAGCACAAACACAAAGTCCTGCACATTGCTTTTCAGAACAAGGAAAGTTTTGACATCCTTCTCTGCCAACATTAGAAATAGTGCTTGATTCTTCAATACAAAAGTATCATATTATAATCCAATGTTATTTTCCCTCTTATGAACTTTCTGTATTTTGCTTAAGATGTAAGTAATTTGTTCTCATTTAAAGCTTTCTCTTTTAATTTCATGAAGAAAATTAATTAAGCATTCTCTCACATCAGAGACAACCAACCAATTAGAATTGTCAATTCAGCATTTGACTCTACTTTACAGTTCTAGCAATACATTGAGACTCGACCAGGCTGGGAATCCCAGGGATGGGAGGAAGCACAATCACAGAGCTGGTGATAAATGAGTCAGGGAATCTGCAGTGTCACAGCCAGATACTGCTACAGATACTGGTACAGGGACTGCTACACAAGTATGAAGTTATGTTTAACACAGACTGCAATGAGTGCTCAGATACCTGAAATAAAGCAGAGGTGTAGACTGCCTTGTTTTGTTCTGTGCTGGAATATGAGGCTCAGCCTTGCCCCTCCACCCTGATGTCCCGTCTGCTGCCTACAGGGGCACCTGCCCCAAAGATTCTTGTGGGAACCCCATTTGCAAGGGGTTTTCAGCCATGTGAGAATGTAAAAACATCATGTGTTCCACCAGGCCAAAGGAGAAGCATTGCAGGGTGTCCTGTCCACCTCAGGCTTGCATACAGTGTCTGTGTATACTCCTCCTCTAAGCACATCCCATCTCTGAGAAGCCAGGGTCAAGATGGTGATCCTTGAAGACCATTACAGCCGTTACCTGAATTTCAATTAATCCCAAAATATTTCTGTTAAATAGGAACAAAGTCAAACTTCCATGAAAGCAAAAGCAAAACCAAAATAATTATAAATGGCCAAAATGCTGCTTGGCAAAATATGTCAAGAAACTTCCGTGAATGGGTGTCAGCACCTTATTTCCTTATTTGGCCACTGTTTCCAGTTTCTTTCCTAAAGTCCAGCTGAGCACACTTTTACTTGCTTATCCATTTTGAAATAACCTTAAAATAAACTGTTAAAAATAACCTAAGCAAATAGTGTATTTCTAGGTAGCTGGTGGAACATTAGAATATATTCAAACACTGTCAAAGACATCTCCTAGTAACCATTTATGTTTGTGCTCTAGTGTGTGATGTACCTTTGCAGATACCACCGCAATAAAATACTCCACTATCTCCAGATACTTTAGACTGTGCCATTCCTCAAACCGTGTGAATTATGCCTGGAGTTTCCCTCAGGTAACAGTGACATGGAAAAACGTCTTTCCCAATATTTCATCAGGTCTTTTATCAGTTCCTGCATTCCTATCAGGGTCAGCTTGTTTTGCAAGAATGTGCAAAATGAAATGATCTGGGGTTTTGCTTATGGAGCAACATTGCTGTGTTCATCTAGCAGAGGGACTCACCTACCTGCAGGCTCCAAGGCTCCACAGGTCTGGGGCTTACAATCCCCCACTTTATCACCAAGTATTGGTTCCAGAGCTATCCACGTGTGCATAATCCCTTAGAAATCACATGTGGATTTGGGAATTTTAAGCTGAACTCACTCTTATTAACAGCCTGCTCTTCCCCCTGGAATTGTACAAAACAAGTTGCCACAGGATACGGAGTATTTTGTCTTTTGATCTTACATCAGGATAGTTTCAGATTATTTAAGGAGCCTCACTTTCCTGAATATTTTGGTAATTTTTAAGAGAGGGAATCCCAGTTCCTGCATTGCAATAACTTGCCACTGACATTCTTTGAAATTCTTTTTATTTTTCAATTTACTGTTAACATACTTAACTTCTTCCATTTGTGGGCTCATAAACATTTCCATACAGATCTTTCAAGGATACATTGAAGTCTATCATAGAGAATTTTTCTTACATGTTTTTCTTACTCACGTCACAAAGATTCTTAGAAGTAAAACACCAGGTTCAAAGGCCACATGCTGAAGATTAGTAGTTTAGATTAATTTCCAGATTAGTGCAGCAAACTTTCACTTTTTTGAAGTTTGCTTCCCTATGTCATACAGGTACCACATTCTTCAAAACCATATTACAATACATTAAGCAGTAAATAAAATCTGAAATATATATATTTTAAATACTATTATAATAAATACAAGTAGGACAAATTAAGGGTAAAATTCAAGAGCTGAGTTCAGTTACAAGAAGAAGTTAAACATATTTCTGTCTGTCTTTCTTATTCTCAATCTACAAATGAGATCTCTCTCATGCTGTTGAAAAGCCCCACAGTACCCTCTGTTGCATTCACACCCCTGAATATTCTTCCTATCTGCTTGTTTGCAGATTGAACAGGAAGATGACAAAATCTTTATGCAGATCAGCAGGTGACATGACCTGGCATGCTGTCTGCTCAGAAGAAGGCAGAAGTAGGAAAGTGGTTAAATATAATCCCAGCTGTAGCACTCCTTATTAACAGTGCTAATTTGAGGAGGTTTTCAAGTATGACAACTGAGAGATGTAGGGGAAAAAATCAACACAACGAAACAACCAAGCACAAATGCAGCATTTGAATGAATTTTCATTTATCACTTGTTGAAGCAATGTCTGTATTTCTGTGCTCACTGTCCTAAACCCACCAGCTCTGAGGCTCTTGGGCTCATCCACAACATCTCTCATTCAGCCCAGCCCTGACCCCCGGCTTTTTTCTTGCCCCACACAATGCTTGTAGCTCATACCTTGGCCTCTGCTTGTATGAGGGGAAGCCTCAGTGCTCATGGGGCTTAGCTGTGACTTGCATACAGCCAATGGCTTCAGCCTATTTCTTTTTTTTTTAGCTGTTTTTCTTCAGTAAATAAAGAGGTTTACTTGCTCATTGTGCCAAATCTGAAGGAAATGTGGCCACCTAGAACTGTAATTAGGCCCACAGTTGTCTCTAGTCCCCAGAGAGGCCACTGCTGTAGTTTTTACCTACAACATTATTAATAAAAAGAGCTGCACTTCCTCCAGCTGGGATAAAAATATGTAAAGCCACAAATCCCAAAGCCAGGCATGCAAAGTCATTTTGCAAACAATGGGCAGTAAGAGCAATGGGAAAACTCTCCAGTGCTTGGGTGGTGGCACCTTCTTTTGCAGCACCCTCTGGGGAGCAGATCCTGGCCACAGCACCGGCTGCCAGGGCTGGTGCTCTCCTTTGCTCCTCAAAAGGGTACTTCAGGCTGTAATCATGTCAGATTAAACAGGCCAAAAATACTGTGACTAATCAGTTTAGGATCAAGGCCATCTTGGAAAAGGTAGTTGCTCCAGGAAATGAGCTACTTTCTCAACAGCTGGCATCATTCCCAGTGAACCACCAACAGGGCTCTGAGTGCTGAGCTAGAGTGAAAAGAAGAGTCCTTTGGGTTAAAATAAAGAAGGAATCTCACCCATGCTAAGCTTCATGCAAAAACACTTAAAAATAGGACAATAAGAAACTGGCCAGTCTGAAGGGCAGCACTGGGACTGGGGAAAACAACCATAATCCTGAACACAAGTCCCTTGAAAATGAGCATTTGGGGGATTAGAGGAAGGGAAAGGGAGCTGCCCATTCTTACCAGCCAGTTATCAAAGTCTATGAGGAAGGTAATTTAGAGCAAACAAACAGAGGATAAAATAAGAGCAAGAGTTCCAGCAGGGCTCTTCCTTGAAGGGCAAGGAGGCAAAGGCTCCTTGAGATGGGAACCAGCAGCACCTGGCAGTCTCCACATGCTCAACTGTGTGGTTGTCCTGGCTGAGGCAAACAGAGTCTGCTGGGTGGAAACCTGTAGCTGGGGCTCTGGGGAGGTGCTTTTCCAAAGAAAGGACAGACAAGTAAACAATCCATATCAAATTCTCTTTCATATCTTGAAAATGTCTTGCCCGTCTCATTTCTCAAGGTGTTTGTATGAAAAAAAGTCACACAGTGCACATGTTTGGAGTGAGTGATTTGAATGGTCCAGTCTAGCTGTCAATGGAAATTTAATACTTGCTTATCATAATGCCATAAACTTTTGTGTTCCTGGGGCTTAGAGCTCAGTCCTGAAACAATATTACAAACTACCACCAAGTCTGAGCATATTCCTGTCATTCCCTTACAAAGTCATTGTATGTGTACGATGATAATTGCAACTAACTTTTAAAGCTTTATCATTACAAATACTGTAGTATGCTTTCATATCATAATGGCTTTCATGAAAAAGGATTTCAAATGTAGTATTCTTTTTATTATCTGCCTTTATGATCAAAAGTTAATTATCTATTAACCTATCAGCTGCACTTGTCTGATGTATTATTTTCCAAGGTCTTCTGAAAAGCCTTTTTAATTTATAACTTGGGATGGGCCTAAAATAAACCCCATGTATCTAAGTACATCTGATAAAGATGAGTTGGTTCCAGTCGAAGTCATAATCAGGACAATCCCAATTAAATATCCTCTGTCCTAGAAAAACAACCACACAAATGTGTGTATTCCCTTCTGTTGCTGAATCATTCTCTTTCACTAGCCAATCCAGCCCTTTATTTACTCAACTGTGTTCTCAGAGCTTGATTAAAACATCAGTGGGGAGTCAGATTACAGCTTGTTTTGGACCAGCAGGATTCACCGTCAGGACAAGGTGGGCAGGGACTGCTGCCTGACTTACGGATGTAAGATATGGTGCAGCACTACTGGTCCCATTGGTTCAAACTTGTAATTAACAAGCACAGTAAATAAATGATACACACAAAATTTTGCAGATGCTCATGATATTCTAAAGTGCTACATTGCTGCAGTTTGGGTTGCAAAGGCTGCACCACCCAGACCACCCTGGGTCGGAACGGTCTCTGAGCAGCCCAGGGTGGGATGAGACCTCCTGCTGTTAGTGCTTGCAAGCCTGAAAAGCATCCTGCCTCATCTCTTGGGTGTGAAGTGAGGCTTTGCCAAAATGATTTCCATCTCCTCAAGAACCACTCTGCCACACTTTAGGATGTTCTTTAAGTTTCTAGAACAATTTTCTTCCACCTGAAGGTAAGTATTAGTTAATTAGTATTATTAGTAGTATTAGTTAATTCTAAGCAACCGGGCTTTGTTCCAAAGACTAAACTCCAACTCTCTATAGTGAGACATAGAGCAATTGATGGAAATTATCAGGATGACAGTCAGGGCATGTTTAGGAGAGTGCAGGTGGAAATGCCCGACTGCAGATGGGTGAGATGGCTGAAGTAACCGGGAGAGGCAGCTTGCTGGGGAGACTGATAGGATGCAAGAAAATACAAATTAACCTTTGGAGGTCTCACCCTGGCACAGAGGACTGCCTATGTGCTCTTGTGGAAGGGTGACCATTCTGCAAGCCTCCTTTGGAGGACTCAGCAATCAGCCTTGCTGAGGAAGAAGAGCAGGGAGGTGTCCCCACCACCCTGCTCCCAGTCTTTCTCCTCTTCCTGTCAACCCAAAGGAGAGCAGAAACAGCTGAACACTTATTCTAGGCTGGAAAGAGATGATTCTGAGCTTCATTTAGCCTTATGAGCTTAAAAAAAAGTCTTCAGGACAGCAGGTGTCTTCTCTTGCTAACTGCTGACACACTGGAAAATGAAACTTTCTTGTGTATACATGAGGCCATTGAAAGGCAAGATTTTTCCAAACTGGTGTAACCCAATTGCAGAACATTGTGCTCAGCCTTGACTGCCTGGTGCACCACAGAGCATTTTGTTAATATTTAAACTCAATCTTTTGAGTCTTATCCCAGAAGCCATGGTAAGGGTTTGGGGTTTAGGCAGGTTGTGTAAGCAAGACCCTGGTGGGTCTGAGCTGCTGAATGGCAGCACTCGCACGTGCTCCTGCCAGCCAGGACCTTGGAAGGTCCACGGGGTGAAGTCACAGCAGGTGAAGGGGACATGTCCCAGGGAGCTGCAGTCAGCACAGCAGTATGGTGAAGCTGTCATATGAGAACTGACCTTCACAGCCTCCCCAGGAGTGAGGAGAGCCTTGCCAGGAAGGAGCACTGGGGTGCAAACAGGAGCCCAGCACATGCTGTACCATGGCTGCAACCTGCTTGTCTTTGTCCTCATAATGAGGGGGCAGCAGGAGTAGCATAGGGGGCCAGAGACTCAGCTGGGGGTGCAGAAGGGAGCAGCTTTGATGGAGTGCTAAGGGTGGAGTGCCAAGGTCACACATGGTTGTGGAATAACATGTGTGACATCCTATACCCTCATGTACCCTGTACTCAAAAAATCCTCAAATTACTTGTATAATTTTAGCATTCTGAAGGCAGATTGGAGAGGATGAGAGCATGATGTCTGTGGCAGAGGAATGAGGTGCTGGCAAAATATGTAGAAAGGATAAATGGCATGCAGAGTAGGGGCTGTGTCCTCAAGGCACCAACAAATTCTTGTCTAAACTTTCAGCAGGAGAGATTGAGGATGAGTACCCCAAGCACCCTACTCTGATTGATGCTGCTAGAAAACCCTGTTTTTCTCAAGAATTAATATATAAAGCTTTCCCCTCAGTTCCTGGACACACATGTACCTATGTCTGCCTATGCCAGAGTATTTATGTGTATGCAAATTAATACTAAAAATAATTCCAATTCAACCATTAAACAAAATTAACAACAATGCAAACACAATATTTAGACTGGCCTGGTCATACAGGAAAATGAGTTGGGGCTCTTGCGACCACTATAAACCATTCTTTTTATATAAATTGATATTTTATGATAGTGCTATATATAGATAGTATTTTCCCCTGACAGTCTAAGACTACATCATATGAAATGCCATTAAACTCCTTTATTACTGGTTAGCATTTGAAAATTGATCCAAAATACAATTTTTACTCAAGCATTATTTGTTAATGCATATCTATGCTGATAACCCTTAGACTCTGTCTGAAGACAAAGTGTTTGTAAATATGCCCCTTATTTAATCACTCCAACTTTTGAAGATAATACTTCAATTAGAGGAACAGTAACTTGACTAGAAGAATAATTAATGCTTACTTAAGTGCCATTTTTATTACTAAAACCTCATTCTACAGTTAAATATTACCTGAGGTATCTCACTATTAGTGTATTAATGATGTAAGAACACTTGTCACTTTTTAGGACCTTCCTCTCAAGATTCTTGAATTGCTTTATGATTGTTAGTGTGACCATTTCCTTTGCAGACAAACATCTGATATTTGCTTTACTTAAACTGACACATGTAAAATTTACTCCGTGCCATATCAAAGGATGTTGTATTGATAGATATTTTTGAAACTTCCTTTGCAAGGATATCTTGTCCTCTGACAGCCCAATGTAGCTCTTGTTAAAGGCAGATACCAGCTCATGGCAATTGACATTCTTCATTGTTCTGGAATTGAAATGACCTGGACTGGGAGAAGTCTTCTGAAAGCCCAGTCAAACTTTGAATTATTTCAAGGGGAGAAATAGTGTTCTTATATTTTCTCTTACTTCTGCTGTGAGTCTGTGGCAGATCTTTGAGACTATTCTATGTCTTAAAATCTGTGAACTGAAAAGCTTGCTCTAGAAATCTGCTCCTGCCTTCAGGCAGGGAAGCCAGCTGAAAAGGAGAATGGGTATGTTGCTGGTTCTTGCTGGCCAAAGAGCTATTGCTCTGCTGTCACAGTCATAGTGGGACTGGATTACTGACATGATTTTCCATCTTCCTTGCTACCAACCAGCTCAAAATCACCATTGTGTCCCTCAGGAGTCTGCACTGATTTGCTCCGTGACCGATTATCTGGCACAGGGCTGGCAGCTGTGTCCTTGTGTGGGTTGTGCCTCACCTGGGTGAACTGGGAGTTCAGGTCCTATTGTTTGTGTGCTGCTGTTCACAAGGATGTCTTGTCACATGACTTCCTTAATTGTTTCCCAACAATGTCTCTTTGATCCATTTTAGTTATTGACTAGGCCACCAGCAAGAATACCAGAACTTCAAGAACTGTGGTTGACAGCTGTGGTTGACACAGGTTTGGGAGGCCTGTGAGGGGCATTGCAGGTATTGGTTATTAGCTTGTTAGACATTAATATGACTGTGCTCCACAAATATGTTAAGAATGCAGCCAAACAAAAGGCTCACGTATCTCTGTGCAAAGGACATTTTGAGGAGCAGTTCCCGGTCTCCCAGGCTCTCAATATTAGAAACAAAAAAATGTAAATTAAGCTACTAGAGAGAGAACAAAATTCAAAGTCAAAAAGCGAGTCCTTTTTCTCTGAGTTCCCAACACAAGGTAATGTTCCTGCTTCACAATGTCATTGAGGCCAGTAGTCCAACAGGAATTTAGCAGGCAAATATTGACTGCCATACTTCACAGCTACACTGGTCCATGCTGTACTGCAGGTATTTGCAATAAAATCCAGTGCATAAAATCTAAATGGTTTGGGTATTTCTAAGAGTATGACAAAGGAGAAGTGCCTTCCTTTTTTGCCAGATTTTATGTGCGAAATGTCCACAATTCAACTTACCCCACTTGCTCCATGCTGTGAGCCTCAAGTTTGCAGACCTGCTGAGGAGAAACCAAAAAGAAGTCAGGTATTTGATCTCCTGATTTCTTATAATCACTTCGTGAAAGTGCCCAAGAGCAGACATTAGTTAAAGCAAACGGTTAAGATTGCAAAATAAAGCATCCCAAATTAGGACATGAATTTGGATATTTTATGTACATATGTATTGGATATAGACAGTAACTGCAGGATCTCATATCTGTGCCCCATGAGAGCCTCACCTCTTCCAGATCAAAAGAAAAGAGATGGATTGGGTGGCTCATGGAAGAAAGTTATGTGGATGCCCATAGCTGAACTGGTCACAGTCAGCTGTCTTTACAAAAGAGATGTGTTTATGAAAAAGTTCCAGGCTGTAAAGAGCCCATCTTCCCATGGTGCTGTCTACTGGAGGTGCCTTGTGAGTATCTGTCACTCCAATAGTCTGCAAATCCACTCCACTGAAGTCTCACAGATGCAGGTGTTGCCTTTGCAGACATTCAAAATCCAGTGATTTGACTCCTATCCTTGTTATGTAATGGTAGGTGCCACTACTGGGAAGTTAGAAAAATTTAGAGGGCTTCAGGACCAGAAGAAGAATTTCCAACATGTGTCTGCTTTGGGTTGTGACAGAGCACTGTGAATTCTGACACAGTTTTTGCTGAGCTGAAAGTGAGCTCCTAGATCAGCTCAGTCAGGGAAGCTGGGGTGGTCTAAGGGGCCATGGGTGCCCACAGGGAGGTCCTGCTCCCCCCCTCCAGCACCCTGACATCTCTGCTGTGCATTGCATGTCTCTTTTGTGCCTTGCAGCAGAGGTGCTAATGCTTAGCTTGACTGAGGAACAGCTGGAAAAGGAACTGTAAGAAGAGGGGAAATAGTGGAAATTTGGCAATTTCTAGTGAAGACAGGCACTGTGAGTCTGCTCTGCATTTTTCCAAGTAAATCTACTAGCTCTCCCCTTAACATAGTCAGATCACATTTTTACAGCATAAATCAGGTTGGAGGAGCAATAGCAGAGCAAAAGTTTGAAGTGGATCTCTGCTACAAGGCTTCCCTCAAAAGCACTGCACATGGCATTTGTGGTGGCAACACAGTGCACAGCCCACAACCCCAAACCTTCCCCTGCCCTGTTGCCTTTCAGGGTTTTCAAGTTCTCTCAGCTTCAGCTGGAGGGAGGGAAGTAATTTTAGAGTGCAGCAGAGTAACTGTATTTCAACCATGGGCATGGTCAATCTGGCACTGCTCTACAGTGTAGTTACTTTAAATTTAGTTGTAAATGCAAAAAGAGGCTTACAGGCTGCTGCAGCAAGAGAAATGGTTGGAGTAATACTTCCAGTGAGCCATGAAAAACATTCCTCTAGAACAAACGGGTAGAGAAGGTGGATTGATTTCAACCCATGATTTAACCCATGCTGAATTAATGTCTGAATATTTCCATGTCTATAAGGACATTAGAGGAAGAAAAAAAATCTTGGAAATAGATTCCTTAAGCCTTCAGAAGCAGTAGATCTTGAGCCCTCACACAATCTTACAGTGCACTTTAGACTACTGCTTGGTGATACTGAGATATAGAAGCATCTAGTATCCCAGCAGGGCAGTGAGGACAAATCTGCCCAGCAGCTAACCCAGGAGCACTACCTCTCTTGTACTGCTTCTTGGATTCTACTTGAAATCAGCCTCAAAAATCCTCAAAGACCCACAGACATTCTCTTCCTAAAGAAGCTGAGCCTTGCTGAGCTTATCCAGGCATTTCTATCACCTTGAAGCTATGTTTAGGAGTATGGTAGCACTTCACTCTCACTCATGTAAGGCATACCGGAACTGGATGAAGAAAACGTCCTTGTGTTATCAGCACTGTGTTGAGTACAAATCCAAAACATAGCCCCAGTACAAGCTATTATGAAGAAACTCTTTTCCAGCCAAAACTACTGCAATGCACTACTACATGGTAGAGAAAAAGTACCTCTTGCCTCTGCTCTTGTTCACTTTGTGAAGCAAGTCATGCTGGTTTGATTTGGTTTAACCTTCATTTTTTCCTGCATCTTTCTTTTTCTTATACTTATGCACAAGTAGTTTCAGAAACATTTGGCTTGATGTTGTTTTATTACCTGAAACTTACATTTCTTCATTGCTAAAACACCAACCCTTAGGGTAGAGAATGGTCATAAATCATGCTAGATTGTCTGAATATTATTTAACCTCTTCTTTCTCTATCCTATATATCCTTACAAAAATGTGTATATAAAGTTTCTGCTTATAGACTGCAGGTAAAGGCTGCTGGGTTGGCAGGACTTGATGAAATACATCCTGGACTCAGAGAAGCCACCTCTGACTCTTTTCAGAGACCTGGACTCAGTCTTGCTGAGCGTGAAAGGATTTACTTTATTTTTAACTGGAAGAGAAAGAGAATCAAGGGAATATGGGACTAATTTAACACTTCTATGTAAATTTTATCACCTTTAAGACAATACAGAGATAAGCAAGGTTGAACCAGACATTTTATAGGAACAAATTGTACCCAACTGATAAAATGTTCTCTTTGACAGAGTAACCAGCCCAGGGTAAATCCAAAGTAGATGTGAAATTTTCTAATGATGATGATACTGGAATGGAGGAATAGTGGAGTTTTAACACCTTTAAGACAATACAGAGATAAACAAGGTTGAACCAGACATTTTATAGGAACAAATTTTACCCAACTGATGAAATGTTCTCTTTGATAGAGTAACCAGCCCAGGGTAGACCCAAAGTAGATGTGAAATTTTCTAATGTTGATGATACTAGAGTGAAAGAATAGGTAGCCAACAGTATTCTAAAATCTCCTTGGGACTCCTAAAGAGCAGTGGATGTAGTGGATGGCTGGACTGATGCCCAGAAAAAGGGCACAGCACCTGTGCTCCAACTTGTACGTGTTCCCTTTATCCCCATATTTTCTTGCTTTGAGGAGCTGATACTGGAAGCAGGCCTTTAGATGCAGACCTACAAGCATGGAACAGAGGGAAGTCAACCCCTCTTGTCCTGCTGGCTCTTGCAGCTGTTGGCCTTCATTGCTGCCAGGGCACACTGCTGGCTCATTGTCAGCTTGGTGTCCACCAGTCCCATTTCTCCAGAGCAAGATCACTTTCTCCACCGCTGGAACTCAGCCCACATTGTGGCATGGGGTTGGTGCCTCCCTGGAGCACAGACTTGTTCTAATGTCCTATATTAACAGATTGGCATTCAGGATCACAAGCAAACAGTAATATTAATATGACTAATCTTTATCAATTGCAATTCTTAAAGGGCAAACTGCATGGGGCATGCACTTTGGTTTACACGGTGTCAGCTGATGGGCTGTGCTAGATCAGGGCATTCTCCCATCCAGGTGCTGTACAGAGGCTACAACCTCAACACTGCAGTGAACTAGGGTGCAGGAATTACACTGTGTTTATCACCCTGTTATCACTGACAAACTTCCAAACTGCACAATGTCATTATGCTTCAGGGAGAACTTTGACTTTCATAAAGCCAAAGTGACATAACAATGGGAATGTGTTACTTCAGAGATTTTCTGTAGGAGCAAAGAAAATGTCACTGCTTTCTGGTGCAAAATTTCCTGTTAGCCACATTTCCCCCTGCTCACTTAGGGGGTCTAAATGTCAGGTCCTGAACTAGGAGAGCAGAGCATGAGAAAACCTATACCTAGAGGAGAAGCGTACCGTTTCTTTGATGTAATACATATCTCTTGAGGGATGTCTGTGAGTGAATTGCGTGTCTGACAGAGCTTTTGGAATTGAAGAAAATTAAATACTGCACAGTTGCTGTATTTTTAAGGGCCTTGTTTGAGGACAAGTTGAGATTTTAGTTAACATGAAAACTTGTGTGGAAAATTTCCACCTCAGTTTACATTTACATGTTTTCTAACAATAGAACAAATTGATTTTACAGCTGTCTAAGGAATAGAAAATATTCGTCATTTTCAGTTTGATTTTTATTGCAAAGATGAAAATGTAACTGGGAGCTTAAAACAAATGAAAGTGGGGTGTTTTTTCTTTACATGTGAAAATTAACTGGCACTTTATGATCAGCTCTAGTATGAATGCTTATAAAGAATTTTAAATTGGCATGATATATTGAGTACAGAAAAAGGGAAACAACAATCATATATCTTTCTAGTTCTCATTTCAAAGACCTTGAATTACAGGCATTGGGCAATTTTATCCTGCAGTGAATCATTTTTTGCATAACCTTCTAGAAAGTACAATGACTTTTTCCCATGAACAACCCAGGCTTTCATATACTGCATTGGCCTCATCCATAATCTCCTTTCTAATTAAGTCACAGATTTTCACAAGTGTAATGTGCAGGGAACAGAATTTTACAGGGTACAACAAGTTACTGATATGCAAAGCCACTTACTGCTATTGCAAAAATATTGCTACCCAGAAGAAAGTCACATGGAAGGAAATTGGAGGGAAGGACATCAGACACAGACCTCCCACTGTCTTTTTGCAAAACAAACTTGATAGCTCAAGTTAAGCAACCTGATGACTAAAGGGAGGTTCATCTTTGCCTCCTTTGAGGGGCAGCAACACAGTTGTGTCCCAGGGATGCCAAGCGCAGGGCCCAATCAAATAGCCTGAGATGCCCAAGTTCTCCAGGCCTCTGGAGGCCCTCCTTCATTAATTGGGTGAGCTTTTTTCTCATAAGCTTTGACTGTATCAAAATTAGATGTTTAATTTGGTCACCTGTGTCCCCTCCCTGTTCAGCAAATGGCAGCACTAGAGCTGACCATTGGAGGGCAATCCTTGACACCCACCTTGCGATAGGATGGGTGACCCCCTCAATTTGTCAATCTTTCTGCATGCCTCCTAGGAGCCCAGAAGACAAGTTTTCTATTAGACCTGCTAAACCAGATGTCCAACCCTGACAGCTGCAGTAAGTCCCGCAATCATTGCTTGCTTTCTCTGTGTAGTAAAAGCAGAGACAGGAATCCTTGAAGGCCCCAAGGAAGATTGCCTTGGCCTTGGTGAATGCATGTAAGACAGGCAGATAGAATCTCCTGGGTGCTTATTTTCAAACCACGAAGGGAATTTGGATACTTACTTTAGGAGGATGGCTTCTCTGGGTGCCTAACATTTAAATGCAAAGCAGTATCACTCCCTCAGGTGAGGCAGGATTCCACCTCACACACAGTCAACTGCCAGGAGCAGGGTGCTGGGTGTTTAACCATGCATGGTATGTGGCAAGTTCTTCAGTATATAATGGTTCAGCTTGGACCAGTGCCCTTTTCTGGGCTCACCAGGTGGTGTGCAAGAACCTAAATGTGTTCTGTCACTATCACCAGCTGTGGTAGCCTTTGTAGGGTCTGCGACTCTGATCTTCCCTTTAGCTTGAAAATGCTTCAAGCTCCCCAACCCCTTCTTGCCTGCATGTGCTCCTTTAGAGCTCCAACTGGCAGAGGAATGTCCTGACCACTTAACTCTCCCGCTAGCATCTGGGAGCCACAGACCTCTGTAAAATACCTGCACAACAGAGCACGTACCAAGTCTCCTGATATGCTTTGTCCTGCCTTTTAAATGAATCCAAGGTATGCTGCTATTTTGCATCTGGCCCAGTTTAATTCACCTTCTTTCCTATTTATCCTACATACTTATGCAGAAGCTCAAGCAGAGATCATTGACTTGCTGTAGCTTTCTCTGCACTTCTCATCTTGCTCTACTGCTTGAGTGATAGGAAGTTTTCTATGCAGAGCAGTAAGCTGAGCAGTTTGGAAAGCAGTACAATGCCCTCCTTTGAACAAGGATGCAAAACAAAATGCCACCCCTGTCTCCTTCTGGATACACTTTGCCCTGCCTCTCACAAAGAGAGGAGTTTACCTAAAGGATTTACCAAAGAGAGGAGGAATAATCTGAAAATGTGTTTTCCTTAATTTCAGCTTTGCAAAGGTACAAGACACTGACGGCCACCATCCAATCTTTGAGTGGAATGTGGTAGGTATTTTAGTTCTGTTTTCTCAAGTCAGATCCAGTGTTATAGTCTGTCTAGATTGATAATCTTGATGTGTACAAATAAACATGTATGCATAGGTACGTATGTAAAATTTCAATGTTTAATGCAAGAAAATATTCCGTATTTTAAGGAAATAGAATGCTCTACTTGTCTCTAACACATCCTTTCAGCTGTTAGTCTGTGCAGACATACTGCCCTCTGCTGAGTTCAGCCTGTGCCGGCAGCTTTCCTCTGGCTCCAAGTCAGAGCTGACTCTTACTCTCAGAGCAAATAACCATGATGCACAAAATGACCAATTTTTTCTGACACAGAATTGCAGAATGGTTGAGGTTGGAAGGGACCTCTGGAGGTATCTGATCCAATCCTCTTCTCAAGCAGAGAAGAGCCTAGAGCTGGTGTCCCAGCATCATGTCTGGATGACTTTTGAGAAGCTCCAGGGAGAGACACTCCACCTTTCTGGGCAGCCTGTACTAGTGCTCAGTCACGCTCACAGGAAATAAGCTGTTTGAAAGGAACCTCCTGTGTTTCACTTTGTGCTCACTATTTCTGGTTCTGTCACTGGGCACCATGAGAGGAGCCCAGCTCCATCCTCTGTGCACCCTCTCTTCAGGTATCTGTGTACCTTGATGAGATCCCTCTTCTCTTCTCTTCTCTTCTCTTCTCTTCTCTTCTCTTCTCTTCTCTTCTCTTCTCTTCTCTTCTCTTCTCTTCTCTTCTCTTCTCTTCTCTTCTCTTCTCTTCTCTTCTCTTCTCTTCTCTTCTCTTCTCTTCTCTTCTCTTCTCTTCTCTTCTCTTCTCTTCTCTTCTCTTCTCTTCTCTTCTCTTCTCTTCTCTTCTCTTCTCTTCTCTTCTCTTTGCTGAACAGTCCCAGCTCACTCAGCCTTTCCTTACAGGAGAGGTGCTCCAGCCCCTCTTCACCTCCATGGATTTTTGCTAGACTATCTCCAGTATGTCTGTGTCTCCCCTGTAATGGAGAACCCAGAGCTAGACATAGAACCCCAGCTATGTTTCCCCAGTGCTGAACAGAAGGGCAGGATTACCTGCCTCCTCTTGCTGGCAAGATTCCTCCTCATGCAGCTGGAATCCTGAGAGCCTGCTTTGCTGCGAGGGGACATTTCATGAGTACTCATGGATGCAATAAAAAGTGGAAATGTAAACAGGTCCTGTAACCTCAGTGCTCATGAAAGGAGTGCCACAACCAAAGCAAGGTGAGGTAGAGTCATGCCAGGAGGAAAGGAACAAAAAGTACTCAAGTGTCCATGGTTTACAATTACTACAGTTCTACAGGCAGTACACTGTCTTTATGATCTTTATTACTCAGAGATATAAAATCTCAAAGAAGAATTTTAACAAACTTCAAACTTCAGCAGAGTACTCAGGAAGGCTCAGAACATTTGTCTCATCCACCGTGACCCCAAAGGACATACAGTTAATGGGCTGTTCAGAGGTGACCGCAGGGTGAATGGAATGGAGAGATCTAACCCTGCTTTCCCTGTGTGCTCCTCTGCCTTCCCACTGTCTCCATCCACTAATACACACTTTAGTGCTTCCTGCATTCCCCCAGGCCCCCTACACTCTCTTGTCTGGGTGCTGAAGCAATAACCATCCAAGGTGCCTTCCCTTTGGTGGCCATGGTAACTGGAAGCAACATTCAGAGCATTTCTTGTTGCAGGAGATGATCTTGTTCATTGCTTGCAGTAACAACATTCTCATGGCATTGAGATTTGTGTCTGAAAAACCCTGTAATTTCTCTAGAAATACTCATGTAATGCCTGTGCAGAGGGGAGAGCTCCAGTACTCCAGTGTGCACCAAGGCTGGAAGGCCGTGGAGAATTAAAACGTGTTGGCTGAGTACTTTCAGTCAGCTACAGCTGGAGCAGTTTTGAAATTCATTCTCTTTGGTTGGCTCATTAGTGAGGGTGGTAGGAAATGATGGGGACATGATACTATCCCTGCAACCATCAGGATCATTCTGGGATGAATTCTCATTAGAATCACAGAATATTTTATGTTGGAAGGGATCCACAAGGATCATCAAGTCCACCTTGAGTGAATGGCCCATGCGGGGATCAAACCCACAACCTTGGCATTATTAGCACCATGCTCTAACCAACAGGGGTTTCAATATAAAAATATTGGGCACATACAGTCTCCAGCATTGCTGAAGGATCGATCAAAGAAATCCTTATAGAAAAAGATAGAAGAGGAATTCTGCTTGCTGAATAGGGCCTTTTCCTTTTTCCCTGGCTGTGTGGGAAATAGCAAAATGCCGCCCCCTGATGGAAGTACTGATATATGCAAGAAATCAGTACCTCTAGAAAACTTGAGAACCCTTTTTGACAGAAAATATTTTCAATCAGACAAGGTCGGAAATCAGTAATAGGATCTATGCTGCATATCACTTACCTAAAGCCACGTTTAGGTTTTTAGCATAAATTGAACAGAGTATTATGTATATCCTAATAGGTAGAAATCACTATAGAAGGAAAATTATCTTGGCCCATTGCTGTTCCCACAGGCAATGAAAGATTTAAGTTTTAAAATACTGATGTGCTGAAGTGCAAATAACAGAGGAATGCAGGGTGTGCAATCTATTATTCTAGAAGAAAATACTATCTATTTTCCAGAAGAAAATACAAGTTTTGGAAAAATATACAGAGCATTCAATTAAACCATGCTAATTATAAAAAGGTGTCAATATTCTAGTTCAATTATTTTCTTGGTTAAATAAAGGGAACAATTATTCCAAGACAGTTGAAAATCTTTCCAAAATTAAATACTTTGGATTTTATATTTTCAATTGTTTTAAAAATTGAGTTAGGTGCATTTCATTGCCACAGTGTCACAGAATCGGTCAGACTGGAAGGGACCACATTGGGTCATCTAGTCCAAACTCCCTGCTCAAGCAGGGTCATCCCAGAGCACATTGCACAGGGTTGCATTCAGAAGGTTCTCAAATATCTCCAGTGAGGGAGACTCTAAAATCTCTCTGAGGGGGCTGGGCCTGCTTAGTCAAGAGAAGTCTGAGAAGGGATCTCGTCAATACATACAAATGGGCAGCTGAATATGAATCCGCAGTGCCCTGGCAGCCAGGAGGGCCAACCATGTCCTGGAGGGCATCACCAGCTGGGCAAGGGAGGGGATTGTCCCACCCTGCTCTGCACCGGGCCAGCCTCACTTCAAATCCTAGGAGCAGTTTTGGGCATCACAATATAAAAAAGACATTGAGTTATTAGAGAGCATCCAAAGGAGGCTGTGAGGATGGTGAGGGGTCTGAAGGAGATGCCTTATGAGGAGAGGATTTATGAGGCTTTATGATGTCACTTGGTCTGTTCAGCCTGGAGGAGACTGAGGGGAGACCTTACTGTGGTCTTGAACATCCTCACAAGGGGAAGTAATCAGGCAGGTGCCAATCTCTTAATTCTCATCATCAGTGAGAGGACTCAAGGAAACATCATTAAGCTGAGTCAGGGGAGGTTTAGATTGAATATTAGAAAAAGTTTCCTCACCCAGAGGGTGTTTGGGCACTGGAACAGGCTCCCCCAGGAACTGGGGACAGCATCAGCCTGACAGAGTTCTAGAAGTGTTTGGACAATGCTCTCAGGCACAGGGTGTGACTCTTGGGCCAACCTGTGCAGAGCCAGGAGTTGGATCCTGATGGGCCCCTTCCAACTCAGCATATTCCATTATTCTCTAATTCTATAAGTATCTCCAAGACTGGTGCCAAGAGGATGTGCCAGATTCTTTTCAGTGGTGCCGGCGACAGGAAGAGGAGCAGTGGCCATTAACCGAAACACAAGAAGTTCCACCTCAACATGAGGAAGAACTTCTTTACGTTGAGCGTAGCGGAGCACTGAACAGCTGCCCAGGGCAGTCACGGAGTTTCCCCCTCTGGAGACATTCCAGACCCGCCAGGATGTGCTCCCGTGTCACCTGCTGCAGGTGTTCCAGCGCAGGCGGGGCTGGCCAGGGCCCTGCCCACAGCTCGCTCCCAGCCCTGAGGCCTCCGCGCCCGCCTGGCCCCGCCCCGCGCCGCACCGCCCCAGCCCGCCCGGAACTGCGCCTGCGCCTGCGCGCGTCCGCGGAGTCCTTGAGCGGCCGGGGCGCGGCGGCACCGCCGACATGCAGCGCTGGGGCCGCGTCTCCTGCGCGCTCGCTCGGGTACGGCACCGGCGGGGCGGCGAGGCGAGGGCAAGGGAGGGGAACAAGGGGCGGAAGCCGCGCCGGGCAGCTCGGGCCTGGGCTTTCTTCAGACCCCTCAGCCTGCCGGGGGCGTGAGTGAGGGCGGGCGGGGCTGGAGCGGCGCCCTGAGACGGGCGCGGGCCTTGGCCGCGCTCCCCTCCCTGCTCCGCTGTCCCCTTCCCTCGCCGCTCGGCCGGGCGGAGGGGACGCGGCGGCTGCGGCGGTCCTCAGGGTCGGTGAACGGCGGGGAGCAGCCTTCCTGCTGCCGTGTGCGTTGTCGGTGCTGGTGCCCCGGTGTCTCGGCCCACGGGAGGCCGCGGCCGTGGTGGCTGCAAAAAGCGCCGCCGTCAGCCGGCCCTGGATTTTGGGCTGCGGTGCTGGGGACTCCGCAAATGCTTCTAGGGACATCCTGTAATCCAGTTACAGGGCGATCGGCCCTCGATGTGTTTGTAGCAGCTGTTCTGTGCTGTCCCATTACTTTTTCATAAAGGTTAAAAAAACTTGCCCTCCCGAACCTCCGATGAGATACAGCTGCCTGTTCATAGGAATTGGCTGAAGGGGTTGGTTACAGAACAAAACTCTTAATGAACTCCTGTGGATGTCTAATCTATGTCATTATGTGGTTTGAGAGCCCCATACAAAGAGTTGAAAGTTTTGTAGTTAGAGGCAGTCTGAGGTGAGACTCGCCTGAGAACAGGTGTGATGACAGAGCAGGTGGCAGAGCAACTTCTGCCTCTTGTTTTAGTCAGTGCCCACTGTGCTTCAATCCTGCTGTTCCTGTTTTGGTTAACTGGTGACAGTAACTGTGTGTTCGTCTGTGTGTGACCGAATGCTTATTTTCCCTCAAGGACAGACATAAGCATGTAGGACTAAGGGGTTCTTTTTGATTTTCTTTTCCTTTCTAGAGAAGTCAGTTTGATCGGATTCATCATGGTCTTCAGGGAGTTTGTGCAGTGCCAAAAAGGTCCTATGCTGATCAAGGTAATTTCTTGTGAGAAACCTTTTTTGGACAAAAGCCCCACCAACCCAAACCCCCACAAAAAAACAAAACAATACTTCAAACTCAGAAATCAGTCTTCCAAATGAAACCATGTCAGGGTGGAGCTGTAGATGAAAATTGTGATTTATTTGCTTAATTTAATTTCAAGCTAAATCTATAAATAAAAGTTGAACTTCATTGCTGTTCTTATGCTAATTAATATTCTAGAAGAGGTTGTGGATGCAAGATACGAACTAGGTACAAAGTTCATAACTTCCTGTGAACTGAGGTTGCACAGATACCTATTGCAGCCATGCTTTCCCCTTTATAGATTTGTGGCATTCAGTAAGCACTAATGTTTTGTGCTAAACATCAGTAGAAGCTATGTTGGAAAAAATGTTACAGTAAACTATCAAGACATCCTGAGTTAAGTTCTTACAGACTTTAGAACAAGAGGGATGGGAAATTCAGGTTCTTGACGTCATTTTACTTTATTTTCCTTGTGAAATTTAAGACTGGTTATTTTTCTTGTGGAATGAACACCTTCACACAACCTTTCCCTGTGTCCAGAAAGTTATTTCCAGACATGAGGTGTAGCTTCCTTATCTACTCCTGTTTCATTAACTCACATAATTCTTAATATGCAGTTGAAAAAACTATAGCTCAACCGTTCTCTGTTTCAGTTGATGCCGATGTCACGGTTATTGGCTCTGGGCCTGGAGGATATGTTGCTGCTATCAAAGCAGCTCAGCTTGGATTTAAGGTGAGACCTCCCTCAGATAGCAGAATATTCATCCAGGTGAACTTGAAAGGTGTCTGTGTGATACTGTAATTATTCTGACCCATCTTGGGCCACCAGATGCTGTTGACATCTTTTGTTAATCTTTCCTTACCTTGCTTACCCCGATTATGCAGAATTTAAAATGGACATCTGACCATATAACTCTCTATAGCCCTGCTACTGACAGAGCTGCTTAGGACAGCTTTTGGTTGGAACTGATAATTGAGGTGAGCTTATACTGTTACGAAAGAGAAGGTGGGAAAACAGTGCTAGGAAGGAAGTTTTCTCTCAACAAAGGGAAAAATAAAGAGATAATGACTGACAAAAAGACCAGGGGAAAACTATTCTGTAAAACAAGACTGAGGAAACTCAAAAGGCGAAAAAGCCAGGTTCAACTGATACGCTCTTTGCATCTGATTAGCTGAATTCTACTGCCGTGTGAGAATTTTAGAGGCAAAAGTATGTGTGTAGAAATACTGTAGTATCTTAGTTACATTTATTTATGTTCACCTCTTGTTCTGCCTGTTGTCTTTGAACACCTTTCGGAAGAGGCAGTTTGTGTCTGATGTGTACTAGTGGTGTGTCATTTAATTAAGTATTGTGAGAGTTGTATGTGTATAATATATTTCAGATGTTTTTAAACTTGCAAAAATACAGAATGTGACTTCAGGATATGTTTTTGCCTTCACTTGATAATATGAGACAAACTGACACTCTTGGCACTGCATTATTGTTCTTGTAATTACTGGAATTCTGAGAAGGTGGTGCTAGCAGTCTTGAGCATGTTCCTGCTGTTTGATATGTCACATGTTTCTGAACTACCAAAAATAGACTTCATGACCAAAATAAGCTGGTTTTACCACCTGGTAAGGATAAGAACTCCTGGTGATGAGTTCCAGTGAAGCACAGGAATGGGGACCCATGTAGTCTTCATCTTTCAGTATTTTCAGAATTTGGCTGTACAAGCCCCTGAGCCACCTGATACATCATAGAATCACAGAATGGTTTGGGTTGGAAGGGATGTTAAAGCTGGCCTTGTTCCAACTCCCCTGCCATGGGCAGGGCACCTTCCACTAGACGATGTCACTTAAAAACTCATCTAGCCTGGCCTTGAACATTCAGGGGTGGGGCATCCACAGATCTGAGCAACCTATTTCTGTGCCTCACCACCCTCACAGTAAAGAGTTCCTTCGTAAGAGCTGCTCTAAATCTACACCCTTCAGCTTGACGCTGTTTCTGTCACTAAATGTCCTTGTGAAAAGTCCCTCTGCAGCCTTCTTGCAAGCCCCCTTTAGATACTGGAAGGCTGCTGTAAGGTCTTTCCAGAGCCTTCTCAGCTGTCCTATGCAGAGAAGCCTCAGCCTTCCCTTGGCTATGTTTGGAGAAGGAGTTTTGACTAGATGGCCTCCAGAGTAGATCCCTTCAAACTGAATTTGTCTGTAATTCTGAGTGTTGTCCCTCATTGGTCAGTACTCCCACAACTGGGTGTTTGTAACATCTTTTGGGGTATCTTTTAACCTTCTGGTATGTAACCGTACCAAAATATAAATGTTTGAGATTCCATTAAGTTGTACATCTGCCTGTGACCTAGTGCAGAATAATTGAGTTGTCTTTACACATCTTTGTGAATTACTATTTTGCCATAATAAGTACTCTTGCTTCTGGATGTATGTGGTTACTTAGCTAGTAACCTGAGAAAAAAGGGTGCTCAGTGCTGCAGGTTTTAATTAAGAGTGTGGCCTTTTGCCATGTGAATTCATGTTTTATTATTCTAAAGCTATTCTTGTGGCTGGCTATAAAGCAGCTTTTCTTGGAGCAGTACTGCCCTTGAGTCCT
The DNA here is from genome assembly GCA_910950805.1 of Acrocephalus scirpaceus scirpaceus. NCBI lineage: Eukaryota > Metazoa > Chordata > Aves > Passeriformes > Sylviidae > Acrocephalus > Acrocephalus scirpaceus. Next base: position 14,274,954 of record OU383777.1, read on the forward strand.
TCCTATGTGTGATTAACAATAGGATACCATACGCAAGTGGGTTAAAAAGTGCCCTGGATTCTGTTTTTCATCATAGTAAAAAATAGTTTTGTTACACTGTTTCACAGCTAGTTAGAGAGGGGAAAATGCTTGGACATAACTTATGTATATCACCAGTATCATTGAATAAACATATAGAATGTTTTTGGTGTCCTTGAGGAATGTAAGGAGATTTTTTAGCAGACTGGCAAAAAGACTGTATAATTACACCATCCATGGAAGAATCTGATTCTGCTCTACTGAGTTACTTAATTTTCAATTTTAATGCTATTTCTGCTAGCACAGGCACTGAGTCCTTGTATCACCACCACCGCATCCCATATTATTGCCAATAATAGTGTTCTCTGGGTATTGGCTTTCCAAAAGCTTTGCTTGGCCTTGTCAGTGAAGTTTGTGTAAAATGGATGAGGCAGAACATCTTTATTGGGTAAAGGTAGGAGCAGTCTGGTGCTGTTTGATCCGTGGTGCAGCTTTTAAAGCCCTTGTGTTGTGTTTCATGTTTTCATGTGCTTAAAACAAGAGGAAGAAGAGGTAGGGCATAAGCATGTCTGAGAATATTCCTCTGATTTGATTTGGTGAATTCTGTTCTCCATGTTACCGTCACCCCTACCTTAGCACAAAAGCAGCAATTTAAAAAAATGAAAGACTTTCACCTAGGTACTTGCCTCTTAGTGGACTGGAATTCTCAAGAGTGTAAACCAAGGAACAATTATTTTGAATATGTGTGTGCCTTCCAAAGAAGGAGATGCCAATTCCTTTGCTTCTACAAAAATGGTTTAGGATACTCTCTCCCAGTAATCTGTTTTTATATGAAGTTTTGGCAGTTGTTTTTGTCCTTTGCACACTTTGATGTTGTCAGCTTAATGAGAAGGAGATGAAATAGTTTCCATCCCTGTTGGTATTGACCTTATTTTTGTTTGGTTTTGCTGTACTTGATTTTTGTTTTTTCTTTCTTTATGGGTGTTGGTACAACTTTATAGCAGTGGGAGGAAATGTTGTTTGTAGCTTAGGGGTTCTATTTTCTTTTCTTTGGAGAAAAGATTGCTTCATGGGATTTTAATCTATGCCAGTTCACTTACCAGTTGTTTTCTTGTTTTTATAAATCTCAACATGATTTACATGTTTTGCTTTCTGCAGTTCTTTTCTGTAATTGTTAGGGGGACATCTCTCACTGGACTGATTGTTGTATTTATGAATTACTTTGTAGATTTTTGTAGTAGGACGGCACTTGTATGAAACTATGAGTGATGCAGTGACTGTCGTTTGGTAGAGAATTTGGTTGCAAAGAGCTATTTTGTGGATTTTAAGTTAACCAAAAAATGAAGGAAGGTAAATATGAGCCATAAAATAAATCTAGGAATGAAATTAATGGGACATTTGTAGAGATAGAATACTAGAGAAGTAGACAAATTGTCTTTGTCATCAGTTCTAAATTATGAGATAGCCTATAAGGAAATGGTGGAATAGTATTACTAAAAAAGCCTTTTTTTTCCTCTGTTCTTTTTCCTCAGACTGTCTGTGTAGAAAAAAATGCAACATTAGGAGGAACCTGTTTGAATGTTGGATGTATTCCATCCAAGGTAAGTTGTACATAGTTTGTCATAACTTTATTAAAAACAGCTGACATGATGTGCTTCACTTGGAATTAGATTAGGAAGGAATTTCTCAAGATGCATGAACATAATGGCCTGGAGGGTGAGGCTGGTGGTGCTTGTGTGGAGTAATGCAGATATGGAGAGAAAGAGCTGAATCCAACACATGCACTGTGAAAGAAAGGAGAAGCAAGAAGAAATTAAGAACTTCATATTGGACATTGCCAATCTAGTTTAAAGTAATTTCGGACCTCAGCCTTTGTAAGAACAGTGCTGTTGCTGGGGAATCTGCCTCAACAGCACCCAGCAGGTGAAGGACACTGTTAATGCCATGTTTGTGATGGCTGTAGTAACAGACATAATATTCTTAACAAGATCCCTCCTAACTGTATTGCTGTTTCTAATCTTTTTGCTCATGAGGTTCCATTTGCATGGGAGGAGAAAATACAGTATAAATACTACATTTTAAAAAGATTATAATAATTTTTCTAAACATTTAGTAATCATTTTAATGGAGTTCAGAGTATCTTAATGTATTGAAGCACCACTCAGAAATGGTAAACCACACAGTGTTACCTTGAAAGTTTGAAATTCTGCTAGGGTCTATTTAACTAACTTCTCAAATCCCTTTTTATTTTTTTTTCCTTTAGAGTTCCTATGAAAATACTGTTGAACCCATGGCTAAACTTAAATGCCATCTAGAGTTTGGTTGAATGGCAGTAAGCTCAAGGAGTGGATATGTAGGCTGTGTACGCCAAGGCAATAACAAATGATTCAAATATTCCTTTCCAGAAAACCACAGAAAATAATACATTGGGCATGGATTTTTTTTTTCCTTTCTAGTTGCTGAAGTCTTAAGCCATGGTTGCATCTTTTAAGTAATGTGGATGTTACAGATTCAGGGCTGTGACAGTTACGTGAAGTAGAGAAATTACTTTTAAAGACAGTTGATAAAAATTACAAAAATGGAATTATTTTGATAGTATTAGTTTTATTCAAGCATATGTAGATAAGAAAAGTATTTCAAAATGCCCTTTGAATCTTTTACTGTGCCTGCTTTGGATTTAAGTCTGTGCAAACTTGCACTGTTGTTCTTGCAAAGATACAGATGATTTCATATATTCGGGGTGGCTATAACAAAAGAATCAATTTTTTTAGTAAGATCCTGCCTTAACTATATTGTTATTTCTAATCAAAATATAATTATCAAGGTTCTGAATTTGAAGCTACTAATTTATAGCCATCTGTATAGGAACTGTTCTGATTTTATCTATGAATTTGGAAGATCCATGTACCTGAGCTAGCTCCAAGCTGTCCAGCTTCAGCTTGGCTAGTTGTGCAGTTACAGAAACTTCACAAAACCTCAAAATTTCACTCTTATGTCTACACAGGCTAAAATCATAACAGGCATTTTAGTGTAGATTTTCCTTATCCAGTTTTGTGTATCTTCTCTTTGGCCATCAGTCAGAATTCTTTCTTTTCCTCTACTTGGTCTGTTCCTTCTTTTTTAATCTCTGTGGGGTAATTATCAATTTCTGTGGTGAAATGAGCAAAAAGGGATAGGCATGGGATTTAACTGTTTTCTATTTCTATGTAAAGTATGTAACTTTATTCAATTTTTAAGTAGTAGCTACTGTGTACAATTTCTGTGATTGGAATACACCTTTTCAAATACATATATGTCAAACTTAATAGTGAGAACATTTTGCAAATATTATAATTCTTTTTCTGTATAATAAATAACTTATTCTTGTGAATGTATGTCCAAATTCATATTTTTGTGTGTCTGTTTTAGGCCTTGCTGAACAACTCACACCTGTATCACTTGGCCCATGGAAAAGATTTTGCTAATAGAGGAATTGAAAGTGAGTGAAGAGAGATCAGTGCCTATTACATAAATGGTTTCCACCGAGAAGTAAATTTAATCTTTCAAATCTGATTAGTATGGTTTTCTGGTCAGAAAATTTTTAGAGTTATAAATAATATCCTTTATCATTTGGAGGCTTAGGGATGTGTGTGCTCTTTGAACTCTGAGTAATGGATAGGTAACTTAGAGTTGAAATGTGCAGTACTGATTTTCAGCATAATTGTTGAATGTAACCTTTAGCATTTAGTAGGGCCATTCAACACATCTTTCTTTGTCAGCTGTTAACATAGCTGTTAACTGTGTTGATGTTAGCTCCTTTAATATGAACACACTGCAATGCCTGATGTAAGTTGTTTTGTTTTAACCTTAGTTACAGGAATCCGTTTGAATCTAGAGAAGATGATGGAACAGAAGAGTAGTGCAGTGAAGGCCTTAACAGGTGGAATTGCTCATTTATTTAAACAGAACAAGGTTAGTTTGGATTATATACTGAGCTATATCCATTTTTGTGATCTGAATTTCTTACTTTTTACATTTTCGTATTGCCACATACATTAGAGTGACTAATATGACAAGGGCAGAATTTGAATGCTTCTCTTCCAGAGAACCTTTAAATGCCCAGCGCCTTCATTCTTAATCTGCTTAAAGGAATAGTATACAGTTACTTTGTAATTTGTACCAGGTAGTGATGCAAAGAGATGTTTTAGTAGCATCTCTAAGCATTAGTGAGATTCAGGTGAAATGTAGCCTAACTTACATATTTGAACCTGACTTCACTGTGTTCTGATTACTAAAGGTTGTACATGTATCTGGGTTTGGAAAAATAACTGGCAAAAACCAAGTCACTGCAACTAAAGAAGATGGCAGCACACAAGTTATCAATACCAAGAACATACTCATAGCCACAGGCTCAGAAGTTGCTCCCTTCCCTGGCATTACTGTACGTATCTGAACTTAAATGTACTTCCTTTTCAGTGTCTCACAGCCACACAATTTATAGTGTGATAATGGTTTGCAACTGATTGCACTTCATGTTCTCTGTGCTTTGTGTATAATTTGTAAAAGAGATTGTAAACCTCCCTTTGTGCATTTCTTTGTCATTAGATTGATGAAGATAACATTGTGTCATCCACTGGTGCACTGTCGCTGAAAAAAGTTCCTGAAAAGATGGTTGTCATTGGTGCAGGAGTCATTGGTGTGGAACTGGTGAGAGGATATGTAAACCACTTGACCTTTAATTTGTAAAGGAAAAAGGCGTTATATTTTGTTGTATTTGATGGTTTTGCTGTGATTTAACAGTTCAGTGAGTTTGTAGTGAATCTGTTCAGACTCATAGCTGGCTAGCTCCATTTTTTACCAGAAAAGCTGGGTTAGGTGTTTGTTGGGTCAGTACTTCTGCAGCTGGTCAGTATTTCTGCAGATGAGCAGAGAAATGAGAGAGGAACGTACAGGGCCTTGCATATTTATTTTTCTCTTTTGAAGGAGTAGGCATGTGGGGGAATGCCAGGATAGTCAGACTAAATTCTTGTGTTCAGTAGTTAATCTTTGGAGAAGTTTAATGTGATCTGATAGTAAATATTCTATCAACCAAAAGCATGGAGACTTTGTATTTCATCATAGTCTGAGTCCTTTTGCCTCACACCTACACAATTCAAAAAGAACTTACATTTCCTGGTCTTGTGGCTGCTTAAAGCTTTGCCTATCTGCCAAGTGGTTGCTTAGTCTGCTGAACATTAGTTGGGGAAAGAGTAAGCAAAGTGAAATTCTGTGTTGGGTGGATGTGGGTAACTGCAGGTAAATAGGGTGTACATGGGTTTTGTTGGAGAGGCTGATGATCATGGTTAAGGTCATGAATACAGACAGGACCAGCAGCGGTTCCATTTTGTTGCATAAAATTTTCTTAATATGGTATTGTTTTGATTAATTAGTAATTTGATTAATTAGTAGTAATAAATTAATTAATTGTAGTGTTTTGATTATTAGAGCACCACAAGCAATTCCTTTTGGGTTTTCCTTTCAGATGCTTTGATTTTGAATTTCTTCTATACCTATAGTACAAAACATTAATTATTTCATTAACTATTTCTTTAAAAGCCTAATTCCCTGAATTTGGTCCTGGAAATTTTGAGTCTGCAAATAAACAATGATAAATCTTTTTCTGGAAAGGCTGGGGAAAGTTGAACTTGTTTTATTTTACACTGTCATGTTTGTAAGAAACTGATCAGTTTGCTGTTACCTGTTACCCTGCTTTAGAAGAGTTTACAGTCTGTTGTAAATATTAGGGTAAAAGTATCTGAAGTTTGGTAGTCCAAAAACTTTTTACCTGTATTGATGTGACTGCAGGGTTCAGTTTGGCAGCGCCTCGGTGCAGATGTGACAGCTGTTGAGTTCATGGGCCATGTTGGTGGAATGGGAATTGACATGGAGATCTCTAAAAACTTCCAACGTATTCTTCAGAAGCAGGGATTCAAGTTTAAACTGAACACCAAAGTTACTGGTGCTACCAAGAGACCAGATGGAAAAATAGATGTAGCGTAAGTATTTCACGTAAAACTAAAGGAATGCTATTCTTCCTCCCAATCCATCAAAGCTATTTAAAAATACTGTCTGATACTATTTTTTTAAACAAGAATAAAAATTAATTCTTTAGTGCAGTTAAATGTTTATCCTCCTTTGTAACTTAGAGAACTCATAATTTGGGGTTTAAGTCTTAAGTTGCTTATACAGGAGAGGTTCCATTGACTTGAGTTGAGGGCTTGCAGGCATAAAACTACTGTTATAAAGAAAGCAGTAATAAAAATGGAACTCTAAATCATTCTTTTCATGGAAGATACTCACTTCTGGTATAATTAGCATAAATACCATGATTGTTCATACAGTCATTTCCAAGCCATTAATTCTTGGCTACATAATGGAAGGTCATCTTGTCTTAGGGTAACCATGGCAGAGATATTACTGTTCTTGAACAGAAATAAATGAAACTACCTGAAAGGGTCTCTTTTCATGGTCATATTGAAGACCTTTGAAGTTTTATACATGAACAGTTAATGTAGAAACACATAAATCAAATTTGCTTTGTAAAAGTCCATAAGTATGAATTAGTTCTGCTTTTGTTAATGGATTCTCTATTCAGAAACTGTATTTTTGAAAAATGGTTGATGTTACATCACAAAAATAAGCTTAAATGTTTTTCACTGGAGACTTCATATAGTAACTTTACTTGCTGTATCACTGTAGCTTGGCATAGTCTGTCATCCATCTCTGTAAAGGTCCAGGTTTTGGGTTTCTTTACGTGCCATGCTGGTGCTGGTTGGATCTCTCATGCAGTCTGTTTCTACTTACAGAGTATCGTTTTGGTTCAGAGTATGCTTTTGAAACACACTTCCAGTTATCCTCACTTCCCATGCTTTGGTTCTTGTGCTCTCAGACTACGTGAACTGAACCTGTTATGGGTGCAATAAAACACAAGATGCACTTGCAGGATGTGTGGGATGCACAGCAGCTGCTAAAAGGTGTTTGGTTCCTGAACCAGAAGAAAGCTTGCTCAGAATACATGGCCCTACCCCACACCAAAGTATATATGCTTTGGCTGGCAAGTACTCAGCAGCAATTACTTTGCTGTACAGTTTTGATACTATCAGGCCATGCTATTTGACCCTGAATTTCAGGGTGAAAATACACCCTCAATTTCTCACTAACAATTGTTAAGAAATGTAGTAAGATGTGTTGCTTCCTCTTCCTTCTTGTACTGCTGAACTCTTGCAAGGAGGAGGCATGGGGCAAGCTGAATGAAGTGTTTTGGGTGCCAGACCCAGCCAGGCAGTCACCATCACCATCTTGGGTCATATTAGTTACTAGCCAGAGAGAGATAAGGCTGCAGATTTACAGCTTAGCATTTTTTCTTATTTTCCTGTAGTGTTGAAGCTGCTGCTGGTGGCAAGGCAGAAGTAATAACTTGTGATGTGCTCCTAGTTTGCATCGGTAGGCGTCCTTTTACAAAAAATCTAGGTCTTGAGGAAATTGGAATTGAACTTGATAAGAGGGGAAGAATTCCAGTCAACAACAGATTCCAAACCAAGATTCCAAAGTAAGTAAGACTAATTTTTTTCCCTTTTTTAATGCTGAACACTTACTTTTAAAGTTTAACTTAGTAAAGCACTTCTGATTTTTAATAACAGAAACTGTTCTCCTTTTCTGAAAATAAAACTCAAGATATCTGTAGCATTTCAGTAGTTAAAAAATTTTAGTCAGCCTTTGAAATTTTTTAATTTAAAAGTCACTGTCTATTTCATGTCACTAAGTACTTCTTGAAGTGTGTTCATTCTGTGGAAACTGCTAAAATGAAGTATTTAAATCTGTTTTGATTAGTTTTCAGTAACATGTTTCAAACAGATTGTTATGTAAGGTAGTCCAGGTGTGCTAGGATGTTTTTAAACAGTGTCTTATTCTGTTTCATTGGTCTGATAGCATCTATGCTATTGGTGATGTAGTTGCTGGACCTATGCTGGCCCACAAAGCTGAGGATGAAGGCATTCTTTGTGTAGAAGGAATGGCTGGGGGAGCAGTTCACATTGACTATAACTGCGTTCCCTCTGTGATCTACACACACCCTGAAGTGGCCTGGGTTGGCAAGTCAGAAGAACAGCTGAAAGAGGAGGTACTGTTTGTTTTCTTTTCCGACAAAAACTGGTTTTCTGCCTTGGGCCTGGTTTCACTCTCTAGTTGTTTATCTAGCTACTTTATCCAAATTTCTGCATTTGAATTTATTAGTTAGGAGGTGTGAGTGATGCTCTTGTGCATGCCACTCTCCCAAGAACCACAGTTCTCTTTCATAACTTGTGTTCTGTGACATTAATATTGTTAGTTTGCAAATATACTTTCTTAGTACACTGTTACACCACTTTCGGTGATTGTTCATCTACATTGCTCTGCGTCTCCTGTTTTACTTCTGTATTGCTTCTCCTCAGGTATGTAACAGTTGGTTACATTGTTCTTGATGGTCATTAACTCAGTAACCCATCTGTTTTGCAGGGTGTTGAATACAAAATTGGGAAATTTCCGTTTGCTGCGAACAGTAGAGCAAAGACAAATGCTGACACAGATGGCATGGTGAAGATACTTAGTCAAAAGTCAACAGACAGGATGTTGGGTGCTCACATTTTAGGCCCAGTAAGTATCATCAATTGTGTTTTCCTGGCCTTGTAATGTTCTTTTTATTTAGTGTTGCATAGTTATTAAGTTAGAAGTGGTGTTTGTAAACAGGAAGGTTTGAGTTCACCATTTTTTTTTTTTACAGTTCTGTTCTGCAACCCTGCCCTCCTTCCCACTTCTTAGTTACTTTGATGTAACTCAAAAAAACCACCAATTCTTTTTATTCCTCTTGAATTACTGTGATTATTTGGTTTCTTCGACCAGTTTTGTGTGGTGAGGTTTTTTGGTGGTGGCGTTTGTTGTGGGTTTGTTTTTTTTTTCCATTTTGTTTTTATGAATACTGCCAAATACTTGAGAGAACAGCAGAAATTGTTGATTCAACTTTTGGAAGTTGAGGGAGCTGAAAAGACTGTGGCTTTTTCATTGGTGTTTTCTTTTTTCCCTTCTCTCCAACTAAGGACTTCAACAAAGGTGGTAATCTTATGCTGCAGTCACCAAATCTGGGGTCAGTAATTTATGGAATTTAGAGTAAAAAAACCCTTTGCAATTTCTGCTGTTTAGGGAGTTTTTGGGGTTTTTTGGTCAAAGTTAGGCCCTAATTTTATCTGTTTTGTTTCTTAGCTGTAAATATTTTTCTTTTTCAAAATATGTTTGCAGAAACACTTCCATACATTTTTATGTACATCTTTCTTTTAGAGAAACACCGAACTGCTCTCAATAATATTCTATGCTATTTACTTTCTCTTGCAATTGCAGTAATTTAGAAACCAGCATGCCTTAAAGGAAGCACAACTTTGTCTCATACCAACAAATCTAATTTTCTTCATTGAGAAAGGCACTGGGGGAAATCTTATGGCTGTGGGTCTGAGTGCTAAAAATGTGAGAGGAGATTTAACTATTTTTGACTCTCCAAAGATATATTCTCATAGTAAATATGCATAAATACAGCAAATAAAAGTGAGGGTATAGGTGTAGTAACATGCTTTTTTAAAATCTAATTACCTGTTTAACTTTTGAGGGAAGCATTGAAGTTTTGGGTAGGTTTCCTTTCATGGAAAAATGCCCAGCTTTTGCACAACTCTCAGGAATGAGAGAACAAATACTCTCATTATTGTTTAGATTTATGCTAGGTTTGAACACAGTCATCAAATAGATGAAGTACTTATGATTTACATTAGAACACAGATGAAGTGCTGGTTAAAACATAACTTCTCTTTTTGAGCAGAAAATGCTTATTTATAAACTGTTACTGATTGAGCAGCACCTGGACAACTGCATAAGGATTTGTGCTAATTGCAAGTACCATTAAATTACAGGGTGCTGGTGAAATGGTGAATGAAGCTGCCCTTGCTATGGAATATGGAGCATCGTGTGAAGATGTAGCCAGAGTTTGCCATGCCCATCCAGTAAGTGTTTTCTAAATGGTGTTGAACACCATTACACAAGACATGCTGTTACTCCATGTAGCTATTAATGACATAACTTTTTGTGTTTGCTCTCTACAGACAGTGTCAGAAGCCTTCAGGGAAGCAAACCTAGCAGCATCCTTTGGCAAAGCTATCAACTTCTAAAATGAAAGAGCAGATCTTTGTACATATATAGTACATGTCTGAAAATGGACTGTGGGCCCTTATGGAAGGCTGAGTCTGAGGATTTTAGGACTGACTTGAGTCAATATCTTAATTTTAAACATCAGCTATTTAAACAAGTAGAGTTTGGAACAAGTGGAATTATCCAGTCTCTGTAAATTAAATACTTAAAATTACATGTTTATTTACACAATGAATGTTGCAGAAAAGCAGCCTGACAGAACTCTTTTCTTTTTCAAAACCAAACATTTTGCTGCTGCATGGGATTATCAGGTGTGTTGGTCAGAACTCTGGATAATTGTCCAGCATACCTTGTGTTTTCTTATTTGAAGTAGTGATACAATAAACCAGTTGAATGCTGGCACTTAAAATGCCACTGGCACTTATAATGCCACTGTCACTTCCGCACAAAAATGTGTTTCCTTCTGAAGGGATTAACTTTGGTATTTAACTTACTTCTTACATATGAGTACCAAAACTTGTTTTGACCTAGTAGTGGTGGGATGCTGGGAGAAGAGGGGCTCATGTAGATCAACTAAAATCATATTCACTTTTTAAAGAGAAAATTACTCTGTGTGATTCTCCACGTCATGTTTTCATATTGAAAACTCGTAAGGGGAAAAATTGAGTGCTGATTGAGAAATGAAAGATTGAAGACAAATTCATTGTACTGCTACCTAATCTTTCTGGTTTTAAAGCTTCCATTGTCCAGCTCTCTTAAAGTGCTAAAACTGGGTAGTGAAGCAGCGTTTGCTGTCAAGTGCTATGACATGAGGGTTATTCTGCACCTTCCACAGATAAGGGCTGCAGTGTCAGCTCTCCACACAATTAAGACATACTTTCTTCTCTTCTGTTTTCTATTTTGTTCTCTTTCTGTCTCTTCTGTAGCAAGAGAGCTTAATAAATATTTGACATGGCTGGAGGGTCTTCTTGGTTTTTGTTTGCTGATTGGATCCTTGTAGTGTCTAGGTTGTTGATTATGTGAGGAAACTCAAAAATGGCATCTTTGGAAGATCTTTAACATGTATATGGAGCATGCCCAAATCCAGTAGTTAATTTTAACTTCTTTTCCAAGGTACCGTTTCTTCTTTTTTTGCCAAGCTTTACTGCCTTGAAGAAGACCTTAATACCTGCTGGTATTGTGCATGTCCTTTTTCATTATGTCAATGGAATGAGAAGTGCACATTGAGAAAGTGGTGCTACAGCTATTTGGTTTTGTTTATAGACAAGATGGTTATATCTTTCTAGCTTGCTTTATACCTTCTTATTCAAGTACTGATCCATTATCCATAGTGAGTGATGGAGATGGATGCCAGCATTACCATACCAGGTAATCAGCAAAACACCAGTGATACTCTTCTTCATTGTGATTCATTTTCTTAACTCCTACTTTAAATGTAGATGGGGTTAAACCATGACACCTCATTAAGCTTACCACCATCTGATTCATGGGTATGCTGGGTTAGTGAATTAATGTGGATCTGCTTTCAGGTGTAAGTAGGAAGCTGCTGAATGGAAAGCCAAGGTGAGACAACAGGGCAGAAAAGCTTGATTCTTCCAATAGATCTTGGCATTTCAGAATCACTTCTAGCTTAACACTTCTTATGTTAAGTGTTAATCATGTGATTTGCAAGTTCTTCCCAGAAGCCTTGGTCTTTCAGGAACAGTTTTGTGTCCACTCCTGAATACTTGTAGCAGTCCTACTAGAACTAATTTTTCAGGTTCATCAGTTACAAAAGTTTGTATCTCATTTTATGTTAAATGAAGTTTGAAAAGCCAGGGAAACTTATACCCAATAATACTACTAAGTCTATACTGGAGACTATAGTTTTCCAGACAGTTAAAAATAAAAATCAAGGCCTTAAAATTATTTTTCTTCTCTCGCTGTCGTTCCCATTCTAGTTAAGTACAAAAAAGTGTGTAAAAGTAAAATGAACTGCTGAGCCACCTGTCAATGGTCTTGTGGCAGTTAGGCTCAAGTGCTGCCAAACTGGCGCTTTCTAGCAGCTGCTGAGTGTCCTGGCAATGAACAGTGCATGATGCTGCTGTGATGATCAATTCCTTCACAGGATTTTTTTTTTTGTTGTGGTGTTTGTAACCTCTGGAGCTTAGGGGTAGTAATTTATTTAACCACAATGCCCTTCAGTTTGCTTAGCTGGTGCTGTATCCTGCCATAGTTGTCCTGATTTTGATGATGTTAGTCAAGGTTACATAACGTGTCAATCAAAAAACATAGAATCCTGGGGTCAGAGTTAGCAGTCTGGATGTGCAAACACATTGCAGTTTTGAGTGCTGACTTGTGTAGCTGATCAATGTTTGTAGCTGTAGATCAGTTTGTGCCATACTGTACAGCTCTCTGAAGATGCACTGTAATACAGATAACTTTGAGCTGAAGTTACAGTGAACTGGATGCTACTCTTGCACATCATTTGTGTTTAGTACAGGCTGTTCTTAGAGCTGTCTGTCTACAGCTCTGTAACTGACTCGCATTGCACGACATGTGAACTTTTGTAGTTCTTTCCCAAAAAGGTCTAATCTTCCTGAAATGTTTCTACACTAATGCATGCAGCATGAGGAACCAACAAGAGGAGCTTGATGCTTTGTCTCAGTCCCATAGATTTGATGTCATTGGTGTAAGTCCTATTGAGTGGCATGCCTGTTGGATGGTCAGGAGGGATAGGGAAGGCAGAAGAGGCAGAGGGGTGGCACTGTATGTAATAGAAGGTTGTTAGGGAATTAGTAAGGTCACCTGGGAAAATTCTTTCTCAGGTGCTGAGGTCTATCAGTGCTGGTCACTTTTTAAACATCCCCTCCCAAGGGCACAGGAATAGGCAATTTCAGCAAAACTTTTGATACTGTCTCTCACAGGAGCCTTCTGGACAGGATGTCCAGCACATGGCTGGCTAAACACATCATTGACTCACAGGTTGGGCACAAAGGGTTACAGTGAATGGGGTGACATCAGAGTGGTGACTTGCCACTAGTGGGGTTCCACAGAGCTCCATCTTCAGCCCTATGCTCTTCATTAATGACTCGGAGCCAGGACAGGAAGGGATACTAAGCAAGTTTGCAGATGATGCAAAACAGGGAGAAGCTGTTGACTTCCTCGAAGGCAGAGAGGCTCTGCACAGAGACTGACGAATTACAGAACTGGGCAATCACCAACCATTGAAAGTTCAGCAAGGGAAAGTGCCAGATTCTGCACCTGGCTGTATGGACAGACTGGGGAATGAGAAGCTGGAAAGCAACACTGGAAAGGGACCTGGGAGTTCTGGGTAATGGAAAGTTGAATGTGAGTCAGCAGTGCCCTGGCAGCCAGGAGTGTCCTGGAGGGCATCAGGCCATTGCCAGCTGGGCAAGGGAGGGGATTGTCCTGCTCTGCTCTGCACTGAGACAGCCTCATCTCGAGTGCTAGGGGCAGTTTTGGGCCCCACAACAGAAAAAGTACTAAACTTAGTGTCCAAAAGAAGGGTGACAGGGATGGTGAAAGGCCTTGAGAAGAAGCCATATGAGGAGGGGCTGAGGTCACTTGGTCTGTTCAGCCTCGAGGAGACTGAGGGGAGACCTTATTGCAGTTACAGCATCTGCATGAGGGGAAGAGTGACTCTCACTCTCTGGTGACCAGTGCTGAGGGAGTGGCCAGAAGTTGTGTCAGGTGAGGTTGATCTTGGATATTAGAAAAAGGTTCTTCACCATAAGAGAGTGGTTGGACACTAGAACAGGCTCCCCAGGGAAGTGGTCACAGCACCAGCCTGACAGAGTTCAAGCAGTCTTTGGACAGTACTCTCAGGCACATGGTGTGACTCTAGGGGTGTCCTGTGCTGGGCCAGGAGTTGGACTCAATGACCCTTGTGGGTCCCTTCCAACTCTGCTTATTTTGTGATTCCAAGCTTGGTTTATCATATAAATTTGGTCCACTTCAGTGCTGACCTGTTTTCACTCTACATATCAAGTATTTAGTAATCAGTGACATGAAAGTAGTCTTAAGCCTAAATGGGTATCATGCAGGGGATACACAATCCTTTTATGAGTATTATGGCATAACTAACTATACGTGGATGGTATTTCTTCATTCACTGGTAATTTGGTCTGAGTCACCATACTATATTTCATAGTAATAGGAACCCTTCTTTAGAATTATGTAGTTCAAGCCAAGATTTTATTAGATCTCTAACCAGTTTAAGAACAAGACTTGCTAAAGAATTAATTGATGTACCATTGCAGCTACTGAAAATGGGAAGGAACTTAATGACTCATACTAGGTATGTATAGTGATACAAAAGTACTGTTTATTTTCAACATCAAAAAGTTACTTTTCTTTGGTTCTGTGGCTTAATAGTCAATACAAAACCTGTTCACCTTATCAGGTCTTAGTGTAAATCCAAAAAGAACTAGTATAATACTTGTAAAACCCATCCTGAACACAAGCACTTCTCGCTCCTGTTTATAAGCAAGTGCTGTAAACGGCAACCTTCTGGCTGATTGTCTGTAAGAGGGAGCGAACTGTCTCTTCCAGCTCCACCAACTGCTTGGCTTTGTCTTCCAGAACTTTTTGATTGTTTTCATATGTATTTTCCAAATCTGTAGGCAAAGGAAGGCAAAAAACCCCAGCTTAATTGGTAGTGTTTTAATGCATGTAAATCATTATAGTTATGGCTAAACCACTATTTATTTCTATTGTGGAAGATATTCTGATTGGAGAAAAAAACCAAAACCCACCAAACAAAAAACCCTCCAAAATCAACAAAGGCTGTTTCCTTAACACAGGGATGTAAAGGAACAAGGAAGTTATTTTCCAAAGGTGAAAATCCAAAAGTGTATTTTGAGGGTTAAAATAATAGTCATTCTTTGCTCTATGGTGGCTTTTACAGAACAGTGAAATGTTTTAGCTTGCCATGATTAAGACCACTCAGCAAGTCACAGTAACTGTGCAGGAGTAGCAAAGAGGTAAAGAATGAATTCCTGGCCTGGCAAAACCAGAAGGAAAATTTAATTCTGTCTGTGGTAGCAAGGGGCACACCACCTCGTCATGGGTCAATCAACTTTGTCAACAGTAAAGGTTAAATTAATCTGTAAACTGAACTCCTGTGTCCTGATTAGCTTTTGTTTAAAGAGCTTTCCAGGGTGGGGTGAGGGGAGTACTGTTTGGAGATGGGGGTCTTGCTGGAACAGATGAGTCTTCATCCTGAGCAGAGTAGTTTTGTTCCTTCCCTGGTGGTTCTGGGGGCAGTGAGAGGTGCCATACCACAAGTTTGTGTCTCACCTATAAGTTTCAGCTTATTCTACAGAAATCTTTGCTTCAAAAGACTGTATTATGTCCATAAGAATAAGGAAAGCAGATCAAGCCTCAGTAACAGTAAGTACCTTTTCTTTTCCCCTTCTGCTGATGAGCAGCTGATTTAACAAGTGTGAAATTGCTTCATGTTCTAAGGAGTCAAATTAGCTCCTCAGAACAGCCTTACCTTTGAGCAGCTGGAGTTTGCTGTTTGCTTGAGCCAACAAGGCTTTAGCTTCATCTTGCAACACGCCTGCTTTCCTCCTGGCCTCGGCCGACTCCTCTGTCTTCTTGGCAATGAGCTCTTCCACAGTTTTGTACTTGCCGCTCAGCTCGTTGTTGAGAACCTGTTCCAAATGCAAGCACAAGATGGAGCTCATGCGAAGCCAATACAGCGGGAGTTGGTATTTCCTCTCTCCGTCCTTCACTAATCCAGGTGCAAGGAGAGGCTATGCTGGGAGTTCAGTTAACAAAAGCAGAAACAGCGTCAGGGTAATTCCTACTTCCTGTCTAAGACTAAGAGCTGTGGTGAAGGCTAATCAGTTGCTCTTCTGCAGATCTGTGGCTGTTTCACAGCTTCAATACCTCAATAGAGATTTATGAGATTCAGTTACAGGGTTCTCTGACTAATGGAAGCCACGGTCCCTAGAACTGCTGGAAAGCTACACCTGGCATTGCTCCTGGCTGAGTGGTTGCATCTGGGGAGGAATACCCTTGCTACCCTTTCAGCAACAAGAATTGAACTTGCTGCCCAGGTGGTGTTAGTGAAAGTGTTGGGAAAGTCATGAGGTTGGTTCCTCAGCTGTGCTTTTTGTTGTGAGGTTAAGACTAAGAAGTCCTATGGCCCAACTAAATTCAACCATTGAGCAAGATAAACCATAGCAGCACTGGAATTCTCTTGTGTTTAGTTAACAGCACCTGAAATACTACTTAGTGTTTGGATATTGTTGAGTTGATGGATAATGCAGCTCTCCTGTCAAAAAAATGGCTCTCTTGAGATTGGTAAGCTAACTACAGACAAGAGATGGGAGCAATGAAACTTCCTTTGGCAGATTAGTCGATTGTTTTGTTAATGAACATTCTTTTGCTGTTACAAAAGTGTGTAGCAAACATTGGGAGTGATGCCATATGTTCACAGAGAAAATCTTGCATCTCTGATATTTAGCCATTACTTCAGTTTTATGTTAAGATAATTATTTTTCCTGTTGCTTGATTCTGTATATGCCAAATTCTGGTTTGCTTGTCCTGAACCTATCATTGTCATAGAAGCATAAATACTCTATACAAGTGGAAAAAATTTTTTTCAGTTCTCCTGTGACAGATAGTAAAGCTGAGGAACAGAAACCCATCTGTGAAAGGCCGACAAGTTTCCTGCAGCTATTTCAGAACCTGAAAACTTCCCAAAACATCTCCCTCAGGATCTGATACCAAAGTAAAAAGTAGCTATCTTTGCTAAAAGCATAAACGTTGGAGTATTTTCTACCTCCAATATATGAACAATAAATGTGATGAATCAATGTATTCATTGATCTCCCTTTAGCCAAACCTGGAGGAATTTTACTGGCTTCTCTCTGGATTGTTCCTGAGGTTCTCACCTTTTTAACTTCTTCAGCATTTTGTTTTGCGCTAATAATTTTGTCTTCTATATTTCCCACATTCCCTGAATTTGTAGCAGCCTTTTGCCTAAGGTCTTCAACACTCTTCTCTAGCTCAAACAGACGTAAGGTAGCATTGTTCAGCGTTTCTGCAGATGCTGCATTTTCAGATTCAATCTAAGAGAAAGAAGAATGAGAGTTAGACTTTCAAAAGATGGTGGATATAATACTAAACTTTCTCCATTAACTCTGCTCAACTAACTAGTTTGTGTCTATAGATCTGAGTTAAAAACAGTGGTTTAGTTTTGCTAAAAATGGCCCATTGCAGACAGGGTGAAAAAGCTCAATACTTGAGAACGTTACATATGGGGCTGCAAAAGCTTTAAGGAACATGGTTAAAAAGTATCTGATTGCATTATACACGAAAGAGTTGACTAATCAGCTGACAAAACTTCAGACTTTTGACTCCATCATATGATAATGGACTTGTGAAGCTTCTAAACTGGCCAAGCTTCATAAGTATAGATAGCACTGTGGTCTCATGAGGGCTTTGAGATGAAGTCTGCAAATACTTTATCTGACAAGATTGCAGCACTTGGCACTTCAATCTAGCATTTGTTTATTTTAGTCTGGTGCTGCAGTGGTGGATGACACTGAGCCCACCAATACACAACCAGAGTGGCTGACAGGTGTGTCTTGCCAGGGGTCTTGTCAGACCTGCTGCGTTAAAGGGCTACAGTCCTGCTCATTTAACTTGGCTGGTGCAGGATATGGGGTGAGGAAAGCCTTTTGGTGTTTTGTTGTTGTCTACTTGGGTTTGTTCATGTGCAAATAGTCCCTTAGCATCTGTCTCACTCACTCAAAAGTTGATGTGAAGGCAGGAATGGTTTAGATACATTTTAACTGCAGCCTTTGCTTTGCAGCACCCAAGGGCTTTCCCTAGACAGGCTTACATCCGTTTCTAAGCATCAGACTTGGTGCTGTTTCTATTATCTTAAGAAATACTCATAAAGGACTCACTGAAGTCAGCAGGTCTTGAGTTCCTTTAATATCTTCATCAGCTTGTTTGATGGCTTTTTCAGCTGCATTTTGAGCTTTTTCAGCTTCTTCTAGTGCGGCTTTCACCATGTCTGCAGTGACTTTAACATCTGTTGCACCTTTGCTGTGGAGCAAGACTGTTAATGCTAAAAGTGCTCTTTGGAACTGGAAAAAGAACACATGCTGCAACGGGCTGGTTTTGCCCCTTACTGAAAAAATGAGAATTTACATCAGGGAAAGTTTAAGAGCATTTTCTGATAGAATGAGGTGAAACAGGGCTGCATACCTCGCTCTTTTAGCTTCCTCCAGTAGCATTTCTGCCCTGGCAATGTCTCCAGCGCTCTGCTGCAGAATGACCTCAACATCAGAAAGGCTTTCTACACGCTCACGGATATCTTCTGTCAGGGCCTGCAGCTGCTGGGGAGTGCTTGGCATCTCCATGTTCAGCACTTCATTAGCTACTGCCTCAATGCTATCCAGGTCAGCGCTGTCTTCTAGCAGATGGACACAAATGACAAAGATGTGAGTAAAAGCTTCCCTCTGTCACGTCTCAGCACTCAAATGCTTGTTCAGCTGCTTCCTTAAGAAGGAAAATCATGGGGAAACCTCCTACCCCAGATTTATGGAAAATCAAGGTGTTAAAACTATTTCCCAAGGCAAAACTTCCCTCCCAGGAGAGGCCCAGCAGGTGTATAGGCCCTGCTGGCACAGCTCTCTTGGAAGCCATTTGAAGATCTTGGTGCTCAGCTGCACCACTCTGGGGAGGACCTGAGCCCACAAGGAACAAAACCAACAGCTGCACATAGATGTATTTGTATCCCAGCATAGTCAGCCCTGAACAAACAGGCAAGGAATGGGCTGCTAGCAAACAAGGCTCTCATTTAACCTTTACCTGCTTTCTTACAGAGAGAGAAATGCCATTTCTGACTTCCTTGCCCTTTAATACTACTTTGTCTTTCTAGCCAGAACATACTTGGCAAAGTAGAGCAGTACAACAGCCTCAGCTGAAATGCACACCAGAACATGTCACAGTTTGCTCTCACTTTCTTTTTATCTTGGTTTTCTCTTAGTTTTTCTCATGTTTCCAGATTTCATCATACATGCTGTGTCTAGAGGAGGTGGGGGGGAATGATGACAACTGTTGCACTAACCCTTGAAGATAATACAGATGGTAAAGGTAGTTTTCACAAACCCAGAATTAAAATGTAATTAAAATGTAACATTCTTACGCATTAGGAAGTCTCTAATCTGTTTAATAAGATTTCTCAGATCTTCATTGCTTCTGTCTACTTGTTCTTTTGTAGCATTGGTTTTGAGCAAAACTGCTTGTGCATTTTGTTTTGCTTCATCTGCTCTCTGTTTTGCCTCAGAAACCTAAAGAGAGAAAAATGGAAGGCTTGCATACTTATCTTCTTATGCTTTAGGGCTTGTTTTAAAACAATTCATCTGGAGTCAGAAGTAATAGTAACAAGGAATGCTTTTTCTCATAAAACTCACAGAACACTTGGAAGCTGGCCCTGATCCATACCACCAGTGCTAGTTTAAACAACTCAGGCTGATGTTTAGTTATCCATGAAGCTTCACTTTAACAAGCTCCCTTTCTGAAGATATTTACAAGCATGAAGTTACACAACTCAAAAGAAGTATTTTCTGCAGAAAACCAGCACATACTTTATCAGTTAGTGTCTGTGCTACAACGGACAGGTTTTTTTTTTCTTTTTTACTATCTTAGCAACTGATTTGGCGTATTACCATTCTGGAGAGTTGCTCAACTTCTGCTAATGCACTGAGGATGTCTCTGTCAAAATCCATAGCCTTCTGCCAGGCATTGTGAGCTACAGTCACCAGCCCGTCGCAGCCGGGGCCTCCACACTTCTTCTTCCCTTCATCCGTTCGACAGTTCAAACCCCCGCACTCGGACTCGGCACACGAGGCTCCCGGAGCAGTGCCACACGTCTGCAGGGACACAGGAGACAAGGGAAGCAGTCACAGCCTGATTTTCATTGCTAGGCTGCATGGGGGCTGGAGTATGACACTATTCTACCACAAAATTTCAGAGTAAACTTTTTTTTAAGAAGTGAAACTATTTCTATCAGCAACGTTGTACTGAGAATTATTCACTGCTTGGTCAATTGTTTGGTAATGAAATAACACAGGAGCTGGTTTAACCAGAGGGAAAATTAGAAAATTCCCTATTCTTGTGAGGTTCTTTTACCTTTTCAAGCCCCACCCCGTTCTCTTTTTGCCAAATAATAGTCACTAACTTAGGTTTTGGAGCCAAAAAACCTCCCTGGGAAAACCTAGGGGCTGAGCCAAGTTAGCTGCAGCTGTCTCCTGTGAAGTGTAAATGAGTCCCTCTTACCTGTTTGGCATGTAACCCAGCAGTAGCTAGAAAGCAGAAAGATGTGTGTGTGTCATGATTACACCTCCAAGCAACTCAGTATTTACTGCCTTGATAAACATCTACCCAAGATTTCAGTTCTTAACAGTCAGGGCAGGAATGTAGGGGAAGGGAAACTAAACAAAAAAATGTCTCTTTCTTCCCTCCAGAGAAAAAAGGAGGGCTGAGGGAGTGGGAGGGATGACTAGTTGTAAAGGACAAGGGACAATCATAGTGTGAAGAACTCTCCACCACAGGCCTGACCTGCCCAGGAGAGTTAATGAGCGATGTCCTGCAGCCTGTCCTCACCCGTGGTTGTTCAGGGATTGTTCACTGAATGCAGCTGGCCAACTTTGAAGAGAAACTGAGGGAACACCCAGCCTCTCCCAAGAAAAAGACATCCTTAATCATATTTACAGATGAGCAGGCACCTTCAACAGAGAAAATGCCCTTTTGACTCCAGCTCCCTGTAAATTCTGCTTTTGTCTCGAGCAGGAGGTTGAGCCAGGTGATGCTGAGGACTGTGGGTGTGAGCAGAAGCACAGCCTGGCCAGGCAATGTACAGGCACAGAGTGTACCCCGTGGAGCTGCAGAAGGGAAGAGGGGAGCCTAGAGAAAGCAAGCACTGAACGGGGGATAGGCTTAAGAGGATGGCTCTCAGCCCAGCAGATTTGCCACGCTTTTCTGCACATGGGAACTCCATCTCTAGCAAAGGACACTGGATTAGAACAGGGGTGATGCAAAAACAGGTGCTCTGTTGGGGCTGGGAGGAAAACCAACATGAACGGCTGGTCTTTGAAAGCCAGTAGTGTCAGAGCCCACCAGTTAAATAACCCAGTTCTAGCCCACAAAACCAAAGGGTTGCTCAATCAAGCAAAGTGCATTTTTCACAAACCAACCACACATCTCACACTGTTATGCCCTACAGTGCCTCCGTGCCCGTCACTTCATCATAAACCCAACTCTATTTTTGCTGAGGGTTTTATCCCAGAGATTCTCAGCTGTGTACCTTCTCAGCCACCTCAGAGAGATCCAGGCTCTGCAGCTTTCCGGCGAGTTCATCCAGAAGGCGCGACTGCTCCTCTTGTTTAGCCCTGAACTGGGCCTCCTTCTCATTGATTAAGTCTTCCACTTCCTGCCGCGTTTGCGCTGACAGCTCCACGGTGCTATCGGGATCAACAGTGGAGGCATTGACCCTCTCCTCTGCCTCCAGGGACATCTGGAAATACTTGGTGATACTATCCAAGGCTCCTGCAGAAATCACAGGGAGCTGATGAGAACTCTGTTAAGTAACCCAGAGTAATGTATATTATAGATGCTAGCAGACAACACATCAGAGTTAGTGATATATCACATTACATGAAACGTTGGCCTTGGCAGCTGTGTTCAGTGCCATTGCAAGGATGACAGAATTTGGCCTCTTGTAGAAAAAAAACTTTGCTTTTTTGCTTGGTGGACAGTGTGTCAAGCTGGACTTTGAAGTTAAGCCTTTCTTTGACCCTAGTGACTGAATTCTGCTTGCCCTAAGGGCAAAAGGAGATACAGCCTTTTAAAGGTTTTTAGGGGAACAGTCTGTTTTCTAAGGATTCCCTTATCTCATTAATTCTTATTGCTTGCCCTGGGATGTCTGGCTTATGGAGTAACTGCTTGGAAACTGGTCAGAGCTTTCCTACGAAACAACTGCTTGATGAAAGATGCTGATTTATGGAACTGTTGATTTTGGATAACTCCTGGAGAGGCCTCATGTGGGTGTGAGGGACCCTATGGGGGCGGCTATACTCTGCACCTTGGGGCAGCTTTCCTTTGCAGAATGCCAAAAGTCAGGGGCTCCCCTGTTCTACATGCTACTTGCCTCACTCTGAAATCTCCCATGTTTACTGGAAACAATCTCAGACTTTCTGCAAACCAGGAAATTTATAAGAAATATTAGAAATAACTTTCTTTGAAGTCAGCTTTCCAAATTTCCAAATAATTTGGTGACATTCCTCTTCCTCCAGCAAATTTTGATTCTTAGCCCATTTCAGTGTACCAATGGACATTCAAGGCTTGGGTGGCTCAGAAGAACTGGGCCCTTTATCACAAGCTCTTTTTTTTTTCACCCAGAAACAGCAATTTAACAGACTGGGGGGGGCAAGGGGGGATGTCCAGGCATATCTTGAAATCTGTGGTGCACTTTCTTCTGGTGTGTCTCATCTACAATGTGTCCAGCATGACACTTTAAGATGATTCTGTGCCTCAAGAATCTTAGCCAGCTTTGCAATGTACAGAGGAAGAGAGACAGGGTGAGGGGGCAAAAATTCCTGCTGCATCAGCAACTCTGCTAACGCACAGAAAGAACCTGTCCCTGAGGAACTGTGTTTTATTACAAGTTAGAAGATTAATCTGGTACTTAAACCCATGCACTAATTAAATCTTTGGCCACCCTGCTGCTTTCTCCCCCTCCCTGTGAAACTTACCCCGAACATCAGAGATCTTGATGAACTCTAGTTGCTCTGCAAGTTCTTTCACAACGTGGTCGAGACTTTTGGCATCTGTCTCCAGTGCGCTCAGGTCCGTGTCTGTGCTATTGCTCTTTGCTGCTAAGGCTGAGAGGTTTTCTTCTATGTCAGCTATCTTAACTGTAACATCAGCTGTCAGTTTTCTGTAAAACAGGCACAGGACTCAACATGGGGAGGAAAAAGAGTCAAACACCTCACACTCCACTGGAGCGTGGTGGCTAAAGATGTATCCAGCTTCTCCCATTGCAGGACCTGTCCTCCCTCAGTGGAGCTTCAAGTGATTTGTAACAACATGCCTACCTCAAATACTGCTTTGTTTCCTTTACTGTACAAAACTACTTTTTAATCTACAGCACATTTATAAACCCAAAGCACCAAATTGCTCAGAAAACAGCTGCTTGTGTAAGATTAATTGGAGGCAGATTCCAGAGGACTAGTGTAATGCTCTTGTATCATGGCAACTGCATAGGTCAGAGTTGACTACTATGATCCATACATAATTTGCTTCCCATCCCACATAGCTCAAATGTAATTTTGATTACTACGAGCTCATCGGACAGATTTGAACTTCAGGAATCACAGAGGGGGGAGCCTTAGTTTTAACACAATGGATTCTTTAAACTCCTCTGTAAAGATCCGTCCTCACCAGGGTTTTGAAGGAAAACCTCCTGCTCTAAGCATTCACTCAGTGAGCCATGGAGCAGGCTTTAGCTAGTGGGATAACCCTAAAAGGAAAAGCAAGTGAATATTACATGTCAAGGCTGCTGTGGAATAGAAGTGAACATAGGAATCTATTCCCATCCATGGTGATCCCATCAAGCCCAGCATTTCCTCATTCTGAAAGAATCAAGGCAGTATGTAAGATCTAAGATCAGTTTACAGCTCTCTCAATAGCCCAACAGCCTGCTGTTTTCCAGGACTCCTCCAAAGCCCAGTACTTTTCTATACAGCCAGAGAGGAGCAAGAACAGACACGCATAAGGTATGTTAAGGAAAAGCAGCTCCTTAGCTGCTCTGACCTCCCTCAATACACACAGAGTCCAGAAGCAGCAGCAACCCTCAGTTCTTCAGCAGGAGGGAGGGGAGCTGTAAGACACAAACTCTTCCTAATTGAGACATTCGTGCTTTAATCCTCACCCCTTGGCTTTGTGCAGTTCCCTTTACAATGCACAAGAAAGTTGGAGCAGTTGCAGACTGGGCTAGAAAGCCTCTGTAATCCTACTTAATGTTGGACTGCCCCATCTCCAGACTACCATCTTTTGTATGCTTAGCCCTAAAAGAAAATACAAGGCTTCTACCCAGAGAAAAATGGAAACAATCCTTGGATTAAACCTGGTGCTTCCCCCCACACGTGCTCAGAGTGTGGAAAGGAGCCCAAGTTTCCAACTCATCAGCTACACCCGGATATCCAGGAATTTAATCTCTCCCCCTCTTCATTCTCTCACATAATAGCAGCATTTGTCCTTTGCCCTGGGGCAGCATAAGGCAAGCATGAGTGGTTCCCTGGTAATTAGCTGCCTGGAGAGCAGTGGGAGCAGGACAACCCCAGCCCAGCCCATGGCAGCTGCACTGCTCCTGCCTGGCCTGGCCAGGTTTCTGCTCCCGGGATGGGCACTCACTGCCAGTGCTGAGCATGGCAAGGTGCTCCAGCAGCCACAGCACCCTCGCCCAGCCAGAGGAGCTGGAGTGCCCTCAGCCCAGCATGGGGACATCAGTCACTCAAGTAAATCCCAGCTCACTGGAACTCCCACTCCTTCCCATGACAGACTTATTCATGTAACTACAACTGTACTCACTCTGCTTCCTCAAAGAGATTCCCAATGTTCTTCAGGGGCTCAGCTGCTGGATTTTGAGCGATGATGGTTTTAATTTCAGTGAGCTTCTCCTCCAGTGTGTTGAGTGTCTTCTGGTATGGGCCAGTGACTCCAGTGATTTTGAGGGTATTAGCCCTGTCCAAGAACTGCTGGGTCCTATTAGCCAGCTCGCTGATGATCACATCCCAGAGGGCAAAGCACTGGTGGCACGGCACGCAGTCAGGGAAGAAGCCTGAGTAGCCCCGGGAGCACCTGTCACAGTGCAGCCCTTCCACCCCTTCATTGCAGATGCACTGCCCAGTGGCACGATCACACTGCGGGGTCTGAATGCCACGAGGGTTGCAATCACATGCTGGGAGGAGAAAAAGGCAAATGTGAAGGCCATGGAGAGGGAAATGACTGTGATGTTGGCAGGGTGGAAAAAAATTGAGTTATAATAAAGTGGTGAAATGATTACAGATGTGGTCAGTGTCTGAATTATAAAAAACTAATTATGGATGTATCACTTCTGTGTGGAGGAAGCAAGTGTGAGTGAGAAATGGGAGAGAGATGAGGAAATAAATCTAGGGGAGACCAGGATTTGCACATCTTGGAAATAGGAACAATAATGGAGCAAGGATGGACACCACTTGTTGCAATGTTCAGATATCTGCTGGATAGCAACTGAAAGCAAAGATCTCAGTTTCTCTCCTGCAATGAAGAGTGAGTACAGCAAGGCTCTCGGGACAGGAAAAGAAATGGCAGGCAGGCACATAGCAGAGGGTGAAACCATGAGTGAAAAAGGAAAATTGTACTAGGAACAACCATTTACTGTCTCCTCCAGCAGAAGAGTAAGAGTCAAGTAAGGAATCCTGCAGATCAAAACCCAACCACCTTTCCCTGCACATCACACAAACAGCACACTAAAAGGAGGTAATTGATTACACAGCACTTGGTTAAGTGGAGGAGTTTGCTTCCGTAAGGTGTTGTGACTGCTAAAACCTAAATTGGCTTCCAAGAACAGCACAAATCCACAGAGCAAAAGCCCTTGTGAGATCTAGGCAGAGGTACAGGGACTGGCTCAGAACATGCTCCTACCATGGATAGTGGGGAAACATTCACAACACATATTGAGGAGGCTGGAACTGGGCTGACATTTTGGGTGTACAGAAAATCAGAAAAAATCTGGCAGTGAAAAGTAGAATAGAACAAAGAATGTGGTCATGGGCAGCCCTGGAGTGTTTGAGGCTGTTAACGACCAACAGCCTACACACTGTTTGCCACCCTTAATGTCACCTTCAGTGGAAAAGAGGACACTTAACACATTTATAATTTTTTAAAAATTATTTCACACTTTGAGCACCAACTCCGGAGCTAGTATTCACACCCTGATGAAATGCACTTCTTTGGCACTAACCCACCGCAGAGAGAAATTACTCAATTAACTTAATGATGCACTGTCACTGCTGAAAGCACAGACACGCTTTGTACACAATAATGCTATCAGGAGAAGCATTTCCATGCAGCAAGGCTGCCACTTGACCTCCTTAATTACACAGGAGGCAGCAGCAGCAGAGGACACCACCAACATGAAAAGCTTTTAATAAAGAGACGGCAGCAAGCAGCAAAAAGAGAGGCTTTGAAAATATGAACATCATCTACCTATCATTATGGCAGAGTGCACCCAGAACAGGTCAAGCACATGTTCCTTAAACAGGAAAAGGACTGGCATAGCTGATAAGACCCCTCACTTACTCATCCATTTACCAGGAATTCTCGAAGGAGATTAAATGACTCAAAAGAGCCCGTAAATCAATTCACACACCCAAAACAAATGCCCCCTTAAAAACAGGGCAAAACACAAAGCTGTTTTCAAGACTGTGTATTGTTTGCTTCAATGCCAGAACACAGTGGTGGTCTTCAGTTCAAAAATTACACAAAGAGCCTCAGCAGAACAAATCACTCTTCAACAAAACTAGTTTCTTGTACAATGTGAATATGATAGGCAAGAGACAAAAATAACTTCTGCTGCCTGCACAATTGAGCAAAATGGTCCTTTGTTCTTTGAATTATACCCTGACACAAGAGATTGTTTTTACTTTACATCGAAAGTGCTTAAGTAGTCAACTCACCATGGAATATGTTCCCTGCAGGCAAACCGTTGAGGTCCTGTTTGAAGGTCAGTTAACCCTTCTGTCAAATAATAAGGCCCTTGGTATAATGATGAATTGTCCGAATTCCTCTGCATAGAAAGAGGCTAAATGGCATGTGGTTTTTCTCAAAGATCCTGAGGTCTGATCAAGTTACATGAATACTTGCTGCTGGCAAATCAGATCACTATATTTACTTGCAGATTTAAAAGGCTTAATGTGAAAAAAAAGAAACCTAACCCCATGTTGGTAATTCTACTCCTGAATACCTGCATGTTCAGGAAAAGCAGATGACATGGCTTTAGTAGCATTTACATGGTAAAGTGGATTCCAAAGTCTCTGGAACCAGAAAATACTAGGGAAGAAAAAGGAATTTAGGTACTAACATACTGTTTGTGAAGTGAAAACTCAAACTCCACAGTTGCCTCTTGGGGGACAATACGAGCAAAGAAGTAATTTATTCTAAATGCAGCACAGCAGCTAGAAGAATTCAGTCTTATAAAACTCCCAAACCAAGCTTAGCAGGATCATAAGAAAATTGTACAAGGCAGCTAGAAACATTACTGTGTGTTATTTCTCCATTTTAAGATTTTTTTTCATAAAGCCCAGAAGCAGGCAATCCTGGCTTCGAATTACCTCAGTCCCCTGAATGAAATGTATATAAAACGGCTTTCAAAAGTGCTGGTTTCATGTTGCTCTTCCTCTTCTTCATCATCTTCCCAAGACATTAACCATATACAGGACCACACCAGCTTTCACTCATCTCTAACACCTTTAGTGGATGAGTTCTGTACCTGGTGCTCTGGACACCATCACCAGGCATTTTACACCTCAGCAAGGAGCATGCTCAAGGCCACTGAAGAAGAGCACCTTCCCTTTATGCCATGGTGGGGATCAAACCCTCTGCTCACTTCAGTTGTGGCCAGTTCTCAAGAGAAGGAAAGCTAGCCCAAGCCAAGATCATGGAAAGCCTTCTAGGTAGTGTGGAGCACCTTGAACACTGGCACTCAGTGCCAGATTTCACCTCTGCCTCAGGCAATGCCTGCCTGCCAAGAACCCACTGGCTTCAGTCTCTCTGACTGAAGGGCATGACATCATCCTAAAGGAACAAATGCATAGTGACAATGGTAGGAGGTATGTGAAAGGAAAGGAGGATCTCCAAGCTGGCACAGAATGGAAAAGACTGGCACAGGATTGGCAAATAGCTCATGGATGAACAACTGAGTTATGCATCCATCATTCATGATGGTGAGTGCACATGCAGCAAAAAATTCCTGTGACATTCAATCATCACTGCCAATGAACTGGGATGTGAATACCAGAGATGCCTTGATTCTTATCACCTGCTAGAAATAGAGCAAACACCATGTCAGAATAATCTAGCACATCATGCCCAGTATTGTGTTTGACCAAAGTACCCCACCATCACTTCTAGCCACAGCAGAGCTCTTCCTCCTCCAACACCTCCTTTGTTAGGTCCAACTATTCCTATGGCCATTGTGTGACTCAGAAGCAGTCCAGTACTGAGGTTGCTGTTACAGCAGTTTTGCTTCTGCTGCACCCAAACAGGCTAACTCAAACACAACCTTTAAAGCATTGCTTTGCTCAGGAGATTTTGGCTCCAACCAGCACACTCCTAAGTCTGATGTAAGACCTGGATAATACAACACATCCAGTGTTAGCATATGTCTGATTAATCTGTACTTTTTCAAGAACAAGAAACACTGGCACATCTAGGGATGTAGAAATGTTTCAGATGTGGCTCAGTAGCTACCAACAGCTTTATACTCTTATCACAGTATATGTGGTATAGGGAAAGACAAAGTCCTGTAAACTCCTTTTTATGTGGCTTCCCTATGCTTACATGACAAAAAACTGGGAAAGTAGTTCATTTTGCATTGCAAAGTCAAACAGAGGTTGAGTTTACTTCAAGATACTTGGATGCCTTGACCACTTCGAGTTGGAAATGCCTTCGAGACAAATAGCAGATTAGTCTCCCTTCATGCAGACACATGGCCCAAAGCCAATGTGAAGGGCTGAAAGTTAATGTAGACATGGCTGCTTGCATTGAAGATCAGTGTTAAAAAGGCTTCAAATCTGCAAGCAGAGCAGGACATTGCAGTACCTCCCATGGAAAACACAGT
Organism: Acrocephalus scirpaceus scirpaceus; assembly: GCA_910950805.1. NCBI lineage: Eukaryota > Metazoa > Chordata > Aves > Passeriformes > Sylviidae > Acrocephalus > Acrocephalus scirpaceus. The sequence goes on from OU383777.1 coordinate 14,304,064, forward strand.
GGAAGAAAAGAAGTCTTTTGAAATCATTGGCCCAAGATTTAAGGGTTTTCAAAGGAGCATTTACTAAATTAAACAATAGGTTTCTGTTTTGAAATGTCATTTTGGAACTGGGCGTATTGTTTTCTTTAATTGAGTGTGTAACTCAATCAGCGATTTTTCTGTGGCATACTTCAACTTCAGGGAAATCATATTTTTGACAGGAAAAGTTTTAGCCAAACTCTTTAGTCAGTAACTGCTGATTAGCAGATTATGAGTATAAAGGATTGTAGCTGTATTTGTTTACAAATGCATGTGCATGTATGTGCATGCACACACTGAATATCCATGGGTAATTTTTGTATCGTCTTCATCAGTGCATTTTTCTTCCTCCTTTTTCCTGATCCTAAAGGTAAAAGTAACACTCAAGTATGTATACCAAATGCAGTCATGTAAAAACCTAAGAGGAGAAATCCAAAAAAAGCAAATAACTAGCTTGAGAGATTTGCTTTAAGCTCAAAAGGACCTATGAATTGCTTTATCTTTCACCTACTCTGACAGCTCTGCTATCTTTTCCTCTGATTTTAAATATTTAGAACTCACTTCCATTTAAACTACCATAATTCAATATGCAGTATATTTGCACATCACTTAATTTAAACTCAGGTGTGTCAGAGCACTTGATGCTACAGCAGAGGTAATAGAATGGATACTGAATGGGATGTATGAAGACCAGTATCAGTGCTCAATTCCTTACTGGAGGATGCCAGGAAAAAACAAGTGTTATACATCATCCTACGCCGAATAGAAATAATTTCTCCAGAAATATTTTTTTACTGCTTGAGACTGAGGGCGGCAAGCATCAAATGTTTAACTCCTCCACAGAAAAAACACAAAGGTTTTGTTCAAGCATGATTTCCTGGCATCATTTCCCAGTGGCAGTGAGGCACTGTGATAAGAAAACCATTCAACAATTTGTAAGGTTGAAAGTTTTGCAAAGCTAGCAGACTTCTTCTGAATAATCAGCTATTGATTCAAGTTACCCTGCAAGCATAGTGCTAACTCCTCAGCATTATGATTTTCAGTAGGAATGTCAAGATCCCAGCCTAAAATTACAAAAGTTTTGCTACATCTTAACATGCTAGCACACCATGCCAAAAGGACAGTTTTCTGGAAACAATCAATACACATTACAATACTTTATGACTCTAGGTCAATTAAAATTATGAAACTCAAAGTGAAAATTATATTTTTTAGTACAGAATTTGTCTGACCTCCTTGAGCCACTTCTCACAGAACGAAAAAAGACATCTGGTAGCCTTTTCTCAACACCAAAAACACCTCCCATAAAAGCAGCCTATGTGACTAGTTTAAGACCCAGGTGTTAAATTATAAGACTAGGAAACTTATTCTTAAATGGCAATAGGGTAATTTTCAGTGAACAGCTGTTTCTGCACCAGCCACATAACAAAGACTAAAAACTGAGAAAAATAACGTTCTTGTAAACACATGCAGTGTGTATTTGACAAAAAACATTACCTTTTTTCATTGCAGTTCAATTAAATTCTGTGACTTTACAATAGGACTTGATACTCATGTCCAACACAGGACGTGCTTCTTGTGAAGGGGCTACAGCAACACCACCTAACTTCCAAACTCCCACACTACCTCCTACTAGCTGCACCCTGGTCTGCTTGTTCAATTTATTACAAGAGTAATAACAGTAGAATTGTCATCTCCTTCATATTAGATGAAACATAAAGTATCTACTGAGCAAAGGCATTGTTTGAGCTGCATCTGCAGCCACTCCACATCTCAGGCTTCCCAGGAGCCTGGAGCCTTCTGCTGGAGACGTGCTTTGTGGGTTGAAGCTGCTCCAGAACTCAGCATGCTGAGTCCTGCACTTTAGTTGCCAGGCTTTGGAAAAGCTCCAGCAGAATGCCTGGGAGACCTGAATTTGATGAACTCAGTAGTGCTATTATTTACTACCTTAGGGAGGATTTTTATGCACACACACATGCTCACGTGCAGGCTCATGCAGAACTGCAGACAGCTCGAGGCTGGAGCAATGGCAGAAGAGTCCTGCCAAGGGGCTGGCACTGCCCCTAGAGCAGGAGATGCTCACAGCACAGCTCCTGCTCACTGTAATCCTCCCAGGAACCTGCATGAAGCCAAGAGAGAAATACTGGGCTCTTCCCCATCCTCTGCCGTGCTTGTTTCAGGCATTATGTTAAATTCAGTGAGAGAATGTTGTGCTTTTTCAAAACACAGGAAGTAAGCAGTCTCTGAAAACCCAGCCCACAGTCTCTCTGTGTAATCCCCAGTGGACATTTGTGGGTGCTGAAGTGCACCCAGTGCTGTGGGTTCAAGCTGCTGTCCAAATACAGACACCCATCTCAGCTTGCCCCAGCGGTGTGGTGCCATTGTGATCTCTGTGGACACACACAGAGGAGACATTGGATGACACCTTCTCTCCACAGCATGGGGCACAGACCGTAAATCAAAGCACCCAGACCAGATACAAAAACCTGACTTCCCTGGCTTCTGCTTCACCATGTCTGATCTTACCAAGGTTTCTAGAAAAGACGTCACAGGCAGCAGCTGGTAACGGGGATGGCAGGCAAGAGTGCCCTAGAGCCTGCTTTCCAGTGGAGTGTACTGGGACCTTGGGCCACATCCACAAGTCACTGCTGCTGCAAGTGCCTGAGAACCCACAAAGAGCTGCAGCCCCCAGCCTGTCCTAGATGGGCCACTTTGCACACCTCCACACAGCTATGTCCAGAGCTTATTTGCAGGCACTTGGGATTTTTTAGTATTGTAAAAGTTGTCAAAGCAACATGAGCAGTATGGTCCCCATTTCTCATCAGGAGCTTGCGTTTCTTGATGCCAACAACCTGAAGACCTCTCATGAAGAGATAACACATCACTATCTTTGGAGTAATTGATTCACCCTGTGGTTTCCAACCTTGAGCAGAAGCCATTTGCCTTAGAGAGCAGAGGATCCCATGCTGGAGTCCTTGGGAGCAATGTCCAAATCTCTGCATCAGCTCAGTGAAGACTGCGTCCACACTCACATGATTCAGAGTTTTTACTCTTCCCCAACCAGACTGGTTCCTATTTTGCTCCTGAATGCAGCACAAAATGTGGCCATACTGGCTGCTTGGGCCAGCAAGAACATGCCAGGTGGCAAATGCCATGGCTGGATTCCACGTGTTCCCTGTAACTGGAGCAGATGTCTTTGTGACAAAGCCTTGTGCCCAGCTTCACTTTGCCTGCAGGCCAGATCTCAGCTATTTTCCAGGGACACTGCTCCTTAAACGACACGGTTTTCCACTTCACTTGCAGCCCGCTTGCCCCTGAGAACTGCTACCTGCCCACACAGCAGCTGCAGGTCTGCCAGCCTGAATACCACCACTCACTCCCTGGGGCTAAATGACGGCTGAGGAGTCAATTGTCTTCTTGCCAAGGAAAGATAGGAGACAGGCAGGAGGCACTGATCCCACCACACCAGGGAGAGTCTGCAGCAGCACCCAGCTGGATGTGTTCCATGAGCGAGCACATGCTTGGAGCCTGTCCAGAGCATCACGTCTTAGGTTGCCACTGCTCAGCCCTGGGCAGCAGCTCTCCCCACCTGCCACAGAAACCTCCTGTTGGATGCAATCATGAAGGAAAATCTGCCTTTCCACTCGAGGGAGTCTCCTCTATAACTGAGGCGCAGAAGGGATGGTGGACTGGAAGGGGAGTGTAGATCTTGCACGGTAAGGACAGGCTCTGAAGAATATATTCTCTCTTTACTTCAGAAACATTAAAACAGGTTTTCACATGTTCAAAAGACAGCAGAAACTCCACAAGAGATCAGAAATTATGGTATGCTGCAAAATCCTGCTGATAAGGTATGCAGATGGACTCCATCAATAAACCCCAATGGAGACAACTGATACCAAGAGACAATCCCTGCCCTGGAGCCAGCAGGATCAGCACACCCCTTACCATGTCAGAACACACACAACCTCTCGAAGGCAGACTTTCCCCCAAGAAACCCAATGTGTACTCAGGAACTGGGACAATTCCCCAGTCCTTTCATCTGCTGCAGTAACCAAGTAGCTGTGACCCGCCTATCTACCAAGATAATGGGCTCTAAGGTATCTCTGTTGTAAGGGATTTACTAAAGACCACAGCAAGCACATTCCTCCCTGCAGGAAAAAATACCTTAATCTATTGCAAACCCTCCTGGCAAAGGCTCCTATTTGAACACATCAGAGATACAAGTTTGTTCTGGTCTGGACAACTGTTTGAAATTTCTTTTCCAGTTAATGAACAGACTTGTTTATAATGAAAGGACAGAGGCCATCCAGTTTTCTAAACAACCTACTTCACAGTGCTCTGTTTTGCAGCATGTAGCTATGGCTAACCCACTGCAAAGTCTGCTTTCTCCTTTATTTTCATCTGAAATATAAGGAAAGTCTCCTACTAAATAAAAAACCTCCAGTCTCTGTAAGAAGACACAAGAGACAGTGGTCTTCAGCTACATACAATTGAAAGGCAAAGGAAACTAGTTTCCAGACTAATTCTCAAACTCAAATGCTTGTGATATGTTCTATTATGCTGGCTTACCTGACAGCATTGCAACCTTACCCTTAAGAAAGAGTTGCTTCTAAACAGAGAGGTTTGTTTCTAAATAAAGTTCAGAGAATAAAAACACAGACAAGTACAGGGCTGGGCTCCTGCCACATGCCCCATCCCGCAAGGCACCAAAACCTCAGGGCAGATCCCACCACGCCTTTTTTCCTCTTTTTCAAAGCTTGAGTGGGCTGCTCCTGGCAGAGGTGTCCCAGTGAACTGGGGTGTTATGGTGTGCCCAGCCACACAGACATTTCCAAAAGGAGGAGGTGGATCAGGCACCAGGGTTGGACTCACCTAAGCACTCCACGCCTGGGTCACCCCAGAAGAGCTCCTGGCACTCCCGGCAGGTCCGGCCTCCAAAACCCGGCATGCAGTGGCACTGCCCTGTGAACTGCCAAAGCCAAAAAACAAACCCATCAGGAGATGCGAGCCCCTCAGCAGTTCAGCCCTGCACCAGAGCAGAGGCCAAGCCTTGGGCACGTGCCTGTGCTCCCTCACCTCATTGCAGGCAGGGCCGAGGGAGCGCGCAGGGTCGCAGTCGCACTGCTCGCAGCCAGTGCCGCTGGCCAGGCGCCACGTGTGGGGGGCACAGCGGTCACAGGTCAGCCCCACCACGTTGGGGAGGCACCTGCACTGCCCCGTGGCCGCCTCGCAGCGGCAGCTCTCCGAGCCCTCACAGTCCTCCCGGACAGTGCCCAGGTAGTTGCAGACGCACTCTGTGAGGGAAAGAGCATGGCACCTCCATGTCAACTTGCTCCCTGCTACCAGACTGCTCCGACTTCACATCTAGATTATTCTCTGAGTCCACAGAGGCGTGGGCAGATGCTGGCATGTCCCAGTGCCAGTGGCCAGGCCTGGCTGACCCAACACTGAATGACAATCAGCACTGCTCAAGAGCCATCCTCATGTCCCACGGCTGGGCACCTCTAAAGCTTCTGCCCCAGCACAAAGAAGGCCACAGCGGTCCCTCAGTCAAGCAGCCCAGCCCTCCCTGCTCTTCTCCATTTCTCCCTCTGTACAAACAAAGCCCAGCTCTGCCCAGCTCTCATCAGTCAGCTATGGTGGCAGATCTGCTTGAAGTAGCCAACTGGCTAACAGCGAGCTCACCTGCTCAGTGACCCACCTGTCCTGCTGGGCTGTGGAGAGGTGGGTCTGCCTTCTTACCACCCATTTCAACTTCTTGTCATGGCCCTCATTCCCAGTGCCCAACTACACCTGCAGGAACCTGGTGTAAACAAAAGCCAAACCCTCCCTCCACCACCTTCTCCGGAGAAGAGATTAAGAGACCAGTATCAAGAAGGTAAGTAGCCCCCTCCTGCAAAATCCTCCTCCTTTCAGCAAATGTAAATGCTGTCTCTGTCCTCCCTCTCAAATGTAAAGAGCTCCTCTCCTGGCCAGGAGCCCCACCCAGCTGCAGGGCAGCTGCAGGCAACTCCACCTGGAAGTTAATTAGGTTTTTCCTCCACCCCAAATTCTCCCATGTAAAAAGTGTTTAGATGTCCACTGCTGCTCCCGACCAGGCTGGTGCTGGGGCTGCAGCTGTGTCTCCCACTCACTTCTGCAGTCCTGCTGCAGGGCGCTCCCGTAGTAGCCCTCTCTGCAGAGGTGACAGTTTTCACCCTCGGTGTGATACAGGCACTTCACGCATGCTCCAGTCCTCTTGTTGCAGGCCTCTGGATCAGTGGTGTCGATGTTGTTGTTGCACTGGCACGGCTGGCAGGCGCCGCCAACCTCATCGGGGCTCCCAAAGAAGCCAGACGCACATTCATCACATCGACTGCCTGTTTGAACAAACAGGCACAGTGGGAATTGCTATCACGGCTCCCTAGTGCACAGCACCGTAATCGGCAAGGCAATAAAGACCATTAGTGGGGGGGGCACTAACTGGATCATGTTTAAAGAAACAAAGACAGCACTTGGTGAGATCACAGCAGCTTGGTGCAGAGCATGGATGGTACCACCCCAGGGCACCAAGGTATGCTGCTCATCCCCTCAGCTCCAGAGCTGTCCTGTCCACCCTTTGCTGAGCACCAGTCATCCCTCACCACACTGCTGGAGATGAGGTTCATGGTCATGCTGGCATCATGCACACAAGCCACCCTGCCCTGGCACCCACCAAGTGCAACCCCAGCAACAACTCACTGGTGCTGTGGTCACATCCAACCCATATGAACATAACCTCTCCCTGAGAGGTTCATCCCAACCAGCCACCCCTCCATACACCCACCAAGTACCTATGTATCCCACGCTACAGACACACACAACTTGCAGTGTGACTGGATCTTGGTAACAGCCACTGGCAAACTGGCGTCCACTCTCGGGGCCGTCAGGGCAAGGGCAGGGGCGGCAGTGGTCACCTGATCCCAAGATGGGGTCTCCATAGTAGCCAGCCTGGCACCTGCACAACAGGGTACACAGCATGCAGGGACTGCAGGCAAACACACTGCAGCCTTGCTGTAACTAAGCTCAGATTTTCTACCACTGTGGAGAGGCAAAGGGCAGAAACATTCTTATGGCTCTCCCTTACCACTCACGCTCCTAGCAGCTGTGTCCACAGACACAAATTTGCCTGGTTTACACTAGTGTAGGAGCAGGAGACCCAAGGTTGGATGTCAGTCCTGCCACTTCAAGGCTCTCAAAAGGCTTGCAATAGCTCGCTAAAGGCCTGGGGTCCTGCAACGTGCTCTTAGTCACTTATGCAGGCACTGCTGTGAGGTGCAAGGCTGCGGGCAGGGGAGATCCCCACTCCCAACAACCTCCAGGACCACAAGTGCTTCTCTGACTCCCTGGATCCAGGGACTTCCCCTGTGGCTTAACACCTGCCTGAGCTCCAGCACCAGAGGGAACAGCTGGTGCGCCCACCCACTGTGGGGAGGGAGAGGGGCCAGGGAAAGGGCACAGGCGCCATACCTCTCACAGTTGTGTCCGGCTGTGTGGTCCCGGCAGCTCAGGCACTCCCCGGTGTAGGGGTTGCAGTCATCAGCGTGGCCATTGCAGTGGCAGGGCTGGCAGCTGGGGAAGCCCCAGAAGCTGGGCAGGCAGCGGTCGCACTGCCGCCCGTACACCCCAGGGAAGCAGTGGCACTGGCCCGTCTCCACGTCACAGAAGGCGTTGTAAGAGCCTCGCGCGTGGCATTCGCACGCTGTAAGGAGAGAAGGAGAGGGGCTGAATTTCCATGACAAGCCATAAACTCAGGGCCCCAACCACAGCACAGCCCAGAGGCAAGGATTTAACATACGTCGGCATCCACTTGGCCCAAACCCGAAGGTGCCAGGGGCACATCTGTCACATTGTCTTCCAACAACGTTGGGACGACACTGGCACTGTCCTCCATTGGGGTCACACACCGAACTCAGGGAGCCCTGCGGGTCACATTGGCATGCTGAGCAGAGAAAATCATTGGAGAGAGTGAGTACTGTGGCACAAGAGATGAAACCCCTGCCTCATCCCAGGTACACGCCTTCCCCACGCAAACTGCTCTGCCTGCAAGCGCCATCCAGCTCCCAAGCACAGTTTGCCCTACAAGCAGATGGCTACGTACATAATGCAGTCTCATGCAGTAGTGCAGAAATGCTGAATATTATGTTCTTGCAGACATCTGTCATGGGAGTTTTCACAACACTCCTGCTGTTTTCCAAACACCGGTATCTTTGGAAAGTTTCCCAAGCACTGTTCGTGACCACGTCTTCGCCCAAGCCTCCCACTGTGAATATGTCCAGCGATTTGCAGTATGGCATGAGAACAAGCTACAAAACAATTTTGCAATGAGAAAGTGTCACTACTTATAAACAGCCTCCACCAAAATTGTGAAAATTCAGTATTATCCCAGTTTCTAACCTTTTTTTTGACCAAAAAGCTAACAGCCAGACAGAATTTGGAAGGCAAATGGCAGTATTTCTCTAGTTTTGGCGGAATGTTTCTGGTATCTGACAAATTCTTACCAAATCTACCCAATTCTATCTGTTCTAAAGAAGAAGATTGACACTGACATTGATGTTCATGACCTATATGACACACTTCAGCCTCCCCAAAGAAACTATAGGTCTGTGGACTAGCTGCAGTCTTGCAAAATACCTTAAAAGCCTCTTAGCAGAAAAACAACTCACATCCTTTGAGGAACTTTTGAAGAAACCTATGCTGCATTACATTGTTCAGTTGAAATCTGACTTCAGCTGTAAGGAAAAACACTGCAAAATACTATTTTGAATTTAAACAGACATATGCCAGGGGAGATGCAAACTGCCAGGGTTTTAAGAGCATCCCTGAAATAAATTCTGCTCACAGAGTCAATGAGTGTGTACGGGTTCTCTGTCTCCGTATCCACCGAGGAGTACTGGGGCAGCTCCAGGCGGATGGTGTAATTCAGCCCCTTCTCGAAGCACACAGGCCGCGGGAGAACAACATATCTGAATGAGGAACAGGAAACACTCCTTACTTCAAACATACGGCACCATAAAGCCTTTCAGGTGCCCCATAAAGCAATCAGGATAATGGAAAGTAGCCAAGACCCAAAAGAACAAAAGCTGCGATGTGAGAGAGGCGGTTTGTGGAAGTCAGAACCAGAAAAGGTTATCAGCAAGGTAAAGAGTCAAACCAGTGTTCACTCACAGGCTGTGCAAACACCTCCCCCTCCCTCTACTCAGTGAACAAACTGTATCAGAAAATGAGAATGAACTTAAAAGCTTTGAGTCTACAGACACACTACTAAATGTGGTTTTTATAACCCACTGAAAATTTTCACCTATTTTCATAGAGGTTACAGCAAACTGAAAATGCGACATTATTGTACTTCGATTTTTATAAATATATATATTTTTTTCCTCTCCTTTTGCCCATCCAGTTATACCAACCTGGATCCAGGTAACAGTGAGACCACTTGATTATCATCATCAGGAACAGTGTTGCCACACCGGCTACCTGTGGAAATCTTGCCTGGGCGTGAGACATTGATCACAGCTTTTTCCCACTGATCAGGCAACTAGTGAAAAAAAAAGGTTCATCAGTATCAAGTAATAATCATAAACTCCTGAAAGCATCCAGAGCTCAGGTCAGGAAAAGCATGAGCACAGACAGGGTGGTCATTGTGCATCAGGGAGGATGGGGCTATAGCTGCAGCATCAATGGAGCTAGCAGCAAGGAGCAGGTGGCCAGCAGCCCCATCGGCATCATGACATCACCAGGGGGTTTGAAGACCTCCTCTCCCCTCATCTCTGGGTCCTGTATCTGAGTATTCACTGCACTTAGCTGCTGCCAAACTCTAGGCAAGGGGACAGAGGGATTTTGCTCTTTGCCTTCACTCTATGAATTATCAAAGCCAACTGCTTGCAAACTCTTGGCTGTAGGCATTCAACATCCAAGATGGGTAATTTGCTTCCTAAGGTGCACGATCCCCATCTGGCCAGTAACAAATTGTCTAATCTGTCCTGATGGGACTTACTGCTTTTTAATTTTCTCATTAAACAGGTGCTGAAACAAGGCAATAGTGAAATAAACTCTAAAGCAAATAGTATTAGAAACAGTCAACATCATTTTGGATTTTCACACATCTCAGACATTTAACTGAGCACCTATCCTTGTCTTTGAGCCCTGATGACTCCTTAAAGTGCCAGGCTCATGTCAGTTGTGCACCAGGACAGCCAGCACTTGCTGGGAGGCAGCAATGCCCATACTCACAGACCTACCTGTGGCTCGTAGCGGATCAGAACATCATACTCCATGGAGTAGGGGATGTTGTCAATGTGGAATTCCAGGTACCCCCCCTCAGGGACTCTCACAAATCCTATGCCTGTCCATGATGGTGTGCGGTCTGGCGTGTACTGGCGCTCTATTATGTTCACTCCCTACAAAACAGGGAACAGATATTTCAACACTGATCCATTAAATCTCCAAGTCCCACGGGAGTACATGAAGTCCAGGGTTCTGCTGATGGATGACTTCAGGATTGCAATATCCACTGTTAGCATCCCAGACAACACAAATTCTCTTTTAAATCCATACGTGTGCACACCATTGCCCTTTCACTTAACAACATAACAAATGCAAGAGAGAGAAAGCAAAACAAGACTGCACAACTCTTCATTTTTTTCTCTGCTATGGTGCAGAAATAAATTTAAAAACTTGCTGTGAGTAACTAATTCACGAGCTATGACATCTCATTCACCATACAGATTTCCACATTGTATTTGTAGCTGGATTTACTGCAGTGGCACATCACTGTCCCATTAACCACCCAAGCCTGAGTGCTAATTGCTTCCTAACTATACTAGGCTGTTTGAAACCAAACCACTGCTCAAAATAACATTGGAAAAGCAGATCATGGCTTTAATGAGCAGGGTGTCACTAAAGAACAGAGATCCTAATTATTGATAGGTATTTAATAGCCAAATCAACACATGGTCACCCTTTTCAGTCTGAGGTGCCCAGTTTTTAATCTGTTTTTTATATAAAGCAAAGAAGAGGAAAAAGGTAACAAAATAGAAACATGGTGCTCAAATTTCCTGTTTCAAATGCGTCTGTATCCACAAATAGTTCTATCCATAGAACAACATCCTGTTCATTCCTAAGGAAACTGCTTCAGTAGAAAGGGATAAAATGCAAGGAAATGTCTACATATATACGTATCACTTCAGGATGTCCCCTCATGTATTCTCATACTCTTAGAATAGAGCCTGGCTGTAAGTTATTAGCCTTTGGCTTTGCACAAAGATCAGAGCTCCCCAGAAAGGATGGCAGGCAGGATGTGAGCAAGGGTGTGCAGCTGTAGGAGCACAGGGGCTTGGCACTGCCTGTCAATCCCTGCAACTCTGTGCCACCGCATTTTATCTTGTGTTGGGCCCCTGCTTGGGAATTCAGAGTTTTATTCTATCATCAGATTTGTGAAAAAGCTTTTCAATATTGGTGTTTTTTAAAATTGTTCTGAAAGTTTCAAAAGGCAAACCAGCAGAACATCCCCTTGCTCTGTTTGACAGGGTGGATTTTTGTGCTGGGCTCCTCCATCCCTGAGCTTTAGAAGGGCCTCAGGTACCACCTCTCCAGTTGGACAGACACAAATGCACCAAAACCCCTGTGCCATCTCATGTGCCTTCTGCTGTGGTGCAACTTCTGCTCTGTGCTGTCTTCTCTTTCTGCAGTTATCTGAGAGCAAAAATCCTCTGCCCTGGCTGAAACTGCAAAGTGGCTGCATTTTACTCAAAATTAATAAATAATGGCACTAAGTGCCCTGACTGTAGGCAGACAAGGATCTGCTGCTTTAGAGAAACCATTATTTCCATCTCTCTGACTCCTTGCTGAAGGCAAAAGTGATTGATATAATCACCTAGCTGCTGTTAATGAATTGAAAACAAGGCTGTGTGATGGGCAACAGAAAGAGCCAGCGACCCTGCTGTATCACGCTGGCAGGCAAAACAAACTAGAGGCAACCTCACTTATAGAAACAGTTTTTTGCACAACCAATATGGTTTTAGTCATTAATAAATGATATGTTACTGATGTACAGCAACTATAAGAACTGTGACAATGTGCTTAAATATGTGCTTTGTTCACTCCCACTGAAGTGGCGCCAAAGAGAAGAGCCAGTGTCTGTGTCCCACCTCTCTTGAGATAAGAGGAGAAGTGGACATGGTGGGTACATATGCAGTGGGGTACAGAGAGGGATGGTGACAGAAAACTAACTGTACAGTCATGATCAAAAAACAGGTTTAAAAAGAAAAATTGCAATTCCTCCCCTCTCAATTACTTCATTATTTGTTGATACTATGATTGAAAAGCTACAGGTTAATGGTTTTCTGATACATTTCAGTTTTGTGTTTTCCACATTCTAATTATAAAACACACAGGCTATAAAAGATACTTCCAAGAGTCAACTTGTGAAACAACTTTCCCACATCTCTCCAGACACTGCAGACCACTAAAACTGCTACTCACAGGACCCAAGATGGCTTCCTCTGCCTCGTAGATGTAATGATCAAGTGAAATGAAGTAATAGCCAGGCTCCACCTGGTTGCACTGACGTCCAAACATGTGGGGCCTGCATTCACATTGGCCAGATTCACTTGAGCAGCTAAAATGGAAGAACAATGAATTTACAACAGATCTTGGCTATGCTGAGACAGTATTGGAGCTATTTTCCACTTGACATTTTAAATGACACATGAGGAGAAGCACTTCTGAACACAGCAGACAAGAGAAGCTCCTGGGCTCTGCAACTGGGCCACCTGCACTACTAACGTGGCAGCACAGTCACAGGTACAGACCTGGCTCAACTCAACTATCACTCTCCAAAACAACATCTAGATGGAAGCAAGAATGGTTCCAGGACCATTTCCAGTAGGCAGTTTGCAAGTAGTTTCCACTGTTTGGATGGCAAGAGGATTTCATGCTATGGATACAGTGGTTCCCTGGGACACAAGTTCTGGGAGTTTTACTTGCTTCCAGACATAGCCAACAGGCACATCTGCCCTGAAGCTGAGGGCAGCCTTTGGCCCCAAGCTTGCAAGCCACACAAGCAGCATATCTGTTTGTATGGTCTCAGACAGAGCAAGAACACGCATGACCCTACATGGCCCAGGATGCTGAGCTGCTCTCACTTGCTGCAAAGCATCCAGACAGGTCACCATCAGCAGCTACACAGGGGGTCAAACCGTCCCTGGATGCTTTAGAGTAGGACAGACACAGCAAGTGACATGGGGCAGTAGGGCCTTCACCAGAAGGTCAGTCTAGGGTGACACACAGATTTCACCCAAACACCCTTCTTTCATAATGAGCCATATTCTTTAATCAATACAGCTCTGTCCCCAAACTGCCTTTGGCTGTGTTATTGTCCCCAGAATGTCTGCCCTGCATCATGAAGAACTCTTGAGCACATTGCAATTTTGCACACACCCAATCACACTTTTTCAAAGGAATGTCTTTTGGTCCACCAAAATATACTTCTTTCTTTAAATTTGAGTGAGATTTAGAAACATTTTCTAAAGGTAAATGCCGCTGGTTTCCATGAACAATCTTCAGAGTCCTCAAGCCTCCAGAATAAGAGTAGTTTTTAACTTAAACTGTTTTTGAAGTTGCAGAGACTCACTTAAATGTTTACCTTGAGATGCCAGAAGTGACTTAGCTGTCCCAGAAGAGGAGCTGAGAAGTTTCCCCTCCAGGGAGGCAATAACTTATCCACCATCTGGGTTACACCACAGGGATGAATTTTGGGCAAGACACAGCATCCCACACCCTGAGTGGGAGCCAGAAGGCAGCAATTCAACAGCTGAGGAGAGGAGCCCCAAGGAGGGCAAAGCTCCCCCTTCCTGATGACGTGAGAGAGCAAAGTCAGGAGCCAGAGCGGGGCTTTGCGGCTCTCCTGCGGTTGGAGGAAAGCACAGCTGCTGCCTGCCCGTGCCAGGATGCTGCACGTCCCCTCCCCACATGGTTTTGCAATCGCCGGGCTCCGTGCATGGGAAACAGGCTGGGCCATGGCTGGGCTGTTACACCAAAGCCCTGGAAGCAGCTGTGCTGGGGGAGCTGTTATGAGCAGTGTGGTGTAACCCATCTGTGCGCAGGGAGCAAGCATGGGGGAGTAAATAATCCCTAACATCCACACTGCTGTCTGCCAAGGGCTAATAATTCACTCGGGAGCAGACAGGAGAGACGGCCCGTGGGACATTCCCACGGCAATCCCTGATGCAGATGGGGTGTCTGTAGGCTGTGACGACCTATGGGAGTCACACCAAGACTTGTCCCACACTCCCCCAGTGTGGTCCCATGGGCTTCAGTGGGAAACAGTTCTTTGACCCCCTTGGGAAACTTCTGTGGCTTTAGACAAAAGCATGACATTTCAAAGGGTTTGTGGAAGGAAGGGGAGAGGGGGGAAAAAAAAAAGAGCAAAAGAACATGCTGCAACCCCAAGACAGGGGTTGGACACACACCTAGCACACAGAGAACTGCTCTGGTCAGAGGAGCAATCTGGCTACCCAGCACCCCACTGACACGGCACCTAAGCCACGACTTTCCATGCTGATACTGATGGATTCATATTCAAAACCTACAGTTTTCTCTAAAAAATGTCCATCTCCCCAGTGGGCACTTCTAGGTCCACATCCCATCTCATGCAGCACCACTGGGGCAACAGAGCAGTACTGTGCAGCTAAGCGTGCTTCCCCTAGCACTGGTGGGCAGAAAGATAGGCCAAAGGGCAATTTGGGAGCAAAGCAAGACCAGCCTGTCCATGTCACTGCCTGATTCCTGCTTTCATCCTGTAACAGCGAAGCTTTGACATGGACCATATCTCGGGTTACAGCCAAGGCAGACCTTAATCCACATCTGGTTTCTACCCTGGCTGACAAAGGCAGAGCTACACTAAAAACAGTTTTACATGTTCACCTGCACCAGTGGCACAAACAGAGGCTGCTCAGCACAGAAAAGACATGGATGCCCCTGTCACCCTTGCTGCAATCAAGATCTACCACCTTCTGAAGCAGAAAGTTGGGTATCAAACATCCTCCCCCAGAGCACATGGAGCCCTGGATGCTGTGGTTGCAAAAACATGAAACTGGGTGAACGATTACAGGAGAGTAACTGGGCTGAGACTCACTTGTTGTTCAGCGCTCCTCCCTGGTCGCAGTCGCACGGCCGACATCCATCCATGTCATTGCTCAGGCCCCAGTGCTCAGGCTGCAGGAGAAAACATCACCAGCACTGTAACCTGGTGCAGACGTAGCTCCATCTAACCCAAAGGCACATTTCTAAACGCTCAGCACAAGCTATCTCCGACTGCCCCACAACCCATGAATCCTGCTTCCCTGGCTGTGGGTCTACCCTCACAGGCACCAACACCACCTCCCACCTTGCTGACCATTTCAAGGGCAAGACAGCCACACATGGGGCAGTAGGTATTTGTGTAGGGCACTGCCCTTGCAGGGCTGCTACTCTGCAACTTGCTTGCTGGATAGACAGACAGACAGACTTGTTTGGTTTTTCCATGCAGTTCACTGCTAGATACGAGTTTTTCAGTGTTTGTACTAACACATCCAGTTATCTGACAGTGTGTTTCTATAACACTCCAGCACGCATAAACACTACATGGAAATGTATGTGTATGAAATAATCCCTGCCTAAAATAATGGCCTGTTTAGAAGACAATTTTTTTGGTAACACTGTTTCCTTGACCATTTTGTCTTTCACCCCAGCAAGGACTTCAGCAGAACTGCCCTAGATCCCTCATTTTCAGAGCAACCACAGGTATCCTAATGTCTCACTCCTTATGGTCCCAGGAATTGGACTGGATGCTCCTGTCTGCCTTGACACTCATCCCAGCTCTCCAAAACACAGCACACCTCATGGCTCCTGACATCCCAAGGTGGCCTTTACAGCATTCAGGCTACTAGCATGGGCTAGTAGGCAGTCAGAGACAGTGGCCAGCACCCTGCTCCATGCTTCCCACACTCCAGCCTCCCTCACACCAGTGTCTCCTAATTTATTTTACAGTGAACTACTTGCCAGACATTGATTGCACTGCTTTCCTGTCACCAGACGCTTACAATAGCAGTTTCCTGTCTCCGAATCACAAGGATTCCCCCCGGGGTGAGTACCCAGAGGATTACACGCACAAGCTAGATTGGGAAATACAAATAGGCAGATCAAAAGCAGGACCGGAGTTGGATTTTAGACAGTGTTCAACTTAAATATATACATTAAAGGTTCCCCTGAATTCCCCATTACAGAAATTAATTTCATTCTTTGCCCATCACCCATCCAAGTAAAATTTCCCTGTCCTAGAGACTTATAATTGAAAAGAAATAAGGAGGATTATGCTATTTCCACTGAACACTAGAAGGATCAAATGGTGAACTGCATTTTAAGGGCTGGTGGACTCCAAGCTATATCAAATGTACAGTAATGTTTTTCCTTTAGCCAAAACATGAAAAAAAGGGAAAAAAATCCATGCCACAAACAAAGTTCGCCCGGCACTAAGAGCTGCTTAAAGAGCTTTTGATCACACATAAAAGAACATATGTTTTTACTCACACTGACAGCCCGTTGGGTCATCGGCACTCAGGCCATAGAAACCTTCTTTGCAGAGGTCACAACGCTCCCCTTCGACAAATAATTTACAACGGCACTGTCCGGCAATGAGACCGGTGGAGAAATCAGTGTAGCGGTCGCAGATCCCACCATTTTGGGAGCCAGCTGGGTCACAGTTGCAAGCTAAGAAGGAAGCATCGCCTGTGTTTTATTAACTGCTACAAAATTACAGGCCAAGTCTCACACTGAATTACTGAAACTCAGCTGCTGTGTGGAAAGACTGTCACTTCTGCAAGTATTAGACATGACGTGGGTTGGACACACAAGGACCAGGTAAATTCCCAGATTCTCAAAGAGAAAACAAAACCTAGCCAGGCTCACTCAAGCCCTCCAAGACAACCACCTCTCCTCAGGGATCCCAAGGTCATTCCCACCCTGTGGAGTGGGGCTGCACTTACGCTCACAGACGTCGGGGTCCCGCAGGTCTCTCTCCGGGTGCTGGAAGTAGAAGGGCTTGCACTGCTCACAGTTGCGTCCCATTGTGTTATGCTGGCAGTCGTCACACACTCCCCCGCTGGTGTTCCCCGTCGTCATGTACACTGCCATGTCGAAGTGGCACTGGCTGGAGTGGCCATTGCAGTTGCACTCTGTGATAAGGACAGAAAGCAGAGTAAGAGTCCTGGGGGAAGCGCAACTCTGCAGAAAAGACACACCGGTGTCAACCAAAGAACATGAAGGATTTTACACACAAGCCCAAGTAACAGCATGTAATGCTCATGGCACCCAGTTCTGCATGTCACTCCAACTCACTTTTGCATGCATTACTATTGCGACCTTCAGCAGGGCGCCAGGGTAAGTCATGGTAGAAATCCAGACACTGCTCACAGTTTAATCCTTTGGTATTATGTCTGCACATGCAGTGACCATGAACCTGTAATTGAAAAAAAAAAAAAAAGAATTAAAAAAAGAGTTGGTTATAAACTAAAAAGGAAAAAAATTCAAAACATTCTACAATGATGCAAAATAAAGGTAGCACATAATGGACATATACTTTTGGAGAATTTCATCCATGTAATTGCATTTAGAAAAAGGCATAAAGGAAATGTCCTTCACCTGCCCAGGTGTCCTCACACAAATTTGTCCTTCTTTCCTTACTGGAACTAGTATCTGAATAAATGCTTTCAGAAATAAACCAGGAGAGCACAGTTCTGCTCCAATAATCACAGAAGCCTCTTGGAACTAAAAGTTAGCTGTTTATTAGCTCTTACTTAGCTATTAACATGCATCTATTTATATCACCAGGTCACTAGCCCAGTGCCCTCTTTCCAGCCCTGCCTTGGTTCTCAAAGCAAAGATAACAGCCAGTTTGGATGGCATTTATCCATCAGCCCCAGGCTTTGCCTTTGCCTTGTGTACTGAACAAGCACCAAGCAGACCAACAGTGGTTGTGTGACAGCTGCTGCCACAGACCACCAGCACTGCCAGCACTGTAGCCATGACATTAAAGGCAAAGCTTGGCTGGAGACACTGACCCAAACACAGGGCAATGGAGCATACCCGGCTCGATGGCATCCTGCAGTCCCGGACAACCCACACAACCATCCCACATGCTTCCACATCTCCAACCAGTTAATAACTCACCCATTAACAGGGTGGTATTACTGCTTGTCATGCAAAAATCATGGGGAAAAGCAAGACCCCAGATGGGATGTGGCACTTGTGCAGCAGCATACCATGGAGGCAATCAGGGTTTTCCTTCAGGGCCTGCGTTTATTAGGGCTACAACCTCCACTTCTCAGCTGGTAACAACTAATACAAACACAGGTTATGTTTGATTCACAGATGTTTCAGCCTTTGATGCCTCTATTCCACTTCAGTTTTAAGGTAACCAAGTCAACTCATATATTGGTCTCTGGCCTAATAAGGTTACACACCCTTACTTCATTCCTACCTTTCAGTTTCATCAGCTCTTTAACATAATTAGAAAAGGAATGTTAAAACAATTATCACCTAATCTAAGATCTGCGTTTGACTAATACCAGTAATGACAGATATGTTTGCCAAGGACGAATAATTTTAACAGTTTTGTTGTTCGAAAATCAAGTTTGCAGAGGTGAGGGACTTTGCACTTTTGCAAGGTGTCATCTTTGCATTTGTGTTCGAATCACTTAAAAGAGGCACAGACAAAAAGAGCTTTATGCAAAAAGTGTGAATATTTACCATTCCTTCCACTTCCTCATCCAAGCCCTCCACGGGCGCACACTCACTGGCGTGTCCATAGCAGAAACAGTTCCCGCGGACCACCATGTCGTAGATGGCATAGTAGTACTTCTCTCGGATCTCCATCCTGGAGTCCAAGAGGTTATCTCCCAGCGTGTGCAGCTTGACGAATTTGACTCTCAGATTTGTGATCTTTAATAGGTCTGCAGGGGACACACACAAAATACCTAACCAGCAAGCCTGTTTTGGAATTATTTAGCAGATAATATGTTGAATGGGAGGAAGCCAGGAGTGACTTCCTAAACATGCTTCCTATGGACAGATTAGATCAGATTTAATTTCAGCACCTACACATCACTTCATACTCCCCAAATTAAAAAAAAAAACCCACAACATTATTTTACAGCAGTTTGATAACTGTATAAGTAAGTTTAAGCATAATTTAAAATAATGGTCTATTTTATTATAGACAGGCTCAGGCACATACACAAACATTAAAGGTAGGGAGAAAAGCACCACCTAAAAGACACTGGGGTTCTTTGGGGTTTTAAAACATAAGATGGGTAGAGACTTGATATCAAGAAACTGCTGCCAAATGGACCAGGAGCCATTAGAGTTATGAGGCTTTTGGAAAAAGTCTTAGCTGGAAACAAAGACAAACAATTCTTCTTTTGTATACACCCAACTTTCCTAGCAAATATAATTAGTTACATTTTGTGGAAAGAAGTAACACCCCATCACTGACCAAATACAAAGAAGTTCTTGAGGGGTAATACATGGGAATACAATATTGCAGTAATTAATACCATCCACATGTTTCCTTTGATATTGTGAATCCTATGTAATTTCTTATAGCCTTGAACTAGGCTTGACAAAGCACTTAAAGCCCATGAAAGCAGTTTCTCCTTTAAAATGTTAAGTAAAGAAGAAAACCAACATTAAACTCATAGCAAACAGCAGACACTCCTCCTACTTCACATATTTCCTTTTGCTCCAGGTAGCTTTACACTGAGGGGCATGAACCCAATCTGAGAATGCATATTAAATCAGAGGTCAGCTTAAGGCCAAGCACTGCAGTTCCCTCAGGCCAAATGCCCCACAAGGTTTCTCTTTAAGCCACGCTGAGCAATGGATCTCTCTGCCTCACCATTCATGGATTGCCACAACCATGCACGAACACTACATCAAGTTGTGGTTTATGACCACATCTGTGTGGTCCAGCCATGCAGTGCTACCATGGCCAACTGTATCAAAGTCACAACTTTGTTCTGAAAAATAAAACACGACCCCATTACCTAGAAATGCACAATGAAATAAGTACCTTTGTAGCTCTCTTTATTTGCTTTCTGAATACTGTACAATTACAGGATCACATTCCAAGGTTTCTTTTGGCAACTGCATGTATTTTGGGGAAAGGGGGTCTTTTAATGAAAATAAATCCCTAATCAATTAAGAAAAGGACCAGCTCCAATGAAGTGTGCAAGAGCAATCCCTTGAGTTCACAACATGGATCATTATTTTCCAGCACATCACTGTCTGAGTCGGGAAAAGGAGTGGTACACAAAGGTATTTATATGACTTCAAAACTGCTATCGGGGCTAATGCATGACTTTGTTAGTGGATTACTGGTTTTTGTAAGCAAGTAAGTACTGAAATGCTCTCAAATCAGCCTGAAAGGTAACTGCATACATACTCTGAATCCTTGGACTGTATGGATCTTCAATTCGAAAAGCGGGATCTAGAACACGATATATTACCTGGAGGAAAAATCAAACAATGAAAGATTCAGTTTCAAAAATAAGAAAATCTGAATTTGTAAGGAAAAAGTCTACAGAACAAACAAATTAGAAAAAAATATCTCTGACCTCTCCCTCTGTTGAAGGTTCAATGTCAGAGTATCGGGAATCACAAATTATATCATCCACTTTCTTCATGGGTCCAGTTGAAATCCCAGGAAATGAGCTCTCACAGTCATATGCAAAATATCTGTAAACTTGCCAAGTCTGTCCAAAGTCAGATGATCTTTCAATCAACATTGCAGCAGGACGGAATGTCTAATAGTATGAAAAACAAGAGATTTCATTTGGTTAATTATTACTTGCATTTATATTGAGTCTTATTAGTGTGAGCAATCCACATGTCTGGATTTTAATCTCTCTCCCTGCACTATTTCCAACATGTGGAACTATTGAAAATACTTATCTGATGATATTCCACTTTCTTCTCAGAGGCACATAAATAAATATGAAATAACACACATCAAACCACAGACCACCCATCTTCAAAAGATGTTACTCAGTGGCCAAGTGCTTAAACACACTTAAAATAAGCAAGAAAACTTGTAGGATTTTTGGATTCCAAACCCTTTCTGAAAAGTGGGGGTTAAAGTAGGGCTTTACGGAGACAAAAGGATTTTTTCCCACAGCTTGTGGAAAGCAGCAGAGCCTTCTTCCTTGCTGTACTTCTTTGCCTGATCTTTTACAAAGGACCTAATGGGCCTTCTCTCCTACTGTAGGAAACAGGAGGCCACTGCCAGTGCTTCCCATCCAGCTCTGATGCCCAGAAGTTACTGCTGAGCAGGTACCTCTGATGCTCAGAGAAGACCCAGCATTTCCTCTCTTTAGCCAACCTCACGACTTTTTGCAGCATCTCTGACATTCATTGCCATCTGTCCTCTGTGCTGCCTTGAGAAAACCTTTTTTATGGAGATTGAGAGGTTCAGCTTCATCCACTCATGCTGCATCTGACTCCCCTAGTTCCCAGCGACCTCCTCCACCTGGCCTTGCCCAGACTCTGGCAGGCTGCGTTTGCTTCACACAAACCAGTGTCCTTCTTACCTACATGTATTCAACTCTAGAACAAACGGATGAAGTTTTGAAAAGATTTTTAATCCCTCTGATCTAAAAAAAATCATGTTATAATTTTTGCGCTGCATTTCAAAAACCAAATATTTATTTAACCCTGGCTTGTACCTACCAAGAAATGCCAAAATTCTCTTCCTTAATTTTATGTATTCAGAGGAGGACCTCCCAGAGCCAAGCACAAAAGCATTTCAGTCACAGCTGGAAAGAAATTTTCTCTCTGCTTCCTGGCTGAAAATATCACCCAACTTAGAAACTAGTATCTCACCCAACAAAAAAATTTAGCATCCCAGAAGTAAGGCAGCTCAACTGCCTACCACACAAAGTCCACAATGCATTATTAAAATTATCTTTCCCCTGCAGCCTTCCTCCTGACAGCAGAACAAGCCCCAGCACTGGGGTACAATGGCTGCAGCACCCACATCATGTCAGGGATCTTTTGAGGGTCAGTCGAAATTACCACCTTCCACCTCAGTCACCCTCTTAAGGCACAGGGAGAAACCCTAGCTGACGCCACAGGAAAGAGGAACCAGCTATCCTAGAAAGCTGATGTGTAAAAATGAAGAGATTACTTTGTCCACATGGGAAGAGCATTAGGATGTACAGGACATAAGCTACCATTCCAAGACATCTGTTTGTAAAAAAACAAAGACACTTTGTGTACAGATGTTCCTTCTTCCTGAAGACCTTTCCATTTGCCAAATGAAAACTGATACCATGGCCAACATTTTTCAGGAAAAAAACTCCTTGCTACTATATGACTTAGCTAACAATCTTCTAAAATACAACCACCAGAGACACGCTAACACAAAATCCAGCTTCAGCATGACTCCTTCTGCAGCCTTACTGGAGTTCAAACACAAGTCAGAACTCAGCCTTTCTGCACGACTTCAGCACTGGTAGATGGTTGGCAGCTCCAAAAAATTCAGGCCAAACAGTTCAGACAAAGCGCAAATCCCAAATATCACACAGATGTGAAGGACTATGAGACCTCTCATTCCCTCATGTTTTAGGGTTTGGGGTAAGGCTGTGGCTTCCTTACCTTGAAGGTCATAATGAGATGAGTGAAATGAAACTCAGCCTCCAGGTCCAGCTGGATAGTCACATTTTCCAAACCTGCAGAGACAGAGAAAGGTGTTCAGCAAACAAGGACACCTGCCAGTCTCTACATCTAAATTTTGCCAAAACTCTTCACTCTGTTGGCATGAGACTATTTTCTTTACCACTTGGTTCTGTTGTGAAAAAGGAATATGATGGTTTAGTGTGTGCCTGACGTACAGGGCGAGACACCAAGAACCTGCTGAAGAGAATCAGGCATGGGATTCCTGCGCATGATCAGCACCAAACACGCTACTCCCAGAGTGTGAGCCTGCAGTGCTGTTTGAGACAGAACTGTGGCTGGCATTGCTGGATTTGGGGCAAGGACAGGACCACCACAAGTTGGGTCCTGGCACCAAAGCCACCAGTACAGCTGGGGATGCTGAGCCCAGACCTGTGTGGTGGCCACAGGCTGTTCTCCCACACGCCAGCCTCTCTGGTAGCAGCAGCAGCTCAAGCTTCTGCAGCCCTAACACCCCCATCTCACTGATGTCTGGTGGGGGCCATTGCCCACCATTTTTCACTCACTCTGGACTCTCCTGCCCACAAGCACAGGAGAGTTCTTCCTCTCCTTTATAATATGGTTTAGAGACTCTCCTAAAGCAAGTATCACAGCCCTGCTTTGCAATCCCGAGGGTTAAGAAAATGGTGAGAGGCAAGAGGTTTTCCAAACTGCTGTATGAAACCTGTGGTCAAGGACTCTACATAGAAAGGAAGAAAAACAGCTAGAAATATTTTTTTGCCTTGTGAAAAGAGCTCTCAAAACAGCTGGATACTAATTATACTGTAGTTAGAAATAAAAAATAAAATCAAGATTTACAGAGAGGAGAAAGGGTAAGAAATGAAAATAATAAAACAATAAGACACTTAAATTTTTGACCAGCTGTAACCTTCTGTGAAGCATGCAGCAATGGTCCCTTATGCTGTGTGCCTGAATAGACGAAAACATGAATTGGACAGAAAGAATCATTTGTTTTTTATTGTTGAAGGACATTTTCATGACCTTATGAGCTAAGAAACTTTTCTGTGTGAATGCTGCCAAGCCTGTTGCAAAAAACATGAATTATCTGGAATGTTGGAAGAGAACTGCTGGAGGCAAGCAGCTTGCTAGGCTGATCTAAATGGTTAAAAAGGATTTAGTGAAACCCTTTCTGGTTTTCAGAAAGCAAAACTGTTACAAATATTACCTTTCTTTTTTTTCATATACAATAAGGCAGCTACTGCCAATGCATTTGCAGAAATCCCATCCTGTCCAGCTGGCTTTATGGCTTCAGGGTACTGCTGTTTGAGAAACCCTCGCTGCCTTGTTTTGTGTATGAAGGCATTGCAAAAGCATAACCAAAAAAGTAAAACAGGCGGAGGAAGGATTAAAAGAAAAAACAAAACCCCCACCAAACTAATATGCAATTTTTGTTTTTAACTAGCTCGCTTGTTTCTGCAGTTCATTTTATAGTTTGGCAAATGGTACAGAAATTCAGGGAGCTCAGGAGGGAGAAGGCAGCTTGTAGGGTAAGAGATATCCCTGGCTTTACTGTCCTGAGGTAGGAAAAGGAAATTGGAGGTCTGCAGGCAGGGCAACAGCCCCCAGCTCTGCACCCAAACCCCTCCTTCCACAGCCTCCAGCCCCGCGGCGTGGGGAAGCCCAGTTGTGCTGCCTTGGCAGCGCCGCCCTGGGATACTTACTCCTGGAAGGCTGCTCCACTCCTGCTGCCCAAATATGAGGGAGATCTGAGCCCAGAGTGGAAAACTCTTTAGGAAAGGATTCTTGCAGAGTGCTTGGACGGCTGTTTCCAACACTCCACTCCTGGAGGAGTTGGGGGTTTTGTTACAGATTAAGGACCGCTCCAGGGCGTACAAAAGCAGCCAATTTAACTCATGGCTCCTCACACAGCATGAACCCTCACAGGGCAGTAATCACCGGGCCAGAGATAACAGCAAACTCACAGGTACCCTTAAACAAAAGGAGGGAAAACAGCTCCCAGCCCAGGAAATTGCTCTGGACAAACCGCATACCATTTTCCGACTGCCACCAGAGCTTCAGGCGGTTTGGATCGAACGTGGTGACGACATTTTCAATGCGATGACTGTCAGGATTGAGAGTATCGTGGAAGGGATCCTCCGAGTCACATATGAAACATTTTTTGTCCTCCTGAAACAACACGATAATCAGCATTTCTGATTTTATCCATGGGGCAATAGTTGCTTCCTGCAGATAAGAGTATTTTCCATCCATATCACATTCCACTCATTTTGCCTGCAGGAGTCATCAAAGATTTTTTTTGTTGAAATGCTAAGTGTTTTTACCGTTATGAATTAATGCAAATTGCCAAATGGAAAATATGCCAGGAATTCCATAAACTTCATCTTTAGGGGAAGCATGTTTTCTATGAAAATTGAGTTTCAGGAAATCTCTTCCAGTGCATGCATTCTCCAGCGGAATTCAAAACCAATGGCAGCATCTACAGAAGACTGCTGAATTGCTTCTGTAAAAATGCACACGTGCAAAACTGCATCTTAACAACTTGTGTGAAATAACTCTGGCTTTTGGAAGCTGGCTTGGAGATGGAAGTTGCCTGCATTAGGGATACCTCCTGTGAGGCTCAGTGCACATCAAGGGGACCTTAGTGATTTAGCCCTTTTCTCTGAATTCAGCTTGTCAAACTCCTACTCAGACCTTGCATCTTCAGCTGGTATTGCAATCCCAAACTGTGTAAATAAAGTCCATTTGCACACATTAAAAGGTCTGCCCAAGCAAAACCAGCTCACAACAAATCTGGCACGTGCTGCTTGGGAAAACTGGAAACTCCTTCACCAGGGGGACAAAACCCCACCATGGCTGTTACTACAAACGGTGCTATTTTTGCATTATCCTTCTGCCTAAAACCACCACTTTCTGATTGCAAAGTAGGGTGCAAACTGAACCAAAGGGGGGGTTCCTGCCCAGACCAACGGGAGGGGGCAGATGAGGGAGAGGAGCTCATTGGATGGCAGTGAAGGAGCCTCAAGGCACCAGCAACTCATTCCTGTTGAGAGCTACATAGGCATCATTCCTCCAGCACGTTTATGGAGACAAACACAATTCTTTATCAGACAAGAATGTGAGTGCTGGCAGGTCTGCACCACACACGCTTTCCATTTCACCAGTTCTGGCTTCAGTGGCTCCTCCCAAGCTCAAGGCTTCACCTCCCACGAGCCCTCAAACACTCCTCCAGCAGAAAGAATGGCAAGGGCAGGGGTCCCAGGGAAGACATTCCCTACTGTCTGCTCCAGGCTTCTCTCCCCCTGAACTTCATGCCAAAACTTGCACCTTCTCTGTCCAAAACTGAATCCTAGAAGACCTAATTCTGCCAAGCACTCAGTGTGTCCATGCCCCATGTTACTAAGAGGATACTGGCACCTTCCACGATTTCTTCAATACTACACACTGTGTGGTCAGAATAACCAGGGACATCTCAAATGCTGAACAGGGGCTGGGAGATCAGGAACATGGGCACATGAGAACTTCTGAAGTGATGCTTTTTACAACGGCACTTCCAACACTTTTTGAGACTACAAAATGTAACAAAGTACCTTTGTTATTTTGTTCTACCAGAGGTGCTTATGTTGTTGAAGTCAACCCCAGCATACACTGAAAATGTTCAGCGAAGCTAAATCCCACGCCAAATAGAGTATTAACTCTATTAGACAGAACTTAGACGGTAAAACTAAAGGTGGGGAAACGATGAGAGGAGACTTGGTAATTTCAGGGCACAAATGGGTCAAGTGCTACAGCCCCTCCTGCTTTCCGTGGGTTTCCTTCCAAGTGCCAGAATCTGGCCCTATTGTCTCCACAGTAATTCGTCCGGAGACTATCCCGTTACTTTCAGTTCAACAGAGTTCCACGTATAACTGATAGTTTATTCTTCTCCACCATCCTTTCTGTCTCAGAGATTTTAAGTTTGGTGAGCTGCTTCTGGCTTTAAAAAGCAACAGCTCACCAGATGTGCTGAGACAACTTATTTGCATCATTTCGCTCCGAGACCATACACACGTAATTACACTACGGGGACTGTGGACAAAACATTGCCGGGCCCTACAGCCCACTCTCCTTTAGGAAGCTGTCTAGACGGCTCCGAGCAAGCCTGGAAATAAAGCATTAATTGAACTTACTGCGGTACATTTTTCCTTACTGGCCTCGATCAGGATAGGGGGGTCGGGAGCCGAAAGCCGCGGGGGATTCCCTGGACCCGGGGTGTGTGTTCCGCACGGGGCACGATGCTGCCCCACCGGAGATCGCTGCCCGCGGGCGTGCGCCCCGCGCAGCCCTCGCAGCCCTCGCAGTCCCCGCACCCCGCGCAGCCCCCGCACCCTGCGCAGCCCCCGCACCCTGCGCAGCCCCCGCGCCCCGCGCAGCCCCCGCGCCCCGCGCAGGAGGCGATGCCCGCCCCACCGCCGGCACCGAGCGCGGCGGCCGGCGCGGTGCCCGGGAGCGCTGCCCGCCCGCACCCGGCGCTCACCTGGAGGTGGCTGACGATGCAGTAGGGCTCGGGCTGGCGGAGGCCGCAGGTGGAGGAGGCGGAGAGGCGGGCGGCGCGGCCGATGAGCAGGTCGCCGGTGGCGGGGTAGCAGCTGCCCTCGGCGCAGCCATAGCTGTACTCGGGCTCCTGTGCCGCCGCGGGCCACAGCGCTGCGCGGCCGCGGAGGGAGAGAGGGGGACAGAGGGTGAGAGAGAGAAGCGGGAGCGCGGCCGGGCTGGGCGCCCCGAGCCGCCCCGAAGGGCGCTGCAGAGGCGCGTCCAGCCCGCCGTGCCCCGACGGCGGCCGGAGCGGAGCGGGAGTTACCGAGGCAGCAGCAGAGGTACAGCGGGAGGCGGCCCATGGCGGGCGGCAGGACGGGACGGGACAGAATGGGACAGGACACGACGGGACGGGACGGGGCTGCCCCTCCACGCGCCGCCGAAAGCGCCGCTCCGGCTGCTCCACGCAGGCGCCGCTGTTCCCGACCGCGGCCCCGCGCCGCCGGGTGCCCCCCGGCCCTCCTCCTCCTCCGCCCCTCACATCCGCAGGGCTGGGCCGAGCCCCTCCCGCCTGGCCCCCCGCCCCGGGCTAGCCTGGTCCTTAGCCGGGGCAGGCAGCGCAGCCGTCGAGAAAAGACAGTTTAGTCGGGGTGGGAGGCAAGGGGAGAGCGGGCTGGGGAGCTCCTGTCCCGCTGTAGCCAGGGAGCCCCGAGCGGGGGACAGGGGACTCCAGTCCCTCGGCTCGCAGGTTGTGCTCTTCCCGCTGCTCCTCTGCATCGGGAGCGGGCTCTGGGCAGGGTGCGGCAGTGGGAAGGGGGTGGCGGATAAGTGGGGGGAATCACCAATCGGGTGCCCCCCCCTCCCGCCCCTGTTGGTGGAGAAACAATGAAGGAATGGGGTTATTGACCTAATCCTGCCTTCTGCCGGTAGTGTGGATGGAGCCAGGCCCCTGCGAGGAAAGGATGGATGGATGGACGGATGGACAGATGGATGGACAGATGGATGGATGGATGGATGGATGGATGGATGGATGGATGGATGGATGGATGGATGGACGGATAGTGGTGCATACTTGTGTGGTAAGGCCCAAAACCCAGCAAAGAACCAGGGGGTTGGCAACTGTCACACACAAGGCTCAGTAGCCCCATTCTGCCTAGTGCTGTGGTGCCAGCACACGTGGCTCAGGAGTGCCATTCCTGGGGATGGTGGCTGTGCTGCCATACGTGGCCAGGTCTGGCCCTGGCACAGGCAGAGAGGCCCAACAAGCCTAGACCAGCCACTGCCAGGCTGTGTTGCATTCTCTGGGAGCACACAGCGCTGTTGCCTTCCCAGGGGCACTGGGGTGGCTGTGCTGGAGCTGCCCCTGCACACTAGCCTCCCACAGCAGTTCCCTGGCCTCTGCTGGGGAACATGGGGCCTTCATTGGCTAGTGGCAGAGTCCCCTCAGCACCCAGGGAAAAGGTTTACTGGTAAATAAATGCCTAGGAGTCTGTATGAAGGATGGATGTGGCTGGGAAAAATGCCTGGGTTTATATATCCAGGTTTTGCTTGCGCGTGTGTAACACGCGTACTTGTGTAAATCTTTACCAGGTACCAGTGCCCCTCAAGAACACTTTGCCCTCACTATTTGCAGTGCCAGAATGAAAACACACCATGGTTTGTCTGGCCCAGCAAACCCTGCCGAGGTAGGTAAATATGTTCATTCTCATTTTACAGATGGATAAGCAGAAACAGAGAGATACCAAGTGACTTGCCCTAAAGGTTAAACATCAGGTTTGAAACATAACCCAAGACTCTGGATTAAAGAACTTGTGGAGCTGTTTCATTAAATACACCCATGAAATGAAATAATTCTAAACTTTCAGGGTGGGAATTGCGATATTCTAAACTTCTTCTGCAATGTGGACTTCTAAATACACAAAACAAATTCAGTTTCATAACCCTGTTATATTTTCTAAGCTCCAGTACAACAAACATTTTTTGTCTCCCCCACTAATAGAGAATGTTTTACTTTGCTGCTGTTAGAGCCTCCTCAGGTCCATAGCAGATAGGCAGCAGCATCACCCCAGGTGCAACTGTTTCATTGCCACTGCACTTTTTTCTGTCCTGTATTTTTTCAACTTTTATTGAAGTTTTCTCCTTTTGTTTTTTTCCTGTTTCATAGCCTTGTAGAAGTCCGATCTTCCCCTATAGGCTCTTTTGTGCCTTACCACAGACAGCATGAAAACAGACTTTGTTCCAGCCTGGGGGCGACCCTGCCGTGGGACATCAGGGATTGAGCCGGAGCTTCAGCCACAGACTGGAGTGGCCACCATCACCCATAACTGTGGTATTCTTTCAGACATAACCAAAACCACCACATTTAGTGTGTGAGTAATCAGGAACAGGGAACTTGTGCCCATCTCTCTCTGCAGTGCTCGTGACAAATAGTGAGTGAGAGTATTTTAATTTGATTCTTCAAATGATAAAAAATCAGGTTTTTGTCATGCCCTATCCTTGTGGTTGGTGAACCACCTTTACAGCCATGGAGTGTCTGTGTTTGTGCATGGTTGGAAGTCTCAAAAAACAAAATTTCAGAATTTGACCTCAATGGGACCCACTTGATCACCCATTTTCTTAAAACACTGTATTGGCCGAATGCCTGGTAAAGAGTTGATGATATGAATTTGATTAAATATATCTTTGATTATATGTCAGTTTGGTTGTGTTGTTTGCATTTTGATTAATGCCATTGAAGTCAAAATGCTCTACAGCAATAAACTTATTTCAATTCTTTTTCAAGAAACAGTTTTCTAAAGCCATTTCTGCTCACAAGGAGGAGGCCCAGGGAGAACTACAAATAGGTACTTTTTATCTAGAGACAGCATTTTCCCCACAAATTAACTTTGAAAAAACACTTTGAAAGTTTTTGTGTCACTTTCAAATGCTGCACAGTTGTAAACCTCGGAAGCTCTCACAGGATGGATTTGGAGTTCTGTGGCCACTGGTCCTATCGGATCTGTTTCCTTTGTGTGTCTGAGCATGCTTGGAGGCAGGCAGGGGAGGTTAGACTGTGCTGACTTTCTTGTTCCTGCTTCCGCTTTCCTTTCAGCGATTTCTGTTTCCCCCCATGGATACATCTCCTCTGCAGGCCTGTTTAACTGCCTTGTGTTTACAGATTGCTCATCCATGCAGCTTGTGGAAAGCCATACAGCAATTCTTGTAGTCAACGGTGGATTTTAGGAGGAAGTTCTCTCTCAACTTTTTGCTTGTGAATTCATATTTTTAAAGTCATGAATGAAGTAATTTTGGTTTATATGCAATTGGGAATTTCTAAGAACTTCAGTTTGCCTCTTCTAGGTGCAATCCAGCAGAGATGCACTGAAACCTGCAGAAAATCCTTCGTTACCTGGAGACCTGCCTGTGAGCAGCTTGGTGTGTGCTCTGAGTAAAACAGAGATGTTTGATTTCATTACATCAAAGTCAGTCTAAACACAATCATCTCATTACAGCCTAGTAACTTAGAAGCCTCACACCTCACAGATTATTTTTTTTAAGTGCTGAAATTCAGAAAATGCTAACCCACAAATTCCGCGCATTTCTGCATTCAGGTGGCTTTGTTAGATTATATCAAAATTATAATTTGATTCCATTATTTTCACAATAGAATGTGTCACAAGGTAATGCATGTTGCACATTGCCCTGGAGCACAGCTGGTTTGAGTTAGAGGAGTATCTCTGAAATCTCATTCGCCAGCAATTCCCACCCAAGCCCCCAGTGCATACCAGTGCAACTTTAGCTCTTGTAAACACAGGGTGATAACTATGCCGTGTTTATCTCCGTTGGATCGATAAGGTGCTGCTGGAATGGGTAAATGTTAAGAGCCCTGTGTTCCCGCAGAGCATTCTTCACTTTACGGATGTGGTCTGGGCTGCATCTGAGCTTTGAAGCAGCACCCAGCACCGTGCTGGATGAAATCCCTCTCTGGGAGACAATCCAGCCAGGAGTGACACGACTGGTTTTGACTGAGGAAGACCTCTCGTTAGTCTGCTCTGCGTCCTGCAGGAGTATGTATACCAAGGGAGGGACCTAGAGGCATAGCTCACTTCAGTCTTTTTAAAACTCTGGCATGCCTATAACATTTGCTTAACCACAGATTCCTTCTTTATTTATATTAGAAAAAAAGAATTACAGCCTAAAATTTAGGCCAATTCCTGTTTTCTTGATGGCTAAAAGGAATCGCTGAGTGAACTCCGACTTCTGTGAAGTGCTGCATTGTGGAGAAGAGCTGGAGTAAATCGTTTTCAACATTTCTGGCCCTTCAGACTCACTGCTTAAACCTAAGAGCTGGAGTTATTCTCCAGTTGTTGGTTGCATTAATGAAAAATGTGTGAAACCCCTTATAAGCATAAGAAAAACGGGCACCGCAGGAGCCTTTAAAAAAAAAAGATTTTTAAGTTGCTTTCGGCGTTAAGCATCTGAGCACTGCCATCCAGTGGGCACTGGGGAATCGGCTCTGTCGCCCACCGCTAATGGCCCGGCGCTGCACGGAGCTGCATTTCCAGTGAACACAGCGGGACCCCCACATCGTCAGGGCTCCTGATAAGGGAACCCTGCTCTGCCTCATCGCAGAGATGGGGCTGGAACGGTGCCAATGCCTGGGGATGCTGCTGGTTGTCAGCAGGAGCCAGCAGGTTTCATCTGCATCACCCCATCCGAGTCTGGCCAGCCCCGTGCAGGGTCATGGCACAACCACGTTTTCTAGGGTTTGGCAGAAGACATGGGGTGCTGGGAGTCTGTCTTTGAGACAGCTACCAGCAGCTCTCTGAGCAGTCCTCCTTTTGCATTTCCAACCCCCAGCCACAAGAAGCTCTAGACTGTGCACAGGAGTATATTGTAGAGCTCCCTCAAAGACTACATCTGATTACTAAACCAGATGGTTTATTACAAGGTATTTCCTATTTCCATATAAACTCATCCGGACAAAAGAAGAAAAAGAAAAAAAAGATAAAATTACATTATTCACCAGGCCATTTCAGATGTATTTCCAGAGGACAGTGGCCTGTGCCAGAATGCTCAGGACATGGTAATCATGGTGATTTCACCTTCATTTTACCTGATGATCTGTTCAGACACTAACTCTTGCATGTTGCATACTTGCTTTCCTGCTCCATGATTTCATTTTTAATGGCTATCACTTGTTCCTCTAGTTGTCTCAGTTGCTCTGCCTTATTTTGTTTGGTTTGATTCAGTTCCTGAAGCTTCTTCTCCAAATCTGGAAGAGCAGAGGCACGTAATGATGCTTACATTTGTTGTTTAAGTAAAATTCAGGGATTACCAGAAGTTTTAGAGGCAATGAGCCCATTTTGAATGGGGAATGTTATATATGGAACTGGAAGGAAAAGTCTGGCTTCTGGATAGCAAGAGGAGCATGACAGCCTTGAAGAAATTAATTTCTCAGCACGTGCTTTTGTCCATTACCTAGGATGGGTCAGGACATGGAGCTCTTAAAGGGCTTGGTTTAAATGGAAACACTCAGAGGAACAGTGTGTCCACTGATGTGTGTAAAGCCTAGACAATTTGGTCTCCCTCACTCATGTAACTGTTTTCTGCTGGTTCCTATGAAGCTACACCAATGTAATGAGTAGCTTATATTGGTAATGAGTTAAATCCACAAGATTCACTGTCTGTTTCTAACATCCTTGTCACCTGAGCATTTGGAGTCACTGGGATGATCTTATCACTTTCCCCAAGGTATGTGCTCAAAATATTTTTTTGGATCCTGTCCTGAAGAGTTTTCTCCTGGGATAGAGTTTCTGCTTCAGTTTTGTTGATGTTACATGGCATTTTCTGATATTGAGCCTGGCAGGATCCTAGGCCTAAGGGTTCCCAGTGGGAATGCCCAGACCTTCACTACAAGGAGAATTAGGTTCCCTGTGTGCAGGGACATGAGATGTGCCCTTCCTTTTTGGTGACCCTCTAAGCCTGTGTGAGCAGCAGTGCTGGTACAGCCACAGAAGCTACGGTCCCCACTGCCCACAACCCCTCTGCCTGACAGTCATGGCCCCACAGATCCAGGGCACATCAGCTTCAGACTCCACAAGCTGGTAATTGTACCTGATGTGTTCTGCCATTGCTCAGAGATAATGTCTGAAGGGGAACAAGTATGGGCTGATGGAAAACAGCTGCCCTACAGCTCTATCACACAAATCCTTGCTTGGGAGATGTGGGGAAAGAGCAAAGAGCATAAAGGAAGGATCAAAGGTCCAAGTGCCTGAAGCAAATGCATAAATCAAGGCCTCTAGCTAAATCTGCAGCCAGGTTTTATGCAGGTTTTGCACTTGCCCTGTTTTTAAACTGAAGAAAATCACTGCAAGTCTCTGTGTGGACAGTTCTTAACCTTTGCTTATTGCAATCTATTTAAATCAGAAAAAGTACATAAGCCAAATCAATCCCACTACTTTTAAAATGAGTAGCTTCAGGCAGGGATTTTCACCAGGTAAATTGTTTTAAACCTAATTTTGGATGAACTTAGGGTGTTAGTGTCTGTGGTCAAGGACTTCAGCCTTGACTTCATGACTATCACAGTGCTTACCACTCACTGTGGAAGTGAGAACATCACCTGTTATTCTTTTTATCTTCTTTTCAGTCTCTTCAGCCAATTTTTCTGCCTCTTCTTTCAATTGCTTCACTTTTTCTAGTGTTACTTTTGGAGGTCCTTGGGCTTTTAGCTTTTCTTGAAGAATGGTGTACTTTCTTTTAACGCCAGTAAATTCCTGTAACAAAATGCCATTACTTAGTTTGAGAGTCATTAATTAATAAATCTTCGTTTAAGAGATATTTAATCTGGTGTATAGAAGGAAGTTTTAATACTTCTTTTTAACATCTTTGAACCAAAGTTTAGATTTCTCATTCTCTTAAATATTAAAAAATACATCCTTAATTTGTAGACATTAAAAATGCTTTGCAAAACAGGATAGAAATCAATTAAAACAAACTGCCAGTGGAGTAATCTAAAGGAGAGGGAAGGGCAAGGATATAAAGAAAATATTATTTAAGATATTTTAAGTTTATGCTGGTTTTGCTTCTGTTGATAGGGCTTTTCTGTAAATTTCATTTTGTCTTAAGGCTTAATTAAAATTTAATGAATTATCTATAGCAACTTCGGGGTTTTTTCATTTTCAACTGCAGTAATATTTACTGGCTAACCTGTTCCCTGCTGATCTAGGTTGCTGCTGAGGCTACAGTTTAGATTTTGCCTACTGTTCTTGTAACTTGGAAGTATGGCCATTTTCCAAGCTTGTCCTGTGGGTACTTGGTTCTTGCCATTTTAGCAAATTTCTAGCTGAATTTTCAAAAAACTGAACTACTGGAAAGCACCAAGCCAACCAAAAGCTCCAAGTGATTCCCACAGCAATTTTCTCTGGAGGAGAACAGCACAGGATGAATTGTCAGGGTGCTTTCACCACTCATGTATTTTAATATCTGGTTTTGTGATTTGTTCTGTTGTGTTTATTGGTGCCCATGGTGACTACAAGTTTTATACGCAGTGCAAGAAAAAATGTCATGAAGTAGCCAGAGAAATGTGTATGCTTTCTTTCATTCAAGCAGACACAAGTGTATGCCAGAAACCTTAAAATAAAACACAAATTCTTCTTAACCTGTGACATTTTACACTGCATGGCATAAGGAAAATGTTACATTTTGATGATAGTAGGGCAATGCTTCTGAAGCCAAAAGACTATTAAACATGGAGGAGGATTTTTTTTCCCTTAACATGTGATAGAAAGGCTTACATTATCAATATTCTGGGCTCGCTTGTGAGCTGCTTCTGCCTCTGCTCTTGCCTTTGTAGCTTGATTCTTGTTCATCAGCGTTTTTGCCTGCCATGTGGCACTTTCACCTTCCATCTCAGCCTGTTTGGCTGACAAGTCATTTAGTTTGTCGTTTGCCTTGTTCACTTGGTTCTCAGCCTAAAACAGAGCAATTCAAGGCTGTGATTTCTTATGTAATTTCCATCTAGCTTGTGGAGCGTGGTAATGAAGGACTGTCAATGGATTAAGAGACCTTCAAGCAGTATCAAATTGGTGTCACATCTGTGCCACATTCTGGTTTTACTTATTTAAGTTTATGTTAAGGAAACTTCAGAATAAAGTATCTCTTACTAATAAATATAGCAAGTAAATTAAAATATTTGCATCAAAATACCTGAGATATTTGTGTTCTGATGCCTCGTATCTCTTCATTTAACTTTATGATGGTGTTTTTGGAGTGCCCTTGGGACTTCACAACATTTTTTAGTTTATTATTAATTTCATCCACTGGCAGAAGAGCTTTAGCTGCTTTGCTAAAATGGAGAAAAGGAAGAGTGTGTAGTATTGTGGTGTGGTAAGCAAGGCAAGAACGTGTTTCAAATGCACCCATGCTGTCATGCAGGAATGTTTCCTCAACAACAACCATTAAAATCGTGGTAAATTGGTAAAGCAAAACCTCAGAAAAGGGCCTTGTGGGGGAGCACCTGAGTTGCTGTACTCAGAGTGCAGTTGGATGCTGCTGGCTGCCTGGTGGTGCACTGCTAGTAGGGAAGACTCATTGGTGAACATGTTTTTTCTTTTGTTGGGTCTTTTTCACCCTTATTCAAACTACCCAGTTGACCAGATGCAATGCTCCACCAGGTCCAAGGTGGAATTAAGTAGCTGCTTTGGTCTCTCTGACTCAGCAGGCAGAGGAGCCAAGAGCTGTCAGGAGCTGCTTCCTTTCAGCATCTTGGCTCCTGCAGCCTGAGCGGCGATGGCTCCTTCCTGCTGGAGAGGCCCTGTGGAAAAGGCAAGGTGAAATCTCCATCTGAACTCTCCTTCCAGTGTTACTGGGATACTGCCAGGGGTATGGAGCAGTCCTACTGTGCACAGTGCCACCCCAGCTGCAGCTGGCATAACAGTATGAGAATACTTACTCAGCTTCTTGTGCCTCCAACAGCAGTGTCTGAGCATCCTCCTTTTTTATGTTTCTCTTATTATTCAGTTTGTACTTCTGACAGTGGTTCATAATGCTTTGGAGTTTGCCAAGCATGCCTGTGAGCTCTTGTGGAGTCAGGGGAAGGTTTATTTGCAGGACGTAATTTGCCACCTTCTCAATGTCTTCTGGAGGTGCACTCTCATCTGCAACAGAAGTGGAGCTGAGAGTATCCTGAAGTAGCTCCTTCCTCCCAGCCAATACCCATACCCTTTGAGTTATGGGGGAGAATAAAACTGACAGGCACAGCAAGGCGGTAAGAGAATTACCTCCAACATTTTGTAATTTAATATTATGCTTCCAGGTACTGCTGTTAGTGTTGTCAAAACTGGCTGAAATGATGATTTGAACCCACTTTGAACTGAGTTATTAAAATTCTGATGTAGGACAGAGCTCACGAAGGGTTTTAAATCAGTGCCCAGCACAGCTAGATGTGTCAGAGCCCATTTCTCCCTTGGCCCACAGATCAAAGAGGTGCTGGTGAGGCTGGGGTGTGAATGGAGATTTCCAGGCTGGCCAGTGGGTGTAATCCCTTCCCTGGAGTTGCCACAATATTGAGAAAGTGTTTTCTTTGCTGGTTAATGAGAAAGGCTAAGCTGCAGAGGGAACTTGGGTCAGACTTGCATAGAATGGGAATTTACAATAGAAAAAAACACATTTTGACAATTCCCATTACAAGTGAGCTTTTCCTAGGTCTTTGCTAAGAGGCAGATGCACACACAGTTAGAGTAGTCAATGCCTTGAGGAGCCACATCATCAGTTTTGTTTTCTGCTCACTTCCATTTATAGATAAGACCTGTTGTGATAAAGCAGTTGAGATGCATTAAATGGTTGTATTAATCTCCAGAGTAAGTCAGCAAGAATTAAATAGAAGACATTTAGTGTGCAAACAATAGTGCATTCCTGAGAGCTATTTTCTGTAGAAATATATTAATCCAAAATCACCATTAACATCAACGTTGAGTACAGCAGATTTATTGTAACTATGCTTTTCAGCTTCTACTGTTCTTAAACTTCAATTAACAAAACAAGGATTTGAAAAAATTCCTTTATAATTGTTAATAAATGCTGTATGTCTACTAAGAGACATAAAAGAAGAGTGAAAGATGGAAAGATGGCTATCAATAAAAATCTGAGACTCTTAAGGAATTAAATGGACCTAAATCTTCCAATTAAATAAAACAATGTAAATTTTTCCGAACAAAAGAAGTCCTCTGTCCTCTGCCCTTGCTCCCATTTGGATGTAGAGGTATGAATGCCAAAAGACTGCAATTTCCATAGAAATTTATCAGATTAGCTACATTGAAGAGATTAAAGAAAATCCTGCCGCATTTGAACCCTTTGATGCACATCTGGTAAAAAAAATTAGGATCTGCTTCCTACAGCATTTTTCTGCAATCCCAAGAGTGGACAATTTTTAGGGTATATAAGGTTGTTTTGTATTTTTTTTTTTTATGAGAGCTGTGAAGTTCTACCAGAATCCTTTGATTCCTCGAGTTACAGCTTTATGGAGATGATGGAGTGGGATGTGTCCTAATTCCCACGCTCCCTGCTGAGAGCCTCTATTTATGGGCCTGGAAGAAGGGGGTGGAATAACAATTTGAGGATGCATTGGATAGGCCTGGCCATTATATATTGTATGAAATTATCTAAGTAGTCCTTTATGCAGATAAACCTGGAACAGAGGGAGTTACGTCAAATTAAACACAGTAATAGAAGATGATAATCATAATGTAACAGATATATTGTAAAATTGATACAAAGCACTGTCACCTGGGAGAAAGAAGCACTAGAAAAAAGGGATTGAAAAAGTTTGCACAGCTCAGGAGGTAGATGAGAAACTTCATGCATATACAGCTAGATCATCCTCTAACTGTCTATTATGCTGTATTACATGGGAATATTTTTATGAAAAATCTTTGCATATTTATATATGCAAAAATAACATTGCATATTTACCTAACAAGAAGCCTTTCACTTTTTGGATGAACTCCTTAGTCAACTCTCCATCAACTTCAATTTGATTCATAGCTGTCTCCAGCTGCCCATTAAATTGTGAGCCTTTCAGTTTGCTGTCTTCTGCCATTTTTCTAATGCTTTCAACCTGGAAATATTATTAGAAACAGCAGTGCCATTTTCTGGAGGTTATCTGTCATTGCTTTGCAAGTTGGGTTTGACACAAAGGTAATTTTGATCCGAGCCTCAGCTGGAATCACTTGATGTGGCTTTGAAAAGTAGTAGGAGACCCCTTTGGGGAACTTCAGAAGCTGCTACATCTTGGTCTTCATCTGGCCTCAGAAAAAGCCTAAATCAAGCAATTTTTTTCTCTATTCAACTACTGCTAAACCACAGCCCCCTTCTGTTACTAAGAGTACCAACAGTTATTGCAGTACTGTAGCAAGTCAGTCACCAGATTCAGATCTAAGCAGATCTTATCAGATTCAGATCTGATTACAGAAAATGTAACTTCATTTGTCATTTCATATTGGACTTGCACTTAAACACTTAAAGAGGATACAAGGAAGGTACAGTTCCAGGCTTGTCTCTAAAAGTTACATTTTGCCACTAAATTAGTATTCTTGATAATTTAAATGAGAACTTTAGATTAATTATCAAATTCCAACAGTATTTTACTTTGGTAGGGGGCTTTGCCTTCAAGAATGGCCCACGTACTTCTGTGGTCTGCAGAGGGAAGAGATTTGGTCTTTCCCCAGGCAATGAGAAAAATGCTGATGTTTTTATTCCAGAAATGTCTCAAAATAGTTCACTCCTGTTATCACGGAGGTGCCTGAGGCTAGCGCGCACCGAAGGCGATGTCGCGGCAGCCTGGCTGGCGCTTCCCGGCTCCGCAGATGCTTTTGGCTGCCGCTCTCCGTGTCCTGGGGCCCCGGGGCGGTGCCTCAATCGCTCATTTCCAAGCCCGCTGGCTGGGATGCAGTGTCTCGTGCATTTTAAAAAGAGGAAATGGATGCCCAGGCATCCTGCAGGGACAGGACAAAGCCACAGCAGAATGTAATTTCTGCTGGAAAATGTGCTTTGCCTATAACTGTAACAGGCATCATCTCTGGCTGTTACTAAGAACTCTTTACTGGTGCTTTGGGATTTGTCTGTTTTGTTTCCTTGGCATATGTTGCATTGGCTACACTTTGCTTGAATTATTGTTCACTGCTACTGTACAGTATAGTAGACTAATTGATGTCCTCCTAAACATTACTGGGGGCAGAAAAGTTTAATCTTGAAATTATTTTCAAAAGTAATTTATTGGCAAACATAAGAGTAGTGTGAAGTTGTATAAATAGAGCTTACTGCCATGCACAGCAGAAATTCCATTGCAATAAGCATGTCAGGCTACTGACAAATGGTGCCGTTTGAATCTTTCCCAGTAAAAATATAGACAATACTAGCCTGAAACCACCCACTCCCATAGACACAGGGCACCATGACTTTTGAAATCTTAGCAGCTGTGAGGAAGAAGACCTAGATAAAGCCAATCTCTTGGTGGGGCTGGCACCTGGTACTGAATCATGATAGGTCTATGATGTTGGGACAGAGTCCATCACTATGTCACCACTCTTTATCCAAAGAGCGGGTGAGTTTTTGTAGATTTGTGATCTCCCAAATCTCATCCTCCATCCATTTCACTGAACAAACGTAGGTTTGATATACAGCACCTGATTATCATGTTCCTGTAGCTGAGTAGACAAGTTATTTAGCAACACAGCAGTCTCATCAGCTTTCCTGAAGGCCTCAGAGGAGAGAGGAAGAGCTCCAGTGCAGTCTGGGCCACCACACTGCCTTAGTCCATGACTGTCCTGGCACAAAGCTCCCCCACAGGCTGCTGTGGCACATGGCTGGTCTCCTGGAATACCACAGATCTGCAATAAGGAAGATGTTTATGTTAGGACTCCTCTGGGAGCCTGAGATACATTCCTGGGGGGAGGAAGATGTTTGACATCATATGAACATTGAATATAGAATGGGATTTTCCCTACGAC
This sequence comes from Acrocephalus scirpaceus scirpaceus, assembly GCA_910950805.1. NCBI lineage: Eukaryota > Metazoa > Chordata > Aves > Passeriformes > Sylviidae > Acrocephalus > Acrocephalus scirpaceus. Next base: position 14,344,329 of record OU383777.1, read on the forward strand.
ATAGCATCTGGTCTTTATAAAGATAGATATCACTGGCAGTTACAGGTCCCTCTCACCTGATTTGAAGGATGCAATGGCAGCCCATAAGCCCTGAACATCCTCGCAGGAGCCATTTGTTAGGCTCCATGTGTTGCACTAAGACCTTTGCTTCACTCTTCTTTAGCAAAAGGGTTGAAACTGTTCCGTAACTATATCTAGCCCATGGGTCAATGGCTTCTTCTAAAGGATCCAAATAACCTCTAACAGAACAAGGTGCCATGTCTAGTCCTCCATGTATTTTGACACAGATATGGAACTTAAAGGCTTAGGTGGATGATCTCTTTCAGGTTTGTCATGAACTGGTACTACCAGGTATTTACTTCTGCCCTGCAGAAGAACAGAAATCCCCTTCTTTCCCAGAAGTGACACAAAGGATATGTGAGCACTCCTCACCCACTCCAGGACAAAGTCACTTTGCTTAGTTAAACTTACTCATGGAGGAGGTTTGTGTTAATCTTTCCGAAATTGCTTTGATGTCCTCTTGAGACTACAGAGTGCTTAAACAGTTCCTTGTACTGGGAACAATGGCTTCCAAAAGGTTGGAAATAACTACGGCTGAGAAGTGCAGCTGTTTTTGATGTGATTGCATGGCTGTGGTAAGGAAGTGCCATTTTCCAGACTTAAAAATGTATGTAAGGACCCTTTTAAAATAAAACTTACTACAACATCAAAAAAAGATTTTTTTTTTTTTTTTAGCTTTCATTCAAAATCCACAGCACCTACCTTTTCATTCAAGTTTTGGATGTCAGGGCTTTTGATCATTCTGAGCTGTTGCAGCACATTGCTTGCGTTTAAGACCTGACGGTCCAACATAGTGAGTGCGTTGTTCCTGGTGTACTCTGAGTGCCCAACAATAGGGGTTGTCTCCCTGGTCTTCTGTTCTGCCAGCAATGATACTTCAGAGTGTTTCCTGATGTTGCTGATGGCCTCTGCAGTAACAGAACAGGGTTTAGTACCAATTGCATTTGCATTCAGTTCGTGCATTTGCTTGAATTCTGGACAATTGCTGAGTGATTCACTGGTGTTTGACTTGGGACAGTGGGGCAGGACAGGAACTGTCATTTCCTCAGCCAAGATTTTTCATCCTTAACTTATCCAGTTGCCAAATAGAAATAGTTATCAATGCTCATAAAGCCTGCGAAACTAAATGAAAATATGGTGAATCCTATGTCATCCATAGGATGCCAAGGTGTTTAAGAAGGCAACAGAATAGACAAAAGTATGAAGAAGATCCCATTATTGACACTAACTGTTCTGATCTGCATTCATCAGTAGCTCATGCATTGCTGCCATTGTTGATTGGATAAAAGCTCCTGGCATTTGTTATGTTTTAGGCCGGAAAACTGTTTCTGCCAATTGTCATAAAATGATCAGCTCTCTGATTGTGAGTCAGGAAAGCATCTGTCCTTTCTGTTCAGCATAACATCCAAGAGTTAAGCAGTCTGCTAGACTGAGACCAAAATTGACATTACAAATGGGAATATATGAGGGCTTTTTTGTCTCTCGAAAATCCAGTTTCAGGGTTGATGCATTAAAAAAAAAAGCACTTTCACAATAAGCTCATAGGCCAGGCAAAAAATGCTTTCCAGCAAGAGTCTTGTTTGGTTAGTGAAAGCTTTTCCTTAAGTAGGCTCAAAAGTGTTAGAGAATATTACATTTTTTGCACATTATAAGCCTGAGAAAATGATTCAGGCCCTTTGCAACACACATAATTTAAAGCTGTTACTGCTGCTGTCAAGGTTTCCCAGGTCTCCAGAGAGCCCAGATTTCCCCCCATATTCCTAGGCAGAAATATGTCCAGAGCCAGGATTGATGTGAAAGTGAAAATTCATTAGAAGTCTCTGATTAACATCTCTCTTTGTGCTGGTAACTGACTCAGTTACTAGTTGAAGTCAAAGACAAGACACTCAAGTCCTGTGTGCTTTGATTCAGGCTCTAAAGCCCTTGACTGTGCTTTGATTGAAGCTGAACAATGTTTAGTTATCATGTGGAACCAGGGCTATTTATTTATCTTGTAATTCTTGGAAACAATATACAGTTTAAAGTTAGCTCTTAATACAAAATACCTGGCAAGAGACTGCTGTAACTCCTCATCTAAGCCAGAAACCATTTTCTGTGCAACTATTCCATTGCAGGAATGTTTCACGGTGGTTCAGCTCTCCTTTAATGGCCTAAATGCATTTTCCACATCTGGTTTTTGATGGAATTGTAGAGATTCCAAGTTCCTTTACATTAAACACAGTGTCTTAGCCCAGGCTTGATTTACAGCCTAGGAAGCTTCTCTCACTGCATTACTGTACCTCAGCGACTGCAAAGCCAGGGGCCAGTGCTGGAAAGCCATAATTTAATGAGATCTCATAGACTGCAAACATTCTTTTAAGGACACTTGTATCTTGGTTTTTCCAATGGTTTCCAATCATTAGATATTGATGTTTCCAGGTCATCTAGGTGGATGTATGCCTGCAAGGAAAACTCCAACTCCTGATCCTCTGCAAAGAGACGTAGGCAGGAGCTCATTCTCTGTGTGTGTCTAGGGCACAAGTGCCAGATGGGCCCCAGATGATGTATGTGGCCATATCCTGCTCAACCCCAGCAAAAAGGAGAGGAAAAAGCAGACAGAGCCATATAAAGGATACACTGCTGGTCCAAAAGGAAGATGGAGTGAGGAGCCAGTCTCTCTCCTGGGTATCAGAAAAGCTGGTTATCTTGAGGGAAATGTTATTTTTGTGCTATTAGATGCTTGGTAGCAGAACCAATGAATATTTGTGGCCTTGATAGGAAATTCATCTTAAATTCAAGGTCTTTCCCTCCCCAGACTCCCATGTGCTTTTTATAGGGCTGTTTATCTCTCTCCAGAGGCCAAAAGATGAAGTGGGTTTGGAATGTGACCAGAGAGCACCACAGATGCTTCAGCTCTGCATCCACTGACCTCCCTGGGATTTATTGTTTCTTTGCCTTTCTCAGTCTGTGCAAGGCTCAGCTGAATTGAGAAGCCGAGCCTGGGAGAGCTGTGCTGGCTGCTTGCAGAGGGACCTGAGCTGAGCAGCTGCCCCAGGGGGCTGCCAAGTACAACAGGGCACGGGAGCCCTAAGTCTTACTTAATTCCTCTTTTCCCCTCTTCCATTCCCTCCACTTCGCATTTTGTTGACTTTTCCTTTTTCTCCTTTTTTTCCTTTTTTTTCCCTTTTCTTTTCTCTTTTCCCCCTTTTTTTCCTTTTTTTCTCTTTTCTCTTTTCTTTTCTTTAACAAACAAACAAACAAAATTGCCTGGGCCAAGTTTTTCTTGCCTGAATGAAACACAGGGGAACTGTAAGTGGGAGTGCATTGCTTGTAGCTTGTGTCTTCTGTGGTGAGCACCCTATCTTCTGGGGGCTCATATCATGGCAGCCATCTCTTTGGAGAGGATTCTGCTGACCATCTCCTGCCATTGTGGGTAGTCTAGCATCTGTTCAAGATCCCTGCCTTATATATCCCCATCTTTCTCCAGAAACTAGTGTGGGACATCATCATTACAGCTATTAGCTGATGGAGACTGTACTTAGCCTAAGCACAGGGGATGTAATTCTTTCAAAAATGAGCTCAGTTCTGCTTTCACATTTTTTGATGACGGAGAGTTACTTCTGTCCCACATAAAGTCAAGTATTTTCCCATGGGAACGCTAAGAAGCTGCACTATGCTTTAATTAAACAAACCATTCCTGTACAAGATTCTTCAAGTATTCCTATGAGCAAGAGGAGTCAGACACGGAGCGGGGGGGAATCCTTTGCTGTTCTATTGCATGTGAGTTTGTACTGTGAAACTGTGTTTCTTTTATATCCTGATGTAAGCATTTGGATTTATGAGACTTCTGACTGATGTGACCCTGGCATATGCATTTCAAATTTGGTATGCTAGAAATCACAGCATTTTAAGACAAAAGAGAATTTGGAAAGTTGGTATAAAATGTTGTTAGTGTCAAAATTTTTGTGCTACCATAGGAAGTTAAAATCTAGGAATCTTTGAAATGTTGTATGGTTATGATGAGAAAGCATTCCAAAATTTCAAGGAAAACGTCCACCCATTTTAATTCATTGCTGGCTTACCTTTGAAGTTCAAGTACTGAAAACTTTGATGCAGATGTATTTTCTGTTGTAGAAGTTCAAACACTAGGTTGGCTTCTTCTCCAATATCTTTTATGTTCTTGTTAAGGTCAGGAAACTCAAAGGGTGAACTGTGAAGGGGATGAATCTGTGCAACTTTTTGTCTGAAGGGGAAAAGACAGTTATGCAGAAGTCAGACTGGATTGTTCTTAAACTAGAACTGAGTTACACAATATTTTAGAGGGCCAGAGATACATTTATAAATAAGCAGAAACATTTAATTGTATGGCTTATTTAGAAAATCTTTAGTATGAACTGGAAAATTCCAGCATTTTAGTATGTCTGTATGGGTTAGGCATATATTAAGCATGATTTTGTTCACAGATCTATTGAAAACAGTGACGTAGTAGACCAGCATCTGTGTGCTGATCAGAAGTGGGACTTGATATATAGGGTTGGCTGGTAGAGTCTGGAGAAGACAGTTTCTTAGCTAAAGGATTTTTTCAGGAGCAACCTAGCCCTTACTGAAGGTAGCCCTGAAAATCCCTGATGCCTGAAAGGGCCTCCAGTGAAAGGACAGGATGTCTCAAAATGTGTTCAGTTTCAGAAATGGCATCTTCAAAGGCTTTGAAGCGCATGTCACAGCTGGGCATTCGTCCTCCTTTATCTTCTAGCTTTGCTGCAAACCTCATTAACCCCTTCACAGTCTGAGCAAGAGCAGCAATTTCAGTGTCCCACTGATCAAAACAAAGATGACACTGATGGCAGGAGGGAAAGTCCTTCTCAAAGCCACGGCCGCACTGGTCACAGAGCCGGCCGGTGACACCAGCACGACAGTTACACGCGCCGGTGGCTTTGTCACACGTGGGCTGGCGGGTCCCCTCCAGGTTGCACTCACAAGCTGCAAGAAAGGAACAGCAATTTACATCCAGTTGTTCCTTTTCTGTGGTATTAGTGCATGAAAAAGGCACATTTCAGGATAATAAAAGCAAACCAGTGTTTGTGTTTGTCTTGGGTTGCAATATAAAAGCATGTATTCTATTCCCAATCTGTTGAAACCAGTTGAAGAGTTTTTTCTTTCTTTATCTCATAACTCTAGGGGGGAGGAGGCAGGTGCCTTCTGCTAATAGGCCAGCTGTAAAAACCAGGTGGAGCAATGTTCTTTATCTCTTCCATGACCCATCCTCCCTCCGGGGGAATATCTTCTGTTAATGGGCCATTAAGGCTCACCACATGACTGATAAAACGACATCATCCCATTGTGCGATGTTCCGCCCAGTGGGAGGAGCCAAGCATTTCTACCTGGATAAAAGCTGAGACTCAGACCAGCAGGCCAGCCTGTTTTCCACTGGATTCCCAGAGGAAAGACTGGACCCATCTCGCCACCACTGGACCCTTCTACAGGATCATCTCTATTCCAACAGAACCACATCTGTTACTCCAGGAGGACTTATTTGGTCTACTCCAAACACCCTGACCAGGGAGTCAGGTTGTATTCTGACTCTGTCAGTGTTTCTAGGATTAGTTTGTTTGTTTGCTTTACTACATTTGTATTTTTAATATTCCTTGTAAAGAACTGTTACTCCTATTCCCAAATCTTTGCCTGAAAGCCCTTAATTGCTTAATTGCAAAATTATAATTTGGAGGGAGGGGGTTTACATTCTTCACTCCAAGGGAAGCTACAGCTTTCCCTGGCAGACAGCTGTCTTTCCAAACCAAGATAGAGTTGGAGCAAGGTGGAGTGCACAGTAGTGACTCTTCTTCATCTCTGACTTCCATCTTAACCATTGAAATAACAATATAGATAAATAATATAAACACTTGTTGATCTCATACACACAAACATATGAATGGCTGTTTTTCTACATGTATGCCCTGTCTCCCTTGTGAATATAAAAGGTAAGCATTTATATTGAGGCAGTTTCTAAACCAGTTGTCCCACTTAGTAATACTTACAAATGCAGTGCATCTGAGGATTGCCATAGTAGTTTTCCTCACATTCCTTACAGCATCTCCCACTGTAACCTGGCTTACATGGACACTGGCCTGTAAGCTGTAAAGACAGGGCTGAATAACTTCCAGAAGAGCCATAGAGCTGGATATACATTATTTCAGCTGTACAAGGACTGCAGCAACACTGCTTGCCCACAGTCTTTGAACACCATGGCTTACACAGTATTGGCCCAACTTTCCTGTCTTTCTCCTGAAGGGTCTGAAAACAAAATGCACTCTGAGAAATGGCTTTACTTTACTAATGTCAGAGATTCTGTATGATCCAGTCTACTAATGCTGTTTGAGAACTCATCCTCTGGCTATGATCTGAGAGGATTCTTTTGCTTTCCAAAACAGACTTATTTTTTATTTTTGCTGGATCTAAGTAATCATCTTATCATTTCAACTTTAAACTACTCGATATATCAATTGTAACTGAAAACCTTGAGGGTATATTATGCACATTGCCCTAGAAAAATTATTTTGTATTTCAACTATTAAATTAAACTCCAGGGAATTACAACTTTCATAATCGCTAGTAGTTCTTTGAGGTCAAGAACTAAATTTGCTATTAAAAAAAATCTACTGAATAAACTGGAACAAACATAGAGCATACTGAAAGAAAAATGTGCAAATACATCAGCAAGATTTTAGCATAAGCTCCTGGTGCTCTGAAGTCAATGGCATAATTGCTGTTGACTGCATGGGACCACAATTTCACCTCCCTATTCTGAAAGGCTGTTTAATTTTTTCTACATTCTAGCTCTAAAATGTGCACAGGAATTAAAGATGAGAAAAGGTACTCTAGCAGTTTGATAGATGAGAAATGATTAATGTAATGGCCACAGCTGCTACTTTATGAAAATAAACACTTAAAAAATAGTCATAAGATTCTTGGGTCCAAGCTTGATTCCTTCTTCCCTATATGCATATTTATGAGGCAGTTTTTTCCTGTGACATCTTTTTACAAAGTATTTCCAAAACCCACTTGACAAAGAAACAACATGCAAAGAGAAATTGCTGACCAACCTGCAAAGTCACATTATTAGAACAACACTTTTGATTCAATGACTCAGAGTGTGATTGCACCAACAACAAACTTCCAAAGAATTTTTTGTTTTCAGGGAATATGACAAAAAAGTAATCCTTATTTATAAGAGGGTCCCCACTTTGCCATGTCAAAACCCCAGCACTTGGTTCCTGGAAAGCAGAGTAATTTTCTTGCCTGGTTGCACTGGTTACTTTGGGAGTTTTTTGGATCACAGTCACAGGTCTGACATCCTTTCCCACTAGCCAGGTCCCAGTAGCCAGAGGCACACTGGTCACATGTGGCGCCCAGCACATTGGGCAGGCAGGGACAAGCTCCTGTGGCTGGGTCACACAGGCAGGCTGTGTCCCCCCCAGGGCACATGGCAGGGTGAACACCTGCCAGATTGCACATGCAGCCTGGAAAAAGAAGGACAATTACTACAGCATACAGTAATACAGACAGCTGATGGACAATCAGAGCTGGATATAAAGCTCACACTGTAGGTTTACTTTTAGTGACCTTGAACATGTTTAATCTTATACGCATGACTTGTATTTCTGTAATAAGTTATATATGGCTTTGAGAAAACTTACTGTGAATGTTAAACACTTTTAATACAGCCACAAAAACTGAAAGCTCAGTGAATTTTGAATCCTATTAGAATGCAATATTAAATATGGTGGGTAAGGATAAGTTGATTTACAGTAGGCATTATCCAGCATGGGAATCCCCACTAAGCCAAATAAGATAAGAAGCCTTCCTTGTGAGGAGCCAAAAGTTCTTGCTTAACAATTTCTAACACACATCTTCCAAGAATGAACAAGGGATAGGCTGGAACTGTATTTTAGAGATTCCCAGAAAAACAGTTTCTTGACTATACTTATAATTATCTTGGCCATAAAAATTAAATCCTCAATCAGTCCCATCTGTGAAAGTGAGTATAGAGAAAAATTGGGAAGAAGCCTTCCTTGCTTTTACTTACACTCCTACTTTTCTGTTCAAAATGCTGAGTTACATGTCCTCATGGAATCTCTTAAATTGCCTGAACGCTCTCACTCTAGCCACTTAATGAAAACAACTGATAAGGCAGGAAGTTCAGCAAGGGATCATCTGGTTAATAGAGCTCTAACTGAGCTTAGCTGACATCAGCCAGCAACATGAATAAACAATTATCACTGATTCCTTTACTTTAGATTTCTTCCTGAGTAAGCTGAAAGCACATTTATTTTTCTGTAACAGAGAGTACTGCTTTCATTTCACAAATGAGTATTTCCTAGGAGTGATATTCCATATGAGATTCCAGTGAGACTTGGATGACAAAGAATTTAATAGATGCCATGTTATTTGTATCACTGATATATTTATATTTAGTAAATAAAGAAATATATTTGTGATTCTTATATTTTTCTCTATTTTTCTGCTTTACTTGTGCCCTCCCTTCAAGGTCTAGCCTTTCCCTATAGCCTATTTTTTGAAAACATTTTCTTGGTAGTAAAACACAGTTGCAGAACTGTTACTTACTTTGACAGCTTTGATTGAGGGCTGAGCCAAAATAACCTGGTTTGCAGAACTGGCAGTTTGCTCCGTGGGTGTTGTGTAAACACTTGGTGCATTCCCCGGTGACCCCGTTACAGGACTCTGGGTCTGTCAAATCAATGTTGTTATTGCAGGGACAGGGTGCACAGTCAAGCCCAGGGCTGCTGGGATTTTTGTAGAACCCACTAGGACACTCGTCACACTGATTGCCTGTCAGAGGAAGGTAAAAGTATTGCTGGCTGATGGGAATTCAAGTGAAACATGTAATTTCCAGTAATTTTATTAAAAGATTCAAACTGTCTGTTCAAATGCACATTTCCAATGGAAAATATCCACCTGTTTGAGACCATTGCCCTTTAATCATCTGATTAATTTAAATTATATCTTCCCCACTGAAATCTGATGTAAATATGCCCTCCTCATCCCAACTTGTTTATACCAAGGAAGTCTTTTCAGTAAGAGCAAATGGGTGCCCCATCATACAACACCTCCAAACATTTTTTTCTATCAAAGACCATTCAATGGCAGCAGACAGGGTTAGCCATATTTGCAGGATTCTCCTTGGCTCTTCACTCCAACAGCAGCACAGGAGGGTGGGGGGTGCCCAAGAGCGCAGATGAACTCTGATGCTCTGTCCTTTTTTGCTGGCATTACAACTATTGCATTTTGTCTCAATGCCTGCCCTGATTTGGGTGCGACCTCTGCATCTCAGAAACCATTCTGGGCAGACTGGTGTTTCTGGAACCACATCCACTGGTTCATCCTCAGCCATGGACTCTGTTCCTTCACTGTGATCCTCAGGACCCAGAGCCTTTCTCAGTCTCTGAGAAAGTGAGACCATTGCTACAAAGTTGACCAAGAGTCTTCCTGGAAAGGAGCAGGAGCAATAAAGTCCAAAACTGATGAGTGCAGTGATTTGTGAGGACAGAAGTCACCTGGGTGAGCAGCAAAATGAATAATTTTGGCCCTACAGCAATTACTAAAGCAAAACCATTCTTGACTTATAAAGGAACCTTGCCAAAGTAAAGATGACAGCATTAGTTTAATTTTCAGCAGTGCTTCCCATTAAGCTTTGCTTCCATCAGAGGAGATCTTTCTAATGCCCAAGGGAAAGGAAATATCTTCAGCTTTCTCTTCAGGAATTCAACCTAAGTCAATAAGATCTTAGGAAATGAGGAATCAGTCTGCTGCAAAAATATCTGCATTTGAGACAGCTGAAAATAGAAACCCCATTTCTAAAGTGACCATTTGAACCATGAAGTAGTCACTTTAAGGCATAATGTCAAAGAGTTTCCTCTATGTGGAGAAAGACTTTCTCTGAATAGGAAATCTTATCAGCTCTTTTTCATGCCCTAATCATTCCCATTTGGGCTTGCAATGCTTCTTTTTCAGAAGTAACAAGACTGCAGTTCTCCCTACCTCTCCCCACCAGATTAATGTAATGCCCCTGTAAAGGAGGAGATTTTCAGAGTGACATCAGAATAATTAAAGACTTCACTGTATCCAAATAGATGAATTCCTTTTTAAAACACTAACTGCACAATTCCCATTCTTTCTAGTCAGAACTTACCCACATAATTTACACAAGTAAACTTGAGTGCTAGCTCTTCTTAGCTGTTTTATTAGCATTACCTCATTATCATTTCTGAACACATGACAGGTGGAAGATGATAATTTTTTTTCTCTTACATTAGTTTGAGTAGTATCAAAACCAGTCCTTATTTTGCTTCGTACCTGAATATCCCTCGAGACAATTACAGACAAGCTGTGCAGACTGGGAGTCCTGGTAACAGGAACGTGCAAAATACCTATTGCTTGTAGGTGTCCCTGGGCACATGCATGGGTGGCAGGGTTCTCCTTCCAGAGGGTTTCCATAATAGCCATCCATGCACCTGCCAAAGCAGTTGACACAAACATGACAAATTGTCAAGTGCTTCATGCGGGTGAATCAATTTATATGTATATATTGAAATTAGCATTCCAGATAATTGTAATGTTATCTCCATCAATTGGTAGAGAAATATCAAGCTTCAAAGGTGTTCTAAAATAGAAAATCAGAGCTGTATTCTCAAAATCTGAAGCAAAAAGAAAAAGACATGTTTTCCTTTCAAGAAATGTTTGTGAAGACTTTCACCTACTCTGTAATAATTTTAATCTAAATGATTATGCTATGGCATATTGCACATACTCTGCATAGGCAGCTAAGAGCTGCCATATAAAAATTCTCATTTAGCTATCAGCACGTATATTCATTTATTTTCATACAGATGGACACATGGCGTGGTTGGCATAACAGTAAAAGGCGCTGGCACAGGCAAAAAAAGCAATTATTCCTTAAGAGTACTCAGAGAATACTGCATATTTTAGATGCAACATATATGTTAAGCCATGCTCTGTCTGACATGTTCTGCAAACCTAGGGTAATGGCTCTTTCGAGGTGTTGGTGGCTGTGCTGTTACCTGAACTCGTGGGGACTTCCAGGGCTCCCTGGGGGATCAGCCACCCTGCCCACCACCACTGCCTCTGCATCCCAACCCCTGAAAGTCCTGCAGCTGCAGCAACAGCAATGCAGAGGCTTCTGAACCATCCTCAGTCTTTGATCTGCTTTACTATGGCAAATGGGAGCACAGTTCTCCTATGTATACAGGCAAGGCTAAAAGACTTGGCTGTCTGATTATCCTCCCCCTGGGGTCTGGAGATCCTGCAAAGCCACATGGCGAAAAGTGTTTCAGTCTTCCATTTTTAATCTGTTTGCCATCTACGAGTAGAACAGCCAAAGACTGTATTGTCTAAAAGCACTGCAGGAAAAGCTCAACAGGTTTCATGAGGAAATCCTCTTAAGAGTGAATGGCAAGGTACAGTCCAGCCAAACCAAATTAAATGAGTACTTTACTTAGTAAACTCATTTGAAGTAATTGCAGGTATTATGAGTATTCAGCCTCTTGGCTAGTCTCATGCTGAATTTTAAATTTGAAAGCTGGCAATTTGGAACCTGGCAGGAGTCAGTTTATCCACACACAGTGCTTTGTGCATGTCTCCAGGTACGTGGTGCCATGGCGTCCATGTCTCAAATGCCTTCTTGCAGGTAGCCCACTGCAATGCTGGGTACATGCCCTCCTTACAGTCCACCCACAGGCATTGCATGCACATTTCCACGTGCAGTTGCCAAAGAAATAGGTACTTGACATTCAGCAGCCAGGCCCAGTTTCATCTTGGTTTAGGTACATTTCCTGTTAAGGTCATTGATGCATGTGTAGGCCCCCAGCTACACAGGCATTTTGAAGACTACTAGTGTGTGGTGGAGCTTTGGAGCACTGCCTATCAACTGACCTTTCACAGCGGCTTCCAGCGGTAAACCCACGGCAGTTGAGGCACTCCCCGGTCAGAGGGTCGCACAGCTCCGCGTGGCCATTACAGGGGCAAGGGCGGCAGTGGGGAAACCCAAAGTACCCAGCCAGGCAGCGGCTGCAGTGCTGGCCATCCACCCCCTGGCGGCAGGAGCACTGCCCGGTCACCTGGTCACACAGCGTGCTCAGCGAGCCTTGCGGGTGGCACTTGCATGCTGGAAAACACCGAAAGCAAAGCTATGTCCTTAAAGCATTCCTGCCAACCCATCTTGTCACTGATACTGCTCAAAGGCAGCAGGGACGGAAAATCTGTTTTTTGTGGAAATGTTTTTTATATTGCTTCACACATAATCTTTTCACACAAACATTTGAATACAAACACGTTCAAAGCCCTAAAAATTGTGGTATGGGGGAAGAGCCAGCTAGCAGTACTGGTAGTGGTGCTGGCTGCAGGGCACTCACCATAGCAGCCATGGAAGCCGAAGCCATAGCTGCCTGCAGAGCAGGTGTCACAGCAGCGTCCCACGACGTTGGCTTTGCACTGACACTGGCCCCCCAGCTTACTACAGCTGGCATTCAGCGACCCTTGGGGATTGCACTTACATGCTGGCAAGGGGAAAGAAAATCAAAACTGGTTTGGTTGTCAAGGAGTTTTACTGCTCTCATCAGCTTGCAGGTTTCACACTTTAAAATAGGTAGGGAAGAGCTTGATTATTCTTCTCAGGGGTTCACTAACCTGATGATGGCCATAGTTTAGATCATTTGATGGTGTAGCATCAACAGTGATGGTATATCAGGCACCAGCACGAGCCTTGGTGTTGCAGTTGCCACATTCAAGTCACTGCCTTCAGCACACATTTGGGGTAGGACAGAAAGGGAGTAGCAAAGTGTAGATCCAGACAGAGACATCCTGAAGTCTAGAAAGGTTTGCTATAAATCTGCATCTAGTTGGAGCACTGGACATAACCTGCAAGCTGTATTTAGTCTGCATCTGTGTACTGTTTGTTTCCTTCTGGACATCTTGGGCTAACTTGTTCAGTGAAGATGCTCTGCTAACCCACAGAGGATGTTTGCCCAGGATGCTCTGGTAAGCACTAGAAAACCAAAGTGCCACATTTCATTGGGAGAATCTTGTCACTTTAGGCATCAGGCCAATGGGGAGTTAGCACAGCCCAAGCCTAAATGAGGGGTTCACTGGCTGCACAGCTGTGACCTCACCATTTGATATTGGAGTGAGGCATTAATCCTTCTAAAAATCACCCTATCCAAGCAGATTTGGATCTGTATCACTTTGGAGGCATTGCTGCTAAGCTCCCTGAAAGAAGCTGGCCACTGAAGTTGTCCAGAAAGGCCCCTCCCATTACTGGAGGTGCAGAGAAGTTCCATTTGTCTGGGCCAAATACCTGGGAAATTCCTTGAGCCCAGCTAATCTTTCCATGGCGGGTCCAGGAGGCTGCCTAGGAATTTCAAACCCCACCTGCCACTGCCTTCTTGCTGGAATATTATCCAGGTTTTCTTGGTGAATCTCTTCCAGCACACCAACTTAGGTACCCTCATGTCTGGAATCTTACCAAGGCATTCAGCTGGCCCACAGCATCTAGAGAGAGGGCTTAGAAGCTTCTTTGTCATTTTACAGCAGCTAGAAAAGTAGGAAAGTTACTGCCTTGGCCATATAGTAAAGGCATCTGATTCAAATGCTTTTCAGAAGACACAAAGTCACTGCCATGGTCCCTGCCATGCTGCTCTATGAAGCCCATCAGGAGTGATGAACTCTGAGATTCATGCCACCAAGAGGTGTTTGCAGCACACAGAGGGTTCAGTGGGATACACCCTGTGCATCCATGAATATCATGTGCTGACCAGCTTCACTTCTACATCACTGTAAGCTGAGAGCTCTACTGCCAACATATCCTACAAACTCAAGGGAAAACCAGCAACTGCCCAAAAGAGCTGCCTGTGCAGGCTGGTCCTTACCGACGGCGCCGTTGTGAATTCGGGCTGACAAGCTCACTATGAGCCGTGTGCACGCTTCAGGCAGGACAAGAGGCCCAACTTCAGATGCAATTTCAATACAGTGATACTTCTGGTACTCATCTAAGTCCTTCTCACTGCACAAATTCTCCACAGAGCCGATTCTGGGAATAAGTCCAAGCTTTGTTGTTAAGAGAGGAAAGAAAATATTTTTGCTTAGACATACTGGAAACCAGAATTTCCCACATTCTCTTAATGTGCTTTCCATTGCAATGACAGAGGCCTGGAGCACTGGTTTTCCAAATCTGTAGGTTTGCCATTCTGTCACCTAAATTCACATTTATTCTGAAGGTCTAAACATTCCCCGAGTTCTTCAAATAAGAGAGATTATGTTTTAAAAAAATAAAATTATTATAAGACTTCTTATATATGCTCAGAACTGGTCTTGCTGTGCTGTGTTGATGACACAGTATCTGGCCAAAATTTTTACTTGTGATAGAAAAAAATCAGATGAAGGTTCTATGTCCAAGTATAGCCAGACCTTGTCAGGTCCAGTTCTAGAGGAATAATTAGAGAAATAGACCTAAAAATATTTTTCTCAAGAGAAGGACCCAAAACTAACACCCTGTTCCTGACTTGATGGAAACTTGGGAAATATCTGGACCTGATTCCCAGGAAGTCCACAACTAATTTTACTTTTCCAATATCATCTTTAAAAATATCCCCGATCCCAACAAATCAGAGATATTTTAAAAAAACCTAAGTTTTGAGGAGCTGCACAAATTCATATCCTTAGCCACTGCATCTTATTAACATATATATATGGACTGTGTTCATAATCAATGAGCAACAGATAGAGATACATGCAACATATGCAACAAGTATGACTTCTTGTATTGCTCCATGAAAATTTAACCAGATACAGTTCTGCCTTTCCATAAAAAAAATGCAAACAGTGCCAATGGAGATAAACAGAAGCTGAATTTCTATTAAAACACACTATAAGTTATTAAAAAATACTTCTAAGTATTGTAAGTCTGTAAAAAAAAAAAATCACTGTGTATAAATACAACTTCAAGGGACTTGTGACAGAACTACTCACTGAGTCAATCAAGATGAATGATTT
This sequence comes from Acrocephalus scirpaceus scirpaceus, assembly GCA_910950805.1. Lineage (NCBI taxonomy): Eukaryota > Metazoa > Chordata > Aves > Passeriformes > Sylviidae > Acrocephalus > Acrocephalus scirpaceus. The sequence goes on from OU383777.1 coordinate 14,359,449, forward strand.
TGCCTTTTTGTCAGAGGCAGAGAGCTGAGAAAAATACACATCCACAAAATATTCTGTTCCTGGCTCTAGGCAGACTGGAGTTTGCAGAATTGCAATCCTGTTTAACAGAAACGAAGCACAGTTATAGCCAGGAGTCAGGACAAGGCAAGATTACTGGATGTTGTGAGCTTCCCCTTCCCTCTGTGCCTGCAAACTGATGCCTGCAGCCTGGAGCAAGCCCTGCTGCTGTGAGGAGCACACCCAGCCCCATGCTTGTAGGCTTTGGGAAAGATGCAGGACTTCTGCTGGATGATTCACCAAGTGCAATTTAATCCTGGGGAGATTAAAATGAAAATGGCAGGTTTTACTACTTCAAGCAAGGGGGTTTGCAATTCACTGTTCATACTCATCCTTTCCTGTCTCTATTTGATCAAGACATTGGTCACATCCTCTTAGCTTCCCTCTGTTCTTTACACAGGTCCAAGCTGAACAGCTGGTTTTGAAAATGGACTAGGACAGTGACTTTAAGTCAATATTTCCTTTCTATACTGAAGCAGCTGCAGTTGGTTCTTCACCAGAGCAACAACCAACCCCAGCTGGATCTCAGCCTGCTCTCCCGGGTTTGGCAAACCTTTGCCAGACTAAGGACTGGGGCATCAGACGTTTCCTTACAGCCTACGTAGTATTGTGGTGTGCCAGCAACAGAAAAGGCCACACATGTGTTTCTGATATTCCCACTCTCCCAAACATGTGTTGCTCTGTGGTGCTTCAGTAAATGATTTGTACACAGAAGATCTACAAAGACAAAGGTAAAAAGACAGCAACAATCAGACCTCTTTGTAGCTGGGAGAGGCAACTCATGCGGCTCCTGTGAAAGGACCTTGTTTTTGCAGTGTTGACCTGACAAGATACCAGCAGGCTGGATGGCAACACTTGCAAGCCAGTCTTCCAAGGACTATAAACAAAAGACAAAAAAATATGGCTATATTTTGTATCTGAAAAACCTGCTTTCTCTTTGCATGGGTTAATGAAAGCCATCTGAATGATTGCACACTGCAGTGACAAAACAGATTTTCTCTCTATTCTTTACAGCACTGAAAAACTATGTTATTTGTGAAAAATTCATTGTATTTGCAACGGCTAATGAAAAGCAGAGACGGAAATGGGACCTCAGTTGGTTCAAATGAAACAGCTCTGTTAGAGTCATTGGAGTTGTTTCTTTTCTTAGCACAGTGTTATTCTGGTGATATCCTTCATTAGCTGCCTTCTCATACATCTAATAAGGAATAATAAACATAAAATACTTTGAAACAAATGTATTTAAAACCTAACTCTTCAATCCTTAGACAGAAAAAGCTACCTCAAACCAGCCCACTGAAAGATTGTTCCCATGTTTTAAGACACTGGGAGATTGTTTTGCCTCAGAGTAACAGTCAGAGAGCAGAATACAACAGACAGCAGAAAAATCTTGAATTGTGGGACTGTCCCAGAGAATTGCAAAAGAGTAAGGTGTATACAAAAGCTGGTACCAATAAAATGCTTGTGTTTTTGAAGACATGGGTGAGGACCTGAGTTTAATCAGATTTGGATTAACAGATTTCCCTAGACATGTCATCATCATTGAGAAATCTTCTCCAAACAAAAAATAGTAATTTGGCTATTTTTTTACAATTTTCACACATTTCAGAGTCCAGCTGGAGCAACTGGGAAGCAGAATGCCTGCAAAAGGCCTGGATAAATATTGATGCAGATCACTCCTGCTGTGCACATTTTACTGCCCAAAAAATCCCAGCTAGGAATACAGGATGCTTGTCTAAAGGGACCTGAATTTTCCATGTGTTTGATTTTTGAGTAAAAGTCCAGTCCAAGTAAAGGTGCCAAAAGACAAACATTCAGAGGATGAAATCTTGGCTGATGCTTAGAAAACAGTTTTAGTGCTGCTTTTTCATATTTGAGTGGAAAAGGGGTCAGTGGAGGACATATTACTTGGTTGGTAAGGCAACTTATTACTGGTTAAAAGGGCAAGCCATTTTAATTTTGGCTATAAAGAATAGGACAAGTTGTTCATCCTATTATTCACAAAATTAGACTCTGCACCTATCACAACATCACAAGACACTCAAGACATCACAAGTACCTCAGGCTCATAACGAACTGTGATAGCAAAGTCCATGGCAAAGGGAACATTGTTGATGGCAAATCTCAGCCCAGCTCCACTGGGAATACGGGCAAAGCCGTGTCCTGTCCACGTGACAGCCCGACCAGCACTGGGCTGCCGGAACACCACCGCTGAATCCCAGTCCTGCCCAAACTGCATAGCACCCTGCAAGGACACACTTGTTGACATTTTCAACAGCACACTGAGGCAAATTAGAAAAAAACAAACTCAGAAAAAAGAAGGGAAATATTTTTTGCCATGTTGTTTACTCATTTAAGCCATCAGTCTCATTTTCTGAACAAGCTCGAGATTGACAATTTAAGAAATCTCCCAAAGGTGGGATATCTAGGGTCACATGTAAAGAAAAGCTTCCTATGACTTTGCATCAACAGCAAAAAGAGGGACTAGAATAATCCATTCACGTCTGAATATTTGGCATCTCCAAAGATTCACATTGCAAACCTTAAACAGAGTAAGCCTGATTTCATACATGGCTGGATCTGTCATTATAAGCTGGGTACATAAATATCAATACTTAAAATGGCCACATTTAAGTGCAGGAGGTACCATGCTAATGTCTTGGTAAACTTGTTAGAAATGTCTTGCAACAACAACAACAACAACAAATTAACCTTTCATAAGGACTTCTCCAAAAGTCATGAAACTCGAGACTACAAAGGCACTGGACATAGCAGAGCAAGCCTGTCAGTGTGAATAATAAAATGTCCGACCCAACTGTGTAGCAAAAAATTGATTTGCATCAGGATTGTAATGTCTAAGACTGCGAATCCCATGTGCTCAGGCATTTCCTTGCCCTTTGTTACAAAATAAAATTTTATTATTTGGTGTAAACTCCAGTACACTACTCAAGTAACTACTCAAGTACTAATTTACCTGTTCCAGTCCAGATTTTCTTACAGTTCGTTTCTTGTTCCTGTTTAACACAATCTTTCCATTTTCAATCATGAAATCATAGCCTTTCTTCTGGAAGTAGATGTCACACCTTGGAAGAGTGCTTGGCTGAACCTACAAAGTAATAAAAGAGGAGCAGCACTGTCTCAACAATGTTGAAGGGTGGTAAGTAACTAAATGAAAATCCACATTCTTAAAACAAGATCTATGCTCTGCTGGGAGAAACTGTAAACTGTGGCCCAGCAGTTCCTGGAAACCTTTTTCCCTCACTCCCTTAAAATTAACTTGCACTTTTCCCTCATAAGCTATGTCCCAGACATCTGTTTTCCATTTAATTATTGGACTGTAGGATAATTACTGATTGTGATTATAGCTAAATATTTGTGGATGCAAATAAATATATTTTTTATTTATGCAAATAAACATATTTTTTTATTCCTTATCTATAGTTTCTGTACAATATGCTAGAGAAAAAATGTTAGCAAAAGCATAGACAGAGGGAGGGATGAATTCCAGGCTTGCATTCAGCATGGAGAACAACTACCCCATGTTGAAGGAGGAAAAAAATTAATTAATTTTTCTAAAAACATTACAGATGGATGCCAAATTCTTGAGGAAATTAGGCTACAATCAATGCCTTTATATAAGGCAGCAGGAATTAGTCCAATGGAGCAGAAAGTAATTTGATTCTTCCCTTGCTGGAGATTCCCAGAAATGAAATATTTCATGAGAGCTATTGGCAACTCAAACACTTTCCTCTAATTTAAATAATTAAATTAATTTCTCTAATTGATGCTAGACGAGCCTGCAGCTAGACCTTGAGAAGCAGCAAGAGCAGCTTTGCATGTCATACCATGCTGTAGTGACTGTCCCATTTTAATAGCCACAGTTATGGAATAGTCATGTCCATGAAAAACAAAGACAAACTGATGATGGTCAAGGGACTTGCTTTGCATCTTCCTGCTAAAGAGCTGCTCCCCAGGCAAAAGATCTCCTCCTCAGCCTCGGCTCCTGTGTCACCACCTCAATGATCCCCTCTCAGTACAACATGTAAAAAGCCAAATACCCACCAAGGGTGCAGAGCCAGAAAGGGGCTTTGCATGCTCAGCTTCATAAATATAATAATCCAGGGGTAGAAAGAAGTATCCTGGAGCTGGCTCATTGCACTGGCGGCTCACGATGTTGGGCAGACACTCGCACTGACCGTCCTTCAGCGAGCACCTACGGGAGGAGTTGGTAAAGGGAGGACATCAGTGTGGCACAGCTGGTTCCTCACAGCATGAGGACAGCTCAGACCCACTCTTGTTCCACCTTTGCTTAATTTCTCCCATTGCTGGATTACCTCCATTACTAAACTTCTTCCTAGCACCCACCTCCTCTGTTTCTGATGCTGGATTTGCTCAATGCTACTTTTCCATGACTTCAGAGTCCACAACCTGCTTTGTCTTTGTCTGTTCCATACCTGAAGCACTTATCCTTTTGTTTCCTGAGCATCTGTTCCTGGCTATTCCTGTATCATTTCTTATATCTTTTTCTATAAGAATCATTATATCATGATTCTTAATAATCTGTCATCCACATTATGGAGGCAGGACATGAGATCAGAAGGACCTTTGATGTGATATGGAATATTTTTATATACTTACACACATATTTAGCACACCAGGTGATTTACCTGCTCACAAGAGGCTGTTCTACAGCATGGGACTATGTGCTCCTCTGTTTGAAGTCTAACAGCATTAGTGAAGACCCTGCCCATGAGATTTTTGGAGGAGTCCAGCTGAAACCAACCTTGCTTCTAAAATTATACATTTTAAATAGGAGCCAGAGAAAAAATTCTAGCATTTAAGGTTGAATTAGGAAGCTAGGTTGAAAATGTCACCTCTAACTTACTTCTAATTTCTAATAATATTAGGGCCTCTGGTTCTCTCAAGGCATAAGTTTTATATTTCATATTAAACACATCTTGGCTCAACTAGATTCAAGGTTGGCTTCAAAGGAAATAGGTAAATCCCCTCACCACAAATAAATTTCCAAGACCTCTCTGCTTGTATATGATGAAATTCCATCTACATTCTATTTTCCTATCTGTACTGTGACTGTATTAACCTAACCAGAAAATCTAGCCTAAGAGTTTATAAAAATTAAAACCAAGAAAGAACTCGAAGAACTTTAACTTACAAGTTATCCTGGGATCCACCAATATCACAGTCACATGGAGAACAGCCATACAAGCTGTTGCCAAGACCCCAGTATCCTGCCTGGTATAAAGAGAAAGGTTCTTTTATGGCAAATATTTAAGTATGCAAAGCAAAACAAAACTCATTCTGCTGGATGAACAATGCTCTGGAGCACTACTGTGCTTGGCCATGGGAGATTGCTTCTCTTACTGGATAGCAGGGGTGCTCAGCCACTGCAAGAGCCAGATATTTACCCACTTGTAAAAGCAAATTGCTCTGTAAACAGCAAAGATGGATCAAGGACATAATTTTGCATTTCCTTTCCTTCCTGGGAGTGCTCCTCCCCCTGCAATTTGATTGCACAAATGTTCAGGAGCAGTGAAAGAGAAGCAGACGTGTCAATGCAAAATGGGAGCATACAGCTATAAAATTATTTTGAATTTTGACTAATTGTTTACTTTTCTGGCAATGAAAAGGTGTGAGATGGGTGAGGAGGCTTCCAAAACCACATGCAGAAGCAAAACCAAAAACTGAGTACGTACAAGGCATTTTTCACAGCGTTGCCCTGTGGTGAACCTCTGGCAGAGACACTCTCCTGTGGCAGGATCACAGATGGAGAAGGGCAAACTGCCCAAGGGATTGCAGTTGCAGGCTGCAGGGACAGAAAAGTGCAGTTACCTCTGCAGGCCCCAGTGACAGCAGCAGGACTGGCATTTATGTTAGGTGTGACATCAGCATGATGGGCAGTCTCCATCCTCCACACAGACACTCTGCAGGTGAATGTGTCCTGCCACCTTCCAGCCCTCAGACTGCCCTTGGAAATGGGCAATTTCCTCGTTGGGTCCCTCTCTGGGGGGAGCAGAGACACTGGCAGAAGGCCTCTGCAGTGGTTTGCCAAGTGCTGTGTGCTGATCTGCACAGCAGTCCTTGTGTGTGGCTGAGCACCTGGTGTGGGCACAACGTGCTCACAAACCCACAGTGCATCTGGGCAGGGGTCCGATGTGTTTTTACCAAGCCTTTTTCAGAGGAATGGTTGGATGGAAGTTCTCTTGGCAAGGCAGCAGCTCCTGTCATCTCAATATCCCTTTTCAATTAAATTGCATATTTAATAACGCTTCTATTAACAATAGCCTGATCTGTTATATCATACTATGCATTCTGAAAGTGAATTTGCATTGTTTCAGTCTTGGATGCTGCACCAGAAACCTTGAATTACATTTACTTTAAAATTACCATAGGCAACAGGGTATTTTGTGACTCAGTTAGAGCACTAGTGTGTGGATCTGTGTATTCAACTAACTCCATGCCTTAAGAATGCTTTGGGAAGGAGACTAGAAGAGGTGGTTTACATACGCTGGCAGCCCAGGGGGTCGCTGTTACTCAGCCCGTAGTAGTTTGCCCTGCACTTGTCGCAGCGAGCGCCCTCCACGTTCTGCTTGCAAGGGCAGCGGCCCGCGACCGTCCCCAGCGCGGGATCCGTGCGGCTCTCGCACACGCCCTCCTGCAAGGTGCCCGCGGGGTCACAGTTGCATGCTACAGGCAGGGTCAAGGAGACACATAAAAAAAGCACATGTGGGTGTAAGCATGAAAATGCAATGACAGAGCTGCTGGTAATCTGCCCTTGGCTCCTGAAGGACTTTTCATGCCAATCAATTGCTACAATTAAATAACACTCAGAGCATTTTCTCCATCCTATGTCAATAATGAATTTAGGTCATCTTTCAGAAGAAGAGCTTTCATGTCTGAAAGATTATTTTTCTTGCATATGTAAGGTATCTAGCAAAAGTTACTTACTCCTCCCATCATTTTGGAGCCTTTTCTGTAATCACTGAAGGTCACAGAAGCAACATGACCACGGCTATTCATATTCATATTGACCTTGTTCAAGAAAAATGATAGCTTTGCTGGATTTCTAAGCTCTGTTTAGCAAGGAGTTGGAATATGCAGTTCTTTCTACAATGCTGGTGGGAGGATACTGTCATGCAGTACTTAGTAAGGCAGTTTGGATGTTATAGGTTTGGTAACAGTTTTACAACCATGTGGATATTTAAGCATGGGGATGGCCATAGGGCTCAGAGCAAAGGCAACCAGAACAACCCTGTTTTGAGTGATTCTGACAGCAGTTTAAAAGGGAAGCTTACGGAGGCATGCCTGAGGATCTGAGATGACTTTGAGTGGGTCCTGGTAAAAGGAAGGTTTGCACTTGTCACAGTGTTGGCCGGTGGTGTTGTCCTGACAGTCCTCACAAACGCCACCGCTGACCCCACCGCTGGCCTGGTACACGGCCATGTCAAAGTGGCATCTGCTGGAGTGGCTGTTGCAGTTACAGCCTGAAACCAAAACAAACAGTGGGGTATTTCACACCCTGTAAATATTGTGGTCTGGCCACATTGCTGTCTACACTTAACATAGGGTTACTGGTTACTTGTATGATTTCAGTGCCCAGTAAGATTATTCCCAGGCCTTGTGTGTTACAGCTGGGGGAAAAGCACTGGAGTCTTCAGACAGGACTGTATCCTAAACTTGGAAATGTGTGTGAGTGTGCCTGATATGCAGTGGGGAACACTGTTCTGCTGAAGAAATCTCTAGCTGAATATTTGTTACAGACCGTAATATATTATTCTTGTGTATACTACATTACTCATTATTGCAGAAAAAAATAATTTAACCTTTGTCTTAATTCTTTCACTCACATGAAAAACACTGTGCAAACCAATGAATGATCTTTTTTTGCATTAGCTGCTTTTTCCTCTCTTTATTGGGTTTTTTTCTCTATTTGAAGAATAAGAACATGAAACAGCTCTTCCTCTTTTGGATAGCACAGCACTCATGGATGCAGAAATCTGTTTTTCTGGATAAGGCATGAAAAAGTCTCCCACCCAGAAACCTGGCCATCCCATTATGGATTGGACTAGGATTGTGCCACACCCACTCCTGGCTATTAAAAAGGAGAATATCATGTTTGAGTTACGTTTGCAAGCATTATCTTGTGTTCCTTCAGCAGGCCTCCAGGGAGCATCATTGTAGAAATCTTTACATCTTTCACAAGACAAACCTTCAGTGTTATGGTGGCAGATACATCTTCCATGGACCTGTAATGTGGTGAGAACAGAGAGGAGATAAGGTGACAAAAGGAGAGGAGAGGAGAGGAGAGGAGAGGAGAGGAGAGGAGAGGAGAGGAGAGGAGAGGAGAGGAGAGGAGAGGAGAGGAGAGGAGAGGAGAGGAGAGGAGAGGAGAGGAGAGGAGAGGAGAGGAGAGGAGAGGAGAGGAGAGGAGAGGAGAAATATCTGCTTAAGGTATGTCAGAAAGATCAGGAAAATTTGAAGCTCTTTGGCTCCCTCAGCTGACATAACTTTCAATTATTTGAGTAAAAGGTCTGGAGAATACCTGCAAAATTTAACCAAATAGTTTTAAAGCCACTGAGCAACATTTAGAAAAAATGTTATTTTTTTAATCTATCCTACTTATAGGATTTTTTATCTATCCTACTTATAGAGATATCAAAGGAGACTTCAACATTTTAGATTCTCTCTCTCTCCCTCATGTCTTCATATTGAGATACATATTTTCCATGGGAAAAAACTCACGTTCCCAGAGGGAAAGAACTTGCAATCACATTCCTGTAATTTTTAATAATCCATTTTTCATGGGTTAGCTTTGCATTATCAACTATTCTTTGTGCCAATGCCTCCTCTCCCACTGTGGAGCCCCCAGGCCCAGCTGGAATGTGGAATGCACCCCACAAGTGGCCGTTCAAGTCTGCACATGTCATAGGTTACTTACTGCATTACATTTGCACCATTACAGCTCTGGAATTTTGCTGCTATTATCTACATGTCTTGTCCCAGTTGCTTTTCAAACATCACAGTAGTGCCAACAAAGACAGCTTCTGTGCATTCCAACCCAGGGTTTTAAAGGAAGAGTCTGCATTGAAACATTTAACAACTAGCAGTTGCAAATAGTCAATCCAAAGATTATCAGAGCTCTTCCTTCCACTCCCTCCCTCCATCTCTTCCTTCTCACAAAACACCAATTGAGACTCCCCTTTTTGGAGACAGCAGTAAGGACGCACCATCCCAGACTGATGGAAAACATCTCCCCGTAAGTTCTGCATGGAATCACACTGGCTGGCATGGCCATTGCAAAAGCAACTGCCCCGCACAACCATCTCATAGATGGCATAGTAGTACTTCTCAAGGGGATCACTGTGCCTCCTCCCAAGCAGAGCATCTCCAAGGGTGTGGAGTTTAGTAAAATTGATCCTTAGGTTTGTCAGTGTAATGAGATCTGGAAGAAAAAAAGAGAAATCAGGAGCCCAAGTTTAGTCTAAAATGAACAGTATGAAATTTTCAGCGTGAATCAGTCATCCAAGAGTATTCCCATAGTGAAGAAATAATGAAAATGATCCACTGTTGGCCAAGATCAGTAATGCCTACAGTGGCAGTGCAGGGACTCACTCCTGGCACACAGCTGCATAAGAGTTAGCTCCCTGCTTGGTATGGCTCTACACTTTCCCAGCCACTGTCTTCATGTGTACCTCTGGGACTGCTCTCAAAAAGCAGTGTGAATTGTGCCTGAATCCAGAGGGAAAGACAGTTTAGCTTCATGGATGTGCTCTGCTGAGCCTTGCTGTTTGCCCCCAGGGTTAGAGAACAAAACTGGCCCATTTCATTTATTAATACAATGTCTCCCTAAGATCTTTAGGTACCTAATTTTCAACATCATTGACTTACACCAGCTGGGCTGTTAACCCTTTCAGTGTACAAAACAAACAATACCAGCAAAGTGTCTTTGGACAAAACATGTAGTATCCGTACCTTGGATATATGGCACATACGGATTTTCTATTTCAAAGCTGGGATCCAAAGCTTTTAAAACAACCTGCAAAACAAATCAATAAAGCTCTAGAGGTGGGATGAGCAGCCTCCATAGGGATCAAAGGACAGACCAGAGACCTTCTGTTCCACATATGATTTGAACTCATACAAATAGACACTTGACAGTACCTCGCCTTCAGTGGAGGGCTCGATGTCTGAATATCTTGAATCACAGACAACATCTCCGACACTTTTTGCTGGACCAGAAGAGATGTTGGGAAAAGAAGCTGCACAATCATGTGCAAAATATCTAAACACTTTCCAGGTCTGACCAAAATCGGTAGAGCGCTCAACCAGCATTGCTGCAGGCCGAAATGTCTGCAAGAAACATTTCAAGAATTGCCTAAGCAAGCATTAATAAGACATCTCAGGGGTTTTTATATTGATATTCCTCTTTGGAGGATGTTAAAATTTTGTATTTGAGAGCTTATAGGCTCGTTACAGGTACTGTGATGGTTACAGAGGCCTCTGAACAATCTCATTAGAGCCTCTCTCTAGCAAAAGGGAAAGGTAACATTTCATATAGATATGTGATTACTTTCTAAGTAAGGAAGTTTACCATAACAATAGGAATTTTGTACAAAAGATTTGTAATCATCTGGATCATAATAGATATGCATGAGCTGAACTAAATTGAAAGAGCAACTGCAGATATGTCCTACATTTTTGGAGTTTAACTTTGTGAAGTATTTTTTCAGTTTTAATTCTTGGATTTATAGAAAATAGGACCAGAAAGCACATGAATAGGAAGCTGTTCAGTCTATCCTCCTCCCCTAAGGCAGGATCAACTATAATTAAACCACACTTGACAGGTGTTTATCTAACCTGTCCTTACAAACCTCTAAAGATGGAGCTTTCATTGCCTCTCTAAGCAATTTATTCCTGTGGTTAAGTAATTAGTGTATAACATTACATAAAAGATCTGGTAAAAGATGTACCTTAAAGGTCAGGATAAGATGGCTGAACTGGAATAAAGTTTCTAGGTCCAATCTAATGCTGACATGGTCAATGCCTGAAAAGAGAATGAAAATGAAGTGCACAATGTATACATTGAAGGGGTTGCTGAGACAGTTTTCCCATGGGGGATTTAAAGATGCCTTTTCCAGCAGAGCAGCTAGACCCTTTAGGGCATCCCCCGTGCACAAACCCGTGCAGCTGGACTGCTCTCTCTGGGGCAGTACGATGTGCTGCCTTCCTAGCACTGTCACCAGCAATGCTGCATGTCACTGACATTGCAGGAGGTGGCTGAAGGTCCTGCTCACATAATTCAGACTGTAAATTATGGTCATGGTAGGGTTCTGGGTTTGTGTGTTTCTAGATCCAGTTAGGTTTATTTTTTAAAATCCATTCTAATAATTTACTTATTGCTATGAAAGAAAAAGAGAACTAATAAAATGAGGTGTTTTCTTCATGCTAAACAGAACTGTTAAACCCTTCTATACTTCCAAATGTGAAATTTGTCATGAGCAGAGCTACTGCATCAGGCATCTTCCCAAACTGCAAGAAATATGGGAAAAAACCTCCAGAAGTCACACATTCTTTGTAGAGAATTGCAGGAGCTCAGCTGATATCCCCATTGTTCACATCTGCATGCACTAACTCAGGACTCCTGCTGACCTGGCTGTGCATGAGACCTCATCACAGAAGAAAGAAAGGGAAAACAAGGAAACCTCCTCTTACAGTTGGCCCACAGCTTTATTGGCTGAGGTGTCTAAAGCCAGTGACAAATCCTTGCTAAACTCCATGGAAAAACAAGGCTTATGGATTTTCACTTGGCTACTCAAAATAGAAGTAACATATTATCTTATTTTTCTATGCCTTAATTTCCAACCAGGCAAATGTTTTTCACATAATCACCATATGTCAAATAAGACAGAGTAAATGCTATTCCTCCTAGCATGTCTTCCTAGAGAAGCTGTAAGGATACTATCTTCATCAATTCTGGGATCCCACACATCCTCAGCAAGTTGCAGAGGATACCAAGTCTAGTGGTGCTGTTGACACATGTGAAGGATCCGTGGCCATCCAGAGGAACCTGGAAAAGCTTGAGATGTGAGCCCATGGGAGTCTGATGAGATTTGTCAAGGCCAAGTCCAAAGTGCTGCACCTGAGTTACGACAACCCCCAGTATCAATACAAGCTGAGGGATGAACAAATCAAGAACAGCCCTGCAGAAAAGGAACTTGGGAGTATCAGAATAGGGGAACTGATTGCCAGGCTTTATTTCATTTTTCCTAAACTATTAATGCTTTAAAAATATTTTCTTTAAACAGGTATTTGTGTTTTACACACTATCTTTACATTACATCTGTAGGCAAATGTATATTTTACCCCAAATGAAAATTCTGAAAATTCACAGGGCAGACACGCTGTGGAAAAGAATGTATAACCCAGCATTGCCACAGGTCCTCTGGTCAGCTCTTGGAGATGCTGAGTTTAAAACTTGTCCATATTAAAACAGACTTTCTGAAATCTTATCTTGCTACACACAAATGGTTAAAATCATTCAGTATTACCTAATCAAAGAACAGATGAAGTTTTTTTTTCATCTCTTCATGAAGGCAACTTTGTGAATGCCAATTACATAAAGAAATCTCACAGTAACATTTTGCAGTAATATTTTCTTCAAGAAACTTACCATTTTCTGACTGCCACCACTTCTTTTTCCTTTCAGGCTCAAATGTTGTGATAACATTTTCCACCATGTGACTGTTGTGCTGGGTATAGGGATTATATGGGTATCTGGAATCACAGAGAAAGCACTTCTCTTCAGCCTAGAAAAGAAAATGAGCAGAATAAAAGCTTAATTTTGGTTCTTCACTAAAAACTGTACATCTATTTATGCCTTTTCAAGGCTTGAACCTATCTTGTTGCTTTGGACACCTGTGCTTTTAATCTCTCAGGCTTTTCATATACAAACCCAAGAGAACCAGCATATGCATGAAGCCTGCACATAGTAAGTGTTGGTCACAGTCTTCCCCAGGCACTTTATAAAAATTACACTTTTTCAGTTGTGGAGAAGGGATCTCAGTAAGACCAGGTACAATGTAGGTGCTTGGTTTGGGATGACACCACCACCCTGACCGCTGTCAGTGTCTTTGGAAGCATAGGGAAAATTGGGAAAGTTTAAAACCAATGCAAAGAAGTAAAATCAGGATATCAATAGGATACAAGGGTCTTGTTTGAAAATGTTACGAGCAAAAGATGAAGGTAGTAATGATTAACTGATATCTCAGTTCTGAATGAGAGGCTTTGATAGTGAGGGCAAGGGGTTCCTGTTTAAGGTGATAAGGTGGGGATTGAGCAGGAGACCAAGAAGAGGTGACAAGGTTAACATGCTGGGCTGGGAGATGACCTGTGCTGAGCCATGTGGAGAGCCTGAGCAGCCATCACAGCCAGCAGAGTCCCAGAGAAGTGTTCAGCATGGTGGGCAGGGGTGGATGCACTGCACAGGCTGACTCCAGGAGATTTGGGCAGAGCCTGAGTGTGAGGATGTGGGAATAAGCCACAGCAGAAGATGATGCCCAAGCTGTGTGCCTGGCTGGTGGGGACAGTGGCAGAAGAAGAGGGGATGACACAGCACCCTAGAGGGAGCTGAAGCAGGAGATATGAGTTCAGTGCCCATGGCTGGGAGGTTGGAAATGACCCAGGAGATGGGTGGAGAGGCATCCCACTTGGCACACTCAGGATCCATAGAGAAGAATTTGGAATAGTATTAGATTTTTGCAGTATGAAATCACCTGGGAATTATTTGCATTTATATAAATGAAGAGATATAAATTTACAGGCATGGTATAAACCATGTATTTTAAACCTGGTAAATATGTATTGTATTCAGTCATTCTATGACTTGACAAGTGTATGAATGCACATTTTAGAAAATGAGAGAGAAATAAAAAAAATACTCTGTCATTTCACTTCACAAAGCTCAGGTGAGGAGATCTCAGATTGTTGAAGCAGTTGTTAGGACCATGCACACTCACAGTCTGGTTTATATAGATATACAATATAACACTGGGGGAACTTATGTTTAAGGTTGCTCCATAAAAATCTGCTCCAAAGGACAAGCATGTGCATGTCCATGTCTGGCAGATCCCATTTGCCTGTGAATTGTGCAGCTTTATACTCTCCTCAACACTGAGTGTCCTGTCTTTTCCTTTCAAAACATATGTAAGTAGTAAATCAAATTACTGAGTTAAAACCCACTTAACCTATATTTTAAAACCAAAAAGACATATGAAAGACTAAAAATTATTTGTAGTGCTTCCTTCCAAACACAAAGCAGTTGAATCCTACTTTTTTCCCCATCTGAATTCCAGCTAAATCCTGACTCTTGGTAGCTTGCCACGTCAACTAATATCCACTTTCATGAGTAAGGTTTGCTGTTATGAAACCTGACACAGGTCATTGGGATGGGAACTAGGAGAGGAAGAACTTTGATTTACAAGATGTGAGATGCAAAACTTCCTGGTCTGCCACCAGCAAAGCATTCAAAATGTGCTGGTGAGAAAGCAAATTGAAAATAAGGTGGGACTCCCATGCACTGTAGGTGACAACACATTTTAGGCAAGCTGATGGAATAGAGCACATTGCCAGAGTGTCTCTCTCTCTCTCAAGCTCTGCAAAGCAGCAGAGTTTGTAGTTTTCACCCTCTTCAGGAGACAGCCACCAGGGGTCAAGATATGTTGAAGCAGCATTAAATCTCAAGGATTACTGCAGAACAGCTGCTCCTTTTCATGAGTCTGTATTTACACAATCAAAGGATCAGTACAGGCGAATGAAAACATTAATTTTTTTATTGCTCTTTGATCTCCTCCTAAAAAGCAAGAATAAAAGGCAATCATCTAGCTTTAGGGCCAGAAAGATGATAAAGGATATTTCAGCAAAGGAAAGAGATATTTACATTTTGCAGAAAACTGTGGATACAAGGTGTAATTTGGAGCAGTGCTTGGTTCCATGTCCATACTTTACTCTGCAAATGTGTCACAGCATTAAGCTAGAAGGTCATAAACTGTAATTATTTTCAACTGATTATAAATTAAGCTGTGTTTTAACTGCCCCTTCAGCCAGGTTGCTATTCAGTGAAAACATTCCTATTTGTGACAACTTATTAGCTCAGTGGGGCCAAGTCCTCCAGGATGTAGAACAGGGGAATCCTCATTTCTGCACACCTTCCATACACCCAGTGGTTCCCCCCTCCTCACTGCAGCCAGGGACTGAGAGGCATCCCTCTGGTCAGACACATTTTGGATCTGCTGACCCACCCACATGCCCAAAGCCTGGACCACAGCATTAGGTCTTCCCTTTCCAGAGACAGCTTTCTGCTTTCAGCAACATTGGCCTCATTTCAGATCAAAAGGTCTCAGCACCATGAGGACGTGTCGGCCAGAGAATGTCCTGCAGCCTGTGGGACCCCATTCACACACACAGACCGTGGGCTTCACCTCTGGGGCCTGAGTAGGAAGAGGACTTGCGGAGCAAAACTCTTTCAGAAATCCCTGTGCTCAGTCGCTGTGCACCTCAGGTATGTTTCTCCCCCTTGAGAAGACACACATCACTGTGGAGGCTGTTTGCTGCCAAACCCTCCATATGTGCTGCAGTGAGGCACAGCCTTCCACCAGACTTAGTGTCACACTAAGACACACAGACACTTAGTGTCTGGTAATTATTCCGATAACTCCCACAGGAACGTCCTAGTCTGGGCAAATTCCCTATATAGATGAGAATATGGTTAGTAAGAAGAGTTCAGTTTATTAAACAAGAAAGAGCAAACCAACCTCTAGGTAGCCTATAATGCAGTACTTCTGAGGGCTGTTCATCCCACAGGTTGATGAGGCTGTCAGTTGCTTGCTGCGGCCCTGGAGAAGGTCCCCAAGGGCTGGGTGGCAGGACCCAGCATCACAGTCATGCTGTGCATGCTGGGGTCTTATCAGCACTGAGCATAAAAGAAGATCAAAGAAAGACTATATTGTTTTGTATAGCCAGCAATATTCTCCAGACAAAATCAGTTAAATCCCAACACAAACAGAAAACTCAATTATCCTGTGCCTGTTCCCCTTTTGTCCTCAGTTATATATTTTTAAAGAACTTCAGTAATGAACACACCTGCTGCAAAATAGTAATAAAAAAATTGCCAGCATATTGAAAATCTGTGCTAAAAATACATTTTCCAGCACATCATTTTTCAGTAAAATTGCCAATCTGCTATGAGCAATAATTTATTATGCTTCCTGCCCTGACACACCCATTGCCAGCAATCCAACAAAAGAACAGTGAGCATTTCAATTGACTCTGTGAACAGAGACAGATTTGAATTAATTCCACATATTTCTGTTGATTTCCAAGTTATAATGGTGGAAATGAGACCAGGATTGAGACCAGGATTGACATCAGGGGTGCCTCAGATTTTCTTTTAATTTGCAATGAATCCCTCATCTAGTGTCAGAACCCTCTCAGACCCCATGAAGTGGTTGTTAATAAATAAACAGAGTAATTCTGAATTCTCTGAATAATTGCAGGACTTTTTATTTGTTTTGCCTGAAACAACGTTCAGTATCTTCCCCATTATATTAAGACTTCCCTTACATGGCTTTTCCTTTCAAACAAGTTCTGTCCTGAAACTCTGAAAAGGAATGGGTACCTTGGAGGCTATATCCATTCAGCTTTACTTGGCTCAACTTGTTAGAGGAGGTGCAGTTAAAAAGACCCAACAACTGATACTTGAAGATCCCACAGAACACTAGAAATACAACTACAACAGTAAAAATATAGCATTTTATAGCCAGATTTCAGTCTATGGCTCAGGCTATAATTCAGATGAGTGACACTTGACTCTTTAGCAGTGCCTGTGTTTAATTAGCCTGCTCTTTTTAGTGATATAAATCCATGCTCATTATTCATTAGCAGATGTTGATTGCCCCTTTCAGGACCTGAATCAGACTCAATTACAATATGTATGTTTTCTTTGTACTTAAATGTTTCATATCACTTGTAGGTCCCTCACTGGCAGGAGAGTGGGAAATAAGGATTCACTGTCACGTGTTTCTCAATAGCATTTTCTTAAAAGAAGTGCTTTAACAAAATCTTGGAAAGGTATGTAAATCACATGATAATATTTCAAAATTGGCCTGAGTAGCTGTAGCATCTGTACTTACTGAGGTGTAACAGGATGGCCAGCCCCAGCCTCATGTCTCCCCATCAAACTCTGACTGGTACTGCTGCAAGAGAAAAACTGGTCTATCACTTGGTGCTCTCTCTCACCAGGGCACACAGGTTACCCAGAACCAGCCTTTGGTAAAGTGACAGAGACTAATAAAAAATATATATACTAAAAATACAAAGACTAAAAGGAAACCCTGGCCTTGATTTAGCTGTAGGGGAAAAAAAAATCTCATGATGGAAATTTTGGCACTGTAACTGGGATGAAAGCAGAGGAGCACTTCACAAAGGCTTTCAGAGAACACTGCGAAAACATATTCACACTTAGTGTAAAATATAACCAGAATGCTATCAGCTAAAATACTGTAGTATTCAAATAAAAACAGCTTAATTCTAAGGATTCAGCAGGGCTGTTTGCAGAAATCTAGCTCTTTCTCTGGAGGTTCTTGTTTGTTTTCATGAACTTAAAACATAGTCAGAGGTCCTAATGAAGATGCCCCTGAGAAATGCTTGATGTCAGGTGCTGTGAATTTTGTCAGAGATATAAGTACATCTTAAGCTGTAGTGAAGAAAACCAGGTAATGTCAGCATCAATGCAAAAAACTTGTACAGGGGAACCTCAGCAAGAATCCAAGAGAGGTTGATTGTGGCATTGTGGCATCCCTCCTATTTACTTGGAGGAAAGTGAGACCTGCCAACATAAAACTTTTCCAAACTTCTGTTGGAAAAAACAAAAGGTAGCTATGGGTTTAAAAGACAATCCATCATTCTGCCACCAAATAGGACTCCCAAACCAAACCTGCCCCCATCTTTGCATCTTCCACCTTCTTCTCCGCCTGTAGGAACCAGTGCGGCTGGTGTGCCCTGAAACAGTTCCAGCTGCTGGGGCATCCCTGTATGAGCATGCCACAAGTGCCACTTTCTAGATGTGTTCTTGTTCCTCACCTTCACACAGCTGCCACTGTACTGAGTGATCTTAAATGAAGTACACCCCCAGAGTAGTGGGAACATAAACAAAAGCACTTCAGATGTTACAGGCTCCATGTGGGCTTGGTGCACACAGCTCTATACAGCACATGTTACAACAGCTGTACCTAGATGAGTACTTCAGCAACCACAGGCAGGGAAAGCCAGCAAGGGTCACCAGGTTTTCATGCTGCAGCTACTCTCACCTGCCACAACACAGAGAGCCTGGCATGTGACAGGCAGATGATGCTGGTGAGCATCCATGCAGTTGTGCCTGGCTCCCTGGCTACAGAGACCTGGCCATAGATCCACTGTCTGAGGCAAAATTGAGAAAATATTTTCCTCCTGTGCTGGACTTTAAATTTTATACTCTGTCAGAATAATGGACAGACTCAGAGATGATTTAAGCTGCAAGCACTGTGACAGCACTGTAGTGAAATAGAGGTGCCCATGGTGAGCGATCTTGGCAGGTACACATCCAAGTCTTACCCTAATACTGTAACATGTAATACCAGTGATACTCTCTAGACCTGACTCCCTTTAATGGAGAAACAAGGACCAGAAAAACCCCAACACACTTTGGTTCTACGCTTATCAGGAAAATTAAATACTGAAGAGGTCTTACCTGGGTTCCAGACAGTCCAGTGTTGCAGCTGGGAATGAACAGAGCTGAGTGAGAGAAGCAAGCAAAGGCATACCTGTGCACTTCAGCTGGAGAAGACAACATGTCCCCCGAGGCACTGAGGTGTAGGTGAGAATGAGACCCAGCCTGCAACCTGTCAAAAGCTTGATTTGTGAACTCTTTCTGCTTCTGGCATCAGCAAATTTATTCATTGAAAGACGATTGTGACAGGTTAAGTTCATGGCAGAAAAAGTTCATGCAACTGAAAGCAGAAAGCTGGGATTCTTAAAGTGCTGGCAAACAACAGCTCATCTGTTGTTTAATTAAACATCAGTTCAGTTGGTCCAGTTTGAAAACAAACATCAAAGCCTTTCTAGCTAGTTAACATCAGAAGTCTAGTGGCTCTGGATTATCTGAGCATGGGCTAAAAAGGATAACTCCTCATAGCAGGAGTGTGAATGGTCTGGAGGGCTGTTTGGGTTCTGACGTGACTGTAAACATGCCTGCCAGACAGCTGCCATTGCACTTATGTGGACATATTGTGCCAAATCTGAAATAGTTCAAACTCTGGATCATCAGTGTGAGCACTAGGTTTTTCTCAATTTAAAGCTGAAGACAACAGGGCAACTTGAGTAATGGCTTTGCATTTCAGCACAAGTTTTGCCTGTGACTGTCCCCAGCAGCAAGCACAGGGCAGGGATTGATGTGTGGGGTACAGCACAGTAACGGGCAACACAGTGATGGAGCAGCTCTGAAATAGTGTTCAACAGCTCATGGACAGAACTGGCCACTGTTTTCTGGTATCTTTGTTGAAACCTGTGGCACTGTGATTCCAGTTTTCACAATGGCAGGTTGCCTTGATACACAATTTTAGAGGTGACATTTATTAACAAATCAAAAACTGATTTGTTACCAGTTCTCTCCTATGACTGTTTGTAAGGCTTAATTCATGATAGCCTGTCAATTATCATCACACATCCTAAAACAGAAGGTTTTCTATATGAGCAAAATCTGTTTTATAATTAATCACTGCCTTTTCTTTTGGTTGTTCCTATTTTTTCAGAAAAAAATAAAGGAAAGGCATGTTTTTTAATCTTATTGCAATGCTCAGTACTAAGTGTCCTTTGCCATTATTATGATTGTTAACTCTAGCAGAAATAATTCTTCTACTTAAATTTTTTGAAATTATTTTCCTCAAATGCATGTGGAAATTACTTGTGAGAGACTTTTTTCAGGCCGATTTAATCCACATTTGGTTAGCACTCATGCATGATTAATTATTGTACAGATGGTTTATACTTAGTGTATTGTGGTATTAGGAAAAAGACCAAATGATATACTAAGATATTAATTTTACTTTTTATGTGCAAGCAGTATGTCAAATGTTGCCTGAGACACATATAACTGAAGAAAGTATTATTACTGTAATGTTACTAAATTATAAAATGGTTGACATTTTATTAGCAGATTTCATGAGGAATTCAGAATTTGTTACAGAGAAGTTATGTGAGAAGTAAATATCAAGGAAGATTTATTTGCAGAATATAGCCAGTCCTGTGTTCTGATTTATGCAGGACCCCAAGCAAGAAGGATGTTTTAAACTGCTTGAGGCAGGGATTAAGAAACTTCTTTCTTGCTTCTTTAATCCCTGCACTGGTAAAGGATCTGGATTTATAATGCATCACTCGTCCCATGCTGGCTGGAGGGTAGATAGCACTGGTGTGTGATTTTTCAAGTCATTACAGGCCCGAGAGTTGTCATTGCCTAGGCCCAAGGCATATCCTCAGTACACACAAAGGATGAGAATTGCTAGCACTGCAGTATATATTCCTTCACAGACACCAACCAGCAATGAGGGAAGGGGCAGGAGTAGAGCCATCACTTTAAATTTTCAATAAGAAATAAAATTATTTCAGCCCAGGATTATTCTTGCTATTTGAAAAGCAAGTATTTATCTAAAGAAATCACTGGGGCTTCCTTCATGTCATTGGAGAAAGACAGAGAACCCCACAAAGTTCATCCCACCACCTTCTTTAGACACCTTAAAGGGATAAATCCCCTTTTGAAATTATCCGCTGCTTTCCTTTGGTTATGGGCAGCCCAGCTCCTTAGTTTAGGACAGATACCTGTATTTTAAGCAACTAAAATGTACTGAGATGAATCCCATCCATGGCCAAAATCTTGAACAAAATCTAATGGTCTGAAAATCAAAATGACCTTCCTACATTCTCTCTCCCCTCTTTTGTTTCTGCCCTCATTTCTTCAAGAGTATCTTATGCCTAAGCACAATTTCTCAAAGGCAAAGACTGATTTTTTTGTAGTTTTACATATCGGGAGAATGCAACACTGAATAATAAAACCAGAATGAATTGTAAGTTTACAATCAGGTAAGAGAAGGGTTTTTTTTGATAAATTTGATCAGGAGAGAGCTAAGAACAGCAGAGGGATAGGGTACAGAACTCAGACATGACGGGAGAGAAAAGCTACCCTACCCTTCAGCCTCCTCACCTCCATATCCCACTGGCTGGCTGCTACTCCATATTGTGCATCTAGAAGGAAACAGCTACTTTTAAACTTGCATTTAATAAATATTTTAAAGAGCTTTTTCACAATTCAAAAGGATGTCAAGTCTATTTGTAATTTATGAGAAGCTTCTGCTTTTTCTTACAGTCACAGCACCCTACAGTGCCCTTCACCTTTAGTGTGCAAGTTTGATTTTTCCACCACAAACAAGAAATGCAGCTTCAACTCGAATATTATCTCCCTGGCAGGCTCAGCGTTGATAGCAGTAATCAACACTAAAGACTGTCCTGGTTTCAGCCAGGACGGGGTAATTTTTTGCAGCAGCTGGGAGGGGACACGGCCAGGACCCTGATACTATTCAATACCAGCTCAGGTCGTTGCCTGGGGCAGGAGGTGGGGACTCTCCTTCCTTCAGTGGAGTAAACATGGCCAGAGGAACCCCTCCAGCATCGTTTATTTGTCAAGGGGTCCATGGTGAGCATTTTTGCAGGTGAATCACTCCCTCTTTTGTACACCTCTGTTGTTAATATTGTTGCTCTTACTTTTGGTTTTCTTAGCTCATTCCTTTTTCCAGTAAATTTTTCTTATCCCAGCCTGTGAGCCTTGCCTTTTGTGCCTCCAGGTGGAGGGGTGGGGATGGGGAAGCAGTAGTGTGGTTTTAGCAGGAGTACTAAATTGAAGAATAACATTCCTGAAGCACAACAAAGAAAAAAGATAGTGTATTTATTTTAAAATACCAGTGTGATTTAAAAAGTGCTAGTCAAGCTACATATATTCGAGATAAAAAGTTTCATGTTACTTCCTAAGGTCCTGACATTTCCCTGGTGGCAGTAGGACTGGGAGGATAAGAAATCTGCCGCATACCTTGTTGCAGTCTTATGTTAAGTTTTCGCAGGGAGTTCATGCAGTACAACTGGACAAGACTCTTTCTAGGAACCTTCTCCTATCAATAAACAAGGGCTTTAAATTTTAAATTTTTCATTGATTTGCTGGCCTATTAATCAAAAATAGGTATTCTCCCTAAATTTAAGAGGGAAAAAAATGGATTATTGCTCATGAAAGCATGGCAGAGAGAACTAGAAAGAGAAAAGAAAAGGAATATGCTACTGCAACCTTAAACATGAAGCTTCTCACTGGAAAGCTTTTTGCACCACACTATCTGTTAATAGGGTATAACAGTGCTCTTATTCTGCTAATGGTCTCTGCACTGCTGAAAATGCTAAGAAAAGATTGTCCTATTTTTATTTGTCCAAATTTGTGGCTATGTCCTGTTTTATGTCCCTATTATTAGATTTTCCATACATGTCAGCCTAAATTGTGATAAGTATTTTTCTCTAGGTTAAATTGATATTGTTTAGAAATTATCTTGGGCTCAGAAAATCTCTCTGGCCCCTGAGGAACCCCTGGCCCACTGGCTTAGAAACATTTTCTTACCAACACAGAAAACTTTCATGCTATGGTCTGTTTGGGAAGTCACATTGTCTTGGTTTTGAAAGAAGACAGGTATCTGCTAAAGAGAGGCAAGGCCTCTCTTGGAATGGATAATTCAAATCCCCTTCCCTCAAATTATTATAATTTAGAAAATTAAAACGGCTCTCAGGCAGAGATATGGGGATAGGAATAACAGTTCTTTACTAATAGGTATAACAAGGCAAACAAACAACAACAACTACAGCAATTAATAGCGAAAACAGAACTAGGGACTTTGACGGAGCTTGGTTTCACAAAACCCAGGGCAGTCTGGTCTCTGGGGACTCCAAAAAAAAAAGGTACCAAGCTGGAACGGTGGGGTATCCCGGGCTGGTGGATCGGATGAAGTTCGGAGCTCCGTCGGTGGTCACTGGAGGGCAGGGATGTCTGGCAGGGAGGGCAGTGCGGGCCCGCGGTGCAGAGCAGCTCTAAAGCAGCGCCGAGGCAGTGGGACAGGGCTGAGACAGCTCCAGCAGGGCAGCAAAAGGAGAAATCAGGATTTTTCCTGGGCACACGAGCAGATGATGGTAGCTCTCTCCAGAATCAGATCCTGGTGGTGCCAGTGAAAAAACCACACAGCAACGGCAGCCTCGTCCTCTCCTGACGCAGACCACACCAAAAGTGCAGCTGCCCCCCAGCCCCCGTCTTTATCCCCCCACCTCGGGGAGGGGGGAAACTCCCAGAGACAAAGGATGTAGCCAAGTGCCAGCCTCCACCCAGCCTCCATGCTTTGTTTCACCTGAGCACTGATAAGTACCCAGCAATTAGTTGCCTTGCAACTCTTGGGAAAAAATTCTATAGGTGAAAAAAAAATAAACAAGTCTAACCCCCAACAGACATATATGTTTGGGGGGTTTTTATTGGCAGGGGTTGGGGGGAGTGAATAAACAAAAATCAGAAGCCAGAAGACCACAATTTAAAAATTAATCAAAGGAAAAACAGTCAATTCCACAAGCTCCCCGAAAATACCCTAGGAAATTGAGATCATCAGGTGGAGATCCTGACAGACAGGACAACAGCTTCAGTTTGAGAAGTGCAAACAGTGGAGAGATCAAGCCCATGGGAGGACAACAGCAGTGACACCAGCAGCAAAAGCATTCACTGCAGAGCTACCAGAGCTCAGTGGTTAGAGTTCCCATTAGAGCCATTGGCTCTAGTCCTCCAGTCAGAAGCCCAAAGTGAAATCAGCTTTTCCACCCTCCTGGGAAACTACTGGTCTCTGAAATGAAAGAAATCTGCCCTCATAGTTTCTCTTTACTTTTTTACAAGGACTTTAAAATTAAATATTATGTTTCAGATTGACATGGAATAAAACAATTTTGGTTCATTCACATTCATTTTGGTTAGTAGAAGTGAAATGGACTAAAATCACTTTTCTTTCTCCTTACTTCATTGGCTGGAAGAAATGGTTTCCTTCTTATATAATTGGAAAAATAGAAGTAACACATATCACTAGAAGACAGAAAAAGCACATTTAGGCTGAAATTAATAAATCTTCAGAAAGATGCAGTAGCTTCAGAAAG
This sequence comes from Acrocephalus scirpaceus scirpaceus, assembly GCA_910950805.1. Lineage (NCBI taxonomy): Eukaryota > Metazoa > Chordata > Aves > Passeriformes > Sylviidae > Acrocephalus > Acrocephalus scirpaceus. The sequence goes on from OU383777.1 coordinate 14,383,818, forward strand.
ATCTGTCTGCATGGAGAAATAACTGATAAATCTGATGTTACCAACACCTGTGACAGGCATGGTGTCTGGCTGTGCACCACTACAGCATCCTCACACAGCCCCTGTCCTGTGGTCACCCACAAGGTTCCTGGTTGCAGAAGACAGTGAGAACAGAGCAGACAAGAGTCAGATGATCCTGAGCTCTTGTTAATATAAACAGCTAAACTGACATTTTGGAGATTCTTCATTTTCAGTCCCAAATGAACTGTGATACAAAGGCTACCACAGGTATCAGTTGGTGGGAGAATGGTGCTGATAATGCCGAGGTTGTGGGTTCAATCTCCACATGGGCCAGTTCAAAAGCTGGACTTGGTGATCCTTCTGGGGTCCCTTCCAACTCAGACTATTCTGAGATTCTGTGAAATCTACCAACATATGCATGCTAATTACCTAAAAGCACGACAGAATGATGGCTGGCTGACTATCAGCTGTTTAATTTTAACTGTGTCTATCCTGTAACGTCTGGAATCTGTACAAACACAGGAAGCATCACACAGAAGTCACACATAAGTGAGAAGAATAGATTTTGCCATGGACCCTAATGCTATAACCAACGTAACAGTAGCACAGCCAGAACACTGCATGCTAGTAAATTGGGAACTGGTGGACAGATTTTTATATCTTCCCCAGGATTAAGAATATATAAGCTCTGCTTTCTCTCAAGTATTTAATTATACCAGATGGAAGAGAGCAGAAAAAAATTTGTCTTACTTCACTTTGCTGATCTTCTCTTGTCAAATGGAAGGAAAGTGTTGTCACCACCAGGAAGGAGCAGCTGGGTATGATGGAAATCCAGCTAAGCACAGAAAATGTCAGCAGCAAAGCTGGAGAAGGAAATGCCTCTAGCTTTCAAAAGCCATTATTGAGGCAGCTCCTTTTTGTCAGAAGAAAGCAATCTTTCCCCTGCTGACCACCTATGTGGAGGACATTTCAACAATTGGTTTGCTCATGCTTCCTATCCTTTCTCACCAGGTAGTCTGTGACCATTACCCCAAGGTAATGGTCAAGGGAGTAGGTGTCTGTGAATCCCGACCCAGATGGCACTTCAGGGTCTCTGCTACATCACACAGGGTAAGTATCCTGCAACAGAAAACAGAAAAGGACTAGAGCTTTGGGGAACTGAGGATTAATTTGAAGTTGGGGAGAGGGAAGAGAAGCAGCTGATTCAGGTACCCTGGCAGAAAAAAGGTTTAATGTTTTGAAAAGGTCCACAGGTAATCATAGAGACATAGACTGGGCAAGGAAGATGTGAAGAGAGCTGGGCAAGGGATTACAGAGAATATGTTCGAAGTTGTAGCTGAAAGTTGTGGTTTAGACAGATGGACGTGAAAGATGTGCCACGTGCTAGCAGTTTATAAAAAAGGATTGCCATGCAGGAACAGAGGCTAAAAATGCACCAGGGCAATCCACCCACATAGCTACAGGGTCTCCATTCCCAGAGTGGGCAAGTCAGAAATACAGTGGCTGTTTGAAGAATGAGAATGCATTGGACCTACTGGGGTCCATGATGAAGTGGTCACCTAATAGTACCCTGACCCCTTCAGATTGCCTTGCAAAAGTGTCCTGAAAATTAATTGAAATCCTGGTGATTGCTAGATTATGCTTTGACTAGATAAAGCTTAATAACCCATTTTATTTTTGCAAGGTTCAGCTCTCACCAATCATATTCCAATGGTTACAGAAAGGAACAAGCATGATAAAATAAATTTTAAAATCCCTCAGCAATATATAGAGTTCATGTTCTTTATTATTAAAATCAAAATAATATTCTTATAAAGCAAAACCTTTGTACCAAATTGCCTAGAGTTCCTTATAATCTATTTGGCCTGCTGGAACATCATGGGAATAGCTTACGAGAAAACTCAAAAGTCTGATTTCTTATATGTTGGAATAAATCAGCCGAGACTCCATTTTCTTCATGCAGAAAGTGAATTCTTTATTCACAAAGCTCATATTTATAGGAAATATCAGAAGACACTGTGTTAAAGCTAATTGGTCAGCAATACAGTGAAACTCAGCTCACTGGTCAGTAAGGGCTATTGTATATGTCTATCAAATTTTCTATCTGTAGATGTTTACATTTTTCCTTTGTGGGTTCTCATAGGACAAATCTTATTGTTTAGAGGTTCATTTGTTTTTCACTCTCAGAACAGATTGTTGTGTTAAAGGAACTTCTCATTCTCAAAACAGCTTGACATGAGAAGTTGCAAATTGCTTGTTAGCTGCACTTAGAAAAAATGACAGGCCAGCTTTGGTTATTTTAGCAGACTGAGGCCTGATTTCATAAGGCCTTTCTTTTATAATTCTTCTACCTGCCTATGACACTAATAGAGCCCAAACAATCAAATGCACATACTACACAGAGTTTACAATAACTTTGGGGAAATATGCTGATTTCTGCTGACTACGCATCACCTTATATGCATACTACTAGTATAAATCTACCACTACAAGTGCCACAACAACTTGAGGTTTTTTGATAAAATACTAGTAAGATTATGTCATACTATTTATGAATATCCTGGTATCATCATCACCTCACATATGGCTTATCCAGACCTCTCCCAAACCCTGAGAAAGACTTTAGTGCCTTTAATGCAGCTAACAAAAAGCAATGTCTTTTCCTCTATCAAGGCAAATGGTTCTTGTCCCTCCACTATGCCAGCTAATACCATTCTCAACCAGGTAACGCTGCCGAAGGCCAAATACCTCCTACCATCCATGTTTTTAAGACTAGTGATATTTTTAAGACTAAGTCTTATGCTGGGACTGAGCAAACTTGTAGCAAAGGAGTAAAATATAGTATATTTGCGAATACAGCTTCAAAGAAACTTTCAGAAACCTGTTTATTAATGGTCATGTGTTTTATTTCAGGAACACTGTGTTCCAAAGAACAGAAAATAGAACATTAAAATAAAAGAAATACAGAAGGTCACAATGTACGCTACTGTGTCTTTGTCTCCTCATATGGCCTTGTGCTATGTTTAGACCATTCAAGAACATTATGTGTAAGGATTAATGTTTTTATGTAACTTGATCAATTATCAGAATTTTTCTGTTTTGTAATCATGATCTAATTACTAAAGATAGCCGAGCAGTGAAAGAGCAGGCTTTATTACCAACCTGACATTTGTAATCTGGACAGGAATTCAGTTCAGTGAGCGATGCTCTTTTCCTCCCCACACATACCATACAATCTATCAACAACATTCAGCAAATCTCTGCTGAATGAAAGACACAACTTCCAGTTGGTTATCTGTCTGCGCCAAACAATTTAAACTATTAGGAAAAGGACAAAAAACCCAGGAGGATTACGATTACACTGTAACATTTTTCAACCACAGCTTTCAGAGTACTTCGCTGCAGCACAACACAGTTCTTACCTCAGCTGCCTTGTGAGCTCCCCATGAGTTTCATGAAACAGATGTATAAATTGCATCTTAAAAATCGTTAGCTAAGTCACAGAAATATTCAATATAAGAATTAGGATTAATTTATCGTTTAAAAAAAATGTAGTGGTAATTAATTATGTATGAAAACGGTGACTATGTAGAACAAAGCCGTTCTGTTTACACGATGAATTAAGGGGAAATGGGATTGCTTCAGATTGCCTCAGTAGTTTTAATATCGTCCTCCTTTCAGTGAGCAGGATGGTTCTTCTTTTGAGACCTTATGGCAAGAAATCTTCTGTAGGATGATTTTTAAAAGGATCTCTCAGAAGACCAGAAATCGAGTCGGAAAACTGATGTTAAAGACTAGAGAGACCAAGCCTTTCATCAACAATAAAGAGCTTGACTCGGCCAATATATCAAGCAGCAATCAATTTATTAATTAATACAGAATGGTAAAGTGTGAGCAAACAGCGCTGGGTACAGTGGGGGTTTCCCCTCCAACTGCACGCTGACTGTTGATTTTCTGCTGGTATTTATTGAGGTTTTCCATAATCACTTCTCAGCAACCTTTTTTTCTAGTTTCCTCCTAATTTCTATTTTTGAAATATATATGAACTTCTATACCTATTGTGATCAATTTCTATTGGTGATGTTAAATTTTCTATACTTCAAAAGGTATGAAATCAGTGAGGTCAGAAATAACATCTTGTGATGATGAGGTTCCCAGGACGTAAATTAGTGGTGGTGGCATCCAGATTTCCTTTTTCTGAAGAAAAACACCAAAGATGAGAGATTCAGTCTTCCTCTTCAAGTCTATAAATCAGTCTTGTTGGTGCCGTCCAGCTTCCAGGTGGTGGTCCATCTCCTCTTCCCAGGATCATTAATTTTAGGTTGGAATAGCTCACTTCCTTCTGTTTGGGTGATTACAATCCTTTCTATATATATATGCTAAAGCTATAGTTCAAACCTTCTATTAAAAACCTTATAGGCTCACATGATTCACTTATAAGCAAGCAAAATATTTGTTCAAAAGCCCCTTTCCATGCTTTTCCCGTTTTGTTCATTAAACAGATGTTTTTATGATTACCCTATGGCCTTTTCCACACATTTCATAACCATAACTACAAAGGCCATCTTTTTCTACCTGACACGAAACACAACCCCACATTTCACAAACATCTCATTCTTTTTGACACCAGCTACAGACAGACCAAGGAAATGGCAGCCCGTGAGTAAACCCCACAGCAGTGACCACCTGCGCTACCGCACCGCGCCCGCTCCCTGCCGGCTCTGGGCCGGGACCCGGCGCCTCCGGCCGCGGCGAGCAGGCGTGCCCCAGGCCCTCCTGGACGAGGCCGCGGGCGCCCAGAGCTCCCCACCGCCTCCTCCCGGTTCCTGGAGCGTGGATCCTCCTCCCCACCGCCTCCTCCCGGTTCCTGGAGCGTGGATCCTCCTCCCCACCGCCTCCTCCCGGTTCCTGGAGCGTGGATCCTCCTCCCCACCGCCTCCTCCCGGTTCCTGGAGCGTGGATCCTCCTCATTGGCCGAGGGCGCTCCCGCCCCATGGCGCTCCCGCCCCATCCCGCTCCAAGGCGCCGGGGCCGGCGCCCCTCAGGGTCGCCCCTTTTGGCCACCCTCACAAAGGCTACGGCTGCCTCTGTCCGTCCTCGTCGTCCCTTCGCTGCCGCTCCTTCACGAGGGCAGCCTTTCCAATCTTCCCAGCCCTCACCTCTCAACCTCCAGGACCTTCTTCTCCCCCACTCCTTTTCCAGCCACTCCCACTGTTCATCTCCATATTCGCTCTTTTGCACCTGTTTCCTCTGCTCCTCCTTCTCCTTTCCTAAATGCCACCTCGATGCCTCCACGTTCTGGTAAAGCAGCTGCTCTCCTTGAATCCCTGCCTCGCTTCACCCCCTGCAGGCGCTCCTGGACGATCCCACTAGGGCTATGCAGCCTTTCCCCTCGCCCTTCCGCGCTAGCAAAATGCTTTTTCAGCTGTCGTGAACCACCTGTGCAGGCGACTGTAGCAGCAGTAAACGATGAGTTTGTGTTTAGTCTCGACATGCTTTATCCAGATTTTTATTTTAGTTTGTGTATCCTGCACACGATTTCCAGCTTTTTAACTAATGCTGAAGAGTGTTGAAGCGCAGGTGGGCTTTATTCGTGCATGTTTACATTTGTTTCTAGTTTGGTCTACTACCGTCTTCTTTGTTCTACCGTCTTTTTTGTTATTGTCTTTGATGTCAATGTTCTTCATAGCCCATACTCTTAGGAATTTTTTTCAGTCCTACGTAATTTGTGGTTTGCTAAACTGTACAGATATGAGACGTGGTTTCCTCTCTTTGCCCACATCAAGGGACTTGATAAATCACCAGTGTTAAGAAGTGCTGTTTTTTTTGGGAAGACAGTTTTATTTTTGCATAGGTGGCTGCATTTAAGTCTGAGGGTGCTTTGGGATCTTGTTAAATGCTGAACTGAAACTAAAGTTTACAGCAGCAGCTGAGGGGCTCACCTGCATGGTTTGCTCTTGGCAGGTGGATTTCTTCCTCCTCAGCAGGTTCCTTGAGGTTATTTGGCAGATATTTATAGGCTGCCACGACTTAGATGTGATCAGGAGAGCAGAAAACAAACGGGTGTAAAGAAAGGAGCACGGTTTGAATTGGAGTAGTACAATCACTGTTGTGTCTCTTTAGCACAGTGCAGTCAAGTACATAGTGTTACTGTAATGGACAGTGTATCACTTATAATTTTTCTCTGATTTTCCTAAGTTCTCTCTTTTTTTTTTTTTTCCCCTGTGTTTTCCCTCATAAAATCTCATGGAGACATCTGTAGTTATAAATAAGACTGCAGTGGTGCAAAGCTGCAAGCAGTTTTGTCCCATTCCACTTCTCTGTAAGAGGCATCTCAGTGTGATGTTGAACACTAAGGCCGAGCCCATGTTTGTCTGTGAGCAGATGAGATTGTTTGCCTGTGAAAACATCTGTTGAGCATCTCTGCTGCACAGCTAATAACGAGATCTATCAGTCTCTCCTTCCAAGCCTCAGTGCCAAGAGCATTTCAAGGGAAAATAAGGCTTAGCCAGAAAAATCCCTGGCTGCTGAATTATACCCTAGGACCTAGGCATGTCAAAGTAAGAGCTTTATGTGCTGGAGCTAAAGCTGCCTGCTCTTTCTGAGATGAGGGAACAAATGTACAATAAACATATTTTTAACCTGGTAATTTATCTCTTGTAATATCATACTTCTCCCCCTCCCCTTTTTTCTTTTTGACTGTCTGATCCAGTTGTTATGATAGTTGCTAAAATGATGGAAACAGACTGATCACAATTCAATGAAAACAGTGGCATGTTGCTGCATTTTTGTTTCCTTCCTTCCTGCCTATCCCTGAAAAGCAAAAAATACTCTGAATCTGTTCATACTCCTTTCTTATTTCAGGTTCCTTTTATTCTCAAACGCTGTAGATACCTAAAGAGTTGTTTAATTCAAAATGTGTATACTTCAGCATGCTATTGAAACTCTTTTGTCATGGATCTACTTTTCCCTCTAAACCATTAGAAAGAGCAAATCTGAATTAATGCTGCAGAATTCACTACTATCTGTGTTTCTAGGGTGTGGGTTTATTTGCTTGCCTCATTATCAAAAATACTGGGAATTTTTAGTCTCTTTTTTTTTTTTCAGATTTATGAAGATAACTGTATGGTATAATTTCTTTATTTTTTTTACCTTATATTAAGCATTTTTTTCTGAATAATTTTGAGATCATCCAAGATGTTAGTACTCCCTGGAAGATATTGGGAGAGCTCCCTTTTTGGTTGTAAGGTGTCCAGGTTGGGTCAGCTACTTGTGGGCAGGGTGGCAACAGCATGATGAGAATTGCTAGGATTGTAAAGAAAAATCTGGATATAAACTAATGCTGCAGTTACTAAGGCATAAAGCTTGTCGAGAGGCAGTGCCTATTAGTTAATTCCACTAGCACAGGGAAAAGGACTGAGATTCTGGGTATATACGAGATCTCTTAGTTCTTTCACTTCAAGTCTGAAGACTGGCTTTGTGAGCTTAAACTCTTTCCTTCCCCTCTATTAGAGGCCACTGTCTTAAAGCCTCTTCCTTCACAGTTAATCCAAGAGGCTGCCTGTTTTCAAACGCTGCCTGCTTCTATATCCACAGAATCCAAACCAGTATTAACACTGCAAGCCGCGTGACAGCCCTTAATCAGTTTGCTTTCGAAGGTACTTGACATCCATCGTTTTAGAAGATCACTAAATACTTCGCAGGGTCACAGATTCTCCGGAGCAGTACTGCTGTCCCTTCTGTCACAGCGGGGGTGGCACTGCCATGCCCGCGACCCCACGCGTCTGCTGTGATCTGCAGGAGCCCTGCGAGCGGCGTGGAGCCGCACTCCCTGCGGCTCCGGAGGCTCAGCCCGCGGCTGCTCCCGGCTCCGCTCCCCAGCAGGGTCCTGCAGCGCGGCAGCCCGACGGGCTCCGGCCCCCGCTGTGTCCATGCGCCCCTGCCCCTGCTCGTCCCAGCCCACCCCGGGCCGCGGCGGCCGGCGCATGCCCGAGGCGCTGCGAGCATGCGCGCAGGGGCGGGCGGGGCGCTCCGCCGCTCCCGTCGGCCCGCGGCTCCCGCCGGGCGTCGGCGGCGGAGCGAGCCCGCCCCGGCCGGCGGTGCCATGCTCAGCGGGGCGGGCGCCGGGCAGCGCGTTGCGGCTCGTTTCCCCCGTCTGGCCTCGCCCGCGGCGCTGGGCAGCGGCGGCAGAAGCGAGAGGTAGGGGAGGGCGACGGGAGGGCGGGGGCGCGGCCTGTCCCGTCCCGTCCCGCGGCTGCCCGGTGCGTGGCGGCGGCGGGAAGCGCCCGCGGCCCGCACAGGTGTGTGGGCTTCGAGCTGGCGGCCGGGGCCTCGGGCCTCCCTCGGCATGGGAAGCCGCCCCAGCACGGGGTTCAGGCGTGGGGCCGCTCCGCGCCCGTGGGAGCGGGTTTTGGGACGCGCCGGTAGCGGCTTCGCTGCCAAGTTGTCTGAGGAAGCGAAAACTGCCCGAGCCCCTCAGCTGGGTCGGAGTTGCCGTGGCTTCGAGCGGGCCTCTGGTCTTGAGTGCTGTTTGTGCTGTGCTTTGTCCCTTATGTATCGTAAATAATAATAACAGTTTCCTAACACAATTGGCTCTTAGATTCATATTACCTTACTTTCATAGCAATGGCCCCCAAATTTGTTGGTGTGTCTGTAGTACATGTGTGGAGATGGACAGGGTTGGGAAATGGGAAGGGATCAGGTCTCCGTCTGAGTTTGTAGCTAAAAGTGAGCCTATGTGTGTGGGATTAAAGAAACCAATGAACAGATTCCATATTTCTAGCTGGATTACAAAAATCCACATATTTACTGATGCAGGATGATTTAGAAAGTTTTTTTAGTAAAGTGCTCTCAAATTCCCTGTGTTTATCTTGTGCCTCTTTACGGTGTGCTCTTACACATGCGATAGCAGAGAAGATATGCGGAAAATGAAAGGGTGCTATGTTGGCTTCGTTGCTATATGTGTAGGATAACAGGGAAGTTTCCTCTGTGCTAACAAATGTTATGACTTCAGTTGGGTCCGAGCAGCTGCTTTGCCATATCTGTGCATTGAAGTTTTCCAACTTGTCCTTGAGCTACTCTGAGTTAATTCTTTAAAACAGTTATGTGGTGTAGTAAGGACAGAACCTTGCTTCCTGATTTTTTTTTTTTTTATGCTGTATAACCCAAAGCCTGTTCCAGCACTTCTCTGCCCACTCCAACTGGGGCTCCTTTGAATCCTGTGCAACACACACGGTACCATTTTGTTGATCTCTGCAGCCTGGCCAAATGCATAGTGTGTGCCTGAAGTCAATTTGTGTAATGAGAAAGTTGCAGGCATAGATTATTTTTCTTGTGTGAACTTTAATTTCCAGTAGAGCCTATTGCTTTATTATTGCGTGGTACAAAGCCTGCTCAGCACCAGGAGGGTGCTCTATTTCTCAGGGCAGGGAACAGATCTTGAGTAATTTCACTAGGACATGCCAAAGACTTGATGTTCTCTCGAAACAGGCTAGATGAGTTCACAGATTTTTCTACAAGATGATGATGAGAGCTGTCTCTTGTGTTGTCAGTGTAGATTAGCTTGCCCACCTTATAGTGTTTAAATCGGGAACAATAAGATGACATAGTCTCAGTATACAGTAAATGCATGATAGTTTTCATAGCTTCAGAAATTCAGGATGAAGTTCGGCAGTTCCCCAGAAGAAAAACAACAGTGTCAACTTGTTAAAACTTGCAGTGTATTGGCAGGGCCAAGCTGTGAACATATTTGCATGATTTGGAAATGTTTTAAGACAGTATTTCCAGGGCAAGCTGCTTTTCTCAGCATCCTGCTGCTTAACATGATTCCAAGCAGAGATCATGTCATGTACAGAAATGATTCTGAAGGATGGAGTTAGGATTTGATCCATAACTTGCTTTGGGAGGTATTTTTATAGCGGAAAAAAATCGTCATTTTATGATCATAATATTCTACACCTGTAAAAATGCAAAATGCACCTTTTTTCTCCTTTAAAATATAGTTTGTGCCCACATTGGCCAAATGTTGGAGCCCAGAGCAGTCTGACATCCTCTGAAGTTTATGCAGCCTGTTAGATATTTCCTCCTAAGTCAGTGACTTCCGTGCACTGTCAGGTCTGTTTAGCAAATTTATTTCAGGATTGAGTTTGAATTTTTTTTTTTAATTTAAAATGTGATATATTCACTACCAATTAGAATTTAATTGAGATAGAAGTTAATCATAATAATTAAGTGGCAAATGTGCTGCATGTGGCTGGACTGTAAGCAGCGGTGTCCAGGCCAATCTTAACAGTTTTCTTAGAAGCAAGAGTTACCATCCAGTTGTCTAGCATGTTTCTTGGAAACATATTTCTGGGGTTTGAATGGCCTTATTATTGCTTTATGTTAAAGCCAGTCAGTATGAGCAGTATTGCTTGTGTTTTTTAATCACAATAATTTATTCTCAAATTAGAGGGAATATATGAAGGAGGAGGTGGAGGAGTCTGCTGAAGATGAGGCGACTGAGTCGGAAGAAGACCTTGAATTTGATGAAAGAATTGGATGCCTTTCCAAAGGTTCCTGAAAGCTATGTGGAGACTTCAGCGAGTGGAGGCACAGGTAGGCCTTGTGCAGATGCTGATATTGATAAAAACTTCAGCATGAGGAAGACAGGCATCTGTGTTCACTTGAAAATAGCCAAAATTGGTTTCTTGAATTCTTTGGTGGACTGACTGAGCTCATCCCGCTCAAGTAAAGATATAGTATCTTATCCAAACAGATGCATCCATCACTCATCTGAAGGGAGATTTTTGTATAAAGCTGGTGACACTCAACCTAATGTAAAGGTTAAAAATAAAAACTTCTAACCTGTCGCAACTGGAAGTGCACTGTGCCAAGGCTGTAATAAAACTTTCTCATTTGTTGTCTCACCAAGCTCTTGGTGTCAGGTTTCTGGGTGAGACTGAGTGGACATGACCTGAAATGATGGTGGGATTCAACACACTGCTTTTGCCAAAGTAGAAAAATATTCTCCAGAGACAGATAAGTTGAGCATCAGGATTAAGAGCAGTTTTCTAAAGCTTTTCTCTTGAAAGTGGACTTGATTTTAAGAGTTAGGAAAACCATTTGAAGAATTAAACACTTCAATCCAGTGTATGTGCTTGTACTGTCCCTATTAGTCACTTGAGCTTCTCTGAAAAAGCTGGAGCTGTAAAAAAGACCTTTTTTTGTGTATCTGATCATAAAATTGTGTCTTCAAGTTGAGCTGAGTTAGAGGTAGCCTGATCTGAAAATCGTGACTTCATCTCTTGGACTGTTGGAATTATTTGCAGATAGGAAACTGCTAGCACTTAGAAGTGGAGGACAAATATGTCTCGTGTGATTATGCCTGAAACTCAGTTGAGTAAAAAGTTCAGGAAACAATTGCAACCTACTTAGATAAACCTTTGAAGTTCTTGTGCCACTTACAGTGTAGAAGTAAATATCAGAAGGTTCTATATTACTTTGCTGTTTCCTCTAAAGCACTGTTAATAATTAAAGGATTATTGTATGTAAAATAATCTCTAAGAAGTGTTTAAATAATTGTTTGTTAATGTTAGTCCCAGTCCCTGAGGAAACAAATAGTTTCTATGTTGTAATTTGCATAAAACCACAAAAGGCTTAAAGAATCCTTTTTTGTAGTTTAGCACCATCCTTCATGAGACCCTTGCTTTGGTGAATGGTGCTTTAAGGATTTCTCAATACCAGAAGTTACTTTAACATTCTTTGGTTTTATCCCAGTAACCTTATAAATGACAATATAGGATTGTCTTTTTCTGTGCCATTATGAAATCTGAATATAGTATTCCTGTTTCATTCAGGATTGAAGTGTCAGGCTTACTTTCTGATGTGATAGGGATCTAAACCATGCCAATACTCTATTCTCCAACTCTCATGGCCTTCAGACTAATTGCAAAAGAAGTACTGGGCTCTCAGACAGGCTGAGAGTCCGGCTCTGGGGCTGGGAGACCCTTCAGGAAAGAAAATTCTATAAGACTTTATTTTCCTGTTCAGATCCACCCCCATACGTTTGCTCAGAATTATCCAGAAACCAGCTGTGGCTCTGTGTGTTTGTGTGGCTCTGGATGGCCAATATGGCTCCAGCTTTCCTATTGTTGCATATCCAGGATGAGCCTGGCCTACTGGTTCCAGAAGGAAATTGACAGCCAGAATAATTAACTGATTAGTGCAGTTGACATGAAGGGTTTCATATGTGTGATTGTTACGTAGTATCAGCTGAAAGCTAGAACTGCAAACATTGCTGATGATACAACAGTCAATAGCTTCTTTCCTGATCCCCAAGATTCTCTGGCTTGTGGACCACTGTGTAGTGAGTTGAAGCTTATCAACAATGAGCTTGTTTTTAATAACGCCCTTCATGGATTCCATAGAGATATTCCACAGAATGTAAATGAAAAACCTACAGTGCCAATAAGCTGAACAAATTGCTACTGTGCTTCAAAATTGAAGTGTTTTCAAGCTTATAAAAGCAATGATTTAATAGAAGGGGCAGAGCAGGTGCTTCTGTGCATCTGTTACTGTGTTTCTGACTGTGCAGCAGGGTGATCTTCCCCTTGCATTGTACAACTTTGCAAGTGTGATGAGTAGGCTGCCTTGGAGATAAGTGAAGCACATGTACCACTGAAATACACCAATTAGTTTTCATCCTAAAAATAATTTCAAGTTCTTCACTTATTGGTAGAATGGATAGCTGCCTGTTGCTTGTTGCCAGAGGGATACTTGTTTGAAATATTGGGGTGGGAGTCATGACTGTGAAGCTATACACAAGTAATATAATGCATCTTATTTCTGTTATCTTCTAGCTTCTTGAGTCTAAAACTTGATATAAAAAAATTGTTATAAAAAGTTGACTTGTAGACAAGTGGAAGCTTGAAGGGATTTCAAGGTGCACTTCCTCCTTTTTTCATGTTGGAAGTTAGGATTGAGTTTTCCTAGACCATCCCTGACAGTGATTTGTGTGCGTTTTATATGTGGAGGAAGATCTATCCTGTTCTTAAATTTTCCATACAGGGATTTCACAACCTCCTAATCATTCCAGTATTTGACTGTATTAAAATGTACTTTTGTGATGCAAAGGTAGGACTTACTCCTTTCCAATCCTGTCTAAAAACAAATACTATCAGTAGGAAAATAACTCTCTAAGAGCAGCTTTTGAATTTATAAATGAAAGATACCAGTGTTATACTGGTAATGCTCAGCTTCTGGAATTGTTAGAATTTTGTTCTGCTTGTGTTTCTGAATAATATTTCTCACAGTCTGAATTTCTACTTTTTTTTCCTCTGACCAGTTTCTCTGATAGCATTTACAACAATAGCTTTCCTGACTATAATGGAGTTCATGGTGTACCAGGACACGTGGATGAAATATGAATATGAAGTAGACAAGGATTTTACTAGGTAACATTATTTGTTAGAATTCTTTTTAAAATGTTACTTGCTTGCATTTCAGGAAAGAGTAGATTTAAAATCTTCATGTGACTTGAAAGCAATTTGTAATTGAAATTACAAATTCAATTTGATTTTTCATCTGTTGGTTGTTTTGGGGCTTTTTCTTCTATGTAATCTATGAAGAAGATAAATTGAGATTTCTGCAGTGAAGAGGTCAAAGTAGTATAGGTTTGTTATTGAAGGAGCTCCCTTAGGAATTACTTGCTAACAATTCAGAGAACATTGTTAGATGCATCTCAGCATCAGGTAGGTAAACCCCCCCCCATTTTGGCTGGAGGCTTTCTCTAGTTCATACAGTTAGTATGTTGCCATTATACTTTGTGCTGCTGGAGGTGAACCTGAAGCGCTCAGGACTTTGCGTTATTAGAGGTTGCCGCTGATTTTGTCTCCGGATACAGCCCCCCTGAAGATTCATCTGCTGATGGTTTCATGTGCCTGTCAGGACTGTGTTTGCCTTTCTTCTAGAGCTGGTCAGGCACCCATGAGTCCCTGTGAAGTTAATGCAGATTTTGTGCCCTGAGCACCTTTAAATGTCATGTGTCTGTGTTGTGGTTTGACACTGGCCCATTGCCAGGCACCCACAAACTGAACTAACTTAAACTGAACAGAAATAACTTTAAAAGCTGTTCGAGTAGTTGCTGTGGTAACAAGCTAAAGGTACATATATTAAATGGATGTCTTGTACCTCAGAAATAATGAAGGTTTCTGTAGTGAAAAAAAAAAAGGAAAAATTTAAAGGAGATTCATCAAAAGCTCAAATGCTAGTAAATCCATTCAGACGGCTGGGATTTCAAATTTAGGTCTTTGCTAAAGTAGGTTATATCCCAAGTGACACTATCACACGGGAAGGGTAGTCTATCAGTTAAGAGACTGTTATGGGATTAGGAGTATGTCCTACTACAGATTCCCCAGTTTGATTGTGGGCTAGTCACTCAGCCTGTGGTTCTTGACAATTTTAACCAATGGAGACTGGTATAGTTTTAACTGTTTTTCTCCTCTCTACTGACCCTGTCGGATCCCAAGTTGAGCCAGTGCTGAATCCTTGCTTATGTGATTTGCTTGTGGTCACCTAAGTCCCAGAGGAAACTCCCTGAGAACAGAACCCTGTGACTATAGTGAGGGAGTTTATTTCTTATAGTTCAAAGGACTTTTATGAAACTAACATGAAAACCAATAGGAAATGCCCAGAATATTGGGGAATGCCACATGATCAGACTTTTGGTGTGATGGAGGTTATCTCTTAAGTTACGAGTGCTTTAAAGTACTCTTAAAAATCCATGTTACTTTACCTAAATTTTAAACAGTTTTATATTTATTCGTATAAATTTTGGTACTTGACTGTATTTCTGCAAGTAGTCTGAGATTTTTTTCTTGATACTTGTACTCAGGGTTACTTAATGGATTTTTGCCTTTTTTTTCTTTCCAGTAAATTAAGGATCAATATTGATATTACAGTTGCCATGAGGTGTCAATGTAAGTATTCCATCAATGAAAGTGTTTAAATACTTTAAAGCCTCTTCAGAGAGCAACTATATTGCTCACAATGTAGTTGGATATTGTTCAGAATATTTTACCAGTGTCATTTCTTTTGATCTTAATGGCATGTAGTGATCTTGATGGCATATGACTCATTGAAGGAATTAGTAAGAAATGTAAAGAAGAATATCTGTGCCATCTCATTCACATCTCACAGAACCTTGCCTTGTATGTCAGCAGGAGCAGGATCTGTTCCATCTCTCATTAGTTGAAATATTTTAAAAGCTCATTGTGAGACACAACTCAGCTGCAGGAATTTATAACAATTTCTATTTATTTATGAACTTAGGGTATATTAAGCTGTTCTACTGTTTAACAGTGCTGTAACCATCACATAATTTAATCCTCCTTGTGAACATAAGAGGGATACCTTCCTTATTAAAGGCAATACTTAATATTATTTTGATGTCACTTAGGTAATGAACCTTTATTGTGTTCAGTCTTGCTTGTCATACAGAGAATAATACTTCTACCAGGAATGCAAGAAAATTTTTAGGATTCACTTTTTTTGGCTAGTTTAAACCTTGCGTAAATTGTATGGTAAATGAGTGGGGTTTTTGTTGGGTTTTTTTTGTTTGTTTTGGGGGTTTTTTTTTGTTTGGTTGGTTGGGTTTTTTTGCAAATAAACTTTTATCCTCTGTTTTGACTAGTCTTGATCTCTATTCAGTGCTTGTAAAACAGGAGAAAATATTTATACATAGTAGATACTAGAAGGCTTGTATGTGTGGTTCATACAACTTCTCTGTAGGTGTTAAATCAGTGAGAAAATGCAAATCTGAAGAGGTTTTGGTTGGTTTCCATCAGCTGATGTTGAAGGTTAAATAGGTTGAAGAAACAATAACATATAGTGAAGTTTCTCACTGTACTGTGAAATTTCATTTCAACTTGAATTTTTTTTGCTTGACCTTGATCATCTGTGTGACTTAATATTTCTCTGTGTTTAAAATAGATGTGGGGGCTGATGTTCTGGATTTAGCAGAAACAATGGTCGCCTCTGCAGATGGGTTAATCTATGAACCAGTAAGTTGATTTTTACCTTTTTATTTAAAAATTGAATTCCTCTTGATGCAAAGCACTACTGGGCTGGTTTGCTTGCATCTTTTTTTTCTCCACCAACCTCTTAGAGAAACATTCTGTAGTTGATCTCTTTTGGCCATAGCTTTTGGGTACATTTGAGCACTAGTTGCAATTGAATTTACTGAGTGCATTTGTGTTAGCAAATATTTAGGTTTGAACTTGGTGAACAGATGTTACTAGTGATTCTCTAATGCTGATGAAGTATAGCAGGTCTGGTAGCTTGTCTTTAGTGCTTCATGTGGGATGAGCCTAGAAATAAGCAATCTGCACCTGGACCCTTGTCTTTCAAAGATGGCTCCTTTGCAGTTCTGGGTGGGAAGGAACAGATATTTTTATATTTGATCACAAAATGTATTATTTAAACTGCAAAGTCCTTTCATAAACTACTATGTGGTACCAAGTGTGAAGTTGATTATAACTCTATACCCACGCCCCAATTCTCTTCTGGGTTTCATGGAAGAGATGCTTTCTGTATGTTTTATTAGATGTGTTATTTTTGTTTCAGGTATCATTTGAGCTCACCCCACAACAAAAAGAATTGCAAAGGTAAAGCATGAGAAGCATGCTTACAGTTTGTGTTATTTGTACTGGAAGTGACTTTGAAGTATACCAGATCTACATGACACAACTATGTCTTGAGTCTAACAGCTCCTGCTTGTAATTTAAGAATGCAAAACCTGCAAAAAGATACTAAGTTACTTTGCTTTCATCATTATTTAAGATCTCTGTTATGGAAAAAGAAAATTGGCTTTGGACTTACCTGTTCAACGGGGTCATGCAGTTGCAAGCCAAGATGTATGGACTCACACAACTTCTGTTTCCAAATGAATGCTTGGTAGCACAAATTAAAATCATGGAATCAAATGTGTAAAATAGATAACTAAATGTCAAAGCTGAGTCTTGTAACAAATTGACACATTCTTGCAAAAACAAATTAATTATTTCCTATAACTTAATTGACACAGTGTTTACAACTTG
This sequence comes from Acrocephalus scirpaceus scirpaceus, assembly GCA_910950805.1. NCBI lineage: Eukaryota > Metazoa > Chordata > Aves > Passeriformes > Sylviidae > Acrocephalus > Acrocephalus scirpaceus. The sequence continues at coordinate 14,400,893 of OU383777.1, forward strand.
AATATCTTGGTGCTGTGTGTGCCTGCTATACTGATAGTCTTGTAATAGTACTGAAGCTTATTTGGGGGTCTGGCTAGTCTTGGTATTTAGATAACACACTGCTGTGAACACCTGAGCTTTAAATTCTGTGTAAAATATTATTCCCAAAGTTTAATGTAATGCTTTATTATTGTCATCAGCTTTGCTAAGTTCCTGATTTGCAACCTGCAATTGAAGCCAATAATGAATTGTGAAGCTAGATTTTGTTTTACTGTTGCATGCGTTCACACTTGTCTCTAATGTTTAGGATGCTGCAAATAATTCAGAGTAGGCTGCAGGAAGAACACTCTCTTCAAGATGTGATATTCAAAAGTGCATTTAAAAGTGCTTCTACAGCATTGCCACCACGGTAAGAAAAACTGGGATTTTGTGTCATTATTCCCCTTTCCGCCAACCCTATGAATTAACATTTTATTGTGGTTATGATTCCACCCCACTCCCAGAAGACAAGGTTGTAAAAAAAGATCTCACTGCTTTTTAATGAATTTTAAAATAGTATACTTGATACTTGCTTTGGAGAACTGTTGTGTTATGAAAACCTCTGGGGTTTCCAAACTGGAGAAGGTTTCCACGTTTTGTGTATGTGCTTACACGTACATATACAGACACGAGTAAATATATGCACACACCTTTTTATTCCATGTGGTTTGATGCCACCATCTTAATGGGAATTAGTAATGTCAGAGCAATACTAAGCAAGAGTCTTTTTTAAAAACTGCTTTTCTGTCCAGCAGCTTTTAAAAACAGTGCTGTTATTACCTATGTTGTAATGCTTCATAATTTTAAAAGAATCAAAAGAATCATTTGTATTTGAATACAAATATGTTTTGTTAGTAAATTCCTGTGTCTAAGATAGCACTATTAACATTGCCTGGAGAAACCTTACTGTTTTCACTTAATTCCAGCTACTCAGATTAAGAAATTAGTACGTAGAATGTTTGGTCTGCTGAATCTAGATGCTATGTGATTTTCCTTTTTTCCCCCCAAGGGGGAAACACTTTCTACATGAAAGCTGAAATTCTCTCCACTTAGCACCAAAAAAAAAAACAAAACAACCAACTGAATAAAACAAAACAAATGCCAAAGCTGCCATACACACTTCCTGTGTTATAGTCTTCCTGTCTGAGCATCAAATAGATTTTCTTCCTAAGGAAAGCCTAAAGATGGCTCAAAAAAGCTTTTTTTCTCATTTGCTTGATGTCTTCAGATTAATTAAGTCCTTCTGTGCTTTTGTGTTGCTTGTTAGTGCAGTATTTGAAATGGTATTTATGCTTGAGATGTGTTGAAAAAAATTTGGTTTTCATCTCCCTCTAAGGAGCTGATTTTGGAAATAGATTTTTTGTGGACATCACAACGTGAGTGAGGAGTGGAAGCTTTTGTTAAAAATAAAGTTGAAAGCTCTTCTTGCTACAGTGTTGTTAGTGTGACCAAAATGTAATTGGTTCTGTTCATTGTAGCATTAAAATTTTCCCACTGAGCCGTTTTTGGTAGAAGGAAGTGGGAAAATAAAAAATCCCTGGGGCAGATATACTTACAGCCTAATGTTCTCTGTTCATGTGTTCAGATATTGTGAGCCAATCTTGTAGGCCAAATCTCTGAATACAAGTACGAATGAAAGCTCATTGGTTTCATCAAACTGACCTTTCCTAGTTTCCCTCCCTTCCACTATCTCTGCTGTAATTCAAGAATACAATAAGGACAGGTAGATGATAATGCTGTATCTTTATGCAAGAAAAAAGAGGTCTAACTGTACTGCTGTTATTTCTGCTTGACAGTGAATATTCTCAAGTACTTTCAATGTTGTTTTTATTTAAACAGGGAAGATAATTCATTACAGTCTCCAGATGCATGCAGAATTCATGGTCATCTCTATGTCAATAAAGTGGCAGGGAACTTTCACATAACTGTGGGCAAGTATGTTCTGTTCAATTCCTGAAAATAAAAAATCCCTTGGCTTCTACATTCTATATAGTGCATGTATGTATATGTGTGTGTGCTTTTATGCTTCAGTTAATGACTGGGTTTTACTGACCATCCTGTACTCATGCTTCATATTTTTTCTATGTAATACCTATTCCTGCACTGTTAATTTTCTTCATAAGTTAGTAAAATCATACAGTGCAGTGCATTGTTGCATGTAATGTAGTCATTATGAATTTTAGTGTTTTATAGGATGGAAACTCTTGAAAATTGGTTTGTCAGAGAGCAAATTCAGAGTGCAGTTAACTTGCTTACTCATAGAACAAATATGGTCAAAGTTTTGTTAGTCACTTGAGCAGTTCTACAGCTTTTCATATAGTAGGACTTGGTGGCTTTTCCAAAAGCATAATGACTTGATGAGTTTTTGATATTTCTAAAAATGCAAGACACTAGTTTTGTGTAAGAGTTTTTGTGAGTCCAAGATTCCTGACCTTACTGTTCAGTCTGTACTTGACAGTAATAAAAATATCATATTTGGGTTATATATAGATATACACAATAGATATCAGTTTTTAAAACATTTATATATGTTACATATATTTAAGCATTATATGTTATGTTATACATACGAAGATATGTATGTATTTTATAAAGTATTTATTGAAATAGAGGAGTAAAGGTAGTTTTTCTACATAGTCTTGTGTGGATTCATAAAACATTTGTTGCTTTCTTCAGGGCAATACCACACCCGCGAGGCCATGCACACTTGGCAGCCCTTGTAAGCCATGACTGTAAGTTCCTTCTGTCATCTCCATACCAACATGATTCATTTCAGTCAGACTTCTGTCTTCTAGTTCATGTTAGGTTGCTGTTTTAAAGATGTTCTAGCTGTGCAATTGCATTGCAAAAAAAAAGTGAAGAATATTCTTTGCAGTGATCTGACTCCATAACAATTTGCTTTCATACATTTAGCACTATTATAGGATTATCTTTAGGATTTGCTTCTACAGTAATGATTACACTGGAATCTCAGATGTACTTTGCTGTTACATAGATAAACATAAAATTCCTATATTTCAGTCCAAACTACCTCTTTCCTCAAAGACCTTTTTAAAAGGTTAAAAATTTCTGACCTTTTTCCTTAGAAACTTAATTTTTGGATTATGAGTATAGATATTAAATGTGTGTTGCTGTCTTACTTAATGTGAGGCAAAGGTGACTTACTGTGTAAAATTAACTTGATTAAACAGCTGGTTAAGCCTCCAAATGTCTGCCCACGAATTTATGTTCACACAACTTTAATAATTTTGTACATCTTAAGTACCTACAAAATAGGCAGTGTAAAACTGCCTATCAAAACTTGGCAGCTGCCTTATACTTCCTCTGTACATTTGATTTACTAAATTTTAGTCTTTTTAATGCAATTGCTTACAAGAACGTGAACTGTAGAATAAGTATTTGGAAAGTCTCTCTTACAAAATGATAACTCCATTCAGCTCCACCATTGGTTCAAATATAGTTACAATTTGATTCAGAAGCTCTTTTCTAGAAAAATTTAACTTTTTGAAAATATTTTGGATTTGAGTTTTCTTTGAAGTGTGGGTAGATCCAATGATGTGTACAGCGGTGTTTGGTAAATGCATTAATTAGAATATTTCAGTGTCAGAAATGGATGCATCCTTTTCTCCAAGTACAGAATCTCGTAATTTAAAAATGCTTCATTTCTCTATGTTGTCTTTCAGCCTATAACTTCTCCCATAGAATAGATCATTTGTCATTTGGAGAGCTTATTCCAGGAATTATTAATCCATTGGATGGAACAGAAAAAATTGCATCAGATCGTAAGTGTTGTGTGTTTTAAAAAAATCTCATTTTGTTGAGTTTCCCAATAGTTACATTGAAAATATTGTCATTTTTCATAAATGTTGTGATTGACAAGCAGCATGTCAGGCTAAATTTGGTAGTGAGCAATGCCCTGTTCAGTTATCTACATGAAATCTTAAATGGGCATTTCTTTCTAGTATCTGCATTGCTGTTCTGTGCTGTTTCCCTGAAGGCGATTTGCAGTTTTTTTCAGGTTTGTTATGCTGAAGTTACACTATATCTGACCATATTGCAGCAGTATGTTACAGTGGAGAATCATACATCTGATTGTTGTCATAATGGGAAAAAATAAGCCTGATTTGGTTTAAAAAATAGCACCAGGAGTCTTGGATTCTATTCCTGTATTTGGTTTGTCCCTTCCACAGTGTGTTTTGTGAGACTACAACAGGATGGGTTTGTATAGCACTTTGTTTCTTCATGTATAAATAAAGGAGAGTAGTAACCTGCCTCATCCCACCACTGGTATTCCCTGTGAGAGTAAACCCCAGAACCTTCTACAGCTGCTGTTATCTCAAAGCTGGTTGGTTCCTTGGCCTTACAGCCAGAATGGTTTAATGTAGTTTAAATAAATTGCTTCAGTCTATTGGTGTTTGATCCCATAGGGAATTGCACAAAGAGCAACCAAATGCATGAGCATGCTGATGTCTCTAGAGGAATTCTCTAGAAGTATAATTGAGAGAAAATCTGTAACCAGTTTAGAGCGGCTTCCAGCACTGTAGATACAATTCAATGGCCAAAATCTATTCAGACTAGTCTGAGATTTGTATCTATCACGAGACATGTGACAGTGTGAAACTTGTTCTAGAGCCCTGGAAAACACTACCTGTGTGTTTTATTTGAAGCTTTGAGTGGCCTGACCTTAGTGAGTCTTTTCATTACATGGGAAAAATATAAATTTCTGAGTATAAATGGGACATATGGGTCTTTTCCATGGAAACTAACTTTGTGCAGATGGTGCTGAAGTGGTTTTGGCAGTGCTGACATTCCTTGAAGAATGTCCCTAGTGCAAATGGCTTAGCTGATTTATTATTTCTTTGATCTAATTATGACTATCTCAGATGGCCTTTGACTCTGTTCCTGATTCAACAGTAAGATTTTTTTTGTCTTCTAGACAATCAGATGTTCCAATATTTTATCACAGTTGTGCCAACCAAACTCCATACATACAAAATTTCAGCAGAAACTCATCAGTTTTCAGTGACAGAAAGGGTAAGTAGAAGAAAGAAAAAAACCATGGAGATGAAAAATCTAAAAGTGATTGTTCATAACAAAAGTTCAAATGTGAAAAGAGTACCATGGTTTAAAAAAGTACTCTAGCAGGAAGAGACTCCTTGTAGAACATTCTAGTACACTAGATTTTTCTGTAAATCATACAGAAGTGATGGGAAAATATATATATATGCTTGATGACACATGCAAACTTCTTCTATTAATGTTCTGCATCTGCATATCAGATCTGGAGTCTGATATTAGAATTAATGATAGACAGTAATTCCACTTCACTGGATGCTAATAGTGGTGGTGGTGAAATCCTCCAAATTTTAGGTCTGTAACCCAGTGTGTAGCTTTACAAATATTTAATTCATCTTTAGCTTTTTATCCATGTGGGAAGCAAAGAAAGATGCAGCTCATTTGAGTATCCTGAACTTGGTTGTGGAGTGAAAGAAATGGAAGCAGGTAGTTTGTATGAAAAACTGATCACACAATAAATGTCTTAGCTGTCTTGTTTAATCTTTGTTGAACCACTGGATTTAATTACTCTGAAGCCTAGAGAGCTTCCAGATTTGGGTTTTGAGAGGCTTTTAATTCTGAATCCATAACAAGGGTAGTTAATGCAGCATAGTATATATCATAAAGTACTAATTTAAAGACTAGGAAAAAAGTGTTGGGTGTACTGGCTACATGTCTTATTTTCAGACACTAAACTCTGTTTTCATCTTTTATTCAAAAGCCAAAAAAAATTATTTGTGAAAAGTTTAATTAAAAATGACAGATAAAGTGAGAGGTGAGAAGAAAGCCTTGGGTTGAAAGAAAATGTGGGTATTAGTAGGATGGCAGTTCACTGTATTACTTGTGATGTTCTCCAAGGGAGAAGAATTTTTTATTTCCTCACAATTCCACATTGTGCTTCTGAAAAATACTGAGGAGGGGAAGTAAGATAGAGGTGATGTCTTGATGTTCAACTTCAGACATGCAGGCTGTTGAACGGAAGGGTTTGCTCCAGAACTCTGGACTAAAGAGAGAATGAAGAGGAATTTCATAATTCAGTATCCTCCTACCTCCTGCTGGTTTAGCAATCTGCCTTGTGTTTTCTCTGCACAATCTGCAACAACTAAGATGTTCCTTAAACTTCTGTATGTCAGTCAACAGTTTATCTTATTCTTGTTCCTTTTTTTTCATCTTGTATTCAGTTTTTCTCTCTTCCTGTGTAACAGTGATTCTTTCAATTAACTGTCCAGTCTAAGTTAGTTCTTCAGTTTTTTGTGGGGATGTATTTTTATAAGAATTGCTACAACCACAGGTTGCTTGGGAGAAGAGCCTGTGAATAATGGAGACAGTGTCCATTATGTGGTTGTTTGCTCTCGCTGCCTCAGTAGGCAACCCTGTTGGCTCCAAAGCTTATTTGTGTTTAATCTTAGGGAACCAAATACTCCTATCAGATGAGCTGGGAAAGGTTACTAAGAACAACTATTCACTAACCACCTTAGTGCATTTATTTTGAAAGAGTAGGCACGTATGCAGACATGGAAAAAGGTGGTCAGACAGACATGACTCGAATGCAGTGAGATTTAATTGCCAGTGTTGGGCACATGGAGAAGCAGAGTTTGAGAGGTGTGGGCCAGATCTTCTCCACTATTCTTGATGGTTGAGATACTGCAGTTATTTATGTTAAAAAGATTTAATTCTAGCAAGGCTTCACTGATGCAAAGTTAGTAATTTTTAGCAGATTTTAGCAATCAAAAGGTAAATCTTCCATAGCAGTAGAAGCTCAAAGCAGATCAAATGGTTTGCAGAAAAAGAATTCTGTTTCTTTTAAGGGTGGAGTTTTGTATGTTCTATTTAACTTCATATTCTTTTTCCACCATTTGACCTGAAAAGACCAGTAAGGCTTAGGGAAATAACAGATGAAAAGCAAACAAAAGTAGAGCTTTGTCCCTTGCCAGTGGCAAGGTTCTGTTTAACTACCTTTAGTCTTCTCTTCCTTTTTAGTATGATTGATCATCCATCTCCAAATGCTGACAATTGTCATGCTTTGAAATATGGAAAGCATTTTCTACTGGTTTGTTTTTATTTAATCATTGCAAAGTTTTTGGGACCTATTATCATTACTGATACATTGTTTTGACATACTTTAAATTTTCATATGGTAGCATAAAAAGCAGTATAGTTTTTGACAATGTTAGCTAACTGAAGAAGTTGCTTAACCTGCATTTTCCAAAGTAGTATTCTGCTTTTTATTTTGTTCTGTATTCTGCATGCTTTTTGAGCACATACTGTTACATATACAGAAAAATGGAGCTGTAATATATTGCTTTTCTGTTCAGTCCTGCTTATCTTGTCTTCTCAGTTCTTACTAGCTTAGGCGTGGCTGGGTTTATCTTCAGTCCATTAGGTTCTTTTCTGCTGTCCTTAGATATTTTCAGCCAGACTTACCTGGCAGTGCATTTACCAACACCTTTCACTAACAACAAAATTACAGCAAACCTTTGAAAGAAGCTTGTGTTCAGGTGTGTTCTCTCCTGAAACCTTTTTTAAAAGTAGATATTTATAGCAGCCACACTCTCCTCTTTGGTGTCTTCTGGTTTGAGAATTTGGCAAATGAAAAGAAATTAGAAATCTCTCAGATTAGGGCTGAGGTGCCGGGTAGTCATAGCGAGTTTGTGGTGTTTGTTTATTTATTTACTGAGGTGTATTTCTTGCTGTGTGACTGTTGTCTGATGTAACTGACAAAATGTTTGAAAAGAGGCTTTTGCCAAGAAAGGTTGGACCAGGTGTTCCTCGAGGTGCGTTCCAATGTGGCATTCTATGATTTGTATAAATCCTCTGGGGATTCTGCCATTGCTAAGGCTGTTCAACAACGTAAATCTCATTAAGGTCTCACACTGAGTTAAGTGATTCATAGTGGCGGATAAAGTAGGAAGAGCTGTGGCAAGTGTCACACCAGTGCATTCCCCTGAGTTCACAGGCTAGGCCAAGACTCTGGCATTATCCTCATAGGTGCCAACACAAATCCAGTTATAAAAATCTTGTTTAAAGGACCATGTGAGCAAGTCTTGAGAGAATAGTACCAAAGCACAATAGTGAATATTGATATGCAGCACAGCCGACCAGTGACCAGGAAAGTAAATTTTTACTTCATGATGTTTGACTTTTAAAAGGTACTGGTCAGAGTGACCTTGATACTCTCCAGTTTGCTGTTCATTCCTAACTCTGGTTAAATAACACTTTGTCATCCCATCTTATAAGACTGATTCTCTTGTGACTAATAACAATGTGACTAACAAGTGATTCTGTTTTTTCTTTCAGGAAAGAGTAATTAACCATGCAGCTGGCAGCCATGGTGTGTCAGGAATATTCATGAAATACGATATCAGTTCACTTATGGTGACGGTGACAGAAGAACACATGCCTTTTTGGCAGTTCTTAGTGAGGCTCTGTGGCATTATTGGTGGAATTTTTTCAACTACAGGTGATTGTCAGTGCCTTCTTTCTTAAGTTCTATCACTTTTCTTTTTATCATTGTGACTGCTATGGACAAATTACAGGGAGTCCTTGCAACAGGTTTAAGACAAAGTTCTTGTTTGTGTGCACTGAAATGTGCCATGAAGGCTACTTAGTTTTGGTGTCCCAATATGGCATTTCTGGTCTTCTGAGGACCTGTTGTTTCCTTTTTGGTAACTACAGCAAAGTTCATTTACTTCTGGAAGAGCAAGGCTGTATCTGTCTATAGATACATAGATATCTATGTATATGTTTGTACATACACATATACTGATATTCTATGTATTTCCTATTGTTGGGATACAGTATTTAAATCAGTGACAAAAGTTGAGATAAAATTTCCATCTGAAGTAACTGGGAAGATTTTCCTTGTGAATGTACTGCCGTATTTCTTCATCAAAGAAAATAAACTGAGTTGAAAAGGCACAATTCACTTCTCAAGATATAATAGGGTATCTGGATTACAAGTTATTTCTTTCCTTGGCTGTCATTGGAAGAGAGTTCAGTAAAGAGGCTTCAATCTAAGAGCTGCTTTTCAAAGTAGGTATTTCGGTCCCACACAATGTATTTTCACCCATGAAAGCTGGCAGAGGGAATTACGTTTACTTGGTTGCTTTGCTTTCTTGATGCATTTCAGAATGTTAGAATTCTCCCCTGCCCTTGATAATCCCATTCTTAATGTTAATTTCTTAGTGTTTAATGTATGGGTTTACTGCACTGTGTCCTGTCTAAGTATTTTGTATAGCTTTGTTGAAATGCTTTCATAAAGAATACATTTTTACTACTGGTGACAATTTAAATCTTGTTTGATGTTGCAGGAATTTTACATGGCTTTGGAAGATTTGTAGCAGAAATTATTTTTTGCCGTTTCAGATTGGGCTCTTACAGATCCACATCGGTAAGGAAAACTTCCTCTTAATTATTTCTCTAAGTGGTACAGCTGAGGATGGATGATAAGGACAACTTTGAAGTGGACTTGGTCCAAGGAGAATTTAAGATATTTGCAATAAACCCTCCCCTTGACATGCGTATTAGCAGAGATCCAACAACTTTTAAAAATAGTTGGAAAACCTAAAATATAAATAAGCAGAGTTCTCTAACAAACTGAATTAATGCAGCTGAGTCTCTTACATTCCTTTCATTGTCCTTACTATATTCTTTTTATTTTCATAGTGCTCCAAAAATTGCATGTTTCCCAGGCCTGGTTGGTCTCCCTGTCCTGGTTTTGGTTTCACATATCCTTTTGCTTGGCCTGCACACTGAAGAAGAGTGTGCTGCAGGGGTTCAGTGGTGCTCCTTTATTGCTCTGAAGGCAATTGCCAAGCAGTGTGAAAGAGCTGAGCCTTCACCTTTCCCTTTACTAGGAAATAAAAGAATTGCTTCTCTAGCATCTTGATTTTATATTATTTTTATTTTTCACATTTAAACCTGTATAGCCTTTGAAACCTCTGCCTTTCTCTCAAATTTGGTTGAAGTTTGCCAGCTGGCAAGGTTATGTGAGTGGGGAAAGAGGGAAGAAGGCAACCAAATTTGTATAGTAGTTCTATGAGAGGCTGGTTAAAAGGCATCCAGGAAATGTGCAAGAATAAAGAAGTGTGTGTTTTTGAGGGGGGAGGGTGGAGATTCTGTTTCTGGCCAAGCCATTAATAACACCTTCTTTTTGTTTCACCAGGTCCCACTTCCTGATGGCCACACAAGCAACCACTTACCTCTAATCACAGACAATAGTACACATTAGCCTCCTGAGAAAATTTTTTTCCTTCCTGCCTGATACAGACTTTTTTATAATAAAGAAAACATTGTGCAATATGCTGAGACAGTGCTGATGGGCAGCAAAAAAATGAAGCCTTTACAAAAAAAAACCTCCAACAAAAGAATTTGTGTAATTTTTTGTCTTTGAGTGCACATGGAGACATAGGAGATGGTGAGACCAGTGAGGTGGATGATCTTCTGGGGAGTGAAGGAGTGCTGCTGCCAATACAGTATTTGTGGTTGAGCAGAACATCTTTGTGGTGGCTGCCCGTGACCACTGAAGCATCTTAGTCATGCCTGGGAAGGCTGCAGGCCCCAAGGAGAAAAGAGTACAAGTGGGATGTGTGGAAAGGCTGGCAGCAGCCACAGAGAGACAGTAACAGAGCTGGAGTTTCTCTTAAGTGTGCAAATGGGGGATTGGCTTTTCTTGTTCTTTTATAATGCTGGGGCTGAGGCCTAAGATACCTTTCATACAGCGGTGCAGCAATTCTAGGAAATCCTGAAGAAGAGGGGAACAAGAGAGTAAGTAAGGTCAAGCCCAAGCCATGATGTTGGTCACAGCCACTGCCTTTCTGCAGCTCCACCATTCCTTAGTGGAAGAAATATGTGGAGCAGATGAATTCCTTTGTGTTTCCACTCAGCCACTGTGCCAAAAGTGAGTGTCGCTTCTGGCATTGGTGTGGAAGTGCCCAAGGACTCCAAGAATGTGCTCCAGCCTGCAGAGCTTTTGGACTTGAAATAAGAAGCCCTTTAATTAAGGCATTTGACTGTAGTTTTGATAAAAGGCAAGACTCCCTAGTAAAAAAATCAGGAAATATTTGTATGCCTCTTTCTTGGTAAAGAAATTGCTCTGATGGAATTTTTGTTGTAGCTGTGCTGCTCATGTGGGAGCCATGGGAGCATCCATGTGCTGGAAATGGAGAGGGGAAGGGAGAAGGGGGCAAGAAACTGCCAGTTCAGGGCAGTTGGGAAGTCTGCTAGGCCAGGCAGGGAGTGTGGAGCTGGTAGTAGGTGACTCCAGGGAATTGGAATCATATTGCTGCAGACAGGTGATGAGAGGATCTGTAGAACTAATCCTTGCTGTTCATGAAGGTTTTTGTAAATTAAGAGAGCAATATTGTATTGTAAATATGCTGCTGAGAAAGAATAATGCAAATGGTGCTTTCAGAAACGGAACATCATGTTACTGCTGAACTACTGGTGTACACCTGTGGTTGAACAGTTACTCCACCAGTGTAAAAAATTAATATGATTCCTTCTCAGCAAAACTGATTTAATAATACGTTAGAAGATGATGCTGATCCTGGCCTTACTCACCATGGAATTCATATTTTAATTAAGAGGACTAATTACAGAAAAATAAAAATCTCTGTGGTATTGTCAGATTTTGCTGACTTCCATTAATGTATTTTATAGAACACTTGGACTTTGTTGATGAGCATAGTGTTAATAACAAAGCTGATTTGCTATGCAAAGCGAAGGGCTTCCTGAAAAGAAATGAAATAGTAAATTAAATGTGGGGAATAAGGAAAGGCTTTTGTTCAATTTGGCTATTAAGAAAAAAGTACAAGGAAGCAAGGTCCATGGGGATGACAGCCAGGTTTGAGATTTTCTCTTTTGTGCTTTGGTTTTTTAACATTGATTAAAACTCCAGCAACTTGAGAAACTCTTTGGTTCCCATTTCTCTTTGGAGTTTCCTTCTGAGGTTTCTTTCCTACTTCTGTTCAGACTGGTTCTGCTTTGGGCTTTTCCTAACACTTGTTTCTTATCTGCCAGGAACAGACTGTTCTGGTGGGAGAGACTGATCTCTGTTGAATTTCTATAGAACTTTAAATGTTATTTTCTATTCTCACATAAAAGAGCCAAGCAGCTTGATGTGTCTTAAATCCTTGTGTGGCATATTCATGTTGTTTTTTCTAAAAAAAGCTTGTGTGAGGGCTGGTTGCTAATGGAGGAAAATTTATGATCCATTTGCAGATGTGAGATGCTGCATTGCAGAGTGAATGCAGGATCAGTTGACCCTGTGCTGTTTGCTTTCTCTCCACAGCAGGTTTGGTAGTTGGAGCAGTACTGCTGACCCTGGTACCATGTGTCGTCACCACCTTAACCAGCATGTGCAGGGGTGTCCTGGAGAAAATAATAGTTTATTGCAGGGACTCTTTCTGGGTCACATTTATTTGCATTATGCAAAAGGAAGAGTAGGATGAAAAAATGGGAGGAAGGGGTGTCCCGAGGGAAACAAGCCCAGATGTTAATGTGATGTGTATTTTCTGAAAGGGGGATAGCAGATGAAAATACCATTTTTTGGGTTAGGAAAGATGGTCAAAATGATGTATTTTTATCCTTTGCTCTTGCACGATGGTGAGGAGAGCAAGCCCAGGGGAAGACAGTTTTAACCTTTATAAGGTGTGTTCATAGCACACCATTTGCAGACCAGTGTCTGTCTGGCCAACTGCTCTTCCCCACCCCCTAGCCAGCGTGGTCTGGGTTGTGTCCTGCTGCTGCCCTGCTCCCCCAGGGAGAGGCCGTGTTAGCAGAGCCCTGTCGCTGTGCCTGCCTCTGAGGCCTGGAGCGCTGTGCCCGGGCGAGGGCTGTCCCTGGTGTGCCCGGGCGAGGGCTGTCCCTGGTGTGCCCGGGCGAGGGCTGTCCCTGGTGTGCCCGGGCGAGGGCTGTCCCTGGGGCCCTTGAGCCTCACCCCAGTGTTGTGGGAAGCCGGTGCCAGCCCCAAGGTGTGGGGAGGGAATGGGAGCGGATACTGCTCCAGTGGTGGTTTTATGGCTCAAGGGAAAACGCCGATCTGGGTTCTTAACAGAACAGACCATCTTTGGCCGTATCAGCTGCGAGCCAGCACCACAGCATTGACAAGAAGTTGCTGTAAAATCTCTGAGTTATGATGACATTTCGCTACTGTGTTCCTGGATGTATTTCACGAAAGATTGCTGATTAGAGAAAGGAAAAGGCAAGACTATAGCCAGCCCTGGCACTGCAGGAGTCCCTCAGTTGCTGCTTTATGGTACAGCAGAAGGTGGGATGAGACATTTCAGTAGTCAGGAAGGCTGCTGGGGAAGGTGCCTGCTCTGTGGACAAGGTAGCAAAAGCAAACTGGCAGGGCAGAGACAGGCTGTGATCAAAACCTGCAGCTGTGAGAGAGAACATCAGGGGAAAAATGATCATGGGCTGAGAGAAGGGGTAAATTAATGTAACTTACAATAATAGTAGTGTTTCTATGTGAGTATGCTGTGCTCTTGAGTTGTGTATCAGGGGCTGTGGTGGGTGTGTGTGGGCAGTGTGATGGGGAGGCTGTGGGAGTCAGGCTGGCATGGATGCCACTGTACTGTATGGCTGCTGTCTTTCTTACCACCTCTGCTTTGTGCATTGGTGCCTACTGCAGGACCTACCACAAGAAGACAGTGACTTGGGTATAGGAATGGAAATTTCCCTATTTCAGGCTCTTGTCATTCTTTTCCCTGACTTTTCTAGCAGATGTTCTGGAGCTCTTGCTAGTAGAGAGATGGGGAAGAAATTAATGTCTGTCTGTAGCTGGAAAGGAATTAGGTTAAGAGATATAGCAGACATTTTTTTAAAAAGCAAACCCAAGCTGCTTTCTCCTGAAATTCTCATCCTAGAAATAGGTAAGCAATTTGAAAGAAAATTCACCTTTTTCCCCTCTCAAAAGCTCTGTGGTGGGGACCTGTGCTGCAGGTATGGGGCTCGACCTTTCTCTGCAGCCACTGGCTCTGCCTGGGGTGGCTGTGTGGGGTGGTCCATGGCAGGACAGGGGCATGTGCTGATGGAGCCAGTCATGCATGGAACTGAGCAACGACTTCCTGCCCTGTGCAAAAAAGGCTTTAAGATTTTCAGGGACTGATTTGACAAACCAAGCCCTAATTAGAGGGCGTAGTTGCTTAGGAAGGGTCAGAGGGAGATTATATTTGGTGTATAAATGCAGCTGTGATTAACTGAACAGACAAAGCCAAGGTCAGGGAGGCAGCTGTTGCCTTGCCCTTTTGCTATTGAGTTCTCTGGGAGAGGATCTATTGCTAAGGATGTCTTGTGTAATGATGCAGTAACATTGAAGCAGGAGGATGTGATCACCTTGTCACATCTCTGGTGGCACTGATGATACTAAAGTTCTCTGCTCCCTGTTTCTTCAGAGGTAGCCAAGTGCTGCAGCTTTCTTCTGAGAAGACGGGAAAGGAGAACAGCTTGTTTGGAGATACTTGCGAAGATTTCTGTTTTTAAAAGGCACCCCAGAAGTTGGGGTTTATTTACACCTTCTTTACTCAGACTAGTGCAAAGATACTTCTAAAGGCTTTTTTTTCTGCCAATGCTCAGTGAATGCAAATTGTGTCTGATATTTGGCCTTGGCAGTGGACCTGCTGGTTAGAGAAAATGTCCGTGCTTGCAATATAAAGTTCATATTTAACAATGCTTCAAGAAGCCTTAAGGGACTTTGCCTACTGCCTTTTGTGCACTGGCAAGGGTTTGATGGTGTAGGTCCTGTCCACCATCTGCCCTTGCACACCTTGCTAGAGCACTGGCATGCATTTGAGCTGACTTAGTTAAAAGTATGCAAAATACTTCATCTTTTCCTTCTGCCATAGCTTAACATCATTTCCAAAGCATTTCTGGTTGCTGCTAGCCCAGGAGAAAGGCAGTGCCAACTTTCCCTACCTTCCAGAGGAGTTTTGAGAGAGGTGGTCCATGAATTCATCAAAACAGGAAACTTCAAGTCTGGGTAGTGGAACCTCCCCTGGGTGAGAGCTGAAGGCATGCTCTGAAAACATGTGTCTCTGTGGGGCTTCCACTTACCAAAATTCAAGCAAAATCTCATTGTGGCTTGGTTTGGGGTTTTTTGTTTTGTGTATATACATAGAAATATTCAGAGTTGCAGGACCAGTAATTTGATTTGTGAAAAATAAAACAGAAAGCCAAACTGGTTTAGTGCCTCAAAGACCTTGGTGTGGTCTGGGGGCAAGAGGCCATGGCAAACAGCTGCTGGGCAGGCTCAGGATAAGCAGAGCTTCTCCAGCCAGGCTGCTGTGCCCGTGTCTCTGCCTGCACAGGCACAGACAGGAGCTGCCACAGACGCTGCTCTGAGCTGGGCCCTGTGCTCCCCTGCCCCACTTCCATCCCCAGCTCCAGCAAAGCAGATTTCAGACTCTTTCTGCAGGACCAGTTGCTCTGCAGCAGCTGCTTCTGAGTCCCTGCAGAGCCCAGGTGTTTGTGTCTCTTCCTGGGTTTAGCTGGTTTAATAGCCATAAAAACGGAACTGAAAGGGTTTGGGGTTGTTGGGTTTTACCCCTTGGAAATTTTCCTGTAATTACAAGGTGAGAGTGTATTTTGCCATGAGGTTTTCTAGTTGTAGAGTGCTCAGCACATAGGACTATTTTGGAAAAGAAAAAAAAAGCAGGCTGAGCTGAGTTTTGCCTCATGGATAATATTTGAAAATTACTGTTTACTGAAGCTTAGTTCCCTGGCTGGTGGTTGGTTATTAAAAGTGACTGTGAACAATGGTGGCATTTAAACTGAGCAGGGCCACTTCACAGGGCAGGGTGGCCCCAGCCTTTGGCTCTGCATGCATCAGGTGCTGCTGTTGCTCTGCTTCAGCTGGTAGTGTGGGCTCTATCGGGCACCTCTCCTTGAAGTTTAGAAATTCACTTTGCGAATTTTGAACTTCATTGGTACAATAGAAAATTCATTAAACCTTTACTTATGCATATGCGGTTTAACAGCATCCTTTGAGTTTCACTTGAACCTAATGGTGCTTGACTAAGGCAAAGGAGTGCTCACTGTAGCAGTCTCTGGAGGCTTGTGGAGAGAGGAAATACTTTTTACATGGCCAACATCACCTCAGGGGGAATGGGCTGGCTTTCAGTCCTCTACCAGCAGCACCCAAAACCACCTTCTGCCTGGCAGGCTGCAGCCTCTGCTGCTGCTCATTCAAGGGCTCAAAGCTTTGAGAGCAGTTCTGCAGCTTTTGAAAAATATTTATTTATTGTGATCTCTCAGGATACTGGTATGAAGTTGTCATTTCTGGGCCTCAGCCTTAGCTCAGTTGATTTAAACTCCAAATTTTATGAGCCCAGGAGCTTGGCAGATGGTGGTGGGGGTGGATGTTTCTTGTAACTCCACAGAAAACAGCTGTTTTCAAGGCAGCTGCAGAGGTGTCGTCGCAAGAAAACGCAGCACAGACTCATCGACCTTACGCTGGTGTATTTATAGTGAAAAGCACCAGCTGTTTCCGTCGCTGCTACACGGGTCACTCTCCACACGGCCTGTGGCACCACGCTGTGTGCTCACGGCACGATGGTGCTGTGCAGGCTGGGCCGGGACCCCAGCAGGGGAGGAGGCGGCGGTGCTGGAGATGTGTGACCCTGTGAGCTGAGGCACTGCTCTCCCGGTCACTGCGCGGGGCTGAGCGGGGCCTCTCCCTTCCCGCTGTGACTGATGGTGGCTCATCCTTCACTTGAAAAGGGAGCTTGTCGTGAAGGGTTTTGTCCCCTTTGCAGCCCCGTTGAACAGGTCTGCAGAGGCGGTGGTGCAGGGCCAGCCGGCCTGGGGTGCCCCAGGGAGGAGCCGCGGCCGGGGTGCTCTGGCACGGGAGGTGTTGGCACAGGAGGAGCTGGAAGCTCCCGGTGGGATGCAGCTCAATGCCGCTGGAGGAGATTTCAGCCTCCTCGCTCCTGTCCAGGCATCCTTGAGCACCGGGCACCGTTTGGCCGCGTTTTCTGCCCTGACCTCGCTGCTGAGGACAGCCCTGAGGGAGGGGATCCGTGAGGCGGCACTGGCAGCACCAAAGCCGGGCCCCGGACCTCGCGGCGCTGCCGGCTCGGCTGCTGAGCACTGACGCTGCCAGCTTCTGCTTGTTATTTATTTCTCTCTCTATCTGTATCTCTCTCTTTTCCCCTTTGCTTCCTCTCCCCTCCCGCTTTCTTGCAGAATGGTTTCAGTACTTCTCGGCTGGGTGGCAGCGGTGTCACAGCCCCCTCAGCAGAGCCTGCCCCTCTCCCAGGCACAGCTGTGCCGTCAGGAGCCAGTGCCAGGACATGGCAAGGGAAAAGCACGGAAAGGGGCACGGGAAAAAAAAAATGGTTCAGAAAAGGCAAAACACTGAAATGGTCCCAGGAGATTTTAATTTCTTTCCCTTTTTCTGTCCGCTTTAACTTTTCAGGTCAGTGACACTAATGGGCTGTGGTAGAAGTGAAGTAAATAAATAATTACACACGCCAGAGACAGCACATTGATTTTTAAGTCTCTCCTCACTAATTAGTGACGGCTTTTGTAGGGACTGACGGCATTACTTAAACCTCTGTCAGCAGGAAAGGCAAAGCAACACAGTAGAAAGGAGAAAATGAAAAGGTCTTTGTTTGCTTTTTGACTTTCATCATGTTTTTACTAGAATCATATTGGTATGGTTTTAAAAAAAACTACTGTTTTTTAGATAGATCTATTGGTGTATCATAAACTTTAATAACCTTTAAAAATCATTCCAGTTTACTGCTCAGTCCAAACAACCCATGTAAAAAGGTAGGTACCAGTCAGCATTGAGGTCACTGCAGGGGAAAAAGTTGTATCACCATTTGATAATTCCTGTAATTCTGCTACTTCTAATCTAACAAGGGCCAGCGTAAGTATTGAGGAGTCTTGCTGAGGTGCCTAATGCTCAAGGCACAGCTGTCCTCACAGTGCCTACACATCTCACAGGTGCAGCAAACTGAAACTGTCTATTAGAAATTTCATCTGGGTTCACTTCTAAGTTTTTGCTAAATGACGTTTCCCTTTGCTAATACAATAATAATTAATACATCTTGTGGTTTCTTTCTCTTAAAATAATGAATGTTAAGATACAGATACGCAGTAAGTATGATTCTCCATTTTCATGTGATTATGCTACTCTGTATTTATAAACTAATTCTTGCAAAGACGCACACCTACCTAACAAATAAGAAAAAAAAAAAAAAAGAAAAGAAAAAAGGAAAAGTTACCAAATAGTAGTATGCTGACAGCCAGCAAGTTATACTTGTCCAAAGGCCATGAAGAAGCCTTTATATAAGAGAATGTGCAGGTCAGTACAGTCCTGGGATGAGTTCATAATATGGATGAAGAACTAATTGAGACAGAAATAACAGAATACTTGCTAGTTCTGATCAGGAAATTTGATTCTCTTAACACAGGTAAAGAGAGCTCTTCCCAGATTTTTTTTAAGTTAATGACAAAAGCCAGAAAGCAAGTGAGAAAAATTGTTCATATGCTTTTCTACTTGAAAGACTAGTAGAAAAATATGACTGTCACTGTCTTTTCCTCACTCACTGAGACTCATTGTTTTCCCTTACTACTTTCTCATGTCTCTGGTATCTGAAGTGTTCATTGTAAAATGGATTGTTTTGCAAATCCCCACGTTTGGGGGGTTAAGCCACACCTAAGAGGCCTCATTCTCTCTCATCCTTACATGTCCCAGTTTTGCCCCAAAGTGGTTGCTGAAGAAGTAATAGGATAAAAGTATGGGACACTAGAGGCAGTATGAGAGTTCAGAGGAATGCCAGGACAAAATACCAAAAGTGCATTAAATCAGGCTGTGCAGCTTGTTTACAGTGAGGTTGACAGGAACTTCTTGTAAAAGAAATGAGGTTAAAATTAATGACTAGGTGAATCTGCATGTGTAATTTATCAGAGCAAGCAACCAATAAAAAAGAATTACTCTAATTAAAGTTAGTAGCACAGAAGGGGAAGGATACTTTAAACAAACCCTAACAGTATCCAATCAAGCATTCAGATCACTGTGCACATTTAGTCTCCTTGTCTTTAGATTTAAACCTCAGCACCTTTTAGCTGCACTGAGGGACATGGGGTTACTCACCTGTCCCAGCTCAGGTGTTCAGTCACACCACACCACATGGCTGTTTCCCATGAGCAGACAGGCTCTTTTTTGAAGTAAGGGTTATCTGTTTTCACATGTTGGATGTTATCCTAAGTATGCAAGAAACTATATTTGACAGAACTTGTCCTCTTATGTGATCAGCTTCTACTGGTTTTCAAATAGCTGCACTGAAACCAGAGTGAACACAAAGTTATGGATATTTTTTTTCCTCTTTCTTTATAGTTTGTCAGTAGAGATGTTTTTGGGAACAGGTTTCCTTCTAGTGCAGGTTCAATGGTGCTGTTCCTGCCCTTGGTGACAGGTGCCAGCTGGGGAGGGGATGCCAGCCCTGAGCGCTTCTAACAAGAAGCACCAACACAAGATGTTCTCTAAATATTTTCTTGCAATACTAAAAAGTATTTGGTGAGGATGCAGTAGCATCACTGTGCTCTCTGTGAATGAGTGCTGTATTGCTAAACAGTCCCAGGGGATTACCACCATGACAGAATTCTTCTCTCTAGCCACAGATAAATCAGCAGTGGCCAGCTGAGTCAGGTTTGCAATGAGCTCCTGACGCTCTTTTGGCTGCTGTTTCTTTTGTTCTTTGTCCTCCCTGTAATACTGAATACATGACCCAATTCAGTCTATGGATCAGTGTTATCCAGAACCTTGGAGAGGTGAGGAATGTCCACAGGGACAGTACTCCTTACAGGTCACCTCCCGTCTCTGGGGAAGTCCCCAGGAACACCAAGCCGAAGACAAACAGGGAAAGGGAAAAGGGCTCCAGACATGCACTGAGACAGAGCACAAGTGGGAATGCAGCTGTCAATAATACCCACAGAGCCAGGATTTTGCATCATCCCGAAGGAATTAAACGCCACAAAAGCTGCACAGAAAAGCCCCTCCTTAAAAATTCAATGATGAGAAAGTAGACTTACATTATTAACAAAGCACAGTTTTAATAGAAATGTTTAGGCTTACATTTCAAAATGACTTACAAATAAACTTAAACACAAAGCATATATTCGTTTCTTTAAAAAAAACCAACCATATTCATTCTAACATAATATATATTTTCTGAGTTATAAAATCCCATATAAATAGCAAATTCTTCTCAGTACACAGATTACAAGAATACATAGAAACCGGGATGCATATCTGAAAAGAATCCTGAGTATGCATTCCATAACTGGCAAAAAATAGAACAATGCTAGAGTTGAACACAAGAAATGCTGTTGTCCTAGTACGTAATTTTCTAAAAAAACCCCAACCAAACAAAAAATTGAGAACTTTTTGGTTGCTCAACCTTGTTCAGCTCCCTAGACTCAGGAATGGCTCTGGATACTCCACTCTTTGAGATTTTGGGAGCACCCTGTGGATTCTTCTGGTATCAAAAAAAGAGAACAGCATCTGTCTTCAGGTGGACAGAAATAAGGCACCTCCTTAGAGCAGGTCAGTGTGGGCTGTAAGCAGCAGCTGGGACTTAAAGCCAGAAAGGTGCAAAACGTGACTCTTGAATGATGATGTGTGGAAACAAATGTGGAAGAGGCAGCCAGTTCTTATACTTCTCAAGGTTCCCCTGACTATCCCCCAAAACAACATAAATTCAAACAAGAATGAGTAAGTGGAAATTTTGCATGTTAGAAAAATCAAAACCCTTTTTCTTAGACTGAGGTAAGCAAACAAGCAGGTTGGGCTAAGAGCAAGTCATAGCAGCATTTAGATCAGAGCATTCACCAAGTGCCTTCTCTTCTCTCTTCCAAGAGAGCTGCACAAGAGAGCTACGTCACTGGCAGCAATCCCAGTGGTGTGACTGCATCCCCTCAGAGCAGGCAGACTGCAGCACTGCAGGAGGACACTTACATGTGGAAGCCTCACGGTGTGTTTAATTTGGAGCTATTTTATTATAGTAGCACAATGGGGTTTTTTCTGGTCATAATGAAAAATAAAGTCAATTATTCATGGAAGAAACAGACAATTCTGCCTGTTGTTTTCAAAGAGTAATATAGTAATTATATATGCCTTTAAACACTGCTCTTAGATAAAATATGATGTTTTTTCATAGGGTTACAAGCTCTGACATTACTAAACCATGAATCACAGGAGCAAACTCATGCATGCAAACTGCAGTAAACACAGAGAGGCTTAAATTCTGCTCCTTATTAGAGTGTCAACTCAGTAGAGATAATGAAGTAAATTAGAGCCATTTATAGTCTCCTGGCTTATTCCCAGTTTAACTGGGATCAAAAACTGGATGAACAATGTTATACTGAAGTTGAGCCACAGTTGCAGAGAGCAGAACTTCACAGGTTAACAACAGATATATGATACCATTTTAGATCAGAAATTCTCAACAGTTTTCTGTCCTTTCAAATATTACAAATAACTTCTTTCTTCTTGGTATCCTGTGAATACTCTCATGGTAATTTTCTTCTTGCTTTAGGTTAAAAGCAACAGGAAGAAGTAGTTGTAAATATTGCACAGTATTTTAGGATGGAAGACTAGGAAAAAAAAGGCACCTGCAGGGTGACTTTTCAGTCCAAAGAAAAGCTCTTCATTTTTTCTGCTAATTCCTGTCTGATTTCCACGTGTTTCTTCAGGTTTTGCACTTCATGTGGCAGGTTAATGTCCCACACTGACACACAGGATTGTAACTCTGGAGAAAAAAAAGAAAATCTGAAAACCTGCAACAGAGATGAGCTATTGCATAATTAGAAATGATTTTGTTTATCTGCTTGTTCTCAATTACTCATAAATTTACCCAATGAAGCATGATCTTTAGGACCCAGAAGACATGTTCCATGACACTTCATGTGTGAGGTGATGCAGTTATGGGTTACAAGCTGTTTGTACTTGCATAATGATTTGGATTCTAGCTCCTAAACTTAGAGTATCCCATTTTAAAGTACTTGAAAAACCATTTTTGGTGCCTGTGGGCATTAAGGTACCAACCTGAGCTACAGCTAACACTAACACTGAGGTGCTTGCTAAAATTTCATCTCTATCTTTCCAAGCAGATATACCCTAAATGCCTGTGAGAGTCAAACCTCATTCACTGTAAAATAAAAATTGATTTCATAATCTAGTGAATATACTGAGAAAAGGTCACTTCTTCAGTCTCCATTCATGCAAAGCACTCTTTATTCATTAAGAATTTACGCTGGTTTTGGTAAAATAGGGATAATTGAGAATACTTATATGACTTGAGGCTTGCAAACTAAGGGCCCAAGGATTCTGGAGTCTCTGATTCTTCTCTATAGTTTATGTCACTCTTAAATAAAATAAAAATGCTAATAAGCCAATAAATGTTATGGTTACAGAAATTGGGGAATACCACAACATAAACCCAATACTCTAAAGTTTGATTCATTTCAGGCAGCTCATCTACGCTTGCTCTCTTTAACTTTATACTATTGTTGCCCCATTTTTAGGAGTCACTGAAACTAGGATGAGATAAAGGTGAAGAAGGGCATTGATCAGAGCATCAACTTTAACTGTTCTAAGAAAAATCTAAAGACGCAGATTTTCTATCTCCCAGCACTTTGCTATCCTAATTGTCAGGACGCCTTTACTGATGGTCTGATCGAAATCTCCCTTGCTATAATAGAAACTTGTTAATGCTTATCTTACCCACAGGGAATATGAAGAAGTCTTTAGTCTCTTCCTCTTCTTTTACATATTCAAAGCCTATTTAAGCTTTATTTATATTAACCAATTTAACTCCCTGCAACATTTCCTCACAGGTTGCATTTGTCTCCTCTGGACTACTCCTAATAGTCCAGATCATTCAGCAATAAATGGTTAGATTACTCCAGCAGAGGCCATATTAGCACTAGGCAGAGTGTTAGAATTAGCTCATGTCTTACAGACACCACTTTCATGGTGTGAGAGTGGTGTTTGCCTCATCTGCACCCATGTGACATGGCTGATTCATGATCAACCTCTGATCAATTCTGACCTTTTTCTGCAGCACTGCTGTTTACGCAGATCATTTCCTCATGCTGGTACAGCATATCATTCCAAATTAAATAAAAGGTCTTGCATTCGTCCTTACAGAATTGTATCCTGTTTCCTTCCAGACCATTAGTTCTATTTGTCAGGGTCACTTTGAGCTCTAATCCTGCCCTCCAGTGAGCTTGTCTTAGCTGAGAGTTGTCTGCAAATCTGAAAAGTACATTCACTATTTTATCCGCATCACTCATGAAAACACTGGGGATTCCTGACCTAGCACAGACACCTCTGTATCCATTTGATACATTCTCCAATTAGACAATGATATTTACTCTCCAAATACAGTTTCCCAACAAACTGTATTGTATCCTTCAAACAGTGGCTTCCTCAGATCCATTTTTGGAAGTTACTTTTAGTTTGTATGAGCCCAGATATGCAAAAGAAAACAAAAACTATTTAATAGTAGTGCTTCAATAAAATTGTATCAAATGATGATCAACTCCTCACTCTCAGTGAGTAGTCAAGCACAATAGTGTCTCCACTAATAATACAAGTTAATAAAACACAACTCAGATACCTTTGTGATATTTGTTGTCTTCGGTGTCACTTTTATAGCAATATCCCAAAACAAGGACCACATTCTTGAGGCTCCCTTTTTCAAAGAAATAAAACATCAAACCTTAATTTTAATGTGCATTTTGTAATTTAAGGACAGAAAGAATAGATGACATCAAGGCACTAAGAGGACAGAAAGCAGAGTTCAATCAATTAGACCCTTTATTCAAAATCATTAACCATGAAAAACCCTGACATGAAGACAATATAGTTCCCATCTCCATTTAATGTCAAGGTTTATCACGGTTCCAAGGCATAAGCACAGGATCAGCCAACCAGCCTGCTGAACAAGCCCAAGAACAAAGCCCCTATTATACAGCACAGGCAGAGGTGGTAGAGTCACAGGAAACAGATGTCACAGCAAAAGGACAGGCTGCAAGTGAAGTCCCAGTGCACAGCAAAACGTACCACTTTGGTTATGAAAAACTAACCCAACCAAATATGACAAAAACACGGAGAAAAATTATAAACTGAAAGTTTTACACTTATGATGGCATATGGGTGGGAAAGGGAATAGGGGATAGATCATAAGAAGGTACCTAGTGAATAATGCAAAAAAAGACCTGGAAGACAGGAGTGCTTGCATCACAAAAGGATAAACAGAATGTGCCAGTGTTTCTGTATCAACTTCCTGCTTATTTCCAACAAGACATATCTATAAATGCCTTGCAAAGATATTTTGCAGACTGCCAAAGACCCAGCCTATGTCCCTGGGTCAGGATCAGGCCAGGGAAGGAACAGCCCCCACTGTGCAGACACCCCACTGCAGCACTGCGCCTCGCACGGCTTCATACACGGAGCCTCACCCTCCCAGGGCAAAGATGAGGAGGGGAGCAGTTTCTGGGGCATAAATAGACTGGACTATGGCTTAACTGTGAAAGCTGCAGTTGGGAAGTTTTTTAACAAGCCCTGGGACCTCTGCAAGGTAGAGAGAGGTTTTTCCTGCCCTGAGAAGGCTAGAACTATATTCTCCTCTGAGAGTGATGTAGATCTGGTTATAGTAGATGAGGGATGGTGGGAACCATACACATCCTTCATGCTCCGATTTTTCATAAAGGTAATTTTTTTCTATAACCACTCCTATTCATACTACGTACAAAACTGATTGGAACTTAAGTATAATGTTTCTTATTTAGACCTAGGTCCTGTCTTACTATATAGAAATCTAAATTTGCAATTACAAAATAAACTACAGATTTGCATCTAAATTATTCTCTATGGTAAGTCTCATGCCTATTGAACATCAATGTTTTAGGTGACAGAACTGGAGATGACATTGCATTTCTGTATTTGTATATGAAGTACAGATAAAATTAATGTCTCAAAGTCTGGCAGTCTCTTTTTCCTGAAATATTTACCTCTGCTTGACATTTTATGTTTTAACCTTAAATGAAACTATTTCACACAAAAATTTTCCCTCTATCTTCTCTTACTTTATATAAGCAATGTGGTACTGTTGAGAAACTGCTTAGCAGCCTCAGTGCCATTTTCAGAGATTCCAGTGGAAACCAAGTCCTTGAATTTAGGAAAAAAACCCTAGTACTTATAAATAATTGCTTCAGAAAGATGATCAAAAGAAAGTATGCATCAAACTGCATATATCAATCTTATTTGCTGTTCTTGAGATTTGTGCAAATGCAGCTAAACTGAATATTAATTTTTCTATAAGTAATGTTTAGGTGACTTGACTGAGCCTCAAAGTTTTTAAAATTACACACATTCTATACAATATATTTTCCCTATAAATGACAGTGGCAAGGCAAAAATTACTATGTTTTCATGGTAATTATTCTTTTAAAAATGCTAAAAATAAAATGTCCCTTTATAATAGCAACATTGTAGCTATCAGGACTAGATGGAACCATAATGCTGGGCTATAGCTGCCACCATTAACAGCTGGGCACTGAACAGAATGTAACACTTGCTGTTTCAGGCAAAGGCAAGTCAGAGGAAGGTGAGATATGCTTGACTCACACAACATTGCCAGCACTCTGTGACCTGACTGTCATCTATGGATTCTTCTGGTGCCAGAAGGGAAGAAACAGCCCACAGAATAAGTTCCTGATGGTAAGGAGAAAACATCCACAGCCTGTGATTGTGATATTTTCTAGGAGAATTACAGTGTGCTGCTGAATTCACAACAGCTTCAGTGTTTGTTTGTTTGTTTTGGGTTTTTTGGACAGCAAACACACTTTAAATAACACTGACAGAGAAACTCCAGAGTTTTTTCCAAAACATAGTGGAAAGTGATGGGAATCCTCATGTCATGCCACAAAGTACTTTTTGAAGTAATGCGTATTTTGAATGCATTCACCACAACAGTACCACAAACTTGAGTGGATATGGTCGTTATTACTTTTGGGAAAGATGCAGGACAATGTACAGGTGAAGGAAGTTTCAACAGCCAAGGAGTGTCCCTTCCTCAGCTGCATTCCTGTGGCTGTTCATGGTCACCACTGAAACCCCACAACTCCTGTCTGCCTACAGCAGCTCAAAACAACTGTCCCTGATGACAGCAGCAGCACATCTATACAAGATCACATCACAAGTCCAGGTGTGTAGCACTTTCCCAGCTCTGCTGTGATCTACTTGTGACCCAAATCTAAAAGAACCATTCCTGAATGAGAATGGGAGAAAAAAACTAGGCAATAAGCAATGAAAGAAAAATTATTAAAATCCAAAATGGTAAACAGAGAGAGAGGCCAGAAGTGTAACACTTGAGATGGAGAAAGAACTCAGGCAGAGACATGTAAGAGAAGACCATGTGAGAGAGCATGGTGAGAGCTGTGCTGAAGCACAGCACAGGGATGCAGTGAAGATGGGAGACTCATGTGCAGACCAGTGACGAGTCAGAGAAGAGCTGCTGCTTTATGTGGGCACAGGTATTCAGCCTGCTGGTATTCAGTTTACACCCTAGAGTCTGAGACTGATGGAAAATGACAGCCGTGGAGTAGAATGAATGAACAAATCCTGGATAACACTACTCTGCTCCTGGAACACTATAACAAGCAGTACAGAGAAAACCTAAACTTAGCAGTTATTTCAAAGTACTCATCACTTGAAGGTTTTACTTACCCAGCTGAGCTGTTATCATGACTCGAACAGAATCACAGAACTTGTCTATAACTCGTATAGGACGACGTGTTGACAAATCAAGCAGCAAGATATGTCCTCCTCCTGTTCCTATCCACAGTGCAGTATTTTTCTGCAGACAAATGGTCTTCACTCTTCCAGAATACGCCAGTTTATGTTTTGATTCCTTATTTAATTTTTCCACTTTGTTCCTACAAGTATGGAAAGAATTTGCATTGGAATTTGGTGGCACCCTATTCTGCAGCTACTAAAACAACACTCAGAATACCAGATGTTTCAGCAATCATTCACCAAGTCAAATTACAGGGATGAAAACTATTGGACTCCAAACAGCCATCTGGTCTGCTTCAGAAGACCCTTAAATAGAAGGCAGGAACACTTCTCAGTTACCCCCCAGTCTGCAAGAGGTTAATGTCACAGCAAAGTGAGAAGAGCACACCTACACCTGCTCCTAACCTTACCATAAAAAAGAAACAGATGTGGCATGCTGAGGCAGAGGAACAATTGAAATGCAAATGAAAATGTCACAGTTAATAAAAATATGATTTCCTATGGAACCTGTGCACTGAAAAGACTTTTTTTTTCAGGGGATGCAGGAAATAGCTGGATTAGCCTTAGTACCTGAAGGACAGCAAAAAGACTTTCTTCTTTCTTGAGCTAAATGAGTCTTCTTGACATCATAGGGAAATTGGGAAATACAGTAAGGGTCTTTAAAAAGTGGGATTCTGCATGGAATATCCTGAAATTCTGGGCCAAAAGACAGGACATGAAATTCACACTTGCCCAATGAACTGGGCAAATCCCTTACTTCTGCCTGGTCAGGGTACCATGCTAGAAAAGGCAATCTGATATTCAGCTTCCTATCCACCAGGCCAACAATCTGAAATAAAACACTTACTTAAGAAAATGTGCACAGTCAATTAATTCAGAAAGTTTTTCTGTCTTCTTGTCCCAGATTTCCACAAAATGGCTGTTTTTCTTTGCCAAGTAGATGGATTTGTCTATTGCTATTGAAATAATGTTTGCATCACTGTAAGCATTATGACAGAACCTAGAAGAGAGAAGAATTCCAGTTAGATACACAGAAAGTACCTAGTAGAAAAACTTGACTACTATTAGTTTCCCTCTGACTCTTGCAGAATCTTTCAGCCTTAATATCAAACAAGGCTAAGATACAACTGAAAGGCTTTGCTTTAATCTTCCTAAAGTTCAACACAAATTCTCACAGTAACAGAGGTAGGCTGATGACACCCTTGGAGGCACATTAATGCTCAAAGTCTATTAATAAATCTTTCTCATCAAGCACTGTTTTCTCTGCTCAGGAAAAACTCCTCTTAACTTCAGAGTAGGATTTGTCCAACAGAGAATTACATCAAACACTCCCAAGCCCTCAGTCAATAATTTCTAAATAGTGAGAAGTCAGCAATCTGATGGGATTAAATATATATAGGGCAAAGATATGAACACATACCAAACTGACAAACATGGAAGGACAAATATAAATGTATGTGTAATTCTAAGTAAAGTAAACAGGGCCTGGACTAGGCCAAGTGGAGATGAAAACTGATCAGTTGCATAGATATTGACTTCATCAATCCTTTATGGAGAAAAAATGTATTTTCTTGTTTAAAAGCAGCAAGAAATACTTTCAACATTACTCACTGATACTCCATCTGCATTATGGAAAGAACAGAAACAAGCAAACTCAAAGAAAAAGCTCTAGAACAAGACATTATATCAAAGTACTGTCAGAAATCTTTAATGAAAGCAAATAAGCCAAGTAACATCACTTATAAAAGTCAAAAACTTACAGCTGACTTGTCTTTGTTTCAATGAGCTTTTGAACAGAGAAGTCACTGGTTAAGGCAATGATTTTTGTTCCACAGCCTCCCCAGATTACATTTTTTTCAGATAAGCACGAGGATTCATTTAAGCACATCAGGGGTGTGCTAACATTTCCTATAGTCAGTATCTTCAAAGGTGTAGCACCCTTACACTGCAAAGAAAAATATACTCTGCATTAGAAACAAGGAGGATGCAGACACTCAGAATCTTGTTAAAACAAGGCCACACAGCCTGCTGAATTAAATTTACACATCCAGATTTTCTGATGGTTCAGAACATTCCCACAACATTACTGACTGAAAAGCACCATATTCCCATTACAGATGTCCCATAGGAGACAGCCTGTGAGCAGAAACAGGCCAGAGCAGGGACTGACACTTTCTGCAACCCCTGGCACAATTAAAAAACTGGTTAGAAAGACACGTCTGTATCTTTGAAGATGTCCTACACTGGACCATATTCTAATTCTGAAATGCACTGCAAGTCCATAACTGCTCTAAATGCATATGGTCAGGAACTAAACATCCAGGTGCCAGCTGATACAAACAGCTTCCAGCATTTCTTCATCTGTTCTCTGAGCAGAACTCTGATCTACAGAAAACGTAAACAATATTTTATTTTTGAACATAGCTGTTTTACAAAAATTTACTAAATGAGAGGGAAAAGGAGCTATTACAGCAATAAAGAAAGGAGATTAAAATTGTTAAAATATTCTTAAAAACAATCAATAATGCCAGTCTCTAGCCAGTTTGCCAGGCCTTTCAAAGGAATTTTCCACCTCTTAACTCTTCTGTTTAAAGAAGTTATTGTAAAATGTGCAGTTCCTCCTAGACTGCAGTAGAAAATTAATTTTAATTTTAAAGAAGCAGTTAAAAAATAAGTGGCATGAAATAAAGCTACTCTTGGTAGCTGCTTTAGCTATCATTGATAACACTCTGTAGAACAGACAGCAAAGAACAAGTCTACCTTTACTGCTCTGTCTTCAAAAACTGCCAGTCTGCCATCAGCTGTGCCTACCAAGAAGAAATTCTTCTGTTTGCTAAAATAAAGTAAAATAATTAATTCTAGAAATGCCTTAATCAGGTAAGAAAACAAATTAAAATGAGAAGTATCTAGTATTTCAAGTATACAATTAAACACTAAAAGCAAACACAACCCCTGTGATCATGAATGCAGTCCCCAGTTGCACTGGGTGCAAAATTAAGTGGAAACACAGGCAAAATAGTCAGTTGTCAGAACAAATTGCAGAGTGTACAGATGTCATTTTCTGAACATCTCAATTTAGCAGTATTTTCAAAATGTAACCCAAAACATTTAAAATTCATTTATACCTTTGCTTTGAAAGAGAATTAGAGTATAAACAAGTGATAGAATCAGACATTTTCTGCAGACGATGCCTTCTTGTTTCATCTTCTGTGTTAACTGCCCACAGAGAACCAGACTGGGTTCCTGCTACAATCCAGTTTTCTTTCTCAGTAGGAAGAGTGACTAAGGCCAAACTTATAATTTTACTGTCTGCAATATCCTGAGTCAGAAAAGAAGAAGAAAAACAACTTGGTCATGATTTCAGTAACAGTAAATGCTAGTAAATTACTGATGATAAAAATATAGCACAATCTTTGTGGATTCTGGACAGACCCTTGGCCTAACTTCCCCTTCAAGAAATCTAATTCCCTATTAGCAGAATACATCACCAACAGAGCCACCTATTTTCAAAGTGATGGGAAGGACCCCTCAAACAGTACACAGAAAAATCTCTCAGCTGAAGGCTGACTAAAAAGATATTCTTTTTATTCTAATCAAGATCGAAGCCATCAGAGAATTGGACAAATGGAACTATTGCAATTCTAATTGCTAACAATGAAAGTATTTGCCTAATATTTCTTTTTCTCATTTTATTTTTAGAAAAACAACCCATATAATTTATACCAAAGCTACCAATTCAGATGTATCATGGTCAACAGATGGCAGATGAAAATAGAACTCAGACAACTGATGATGAATCATGCTCAGTTCTGGCACACATGTTCATCACAGCACATCAGTCCTGGGTAAAACCTTTCCTCTTTGCTGATGGGATAGGACTGAGATGTACCAAAATCAAATGAAAAGAGCTGGAGGGCATCACCGAAGTGGCACAAGAAGATGGCATTTGTGGGAAGTGAGAAGCAGTTAAGAGACAACCTGGATTGTTAAAAGGAGGTAGAGATATGAAAGTCTGCCTAACTATTAACTCCTTTCTGTGGTCTCCATGCTAGTAATAGTTTCCGTTTCAGTAGAAGAAAGTAATCCAGTAGTGGAAAGACAGTATTATGAGAAAGTTCAGACTGTATAGCAGGAAGAGAGTAAAAAGCAACTGCTTTTCTACTTAATTTCATGGATACATTGATGACTCACGAGTAATCTTTGATCTCTCAAAGCTTAGCTTTCCAGCAGTAATATCCTGCTGTAAAAATGCAATTAATTTTTCTGAAATGCATCTGTCTGCCAGAAAAAAATAGAATAAATGTCAACTTTCCCACACACCTCACAAGTATGTCCATCTGTGCTTAGGTTAACGAATGAAAGTTGTGCCTTTTCTGTGTTCCCATTGCCTATCCAGACTCCTGCCTTCTTGCAGCTCTGATTGGCAGCCACCATGCACTCTGCTGTAGATGAGCTGGGTATGGAGACATACCTCATCAAACAGATAAGCTCTGCAGAATTCAGGATCTCATAAACCTATAAAGAAAGCCACAGCATGCTGGTGACAACAATGGTTCATACAGTGATAAATAACAAGCAATGTATAACAACATTTTTTAGATATGGACACAGTAACTCAGCAGGCCTGGTCATTTGTACTGCCACAGAACAGTGTGTAACTGCACTGATACTGTTTAATGAACTCCTTTTTGCATAGCTCTAGTAAAGACCAAGAAAAAATCTGAATTATGTTTCACAACAATTGCTACACAGCAACACAGGGGAAAACAGTGAGGCAGAACATGTGGTTGGTAGATTTCAATGGAACAGTTTATTCTGGATGGCAAGAGCAGACAATATTTCATGGCAGTTTCCATTCCAGAAAAGAACATCAGAAAGAAACCTGTGCTTCTCATTAACTTAATGCCTGATTCGTTTTCAGAAACCACAACTTTTACTGCCATCTATCATAAAAAACCAAATAAATAATACCTGACAAGATGTTGGTCGCTCTTGAGGGTTTTCCTTCAAACACTTTTTAATTAAATTTTCAACTTCAGGCCAGGGGGAACACCCATATTCTTTGACTGGATCTAGAATGCAAAATTACATAACTTATTAACCAGCATTTACCATAGTTTCTAACTGACCTTCTTATTTTTGGAATTCATCTAAAGTCTTACTGAGCTGCTCTAAGAAATATCACATTCTTAGGCAAAATGTCAGCATGAACAGCTTGGAATTGCTCATCTACCATTATATGCTAGCATTTCATGTGAAATGCTAGAACTAGAGTCCTTTTAATTAATAGCAGTTAAAGCAAATGGATTTTGCTTTATCTTTTTCTTTGATGTCTCTGTGCCTGGGACTGAATCGTAGATATATGAGGGTTGTGTTTCCATTAATGCTGACCATTCAAGGGTATGTCACTTCAGACAACAGTCTTTTAAATTCCTGTAAACACTGTTTTCCACATTTATTCTTCTGAGTATATGGAATAAGGATGAACTTCCAATAAAAGGTACAGCAAACAGATAAACAACTCCATATAGCATTTACAAGATATGAAAGCTTAAATTCCCACTTAGTGCTTGGAATATGTATCTTATGACTATAGCTGCTGAACTCTGAGAAAAAATCTTTAATGATAGTGCCTGTATTGCTTTTCCTTTCAGTTCATCATAATCCACAGCAAATATTCCATTTCTGCCTCAGACAGAGGTAACATTAGTGATGAATACCTGCAAATGAACATATTCAGTGCAGCAAAAGACAGGCACTGTTTGCTTGAGAGATCAGCCAGCCCCTCTTTTGGTGGAAATATAGAAATGATGAGCATAGGTGGAAGGAACTGTACTATCTTCAGAAATTAATACTTCAATTATTCCATAGAGCTTATAATACAGTCAATATAGCTGCATTTAAGAGATACTTAGTCATCAGTTCCTGGGTTATCCTCTTCAGGAAGGGGGCGGAAACTATCTGAGCTTAGCATGGGACTGCTCTCCTTAAGGAGCAGAAAATGTATGAACACTCTGTCTCTCATAATGGAGGAGCTATGCCAGACTGAGTGATGCTGCTCCTTCCTAAATGGAGCAAATCATTCCTTAAAGAATGTTTCATGAGTATACCCACTATTGCTGGGTAATAAATAGGAACACTAGACACTAGGCTTGTAGTGCTATAAAAATTCAACAGCTCTCAACACTTTGGCAGAAGTTGCCCAGGTTAGGTTGTCCTGAGTTATATTGTCCAAATGATTACATCATGTCCAGCCTGATAGCATGTTTAATCTTCCTTCCAGCAGCCAATAACTACATATTGTAATGCTGCAGGAATATGAAGAATGTTGTATTTTTCTAAGTCTCCTTCTGTGATCACTGTTAGATACAACATAACTCATAAGATATGCTATTTCTGGAAATGGCAGGATAAATGCTAAAACTATTAGAAACAAGGCATACCTGGTAATTTTCCTTGTATTGCCAATTCATCAAATTCATTTGGAAACTTCAAGCCTTCCATTATTCTACCTCCGCCTGTTAAAATGTCATAAAGCAGCAAGCCAAATGAATAAACATCAGCTTGCTGATTGTAAATAACATTTCCTCTGGCAACCTCTGGTGCTCGAAATCCTGCAAATAAATAATTCATTAATAAGTAAGCTTCATACCAAAACTAAGCTATCTTTGCACTTTAAAAAGTAAACAATTATTAATAAAAATGACACAGGAAGTGCAAGGAAAAACATCAAACTATTTCTAGGCTGGCAATTGTCCAAAAATATCAACAGTAAGTACAAAGGAAGGGAATAGTACATCAGTTACAGAGCTCCTGCCCCTTTTAATATAAAATAATTATTTTATCAATGAATGCTGAAAATCAAGGGCAAGTCTGCAGTCTTTATTGAAGGTCTAACATTTAACACTTGATGTGACACCCTCAAGCACAATTTAAAAGACCTAAAGGAACTTTTCAAAGTGGTTGAATTGTTCAGTTCTTTAGAATGGATGCTAATAGGTTCTCTCTAAAGCTGGAGAACAGTGAAGATATTTATTGCCTTTAAAAAAATTAAGATTTATGTATGCATTGCTGGAAATTAAAGCAAAAGATTTTAGCAGTATAATTTCAATATCACAATAACCATATTAAAACAAGACAGCCAAAAATTATTATGAATGCATGTAATTTTATTTCTTTTTTTTAAACCTTTAATATACTCCTTGATTCTTCTAAAAGGTGTTAAAACACGAACAGGAGAAAAGGCCAAGAGGTATAAATCTGGCATCACGACCTGTAATATGATTAGGACTCCTTTTTGTGATTTTTGACTAGAATATAGATTTGAGTTACTTCTTACAGACTACATGAAAAATATATTAGCTATTTTTGGACATAATGGACTTTAAATCAAATTGAATTTCTGTACCTGGTGTGCCTTCGGAGGTTTTTATTCCCATTCGGCAACAATATTGGGAAATGCCATAGTCAGCTATTTTTGCAATAACAGCTGAATTGGGATATAAGGTAAAGAGCAACACATTGTGAGGCTTTAAATCACGGTAGATGATCATTGCTGAATGCAGGTACCTAGTAATCAAAAATATTTATTGAAAGCATTCATAAGTTAGGCATGCATCTTTAGACACACACTGGAGTGCATTATTCCCACAACAGTAAATTGTGCTTTCAAACACAAAATATTTTGTTAAAAATGTCAAATATTACCAGCATGACACAGCCTTTCTGGATAATGACTTTAGAATTGTTCTGAAATACTATTTACTGTTTACTACTTTACTATTTAAATTGCAGTATTTTAGTACCAAGTTTTATCTGAAGAGTCACTGATAGTTTGAAAAATGGATCTTAGAACCTTAAGCTTAACTCTCTTGCAGGTTTTATCATTTTAAAATCACACAGCAGTGAGGTGAGGTGATTCATGGACTTTCAGAACTTGAAAAATGCACTAAATTAATTTCTTTGACATTTCAGTAAGAAATCAACAGCCACAAGGAAACTGCACCCAGTTTTGCAATTTCTCTACTTATATGAACATCACTCGTTAGCAGGAGAAAAAACAGATAATGAAAGTACATGTTACATATCAGCCAATCAACCATAAAAATACAGTCATTTGTCTGACCAGGAAATACTCTGCTTGAGATGCGAGAAGAAAACAGAAGCTTTTCATTTGCAGTATATCCTTGTTGAAGCTATATCCTGTTTTTACAGCAATGCAGAAGTCACATTTACCTTAAGCCATCTGCTACATGTAGAGCTATCCTGTGCTGAAGTGTTCTAGTTAAACTTGCATTGTCTTGTTGAAGCAAACGATCAAGAGATCCTTTGAGGGCCAATTCCATCACTAGCATGCGGGGACGGATTGCAGCAGCCAGCAAAGACACTAAACTGGGGTGGTGGAGGTGACAAAGCACTGCAAGCTCCTGTAAATTGTAAAATCAGATGAAATAGCATAAATAGTGTAATCTCTACATCTGAAGTAAACTGAGGAATGTTTTGGAGTGAGGACTTGCAATTTACTTAAACTTTTAAAACTCTTCACTAGGTATTCCAAGAGCAGCACTACAGAAAAAAAGGCAGTATTTCTTACTTGTCTTAGGAGCCTGAGGGAAGTATGTTTATTGAAAATCTTTACAGCAACCTCTTCACCACCATAGGATGCACGGTACACAGATCCAAACCCACCATCACCTTTGGAACAATAAAACTGAAGATATTATAAAAAAAGTGATAACAATCATTTCTCAAAAGTAATAGCTGAAAGGGTTCAGTTTTAAAATATGTATAACATCTACTGTGTTAAGATTCATGATCAGTAAGCGAAACACAAAAACCAGTGCCCTAGTGCAGAAGTTAATGGAAAATTCAAAACTCAATAACCTGAAATTCAGAATACCTTAAAATAATACATTTCTCAGAAAAGAAATCTCTAAAAAGCTTTTCATATGTTGCAAAACTGACTTCAACAGATTTGTTTACATAAGCTCTGTAAAAAAACCCACCCTACAAAATAATGCTTACCCAAGAGAAATTCAGGAGCTTCATCAAATTCCAGGTCATCGTTGTTCAACATAATATTTCTAGGCAAATCAGCCAGTATCAGATCAGGAGCAATCTGAGCAATTGGAATGGTCTGTCTTGGTTGATCTGGATTTACCAAAAGGTCACCTAAGAAAAACAAAAGAGAAAATAAAAAAAAAAAGGAAGGGTAGGCATCATTGAAAAAGCATGGAAAGGCATGAGAATCTCTGAGAATGAGTAAGATCAACGTACTTAAAATTAGATTCATATATGTGCTTACATATATATATATGCATGCACATAGACATACATACTAATTAAGTTTGTCATTCAAATTTTTGGCTCTTACATGTTTAAATATTTTCAATGTTCTATATATGTACCAGTAAAATGTGAAAAAATTTGCTGCTGTGTAACACTAACAAGAAACTAACCAAGAGATCGTTTTTCTGTCTGTAAAAAGAAAGAATGCTGTTAGGATGTAAAAAGCCATAATGAATATTGTCTTTTAAATTATGGTGCTATGTGATCCAACCAAGAGATCAAGTATTAGTTTCACTATCTGCTGAATTCAGTTCCAAGACTGAAGCTGTATTATGACAAAATGATTCTTTCCATTATTGCTATTTTTATATAACTACACAGAGTAGATGCAATCTGCCTCATAGTCTATACTTATATGTAATAGAAAGCTCTTACATAAAAAAACCCCAAGTTGCTTTTGACTTACACTGTAATTTTTTCTTACAGAAATGAAACATTTTTAAATAATGTGAAGTACCCAAATGTTATAAAGTAGATGTTGCGCAGTATTTGTGTAGATACAAATGTACCTCTATATACCTCAAATGGCATAAACATATACCTTCTTCAGCCTTCCTAAGCAAGTCATCAAGTAGTATTTTTTGGTGTTCTTCACCATCTTGAAAGCTGTACAGAGCCCATTTCTTCAACAATGTTTCGCCTTCACCACACACATCTATTTCCAACAAACCTGGAAACCACTCTTCCATAAGAGAATCTATGTGATCCACAACTTGCCCCAAAAGGATGCACCCTTTAAGAAGCAAAGAGAGGGAAATTACAGACCCAATCTGCCATACTTGTAATTGCAAAGATAAACTCTATATTCCAAAGGCAAAAGCACAAACAAACCAAAATGCCAAGTTGCAATCAAACTGGAGCAAAATTCAGGTTCAGGAATAACTAACCTTTTCTGCAAGAAGGTGCTGTAATTTTCAAAAAACTGTCTGGGTTGTTGTCAAATACTGCTGATTCCACTAGACAATAAGCTTCAGGAGACCAGTTCAAGTAGATGCCTTGTCTCCAGTACATTCTATTAGGACGAAGAGCTCGCTCTAGAAAACACAAAATTAGAAGTCTAATCTAATCTCCAATACCAATGTCAATTTTAAAATATTTAGAATAATTAATGGTACTTTGAATATATAATTATGATTGTAGGGCTATACTCACCCAAATAACAAACAAAATAAAGGCTAAACTTTGCAGGCAGCATAGCCCCACAAAAACTAAATATATGTCAACTTGTGTTCAGTTCTAGAAGACATACACACCAACTATAAGCATTTAATCAGATGGTAAGTCATGCAGCAGGTAGACATTACAGAAATGCTTAGGTACATTCAGGTTCAAGTACAGAACATCTCAGGCAAAACATGAAAAAAGCTGTGATTTAAATTTCTCCTGTCACACACTCATGAAATAGTAGGGTGCAACTGGAATTTACTGCTCAGAAGAAACTTGAATGCCAGTACATCAGGCATTTACAAGTGATATTAGTAGAGTATTAGCATGTAAAAGCATGGAATTCTTGGGAAAAAAAGTAAAGACATATCCCCTCTTTCTGATAAAAGCAGAGCTTTGAGACTTAAATAAAGGGAGAATTAATGAACCTGAAGAAAAACAGTTTGTTTTTCTGTGTGGAAGACATTTCCTTTCCTGCATTCTTTGTGGAAACAAACAGCAATATTGCATAAACATAAGGATTTCCCCTATCTCTAGCATGTGAAGGAGAGAAATGGACCACTTACAACCTTTACTTTCTTTCACACACCACTCTGAAGATCAGGTACTATCTGTTCCTGGATACTTTTAATTTACAAAAATGACCACTGTCCTTTTCTTACATTTGTGAAGAGTTCAGAATTTAGCTAAGGCAAAACAGTGTTGAGGACTAAAGCTTTAACACACTGGTGTTGGCATTCAAAGCAAACTTGCACACTATTCCTTTGGAAGACAAAGATTTGTACCTCTTCCTGATAGCATGTAAGGTGATATCTCAAGCAACCTGTTGATCAGCCTGGACCAAAATCCCATAGGAAAGTATGGCATCTCATAAAGCCTGATGATGATTTCCGAATTTTCACAGTGGGGAAGCTCTATAACAGGTCTGTGATCAGACAAGCTGAAAGAATAAAAACATTAAGACAGTATTTGATTATGTAATATATCTGAGCTGATGACATATATTATTTAACATGTAAAATGCATTATTTATTAATGAATGGTCAGGCATGGTCAGGAATCTAACAGATAGTGAGTTTGTTTATTCTGCTTGCTTGTGTCAAAGTGAAGTTCTGACTGTAATTTAAACCCAACAGCACCTGACTAACGGATCATTAGATATTTAATGCAAATACGAGGAAAATCTGAGACATACATAAGGCTGGTAAAGTCATTCAGATAAAATCTTCCTATCCCAGGGCTTTGAAGGACATAAAAATCCTAATCAATGCAGCCATGCAACACTCTCGCCATTTGGCAACATAAACATTACTAAATACATTAGGGAAATCTGTAACTGAGGCAGAGAAACTGAGTTATCTGCTTCAGATAAAACAAAACAGTCTACATTCAAAGTCATAACACTTTTTTTGTCACCACATTTACTATCTACACTTTTGGAATGAGATATTGCCTCTGAGTAACTTATCTGTGGTTCTCACTTCACGCAAATAGGTTATGGTAGTGTTTTGTTATCTTTTATATTGCAATAAATATCTGTAATGCTGGTACACTGCTGTGTGAAGCTAAATTATAATCTCCTTGCTGTAGTCTTGAAGCATGGTAACTGTAAAAGAAGTACTATCCTCATAAAGTATTCTATCATTTATAGTTTCCATTTACCTACCATGTTGATACAACACAAGCTTTATCTGCTACAAGATCAGCTTAACCTGTCTCTTCTGAAAGCATTTACTAAAATGTAATATGCAAAGAATACATCATGCTTTCATATACCAAATTGCTCTGATGATCAGTGAAACTAGTTAGCCTGATGGGAAGTTTCTATTTTGATCTATCTCTATGGCTGTCATTTGTGGGTTTAGCTCCTTGCTTACCTGCTTGGGATAAGTAGTTGGTCCTCTCCTAATGGCAAAGCAATCTGAAACTTTTCCAGAAGCCTAAAGTATTGTGACATATAGATTTTAGGGAACTTGCTCTTCTTCAAAAGGAATTTTTCCACATCTGAACGCTTCACAATTCCCTTAGGGTATTTAGAAGAGCCTTCCACTTTCACCATCAGAATCTTTTAAAAAAAGTAGAACAATTTCAGGTATACATTCATCATTAGAAGTTTCAGAGGTTAGAAAATCTGGATAAATACAATAAATTTTGAGTGTTTCTACATCAACATTTCAATGATGGTCTCACTTTAGCAGCCAGTCTGCTGCTGTCCCATTCCAACTTTATATCCACTCACTTTTCTCTGCCATCTGTACCTAGCATACAATTACAATTCTTCCCCCTTCTTACAGCCTTTAGCCCAAAGTTCCTGCTTTCATCCCAACCTGTGGCAACATATTGCAGGATTACCTTGCATCCATGGGGCTTTTCTATTTTACATGTATTCTTGTGTCCATTGCAGTTTAAATGATTTTGGTCATTACAATGTAAAAACAGACAAGTTATGACACAGTCAGTTGTCCAGAACACAACAGAAACAGAAAGAACTAGGTAAAAAATGTGGGCCTTGAGAAAATTCTACATCATGAAAGAATAAAGAAATGGTGAAGAAGGAACATGATGAGTTACAGTGGCTTTAGACAGGGGAAAATGTACCATAAACATATACACAAAAAGTAATCAGTCTGACCTGTGCCATGATTTTACACAGCCACTTTGGATCTACAAAATACAGGTCTCTTAGCTGTAGTGCTGGGTCTTGGAAATGAAGGAGAACACCTGCTCAAAGAACACTGTAATTAGCAATGCATAGCTCAAGATCAATATTAAGCAAAGTAAGCACTCCACTCTGGGCTGTTTTTATTATATGACCTGACATAAACAATTTGAATAATAAATACAGCTATATTTATGTCAATATCTCAGAACAGCAGAGTGCAAGCACGGCTTGCTCAGCTTTACCTTTATTTTCAGACTTTTTGTTAGATTTTTAATCTGACCTGGTTTTTTGCTAAGCTCTGTGTAGTTTATTATTTAATCTTAGGTAGTCAGTACTGCACTGAGATAAGCTGTTAAATATGTTCCTCTAACCACTATTCTATTTGAGCTATGAGAGCAATTGCATCTTTCTTCAGTGACTGTGCTGTCTAACCAGCAGTAGAATGTTTTCAAGGAAGGGTAAGAGCAAGAGATATAAACTGTTACAGTACTGATCCTTCACATCATGGAATTTCCTTCCTAACAATGTGGTTTAACAACGTAAGCTTTTTTACCCAAGCTTAGATACTTCAGCTTATCATTTTGTGGCAACCTTGTAAAAGACTTAAAAATGTGTGCAGATCTGTCAGCTGCAGATTTACAACAAAGTGCTAACAAACACAGATTGAAGAAAATATTTTACCTGATTCATTCAGAAAGTGAATTGCATGAGGGAGTTCATTTTCATCCAGCTGTAACTGGCCTTCTTGTACCAGTTCCAGCAAGCGTTTCTGATCAATTACAGGAAATTCCACTGGGACATTTTTACGTTCCAGCAAAATTCTCTTTTCCAGTTCCAGGTAGCTGTCAGGAATTAGCTGACCAACCACTGGCTGATCTCTGATCTGTAGAATTAGGAATAATGATCTTAAATGTATTAATTTATTCATGTGAAATGCAGAAAATAAAACTAAGATTAAAGTGTACGTCCACTCAACAGCAGCAGAAAGGAACAAGAACACTCATTTATTGACTAACATGGCTGCTGAAAGGTAGATGCAAGTAATTATTCTTTCAGAATTATAGTATCTTTCTATAAATAAATACTCAGAGAAGAAAATATTTCCATATTATTTGTACTTTAAAAATAATAAATGAGGTCTCTCAGGAAACATTATTTCAAAGAGAAGCTTTGGTTCAAAGTGAAAGGAAAATATTCACTGTATGAACAGATGATATCATACATCTTCATTTAACACAAAACAATAGACAAATTAATAAAAAAACCCTATACTTCCTGTAATATGTAATATCTCTCGCCATTTCTTTAGGTAAAATGGGGGGAAGAGGGTAGTAGCTCGATTAAAAGTCTCCACTGCTGGCAATCAGTGGACAAGAGAATAGAATGAAATAAATTTAGCCACCTGAGTGACACAAATGGGTGTTTTGTGCCTGTTTCCTGAGCCTCTGTTCCTTCCTACAGACACCCTTTGATATTTGGTAATCTCTAGTACCCAGTCAGGTTTCCCTTTCTCCATGTGTGCTGACCTACTAACTTCTTTGAGGAAATGGGAAACAACTTTCCCAATGTTTACAAACTGGCTTCTTAACTGTAATCTTTCTCTCACCAATGCACTGTGATGTTTTTAATGTGTCAAAAACATAATTGGTACCTTGTGCAGATGAAATTAGTACCTTGTGCAATTTCAAAGACTTTGGAATACTTGATGACAATGCTGAATGCTTAACTCAGTCTAACCTCTAAGCAGATACCTTGTAACATTCCTTTCACCAACTACCTACATCATTTATGGTAATTATCTCATTTCCTTCAGGCCACCTTACATCTGTGTAGAAATTTAAACATCAGTTTAAGTCATAGTCTCAAGAGATGCAGACATTAAAGGAACAACACCTTTCAAAAAGCAGAACTTCTCTGGAGTGTTGAATAAGTATGGTGAGACATAGAGACACAAAAACACCAGCTCTATTCATGCCTACTGGATGTATGAGAAGAGGAATTAACCCATTTCACTTGAAGAGGGCACCTCCTTGCCATTTAGGACTGGTTAGCTGTTCCTTGCACTGTGGAATGAAGTTAGGGAGATTTTGGAT
This sequence comes from Acrocephalus scirpaceus scirpaceus, assembly GCA_910950805.1. NCBI lineage: Eukaryota > Metazoa > Chordata > Aves > Passeriformes > Sylviidae > Acrocephalus > Acrocephalus scirpaceus. Next base: position 14,443,047 of record OU383777.1, read on the forward strand.
ATAGCTAAGCTGCTAATTCCTGAAAGAAACAAGAGCAATGTGTACACTTTCAACTCATGTGTAACACCACTGGTGTGAGGCTAGTCACAAATACATCATTTGCTCTATAAAATCTTCCAAGCTGTCATTCAAAAGAAATTTGGGTTCTGGTACAATTTATGAAGCTCTGCCATTGATTTAAGTAGCACAGGACATCACCTTTTCTCTTCAATATGTTATGACATAAATGAAAAATGTGTTGTGGCATAAATTTTTTAAAAAAGTATACTCTTTTTGTTACAGGTAAGATCCTGTCTTTCTATAATCACCACGCCTGGGCTGGTCTCTTCATTCACACTTAGGGCTTCATGCTGTGGCTAAGGATATAGCAGGGAATGACTTGGGATGGAGACAATAGAATTACAAGTGCAGATATTCCAATCTAGGAGGATCACTCAGTCCACATGATCTTCTTTTCCTGATTTAATTCACTTTCCTCTTTACAGAAATAGTTTCATGCTATGTAAAATGAAATCAGTAAATGGGAAATCAGTTGGTTTTCACAAACCACAATATCATATTTCCTCTCCCCTGAAATCTCGCAATACTTACTGTAATTACATGATGCTGCCCAAGAAACGAAGGTTTTAAATAAATTTCTTTGCAAGACAAAGATAGCTCATTTTTAATTCATAATTGATTTATGGCCCTAGTGCTTGAAAACTTAGCTGGGATTTTTACTAAGTTGGTTTTTTGCAAAGAAAATCAAATTAAAACAAACCTGATGATTTTCCTTCATCATTTTGCTGTGTGTAACATTTTATAGAAGGCAAGATGACTTTCTATCACATGGAAATTTATTTAATTATGTATTAATGTTCAAAAATGTATTCATTTAAGTCAAAGAAGGATGTTTAACACATTAAAAACAGTATGTAGCTTACCTTGAAGTGAAGACTCTCCTTTATGATGATTTTCCGAAGTCTGATAATGGAATCAGATTCTTCTGTAGCATTGACAAAGTGGTAATCCTGGATTGCTGGGAAGCCTCGCTTGTTCAACAGCTCTCTAGTAATTTTACTCATGCAGGCCTTACGTTGCATTTCATCAGAAACATCCAAATGAGTGCCAACAAGAATTACAGGGGATGTTGATGCTCGAGCCTGTTAGTGAGATCCATACTGTTGATTAACTCAATAGTGAATGCTGATTTTAGTGTTTTACATTTATGTAAAATGTGAGCAATTTAGTCAAACATTTAGAGAACAGTTTATTTCAAAACAGAAATATTAAAAATCAGCTTTTTCTACAAGGAAGGAGTGTACATCTGGATTTCATTCTTTGCAGATTAACACTATTGGCAGTAAAATAGAGGGACATTATTCTTTAAGAACATCCAACAAAATGGAAAAGCCAAAAGAAGTGGTACTTTGCTAGTCATCATTGGAACAGGGGAGCAGTGAAACATCAGCAGGTACTGCATAGCAAAGGAGAACACATCAGAAGTGATTTTCATCAACACTAAACTGACTGCAAGGCTGTGTCCTGTACCACTGCCCAAGGTGGAAAGAGTGAAAGAGACAAGTTCATTAACAGGATCAGTAAACAAACTCTTTATGTGAGTGTATTGCCCAGTCATGGCTAAGCATCCTACCAAAAGAAAAGACAAGTAATGCTCATTCACCATGGAATGGCTCCATAAATGGAGATAAACGCTTAGAAAAAATGACAAATATACAGGCAGATTCTCAGGTCAATTCCCTACCATAGTTCTGGAATCATTCCTGTTAATAATAGGATACTAAGCATACACTTAATAGCATAATTTCAAACCTGTATCTAGTCAGTTTTAAATTAGTCTAATCCTGATTTCCCCAAAATTTACACTGGTGTAAAAGAAAAATGCAAGTTTAACTCATTATTTCTTTAATACTACTCCTTTCTTATTTTTATCAGTAAATTCAAAATATTGCCAGAATATACAAACTATACTTTTGCACATAACTTCGTACAATTTTAAGTCCAAAATGGTGCTGATCATGTCTTCTTATGTCTAAAAATACTTTCATATCCAATACATGATGTATTTCAGCTCTTGTTTAATACTATTATTCTTACTTTCTGAAGAATTTTTTTTTTCTTCTTCCCCTATGCAAACATTTATGGTTAATTTGCTGTTCACCTACAGCTCCCTGGAAAGGAGAATTCCACTCTGTATGTCTTACCTTGATGTTAAAAAGCCATGGCTTCATAGCATCCACCTCTGCTTGTCCTTTGCTGAGATCATAAACAGCAAGATATAAAGCCCTCTGGGTCATGAAATGAGGATGGGTACTGTAGAACTCCTCTTGTCCTAATGATTAGAAATTTCCATTGTTTAGTACTTCCTTGACTGAACATCTTCAGATCACAAAAAGGCAGAGGAACACATGACCCCAGACCACGAGTTCACAAACAAAATTAATGTTTGCAGAAATGTATAAAAATTGACAGGAAACCGTAATAACTACGAATTTCAGGAAGACACTCTGTGGTAGCTCATTGGCTGAAGTAAATGTTAAAACACATATGCTGATTTTATATCAAGTGTAAGATTTAACTGGATAAACACGGTTGCTGCATAGGCAACTTAAAAGGTTGTGATTCTTTTAAAACTCCAATACTGAATTTCTCTCTCTCTTTCCTTTCCTTCTACCTTCTTCCTTTCTGTTCTCCTACACTTTTAGCAGCTTCAAATTAAATTGACATGATTAAGCACTTAAAATTACAACTAAAGCTGGACATCCAGCTTGAATGGCGTTGGTCTGTGCTTATGCATTGTGACAGACTGTATTTAAATGATGATAGACCTCTGTTTAAAAATAACTTTTCTGTAGCCTCAAATAGCCCTGGATTTTAGAAGTGTTCTGTAGTCCCCCAAACTTAGAAAGTTTTCCAGAAACACAAGGTTCAAAGACTCATCCTAAGTGCTTTGTTGTCTGTGACCTTACAAACCTGTGATACTGCAGAGCCTAGAGAGACCCGGATTATAAAAGGAAGTAACAGAGCTGAATGAAAGATTCTTCTGGTGATTACAAGCAATTTCTTACTATTCTGAAATGATTACTCTGAAGTATTATAGTTGAAATGAGTGGTCAAATTACATTTGGTGATAAGACATTCCTGAGGTTTTATATTAAATTTGAGGGATTAGCTGCTAATTTACAGAATTCACTAATTTATAAGTGGTCATTGGACTTTTGGTGTATGCTTGTGATTCTACTGTCCCCAGTTTGAATTACCACAGGCTGACTCTAAGAATAAGTAATGCATTAAAATGCTAGAAAAGACAATAGTAAAGGAAAATAAACACAGGAAATACCTCCAAAGTCCCAGACATTTAATATAAGCTCCTTCTTCATTTTGCCTTTCCCTTGAATGATCCAGTCTTTCACATCAATGCCTACAGTAGCTTTTGGAAAGCCCAATTCTGTTCGTTTGCTTTTCATTAGTTGTTGTAGCAGGGTAGTTTTCCCACTGCCAGTGTTTCCAACAATCATGAGCTTCATTCTGTTATAAGGCACAGCCTTCTTCAGTCGTTGTTGAAGAAATCTGGTAGAAAAAAGTTTGCAGAACTCACAGAAATGCATAACAGAGAAAAAGACTGAAAGAACTCAAGAACAAAAAAAAATCTAGAACCATACAATTTTCTTCAAATTTTCAGTATCTGTTTGATATTACTGTTCTTTTAACTGTCTACTCTAATTTCTGATCTGAAAGCTAAAATTTAAATCCAAATATGTCTTTTTTTGTTTTGTAATTATCCCAAAATTGTGCTCTGTGCAGTGCACAATAAACATATTACAAATAATTGATAAGCATCATTTATTGCACAGTTTATAGAAGCATAAAATTCAAGAGGTAATACTAATATGGTCTAAACCACTCTAATCTGTTTTATCTGTGTATGTTGATATCATAACCTTCCACAGAATAGCATGCTGGATTTCATATGACAAACCAGAATGTCTTTTCAAAACTGCATGTTATTTTCTCAATGCTTACTGCAAATCCCAAGAAAGCTAACCAGGAATAGTCAAGAACAATAGGGCAACAAACCTGATAATGTCTCTGGCTTTACATCCTACATGCTTGAAGTCTAAATTAAGATGGAGTCCTTCCAAAGGAAGATCCCAGACTTTGGACAGTCTTCCCATTTCATCAGGAAAGAATCTCAAATCAGGATTATGACTTACATCCAGAGAAGTCAAGTTCTCTAGGAAGCCAATCTGAGGAGGAATCTAAATAAAAGAACATTTAATGGGCAATTAAATGCTAAAAAAATGAGGAACATGAATACATTAATTATTTAACAGAACTAGGTATTACTTTTACTGCTGTAGTTCATTTCTTTTAATAAACAGGTCTAGTATCCCACAGTAAGAGAGAAAAGACCTTGTAAGTAATTCAGTACACAAACTGATTATATGACACATTCCAGGCAGAAAAGCTGAATATAATATAGTGATTTTCCTTCACAGAGTACTATTTGTACTACATACCATTTCACTAATACAGTGTACAATGGCATGAGAGGTGACATGAAAATCAAATGAACATTGAAAAACTGCATTCAATTGAAAAACAATTACATTTTCTTTAGGTAGAATCTTAGACTTTACCTCCTTTAACTTGTTGTGGGAGAGGTGTAGCTTTTCTAGCCTAGACCATGCACATGCCTTTTCACTCAAGTCCAAGACACTTATTTGATTATGATTAAATAACAGCTCTCTTAAATTTAGTGATTTCCAGTGCATTGGTCCAGGCAGGCTTACGATCTTGTTTTGGCTTAAATCTACTGAACGCAAACTAAAAACATGAAAATGAAAGAGAGAAGTTAGCAAATGAAAAAATAAAACCCAGATTAGCTGGAACCAAAGCTGTACCCATTTTTAATAAACAAGCAGATTAGCTATCAGAAGCAGGTTTTCTGACTGAAATCCAAATACAAGTAACTATGTTTGTAAATACATGTATGTGCAGAAATTACACAATTCATCTACACCTATTGGACAAATATGCTGTTTATGTTACTATGAAACATACAAAAATGCATACAACACCTTCTTGATTTGTCTGAGCTGGGAGATGTAGGACCTGAAAACTGCATTTTTTTCAACACATCCATTAAATCTGCTGCTGTGAATGTTAGCATGCTGAAATTGTGCAATATCATGTTAATTTCATTAATATAAATTCCCAAATCTGTGGATCTGCTCTCTCTATGCTGCCATCAGCACTCACATCTCCCCACACCTATTAGATCACCCCTTCCAAGCACTCCCTCCACAATCTCATTCTAGTGTTCTGTTAAGGTCAGCAATTTCTATTAAAAAAGAAGAAGTCCAATTTTCACATAAGTAATGCTTTGAAGGTATAGCGAAATAAATGTCACATGCGTCTCTATCACAACTCCTTCTAGAGGAAGTGTTTTTCTTTGAGGATAAGTATCTCATGTTATTTGGGAAGTGAAAAACTAATCTCAGGAGTCTTGTGCAAAAGTCTGCAGAACTCAAAAAGGAAAAATTGCTGGTATTTTTTATTGTTGGTCCCAAGGAAATATGAGATTAATTCTAGTATTCTCAGCAAGAATTGTCAGCTTTGGCTGTCAAGGAATATATTTTCAACAATAGTGATTTGAATCTGAGGAACAGAATTTTTCAGAATCATAAAGAAAAGGTAACTAATTTGTCTTCAGTTTAAAAGCTACCAAGTTCTGGATTTAACCAGTGAGGATTCCCTGAAAATCAGTAAAACATGCAGAATTCTATGTTTAACAACTATTTTGTCATCAGATTTTCTTTATCAAGAACTTGACATTAACATCAATGAATAAAAGAGTAACTTACTGTGGTAGAAGAAGAATCGGTTCTGGAACATTAATAAAACAATTCTGGGATAATTTTAAACTTGTTATGCTGGATGACAAGTCAGGTATTTTTTCTAGAGCAGAAAAAGATGTTAATCCTATGATTTTTAAATTATGTTTAAAAATGGAGTTTAGACAGATTAAAAGGTCAGTCTATCTTTTTCATACAAAGGTTATCACCTACCAAAGGCAAAGTTCATATCCTTTTTTTTAAGCTTATTAAAAACTCAACTCCCAAAATTAGTTAATATATTGGCTTTTAACAAATTATACATTGTTATCCTTCATCTCCTAGTGGCATTAAACACCAAAATAATCTTACACTTTACTGTACTGCAAGTATACAAGATTCCCATGTGACCTAGGATTTTTTGGATCTTATTCACCCATTCATTGTTATTCAGTCTTATTCATTCTTATAAAAATGAGTCTAATGGTTGAGCTCTGTTTAATGCAATTTTAAGAGTTACCTTCTGTGACAAAAATTTCTAAATGGAAGATTTTATGTCTTGAAGAAAGAATAAATTCTAACAGTAACTTACAAACTCTCATAGTATAATTGAAAAATCTAATTTGTATAATTTTTAATTGCATAAATAAAGTGATTTTGACACCTTTGGAAAAAATATGTTAAGCCACTGACACACACTCTGGATGGACTCAATTCAGTTCCTTAACACTGGGTTCTAGTGAAGGGGATCTGCCCTGTGCTACCTGAGCCATCTGCACAAGATTTAAAGATACAACTCAGGAGCTAATGCAAGATCTGCTTTTTCTGAACCAGAAGCTGTAAGCCCAAGGGGATGATTCGGGGCATCTCAAATTACACCTGCATGCAGGTAACTGAACCAAACATTCTCCCTTGTTCTGAAGTAATGCTGGATATAGTGTGGTAAATATTTAATCATAGCATCATTTAGGTTGAAAAGACCTTTTAAGACAATTGTGCCCAACTATTACCCTACACTGCCAAGTCCACCACTAAAGGCCTAAAGGCCACATTCACATATCTTCTAAAAACCTCCAGAGATGGTGACTCAACCGCTTCTCTGTGCAGCCTATTCCAGTGCTTTCGGTGAAGAAATTTTCCCTAATACCCAATCTAACCTCCCCAGGCACAACTTGAGGCCATTTTCTCTTGTTCCATTGCCTGTTCCTTGGGAGAAGAGACCGACCCCCACCTGGCTGCAGTCACCTTTCAGGCAACTGTAGAGACTGATAAGGTTATCCCTGATGCTCCCCATCACACTTGTGCTCGAGACTCTTCACTCTGCCCCTCTTTGGATTCACTCCAGCACCTCAACATCTTTCTCAAAGTGAGAGGCCCAAAACTGAACACAGGATTTGAGGTGCAGCCTCACCAGTGCTGAGTACAGGGGGACAATCACTGCTCTGGTCCTGCTGGACACACTATTGCTGGTACAAGCCAGGATGCTTTATGTATTACAGTACAGTATTAAACCTGTATTAGTACTAGATTTGAAAACTAAATCTGAATGATTTTCTCTTCTTTGAACCTTACTCAACAGTTTGTACAATCTCAAGTACACTCAATCATTTTTACAGCACGCACTCCAAATGTAGGAACAGGATGAGTTAGATGAGTCAGATCAAATGACTGGAAGCATATTCTATGCTTCAGTGATCAAAAGCTGATGCTTAGGAAATTGTATAAACAAGGACAAGTACATGTGGTATTACTCTTTTCTATTTTCCCAAGATTCCAAATGTTGGTGGCAGAGGAATCTCGTGACTTGGAATAGTTTCTAGAAGGTGAATCCTATTTTCACAGATACTTACCAAGAACATTCATCCTGGCATTGAATTGCTCCAGTTTTGTACAGCCCATGAAGACATTCTCAGCAAGGGATGAAATACTGTTCTTACTAATGTTTAAAATTTTCAGGTCTTTCAAGCATAGGGGTGAACATAAGCACGAAATTTTGTTTCTATGATAACAAGAAAAAAGACAATCCATGTTTTATATAGAAACTATTAGGTAAAAGGTGAAAGTAGTGTTGATCTGACAAAGTCATCCTTACACCATGGATATGGTACATATGGCAACATGGAATAACATGACTAATATTAACATCAGTTTAATCAATTTGGAGACCAAGTGCCAAAATGTATTGCTAGGTTTTATTTTCTGATTACATACTGGAGCTCAATCCCACACAAAGAGGATTGTTGCATTTGTGAGAGGTTCTGTGTACTAAAAATGTGTGTTTGCAATATCATAATTACAGAATTACTGACAACCTAAAAATTTGTAGGATTCTTGCAGGGAATGCAATTCCGGATGAGTATATAATTTTACACAATGTGTTCTGGGGAGAACACTAGAAAGAGGAAGAGAAAGATCCCAAAAATACAGAGATAAAAGATACATCCACTGTTTTACCAGGGTAGTAATACTAACAAAGTTCACTGTCTTATTTAGCATGAACTGTAGGAAATGAGTGAGACAGTCTCTGCAGTTTACAGAGCTATCACCAATTACATTCTTAAGAATTCCACATAGGTACAAATTACCTCACTAAGAAATATGATAATAAATGCTAGCAAACAAAAGGCTACATGTTTTATCTGTTTCTGTCATTTAAAACATATCCATACCAATACCTAAAATTACATTACTACTACTTTCTGGGAAGCTTTTATGCATATGAAATACAGTGGAAACTGTATTGTGTATACAGACAACCTAGCTGAATATGTCAGACTACATAGCCCTGTGGATTTCTAGTGTGGTAGCAGAAAGAAACTGAACTACAACATATCTAGTATACTAATGGAACAGCAATGCTATTAGATTCTATCAAGGTCCAAAGTCATTCTCAGGTCTTGTACTTTGCAATCCAACTACAAAAATTGTAGCAATTTACACATTTGGAAGACAATGTCAGTGTTTCAATCCTTTGCATGCTTGAAGAGTCATCATTCTGCATGAAAAATCTATTATTTCCTATTATGTTTCTTGTGCTACAGTCCATTTATTCATGGTACTCACCCTTCCAGCAAGAGCTGTTCTAGATTTTCAGCAACACTTGTAAGAAATTCAGGAGTGCACACCAGCTGATTGTATGAAAGGTTAAGTTGCTTTAGAGTTGGACATCTGAGGCATGGATCCAAAGCAAGGGAAGGTCCAATGTCATTTCGTGAGATATCAAGAGTTGCAATACAATTCATTTTCAGTAAGTAAGTTGGGAAAGAAGTAAATCGGTTACTGTGCAAATCCAAGTAAGTCAAGCATTTCAAGTTCTGAAAGAAAAGGATAATTTGTTTGTAAAAAGTTAAAAGAAAATATGAATTTGTATGACTATAATTGAGTTATATTTTTATACAAATTATTAATTTATTTATCTCACACGGAAAAGTAGCAGAAATAGCAATCATACCAATGTGACCTATAATATTTCTACGAAAAAATAAAGTATAGGGCATTATTCAAAACCAATTAGCTCCATTTTATAAAATTTAAGATATTAATTGCCTGCAGTTCTTTGCTCCGTTACCATTATTATGCTACTTAATATCACACATCTTAAAGCAGTTATCTGCAGTAAATTACTTTAAAAATATCCCATGAAAACACTTTTATTTCTAATGAACATGAATCCACTGAATGAAAGTTAAGTAAATGCATGAGGCATGCCAAAATATACACCCATACTCTTGAGTAATATTGCTATGGATACATTATTACAATATAAATGGATTACATTATTAGAGATCAAGACTTTATTTTAACTAATTTCAGCTTGTGTTACACGAAATTATGCAGAATTACTTCACACAGTTGTTCTGGAATGTTTGTAAGAGCATTTTGGTGGAGCTCCAGTTTCTCAAGGTGTTCCAGATGACTAGTTAAGCAGCTATTCTGGCTGATGGCATCAATGCTCTCCAGCTCATTTGATGAAAGATCTAGTGATTTAATATATTCTTTCTCTGAGATCAATGAAGAAAGACTGTCTGATGGTCTTAGATGTGATGACAATTTTGAGACGCCTTCTATTAAAACAAAAATGTGAAAATACCATGATTTCATTTATCGCTTAGGTAAAATTACAATCATTTAACTTGGGATCTGAAGATGCAGAAGAGAGTGAATGTTTGGATATTGGTTAAGATCCAAATCCATGAAGAATTCTATTAAGACACAGAAATTTATAAGACAGGAAGGGGAAGAGGTGAATGTTTATGCACTGCACAACAGAAAGAGGTTTTGAAAGCTAATAAGGGCACTCATGAAATTCCATTGCCTACATAAATTATTTGTGGAGCCCAAGAAATAAAAATCCCTATATATGCATTATTTGTACTTCACTGTAGTATTTACAAATTGCATCCTCCTCTTAAACAAATATATAATCTGTCTCAAATCTTTGCATGCTGTGCTTGCGAAAGCACTACGGATGCAAAATCTGTTATATACCTTAAATTATATAGTTTACTTACTGGGAGATTCATCTGAGAGCAAGAATTTTCGTCTTTGTTTCATTAATGGTTCATAATCTGAGCCAGGTCCCTGCAAAATCCAAGAGAAAAAGCATTTAGGAACATATGCATATTCTGAAATCATCCAAATGCACTAAAACTCTTTTTATTGTTATTTCTTTTTATCAGAGCTTACAGGGAGAACACAAAGAAACTATACACTTGAATTCAAAATAACAATAGGTCACATCTTTATCAAACATATTAATCCATGCAATATGAAAGAATGGTAGATTTAAAGTGCAATGAAATAGTGCACTTCTGGCAACCCAGAATGACTTCCACTAGGGTGTAGTAATAGGATGGAGCAGAGTATTACAAAACATAACTTTCTCTAGGAAAGCCAGTCTCTCCAGTTTCCCTTTACATTCAATGGAAAGTGACAAGCTTCTACTAAAGAAACCTGACTTGGATTCCACCAATTTGTCCTCTTATGTCTTCTTAGGAAATCAGTCTCTCTCCATTGATCATTACTGAAGATCAGCTTCACTAAGGGGAAGTCTTTGTGAATGGGCCCATGATCCCTATATTTCCATTAGAACAGCAGACTGGAAATTTGAACACTTCAAAAGGGTGTCTACTTTTTAGCGATCATCAATTTTAGCTGACATAAACTCATCTATACAGTGCCCCACAACAGAAGGAAACACTGAATGGCAACAGTGAGACAAAGCCCACATGACCTTTCTTAATGCTTCATTATTAACAGCTTTGGAGTAGGCTATGTAGATGGACTTTAAAACCCGGAAGGAGCACGGATCTGACTTACCACAGAGTAGGAATGTCGCAGCAAAGTAGGAGAACCTCTCTGACATGCCATTTCCCTACAATATAAATCAGCAACTGCAATGGAATTGGACTTCTTTTTTGTAAAAAGTGAACCTTCACTTCCTTGAACACAGGAACAGAAATAGGTAAGAAAATGTATTTAAAGATGAGGCTCAGAATTCATCTGTAATATAGATGCTGACATACAAAGAAGAGATGCATTTCAAAAGCATCAATACTGGCAGGATCTCACTGGTCAATTCTGTGTGCAATAGGCCAAGAATGCTGTCAGTGTGTTTTAGAGCAGAGGGGCCATACTCACCTGACATTCTTCAAGTAGGACCTGCACTGATGATTTATGATATAAAATTTCCATTGGGTTGGAATTATTATGCATGTTTCATAGCACATCTTTCTGCTACTTCAGAGTAAATAAATTTTTGAAATTGAAAAAAGTTGTATTTCAATAGATAAATTTGCACTCCCACATTTATTGAGAATGAAACATCAAATGCCACTCTGGATTTGGTGATCTAGAAGACATTTGATGTCCCTCTTTTCAAAGCTACTTTTAAAACTAAAATCACTCCTGCACTTTTTTATTATAACAACTTTTCTACATGAGGCAATAAATAGACTTGCAGAAATTTAAAGTGGTGCTGAATGATATAAGGAAAAGAACAAAGAATCAAAAATTTCCTTAGAATTCTCTCTTTCCAAAATTCAAATTCTTCATCAGTGATGAATTTATGTAACCAGCTGTTCTAAAACAAGGGCAATATTTGAACAACAAAAAAGATACCCTAAAAATTAAAGCTACTTTAATTATTAAGTTGCTGGTATTATAGACCAAAATGCTGTCTTTCTATAAGTTAAAGGCATTCAAATATCCTGGTGACAAAAAACCATGTCGGACTGAACATAAACCTGTCATTTATACATCCTGATCAATTAATTATCTTTGGGATATGGCTAGTTTCACCTACTTTATTTGTTAATAACATAGTCCTTTATACCAGATCTGGTTGTATGAACTTTATTTATAGACTACCCAGGGAACAGAGGGGTTTCTAGATCACAATACACCTGACTTCATGATGAGACAGATTAGGCTCTTGAAGCTCTTGCTTTTTGTCATAGACTATAAAGGCAGCTCAGAAGCAGAGAGAAAGTCAAAATCTAAATTCAGTTGCAAGAATCTTACTCTTCCTCTCTACAAAAAACTGAATGCACAAAAAACTAATTCTAAATGTATAACAGAATAAAATTATTCAAGGTCTTAGTTTTGTAGATGAAGCACATACTCACCACAAACTATTTTCTAATGTTACCCCCAAAATTTTAGAAGTTTTTTTCTTCATGGGAGGTTAAATCTCAAATACAAATAAGCAACTGATTTATGGCTATAGTCTAGCCCTAGTACATTAGATTGGAATTACAAAAAGCAAATAAGAAAAAAACCAACTACCTTCACTATCAATATCATCACTCAAAGGAAAAATACTTTCCACTAATGGGTCAGGTATGAAATTCCAATCATAGTTTCTATCCATGCCATCTTCAGACAAGTTTGGATCAGATGAGGCTCTTGATCTATCCTCTGAAATGTTCTTCATCTGGAATTTGAGCACCATCCTTGCCAGTGCAGAACCTGCATCTGTATGCACAAGAAATGGAAAAGATAAAATAATCTAATAAGAAATCTAAGTAGCCTCAAAAAAATAACAGAAATAACTTGACTTATTTTCAAGTTTTGCCAAACTTTCTATAGCAAACTGAATGCTATAAAGAGATTCTCAACTGAAAGTCTTCACCTAAAACACATTCATAGTATCACCAAAAGTTATTGACACATTTTGTACAGCAATTTCTATATATACTCACTCTGTTTTCTTGTTTGAGTAAGTTTATCTGGGAACAAAGGAATGAGCCAGGAAGGCTCTAATCTGCCAAAACCAAATCCTCCAAGACATATACTGCTGTTGGTGACATCAAGGCTAAGCTTCTTTAAGAGCAAGCTGATGATTTGGCTATCTCCTCTCTTTATGCTGATGGTCAAAGCACTCCGAACATCCTGCTCTCGAGCACCATTGGCTAATAACAATTCCACCAATTTAGGATTATTTCCTTTCTCACAAACCTAATAGAGAAAAGCAATTAAGACAAACCAAGAATATGAAGCATTAAACAGCTCAGACTGCATTAAGATGCTTGTCTCAAATTCAGAGTGGCTTTATTTTAAGGATTGTGTCTCTTTCTCAATTATGCATATGCCTGCCTAAGGCGTCTGAGTACCAATTTCCACTTTCATGAAGGCTTTGCCCAAATGTATCAAATGCCTTAGATCTGCAATTGTAGTTTTTGTCATGAGTGTACACAATTTTCAGGCAGAAATGAATGGTAATTTATCTAGTTTGGTTATTACATGTGGTCTATTGCCATTCCATTTGTTTATCTGTTTAGTGGAAAATAGACACTTAAGGGTTATCATTTGGATATTTAATGAACAGGCAACAATAGTTAGTCTCATCAAGCCTTGCCTAATGATAGTGAGCTCAGCTCTACTGGCTTTAACTACCTGAAAGGAGAGTGTAGCTAGGTAGAGATCAGCCAGACAACCAGTGACAGGACAAGAGGACACTGCCTCAAGCTGCTCCAGGGTAGGTTCAGGTTCAGGACATCAGGAAGAACTTTTTCACTGACAAGGTGGTTAAGCATTGAAACCCTAAGTGGTGGAGTCCCCATCCCTGAAGTGTCCAGGAAGCAACTGGATGTGGCATTTAGTGCTCTGGTTTAGTGGGCAAGGTGGTGTTCGGCCAAAACTTGGACTTCACTATCATGGAGGTCTTTTCCAACCTTTATATTTCTATGGTTCAGTCAGCTCCTCCCAATCTCCAAGCCTGCATTGCTACACAGACCAGTGTTGCCTGTGAATATTAAAAATATTATCTACAAATAATTTCAGTTACTTCAGTATGTCCACTGTGGTTTGCTAACACTGATTTACCTACCTCACACTCTATGAATGCATGGTCAGTTTCAAACACAGCTGTCCTTCACCACTCAGTTGTACTGGCAGAACTGAACACTTCCTAATTCCCTTCAGACAGTATTGGTGGGGTTCTCTCAGACTATTTAAAACTTTGACACTGAATCAAAATAAAGAAGTGCTTACGCATATCACTTAAAATAAAAAAATTAAAGGGTGGTCACAGTTAGCAAGAAGCACTTGTGGGCAAGTGGGAACAGCCTCTCTGTTCTCTGTGTTCTGCCAAAAAAATATTACAATGACAACAGAAAGGAACCTAAAAGAACAAATTTTTAAGCAATAAAATTATATATATATTTCCATGTATTACCTGATAGATCAAAGAATGTGTCTTTGTCTTCTTATTAATATCAGCTCCCAGCAGAAGTAAACATTCAGCCATAATACTGTTGTACTCCATACATGCTTTTTCCAGCATAGTATTTTTTAAATCATCATTTTCAACTATTTTAGCGAAACATTTACAACACAGGCTTTGAAACTGAATGGAAAGACAAACAATAAAAGTTAGGACAAAAAAGCACTAACATTTTTCAGCTGTGGAACTATCAGAGGAAGAAGATACCTGTTGATCTCGCTGGTCAGTGAAACACATAGACATCTGGTAGAAAATGACTGTGTCAAATGATTCATTTACCAGCAGCTTTGCAAAACAAGGTGACAAACCAAGTATTGCCAGGATTGCATGAAAACCCTAAGAACACAAGGAGAACATGGAAAGAAGAACAGTGTTAAAAAGTGTCACTTTAAAACAGGCCATGCAACAAAATCAAATTTCAACCACACAATTTGTGGGTTTTTTGTTTTACTTTTAAACATGCAATAGTTCACAAATAGGAGAAGTTTGGGAGAGAAGGCAGAAATAGCTGGTATCTCTGTTTTTATAGCTGTAGTTTCATGTTTGTTTAGCTGACCCATTTAAACAGATATTAACTGACATTTTGAAAAGTCAAAAAGGCACCATAATATCTGATAATGTCCTGCCTGGCAGTGACAAATGTACTTGTGATTTCCTGAAAATATAAAGAGGAAATGATCCCCTTCTAAGGACATGGAATGAAGATACATCCCCTGTTCCAGTGTGTTGCTCTGTAACCCCTGAATTTGAAAAGAACTATTAGACTAAATGAAAAAATTAACAGGGGTATCTAAAAACTAAGAAGAAACAGAATTATCCCATGATTCTGCAAGTAAAGTTCACCTAGAAGGGTGAACTCGGTAAATTATGGACTCTTTGTCCAAACCCAATTAAAACTAAATCACTTAAAATAGCTTCTTAATTCCAGCACGTTATTTTTATTTCTTTCTACATTGGTTGCCAAGCTAAATGTGGAAGGGCTACGGGGAAAACAGCAGCAAAGAAGGGAGGCTGTACTTGCAATATTTTCATATTCATCTCAAAGACAAACATAGAAACTCTCACAGAAAGCTGATGTCACATGCAAACTCTATCCCACTAGAAAAAAGAAACTGGTAACAGGGAAAACTTCGGAAGCAGAGGAAACAGAACTTTACACAAGGATTATATGTGTTTACAGACAAAGAAATTTCATTCCATATAGAGATGTGGGTCCAAAGTCTGGTAGTATACCAGTAGTATCTTTTCTTAAATACAGCATTCCTACACTAAGTTTATTCCTGGCGACAAGGCTGGGAACTAAGTTATCTTCTATGACTTCTCAAAGAAGGACAATCAGTACTCTAATGTTGGTTCCTTCATGAAATGGTTACAGATTGACAGAATGATGGATCATGACTGAGAAATTTGTTGTAGTTTGCAGATCTCAGAAGTTTTAGATAAACAACCTATGCTTACAGATTCTGGATTGAATACATGCCTCCAAGAAAACCATCTCTACAACAAATGTCTCAGTTTAATTACAAAGGTTTATACTAATCTAGTCATTTCAATAAAATCAAAATCAAGTAAGTAAAATACAGAATTATACTTCAAATACAACTATATTAAAATAATTTTCTATGGTTTTGAGTTTTGTTTTTATCTTCACAGACAGAAGTGACACATACATGCATCTGGATTTCAGTGGCTTCTTTAAATCGTCGCAGAGTAGAAACCAGAACTGCTGACAGGACATGCATAGTTGCAATGCACAAACTCTTCTTTGTAATCAAAGAGCGTAGAAGACTCAAACCCAAACACTGTATGTCTAGAAGAAAAATAAATATTATTCAGACACCTGTAATTCAGACATTCTGAGTGGAATAAACCCATGATTTAAGTAGTCTTTCAGTAACATTCCAGAAAGTTACTTGCACAAGCTATTATAGGGCCAAGCATAACTACAACGTGGTGCAGCACTGCAGCCTTCTCTTACCATGCAACCTACATCCCATCCACCACTAAAGAGGGCAACAGATCTGTCACAAACCCTCCTGCCATGCCATTCTCATTCTGCTGACCTTCCCTACCTTGTTCATCTGGATACATCTGTAGGGTGTGAAGCACAGTGTCAGTAGCTCCTTGCTGGGTTAAAATTTCTAGTGCACCAGTGCACTCAGCAACAGAACCAAGTAGTTTTAGTCCACACTTCTGAATGCTAGGATTTCCAATAAACTAATGGAGAAAGGAAGACAAAATCACATCAAGATTGCTCTGCTTACAATGGCAACAGAAGAGTTGCTTGTTCTTAAAGCTGCTCTGTAACAACAAGAGAATGTTGTTCTTAAGTATGTGAAATTACAGCTGATGTGACAATAAATAACAACAATCACAATTCCAAAAAGATTTTCTTATCAACCAGTTTCAGCTGCTCATAACTTCCCCAGATTTTCATCTTTGATTCTGAAAATATTCCCTAGCTACTTTTCTGATGAAAAATTGGATTTTTTCCCCTCAAATTCTCATGGATAAATTTACACCATTTTTCTAGGTCAAGCAGAGGGAGAAAATGTACCCCCTTTGAGGTTAAAAAGGAAAAAATATGTGAGGGTGGGTTTTTTTGTTGTTGTTTGGGTGGGTTTTTTTTTTTTGAGAACTGGAACAAGTGATAAACATGCTGGCAACTGAAAAAAATATGAAAAGAAAAAGATCTGAAGCAACATACCTATTACCATTCCCCACTTTTAAATGGAGTAAACCTAGATAAGGCCTAGATCTGAGAGTGTCACAGCCATCACAAATCTGCAAAATCTGCAGTTATTTCAATGGAGTTATGCCCATCTTCCTCCTTATTCTGTCTCTAGTTTTTAATTAAAGGTGTCAATTTCTAGCCCTTCTGGCTGATATTGTAGTATCTCAAACCACAAACCAGCTGCATTGGAAAATGCAGTCAGGATGATCACCAAATACTGAAGACCTTCTGAAGCAAAAAATTATTTTCCCTCCTTTGTTAGCTCCTATATCTGATATCTTCGGGTCAAGATGTCTTTTAGACACTCTAGAATTATTTTACTGATAGATTACTTGCTCTGACTTCTATAATAAATGTAACAGACATAAATTTCCTTGACTGAATCTGTTTGGCAAGCTTAAAATTCCTGAGAGGGACTTCTAAAAAATTAGGAAATGTTACATTTTAATTGTGATCATGTGAACATTGAAAACCTTGTAGAGATTGGAATCTTCTGATGGCCATGAAATTAAACATTTCTGGTCACTAGGATTTAAGGTTAATTTGCTGTGCAAAGCTCCCAGTGTTTCCTTTGCATAGACTGAGTCTGCTTCAGCCTTTCATTTCTCAGCTTCTCCTTCAAGGCACTGGGATCACTACAGGGGATCATTTACAGGGGCTGGAAAAAGTTGAACAGTGAAAAGAATGCAGACAACTGAGTTGTCCACTCAGTTCTATGTGTAGCTGAGGTGTAGGCATGAGGACACTTTTCATAAATACACTAGTCTGTTTTAAGAAAAAAGAAATACCAAATAAACTGTATCCTTGAAAAAAAAAGTTGGTTTTTTTAAAAAATAAATATCCTTTGGAATTACTGTATAAAGAATCATCTAATACACTCCAGAAAAGAAAGTAAAAAGAAACCCTAAAGGATTCATGAAACTTGGGAGTTAAAATTAATTCTACCAAATCAGTAGGAAAATCAATGCAGAACCAAAACTTACAAATGATTCACTGTTTCAAGTGCAAAATAATGACAAAATCCATTAGAATAAAGCTTTAACTGTACCCTGTTTAAAGCATTAAGCACCAATGAGTGAGTTCCCTCCAACAGACACTGGCTTTTAATGACTTTTCCTGTTAGTGCAAAAGCAGCATCTCCCACATCTCTGGAAGAGCCATTCTGGTGTTCATTCTTTGTATCTGCAACAATGGAAAACAGCCTTCCTCAGAACAGCAGATTTCATATTCTCCCCACCATTAATCCAATAATATGATCTAACAATCAAATGAACACTGAGGTGACTCAGAGAGCGTATTTCAGATCTTATGGTACTTTTAGAACACTGTATTGCAGAAACTGGAATCCCTCCAGATTTACTGTAATGTGAGTACATTGTGTTTGAAAGAAAAATTTCAGCACATATTTGCTCACTGCTTACTGTGAAAATACAAAATCATGCCAAAGAATCTCTTTTAAGGTACCTTGCAATAAATTACTTTCTTGAGCTATGGCATTTTCTGATACCTACTTCAGAATGCCTCTTCCTTCTGGTAAGGAGACACTGTAGAGAAGCTATAAACTATTTGTTCTTGCTCACTTGGCAGCATACCATAGGACAAATTTTACACACAGATGACATTAAGTGGAATGTGAGCATATACAAAAAAACCGAGAGAAAGGTCTTTCAGATTCACCCTTCTTGTAGCTTTTGGCACTTGCAGTCAAGTGGCTACAGAAAGTACCCAGAGGTCCTTTCAAAGTCACTTCAGCATTCATATTTATTGTGATTACTATTTTCCCCATGAATTATTTTTTTATTCCCTAATTAAACTGCAAGTTTCAACATCCAGTTGGTGTTCTCTGTGTTTGATTACACTTTAGAAGGGCCTCACTTCCAGGATACTGGCAATCGAAGTGCCTTGCCTCCATGTTAGAACACATATATCAAGTCTAAATCTTGCTCTTCATTGAAAAAAGAGGAAAGTATCAAGATTAGAACTCAAATAATAGAAGGAAACTGAATCAGTCTGCATATTAACCAGGCTACTATTTTCAGAGTTACTAGTTTTGTAAATATTCAGCTAAAACTGCTAAGAGATACTTGAAAAAAGTTTTTCTGAAGAAAGAAATCAGTACCCCATGTCTGTACTCCTACATGCAATATCAGAGGAAAAAAGCAGGATACATAGCAATACATTGACAAAAAGAGTTAAAACGTTTCAAAATTCTACTAAAGGCATAAAACTAATAAAGAACATTTTTGCCCCCTCTGGATTGCTGATAAAGAGGGGTTTTTTTGGAAAGGAATTTCTAAACTTGTGTCCTGGTTTAGGGTTTCTCCTTTTTGATAGAAAGTAGTGTATAACTGTATAATTTATTTATTTTAAATATAAAGGTCACTGTCCAGTTTTTATGTTCCTTCCAAGAGATACTATCAAAACAATTGCATTTTGTGGTACAACAATGCTCATGTCATTATCATGGTTTGCTCTCACTTAAAGGGAATTGATGATGCAAACCACAATGACACTGATAGCTCCACACTCATTCCCTGAATTCCCTAGAAATAATGGAGCTCACACTTCACTGACGAGATCAAGGGGAAATCAGCAATGATAATTTTGGCCTGTTACCTTCAGTACCTCAAATATTTTCTCCCATCTTGTATGTTCCTAAAGATTTATAGCTGTTCTCTGCTATGTACAGAACTGCAATAACTTTTTGAAGTCCCATAAAAAGTTGTCTCATTAGATAAGAAAGACTAAAATCCAGCTATCTGATTCTATTCTCTGATTTGGGGTATGCCTTTGGATGACTTACTGGGCATCATGAAGTGTAAAAGGACTCGAAGTGCTTCCAGTTGTACAGAGAGTGATTTTTCATGCTTCCTCATGGCTTTTACAACTTCTGATACTGCTACTGTCATTACATCCAGATGAGGGAAACTGAAAATAATTTTTATACAATAAGTAAAAGGAATGCATTTCTAAATTTTGTCTGTGTTTGTCCTTAATTAACAGCATGTGATAACCCTTTGGAACACTAAATCTGAAACACAAATGAAACTGTGGTACTTTCCCTCATCATAGCAAATTATTTTCAGGCCATTCCATTAATTCAGTCTATGTAAATAATCACGTCCTAGCCAACAAGAAAGTAGTACTAACAAAATGCTGATTTAATAATCAGAGGTAATTTTGAGGGAAATTTCTTATCTCTCAATGGAATTCAGTCTGGCTAACAGAAGCGGAGATCACCCAATGATTGTCAATTTGAATTTCACTGCTCAAGAACCACAAAGGGAAGAACATGCAGCTCCCTACATATATTCACTTGGGCTTTTGACTACAGGGCTTACAAAATTCCATGTCTTAAACAGGGCTGTCAGTCTCTGGTCAATTTTACTGTCAGTCAACAATTGAAATGTAATCACTCATGGCAGAGAATCTCAAAACCCTTCACCATGGAAGTAGACATGCATTTCTAGTTTTATTACCTTCCTTCGAAAACATGATTCAGAATCCTGCAGGCACTTTCAACCACTTCAGGAGAATGTGGATGTTTCCTCATTATATCCAAAACATTCATATGTATGCCTTTTGCCAGAAGTGTCTTCCTAATATTTACTAAAACACAAAATAGCAAGCATGCTGTAAGTAAATTTTTCTGTGTAGTTGTCAAAACCAACTTCTTTCCCTCCCTTTTTTTTCCCCAATGTTTTTGTCTCTTCAAACAGAAACAATAGTACAAATTAAAATGGGAAATGACTTGAGGTGAAGCTGACTTCTGTTTGCATAATTTAATCAAACACAATTTCTGACTGTCTAGTAAGATTCTATACATCTGCTATCTTTACTTAGGTAAAGTTAACATATAGGAAGGACAATGTATAGCCTTACTTATATTTTCAGAAACGTTTATTCTTAAACTTTTTCCTTATAATTGCATTTTGTGATCATGTAGGAGAGCTAGAGCTTAAAACTTTAAAAAACCTTTTAACTTCCAAAATTAAACCTCAAAAATGAACTTATATTCATTAATTCAATTTACTTTGTTAATTCATTTTTTGCAAATTCAAATATCCAAGCACATGTTGTAGAGTTAACTGTAACTAATAAAAATTAGAACGCTATTAAAATTATCATAGTAACTACTACCACATCTTGTTATTCCCAGTTCAGTACATCCATTCCAGATGGTTAGTTCAAGTAATACTGCATTATGCCAGAAAGTTTTACTAAGCTCCTTTATGTCTATCATTTCTGCTGTAAGCATATTCATTGAGGGAAAAAAAAGAGAAGAATAATTTAAAAAAAAAGAAGAAAATAATTTTAAAAAGAGAAGAAAATCTTGCTTTAGATTTCCAAAAGGAATCAGCGGTCCACTTGCCAGTAGGGCTATAAAGTACCTGGTATATGACAATAGTATACATACATTTATGAGATCTATTTCTCAGTATAGATACATACTGATCTCATAAGTAATTATAAAACCTTTTCTGTGTTAGGTTTTATGTACTTGGATGGCTCAATAACTGGTGATAAAACAATGCTTTCTCACCTAGAGAAGGGTAATTAACTGCTAGGATTTTTCTTCCTATCTAGTCAGTGGTTTTCAATGTGCAGTCTGCAAACCACTTGAGGTCCATAACCATTTCAAAGGATTCTGTGAAAGTTATCTAATAAAAGCAGGCCAACTGTCAGTAGGCTTAAATACTCTACTCAGGGGTCCACATCTCCACTGAAAAATTTTGAGGGGGTCTGCAAATTGAAAAAAGTTAGGAAACCACGTTAGGGACACGATCAGGAGTAAAGCAATCTTGAAAAGCGTCATGCACATGCTTAAGTTTCTACACAATTTGATCCACTGAAGTCAACAGGACTGTGTTAAGCAAGAAAGTGGTATTTGTTGGGCTGTGTTCCTTATTCATGTGATTTTTCAACAAATGCTGCTCTTGACGAAATTCAAACATGTGATAAATATTTAAACAAGCATACAAAGAGAGCACACTTTTTTTCATGTCTCCTGCTGCACAAAGTAGCAATTGCAACACATAAACTGGCAGAGAGCTCTTTATTTCCTCGTATTCTTTTATACTAGCCAACAATAACTTTTTCAAAGCAAGGAATAAACTTCCTACTTAACATAATATTGTAATCACAGGGAGTATTGTATTCATTCAACAGTACACTAAATTCTCTTTAATATTTTTGCAATAACTTTCTGCTGAATGAGAAAGAAAAGATAATTAAAGTTCCTTACCATTTTGCTGTGACAAAATTGCCAAGGTACTAGCAGCTGCCTGAAACACTTCTTTTGAAGAGGAGTGCATCAGCATGGAGAGCATCACTGCTCTGTCTATTGGGAACCTTTCAGAAAGACACGAATCAGTGCACATTGACTGTATTACAGCAGTTACTTCATAATTGCAGTTCAGTTTCTTAAAAAGGTATTATGTAACATAATGAAAATTTCAGGTGATTGCTCTTGGTTTCTAGTATGTTTCCAGAGCAATAGCTGACAGAAAACTCCTTGCAACCTATGCAACTTTGTCTAGTCTGTGTCTCACTGAATTCCTTGGAATCACAATTTCCAAGTGACCTGAGGTCCAGAAAGGGGTATGAACAGAACAAAAATGAACAAAATTTTAAGGAACTCTGAGAAATAGTTTAAGTAAAATGGAAATGGAAATTTGTGTCTTATCCATGCCCAGTAGATTCTCCCTAATGAGGCAGCATTTCCTCTACAATGCCTTTTCATCTGATTTGTGGGAAAATGAGCACTGCTTTTCTACACTCCCTACATTCCAGGTATATTAATCTTGTCTGTTTTCCCAATTCTTACATTCTTTATCCCTATTGCAACTGAAGACAAAATTCCTTAGGAAGTGTAAAAATTAGCTCTAATAGGCTGTGTTCTGATCCTTTATGAAAACACTAGCAGATTTTCCTGAGTCAAGGTTAGCACACTTTGGAAGAAACTCCCAGGTGTGGTTGATCATCATGCATTTCATCTACTACAAAACTAAAAAGAATTGAAAAGTGAAACATCAAATGGTTTAATAACAGGCACTCATTTTTTTTCATTTCCAAAAATCCAGTTTAAGACAACACTGACTGATTATCTCCATCTCCAATCTTCTCATGAAGGTTGCGTTGATACAGAAAGAGATTCTTCAAAGCCCAGCACGCAGCCTCCTAAAAATAAGCCAAGACAAAAAGATTAGGAAAATATACCTCTAGAAGCTTAAAAATATGTGAAAAAACTTAAATAGTTTGACTGCTTTTCAGATTACAGAAGAGGTACTAGGTACTTTATGTAGAAATAAAACAAAATGTACACTGTAACATTCTTTATAACTCAGATAGGCCCAAGTTACAAACATGTATGACAATCTCATTATTTGATTTGCATTTTCATATCTATTTTAGGCCAAGATTAATTCTTCTGCTGATGGGCCTGTGTTTGGCTGTTGGATACAAAGAGGATATGTAAAAAATAGTCTTTGCATGGCCGAAGTTTCAGGTACAAGCCTCATCTTAACTTTCTACATTTGATCTGAAGAAGTAACTACAACCTCTTGAGATGAGCAAAGAAAGACAAGAAAGGTAAGATTTGTTCTAAATCTAATCCAGACATCAAGGCCATTTTTTGGCTGAGGAGATAGATGAGAAAAGCATGTTTCTAAGCATTTTATTCAATACATAATAGAGTCTTTCCGTATTGCCATCATCCATAATTTCTCACCAGCACATCTGTATTTTTTCGGTGCAGTTCTAATGCTCTGTAACATGCTTCCAACCAGCATAACTTTTCTTCTTCCTCCTCTTCTTTTCTTTCCTCTAAGTCCCGGTTTAAGAATATTGTTTCAGCTTGAAATACAAAATATTTACAATAAATTCTTACTGTGAAAACAAAACACCTCTATTTTAACCTTTCTGTAGTCATGGAGGCACTCATACTGGCAATGTGTGAAAATCAGTGGGAAGATAAGCCTTTTCCGGGAAGGGAGAAATCTTTTGATATAATCTATGAGACAGACTTGTAAAATGACTTCAAGGTTATAAAGGGAGCTAAAAACTTAAGTTTAGTGTAGTAAATGAGTCATATAGTTATCAGTCCAGGCTTTGACTCTGAGAAGACCAGCATGTACCTCTTTTTGTTGTGTATTTACATACAGAATACCACAGACATAAAATATAACTGTGAATCATTTGCATAGAACCACGTATTACAGAGCCATCTACACTCTGAAGCAATGCTGTTAAAAAACAAAATGCAAATTGCAGTTGCTAAGAAAGAAATACCTGGTCCCAGAAAGTGCAACAGAATTTGAAATATATAACTTTCTACCTGTGATTTTTCAGCAATTAAGGGAAAGAAAGAGATACCAACACTGAGCATAATATCTGAGGCAAAATGGAGTGTGTTCTGATTTCTAATCTTTGCTATTTTGGGGACTCTTAAACAGCATTTCTGCTGACTTTTATATGGAACAATTACAATGAGGATCAGATTCTTAGCTTTTCCCCACTAGCTAATTTCTCTCTGAGCTGTACTCGAGGAAAAGTGTACATCTTTTAATTGATTTCAGAACTCAAGCACAAGCATTGATTTTGTGTTGCTATCAACTCCCAAAATACGAGTACTGTGACACCTGGCAAACATAACATCAAACCAGTGTTGTTATCACTGGAGACTTTATGTTAAGAAGGGATTATCCAAAATTTGTCTATAAATAAACAGCTTGCTCTGTTCAGATCAGTCAACATAACTTACCAGCTCTGAACACTGTGCAGATGTTGGGCATATGATATGAACACAGTCTTATCATAGTGAAACAGCAAATTGTAATCATGTAGGAAATCCAGCTTTGTTGAAGCTGTCCTGCCTGAGGCTTTTGTGTTAAAGAAATGGAGTTTAATATTATTAAAGGAAATTACTAGAACAAAAAACTTAACAAGTAGGCAGAGATTTACTCACTTAGAAGAGCTAAACAACTGAGAGCTGCAGCTTGTAACTTTGCATTTTCAGGATATGTTGTAACAGCCTTCACAATGACTTCTGGAACCTTATGTAATACAAGGATATTGAAAAAATTTCCTGAAACCAGATAAGTTATTAAATTAATACAAACACATATCTACAGCTTTACATGCATTTAACATAAATTTCTCAGCACACAATGCACAAACTTTGTACCAAATGTTGGTTTTCTTATTACAGGGCTTGACACACCAAAATTTTATTTGTGGAAAGAAGAAGTTAAGGATAAAAACCAGTTGGGATCTACATTCTTTGTGGGCCCTTTAATTTTTTTTTTTTTCACAAGAGACAGAGGTTTCATGCAAAATGAAACAGACACTGTCATCAAAATAAGAAAAATACAGTTGGTGTATCACTTGCAGACTTCCTGCCAGGAAGCAAATGCAGTCCTGGTCCTGAATTCCTGCAATGATTTGATTTATCCTATGACACCTAGTATGATACTATGGCACTAGTGATTTAACACTAGTTTATTCTCTGGTTTTGCCCTCCTCATAAATAAATCAAGGCCAGCATTATAAATACAAAATAGATTCCTTCTGGAACAGAAGAAAGCCTTTGGATAATAAATATATTTAAAGCATAACAATTATTGTAAGTTACACAGTATTTTGTATTATAGGCTGACATAAGGCACTCTCCAAAAAGTAAGCAAATTCAAATAACTTCCTTGTTTGGAAGTATGCAGAAAATAATAGACCAACACTCCATCAAATACGGTTTGATACCTATGGCTTCTATTTTGATATTCAATTTTATTTAAATCTTGATTAGCAAAAATGAGAATCAGAGTAGTAATGTGAAAGATCAGTTGTGTGGTCATGTTATATCAGCATTGCTGTTTCTCAACATATTTTACTGGAAAAGGTATGTTTGTGTAAATGCATTACTTACCTAAAGAAATTAATAAACCTAGGCTACGTGATGAATAATTCTATTGGACTTGTGGCTGGCCAAACAGATATCAGCCAGTCAAAATTCCAAAGACAGTCAAATCTAGGACAGTCATTACCAGATTAGCAAGAATGCATGATGGTGATTTTGGAAGCTAGTAGATGCTGACTTTGCCTTTTCACTGCCAGTTAACATGGGTTTAGGAAGACAGTGTCCATCAGAATAATCTGGAAAGCAACACTGGCTATACGTATGAAAATCTTCCAGACTATTTCCAGAAGAAATGGATCTTGTGGCTGCTTTCACTGCCACTCTTCATTGTTGGTCAGCATAAACACATGGAAAACAACTGATTGAAACCAGGCTGGTTGCACTCATGGCAAGATCAAGGCCTGTCAACCAAGTTGCTGTGCCCCCACAAGTGCTTGGTTTCCCTGCCTGTCTTCAGTTAGCCTTTGCACAGCACACTGTTCAAGGTTAGCATCACCTCTTGCCAAAAACCTCCTGCAATTACAACCTCAGCAGCCACATATTTTCTTAAAAATCATATCTGGCTTTCTGAAGGGGAATGGGAAATTGCTCTGGGTTGCACTCAGGTCTGATCTGTACTTTCTACCATAGCTGCATGAAGAAGTGGAAACAGATGTTGAAAGGATGGGACCGACTTTGTTATGGTGAGTCATGCACTGGCACCAGCATCTGCAGTAGCTTGAGGCCACCACCTGCAAAAATTGGGAAGTCTAACTCTTGATGAAGAAGAACCAGCCACAGAGTGAGGGCCTGCTCAGGCAGCTGTTCACAGTGGGTTTGTATGCAGTGGGGGAAAAACATTTCTTTTCATTTGAACTTCCTACTACGTGTAGGTAGAAGTGCTCAAATGGATTTATTATAGATGCAAGTGTGAGAACAGAGCTGCCAAGAGGCACAACTTTTTGCCGCTGACATTATTTCTCATGATGTGACACCAGCCCACTTTAGCCCAGACAACCAAAGTACTTTTGTTCAAGTCAAGGCAAGCCCAGAACCCAGTGATTCATTCACTGCTGCAGCAAAGGGGGGCCCGAAGACAGGCATCATCACTGTCAGGAATGCAGCACAGCTCTGATGATAAATGCATTGCAAGGAGGAAAACTAGAGCTTTAGAGAACACTTTTCAACTAAGCACCGATTGTTCCTCATACATTCACCACTGGCACTTCAAAAAACGAAATCTCTAAGTAATTTTCTTCTTTTCTATAGTAACTTTATACAGAATTGGACCTACTGATTTCCCATTCTCTTATTGTGCTTCTCACCATTTTTTGTCTCATTACTTCCCCCTAACTTGAGTCTTTTATGGCAGCTTCTCATTGTTACTTATATTTACCACATAAGGACACCATCTTGACTGCAGCCAGGGTTTTGCATCATTAGACACAAAGATCTATGCAGCACCCTGAGGATTTACTGGAATAGTAGCTGTTGCCTGTAACATTCCCAGTTAACACCAACTCTTACACAGTCAGAATAAGCTGACTTTATATTTTGTGAACTTACCCAATGTAAGCTTGTGCAACAAACTGCAACTCACTTCCTGAACTGTTTCACTGCTGGGGAAACTTTTCATCATTTCCACTATAACATTGTAGCAGCGCACATTTCCCGACATGAGCACTTCAACATTGCTGGCTAAAGAAAGAAACAGAAACAAAACATGCTTTTTAAGAGAGAGGAGGAAAAAAAGTTGACTGTATTCTAATTCAGACTTTAGTTAAATAGATTTATTTAGAGATAGATTAGATAGATTAAATAGATTTATTTAGAGTGACTATATTGCAGTTTTTACCTTGCATCTTCAAAGAAACGTGGCTTTATTTCTTGATATGGCCATGAAAGACACACATGACAATGTACATTTGGAAATTATTCATTAAAACAATGCTTTCTTACCTAGAGAATTGTAATTTAATTGCTAGGATTTTTCTTCCTATCTAGCCAGTGGTTTTCAATGTGCACTCAAAATTCAGATTAACATTTTTAGTTTTCTCCCATTCTGTATCAGGCCATGTAACAGAAACCTCCTCCCAAACTAATTTTAGGCAGCTTTTTTCTTACATGTGAACAAACTTGTTTTATAAATACTATATCAATCTTATAAATGGTGTTTCTAATGTGATTGTGATCAAGCACATATTTTACAGTATTTCAGTAATATCCCCAGGGTCATAAAATTAAGAAACACTTTACAATATTTTTCTCCTAAAATTTATTTTGTAGTAATTTATTTGATTTAATCACGTATTTCTAATTTTTCCTTCTTTTTTTTAAGGGACAACTTAGGAAGTTATTATTTTCATATAAATTAGTTCTACTGTACACCTGTTGCGTACTGAGGGTACTGAAATTTTCATCTAATGTTCCTACAATATTTTGAAAGCCATTGCACACCCTGTATTTCATAGAATCACAGAAGGCTGTTGGAAGGAACAGATAAAAGGTCACCATGTCCAACCCACATGTTCAAGCAGGGCTGTCTACAGCAGGTTGTCCAGATGAGTATTTCCAAGGATGGAAACTTCAACACCCCTCCAAGAAAACTGTGCCAGAGCTTGGTCACTCTCACCCTGTTTACTGTTTATTATATCAGGCCAGATACAGACACCAACAGGACAATCATGTGAGCCCATACAAAGACAGAATGTCTCCAGTCCAAGTGAGGACAGAGTGATCCCACATATAGCAATTTCAGGCAAAACAGCACCACGGTAGTTAAGACACAGTGTATGAAAACATCCTTGTAGCATTTCTATCCAGGGTATGAGACAGAACATGAACCCAAGAAATCCTGGCCAAAATCCTGGCCCAAATGAATGAAAGCAAGTCCTGCCACTGACTCCAAGGGAGTTAGCATTACTCTGCTGAGGTCTATAAATTTTCTTAATTCTTTCAACAGCTTGGCTTCCCTGGATACAACATCAGAGAAATATTCACAATGTATTATTAAAGATAATTACTCCTTTTAAAAGGGCAGCAAATCTTTAAAATAATACATCTCTAAATATTAAACAATGACAACCTACCAGATGAAAAAGCAAGCTCTGAGTGGGAAGCATTTCTGAAGCACTCTGTTTGATAGTGAAGGAAGGTACCTTTCATAATGCTTTAATAGGACAGCGATTTATCATGTCATTCTCAACTGAAAACACACATTCCACAAGACAGTATTGCATCACTCCACAGTAAGTTATGATTTCAAAGGTGATACTTATGAATATAATAAAACCGTCAGACAATTCCATAATTGATCACTATGGAGATGGCATAATGAACATTAATGGCATAATTAAAATCTGCAAGATCCAAGCAATGGCACATCTGCAGGGAGTCACCGTTTCCCAGAACAAATTCGAGAAAAAGAGATGGAACAGATCTCATCTAATCTTAACCACCAAAATTTGGTCATCTAGGTTCTCTCAACAATTAATGATGAGATCTGAGCACTCTGTATGGTGACTCATCCCAGCCGGTTTAGGGTTAGGTAGATTTCCTCTTGAGGTGACTGTTTCTCCCTACTAAACAGAGCCCAAGCCTGGCTGGCTCCCTATGCTTGTTGTTTAGATAGGTAACATTCTGTGATCCACCACTCCACTTTGGAGGACAGCCAGCAGCAAAGCATTTTTCTCATGCCACAAATACTACTGAGATTTAAGAGTACTGGAATACTGGAATACTCTTATATACTGAGATTTAAGAGTACTGAGATAGTACAGTACTGGAATAAACCCTTATCCTACAATTTCTTATGACATGAGCCAGAACCAAGTCTAAGTATGTATTAATGAAAGAAGGCATAGTGAGGTACTTATTCAGAATAGAGACTTGAACTTCAGGGTATGAGGAGACATTTTGCTACTGGTAAGTTACAGAGCGTACTCACACTGAATTATGTTCTCCGTGGTGGCCTTAAAAGAATATGTTTCTTTGAGTTCTTTAGGGATGTCACCAACCAAGAGTATGAATACTAGCTTTGCACATTCATGTGCAAGTAGTCTCTGTTTCTCTGACTATTTTCAATATTTCATATTAGAAATAAGAGTATTAAATACCTACTTCAGAGTAGGCCTTTTTTTGTGCCTTCTCTTGTTATACTTTGTATAACTATTTACTGTTTTGAAAAGGACTTAAAATCTCTTCCCTAGAAAGCAGCAGTAACTTCTGGGCTAGGATAAAATTATTTCTGACTGAAGGAATGCTGAACTTTTTAAACACAAACTGGAACAGCAAGAATTTTGAGAAAAAGGAACTAGATAGCTTGGAGTCTGATGGAATGTGGGACACTCCATCTAGTTTTTGTTCAGTGGGCATTCATGGGGCCAGCACAGTTCCTATAGAGCCAGACAGGATGTACGAGCAAGGCTTTGTAAGTAAACACATTTATAGGAGGTACCACATTATGCACCTCATGAGAGACATGGAGAGCAGAACCCTGCTCTAAGCTTCCCAAAGTTTGTCAGCAGGAAGATGACAAAAGCCACCTCTGTGTCAACAAGATCAGATTGCTGTCAACAAATTGACACAAATCATCACACACATTTCTCAGGATCTGATTTTGTTTATAACAGGGAATGCTGTTACTGGAAGACAAGAGATAACAAAGACATTTTCCTCTGGTCTTACTGCGTAACAAATGAGGACACTGTAAGACTACTGCATGCACAGTGCTACCACTGCTTGCTCTTGCAGCCACCACTGAATGACCACAGCAGGTGTCAGAACTCAGATGTCTTTTCCCAGGCCTGGCCACTGAATTTGCACAAGCAATTTTCCCTTTGTGGGACAGACTTTGCCAAGAATATTCTCTACCTGCAACCCAAACTCATTGAAGATTTATTTAGTCAATAAATATATCTTATTTTTCAAGTAGAAAAGATGACAGGGCAGGGTCCTGAACTTCAGTCTCTACCACCATGATAAGCATCTTTGCTATCACTTACTCCAAGTGGAAGAAAGTATTTTTCTTTTATTTAGGAGAGATTTCTGCTTTAACGGTTACATATAAAAAATACCTCATTAAAAAAAGAAAAATGGTATTTCCCAAAGAAAACAGGAAGGTGATCTGTCTGGCAACTCCCAACCAGTTCTCAATGATTTTTTGCAGTCACACAAAGATTACATTTTACAATCACAGAAAGCATGAGCTGATGCACACTGTGGGAGAAAAGGAATTGAAAATAACTTCTAATACTTACGTGGACCAGCTAAGGAATGTAATGAATAAAGTGCAGGAAGAATCACCTCTTCTTTCTCTGGAAACTCTTTAAATACTTTCAGTATGATCATATGATCTTTGCTTTCAACAAATTCAGTCAGCTGCTCTTCTGGAACTAAATTGAAAGGCAAGAGATACAGTACATCTTGAGGAAATATTTCTTATCCTGGTATATCATGAGAAAACACAACTGTTTTTATCAAGTTTCCTTATATTTATTTTCTATGTCTCAAAGAAAGTAAAATACTCTCCTTTTTTAACTAAAACATTTTAGTTAGAAGTTCTTTAACTAAATGGTTATAGCTTTTTTAACTAAAAACTGAGCTACTTTATAAACACCTTTTTCTAGCTTACACTTTATGTAATGGAGTTCTGACTTTTAGATGCTACTTTCTGAATCTGTATTTTAGAAGTCTTTTAGCCTTTTTCAGAAAATGGTAGTCCAAACCAAGTTTCCACAGACAGTCCAAATCAAGACATTATATAAGTGAGGGAAAAGCTAAGCATATAGTGAAAAAAAAATTAGGGAATACCATTTCACATCCTCTGATTTTATTTACTTTTTCCTTTTTCTTTATAATGGACGTTTTTCCATAAAGCCACGCTTTAATAGTATCTTACCTTAATGGCTTAAGGTTTTTCCCTTCCTGGCCCCTGTTATTCATACTGACATAACTATGTGGCTGTGCAATGAACCAGATAAGGGAACTGACCCAGGATGAGAAAGAGCACCTTTTAAATTTCTCAAGAAGTGTTTTCTGAATCTGGTTCAAGGTAAGATTATGCAAACATCCATATAACAGAAACTGTCAATGTGGTTCAGAGGTAGAGAAAATGAGGCAAGAGCAGCTTAGGAACTTGTCACATTGGTGCTGCCATCAAGAAGAAGGTATGCAGGTGTGCACCTGCAGCCAAATCTGTGAAAATCTGGCACTTACAAAAAACACGCACAGAAAACATAAGAAGTTCAGACTTTTGTGGAGACTGAACAGAAAATATAGCAGGGCAAAAGTGTTTAGGGACAGGAAGAGGAAAAAGAACAGAGAAGATAATTCCAAGCACATGTGGGAGAAAGACTTAAAAAAGCAATATAGAATGGTGCCAAAAAGACCAATCTGAAGAACTGAAGACTATCTTTGAAGCAAAGAGTACAGCAGAGCAATAGCATTTCTCAACATTTATTTTGAATCAAGAAACTCAATTCAAAGCAAGAGGACTACAACAAGGGGACTTCTGGCCGTAACATGCACAGTTCCTCAGATTTCTGCAAAAATTTAATACATGGTGACTTCATTTTTCAGAATAATGGGAATATTGTATGGACACACGATTACCTTTTAGCATTGTCAGGGTAAAAAGCAGAATTAAGTATTTTTCTAAAGTACAAACATTTTGCTTGATTTTAGAACTGTACACATTACTAAAATTTACCAGTCTTTAAATACACAACCCTGCTTTTGAGAATTAAAATCAAGTGTCACTATTCTGTATTCCAGTTACCGACCAATGTTAAATCCCTTCTTTTCAGTTAACTCTGGAGTTAGAAATGAAGGGACATTTTCATTTTTTTTGAAGATGTCATATTCATTGCTCTAATTTATAGAACTTGTGATATTGCTTGGAAAGTCTGTTTTGTGCTAGCTCATTTAAGAACAGACTAATTCACAAACCAATGTGGAATGCAAAAGTTCATTTATTGCATTTAAATTAATACCTGTCATCTCTCCCAATCTATACATTTTTCTAATGTCATAAACTACAAGATAAAATACCTTTCTCAAAAAGTTTGTGTAACACTTTACATCCATGCTGCTGGATCTCTTCATTTTTAGGGAAGGTGTGCATGGCATGAAATACCAAGGAAAACACATCCACCTCTTCTTCCAAGAGCAGGAAAGCAATTATATCTGAACAGCAGAAGAGATTACATGTTGCACTGATTATTTCTCAACATTTTCACTGAAACACCACAAAATCCAAAATTTTTTCTAAATTCCAGAATTCTCTAATACTGTCCTTAAAACTTACTCTGACAGCTCAAATCCAGCTTTGTATAACCCATGACGAAGTTATCTCTTAAGGCAACATTTTACAATAGTACTGAAATTCTAAAACTTTACCACCAAAAGACAGTTCATACCTACTTGGTAAAAAACGTGCAAAATAGTGCTCTCATTATTTTGTATACAAGTACAAATGACAAGTGACTTAATGGAATAAAACAGAAAAATCCAGTCTGCCATGTACAGTCACACACTTTGTATCAGCTCTGTGTTTTAAAGGCTTAGACAAAATAGGAAAGTAAAGCACACAATACCTGACATGAGGAGTAGATTTAATGCTTTTAGTCCTATTACTGAAAGATTTATATTTCCTTTGTGGACTGTAAGCATTTTAAGAATCTGCCTAAAAATTAAAGACAAAAAAAAGGGAGAAAGGAGTTATAGCTAAAGAAATACTGACACACACAAATTTTTATCAAACATTTACTTTGAAAACATAAGTAGTTACAGAAATTAGCAAAACTTTAAAAAGCTCTCAATTTTTAAAAAAACCTTTTATTTCAGTTTAAATTTTTTCAAGTTATCAATGAAGTAATATTGGAATTTCAACTATGATCATAGTTCATTAAAATACTGATGTATAATTTCTCCAATTTACTTTAATTTTAGTCAATTATATAAATTAATTCTGCAGAGTCATTGAGGAGGTCATTGCACTCTTTAGAGCACGGGTCTGTGGAGTGCCATGGAGTGTGGACAGCACAGTGCTGCCCTGCTTGCAGCAAGAGCTCCGTTACACTGAACAACCAAGGGTTTGGTGGAAGAGAAGCAGCAGTTTCCCAGCTGAAGAACTTGAACAGCATCTTGATGAACTCTACACTACTTTTCAACCCTACAGCACTTACACGATGCTGGACAAATCACTAAAAAGAAACATTTCTTAGAGTGCCAGTTGCACACTCTACTTTCTGTAAGTCTGTTCTGACTTGTTAAACAGAGAGAGCCAAACAATGCCAAGTACTGCAAAATGCAGGTCATGTATCAAACTCGGCACTTAAAAATCAGTAAATTTTTAACATACATTTTTTACTTACTTAAACTATCTGTAAAATAGTGACTAAAATTCTGTAACACCTCTTAAAAAGAATTTTAAAGCACTGATATCATACTGAATGAAGCACATCTCAAAATGGGGGGAAACTGTAATTAAAAACTAAATTAAAATGCATAGATTTACACACAAAAAATTAAACATACTTTTTTTTACTTTTCCTTATTTTAGAGAGCTTGATTCTGGAATTTTAATAATCTTCAAATGTGAATCTTTGCATATATAATATCTAATAAAAACAGATTGTGCAGTAGTTTGTGATATAATTTTTGTTGACATTCTTGACCTGTCTTGAAAAACATAAGCAGCACTTGAAGTTTAATTTGAATTTCATAACCCAGCTCTGGCAGTGATGTTGTTTGCCCTGCTGAAGTTTAAATTTATAAGCTGGAATGAATGTATCAGTGTTTTCTCTTCATACTATGATGCTACTAGTTTCTCTCTCCTCTGTTGTAGCACTAGTGTTGTAGCTATGATGACCAAACCAGACATGAGAGACAAAATCTGATGAGAGGTATAACAGCAGTTATAGGTATAACATCAATTTTCTAAATTTACCTTAGAGAATTCCCTCCCATATATCCTCCCATTTCAAGTATAACCAAGAAGAAGGATGTAAACCTTTCTAAACTTGTGCTGCTGTAAGAAAGTTTAACATAAGAGATTTCAAAACATCTCACAAAGTCTATTTAAATTTGTGGAAAGAATGTAAATACACTGAAGGAAATTCTCTTTCTCTTCAGAGTGCTGGCAACTATTTAATTATTTATTACACTGTCTGTCAAAAACACCTAAATCAATAGCAAACTACCATTTTTAAACATAATTGCAGTGTAGTCAAGTTGGATCATAGCTGAGAGACAAAAGAAAGAAATGCTTTTCCTATTTTAATATTTCTACTCTCCTTAAATAGTTACACACACAAAAAGGAAAATCTCCTGAAAAAAAAATGACCTTTTCCTCTCTATTGTAACTGTTTCCTGCCTTGCTGTAAACAGCATGTATTCATTATGGTATTGATTCACTGCAATTCTAGTACAATCCACGCTCAAGGAACATGAGACATAATTCAGCTGGTTTGCTCTGCCTTTGGCACTGGCAGAAATGCTGAGCCCACTCCCACACTAAGTCTCTCCTCAGCAAGGAAAACTGTCAACATGTCAGACAGGGATACACAGCTGGCTAAAATATTGGCACTGAGAAAGAATCACGTACAGCAATGCTATCATCAGATCTTTGGTGAAGTTTGAGTTTGAAAAGGATGCTTTGTTAACTGCACACGCAGCGTGGGCGCTGAGGAGGCTGTGGGAAAGATCAGTCCCAGAAAGTAATTTTTTTGGGACCTGAGCGTGAGCAGTAGTATCTCCAGCTACCAGGATAACTTTCAGTCGATTTACAATCTTTTAAGCTGCCAAAGAAATTGTAACTAGCATGTGCAGCTTCAGCTCAGTTATTTCGTGCTCATGAAAAGCAACCCAAATCACTTTTGTCTTCCAACAAAAACTCCAATGAAAAGGGAGTTCATTCCCCTACTGACCATGTATTCTAGCCATTATAAAACAAATAAACAAACCTCCACAAAATCAAAATGCATCTTCATGCTATTTTTCAATAGCAACCTTTCCAAGGAAGGGTGTAGTGAGGACTATGGAGGCAGATTCATGGGGTTATAAGGCTGTAGGTGCTTGCTGCTGTCATTATCAGCCCTGAAGGCAGCAATCTGTCCAAGAGTGAGAATACCTAACCAAGCCCCCAAACCAACTCCCATGTGCCTCGTGCCTACATCTATAATTAGCATTTGTGCTACTGGGCAACAATTCAGGCAACCTATGTGGGTGCTCATGCCATCTAACCACAGACATCCAGAAAACACTTGCTTAGGCTTCCTTTGACAGCTGATGGATGAGAGCTGAGCAAGTCCAAATCACAATTTGCTCCATTTACTAAAAAGACAGAACAAACCATCCCTTCTAAAGGTAATTGTATCCACTGAATTTACAGGTAGGTGAGGTGATCAGTGTAAATACTTACCTTTAATAACAGGTGTGACAAAATCTCCTCTTCTTGATTTACACTATTTGTTTGTGGATATAATTCCTGACATTTGAAAAAACACACACAAACAGGTGTGTGTGGTAACACTGCCTCTGCCAAAAAGGTTACTTAGGATTTTTTTCTTTTCATATGTAAGTGGAATTTCCTATATTTCAATTTGGGCCCTTTGCTTCTCATTCTGTCACTGAGTGTCACTAAAAAAGCCCTGACTCAATCTCCTTTATTTTCTGCACAGGTATTTAAATACACAGATAAGATTTGCGTGTGTCACATTCTGAAGGCTGAAGAAATGCACAAAAAAGCTGATGTAATAACTTTATATATTTCATTGCATATATATGCTGCCAAAATGATCAAGCACTCTGGCAGACTCTTTGTATACAAATACTTACTGGTGAACACCCAGTACTTCCCAGTCCTTCCCAACATCCTTAGGAGTTATGTTTTGGAGAGTACTTGGACAAATTTCTATTAATTTACAGAGAAGTGACCAGCCCATCTGTAAAACAAAAATGCAGCTATTTTAGAATAGATATTCTACTTGGAACTTCTACATTGTCTTCTAATATCCTTGGCTTTTGCAAGACAGCTGTTCTGTTACCTAGCTAAATCAGTAAGGGAAAATTAATTAACACAAGACAAATGGCTTGGAAAGTTAGAAGACGGAAGTAGAACATATGCTAGTGATTCTGATTGCATTGCTTGCAGAAACACATCACTCTCAATCTGCTTCAGCACTGCTGGAGGATAAAGGGCACACAGTTAAATGAGTTGCTGGCAGATAGAAACATATGATGTGATCCACGGTATGCTATCACTAGGCAGGGAAAACTCCTGCACCATTACAGGTGGTTCAGCTTTAATGAAAAATGTGTGTTTTCGTAAGAACTTACCATTTAATTGCAAATTGTAAGGATAATGTATAGGTTTTTAAAGGTCTTCAGTGTTTTAAATGGGGATGAGACACGTAAACAATTACCACACATTTCATACTCTAGCCATCAACCCTCAGTACTGTGTGCTTTCAAAACGTAACGAAGACAGTAGAAGTTTTGAGATTATACAGAGTGAAAGACAACTAAGCTCAATGTATTTGTTCTTAATAACTACCTGTTCCATCCTATGCAAATTCTTTGACTTTCAAACATCTGTAAAAAATGCCAAAAGCTAAAACCGCTCCTCTTTGATCTTCTATATTGGAGAAATCTGCTCTTATGAATGTTTACAGGCTGATATGACTGAATAGGCTACAGTGAGGAAGCAGTAAACAAAATCTGTACAAAGAAATAACTGACCAAAAAAAATCCCTCTGCATTGAAAGAAAACTTGTGAACTGTGAAATGTCAAAAGTCAAGATGAAGCAGATTTTACAAAAAGGAATTAAAACAAGGCATGTGAGTTTCCTTGAGCCTGTAAGTAAATAAAAAAGTGGAAGCAGGCCTCTGTGCTTTAAGAATAGAGGCAAGGCAGATGATAATAATTCACCAAGGCTCTATGTGTACCTGGATCACTTTTTCACAGAGGAGTTACGTAAAGCAAAGAGATCAAGACGGGACAGCCAACAACAGGAATGTAAATGGCTACCTCCAAAGAGTTTAACAGCAAAGTTCATATAAAGTGCATGATCCCTAACCCTGCAATCAGTAAGACTAGAGACATGGAATTACAAGTCTCCTAGTGTAGACTCACCCACAGGAAGAGCATAAGCTAAAATCTAGACAGCTTTCCTGACAGCTTTGTAGAGCATGCAAAAGGTGATGTAGCTCCCTGGGGACTGGAATTCCGCTTTTGTCTTTCACATACTTGGTTGCAGTGTGAGCACAGCCCACATCTGCAGTACTTTTGTTTCTGTTTCAGTTTAGATTTGCAGAGACAAACGTTTTAAGCCAATTACAACCTTAATGCCTGCAGATTGAGCTTAACTATGAGCCAATTTTCAGGCACTTCTTTTCCTTGGATAGCAAGCTGCCTTACCCTGCACGAGACTACAAATCACTTTCTACAGACATTCAGCGCAGTCTGTGTAACTGAGTCCTAACTGAGTATAGGTACAATGAATAGTCTTAGTAACCATCAGTCCAAGATGAGGATATGTAATTCCCTATTTTTCCATATTCCAAGCAAAATAGGGTTTACTGGTGACAGTCAATCAGGTACAAATTTCAAAAACATTGTAGGGGTGACTATTAATTGATGAACTGCTTATTCCTTAGAAAACATTTTATTTTAGAAGTCCCACTTTATAAGAGCACCCTAACTGTTCCTATAAAATTTAGAATCTGATGGAAACTTGCTTAGTTACTTTAGAAAATTCCTTCCTGTATTAAATGTTTCTGATGAATTTTATATTCTCATTGAACATTTTTATTTGGATTGTTAGGACTCCCAAGTATTGACAAACATTTATCAGAACTGTGGATCCAGAGAAGACCAATGGAAACTTCTGACCACCCTGATATGTGGTCTATTTTACAATATTAAAATCACAACCTGAGGTAACAGAGAGCTTATTAGCTGTTTGATAATTAAGTAAGAAAGCAAGGGTCTTTTAAATAACAGAAATCCTAAAGGTTACAGGGAAGGGAAATAAAGCAAAGATGTCCTTATAAAGATTTAAACAGGTCCCTATATACAGAAACAGTTGGTAGCAGCACTGAAACTCATTCTGAAACCAGACCCTTTTTGTTGCTAGCATACAATTAATTTATATTACATTAGGTCCCACCATCTACGTAAGACAATAAAGCTCTGCTGAGTGCTCTTCACTCAAGTGCACTCATATTTTGCTCTAGAGTTTCTCAGCTGCTCCAATCATTGCCAGAGAAACTGCAGAAAATTACCCCATTTACTTAAAGACATATATTTTACTTACAGGAACTACTGGCTTTCCACACCAGTACCTTCCTATTTCTGAAGGAGCTTGCAGTGGTTTTGCCTGCAGTGTGACTTAGCCCAGCACTGGCAATATTGATCAACTAGGCAAATTAACCCTGTACAAGTTAGTGGAACAGCAGCAACCTATGATGCTTTGTAACCAGTTAAGGAGGGGAGGTAAAGAAAATTCTCATTTCAGGTATGTCTCTGACTGTGTTTATTCTCTTATGTGAGTCAATTTTTTACAATGCCAAAAGTAAAAGGAGGGTGAATAACTATTTATTCAATAAAAAAATCATTAATAGTGCAAAGAGACTGCACCGAAATCAGGACCTCATTACTTTGCCACTGCTGTAAAGCGAGAATTTATTCAAAAATATTACAAACAAATAGCAGTAAATGAAGCAAGAAAACAGGGCTCTACTTACATAGTGTGAATGTCTGTAAACATCAAAACTGAATGTGAAAGAAGAGCTGCCCAACACATTTTATGAGGAATGGGATTTGAGCATTGCACTGGCTATGAATTTCCTACTGCAACACAAACATGGTAATGTAAAGGAGGTCCTGAACTTCTAAACTGTATGACTGCAAATGTAGGCAGGTAGAAGATAAAAATTAATTTTAAAATTCTGCATTAGAATGAGGTATTTTAAGAGAGTTAAAATGAAAATTAATCACTGTCTTCCTTATGCAGTTCTGAGAGTTTTGTGCTATAATTTCACACCTACTTCTTGTTGTGACTGATGTTTTACTTCCAAGTTTAGACTTCTGGGCAGAGGTTTTATAAACTGTTATATATCTAATGTGCTTTTTCTTGAAAATAA
Organism: Acrocephalus scirpaceus scirpaceus; assembly: GCA_910950805.1. Classification (NCBI taxonomy): domain Eukaryota; kingdom Metazoa; phylum Chordata; class Aves; order Passeriformes; family Sylviidae; genus Acrocephalus; species Acrocephalus scirpaceus. The sequence goes on from OU383777.1 coordinate 14,483,384, forward strand.
CTGCTGATCCATATTCCTGTATTTGTTAACAACCTGACAATCAAAGAGTAAAATAAGTAAAACCTTAAGACACTGAAAAATATTTAGTCTTCAAAGAAAACCCGAGATCATTGTTATTTCAGATTAATCACTACAGAAATACAATTTCATACTTAATCTGGATTTTGAGCTTTTGACCTCTAGCTAAGATCTAGTACACAGAAAAACCCCCAACCCCAAAACCTTAAAATATATTATTACTTAAGAGGCATTTGCAATATAATTCATGTTTTGCCTTCCAGTTGAATTGAAAAAACCCCAAAACATGTCTAAAATATTGTACCTATATAAATGGGCTTAATAATAATAATAATAAACCAAGTGAGTTGCACAGAAATCTGGAGCTTATAAACATCCTCTATGCATAGCATAATCAGAAATTTAATATATGCCTGCCAGGAAGGACCTGTTTTGTATGACAAGTCTGGCAGCTGTACCATAAGTATAACATCACATTGTGCAAGTGCCACACCTAGTCCAAATGGGTCCATGCTAAATTACAGGAGCAGGCAGGCAGAACCTTGAATTGCAGAACTTACCCTTAGCTAAAATATCCCCCCCTGCTTTTAAAAAACTGTGCTGGCACAAGTCTCGAGGATATGGCTACGTATATATGAATTCATAGTAAAAAATAGTGCTTTTCGGAAGTTTGTCTAACCATGGCAAAATTCCATATGGACACGTCAAAACTGTATTCGATAACATTATTGGTAATTTAGAACCCTACATGACACAGTATTCACATGGCTTAATTTTTATTTTCTATTTCGCCTCCTCTTGCCGGTAAAAACAGACACAGAGAGTGGCGTCTGCAGTAAGTTGGAACGCTTTGCCCCTTTAAATGCCAGCGGTGACAGCGCCCTTCTACAGCTCAGAGCACTTCATGAAGCGGCCCAGGAGACAGACAACAAGTTAAGGAGAAATCAACAAGCGGAACAAGAACTTTTATCCCGGGAAGGGCCCCGCGCTCGCTCATCCCGCGGAGCGCAGCCGGAGCGGGGGAAGCGGCCCCGGCCCCGTCCCGCCCGGCCCCTGACCTGCTGCACGCCCGCCGCTCCCGGGTACAGATCCACCACCAGCAGCAGGGGCACGTGGACGTTTTTGCCGCTGAAGAGCCGGGGAGCTGTGGGGGGACAGAGACAGAGACAGAGACCGCGTTAGCGGGCGGGACAGGGCAGGGGCAAGGCAGGGCAGGGGGCAAGCAAGGCAGGGCAGGGGGCTCACCGCTCTGCCGGGCCGCCAGCTCCAGCAGGTCGCTCAGGGTCTGCACCAGCGTCTCCAGCCGCTTCCTCTCCTGGACGTTTTGGAGCCGGACGACCAGCTTCCTCAGGGCTTGTTCCTCCGCCGCCACCGCCTCCCCCTCCTCGGGGCCGCCGCTGGCCATGGCCGACCCGCTGCCCTCTCCGTGCCCATCCGCCGCTCGGCGGGACGAGCGCAGGGCTGGGCTGGGCTGGGCGGCGCGGGCCTGTCCCGCTGTCCCGCTGCTGCAGCCCCGCAGTGTCGCCGCCCGGCCGCCGTCACCCGGCCCTCCCGAGCCGCCCCTGCCGCGGCCTCCGGCCCCTCCCACGGCGCTGCTCCATGGACACGGCCAAGGGCCGGCCCCCGCGGGCGGGCGGCCCCCGGTAACCCCTGGGAAACGCCCGCGGGCCTCGCGCAAGCGCCCGGCAAAGAGAACAGACCGCGGGCAGCTCCCCCTCACAGTGACTGACAAAAGAGCTGCCCAATAGAGCTGCCGAGCTGGACCCGGGGTCCGCCCAGCAGTGCCCCGTGTAAACACCGGCCGGGGTCGGTGTGGCATGGGTGGGTTTGGTTTATGGGTTGGGTGAGCACTGGGGCTGAGGATCTGTGACCCTGTGCGATACCTACACTGAGGTGGTCTGTTCCTGAAAGGCTGCGCCCTGTGGAAGGGTGTGGAGTTGAGCCTTGGAAGAAGGGAGGAGTGAGGTGAAGGTGTTTTAAGACTTTATTTCCATCTCTAATTGCCCTACTCTAATTTGTTTGGCAGTATACTGATTTCCCCCAGTTGAGTCTGTTTTGCCTGTAATGGTGATTGGTGAGTGATCTCTCCCTGTCCTTATCTTGACCCATGAGCCTTTTGCTATATTTTCTCTCCCTCCTCTAGATAAGGAGGCGAGTTAGAGAGCGGCTTTGCTGAGAAGCTGGTGTCCAGATGGGGTCAACCCACCACAGTCCTTTTTGGCCCCCACCACATTACTCTTGCCTGAAACCACAGAGGTCTGAAATCTTCAGTGTGTATCTTCTACCCACCTTGATAGTAAATATTGTGTAGTTGAAGTCTATCTGCTTGTTCCAGCTTGCAGCTGGCTTAAAGTCTTGGATCACTTGTAGTTCCTTCAGTAAATAATTTGTTGCAATTGTAGATTCCTGAGCTAGACAGCTTGAGCCTGAGTTAATGTTTCCTCTTCTTTCTACTTATGTTGGCAAAGAATAAAAAACTGTAATAATGCTTCTGAGGTTCCTGAATAAATACAGGAACTAGCTTCTAGAGATCAGGCATCCCAAACACTAATCTTGCAACATGTCTCCCAAGGTTCATTCCTCTGCAGGTAACAGTTCCCTGGAGTGTTGGTGGGAGAGGATGCTAGCTTCTGCTAAGTCTCTGAAAGTCTGGTAGAGTTTGACAAAAGTCTTCAGAAGCGTATTAATTAGCTAGACAGGAGGAGAATGGAAAGAATGAGGTATTCTTGGTAAGCATCTATATTGATATTAATATATCTTCACAGAATGAATGGGGAGAATGGGTTCAAATTCAAAGACAGTAAGTTTAGATTGAATACTAGAAAAAAAAATTTTACTATGGGGGTGGTGAGGCACTCTAACAGGCTGCCTGGGCAAAGTTATGGATGTCCCATCCCTGGGGGTGCTCAAAGCCAGATTGGATGGGACTCAGAGCAACCTGGTCTAGTGGAAAGTAAACTGACCTACAGAAGGAAGGTCGGAACGAGATGGTCTTCAAGGTCCCCTTCCAATCCAAACCATTGTATGATCTGTAGAAGTGATTAGAGGTTGTGACTGAGCTGTCTTGTGCTGATGTCTGGCAGGAAAATTGAACTCTGATAGTAAAGAATAGTTGTCTGAATGTCATTCTTACCTGAGCATGAGAAAAGGGCAAAGGACCTCACCTCTGGAGCACCTCTTAAATGTTTTTCTGCTCTGGAAGTTTCATATATTTCTGATCTCTTTCTAATGTTCCATCAGTGAGTGTGGATGGCTTACCATGAAGACCACAACAAAGGGCCCCAGATCTTTAACTAATTTAAACGATTTGTTCTTTTTCTGTTGGGTCTCAGTGTGTTTATTCCATATCTTCTGTTCTCTATCAGCTGTAGCATGTTGTGTTGTTTTATGCACATAGTTTGAAAAGACTGTACAGAGTCACAGAATTAACTGGGTTGGAGAAGATCTTTGAGATCATTAGTCCAACCTATGACTAACACCACCTTGTCAACTAGACCATGGCACTAAGTGTCACATCAAGCCTTTTTTTAAAACACTTCCAAGGATAGGGACTCCATTTCTTTTTTGCCACAGGCTGTCATTCCACATCATACAGTTCTTAGGTTTGATATAGTAATTCCCACAGCCTTATCATCCAGTGTATAATGCATATTGTTATATTTTCTTGAAATCAGTGTAATGTTATGTATGAATGGAGGATGCATTAACCCTTTAAGAAACTTTCTAAGTGAACACAATGTTAGATTTGAGTCTACTGTAACTGTATTTTGTTTTAGCTCCATGTAGAAGTTAACTGGGGTAGGAGCTTCTGTTGGAGTAAGGCTGCAAAGGGGACTCCAAAGGAAGGAACAAGCTACTGGAAAACACACCAGAAGACCCACAAGAACTTTTTTTGTCTGAGTTATGGCCCTAAGACTCATCCCATTCCTAGGATTTGTTTTAGAAATTAAATCCAGGTTGGAACTCTGGGTTGATTTGGGTTGTAAAAGGGCCATTTTTACCTTCTGTTCTCAGTCATCTCTAATGTCTCTTCTGAAAATAATTTTCTTGTCTTGGGCGCATTTCCCTCTCTAGGCTACGTAAATTTTCTGCTTCATGTTTTAATTCAGTCTGTCCTTGATATTAGCCATCTCTGATTGGTTTTTGCTATCAGCTGTGTAGCAGGTCCCTCATTTCTTCACCCTTCCTAGCTTTGGTGTTGACACAGATTTAAATGTTCTATGGTGCTTATAGGGAGAGATATTGGGATACAGAGAGAGATTCCAGGTCAGCTGTGATAGGACTGTATGTTGCAGTGTGATAGAAGTGTATTTCAGAACTGAAACTTCATCTTTTTGACAGGAGAGGGAGGCTGTGTGCAAGAAAAGACTGTAGGCTGTTGTTTCTGCATTGCTGGGAAGGAAGGTGTTTTTCTGGAACAATTCTTTTCCCTAGATCATTGCCAGTTCAGTTGGGCTTTTTGGGGGCTGAACTCTCTTTGGATTTCCTTTCTGTATGGCTTTGTTGAGGGGGAATGTATGTGAGAATGTTTGGGTTTTAGCGGGGGAGGTTCTGAATCATTTTTTGTTTTGTTTTCTGAGGGTTTTTTGTTTGTCTTTTGTTGTTTTTTCCCCCCTCTTCCTGCTCTCCCATTATTTTATTTGCAGTGCTTTACACCACCTGGTGAGCCTGCAGAAGCTGTGTTAGGTATTGCCTGGGGACTCTCCTTTGTAAGCTATTTCTGCCAGAGAGCAATATCAGTCAGGTCCATTTTTTCACATTCAGTTTTGTCTCATCATGCTTCCCCTAGAGAGGAGAATGAAAATTTAATTACACGAGACACTGTAACCACCTTTTCTTTTTGGTTTTGAAATCTGCTTTGAAGAGCCCATGCATATTTATTGCTGAAGGCATAATACTCTGAATAAATATTCTTTCCAGTGTTACATCCCCATTCTGTGTGTTTTAACCCTGCAGCTAGAGAGGGGGTGGTGTTAATTTGAATGACAGAAAGTGCTCAGACAGAGCCTGTTCAGAAGTGATATGACAGTTATTTGATTCACCCCTGGACAAAATGCTGATAAATGGTCCATTTGCTTTTATGTCACAGCCAGCAGGGGCTCTGTGGTGTTAATGAATTCATTGCTTCAGAAAACAGTGGCAGAGCAGGTATTTTACCTCAACCTTTTCAGCTCTCATTTTAGCTATCAGGGATTTAAGTTTTAAAAAGACTAAGTACTGCCCATAGTCCCATACTTGTTCACTGCTCTCTGTATGTGAAGGTGCATCATCTTCACAGCTTCCGAATGGATGGGCTCGGACAGGCACTCTCTTTGCTGGGTAGGAAACTGGCTGATGGCTGGGCCCAGAGAGTGGTGGTGAATGGTGATACACCCAGGTGGTGGCTGGTCACAAGTGATGTTCCCCAGGGGTCAGTATTTGGGCCAGCCCTGTCTAATACCTTTATCAATGATCTGGATGAGAGGATCAAGTGCTTCCCGTCAGTTTGCAAGATGCTGGGACCAAAGTGGAAGTGTTGATCTGTTGGAGGGTAGGAAGGCTCTGCAGAGAGCACTGGACAGGCTGGACAGGACTGATGGGCCAAGAACAATTGTGTGAGCTTCCACAAGGTCAAGTGCTGAGTCCTGCATCTTGATCTCAACAACCCCTCAACAATGGAATGCTGAAGGCTGGGGCAGAGTGGCTAGAAATCTACCCAGTGGAAAAGGACCTGGGGATGCTGGTCAGCAGCAGCTGAACATGAGCCAATGTGTGCCCAAGTGGCCAAGAAGGCAAATGGCATCCTGGCCTGGATCAGAAATATTGTGACCAGAAGGACCAGGGCAGTGATTGCCCTGTACTCAGCACTGGTGAGGCTGCACCTCAAACCCTGTGTTCAGTTTTGGGCCTCTCACTACGAGAAAGACACTGAGGTGCTGAAGCAAGTCCACAGAAGGGCAATGAAGCTGGTGGAGTGTCTGGAGCACAAGTCTTATGAGGAGCAGCTCAGGGCACTGGGAGTGTTTAGGCTGGAGAAAAAGAGGCTCAGGGGAGACCTTACCAGTCTCTACAACAGCCTGAAAGGAGGCTGTAGCCAGATGGGGGTCAATGTCTTCTTCCCAGTGGCAAGTGATAGAACAAGAGGAAATGTCCTCAAGTTGTGTGAGGAGGGGCGTTAAATGGGAAATTGAGAAAAATTTCTTCCCTGAAAGGGTTTTCAGGCCCTGAAATGGGCAGTCCAGGGAAGTGGTTAATTCACCATTCCTGGGGATATTTAAAAGACATGTTGATGTGGCCCTTAGGGGCATGGTTACTAGTGGACTTGGCAGGGCTGGGTTAATGATTGAACTCGATGGTTTTAAAGGACTTCTCCATGCTAAATGATTCAATGAAATGTACCTTTCTGAAAGCAGGTGGTCTACTTCAGTTTCAAAAAGATTTTAGGTATTCAACATGCTTTTTTGAACTTGTCATTAGGTATGTTCCTTAAAGCCAGCTTGAGTGTTATAAGTGTACATATGCATTATATAAATACATATGAATATTTCCATTATGTGGTTAAAAGATTAAAGTATAACAAAAATGAAATTTTGTTTAAAGAAATTTGTGCGTATGTTAAATTGGACTGACACCTAGTGGTGGGAATACTTCTACTACAGTAGTAAATGGTCTATGGACCCTTTGGTTCTGTGGGCATTTTAAGTTAAACAAAGGTGGCTTGAAACTATGCTTTTCTTAGAGAGGCCAGAGAAGACCTGGTTTCCTCAAAAGAAGGGCTGTCCCTGGAGTTCCTGCCCTTCATCTTTTCTGAAAATCATCTTCCCTTTGCCTGCTTTTCCCCTATCATCCTTTGGTGTGCCCTGCATTGCTATATACTTTATATGGTCTATATGTTAACAGAGCAGATGAGTACTTCAAAGCCCAAAGTAAGCTTTCCTGCTGTTTCCTGCTGAATAGCTGATGATGCACTTTGTGGTTCTAAATTAGAAACTGAAGGAGATGCTCAGGATGTTTTCTGCCAGTATCCAGCTGATTAAACAGCTTCTGTTAAAGGGACAAAGCTTTCACTTCATAGAATCATGGAACTGTTTGGGTTGGAAGGAACCTTAAACACCATCAAGCTCTGACCTCCCCGGCCATGGGCAGGGACACCTTCCACTAGCCCAGGTTGCTCAAGGCCCCATCCAACTTGCACATTTTCAGGGATGGGGCATCCACAGCTTTGCTGGGCAACCCGCTCCAGTGCCTCACAGGAAACAATTTCTTCCTAATGTCTAATCTAAACCTGCCCTCTTTCAGCTTGAAGCCATGCCCCCTTGTTCTGTCACTATCTGCTCTTGTAAAAAGTCCCTACACACCCTACACACTGTAGAATCCCTTCCAGTTATTCTTTGCATCCCTTGCCAAATCTAGCTCCAACTTCACCTTGGCCTTCTGCCCCCATCCCTGTACAACTGGACTGCATCCCTATACTCTTCTCAGGTTACACACTCTTGCTTCCTTTGCCTGCACACATACTTCTTGCCCTTTAGCTTGACCAGCAGGTCCAGACTCAGTGATTTCCATCTCCTGCCTTCCTTGCCAAATTTCTTGTGCCTGGGTATCACTAATTTGTGTGCTCCGTGAAGATGTCCTTAAAAATTTGCCAGCTCTGTTCTGTTCCTTTGTCCCTGAAGAAAGTTTCCCAGGGGACTGTATTAACGAGTTCCTTGAGGAGCTAGTATTTACTTTCCTGAAGATGATCAGGCCTTTAAGGGAAAAAAAACCCCTCAACTGAAAAATTATGAAGTGGACTTGTGGCTAGTCTCTAAGGAGGTGTAATAGAAAGCCTGAATTGCTGGATCACTGGCTTCAATGTTAAAGAGAGCTGCAAGGAGGAGAGTTAGGGGCCACCTGATCCAGAGTATGTAGCACTTGGCCATGACAACTAGCACAGTGATGGAGGTTTAAAAAGGAGGCTCCCACAGCTGAGGATAAAACAGCACTGACTGCTTGAAAAAAAGGGTATGAAACAATCATCACTTTCAGAGAGGCTGAAATATATGGACCTTGGATATAATAGGATATAATAAGGCCATTGGTTTATGCAGTATGGTGAACTTCATAATGTTAGGTTTACTAGAAAGTACTGCCTCTACTCATGCTACTTCCTTATAGCCTAGATACTACAATGCCTACAGGAGTGAATTTGCTCACCAGATAGAGGCCAGCACTGTGTCTGACCTGGGTAGCACTGCTCATCTTGGGATTATTTTACTTCTTTCTTATTTAATTTTAAATTATTTTCTTAATAACTGTAGCTACTATTATATAGCACCAGTGGGTTTACAGGGCCATGTATGATGCATTTTGCCTGTGCCTAGGGCTTTGCATATCTTTTCTAATTTAATTTTTATGGGTCTCTTTCATTGTACCATAATGTCTATCTGTCATCAGCTTTTATAAAGAGTACAAATAAAGACAGTAATGCAAATAAGTGTAAATCCCTAAAGTAGAATTCAAGAATGTGGCACCAAGGTAAATCATAATCCAGCAACATAATTTTTCCCCTCTCTGTCTGTTCAGTTATTAGTGGATTGAACACACTGGTTTTAGTAAGGAAGAAGGTTCTTGGCTCTTATAAGGACAGTTATCATATGGCTTAATTATTTACTTTGGCAATTTATAGAAAAAAAATTCATATTGGGTTTTCCAGTGATAAAATATAAACTTTCTAATTCCTACAAACCTTTTTAGATTTACTAGATGTTTTTAGTTCTTCCAGAGAATGCATTGTTGTCCAATACATGTTTTTGCACTGTTTATAAATAAAAATCGTTTTCTTTATGAGAATGAAAAGAAGACTTAGGGTGACCTAATTGCAGCCTTCCAGTACCTGAGGGAAGCCTACAAAAAATTAGAGAGAGATTTTTAAAAGAGTATTTGCGAGTAGCTAAAATGATTGACAATTAGACAATCAGTTTTGCTATGTCTGATGTGTCTAAGTGTTCTGGTGCTGTATCAAGTAACTGATACATGAGACCTGAGCTATCCCGTAGCAGTCCTAGTTTACCACTGAAATAGCATAAAACTTCCCATTCCCTTTAACAAGAGGACATGTTTCTGAATTGGTTGCTTATTTATATATTGCCTTTTTCACAGTAGAAAAAAATTCCAATCTACTAACATTCTCAAAGTAACATAAAGGAATACTAGTTGGTAATGCTATTAATTAGCCGAATACTTTTCTTAAAACATTAAAATTGGTTTAGCCTTTATCAGCAATGACAGTGGTAAGGCCTGTCCTCATTATTTCCTCAGTTAAAGTAGCAAGACTAGTGTTAACTTCATTAATTTTCTTGAGAAACTGAGAATTTAAGTGCTTTAAACTTGTTTCTTGTCACTGCAAGAGGCTTCTAATCAATATTTTCTCTCTTCATAATTGGAACAGCTTTAGTACCAATAAGTTTTACTGCATGAATCTTTCAACAAATTACCTACTGTATCAAACACAGTAATTATTTTTGCAAGGTTTTGTGCACCAGCATGCTGCTCAGATTAAGCAATATCATTATTCTAATTTCACAGTAATTCTTCATTTCTCTGACCAGTAGCAAATCAAGGGTGAAGCAAATAACAGGACTGGAAGGGAATAGTCCTCTGGTTTAACCCCGGTTCATAATTTTCCAAGGATATGTTAGCATCCCTCTTTTATTCAAAGAAAAACTCTGCATATTCTCAGTCCAACTTCCAGCAGATTCTCCCATCTTTGTTCTCTACTCCTATTCTTGTCCCTCAGAGGACTCCTCCTATTCCCTAAGACATTTCTTGACTTTGGCATGATTGTTTCCTGTGATCCTTCACCAGACTGCTGCAGGCAGTGCCTGTCCCAATTGGTGCCTGTCCCAATGCCAGGACTCGTGCCAGGCATCCAAGTGGCAAGAAGGTCAAGCCCTACTGCCACATCTGACTGCAGCATCAGTCCCCTCCCTCTTCCTGCTTGGCCAGGTGCTTGATATCTCTGTTGCTACACCTAATAGTGATTGTCTTGGATCTTCCAGAGTGCTGATAGAAAAAAATTATTGTGGCACTGTCAAATACTGGTATATAGCATTATTAGACTGATTTGAAAAGCATTAAGGTGTATAAACTTCCTAATGGTACAATTCCATCTACTGTGTGTAAATGATTGCAGTAGTGAAATTACATTGGAGTTGCTAGAAAACTACTTCAAACACTTCAGTAAATGCATTTCTATGTGAAGAGTATATTGTAATACTTAGCATGCTGTCACTGACACTGAGCATGTAAACATAGCACAATTATGTAGTTCCTGTACTTGTCATGATAGACTAGAAAGTCTGTTTACTCTGGCTGTTCTTATCTTAGCAGTAAGATAAAAACCATGAGCCACAACAAAGTCAGTCAAATATCTCAGTTAATGTTTACTGCAAGTGTGCCAAGTCCTCCATGCTTTTGCCTCTTTCCAAAGAAGGTATGTGTATCAAAGTGCTCGTGAGAAAGACAACTGTGCCTTTGGCACCAAGGGTACAACACTGAGTAGCACAGCTGCTTGCTGTAATGTGCATTTATCTTGGTCTGTTGGTAATACTGGCTGTGGTTGGCTTTCTGGCAGGCTTCCTACCACATCCGTGGGTGATATTCCAGCTCTGGAAATGAAAGGATACAATTTCATTTCTTTCCCTTGCAATCTGCTAACAACAGTACTGAGTACAAAGTCCTTATTATTTTACTCAGTATTGCCAATGTAATTAAGCCTCTCAGAATTGATTTGGCAATCACTTCAGCCACTGAACAGCCCTCTAAGTCATATCAGGGACTGGTTACCTTCAGCAGTAGTGGGTCTGTCCACCAGTTTCCAGTAGGACCTGCTAGAAAAGGGAACTTTGCAATAGGCTCTGCAAGATCACTGGAACAAAACTTTTTTTTTTTAATAAATGAGTGGTCCTTTTTCAGTCATGTTGTTAAAGGAGAAAATAATTATCCAGATGTTCACTATGGAAAAATATTAATTTAAATAAGCTTTGTCCCAGATGAGTTCTTAAATAGAAAGGAAAATGAGGCCTTCACATGTGTTGGTCATTGCCCTGTCCACCTAAGCAGTGGTGCCTCAGGAATGGCTCTTCCCAAGCCACTGCTCAAGTCCTGGCCCACATGATGTGTGTGGATGGCTGACAAAGAGGTGTGAGGGCCAAAGAAGTTTGGCACTGTGGAAATTCAGAGGCTTTGCTTTGAGGAGAGGGAGGCAGGCCTGACCAGGAGGATGTGATTTCAGGGAGGATTTCAGAGCATGGTCAAGTTGAGGGCCTGACACAGAGGCCATGTCACCCTTTCCAGTCCTGAGCTTCAGTAGTAGCAGAAGGCATTTGACCAGTGGCCATGCACAGTCAAATGCTGCTGCATCTGCTTGCAGTTAAACAGCAGGGAAAGGAATCTGACCATCCTTCCTGGTGTGTTAATAGCTCACTGTTCATTTTCTTCTGTGTGCTGCTGGTTTAGACTGCAGCACTGGGCTCTAATGTTCCCCGGCTCTGGTTGCAGAGACAGGCTCTGCTGAAAAGTAATGGGTAAAGCTTTTTGCAGTTTGCTTAGTTGGTGACTCAAGAAGGAAAGGAAGAATATAGGATGCCTTAGAGTATGATGTTGAGATACGTCAGAGCTTGGGAAGCCACAAATCTATTGGCACAGACATGGTGATGTGATATTAGCAAGATCTTGTCCATGCAACTTATGAAAAGCAATCCCTGCTATTATCTTACCCCAATTACTCTGGAGTTTCATTCTATACTGAGTCACTTGAATTTCTGGGGTATTTAATATGTAGATAAGGTGTCTGGCTACTCCCAGGCTTGCTTCTTAGAATTATTTTGTAACATGAACACAGCTTGTAAGGACTTTTTTTTTGGTTTTTGTTTGGGAGAATGATGTAATCAGTTGGGAGTTCTTGCAATTGTATGCAAAGTGACACTCAGCTGCTGCTGGTTCAGAAAGTTTACAGCTGTTCATGTGAGAATTTCATGTGTCTCATTCAAGGTGAATGAGGTTGTGAGCGGCAAAGTACATTTGAGTTATTTTTCTTTTCTTCCTGTTAAGACTAGGAGGAAAGCAGAGCTATTCCTTTCTGCTCCCCTTATCCCCCAAAAGAGCAAATCTGTATATGATCTATTTTCTTTTTTTTTCTTTCTTTCCCTAATGCACAAAACTAGGTCATGAAATCCATCTGTAGACTGCTTGGCAAATTTCTTTGGACTTGCTTGAAGAATCAGACACAGTTTTGATGTAGTCAGTGTCTTTAAACACTGAAGGTTTTAGAAGGTATGTGTTGATATAGACAAATGCAGCATTGCTTTCTCTTGGCCAGTCAGCCAATAATTCCACACAACACAAACCAGCAGTTAATGTCTCAGTCACAAGTACTGTTTAACAGTATTATTTAAGCTGATTTTGTCTGCTGTGTGCAATAGACTAATACCAAGGACTCACAGACTTCTGTTACTATTCAAAGCATGGTGATCTCCCTGAGGAGTTTCTAGGTGGGTATTTGATCTTGGTGTTTAACAGTTTCAGGAGGTCTAGCATCCTCCTCCCTCTATCGTAAAAAGTGAGATTTGGTTCCTGCAAATATACTCTGCAATAAGACTTTCAATTTCTTTTAAAACTTTTTGTAATCAGTGAAGTGGGACTTAGTGTTGATGTATGGCCTCAACCTTTTGATGAATACTGTCCTGACACGTCTATTGCAAAGCTAAAATTAGGGCATATTTAGATGCATGAGTTTAGAGTATAGTGACAGGAGTGAATGCCTGGGTTATCAATATATTGGACAGTAGTTGTACTTTCCCAAAGATAAACCTTCATAAATACTCTCAGATAATAACTCATTTTTTTCTGCATAGAATAATTTAGTCCCAACAAAATTTATCTGGTGCTGGAGAGTCTCATTGACAGCAGCCACCTCACCATAATCCTCTTCTCTCACTGCAAAAGTTCTCTTTTCTCAGTTATGGCTCATTTGGAAGCCTAAATCTCAAATATATCCATTCTATTAAAAGAGGTCAGTCCCAAACTCCAGCTGGATAATATAATCCCTTAGCTATAGATTAAAAATTCTTGGTCTTTCATTAATTATTTGCATTTCATTTCTAATCTCTCAGGATTCATGCACATTAGGGCTCATGTCCAGTCCATGTGCAAAACAGTCTTGTTTCATGAAAAACTGGGACAAAATGGACATGAGCAAAATTTTGAACCTAGATGATTAGTATGAATTATTATTGTTAGGAATATTTTTAAAGTATCAGTGATGCAAAAACAGTTCAAGTTTTAAAAACTATTAAAATATTTATGAAAATCACTGACCAGAAAAAAATTCCTCTTTTATGCTGACTTTGGGTGTAATAGTGGCTGACAAATTTCAGTAAGTCTTAATCTCCACTTACGTTATACTCAAAGATTTAGTATTGCTTCTTAATTGTGTGGTTTTGTGCCAGTCACCCAAATTGCAGGTTCAGCAGCCAGGCAACAATATCCAATGTCCTGGCCAAGTCTTGCTGATTGGCATTGCTTTTCAGTCTGTCAGAGGTTTCCAAATATATTTCACTGTCTTCAGGTTATTAATTTTTGCTTATTTTTGTCATGTATTAAATCCTTGTTTTGTGCAGCTCCTCGCAGTTGTACTTTGCTAACCTTTTCCCACAAAGCAGTGGATAGAATGTACTATGTCAATGGAGTTGCAATCAATAAGAAGTCTTTGAGGCCGAGAGTTCATTTTAATACTCACGAGCTGAAATTATTTCATTCTTATTACAAATATATTTCTTCATGTGACTGTATTGCTTGCTGCACTGAAATAATGTTAAAATTCCCTGTGCTGCTACTATAGCTTTACTTTTCTGCCTTTGGTCACATTGGTTACAAATGGCTGTAGATGTCTTATTCCTATATGATTAATTGTGCTTTGATTTAGTCTTTTTATAGGTAAAAAAGGTGCTTTGAGCTATTTTGAAGTATGTGCACTGGTAAATTTTGGGTTTAACCATTTTTGGCATATCCTATTTTCTGCCTGTCTGGAGATTGTTCAAGGTTTTTACTGTACAATTAATCAGATTTTGACTTGGGACAGTCATAAAGAGAGACTGTGAAGCACTTTGTATCACAGTCAACTTCTCCAAAATATCTGGTACAGAGCTAGTTTAATTAAAAAAACTGTAATTAGCTATCTTTTTCATCATTCCACCACAAATGAAAATTTTTCAAAATCAAGTATATAGGACAAAATATTTGTAGTGGAACATAAACTACAGAAATATCCAAATCTGGATCATGGCACATGTAAATATTGATCATTTTCCTCTGTCAAAGGCCTTTCAGAAGTCAAAGTAGATACATAAATGGCTTTTCGCTTGTCCATTGATCCAGTCGTTCCATTGTTGAAGGCCACTAGGTTAGTCAGGCACTGTTTGCCCTTTATGAAGTCAGAAATCACAGAAAACAAATGCGCTCTAACTTGCTAGGGTTAAATCAATATACAGAAGATCTCTTTGCTGCAAATGAAACTTAGTAAGTAGAGCACCAGTTGTATGTATGATTGGTGGGCTATAGACTAACAGTCTAGATTGTCCAAATCTCTATAACAATCATATAAATACTAAATCTAGTCATTATTATAAATTTAAAAAAAAAAGAAGGAATATAGTCAATATTCAAGCATAAGGTTTTTCAAGGTTAGGGCTGCAAGAAGTGTTTAATAGAATATCTATGATGTAGATATTACATTGGCATTGTTTGTCATTAGCAGTGATTTGACATTAGTATTGTTTCTGTCAGATTGCTTTTCTTTAAGAATTAAAAAACCTCATATAAAGTCTGGTTTTGATGTCAAAATTATTACTGTTCTTTTTTTTTTTTTTGCTAATTGAAAAATTCACAGATGAGACTTAAATATGCCATGTTAGCATATACATATTATCATCTTAGTGCAAAGAGGGTTAACAAAATATTTGTGCAATTCATCCTCATTCATCAGCCTCACTACACTTGCTGCAATAATTTCTGTATTTAGCCTTGTATTTATTGTCCAATCTTGCATTGTTTTTTCACTTCCTCTCTAAACATCAGAGGTAAACCTGAAGTTTTATTTTAAGCATGGTTCTGTTTTGAAACCTTAATTTTCTATTCTACTTCTTGTATTCAACCTGAAAGTGTTTATTAGGGCAAAAATGCTCACTGTGCACATTGCTTGCAGGAGTTGCTGAAAATAATCAGAGCATTGCTTTATGAGATTGCTACATAAATATGTTGAACTATCTTTAGCAAATTAAAATCATTGTTTATTTGCAAGAGCTTCCAAGCACCATATATTTGCTGACAGGTCTGCATTTCCTACTGATGAATACATCTTTGAATAATATGAGCTTGTTTTGGAAATAGTTACCATGAAAATCTAGTGACTGCTGCCATTCCATGCTAACATGATACTTTACAGGCTTCAATTGCTCTGGCAAACAGTGGAAGCACAAAACTGATGAAGGTAGCAGTCTGAAAATAAAATAAATGTGTAACTTTTGTGAGAAGCTGTTCTTCTGGAGTCAGAATAAGCAAAATTAGAGTGGTTGCCAATAGATTTGTGGCTTCCCAAATTTTAAGCAAACCTAATACTGCTACAGACCAAAGCTGCCAGCCTTTTTGTGAATGGGACATGCCTGTGTGCTGTGGTAGAGTCAGGGAGGTTTTATGAATGTCTTCACAAAAACCTGGAGCCTTTCTGCCTTCTTGTTTATAAAAGTAAGTAATTGGTCTATTGTTTGATATATTTGCTGATGAAGAAGGACTGTAATGATTTTTTTCTACACAGAGGACCAAAAATTCACTTGGTCTTTGTATGTTCATATTTTATTATACACACAGTCGAAAAGTCATTGCATATTTCAGCTGTAACTTTTGTTTCTATGGTCTTGCACACCAACACTCTAGCTATGATTTATCTCATGAATAGTTAAATTCTGTGCATGCTTCTTGTTCCTCTCTTTGCAGCTGCTGTTTCTGTCCTAAGAGTCCTTTTCACTGCCTTGTGTAGAAATGCTGCATTTCCCAGGCTTATTCACAGCTCTAAAGCCATCATGCTCCATTGCGAAGCTTCAATGCAATTAACATCATCCTCTCTCAGTAACATCCTCTGCTCATGTTTTTTTCTGTCTTGATCTGTTCATCACTAAATGGATATATTACTGTATAAATCTATGGTGTACTGATAACTTCAACACTTTATAATTTGTCCTGTTATCTCAAGAAGAATATAGTAAAACTGGAAACGTTCTATCTAATATGTGGTTGATTTTATGATCAAGGAGCTGAATGATTCCTGTATAGCAGACAGTTTGCTGAATCCTTATCCAGGCTCTTTGGTCTTAAAGAGAGAACTGGGTTATGCATGTGTAAAGCTGTGACTGGCACAAACTGCACAGGGAACTTCTTCCACTCATTCTGTGCAGGAATTAGTGGGTGTCAAAGCCACCCAGCCCAGGATAGGGTGCAAAATATGATTCATCATAACATGCTATTCAGCTGTGGAACTGGTCATCACAGGACATTGTGGAAGCTAAAGATTTACATATGTTCCAAAAACGATTGGATTAATTCATAGAAGAAAAATATATCAATTACTATTAACTACAAAGATTAACTTTTGACTCAGGAAGTCCCTGAGATAATGATTCCTGGAATCATCAATGCTGAAGCTTGCACTGCTCAGATCAAACCTTACCATCTGGCAGGTCTGTTCTTGCTCATTTGTGTGGTTCTGTAATCTAACACCCAGGGCTCTACTGTGCAAATATTGGGGAGAAATTTGTCCCGAAATGTCAGTGCAGCTGAAGAAATGAAAAGTATCATCACAATGAGAAAAGGTCCCAATGGCTCAGTGAAGTTGAAGGGAAAGCAATAAATATCACAAAACGTTTGAGATTGGGAGGAACCTCTGGAAGTGTTCTGATCCATCCACCTTTTTCAAGCAGGGCCACTTAGAGCTGGTTGCCCAGCACTATGACCCTGCATCCAAGGAGGAAGATTCCAGCACTTCTGCAGGCAACCTGTACCAGTGCTCAGTCATCTTCATAGTGCAAAAGTGTTTCCTGATGTTCAAACAATTTCACCTGTGTTTCAGTTTGTGACCTTTGCCTCTGGTCCTGTCACTGGGCACATCTTGAAAGAGTTAGACTCTGTCCCCTTTTCACACTCCTTTCAAGTCATTTTCTGAAAGCTGCTTTCTTAGTTGGCTGTCCTCTGGTGTCCTGGTGCATGAGGTTGTTTTTCTGCAGCTGCAGGACATTGCACCTCTTATTCAGCTTCCTGGGGTTCCTGTTGGCCTGTTTCTCCAGCCTGCTAAGGTCCCATGGGATGGTAGCATGGCTCTCTGGCCCTGCTCTCAGTTTTGTGTCATTTGCAAACTGGCTGAGCATATACTCTGCATCACCACCTAATGAAGGTGGTAAACAGGATTAAACCTAGTATTGACCCCTGGGGTACATTGCCAGTTACTGGCTTCCAGCTTGACTTCGTGCCACTGATCACCACTCTCTGGGCCTGGTCATTCTCTCAGTTTTTGGTCCACCTCCCTGTCTGCTCATCCAGCCTATACTTCAGCAGCTTCCCTTTGAGAATCTTCTGGCAGACAGTGTTGGAAAACCTTACTAAAGCCTTACTAAATATCCACTGCTCCACCCTTTTCTGCCAGGATAGTCATTTCATCATAGAAGGTTGTCAGGTTTGTCAAACATGACCTGCATTTGGTGAATCCATGCTGACTCTTCCATATGATTCTCGTCTGTTATGTGCTTAGAAATGGTTTCCAGGATTAGCTACTCCATCACCTTCCAAGGGACCAAGTTGAGTCTGACTGGCCTGTAGTCCCCTGGGTGCTCCTTCTCAAAGATAGGATGACATTTGCTTTTTTCTAGTCTTCAGGCACTCATCTCAGTTTTTGTGGGGAATCAAGAATTATAGAGTAGTATTACAATGGCATCAGCCAGTTCCCTCAGGTTCATCATCCATCCCCAGGGAGAACTCCATGATATTTGGGCCGTCCAATACCTAAAGTCTAGCAGCAGCTCTGTCTTGTAAGTTGAAGCAGGAAACAAGCAACACTGAAGCAAGTCTAAGAAGTGGGAGATTAGTGCTTGTGGTTGAAATTTACTGACACATAACAAATGAATTCAAGCTGGAGTTGGTAAGTGTGATGCTTATGCTAAAGTCACTACTGAAGTTAATAAATAGCATAAAAATCAGCAGTTCAGCAGGTAGAGTCCCTGGATGTTACTGAAGATATGGGTAGTCAATAGAGAAAACTCATTCAATTGGCCTTTTTAGCTTTATTTGTATGCATGAATTGTGTTACTGCCAGCTGCAGCAAGTTTTGGCCAGAAGGGCCGCACAATGACACTGGAGGGAACAGCTACCCTCTTCTGCTCATCAACAAACTTCGAGTGCAGCTCTGGACTTAAGAGAAAAGGGTTTCATACTAGAGTCCTGTCTAAGCTCTTTAATCTTTATTCCCTGCCAAAACCAAACTCAACAGAGTAATCTATTTGGACAGATGGAGGCAAAGGCTGTCATTTTATACAGTTTCATACTGTTGATATTCTGAGTTTTATTCAGTTTGACCTGCCCACAAACAGCTCACTTTATCTTTCCCATTCCTAAATTCTCACACCTGAAATTCAGTTTTGTGTGACAGCTCTGACACTACAAAGTTATTCTAATTCCCTTCCTCCAACTCCTGCTCAGTGTCACAAGCATCCAATATATCTGCAATATTTCTTAAGAGAAGTACTGCTTCTCTGCTTTCTCAGCTTTACCTTGTGCTACCACAGATGACAGTTCAGCTGACAAAATAAAAATTTCCATCACCCACTGACTGTGCTAACTCCTGACTTCTGGTAATGGCCATGTTCTTCCAGATACTGCAAAAACAGATCTACAAGCATGAAAGCAAGTAGGCTGCAAGAATTAGAGGATATCCGCTGACTCCAAGTTATGTAAGTAAAGGCTTACTTGCCTTAAAACACTAACTTCTCCTGTGCATGTATTTTCAAGATTATTGGAGGAGTGTAGCTTGGGAGAGTGTCTACTGAATGTAGTCGAGCTTGAATTCGTAGATATTCACCAGATTAACTACTTTAATGACTTGTGGCAAAGGAGGGGAGAATGCTGCCCTGATGCATGACAAGGCGGCATGTTAGCAGCTTTTTTTGGGGAATGTTGAACTTGACAAAGATGCTCAAGCTAGTGGAAGCAGAAGCCATGTTCTCTCTGGAGCCTTATGTAGCCAAAATAGAGGCAGATTAGAAAAACACAGAGGTAACATAGAATTCGACAAAATATCCAAGTCACTTGTGCATGAGAAGATTCCTTCTAGATACTGAAGGCAGATGCGGAGGTGAGCTACCTGATACCAAGATGAAGGTAGAATGCAGAAAAACTGAACTTTTATGTGAGTAGCATTTAGTGATCATCAGCTGGACCCAAGAAAGAAAATGTTTATGGCTTGGGTTTTTGAATGGATACACTGAGAATAATAGCACCATGGTGGGCACTGATGCTGGCATTTCATTGCACCTGTAAGCTTCTTTTCAATGCAGGATGGAATGTCTTAGAGCCCAACTTTTGAGGTAAAGGTGACTGGATTTGTGCTTAGACTCCATCTTTCAACATAGAGGTGATTGGATCTGTCCTGTAAATTCCAATAATAGATGCTACAACAACTAGAGAGGAGATTCTTTTTTAGAATTAGAGCTGTTTTCTAGGATGACCTGTTCAAACTGCATGGGCAGATGCTGGCCTCACTGATCTCTCAGCCTGCCTAGGCCATCTTTTAAAAATTCAGTTTTCTTAACCACAGATCTGTATAGCAATATCTTCTGCCTCTGAATGTAGACAGAAATATAGTCTCCTCAGGACTGCCAGAATTCTCTGCAGCTTCCATGGCTGCCAGACTGTTACTAATGCCAGCTGCAGTTTTTAATCTTCAAGGTACAAATTATATCTGGAGCTAGGCATCTGAAACTGTTTTCTTTCTCCTTGTGACAACTGCTTCTTTCAGCATTAGAATTGTGTGCAAATGGCTCTTCCCTTCATGGCACTGACCTTTCAATTTGAAATCATTGTAATTTTCCTTTAGGAAACTATCCCAGGGACTGCTGCAAAACTTTTGCATATTTGGGGAAGCAGATGCTCCTGGGATTGGGCCTACTGGTATTCATCCAACCCCTTAAGGTTTGCCATCATGTAGTCTATTGACAAATGCACATACTGGTCAAGGTACTGAGGTGGTCAAGGCTAGTGGGAGTGCATCAGTGGGTGCTTGTGTGTTTATATTAGAAGGAGACACAGTTTCTGCCAAGCCTTAATGTGGTATTTGTACCTTCTATTTGCATGGTAGGCTGGTGTGTCTGTGCCTGGGAAAATGATCTTGGCTTTACCTTTCTGACCTTGGTGTCTCAAGTGCAGCTGCTGTATTCATCTTTCTCAGTGGTCTTTAAGGGTGATGAAGCCTCCAACATTCAAATTATTCAGTCTTCCCCACCAAACTTGTTCATTGTGGACATGCATGGGTTTTTCTCTCTTTTATTAGTGATGGCATACCTCTGGAGGCAGTATAGTGTCCTGGAAAACTGGGTGTTAGATCAAAATAGCAAATATTAGGCTCCTTGATATCCAGAAAATTGTGGTCCCACTGTTGTTCATCCTTTGTGTATACATTAGTCATTCCTATCAGAAACGGAATGGTGATGGCTCAGGTGAGCTGGCCAACCACAGCAGTACCATATATCTGAATGGGCAGCTCAGGCCCTTGACCCGGAATAAAACCTATGATGTGTGGAGCAATTCTTGTGATGCCATCTGCAGGAAAATGCCAGGCCCACCAACTGGAAAGAGAAGACATCAGAGACCCTCTGGAAGAAGTACAAGGAGCAAATGCAGCAGATGTAGAAGTAAGATCACTGAGAGATGTCATTGTAGAGAGTGCTGCACAAAGGTAGGAGGCTTCCTTTAGGTGTCTGTTCCTGTGCCCTGAGCAGGCAAATGGTGCACACAGTGCACATGCTGTATTGAAGAATTGTGCAGGTGAGAAGACATCTAAGAACATAGCATAGATACTGAGCACTGCAAGTGCAGAATGGACATAACAGCAGATGTGGTCTGTATGGTGCTCTTTAGGCTGCAAAGAGGAAATTGCTGCCTGGGGAGATGTTTGTGGTCATGTAGATGTAACCTAAGGTAGCTGTAATGCAGTTCTTGGTACCTAACCACACCCAGCTTAAAAATGTGTATCTAATGAGCTAAAGGCATTATTTAAATGTCTATTTAAAACCAGGTTTCTACAGAGAGTTGCTTTTTACCTCTGGTCATCATGGTGTTCTTCCAAACCAGAAGAAGTTTGTATATAATATGTGTACATTATTATATATCCACTCAGGCAGTGTTACTAGCCTGGTAGGCCAAGTCACCTGTAGCCATCACCATTCAACTCCTGCAGGGAGCATATAATGTTTGTGTACAGGATGAACTGTGTTAGCAGACAGAGAGATAAATATGTACAGAGAAAGACCACAGTAACAAGAAACATTTGTTCTGAATGAGGTCTTTTTTAGCTCTAGTAATAAAGTTGCATTTCTGTGCTATGGATGTATTGCGAACTTATGCAAAATTTGTGTTAAAAAACCCAATAAACTGGGCCTACTTGAATAGCTATTAGGTGGAAATTACTATCTTTTGGGGAACAATTAGAGCTCCTCCTAGTGCCTTTGGAGTAATATTGTAGAGGAGCTGTACCAATTACACTCAAAATATCTTGCAATTTTCACAGAAATAAAAAGTAATTAACAGCTTGCCTTAGTAAGTCTCATTATCTAAGTTCTGAACTGTTTCAAAGCTAGGATTTTAATTGGAAAATTATTGGAAAGCTTTCCCTTAAGAACCATTCCCTTTTCCTTTTTATCTCTCTGTCTTATATAAACAGATTTTAGAGTACTTGTTTGTGATACTGCTGCTAGGGAAAACAGTTACATCTTGGGTTTATTAGAGCCAGACAAGACAACTAGGAGAACTGGATAAATCTGTGCATTTTCATGATGAGACTGTTTGAAGTTACCCATCAGCATGTGTAATAATTTTCTGTTTATCTTATATTTTCAAAACAAATGTATATTCTAAAGGATATTATAGCTAGCTAATTGTGGTTAAAGCCTAAGCTTTGTATGTCGATAAATCAAACTGAAGAGAATTCTTCTAGCCTATTTTATACTATTCTTCCTGAACTTTAAATTCCTTTGTAAAGCAAAATTTTACTATAGCAAAGACATATAAATACTAAGTAGTACTTTAATAATAGAATAGCATTAATATTTATCATAGTCTGTATAAATATAAGGGTTTGTTAAGCCTGGAAAAGAGAAGGTTTGGGGATGACCTAATTGTGGCCTTCCAGTACCTGAAAGGAGCCTACAAGAAAGATGCAGAGGGACTTTTTACAAGGGCATGTAGTGACAGGACAAGGGGGAATGGTTCAAACTGAGAGTAGGTTTAGATTAGATATTAGGAAGAAATTTTTTACTGTAAGGGTGGTGAGGCATTGGAGCATGCTGCCCAGAGAAATTGTGGATACTTCATCCCTGGAAGTGTTCAAGGCCAGGCACAATGGAGCTCTGAGCAACCTGGTCTAATGAAAAAGTGTCTCTGTCCACAGCAGAAGAGTTGGAAGATGAACTTTAAGGTAATTTCCAATCCAAGCCATTCTTTGATTCTATGAAGTATACTAAAAATTTCTATTACACAGTTAAAACATAATGGCAAATTTAGTTTGAGAAGTTCCACATGTTCTGTGTCAAACGAGGGGACAGGTAGTTACTGAGTTTGCTCACGTTAAAATCACACTGATGCGAAAAGACAGCACCAATTACTTTTAGACTGATGCAAAATCCTTTAGTGGACTAACATTGTGGGCTTAAAGCTGGTGAAAGTATTGATATGTGTCAGCTGGACTATTCTTAAGCTTGATCAAAAAAACTGGCATTGAATTAGGAACTTTGGCAGACAGTGTGACAGAACTGTCCAGCTTTGGGAGAATGGGATCTTTTGGCTATTGAAAGCCGCTAGAAGAGGATAAAACCTGGGAAATTTTTTGTTTCCTGGAAGTGTTGACTCTGGCTTTATCTCCGTGTAGGTATAAATTGAGAATGTCTAGGTAATTAAATGTACTGCTCAAATGTTTTCACTCTGAATTAATCATCTTGAATCACGCTTTTCTACTTTCCTGTACTCTTGAGAGATCAGTTTTAAAAAGAACACAATTATTTTGTGCTTGAGATAACAGAGGATCCAGGGCTCTTGACAAGTCAGTGGACTACTTAGGACAACAACAGATCACACTAATGAGTGGGGTACCAGTTTTGAAGTAATGCAGCACCACGTGCTGCAAGTATGCACAGGATGAAGACTGACTGATCATATTTCAGTTCAGAATTAAACTGATCTCACAGACCACTTGGACAGTTTGTGCAGTGCAAGAACTGTACTTGTGGCACTAAAGCAGGCAGCCTGTTTTCAGAGCCTGTGATCTTCCTTGCTGCTGAAGAAGCATTGTGCCTACCTAGAAGGCAGCACTGCTAGGTTGCTATAATAAAACATTACTTATGTAGGGAGATAGAGAATGGGAATTTAAGCCTTAGTCTTTGAATGATACCTTTGAGTCTCTCCTAGTCTTTGAAAGGAGCCCAAAGGAGCCCAAAATTGAGCAGAATTACCCAATCCTGGAAATTCAGCTAGAAAAGGAAGCATGTACTTTTCAGGGATGCCACATTAAGAGCCTTTGAGACATTTCTGTCTGGTGTTAGTGTTTAGGGCCATGTATGTCAAAGGAGGATTCCTTCACTTGCCAAAATAATCTGTAATGAAACAACATATTTATCATGCGTAGAAGAGTTGCCTGTCTAAAAGGCAAGTGGTTTTGTTTGTTAATATGACTTCACCAGGACAGTGAAGAAAACTTAAGAAAAGATTCTTCTTAATGTCGGGTTAAAAGGCAGATTGTAATGTGGTATAGAGCACAGAAGTATACTGCCTTAGCAATGAGCTGATGAGAGCATCATCATTATGAATTGCGCTATTTGCATAGACGATATTTTTCATTTTGGATGAGTGAACTGAGATATTTCTGAACCTGCTTGGGCATAATTTTTTAAAGATGTCATTTGGCTTGCAATAGTCTTATCTGCATCAACAATCATAGCTGAAAATAGAACTATGTCTCTCAAGCAGACATTGAATTCCTGTATCTGTTGAATCTGAAGCTGTCACCACTCTAAATATCTTTTTAGTCTTTCTGTTTGAATTGTGGTTAACTGCTGACATTATAAACGCAACCGCTTCCAAGTAGGTATAATGACAAAATTCCTAAATTTGGGTATTTGCTTCACTACGGTCTCCCCTGTTTGCATTTGTTCAGGAGTTTTTCTGGCTCCTATTGCCACTTGAAATGTTTCTGGTGAATCTCTTCTCATGTGTGACTTTTGACTAAGTGAATGGAAATAAAGTGAAGGATCAACCTTTTATTGTGAAAGACTCCTGCATTTGTGAACATGTTATGTTTTTCATGCAGAGAATGATGGATTAAGTACTAAAAGGAGAGCTACTTTTTCATTTGAGGTGTTTTGCTCAATTTAAGGTCTAGTTCAGAGGTATTCAAAGTACAAAAACTAATGGAACTTTAGTTGTATTTGATAAAAGGCCCCAGATATTGAAGCATGTACTCTTGCACAGGACTTGTTAGACACAGAACAACAAGATGTTTACCATGCATTAGTACAATATATTCTGAAATACACCATTTCTGTCAGTATTTTGATTGCATGATTTAACTAATAATCTCCTGAATGCTATGTAAATACTATCCTTGCCAGGACAAATTCAAATCATTAATAGTCACATTGATTTCTGGTTGTTGCTGTTAGGTTCAGGTGTTATAAATAGATTTTAAATCTGCTAAATGAATTGTATTGATAGAACATGGACTGCAGCTGTTGTTATTCCTCAGATTAATCACACAAAATTACTTTTGCTGATGTACAGGTTACCTTGAACAATCCAATTGGATATTCAATATTCATATTGTCACTCATTTATTGTAGACAGAAAACTAGTCATTTTTAGGATTCTGTTCTTGTATTACAAAATATGTTTGACTGAACATACAAGAGAAAATATTAAAACAAAAATGCAATTGAGACCACTGAAATTTAGGTTCTAGTTTTTTCCTTCCTTCCTCCCTTCCTCCCTTCCTCCCCCCCTTCCCCCCTTCCCCCCTTCCCCCCTTCCTTCCCTTCCTTCCCTTCCTTCCCTTCCTTCCCTTCCTTCCCTTCCTTCCCTTCCTTCCCTCCTTCCTTCCTTCCCTCCCTCCCTCCCTCCCTATGCAGATGGTTTCCAGCATAGGTTTTGATAGGACTTGTACAGTTCCTATCAAAAGTTCCTATCCCCTGTGATTTACTGCCACACAAGCATGAATCTTATAGTCTTTTCTTCCATCCTAACAGGCACCATACAGCCCTTTTTCTCTTGGTGAATTGCATCTGTTCTGTAATAGAGGGAGAGCTGGCAGAAAATTTGCTGGAGTAGTTATGAAGGTGAGAAAAAACCCCAGATGAATTATCCTGCCATGATGTGCATTTTATATTCCCTATTCTTTTCTTTTTTTTCAGTTTTGCTACTTTCAGTGTTCCTAAACCATGGCATTAAGAAGGATAAGAGCACAAAGATAAGGTGTGACCTTAGACCTATTTCCATTAACATGTAGCATAACTTTGTCATATCTTTTCTTTGCTACTGCTGCTGTAAAACTTATTTCTTAATAGCATACTTCAAAGGCTTAAAATTAAAGTAATCTAAAATATCTGTCAGTGGCAGAAGAAAACCATTAAACAATAGCAAGTGAAAATCTAAGAGCTATCTTAGGCTAAATGTTACCCATATCAGCTGGTATACCAGAAACTGATTTTGAATCATCTTGCAGTCTTGATTAGAATATTTTTCCCCATTTATTGATCTGGAATGAGATGGAAGCATAATTCTTGAGCACTTAAACTAGCTCAGGCTATGACTGTGCATTAAAGTGGGTAATGAGAGATTCTGGGTTTTGGGTTTCTTAAGTTTTTAATTTTAACTTAAACTTCTGAAAAGCTGATCACCCTCTCACCAGGCAACTAGCTTTTTAAAAAGGGCTTGCTCTCCTGCATGGTAATTTCTCCTGCTTTAAGTTACTTGTTCATGTCTGTTATTCTTAAGTGTCATGTGATTAAAATAAAACATAAAATAAAGGCTTTCTCATGGCCAATTCCTAATATCTGACAAATAGTATTGCTCTGTGTAAATATAAAGTTATTGGATTAAGAGAATGTTGTTACCAAAAAGCCTTGCGAGGTTGTATCACTTACTGGGTTGGTTTCATAGAATGGAAAGCACATGGGGCTCCACATATTGACTGCTTGTAACAGACTGCTTGCAATACAAGCATTGCTCTGTCAGGACTTGGGTCCATCTCTTGGTTCATGTACTATGAAATTTTAATAATGTTCTAATGAGGCAAGTCAAGTGTAGAATTAAACTTTCCTTCTGACACACAGCTTAAAGGAAAGAAAGACATACTTCTTTAGTAAATACCATATTTAATCTCCACAGTTCCAAGTAGCTCTGAGAATGACTAAGATCGCTTGCTTTCATAATGATTATTAATGTTCACTCCAAAGCTGGGTTTGCAGATGGGGCCACCATAGTACCAATAGAAAATAACTTTTTCAGTGATGACTAATAATATAGGCAAGTTGGGTGGATCTCCTGAGCAGTTTGAAATAAGTAATAAGATTGAATTAAGGATCTGCATTGTGTCTTTAAATTTTATTTGAGGGATTAATTTTCCTTTGTCTCTCTTTCTATTACCTTTTATGTCATGTGTATTTTATGGTATTTATAAAAGGTAGTGTTAGATAAACATTACAGTAAGTGAGTGAAATATAAATTCAGTTCAATACAAAATACATTTATAATATGCTACATTGTTTATAAACATATTTCACTGACTCTACATTCAGTCAAAAAGCCAGGCAGCTCTCTGGGCACAAAGGAGAGGCATCAGAGTGTGAGCTGTCATTATAAACTTGCAAATATGGTTGCCTTAGGCTAAGCTAATCACTGCTGAGGCAAATGAACACTAGACCTGGAATAGAGGCTTCTGGCCACTGCCTGTGGCTCATCCAGGGAGACATGCAACTGGGAGAGGGTATGAAAAAGCATCATGGCAGGATCAGATGGAAAAGAAAAAGTGAAGGAGTTTCTGTAGTGGTACAGAGAGTCTAGTTATTTTGGGTTGACAAGCCTGGGACCTGTGTCTACCAAAGCTGGAAAAGGAGAAACAACTACAAGAAAGCAGAATAAGAGAAAGAATTTTAAAATAAAAAATAAACTCAAACTAAACCCTAACCGATGATGAAAGAACTCACACAAGAACAATTGCATGGCATAGGACTGAGAACATAAGGCTCACATTGTGTCTAAGTCTTTACTTACAGCTCCGAAGGAGTAGACTTGGTTGAAAGATCATGTCAGCTACTTTCTTAAACAAAAGAGGTGAAAGAGAAACTGATGCAGCAAACTGAGATAAGGAGAGGGGCAATGTCAGATAGTATACTTGGGGTGATGTTACTACTATGTATTTCACAATGGGATTAACATACTTTTCACCATTGATTTGTCTTGAGCAGAGTAGGCAACTCTGAATGCCATCTTAGTCTGTTTTTCTTGTTTTATAGATGAACTTTCTTGGGGTAATAACTTCAAAAACTGCTGAGTTTAAGAAAGCCACAAACAGATATTTGAAGACTTGCTCTTTGCCCTAATACAGTATCTTCTCAGGTACTAAAAAACCAAAATGTAATGTTTTATAGAACAAGTGCTCATTTTGGATGCTGTGTAGGAATCAGTTGAAGCCTGTTGTAAGTTTCATTTGGTTTCCCAGAGTTCAAGAAATGCCCTGTGGTGTCAGACCAATCTCTGATGGTGAAAATTGAAAATGCTGTTTAGGGAGAAAACACAAATCTAGCTGCTTTCTGCCACTCATTCCACTTGTACTCCTCTATTATCCACGTTCATTGTGTGAAGGATGCTGGAGGGGAAAGTCCTGGTCTGTTCCTTCAGCATTTGGCACAACACCTACTTGAACCTTTTGCCTCTAGAGCTTTCTATGGCAACAGATTCTGCAAGTTCACTACAACCCATGGCAAATAAAAAGCAGTTTATACATTTTAAATTGATCCCCTTCTATTTTCAGTGAATTATCTATAGTTCTGATACTTGGAAACATTTGGTGAAAAACTTGTGTATGTACCTTTTCTTCTGCTTTGTGATTTTATAAGGTTTACTTATATGCCCTCTCAGCATTTTTAATTCTCCTTGCAAAGCAGCTGATCTCTCCCTGTCATCATTCAAATTGCCCTTCTGGGCTTCTTCTCTCTCTCTGCTATTTCCTTCCTGATGTGTGGAGAGTGAAGCAGCAAATTGTGCTTGAGATAAGAGCTCAGCAAGGTTTTGCATGGAGGCAGAACAGTGCCCTCTGTCTTGCTCTTCTGCCCTTCTGGGTTCAGAAGACAAACTGCATCATCAGCTGTTCAGTGCTGCAATGTGCAAACCCCTGTGCCAGACATTCTCCTTTGGCGTCTTCCTGATCTTGAGGCTATGTCTTTATGGCACTCCCCAGATGTGAAATAAGCAAAGACTTCTGGAATTCTCTGACTCCAGCATATGAATTAATGCTCCTTTTGGAAAGTTGCAAATAGAATTTGCTCCCGCCAACCAGAGGCTAACCACCCTTTCCCAAGAGGGGTTTTGTCTTAAGTTGCGATGCAAAATGTAACCAGAAGTATGCACTCTATTATCATCTCTTAAAAACAGGGCAGTGTTCTTTACCTCTTCCATGACCCATCCCTCATAACTCCAGGGGGGATCTTCTGTTAATAGGCCAGCTGTTAAAACTAGGAGGGGCAGTGATTTTCTATCTCTTCCATGACCCATCCTCCCTCCAGGGGATATCTGCTGTTAATGGACCAAAGAGTCTCACTGCATGACTGACAAAGTTACATCATCCCATTGTGAGATGCTCCACCTAGGGGGAGGAGCCCAGCATTCCTACCTAGATAAAAATCTGAGTCAAAACACCATGGCAGCCTGTTTCCAGTGGATTCTCAGAGGAAGACGGGACCCATCTACACCACCACTAAACCTCCAGAAGAAAACTACACCCTTCTACAGAATCATTGCTTCAACAGAACCACATCTGTCACTCCAGGAGAACTGCAGCCACGATTTAATTGGACTGCTACCAACACCCCGACCGACAGGGTGTCAGGTTGTCTGTCAGTGTTTTCTGTTTGTTTGGTTGGCTTTTCGTACTACTGCATTTTTATTTTAATTTTCCTGATAAAGAACTGTTATTCCTATTCCCATATATTTGCCTGAGAACCCCTTAGTTTCAAAATTATAATAATTCAGAGGGAGGGGGTTTACATCTTCAAGGGAGACTCCTGCCTTCCTTAGCAGACACCTGTCTTTCCAAACCAAGGCAGGGTTGGTGACCATAATGATTTCCTATAGATTATGTTGGCACAGTCACAGGGGTACAAGGAAAGATTCCCCAGAATCCTGCTTGTGGTGGCTCTTGCCTGGTGGTTGCTTACACTGGTGGGTAGGGAGGGAATTTCTTATTTCTGGCAGTGAGTATTTGACTGTACATCAAATCCCGTAATTTATTTTGATTTCCATATTTTTCTTCCATGAAATGTTTAATTCCTTTGCATCATAGGCTATTTTCTAAATTAGAAATTCACTTTAATATCAACAGCTTTTGAAACTTCCAGATTTTGACAAGCAATCAGTAAGGCTGAAATAGTTTACATGACCAGAAACTGAAACATAAAGATACTTAGTCACTGCTGTAAGATTTTCATTAACATTTATCCACAAATAATTATGGATATTTTATTCTGAAAAACATCTTATCCCTAGTGCCATATTACTGCAAAGCAACAATATACACTTCTTTGCACAGACATTTCCAACCCCACATCAAACCAGCTTTTGCTTTCATAGGGTCTCTTCTACAGAAATGGTCCTATTAATACAGCAAATAGCAAAAGACCAGGCAGTATTGGGTCTTGGAATGTGTATTGCAAAGGAGAAGCATATAGGAGAATCCAGTGGGAGACCCAGGCCCTGAAACCCTGGGATGAAGATACCTGGCTGATGTACTCCATGTGTCACCAGCAAGGCCTTCACAAGACATTTGCCAGCAGGGGATGAGCTACTGGCTCCTATAAGACCTTCAGGCCATCCGCTCCTCTCACCAGCAGTTTTCCTGGGTTTCCATGAGGCTGGGACATAAGGCACTTGCACCTTATTGCTTCTATTTCTCTGTGCTCCCAATGTTCAGAAGATGAGGCACTTAGAAGGCAATGTATAATTTTGGGGTGAGATAGACAATCCATATCTTGGCAGGTATACTAAAGAGCAAGCACTATTCACAAAGTTTTCCTATCAATACTTTTCTCCCTTGAAGAAAAATATTAACTTGAAAATGGGAGAAGAAACATAGGTTTTCTTTTACACTTGTTTTTTCTCTTTTGTGGGAAATGGATTTGTGTAGTTAACTATTCACAAACTGCAAACATATTACTTAAAAGTCTATTTTATTTCCTGAGATATTTTTGTAGCTGTGTGATGTGAACAGTATTTGTGTCTGTCAGAGCCGTGCAAAAGGTAGAAATGCCTGTGAAGGCACAGGGAAGCATCTGGATGCATGGCAGGTGTTGGGTTTATGCCTGAGGCTGACAAGGACTAATTGTCACAAATAGCTGCCTGAAAGAAGCTGAGCAAGGTTACAAAGCATGTAAACTGTAAGTTCAGCAAAGTGAACTCCATACTCTGAATAGCTGAAGAGAATGCAAACAAGACAGAGGGTGTTACTCTGTGAAATCACCTTGTTTGAGTTTGATAAACCATTCTTCAAAGTAGTGAGTTAGAAATTACCTGCTATAAAAGAGATTGAAACAGCAGGTCATCTTACAGAAGTCCTGTGATTTGAAATAGATCCCTCAGCTTGTCTGCAAGATCCAGATCTCTACCTTATGAACACACTGCAAAGTCTCCTTTAGGAGGTTAGGAGGAGGGTTTATGTACCATCAAGGTGCTTTTGTTTGTATGCTGTGGGTAATTTTCTCTGGTGTCTGAAAGCTTGCTTCCAGGGAGCCTTTGCTGTAGTTCTGGCTGTAAAGAAGATAATCCTTGTGACTTCAGTGTAAATGTAATGCTTTGTATGTTCAAACACTGAATGCTTTAAAGCATTTATTAAGGAAGGTGGAGGAAGAGGAGTGAAGATGGGAAGATGAGTACCAGCAATAGATTTAAATTCTAAGGGCTGCTGCTGCCTATTCTTTCAGAAACCCTCGTAATTCTTCGGTTTGTAACAGGGGTTTGATGTCCAGCAGGGTAAATGTGCTGCAGTCCAGGAGTGCCTCTTCTGCATTGCACAGAATTCTGATCAGCATTTGGGGAACTGTAAGCTGTTAACTTCCATTCTCTTCCTTTTAGTTCTTATGATAATTTTAGCGACTGCATAGGAATGCTGCATTTCACACAAGAGCTCGCATCCCTGGTTCCAAGCCTGCCAGCCACAGCAGCTGTACTGAATGAGTTGAAGGAAAATGATAGTGTCGTAGAGGTCTTCTTTAAGGAAAAGGGTATAGATTTTAGGTGTAGCACCTCCTTTGTACTCCCAAAGCTAAGCCAAACTTAGAAGTAGGCCCTAAGGCTGTTGTCTGACTGCCCTTGGGCACTATTTTGAGTCTTACTTCAGCCCCTGGGAGTAGCCAGGGCTCCATACCGAGTCCCTGTGTTAACAACCAGCCAGCACAGCTGTTTTTGAAGTCTGTCAGTCGTGAAGGTAGAGGTTCAAGGCTTCAAATCTTAGTGCTGATTGCTGGCAACAAAAAAGTTGTTTCTTTTTTAGCCTTTCATTCAAAACAACTCTTTTAAATGGTGAGGTGAAGTACACAGTAGAAAGGTGTCAGGTGCCTCTTACTGGGTATGACAGTGAGATATTGAGTGTCATGAGCATGCTCTGTTTTTTCAATAGGACATTCAAGCTGCTGGATAGATGCTCAAGAATATCTGTTTAGGGCTGCTTGATCCTCATGTTTCACTACTTCACAGCTAAATATTATCTTAAAATGCTGCTAAAAGCACACACCTATTCATAATTTCTTGGCTATGCAGCCTCCCAATATGTTTTCAGTGTCATCTTCAGACAGAAATGTAAAGAGAGGAAAAATATTTATACATAAGAAATACATCCATGAGTGTAGACTGAAATTTGTGTCATTGCCAGAAACAATTAAAGCCAAAAAAGGGAAGAAATTTAAAATAAATCTTTCAATATGAGATGTAAGAAAAGTGATTTCTTCAGCTTTGAAGGTGATTTATAATGTCGAATAAATGCTTACATGTGGGAATGAGAAATGACAAACTTCTCAGTGTTTTAGAAAAAAAGCACAGTAGCTTGCATGTGAAGTTTCCAGCTGGAAGCTGTAATCTAGTAGATGAAGATTTCCACATGTAAGGTAAATTTTCTGACATGTGTGCACTGTCTAGGGACTTAAAATGAGATTAGACAGCTTTCTAAAAAATTATTGTATTCTATCCATTTTAAAATTCCTTTGACTGCTCGGTGCAAGGAAGACTAAAAGAGCAGAATTGCCCACACTGTCTGTGTGTTCTGTAACTGAAAATGGTCAGTTAACCCCCCACGCCTGCACATGGCTTCTATAAGTTGAACTTGACTTGAAAGTCATGGGGTTTGCATTACAAATTCATTATGTGTAAATAAAATTTCAGATTTTCATGGCATTTTTTAGCTAATTACATCACCTGACACTTTTTCTTCATATATTGCAATTTTAAATCAGCTTTTATTGCTTGTTCATTCATCCTGGTATCTGGCATACACTAGGTTAGTTTTCTTTTTAAAGTCAGAATCTCCATATGGCAGATGTTGATATCAAAATAGCAGCTGTAACACCATATTCTTATATTGAATCAAGAAGGATTGAATCAAGAAGGCTGCTAAGGATTAGTAATACTTAAGTGTCAACATTATTAGTCAGAAAGAATGTTACCTCTTGCAGTCAGAATTTCCTAACCACTTTTCTTCAAATTGATGTTACTGTTTTTCAAGCCTTGAAAGTAATGGATGGTAGCACACAGGGTCTATAGCAGTTTACACATTCAAGACCTCTTATAAAACAGTTACTAAAACTTAGCTAATAAAACTGCTGGCACGCTTTTGTGTTTGTTTTACTAGCCTAGGATGCTGGAGGGTAGTTAAGTATATATTTGGCCTTAAGTTTGTACTTAAGTTTGTACTTTGTATTTATATATACAAATATATAAACTTAAGTTTATATTTATCATTTTGTTCAGGTAAAACCAGTCCCAAAAGAGGTTGACTTTCATTGAGGCATAGTCGTCTTTTTTATCAAAACTAGTGGTAAATTTAATACCACTTGTCACATGAACTTCAGCAATAGATTTTAGTGCAACAGGTAGATTCAGACATCAGACCATGACAGCAAGAATGCATTCAGGTCACCCTAGAAAATCTATTTGATAGCTTAATCAGCTGCCTTCTGTTAGGGAAAGCCAAAAGGGTCCTGCCAAATGCTACAACTAAAGAAATGTGCACTTGAATTACAAAAAACTATCTCCACTTGTCACTCCCTTCTCTCTCAGTCATGGTGCTTTGAGTCCCATCTGAAGGATGTTTGAGTAGTTTTTTTTCAGTTGTATTTGAGAATATATGACAAGTGGGGCATAAAACACACCAGTTAGGGTTATTTTTCATCTTGTTCTTTTTGTAGTCATGTCTTGAGCACCCTCACCACTGATGGGTTGTCTGCCTGTGCTCAAGTTTGGTGCCTCTGTGTAACCTTGGTTGAGGTTAATTGTTTTTAGGTGAGTTGTGTGAGAAAGCTGTGAGCAGCAGCTCCTGCAGTCTGGAGCTGCATTTCAGCTCAGGCCCCTGCCCTTGTTTGTGCCTGAGCTATGTAACAGTCCATGTTCCCTGTCACTCTGCACTTGACTTCTTGGCATGACCTTGGATCAACGTCGTTATTATGAACTTGTCTAGCTATCAGTGACTCTTGGCTATCTTGGTTACTGGCTCACTGGAACTGATCCTGGCCTTGGTTTTCTGGCTTGTCCTACTTAAACAGGTGGATTGACACTCTGGACCCTTGGCTGACTGTGGTTACTGTCACTCAAGCTGCTTTATTCATCTTGCTCAAGTACTGGGGGAGAGCACCCTTGACTATGATGTTCCTGACTGTGCTTGCCTTGTTTTCTCCCTCCAGTCTGGTCTCCCCTTCCCCACGGAACTGTTGCTAGAACTTTTCTCACAGCGTAAGTGTAATGCCTTCATTTCTAATTTTCTTTGGTGAATGCCTATCTGATTAAATAACTTAATACTTTGCTTTAATGCAGTATCTTCTTTGGCCCATTATTGTATCCAAGTGTATTTCTGAACATTTACAAGCCTTTTTGAAAAGCCCAGGGCTTTTATCTTGCAGTATAGGAGGTATGAGCAAATGTGAACCTTTAAATATTCATACATATAAGTAGAATCCCTTGAAGCAATTGTGATTTATTGGTTGAATTTTTTAAAGGATCAGTCCCCAGGATGAATTCCTGTTGCAGAACACATCTGGTGTGGCAGTTCACTGTTGTAACACAACTGCGTACAACAGATGTAATCCCCTGTGCAATTGTTTTACTCTGGTTCATCAAATATAGTCAGTTTGGGGCCACAACATTCCTCATGACTAAATAAAAAGGAACTAATGAATTACTGTCCTGGCACAGGGAAATTTGAGGACCAACTGTTACTATTTTCAGGCAAAGCTTATAAATAGAAGATATCTCATGTTGCTTATCTGAAGTTGGGGTTTATTGAGTGGCTTACATGAAGTGCCATAAATGGAAGGACACAAGACAAGAACCAGTGCAGATACACTACTAAATATCTAGAGATTTAGTGGTACCTGGGCTGCCTATTCAACCTGCCTTCATTAACGTGGTGTTCAGCACTACATTGCCAAAGCCTCTGTCTGAAGGACAAATTAGCCTGAGTGGGGCTCTATGCTCAGGTGGCAGACTGTGCCCTGCTCTAGTTCAGGTGTATGTGCTTGAAGATGCAGCATATGCTGCAGATGTACTCTCATTTATTCAGATGCCAGCCACAGTTAAAGCTGTTCAGTGTTGCCCATTGGAAATAAAACGTGGCTATAACTGCTAGACTTCAGTTTGTCATTTGCCTCATTCTGGATTTTTCCTGAAAATGCCAGTAAATTTTTCCGAAGAGAAAATGATAGAAAAAAATGTTGATTTGACCATGTCAGTAAGCATATACCCAATCCCAAAAATCTTGGGGATGAGACCAGACCCTCAAGGATCATCAAGTCCAACTCCTGGCCCTGCAGAGGACATCCCAAGAGTCACACCATGTGCCTGAGAGTGTTGTCCAAACATTTATTGAGCTCTGTCAGGCTTGGTTGGTGCTGTAGCCACTTCCCTGGGGAGCCTGATCCAGTGTCTGACCACCCTCTGGGTGAGGAAACTTCTCCTGATACCCAACCTAAACCTTCCCTGACACAAATTCAGGCCAATCAGCTGTCTGTTCTGAGATTTTTAAAAAGAGACAAAATTTTTCAGGAGAGGAAAATGGTTGAGAAAAAATATTTTAACAGAGACTGATCAGAGATTCTCAGCTGCTCAGAAGAGAAACCTGGTGTGAGTGTGCCCTAGTCCAGAAAGTGTGGCCTTAAGAAGCTGTTTGTATTGCTCCTGGGCAACAGGTCTGCTTTGGTGCTTTTCATAAATTCATTTGTTTTCTCAAGGGGTGGGTCAAAGTCTCTCTGGAATGGAGAATTCATCCCTTTCCTCAATGAAGAGACCTTAAATCAATGACCCAACACACCAATTAGAAAATAAAGCTAGAACAGGGTATTGGTTCTTAATGTTGCATGAGAAAAGGAGAGGGAACAGAGGTTCCTAGAGAGCAGTGTATCCACACAGGCATCTCAACACCTAGAATCATCCCCCAGAAGGGCTCCAGCTGTCCACCCAATATAACAGTGGATAGAGTTAAGTCCCGTCGCAGGGTACCAGTCCTGAACATCTTTCGTCTGAGTCTAATGAGTTGTGTTCCAAGGATCACTGTCAGGAAGAGGCTGACCGTGGCAGTTTTGATGGCCACAGACAATGTAATACCTGTGAGGAAAGAACATTGCTCATTTGAAGTCCTCCCCCACACAACAAAGCAGTAGTCTACTTTAAAAGGTTTATTTCCTTTCATTAGTAATTCTTTTCCTTGAAGATTTCCCACACCCATGGGGATCCTCTCATCTCCTCTCTTATCCTAGGTGTCAGATACTTTCTTTCATGTCTTTTGATCAACCCTATTACCCAAGTCAGTTATGAGAATTTGATGACTAAACATGACTTTTTTGTTCATTCATGTAACTACCAAATAACTGATGCAGAAATTTCAAATGACAGGCACTGATGCATTAATACTACAGAAAGTTCCAGTGTTATTTGCAGTGCTTCAATGCTGTGCCTCTCTTCCCTGATCATTTTTCATGAATGAATTTGAGGAACCAGCATGCCTGTAAAATATAATCCATCTCACAGCCCAGCTACTTTCCCTTCTATTTCCCTGGTGGGGAACAAGGAGGACAGTTTAGCTAACATAACTGCAAACTCCATTTTTCCCTATCTCTGTTTTTGTTTAAATGATAAACCTTCAGATCAGGATCTGTTTTTTAATGTTGCTATTTGCTCAAAAACCTAGCAATGTTTTGAGGCTCTGCTGGCCCCAAAACACAATGTGATACACACAGCAAGCTTATTAAGAAAAACTGAAAGATCATTGTGATGCTGAAGTAATATTTCCTGTTCAAACATAATTTGTCAGCACCCCGGTTTGTGCAAAATGTGCTGCTTGGAGAAACAGGAGGAATGGCATTGTTGGAGAGGTCATTTCTGTGTGGAGAGCAGCAGACAGCCTGGTCTGCAGAGACCAAAGTGCATCTGGCTGGAAGGAAGTGGCAGCTGAGGACAGCCATTTCTCATGAGCAGGCTGCTCCCAGTAGAGGAGTTAGAGCCCAGCTCACATGTGTCTTCATGAGAAAGAAGCCCATCCTGGCTTCATCTCTGTGTTCAATGATAGTGGTTGCAGAAACCCAAGCCTGGTTTGGTGGTCCCCTACCCTTTTCCAGCAGCAAGAGAGGGCTGGAAAGGGCAGGTAGGAGGCCCAGGATGGAGGGATTTGCAACACATGCACAGGCCAGGTGGGCTGCCCCTTTCCAATAGGCTCTGAACCTTGCACCCACATGAAAGGGTCTTTAACTACAAATGGTCACTGGAATAGTTGATCTGCTCCCATGTGTTCTGCACTGGCTCCAAAAAGAAGGCATGTAGGTGCTGGGCCAGCTTGTGTCCTCCAACCTGTATCCTCCAGCAATTACAGCCTTTAGGCATGGGTTGAACTCTCAATCTGGGACAGCACTAATAAATACTGTTCCTGAGGCAAGCTATTATCTGAGTTGGTGAAGGCCAGTGATGTTTAGAGAAAGAAGGTTCCAAGTCGAAGGTTCCACTCCCTAGTCCCTGCCTCATAGAAAGATGGGGCAGGGGCACAGCCCTGGAGAGAAAAAACAGCTGTATTGTGCCTCACAAAGGGCCCAGCTTACATAAAGGCTTGGGAGAGATCCTACTGGAAAATCCCCTGTAGGTGTGGATGTGGGGTTGACACTTGGAGGCAGATCTAAAGAACACCCATCTGGACTTTTTCGGGAAAGGAAATAAAATCTTGCGATTTCAATAAGGATTAATTGGGCAAGCTTTGGTCCATTTCCCTGCA
The DNA here is from genome assembly GCA_910950805.1 of Acrocephalus scirpaceus scirpaceus. Lineage (NCBI taxonomy): Eukaryota > Metazoa > Chordata > Aves > Passeriformes > Sylviidae > Acrocephalus > Acrocephalus scirpaceus. Next base: position 14,521,446 of record OU383777.1, read on the forward strand.
CTTCTTGTCATCCCATTCACCTTTATTGTTTTCACTTGGTTTCAGATTTTTTTCTTTCTTCTTTTTAACATTTCATTTCTTCAATTTCCTCTCCTCTCTCTTTGTTTACCTTTCTTCCCAATGTCAGGATTTTAACTGGATTAATTTTGGCAAGATTGGTCCTTTTCACTACATTTCATTTCATCTCAGTCCTTTTGGTTGAGGTCAACTCCTTTCAAAATTTTCTGATTTTTTTCAATTGTGTTTTATTTGATATCTCCTTTCCAGAGTGTTTGTTAGACTTTGTTCTCTGATTTCAAGATTTCATTCCCTTTCCTGAAAGGAAATTCTTTCCTTTCAAATTTTTAATAAAGAAACAAATTTTCCCTGCCTCATAGAAACATGGGGTGGGGCACAAGTCTGGAGAGCAAAAAAACGGCTGTATTGTGCCTCGCAAAGGATCACACTCACATAAAGGCTTGGGAGAGATCCTACTGGAAAATTCTCTGAAGGTGTGGATGTGGGGTTGACGCTTGGAGGCAGAACACCCATTTGGACTGTTCTTGCAAAGAAACTGAGAAAAGACCTGTCCTGTGGTTCAGCAGAAGATTTTCTTAACCAATACCAGCCTGGAAGCTCTTTGATACATAGCTTCACCATATTACAAACACATGGTGTTGGGCTTTTAAAGCTATGTCAACCTTAACAGCAAGAGGGAGTAGAGGGAGGGGTTGTGCCACAAACAATTGCTTATTTACTCCTTCTTCAAATTCCATTGATGTTCTGAGTTTTCTGCCTCAAGAGCTGCTTCTTGTTGATTGATTCTCTTGACCTAACCCAACTCAGCTGGAATCAGTGTCTAAAATTTAGATTTCCACCTGTTTACTCACCATGTCTTTTTTCTCCGATCTCTCTTGTTTTCCATCTTCATTACTTTAAACTTTCCATAAGCCCACAGGCCTATTTGTTTGGGGTTTTTTTGTTTGTTTGTTTTTTGGGGTTTTTTTGTTTTGTTTTTGTTTTGGTTTGATTGTTTTGTTTTGTTTTGGTTTTGGTTTTTTTGGTGTTGGTTTTTTTTTTTTTTTGACTTCTTCCTACAGTACTTCAAGATTTTTTTCTTCCTCTGCCGTTATTAACCTCTTCTGTCTCTTTTTATTTTTTTTCACTCTCACTCTTACATTATGTTATCTACAATAGTGCTATCAATGCAAATTTCTCTAATTTCCAGTTTTGGAGAGATGAGTGTAAGACAGATGGCGATACAACAAGGATTCTTTCTCACTTGACATTGGTCCTAAGAAATAACCACTCCATTATTCACAAAACTGTATCTTTGATAACAGTGGTAAATATATTCACCAAACTGTTCCTCAAATAGTTCTTGTTCATTTAGAGAAGGTCCACATGTTTACCATTAGAAAAATATAGACCACTTGATTTTCCACTTATTAGGTATTTCCCCCTGAAATCAAATTATCACAAAGATTAGCATACAGATGCAGATTTGCAACAAAAATAGTCTTAATAGTCTTCAGTCTGAGAGTGAGCACACACATTTCAGTGTAGCCAAACCTTTCACACTTTCTTAATGTGTTTCAATTCTCATGGTCTTGTGAAGAATACCAGTGTCATTGCACAACTCTTAATGTATTCTGTTATCTCCCCAAACCTGTACACCTACATGCCTCCCAGTGAGCTGTTTGGCTGTGCTCCCCTAGGACATATTGAGGATACCTCTACTATTGATTAACAGTAGGTATCTGCCATTTCTGTGTTAGCTGATCACTTAATGTCACCTACATGTGTTACTGTCTGAGCTAGAAGCTCCACATATCCTAAGCGACATTGTTAATGTCTTAGAGGAGACTGAATGCTACACCATCCTTTCTTACTTCATATATTTCATATTAACATAAAGTGCACATTGCTTTAGTCTCTATTGACTATACCATATGTTGCTTTCTATAAGCCAAGACCTCACATTTATGTCTGTATTACATGTCAGACTGTGCCTCTCAGGGACATTGTTTTCTGTAGTAAATGTGTTAGTACAGGCAGCATGCCCAGTTGTCTGCATCAAGGTGGGTATTCACACCATCTTCTTTAAGCAGAAGTGTTTAGGCAGGAGCTACAGCTGCCTACATGGTCAGCAGAGAGGCTCTTCTGCTCTGCTAAACAAAAGTAGCTCTAGTGAGAGAATTCCAGTGCTGATCCATAAAAGGTGTAAGTGCAAAATTGTAGGTCACTTCAGTCTCAATTTTGGAGCAAGCAACAGGACATGAGACAAATCTTGGGACTGGCTGGGGATCCATTACTCCTGGGACCATTTCCAGCAGGCAGTGTGAACATGGATGCACCAGTTGTGGCTTTCTGTCTAACACAGCCCTCCAGTGCAGTCCCAGCACTACTTGTGCCAAATGTGCTCTTGGTAATGAACAAACACCTTTTGTATGGAGGGCAAAGCTGTCTTCTTATCCAATGCACCCCTGCGCTCCCTCAGGTAAATGTCCAGGAGTAACAAAGAATGACCTGTCCAGGAATCACTCAGGCTGACCTACAGTTCCCTGTATCTTGTCTTGCCTTTAAAAATAAATGTAACATTAACCATCTTGCAGTCAGCAGGGTCCTCTCCTGCTTGCCATGATTTTCTGTAGATGACAGTGACCTTGCTGGCCACCAATATCGATGCTCTTGAGTGACCACCCCCTGACTCCACGGGTTTTAATGCCCACAATATGTCTCAGTGCTCCTTAACTGCTGCTTCCCCACTGCCCTTCTGTTCCCCCCGTGCTGATATATGCAAAGGCCAGACAGCACAATTCACGCATGCCAGCTAATGCAAAAAAGCTGCTGATTACTTCAACCTTCACTGTGTTGTCTCTCCCACCCACCTGTGGACCCATGTTATACGCATGCTATCTCTTTTTACCTTACTACCCTTTATGTCTCTCATTAATTTTAGTTCCAGCTGGGCTTTAGCTTCCCTGATTTTACTCCTTAGCCCACGGCTGTCAGCTGAAGCTTCCTGTGCTCCTGCACAATGGTATAGTTCATGCATGAGCTCTCAGTAAGTTCTCTTTAAAAAACAATTAGCTCTTCTAGACACTTTTCCCCTTCACAGCTGCTTCCTACAGGCTGTTTCCTGAATAAGTCAATCTGCTCATCCAGAGTCTTGTGGCTCTGCTTCCTTCCTGGCTCTGCTACATCTGTCACCTCATGACTGCTGTGGCCTGTGACAAACCACCCACAGCCTGAGCAGTGCTCTGTGACCCCTCTCACCCCCACTTCTTCCCTGTTCCTCAGCAGAAAGCCAAGCCAGCACGAACAAGTCAGTCATGACTGCCCTGCTCTTGTATTAGGAAAATGTTACAATTGCACTCTAAGAACATCTTGGATTACCCGCCCAGTGCTGTGCTGCCCTTCCAGCAGACAACCAGGCGGCTGAAATCCCCAGTGAGGACAAAGGCTCCAAGTCGAAGGCTTCAGCCCCTGCCTCCCCATAGCCTGCAGTCCGTAGTACTCATCTACCACAACATCCCCCAGGTTGCTCCTTGCTGTGACCTTGATCCAGAAACTCTCAGCAGGTCTGTCTCCAGTTTGATACTGGGGCACTGCATTTGTCAAGGAGCTCCGTTATGTAAAGCATGACACCCCCAGGTCTTCTCCACCTATCCTTCCTAAATACTGTGTATCCATGCATGGCCACGTTCCAGCCCTGTGCAGCACACCACAAAGTCTCTGTGTCCCTGATGGCAGCCTCTGCAACTGTGCCTGGCAGTGCAGCTGCTCCTCCTGATTGCCAGGCACCATGCATCACTGAGGGCACCTGGGAAGCCTCTGAATGCCTGCCTTTTGATGCAAGCAAAACCGGGATGGGTTCACATCTGCCTTATTTAGGCATATAATTTGTAGCTGTAGAGAGAAGCAGGTGCAGAAATTTTGCATCATTGGTGCAAACAGCCTGGTACCTTGGAAAGCTGCTAGAAAGAGGTCCTGTGTATTTAACTCCCATTCTTTCACCCAGAGCACCATCAGAAGTGCCTCCTATATAGATCCAGGGTCATGTGTTAGTATCATGTTGAAAGCAGAGTCCTCACTGAACTTACAGATGCTTATTAAAAGTCAGTGGCATTGCTTTGTGACGGGTATTAGTGACAGTTCAACACTTCCTACTGGCAGCCTTAACCTTCCCAGGGGATTAGCACATCCACACATCAAGTGCTGTGAAGGGGCCAAAATTCAGCATTAATGCAGTTTTCAAGAGTCTTTAATGATATATTTAATATTATCACCTTGGTTGCTATGATGCTTGTCAGGGAATTGTTAAAATTTCTAGAGGAAGTTCCAGAGAACATTTCACAGAGATTCTATACTAAAATGCAGCAGATTTTAATACTTACAGCAGAAAAAATAGATTAATAAAACCCCATCCATTTACATTGGTGGAAATAGGACTTTTGAAGTAGATAGAAAAGAAATAAGCAAGGAAGGAAATACAAATGACAGTGTGCTGCAGCTACATCCTCTTTCCCAGCAATGGAAAGTGGTTTCAAATTCCACATCCCAGTATGATGCCTGGCAAGTGTCAGCCAACTTTAGGCACTCTTTGAGTGCATTTTGCCTTTGTACAGGGAATTCACATGGTACAATTTCCTTCTCAAAGTAGCCTGTCCCTCATGCTACAGTCCTCTCAGAAAAAATCCCACTAAACAAATTTTGATGGATTCATAGTCTGTCAGATCCAAAGGGTTGACCAATTTAATGAGTCAGTAACAGGATTCTTCGTGGTCTGATTCCAGTTTCATTTGCAAACTCGGAAAACCGACTTCTATACAGTGTTCTGCTCTGAGGAAATGCAGCGTCAGGGCTGACAGCAAAGCCAGCTTTTAACCTGCAGCTTACAGGATACGGCTTCCACTTCTTGGCACTTTAATTTGATGGAAATATTTTGCATTGATGAGGTGAGAGTTTATAAAGTAGCGAATTCATGCCAGGTCAGATGGTACTTTTCCAGGGATGGAGGATAGCATTTAGTCATAAATAAACCTGAAAGCCTTTCTGATTTATTTTTCATTAAATGATAGACAACTGATGTTCTGGTCTTACATAATCTCTAGAAGGATTTGGTTTAGAAGTGTATTCCACCTTTTACGGAAATGGACTCTCATAAATAAGATTTGTTGAGTGAACAATAGAATGAAGGAGGTTTGGACCAAAATAACTGGGTCTGCATGTAGCTCTCTTCTTCCTATGTATGTCTTCCACGTGCACCAGATGCTAGGTGCGTGCTGGAATAATGCATTGCTCTGATTCCAGAAATCTGAAATGAGAGATGGCCTGTTGTTATTCTGGGCTTACCTGCAGCACTTGAGGAGGTTTCTGTTTGGCAGACAAACAGCTCTGTGCTGGTGTACATCTGTTCAAAGATACAGCATATGAAGAGCATCCCTGGTATCCCTGGAATCTCAGGGTTAGTGTGCCAAGTCCTGATTTTCATGCTGCCAGGTGTTGTAACTAAGTAATTATAACTTTTACAGGGTAATAATGACTTCATAAGGATTGTAACCTGGCAAAGCTTCTTTGCAAGTATACAAATGTAAAAAATCTGAATTATGCAATAATGAAAGCCTGCATCCCCCTCCACTCCTGCTCCCCATTTTGCAGTGCCACTGGCTTTTAGCATGTGCTAGGCCTTGAATTTTAGAACAATTCATTTAAATGTGGAGCCTGACCCACACCCCTGGACACCTGCACAGAGGTCAGTGCACAACTCTCCATTTCATGGCTGCAGATGCAGCCACTGGGACACACTGGATCTAGCAGCATGTTTTCACACGTGTTGCTGCTGACTCTACCAGAGACTTTGCTTCAGCCAAACCTTATTTGATCTTCTTTTTGACAGTCAAAGGAAAGCCAGAAAGGAACTGTTCTCCTGCCAAAAACTGAGTCCCTGCTCTAAAGCATAAAAAAGTTGCAGATTTTAAAAATAGAAAAAAAAATTATTAACTTTGAGAAATGTGTTTCTTACAATTGCATTTTCAATAGGACTGAAGTGGATTTGCTGGAATTCTTCATATTTATAGAGAGAGTGAAATTATGCAAAATGTGAGCTTAGATGGTTATTTTAGTAAAGTTACCTGGGATTGAAACAGCCTGTGATGTGATGTCTTAGCAAATTTAGCTGTACTGCTGCCAGTCTGTCAAGCAAGGAATGCTTCATCTCACAGTTTGTTAGCTTCTTTCTGCCATTACCATCATCTACAGCCTTCTGCAGTGCTAAGGCTGTGACTCTTCCTACTTTTCAAGCGATTTATCTCTTCACACTTGACCAGTAGTATTAAATGCATGGTGCCGGTACATTCCTTATTAATAAATTCTGATGATACTTTCATTTTGAAAGGATTTTACAGAGGAGGTCAATAGTGATGTTCCAGTTTATAGCTTCAGATAACTGCAGTAGAAGGTAAATAACAGGCTAAAGTCTTACTGCAGACCAGGACACTCTGGAATAAGAGTACTATATAGCAGCATCCAATCAAAGAGAGGTTGTGTACATGAGAGGTGACTTTTGTTGACATATTGGAGAAGGATCTAATCAGGATCTGTACATATAAATGAAAACCCAAATCAACCACTGGAAGGATTACAAACAATTAAAACTGTATTAGCTCAGAGCTCAGAGATAGGCATATACATATAAATGAATGACTCTGTCAAGACAGAGGAAATGGCTGGAGAAAGAATGTTATATGGGGACCAGAAAACTACAGCATGTATCGGGAAGTGTCTTTTTTCCAAAGAGACCAAACAATATTGTAGAAGGATGAATTTTGGAACAAAAGGAAGTTTTATGGAAATAAATAGTTTCTAATAGTTTCTAAACTCCTTTTTTCAGATCCTCTTTTTCTCTTTTAGAGAATTCCTTACAGTCTCAACTTTATATTACCCATACATATTTGCAAACTCAACAAACTGGTGTGATCATGGGTCAGGGTTCGTGTCTTGCTAGAAGAAATATCTTTTGTAAAAAGTTGTTTTTTACGAAAACACTGGTAATGTAAAATTCTGTGTACAGAAATGGTTTCTGAAACTTGAGACTGCAAGCAAACAACTTGTAAGAAAAAGTTCTGTCATTACTATCATTGCTTTTCCAAGGTTTCAGACATTATATAAGCTGCTGTTATAAACTGTATTTGCTGATCTTTTTTTGCATATTCAGCTAGGTGATTTCCCTCAGCCCAGCACAGCAGTATTTCTCAACTCATATAGCAGCTCTGTTTGCCAAAATATTGTGGCAAAATAATTGACTATCAGAGTTTCAGGTGTCATAACAGTAAGAAACAAGAAATTAGTTTATGAACCTAAAAAAAAAAAGGAGTTGGACACTGTATTGCCAAAACCCACATGAGGCTAAAGACCTCATACCCACTCCCCAGCACCAACTGAGATGGGAAGAATTCTTGGTTTGAGGATTTGCACTTTGTATTACTCCTTGGTTTTTTTTTTAGTGCAACTAGTTTTATGTAAATAATATAACCATCATTGATAAAGCTGACCTTCTTTTGCCACAGAATCACATCCTTTTCTGCCTCACTGTCTAGCCCCACAGCTCTTACGTTCTTGTCTGCACATCGGCCACAATTTCCTTTAAGAATCCATCTTTTCCCTATTGAACCTATAGTCTTCTTGAGAGGTGAGAAAGAGTTTTCCTGGGTCCTGAGTCCTGGGCTGAAGAAAATCCATGAATCTGGCCTCTCACTTGCTGTGTGAGCCTACTGACCATCAGACTATCACACAACAGACTTACAGCATCTCTCTGTGAATCTTGGCTGATCTGAAGTCCCCAAGAGATTTCAGCACTCATCCACCCACTTCTGAGTGTCTGCAAAGACAGGAGCTTACTCCCTTGTTCTGGTCTGGCAGAGTTCTGGGCACATTTACAAAGTCCTCAGTAATTTTCTGGAAGACATTTTCTGATGTATGCCATGTATCAGCAACATAAAAGTAGTAATAATCACAGGATTATTCCTGCTGTGAAACACAAAAATCTGAGTTTTTGAAAGCTGGACCAGTTCTTTGATCTAGTTCACAACATCCCAGCTAACAATCATGCAAACACACCCTAAAGGACAGAATGAGTGCTGTGAATCTAAACAGTGTTTCAATTAAATATTCAGTCTCTTGAAAGCATAACATCATACCTAAAATCCACTCAAATCCTTCTTTGAATCTGATGCCTTTAGATTACTAATCATACTTGCTGCATTTTGAATTAATGTGAAATCATTTAAGTCAGCTTTTATCATGAAATGCAGTATTATGGAGAGATGATCACAATAATGAAAATCTACAAACCAAACAAATCCTCCATCTTTCTCATGAAGTCAGGCTTCAGTGTAGTGCACCTCTCCGCTGAACTTTTCATTGTGTTTCTTCGGAGAATCCTTTTAAGAGAGAAGCTTGACAGCACAATCTGATGAAAAATTATGTCTGTTTGTGCTTGTGTTGGGCCACCAATGGAAAAAATAAAAGCTTTTTGTTAGCTCTCTTGAGTCTCTATTAACTGCAACATACAGAATGCCTCCAGCATCTGAAGTGGCTGTTAAAAAGACAGGTTGTTTTTGTGACAGCCAGCTGTTGTGACAATATTCTGTAAAAGCATTCCTTCCAGCTGGCTAGGGATTTGGTGTGAATGCTTTCTGTTTCATGCACTGTGTCCCACATTTTTATTTGGGGCTTACTTAAAAAAAACCCAAAACACCTAGTGAGTTTTGTGCTTGTCGGGCAAGTTTGGAGACTTCTGGAAGATTACAGCTTCTCTCCTGCTCGTGCTGTAGAAATGTAAGCCTGTCTGCTCATGGACAGCTGCTGGACCTCAGTGGACAGTTCCTGGTAACCCACCTATTTGATCAAAGGAAGACAGTTGATGTAATCTTTTTGGATTTCAGTGAACTTTTTGATACTGTCTTTCATAGTATCCTTCTGGACAAAATGTCCAGCATTCAGCAGTTCACCCAGGGAAAGTGCCAGATTCTGCACCTTGGATGGGGCAACCCTGGATGTATGGACAGACTGGGGAATGAGAGGCTGGAAAGCAGAGATGTGGAAAGGGACCTGAGGGTCCTGGTCAATGGCAAGTTGAATGTGAGTAAGCAGTGCCCTGACAGCCAGGAGTGTCCTGGGGGGCATCAGGCACAGCATGGCCAGCTGGGCAAGGGAGGGGATTGTCCTGCTCTGCTCTGCACTGGGGCGGCCTTACCTTGAGTGCTGGGGGCAGGTTCAGGCACTACAATTTAAAAAAGACATTAAACTATTAGAGAGTGTCCAAAGGTGGGCAACAAAAAAGGTGAAAGACCTTGAGAAGAAGCCATATGAGAAGTGGCTGAGGTCACCTGGTCTGTTCAGCCTGGAGAAGTTGAGGGGAGACCTCACTGCAGTTACAACTTCCTCATGAAGAGGAGGGACACACACTGATCTCTTCTCTGTGGTGACCAGTGACAGGACCTGAGGGAGTGGCCTAAAGTTGTGTTGGGGGAGGTTTAGGTTGAATATTAGAAAAAACGTTTTTTCCCTAGAGGGTGGTTGGGCACTGGAATAGGGTCCCCAGGGAAGCGGTTACAGCACCAGCCCGACAGATTCCTCAAAGTGTTTGGACAATGCTCTCAGGCAAATGGTGTGACTCTTGGGAAGGGTGTTGTGCAGGGCTGGGAGTTGGGCTTCATGATCTTGGTGGGACCCTTCCAGCTGAGCATATTCTGTGATTACTTCATTCCTGATGCTAGAACCTGGAACTGGTTTTTCCTCTAGTACTGGTTTGGCCCCTATTGGTCTTTACTGAAATAAGGAATGCCCTGTGCCAATCATACCATGTTACCCAAATCTTGACTAAAAATAACTGAATGTTAACATGCATTTAATTATTATCCAGTTCAGTTCTTCTCCCATGCTCAAACATGCAAGTTGACCTATTGTATTTAGAAATCCACTGCCACATCTGTGTCTAACTGGATTTACTATACAGACATTATTATACTGTTACTGTAATTCATTTTAGTAACTACAGCTCACCATTTTATTTAGTTGGCATTATCTGCACCAGTATTAGTATGTCACAGCTTGCTTTGAGGCAAACCACCAAAGAGGCTGTGTGCAGCTGTCCATGTTGGACTTTGCTCCCTCTTCTAATTTTTAAATTCACATGGCTATGACTAGTACTGCTCACAAGGTGTGGGCTGGTAACTGATCCAGTTAATTAAAAAAAAATTCTCTGGCTACTGGCTGGCCTCATTATGAGAATCTCTACAGAAGAAGTTAAGTCAGAAGGAAAATTTTGTTGTATCCATGTATATGCCAATATATATACACAAGAAGGAGAAATTATAATATTGTGATATTATGATATATTCTTTTTCTCCAAGGTCTGCATTGCATTTGGAAGGCCCTTCCATGCGCACTGGCAGCAAAGCTTGCCTGGGTCCTCATGGAGCTGGATACCTCTCCCTGCTGACAGGATCTGCCAGGCTCTGCATCCCGGTGAAAAATCCCCAGGACTGTTTAAAGAGGAATTAGCAAAGCGTGATGTTCTACTTCAAGCACAAACATGAGAACAAATTCCAAACTCTGCTCCTACATGGTAAGAAACCTGTCCCTCTCTAAACAACTGCTGGAAATTCCCCTTTTTTTGTAACAGAATCACAGAATTGTTGGGTTTGGAAGAGACCTCTGGAGATCATTCACCACCCCTGCTAAGACAGGGTTGCCTAAGCAGGTTACACGGGAACACGTCCAGGTGGGTTTTCAGTGTCTCCAGGGAGGGAGACGTCCCTGGGCAGCCTGTTCAGTGCTCTTGCCACGCTCTGTGGTAGCAGCGCAGCGCTTGCTTCAGCTCCCCGTACAAGCTGGCAGGGACGGGGGCGGGCAGGCTCGCTCAGAGCCCCTGCCGTGACAGCCCGCGACTGCAAATGCAGCAGTGCCAAAGGGCTTTTTGGAGCCGAGCAGCCCCAGGGCCCTTCCTGTTCAACTCGGAAAAAGCGGGAGAGCAGGGGAGGTCGGGACAATCAATCTGAAATTGTCCCCGTAAATGACGAAGAGAGCCGGGAGATCCCAGCAATGAAAACCTGCTACTTCCGTGCTCAGCAGCGCTTCAGAAAACGACAAACGCGGACGCGGAACGCTGCCTCCCTTCAAACGATCCAGTTACTAAGTCAACTGCGATCCTTACGCGCGCCTGGCACCTGGACAGCGCTCCCCAGGCAGTGCGGAAACCTCGCGGGGGGCGGGCGGGCAGCCGCGGCCGGCGGCCCCTTCCACCTCATGCGGATGGGGGCTGCCAGCACGAACAGCTCCGCGGGCTCGGGGACCAGCCCTCCGGTTTGCATGGCGCCCACCCGCCCAGAGCTTCCTTCCTGGCTTCCATCCCGACTTCCTTCGGGCCCCATCACACACCGCCATCCCCGCGGCCCGCCCGCGAGTGAGCGCGGCGGGGGCGCTCCGTGCGCAGGCGCTCCGGGCTGCGCCTGCCCCGTACCGTGCACGGTGGGGGGGCGGCCGAGCCCGCCCCCTGCGCCCGCCGGGCCGCGCTCGCCGCTGTCCCCGCCTGCCTCCGCCTCCAGCTCCGCCCGGGCGCTGGGAGCGGCGGCAACTTCCCCTCAAGTCCGCCCGGCGGCGGGGGAACGATGCGACCCAGCTGAGCGCGGCCCGAGGGGGGCGGGCGCGCCGAGGACGGCCAGCGTCGGCAGCAGCGGCAGCCCCGCCGCGCTAGTCTGAGTAGCCCGGCAGCCGCCTGCCTCAACCCCCTGCCCTCCCCCGGTCGGGGCGGGAGCCGCCGCGGCCGTCCCATGTCCCGCAAGGCCAGCGATAATGTGGAGTACACGCTGCGGAGCCTGAGCAACCTGATGGGCGAGAAGAGGCGGCGGCAGGCGGACGGGTCCGCCGGCTCGGGCGCGGCGGCGGGCGAGCGGAGCCTCATCGCCGCCGAGTCCTGTTCCAGCCTCAACAGCGCGGCGTCGGGCGGAGAGCTGGAGCGGGCGGCGCGGCGCCAGTTCCAGCAGGACGAGACCCCCGGCTTCGTCTACGTGGTGTCCGTCTTCTCCGCCCTGGGGGGCTTCCTCTTCGGCTACGACACCGGCGTGGTGTCGGGGGCGCTGCTCCTCCTCAAGAGGGAGCTCAACCTGGACGCGCTGTGGCAGGAGCTGCTCGTCTCCAGCACGGTGGGCGCCGCCGCCCTGTCCGCCCTGGCCGGCGGCGTCCTGAACGGGCTGTGCGGGCGGCGGCCCTGCATCCTGCTGGCCAGCGGCCTCTTCACGGCGGGGTCCGGCGTGCTGGCCGCCGCCCGCGACAAGGAGACGCTGCTGGCGGGACGCGTGGTGGTGGGGCTGGGCATCGGTGAGTGCCGCACCGCCCCACCGGGCTCCCTCCCCCGCGGGGACCCGGCTCTTGCCCGGCGGGGCAGGTTTAACAGAGCCGAGAATTGCCCGTCCCTGCACGCCCGCAAACCCCTTGCGGTGAAGCAGAAGGCGAAGTGGCCCCGGAGTGCCCAAGGTTGGGGAGCTGGCGAGGGGAACGCTTGGCTGAGCGAGGTCCGGGTCGGGGGTCCCATGGCTGTCGCAGCGCGGTGTGCAAGGGGACGGTGTTTGTGCTTGCCCTCTTCGATTTTATTACAGGTGGTGTAGTCCTGCCCCGTAGCTGGGAGAGTTGTCTGGTTTCTGTACGAGGAGAACGGTCTCGCATCCTTTCTGCACTTTCATCTTGAGGGTGGTCTGTCAGTGTCAACAGCGCACACCGCAGGCTTTGCATTTGAGGGGGTTCTCGGAAGTCAGGGACGAGATCACGCCTGTCTTTCTGAACTGTAAATACCTCTCTGCTGGCTCCCCGCATAGCTTTACTTGAGCACTAAAGGAATGCCTCTGGGTCAAAATGAGGTAGTAATCTCCCTGGTCTAACTTAACGCTTGCTTTGAAAAGCTTTGGTTTTCGTTAATGACATCCTGAATTGATGCTCTTTATTTGCCTTCTAGTGTGGGTTGCAAGCAGTGGGTTCTTAGAAAACTTTATAGTTGTCCCGAAGAACTTGCAGTGATGAGGACTGTTTCCTCTGATCTATGAGACTGGTTTCTGTGCCGACTATATCCTAAATATCCCTCTAATCTGGGTTGATCTTCAGCTTCAGTTGCCATCCTATCTGGCAGTAATTGAATTATACTCATATCTAAGATGGGCTGTATGAGGTTAATCAGAATCCTTGGACTATAGTAGTTATAATCTTGCATCCCTTCCTATCTGAAAGCTCAAGGAGAAATTGAGAACTAAAATTGTTTTCCTCTGTGTAGCAAAGTTTTGTTTCTTAGCCACTGGATAATTTTCTGAGTCCTCGGGCTTGTTACAGACACACTTTCTCTGATGCAAATCATGGCCTTATGAAGGAAGAAAAGTTAGTGAGTCATAATAAAGGCTGTCAGAAATAAAATAGACTCCATCCATGAAGGGGCTCATGTTGGTTTTCCTGTACAGCAGCATCTTCGGGTTGCAGTTTTCCTGCCCCAAGTTGGATGGTTCTTTTTTTTTTTTTTTTTAATGCTACTTCTCTGTGTGATTTTTGTCTAATCAAGACGGCAGAATGTTGGTAATATTGGTCATGAAGTTCAGGAGGGAAAACCGAATTTGACTATGAGACCGCATAGGTAACAGGAATTTTGATGCCAATATATTGTACATATAATGGTAGATACTAAAAATACCAAATATGATGTCTTCTCGTGTTTGTAAAGTTTGTCATGTTCCTTTACTGTAACTGGTTAAAATGACAACTTTAGGGGGTGTAGAGAAACGAAATGGATAGATTGTTTGTTTGATTCCTGTGTGTGTGTTTTGTAGAGAGATACATAGGCATGTTGGAATTGTCTTACAGTGGTGCAAAGAAATGATATTCAAATTGTTGGAGAGATACGACACTTGGGACTTAATATAATCAATATATAAACCACAGAAATGAAAATTAGGAGCCGTAGATCTCTTGTGTGCTCTGGAGAGAGTGATCTCATTTTGGCCTCTGTCCACATCAGGGGCAGAGGTAGTAGTTCTGCTGGGACTCTGGAGAACTGAAGTAAGAAAAAAGAAATGTTCTGAGGATTTTGGAGCACAAAGACACTAATTTTTGTTTTAAAAAAACAAATTTTTTTTTTTCTTTTTTTTTTTTAATCACAGACTGTTCTTCTTTATGTGATGTAGCCAAAAACAAAGCTTTACCTCAGATTGCTGTGACTGAAGCATGACAAGAGACTCCAGGAATTACAGAGTCCAATCCTAACATGGTTTGTTTTACAAAAGAAAAAACTCGGTTTTTGTATGAGCTGTTCTCATATAGTAAACTGGAACAGTCTCTACATTAAATCCCCCACCAGAGGGAGCCTGGATAATTTTATGAAGGCATTAGAAATTGGTGGAAGTTTTTTCTTCCCTTTCATCTCTTGGAGACTTCTGACTATCATTTTAGTTGTAGGCCAAAGTGAGCTAGAACTTCCTGGTGTTGGTGTAAGAAGTCTGTTCAGTAATGTGATACTTCAGCGATACTACAAACTGCTAAAATGTCAGGGTGCAGTGGTGTAGTTTTACCAATGCTTTCCTACCTGAAAATCAGTAAAAACTTGTTAACTGTGTATAATTTTATACATTTCTTAGGTTTCTTTCCTGTAGCTCTCTGCAAATTGTCCATCCAGAGACCTACTCAAGATACATTTGGGGTTTTTTGCATTTACTAAATGAATTACTGTGTTATGGCCAGTACTGTGATGCTGTAAAAGCAGATGTGGTGATGTTCCTTCTGCCCTTGATGGTGCAGGATAGATCAGTGTTAATTTTGTCTGTGTGAGAAAATGGCTATTTTTCTTGTGACTGTGATCCATAAAGGAATACGGTTAAACTTTCAAGGATGAAAACCACAGGATATATGCTGAAATGAGGAACATCTCTCATGTGTCTGTCTTGTCCATTTTTTACCATTTTCCTTAGAGCTTTTTTGAAATGGAAAAAAACCCTCCTTTTTTCTACAGCCATTACAGAATGAGATGTTTCTGGAAATAAAGACTTTCTCTTAAGGACAAGCCTAAATCCTCTTTTATTGTTAATGTTGAATAGGTTTTTGTGGTGGAAACAGTTATGTTCCCTTTCTGTCCCTCTTCCCCTCAGTATTAATATGAAATACAGAGAATGCATAAAAAGGGAAAACATGTTCAGCATGATCCTTAGATATTTTCAGATTTGAGTTTCTAAGTACATAGTTCATGACAGTTCCAGGCTAAAAGGCTTAAGAACAAGGTTATGGCCATTACTTCCTCCCACCTGCCCATTTCCAAGCAGTTCTGGTATCCTGGATTCTTTAGGAATTTATCTGAGCCAGATGTCAGGAATGCAACACTTGGACAGATATTCATAACAGCAAATGGGGGCAAAATCAAACATTTAGGAAATTGGATTGGATATGCTTGGTAACACTTGGTATGAGATTAGCTAGGTAAATGAGTCATTGGTACAAAGCATATTTGGACCTTCAGCATCTGATAATGGTGAAGGCTTCCTCCTGTTGTTGTGTGTTGGCTATTGTAGGTCATGTGCTTGATAGAAAATCTGGATCATTCACTTGGCTCATGTTTGGTCTGTCCCAAGGCCTGAGGTCAGGCCAGAACTGGAACACTAAAAGCAGGAACCAGGCATGACTGGAGATGAGAGTTATTTCTACTGAAAACTTGCTGTCTTGAGAAGGAAGGCGAAGAGTGAGAAGAGCAATCACTGTGACTAAACACAGTAGAGACTAGAAAGGATAATAATAATCAGCTGTGTTTGCAAAGGCACCTCTTTTTTAGGCTGTAATCAGTCCAGTGTTGTAATTTGCCATGGTTTGCCAACGGCTCACCTGTCTGCAACAGGAGTAGTTTATCCTTCTGTCATCTGGGGATGCTGAAGGTTTTAAGCTTACAGCTGGTGTAGGTGAGTGTTGTCATGGTGCTTCAGGTAGTGAGCTGTTACTTTTTCAAGAACACTTGCACATACCTGTGGAAGGAAAGCAGTTTGAGCAGGGTTCAGGACAGCATTAAGCTTGCTCCTCCATAGCTGAGCTCTGTCTTGATGTACAGTCATTAGCTGGATAATTAGATACTCCTGTCTTGTTTGGCATGTAGAATAAATGGTGCTCAATTAATGATCAGCTTTTCAGGGTTTTGTTTTCTTGCTGAATGTGTGGCTTAGGCATTACTTAATGTACACATTACCCAAGCTGTCATGAAAACAGAGTTACTTAGGATTACAGTATGTGCATGTTACTGAGTCTGCTGTGCAATGGGGACCTGCCTGGTCAGGTGCCTCATCTTCTTGACTCCTGTTTTTTGTACATGAGATATCTTCACAATGTAAGCCTACTGCTCAGTGCTTGCTTTGTGCTCAAAATGTCTGTAGTATTTTTTTTAAGGCTATATTTGAATCTGACATATGTAGTGCTTCTGGTAGCATCTTTTGACTACATATGTAGGTCATTTTCTGAGCAGAGGAAACAAGATTGTACACAGAATTAGGCAGGAGTGAAAAGCTCTGGCATATGGTTGTGGCTCCCCTGGTGGGGTTGGCTTCTATTGACAGTAAGGTTCAATACCAAATAAAAAAATAAGCAAATTTATCCAAAGGACTTGCATCATGTAGTTCAAACTCCGTATGATATTTGAAGTGGTTAAATAAAGGTCTGCCATATAATCTGGACTACTAGATATGCTGTGGGAATACTAGAAAATAACTGGTATGACATGTTGCCTATGAAAGATGAGGATATTTGTGCTGGTTTTTATTATTATTTTTTTTAATATGACTGAGCTTTTTCAGGCATTTTTCAGTGTATTTTTATCTTGGAAAACCAGATTAATCTTCTTATCCTTCCTTGGCAACCCAATATGGGAAACTCTGAAGCTTCAGTCTGTTTTTATGACTGAGTGTCTCCAGCTTTTTTTAAAGGAGTTTATGCCTTGGTACATTTTGGAGTCACTCTCAACCCCCAAATATGCTGTACTGCTTCTGACAGATGCTTGTAATTTTCAGTCCAGAGGTTCTTAGGCTATTTTTACCTCTGGAGACGGTGGTTTGTTAGTATAGGCTGGCAGTAGGGATGGAGGGGGATGGAGAGACAAATTTCTGGGTTGTTGCAATTGACTCTTGTGCTGTCACTGCCCAGAGATTGTCACCCAAGCTTCTAGGATCTAAATAAAGATACTGACATTACTGTGTGTGCTCAGGATTGAATCTTTATATCTTAAGAGCTTAATCTATTCTTGTGCAAAAGCATCTGGAAGGATACGTTAGCTTCTGACTGGAGATGAAATCTTTCAGGGTACCAGGATTAATTTAAGATGAAAAACTCTATCTTTTGAAGTCCTCTAATTTTGTGTGCCTTGGACAGGATACACAGTGATAATGCTCAGTTCACTGTCATGTCAACAAGCACCAACTCCCTTATTGTTTTGTCTGATGGTATAATACAAAAATCATCAATTTGCACATGAATGTTGCTACCTTATATTTAGTGACCATTTAAGGATAAAGTATTAAGTACAGAGAGTTATATCTAAGCAAATTTTTGGATTTTTGATTCTTCTGGACACTCTTTAAAGTCATAAGAGAGGTGTTTTGGCCTTTCTGCTATTGTTTTTATTTAACTTAAGAAAGAAATTATTTCTCATAGTTCATAAACTTTGAAATTTGTTTTCTGTCTTTAAAACATGGGAATTTTTCTAAAATAATTTTCCCTGTACTTGGTCAAACTTCTATTAAAACATAATCCCTGTTGGATTATAAGTATCTTTGTTTGTTTTGGAAAAAAATAGAAAACATCCATTTCATAGGTGACATGAAATGGAAATTATGGTCTTCTCACTCCTGATAAAAAGGCAGCTTGAAGGAAGCTTGCAGTGTTAAGCACAAGAGTTACCTTACCTTGAAAAATTTATGTGGGCACCATAGGTGGGCTTATTTTCAAAATGCTGTATTTGCTACAGGAACAGGAGACCAGTGGCATCCACTTACTGTGATGTTAGAGCCAGCAAATCGTTCAGCTGGACCTCTTGGGTCTGAGTGACTTGTTTGGCTGAAGTTTGCACCAGTCCCATCAGCAGAGGCACAAGGCAGGATATCTGAGGACAGTCCTAGCAGCAGATTCAAGGTGCTGGCTGCTGTCTCGTGGTGTGCACTGTTAGAACTTACACTTCTGTTCTGAGCATACTAGTCTGTACTTTTCCAACTGTATCCTGAGAAGCAATGAAAAAAGCGAATCACTGAAATGAGGTGCTGAAAAGAAGAGGTCTTTTAAATTATATTTTTCCTTATCTCATTATCAGTAGAGTTCAAGATTAATTATAGCAGATGTATGCTCTTAAGTGGGGTTTTATAGAATATATCCTATTTTAAAATACATTAATTTCTTTTAAAACTAATATTTTAGGAATCTTAGGGATTATTACATTCAAATATGGTAAGCTTTTCGGTTGCAAGTCCTGCAACAGAAGTCCTCAAAATTGATGGTTTCTGCTTAAGTGAAACCATCAAAGTGAGCAACTGTGGCTGTGCGGCATGCTGGCAGCACAGAGGTATAATGGGCCCTGATGGATAGTTTTGTTTGCAAAATTATTTTATGGACTTTCACATATGACCTGTACGATCAGTGTTTCTGGTGTGAAGCTTGTGAAGAGCCTGGGTCTACATTGAGCTGCTGGAAGCCTGAAACCAGTGACTGATTAAAATCAGGAGAGCAGGGTTCCACCTTTGGGCTTTTTTTGCAATGATTGTGTCTGCGAACAAGTATCAAGAGAAGCCGTTGTTAATTCTGTTGTAGAGATCTTGTGTTGTAACATGGCTCTGGATGAGTCTGGAGCCATCTGATTACTTTAGCGTAACTCTCAGTAAGTCTTTTGATGCAACTTGGGTGCAAACTCTTCTAAAATATATTTTGCACATGATAGTTGTAGAAATGAAGGTTTAAAAGCACATATTCCTGGTCTTTCCATTTCTGATCTTCCTCTGATTGGTTGTCAGATTTAGACTGGTTTCTTAAAGGATTTATTCAAAGCAAATGTATGTTCTGAAGGGGATTTTTTCATAGGTGGTTTCATATTTTGGCTGTTCATAGACCCAGTCACTGAACTTACGTTTCTTAGCTCAGACAGTCTGTCCCTCCTTCCTTCACAAGTCCCTTTCAGACATGCTGTTGGCATGGATGAAATGCCACACTGACCCCAGAGGACCCCCCGCCCCCATTTAGCCAGCTGTGGATGGGCCACAGCATGCTTTCAGCCATGGGGTTGGCCAATGTGTTCCCACTTCCCCCTAGGTTTGGTCTCTTATTCAGCTGAACAGTAAGGGTGTCTGCCTCTTCTGCAGTTGGGGACAGGCTTCTGTTGTGTTCCTCCCTTTCAAACTGCAGATTCTTGTTTGAAGGCCCCGTGTGTGCCCTAGGGATTGCACCTTGGTTGACTTTCTTTGGTATTCTGCCATCATTTCATGTGGCTGTGTGCTACTGAGCTCAGACACTGAAGCAGTTGTTTAAAATTTAAAAAAAAGTAAAAGAGGTGTATGCTTATTGATAAATGCAACTTTTTGCCCTTACCTTGGCCTTGTACTTTAGTTGTCACTCAGGCATTTTCCCCCCTCCTCTGGAGATGGATGTGTGTATTCAGGAGTTGTCAACCCAGCTTCTCTGGCTGAACTTTTCTTCCACCCCCTCCTTGATTTTTCCAGTGTAATTCAGCAAGGGAGCAGCTCTCTGGAGTAGGTTTGTCCTCTGTGGCTAATCTAAAAGGCTTCTTGGTTCTCATTAGAGCTGATGTTTTCCAGGACCACCTGGCACTGACCTTGGGGCTCATCCTTAGTGAGTGTTCTACAGCAACAAGCATATTCTACTTCTACTCCTGAATGAGAAGACAACTCCCAGCCAAAACCATTTTCTGGGCAGTGTGGAGAACCCCAGTAATATTGATGCTTTTAGCATATGGGCTGTCAGACGCTGCAAGGCTAAACAGTCTTCAGGGAGAAGGAAGGATCCCCTTTCTTCTTCCGGAAGGCCTGAGGAAATTGCGTCAGGCCTCAGTCCTAGAACTTTCTGGTCTCTTTTCAGCACTGTGTATTTGGGAAGGTCGAGTTCCACAAGTCTCATCTCAAGTGGTAGCTTTGAGGAGCCCACTTATCTAATGAACAGCCAGCCAAGCACATACAGGTGCATGCTCAGTTGTCTCTGAGGCAGGAGTGAAGTTGTTGTCAATCTCCAGATGATAGACACAAAACCAGGAGATGCCAGAAATAGTGGAGAACCTGCTATGTAAACAAAAATATATAGCTAAGTTAAACTCACCTTGACATCACCCATATTTTCACAGTCTAGACAAAATTAAATAGTTCTTGTACCATAAGAGAGAGCCCTATGGCAAGACTTTTCAAGCCTTTCCCCAGAAGTAGAGTTTCTGCAGGCTAACCTGCCGAAACAAGAAGTAACAACCCTTCTGTTTCTCTGGAAATACAGTGGAATGCATTCAAAGTTGGAAATAGCAGAAGAACCTGCCTGGGGTTACACAGGTTGTATTGCCCATGCTGTGGGATGTATGGCCTTTAAATAGGGAATGTGTTCTGGTGAGCACTGCTCTGAGAAACACCTACTGAATTGGTTGCTGGCATGTGCCAGTGGAAGAAGCTTTTTAATTTCTATTTGCTCATAAGAAATTCTCTCCTGTTCCTTCTCCTAAATACTTGTTCTGTGCAAGAACCCTACAAAGACTTGACCAATCTCCCTTTCTTATAACACTGAGTAGTTCTCTAGGTATGTTTTTGTACTTTTAGCACTTCTACTCTTCTTTCTCCAGATAAGAACTTTGAACTTAGGCCTACTTGAAGGTGCCAGTACTTTGAACTTTAAATCCATCTTGAACTGGCCACACTCCTAATGAATGAGTGGATGTCAAAGTTTTGCATTGGGTTGTTTTTGTCTGTCTTCTTTCCTTCAAGTTGAGAGTCATAAAAACAGGAAGGTGACCTTAGTGCCATTAAATAACTTTGTGTTGTTAGGACTGATGCTGCTGTCAGAGCAGTGCCATTGTTCATAAACCATCAATTGCATTTATTCTAATAGAAAAGTTAAATATTGGAAGCATTTGAAAACTCTAGCAATTGCCTTGATTCATGCCCTTCTCTGACCTGTCTTCTGCAGTTCATCAGATCTTGCTTTTGCATTTCTCTCATTTCCAAGGGCAAGAGATGAGCAGATCTAGAAGTACTCCTCTTTTTCCCTAGTACAGTACCAGAGCGAAACTGCTGTGCCCAGAGGAGCGGGCACAGAGGAAGAGCACTGGTGCCATCCTGTTCTCATGCCCTGTGGCGCAGTTTAGCCTCCAGAAGAAGACCAGAGCAGCTGGTAGAAATGGGCAACTCCTGTTTGTGTCTCTCTGATTTCCTCCCTTAAATTACCATTGATTCTTGTTCAAAGCCTGTAATGGTATTACAATACTTGGTAGTCATCTGTGATTCTGTGGGGTTTTTAACTAATATTATGAAAATTCAAACAGTATGACCCATTAGGTTTTACAGCTCTAGTCTTGGAGGAATTTGCAGTACTTGACCTGGAAAAAATAGAGCTGTTGATTTACTCTGTCATTAGCTCACAGAAATGAATAGGCAATCAGGATTCAATAATTTCTTTAAGGAAGAGTTAGATGATCCTGATACTGAACACAACTAACTTCTGAGCATGTTACAATTTTTTCTCATGCTATTGTAGCATAAGTTTCACATTCCAGCTGTAAAAATTGTCAACATTCCAATTGTAAAAATTATCAGAAGTTATGAAAGGAAAAAAAAGCTACTATCTTAAAGATGTCTGAAGAAATTCGAAGCAAAACCTCTTTATTGAAGCTAATAAATACACTTAGTAAAGTACTTACAAGATTTTTATAGGAAAAGTGGTAGATAACTTAATAAATTATGATGAAAGCCATGACAAAAAGGCTGGAGCAACTTCAGCAATCTAGAAAGATAACAGAAGCACAGAGCTACATGAAGTGTTGGAGACAGGGAATATTTTTATTGCCTGTTTGAACATCTAACTGGAGTGCAAGTGGGAACAGGGAGAGCTGGGAGCCTAAATTCTTGTATAGCTGGTAGAGGATGGTATACCAGAATCTCGAAGTCAGAGGACTCAAGTTGGAGTTAGTACTCTCTTGGAATCTACTTGTTCAACAGGTGATAGTAGGAAAGAAATACCCATTCTTTGTATGTTTAAGGTTCAGGTCAGTGTGCTTTATTTCCTGTTCGTAGCTGTATGAAGACCTACTCTGCCTGTTATTTTGAACTTACTTTTCTGCTTGTAGCTGCCTACCTAGGAAGTTTTGTTTATGAGGTTAAGGAGGTAAAAATCTTAGGGATCCACTACTAAGTACTTGCTCTCTGATATGGTTAGTTAATTTTTTTAGGATTGTTGGTTGGAGCTCTGATGGAGAGTGAGGAGAGTCTAACATCTGAGGAAGGCAGTATGGTAATGGATGAACTAGAACATGGAGGAAGTAATGGTTAAATCCAAGCTGTGTGTACTTTAAGCATGCTCTTCAGCAGATGTTTGCATACAAGTGACCTTTTTTGTTTGTTCACAGGTCCTTGATTATTGGACTGTTGAGGTCAGTAGTAGCTATGTCAGCACAGGAATTGGGAATCTGCCTGAGGGGAAAAGGTAAGTCTGGTTTTATTCACTATGGAGTTCAGCTAAGTCTTTTGCCTGGTAGACTCCTTGCTCCTGCATTAATCATAGGTGCTGCTGACCTCACCAGTCCAATTCACATTGGAACAGCTTGGTACGAATGAAATCCAAAGCTACCTGGGCAATTTTAGGATCCTTTTAGGAAAATAGAGGTGGAAAAGGCTAAATGTTGCACAAAAGCATTCGTGATGTTTTAGCCCAGAAATTCAATCACTGTGAGGATACTTTGAGCTAATACTTGTCTGGTGTTGTGCTGTGTGTTATTCTTCGGTAGGATTAGAAATAAAGCACAGATCCTTCCTCTTGTAATGATTGACTGGTGTGTTCTTGGAAAAAATCATTGGTGCATGTAGCAGAAACGTGGGCACACATTGAGTAGAGCATTACACAAATAATATTAACTTCCCTTCTAATGAGTGGGACTGTACTTTACTAAGTCCTTTGACAATTTGGATGGGAAGATACTATTTATCATAAAATCTAACATTGTATAGGGCACAATATTTGTTTGCACCTGTGTGGTGTGTGTGATTTCCTCTGTGCATCTTGCCATCCTGCAGGTTTAGGCCTTCATTTTGCTTCTGACCCCAGTCTGCAGTTTTTCTAGCTGGGGTACACAAAATGTTACTATTTTGAACAGCCTGTGTACTTCTGAAAAAGCTGGAATTTCATAGCGTATTTTTTAGGTCATGCTCTGTTGTTTTACCTTCTGTTGTGTCTCGGATGGTGACTTTATAATAAAAAATAAGAAGAGTTACTGTTTGTGTTTTGGCTTTGATTCTGCCTACTCTGTCCCCACCTACTCCTTCCTTTCATTCAAAAGCTGTCTGTTGTATCAGTCTGCAGGCCTCTCTGTGATTCAAAGTTAATTGCTGTGCCTGACACCCATGAACTATCTGGGCTATTAATCATTATCCTCTTAGATGTGGAGTGTTTCCTTGCACCAGAGGAAACAGTACTCCGAGCTTCTTATGCAGGAGTGCAGAGAAGGCTTCTCATAACTCAAGACCAGCAGTCCCATCTCCTCTGTAATACCAGTTGGATCTTTAGCAGGATCTGAGGCACCTGTTTAGAACAGTTGTGTTTAATCTATTCATAAGCTAAGGCTCAGTAATTCACCCTGTAGTGGTGAAACTTCTAGGGGACTCTCTGCATATTTTCTGGTGTTCCTTGTCTAGAATCTTAATGTGTTTCTGGCTGATTTAATAGAGCCTCTGCTTATGGTTTTATGCTCCATTGTATCTTTGATGCCTGAGTATGGAATTGTGTATGTGATGGGTTGTTGAAGCATCAGTCTCTGTGGCACTGTGCTGCTTGGATGAGGGCGAGCCTGCTGTCTCCAACTTTGATTCTGCTTTTCTTCCTGGAGAGTCTTTGTGGAATACACGGAATGGAACTGTGCTTGTGTGTTAAGTGTGATAGGGACTTCCTATGAACTACTTTGCTGCAAACTAGTCAGTTTTCCAGTTTTGCTAGCTGCAATGGCTTCTTACCTCCAAGTTTCTCCAGGGAATTTCATTTGGACTAGGATGTAGTGAAATCAGTCCTTGCACTATACATAGAAGGAGGAACTGGAAGTGTGAGTGCTAAAGTAGCACTGTTTGAACCTCAGTAATATGCTGCACTTGTCTTTCCTGGCCCATGTTGGTGAGAAACAATGTTAATCCTGGCCTTCTAGACAGCCATGTTGGGAGGTAGGAAGGAATGCAGGCATCTGGAGAGTTCCACGTGTGTGTATGCACAGAAAGAATTGAGTAATGAAATAAAATTACATTGCTGAATATTTTAGTTAGGAGTTGATTGTATTTTTGTGGTGAGGAAAAAGGAGATTGAAGATGGTTCTGCAAGAGGATACGGTAAACTAAGTGTACAGATTTTCAGGATTAGTGTGTTTGAAACAGATTCCACAGCTATGTTCTGGAGGACAGGAAAAGATGTGAAGAATGGCTTTGGGTTATGGAGCCATTCTTTCTGCTTATTTAAGTTTCTTTTTTTATCAAGTGTGGACATATAGTTCTTGTCTTTGCCCTTTCTTTTTTGTTAAATTTTTATCAAATAAGGATGTGTTTCTTCACTTAGATAATATGGATTTGTTTTAACACCTGCACAGGATAAGTAGTTTTCATCTGTACTGTGGTAGTGAGCAAGAGGAAGAACTTCAAGAGGCCTGACTTGGCACACTCCCAGCAAAATTGGTTTCTTTACCTCATGTGATGCCTTAGGAAGGCTGACTTGAAACAGACACTGGACAGAGCTAGAGAATAAAGTAAGTATTTATTTATTGCAAGGCCTTTAGGGTACACCTTGGGCAGAACAAGAGCCTGACCAGGGCTACATCCAAGGTAGACTTAGAATGGTCTGTTTGCATATTGGGGTTTAATTGTCCAGTTACAGCTTCAGGTTGTGAGGTCTCATCCTTCTTGTTTCTCCCTTCAGTCCAGTGTTGTTTATGCTTTCGGGCCTGAAAGTTGTCATTGGTACTCAGCACGAAAAAGATTTGTTTTGTCTACCTACTCTGTAAAGAGAGCTTATCAGCACTTAATATGAGGCTCAGAACTACACCCCTAGGCAGCACAGAATCTGAAAAACACAAAAGCTAAAACTTAAGGCGTCACATGATCTTGATAAACTGCGAATTATTACATTACTTTACGGGAGATACTAATCTGTTTATCGAGTAATTGTAGGTTCATATAAAATCAGGTCTGTAAGATAGATATGGATGTCATACTGAGCTACAACTGAAAAGTATAGCTTTAGGCAGATTTTCTAGGGAAGTTTGTAAGACTTTTAAAGTGATATTTGAAGGTAACACACATAGTATTTATTTGTAAGTGCTATTCATCTTCTATGGTATTTTGCTTACAGCAATGCTCTGTTTCTTGCTTGAAGCAAATGATTCAGCTAGTTGTAGTCAAACATAAAAATGCCTGTGTGCATGCTTCTCAGTCTCACACAAATACGTTCCCAATGTAGCTGAATCATTCAGAAGTACTAGAAGTACTCCTCGTATGGCTCTTTCTTTGGATTTCCATTTGTCCTGCCTTATCAGCACTAAAATACGTGTATCCCTAAAGCAATAATAGGTTGAGAAGTGTTTGCTTTACTCTGTCTCCTTTTCACAGTTGTTCTGGGTGTTCTTTGGTTTGTATTCCTATTTGTCAACATTATCAGCCACTAAAATACATACATCCCTGAAGCAGTAATATGCCAAGGTCTCCTGCATTTCACTTTCACCCTTGCTCTGTGTGTTCTGTACTCTGGAAGTTGGTCTTGTTACAGGGTTTGTAGCCATTGGTTTTCTCAGTCACAGTAAACTTTGCCAGTGCATGTACCAGATGGAGTTGCCTGTTCTACAGCCTTGAGCCCATTGTGTTTGCTTGAGTGCTGTAGAAGCAATTGTGGCTTGAACACTTTTGCAAGGGAAAAAAAAAAATTCATGCTGATACAAAGAGCTACAGACACAAAGCCTCAAACTCATCTTGCTGTAACATGAAGTTTTTTGTGTAATGCACAAGCCTGAATTACAGTCTTATGTTAAACTAAGTTTATATGCATGTGGTTGTTTTACTTGGTCACTTACTTGAAATGCTGCAGTGAGGGTGCTGAGGCATTAGAATAGACTGCCCAGAGAAATTGTGGATCCACCCTGGAAGGGGCTTTGAGTAACTTGGTATAGTGGAAGGTGTCCCTGCCCATCTTGTGGCAGGGCAGTTGGAACTAAATAATCTTTAAAGTCTTCTCCAACACAAACCATTCTGTGAACCTATGAATAAGAAAATGTCTATTGTGCTGTTGGAAGACATGACTTACACAGTGAGTCCCAAGTGTCTGATGGAATCTTTTGCTG
Organism: Acrocephalus scirpaceus scirpaceus; assembly: GCA_910950805.1. Taxonomy (NCBI): domain Eukaryota; kingdom Metazoa; phylum Chordata; class Aves; order Passeriformes; family Sylviidae; genus Acrocephalus; species Acrocephalus scirpaceus. Next base: position 14,548,036 of record OU383777.1, read on the forward strand.
AGTAAATAAAAGATCAATCTGTAATTCTTGGATTTGTCACTTTCTGGCATTTGGATTATCAGGTGACTGTCGTGCCTTATGCCTCCATTTTTCTTTCTGTAAGGTGGAACTGATGTTTGCATTTTCAAAAGTATTCTTGGATTTATTTAAAAATGAATAGTAGTATTTTTTTCTATCAGTCATAACCTGTTCAACACTGCAATTTCTGTTAATTGACATTATAGTGTGATTTTCAATTTCTCAGGTAATTTCCTCTATACTCAGATCTCTTCTCTGTCCCTCCTTGGTGTGCGTTTGACCTGTAGACAGGCAGTACTGTTGGTACTTCTCAGAAGTCGGACATTCAGTCTTACTGAAATGCAGGTAAATTATTTGTAACAAATTAATTTTTAATTGCTATTATTGCAAATTAAATTAATTACTATTTAATGGTTTTTAAATTTTATTATTTAATTATGACTTGATTTTGTAACTGTATGGAATTCTATGTCTACCGAGACATTCTACTTAACTGGAAATGCAAACTGTGCATTCATAGATACATAAATACAAATTGGCACATACTTGTCATTGGGAAGAAAAAGATTGCCAAAAATCAGGCCATCTCTAAAAAGCATTCTAAAATATATCTCAGTGGAATAATGTAGACTTAACTTCCAGAATGTACTCTGACATGCTGTATCACTGACCATGCTTATTCTTCAGTTTCTCCCACAAGCCTATTCTCTGCCTTGTAAACAAATGACACAAGAGTTGTTAAAGGACTGCCACTAGATGCTTTTGGTAAATCATTCCTAAGCTTGAGTTTTCTAATATGGTATATTGAAACACTGCTCAAAGGGTCTGTACATATTAGCAATTAAAAAGTCCTTTAAACTAAGAAACGACAACAGTGTAAACTCAGAATGAGCAGGTGAACGTGAACTTGACAGTATTTGAAAGGTAGATCTCAAGATGATGAGCAATAGACATTTAAAGTGCTGAAAGCACACACTGCATTGGAAGCATAGTCCATGAGGAGCTTTTCTAGCTGTTGTATTATTGCAGTTGGTTACAAGTATTAGGGAGGAGGATTCTGTATTAAGGAGGTTATCTTTGGTGACAGGAAGAGTAGCATTCTGCTAGAGTAGTGTCTTCTTCCCAACCTCATTGACAAAAGCCTGTCATCAACATGTGTGCTTTGCAATGGATAGTAAAATTTTATGGGGAAAATACTGTGGTTTTATTATTTTCTTACTGTATGCAAGTATAAATAATACTAACTGGGCAGGTAGGAGTGGGTAGTGACTAATTCAGAGATCTAGTCATCTATGAGCTGTTTTGTGCTTCATTGTAGGTTTCTGTTGCTTTATTAGAAGCTATCACAACTGGTTCCATTCCTACTCACGGTTACTTTATTAGTGCTCAGTTTAATGATTCTTCCCCAGTGGGTAATTAATTCTGCTTTCTGATGTTGATCTCCTGCGGTATTGTCAGCAGTCCCTATCTTTTGTTTTGGGAAATAAGAAAGAGGAAGTACACCAAAAATGTTTTAAAATGTGAATAACGTAATTTTTACTTTTGAGTGAAAGTTCAATTACATTTAGCTAGGTTTTACCATAATTGATGTTTCAATTAAATCTTGCTTTATGAAAACTTAATTAAAAGATCAGGTGAAATGTGATATAGGGAAAATCAAGATGGGAGATAGTAGATAGAGTTTCTTTGGTAAGAGTCCTGTGAGGATTCAGACATCCTTCCCTGCTCTGGTCTAAGACTTTTCAGTTTTCCTCAAGTACGGAAATTTCTTCATAAATTTTTCTCTGTGAAAGTAGAGTAATGCTGTAGTCACAGGGCTTGCAAAGTTTATTTTTCAGAGACATCCTGGATTTAGTTATTTTTCTCAGTGGTAGCTTGTGGACGAATCTTTTCACATAAAGCTTGAACCTCAAATAAGAATGTCTTGTCACTTTGAAAGAGGGTGTGGCTTCATTTTTGACTATAAACCTTTCTGTTTTAAGGATGGAATCCACTTCTAAGTGGGAACAGGTATGAGGGAGTTTAAATTTACTACTCTATAATAGCTGTGGCTCAAGTACAAAAAAGCTGGGTCACTTAGAGGCTGGCAGACAGCAAACTGAAACAGTGGAGTATTTCATTGTTATCTGACAGCTTACACTGATTTATTGCAACTTGTGTAGTGCAAGTCACAGCAGAAACAGATTTTATCTTAGAGATACCTGCTGTATCAGTGTTAATTGGCATGGGACTGTCAAGTATACATTTTTAAATTGCAACTCCTAATTTTTCTTAAAATTTCTCATTTTCACTATTCTTTCACCATATAGGGGCAACAGAGCAGACTGACAGGAGAATTAGTGCAGTGCCCTGAGTTGCAGAATGGCATTTCAGATACCCATCTTTATTTCCTCTTTAGGTTATCTAGAGTTATCAGTCTTGTATCACTCAATGAGATTTACCAAGAGCAATGCAGTCTTTGCCCAGCTTTCTCTGTAGGTTAAACTGGAGCTCTGCCTGAATCCTCCCCTGCTATTGTGCCTGGAGACCAAAAACAGGGCAGGAAAGAGCTGCTCTGCGGGGAGACCTCAAGAGCTGTGCTCGGTGCTCTGAGTAAGGACCTAACAAAGTGCAAAGTAAATGTTGAAGTAAAGCAGCTGTTACCAGAATTACATCTGTTGTTTGGAAAATGACTGTCCATCACCATGCATCTAGAGAACTGCAAGTTGTTAAAAATTGAAAGTCATGAGAGCAACATTTCCCAGAAAGCTCTTTGGCAGTCCATTTCCCTGACAAAATTTAGCAGTAATTTCTTTCCACCTGCAGCATCCATCCACTCCTGGTTGGCTGAGGCTTCCTTAGCTTTGTAGTTAATTTGTTCCTTTTTTCCTTTTAGCACTTGACACTACTGTCTTGCTTTTTACCCCCTCAAGTGGAGCAGCCTCATTCTTCACTTGTAGCTTATTTTTTTTCATCCATAAAAGCCACTGGTAGAAGTAAATACACATAAAAAGTGTTTAAAGTAACCTTGTATCCCTTGACAGCTTGAATATTACACCACGAGTGTTGCAGTTGTGATAGTTTAGGAGAGCAGTCACAAGTCCTCTCTAGGTGTAAACCTTTGTGACATGGAGAAATTCAGAAGTGGCTTATCCCTCTGCTAAGGGTACTCTAATGCGAGATCCTTGTCCTAATAGTTAAAACCCTATCTGAGACTACCGCTTTTTTTTGAGAGATCTTTACTTGGGATTTCTCCATAGGATGTTCTTCTATTACAGTTGCATTGCACTGGGACTGAGCAGCTGTTGTTGAATTGGTAGCAGGGAAACTCCAGATTATGGGGAGAAGGACACATGGTACCTAGATACTTAAACTGAGCTGCTTCTCTTAAAGTAAAGAAGTGTGCACCACTGGTTGACTTAACCCATGTGCACTGGGAAAGGCCTTACTCTCCCCAGCAAAATGTACATGCTGCAGAAGGTACCCTGAGGAACAAGTACTGTACTGATTTCTACCACCCCCCACCCTCTAATACTGCAAATATTTTCCCATATGGTCAAAAAGATGTTTTATTATCTCTGCATGGATCACCTGTGTTTGTAGACACAAGCTTGGTTGTGTAAAAATCTGCTAGTGTGGAAAGAAACTGAGCAATTGCTGTGATTCCTGCATTTTCATTATGACTGTAGTTATGCTTACATTACTGTCGTAAGTGCTACTTGCATTATAAAGACATAATTGAAACTTAGTTTTTAAAATCAAGCCTTAGGCTGTAAAAGGTTTACAAGGCTTTTGTTTATTTTTTAGAGTAATAGTTATAAAACCATATAACTGGTACCTGTCTTCCTACCAGTCATTCTGGTTTTTGCATGAGCGGATAAATATAGCAATTCCTATAAAAATATAGTTCTGTGTGTTGATGTTTGCAATATATTTACCCATAGCAAGCGCAAAATTACTGGGAATATACATTAGACAGACTGGTTTTGAATGGCTTTCCTGAATAGGGCATGATATCAGTCAATGATACTTTTTCTCTAAAATGGTAGTTTGTTTCTCTAAAACATTTAACTTTGCAATGAGATTAGTTTCCCGAAGTTGTATTTTTCTTTTAATTAATTGCAAGTAGTAGGTAAGAAAAAATGTTCTTCTGCTCACCTTCATCTAAAGCTTCATGTTTGGAGCCAGTTGCTAGACTTTTAACCCAGTGAAACCTAAAGCAGTTCACAGAGAAGTTAACTAGTTTCACTGTTTTGATAGCTGCACTTCTAGAAAGAGGCATTGTTAAAAACAATTTAGGTCTTAGTTGAAGTGTATAACTATAGCTTTCAGGTATAACCTGAAGGCATGCTTTTGGCTGAGTTGTAGTTCAGCTTCTAAAGCTTGTTCATGTTTATATAGATATTTCCCTTAAAATTCTTGTAAGCTGAGTAAAGCATCACTATAGTAGAATTGGGGAAAAAATGGAATATGAACAACATTATATATAAGGAACATTCATTTTCTGTTTAGCTTTCAAACCATTACCCTTGTCCTCTGAAAATAAAATTTCTCTGCACAGAAAATGTGCTAATCCTTGAAGCATTCAACCATTGTTGTAGGGTTTTTGATGTGGGATTGGTTTTTTTCAACCATGTAAAGATTGTGTTTATAATGCTGGCTTCCTGGCATATATGAATGGCTATGCATATGAGCCCTGACAAATCTTTCTGGGTCATTATAAAACCATACTTCCCTGCCAGAAATTGCAGTTTGTGTGGCTAAGTCAGCAGAACGAGCCAGATTGGCACCCCCAGCTACTCAGTGCTTGTGGTGACCTGTGCCTCAGCACAGTTCCATGCCAGCCACCAGGTCAAAAGCCTCAAATGGCCAGTGGGGTAGCTGAGATGTGGATACTCATGCAGATCCCCTGCCTTGCTGGACGGGGAGTAGCCACTGGATGGGGAAGTAACTCATCTGTGGCTGGGGCTGCCTCAGGACCTGACCACCTTCAACTGCCAGTTCTTCCTAGGTGGGAGCAGCACATACAGTGTAGTCTGCTGGTGCTAAAGAATGTCTACAGAAAAGCACTGCTTATCTCAATTAGTATTTGTTTAAAGTGAAACCACTCTTGAAGCAGATCAAGTAGTGCTTGACTTACGTGTTTATACAAGCTGTCATAAAGAAAACTACTATGTTGTATTCATAATTTTCAAGTGAAAATAAAAAAATACTCATATTTTCTGAAAGGAGAAGTTTTTGCAATGTGGTAAAAATAAATGTGTGAGTGGTATAAACATCTAGGTTGCTTTACTCTTTCACAATAAAAGGTCTGCATCTTACAATGCAGTTACAGATTTTTGCAAATAGTTCTTGATCAAAATTAATTCAGAAACAGAGCAAATTAGAATGTTTTCCTAGTTGCTTTTGGCAGCTTTTACTCACTTCCAGGGTTGATTGTTATTCTATATAGTTATTCTATATATCATTATAGTATTGATATAATGATTCAAAAATGCATTTCTTCATGATTTCTTGTATTTTTTTTGAAATGAGATCTTACAGATATGAGCTCCAGGTACAGATTCCCATTATGGCATTCTCAGTGGGATACTCAAGAACTCAGGCAGCTGGGTGGGGTCTGGCTGGGAGTTTGACAGCTTGGATTAATAATAACAGATAGAGAATGACTGAACATGGGTAACTAATTCCGGGTTGCTGGGAAGTGTAAACTGACGTCTGTAGTGCTAGGTGTGGTCATAGGCTTGGACAGTTGCAAAGAACTTTGCTACCTATTTTCTGGATAATTATCTTGATTATTTTGTCTCTGGTTAATTAAATCCCACACTCTCTTTCTGATTTTGTCACTCAAGATAAATTTCCTCTTTACAACCATTTTGAATAATCTCAAAATAATTTTGAATAGAAAAAGTTGTTTGTTTAAGAATAGTTTCATCCCAAAATGAGCTGTTCCACAGATACTGCAAATGTTGAGTTGAATAGGATCCCACAGATGAAGTGGTTCTAGCACTTAGAATCATAGAATGTCCTCAGTATTTTTTAAACTACTGTCTGTTTGTTATTAAAGATTACTACATTCTTTTTGTAACTCCTAAACTGTTTTCTTTTAATAAACTGAGTAAACTAAGCTTTATTTTAATCAACTTTCACACTGTAGCCTGTAGGTGGTTCTTGTCTGTCTTCCCTCAAGTGTCATCACTCACTTTTTTCCATTTCATGACCCCCAGTTTCCAGATTAAAAATATTCTTTGACTTAAAGAATTTCAGTGTAGGAAAATTGGTACTGTGATAAATAGTCCCTCCTTGATTATGCTTTGTTGAATATTCATGTCTCTTTACTAGATGTGATTACCCTAGGCTGTTCTTCTGAGATACTGTCCTGGAGTTGCCAGAGAAAGGCCTTAACACTTTAATTATGGCAGAATTGTATTCTGTGTTGGCATGTTGATTTTGTTATGAGCTGGATTTACTTCTGTATCTTTTGAACAAGGGAGAGCTTGGAACTTGAAATTACTCTTGTGAAAGGTTAATGCTATCTTCTTGGGGAATTGCATTTACTATATAACTATATTAGTTGTTGTTTCTACTGGATGCAATTTGAGGTTTTCTTAAGTGAAGAAGGATTTTGTGGTTTTGATCCATGCTGATAACACACAACAGTGAAAAAGCCTTCTTGTGGTCACCAGAAAGAATTATTTATCTAGACTCATTAAGATATGATTGTTCTATAAATCTGAGACAGTATCAACTAGTGAGCAGCTTCATTTGCGTTTCTTCAGATTGCTCTGGACCTTGACTCCTTCACAGTTGGATGCCATATAGTAACATAGGGTTTTGGTTGTAATTACAATGTTGGTCCCACGGATTTGGGCTGGTGGCTAGTTAGGGACATAAAGGTCTGGAATTACTTAATCTATTAGATGTTCAACAGTACAGTTTAGTTATGATGAACCAGCTCTCTACAATTAGGTAAATTAGTGTTAAAATACCAGACTTAAATGAAGGCTGTTGATGTTGGACCCCCATTCTAAAAGAGATGCACCTAAGTCTGGCCATTACTGTGATCTATGTCCTCATGTGGTTTTAGTGCTGCTGGTTTGTCCCACTGCCCTTGTGCATGTCAGTAGCTGAGCACAGTTGTGCCACAGCTAAGAAATTGACTTCTACTAATCTGACATAGGGGAGATACTAAATGGGGAAGTGTGCTGCCAATCATCCTTGAAATAACTTTCACTAACCAGCTATAAACTGCTGATAATGCCTTTTCTAGATATGTGCAGTGGGTGAGAAGCCTAGATATTAGAGGGGACTTGAGCTTTCACTGATATTCACACTCAAATACAAGCTGTGCAATGAATATTTTAGCTTTATCTGCTAGGGAAATGGTTAGTGTAATAGAACAGCATTCAAATGCACTGCTTTCTCAAGTATTTCCTATTAGCATGTTTAATAAGGCACTCTGTTATCCCCTTAGGTTGACTGTCATTACTGAAAGCTGAAGTGTTAACTGTAACAGCACAAAAGGACTCTGAGACTATAAAAAGGCTTAACTTCTGATTAGGTTGAGCAATATAATTGTAATATGTTGTGGAGCTGTCTGTAGACTAGGAGGTGGCTTATTGTTGACAGCTCCTGTATGTGTGTTTGTGAAAGCTAAAGTCTTTTAAAATAAGTTTCCTTTGCAGTTAAAATGCATCACTTTTGTCAGTGATGAATTTCTTCACAAACTATTTAAATTGATTCTTCTTTGGTGGTAAAGATTATGCAGTTATTGTAGAACTTTTCAGTTCTTTCAGAAAGTTAACCAGCATGTTGCCGCTGACCTCCTGAGTTTTGCTACTCAGATATGAGCAGTGTTCTAAAATTATCAGTTGGCAAGAAAGCTGGTTTTGTCAGAGTAAAGCAAAAACCTTGAAGTATAATTTTGTGGGAACACAACTGAAAGAAAATGCTTGATGAAAGTCTCTTTGTCTATATAATATGACATACTTCTGAGGTCAGTCATATTTCCAAGCCACTAAATTTAGATTGCATGTCCAGTATACAAGATATAGGAAGTTTACCAGATTTCCTTCAAAGCTGCTGTGAGAAAACATTAGCTCAGCTGTAGGTTGGTGAGTTTCCCCTTGCCACATGAGGAGTTTGCTGCTTACTTGTACTCCTCTCGCACCCCTACAAAAAGCTCACCTTGATTTTGTATTCAGATTTTCTTGTAGCATAGCAACCTCTGCTAATATCTGATTCCTGATTCTCTTTGCTTCTTTATCAGGTTGCCTCCATAAATCCTCTGTCTGTGGAATCACTTGCTGTTTGGAATCCTTACCATTAACACACACCATTACAGGATGCATCTTAATTAAGTGAATTTTAAAGTTGGTAGCATTAAAGTTTAACATTTTAATGAAAATTTGCTCTTGCAAGATATATGAAATACTTTACCTTGGTTAAGTACCTCAGTGTAGCTTTATATGTTAGTGAAGGATGTTCTGAAAGGAAACTTTTTAGTTTCTGCCTGTTCATTTGGAGGTCCTAACAACACAAATTTTTATAATAAGCTGTGTATGTTCTTTATTTTTAATAGAGATTAATTGCTGAGTTGCTGTACTCTGAAATAGGATCAGAGATTTCCTTGTGCTTTTTTTGTGATTATTTCACAATTTTAATTTCAATCTGGACAGTCTAGAGTCCCATGGTGGTTCAGGCTACTCCATTGTCATAACTAGTCCTGCCTGGAGGCTGGTACAGTCTTCTGATGTTATTGTGAACTGTTCAAAGGACATAAGTGGTACAACTCCCCTAAGAGGCAGATGGATATCCTTCTAGCTGGTTGTATTCCCTGGTTTGCTTGGTTTTTGTGCAAAGGGTCAGCACAAGCTGGACAGGAGGGGCAGAACTGTGATACAGAGACATCAGTTCCTGGATGTGCCTCCCTTGCACTTCTAGTTAACCATCAGTCCTCTTTATTACTATGCATGAAAGACTAATTGAGTTGCAGTAACAACACAAGTTTTGTCAGGAACCCTTCTCTGTGTTTTTGCTGCTTTTGACACTGGTTATTGGCTGATGCCAGTGAAAAGCTGACATTTACCTTCCTTCTATCCTAGATCTCTTTTCTTGTGCTAGGAATAAAAGTGCATCTCATTCAATATCCTGTCTCCAGCTTTTGTTGCTCATCTGTTGTTTTTATGACGTACCTTCCCTCCTATTGGCAGGAGACAGGAGCTATGGTGGAAGTCCTGATCTGTACAGGGTACATTGACACCTGTTTGATCTTGCAAAAAGAAGTCTTTAAAATGATTCCATCTCTTTAGCATTAATGCTCAAATGCATTTTACTATCAATAACCTGGATTCCTTTTTTTAGTCCTTGTGTTTTCTACCGTAATCTCGTTTCTTAAAATATATTTCTAATTCTAATTATCATAGGAGCTCTCCTTCATTAACATTTTTATTTCTATAGTCAGTAATTTTGTTGACAATTTCTGAACTTTTTAATGAGTTCTTTATGATGCTTATGTGTTCATACTGGAAATACCTTTCTGGATGATAAAGTGATTCGAAGATGTGTTTTCACACCTCTGGTCTATTGATTGTTTTAAAATTGAGCTGTGTATGGACTTGTTTCTGCTTTCTACTGGTTATAGTAGGAGCTCTAGTAATTAGTCTCCTAAGTGATTTTAGGAGTGAAAAAACATTTAATATGATGATTCCAGCCCATTGTGTCATCTGATGCTTCCTGTATAATAATTAGATGCATCTTCTGGTCAAAATTTAAGTAACCTTCTGTTATGTTCTTTCCAGGCTTTATCCTTTAATGAGGACAGAAAGTTCATGCCTTGGTTACTCAAGTGGATAAAGACTGGACTTGCCTGCTTTCTTTTCTCATATTTCATAGCTGTGGTGCACAATGTAGAGCTTCAGCCTTCTCTGACAGATTTCCAGTTAATTGTTTTCATTTTCTTTTTCTCATGTCGTGTCACTTATCAGCTCTATTAGTTAGGTAGTAATATACTTGCCTGCAGCAAGAATCTTTTATTTGCTGGAGCAGTTTAACAGTGAGTGCATATTAGAAAATGTCATCTGAGTGTAAATGAAAGCATCTGATATGAAGGATTAAGGAAAGATTCCATTGCAGCTATATTTGTTTTGCTAGGAAAGCTGTTCTTTGTTTTCAAATTTCTTTACTATCTGGCTATTAAAATAATTACATAACAAATACTTTTAAGTATTTTAGAGATTTTTTGACTAATACTTAATGCCTTGCTTCTGACTATGCCTTTTCAGGAGAACTTATTCTCCTCTGTTTTAGTGTGTCTTAAAGGAAATCAGAGGAGGTAAGTCTGGAGAACATCAATGCATTCTAAGGCAACCAAAAGCAAACGAGTAATGTAAATAATGCTTGAGAATCTAAAACATTATTTCTTTAAAGTCATATGATACTTTTCTCTTATTCTGATTGGTTTCAGAATAGCCATTTTTTCATTCTTGGTGTTTTTTTCAAGAAGAACTTTGCTTTTGTGTATGAATGCTTGCTGCATTACAATCAGATAAACTGGGAAGGCTTTCCTAATTGCTTCCTCCTGTTCCCTGAAACCTCCTGCTGCACTCTTTCAGACTCAGAATAGGAAAGCCTGTGTTTTGATATTGAAATGATAATTGAAAATATGTAACAAATGTGTCTTCTGAATTGAGATTTTTCTTGAGTGTTTTGAAACCTATGTTTTGGGACACACAGTAGAGAAAGTAAGGTCTGAATAGAAATCCAGAAAGGCTGTTTTAGACAGCAACATTGTGAACATATTTCTCAGGGCAAGAAAGCTGGCATGGAAGTTGCAGAATTACAGAATCATTTTGTTTGGAGATCCACATGTTGAGATGGTCAAGGCCTAACTGAGCATGGTTCTGGGCAGCCTGTGTCAGCTGCCCCTGCTTGAACAGTGGTTTGACTAGATGATCTTCAAATGTTTCTGGCAATCTAAGCAATTCTGTGTGATTTTGAACTAATATCCTAAATCCTTGGGTTTCCCTTAGAGATCTTGTGCTATTTATTGGAGGTTTGAGGATCACTGGTATCACAATAGCTTGTGACAGGATTATTGGGGTGTGCAAGCTTCCTTTTCTCTGTTTATTCCTGTAGTCACCAATTTGTGAGAAGAATGCAGCAGAAACAATCTGTTGTCAGATTGTTGCCTCTTGTTTAAGACTTTTTATAAACACGTTAACTTTCATACCATTCCTGTGTTATGCAACAGGTTTTAGTTTCACCTGTAAGAGGCAAGTATCCTAGCTGCAGCTACCAGTGGTTCTAGCAGTGTCTCAGGGCTGAGGGTGTGCTCTGAAAATCAGTGAGAGCCTCTGGTCTGGACAATTGTGGGGTTCTGCTTTTTGGATGCCTGAGAAGTGTTTTGGCTGGCATGCTTTGAACAAGATTCCTTTGCAGGTCCTGTGTAGAACCAGCCTTCATTAAGAGTTGAAAGGGGGTAAAAGGTAGCTTTATTATAAAGCATGTGTTGGTTTCAGCTGTGCACATCTTTCTAACTGCTTTCTCATAAAAACCACAGTTGTTGCCATCTTTACTTCTCAAATTAACTTCACTACATGATTATGTATGTCAAAGGTACAACTTAACATACAGTGCCCAGGAGCCTATGGGAAGATGGCCACAGTGCAGTGGGGGAACAAGTATGGGCATTAGAGGTGACATGCCCAAGGCAGAGGGGTGGCTGAGGGAGCAGGAAGGCCCAGCCTCATTAGGCCAGGGCTGCCACAGCTGTAGGGACCTGCTCCTCTGCTCCAGTGGCAGCCACTGTCTCGTATGGGTCCCCAGTGGCTTTTGTTTGCAGCAAGTGGACACACTCCTGTGCTTTCCCAAAAAGGATTTTCTGTTATATGTGTGCAGTCTCCATCACTTTAATCATCATTATTTCAAATACTGACATGAAATATGGGAGAGAAACACCCCTAATGGTGGGCTGGGTTTGAAAATTCACTTCTCTGTCAAATACACAAAGGACTATTTGAATGCTTCTTTCCATGGTGCATTCTGGTTGTCTTCGAAAATTGATTGAATGAATTTTTAATGCTATTTTTTTTTTCCCCTGACGTATTTATTTGGGTTTTTTATTCTGCCAGTTGCTCAGTCGATAAGAGAAGGAGGCATTGGCATGTCCTGGGAGGCTCTGCCGGGAACTGGGTTATCATGCTGAGAGGCTGCTGTGAGTGTTTACCTATCACAACAAAGCATCTTCTCATGCCATTTTATTATTAAACAATCTGTATTCCTCACTCGTACTTTTGGAGGCTCCCAGCAGTCCTGTCAGGCTAACCTTGTTGCTAAAGGTGATTTTGTGCTCCTAGTTTGGTGAGTCAGCCAGGCAGTGGGGTGCTAGCTGAAGCCTCTCAGGGGCCATCCTATGATGAAGCCCTTCTACTGTGACACAAGCCAGGAACCATAGCTGTGCTTCAGGAGCTTGTGCATGCTTTTAGGTGACCCTGTTTCTTGCTGGGGTTGTGGCTCTAGCCCGTGCTGGTGTGAGGCTGTCTGTATGGAGCTGGCAGAGCCTGCCCCAGGCTGGAAGATGTGTTGTGTCTGATGGTGCTTCGCTGTGATCACTGTATTCAAGTTGTATCTCAGCTGACTTCAGTCAAAATATGGTTTTGGGTGGCTGCTGCAAATATACTTCCAGTTTTAACTACAGAAGAAATCACAGTTTCTTGTCAGTTTTGGTTCTTGTAAGGAAATAGGGATTTGGACCACCAAAGCATGTGCGGCACCCAGATATACTCTTCATACACTGTTGAACTCTGTTTTTACAGTTTTTATGTGTTCCTTATGGATATTTCTGTCTTTTGCACAGATGACTCGTCACATAGTTAGTAGGAAATACTACCAGTGTTAAGACAGAATAAAAAGCAGCTGTGGTTTAGCCTTAGTCCTTGTTTCCTTATGGTGATAAGGTTTTTTGCATTGAATCACAGAATGGCTTGGATTGGAAGGAACCTTAAAGATCATCTAGTTCCAATCCCCCTGCATGGTCAGGTAGGCCACTTTCTAGATCAGGTTGCTCAGGGCCCAGCCAACCTGTACTTGAAAATTTGAAATAGCACATGGAATATTTTTAAACCAAGTCAAGAAACAATCTATTTTATAACAGTAATGAAATTGCACAATAGTAATAATGATGATGATGATAATAATGCTTGGCCTTGGTTTTGGCTGTGGAAACCATGCTAAAATTCTTTTAAACAGAATTTTGTAAACACCTGATGTCTTCAGTTAGTCACTTTGACTTATGTGTGCTTACTTGGGTCACAGCATCTCTTTCTTTCAAAACTATAGTTATATGTATCCTTTTATTTAATTTTAGAGTACATGCAATATGAATTGAAGAAAGTTATTCTTTGTATCACTACATCAAGTCTTGAAATTCCAATACAGCTGCCAGCAACCATTTGTTTTGGGTATGCTTCTAGAGTTCGTTAGTTGCATTTTCATTGTTTTGGTCCTTTGAAAGTTAGAAATCAAATTCGTCCAGCTTATTCCATTTAAATGTGTGCAGATTTTGCCTTGAATAGAGTTGATTTTGTAAACATGAAGTCCTAAGTTAAATCCAAAATATAGCCTGTAGTGGCTGCTATGAAGAATAGTAACTCTACCACAGCTGAAACCAGCACATTCTCCACCCCTTATTCCATCTAGATGCAGTGCGTTCTTATTACCCATGAACCCCCTTCCAATTCTTTGATATAATACACAAATATCATTCCCACAGTCTATGGACCACCCCTGTGAAATGTCTGTAAAGTGTCGTTAAATGTCCACTGAGTTCCTTTAGTCCATGACTTTGGGCTCCATCTGTTAGGGTGGTCACTCCGGGCAGGAGAGGTGGTGTTTGCTGTGGAGTTACTGGGCACCAAAGCCAGCTCAGTTCAGGTCATTGCTTGTCATTCCCAGCCTTGGTCAGCAGCTCAGCCCTGTGTAGCTGCTTGTTCACTCCCTTCTGGTAGGGTGAGGGAGAGAACTGGAAGGGTAAAAGTGAGAAACTCGTGGGTTGGAATAAAGACAGTTTAGTAAGTATAGCAAATGCCACACACACGAGCAAAACAAAACAAGGAATTCATTCACCACTTCCCACGGGCAAGCAGGTGTTGAGCCATTTGCAGGAGAGCAGGGCTTCATCGTGTTACAGCTGTTGGGGAAGACAGACTCCACAACCCTGAATGTCCTCCCTTTCCTCCTTTTCCCCTAGCTCTATATGTTGAGCACAATGCCATGTAGTCTGGAATATCCCTTGGATCGAGGTCAGCTGTCGTGGCTGTGTCCCTTCACAACTACTTGTGTGCCCCTAGCCTTGCTGATGGCGTGGGGTGAGAGGCAGAACAGGCCTTGACTCTGTGTAAGGAATAAAGAAAACATCCCTGAATAATTAACACTGTTTTGAGTACAAATATAAAACATAGCCCTATACTAGCTACTATGAAGAAAATGAACTCTGTCTCAGCCAAACCCAAAATAGTATTTTGTGATGAAAAAGCGATATAGTATCTCTTCCGATTTTATAACTGTAACTGAATTTATTCTTGTAGGTGTAGCATCTATGACTGTGCCAGTGTACATTGCAGAAGTGGCTCCACCGCACCTTCGAGGCAGATTAGTCACCATTAACACTCTCTTCATCACTGGAGGGCAGTTTTTCGCAAGTGTTGTTGATGGAATCTTCAGCTACCTCGCGAAGGATGGATGGAGGTTTGTGAGTCTTCCTTGCTAAACATAAGCTGCCGTAGTCCTGATTTGGGTGACAACTATTACAATTCTTGTTGGTAAAACAGAATTTACGTAGAAAGTGGTAAAACCGTATACTAAAATGGAACTTCAATAAATAAATCTTGCCAAAATAGATCCATACTGCTTTCGCTTAAGCTGAATTTTCACAGTATGTGCAGGTTTTTTGACTTTACTAAACTTTAAAGTGGGAGAGTAATAAATATGCATCACAAGCGTAAATGATTGTCATGATGTTTATGAAGGTAGCTTGCCTTTTGCATTTAGAATAATTACATGCTGATTTTTCAAAAGGCAAATTTCCAGTAAGTAATATGCTGCATGTGCAAGATAAAGAAGTTTGAATATTCTTAACCTGAGCAGTGGTAATCTACCAGAATTGAAGGATATTGTAGCATAAATCTGTACTTAAAGGCTTACATTATAAAATAATAAAAATCTATTTTCTGGGCAGCACAAACCCAGTTCTCTCAGCCTCTTCTGTGTCACATGCTCCATTTGTGTGACTCATCTCAGTGATCCATTGTTATTCCTGGTTTGCAGCTTTCTCTATATTTGTAGTTTTGGTCTTCCAAGTCCAGCATGGTGTGTTGAGTAGTGAAGAGCAATTGTTTCTGCAGCCTGTTGGCATGTGCTGGGTGACTTTTGCAGTAATGCTGTTTTATGTATGTGCCAAGTCCTGCTCTGCTGGATTGAGTGAAGTCAAACTTTCTGTGAAGAAACAGGCTACCACCCCACTGATAAGGTATCCAAGTATTTCAGCTGCAATGCTGGAACTGGTAATTGAGGATGGTGTACTGTCTTCAGCTAGTTTATTGCAACCTGAGGCTGAGCAGGGAAGAGGATGGTCTGTCACCTGAAAGGAGTGGCCAGCAAACGCGTGGAGAGAAATCACAAATGTTTACTCCTGAGTCATTACATATAAAAAGGAACATTACAGCAATTATTGTGTCTCTTACTGACTGAATGGCTAAGCACTGGAGTGCTGCAACAAACAATAAGGAACTTTAATTTTTCTTGGCTCTGCTTGTTCTTGGAAATGCTGGATATTAAATTACACCAAAGAAAACAAATATTTAACGTGACCCTTATGTCAGTTTAGCTTTATAAACCCTGTTAATGCCATCTTAATAGTATTGCAACAGTATGTCAGAGAAGGAGAAATGTTACAGCAGACTTATTAAATTTCATGCTGGATTTTTTCAGGTCTGCTAGACATCTGGCTTCAAAGGCAAAGTCTTGTAAGCTGTATAGGAAAGAACTATATTAGATTTTTGAAAGCTGGCTCACTGCATGAAATGTCTAAAATTGCCTGCTTTTACTCTAAATTGATTATATCAAAATGGCTTGCTCTGAAAATGACACCAACTCTAGAACTTGCCATGGAAGTTCTCTCTCAACTAAACATTTTCTTTCTGGCCTGCTCCTTTTACTCAAATTTGACCAGAATTTTGCAGATTGGAAACTAAATTTAGTGAGGAAGCACTGTCTGTACATTGCTTTCTTGTCTTGCCTGTGGTAAACAATCCAATAGAGTCCAACTGGTATGAATCAAGCTTTCAGGAGCCTTGATTGATTCTGCCTCCTAACATGATTGCAGGCACCCAACTGCTTAGTTCTGGAGGCTCTGCTGCATTTAAGTGACTGAAGGGCTTTGGAGGAGCACAAATTTAAGTAATAGGAGTCTGAAGGACTAAATCTGCGTACTTAGATGCATTAAAACATACTTTTGTATGCACTTTGACAGGATATAGCAATTGTTTTTAATCTCTGTGAGTTTGCATTACTCTTCATTTGAAATAGAAAAGGCTTTCTAAATATCACTCCAATAAAGATAGTGAATCTACAATTTGGTGAGCTTCAATGGTCTATGTATTTTGTATACAGCTACCAGAATGTTTGTGGAGAAGGAAAAGTGTAGGAATAAATGAGGCCATTAATGAATGAGAGCATTAGTGAATGAGGAATGAGAACATTAGTGAATTAGTGACACTGTTAGATACATTGACTGAAGACTACTTCAGCTAATAAGCCTTCCACAGACTTTGTGGTTTGAGTTTATTTTTCTTTCTTAGCTTTTCTTTTTTAACTAATGGTGAGCTATAGAATTTTTCAAGTGTTACCAAAAAAAAAAGAGAGCTGCTCACTGAGCTCTTTCTAGAGCAAATTTTGCTTGTATGACCTTTGGAAATTTTGTCTGGTGGTAAGAAGAACTGGAGAGCTCAGCTGGGTGTGGGAAGACTGGTCTGCATGCACATTGTCCTGGGATGGCCATCCTCTTTGCATTGCCTTTTGGGTATTTTTTTTACCATTCACCAGTTTTCTGCTTGTTGTACTGCCCAGGTTTTTGTTTGTTAAATCCACAAATGCCTCTAAAAAAGTATTTTTCCATTTTTACTCAAAATACATTTGGACTTGACAAATACATTTGGTTCATTGCCCTAACATAAGGTTTTCAGTAGTGGCTTTTCTCTCCTTCCTACTCAATTAGCAATCTCATGCATGTTTTATAAAAAGATCCAGGTGAGAGGCTGCAGAATCGCCTCTGAAAGCATGCTTCCTGGGTATGGAGAGAGGAGCTAGAGGAGAGATTAGCAAGTCTCCTTAATCTCCTGATTGATGTCAAGGTGTGAATTTGTTTATGGGTACAGGCTACCTCAATATTCAGAGGGACCTGTTTCTGGAGGTGTTTTAATGATTATACACACTGATGTGAAACCCGTGATAACTGTGATAATGTACAGGTGACACCAGCACTGTTAAAAATCTTTAATAAATGTGAAAAGAATCTGGGTGAAGTGTAAATGGGAAAAGGTCAGATTTAAAAAGCAGAACAAAATTATACATTGTTCTGCAATTCTCTTTATCCTTTTATTGTTTTATTGAAGAAATATAAAACTGTGATGTGTATAGACCAGAGTCACCCATGAAAATTGGTGGTATGCTTGTCTTCCACAGCCTTTTCCCCCATTTTGGATGAAGCAAATAACCCTGCCTGGGTGTTGTTACAGGTGTCAGTGCCTTGGAAGCATAACTGTGCTTTTACCAGTGGTAATTCTCTGAGAACTAGCCTTAATGCTGTAAATAGTAACCCTTGGGCATCTAAAATGCAATTTTGATTTAAAACCTAACACTGTATCTGACTGAAGATTTAAAAGCAGGCTCTCTGAAGGATCTGGTGTAAATTTCTGGTGCTGGTGAAATGAACTTTTTTCAGTGTTTCTGGTTAAAGTCAGAAATTTTCAAAATTAAAACTGGCAAATGTGTCTGTCTGTATGTACTACTGACTGGCAGGTTTGTTTGGTTTGGTTTGGGAGGGGGTTTGTTTGGTT
This sequence comes from Acrocephalus scirpaceus scirpaceus, assembly GCA_910950805.1. Classification (NCBI taxonomy): domain Eukaryota; kingdom Metazoa; phylum Chordata; class Aves; order Passeriformes; family Sylviidae; genus Acrocephalus; species Acrocephalus scirpaceus. Next base: position 14,566,146 of record OU383777.1, read on the forward strand.
TTGGTTTTATTTGTTTGTTTGTAATATGTAGGTGAAACAATTAACAGGATTTTAATCTCATTTTTGTTACCAACAGTATCTGATTTTCTCCATGCATTTGCTTTATCTTTCTGTTGATTATTGTCACTGATATTCCAGATTAGTGGTATATTTCAGGTCTTTTATTTAGTCTAACTTAGTCTAGTGTCTTAGTCCTCAGGACCAGTGGCACTAGAGTCAGTGGTGGCAGAATAGTCAACATGTCCCTGAGATTTCTTGGAAACGAGGGAAAGTGTAATGTTTTCTAAAATACCTGCAGAATACGATTCTTGCCTCTTTAACTTACAGTGAGAAAGAATATGAGGAGTGGGAGATTTCATCTGTAAATACAGTTTGAGCAGCTGTAACTGAATCTTCTCATAGCGTGTTTTTGTAGGCAAATAGTAGATAATGATATTTTCTTATCTATTTCCAGGTACATGCTGGGCCTGTCGGCTGTACCAGCTGTTATACAGTTTCTTGGATTCCTGTTTCTTCCTGAAAGTCCCCGCTGGCTCATTCAGAAAGGCCAGACTCAGAGAGCACGGAGAATTCTCTCTCAGATGCGTGGCAACCAGGCAATTGATGAGGAGTACGACAGTATCAAAAACAACATTGAAGAAGAGGAAAAAGAAGTTGGAGCAGGTATGCTGAGTAATGAGTTGGCCACTCTATCAATGAGGAGGTAAAAATCAGAAGAAATGTTGAAGTTGTAGCCTGCGGGAACTTGATGCTTTGCTTTATCTTGTCTGCTTTGCTCTTTGAAGTATTTAATGTACTGGTAGCTTCAAAAATGAAGATATTTCTGTGATCCTGCCCTTTCAAATTAGGTTCTGATTTCTTAAGTCAGGGAAGAGTAAAGCTGTGTAGGATTCTAAGTTTATACCACCTGTGGTTATGTGAGAACTGATTTCAGAAAATTGATCAGTTTAAGAATGCACATCTCCAAGAGCTGAAATAAATAAAATAAAGTTTTGTTGCTGTGAGGGTGGCTGTGACAAGTCTTTTGGGTTCCCTGATTTTAGGGCAGATGCTGCGCAGAGAAAGGAGTAGCTGTAATGGAGTGCCCTGAAAAGAAAATTTCACTTTAATGAGAAATAAAATAGGGATGATTCCCAAAGCCGTGCACAGTATAAGGACAAAACTCCAAAGACAAGAAACAAGGGAGGAGTGACAATGTATAGACTTGGGGTGGATGATTCCAGAAACATTACCAAATATGGAACATAGACAATCAATAGGGGAACGGAACTTAGATTCATTAACATAATAACTACAGAGGCCCCTGGGAGGATACTTTTAGCTCACACTTAGTTAAACAAATGCCTCCCAGGGACTGAGGCCAAGATCTGGCTTATGAGAGGTGAGATCTGGCTGGCCTTGTGCCCCTGCCAGGAGGATGCCCACAAAGTTTGGTTTCTTTCATTAGTGGAAAAGGCCAGACACAAGAGAGGTCAGAAGGCATTGTACGTGCCTCAATTATCCAGAGGCCCCTTCCCAGCAAACTGCATTCTAGACAAGAAGCCTTTGGAAAGATACACAAAATGAGGCCTGTAATACGGAGATTCTTTTTCTGTAAAAGCAACTTCTGAAAGTCCTTTTGATCTATCCTCAAGAGAATAAGGCACCTAAACAAAATCCTTTTTTCACTCTTTTGAATCTTTATTGCCATATTTGCTCAAAACTTTGTGTTCTTGTGTGTACTTATAAAACAAGATTACCACTTGATTGACTTTCTGTGTCTGCATATTTTTTCTTTGCTTTCTGCTGGAAGTGTTGACCTGGGAATGTCAAGTAAGGCTCTTATGTAAGAGTTGTCCTTGATAGGAAAATACTGCAACTTCTCAGAGCTGATGGAAGGATAAATGGATGTTACTTTACATCTGTGTAAATTGAGATTTAGCATCTGATAATACCTGTTCTCACTGCCTTACTGAGTTTGATTTTGAACCTTAAAGAATTATGTGTCTGGAAAAAGTTATTTGACATATAGTTGAAGGATTTTCAAAATGTTCATCACTAGAGTGAAGCAGGGCTGGGTTTTTTTCCTCACATTATATTTTTGAGGCTTTGGAATACCTTTTTTTCCCAGTTCTTTGGGGCTGGGGAATGAAGTTCATTAAAGCTAATTTGTTAAAAAGATGAAGTGGGTATTTGTAGGACTGCTTGGACTTCAGAGTTCTGTGCTTAGGGTCTTCATTCTGATTAGATTGGGCTAGTCACTTCTCTGGAAAACCACTTAATGTCTAGTACTAAAGTTTAACACTTTGTAGAAATGAAAGGAACAGGCATTTGGTCTACCCTGTCCTTTGTTTTCCATCACTGGGCTATAGGGTGAAGAAGACCTTGCTTCTTGCTCTTAAATCTTTTATCATGATGCTTTTTGACAGTTGTGAATCAAATGTGGTGTTGTAGGTGCAGTAGGACTGACTCCATCGTTAAATCAGTCCTTTATATATTTGTAACTTGGACTGGGACACTAATTGTGTTGACAGTCAATGTTGATGCTTCCCCAAAAACTTAATGTGTTCCTGGAGTTTAGTTAAATCAATCGCATTCCTAGGAGAAACCTTGCTTACAGACAATCAGTGTTTTGCTCTCAGGTAATCTACAGCTTCAGAGTTGTTATCCAAAGGCATTATAAAAAATGAGGGTAGTTACAAGTATATGCTTTCCCATTTGTTATAAATGCTTAGCAGACAGGAATTGGACAGCTGTGGTCACTTTTGATTTTGCTTATAATTGTAGTTCATCTCATTTAATTCAAGATCTTCATTGTTATAAAGAGGTACGTTGTATGTCAGCATTAAGACATACATTGGTTTTGTTACCTTTCTGTGTCTTACAGGTGGTGTTAAATTGTCATTGCTTTTATTCCTTGAGGAGTTGTCTGGATCCCTGGTATTGAATTTTGCTTGTGTAGTGCAAAAGCAACTTTCTGTTCATGGTTTCATTGGCAAGTTTTTAGGTATTGATAATTTAAATGTGTGCATCTGCAAAGACGTTGCATTTTATTTTGCTATGGGTATACTATGTTGTGGGGTTGTTTTTTTGTTTGAGGTTTTTTTATCTATAGTAATATAAAACTCTTTTTATTAATTTCTCCTATTCGTGGCAGACAGTGTTTTAAAATGCTAGTTAAAAACAATAACAGATGACTGTAATTCCTATCAGACATTTTGAACCACATTCCAGTTTCACAAAAAAATGTTAATAAACCTGAACTGACAGTGTGCGTACATGCCATTTAAGGAAAGATGACTTTGCAGATTGAAAATCATCTGGCTTATTTTTAGGTAAAAGTGCCTTTTCGTTTCCTGTCTTTTTCTTACTTGACAAAGGACAGATGTTCTTTTTCATTGACTGATTCACAAGCATCTTTGCCAGTTCCTTAGGGCATCACTTTAAGTGAAACTACTACTTTTTAAGTCAAACTGTGTTTGACTCCTCTGCTAGGGTGTAACACAATGTAGCCATAAGACATTCTCCAGTCCCAGACTAAAGAGCTGTAATGCCTTTTGTAACTGTTTCACCAACTGTTCTCATTACAAAGGAGTGAATCTTAGGGAAATTTCATCTGTATTGTTTAAGCTACTTTAAAGTTTGGTTTAAAGGTGTGTCATAAAACTAGAGAATTGCATTTTTCACATGGTCATCAAGCAGTTTCTGTCTTCAAAATGAAAATGCCTTCAGCAGCAAACTTCTGCTTCAGACGTCTTCTGTACAGTTATGGGATACCTGTTCAGTGAATGATTCACATTTCTGTATCCTTTCCAATACATTCAGTCAAATCAGTGCTACTGGTACTGCTAAGCAGCTTATATTTTAGCTTTTTGAGATTGGCATCAGGAAAATAATGTATCTTTTTGACAAATGCTTTCCTCATGACTGGTTATGCAAATGACATTTTTTTCTGGCAGTCATGGATACTGCTTTTGTGTGCTGTTATGTACTTGCAGGGTGACCTCTGATGCTGTAACCTTGCATTTTGAGAAGTGGAAGAGAGAGCATTGCATTCTGCAGTAATATATTGCAAGACAAGTGAAATCTTGGTCATCGTTAATCATCATCTATTAACATCAGCTCTCAGATACTGTAGTGCAAAACCAGGCTGTTGATAGAAAAATTGGAATGAGGAAGATTTTAGAAAAGAGAGTGTTCCCAAAGAGTTGAGCAAAGAGTAGTTCATAGGGGCAGAAGGGCCTTCAAAAATGCTGTGGATCTCACAGATTGCCCAGTGCTTGGCTTAGGTTCTGAAGCCTCATGGAGAGAAAAGGGAGAGGATGATCAGAAGGGGTTTACAGTTGAGAGAAAGATCAAAGACATTGCTGGGAGAGCATTCTGGCACAACTCTTCCCAGCAAAACAAGTCTGACTCAAACTGCTGCTGAATTGTAGTTTTTAGGCAGAGGTTCTGTAGTGCACCTTAGTTTAAAATAGGCAATCAAATCATAGCAATGCAGGGGCTTAATTGCAGAATCAAAGAATCATGGAATGGTTAGGGCTGGAAAGGACCTTAAAGATCACCTAATTCCAATCCCCCTGCCAAGGGCAGGAAACCCACTTGGAGCCTCATCCAGCCTGGTCTTGAACATCTTCAGGGATGGGAAATCCGGAACCTCTCTGGGCAGCCTGATCCAGTGCCTGAACACCCCCACAGTAAAGGATTTTCTCTTAATATCTAATCTAAATGTGCACTCTTTCATCTTAGGGCCATTCCCCCATCCTGTACCTACATGTCCTTTAAAAAAGTCCCTCTCTCCCTCTTGTAAACCCCCCCTACATACTGGAAGGCTGTTCTAAGAGCTCTCCAGAGTCTTCTCTTCTTGAGGCTGCACAGCCCCAGTTCTCTCAGTCTGTGTTTGTAGGAGAGGTGAACCAGCTGTGTGGTAAACTTATTCTGTGGATTAATTCCAGATCCACGTCCATCTTGTGCTGGGAGCCCCAGGGCTGGCTGCAGTACTCCAGGTGGGGTCTCATGAGAACAGAGTAGAGGGGAAGAATCAACCCCCTTGACCTGCTGGTCACATCTCTTTGATGCAGCCCAAGATGTAGTTGGCTTTTGGGGCTGCTGGCACACACTGTTAGTTCATGTCCAGCTTTTTGTTCACCAGCACCCTCAAGTCCTTCTCCCCAGGGCTGCTTTCGATCCATCCTTCACCCTGTCTTTGTGCTTGAGATTGCTGTGACCCTGTTACAGCACCTTCCACTCGGCCTTGTGGAACTTCATGAGGTTCTCATGCACCCACCTGCCAAGCCTGTCAGGATCCCGCTGGATGATACCCCCTTCCTCCAGCATGTCAACTGCACCATGCAGTGTGTTCTTGGCAAGCTTGCTGAGGGTTTGCTTGATCCCGCTGACCACGTCGCTGTCAAAGCTGTCACCATACTGGCCCCTGAGGATTGTCACTTGTCACTCCTCTCCACTTGGACATTTGACTATTGATTGCAACTCTTTTGAGTGTGACCATCCAGCCAACTTTTTATCCACTCAGTGGTCCATCCATCAAATCCAAGTGTCTCCAGGTTTAGATAAGGGTATCATGCAGGACAATGTCAAATGCTTTACACAAGTCCGGGTGGATGATATTTTTTTGTCCTTCCTGTATCCACCACTGCTGGAACCCCGTCGTAGAAGGCCACCAGATTTGTCAGGCCATGGGTATAGATGAAGCGGCCTGTGCTCCTAAACAAATTGAATTATGGGATTTTTAATGTTAGTTCTAGAGCAACCACTTGGGAGTGAACTTAATGTGGTGGTTTGTGCATAAAAATAAAGCTGTCTAGCAGACCTGTTGTAAAAGTTTTACTGACTGCCAGTATAGCAATCACTTCTGACTGGAAAGAAATCATTATAGCATCCAGTTGAGATGTTTTAAATAGGTGATTAATATTCCATATGCTGGACAATACTACAACATTCAATGCAAATTGGAGAAAAGTATCAGTTTGTCTTTCTGGGTGAAAATTGTCTGCAAACTGCATGGCTTTTCCTCACACTCCTGCATGTAGCTGTACTCAGCTGTAATGTGCCAGGATGCATGGATGGTATTTCACGCAAAATCAGAAGTGATGTGTTTGGTACTAACTTAGCATCTTGATAAAATGAATGTCATTTGCATTAAGACTAGACATTTATTTTTGTGTAGACGAAGGATGTGTAACTGTGAATTGTAATTAGGAGAGCAGTGTAATCTCCCCCAGACTTATTTATCCCACATTTCTCTAACCTGTGAATTACAGTTGAGATTTTTGACCTTATCTGCTCTGCATGTAGACCTTTGCCTTTTGTTATCTGTTACCCGTGTATGTGTGCCAGCTTCTGATCATGAAGATGTCTTCTTTGCACATGTTATGCTTACTGATTTTGCCACGTAAAACTACTGGGGCTCAGCAGTGCATGGAACCATACTGCTTCTGTGAAATCCAGTGAGACATTTATAAATTGATCATTACATTGTAATATAATTTAGCCTTCCATTCTTTGTCTGTACCAGAATGTTACGTAATGGGCACTGCTAGATTAGACATTTTTCTATGTTTTCATTATTTTAATGCACTTTTGTAATAGCCAAGCTTTTTTTGTGACACCCAAAAAAGATGCCATTCCTTCAGTCTTGTAGGCTTGATTTGCTTAACTTTTTTTGCTTTATTTCCTATTTCAGCAGTGAGTCAGTCTCCTTTTTAACATTTTGTATTTCCCTGTTGGAGATAAATGTGTTATGACAGAAAGATAAAACCACATCATTGCTGTTAGGTTTCAGCTTGTAATTTCATCCATTTAACTGAGAGTTAAAATAGGACATTATGAGGCAGGAGATCTGGACTCTCAGTCTTTCCTGGTTCCAGTATTTCTATTTCTTGCACCTTTTCTTCTTAAGTAATATTTTAACTTGTTAGTATTCCTGGCTGTGTCTTTGGCTGGAACAATTTGATATGCATCTTTCTAGGGAGATACTTAGAAGCTTACAGTGTTTTCATTCTTATTCGTAATTCTCCTCTTGCTTCTGGGAGTCCTTTTTATCCCAAGGCCATTGTCCAACATGCTCGATATTCAAAAAGAGATAGTCATGCTTATTTTTATTGGACATCAGCTGGCATCTTATTTAATGAAATGTGGTAATACTGTGATGCTCCAGTAGGACTGTGCAGATCTCTGAATAATTCCACTTCCAGGCACTAAAATCTTTATTTGAAGTTAATTCTTCTTTTATGATAATCAGTGGCTTTTGTTACCTGTAACCACAATATTAGATGGAAGACTTTGGAGCAAGAGGAAGCAAAGGATATGGGTTAAGGATTTGTTGAAGAATTCCCCATATACAATATAGGTGGTAGTCATGTCAGCCTGAAATTCTTGCTTCTGGCAAACCAAATGCCAGGGTCAGTTCCAGGTGGGTTTTACCTTTAGATTTAGTGGGACACTTGGCTGATACAAGAGGTATCTGAAAAGAATGTCTTGGTTTCATTCTTGTACTTTAAACATTTTGTATATATAAGTATTACTTTTTTTCCCTTAAGAACAAAAATTCTTTCTGTATATGTCACCATTGGAATTTGTTTGGGGTTAAACTCATTAAAAAAAGTGCTCCTGGATAATTAAAATTAATACAATGCAGGCAAATAAAACATGGAGACATTTGATCTTGAGAAAATATACTAACTATATTTTGTGTACAATCAGATAACAGGAAAAAACCTTCTACATACCTTGGCAAGGAATATTGGAAGTATGAATTACTGTATGAAACAATTAATAGAGATAAGATTTTTGGTTCCCTTTCATCCTTAAAGTCTTTTAAACAGCTAACTTATTCTTGTAAATATGAATTTGAGACATATAATTTGTAAAAAACATAGGGGTTTTTTGCCTTGTACAAAAATGTGGCTGCTGTATTTTAAAAATAATAGGTTGTTTCTCTTATCTTAGAGCTCTGATTATACTAGAAGAATCTTACTCTTAGCATGTTTACCTGGCAGGGTGTTACAAGTTAGCCTTGCTTCAGTGGCTTATAACAAAAACCAATCCCTTAATCTTTCACCTCTGTTTTTGATGTACTGGCATAAAGTGAGCATTTATCTGGAAATGGTGGTTAATGGCCAGTCTGAAAATCACAGATCAGTTGTGTGTTTTGGAAAAAGCTCTGCTTTACCTGAGTTCCAGAGAGATTTCATGTATGGCAGTCCTAAAGGGCAGGAAAGTTAAACTTGGTAAAACTTCTTCTAGGTATAGGGAAGTACTGAAAGGCAGTGAAACACTTTCAGGTTTAGTTTTGTTTCTTTGCCCCACTTTAGATCCACTATAAAATTTCTTGAAGTACACTTTAGCTTTTTATTTACAGTGTTAATAAGCATTTTATTAGGTCACAGCTTCTGAAGCCTACAGAAAATTCAAGCAACAAGTCTGAAAAATAAAATTAAAAATACTTCATCTCTTGTCAGTTCAACAATAGATTTGAGCATAATGAATTTGCTTTTTAATAAGCCAAATGACGTTATTCACAGATTGAACTTGAATTTTCTGATGTTCGTATAGTTCAGAACCGCTGCTCTTCTAAGCTTGATTGTGGGACTGCATGTCTGGAAACAGTGTTGGAATGCATCACTGAACATTCAGCTGCTCCCCATGCTTTGTTTAGGAACAGGTATCTGTTCTGTGAAAAAATAGGTTTCAGAGTGAAAAAATGTTGGAAGAATAAGACTACTAATTAACATCTTTTTATCAGAGAAGGTGGTTCTTCTAAATCAAAAACTGTCTAAAGAAGAGGCTGTGAATAAGGATAGCGTGTTTCAGTCAAGTCCAAGGGAATAGGAATTTGTAACTTGTGCTACAAAAACAAACAAATCCCTATGCTTCCTCCCTCTGCCCCTTTGACAATTTAAAATGGAATAGTTTGTTTTTCTTTCCTAATATGAGCAGCCAAAATTAGAAATTACTGGCTGGCTCTCAAATATTATAACTATCTCTGTTTCATGTTTATTGTCTGTTAGGGATAGCTACAGAAGTTTAAATTTATAGAAAAGTATCTATTAGTATCTAGTAGGTTTTAATACCAAACCTACTTGTTTTTGGAATTAAACAAGTTATTCCAACTGACTTGACCTAGATCAATTGCTAGAAGCTAGTGGCTTCTGGCCCCAATTTCCATGTCTTCTCAGAGCTCAGTTCAGTGCAGGAAAGTGGTAAGCTAGACACTTTTCTTGGATTTTCTGGAAGTAGCATATAACTTGGCCTGTTAAGTCTTCTATATAATAGCATAAACTTTAAAGCACATTTGTTACATTTACAGTAGTGCCTTCTCAGTCAGGGAAAAACCCCAAAAATAGTGTGGCGTGTGATGAGATTTTGGGAAAGCTGGGCAAAATATTTCTGCAAAATTGAACTTGGGCTTGAGAGGAGTATTCTTGGTCAACGAAAAGAAAAATGGATGTGTATAACATGAGTAATAGTAAAATAAACAGAAAAAAAAGAGTCTGCCAGTGTGCTGGAGGGCAGCTTGGGTGTAGACCGGGTTGCCAGCAGTGTGGTAGCTTGGTTGTGGCTACAAATGGGAAACAATGGTTTTGAATTCGCTGTGTACTCTTGTAGGAGAGGTGGGCGCACACTGCCTTCACAGCACATTTGTGTTTTGGACTTGTTTTTTTCTGGCATAGTTACGCTAATGTACTTGTTTCTCATCTGAAATTGTAGATCTACTTTTTCTATTTATGTATATCTTTCTTAAGGAGTAATAAAATTATGGTGCCTCTAGAGCTGCTAATGGTATTCAAGAGCTCAGTTAATTAGAAAAAGGGGAGAAAAAAAAAGGCCTGCTTCTTCATCATTTCTCTGCTGAATCCAGCATCTTCACTGAGTACACAATTTGAAGTCGAATGCTCCTGCTCGAGCCTCCTGTTTAGATGCAACAGGGATTCAGACAAAATGTACAGTGTTGCGTGAAAATGTTAATAGGTATAGGAGGAAATTTTTTTATAGACTGCTGAGGAATATTTTTAACACTTTTCTAAACTTACGACTATGGTTCGTTGAGCTAGCTCTTAGAGTAGATTCTGTGGCAAAAATTGGAGATAATCTTGCTGCTTCTTTGCTCTCAGACTTTGTGAAGAAACTCTAAAATAGATTTAAGGATTTTAATAACAATATTTATATGTAAATGCTGCAGACAGCTGGACAGTCTTTATCTATTGGTCCCACTTTAGCCTTTCCAGTATAATCATTAAAATTTAAAAAAAAATATATTTTTAAAATAATGTTGTTTAGTAGTGTTGTATTACCCACATAAGTGCAGGGCTGACTTCCTCTGCAGCCTTTTATATGACAGGCTTTGCACAAAGGCAGGTCTTGGTCCACCTAGCAGGTGTTAATGGTTCTGCAACAGCAGTAGTTCTTCTTTGATTCAGTAGTCAGTTGAACACAGTGTTTACACAGACTGTGTAAATTGGAGTATTTTGTTAATAGGAAGACTCTCCATTTGAGGGGAAAAAGGGCAATAAACAGTGTTTGCACTTACTTCTTTTACATAAGGCCATGTTCTGCTCCTCCAATATAGTAAAGCTTTGTTCTTTCTGGAGACCTTCACCAAGGTATTGTCTGCCTGACTTTCGTCCATCCTCATCTGTTCCCTTTTCTTTTAAAATAACAGCATTGGATGTTTGGTTGTTTTTTTTTTTTTCCCTCTCTTCTGCTTTCCAGACACTTTGTTCTTCTAGTGAACCTGAAGAGTTTGGTTCAAAATAAACAGCTGTCCTTGCACACTGCCTGATAGTTAATCTAAAGTATTCTAGGTTTAGGTGAGAAATGAGACTCCCTCTTTTAAAATTCTAAAAGTTTAATAAGGGATAAAAAGGGGCTTTTACAGCATTGGGTGCATAGTTGTAACTAGATGCACCCCAGTTTACTGTAACAACTCTTCTTATATACTTCTTCATTGCATGGATCAAATTGATCATGAAGATTATACATATGCAAACATTCCCTAGAGTTCTTTTACACGTTCCAGGAATTTTTTAGCTTGGTTCGACCCCTGACCTGTCGTGCAGTAGTGTCGATATGATTTTTGGGAGTCATGTATGTCATTTCCTCACTATGTGTATGCCATTTCCTCACAACAACAAACAGGAGGTTATTGATAGTTGAAGGCTCAGTGGCAGGAGTCCTCTTCACATCCTGCCTGTCCATGTTACCTGTGTGGTTCCTTCAGTGTTATTTAGTCATACAGATAGTTTTAGCTGTTTCCACAAACTCATCTGAGTTACTCTCACTGTTGTCAGTTAGTTACAAAAACAAACGCATTCTGCAAAAGTTAACATTACAATGCACAACACATGGGCTCTATTTTAATGCTTTGTGAAAGCCTAAGCTATAACATACGTTTATCACGCTAGTATATATAGAAGCTACACATGGCCAGGGCATTGCCCACAAAAGCTGACAAATTATACTATATCAAAAACAGTTAAAAGTGATTACAAACTGTACTACATCAAAATCATTGTGATTAATAATAATTTGCAAAAGCTAATACATAATAGCAAAAGCCAATAACTACATATTTATAACACTGAACATTTCAGTAAATCTTGTCAACCAGTGTGACATCTACCATGATTGGCATGCTGCCATATGTGGATTGTGTTTTGTTTGACTGAAGACGGATTTGGAAAAAAAAAAACAAACAACCAAACAAAAGCTTTAAAGTATATTGCTGCTGGGATTTCCGAACTACCTGTGCTCCTTTACACAAATATTTTTGAGCTTTCTCTGTGTTAAGGAAGCGAGTTGTTGGGATTCTTCCATTGGAAAAAAAATGAAAAACATGGTACGTCCATGACGGCTGTTTGACTAGAAAATGTGTTCAGGCCTAGTGCTTTCATCTAGGAGATGAGAAACAGATTGTTTCTTTACATTAATTCTGTTTGACTGTAGTTTTTACAAATGGTGAACTGGTTCAGAATTGTGTTTTATTCATAATTTTTTGGACAAGAAAAAGTTAGAATTCTGCTTTCCTTTGTGGTTGTGTGTTGTTTGTTTGGGGTTCTTTTAGTAGTATCCCCTAAGGCATTGTGATGCTCAACAACTGTAGTATGCTAGCCTTGCTATTGAACCAAATTCCTAGGAAAGAGCTTTCACTTTGTGTGATTTCACTCCAGAACATGAAGGATGAGCACAACCTCTTCCTTTTATCATCTGACTGAATGTGTCTGGGGGCTTACTCTTTTTTGGGCGAAGTATCTTTTCTATAGGTGAAGTATTTTCTAGGAATTTTTTACCCTATTTCTATTCTAAAATACTACAAATCTGGAAAATGTCCATCTAGATTTGAGAGGGTTTATATGGTTGAAGCATGTGTGTGTGTGCACAAGATAATTAATGCTGCATGAATAATTCACAATGAATAATTTTTCTAATTAATTTAGACTTTCCTCTTGCCATTTTTTTCTATGGATTCTTTGGAAACTGTGGCTTTCACAAATATTTAACAGTATTTCAATTGTGTTCTAGAAATACCTGCACAGACAAAGCTCTGATTAGCTAGGTTAACCATTGAGAAAACCATTGCACAGAATTTAAAAAGAAATCAGTGTGACTGGTCCCTCTCCACCCCTGTTTTCAGGTTTTCCTTTTCCTGAAAAAAACCAAACCAACTTCTCCACAACAAAAATCCCACTCCTACCATCAACAATTCCTTCACCAAAAATCACTGGTCATTTTTAGCACTTTTTTTACGCCCTCCGGAAACCACTATTCTGTTAAATGTCTTTTCCCTATGAGGAGAGGGTCGCTCCACTGTTCCTGTAGTGATCAGTTTGTGTATGGTTTTTTTCCTTTGAACAGTTAGAATAGTCAGAGGTAAATATTGCATTTATGGATAATGGTGATTTTGAACGTGGTTGTTGTTGAGTTTTTCTGTTTAGGAAGAAATAATGTTTTCTAAGCCAGTATAATTTAATATCCGTGGATATTCAAATATTTACTAAAAGTCATATGGAAAATGTTGTTATCTAGTCAAAGTAAGTTCTCCTGCAGTGCAGCTGTGGTGATGTATGAATGAATTTTTTTTTTCTCCAATATTGTGAATTATATTTAGAATTGTTCTGTAACTTAATGTTGGGAGAGCTTGAAAATTGTTTTCCTTTTCCCAGCCACACCTAGTAAGTATTCAGTTCCTCCCTTAGAGAGTGGACTTCAGGTCAAAATTTAGCATTGGTAAGCCTTACATGCTGTTATTTCCCCCTACTTTTGTTTCAAGGAGATTGTAGAATTGCTAAGAATTGCTGAGAGCTCAAATTGCTGTATTGCATTTAACAGCTTAAATACGTTCACTTGAACATGCTGCATGTTTACTCTGCCTTTCCTGGTGAAATGACTGCTTTTCCCATTTCACATTTTATTGTAGTGGGTTACAAAACAAGCACCTTTGCTGAACAAGGCAAACATTAGCCTTGTTCTCTTGGTGGCTTTGCAGAGGTGGGCTGGGGCTGGTAGGAACCCAGTGGTGTTCGTGGGGTGGCTGTGTGCCCAAACCCGTGTGAGCCCGGGGGCTGTGAGGACTTCAGGAACTTCTTTGCCTTGTAGATAAGCACTTTAGTACTTTACAGAAATAGTTTAGATCTTTCCTCTGGTACTAAAACTGCATGAATATATTTGGGTTTTTATTAGCACTGAATGTCTTTCATTTTTTGGTGTGCATTCTCCTTGGTGTCAGTGGCTTTAAGGAGAACAAAAATACCATATTCTTCTATGTGTTTTGACCTGTTTTCCATCTCTTATGGAACACAGAAAGATTTAATTACAGTTAATAAAATGGTGCATGATTACTCTCAACATTATATTGCTATTGATGTAAAAGTCAGATATTAAAGTCAGCAAAAGTATAATAGAAATTGAATTGATTTAAGAACATAAATTATTTTAAAGTAATTCTGTCCTTTTGAGTTTATAGAGAGTAGATTGAAGTAATTCATTTTAATATAAGTGCTCTATAGCTGTCTTATCTAACACAAACCACATGTGATTTTTTCATAGTAGCTGAGGTGGATGTAGCTTATGTTAAAAGTATGCAAGTATGGATGTGTAAATGAATAAATTATGTCTTCTGTGGTGTATGATATAGACAGTAGACGATTGAGCCAGAAGACTTCCTTTTTAGTTAAAGCAAATATACGTTTCTATGGCAATAAAAGCGAATTTAAAATGTAGGTGGTTCTGACTGTTGCTGGTCTAAAATAAAGGTGGCAGTTGCAGAATAGTACATTTCACAGCCAAAAAAATCCAAGGTTTTTATTAAAGAAAAATACATCTATATTGCTCCATACTTAATTTTTTTAATTTTTGAATTGTAAGCTCTTTCTGATATATATATTTTTCCCTCCTTTAATTTTTCCTTTTCCCCATGGTGTGTAGAGTGCGTATTTTTATATAAAATCTGCATATATGCAAATCTTTTATCAAGTAGATTCTATTAAATAGATTTAAACAGTGATACTTATTACCTTTGCATCTTTCATAATTTGTTGAGACTTTAAGATTTTAATGCTTATGAAGTGATGAATATTTTTAGTAGTACTCAAGAGACAAGAGGCATGAGAGTCTTTTATAGAAGATAAATTAAAGCAGTATTTACCAAAGAACATGAGATTGGTGGGGTGGGTAGGAGATAGCAGGTTGCAAATAAATAGGGTAGAACACAATGAGAAGTGTTGATCCTATTCTAATTAGAGTTCAGGAGAACAATGGAGACACCATTTCATTCTAGATTAGATTGCTCAAAGCTTCACATCCATTGAAACAAATTATTAGAACAATCCATTATAGACTACCCAAATACCACCTATTCATGAGTGAGTCTCCTCAAATTAATCATCCTGCCCTGTCATACATATATCAGTCAAGCTGTTTGTTTTTTGTGTGCTCCAAATCTTCCTCAAATCCATAAGCTAGACTATAGAAGACTCAAGATTAATATCTGTGGAATTTTGTCTTTTTGAGGAGGGAATATGAGCAACCTAATTAGTATGTTAAAGATTATATTTTGTAGCCAAAATTTCTCGTTATTAAAGCATAGTGTGCATACATAAAAAAGTGGTATCTTTTTTGGTCACTCATACATTTTGATTGTCTGTGCCATTCCCTGACAGAACTTTACAAGAACTCAAATTCATTTAGCAGGATGGGCACATGTGGTACTAGTCCAAGGTTGAAACTGGATCTTTCAGTTGATATCATGTCAGATTGCATAATGTCTTCTTTTGCAACAACAGCCAAGATTTTCTTAAAGTTATAGCCTGAGAATATTTTGTGTGAAAATATCAATCTAAATTTTCAGAGATTCTGGTATTATCTATGAGGTGCACACTGATTTCCCTCATCACAGTGGGTGCTCACGTGGCTGTCCTTGATAATTCAAATAGTTGGTGTTAACTACTCAAATATAATAGATGAAATATCTTGAAAAGACATAGGGTTTGTGCCACCTGATTGCTGCCTGTGGTACTGGGGTGATGGATCTGTGCTCCAGTTCCTATCCAGCAGAAACAATCAAGACCTAAGGAAAGGGCTTTGGATATCTAAGTTGCTGGGAACTGAAGAAGCTGTTGGTGTTGAATGCTTTATCACAGAAAAGCAGCCAGTTTTGTATTATAGAAATCTGTGAATAAAGGCACCAAATTATGGTTGATGAGTGATTTTGTAAGCCTAGAAATAATGTATGTATTCCAAGGCTGCATCATGATAATATGTTGACATGCAGTATTAGATGTAAATCCTGGAAATAAACAGAAAGACACATTTTAAAATATAACTTTATTCTATATTTGAATGCAGCTGTAGTGTAACCCAGCAGCATTACAGAGGAGATGATAGAGTTTATTTTTTTGTTATTTAGTTATTTCAAGGCAAATTATCTGTATTTTACAAATTTGAGATATTATCCTGCAGTTTAGTGGTTTGTTCTGATCCAGGAAACATTGCCTACTGTCTGCAGCCAGGTCTGTTGTGCTGTGGGAGCCTGGCTCAAAACACAAAATATCATCTGATCTGTATAGCTCTGTCTTTGAAAACTCCTCCCAAATGTGGCTGATGGAGGCCATGATATTCTCTGTTCAGATGCAGGCAGATACATAAAAAACACATTCTGAAAAATCTTCATGAGTCTTTCATGGATATAGATGCATTTTACTAGACTGCAATTTATAATGAATATGTTAAGAGACGTGGCATCACAAAAATATTTTAAAATAAGATCTTCTAATATACTTTGATTTTATAATTTTTTTTATCAGCTGAAACTGATTTTCAAATTCAACTGAGAGAATTTTTTTTAAATGTAGATTTAATAAGCTTGCACTCTTCTGCCCCACTGATAAACTTAGGTTCTTTTCTTCCCTAACTTCAGTACAGAAAAAGTAACCCACAAAACCTGTATATACCTCTTCCCTACATGTATTTTGGAACCTAATAAATCGGAAGTGTTCAATTTTAGCTCAGCAGTTCCAAAACAGATTTCTTTTATCATAACTTGGATAATTTCAAACTCTTCTTTTCCTCCTCTGGTTCTTCCTAAATGTATTAATTTTATTTGATAATAAGACTTTCCCTCTTAAGTTTTAAATGTTTTTGCATATTCGAATATTGTTTTATGCTGAAATCAGTCTTAGAACCAATTTTTGCTTATATTTTATAATAATGACATTGAGATATGAGTGTTAGATAAAATTTGTGAATTCTAATTGGAAGACATAACAATAGATAACTATTAATCAATTTTTTGTAAATCCTGTATATCAGGTGAAACAGTGTAGTATTTTGTTGCCATGGTGATAAGCACAGTAGTTCTTTTCAAGTTGTGGGGGTTTTTTTTATTTTTGTAGGAGCTTATAATAGTTGAAGTAGCTGCAAAGGGAAAAAGTGTTATCTGTGACTTGAGTTCCATTGAGAATATAAGCCTTGAATGACATATAAACTTTTATAGTAGAAGATGCCTTTAGGGCCTGGATTGTACTAATGCATTATAGCTAAACTCTGCCTCTAGAATAAACTTGGATTTGACATTTAAATTCATTCAGAAAGGTTTTAAATGTATTTGTTCAATCGGGAGAAAAAAATTGCTAGTGGCTTACTTAAAAGATTTAATTACATAAAGTACAGAGTTTTGTTTTTCTTTAGGGAGTGTTTGTGTGGGTTTTTTTCAGTGATTCATTTTTCTGTGTAGTGAGATGAGAGGATGTTTGGTGTAGCCCGTAAGGGCTCTGTACATTTTCTTATGTTATATTTCTTAGTAACAAAGTGTAAGAACATCTATTACTACAGTAACTGCACCACTACTGTGATAATACATCAGCAAAGTTTTTGTGTTCAGTAAAGTAGCCTGTAATTGTGAGCTACTGGTGAGCCTTAAAACAAGAAGATTTTGCCTTTTCTTCTTAAAAAAGGCATTTCTTGTTGAGCTGTAAAAATTGCACTGTGATGGTGAAGTGTTGGGAAGCACAGCATGGAACTAAACTCCTTAATATCTAGAGCAAACCACTTTCTCTTACTTTCTTCTATTTGGAGTGTTTTGGACAGGGAGTATATAAGATGGGCTGGAAATAAAGGTTTCTCTTCCCCTAGGTACTGGATAGCCTGTAGGTAGTGATTCTTACTCAGCTTCATTCATGAGAGATCAAGATCAGCTTGCTATTTTACAGGAAAAATAGTTGAGGCGGTGTGATTTAATTTCTGGTAGAATTGAGAGTAGACTCAAAGTATCAAGTCCTCTGACTTCAACACATTTCTGAGACATAATATAGTTCATATACTGTAGGTGTCACCTATGCAATTTGCCTACACCATTTACTATTACTGTTGCATGACATCTTCTAGTGGCAATAAATGTGCTGCTAGAGGACTGTTCTTGTCTTATTTACTACAGACGATGAAGGGACTCAAGTGACTGCAGGTAGATTGTTGCACATTTGGGTTTTTTTAATTAACAAAATGCATATGTAGGTAACATCAAAAGAGCATTCAGCAGCAGTGTTAGAAGGACATGCAGAAGTGAAGTGTTCACATTTTAATGGAAATGGAAGCATTAAATTGTTTGTAATTCTGCTTGTGTTTGCTTCTGTAGTCCCATTAGCTGTGTCTTGATTCAGCAGGAGTCAACATCAAGTGTCTAGGAAAGAGTAGAACTTGACCATGTATGGTATTTTACCTAAGTAAATATCACAGATATCTGTCTGTCTGTCTGTCTGTCTATCTATCTATCTATCTATCTATCTCCCTTGGGTTTTGGTGGTTTTGGATTTATTATCCATGAAACTCCCTGATCACATGTAAACTTTTAGTACATTAAGTGTATTTAAATGCTAGCTGTAGGTTAGCTCCAGTATGGAACACCAGTGTTTAATTCTATAACTTTTTTTTTTTTTAATCTGAGGTTTTTTCATCTTTTCAGTTGTTCTTATGCATTTAATCTGGTTGATTTTTTTTTTAGGGTAATAACTAAATTTTCCAAAAGTTTACCGCAACTAATTAGGGGTTTTTGAACAGATATTTTTTTGTAGGATTTGTCTCCTGTTAACAGAATTCTTCAGTCTGTTTCAGAAAAAGTATTTGTAATATACATATCATATTTCTTTTGTAATATGGTTAGGAAATGCCTCTATATAAAAATTATGCATCTCTTGGTTTGTGAACGACTGTATTTTCAAAACCTTTCATGCAGTGAAGTTCTATTAATCCCACTTTACAGGGAATGAACAAACAAGGGCCTGGCACCAAAGGAAGTTTCTAAGGGTTGCCTGAAGCTTGTGATGGGATTCCCAGAAATACCCACCCCTGGCAATACTAGACCATGCTCAAACTTTAAAGCTGAAGTACTTGAGCATGCTGTGTGCACTTGCTGGGGAGGGCAGGGGTGTGTGCCAGCCGTGGGTGGAAGCTCTTCAGAAGCTCCAAGCGTGGATGTTGACAAAGCTGGCTTCATATTGACACTTCTGTCAAATGTACCCAAGTGGGTGCTGCTAAACTAAGCAGTGTTCAGGCTGTTATTCTGTGATTCTTGAATAGAGTTCCACTTCATTCAGGGTGACATTCTCTTGTACATCCTTGTTTGGAGGCTAGTTTGGGTAACGTCTGTGCAGACAAAAAATTGTCTCCATGTTGCGGTCGGATCCTTGATCCTGTGAGGGGAATTTCTCTGTGGTCTGTAGGTCTCACACAAGCCTGAAACAGCCAGATGGTGTGGGGCAGGGGCTGTCTCAGACATCTGCCTCAGCTGGCTTTACTGTTGCATTTGAAGCTGGTGCTTTGACATGTATTCTTTCACAAGCTTAGGGTGCTGTAACACCGTTCCCGAGTGTTGTAGAAACTCAGCACCATCAGTGCAGTCTGTTGCAGAGGCATGTGCTCTCTGTGTGTCAGCTGAGCTGCCATGCAAAGACACAGTAACGCTCTGACAGTCTCTTTAAAAATTAATACTAAACAATACAAAGAGAAATACTTAAACAATTGCCAAAAATTGCATTAGATAGCTAACTAGGTCAATGCATCTCCAAAGACAAATGCAGAAAATCACTTGCATTACATTTTGTCTGGTTCTGAGGTGAAATGTAATCTGTATAAAAGGCTTTCTAGTCAAAACAGGAGCCACAAATTAATCCCTGATGTGTGTTTGAAGTACAGACCTCCTGAATGATGAGCTCTAGGGAAAGCTCATTGCCCTGTCGCTTTTAGTTTGTTCATATTTTCTTCATTTCTTTAACCTGTTTTTATTACTTCTTGAGATTTGCCATTGGCTTTTGATTTCTTTGATTCTTGTGATACTTTGTCAGGATTTATATTGCTTATTTCTTCTACTGCTTCAGTAACAATGACTAATGAATTGGTATCTGTAAGGCATGATTAGGAAAAATTGGACTGAGACTTGCTACTCAGAACTGTAGGTTTGCAAGTTTGGCTGTACCTTAGGGAAATCAGAACTCCAAATCTTGCCCACGCTTACTTTTGGTCTGTATTTGTCATGTCAGCCTACATTAAATGAATTTTCTTTTCTTTTATAGCTTGTATACTAGAGATGTCAAATCCAGAAGGATACAGAGTCTTGTGCATTAGTCATTGAAAACAATGTCCTTAACTTTGCCCTCATGTTAGCAGGAGGTAGTGATCACCTCTGAGTTTGGGCTGGTTGTTTAATGCTTTCTGTGATAGCATTGCTCCAGGTAACATTTTTGGTGAAACAGTTTCCATTTCGTGAAGTGCACCATTTGTGCATGAGTGATGTGGTGGTGCATCTCAACAATATCCTACCCCGAGTTAATGTACTTCTCAAAGGAACTTTGCACGTGCTATGATAGTGTTGCCATAATGGAAGAAAAAGCTTGGGCTTGTAGAACCACAGCTGAAGTTTCCTCAATAACTCTGAGAGTCTCAGTAATCACTAAAGACAAACAATCAGACTCTGTAAAAGAGCAGGGAGAAGGGAAGTGCTTTCTCACATGTTAAAAGTGTATTTTTAATGACACTGTTCTTTTTTTCCGCTCACAAAATTAAGTTATTTAATGAATCTTTCTGTTAAAACCTTTTTTGGGCTATCCATGTCCAGAAAAATTCATTACTTCTGAGGCAAGCAAGACCATCAGATGCTCTTCTTTGGTATACCTAGGAGGGATGGCTGAAATGTACGTGAAATATGTATACGTATTTGTATGCATTTACAGGTAAAATTTACCTTTCTTCAATTCTTAAAATTTAATATGTGCACTGGATGCAAGGAAAATGTTTTTAAAACACAGTATATGGATTTTTTTCTTTTTTTGTATATAAAATATGAAGTGCACTTCAAGAAGTAACTGAATTATTTGTGTAGTTCATTCTGAAAAGTCTTGTGTTTATTCAATTTACTTTTTTCTTTGATGCCAAACCACTGGTATCACAGTGGTGCTCCTTGAGAAAGCAAGAGCAAGCAAAAAAAAAATAAACTCCTTTATTTGTGCTGCTTTTATTAACTGAAAAGTTATTATCATGATGTAATTTGTTTTGGTTTTCAGCTCTTTAGTATCTGCATGTCTTTGAGACTTGCCTTCCAGCATATACCAAATGGGAACAACCAAAAATCACTGTTTCAGTGGCAGACTAATATGTTTATTACCTTCTTAAATATTTCTTTCCATCCTTGTAAAATAAGGGAAGATGTTGGAGATGCAGATGTTAAATCTGTATCACAGTGCTTGAGACTGGAATAACTTAGTTTGTTTTTAGTGTAAAGACTTTTCTTGTTTAAAGTTGTACCTGTAGAAAATTTGTAATCTATACAACCTTTGCAGTTGGTCTTGTAGGTTCATGTGACAGGAAGTTAATGTCATTCATGAACTTTGAGATTATAAAGCAAATACCTGGGCTTTTGGAGGAGTTTAGTATAAGTAGAGTGTCATGTTGAGAAGGGTTTTAAGAGACTTGGTTTACATGTTGAAATTGGGCAACAAATGCTGAGTCGGGATTGTTCTCCTACAGCAGTATGTGTTAGGAGAGCTTCCTTGGCTGAAGAGTCAGGATGGTTCAGTGTCACCGTGTACAAATGCAAGGGCATGCTGGCCGTCTGAAATGGTTACTCAAGTGTTGATGTCTCTTTTCTAGACACAGCTATATGCTTTTGCTATTGTTATGTCGTATCGGCTGCTTTTGAGAGCTTCTCTCTACCTGAGAGCTGGGAAGAAGCATGTCACGTAGGTGACATTTGTGATGATTGTCTTTGTCCACTGAGAATAGAAAAGCCTCCCATTTTAAATCAGTGTCATTGCAATACCATCTATCAGACATGAATGGTGAAGTGAAATACTGCTCTTTCAATCACAGAATTGAGTTGCTGTCTTTCACTGAGGAAGGTCACATGTTAAATTAAAATCTGAATACTTTTCCTGTAGCAGAGGGGGATGACATTACTTCAATTTCTTCTAGCTGTGCTCACAGGTTAGTTTACAGAGTGAAGAATCAGTGTAAAAAATACTCAGATTTCTTTCAGTAAATAGCATAATGTATCAAATCTTTGGAAGTTTGCACTTCATCCATAAAATGCTGTTATATGTGGTGGGGTACTGGTGGAAGGTTTGAGCACACATGAGCAAGGCATGTAGCAGAGGATTGTTGGGTGGTTTTGAAGTAAACACTTGGTTTGGCAGTGGCAGAGGATGGCACTGTCACTGCAGGCCATCTGTAGAAAGCACAGAGGAAAGAGCAGTTGCCTGACTCAGCTGCAAAGCATCCAGGTGCCAGAGCCAGATCTACCCTCCTGTGTCTTTTTCCAGTAAGGGCAACATGTGTTGATATCTTTTGTTGGTATGTGTGTGGGATTAGGTCTCTGGATCATTCCTCTCCCACAAGCTGCTGCCTCCCCAGATCCTTTTGTAGGGGATCTGGGGTTTTTTTAAGAGGATTTGTTGTTTTTATGAATTTTAGGTGGTTTTTGCTGATGGAAGTGTTGCTGGATCCCACATATTTCCAGCATCTATTGTAGGTGGTGACTTACAGCCTAGCCTCAGTACTTTTCATGGGAAACTTGTGTGCTTTATTTTAATCATAAGTGATATTAAACGCTTCCATTTTCACATATTATTTTAAATATGTAGAATGTAGTGTGTTGTGTTTCTGCAAAATGCTCCATTCAGTCACATGGGTTTCACTGTCACCTGTATCACTTTGTCTGCCAGCTGCTGCCCCAATATACAAAGTGACCCAGGCTGCTGCTGGATGCTACCACATCTGGTCTAGAGGTGAAAGAGCCAGCATGTCATCCTCAAAGGTCTGCAATGCACCTGGAAGCAGCAGCCCTGATATACTTTGAGTCAATGTGGGAGAATCAGTTGTATTTTTGGGGCACAAGTAAACGCTTTCTTGTAAGCCATTCCATGTGATAGAAGCAAGTATTTTTCTTCAAAACTACTGTTTGAAAGCACAAGTTCCTCCTTTGTTTTGTCCCAATTCAGTGCTAACTCTTGCTCAGCTTCTTTAGAAGCTTTGTGGGATTTTCTTAATACTGCAAAGAATGGTTTACAATATGGACAAACTTAAGAGTGTCATCTTCAGTCAGTTGGTAATTGAAGTCATCATTACCTAAAGTCAATAGAGAGTCCCCTTTCCTGTGGTGTGTCTAAGCACCACCTGGTGAGGGAAGCATGAGACACACAGGAACTGAGGCCTCATGAGCTGCTGTGAAATGGCCAGTGGTCTGCAGGGTGCAGCTGGGAAGGGGAAGGAGAGCTGGAATGGAGCTGGGATGCTGCAGGGGACAGCGAGGATGGGATGCCTACCTTGAGACTTGTGTTTAAATAGTCAGAAGGTGTATGCAGGTCTGACAGAAGAAAATCTGGTGTTGTCACTGAGAAGGAGAAAGAATAATTTGTATTTGTTGTGAAGGCTTGTATATAAAACTATTACATTTAAGTGTACTGAAATAGTGGTCTTCCCTGGAGCTGGGGACTATCAAGACACATTGCAGTAACATTGATATGCTGATCTCTTCAGTGTTCACATTGCTGTTAGCTTTTTAACAGTAGTGGGTACCTAAATGTGTTTCTGTTGGAAAAGATTTTTTTCTTTCAATTGAAAGCATACTTTCGGTTTCCAAAAGCTTTCAGTAGCAACATGGTAAAAAGGTCTTTAAACTGATATTAAAAAGTAAAAGCCTGTTTACTCAATCTCTTCTGAGGAACCTATACTAAAATTATAATTTTTTTCCCTGGTTGGATGTTGGTTGTCCCTGAAAATCAAGGATGAAAGAAGATGGCATAGCACATAACCAGCTCTCAGAACTTGTCTTTATTTTTCTTCTGTTGCTCCCCCAACCCACGTATTTTCTATCACTATTTATAAGGCTTGTTTAAAAAAGATGTACAGCCCTGATAAGGAGAATAGAACCTTAAAATTCTTTTGCAAAAAAAAATAAATTGTTCTGTTTAAAAAAAGTATTCTTCTGTTTCTTGTCAAAAGCTATCAACAGTAATGATGAAAGACATGATGTGGCTTTCAGGTTTTACCTTGAACATGCAAAACTAGTAATGAGGAGGAAACTAAAAAAAGACAGGAAAAAAACCCCAAAACTCAGACCTCCAGGGAGCTCTGCACGATTGAATACATCATGCTAATGTTACAAAATACTGAATTAATTTTGTCCTATATTTCTTCTAAATTAATTTTAATTAAAATGTAATAGTTCATATGAGCAGCTTATAATTGCTTTTTTCCTAGTGTGGTTTGTACAGAATCATTCCAGCTGCTATCACTAGAAGATGCATTGACTGTTTCTACATTAGCATTTTGGCTCTGAGCAGCAGCATAGCTCTGCAGTGAGTCTCTTCACGTCTCCTGTTGTCATCCCCACATACTTTTTGATCTGATCAAAAAGTGGTGTCAGTTCCCATGGAGTAACTTCTTCTGGGGGATGTTAAACACAGGTCTGCTCCAGTGATTCATTCAATGTGCTCAGACTCTTTTGGAGATGTGACAGTTTAAATCAATGATAGAGTCTCAGGGCAGCTTCTAACAGTCCATAGGTGGCAATGTTCTGCTTAGGGGACTGGCCTAAATCTAATTAGACATAAAACCTAAAAATGACATGTCATGGACATCTCTGGACCTCAGCTTCAAACAACTTTGACCTGGTGATCCCTGCTACTGCACTGCCTTACTTCCTGAGATGCACATGGTCATACTGCTTCCTAAACTATGTAATGCCCAGAGGAATTAATTCTCTTTACTAATAAGTGATCTTCTGTGTTAAAATACATTGCGTTGCTTAGTGTACAGGCATGTTGTTACCTGAAAGATAATTGAGTGCAGGAGTTATGTGTATCCTCCTCTTACCTCAGTTCAACTTAGCACTTCTCCAAGGATGGGAGGATTTCATAGTATTTTCTGAACCTAAGGGAATTACTTTCCTTTGTGGTGGAATTTATTTCCAAGTTACCATGCAGTCGCTAAACTTTTCTTGTAGCTTGCTTGTAGTTTAGTGTGTCAGATGCAAAGATCAAATTGTGTCTTAATAACTCTGCAAGTTTCACTGTATTTGATTTTAAATAGCCACCATTCCCTTAGGTAACTGTTAAGATACTTGAACAGTGATTACTGCATGCATTTGTTGGCTGGTAGTTATCTCTGGCAAAACACTTGCAGAAATCCGTTTATGACTGCAGACATATTTTGCTTTTTCCTTCTTCAGTGCTTGTCTGCTGGTGTCTTCAACCTGGCTGTGTAGGTACAAAGTGTATAAAGGTGTATACAGGTGGAGAAAGGAAGTGAATTAGCTTCTCAGATTAGCTGCAGAACCTGCATGATCAGCAGTGGTGATTTCTCTCAGTGACCAAGTGACAGCTCACAGAAGGTCAGCAAATACAAGGTCAGTGAGTGGAGATGTTTGGAAATCCACTCTAAAACATAGGTGGCCTGAATTCCGCAGCTTTTTTTCTAGCTTTGGTCTCCCTATGTTTTTGTTTGCAAGTTTTTGTTTATAAGTTACAAGAATTTTTCCTTTCAGCCTGCTCAGAAGGTTGGTGGCAGCTGGCAGAGGGCACAATTAGGTAATGATGCTTTTGCTGAGAAATATGAAAATATTTTCCGTATCCATAGAAAGATGCAGATGCTTTTTATATCTGACACTGAATAGTAACTTTAATTGTTTCCTGACCCAACCAGACTGTTGTAACTTACTGGTGATATGAAGCAGTTTTGCATTTATGCTCGTCAGTCTCTGCAGCCTGACATAATTGCCCTCTCCCTTTTTTTTAGTTAAATAGGACCTAGGACTTGATTTTTTTTTCTGTTTATTTTAGTGCTTATCCTTCAAATATCTGTTTTTCGTAACAGTTTTGCCTCTGGAAAGTAGTTAAACATCCTAGAAAAGTAGCTCCTGTGCATTGTAGAGGATATGCATATCTGTGTAAAATTCCGTCCGTTCTCTGTGCCACAGGTAACCTTTTTGGCAGACCATGGGAGGGAAATATATAATTTGCTCTGAAACAAAAAAAGGTTATCTGAAATTTTGGCTATGCTAGTGGTATATTTTCCTTCAAAGTTTTGCAGACCACATACTTTCACTTGGATGTTGAAGAGCGTTGTTTGAAGTTTGTCTGCACCATGTTTGACTTCAGGTAGTGTAATTTCTTTTAGATAATGGTTAACTTGGAAAGGGTTTAAAAGCAGCATAAAAATGTACTTCACTGAAATTACGAGGAAGTATCTCAGAACTCCTGTATCTTCTTGAACAGTGGGTTTCAGGTCTCTAAATAATTTAGTACAACCTTTCTGATCTTCCTTTCTGTCTGCTAGATCTGTGAGGCTGCAGAGAAGCCATGAATAGGCCTTTGCCCTAGTGTGTCTACCTAGTAGTACATATTTAACTGGGGAAATAGATTTTTTTATCTTACACTCTCCTGGACTTCCAGCAGCTTTTTAAAGAATTACCTTTTAAATTATTTTAAATGTGTAAGGAAACTGCTAACAAAGATGGCATTTATACAATGCCATTCTGCCTTCATTATGCTGAAAATGGCAAAACAGCTTTCCGTTTCATGGAAGACCGTTTGCCTGTCATGAAGATTGCTTGCAGATTTATTCCATAATATGTGAGAGACTTTGAACTGTCCATTATGAGTATTTATTCATGATCTTTCTCTATTTCTACCATATTTTCTTGTTTTGAGATGAGGATGGGAAGGCGAAGGAGACCAAACTCCCTCAGTACAGCACTTAGCAATCATAGAATGATTTGGGTTGGAAGGGACCTTTAGAGATGGTCAAGTTCCAAACTCCTGCCATCAGCAAGGACACTTTTCACTAGACCTGGTTGTTCAAACCCACATCCAACCTGTCCTTGAACACTTCCAGGGATCAATTATCCACAGCTTTTCTGGGCAACCTGTTCCACTGCCTCACCACCCTAATTCTCTTCTTTATTTCTTTGTCGTATTTCATACCAGTTATGGAAGGCGTCAGTTTAGTATTCTACACTTGCTGTTTTCAATATTGATCTGTCTCTTCTGCAGAGATTATAAATTCACGGTAAAAGCTGTCATCAAGTGTGACTGACAGGTTCTTGATTAATGAAGCCTAGTACTGAAATTGCAAAACATCAGCTGTTGGCAGTATGGAGATGACTGAGTTTTACAGGATTTGTACGTAAGGATGCTTTTCAGTCACTGCTGTTTAAGATAACCATGAAATGTGCCAAACTTACTTTTTCATTAGTACTGGTTGTAATAACTAGTACCATCACAGATCTTAGGACTGCTGTACATTTCATGTAAGAATCTTGCGGATGACCTCTGAAGGTTTTATAATCCAATCCCTAGTCAAAACAGAATGAATTAGAGCAGGTTGTGCAGGAACTTTATCAGTGAAGTTTTTGACCATGACCTGTCTGCATCTCTCTTTCTGTGTTTTTTCATTTCCATGTTACAAAATAAACAGACTTCACATCTGGTCGAAATTTTCTGTATCCTAGCTTACCTATTGCCTTTTGTCTTACCCTTGCACACCTCTGAGGAACCCGAGTCTGTTTTCTCCTTGCCCCTCTGTTAGGTATCCATAGACAGCAAAACCTTTTCCCTTTACCTTCAAAGTGGATCAGTCTCAATTGATTCAGCATCTGCTTGTATGTTGTGTGGTGCAGCCCATCCACCTTGGTGGTTCTGCTCCAGGCTCAGGCAGCACTGTGATGTGCTGCTCCTGCTGTGGGGCTTGCAGCTCAGGGTAGAGAGGAAAAAAATGTTTCCTTGACCTGCTGACAATGCTCCTGCTCCTCCTCCCAGGATGTGATGAAAAACGTGGTGTTATTGAGTGGTAATGGTTGCCTTAGAACCCTTAGTGTTTCTGATAGAAGATGGTTATTACTAAAATGTAATAAATTAGCTAGTACCTTGAGATAAGGTGTGATCTTACACTGCAGTTCGGTGAAATATTTAGGTGTATATCTGTCACTTTGTCTTCAGTGCAACTCAACTTTGTGCTCAAGTTCAAATGCTTTCCTTAAAATAAAAAATGTGGAGCAGTTTCTTAAGACATACTGTTTTCAGCTACATACTGTTTTGCTGTGCTGTCTGTCAACTATGTATCCATTGATGGCGCTGTCCTGTTCTTAGGAAGCCAAAGTTAAATCACCTTAACTTTAACCTACAGTGACTTTTTGATTTTTCTTCTCTCTAGGTTTTGGAATTTAGCTAAGTTGTGCAAAAATTGTATTGATTTCAATGCAGGTTTTTATAATCTGTTTAAGTGTGGATCCCATCACTATTTTAATGTTTTTTCCTTTTATTTTTAATGAAGCTCTTATGCTAACAGCATCTGAATTTTAAAAAGTGAGAGGAATTTTTTAGGCCCCTAGATAAATTCGGTTTTTAAACATTTTTAAGGACATAGACTAAGCTAAATATGCTATTAATAAAGCAAAAAAAAAAAAAAAAAAAAAAAAAAGAGTGGTCTACTGATTATGTTCATAAATTCCCATGGAGACTTTCATTGACCTCCAGGCTCCTTTTTCAGTTTTATTAAATTTTTCTTCTCCCCCGTTCCCTCTTGGGAATGGGTTCCTGTGTCTCATTCTTTTGAAGGGCAGAAAGTAGAAATATGTTTTTACTGTTAAACTACTGGCTTAAGGCAGAAATAAAGATATTTCATTTAGAAACAAGGGATAGAGGGGGAAAAAAAATACCACTAAACTAAGATTTTTGGCAGAAGCAAATTGCAAAAAAGGTAAGGCTTGAAGTCTGTTGTCCAGAAAATAAAATACAATATCTGTATAGGTGTTTATACAGTAACAGCTGGGAAGATCAGCTTGAGAGTAGACTACTGACTAGGAGGGAACTCTTGAGTCATCAGCTTTTTTAGTGCTCTTTTAATTGAAAAAGAACAGCAACAGCAACACACACCACTAAAAAATAGCACTCCTGAAACTGCCCTGACTGCAGTTTTCTGTTAAGTCTCTTTCCTCAACTTAAAATGAAAGAAAAAAGCCTTCTTGTTCCAGATTGCTACATGCTCTGCCCTGCACTTCACTACTTGATGAGAGAGTGGGGTGGGAAGCTTTTCAGGCTGTTACAACACTTGGCTTATTTTGGTTGGTGCCTGCGTAATGCTCCTACATCATCTTATCTTTCCTCCTCTGCTTTCTGCAGCTTTAAGTGAGGGTCATGTAACTGTTTCCTATGTAAGGCAGGAGTTCTGGAGTAGACCGTGAAAAGAAATGCTGATTTGCAGGCTGCAGATATACACAAGTCTGCCTTAGTATCTGTTGCCTTATTTCTAAGGTACTTTCCACACCTAGAAAGAAATCACAATGTGATCTTTGCTTTTTTCTCTTCCGAGCCCAGTTTTCTTATCAATGAAACAGGAAAACCTCCTCCTTGCTCATTCCCACACTCCACAGGTCTGACAGTATCGCAGTGGGGTCCCTTTTCCCCAGTGCAGATTCGTGTTAGTCATTGTGGCCACTTCTCTCAGCTCTCTCTGGCATCATGTAAATGGCCACTCTTTGTTGTCTGTTTTGTTGTAGTTTTTCTAGTATTAAAGGACTTCATTACAGCAGATTCTGTTTTCTATAGAGAACAAGTCATACAGAGCCAAAATGCAGTCCTTTTTTTTCATTCCCTACTTGCCACTGCTTCTTGTTCCATTCAGAGCTGTTATTAATTGCTGCTGCCTTTGTGCAAGTACTCAGTCATATAGATTTTCCATCACCAAAGCTTTACATCAAAGAATGTGGTATCAAAGAAAAGATTTTTCCCTTTTATAGATGAAAGAAAACATCTTTATTTTCAGAACTCCCAAAGACCAACTCAACTTGCTGTCAAAAAAAAAGAAAAAAAAATCTATATTAGGGTTTCTTTTCACAATGTGTGGATTAAGATAATTTGGAGAGACCATTTATTTAAATCCAGGTTTCCTGAGCAAACAGAAAAAGCCCTTCCAGTTCATCTAGGCATGGAAAACTTCCTTGCATGACATAATTCTCTCTAGAATCTAGGTGGTTATATCTAATTAGCTTTTATTTGCTTTTTGACCAGGCTGTCTGGTTAGAATAGAATCACAGATTGGTTTGAGTTGGAAGGCCTTTAGAGATCATTTAGTCCCAACCCCTTTGGCATGGGCAGGGAATCTTCCATAAGACCAGGTTGCTCAAAGCCCCATCCAACCTGGCCTTGCACATTTCCAGGAATGGGGGGGGGGGGGGGGGGGGGGGGGGGCTGCATCCATGGCTTCTCTGGGCAACCCCATTCCAGTGTGTCACCACCCTCACAGTAAAATATTTCTTCCTAATAGCTCATCTGAATCTCTCCCCTTGTAATTTAAAACCCTTCCTCTTCACCCTATCACTATCTGCTCATGCAAAAAAAATCCCTCTCCCTCTTACAAGCTTCTAGGTACTAAAAGGTTGCAATAACATCTCCCCAGAGCTGTCTCTTCTCTAGGCTGAACAACCCCATCTCTCTTAGCCTGTCTTTGTAGGAGAGGTGCTCCTGCTCTCTGGTCATCTTTGTGCCCTCTGGTCATCTTTGTGCCCTCCTCCTCCTGCTCCTTTGGACCTATTGTGTTTGTCTTGTGCTGGGGACCCCAGAGCTGGACACAGCACCTCAGGTGGGGTTTCATGAGAGTAGAGTAGAAGGGCAGAATCCCCTCCCTCACCCTTCTGCCCTGCTGCTCCAGATGCAGCCCAGGACACCTTTGGCTTTCTGGGCTCTGTGCTCATATTGCCAGATCACATCCAGCTTTTCATCGAGGAGAATCCCAAAGTCCTTCTCACCAGGGCTGATCCCAATGAGTACTTTTTCCGGTCTGTATGCGTACTGTTGGATGGTATTGCTGTGAAAAGCTGAAAAATGCTAAGACTCAGCTGTTAGGCAAGCTGACAGTCTTTTTTCCTTCTTGGCTGATGGGGGTCTGTGCTGTTAAAAAAAAAAAAGAAAAAAAAATCTCAAGCTTCCTCAAAGGGTTATGAAACTATACGAAACAGGAAGTTTCTTCTAGTGCTGGTAGTGGTTCTTCCAGTGTTACTGGAAACATCATAAGGTAGTGAGGAAGAGCATGGTACTTAAGTAAAATTTTTTTGTATCTTCACAGGATAATTAATACAGTTTTGATCTTAAAGCTAATTCAATTTTCTTTTGATTTGTTAAATTTTACAGAAAGGAAAATTAATGAAGTTGATACTTACAGGAAATAATCATGTAATAGGCAAGGGGAGGAAAAGGGTGCTTGTTTTAGTATATTATTCATACACAGAAAATAAAAACTAGCTGTAAGTACTTAAGAGTAGGAGTCATAGGTGACAGAAGATTCTGCAGATGATGCAGAGAAGGTTGGACTGGAAGCTGTCGTTTTGTTAGGAAGGGAAAACCAGAAATTGTTCCCATGTTTGTCCTCTGTTATTGAGATTGCCAGCTCAAAGTTTCTGTTTTTTGGTCTCTGCTGTAGACCAGTTCCTTGAAGATTTATCTGAGTGGAAGAGAGGGCATTTAAACAAGAAAGATCCAGAAAACGAATCTGAATCTTTAGCTTAATTGATGCTAAACTGATGAGTGACTGTGTTGTTGCTTGGCTAAACCTGCCGTTTTGGAAATGCAAAGAGTACAAAATGCTGGCAGGAGCCCTGTAAGGTTTTAAGCTGTTGCTACAAGCTGTTACCTAGATTAGCTGGCAGAAGAATGTTTGAACCTGCAAATGACTTTGGCAGGGCCCAGTCTCTAACCATAGATTCCTGGCTGTGAAATCTGTCCAGTTATTCTACTAATAATTTGAAGGACAGGGAATCACAAGGTTTCCAGGCACCAGATGTCTGCCTGCCTGTGCTCTGAGATTTTTAGGTTGGCTTTATGTCTGTACTGCAATTCTTTTTTCCTGGAAGCGAGCACAGTTCACTTTCAGAAGGAGATATTAAGACTTCATTAATACCCATTTTTCTACTTTCTAGCTTTCATTATATAAGCTCCTTTTAGAACTAGGGTTTTTGTTGTGTTGCCTCTGAAAATCATTTCATCTTTTAGTTGGCTGTGGATCATACCCAAGCTCCTATGATTGCCATGCAATGCATTTTGCTCTTACAGATGAAAATCAAAATGCTTTACCAGGTGATTCATAATTTCCAAGCCTAACTTGTGGGTTATGCCTAGTAACAAGGATAACTGCTATAATATAGGAAGCTGCCATTAAAAGTCTCAGATAACCAGTCATAAAACATACTGTTTGGAGAGCATCACTCACTTCAGAACTAATGTTTTGACAAGAACAGCTTCTCCTTCCCTGTTTAGCTCAGTGTAAGCTAATAAGGGTTTTTTTGGATGTGAAGCCAAACTTCCAAATTCTATTTTTGCTTTTTGCTTATAAGGATGAATGTCTATTTTGGTAGACAGTTTAGATTATGCTATGAAATATCTACTTGGATCCCAGCAATCCACTTTGTGTATCACCACTTCAAGTAATGTCACCTTCAGCAGTATCCTTGTTTTTCCATTGCCCTTTATCTTGTGTTGTCATTTTGCATAGAGGAAGCTCCAGCTGCCCTTGACTGTAGCATGTTTTGAACCCTTGTAAATAATATGTGTTAAAGAAGTTTGCTTCAGTTAAGGTAATTATCAGAAACAACAACACAAAAAGTCCAACCAAATCTCATTAAATTCATCAAGGCATTAGGAGGTCTCGTTGTTCTGACTTCATTTTTATTCATAGATTAGAAGAAGGAAAACAAGCATCTTGGTGTTTTCTCAAGTTCAAATGAAATGATTCTGATGCAGGAATATGTCTAAATCTTTTAGATGAAAAGAAAACAACAACAATTCAGGCAGAAGTATCACTAACAAAAAAATTGACTTTTTGGAGACAAATAGCTATTTTGTCCTTTGTAAAAATAGCCAAATTTTTTTTCCTGTGACGTATGTTTAGATCATCTGTTTCCCTTTAGTTCTATGGACAGTTTAGTTGTTCCATTATTTAAGGGTGTAATGGTTTTATTGGTTAGGGCTATTTTAATCTGTTTTCATAACAGCACATTTAAGGGTTATCAGAAACTACTTAAGTATCATTTAAATTTTCAGAAGGCTTATTTTCAGAAGAAAAAGGTATTTAATTCTGAAAACTTGTTTTGGTTTTCATTTTTTAGTTTAAACCCATTTTCTGTTTTTAAAATCTATATTATGCCTAGCGTTTATTTTTAAGAGCACAGTAACATTTGAACTCAACAATATGGATGAAAGAATTGCTGATAAGAATATGCCAATATAGTATAGCTCGTTTCAGAGCTAGATAGTTTTAATAAAAAGTTTCACACTCATTTGCTGTTTTAAAACCAGTTGCCTCACAGTCAAAGTCTTTTGGGCTTTTTAATTGAGTTCATAAAGCTCCTCTAATACAGAGATTAGCAGTTTTTTATTTCTTTCTTTCCGTTTATTGGTTTGTAAACCTGAAGGCTGAGAATTTTATGAAAGAAAATCCTTTAATTTTGTGTATGCCTATTGATATGTGGTGGTTGCCAATGGTGCATGTTTGGAGTGAAACTTTTTAAACACTGACTTGAGTATGATAATTTTTAGCATGATTTTTCTGATACAATTACTCAGAAGTCTGAAAAATTCCAAGTACTTACCGAATTTAGTTTGACTGAATATTCCATAGCTCTAAAGTGTAAAGTTCTGACTTAAAGATCTAAACTTCACTACATGGTCTTAACATTTCTGCAGGGCTGCACTTGAGGTGCACAAACTGATTCGTGTGATGGAGCTCTGTTGAGGTTTCACTAGTCCCTCTGAGTTGCAAACCGTTGTCTGAGAACAGCTGCTGTAATTTCTCACAATTCATTTTAGCGCCTTCTTCCCAATTGTTTTGTACAATGCTGTACTGTGAATAAAGTTTTATAAGCTTCTATCAAATAACTGAGTGGTTCAGGAATTATTAAAAATCTTGCATCAGTTTCTTAGGACATTTCTGCTCCTTACCTAACAGTCCCTGCTGTAGAGTTCCAGCTTATTCAATGAGCAGGATCATTGATGGTGGACTTGAAGATGTAAGTTGTCTAAAATGTTCCTTGAAAATAAAGATAGATTTTGAACTCAGTTAAGGACCTTATACGAAGCCTATGAAGAGTGAAAGATTTCTCATAGGCATTCAGCAGCCTGGATTTACAACAGATGCTGCCGAATCAGTTGCTAGGTAAGATTTTTAAGTCCAAAGACTCCATGCTCAGGTGTCACACAGGGTATGAGAACCTTAGGGCTGTTTGTGAGTTAAACTTTGTGGGTACATGTATTAGTAAGTCCTTTTTCTTTGTGAAATTTGAGCTCTGGCAGCAGCAGGAGCTGGCTTTGTTGCTTTTCCTCTGAGGAAAGGCTACTTTGAGTATGGAACCCTTGTCAGCCCAGTGATGTCATGTGTCTTTCCTGAGAATATCATACAAGATCTATGGATTGACTGTATCTGTCTCTTGATTTTACTTGGAGACTTTTTGAGGTAATGATGTGCCTAAATGGCAGGACATGTGAGACTATGTACTGTCCAAATGGTAGTGTTACTTGGAAAACAGCTAGAAAATTTGTCAGGCTGTATTCTGCT
This sequence comes from Acrocephalus scirpaceus scirpaceus, assembly GCA_910950805.1. Lineage (NCBI taxonomy): Eukaryota > Metazoa > Chordata > Aves > Passeriformes > Sylviidae > Acrocephalus > Acrocephalus scirpaceus. The sequence continues at coordinate 14,600,724 of OU383777.1, forward strand.
ATTAAAGAAGCAAAGTTAAATGATGATGCAATTGAGAGATGAATTAGAAATACCATAATTCTAAATGAAAATAGGTTTTTCTTAGGCAGTCTGATTATCTTTCAATGAAGAAAATGTTATCTAATGTTATCTAAATAACATCTATCGAAATGTTATCTACCCTCTTCTTGAGTCCAGCTCTTGAAACTCTTTATAGCTTGCCAGCTTTCTGAAGCTGAAATTCTGCATGTAAATTGTTCTTCACTAATGGACTTGTATAGTGTTTTTACTGAATCAATTCTTCTAATATTTTCTGTATGTTCAGGAAACATTGAAAATACAAAAATGTAGATACTCTTCACCTCTCTTTTTTATTTTTCTTTGATGGCAAATATTTTGACTTATTCATATTGTGATTAGATGTTCTGAGTATACTAGATATGACAAGATGTATAAAACAGAATTTTTCACCAGACTGTACTAACGAAAAAGCACTAAAAGCACTACTCTGGGCAGAGAGAAGTTCAAGTAAATACTGTAGTCAGGGATTTAAATTTTTTGCCTATTATCCCCTAGCTTTCTGTAGTATTATTATTTTTAAATAGGATACTTTTAAAGTCTTAGAGCTTTGCATTAGGCAGAAATTTTTGTGGTTTTTTTTTTCTTCATTGGGAGAATCTTAAATTCAACCTCATGCCATTGCTATCAAAGGTATAGAATAAATGTAGTTAATTTCTGCTCCCTCTGCTGGCCTTTGAGCTATGCAGAACAGATCTATCCAGTACCTTGAAAGTACCCACCCTTGCAACTGGTTTGTGGAAATTGGGTCTTTTGGAGACTAAGGAGAACACTTTATTTCCAATATCCAGACCCAAGCAGTGAGTAATGGCATTTCTGAAATAACTTCTCAACAACAATGGGAGCTTTTAGAAAGGAAACCAACAATGATATTTTGTGATAACTTTTGAGTACTTTCAGTTGCAGCTGATGTGTAATCTCTTAGTGTGATATACGGAGAGCTGCACATTTCACACCAGTAGTAGACACTGTAAAAAAATGGTTTCTTTTTTTCTTGGGGGGGGGGGGGCTTGCTGATAATCCTCTTTGTAGTACAATGCAGAAAAGCAGAACTGAAATGATCAAATTGTTCAAAAATAATTGAAATAATACAAGTTTGCTTGAAACTAAGGTGCAAAGTCAGCTATGCCTGGCAACATTGTTTTGATAGTGATCACTTAAGAACTATTATGTATTCTTTTGTTGTTGTCTTGTTTTTTTTTTAAGCTGGACCTGTGATCTGCAGAATGCTAACATACCCTCCAACTCGAAGAGCCTTAATTGTGGGTTGTGGTCTGCAGATGTTTCAACAACTGTCAGGGATTAACACCGTCATGTATGTATTTCCCAATTGCTTCTTTTTATAAAGTATTAGAAAAAATCAATTAGACCATTAGCAGTTATAGATGGTCTTCTGGACAAAGTCTGAAAGGTGAAAAATTGAGTGAGAGCTGGAATGCTGGTTTGAAATCCAGATGTTGACATATTTGGCATCACAGTAAATTGGTGCTAGAGAATGTTGGTGTAGGGATAAACATTTTCATAGACATGAGAATACAAACTGTATTCTGAGAGGTGCATTATTGCGTTAGGGGTTCTGGTCAAGGCTGTGTATGTCTGGACAAGAAAGCACATTTATGGTTTGAATTTGTGTGCTAATAGATCACCATAAAGGTGAGGATTAGACTAACCATGTTAATGAGGTGGAACATTACTGTGAAATGCTAAAGGATGCTGAGGGAAGAAACATTTCCTCCTTTTACATGGTTTTGTTATGTGTATGAAGACTCAGTAAATGTGGAAGTGAAAGATGATGTATTGGGTTTTCTGACAAGCTGTCAGCTCATAACAGGGGTAGCTCTTGACAAATGTGCAATGTGCAAGACCTTGTTTAAGATGAAATTATTGTTAGGCTGCCCTACAGGACTAATCATAATAAATATGGTTGACATATTGTTTTAAGAGCAAGTATAAAATATGTTGCCATAACATTTTACTGAGAAAACTATGCCTAAGGGAGCATGCAACTTAGGAAAGTGTTAAAAGGAACAGCTCAAAGGATAAGGCTTTCAATGGTATCAAGAGCTACCACATTAAATGTTAAACACTGCCACCTGCCACACTGGAAGAAAAAATGCCCCAGACTCAGTATTATTAAACTGCAAAGGAGGGAAATCTGTAACAGGTAAAGAAAGACTTCATAAAGTAGGAATTGTAAGCCAATGTGGGAAACACTTGGACACAAAACCAGTAACTTGTGTGTGAAAGCCAGAAGCCAGACAGGCACAGAAAGAGCTTTGATAAATTTTTCAGACACATCAGAAACAAGAAACCTAACAGTCTCCAGGCCCCCTAAGGATCAAGACATTGGGAGTACACTAGCAGAAGATAAGTGTTTAGCACCAAATCTCACAAAGACATTTTTTGCATTTGTGTTAATTATAAAGGATATAGAGAAGCTTTTTGCACTAGAGCCTACTTAAGGTGTCTCAGGTAGTCTGCTTGACACTCAAGTATTAGGGGAAAACTTCTAGAGCAAGCTGATTAAAAAATAAATTAATCAGGGTACACGCAACAGGTCTGGAGTAATTTGCATCCATAATCACTGAATTTGGAAATGTAGCATAATTTACATGAAACTGCAGCCCAGAAAGTTTTATTTCTGTCTTTATAAAAATTAATTAAAACCTCATAGAATCAAATAAGATGTGTGTTTATAAATATGAAAAATGAACATGTACGTGTACAATATAAAACAACAAAGAAGAGCCAACATGATTGTTGTAGACAGATTATAGCTTGCTTGGATGTGAGTCCATGGTTGTGTTAGAACTGTAAATTCCACATGAATTAGCCATCCTAGGCAACCATGACTGTCGCCCTGATTTTTCTAGCCTTCTGGTTGTTCTCATATAGGAGTCAGAGTTCTCACTTTCTCACGCTTCTCTCACATAAACAATCCTTTGTTCTTACAACTACTATCATTGTTTACATATTTTATAGTAGGAGGATCTTGATTGATAGTCTATTTGATCAACGCGGTTGAGAGGTGGGCAAACCACCCTCCAATCCGCAGTCATTTTTCTAAAACCGTAAATGATGAAGTTTCAAAATAAACCACCCTTGTTCGGGCTTCTCCTGGTCCTTGCAGAAAAGCTCTGGTCTCCGTGTCATCATTTGGTGTCCTATCATGACACCATGAGAGCTGCAGCCAGAGTTTCTTGGAGAAATCATATAGTCACAAAAGTAAGTGAGAAGTCCTGTGAGGTAAATAACTATTTAAGATAGGAAAATAAAAAGGGTGAGAATAGAAAATCAGTTATCAGAAACCAAGATTAGACTCCTGCAATGATCTATATGAAGATCTTTGCTGCTTTAATAAATCTGTGGAAGGGACTAAACAACAAAATAACAGCTTGTATTCATACAGCTTTCACAATATAAAGGTCCCCCAAATCTGTGAACATGAACAGTTGTGGGAAGATAATGCAAGATAACAAATTAGTGGAATGGCAAGTGCATTAATTATTCAATAATATTCAGTAATGCCTGCAGGAGGGAGCTGGGTAGCTAACATGCATGGCAGTCTAAATTGTTACTGCTCAAAAAAGGGCTTGCAATTGCATTATCATTCTATACAAACATCATGACCAACATCCATGGCCAATCTGGAATAGTACAAACAGTTGCAGATGTCCTTTCTTTTAATAAGAGCAAACCAGGTTATGTGTGGGAAAAGAGATACCTGTGTTTGAACAGGATGATTAGAACTCTGCAGCTTGGAAAAAAATGAGGTCGGAAGAAATACAAGAGGTATATAAAGCTACTAATATTATGGAGAGGATAGGGAGAGCATGGTTATTCATCATTTCTTCTAACACATTTTTGATGACTCCTAGCTCTTACCCAGCAGTAGATTTAAAATAAGCATTTTTTTCATGCAACACATAATTACATATTGGAACTCATTACCACAGGATGTTACAGATGCCAAATGTAGAAATAAATTTAAAAGTTAATTAAGGAAACTTACATAATAAACATTATTAAAATGTTATGAAATGTGGTGTGCATGCAATCTCTGGCCAAGGACAGTCATTCTCGCAAAATGGTTCTCACTACTTTGGGATACCTTATTAGGCTAGAACGAAAAATTGACAGTTCAGAAGGCTTAATGACACTGGTAGGTTGACTTTGTTTATTTTAAACTTACTATGTTTTAAAATCTCAAACTCCTTTCTATGTAGGAGGTTTTACAAATAGTTTGGAATTGACCTAATTTGCTTGTGGATGTGTAGGAGGACAGAATTACAACTATAAGATGTGGTTGAATCTTAGCTTTAAAATAATAAAATGCCTATAATAAACACATGAAGGCACTGTTGTTAAAGGACTGGATTGTCAACCATTTGTAATATCCAGTCCCTTTTAATATTCCAGGATAACTAAAATTTTAGCTAAATAACTAAAATCAGGTATGCAAAACAAACATTCTCCTGTGAAAGTATGTTGTTCAAATACAAGTAAGCAGCTTGTCTGTTGATGATTTGCTTACACAGAAATTGGTGATTGCCTTTCTAATGCTGTAATTGGATGATACCTTAAGGAATTTTCAGATTTTTTTAACTCTCTAAGCACTAGTTTTCTCTTCATAATATTTAGTTGTGCGATTCTGGGATTGCTGTTCTCTAGCAGCATGAAAGCAGGCATTGGTTATGGTTGGAGGGTCTAGTATTGTGTGGACTTACCTTCAGTGGTTTCTCAAAAGCAGAGTGAAAAGTATTTTGACAGTGGATGTTCACTGTACCTTTGGTGCTACTGTAAATCCTTGTTTACTGGTCCTTTTTAGGCCGTAGACAAAGAGGCTGATGACCCCAACTTGCAGTTGCCTGGCTTTCCATGGCAGAGAATTTAGCCTCTGGTTGCCCTCTGAACAGTTAACTTAACATGGCAGAATCCATGACAGGCCTTGACTTGTTCTAATCTTCTGGCTTGAGATTTTCTGATCTTTCTGCTATAAAATAATTTGTTTAATCTTGGATTTTACTGTAAGAAAAGTGAGGCCATCAGAGTGAATTTGTGTGTGTCTGAAAAGCTCATTAAACCCCCGTAATCAAATATAAAAGGGATGGGAAAATAGAAAAAAATAACACAATTGTAGAATGATTTAATACTTCCCCAATTTGTATATGCTTTACTGAGTAACCCATCAACTTTAGGACAGAAAAACTTGAATCAAAAATTGTGGGTGTTAGAGGAATTTTGCAGAGGTCTAAAAATAGTTGCTGAGTGTACCCAGTGGAAGAAGAGATGCTAAAAAGCAAAAATTACCTACAAGAAACACATGGAGATGGAGATAACAATAAAAATCTAGAGCTTCCGTGCTTGATAATTCAGTAATCTGGTATAAATTTTCAGGCTAAAACTGGATATCAGTAGTGAAGCCAGTGAGAACAATGAAGTCCGTGTGTAGTTAGAATTCTCTTTAGGATGGGGAGAGGAAAACCAGAAGAATTGCTATAAGAATTGTTGAAGGCTTTGTTCAGCCCTTTTCATTGTGCAATAAACTGATCTGGTTTTTGCACAGAAATAGTTTCATATCATATTTGAATCACATTTGTTATACACATGGATGTGTATAACATCCAGCCATGAGGAACCAGAAACTCATCACAAACAGGATGTTACTGAATTGGTGAGAACAGTATGTGGAGCAACCTCTGCATTGAGGAGGTGGATCTAAAAGAAGCGAAATGTAAAAATAGGCTAAGGAGATTGTGACTGTCACAGGAACAAACTCGAGCATGATAAATTTAGTCAGCAAAAGAATAAAGCTCAGTGACCTATTGCTTTGATTCCTTTTTTTTTCCCCTAAGAACAAGGATATCACTGCTGTCTGATGGAGTGCCTGACGCAAAACAAATGTTTCCTTTTTGTCATGGCTTTTTCCAGCTTAACTGACCCGTTAAAGTCATACAGTTTTAGACAAGCATCTCTCACACTGGTGTGAGCAGGTCTGAAATGGTTTAACTTCTCAGTTTCTTACCATTCTAGTGTTTTCTCATCTCGAAAACAGAAGTTCACTGTTTCAAGCCTGGAGCCCAAATCTGGTTGGCAGGAGGCTGAGAAAGGCCTTGTGAAGGAAGTTATATTCCAGGGGTGTAGTTACAACAAATTAGCTTTTTAGTAGTAATATATCCCAGAATTTGGTTAAATCCGTGATGTTAAGATATTTTCAAGCCCAAAGTTGCTCGTAGTTAAAACTTAAGAGAAAAGGACTATTTTGAGGTAAAACTTGAAATTAATTTTTCCTATCTCTTTCTTATTTAAAAATAAAAGTTAAAAAAGGAAGAAGTTCCATTTTTGGGGGGTGGGAGGAAGAGAGGACTTGAAGGATTTGAACTGTTTCACATTGTGTAGTGAAAACCATCAATGCATGTTTTATCTCTGTGCTCATGTTCCTGTAGAACTAGGACTTCTGAAAACTTTTCTGGTAATGTACAGCCTTGTGGCAGTAAAAAACTGAATGAAAAAAACCATGGGGAAGAAAGTTTTTGGAAAAAATTCCAAGTTGTCTTGAATACTAGGCAGTAATTTAGCCATAATTGGAGGGAGTTCAGTATTGTTGTCTCAGAATTGCTTGCAGGTGGTATGACCTGTGCTTGGAGATTTTGCTGCTCTTTGTGAGGTTTGGTGTCTGTTCCCAAAGACTGCCTGTGCCCTCAGGACTATAAATCTGAGATAAGATTGAAGAGACAGCTGTATCATCTTGATTATTCTTCCTCTCACAATACTTTTAGTGGACTTGATGAAAGCCAGACAAAATACTTTGTTCTGCAGTTGAATCACTAAGTTTGATGTGGTGCTAATTTTGTAATTTGCCATTATCTTTTCACATTGTGTTAGAAAAGCTTTCTGCAACAGGAAAGTGGTATAATGTGTGAACAGAGAGAGCATATGGCCTTCAGCATTTTTGCTAAGCTATTTGCAGGTGTATACGATCTGTTATTCCTATTTAATAAAATGGTTTTTTATTTCTGAGATATCTTTGCTTCTCCTAAAAGTTAAGTGAATCCACATATAAAATGTATTGGCGTTTGGATTTAGTCCTCAGATGCTTTTGAGTTCTAACAGTGTTGTTTTTTTAATTTATGCAAGCAAACAAAAGAACCAGAAAAAAAAAGAAGCATTTTTTCAGCTGGAAAAAAATAGGGAGGGGAATAAAATACTATATGGAGAAGGAAAAAAACTCAGAATAATGAGAGAGGAAAAAGAAGCTGGATAAAAAAAGACAAATACAAAAGAGGACAAGAAGAGGTTATGTAACAAGTGGAAATTTAGGGTTTAAAGATAAGAATGTTAGAACAATTAATATGAAATGTGAAAAAGTATTGTACTGAATGTGAATGAAAGAATGAAAGCAAATAGGAGTGGGACTGGGAAAGAAGTCAGGATACTTCTGGAGTTTAATGGAGACCAGAGAGGAATTTAATGGAAAGCACATTTCCTGGCAGATTTAATCACCAAGTCTGTTTTGCAGTAGTTTCAGAGCTGAAATCTGCGAGCACCTTGCTGTAGCCTCAGAACCAACTTGGTACTTCTGCTTAACGTGGGTGTGCAGCTGGGTCCCCAGAGGGGTGGTGAAAGTCAAGACTCAGAGACTTGTCTTTAAAATCCAGTTTTTTAACTTCTTTGAAATGAAGTACTGAATAGGGAACATTGACAATATCTGACATATCTGACTGCTGATAAACTTTTCATTTTTTTAAGATCATTGAATGAATACCTTTTCTTTGTGAATTACCACACAAGTAGTAGCAACCTTCTCCACTCTTTCAGCATTAGCAGCCATATAGAGATTTATAATTAATGACTGAATGTATTTGTATTCACTTTATGACAGATTTGTAATGAATAAGCTGGTTGTTGAAATGAGATTTTCCTAGAGCATTGGTTATTGTTTTGAATATTGGAAAATAGTTGCTGAGATCTGTAAACAGAAGTTCTACTGGCAAGAAGTAATGGTGATTCACATTTTTCTTGTGATTTGTATTCAGGCATTGACTTTTAATGTTGTATAGGTTTCTATTGTGTTTTCTGGCTGTGCATTTAAAAAAAAAATCCAGAAAATAGCACAGTGTATTTAAAAAAACCCAACCAACCAAACAACAAAACCCGAAGCTGACACAATGGTAAATGTCATACAAGTTGCACAGCAGTTACTGAAGGAGAGTACCTTTTATTGTGGTCTTGACTGAAATTTAAATTGGGCACAGTAACTCCCAAGCAGACTGCCATGTGGCATTTATTTTTGGATGGCCAGTAACCTGTTGCCTCAGTTTTTATTAATTATTGGAAGAATTTTCATAAATTTTTCCAATAACATGTTTTTTGAGAAGTGACCCTTCATTTTACCATTTTAGCCTTCCTTCGTATTGTGAGATGTTTTAGATAATATTGTGTGCAAACTCATCATGTAAAATACTTCAGTGGCATATAGATGCTTTTTATATAGACTGCAGATATTTTTGGAAGAACAACAAAACAGAAGTCTAGTCTAGTCAAACATTCTAGGTGAGCTGAGTCTCCCATTACAGCAGCTGTTGTATGTGCTATATAGAAATAATGTGATTAACTTATAACAGCTCTTGGGAGGAACAAATTGTAGTTAATAAGCAAAATAATTTCATACTATGCACTGTAAAACGTTCTAAATGAGAGTTTATGGAAAAACTGCCTTTATCAGTTTCATAGTACTTGGAAAGGAAAATGAAACTGACTCAGCCTTTTAAAAAGTTTTGCATGTTCAGCAACCACTTTTCAATAGGCAGTGTACTGTTATCACAGCTGAGCTTGTTTCTTTTAAAGTAAAGAGTATATTGAAAGTAAAATATATTAAAAAAACCCAACTTCAAACATCTGATGGCCACCACATTGTACATACTGGACAAGTTTATTGTGTACAAACCAGCTTATACAGTATTTTTTCCAAGCCCTGTAACATACATGATGATGATTATCATTATTATTAAATTTTAATTATTTTCCCCCAGTAAAATGGTAGATCTGAACTGAACAATTAGTTTGTTTGTGAAAATCTGTCCATTAGGCTTGAAAAATTATCACACAACCTGTAGAGAGAAGCAGCGACTTTGGAACTGTGACCAAGGACAAACAGAAATTGGACAAACAGAAAGTGGCCTGAGGTACAGAGCCTTAGGCTAGGCAGAAGCAGTTCTTGTCAGCAGTTGAGATTCTGTGTGAGTAACAAGAAATGTGAAATACCCTTTCAACACATGCTCTCAGCAAGAACCCTGGGCAGTATTTACAGCAGCTGTGACTTGGCAGAGCCAATCCTTTCCATTCCCTCTTTGCCTTCAGCTCCCCATTGGCGCAGACCAGGGATGAACCCAGTTTCTCTGGACCTGGCTCTGATGATCTTCCTTCTTGTCAGGCATATTGTAAATGCTTATGTGGGAAGGGAATACCACCTAGTATGGGGAGAGTGCCTTAGTAAATCTGCTAGGAAGTGGCTGAAACAAGAATCTGTTGATGACAGGATGCCGATAGCTTTATCCATTAATTAAAACCAAACAAGCCAACACAAGATAGCTGGGTAAGGAACACTGCAGCAGGCCTTGTTCCACAGGCAGGATGCAGTGCAGGCAGTACTGGCTTGGTGTTCAGAGTCATGGAGAGAAATGGGAAGAGAAGACAGCTGGGTCATAACTGCTGGGCATCCCATATGGCTCTACGCCTGTGCAAGAATTAGGAGCAGTAGTTAGGCCTTAGTCTTCATCTTGGTTTTGTGCTTACCAGCAAACTGCAAGACCGAGTGACCTAGATGGATGTAGGCCTCAGAAGGCAGTTCAGTAAACCTGAACATTTTTTAAGGCAGTTATATTGCTAAAGTTTATGTATTGTTTAAGTTTATGTGTTTTAAAGATAACTCCCATGTTTTAGAATTTTTTGTTTAAAATTTCTATTTAAATATTTATTTATTTATAAAATTTAAATATTCCTGTGTATGCTTATTGGTTGGCCTAAAACCAATTGCAATTGGTTGGCAAAACCCTAAAAAGCTTAGGGGTTTAATGATTTAGCTCCAAAGGCTGTGCTTTATCAGTTGAAATAATTGTGAGAGGGTAATTAGGATACAAGCAAAATATCTGTATTAAAAACAACTCACCAGTGTGTCAGTGTTGCTAGCAGTAAATCCATGCACTATGCCAAATTTCCACTAAAAATAAAAAATGAAACCAAAGCTGTTTTCTCCTGTTGTGCTGCCCTGGTAGTTTAAAAGTTAATTTATCTGAGTCAGTTTAAAAGTATAGATTTATAATTTGCCAAAAAACAAAGAAGGTAAAGCTTGAAATTTGGGTTATTTGGCCAATGACATATGTCAATCTTCAAGATTCCCTCTCAGGCTGAAGCTTCTCCCTGCTAATGCCGTTTCTCCATGCATTTTGTGTTCTTATTCCTTTTGAAATAGAAAAGGAGAACCACAGCTTTATGCCACTTAAAAGGAAAAAAGAAAGATGCAAAACAAAGCAGTGAATCACGATGGAGTACTTAACTAGATTAAAGCTATGAAATAAACTTCCTGTTTGAGTTGCTTGCCTGTTGATCAAACTAACCAGAGTTTTTGGAAGATGGTTTTTACAGGTACATCCTCATTTTGACTGTTGGAGATCAAAGGATAGGTAATTCAGATATAAAAGTTTTGAAGGCTTGAGTATCAAAAGATCAAGGAAGTATTCCAAGATGCTATAGAATGGGACTAGTGGGATGAAATAAAGTAAAATCTAGAATGATTATTGGAACATAGTTCAGTGCTTAGAAGTACTTTATTAAGTGTCCCCAGGGAAGTAGGAAACAATCATAGTTTCTAATTGCTTAAACTGTTAGAACAATAGAGAAGGTATTAGAAATAACATATTTGGAGGCTTTAGTGTTGAGCTTAGTAGACACACAATAGCAGATTAATGTAAGTTTGTAAGTAAAGGTTAATTTCCTTTAAATTAAACTTCTATATCTCACATCTTTGGATAATTCTCATAATCTATCCATTTATTACTAAAAAAGTAGAAAACCAAACACAGCCCCCACCTAAAACCTAGGCAAACTTAAAAAATCCTAGACTGCCAAAAACATTAAATGACATTGTGGTGGATTTATTTGCATTATAATTTTTGTCAGGTTAAAAAATAAACAATGAAAAACCTTCTGAAAGTGCACAGGAGGCAGGTTCACGGTGCTGATGTGGGGTGCTGTAAGGGGTTCTTAACTATGAGCTCTCATTCTGTTTTGAAGCCCTGGATTTTTTTTGTTTGTTTCTGTAAGTATTAGTGTTTTTCCTCATTTGTCTGGTGTTGAACATCTGCTTAGTTGTGGGAGTTCTGTGTTGTTTGGTTTTTTTTCCCCCCCAAATCTGGACCTTTAAATCAATGAGTTGAAGAATGACCACATGAAATATCTTTATTTACTGTCTTTTTTGAATTCTATCCTGGGTTACTGGTTAGAAGAATATATACTAAAGAATGGAATAGCATGAATAAAAGTAAACCTCATGGTGTGACAGCTGCAAACAGTTTGCCACAATCTGGATCCATCTAATTATTTTTAAAATGTTGCAGGTGTATTAAAAAGGATCTGAGTATTAACTGACATTTCAATTTAAAAAAAATTTAAAAAATCTTCAACCAAATCCTAAGTTAAATGCCTTTAATGAATTGGCATTTTTCAGTGTAATGCTTTCACGGAAGTAAATTCCTTGTAAATTTTGTGTTGACTGTTACTAATACAAAGGCTTGTAAAATCTTAATTTGGAAATCAATGTTTATTACTATATCATGTTCAAAAAACACATATTCAAAGAACTGTATAGGAGTTAACATACCAAATAACTTTAGAAGAAATTCTGCTATCTTCTCATTTGGTATGTGTTTTATTTTTAATGTAGCCTGATCAGCAGGGACTATGTGCACAAGTGCACAGTTTTACCCCCAGTTTTTCATGAGTGAAGTCTTTTGTGGAAAACCAGTCAGAAAGTTGGACATTTGTATTAAAACATTAAAAATCAACTCACAGTCCTTCTGATGAAAACTTTGTTTTGTTTTGTTTTATCTTATCTTATGATGGTTTTCTTAATGGTAGGTGATAGTATCTGTTCCTATAGTTCTTCAGGCTGTGAAAGCATATTTAAAGAAAGACTGTCACTTTGGAGGTAACTTAAAGACAAAGTATTTATTTAAAGAAGAAATATAACATTCAAACCCATGTTTTCTGATGTTTCTTTTGATGTTATTGAAGGATTTGTGTATTTATTAGAAATTTTTCCACATTTTTTTGGTTTTGATTTCCACTCTCCCTTTTGCCTGTAGTGAAGTCATAACACTGTTTGATTTCTATCTGTTGCCTTAGTAATAACTTTCAAGTCACCAATCCAGTGTTAATTTCACTTCAGGGCCATGCAGGAAAAATTGTGTGAAAATGTCTTTGCCTTACATGTAGTACATACGCAGTGTAGCTGTTAAATCAGATAAATGCATCTCATTCAGTTTGTTCATATGTAAAGCCCAGTAATGAAATGAAGTCAGAGCAGTGGTGCTGTTTTTAAATCATTAATGAATGACTGCGGGAGGAAGTTCCCTAAATAGCACTACTGGTTTGTTTGTTTTAATGTATTATTTGCCTAAACAACTCCTGGAGTACAGTTTGGTCTCAACAGTTTCTCTTCTGTTAAACATTTCTAATCATCTTGTAAAAATTCCTTTTTAATGCAACTGGTAATGTTTAATATGCATCATTCTGTTGAACTGTACATTTTTGTTGTCTCTAGCATTTAAGACGTATCAGGAAATCAGATGCCAATCAATGACCATTTTTTTCTTTCTATAAAGCACAATAGAATAGTAAGGGGAGGGGTTGGTTTGTGTTGTAGGTTTGCTCCCTTGGCAAAACCCAGAGGGCACATATTATTCAGCTATTGGACTGTACTCATAGCAATAAGGAAGTGTCTTTTTCTGAAGTGAAAGTCAGGGAATATAGAAACGTGAAACAATTCAAAGTTCACAATGTAATCAGTCTTGAAAAGACACAAAATTAAAGTGTAAAAGGCTGCCTGGTTAGGTGCTGCCTGATACAGCAACATGAACAACCTCAGTGAAATATATTACTGATGCCATTCAAACATAGAGTAAGAGATATGATGCCCTTTAGATCTGTTTATTCACCTTTACTTTAATGGCATAGGAACTGGTTCTGTAAATTGGATTCTTCAGAGTCTGTCAATAAGCGTTAAGCTGCCACAGGCTAGTCAATATGCCTTGTGCCACAGATTAGAGACACACAAAAAAAAGAGGTTGAAAGGTTATGTGCATTGCAAAGATTTGCTATAAATGAAAATAGTCCAGAAATGAACCGTAAATAAAACATGGTGGCAGACCTTGTTATTGGGAGCAGTCTGCAAAACAGAGAGATGGCTGTGGTGAAAATGGGCCATACAGAAGGTGTGATATGGAGCACAGTCACCAAATCGAAAGAAAATGAGAAATCACTGATGAGACTCTTAATTCCTCCGTGTGGTGAGAAGGAATAATGTCTGTAAGGGCAGTGAGGAGGAGAGTCCAGGGAGGGAGGGGGATGTTGGGGGCGGGGAAGCTAAGCAACACTTGGATTCTCATCTTTTGGAGGGGCAGCTTCTTTCCTGGAGAGTTTCCAGAAATCAGGTGGTGTCAGAGGTGGAGGGGTGCAAGTTGAGTCTAAGCCTCTGCAGGTGAGAGGGGTCTCACCTATGACTGCTTAAAATGTTTGGGGATTTTTTTCTCCAGAGTTCTAACAAGTCTGTGGGAGAATGATTCAGAGAATGATTTTGAAACATTTTCATGATGGAATGAAAATGAAAAAAGGATTTTTCCTTTTGTGATATTTTATTTCTTTTTAATAGTCACTTGTGTACTGCACTTGCCCAAAGCATGTTTTACAGACATCTTGAAAATAGAAAAAGAATGTGAGACCAGATTATTATCAGCTAAATTTCATATGTTTCACGAGGGAAAATTGGAACAGGGATATACTGGACTGCTGATTAAAGCTTATGCTTGCTGGAGGCCCCTTTCTCACATAAACTTGAATCTTTTAGTCAGTTATGAATGGAAGCAGCTTTTTTTTAGAACAAACAGGGAGAGCTCTGTTACAAGCCAGGGGAGGAAACAAAAGCACAACAAAAACAAACAGTTAAAACAGTTTGGGCTTTCTTAATCTACTCTCTCTTCTTACTTCCTCGGTTATATAATTTCTATTGTATGTTTTTAGATTGGGGAAGGAGAAGAGAAAATGAGCAGTTAAACTTTAATGTTTTCAACTTCAGGTCTTTAAATAATAGATTTAAATGAAAGTACTGAAATTGGTTCTTGAAAACAAGAGTTGACAAAAAGCTAAAGCCTTCTGTTACTAAAGGACTACTTATTGCCCCTGCATGTTGGTGAGAGAGGGAAGCAGGTGTAAGTACTGAAAGAACTACTGAAGGACTTGCTAGTGCTGTGAGGAGCGTGTTGGCATGTAAGGAATCAGGTAAAATCTCACTAAAACTTGGACCAGTTTGGCTATTTTTAAATCAAGTTTTGCATGTTAACTTTTGAAACCTCCTCTGTCCTACATTTGAGCCCTTAACGAAATGGGAGAATCGAAACTGTATAACCACAGTTTAATACAGATGATAGATGAATTTGGTACAGATGAGATACAAACTGAAAGAAATCCTAGCATTGCACTGAACCAGCAGCTCTGTCCCATTTGCACAGGAATGAGGGAAGAAAGGTACGCTTATCAGAATGAGAAGTGTAAATTATGCTTGTTAGTGATGGCGCATTCCAGGAATTTTAGATTTTTCAACCATCTTAATATTTGAGAACCAAGTTTAAATTCTGTTTCAGATTGTAACACATGCCTGTAATGTCACTAATTTACAGTGGAAATAAAAGAGGATACAGCTCATTTTTTTCTGGTTTATGTAGGAATGGAGAATGACTTATTAGTGAAATGGAGGGGAAAAATGTACTCATTCTAAGTAATTTTTCTTTCTTTTCTATTTCATATAATAGTGGAGAAATTACATGTGTTAACACATTTATAGTTTGAATATTATCAAATATAATGCAGTAGTCTGCTCTATCTTACATGCTTTATTAGGGTTTTCAGTAAGTAAAACTAGTGAGTCTTAGCTTATTGTATTTTTCAGGGCATAGTCCTATTTTACATGCTTTTATCGTAATGTAAACCCTAGTTTTTTATGATTCTTATCACATTGTGGCAAACTAACTCAAGCACTGCCATAGTTCTGAACAGAGGCACAGTCGGGATGTATTGTAGTAAAAGAAAAAAAAACCAAACCAACCCCCCCTCTCCCCCCATATATATATGGATATCACAATTGACTGCACTGAGACCTGGAACACGGGCTCCGCAAGATACTGGTCAGATCTCCACAGGTATGACACTATTTATTGATTTATCATATTTGTTAACTTAAACCAGCTAGGAAATCATTTAAACACATGCCCATATTGCCAAATTCCTTCTCCCATGCAAACTCTGGTCTGGTCATCTCCTCTTTAAGTATCTCTGAAGAGGATTCTGCTGCCCTTCTGTGTCTTCAGTTATGCTTGAGCAGCTCCAGTAACTTTTCCTTGCATTGATGTAAGAGATGCCACCATCTCTGCAAACTCTTCAGTGCAGAAATGCACATTAACCAGGCAATAAATACGGGTAAGCAGTTTGAGATGGTGGGCTTCTGTCCAGTTTTGGAAATCTTAATTCCCTTAATAGTGTAATATGCTACTGCAGACAACTGGTGTTGGAGGAAGAGTAGGCAATGCTAGGGAAGGAAATTTTAAAAAGGAAGTACAGAAAGAAGAAAAACACATCAGCTGGGATGGACAGTGGTTTAAAATGTAAAGCCACTGTTGGAGAAAGAAATTAATTCCGTGGTTAGAAGCTTGGCTCAATTGCCCATCCTCTTAGCAGAATCTAAGAGCCCTGTCTAGGTTTTTGCCTTTTGAAAACTGAACAAGTAGCTCTTGGTCATCTGTGACAACACCTAAGCCCTCATTTCTGCTATGTCTTGCTAGGATATGCTGAAGCAAATGGTTGTGTAAAGGAAAAGATGGTATTGTATAACATTTTTTTCTTTTGCAGGTTGCTCTAAAAGATGTGCTTGTTCTATTTTCTATGAAAAAAAGGATTTTTTTGGGTTTTTTTTCTGAGGGAATGTTATTCCTGAAACTTACGCAGCCGAGGGACAAATGAAACCAGTAGATTGCTGCAAAAGTCGTGTTACCTTGCATCCAGTCCTTCTTAATGACCTTATACTCTGCATTATATGCTTGCAAGAAACTTTAAGCACACTTTCTAATTTAGGCTTGCAATTTAATGCCCTTAGGTGACACATTTTAGCTTCCTGTAGTGTGTATATTACAATAGTATTCACACAGAGATACGATTTCATACTTTTGAGTTTTTCCAAGTCAAGACAAGAGACTCATCTGGACTATTACCTTGGAAAAATAAATTGTAATTCAGCTCCTGTGCAGCTCTTGATGTCCCTGAGTCTCTTAGTGTTCTGAGTGATATGTGCAGGGTCATGCAGAGTGGCTTGAGCTGTATGACTGTCATTGGCCTGGGCAGCTCTGCGGTCTTTCATCTTCTCTTCCGGTATCAAAGCTGATCTTTTGAATAAATCAGCTTTTGGGTTTTGCTAACAACATAATCTTAAAGTGACTCCATGCTTACTGCACTGTAAACCAGCATGTTCAGGAGCATTGAAGTATATTTGCCATACACCTTCTAAAATTTTTGTTTTTGTAAATGTGTTTTAGGTTTTGTGCATTGGCTTATTGGTTCTTGTTCTCTCTAAATAAAGTTATGAAAATCTTAGAAGCAACCAGTGTGTATGACACCTCTCTAAACTAGATGTTCTCTGTAGAGAACTCATTTGGGGATTTATTCTTGTTTCATGAAAGACATTTTCCTTTCCTAACAGCAAAATTCTTTGTCTGGAACAAATTAACTGCCATTCTAGGACTAATCTCTTCCTCCATGGCAGAAATTTCATCCTCTGTGGCACTGCTCTTCAGACTGACTGTTGCAGTCACTGTCACAGATACTCCCCAGAGGTTTCAGGCCAGAAACACATCTGCTGCTTTGAGTCACAACTTCATCCTATCTGGTGGGGTTTCAGTTCATTAGACTAATTAATGATTAAGTACAGCAGTAGGACATGGCTTGGCTCTTTTGTCATGTCTGCCAGCTTTCTCAAAAATTCAAATTATCAGCTATTTTCTGAATGTTTGGTTTTGTGCAAGATTTTAAATAAGCAGCTTTCTCTTAAGTGTTGGCACTTAAGTCAGAAAAAGTGCACTGTTGTCTGGTATAATCTTGCTTGAGCTGCACAGAGGTATCTAAACCCAGCAAAACCTGTATTTGTAGAAGGAAATAGACAGGCAAAAACCTTCGTAAGGGAGATCTTTACCTGTGTGAAATTAGAGGTATTATGAGGAGAGCATAGCAAAAGTGGGAGAATGGGAGCAAAATGTAATGTTAAAATTTGGTTGCTTTCCTCAGTAAAGCAGAACAACACATAGCACCGAATCTGCTGCTGCATTGTGGCCGTGTGGTTTTCTCTCTGAACAGGTTACCCACCTCTGCTTAGGTACCTATACTATTTTTCTAGGTTTTTAAGAAAAGATGCTTTGTAATTCTTTTCAGGATAAAAGTACCTAATTATATTGTGTGCATAAGTAATTATTGTCTATATGTATTATTAATCTAATAACTGATAACTGTTGTGGATGAGGGGATTGAATGTACCTTCAGTAAATTCACAGACAACATCAAGCTGGGTGGGGATATTATCTGCTGGAGGGTAGGAAGGCTCTGAAGAGGTTCAGGCTAGACATCATGAGGATTATGTGCTTACAGACCATTGTATATCTGAGTCAAACAGAACCCATTGATGGTAGTATGGCACTGTCTTCATTGAAGAAATCAGGGTGATCACAGTGATGACCAATATCAAGTGCATAGATTTGAGAGCTTTTGAAGATTGAACAGTGTGTGACCCCGTGGTGAGAAGGCATAGAGCAAATATTTATCTATCCATCAGGTTTTGACCCTGCAGTTTTCTAAACCCATGTTGTCCATCATGCTTCAAGTCTGACTTGGCTGGGAGAGCGTGACCATTGCTTCAGGAGATGCCACCTTACCAGTGGGATTCGATTTCCCCAGCAGTGTTGCGAAAGGTTTCTTCTGGTGTCTGACCCTCTCACAAGGTATCAGCCACCAAAGAGCAATGTGTCAAATAATAGTAGCCATAAAGGCTACTTGCCAAACAAAGTCAGCTAATTTTTTTGTGAATTATGCAGTAATTCATTTGATGTTCTTGTGACACAGCTATTGAGGAAGATTTCCTCCGTGACAGATCTGCAGGTATCTGTGAAGAACAATGAAGAGAGGCTACAAAGCACAGTTATTTGCTGTGTGCATAGTATTACTTGATACATTTTAAATGTGAAATTTTTGAATTTTGCAATTCACATGGAATCAGGTCTGCCAGATAAGTATTAATTAAGATTTTTTTCAATGTATTTTTCATATATGTTGTCTCTGGTTTTTTTCCATGCCTCCCCATATGAGAGCATGACTAGCAAAAGTTAACATTCTGTCAGTATACCTTTGTATCATGCACTTTTGCGTCTTCTCAAAACCATGTAGGTTCTGTTTTTCTCTAGTCTCCTGTTGTGTGGCATTCTTTATGCCTGTAATAAATGCTGACAACTCCCAGCTCAACAGTTATTTCCATCAAATTCAGACTGTTGCATCACTCAGATTTCTGAGTGCCAGTCTGAGATAAGGACCTGAATGAAAAGGCAGCTGGCATAAGGTTTGTGTCTGAAGAAAATGTTACTGTGTCTGGTAAGGCAGCAGCAGCAGCATCTAAAGCAAGAGCAGCCTTAACTGTCAAGGGGTGCCCAAATCTCCAGCATTCAAGGACAAGGCATATATCCTTTTGGCTTCCCTCAGTATTCCTAATAAAAATTGTTGTGAGAAGATGAGAGATGGTGCTTGCTTCTTTCCAACAGAAAGATGCCACAATGATCCAAGTTTTCAGCACCCTGAACTAGGCTACTCCAGTGTATTTTGATTAAGATCAATATGTTGAGTTTGGACTTATTCAGCATGCAGCTTCCTGCCAGCCAGAGGTATCCCTGTGGACAGCACAGCTTACTGTAGCCACTGGGCTAGGTGTAAAGAGCTTAACAGCTTTAGGGTTTTTTGTACTTTGCTTGTTCTCTGTAAAAGACAGAGCTGACAGGTAGATATACTGTGCAGTTGTGTAATTGACCACTCAGGGAAACTGATGTTTCCTTTCTCTGTAGTAGCAATCTTCCCTATACCAATTGGTATTTCCCCAATCCAGGCCTCTCACCTGTGTTATCTACTGTAAGCTCTCAACCTTTAATTTCCTTTTTCCTTGCAATGCAAGTTTTCTTCCTGAACATGGTTCTTTAAAAAAAAGGCACCCTTCTCAAAGCAAAATCTTTGTGAGCAGTAGAGGTTCAAGGTATCAATGTGCTGACATGATCTCAAGTCAGGGATTAGTGTGTCCTCATTATCTCATCTCTCCCCATCTGTCAGCATCCATTTGGGTTTTTTGCCTTGTATTTATATTGCAAGCTTTTTGGGAGAGGTGATTTAATTGTTCTGTTCTGAACAGCACTTAGCACACTGAGTCTTTCCCAGTGCCGGAGACAGATATTTCAGTAATGCAGTCAGCCTTTAGAAATGAAGCTATATGATGTTTTGCTTCCAACAGTGTAATTTTGCAGACAGTTCTCTTCTAAGTAATTGTTTTTATCCCAGTGTAGAATATAATGATCTGATTTCTCCCCTCCTCTTTCCCTGTAATGTCCACTAATGAAAAATTTGCTCTATCCTTATCCAGGCCTTCCTTCCAGAAGGAAGGTCATAGTCTTGCACTGCCAAATGTCACAGACAATAGCTTCTACACTGGCCACAAGAGTCTCATTTCTCTAACAAAGGTAGTCTTTCCATTTAAAGGAGGAAAAAAAAAGCCCACATAGATAATCTTTTGTATTTATTGCAATGAGAGAAAGGAGCTTTGCTGATGATATATGAGAGCGTTTTTAATAAATTAAGCTGAGATTTTAAATTCTTCGTGAGAACTTACTAGATGTCACTCTTTCTTTGCTAGTACAAGTCTGTCATTTGCAATGTCAGTGTTGGTGTTTGAGGGTGCAATACTTGTTAGAACTTTACTTTCTAACTCCAGAATATT
The DNA here is from genome assembly GCA_910950805.1 of Acrocephalus scirpaceus scirpaceus. Classification (NCBI taxonomy): domain Eukaryota; kingdom Metazoa; phylum Chordata; class Aves; order Passeriformes; family Sylviidae; genus Acrocephalus; species Acrocephalus scirpaceus. The sequence continues at coordinate 14,621,116 of OU383777.1, forward strand.
TGTATTTTATATTGCAGCATGCTGTATTTTGCAGTGAAATATTTATCTTCTGCAAAGAGTGCCAGGCTCTTCCCTGGTCAGGAGCCATGGGCCTGCTGAAGCCCCAGTGGTCATGGAGTGACCATGGAGTTTTGCATGCTCTAGAGAGGTGTGGAGAGTCGAGGCTGAAGCTTGAGGTCAGACTAAAAGGAAAAGGTAAAATCTTAAGGAAAAGAATGCACATTTAGTATGTGTGTTTTAGAACTAGAAAATGAAATAGCAACTTTGCTTTAAGAGATCACTTTTGCAGATATTCTGTTTCAAGAACTGTGTTAACTTCTCAGCACATTAAAATATGGAAAGAAAATATATTGTTGCAGGTACGTGATGTTATTAGAAACAAGATAGGAGGAACAGTAAATCTACATGTGTGGAGAGTCTTGCTACTGCATATGCACATATTGTTCTTCTCTTGACAAGGATCCCCAAACAAGCTTCAGTTTGAGAACGCCAGTGTTTCCCTCTTAGACACAGCTTATTTGGGTTGATTCTGGGTGTTGCTCTTGATGCAGTAAGTAGATACTGGGAAGGAATTAAGCCCAAATAGAAAGCCAAGAAGAGTGAAGACAAAGGCAGCAGTCAGGAGGGAAAACCAGTCAGAAACACAAGCAAGGGGTTGGATGAATAGTGGGATTTTAGTGTGCTAGTGTGTCTGTTAACTCCTCTTGTCTTGGCCTAGGAAATATTTAGCAAATAAAATTTTATTTCATTAAATGTTTCTTTGTATCAGATATTAATACACCATTGACTTTTTGTGGGATTATTTGTATCCTACACTTTTAGACTCTTGCTTTTTTATGTGCCAGTCACTGTTTGGCTGACCTTGTGCGTGACTAATCCAATGCCATCCATCTGATGGTACATTTTAAAATCTTCTGAACCCTTCCAAATCACAAAAGGTGGGTTATGGCAAAACAACAGCATTCAGATTTAATGATTGGGAATGCAGAGATAACAAAAAGACCCAGATTTCCTGTGTGCAGAGATGCTTTACTCTGAGTGGGAATGAGCAGAACAAAGGCAGTGTCATCCTAGTAGTCATTCACAGTCACCTACTGGCAAATGTAGCTCTGTGTGACCTTAAAAAAAGAGAAAGGAAAAAAATAGATGAGAAGCTAAATTACTAGGTCCTAGTCGATAAAATAGGTCTGTTAGTTCTTAAATAAATGAAATAATAAATATATGCTTATATGTATATAAAATAGTTTCATAAGTAATTTGCTCCAGACATTTTAGGCCATATCTCAGGAAAGGGGTCAGAAAAAATAGTGCAAAATGTAGAAGCATTCTCCCAGCATTTAGGTGAATTACCTTTAGTCAGGACTCTTCCCTCAAAAGAGGAAAAGCTTATTCATGGACAGCTTTGCTTGAGAAGACTTTTTTAATCTTCCCTTGCCGCATAAGTCAAGTGTGTCTGCTCAGTGAACTGCTGCTGCTTCATATTTTTGTAGATCTCCATCTTCCATTTGCCTTTTGGTTCTGCTCTTGTAAGTGAAATCTTGCTCAGGACTGCTAATTGTAATTTCCTCAGGCAAGAAGATCTTTCCCTTGTGCCAGTGAAACTCATAGAAATTTTATTTATGTGATGGGTTTTCTTCTCTTGGCTTCACTGTTCCCACCCTTCTGGGATTAATTTATCTTGGCCACTTTGAGAAGAAAAGGACTTTTATTCCAGTGTTTTTTCTGGAATCCTCCTTAGGAGACCAACAAAGCCAGTGCAGTGAGGATACAGAGTCACAGTGCTAAATTGCCTGATGCAGAGTACTTTGTGAAACAGTCTATCATCTGTCTTGCATGCCATGATGGCAGTTGTCTTCTGTCACTGAGCTGTCAGGTCAAGATGCTGTTTTTAGCTAAGGTTGCTATTTCTAAAGGACCTCTGGGAGGAATTGACTGAAAACTGATGCCTGTTGCCCTGTAATTGCTACTTCATTAGGATATTTCAGTTACAATTCTTGTATGCCCCTAAGTTCTCTAGATACCTGACATGGAAATTCTGAACTGTAAATATTTGTTCCATGTGACATTTTAGAGCAAAATCCCAGTTGTGGGATTTGAGTTAAAACTGTCAAGAAGACTGGCTTCCTCTAGAGACCTTAACCAACATATCTATATTCTCACTTGAGTTTCTATACAGTTCTATACTTTTATCTCAATAAAAATTTCATTCTGATTTCCAAGTAACCTCTCTAATCAGAAGTGAAAGGTATTTACCAGATAAGCATCTCGGTAGAATGTACTGGATGAAATGTGACTCTACACTGAAAGGAGTTAACAAGCATTGCAGTCTACAAGCACTGAACACATCATCATCAAAGAAAGAAACAAAGTCCAGAAGGATAAATCAAAGTTATTCTATGCATTTTTGATAATACATTTTTGCTGGTTTTTTCTTTAGATTATGCTCAAACCAAATGCAGTAATTACTCTTTTGAATGCACTAGGGCTGAATTACCTTTGCCTCAGGCAAAGGTAATTATGCTGTTTGCTACTTACTACAGTATTAAACCTGTAAGATTATTCTAAACAAAGTTTGTATAGGTTGCCATTTGTTCTTACCTGCTGAGAGTGGTTGAGTGTTGAAAAATGTGTATAAGAACAATTACTATGTAAAACAATTCATCTCACAGATAAGGTAATGGCACAGTTCATGTGGCGATAGGACTTTATTCTTCTTTTCTGATTCCATGAATTTAAATGCTTGACTTCTCTGGCTTTCTGTATACATTATGTTGTATTTTATATACTTGCTATTGTTAGAAAAGAAAAGAAAAGAAAAGAAAAGAAAAGAAAAGAAAAGAAAAGAAAAGAAAAGAAAAGAAAAGAAAAGAAAAGAAAAGAAAAGAAAAGAAAAGAAAAGAAAAGAAAAGAAATACAACACCTAGCATGTTAGAGAAGTCTTGAAAGTGTACTTTTTTTTCCTTCCCCAATCCAAGAATAGCTGAATCATAGGAAGTTTCAGAAAGGGAGACCATTATATCCATTGACAGCAATCATTACTATTGGCTTTTGAATACAGGAAAACATAAAACTGTTTTATTAAATGAACAATTTTGAGGTAGCTGTCCTCATGGCTAACAAAATGTATTTATGTAATTATTTCGCTCTAAAGCCTTATTTAAAAAGCAGAATCATGCTGCACTAAGTGATGTAGAAATGTAGAGCAGAACAGCTCTTGGTTCAAGAGATTACAGTTAGAAATCATTGAATACAGGAGTGCAAACAAAAAGAGAAATATTAATTTAAGTTGTGAAGAATTAGAATAATAAGAATAAACTAAAGATAGATAAAATAAAATGGGATAAATAGGATACAGTGCATTGATTTTATAAAGCAAAATCAAGCTGTAGAACAACTAGATATTTATTTCTTGAACAAGTAAGTGGTTTTGATAGAACAAGAAAATGCTGAAAATTTCTTTTATCTGGAAAGTTCTGATTTTTTTAGTTCAGCTTTAGTTCAAGGATAGGTGGCATTGCTCAAGAACTGTAAGATGAGTAAAGGTATAAGCAAAAATGTTTCAGAAGGTTGTGAGAAAAAGCTACTGGAAAGACTTTATACTTTTCACTGTGGTCTGTTCATACTCTCACCAAGTTAGATAGTATCAGAAATCAGATCTTTCATGTTTTAAAATTATGTTAAGAGCTCAAAGAGAGAAACTTCTTACATAATATGCAGAAGACTACCTGCATATTAAAGTTTTTGTTTTCAGCACTGTTAAATAAACGGTGGTTTTGTTGTAAATGTATATATTGAATATATACACTGATATATTGAAGTAGTATTAACATGGGAAATCCCAGGGCCCTCTCATGATACTAAGGTGTGTGTAATAAATATTTGAGCAGCATATTCTGTTTAACTCCCAATGAGGCCCTTTGTTCTGTACCTGGCTGAGATTGTAGCACCCTGGGTGTTACTGTTTGGTACATTAAATTGATTTCCATGATTGATTGATATCATTGATTGATAAGGAAATATATACATTGGTAGGTATAAAACAGATTGTGTAGTGTGGTTATGATTAGATTAATTTTTCGCTATGTTAGAGCATTAATACACAACTAAAGAAATGCAATTATTCTTCCTTATTCTTTGTCTCCATTAGAAATTTTTAATTAAGAAAGAATACCTTCATTTTTCTTCACTTTGCTCTTGTGATTAGTGTTTGCCAAGTGCAGGGCTTAGTGCTGATGCTATTACTGTTGCCTTTTGAAGCATTTTTCAAGCACTTGTCACTTGAGCACATAAATATTGAATTTGTGTTGAGAATTGTTGCTTGTTATGTTCAAAGCAGAGCCAGTCCATCCAGTCATTCTTTCCAGAAGAGGGTCCTCATATGGATAGGAGGATGACCTTGACAGCACTTTCTTAATCAGAGTCTGAAAGGTAGCAAAAGACAATTTTAGCTTCTTTACGCTTTAAAGGAAATATCTGGAATTCATTTTCATTGCCCTGAAGAATAACCTGACGCTTCATCTCCCCCTTTTGGGCATTTCCCTCTGTCCAACGTATTTCTGAGCTGTAACACAGACCTCCGCAGTGTACTTGGGGTGAGCATAAGGAGAACTGATCAACATCTGCTTTGTCTCTTTTTTTTTCTGGCTGTTCTCAAGTATTATCCACATATGAATCTTCTCATGAGAAAGGTATTTAAAACTTTGCAGAGAAGAAACAAATATGAAGAAATTAAATTACATCTCCAAGGTTACAAATTCATAGAACTGAGATTAATATTTAGGTTTTTGACCTTGACATTGAGCTCCCATGATGAGTTCTGAAGGACAGAGAACATAAATTTAATGTAGTCAAGCTGTCCTTGCACATAGATTAATTGGTCTGAATTGGATATGCTGCCAGGGATTTAAAACTTGGCAGCTTAATTAGTTGCAACAAGGAAACGATAAACATGAAAGCAATCTTTACCTGGAGGTAACAAAGCAAGACTGTGGATGTGGAAAGTATTTGCTTGAAGCAGTTAAACACAAAGACTGTTCTGTATTTATCCTTTATTAGGTGTTTCCAAGTAACAGTGATTTATTTCAGAGAGAAGGTCAAATACCTTTTCAAAAGGGACTCTTAAAAATGTCTAGCATAGAATCTTTTCAGCTGTTTATTGATTTTGTGTTGAAATTTTCATTCAACTTTATCTTAAATTTTGTTTTATATGTATTTTCTGGCAGCTTCACTGAATTTTAAATGCAAAGTAATTTGTATTTGTAAGTACTATACATAAGACATAGCAGTAACTGTTGGCAGCAAGTTCTCTCCTATGTGGTTAAGTCATACAACTCTTTAAGAATACTGTAAGATGTAAATTTAGAATGGAATTTCCCTGCTGAATAGAAGTATGCAGAGTGTAATACACTCCAGGGATTATCAAACAAATCTGTTGACCAGCATATGGTTCATAGATTAAAAGGTTATTATTCTGCACTGTAGAGAATCTAACTCAATTACATTAGCCTTCAGCTCTGTATTACATTAGTCTTCTCAGTGCTTTGTATAGCTGTAACAATTTTGATGTGGTGCTTAATCACTATGTTTTGTATTGAAAAGTAAAGTGTTTGTCCCTTTCAACAGGTAGCACATTCACAGCACATCACTTTGCTTCCATTGTGCAGGCTATGTTAAAACATATATTTCTCACATTAGAAATGTATTGTAGGCCTCTGCTAGAGGTTTGTTTCATAGCTGCTTTAATGATAATTGTTCTTAGCCTTTATGAATGGCAACTGGTGCAGAAGTCACCAACTTCACAGCACTGGCAAAGTGTTTTTGCATTCACATAACAAATAAGAAAGTGCAAGCTAAATCCTTGGAGGAGTGAGTAAATTTGGTTCCCTCAGGTAAAATTGCTGAAAGAAGCTCAGCTTCTGCAAGTGGTTCTCTAGATTTGGCACTAAAAGCTTGTTCTGGGTCTTTATAGCTGATACAGTTTTCTATTAAACTTTTTGGACTGGGAATTATACTCCAGTTCTCACCTCTGCTGTAAGCAGAACATCTCTACAAAGCATAGTCAGGGCACAGAGTGAAGCAGCATGGATAGGAAGAGGTCTAATGAAATTCTCAGGTTAGAGCATTAACAATTAAGACTGATACTTTGTATATTGTCAGAAAAGCAGAAATGCATAGTTGGGATGCTTGCAGATTCATTTTTGGTAAGTGAGCAGGAAAGAATGAGGCTATTCTCACAACTTTTACTGTTGAAATTGAAGAGGAAATTTCAAAAGCATCATCCAAGTGCTGCATTCCGACAACATAAATCCTATGGTTTTACCCATCCTGAACATGAAATGAAAAAAATCTGTCTACATTGGTGATTCCACCATAAGAAATTTTTTGGGTCTGCCATGATTTTTTCCTTTCTCTGCTAGAACGGGTGGGATGAAGGACAACAACAAAAAAATTGTGTAATACAAGCAGACACTGCTGAATTAATATTCATATGTTTAAGTTTGCTGTGCAATTACTTTTGTTTTCTAAGCAGGGAGAATATACAAATCTGTTGAGATCTAGACTATGTGCAGTGTATGTCTGAAATCACCCTGATATCACAAGGCTAATATTTGATTATATGGATATTAAAACCTGAAATTGGATTTAGAAATTTCAATTAAAGCACCACAAATGAGTAGCATGGATTTGAAAGACACTGAACTGCCATTTCTTAGAATTTAGTTCCAGAAAAATCTACAGATATGAATTCCTGAATGCAGATTTAGAATGGTCAGTTGAGGTTTTCAAATTAGGATATTTTAGGCCAAAACCTGTACTCCTGAAAAAGATCTCATCTGCTGCCACAAATATGAGCTCAGATGGAGTCACTCCAGAATTACCCTTTTGGGTTTGTTTTCTAAACAGTCCTGAAATGACTTTTGGTCATATGGTGGGTACGCCTGTGCATTTGAGTCCAGGGAAGACTTTTGTGCCAGTTATTTCCCAGAAACCATTTTTTTTTCCCCCCACAGGACATATGCTTAAAATTGTTACTAGTAAGGGCATTGTGCCCAGTAGTGACTGCAGCTACCGTGGACTCATGTGCACATAGGCGTGCTGCTATTCCTCATTGCTCATCGTGGCGTTTTTCCTGAATGAATGTGGGATTGGTGCCAATAGGTTTTTTAAGGGGTTTTTTTGTGTGTGTGTATTTCTGGTGCTGTAACAGGCTAATTAAGAATGAGAAGAAAGTGTATATTTAATGCATCATTGTTAAAGAAAGCTTCCACTGTTTATTCCAACACTGGGTGTATGTGTTGGGGTCATCACAGGGGCTTTAATGCTCCTCCCTAACAGTGGAGCAGTGCCAGAGGCTGCTGTGGGTGCATTACTCTGTTTGGGCACTTCCACCCTGCCCCATATGCCAGGGCCTTTCCCAGCCTCACCTTGCAGAAGAGTTTTTCCTCACTGAATCTTTAATTGTTGGCTTTCTCAACTCTCCTGCCCTTTGTCCAAACCCGTGTCCTCAGCAATTGAGTCTGATATTGGTTATATTTTTTCCTTTTCTTTTCAGAACGACAGTTTGTCATCTCAGTAGCTTTACTTGTGGTTAAATTAGTTTTGTCTGTTTTGCATCCTCTTGCCTTTCCAGAAGTGCAGCCCATTCTCTGGCCTGTTAAGCTATGCAAAAACAACATTTTTAATGCAACGTCTTCTAATTAAAATTGAAAAGCATAGAATGGTTTGGGTTGGAAGGGACACAGAGACCATCCAGTTGCAACCCTCTGCCATGGGCAGTGACACCTTCCACTAGACCAGGTTGTTCAAAGCCCAACCCAACCTGGCCTTGAACACTTTCAGGTATGGGGTGTCCACAGCTTCTCTGGGCAACTGTTCCAGTGCCATACCACCCTCACAGGAAGGAATTTGATCCTAATATCTAACCTAAACCTAACTTTCAAGATCCCATTATTCTAAGTGTGTTGTTCCTGGCTCTTTTGAGATTACTGTGACTGCAGTCTCATTGTTTGCTGCTGGCTCTGGCTTTAAACATAGGGGCTAGGTTGATTTTTTTTTTTTTTTTAGTGCTATGTACATTCTGCAGGTCTGTTGATTTTAATGAGGACTGATCTAATTTTTTGGGATGCCAGAGAACTTAGGGCAGGCATTAAATACCCTGGAATATTAAACCTAATTTAAATTTAACTGAAATTGTCAGAATAAATGAATAATTGAACAAGGTATATTTTGTGAAACACCTGGGGGATTTTCTTTCCCTGCTTTTTGCTGCTAATTTGCAGACAGCTCTTATCTGCATTGAGACTCTAGAGTGTCATTATTCTGCTGCAGGTAGTACTGGTGGATAACTGCAAACAGTCATTCTTCTTCCTCCTCTCTCCCAAAAGCCCCAGTGGTCTCCATTTATAAAACAGAGATGGCAGTGGTGATTTTCTTTCATAAAGGTTCTGATGAAGAGTTAGGCACTCATATATTGAGTAAAGGCACTAACGACAAGGTGAAAAAGTTGACATTACCTTGCTTTTTGTTGCAGTGCAAAACATACAGGTGTTATGGTCTCCAACCTATTTTTTCTGTGCTAGAAACTGATCTCTGTTTTGGGAAGATGAGGAGGATGATAAAGAATTTGTTCCTTCCAATGCTTTCATTTAATTTTCAGCTCTGCCTATTACATTTCACTTTACCTCTTCAATAAATTCCACCTACTTTTTCAATGGATTTTAAGCACAGGGTTCTGTCTGAAAAATTCACAGAACACTTTTTTGCAGACTGATATATAATTTGGTATTATTTTCTTGCCTAATATTTTTTTCTTTCCATAAATAGATCCAGCTCTTCTTCATATGTTACCATTTTTCTGTTGTGAAGAACAAAACCATTTCTGTCCCCTATAGTTTCAGGTGAGACCTGTGAAGGATCCACATAAGTAGGTGAAATAACTGAATGTGGAAAGCACACTGATTGTTGGCAAAGAGGTATCTGGTGCAGAGCAAGTAAGTTAAAAAAGAACAAAAGAGGGATTTTTTTTTTCAATCTCACAGCAGATACTGCAACAGTATTTTCACATGACCCAGTAGGTGTGTGACAGTACTGTGGTAACTTAAGGAAGTGAATATCTTTGTGTATCTTGGTGATCCTAATCCTCTAAAGGTATTTTACTCTCTGTCAAGCGCTAGTACACTTACTTCACTTAATAGCTATAGAGTTCAGTCTGTTTGGACACTACAAAAAATCCTGTGTTTTCTTAATTACCATAATTACATGGTAATTTTTAAATCCTTTTCATATACCTTGTACATGGATAGCACATGCTGGATCAGAGAAACTATTGGATGTATATAATTATTCTGAGTGTTTTTATCACAGAATATATTGATTGTAATAAGTAGCATTCACTATGTCATTTCAGTCAGTGCTGAAATCATTTATAACACAATACAGAGTTACTGCCAAGCAGGGAATTTGAAGGTTTAATTTATTTAAGTGTATAGTGGTGGCTCCCCAGGTTGCCTCCCAGGTACTGATTTTGAAAAATCCATTATAGATGTAAAGATGATATGGCAGCCTTTTCCTTGAGGGACTCCTCAGGTTTCTATAAATAGAGCATTAGATTTATTCATTACCTCTACTGGAATTATAAATTCTGTCCAAGAAGGCTGAAATCCTTAGGCAGAAACTTTGTTGGAGTGGACTTAGTATGACAGGTGCGCTGGAGCAGCACCATGTGAAGGATGGGGACACTCAGAGCAGTTATGGCAGCTTATTGACAAACATTTACTTTCCTGGGAACTACAAAGCCTGCAGTGGTGGGCAGCTTCTCTGCTGCTGAAGATGCTAAGCTGGGAACTCTGATGCATCCAGAACTGTCTGTAAGACCTGCTTAAAGGGAGGAAATTATCCTTTTCTTTAAACATTCAACACTGTTGCTTTTAAAAAACTCTGACTCATTAAAAGAAAAAACAGGGGAGAAAGTGTTTTTGGATGCTTTATTTCCTTCAAAACTCTGCATTTTCAGTGTGTAGTCCAAGAATTAGTTGGAGGAGGCTTGAACGTGGAAGTGTTTCCGGGTTTATTTTTCTTCAATGTACAGCAACTTTTGATATAACAATTCATAACATTGAATTTCTTGATAATTTTAACATCCTCAGAAATCAACAATATTAAAAACCTTTCTGTATATATCCAACTCAGTTACTTTGTGTGGCTTTGTAATTGCATGTATTTATTTGCTTTCTAAGATACAGTATTTACTAAAAAATTGCAAGGGTACACATGTGTTTTAAATTTTCTCTACATTTTAGAAAATAAGCTAGCATTGCACAACTTTGTCACTGAAGCTGTATTCCCTGCAGGACTTGCAGTATTAGCTGTGTTTGTAAAATATCACAATTTAACCTTTTCCTGCCTCATAGGGGTTTTTTCCCTTGTCAGGAAGAATTTGAAAAGACTGATGTTTTGTTACATTCATATACAGGTAGGGCTGCACAGACTAGTATAAAAAGGGGGCATACTGAAACAGGTGAACATAAGCAAATATATTTAATAGTTATCATAATCTATGTAAGTACCCTTTAAAATTTTTGAAATTAGGTTGCTGTGCCGTAATAACTATGAACATCACTGCTCAACACCTGGGCTTTGGTAGCTTGGCATTTGGATTTGCAGATTCTAAAGTTCCTCAGTTTTTTTTCCACAGAAATGAAATATGTTGTTTATTTAAGGATAAATAGTAAACTGAATGCAATAAGCAACCAGGAGGAATGATGGGGGCAAAAACTGCCTGTTTATATGGATTAGGCAGTAGACACCTACATGCTTTTATGTGATTCCTTATTCTTTGCTTTTTTGGACTGTATAGACGGTATGTTATACATTGCTGCTGACAACTGGCAATTTCTGACTTCCCAGTAGAATTGAATTTTAAGAAGATTTAGACATGTGGAGTTAAATGTGGCTTCCTGAACCCCTGTCTGGTGGAAGTAAATAAGAGTTTCATAGTAGGTGTCAGCAGGCCAATACTTGACATTTGTTATTTTCCTACCCTTATACAGAAAAAGAAACATGTATTGGGAAATCAGAGACTGGATCATTTTGTTGGCTGAAACAGTGCAGTACTATATAAGTTTTGACAGGCAGTTAGCAATTTAATTTAGGGTGCCTTAAGAAGTGAGGACACGTTAATGTTGGCATTTTGATGTCTGTCCTTCATGAATCTTCCCTCCCTACGAATCACAGCCTTGCTGGGATCTCAGAGTGTGCAGCTCTTTGACAGGAGCTGAGCCTGGATGAGTCACTGCAGTCGCTAAGGGTTGGGCAGAGGCACGTGGCTCAAGCCACATGTAGGTACTTGGTCCTCAGTCCCAGCAGGTTTGCTCTGGAGGCCCTGTCCTGCTGCACCACCAGTTGGTAGTGTAGGCATTGCCTCAAATGGCTGCATGGGGAGAATCTAAATGCCTTGTGGGTGAGGGGGTAACATGCAGCATAGTCATGGTCAGTTATGGGTGGTAGTGTCTTAAATGGCATCTCAGCCTATTGCCTATCACAGATTATTGATTTGAAGTAAAAAGCGGAATGTGCTTGGAATAGAGGAGTGGGAACCACTAACATTTCTGAGGCTAGCACATCCAGGCATTAAGACAACAAGGGGACATTAAAGCAAGCTACATATTGTCCAGGGACAAAAAACCCAAGCTTTGACATTCTTGATGGACATTCCTGTGTGATAGCCTGTCGACTGCAAGGTGTTTGAGGGCTTGAATATTCAGTATTTCAGTCAGCATAAATTAATAGAAGCTGAAAAGTGCTTCTACAGCATCAACAAAAGTACTTCTGTTTCCTTGGGCATTTATTTAACTCTCCCTGAGAACATGGGCACAAAGTCTGTGTTCATTTGATTGCTGTGAAAAATGGTGGAAGGCTTCTTTTCTCCTCCCTTTTCATTTTGCTCAGTTCAATTTTTTATGAGTTATTGTTTGTGTGGAAAGATTGATTCCATTTAGAAAGAAGTAGAACATTCTGTCAAATGCTCCTGTTGGGTGCAGATTCACATCCCTGCAGTGTGGTGCTAAGGCATTTCAAAGCAATCATTTTCTGGTTAAGACAAAAGTAATGCCATAGAGAGGGTTTTGTGCACTTCAGTAGCACTGAAATAAGACTGCAAAACCTAAAACCAAGAGGATGCAAGTGTCACTTGCAACATGTTGAATGCCATAGATTAGTTCTGTGTGACCTTTAAGAGGGCTGAAAATCTATTTGATCTTGAGCTGTCTTTCCCCAGACAATATACAGACTGCTAAAATCCCAAAAAGAGCATAAAGCAATGGATGGATATGAAAGGCAGATTAATTTAAATTAAAAATGCAAACCCCATTTCTAGCAGACTATAATTGACTGTTGAAAATAAAAACAGCCAAGAGAATGGCAGTTCATCTCTTGATGTCGTCCAGTCAAAACTTTAGTCAGGTGCAAGTTATGCCTTGGTTATGCCTGATTTCCCAGGCTGATTGTGTGTCAGTCTTCAACTGCATTATGCAGGAGGTCACACTTGATATTTGTTATGATCTTTTTCAAATTAAATCAGAAACTATAACATGAGCCAAATTGAAATAAACCGTGTTCTTATTTGTTTTTCCCTTTCTTCACAGGTACTACAGTGCTACTATTTTGCAGATGTCAGGAGTGGAAGATGACAGGCTTGCAATCTGGTTGGCTGCACTGACGGCATTTATTAACTTTATTTTTACTCTTGTGGGAGTCTGGCTTGTTGAAAGAATGGGTCGCCGGAAACTTACACTGGGTAGCTTAACAGGTGAGTGTTTCATTAGTGTATTATATTGTCCTCATAATTATTAATTACTAAAGGAAAATAAAATTTCAAGTGCATTTTTTTTTCAAAGTAGTCCTCTTTAAAATTACAGTGTTGATGCCATCTTCTTTCTGAAATCATGGAGGTTTTTAAGACTATTGGTAAAATACCACAGCTAGAGGCTAATTTAGAAGTGACAGCCTGTTATTTTTTTCAGGTGACTTTCTCCTTGAAGCTGTGTTTGACAATGTTTTCATTTAGCCTTTTTACCCAGTTAAAAGAATCAAATGCCTGGAATTTCACAGGTGGTTAGTCTTTAAATCTCTCATGTAATTTTGGGCATATTAACTGGAATTCAGAACCATCTGATGAAGGTGTACGAGGGAAGTCATACTGCATTGCCATTGCAGCACATTGTAAAAAGCAATGCAGTTCTCTGCATAGTTACCTCAGATACAGTACAGTAAATACGTTACATACATTAATGTGATTTTAATTCACCTCCTGTATGAGATACACAAAGATAGAATTCTGGTGTTGTACATTTTGTCCAAATACTCAAACACCATAACTCATCACATAGTCTTTTCTTGAAAGAAGGGAAAGGCAGAGCAAGCGGCCTTCCTAAGTTCAGTGTATCCTGTTATTAGGATGGTAATTCCCTGCTAGTTCCTGCCTTATGTGCTCGTTTTTGCTGAAGTGATCTGTGACCAAAACTTGCCTCTGGCTGAATGTCTGGAGGGTTCAGATGTTTCCAAGAACAGGGTTTTGTAAAGAAAAACTGTTCCTGCTCCTCTTGAAATAATGTTCACAAGTGTTTAGCTGTAAAGATTTAATATCTTCATATTTTGTTCTGCTGTTGCTGTCAAGGATCCAAATTTCTGGTTAGTGCAACACAGCAGAGAGAGAAACCAGCTGCCATCTCACTGGATGTGCAATTCCCAGCTCTCAGCTGAGTTAATCTACACTCGAGTATTTGAATGTGTTTATATAGGCAGAGCAGCAACAGCACAGAGACATGATTTGTTTGGTACACAGTTATTCAAACCATGTTTCTCACATTTTAAAGATATGAAAAAGAATCTCAAATTGCTACTTTTAGTCTGTTCCACATCAGTTAAAATACATCTCCCCTGTATTCTGTGTCTCCAGACAGTCTGTTGTCTTGTCTTTCTGTGGTGTGGATCTTTCCAGACCATGCACTGACACTTCTGATTCTTGGGTGCTGCCTCTCCTTTAATGCCTATTGAAACAGAGGATTGATTGATTGATTGATTGATTGATTATTTGGCCCCAATAATCTTATATGTCTGGCCAGCTCCCTCGAAGGGTTTATTGCTTATCTGGACCCAGCTGTATAGCTGTGAAAACCAACATGGACTTTTCATGTTATCAGAGCTCTCTGCTTCTTGGCTCTGTTCAACATACTCAAAGGTTGTACATCTGAAATGTAGATATAAATGTTTCTTACAAAGCATGTTAGTCATGGGTCAGAGGAGGATATAGCAATAAGGCACAAAATTAACAATGGAGCATAAGGTATTAAAGGGTTTTTTGTTAATGATGTTTGGACACAAAGTAATTGATTTGTAAAAATGGTGGGGTTTTTTTGTGGCTGGTTGCTGGCCGTCTGTCTGCAGCATCACATGAGCCAAGCTTTAATGCTTGCTGTGGTTTTATCCTACAGTCCCTCCTTAAGGCTAATACAAATGAGAGCCATGAAACAATATATCATCCCTCTGTACTAGTTAGAATTTTGTCATGCAACATTTGATTTAGGTAGTGGTGGATATCATGTGTTTTCCTTAGCAAGAGGGCTATGTAATACAATGATAATTACTAAATCTACTGATGGATTTGTTTTCTATGTTGAGTTTTCTCACAGGTAAACATATGTTACTGCTTTACTTTGGTTTGCATTTCTAAGGACATTACAATTTACACTGGCAGCTTCTCTGGTCTTTGGGGAAGCCAGGTATACCCCAGTCTCCCACTGCATAAAATGAAGACAAAACTACTGCTTTTATCTGCTACTGCAAGGATTTTTTTTTTAATAAAGGCTAATTGATTAGATGTTTATTAGATAAAAACCTACAAGAATAATCAGTAGAGAGTAACATGAATATTTTGATTAAAAGCCAATATGCTGTAGTTTTGTAATCTTGTGCAACTTTTCTTGCTTTCTGAAAACATTTGGCAGAGATGCTTTAGATTTGATTAATTATGTCTTTATCATTCTCAAAATATTAAAAACTTTTGAAAAACTCAACCGTCCAGATAGCATTATGAAAAATTATAGTAAATTTCTGAAAAAAATCCCACTATTTTAGTTCTCTCTGCTACAATTACTGATTTGTCTTAGTTTCTTGTCCATTTTATATCTTTCTGTATCTTCTCTGTATCATTTCTTTATCTTTCTTCTGCTCTTTTTCTTCAAATTATTTCTTTCTTCAAAGCTGATAGTTGGAAAACATGCAGGAATTGTGACATGTATATTATTCATTTTATTTGTGTTTTTGTCTTTCCCTTCAGAAATTTTTAACTTGAAAGGTACTTGGGCATTGTACAGTTTGTATCTCTCTTTGTAACAGAGAGGATCTAAAATATCTTCAGGATATTTCCCTTTTCTTTTTCCCACTTGAGCTATTGATGTACTGTAATTGTTTGGTTTTGTTCATCATAGCAAAATGTCCACAGAATGAAAACATAGTAAACTTCATTTGCCAAATTTACATATTCAGTACTTTTCCAAAGAAACAAGATATTTATAGAGATACTGGAAGTGAGTGTTAGTGTATTTGGTTAACTTAAAAGACAGAGCATATTTAGAATGGATATAAGTAATGTTATAGACCCTGTCTAAATATATTTTCTGTCTGGTTTATCGCATTTTGAAAGTACAGGACATCTAGTGCAATATCCAGCCTGCCCTGAGAACTGAGATTATTAGTGTACCTACCAGCCATAGCTAGAGGAGAGCAAAGTATGGAATATCTTATGGGGGGAAGGTGCTTTCTGCACACATAGATTGTGACTGAGTTTAAGGTCTTAGTTGTCTCAGTTCAGGCCAATGTGTGGTCCAGCCATTCCTGCCTATTGGCCATGGCTGCTGCACAGGCATATTCATGGATAACATTATTACATAAATCTTGGTACTTTAGATATTATTTTTATCTCTGAGAAAATTTTTCACATACTTGGTGTTTGCCAGCTAGGAGACTTTTATACAACACAGATCTAAATGCATGATCAAGTAGCAAGAGGTAAAGTTTTATAACTCTGAGTTTGAGGCAGTTGTAGTAATACCATGAGTAGTGAGGTTTATCAATTTTCATTAAAATAATACAGTATATTGTGTGGGGGGGAAAACTATGAGTTATGTTCCAGTAATGCCTGTTGCACAGTGTCAACCTTTTTTGTCATCTTCCTCTCATAATTTTTCTCCAGCTTGTGTACAAGGAATTTATTGGGGGAAATGGAAGCAAAAAGATGGAAGGGGACTTTCTCCCAGGAGATGTTATGTGTGCTCTTTGAAACAAGATATGTTGCACTTTGTGATGGTGTTCTTATTAAAAGTCGAATTTCTCTAGTTTCACAAAGGGAAGTAGAGTCAATGAAAAAGCTGATGCTATTTTCTGTTTTACAGAAAAGCCTGCAAGTCTGAGTGTGGGAATGGAGAGAAGTATGGTGATTTCAAAGCCACTAATAAATTTTACCTTTATAACATTATTTTCAACACCCAAAATAGTAATACCTGTTTGTTCAAGCAGTCATCAATTCCACAGATTAAAAGAGTCTCAACCTACTAATTTAGTGTCTGGACATGAAAGCTGGTGCCTTTGACTTTAATATCTAACCTAATTTAGGATATGGATGTAGAAAACGGTGTTTTTCTTAGGTTCTCATCACAACTCCTTAGGGAATGCAGTATGCATAGTGATGAGGTGCCTTGCTTTCCCAAGCAGAGTTCCGTTCAATAGAGAGCTATTTCATGTGCTCTGGAGAAAAGTGTCACATTGTTCTTTATCTGTATTTTTAGGTACTGCTGTAGCACTCATTATCCTAGCTTCGGGATTTTTGCTATCAGCTCAGGTCTCGCCAAGAATCACACTTAATCCACCAGATCCTTCACATCAAAACTCTACCTGCACAAAATACAGGTGAGATTTCATGGTCATTCATCCAATTTTCTTGAAGATTGTTTCCGATTAATTGAGTTTTACAACTTAGTATGAGCAACAGACAATTATTCACAAAGCCTAGTACAAGGAACTAAACTAGACAGCTAAATTTAAAATCCTAACTTCCCTCTGTGGAGAAAATGAGAGATTTTGATTAAATTCTCTGAGTATTCCTTTGGAATTTCTTGGACTAAATAAGGTGGTTAAGTGGCAAATTCCACATATACCTCTTCTAATATATCACACCTGCTACAAGTTACAGGGTACACAAAGTCAGGAATATTTTATAAGGAATTTATAAAAATGCTTGCTGTTGTTCATCTGGTTGTCATGTAAAGCAGCTGTAAACTGTTCAAGAAGATGTGTTCCTTGCCTGTTGTTTTCCTGACGGGAAAAAATAATTGTTCAGATAATTGCATACCAATAAACAATTATAATAAATGTGCAGGGTTTGACCTATTTTCCATATGCAGTCGTAGTTTCAAATAACATTATTTCCGGGGGTTTAAGAATGTGTAATTTTCTATATTTGGTGGGGTTTGTTCACCTAGGAGTGCCCTTATGCTCATGTAGCTGACAGACTAGAAAATACCCTATTCAGAGAAGACTAGTTCGATGGTTGAAGAAAATCTTAATGATGTTCAATATCTGTCTTTTTGTAATAGAAATAAATATGAAGAAACGAGAGGTACACTTCTAGTTTTGCAATGATACTGGCTAGGAATATGGTTCATGGCTTTTCGTATGCCAGAGCAATGTCTTAGGTGAAAGATTCTGAGGATCTGAAGATTTATAGGAGAAAACTGGGGAGGGGATGGAAGGACTTCATTGAGTGTAAATAGTTATAAATAACCGCAACACAGGGTACTGTCAGATATAATGATTCCTGTATTGAAAATGTACATGGTTACTTGTGTTCTACTGCAGCATCAGCTATAATTTGCAGCTTTTTGAGATGGGCCTGTCTACAAAATGGTGAATAGTCTGGTTAAAAGAGGTAAAGGGGGAAGATGCTCTCCTTTTGGAATCAGATTACATTAAAAGAAAAATGTGAGAAGAATTTGCCTAGTACTTCAGTTAACTGTTTCGAAAGGATGTCTAGAGAGAGGAAGTGCACCCTTTGCAGAACTCTTAATTTGTTATTTAATAAAGATAGATGGTTAATATAACCTGAAACTGTGTAAGATTTACGTACAAGAAGTATGGCTAGTCCAACTTAAAAACCAATGAAAAATATTCAACAGAATTTTCATATTCGAGTTAACCACAGCCAGTCAGGAAGGAAATTTTCATGGCTTTCATGGTGTGTACTTCTGGGCAAAAGCATGAAAAATTAAAGCAGATAGTTCTTGTAAAGACGTGTTGTTTCATGAATTATTGGAATACTTGTAATCTGTTGTGATTTCTGTTTCTGATGTGAAGTGTGCAAAAGCAGGTAAGATAAAAATTCAAAGATTCAGGAAATAGAGCAATAATATAATTTAAATATTTTCATTTGAGGGTATTCTGAAATAGAAGGAGCTTTCTTTGTTTAAAGATGGGATTGAATGGAGGGGGAAATTATGAGCAATGTATGAGAAGGCTTTAGGTGCTTCTATTTTAATCTTATGCTATACTTTAGTAGAGAGACACACAAAAGCCAGGAGAGCTGAAAATAATAAATGGATGCATTTGCCCACAAAGCACAGAATTAGGCTACAGCACCCAGTATTTAAAAGATTTGTACAAAAAAGTAGGGATTGATATGCCTAAGAATAACTTCCACACTGGTATACCTAAACTGTATAGATTTTCATGCCTCAAAACATCACCAAACTGTGATCCAGATAGAGCCAAAGGAAGAATTCCTTCAGCATCAAGAATATTAGTATTAATTATTTCTGAAGGGTATGACATACAAGCATATTATATTTGACTTGGAAAAGTGGCTGTTTAAGATCCAAATGTGCCTGCTTTCTATGTACATTGTCAATAAGCTGAATGAAATATAAAATATTGGTTTTGTCAGGAGAAAGTAGATGTCTTTTTGGCATTCCACTTGTGTCAGAAGAACTTCAGCATAACATGCATTGTCTTGGGAGGAAGAGGAGATGGGGACTGCAAACCAGAGAAAAGCTGAAGGCTGAGCTTTTACACTGTGACTCACCTCTCTCCTTTTTGGCCTTGGAGGTTATAACTGCCCATGGCAGTTATAAAGTTGAATCAAGAACGTTCCCAAACCTGAGGATTTGGAAGTAGAAGTCTACTCTGTATCAGTCTTGCATATTTTCTTTGCTGCTCTAAGAATAATGGCTTTACTGTACAGACACCCACTGTGTAGGGTGGCTAGTGTTGCTGTAGAGACAGTTACAAACAGAATAGCAATCAAAGTAAAAGGAAGTATATTAATGACAGTGATCCCTTGCTCTTTAACCCATATTTTAGCTTGTTCTAGTAAAACTGCTGGTGTCTCAGATTGCTTAGCATTGTATCTTGCAAGTCTTCAAGAGGTCTCAGGAAGTTTGGCAAAAGCAAAAGGCAGCAGGACTTCAGAAGATGAACACATAATGCCATCTCCCTCTAACTGCTTTTAAATATGTGCCTGCACAGATGCAGCCCTCTTCCTCTTATGGAGACACAGTGCTTCTCTGAGGGGAGGTAAACTTAAAGTATAAACCTGTTTGCAGCTTGGGCATTTCAAAGTGTGGGTGTGTTTCCTAAATATAATTTGTCTGTGTCAAAATGTATTAATAAGTTATGAAAACATCAATAGAATTTATTTTGCTGACAGAAATTTCATTGATACTGTGCAGAGTAATTAAAAAAACGCTTTTTATGTTAGTAAATCCATTGGGTTAAAGCAAGTATGGGTGTCCATTAAGGAACCCTTAGAGCTACTACAGTCTGTTTGCTTGTTGTTCCTTCAGATCCATATTCCTCTGCACAGAGTAATTCCTGCTGCTAGAATCACAATGAAGATAGAAAGACTAGCAAATAAAGAGCACAGTCATTGTCCTAATTCAAAAAAGCACATAGGGCTTGAGTACTGTGTTCTCAAAGAGCTGTGCTATGCAAATGGAGTTACAAGGTACCTGTACATGGTTGCAGAAAACAAACCAGTAAGATATGCTGTGCATAAAATAAATAAAATAAACCATTTTCATTTGGTGTAGATATGTACAATATTATCGTTGAACAGCCAAAATATAGTTCATTAGTCTGTGAAAAAAATCGAATCATTTCATGATCATTGTGGAAATACCGCAAATTCAGCTGGGTGCTCCAAACACATTTTTTTTGCCTCCTTACAGCTGAAAGTGGGTGTGTATTTCACTGAGAAGAGGCAGGGTAAATGCTTCTCTCTGTACCATCCATTAATCAAATTTCATTTTCACACTCAGCTGTATAAGGTTGTGTAGATATTTGCAGTGTGACCACCTGTTTCATTTGATCTTAATCTCCTCAGCAGCTGTGATTGTATTTATCATCAAGGCCACAGAAATCTCAAAGGTAAAATTAAGAATACAAAGCAACACCATTCCAAAATTTGTCAGCTTAGAAGCGAAAAGATGAACTATCCATTCCTATTATTATTCCAACTACCAAAACTCTATAAACGTTCCCATTTTTACTGGGAACTTGCCTGATTCTGGAAGGAGGTTTAGGTTAGGTCATGTGTATTAGCTACCCTCCCGCCTTTTCCCAATCCTTAAAGAATCAATGATGTGACTGTTTGGGACATTGAGCCATTTCTGTAAAATGACTGTGGTCCTGCTGCCCTCTATTATTGCTCATTTTGTCTCCATTTGTGTCTCTCGCTGCGCTTCCGAAACTTGGTCTGCTCTAGAAGACATAATGCAAACCTGTTCTGCCTGTATTTTTCGTATCAGTTACAATATGAAAATGGTAAATATTGTGTTAAGCGTAGGTCAACCCTCATATCTTAGGGAAGTGATACCTGTGCACACAAAGTTTCTTGGAATCCTTCCTGAACAGATTGTCTTCAGACTGATTAAAATAGTACAGGCGGTGCCAGCTGTGCTGGGCACACAAGGACTCTGTTGTTCATTTTTGAATTAGTCACCCTCACGTGGTTCATGATCCTTAGCTCATTGTACAAATACACACCACCGAGCTGAAGGCAACAATATTTAGTACTCCCACATAGCCATTTAGTAAAATAGCTAATGGATAGAAATAATCTTTCCTGTATGAATGTAGCAGAAGTATGTATGTGATCAGTTCTGAAAAACTCAACTAATCTAGTAACTGAAGCTGGTTTTATTGTATTTAATAGCCTTAGGATGCTAAGGCTATTAAATACAATAAGGTGTATTAAATACAAGTAGGTGTATTAGGTATTGTACTTTATTTTATTAAGAACTCATTGACAATCTGATTTATCAGCAAACTAGGCATTGCCATTTTTCATAATGTCACTATATCATGGAAGCAGTATTTGTTAAAATATGATTCTCATTTTCTCTGTCTAATGTCAAAGTGCATGAGCTACTGGTCTTTTCGATAACTGAGAATTGCAATGATAAATATAGTTATGTGTTTCAGTCATTAAGGTCAGAAAATTATGAGTATATAAAGAGATAAACATGTCTGAAAATGCTTTTGCCAGCTCTTATGAAGTATAGTTAAAATTCTAATAGTTTATGTTGCAGAACTGTGAAATGACCTCAACATAGTCTTGCAATTTATTAAGTAAATAATATAGTGATATATTGCTTGGTAATGATTTTCCCTGTGCTGGCATGTTGGTCCTATCAATCCATTGCAGTTGTAATTTAATTTTAAATTATAAAGGATAGGAAGGAATATGTCAGTCCATGTAGTAAGCATTTTTAAAGTGAATGAGAAAGAACTCCTCTCATCAATTTAAATACAAAGATCTGAAAAGTAACTTACCTGAACTATAATGTCTGGGTGCAATGGAGTTCCTGTAACCATTGTTAAGTTTTCCACATACTTTGACTCAAACTCTGCATTAGTGAAGAAACAAGGTTATTCATATAGTAACCTATTAACACTTCATGTCTCTGCTAGTACTTCTAAGACTGTGCTGTTTAACAAAGGACTGTGATAGGTGAGAAGAATACTTGAACCTTCACATCCTCACCACGTCTAAAGCAGAAGTAGCAAATACCAAGAGGCTGAAAACAGTTTCTGTGAGGTTGTATAAATTATGTTGCAGAGTTGGGGAATGGGAGCCTTTGTGAAGAAGGTTTAAAGAATGTTTGAAGAAAGCTAATGTATATATATGTGGCTGGCATATCAGGAAGGGTAAAGATTCAGGGCTGGTCTGGAACTTTAGAGAGGACACCAAACAGTCATCTCAGTGGAACAGATGGAGCAGGAGCCTGATTTGAAGATGAGAAAGGGTTGATTATACTTGAACATATCTGTGATTTAGATCTGTTGGAGTATCTGTGTGGTAAATTACAGAACTGCAACTAGCATCCAAGTACTGTGATTATAAATGACAGCTTTTCCTTGTGGACACCACTAAATAGATACATGGGTTACCTAACAGAGTATTGGTAGAACTTAGCAAATAAACTTCTGTCACTTGGTCTCTTATATTAGCAGGAAAGTGCTCTTTAAGTCCAAGTGGATTTTTCTCATTCTTTGTTAATTATTGTCTTTCCTGTGTCCCAGATACAACAATTGGAAGTGGTATCTGCAGTTAGCACACATTTTAACTGCTTAAAACATCCCCTATATTCTTGTCCAGTTATTTGTAACCTGAATTTGGTGCTTCACTTCTGGAAGCAACACAGGAACCATCAGAAGTATAAAGAAAGGCTTGATTTCATGCCTGCAGTGCAGTGAAGCCTGTGCAAACAGCACAAGCCCTCAGACACAAGCATCAGGCAATTTTAAACATGGTCCTGGTACCTAACTGAGATGAGTTTGTGTATAAAAATGAAGTAGACCATCTGTCAAAAAAAACCCCAAGATTCTTAGTTATATATCTAGCTGAAAGTATTAATATCCTAATATGTCAACAGAGCTAATAAGTCTACTGCAGTATTTGTCCAAAAGTCCTTGGTTTGATTTTTTTGTTGTTGAACTCAACAACAAAAAACTGAACCTTGGCTGTTCAGATTCATCAGTTGCCCATGTCCCTTGGTGAGTCCAGCTGAGTAGGCCTGGTCTGACCAGTGATACTCAGCTCAGTTGACTTGGCCATTTTCTTTTGGTCGAGGCTGGAGGAAGAGACATTGTCTTGTAGATAGAATACAAGAACAGAAGCAAGCAAAGCTTGATCCCAGCTTGTTGTTGTTCTGTAAGGAGATGGAAAGGAACTACACAACATGCTAAGTCAGGCAGAGACTGTACATAGCCAGTCTTGAGAGCAAAGAGTAACCTGAGGGTAGGGTGAGAGATCCACCTGGCCTAGAATCATGCTTCCAATGTGGCAAATGGCAAACTAGGAGAAAGCAGCACAGTCACAGTGACATTCCTTCCAGCCTACAATGATTTGTAGCTTATATTCCCTCTGGGTGGGATGTGCTAATCCACTGCAAGACCCACCTGTCCTAACATTGAGCCTTTCCTGCCTGAGACGGTTTTTACTGTTCCTGCAGTTCTGTGAGGAAAACCAGCTTCAGGAATATGAATATTTGCATCATACAGAGCAGGAGCAGTGGGTTAAAAAAGCTCACAACAGTGGAATTTACTCTGTGGACAAGAAGGAGATGAACAAAATGTCTTGCATCTAATATCTCAGGTTGGAAGGGACCCATAAGGATCATCAGGTCCAGCTTGCATGTAGCGGATCTATCAGATTTTTGCATAAAAAGCCTTCTTCGCATACTCAGGCTGATTCTACAGCATGTACTCAGTGTGAATGATGAATATGAAAGAAGTGGAAAGAGTTTCCACAAAAAGCCTGTATTTGGGGATGTTTTGATACTGAGTGGCTGTTCTGCATCTCATGGAGTAGAATGAAAACAGGTGCTACATTCTGTACAGCTACACAGTCCAGAATACATTATCAGGTTCGGTTTGCATTTCTGCAGCTGGACAATAGGAATATACTGATACATTTTGTAATTAGATAACAGAATGTGGAAAACAAAGTTGAAAGTTCTTTAAAATATGGCAAAAATTAAAATTGATAAAATGTTTTGAATTGAGGTTCAGCTTGAAAAAGTCAAAATAGTGTGAGAAAAAGAGAAGCGGTACTTGCAGAGCAAAGGCACTGTCCCAAGGTCTTACAGTGCTAAATCACTCAACAAAAAGTGGCAAGGTAAAACTTGCAGCTCAAGTTACAAGACTGCTGAGAATTGTAGGAGAGTCATTATTTTCAAGGTCATTTTACAAATTTAAAGTTCAAAATGTAATGATGAAACCAACATAAGCATGGGGTATTCTAAGCGGGGGGGGAAAGCAGTTAAGATAAGAACCTTCTATCAGCACCTGGAGAGTCACTTCGGCAGGTCAGAGATTTTATTCAATATTTTTAGAGACTGCATTAGAGCCTAGCAAACTGCACTGTTACAAAGAAACAGTAATTTTGATATCAAGAAAAATGTACACAGCTAGTCAATTGGTAATTCATCCATATAGTGTAAGATCTCTGTGAGACAGAGTGGCATTGTGACCTTTGTGATCAACCTCTAACCTCAGGAACAGTTAACTGAGCAGGCTGACTCAGAACAGAGCATTCTGAAAGTTGCTGCTGCTCAGGCTGGCAAGAAATTGCGATGAAAGGATCTCAAAATTGATGCTGTCAGGCTTTCTAGATATCAGTTATTCCTGTGTGGTTGGATAAAGGGGACGTGTGTTGAGTGTGTTGGCAGAATCAGTAAGGAATTGCAGGGTTGGGGGTATCTACTCTGCTAACAGTCCGTCAGCTCCTCAGTAAACATGCTGTGATGTTTAAGCAGGAACCCAGAAATCCCATTCCATGGCAGTTCCCCATAAACTGAGAGGCCGGGCTGCTTTGTTCTGTTGAGTTCATGCCCCTGATCTGCAGGGAAGCTGTGAGTTTTTGGACTTCTGGAGCCTGAAAGTCCTGGTTGTTGTTATTCTGCCTCATAGGCTGAAGCATCTGAAGTCTAGACACTTGCCTTCTCGTTGGGTTGCCTAGGAGCCCAGCTGGCAGGCAGGGAGTGAAACAGGCTCGTTGTAAAACCTTTCTGCTGTAATGCTGCCTGGTTTCATCAAAATCAAATAATCTCTCTCAGGTATTTCAGTCTTGAATTGTCAGTCTTACAGGCAACCATCCTGCCTGGGAGTTTTGAACTGGCTCTTCACAGATGAACTTCTTTTCAAGACACTCATAAACTTAGCACAAATATAAATGTCTCATGATAACCAGAGGAAGCATATCTCCTGTTTATAATTGGATGCAAATTTCCTTTCCTACCTAGACATCTGAGAGTATTCTTATATAGAGCATTCAAGGCCATAACTGATCTCTGGTGTGGATTTGAAGACTTACCAATATTTTTAAAGATTCGTCCTCTGGCATATACTTCAATATATATATATATATAGATAGGACTGATAAGGTACTTCTGAGGACAGGAATGAGCTCTGTAGGAGATAGTTTCATGTAATTAAATATTAAATTGTTCATTTCTTTTCCTGGTATATTCTACATCCTGTATTATTTATATCACTATGAGCATGTATGTCAGAATATGTGCTCAATTTCAAATTGTTTAAATACTTGAGCAGGGAAGAAGAGCATAAACCTGAAACTACTATATTTTATTCCTAGAGAAAGCAGCCTCAGCACATGGTGTCTTGGTTTTTCAGCTGCTTCTTTGAAAAAAAAAATCTTCCTTGCTTATTTCATGCTGCATCTTCTGTTATCATTACACTAAGTAACTGATAGAGGTTTCTTTCTGTGTTATGAAATAATTGTAGTAATGTATGTATGCTGGGGTTTTGGAGGATAAAACACTGGTCTTCATATTGGAAAAAACAATGACCATGTACCTCATCAAAGACAACATAAAATTTTGTATCAGTGATAAAACAGGGCACAGAAGAATGCTAAATGTTCTGAATAGCAACTGCCTACTCTTAGTCTGCTGGGAGTTAGATTTGAAATGGGTTTAGGTTTTGTGTGTTGGATTTCTTTGTTTCCTCTGGCATAAATTAGTCTTGTCTCTGAAGTCTGATGTCAGAGTCTGATCGTATGAACTCACTATATAAGTAATGACAGGAAATCCTAGCCCAAAACGAAAGGGTTTATAAAGAGCTGTTCTTTAACTGTTCAATCTGAAAGACAAATTTCAGAAAAGACATGGAAGATAATGGTTTTAAGTTATTTAAATTGTTATGAGTAACTCCGTGTAACCTCTGACATTTGGCTAGACATGAAATCCAGCAGCCTTTATGTTGAATGCAAACAGGAAGACCAGTTGGATTTGATGGTGTTAAAGGTCCTTTCCAACCTAAATTATTCTACAGTATCCAATAAAGCCAGAGGATCAGCTAAGCTAGCAGCCATGTAGAGAGACACTGCAATCAATACTCAAATCTCTCAATTTTTTTTCTGGATGGGAGGGAGGAATAAATAAGATATCTTGTGCTTCCCACTCGACTGGTTACTGATACACAGCACTACATGAGGTTACATGAAGTTACCCAGCAGGATGGAACAGACAGTGCAAATTCAGCTCTGTTGTTCATCTCTGCATTGATTCTTGTGAGGACACGGAGGGAAACCAAGAGGTGTCCTGATGCCTCAAGTTTTAGCTTTCATGTTTTTCAGATTCTGTGCTGCCTAGATGTGTAGTTCTGAGCCTCATATTAACTGTTAGTAAGCTCTCTTCCCAGAGTAGGTAGGCAAAACAAATCCTTTTTCTGCAGAAAACCAAGGACGAAGGTTACAAGTTTTCAGGCCCAAAAGCATAAACAATGGTGGACTGAAGAGAGAAAACAAGGAGGAGAGGACTTCATAATCTGAAGCTATAATTGGACAATTAAACTCAAATACGCAAATGGACCAAAACTTATAAAAGTGGAAGACCTTGTGACCTGGAATCCATTTTTGTGACCATTTTGGGTCCGTCTTGTGTGTAGCCCTGGCCAGACTCTTGTACTGCCCAAGGTGTGTGTATCCTTTAAGGCCTTTTAATAAATACCTACTTTATTCTCTTAGCACTGTCTAGTCTCCAGGTCAGCCTTCCCAAGGCATCAGTTCAGTCCCTGTCCTGTCCTCTGCTGGCAACACCGTAAAGATGACACCAATTGCTGTGTATTTTTAGAAATTCATATTGCTTACAGACACTTCGATAGCATCATTTCAGTGGAAAATGTTCTATAGTTTGAAAATCGTATGTCACAATCCTGTTTGATATCATGAGATTCTTTTCAATGTAAGAAAATATTATAATTTTATACATTTTTTGTATTATTGCATACTTGAATACACTTGTAATTTATAAAAATGTTTTCATTCACTTGTAGTCTTCTGTTCCTATAAACTCTTCTGGTTACTGCCCATTGATGTACTAATATCAATGTAACAAAATGCAACTAAGTCTCACTACTGTAATAGTGGTATTGTCTTTTCATTTGACAATTCCTAATTGCAGAATTTCAATTTTCTCATTTATCTTTGCAAGAGAAGAAATGTTTACTACAATTAGATAAAATGATTGAATTTTATCTGAAAGTTTTGATTCATCTCCAATGTAAAAATATTTTCTGCAGTCTATATCTCAACTGAGAGCAGATTTAATCCAGCTTTCCTAATTAAAAAACCCCAAACTGTTTAGACTGGAATTTGACCAATCAGT
This sequence comes from Acrocephalus scirpaceus scirpaceus, assembly GCA_910950805.1. Taxonomy (NCBI): domain Eukaryota; kingdom Metazoa; phylum Chordata; class Aves; order Passeriformes; family Sylviidae; genus Acrocephalus; species Acrocephalus scirpaceus. Next base: position 14,648,853 of record OU383777.1, read on the forward strand.
TAAGCAGAGGAAGATGTGTTTAAAATAGATTTGTATTCTAAATGTAGACAACATAGAAATTCTGCAGTAATTTAATGATTTAGAAAGAACACAATAGCAAAGAACACACTTTTCTGAAACTTGGGAGAAGTAGGAAAATCCAATGAATACATTTTCTTAACACAGTGCAAGCCCTTTTTTTTGCCATCTGCCATGTGAGTTGACATTATAATTCTTCTAGAAACATTGTAATACAAAGAGTTTGAATAACTGGATTTTAAGCATAAACTTTCAGACCTTTTATAGTCATATAATCTGCTCTACTGTTTTAGTTTCTTGAGACTTTGTTATACAGTTACTTCTACTTTTTCTCATAATGATTGAGTAGTTTAAGCAGTATATTCCTTAATTCACAAAGTCCTTGTTATGATAAAAATTCACACTCAGAAAAGATGATTTCTTCAATTTTTGTTGTTACAGGAGTATATGTTAAAGCTTCTTTGGTCACCTGAATTATATGTTTCCGGATGTTGCATTTCAAAGTTGAATTTTATTTTCAAATTTCCAGACTTACTCTATGTTGTACAGTGGCTAATTTTTCTACTTTTTACCACCTAAAGTTATCCCTTAGATATATCAGAGGCTTTACTGGTGAAAATGTGTGTCTGAATCTCAAATGGCTTCCAGGGAAGATAAATACCTGTGTAGTTTAATACAGGAGCAATTAGTGAGTGTTTGTTTGCAAGGCTTTGTGGCAGCAGCTCTCAGGTAGCTTGCACTGCGTGGGGAGCTTTGGAATGCCATTGTAGCTCACATACCTACATCCTCATCAGTCAGATTTTAGAGACGATTTTAGACTGACTCCTCAGTGAAGCATCTGTGGGGCCCTTGATATCTAGGCTACCAGTAGAGTCAGTGGGGATGTGGTCAGTGCAGCCAGTGGTATCTAGAGAACAGTTTTGCTGTCTAGTCACTTGAACAACTAACGGAATGGCATTGAGGAAACTTTGCTTGAATGTTAGCATCTCATGTTTAGTGAGACTCCCAAGGAAATCAGAGACGGAGCTGGCAAGTGTGATGCATGGGAATAATCTGCAAGAGCACTGCTCACTCTGCAGTGGCAGGTAAGGGGCAGGTGGGATATTTTTGGGCACAACTTAACTATGTGCATTCCAAGACTTACTAGAAGATGCTGTTGGCTTTGACATCCACAAATGAATGAAGTGTTGCTCAAGTATTTATTTTTTTCTCTTTCAGTTATTGCAATGGATGTATGTTAGATCCAGACTGTGGTCTCTGCTACAAATTGAATAAATCAAGTGTTGTTGAGTCCTCTTGCATTCCTGTTGATAAAGAGTCTACAATGAAAGCAGCTTGGGGCAGGTATGTAATTTGTCAAGATTTTTTAGCCTTGTACTCTACAGAGACTATATTTTATGCTATTGAGAGCAATTTTGCTTTTATGAAAGTGTTAAATTCCTAAGATGTTCAGGAAGAAGAAAGTAACTTGATATTGTCAAAAATGGGTGATTACTTCCTAACAATAAATTAAACCCTTGACCTTCATGTGTGCAGCCCTTTCAGTGTAGTCTGTCACATAGGAGGCATGGCAAAAGTACACTAGAAATGAAGAAAATTACCTTTCCTTGATGTTTTTCGTTCATTTGAAGTGGTATATTCCCCAGTTACATACTTAAAGCCCTCTGAATTAATTTTTTTTTAAATGCATAATTTAAACCACACTTTTAATGTTGCCCTACCAAAGAAACAATTAGCTCAGCTGAATAAACTAAAATTAGCAAAATTTTGAAAAGTTCAAATTGTCAAAAGCATAGGGTGTGGCCATAGATTTCTGTGGTTCCATGCCTGAAGGGAGTGTCATACCTTATGTTGCACTTGAGTGTAAAAACATGTGCATTCATATGTGCAACTGCAAAATATATCACACCTCTTTCTTAAGCAGCACAAAAATTCCCTGTGAAGTCACAGCAACCTTCAAGTTTTCTGATGTACTGACTATTCCTAAGGAGTAGCTTTGTGAGTTGGAACATTGTCTTGTAGAGGCTTTATGAATACTTTAGCAATGATTAGGGTTTGGATTAGGGTTTAGAATGGTTCAAAGCCACAAGGGAATTACATAATTACTTCTGATAAAACCACCTCGTCATAATTCATCTCAGCCACCCACACACCATGAACATACTTAGGGAATAGGCAAAGGTTTGTGTGGTGGTTTGGGCCTCTTTTTTTTTTAACTTTCATACATATTTCTCAGAATTTAAACCCAACTGTCTTAATGACACTGAGTCATATTGGACAGAGGTTGAAAAGTATGAAAATATCTCCTAATTGTAGAATCATTAATTTAAAATGACTCTAAAATTGCCCTGATTTTGATTTCAGTACCATTAGACTTAGTAATTAATTCCAGGTGCAGGAAAGAGAAGCTTATATTTTTTTAATCATAATTTAAAAGCACTGTGATCATTTTGGGGCTATTACAGTTAATAAATGACTGTGAAAACTTCAAAATCTCATCTGACCTGCTTGTTCGGTGACTAACTTCAATGTCACATTATGGAACATACCTTACATATTGCCTGATACCCTGATGTGATCTGCAGCATGTGGGCTCATATTTGTAAGGTAACAGATGTCTCTTTATACTCCAAGTCAACATTCATTTCCTATATGCTGTAGTTTTGAGTAACTTGTCTGTAATGAGCAGAATCACACTAGAATGCAGAAAGGCATACATGCAAACAAAAACTTGTTATGAATAGTTGATAGATAAAATTAAACTTTATTTCATTAGCCAGTGCAATTGTTTAGCATAGTAAATGTGGGCATAAGCAATTTTTTCATATTAGTGATTCAGTCTCACATAGACTCTTTGCTGTACAACCTATTGGAGCAAATTAGATAGGGAAGAAGAAATATTTCCTTTACATGTTGCAAAATGCAGTCTTTCTGTGTGCAAGAATTTCATAGCATGAGGACCCTGCTTAAAAACCTTTATGAGGAAATGAAACAATTTTATATAAGTTAAATTGGTAGTCACCATTACGAAAGTCCTGCCTTAAGATGGAAAACCAATAAAATATCCACATTTCTTTTTGTAAATATTCATCACCATTTCTAGTGTTTATTTCATTAATTTATCTCTTGCCTCTACCTGGTCTGTGTAATCAGGCAGTTTTCAAAAAGCTGATCCTTCAAGCTGTGAAATGTCAGATGGCGCCTTCTGTGCCTTCCAAGCCCTGTGGAAGTGGGAAGCATTTTGCCTTCTCCTTTTCCTTCTGCTCCTCCTCCTCACAGATACCTGTATTTCTGCTTACTAGCCCAGGGGAATCCCCATAGATTTTTGTTTCCAAGGGCTCACATTCACATACCACCCCCCATCTCTGTTTGCTCAAATCCTGAGTCTGCTTTACAGCAAAATCAGTCCCACAAAGCCATAGGATTTCCCTGCCAAGGGAAGATTGCAGCAGGGAAAACAGTTTAGTTACATCCCCAGTTGTGTCTCAGAGCAGCCAGAGGCATCTGTATCTCCCTGGCAGCACAAGGAGAGCAAGTGCCTGAGACAAACTAACAGCACTGGTGAAGGAAATTACAGCCCATTCTTTCACAAAGTTACTTTGTCACAGACTAGACATACAGGGGCAATTATTTTAAAAATACACAGCATTATGGTGATGAGAAAGTAGTATAATAATTTGAAAGATGATTTTGTGAGCTATGGGCAGCTGATAACTGTAATTATCAGCAGCCGCTTTTGTAACTCCTGTGTATCCTAGGGGCTTTGTGCCATCCGGTATTAGATGAATGAGTTTAAATGGCTTAAAACCTCCAGGGTTATGCTTGGCTCATGGAAAATCTATTTTGTCATTAATTTTGCTCAGGAGAGGAGAAAGATCTGAGCTATTTGTTTGGGACTTGTTGGACCTCAGATGTATGAGCAGTAGCAGAAGCTGTTTCTCTCACAATGCTGATGCAGGAGTGAGAGAAACAGCTTCTCCTGGACTCAGGCTGACAGTACCATGCAGAGCATTTTACTGCTGCTGTGATCACATCTTGTTTATGATTTTCCTGCTGGAAAGTTGGGAGCTGCAGCCATCTGAACCCCAACTGTCCTGACATTTACTCAGGGGCTTATCTATTCCTGACATGCAACCTACCACCAAGGTGAGAGGTGCTCAGAAGCACTAACAGAGAAGGCCTTATCATGTATTTTTTAAAGCTCTCTGCAGCCATGCAGACAGACATAGAAAACTTCTGTTTATGTATTTATAGCTTTGCACTGTTTTTCACCATTGGTCCCACGGTACTTCAATAACACTGATGTAGCAGGCAATGCTTTGACTGTTACCATAAAATACTGTAATGCATTTTATTTCCCAGACATTTCCCCAGTGCCAGCCAGTTGTACTAGATACCACCTCCATTGTTAATTGCATTTATTTGGTTACGGTATGTTCTACATTGAGAAGTTCTGGGGAGGGAAGAGAGCAGAGATTTCAGTCTCCTGTGGCTGCCAGCAAGGCTGTTTATGTTGCTGTGGTTGTCATAGAAACCCAGGGAGACAATTAAAGCATCCACATATTTTTTCAAGAAGAATATAGCGTTTGGGTTTTGTTGAATGTCGGGAACTTGGTGGCTGGTAGTGGCCCTGGGGGAGAGACTGCGCAAAAATAAATCTGAGTCCAAGTCAGAGCTTAAGCAGCATGGGTAATGTGCAACGGGTGTGCCTGTAAGATCATGCATGTACCACAAGCAGTAGAGATGTATTTTTCATTTTTTAATCAGTTACATAAGCACAACTGGTATTAGAATAACACAGAGGAGTGTCTTGCCCAGGGCACCAGCACAGGCAGGTGCCTTGCTGCCCTTGGTGTTTCTGAACCAGTTTACAAAATAGCTGTTGACATGCAAATCTTGCTGCCTCCAGCTCTGCCCAGGGATACATGAAGGATGGTTCTTCCAAGACAGCGAGCAAGAATATTCTTAAATTATTTACTTTGTAGTAAAAGAAGAAGAGCTGTATCTTTTCTTTCAGTGTGGTCTCATGGTTCTGCATTGGGACTCTGTTTTCCAAGATTTAGGGAAGTTTTGCACTTAGCAGCAGCACAGAAAGCCTTGCAGCTCTGTTCTTCATGAATGTTGAATTATGAAATCCCCACGAACTTAATAAAAAGCGTAATCTCACTTGTACAGATGGTGATGCAATGGGAAGGTTCCAATATGAAGCTCAGGTGGCACAACAGGTCATGGGCAGAGTCCCTCTCTCAGCCAGGAGAAAAAGTAGAGGTGATTGCTTTCAGTGCTGTGCTTTCTGAACACAAACCAAAATGTAGGGTTTTCCCCCGAAATGACAATTACTCCCACAGTACTCAGAGAAATTTCTCTTTAAATTTCTCTGTGTAATTGCAATACTCCTAAAGGTCAGCCAAGAATTAAGAAACTTTAAATTGCATTACTACCCTTAAAGCTGAAAGAATAACTGCAAGGGAAGGAGGTACTTACAGTGCCTTGATGTGACATTAACCTTGACATGAGTATGTTGTCAAGACGACAGCAGGCCCACAACTGAGCTAAAATGCTCTCATGAGCAACTCTGAGCAATCTTCCTCTGGAGAGAATGATGTTGATTTTATACAGTAAACAATTATGAAGAAATAATAACATCATCGTCAGATCAGACACAAGCCTAGAAGCCATCCTGTCCACACAATTAGCTGGCAGGTCTCCACAGTCCCCAAAGGAGAACGATTGGGAACAGAAATCTATAAAGAGAGAGGAGCTGAGTGATTCACTTTTTCTGCCATTTTTATTAACTTTGTTAGAGGAACATCGCCCTGCCAGGGGAGTTTAATGTTTCATGGAGAATCCTGCTTTTCTCATTATAAAGAAGCACTCCCCTCTCTAAGGGCACTCAGTGCAAAGGTGACAGTGCAGAAGAACTCTGTCTTTGGGAAGCTCTGTTTTCCTCTAGCCAGTGATCTCGTGAGCATCTTCCTTCCATGTGAAATTAATGCCATGTTTACAGATGCTCAGTAATGCTGTTATGTTTCACTGTGTGCCTGTTGCTCATATCTGCTAGTTTGCTGGGGGGTTTAAATGTGTCTTGGAAACCTGTTTGGGGGAAAAGTGGGTTTAAATTGCCTCTGCAGTGAGAGGAAGTAGGTCAGGCAGGCAGTCAAACTCATTCTTTCCCAGCTTCAGGAGTGTGCCTAATGACCTTGGCATTTGAGCCTGGATGCTAACTAGATTCCACCAGTTAGAAAAAATAAATTCATGTGAGTTCATTAGCTGGATTCTCAGACAACAGATTGGTTTATGTCCAGCAGGGGACATGCCAGTGTCTGTCACAGCCTCGAGAGTATTCTGGGGAGCTTTACATTCATGCAGCATTTTTCTAAAAATACCATGTTATTTTTCCCCTTTGTAGATAAAGACAGACATGTAAGTTCATTACACTTGTTTTGCATCATGACAGATACATTTGTAAAAGTTCCTGTGACAGCTTTACTAATGCAAAAAGAATGTATGTGTGTATTTACACATTTGAAGACTTGGAATCTGTTTTCAGTACATCATGGGAAACAGCATTATGGATCTTTGCTGTTACCATGGAAAGATTAGCCCCAGAGCAATCTTTCAAGAATTAAGTACTCTGCTGTCCATGTGTAGATGTGGCTTGTTTTGTCATGCAGAAAGTATTGGTAGAAGATTTTATTGTTGAAATGATTATTTGAAACCTCTCTACAAGGGTCTGCATTGAAAATTCATGCTTAACTCAGCAGTAATTAGAAGAGAAACTAGTATTTCTCTTACCAAGTAGTAAGATAAATAGATGAAGATTACATGTAGGATTATGGTTCTCCTATTTACCATGTAAAAAATTATAGTAGAGGAAGTAAATGATTCAGGAAAGTAGCAGGATCAAGAGAATATTCACATCTGCATGTATGTTGGTTGCACTCAGAAGAGCTGTGATTATAACCAGTAGTCTTAGAGAAATCTCTCGATGGACAATATGGTAAATGTTGGCTAAATTGGAATATTCATAACTTCAGTAGGAACCAGAACATAAAATGCCCCCTTCTGCCTCAATATTATTTAGAAAAGAAAATCGAGATATATGCAGAATTATATTCTGATTATCTTTCCCACTGCTAGTAAGTATGAGAACCTGGAGCAGCTGGGTGGCAGGGCACAATCCTATTTGTCTTGTTTGATTAGGAGTGTGTACTTCAGCACAATTATATCTAATATATCATTATATTAGTGAGGTGTGTGAAAACAGAAATTGAAAGAAGATCTGGAATTGATTACAGTCTTTGTCAGCCAAAACTCTAAGGCACGAGGTATTTCCTTGGAAGAGGTTATCAGACATGTAATCACAGTGTAATGTTTGCATACCAGTGTGATTTGTAAAAGGGATGTAGAAGTGGAACTTAGGAAATCTCTTATGCCTAATTTAAAGCTGTTTCTGCTAACTGTTAAGAGCAAAGAGGAAGAATAGAAGGATAAAGTAATATAGAATACTGTGTCCTTTATTCTTGATGAGCCTGTCTTGGTGATGCTGGAATAGGTAGTAAAATAAGTGGAAATTTAATGTTCAGATCCTTTCAGCCACTCTTCCTACTCAAATCTTTAAGACATCACACTTAAAATTATTTTTAAAGGAAATTATTTCATGGTGGAGCTGAGAACCATTATAAGCTCCTTTTAAGCATATATAAAGATGGTGAAATCTATATATGTACTGAAATATTGTAAGGGTGTAATTAAATAATTGAGGGTGGAATTTTATTATAACTTTAATAGAAGATAGTCTTGCCCTTTTTATTTTACTGTTTAACTTGCTAAAGAGGGAAGAATTTTTTTAGTTATTGTTATAACATAATTATATTTTAATTTAATGCCTGTACAAATAAGGTACTTCGCATATTATAGCTGCATTTTAGGTCTAAAATAGTGAACAGAGCAACATGTGAAACTATTTACATTCCTTTCAGATAATTACATTCAGATAATTATTCAGATAATAGGAATTACTATTAATAGCTCTAACACAATATTTCTACTCAACCAGTGGCAAATTCTGGATGTTTGAGAAGCCTTGTTATGAAGTGAGTGTGTTCTGACTGGGAAACGTTTAGTTTTTATGCTGAAGACAGAATCTATTTGTTGCAGACAGCCAGCACAAAATAGGATTTTAAAGCAGGACTAGTTTGAAACATCATCTGTACATTTGTTCTCTACCCATTCTTTTTATTGTTGTTTGCTGCTCAACATGCTTCTGGATCTTACTCCAGGTTACTAGTTAAAAGGCATTCTGGTAGGGAATGCCAACTGCAATTTGGGTTACTTGGTACAACTACTTCAGATGCTTGTAGCATTGAGGTAATTGGAATATAAAAACAAAAGTGGCCCTTGAGCTAAAACAGTATCTATCAAATGCTGATGTCTGGAAAAATTGTGTTACTTAAACGGAAAAATGTTTGAGTCGGTGCTCTTCATTTTAAAAGTGTTCCAAAGAAGAAGATGGTATGGTGTTCAAAATGTAAATATACATCTGCTGAAGAAGCAAGCTTTCAGCTTTTTTCAGTCATTCTCTGGTCAGCTGAAGGGGAGCTAAAAGGAAAATACTTTTGTTCCCTGTTTAAAAAGCATGTTTGCTCCTTGCTGATAAAGGAGATAGGAAAGCAAAGGAGAAAAAAATGCCAGTGTGCACACGAGAGAATTGTCAGTCTCTCATCAGTGTGCTTAGAGTATGAGGATAATTCCTGCAGCTTTTCTGTCTCCCTTATGAAATGTACGTTAGAGAGTCTTTTATTGCCCATAAGAGTCTGCTGCTAATTAGCTTCTCCAGCTGCTCATCTTCTTAGGGACAGATTGAGAGATGTCGGTGCCTCACTGCTGGGGCCGTGTTGCAGCAGCGGCAGAGCACAGCCCTGCTCTGCTCATCCAGGGGATCTAAAGGGGCAGAGCAGAGTGTGAGCATGCAGGGAGCTGCTGCTGGGAGAGACATGGGGATTTCCCTTTCTGCCTTGGAGCCCAGGAAAGGGAACTGACTCATATTTGGGAGCATGTGGATTTTTTTTTCTGAGGGGAGAATTTCCAATAGTTGTTTTTCACATTTATTTGGTTATTGACTCTGAAGTTTGAATTTAAAGAAAAATAATTTGTGAAGACTGTCTCAGCAGATTCCTTTAGGCTTCTACTGTGAAATGAGTTTATTAAAATTAAGTTTTCTCTGTTTGGAGAGTGGAAAATATTTTGGAAAAACCCATGTGGTAGAGGATTTTAACTGATAAAGACCATTCAACAAGGCTGAACCCAGACCTCCATACAGCAGCTTGTACCTTTACAGCATCCCTAATCCACATTTTACATACCTTTATTCCATAGTAATTCTTCAGTAATCACAACATTGGATACAGTAAAATTTTCGTATCTTCCCTTCTTAAAAGAATGAAGTTTTTAGAGTATTTTTTTTACTTTTGAGGGAAAATAAATCAACACATTTTTGCAGTAGGACTGTTGAATAACTCAATATGTTTGATAAGTTTAAGTCCTAGAAATTACTGTATGTGCTATTTGCATGTGTGGTTCATTTCCTTGAGAGTGGAGGCAGTGACATCAATCCCTCACAGGCACAAGATGAACTGGAATTATTGATTCCTTTGATTTAAAGTTGTGACCTTACTTTAATTCAGCTTGTTGCTTAGTACAGGCTAGGAAGCGGGCAGTCTGTGAGGTGACAGGTCGTACTTCTCAACAGCAGCACTTTGGGCATTTCTTCCTCCTTGCAGGATGCACAGACTTCCTTTTGTCCAGTAGCTTTCCACAGCTGTCACCTTAGCTTTGTGTAGGTAATCGTAAGGGACGAGTTTGAGGTTCTGCATGATTACTGAGTCCTTCAGACCTGTGATTCAGATGGAGTTCCCATTTAGCATATTTTCTTGGAAAAATAACTATTGTTCAAAAGCACTCATTTATGTAAAACTCTTTTTAGATGTCAGAGGCCATGAAAGATACATGATTACTTTGATTTCTGCTGAGTTCTTCAACTGTCACGTCCCAGACTATTGAGTTGCATATAACAATGAAGACTTTGGTACCCAAAGTTCATAAATCTCATAAACTAGAGATAATGTATCCACTTACCACTTACGTAGTTTATAAAATCAGTTAGATTTGGCGTGGATATTGCACCTGCCTGCACAAATCAAAGGAGAGCAACACTCTATGTTAAGTGCTCACTCTCACAAATCAGGCATGAAATAATTATCTTCTTTTAAGTGTTCTTAGAGCCTTAGGGCTCCATTTTCAGTTACAACATTAATGATTTGCAATGAATTTTGGGGCTGACAGCAGAGGAATCTTCTTTGGAGAGCTCTGTTGGGTGATTTAATTCAGAGCCTCCCTGGTACAGCAGGGATGGGTGGGGATGCAGTGCCTCATTCCCCTTTTGAAACAGGTTTCTCTGAGCTTTTTTGGGCAGAGCTATTGCCATCTACTGGAATCAGGGAAAAGCTCTATTTAAAAAATACCGTTCCATCATCTATTTGAAACAACAAATGCAAGATCTCAAATATTGTCTGGTTAGATTTCAGTTGTGATGGCAAACAGTTGCTAGCAGTAGTTAAAATGTAATATTTGTGTCTAAATTGCTGTTACAGAAAAGTAAGCTCAGTACTTACATGGAAGGTTATGGTGGTCAAAATGTTATTGTTAGAACTATTGAAATATAAACTATATATGTATGTCAATAACTAGAATTTAAATAGAGCAGGGAAGTGCTAAAAAGACATGCTAATGCATGTAATATTGATCTGTATTTTAAACTCCTTGTCCTTATGTGGTTTTTTGTCTCAGATTCAACAAGAAAAGCAGATTTAGAAAGTTCCTCCTCCCTTTCCTTTTGTTTCAGTAAAAATTTCCTAAGGATTGATATTTTATTCTCTCTTCAATTCCCCCTGAAATGTGTGGTTAACTGAGGTTATAAGGTATTAACAGCGCTATGGAAAATCGTTTCTGCACAGTGCTGGTTTGGCTAGGAAGCACAGGGTCTGCTGCCTGGAATAAGCAATAAACTATCTGTAAAGCCTCAGCAGCTTGCCTGCAGCCATAGAGCAGACTCAGGTTGTGCTGGAATTGTGGCACCACGTCCCATTTGTGCTTTGTTTGAGTTTGGGGTTTGGGCAGGATTTGCTTTGTTTTTCTCAATTGAACTGTAATATCTTGCGATTCCTCGCTAACTTCACATACCAGGTTTCAACATGAATGTACAGTTTTTACAGTACCTCTGTATGTCTAAAAATTTGGGGCACTTAAAAGCAATACTTTTTTTTTCTCTTTATTGTTTTCTAAAGTGTTTGGAAGCATTCAGAAAAAAAAAAGAAGATTGTAATATAAAACCTACTTCCAGTGAATATTTGTGCTGAGTTACCTTGATATGAAATTACAACAGCCACCTTGATTCCTTTAATCTTTAAATACCACAGTCTTGGAAATGCTTTGGGCAATTGTAACTCAAGGGATGCTTTTGTAATGATGACATTCCTTTGATGACATTCCACTGGCACATGGTGGACAGCACAAGCATCAATAAAGGTTACTTTGTAAGTTTAAGTAAAAATAGGAAGTCATGATGGAATTTGTTTAAATCAACTTCAGATGTCTAAAATTGTGACCTTGAGCAGTCTTGTAGTTTGTTGACTAATGGAGTAGAAAAGGTTCCTTTTTGTTCCTTTGAAGCCGGTCTTTGCCTGTGTTTTAGAGAATAGGCTTTCTTATGCCATGCCAGCAGTTCTTGCATGCTGTTCTTTTAATATTTCTGCAGTTAATATTAATATATTGATACTTACTATTATTAAGCCCTACACTCAGCCCTTCCCACCAGCATTCATTGGAGTGATCTGTCTTTATATAGCATACAGAAGAGGCATCTCCTGGTAGAACTGATATTTCTGCAATGATTAGGCAGCTGGTTGATACTTCTATTATAACCGAAAGAACTTTGGAAATTATAATTATTAAGAAAATGAAATGTAAATTCAGATGAAAAAACAAATTAGATTAAACATCACGTGGATATTTATTTTATGGTAAGCCTGCATGAAATTCCAAAGTGCTGCATTTGACCTAATCTTAAGACCAGTTTGTTTCAGTAATTTTATTTTATTGAGTGTCAATGCTGCAATCAGAGAGCCTAAATGATTTTAAATCTGGAAAGAAAAGCTAGAAGTTCTCCTATCCTACTTCCCCAGTTCTGTCAGTAGTTTGATTGCAGTCTGGTGCTCCATCCATAAGCTCTCAAACATGTCAGAGCAGGGATGACCCAGAACTTCCACCAAAAACACCAGGAGCAGCAGAACAGCTGCAGTTCAGGGAAAGAACAGGAGCACTGAGGTACAGCAAGGGGTCTGCACACAAGTGAAATTCTTACTGAGCTAGTCTATCTGTGTTCAGTGCCAGTCTGTCTTTAACAAAAAATACTTGCATCTCCTACATTTATACGCGTTTTTGTCCTGAAAGAGCTCCAACAGAATGAAGCCTACCTGCCTGTAGGCAGGAATACAGAGTGACTAAATCGATCTGGTTTTTGCTAGAAAGCCTCAGGCAGCACAAATTAGCTCTGGCAGCCCCCAAGGTGACTGACAGACACTTTCCAGTTAGTGCTCATCTCTGAAATTCCCCAAAGATTTGTCTTTCAGAAGAAATGGCCAAATCATTAATGAACACCCCCTCCTTTCGGAGAAGTAGGAGAAGCTGGCAATGACTGGATGAAGCCAGACTGGATGTGCATGCTCACTGCTGAAACTGATTGTTCCAAAAGTGAACTATTTCTGTATAACCACAGAAAAGCCACTAAATAATCTTTGAAGCGCATTCTGGGGTCACAGGGAGTCCACAAAGCCTTCCTCAACCATGATGACTGCCAGGAGGGAAATAATAGCTCATTCTGTTTCCAGAATGTCTTGTAATACCTTTTTCTGGTTGTCATGCAGAGACAGCTTTGTGCTTATATTTTAAATTTGTGAAATGGCATCTACTTCACAAGCAGTTAAATATTCCCAGATGTCATTTCTTGCAAGGGTTTGCCATGTGCCTGTGCCCTAACTGTGGCATGAGATGTTTCTTTTCAGTTTGTGCTTGATTGCAGTGAGCACGATTAAATGGAGCTTTTGTGGGAGCCATCAAGGTGGTGGGAGCAGGAATTCTTATGTCCCACTGGGCACTCCGTGTGCAAGTCACATCTCTGAGCCACAGCCCCATCACACACATCACATCTCCATCCAGACCTGTACATGAATACCTGAGTATAAAAGTGTTGTAGCACCCAAATTGTGGGTCTTTACCAAATCATGAATTTTTTTCCATCCACTGGTAGATGCGGTTTCTTATATTTTTTATATTACTGTCATACTAAAATACCTATTGATCATGGCAAAGGCTTCAAAATGTTAGGTAGTATCACTTCCATCATATTTACTCAAATTTCTAAACATTCTTTGCTGATCTGCACCTCCGGGAAGTTCTTCAAGAGTTGAAAATACCTGAAAGAAAGAAATAGTGAGAACTGCAGCATTTAACTGAGGCCTTTCAGAATGAGAATTAGGACTGAACTCAACTGTTTCTTTATCTCTTACTGGATCTTTCTTATTTTGAGGACTGGCTGAGAGACTTCTTAAAAACAGCACTGGAATCTGGGAGGCTTCATGACTCACTGAGGACACTCTGCTAGAGCCCACCTTTTATAAAGCATTTATAAAGTCATTGGGGTTCTCATGCATGTCATTAGTTTGGAAGCTACAAGAAATAGTAGAATTTATCTTGAAAGAGAGTAAAAGATTTAGGGTTAGTAAAGTTGTCCAAGGACATGAACAAATAAAAGGTTTGTGATGAGAGGTGAAATCTCAGTGAACCACTGGGCACAATTGCTTGTAGAGCCACAAACCTTAGCGACAGGGTATGCTGAAGGGACAAACCTAAAATTTATATGCATGCTAAAAGTATTTCAATAAGAACTGTCAGACAGTTTAGTGGTAGTGAAACACACTGTGATTATTTTTAATTTTTTGAATCAATGTATTCTACATATGAAAAAGCAGGAAAAGTTACTGAAGTCTCAATCTTTAAGGTACACAGATGTAAGTTTTCTGTAAACCATTGGAGTGTGTCCTTGATGGGGGGAAAAAAGGCAGAAATCTTACATTGCCTGCTGTTGCCTTCTGAGCCTTACCTGCAATGGTTCACTCTTTTATTGTTGCTTTTTCATAGATTTTTTTAGCTTGTAAACATACAGAATTATGTTTCAAGTTGCAAAAATATATTCTTGTGTCTTCTCATGAGAACACTTCACCAGCTGTGGGCTTTGCTTCTCCTTTAGCATTACTTTGCTGTAACTTTAACCTTGTATGATGTCAAATTCCAGTGAAACTTTCTCTAATGTTTTTGAGAGATATTTTCTGCCACTAAATATCAGCATATCAAGCTACTGAGTCATACTTTAATTTGAGAAAAAAAATCCTCAGAATAATATTTTTTTAAAATCACTATATTTACAAAAAAATAGGGTATCTTCAAACTATTTACTCAGCTTTATGAAGAATCTCTCCAGAAATAATTACCAGATTGTACTCCTATTTATTTGTTGTATACACAGTTATTTTATTCTCCATCTTGTAATTATCACTCACCGCTGTTGGTTATCACTGAATTTTTCACTTACAAACCTTAAAGTAGTCTTCTGGCTATACATAATAAGCCCACTTTTTTCATGCCTTATTAACTGGAGAATACCTAATTTTTGCAGCTACAGTTTCAACCTACCAGACCATTAGCTGGCGTTAACCAAGTTGTTTTCTGCCAGCTGTTTGTTGAGCATACTCTTAGACTTGGATATAAATACATGTAGGTGGCACCTGTGTGCATTCAGTTTGTTCATTAATATATTTAGATTTTTGAGGATTTTATTTAAATTATTTTGTTAGGTGCTATTTTTAAAAAATATATTTAAAATATTTTAAAATCCTTTTCCATAAAAGAGTGCAAAAAGATCTTTTTTTGCAAAATCAAGACAAAATATTTATGATCTTTCTGTTCCTTTTTTTTTTTGTCATCTGCTTCATGTCTCTGTTGAAAATTGGAGCAGTTTTGAAGCATTTCACCAAAAAATGAAAGAAAGAAGCCACATTCCTTCTTTTGTTTTCTCTCAGTTGAACATCTAATTTGGTACCTGAAAGTGTCCCAACATTGAAAAGAAACACAAAATACTGTATTTTGAAACTCTGACCTATTATCTAGTGCTTGAAGTAGTTGAAACGGATCACAGGCAGAAATGCATGAAGGACAGTGACATTCAGCTAAGATGCTTATGCTCAAAACTAATTAAGTTTTTGCATTTCAATTAACTTTTAATTTGAATTCTGTGCATTAAAATTCTGTACTTATGATTACCAGGTGTTTGTTAAGTAAACAGTTGATTATGTTTCATAGTTGTATGACCTCTCACAAGTTTCTGTGCTATTAATATCGTATTTGAATTATTTATGATTATGCAATAATACAATTTAATTATTACTAGTTAATTCTAATTTGTACTGGGGTAAACCAAGTGTGTCCAGTCAGAATCAGAGTTAGGACTAGGATAGGACACTGTACAGCACAGGGACATCAGATGTTTCCTGACACTTTTTGTGACCATCTGATACTTTGGAAGAGTAGGAGAAAGCTTTAAAGAAATATAAGTCAATGTGTAGTGTGGTCAAGGTAATTGTGTCTCCTATAACAAAAACCTGATATATACTTATTTCTGCTCCCAGTTTTTGAGTGCACTGTCAGCTGCTGTGAGGTCGGAAATGGTTGGGCTTTAACACTGGGTAAACATTATTCTGCATTTTCCTGGTTTGAGTCCCTTTCTCAAGGTAAGGACTGCACAAAAGGTTATGGAGAAGCCTGTTGGACAGAGTTCTGGCAGTAGCAGAGATTTGTCTCTCTCCCCTCCAGGTAGATATGATGAAGAATGAAGCTGGAAATCCTTGGGGTGTGACAGCAGAATGAGGAATTGTAGCTGACAGCTTGGAGGTAGCCACATGGACTTGCAAAGTGCCTGTATAGGATAATAGAAATCTGAGGCAAATCCCAAACTGACCATTTTTCACTGGGAGGTTAGAGTTACCTAATCCCACCAAAGGTGCTTGCTTAGCCCCACAGCTCAGGAGTGTCCATCTGGCAGTGTCAGACAGTTGAGTTTCTTCCTTTGGCAACAGACACAACTGTGTTGTCCACACGTCAGAATCCACTTATAGGTGGTTACAAAAGTACTGAAATGTCCACATCAGCAAACAGTTAAGAGCCCCTTTGATGTGAGTAATTTTGGGCAACTATTTGTCTTGGGGAAAATTTGCTCCTGTTTCCAGGCTGTTGCTCAGTCTATTCAGACTGAATAACAGCTCCAGCAATCTATTTGTCGAGCAAATTCAGGTGCAGTTGCAAAACTGAAATTTCTCAGCTTGTGAAAGTGTTTGAGTTCAAACCTAGAGATTCTTAGGTAAATAAATAATAATATTAAAGAATTATATTCATCTGTGATCAGGTAGCCAGGACAGAAGTAAATCAGAACAGTGTGCTAAGTCTCTTGCAGGTGTGTATTCCAACATGACTGAGAGTCATGGAATTATTTAGATTGGAAAAGGCTCTTAAGATCATCAGGTCTGTAGTTATAGTGGATAGATCCTGTAGCAGGGAGATCAGTGTGATAAAGACTTTTTCCATCACATGTAGATGCACCTGTCATCTGCTGAGGTGCAATTTGCTTTCTTTGCTGTGAACTAAACTGTTTTTCCAGGTTTTTGAAACATGCTAGTATTTTTTAAACTCTTTGCCAGTTATAGCAAAAGGCTTCAATAAGTGTCCCAAAACTCTGTTTGTATTCTATGCAATGAAGTTTGAGCAATGTGTAGCTGAATCCCATGAAATTTTATGGCAATCAAGGCTGCATCTGTTTGTTCTTTTCTGCTTGTCTGGGATTTGGGTTGGGGTTTTTTTGGTTTTGTTTGAGGGCTTTTTGAGATTTTTTTTTGGGTTTTCAGTTGTTGTCGTCTGCTGTAAGAAGTGCCATCTGCATATTTTTAGGTAACATCTGGTTTAATGGAAGAATTATTTCTCTGTGTAAACTATAAAGTCAAAGTGATAAATGCAAACTTCTCCAGAGAGGTGTGGAGCTTCTGAGGCATGGATGACAGTAGCTAGGGAACTGTGAGAAAGCTTAGAAATTATTGATTCAGACATTAGTCAGGTTTAAAGTAATCTGTTGCCTTTAGGTGGAGTTGCAGCTCACTTGACGCTTTATTCAGTGTCTTATTGCGTGTATAAAAAAAGAGGAAGGATTTTTCTTTAAAACAGAATATGCTGATTTATAGTGAAACTGTTACCTCATGGTTTAACTAGTTTCTATGGGTTGTGCTAATGTAACTATTTTGGATGTACATGGGTGGATTTGAGAGGCCACTTGATGGACAGGGTAGAGGCGGTTTCCAGAGTTCTCCTTAGTTACATGTCTGACTACCACTAAGTTATTATATGGTTCATCTGGTACCTTGCTAAATTCTGTCCCCTAAGGTAGTTGGGGGTTTGTTCAGACAAGTAAAGATCTTTAGCAGAAGAAGAGGGGCTTGAACTTATGAGAATTGATCCAAATGTTGAGATTCAGATTCTTCTACAGAATGAGTAATTGCTTGTGGATAAATAATCTTAGTTGTCCCAAGCATCATCCAGAAAAACTTTCCTCCATCCAAACAGCAGCTACTCTAAATGATGTCTCTTTTGTCCTCTGTCATTTCCATGACAGACTTCAGATGAAAACATGAGTCAATAAACTGGGCATAAATTTGTATTGTTCAGTGGATTGCCATGATATAAAAGTCAGCACTCTACACAGGAGACTTTAAAAATATCTGTGAAGGAGATTCTGAGTAAATTAAATATATTTGTGTTACACTTGAGACTTAAATAGGCAAATTGTAGATTATCATCATCCTGATAGCCCAGGCATGAAAGGCTGGCATAAGAGCAGTCTTTAAGTAGTTTTGTGTTACAACAAAGAAATGGGGGATTAGTGAAACTGTGAATTAACTATCTTTCTGTGCCATCAGCACCTGATGTCAAAGTTTATCTCAGAGCGGAATTTTGAAATATGCTTGTTCTAACAAGTGTTTTACAGAGATGGACAATCACATTAGTGTTTTTCTTCAGAAGTAATTTCCTTTGCCTGACTTGATTTGAATTTTGACCTTTTAAGATTTTTGATCTAAATCCATTTAAGATGCTTCTGAAGGGCTTAAAAGACAATGAGAAGTCAGCAGCTTTCATATTAAAAGTATATGAACTGTTCACAATGAAACAATTAATGCAAAAGCTGTATCTTTAGGGCTACAGTCCTCACTGTACAGCAAAGCAAAAATTAATGAATATTTGAGAAGAAGATCAAATTGGTCTCTGTCTTGTGCCTGTGCTTGCCCAGCCATTTCTCACACTGGGGTTTTCAGTGTTGTGCTTCAGAATTATTGTACAGCCAAAATGGCTTGAGCATTAGGAAAATTTACATTGATTATCAAGGAAATGGTTTTATCCTGTTTCATCCTCCTGTTATTCACAATAATATTTTAGACTCCCCACATCAGCTCTTTTCTTACCTTCTTTTATGTGCAGTATGAAGGTAGTTTAAGGAGATGGGGAGCAAAGCATTAGTTCTTTTGAGCTTCAGACCATATCTGCTAAAGCATGGATTCTGTGATTTTTGCACTGACTATATAATGCTTGTAATTTGAAAATCTACCAATCTTCTCATTTATTTCCAGTCAGTTGAATTTTTTGCGTCAATTGTTGGTAGGTCAGGCTTTCACTAATTAGAACTGATGTGCGTCTTAAGTACCCTGTAGAAAACACATAGCTAAAGAAATTCACAGTAAAGGTTTTCAGAGTAGCATTTTCATGATTTTGGTTTGGCAGTAATTTCAGAGGCTATAATGTGGTGTGTCTTCACTGGTTGTACCACTGTGACTATTGCCCAGCATATTGGTACATACAAACTCTTTGCACCAGTACCTGAATGCATCATTTCACTTGTACCATTTACAGGGAATTGCCTGGATGGTCACTCAAAGTGTTGCAGTCAACAACTTAATGACCAAGTAAACATCAGTGACAAGTGGCATTCCTCGGGGTCAGTAATGGAACTGGTGCTATTTAATATCTTTGTTGATGACATGGACAGTGGGATCGAGTGCACCCTCAGCAAGTTTGCAGGCAACACCAAGCTCTGTGGTGCTGTCAACATGTTGGAGGAAAGGGATACCATCCAGAGGGGCCTGGACAGGCTTGAAAGCTGGGCCCATGAGAACCTCATAGAACCACAGAATCATCAGGGGTGGAAGAGCCCTTTAAGATGAAGTCTGACGTCAGTCCAGCACTACCATTGTAACCACTAAAGCACATCACCCACCACCAGCCTCTTAAACCCCTCCAGGGACACTGACTCCAACCCTCTCTGGGCAACATATTCCAATACCTGACCACCCTAACAGGGCAAAAAACATCTTCTAACATCTAACCTGAATCTCCCCAGTCTCAGCTTAAGGCCATTTCCTCTGGTCCTCTTACTTCAGTCACTGTAGAAGAGACCAGCCCTGTCTAACTACAAGCTCTTTTTGGGTAGTTGCAGACAGCGATGAGATGCCCACTGACTCTCCTTGAGACTAAACAAACCCAGCTCCCTCAGCCATTTCTCATAACATCTGTTTCCTAAACCATTCATGAGCCTTGTTGTCCTTGGCTGGACATGCTCCAGCACTCAATGTCCTCTTTAAATTGATGATCCCAGAACTGAACACAGGATTCGAGGTGCAGTACAGTGCTGAGTACAGTGGGATGATCACTGCCCTGCCCCTGCTGGCTACAATATTCTTGATACAGGCCAAGATGCCCTTGGCCTTCTTGGGTACCTGGGCACATGCTGGCTCATATTGAGCCTGCTGTCAACCAGCACATCCAAGTCCCTTTCTGCCAAAAAACTCTTGAGCCACTCCTGCCCCAGCCTGTAGCACTACATGGGATTGCTGGGAACAAGTACAGGACCCAACATTTGGCCTTATTGAACCTCCTGCAGTTTTGTTGTCAGCCCATTGATCAAGTCTGTCCAGGTCTCTCTGCAGAGCTTTCCTACACTCAAAACAGATCAACACTCCCACCCAGCTTGGTGTTGTCTGCAAATTTACTGAGGCTGACCTCAATTCCCACAGCCAGATCATCAACAGGGATGTTAACAGGCTGTGGAACTGCTGCCCAGGGATCAATTCCCACAGCCAGATCATCAACAGGGATGTTAACAGGCTGCCCAGAGAAACTGTGGATGCCCCATCCCTGGAAGTGTTCAGGGACAGTTTGGATAGGGCTCTGAGTAACCCGGTCTAGTGAAGGGTGTCCCTGCCCATGAAAGGCATGGGTTGGAACTTGGTGATCTTTTAGGTCCCTTTCAGACCATACCATTCCATGATTCTTTGATTTTCTTCTGTGTTTCAGCTTATGAAGCAATGGGTAGCTGCTCCTCTGCTTCCATCATGTATGCTTCCTTCATGCAGGACAAAATTGAGAATTTTGTCTGGTAATAAACCATATGCTAATTATAAATATGTTCTTCAGCAAAATAATAGGTCTTATAGAAACAGTGGTACAGAAGTAGATTTATCACAGTAATTAGAGCTTGAACAAATCTCCAGACTTGACAGAATGTTATTTTTTTTAACATTCCCAGCACTGCAAGATGCCAGCAAATGCAGATGTCGTCACTTTTACTATGTGTACCATGCTGGTTTACAACTGAAGGATAAGCAAAGCACAGTTTATTACTGCCAGGTTTCTATTTAATCTAGTCTCAAGTGCTGTTTTTCCCATTTCATTGCACTGAATCTGCTTTTTTGCAACAAAATTTCCTCTCTGTTACGGGCGCACAGCAGAGAATAGATAAGCGGCCTCAATCACTGAAGGCTTTGGAGATGTCTGGTTCTCCCTGGTATCATTTGTGTTCCACTCTGTCAAAAGTAGGACACAACTAGGGAAAGATGGCAAGGGAAGGAAACACACTGACCTGCCTGCAGTTGTATCTGCGTGAATCAGCATGTTGATTTGTGCTCGTGGAGATGGATAATAAACCAAGTATGTTTCTGTTTACAGTTTTGTTTGAGAAAAAGCATGAGGCCCTCTCTGCAGAGCTTTCAATCTGGCTGGGCAGAATGGAGAAACTCATCTCAGCATCAAGATGCTTAAAAGTGCTCATCAGCTTGTATTCATTACAAACACCTGCAAGTGAAATTCGCATAACAGCAAAAGAAGCAAAAGTGATGATAAAGCAATGTGAAACCGAGCACTCCTGTGTTCTTGTTATGGGCCAGTCTGTATCCAGGCACAAAGGACATGTCTTTGTGAGCAATGTTCAGCTGATCTGTTTTCTATGTGTTTTCCACCCCAAGAGTGAAAATGAATCAATGCCCTGGATGAGATGGCCTTTCTAGGGGAATACAGCAAGGCAGAGTAGAAGGGTGGAAAGGTGCACAATGGCACTGGCTGCATTGCCAACCCCAAATTAGGGCTTAACATTTCTCCATTTGATCAGGTGCTGCTCAAGTGCAAACTGGAACTGCAAATCTTACATTACGTTACTGCCATTAAGGAAGCATTAGGGCTTTACCAAGGTTCAGACATGCATTTTTCCAGTATTTGTAAGATTAACGTCTCTCTTTTAAATATTTCGGGGCTTTGCATTTCCAGCTGTCCTGAAATTGGGTCTGAGACTTCATCATGATGAAGCTTTAAATGCTGTCCTTTCATCAGTGATGACATAGGGAAGATTTCTGCCCCAGGAGTGCTGGTGGGTTCGTCATCAGTGTGCAGCACTTGCTGTTCAGCTCTGAAGCATTGCAGTGTGGCTGTTACTCCACTCCAACTTGTGGCCCACCTGTTGCCCATTGCAGGCATCCTCATAATGGTTTCCCTACTGTCAAGAGGGTCATATCCTTCACATAAGTGCTGAACTGAGCTGGAAATCATAATCCAGGCAGATATTCAGCTCTCTGTGATTTCTTTGCAAGTAAATAGCATTGTTTGCATATGAAAGAGTGGTATCTGCTTAAGTCTTCTCTCCTGAAAGTATAGGGTTTTTAATCTCTAGCAATTGATGTGGTGGCAGCTGAAGGAGTTTCACTAGTTACATTTATGACTTGTTCCTTTAAACAAATTTTATTTTAAAAAAATTACAACAAAAAAAATAAAGTTGATAGTATGCCTTTAAAAATATTATATTGTTGGCAGTCAGAGGGAAATACCTGATCTTATATCTATTCCTTGAAATATGGAATTCCCACGTGGTCCTTGCAATAGAGACATATTTTCTTTCAGTAGCTAATTACAAGCGCTACCTACTCCTAAACTATTTCACTGCGTAGGAAGGAAAATACACACCTCTTTCCTTTATAACTTCAGTTGACCTTAGCACACTCCATAGAGATTGCTGATTACACTTGAAGTGTGCTGCATGTAGTTGATTCAGCAGTGACATAAGGACTAACTTCCATCTGACTTTAAATCCTTGTGTGCAGCATCTTTAGCTCAAAGTCCTGCTGCTGCAGCTGGTTTTGTACTGTGTGATATTCCCGTGAATTGATTTGGTATCACCATTTTTGTAGTAACGACTGCTTGTTTGAAAGAGATCTGTAAATATAAGGCAAATGTTTAAATTCAGGAATGTTCTGCTGATTACGCTTCCTAAGACTGGGTTTGACAAAAAACCCTCACATTTCTGAGTGCAGAACTTTGCTCAAAGATCTTGATAAATTTACAGGGATTAAGTTTTTTTCCTTACATGTACATTAACCAGCTTTTATTAAGACATTACTTGCCATGTTTATATTGCAATGTCAACTATTGCCTTGAAAATTCTTTAATAAAAATGAGTTTTGTTGATTTTCAGGTGTTCAAACGAAACCGTATTCAAAAAAGAAGATTTATTTTGGGCATACAATTTCTGCCCCACCCCATACTCTTGGACAGCGCTTCTGGGCCTTATTTTGTACTTGGTTTTCTTTGCACCTGGTAAGAAAATATTTGTTTTTGCTTATAAGTTTAAAACGTCAAATAGTGAAGCTATATGTTAAATATATTTTTTTAGTCTAGCCATTAAAGTCAGATTGATCCTTTTATTCCTAATTCTTAGGAATGGGTCCTATGCCCTGGACTGTCAATTCTGAAATTTATCCACTTTGGGCTAGAAGTACAGGAAATGCATGTTCTTCTGGTGTCAACTGGGTTTTCAATGTGCTCGTGTCACTGACATTTCTGCATACAGCTGAATATCTGACATACTATGGTAAGTAACAGTATGTGTCCATATGTGCAGTACTGCCATTGGCACAGAGATTTTCTCTGCATTCTGGGTCCCTCCACTGGTTTTGCTATGAAGTGTCAAAGCAGTGTTCTCAACTCACTGTGGTTTTGTAAGACTAGAGGTCTGATACAGCCTGCTTGGATCATAGAGTTTGGTCTGGATTTCATAGGAAACATATCTTTTTGTCCTTAACTGAGAACCTAGACAGCTGATTAAAACAGAGAAGCTGGAAAAAAACCCCACTTTTGATTTAATGAAATAATGCTGACTTCCACTTAAGGTGACAGCATCTGCAGTTTTCCAGTTTCTGGTGACATCCAAGGCCAGTATCAGATGGTACTTGCAGAAATACAGCTGTTGATAAGGTGCTGTCTGTGGGAGCCTGTGGAGTGTTTGTCAGGTTATTGCTCAGCCACTCCCGTACAAGTCATTTAAATCACATTAATCTGCCGGGGAGTTGATGTGACCTTCACGTCCTTACTACTGCAGAGCCTTTCAGCTCTACTTGTTACTCCTTTGAGCCATCAGTGTAGCAACACTAGGTAAATGTTTGTTGGTCCTTTGGTACCTGCTCTGCCCCTCTAGGTATGGTGGACTGTGGGCAGGGACAAGCTCTTTCTCAATATTAATTGTCACCACAAAGGACTTTTAAATAATAATTAGGTGTATAAGTTACAAACATTATTTTAATCCTGACTTTTTTCTTTTGCTAGAGCTTTTCATTTTGAGGACTTGTCTTAATGTATCCTTCACTGTCAAGACAAAACAAGAAAGCTCTTTCCTTTCACATCTGCTTTTTTTTTTATTTGGGCATGTGATTGTCTAATTGCTGTTTATTTTAAGAGCAGAGCAACTTGCCCAGAAAGGATGCATATTATCTTTCCCATGAATTGGAATTGCCTTTGTTAATTTACTTTGCTGAGGAATGGAGCAATAAAGAGTCCTTCTCTTACACCCCCAGCCCCACAGCTCATTGCTGTAACCCTGCCACTCCAGCCTTTGCTTTTACAGTCTCCTTTGAAGCCACAGCCTGCTGCTTCTGTCACTCCCTCTGCTCTGGCACAGAGGAGGGATGGGAACCTCTGTAACTGACTGTGACAATGGTTTTACATTGCAGGAGCCTTCTTCCTCTACGCAGGATTTGCTGCCTTGGGACTGGTTTTCATCTACGGCTGCCTTCCTGAGACTAAAGGGAAAAAACTGGAGGAAATTGAATCTTTGTTTGAAAGCAGGCTATGTACATGTGGTATGTCAGATTCTGATGAAGGGAGGTATATCGAGTATATTCGGGTGAAGGGAAGTAATTACCATCTTTCTGACAATGATGCTTCTGATGTGGAATAATTTTCAGCTGCTGATGTATTTAATCATTTAAAAGCCTCCTGGGGGAAAAGCAGCTCTCTGATGACCTCACTGCCCTGCTTCTGGTCTGGTTCTCCTTTCTACTGTGTATTTTAAAATGCCTTCACATTCAGAAATGCTCCATTTGGGAGGAAATTCAATATGCTAGTGTTTTCTTGATAACTAAAAGCAATGGCTTCCAAAACAGATTGAATTCCACAATTATGTGACTTTACCAAGTGTGTGTGACACTGCTCCATCCCCAGATGTTTAGTAGGGTGCACTGTACCAGATGAACACAGAAGGCTATCCTAGATGGTCAGGGGCTGTCCTTATCTCCAGCACTGACAAAACCTAAAATAATCAAGTGGCTGATGAGAAAGCAGTTGACAGCTATCAGATCCCCATCCCATAGGAGCCAAGGAAGAAGCTCTGCATTCAAGGATGAATGCATAAGCTGCTGTAACAGTAACCATTTAAAAGGTTAAACTGATTGGGAAAATACAAATACCTGCTGTATCCATCAGAGGGACATTTCCCAAATTTACCCAAAGAGAATTTTCATTATTTATTTGAGATAGCAAGTAGAGAGCCATACTCACCTGGATGGGGGTTCACTAGGGTGGTGTGTGTCTCCTACACCATCCACTGCTGCTCCTGAGTACATGCTGCAGTTGGGAGTTTATGTTTGTGAGAAAAACTGGCAAAATTAATTACTGACAGCAGGAAAACAGAGCTCAGTATGTGGCCACACGTACTGGTATATATTGCTAGGCACAACATAGAAGCTTCAGTTTTAAAAAAATTATATTTGTTTTCCTTTTTAGCATGTGAACATATTGGTTTGTGCCTAGTTTTGAACACAAAAATACCATTAGCTAAAGGAAGAGAAGGAAGGGAGAGGGTTTGTGCTGCTAAATGCACAGTGGTCATCCCTCCTGCGCCTTTTGCTTGTGAATAATTATTGCCTTCAGTTTATCTTCATATGTGCAGAGTAAATGACTCCTAGCACATTTTTCTTCAAATTTCAATTGGTGTCTTGCTGGATCTAAAGAGAAATATTAGCCATGGGCAGAAGCCTGCATCTCATATTAATTGCCTTACCGAAGCATTGCAAACTTGTCAAGAAAATGTCAGGCACAAAACTAACTTGGCTGCCTTTAGCATGGTAATGAAAGTATGAATGGTATTTTATTTGCCTGCCGTGATTGCTTGCCTTGGCAAATTGAATTTTATGCAGCTACATAAAAATATTACGTGTTTTTTTCTTTGTCCTGTCCTCACTGCTTTAAGTCATCAACAATAGGAGTTTGAATGCATCAACAATTCAAATTCTTATCTTTGAAACATTTGCTTCATGAAAGAATGTGGAAAAATTCCTCTGCCTGGGGGCTGATGCCCATTTATTTGGTAAAAAATACATTTATTTTTCATTGTGTAAAGATTAAAGAAGTCATTAGGTTCATTTGCTTTTGTAGATTTGGGTTGTGGGTTTTTCTTGGGTTGAAAAATATTTCTAATGTTGGATTGTTATCAAAACCAGGCCTGGACATTTGTTACTAAATTATTTTTATTGGATAACATGAGTTTTTGTTGTAAAGTCTGAAATTATGTTATCTAATCTTCTGTGGGGGGAGTTCTTGTTCTCCATTTATTAACCTTCAGGGACTGTGTGTATTTTAGTTTATTTTCTTTTTTCTTTTTTTGTTAATCAGAGAAATATTTTTGAAAAGAAAACATTTTAAGGAATCTGTTTGTGACTTGAATGGGGTTAAAAGGGAAAAACATAGTAGACAAGAGGGAATTTCAAATGAATCTTTGCAAAGAGCAGCTCGACCTTGAACGCCTCCTGTGCAGTGAGAGGGCTGGATTCTCATGCCTTCCATCTTGCCTCCCTTTTAAGCGCACAATATTTTTAAGCTTGAAAGCACCAGCTGTAGAAAATGCTGAGATCTCCAGATCTAGCTATTGAAAATGCTGAGGTCCTCAGACCTCTCTACAAATGCCCCCACTGCAGGATGTCTCCATTCAGCTGTCACCTCTTTGAAGCCTTCACTGAAGGTGCAGTACCTGAAATGAGAAAAAGAGATATTTGGCACAGAGAAGAACAAAATTGTTTCAAGGAGAAATTAACTTCTTTCTGAAATCAAAAAATTGTGTTTGAAGACCCATATTGGAAGCAGTTTTGTTACCTATAGCAGTGTGTGAGTAGGTATGTAACAGCCAACCTGTGCTTACTTGCAGCTGATAGGTTTAAGTGGGTATTTACTGGCTTCTGGGGATGGGGACTTAGGGTTCTGATGACCCCAAAAACACGGGCCCACACTCACCTTCACACCTGTGAACATTCCCTTGCTTGGTGTGTCTTGCTGGAGCGGGACCTGGCATCCCCATGTCAGCGCTGACCTCACGCTTGTGTCCGCGGGGAGAGGGAACACTACAGGTATTGGGCATAACTGAAGTGAAGTTGCTGGAAAGGTCACTGTCACGGGGTCAGCAGCCTCTTCTGTTTTGCAGGCAGTGCTGGGGCTTTTTAGCAGCAGAAGACCGTCTCTCTCTGCCAGCCTTGTTTCATGGACCTTCCCAAAGGGGCGCTCAGTCGCTATAGCACTGGGTTCATTTTCTCACACAAGTTCAGTCTTACTGAAAATGGTTTTCTGAAGGTTTGTATCCCCTGTCCTTTCTCCCAAGACACAGCGACTGAAACTTGCATTTTATTCTTCACTGCTACTGGCCATGAGGGTACAAAATACATTGGCTTCTTTATTGTCCCTCCCTGTTCTGTGCCCATGGAAGTGGGGTTTAAGTCTTCCTTTTACGATTTCTTCACACCAAGACAGCATTCCATACCTTAAAAACACTGAGCATAGTACCAAGCATCATATGTATTAAAAATGAGATCAGATACTTCAAATTAATCTTATGCTGTTATGGTTTTATTTTTAGAATCTGTGAGCATTTAGAGTTTATGAAGAAAATTAGAAACAGGTTTCTATTTTGCAAATATTTTTTAAATTTATGAGTATTTTAAGTTTTAAGAGATTTTTGCTAAATGTAGACTTAATAACATTCCAGATAAAAGAATAAAAATACAGTGTAACTGAATAATTTCTTATTACAGGATTTTAATTTATGAAGTAGCATAAATAATGTCTAAGCACAATATTCTTTTATTGAAAGCTTTTTGCAGAAGATGTGAAATTGTTTCTTCACAAGGACTGCACACTTAATTCAGGTATTCCGTGCATCAGGAGTGCTAGAGTAATACTGCTGGTAGAGTTGGGCATATTGATTATACACAACAGTTTGAGATATTTTAATTCTGAATTATCTACCAATGCTACATGTTGTGAGCTAACACCAACTATAAAAGAAACAAGTCCTGATGCATTTTTAATATTTTTAAATTTAATTAATGTTAATTTACGTATAGTAGTTTGTTCACCATGCTGAGTAATTTGAGATAATTTGGCACTTTTTTTCTTCCCCTTGTCACTTTGTTGATCAAAATAGTCCTTTAACAAGAGAACCAAACCTGTTTTGAAAATAGTTGGAGTTAAAGCAAGGCCCAGGAGTCATTTGGAGAGCTGGAGTTGCATTGCTGTGTGGGCACCTTGGATCAGTCACTTTTGTAGACATTTCCTTGGATGGTGCAGTGACAATGCTGGCAGAAATTGTGGGGCAAGAAAGGGTAAATGACAAAGGACCATTGTTCCAACACTAACTTATTTTTGCATGGGTTGATAATGCTGCATTTCACTTGTGTAGGAGTTAGGGTTTGTAGGGGAGAAGAAGGAAATGATGCACCACAAGTCAAGTTTCAGTATAGATGGGTGTTGTAGCCAGCAGTCACTGACTTGTCTCCCGTGTGGGGTGAGGATGATGGGGCAGTGGACTGTGCTTGGTCCTGTGGATAGGAATGGAGGAACTGTCAGGGGAAGAAGCACTGTAGTGTTGCTCCCCCGTGCCTGTGGGGAGGTGAGGACGAGGAGTGGAGTTGGCAAAGCTAGTATGTTTTTCCTCGATGAAATCTCTTTTGCCATTCTTAATCACTTGGGCTGAGCACTGGGGAGAAGTTTTGACCTTCAGGGGCTGCTACAGGCCCTGAGCAAGAGTCTTGCCTCAGGTCGTGGGAGTATTGGGTACAGTCCCACATGCATTCAGTGGGCAAGGAAAAGACAGACCCTGTACTTCTCTGCTTTTTACCCAGCTTTCTTCTTCTCATTGATGCTCTTCTAACATGGTCGTCTTGAAATTTTACTTGAGTATTGGGCTTTGTTGGCTGAACATCACTACTGCAGAAGAGGCAGAATGATCTTTACAGCACAGAATGATCTTGGGGTAGAAATCAAGGCAGAAGAGACAGTTCTGCAAAGCACTTTGAAGAGTAAGATATGCATGCACTTTTTTTCTGAGAGAATCAAGCTAACCAAACCCATTCCTCTGCATTGGGAAGAAAATCAAGCTTTGTGTACCAGGCCAGAAGCAGATAATGCCACAATATGTGCTTTATGGCAAAATGTGTTTTTATTGCGGGTAACATTTACAGCTTACATGTAGCTGCTGCCTATAAAGTGACTCAATTGTTCTCTGGATTTTACCAAGTCATACTTTTGTGCAAAATTCTTAGTGGTTTTCTATCAATCATCATCACCTTGTGTACAGTACAGTTAAGCATAATCCACAAGTGGTCTAGATTGTGGCAGTGTTACAAATGTCAGCACAGTAAAATTCTAGGTGAACATTGTTAAAGAAATATTGTTGTTTGTGATAATGGGGGTTAAAATTCCTCAAAGGCAACTATATATAGATTTTAAAAGTTTAAAAAAAAAAGGCAGTTCTTATCTATTTTGTGTATGTTTTCATATAGAGAAGGAGTTTTTTATGTGCCAATAACCATCATTGTAGTGTTTTGTAAATGGGTGTTAATAGTGTTGCAGAGTTCTGTATATGAGAATATACTTTAGCCACAATGACCTGTTTATGTGAACCAGCAGCATGTTTTTAATCTTACTCACACCTCTCATCAGAGGTGCTCACTCGTCGGCTTCAGTAGAGCTCAGTCATGCCAGGGGAAGTTTGACAAGAGTCAGGCCTCAAGAGTACAGACTTCATCTAAATCCCTGCATTGTCCCTAGACAATATGTTACATGTGGATGATCTGGCACATGTAATTTTAAAGCTTCAAGTCCAGTTCAGTTACACTCCTTGATTTTGTTGAGAAAAATTTTGTCAGAATTTGCTTTTGCCTTTCATCATATTTATATAAATAAGGAGCATACTGATGAATTACGAATATTGTCCACCTATTTCTAAAGGAACCACCTGTTTCTGAAGTGTTAAAATAAAGGCAAATTTCTCTTGCTGCCTTAAACATTACACAGACTTTGGAGAGGACTGAATGTATGACCATCATCGTGACTTCTGCAGGAGAAACTTCATGGATCCTCAGCAGGTGTGAAACTAGATGGTTTCATGGTGCTGGGATGCTGCGTTACACTGCGGGCTCTGCCTAGTGCACGCCTGCCATCTGTTTGATTTCAAGTGTTCCAACAGTCCCCGTGAAACTGATAGGATTATTCATGTGCTTGATATTCTCCATGTGCTCAGTGTCCTGCTGGTCCGGGACGTCGCTGGGAAGTGGCACGAGTCATGTCTCTGCTTTCCATTGTGAATCTCACTCCTTTACAAAATGGTTAACCGGATCTTTGTGTGACAAATGCCATGTAGAATATTTGAGACATTATTGGGGACCAAGTTGATAGTAATAATTCCATGCTGAATAATGTGCACGTGGTGCCATCAGGCACGCTGTAATCCCTGGGCATGGGTTATGGTATTCAGTACAAAACAGGTTTTGGCAAAACAATTTGCTGGACTGTCCAAGTCATTTCTTAACCGTGTCAAATATGTGCCATTTCCATTTCCAACCAGTCAAGCCTATAATGTATGAAAGTGTTGTACATTTTCTGAAACTTAAGTGATGTAAAATTATTAAATTGACTTATGATTGCTTTAATGAAGTATGGTCTTTACATAAAAATAAATATCTTCAAAGAATTGTCAGTGCCAGAAGTGTAAATGAACAAAATAAAAGGTGAGATCCTTAATTACAGAATTTTTCTCAAGGTTTCATTTGTCTGAGTGTTTGGGTCACCTTTTCGGCAGCTTTGCATTGCTCAGCAAAATGAGCTCAGATAAGGCCAGGGGCTTGCCTGAAATAAGGGAAGGGTACGAATAGCTTTGAATATGATCTTAATATGATGTTTTTCAAATCAGAAAATGGTTCTGTGACACCAGGTAAGTGTCTCTTCCTTTCTGGAGGATTTGTTTGAAGAGCTGAATGCAGCTAAGCAGGGCTGCCAACTATCCCAGTGTCCCACCATGGGTTTGCAATGTCCTCTGTCCAAACTGACTGGTTTCCTTACAGCAATTTACACTGTCAGACTTGATTATAGACTGGGAAAAGAGTAAGAGTTGCTGTTTTCTAATGGGGAACTGTCCTAATCCTGTCTGTTTTATGAAGAAAATGGCTGGAATCAGTTTGATGGCTAAAAAAACCCAGCATGACCATGACTTGTGCTGTGGTGGGGCTGCCCTGGCTGCACTCCCCAGTGTAACAGAGAAATCGCACCCACGAGAACAAATGGAAAATGATTCTGTTACATCCACTCACCACAGGTACCACAACTGAATCCTGGTGAGATCCAGAGCTGTAACCTTTTGGTCCAGGATGCAGAGCGATCACAGCCAATGGGGAGAAGGGGGAGACTGCTTGGCAATCCTGTATCTGTGGCAGTGCATATCTCTAAGAGGGGAGTGAGGCAGCTCATAGTTGTGCACTGACAGCTTCTGTTCCTAGGTTTCTGGCTGATAATGCTTATGAAGGTGATGAGTGACGGTAGTTCATATTACTTGTCACCAAAACTACTTGGGAGCTTTGTGGGATAATGAAAATCTGGTGGCTCTGCTGTTAAACACTCAATTTTTTTTCCCTTCTGCCATTTCTCTCTGCTGCAGCTACTATTACAAAGCAACTACTGATGGATGATTTTTGCTAAATGCATTCTCCCATCTGTAGAACTGCACTGCAGGCAGTTATAGTAGTTGCTCCAAATCTTTGTGAGCGTTTTCAAGATCAGGGCTGGGTCATGCTCTGTCCAAATTAAAGTTGGTGAGTTGCTCTGGGCCAGTCAAAGAGACCTGCTGCCAATTGTCCCCTGAGCTGGTGCCCCTCCAGTCACCCCTCACCCCCACAGAGCTCCCTGCACAAACATATTTAGGGAACTTCAGCTGCTGCAGTTTCACTTCCACTTGACCCAAAATGAGTGGCATCTCAACTTTTCTCCTGATGGACAGTCTAATACATTCAACCCATCAAGCAACCAGCTGAACTCTGTGGGAACCAGTCACACACACTTGCCATCAGCAATTCCACAGTCTCATGCTGGGGCTGTTTGTTAGCTGGTCTCCAGGGCAGGTTTTCACTTGCTCGTTTAACATGTGTTACCTACCCAGTACCTGCACATGTGTGTGATTGAGCAGCTCTGCATAGACGTGAAGTTTGGAAAGCTTTTGCCTTTTTAGAGTTAACTGCAGAACTACCAGGAATAATTTCTGCATCTTGATTTTGACAGAAAAATCCAGAGGGCTGTCTGAGTTTAATTTGGTTGGATACTTTTAATAGATGTTGTGATCTGGGTTTCAGGAGGATACAAGGATCCATCTGTTTTTCTGATGTGTGAAACCTTTGTCTTAGCTAGCACACTCTGATTTTGGGTGCTGCAATATCCCATGAAAGCTCAGATTAGCTAATCCTTAATAGAATCCAAGCAGAAAAGCAGGGGGTCATACATGGAGCAGCAAGATATATAGTATGTAGGAAGAAAGATTAGCACACATCCAAAACGACCTACCCACATTAACACTGGCACCACACGGTGGGGGGGGACTGAGATGCCTTTTATTGCAGGCAGAAAGGGGCAGGGAAATGAAGGGCTTCCAAACCAGCCCTGTTCTGTGGATAATTCTTCAGAAGATCAGAATACACAGGTCCTTACCGAGATGCAGGAGTTATGCACAGTGTAAGGAGCGTAGAAGCTGCAGTGCACTGATGCCAAGGGAGCACATCCCTTGACGGGACTCAGGTGTGAGAAGGGAAAACAAATGCCCCTCACTTTCACAAAAGCAGTGAACCACGTGTCCATCCCCATTGGAAAGAGAGTTACTTACATATCATTAAAGGTGGAGAAAGGGGGCTGGAAGAGGTGGGGAAGGTCCATGCCTGAAGGAACAGTGAGAGTTTGGGGCCTATCAGGGAGGCAGTTTGAGATACATGAGCAGTTTGAGGGTAGAGGGGGCTGGATTAGCTAAACTTCTTAGTCAAGGTGATATGTGGAACTGAGACAGGATCAGGTTGCCTCGGCAACATGAGCAGAAAAAACACAAAGCAAATCCTGAGCAGAGGCTGGGGGAAGGAAGTAGGGCATAAGGTATGGAGGATGGTTTGTGAAGTGAGTGTGGGGACACAGTGTCTCTTCCACACCACTGCATGATGTTAGGGGACAGTGTCCAGCTGTCCTGGGTAGAGGGGGCAAAGTCAGAAGGTAGCACTGGCCTGAGAATGCAGCTGATTCAAGATCTAAATCTCTCTCTAAAAAAATAGGGGTTTTTTTCCCAGGATTCAGATTCATAGGCTTAGTCTTCAATTTTTAATTTTTTTTTTACACTTCTTGAGTGCTGCAGTGCACTTTGTTAATTGCCTAATCTATCAAAACCACATATATAGAGAGAATTAGTTCCAATTTCCATGGCCAGCTCTCTGTTCCCAGCTGCATCCACCAGTTCGTGCATGGTGACAAGGGACAGGAACAGGGTGAGCCAAGCCCTGCTCTGCTGGCACATCCTGCCTTTCTCCTTAACATGTGGCATTTTCAGCCCCACAGCTTTTCCTTCTCAAAACCATTTCCACAGCTGAGGCTGGTGAGACCCCGTGTCCCCACCCAGCTGTCACCAAATCCCTCATACAAATTTTCTGTCTGAAGCCTTCACTCAGGTCACTCAGCATAGCTGTAGTTGCAAAGGGGAGGCTGTTGGCAGTCACATAAGGAGCTGTCCTGCAAGTGCCACAGGACTTCTCCATCCCTAAAGTGGCAGTTGTGGCCTGTAGCAGGTGGCCGTGTCCCCACTGGGAAGTGGTGCCTTGGAATAAGCATTGCCATGAAATTGGTACTTGTTTTAATATATTCATGGTGAGATGGCATCAAAACTGTCTGACTGCTCCCAGTGAGCTCCTTCATTGTCCAGGATGTCTGATCAGTGTGCCCTGCTACTGGATTGCCACAAGATGTGACTGCAGTCAGTCAGTCTCATGCTGTGTGCTTCTCCTGTGCTCTCCCTGGTGTTTGAGGTACCCATAACCTGTGGGTTGGCTGAGGGGGCTGAGGGAGAGACACATGCCCCATGTTCCCTTTGGAACTAAGCTGGGGCTGGTGTCTCCACTGCTCTCCTCTCATGGACTGCTAAAAATGATGGGGAAAAAGTCAAGAGCAAGCAAAGTTTTTGTAAGCTGGGTGGAGGCTAACTGCCACCCCCAGCCTTATACCAGATGAGATTGCTTTTGTATTTTCTCTATATGTCAAGTTTCCTTGTGGCTGGTGGTTCTCACAGGGATACACTGGGGGCATTGGGACCCCCACAGTCCCTGGTGGGAGAGTGATGGGTGCCCGTAGTTAGTGCAGCCCAAGGCTGCAGCACTGCTGGAGGAGGCTCTGTGGCTTTGCACTCGGGGGCGAGCTGGTGTTGAGGTAAAATACTGCTGTTCTTCATTACTGCACAGAAATGTTGGTGAGGAGAGGCAAGAGAGGCAGGAGTTGTGCTCTGAAGAAGTGGAGCAGGGCAGGGCAGCAGCACCCATCCTCACTCCCCATACACCTACAGCTCCCCTTCCTCCAGCCCCAGATCACTGCCTTGCTCTCAGCACTGACAGGAAACGGCTCAGGCAGTGGCTGCCTTCATCTGCAGCAGCTGCTGTGAGCAGGCACAGCTTCCCTGGAGTCCCCTACCTGGCAGGGCTTATTCCCCCGCCCCAGGCCAGGTGTCTGGTGAGAGCAGATGGCCGTGGCCCAAAGTACCCTGCTCCAGCTGGCCCTGCTACGAGTGGGGCTTGCACTGGGCAAGCTTGGAGCTCCCTGTCAGCTTCAGCTGGTTTGGAGTTCTCCAAAAATTCATTTGTTTGCATGGAGTGCAGCTTCTCTGGAGAGTAAAGCTCCTTACAGACCTCCTATTTCCCAATGATGACTCCAGCCCAGGAAATGAAATAAATCTTCTACAATAAGATGTACTGGTTTGTCCTATGATCAGTGACAGCTCTGGATCCTTGGGCCAGGCCAGCACCCATGTGCTGAGTGTGACACACTGGCAGCAAATCACAGCACTCTCTCTGCAAACAGGCACAAATGGTTGATTTGGACATGTTTTCTCTCAGCTCTATTAAATAATTCAACAAGCTCCTGCCTTATCTTGACTCACTCACTCTCCACCCCTCTGTGTTTGGCCCCAAGACTCCCCATCACCTCACATGGAGCTGGTGTGTCAGCACCCCCTGCAGCCGTGTGCTGTGTGAGAGCTCACCATGAGCTGGTCCTGTTGGCTTGCACATCCTGAGGGCTGTGGCACCATCAGGGTGTGGAGTCACTGCAGCATGGTTGGAGAGGGGGCCAATGTTCAGTATTCAGCTCAGAGTCAGGAGACCTGGCTGGAGTTCCACATCACCAGCCCTGGAGAAGCAAGCTCTGATTTGGGTACTGGGATTGTCACCTCTAACCTGTCAGAGGCTGTCAGGATGAAGAGGCTGAAGAAGTGTTGCAGAAAGGTCATTGATTTTTGTGAGGACAGATTAGGCACTGGATGCAGAGAGTTAAATATTTTTTCCAGGAAACCTCATCCTCCCTCAATCTGCTATCTGCTAAAACCCTTAAAAAGCCAATTCACAGTTTCTACCAGAGAAATAATTACTTGTATGAAGACTTAAGCCTCTCATTTCCTATAATGATAATCCTTCATGAAAATGAAATAAGAATTTCTATGAAGCTTGTGGAGGCTCTTGGCAGAATATCCAGCAACAAACTGCCCATTAATGACGAAACTTCTTTTGGTGCTTGCCCAGAAAACCTTACCTTGCAGGTTACTGTAATTAGAGCTGATTTTAGAGGAAAATAAAGTTACAAGCTGCATATTAAAACTGATTCTGACTGAAGCTTACCGTAGTATTTTCAGTGAGAGTCATTCAATCTGTGTTTAGAAGCATTTGACTGCCACTGATAAACAAATGCTCCTGGTTTTTCTGGTTAATTACAGGTACCCTTCTGTCCTTTTCCTCAGCAAAACTCTACTTACAATTGATGCTTACCAAACAATTAAAAATGTATGTTTCCATGGCCTCCATGGAGGCTCAGCATGCTGCCAGGAAGAATGACATGGATGAAAAAGGAGTGCCTCTGCCTAAGCTCTTGCCTCAGAGAAAGCTGGTGGTGCCTGAATGCTTTTAGTGAGATGACAATCATTACTGTAGGCCACAAATATTGATGGATTAATGGCATCAGCTGCTGAAGAAGTTGAAGAAAGCACAGTTTGAGGTTACTACTTCGTATTAAACCAAACTCAGCTCTTCCCTGAAGTCACAAAAAAATCAGGGGAAAGAAAGCACCTGAGCAGAAGGGCAGACTGGTGCTGAGTCATGGAGAAAGCACGAGTCTCTTTTAATACAATAACAATCATGTAAATACTTTAAAATACTTCTCTAGTGGCTAAAAAGAGCACCCAGCCTTATTTGTCATCATTGCCAGCACACAAACCACTACAAATATAATTTTCTTTCTTTTGATTGCTTTGCAATTACAGGTAAAAATGGGAATGTAATTTGAATTTATATACCCTCATCCAAAGGCTTTGAAACATGGTTATCTACAGTGACTGATATCCCAAGTGGTGAATTATTGCATTAGAGACATGTGTGCAGCTCTTATGTACAGCCAGTCAGAGGGTGAGCTTCTGGCACTGAGCAGTGGAATTTCAGTGCAGTCCAGGCTGAAACCTGTCTGGAACTGGACAGATTGTGAGAGCTTCTATATCAATGACTGAAGTGAAAATAAGCATTATCTACTGAGAGGCTTTAAATGATGATAAATATGAGCAATAACTTAATAAAGAGCATTTGAAACTCCCCACACATACCTCCATATGGTGCAACTGTCCCACTTTTCCCACCTGTATTCCAACCTGTGTTTTGTCCCATAGGTTCATAGGCACAGACTGGGAATATGTCTGCTCAGAGGCCAGCTCTGCAGATCTGGAGTATCTGCCTGAACTTGGGTAGCTCACTTCAGTGTAAAACCAAGGTTTAAAAGCCCCAGCAACAATGCCACCATCAGAGAAATCAGGAGCAGAACTTCCACTGCAAGTTAGTGGCAGTTCATCCCTATTTGGGTCACCAGCACCTCTCTAACCCAGACGCCAAAGAACTCTTTGGCCACAAGGCAATTTTACATCTGCTGGGGTAATAAATCCCCTCCAGTCTAAAGCATACAGTGCTGGAGCTTTTAGCTATAATGTGCCACTCCCTCACCTCTGCCACAGTGTATTGCAGGCTGGCAGGCCAAGTGCCTTGGGGACCCATCAGCTGTGGGGGAGGCTGGGAAGCTGGACACTCACCACTGGAAGGACTGACAGGTATGTACCAGGTGTGAGAAACTGTTGGGAAAGCAATATTCAAGCCAGCATGGGCGCTGCTGGTGTGGCACAATCTGAATTGACTTTGTCATACTAAGTGAAAAACTATGCTTTAGAAACCACTGGTAACAGCTGAGCTTTCAGAAAATCATAGCTGTTATTCAAACAAATTATAACTCCTGTGAAGAAGATGAATATTGCAGTTTAAAAAAAATTACTAGGGAGTTTGCTTTGACAATAAATTGAGGCAACCTAAAAAAGAAAATCTGCTTCTGTCAAGCCTTAGGAAGTGGGCAGTGAATTGGCTAAGTGATAGTTACACGGTTCAGAAGTCTGGCTGTGCAGACCTCTTCCTATGAATGCAATTTATACATATAAAAGACAATGCTATTTTCTTCCTGGTACAGAAGAGTCCACTGAAATTTCTGAGCTGCTATTTTTAAAAATAGCACAGCCATAAACCTGCAAACTGTTGAGCAATGTAGACCTTCTTTTAAAAATGGCTTTTATCTTCAAAAATAAAATGCAGCAGCAAAAACAGCCACTAGTTTTTGATGATGAGAACAGAGACAAAGAATGGTGACGAGTCTCATCCAGGCTGGGTGACACTCACTCCTTCCACAAAACATAGAAAAAAACCTGATCTGGTGAGAATAAGGGCAGGGAATCTTTTAACACCAGACTCCAAGAGGAAAGCACAACGTACTAATTTTATGAATCAAATCTCTGTTCTATTTAAGGAAGTCTTGAGTGTAGCTTTTGCCCAAGCCCAGTTTGTGAAGAAGAGGAACCCTGCATGCAGCCAGCTGGCTCATGCCAGCACACACATTTATATATATACACATACACATACACATACACATACACATACACATACACATACACATACACATACACACACATAGTTAAGGTAATGATATATCTATATAGAAGTGAAGGTGTATGGATCTGTAAGTAGATGTGAGTCTCCCTGACTCCCTGACACCTTTACCAGGAACTTTTAAGAAGGCAAGAATATAACCTAGAAACAATATTATCAGACTCTTTTATTTGTTGTGATTTGTAACTTCACACAAATACTGAAATGAAGAGGCAAGTAGTTCAGATTTTCAATTTGCAGACAGAATACAGAAACACATGAAAGATTTTTTAGATTAACAGCCAGAAAATGAATGAATGGATCTGCTACGGAAGGAAAATTGAGCATTTAAAAAAAATAGCTCTTCTAAAATTACATTCTATTCTATGTGTGCAGATGTACATTTTCTGTTGTTTCCCATTTTTGTGTTTTGTATGAATACATGACAAAGGCAAGGTTTTTTTGTTAAAATAGGTGAGAATCAGACAATCGCTCTGAACTCAGAGCAACACTAAATGTGTTTTGAAGTAGAACATCTTCCCATTACCTTAAAAGAAACATAGTCAATTAATTCCAAACTACATTCCAAACTATTCCTATGGATATATGGTGAGGAAACCAATATAATTCCTAATGTTCATATTTACTAGGCTATTGTAAAATCATTTGTTAATAGTTAGATATCTATAGAAATACATATACTTTGAGATAGAAGTAGGTAGACCGAAATCCATAACTATTGATAGTTAAAGTAAACAAAGAGTAAAAATAACTTTTGCCTAACCATGAAAAATCAGAATATGCCAACTGAATAAAATACACTGAAAAGAGGACAAAACTGTTGCGTTCCTTACATGCCATAGTTGATCACTGCTTATCTCTCTCCTTCATTTTATCAATGTAGTTCAGCACCTCTAGGGTCCCCCTGCCAGCCAAACTCAGGTACTCTGCCTCAGATGAGAAGGCGTCTGTCCCGGCTGCGCTGCCGGTGCCCGCGGGCTGCGGCACCTCCTGCACTGGCCG
The DNA here is from genome assembly GCA_910950805.1 of Acrocephalus scirpaceus scirpaceus. NCBI lineage: Eukaryota > Metazoa > Chordata > Aves > Passeriformes > Sylviidae > Acrocephalus > Acrocephalus scirpaceus. Next base: position 14,688,236 of record OU383777.1, read on the forward strand.
TTCGTGCTCGCCTGCGGTGCCGGGAGTGCTGGGAGGAGGGACCCTGCCTGGGCTGCGGGCAGCGGGGAGGGATCCCCCACAGCTGCACACCCTCAAGGTGCCACACTGGGTGCCCACATCCACCTTCTCTACTTCTGTCACAGAGCCCTCGGTCTGCGACCAAACATCGCACCTGGTGCTGCGAGTGGCACGCTCCCTCATAAGGGTGCGGTGTGATGGGCCCTGAGACAGGGCTGTGTGGGTTTTATTTTCCTGCTCTGTGGCACAAAAAATAGAGTATTTCTCCTGAAGGTTGTTTGCTTCTTCCCTAGCCAAAGTACTGCTGGGCTGCATACCCACACTTCGGGTGTGAGAGCTCCTGGGGGCCTCTCTGCTTGCTGAGGCTGAGAATAGGTTGGCATCATATCCCTTCAAGGACTGTTCATTCAGATATTCCTTCTTATTGGCTGTGTCTTCTTCTTCAGACTGTTTGAACAGAATTTCGCAATTGCAACCATTCAAATAGTTCAATAACTAAGGACTAAAGCAAATGACTTGCTAATAACTAAATAAAATAAACAGAAAGGCCAGAACTATCTGCTTTTGGTTGTTTGCAGGTTTTCTTGTTCCTTTTCCAAAGATGTACTTCTGGGTGTTGGTGAAGAGAAGGTGGCCAAGGCAGACCTTCATTCTCAAATGCAATTTATATTCTTACACCATGGGATTTTTGTGTTCAAGAGTGACTGAAAACAATGTGTCAAATCATTCTGCTTTACAGGCATGTAATGTAAGGCAGTTATACATACAGGAAGAGCATAGAACGCTGCTTAGCATCTTCCCACAGTCATGCTACTGTAATTCCACAGGGCCAGTCATTAGCAAGAGAACAGAGCAGATGTCTGTCAAACTGCTTAGGAAAATTTACAGCTAATAATTCCCTGTCCTCATCACACATGAAGTGTGTGTAGTAGAAAACAAAACAAGATTCCAGCTACATCCACCCTTAGGTGCACTTGGGCATAGAGATATAATTCAAATAAAGCCCTGCAAGGGTTTACTCACTGTGCCAGGACTAGAGCTCAAATAGCTCTCAGTCTGCCTTGGAGAATAACCGTGAGACTGGGTGCTGAGTGGTGACTCCACATCTTGAAAAATTGGATGAAAAAGAAAGAAAGGTTACTCATCAAACACTCCCCAAAGATCCGACTCTCACGTACAGCATGTAGAATAAACATTACTATTTCTGATGCACTTTTAAGATACTGTCTAAAGAACAAATGTTGTAGGTCAATCTAGTTCTTAGCAATAGGCAGTTCTTCTCAGGTCAACACAACAGAGATGGGTGAGATGGGTCCCCCACACAGCCTCAGCTGTGCTGTTAATCAGCAGCAGAGCTGTGCTACCCAAAAGGAGGAGGGACTCTGGAGAGCACAGCCTGCAAGAGAACACAGCAGACTCCATGTGCACACTGGCATATATTGGAAGAGAGTATCTCTTCAATGACCAGCAAACACAGCTAATTCTTAGTTACCAGTAATGCTAGTTGTCTTTTTACAGTGCTGTGTGAATCAGAAATACAAGCCCTCATCAAAGTTAACATCCTAAAAAGATCATTCTCTCTTGGCTTTAAAAGTAACTGTTTCAGTTTCACATGTAAAGAAAAAAATTTTAAGTGAGAATGTATAAATAGTACTAACCCATCTTTGTCTCATGAAGATATGAACTCAGTCCAAACTTATATGCTTTCTCTTGTGCTGTTGTGAACTGTTAAAAATAATAAGGTATTAATAGTGAGGGTTCAGCTGGATCAGCATCTCAGGTTAAGAGAGGAACATTCTGTATTACATAAAGGAGTCACTGCACTGTACCACAAATTATTTTAAGAGGTATTTTTATCCCTGAGTAGTACCATATGTGGCTTCTACAGGCAAGACATCTGAAACACTTTTTATATGTATACTGGCACAAAGCTCCTTTATAATACTGAAGCATCCTGCATATAATGTCTGGGCATTGCCAGAATGATGATGATCAGAACCTGATCCTAAGTGTTGATGGGTAACTTACACAATGTCTTTCAGGCATCAGCAAAGGTGTGAATGAAACCATGTGAACTGTGGACCTGAAAGGGCTGTCTATCTGAACCACATCACTAGCAGCAGTTCTTTCTGAATTCCTTAGATAAACCATGATGGAAAAGAAGCCTCCATGGTAGTTAATTCAGTGAAGCTGAACATGAACAGTTTCTAACTGTTGTGGACAATCCTTCTCCACCTCAAATGAATCATGCAAACAGTGGGTTTGACAAAATTGACATCTTTTTATAAGTTACCTCTTTAAATACAAAGAGATGATTCTGATTCCAGGCTGTTTCTTTCACAGACTTTTCATCCCTGAAGAATGCAAACACAAAGTTCTCTGGTAAGTGATTCTCTCCCAGTATTTTTATTTTCTTTCTGAATTAAAGTCCTTTTTGGTCACCTTTAAATTTTTATTTTGTCTTCAGTAACCATTAAATGCTTCCCACTACTGATATCACTGGACTTATCTCTGAACCTGAGATTTAACACCAAGAATATGTTTTTCTTAAACTTCGTTTCTGTTGAAATGCAAAATGGAATTGAAACAAAAACAGAAGATAGTGTTGCATTGTAAAATGGAAGGTGCTATGTATCAGTCTTTGAGAAACAAGTCTTTAGTAAAACACAGAACACTCACATAGCCCATGGAAGACACCTACTTGCTCTGTAGCCAGCGGAATGAGATAGAGTATTTTAGAGGACAAGCCAGATCAACAGCTTAACTTCAGGAACTCCAAACTGTCCCATGGAGCAGTATTTCTGTGTACTTATTATGGGCAGATACACAGTGGCATAATGGGTTTACCTGTGCATAAATTCATTCACATTGTAAGGTACTATTTTCACTGAGAAAACTTGAGTCCTCAATAATACTGTTTAGAGTTTTGCCTTCCTGTGCTCTTAGCAGGATTTCTCCAATTCAGCAAGGTCTCTGCAGTTATCACTGGTTAATAGATTGGTAATGTCCACGACACTCACCTTTTTCTTCTTGAACAATTCTGCACATTCTCCTTTAAGCTATTCTGCTGATTGTGGTGATAAGCAAATGTCTCTAAAATTAAAAAAAAAGTGACCTTGATTTTGAAATGCAATGGAATAAATGTAATTTGAGTATAAAAGCTTCTGTCAAGTTTTTAAAACAATTTAAATAGCTGGATTTAAGATTATGTGACTGCATTCTGAAGATTCATGATGTTTTAAGCTGGGATAGTTACATGTCTGGTTAAAAGAACATGTCTTTAAAAGGAGAATAAACCCCAGAATATATGTCCTTAAAATATGACACGCACCAATTTTTTGAAGGTTTGCTGTTTTTTCTTTCTTTTCACAGGATATGAAGTAATGCTGTCCCTCATGGCAATTCTGCAGGTGGGTTTTATCAAGTCCACTGGTTTCCTTGTAGCTTGTACTTGACACATTGTTACTTTTAAGAAAACCCTGTTCTGGAGCTGTGAAAATGCCTTCAAGGTGTCTGTCTACAGAATTTTCTTTTGCATTGATTGCAGGATAAACCCTTCTAGTGTCATAAGAATAATTTCTATTGGTAATTTGATTTCTAATGTCAGGAACAGTGAAAAAAATGTCAGTATTGCTTTGGTTAGAAAAAGGATTACAATGCTTTGTGGAAGGATTATTATGGATTGGTTGACACTCATCTTCAAATAGTGCCAGAAAGGAACAACCACTTTCATCTCGAGCACATTTCAGTTCTGCAGTTTCTTTCACAACATCAAATATTGGTTCTTTTATTCCTTCACAATTTTCTGATTCATTACTGGCTATTATCACTGGAGTTTTCCTGGCAGAATTCATGTGGTCTGGCCTGAGGGTAGGCAATGAGGTGTAACAGGGGTAGAAAAGAAAAAAAAAATTGCTCAGTACACAAATAAGCAAAATACTGACTGTCAACACAACACTTTATGATAATGCGATGATAAAAATCTCAACAACTTCACTGCTCATTACATTTGATTTTGTCCTAAATATACAGTATTTCAACTGAAAAAGTGTGTGTTTTATTATGTTCTACATCTACTTTATAGTAAGATTGATTTAAAAGGGGTTCTATTTCTTAACGTCTCCAAATATACAAAGCCATGGAGCACATCGTCCTTGACAGGGAACTGTGATTTATAAAATCAGCCACAGTATGTCACTGCTGCTCCACCAGCTGACCAAAGGCGGCCACTTCGGGGACAAAAAGAAAAGGGGGGAAAATAAATAAAGAGGAAAATAGTTTCTTCCATTCATAAAAGTAGTTTGCTTAAGACTATTTCTTTTCCATACTGAAAGCCCATAACAAGTGACTTTCATTTGTACTTGAAATTAGTAATCCTGATTCAGCAGAGAATTTTTCTGTTCCAGTGTCAGGAGGCCAGTCAGACATTTTGTTATGCCCCGACTTCCCTACCCACTTCTGAGAATAGTGGTTTTGAAGATTATATCATATGAGCATTATGGACATGAAAGCTATCATGCTTTCACTTACTTGGCTCTTAATCTAGCATTTCACTGTTTTGTTTCCAGGCTAGATCTGCAGACTGACCTTTCAGAAACTCTGAGCAAAAAGTCGAGATCCTTCTGAAGGACAGAGATCTGGCAAAAACAGCCATTCAAAAAAGCCCTTTCTTTAAAACATTCTGAGCAAGGCTATCAATAGAACTTGAAAACTGAAATGTAGTACAGAAAACTCTTATTGGAGAAAATGCCTGTGGTGTTTTGATCAGCAAAGACTTCGAAATGAATAAAGATTCTATGGAACTTAAATGAGAAACTAGTTTCCTCTAGTACCTCACCAGGACCCACAGCTCTCAGAATTATGCACATTGATTACATCATCAGTATGTTACATTAAACAATTGTATAAATTTACACTCTACTTTTCACATACAGTGAAAGAGACTCCATTCACAGACGAATTGTGATCTCTTGAGGTATAAGAATTTATAGCTCCAGTGAATGAAAACAAAACAAGGACAATACAAAGTGGATTTGAAGTGTAGTTGGAAAGGAGGTGTTGTTAGTGTCCCATGAATGGGTAGAAGATAAGAGGATGTGACATAAGCAGATGAGTGCAGGCCAGATAGCTGGTGGAGAAATGAGAGATGTAGGTGAGATAAGGTTATATAGGGCTCAGCGTAAATACGTTAATTGGGAATTCACTCAGTTATACAGCAAGGTGAATGCTATTTCAGTTTAGGTTTTGGTGGAGAAATCCAGGAGAAGCTACAAAAAGAGTGGAAGTTAAGGCAGCTGAGGTGTTTTGTTATTATTTGGCCAGTTAGTTTATGGGTCAACTTGACTCCTCAAGCAAACAGGCTGCAGGCACTTCAGGAAGAGCAAAATACTGTATGGCCTTTTTATCCAGCCTAAGCTAGAGACAGACAGGAACTGTCAACCAAATGGCAGACTTATGGAATAGAAGGAATAAAATAAGATTAGCTATTTAAGGCCTCTAGGTCCAAGGCAGAGCTTCTGGAAAGAAAATGAAATAAAATGTTCAGTACAAATGAGTCTGGCCCTAAACCATCTGTGATTTGAGATTTTTTTATCAGCATATACAAAAAGAAATATATTCTTGATTTTCATCCATTCTTTTAAAAACAAAGTGTATATTCTCATAGAAGTATTATTGAATCAATTACAGGGAAAAAAGAAAGCTACAGTAGGATCACATGAAAGAGAAGGAAAGAAAATGCTTTGTACCTGGAATCCCTAGTATAAATAATGTAGGTCCAGATGCTCAATTGCTATTGCATCAAGATCATCAGAAATGCACTTGCAACAGTGCCCAGAACTAATAATACCTGGGGCAGCTTCCCTCTGGGGCAGCTTTTCCCTCCTCATGGCCTCTTAGTAAATCTGTGCTATATCATTCAAGGTGAATTCAGCAACACTATCATGTCTGTGATATTGCAAAAAATAGATCCAAATGCCTACCCAAAATTGGTATTTTGCTGCCTTTCAGCAAATTTAAATAGCTTTGTATGTTTAGTATTCCCATTTGATTTGAATTTCTATTTGAAAAACAGTGAGGGAAAAAAAACCACCAAGTAGCAATAAGGTTCATATTATTTTAGTATTTTCTTAATTTAACTTGACTGTTATTTCCCTCATGGATGTAAAATCATTGCTTACCTATCAAATGGCTTGAACAGTTCCTGAGGCACTGTATCAGACTTTCTGAAAATAAACTGGTTTGGAGGTTTTGTATTCCAAGGGTCTTGATCAAAGTTGTTTCCTGGCTGAGAAAACAGTAGAAGCTGTCAAACTGTGAATATACATAATTGTTACAGTCTTTAAAACTTTCAGCTTGGGTTTCCAAACAATATACATATTTTCCCACTATTTTTATTTCTTTATATCTTTACAGCAGAACCCCAAGCCTCCTTACAGCACAACTGTTGCCAAAAAAACTTTAGCCAACAGATAGCTACTTTGAGTATGACAGTAACAGACAAATTTTTCTCATCCTATGGTGCATTCATCTGTTTCATAGGTGCCCATTTTGGCTACTAGAATCCCATGGGAAACTTTTTCAAAAGCCTTCCTAAAGTCAAGGTAAATAATGCCTGCTGTTCTCTCAAATTCCCAGAGCTACTAATTCCATCACAGAAAGCAATTAGGTACACCAGGCAGAGTATGACCTTGGAAAATCTGATGGCTGTTTGCAGACATCTTCTTGCTTCTCATGTACCTTGGAATTGCCTCTGGGAGCTTAGCTCTTTAATCCTTCCAGGGACAGAGGTGAGGTGATGGTTCCTCAGATCATGTGTACATTTTTGCTGATGGACATAACATTTGTGTATTTCTTCTCACTGCGAAGCTTCTCTGATGACCACAGCCTTACAAGGGTGATAAATATCTGTGGTGTCATCCAACACCCTTGGAATGTACTTGCTTGGACTCTGTCCAGTCTCATATATTTCTATTTGTCCAGGTTACAGTGTATTCTCTACCTTGTTCTTTCCCTACTGTTTCATACAACTCCCCACAACTCCTGACAGCATTTTAAGCTAAGCCAGAGAGCAAATCTTGTCAGAAAAAACTTCAAGCAAAGTAGTTTTTGAATACCTCAGGCTTTTCCATGTCCTTTGCCACTAGATCTCAACTCTATTTAGCAGTGGACAGCATTTTCCTTCCTCTGATGACACACCTACAGAAGTCCTCCTTGCTGTTCTTCCAACCCATTGTTATTTTCAGCTCTGACCATCCTAATGCTATCCCTCCAAGCTGAGGGGATGTTCCTGTCTTCTTCCTGGGTTGCCTATCCCTCCTTGCACACTTCCTCTTTGCATTAGACCTCAGTCAAGAGTTCCAAGATTCAGCCAAACTGGCCTCCAGAATCTAATCATTCTCTTGCATATAGAGGTAGACTGTCCTTGCGTTTTGAAAACATAGTTCTTGGGCTTCTTTTTTCTTCAGGTCAGCTTCCTGTGGGTTTTGGCCTACTTGTTCCCTGAACAACCCATCATCTCCCCTTCTGAAACTCCTGGAGCATTTCTTCTTCTCTTACCTCAAGACTTCAGAATATCATTGGTGAAACACATAGATTTTGTTTTATTATTTCTAATGAAAAATATCTTTGCTAAAAATGAAGCATATTTGCTATCACTTTTCTAAGGATGATTCCTTTAAGAATCATAAAGTTAACAAAAAGAAAAAATAGTAACATGCATCAGAACAAGTAACTTCCAATTGTTTCTTTAAAGTTGAGAGTGAAACAGCAGAGCAGTGAGAATACTGTAAGAGCCATGTTACTTATTGAGACATTAAAAGATAAAAAATTAGGTCATGGGATCACCTGGGATCATGCAACACCCGTTGCACTAACTGTATAAGAAAGCTGTATTTCTAACTATACTTCAGTTTTCTTTAACCAAATCTACAAGCCAGAAACAAAAGAAAGCCACCAGTATGTGACTAATTCTCTCTCTGCAGATATCAGCAATACTGAGAGCTCGGTGAACAAAAGCTCAAGTTGAGCTTATTTCAGAACAATAAAATAAATATATTTGTATATACAGACTATTCATTGCTACCAGCCTACAAAAAGCATTGATCAATCTTAATTACTGTCACCATTACACTAATTTTACACACCAAATAAATGAAAGTTAGTTTAAAATAATTCCATGGAAGTAAAATATTAACCAAACCTGGTTTGGCAGCTTCTTTTCATAAGTCTGTTCCCAAATGTTGACCATTAGGTTTGTGTTGAAATTTTCTTCTGAAAGCTGCGTATGGTTAGAGAACGGAAAACCAGAGGAGGACAATGGACAAGCACTAAAAACTCTTGCCATGTTGTCTTCATTTTCCATACTAGAATCAACATAGCCTAATGCCGTTACTTGTGACAGCTAGACAAAACATAACAAAGAGATATTTTATTTATCCAGAACTATTTTGATTTAAGCATAAAGTTCAAAGTAATCAATCCATTCCATATATTTTACATCCCTGCACATAAATGACAAAGAAGAGAAAATTTTCTATATTCTGACATGATATTTTATGAAAAACTTAACGCAATAAGGGCTTATTTCAGGGAAACATGTAAGTACCTACTTAATCTGAAGCATGCATACAAATGCCATCCTGAGGAGAGATGGATATAAATACATTTTTAGCTTTTTTCCAAGAAATATGTAAGCAGTAGCAGGAAAATTTATCAATATAGTCTTAAAGAGAAAGAAGACTTAATGTGTTTCAGTATCCATGAGATTAGGCCACTCTTTGAAAAATCACTTAAAAATACAGCAATTACTGCACATTTTTAGTCTTTCATGATAAGAACAGTAAACTTACATTATGCTGGTATTTTACTTTTTCTGAGATATACTCTCTTCTGCTGTCCAAAACTTGCTTTTGTAACCTTGTAAAATGAATTAAAACAGCCTATGAAATATAAGATCCAAAAGATTAAAATATTCTGAGTATTAATTTCCAAATAACTTAGAAATATTTTTCCATTCATCTTAAAACAGTCTGATTCTTAGGCCGTTATGAGAAGCCTGTCTGTGAGCTGGTCACTTTAGGGTGTCCAAAGCTGGATGGGAAAAGAGTGTAAGTGGGTAATGCTGTTTGAAAAACCTGCTCCTTGAGATAAACCTAGTGTATGTACCTGACATGAGTACAGACACATAACCCTTTTTTAAATCTCTCAGCTTCATGTGCAGCTTTTTTATTCAGAATTTATTAATTACTCTCTCACAGTAAGAGTATCACTGGAATGACAGTAGTGGTTGTGAAACTTTGCAGTTTACAATTGTTATGTTTATGTTTTCTTAATTCCCCAAATGTTAAGACTATCACGAAATACCTCTCCCAGAACCTCACTATTGCGTAACTATTGCCTATTTTATGCAAGTACCTGCTCTGGAGATCATCTAAGTTTGACTTATGTTGTGTACGTAGGGGTGAGGTAGGAAGCTCTAAGTTATGTCTCCTGATAGGTTTTTTTTCATCTTCGGTGATATCAACATGGACTGGCTTCCTCACGTTCTCTGCAATGAATGTATTTTGTATGTCAGTGCTGGGCTTAGAAGAAAGTTTTGAGATTCCTGAGTTTTCTTTATAGTACAAAAGCTGTTGCTTTAGATTTCTTAAATTCTTTGAAGTCATATTTGTTTCTTTCTTTGCTACTTACAATACAAAAACTCTATTCTAAATGGCACGATAGTATAAAATTATTTAGTCAGCCACTGTGTGTGTACAGGCTCTGTTGCCTTCCTCAGTCACCTTGTACTCTTCTGAGCATAGGACAAAAAATGTTCCATAATCTGGTTTATGAATATATCACAGATGACAAGAATCATAGACTCATTTTGGTTGAAGAAGACCTTTAAGATCATTGAATCCAACCATTAAACTAGCACTGCCAAGTCCACCATTAAACTATATCCTTAAGTACCATATCTACATTTAAAGAGTTAGGACTCAAGTTTTAGTGATGTTTCTCAAGAATTTTAATGATGGATTTTAAGAAAGGTAATCTGGGTAGAACTGACAAGACTATTCCTAATGCCCCCAAAGTTATGAAAAAGGAAGTGGATGGGAAATAGACCCATTCAACAACAAAGAGGAAAAAAAATGGATGTGGGGTAAAATTAATGAATAGAATGGGGAAGGTAGTAAGTGTGTGTAGTGGTTTAGAAATGGTATTCTCCAATTTAGTGTTCCCACTGAAACACTTCAAACCATGTGCTGCTTGCTCCCTCTCCCTTTTCCCTCCTTTCCATCTCCCGCTCTCTGTCACTCTGCAGAAGGATGGAGAGGAGAATTGGAGGCACAAAAGGTAAAGATCATGGGTTGAGATAAGAACAATTTACTGGAAACAGCAATGAAATAAGAAACGATATTGATAACAGAGTGACAATTCCCAGGCAGGTGCTCAGCACAGGGAGCACAGCGTTCCCTGGGCACTCACTTCCTGCTAGCCCTCCAGATGGGACTCCTTCCCCTGCAGCCCCCTGTGCATGATGTGGGGAGGTGTAGAACCACCTCAGGGCCCAGCCATGTCTATCCTGGCTACTGCAAACATTAACCCTGGCCTGGCTGGGAACAGGGACACTGCACAAGCTTTAAAGGTGAAGTAGGCAGGAGCCATGGTTATTTGATTCCTCTTATGCCCTGACTTTTTATTCAGTCATAATTTTTGTATTTACATACAATTTTTTATTTTAAAAATAAAACAACACTTACTTGAGGGTTAAGTTGTAAATAGAAGAACAAGAACTAAAATGACAGCAGTAATAGTTAAGAATAACTAATTCTGAGAAGTCAGAATACCCAAAACTCACCAGTGTTTTCTTTTTTGGTTGATATCTGGTTAACCACATATAGATTAAGAAGATCCAAACTGACTGCTGAACTTTTAGGAGATGATACCTCCAGGAGCTTCATTTTCGACTTAAGTTTCTTTCTTTCAAAGTATTCCTTAATTTTTTAAAGGAGAGAATAAGTTTTTGACAGAAGCTTCAACAACACATTATCAGTGTAGGTAATTCTTTTGAAATCAGCAAGCAAGTCTTAATAAACTATTCCTAACATGAAAGCACATGGTTAAGTATCTCTGAATTCTCATGCCCCACTTGCTCTTAATTTATTTTTATTGCCTTGAAAAAGAATGCAAACGTAATTTGGTCATATTCAAAATAAATCATTATTATCTTGATGCCAAAAATTTAGTCCTGAAATGCTCATTTCTCAAACTTTGTGTACAACCACTAAAATATTTCTTAAAATAAAAGATACCAAATGTGGCAAGGACAAGGTCCTAAAAAAATTTAAAGGGGCTTTTCAGGAAGCATACAAGATGAGCAAATAAATCAGCAAGATTATGTACACCAGATGTGCCATCTATAATGACACAAAGAGTTTATTGTTCTCCAAATTTGTCTCTCTTGACAAAGAAAATAGTCTTACAACAACAACAACAAAAAAAGACAGAGGAAAAAGTAAAAAAAAAAATGCTAAGAATAGGAATTCAGAAAGAATTTTTGTTACAACAAATAAAAAGAGATATGACTGACACTTCGAATATATCAGGACAATAATATAAGAAACTCCTCCATTTTGCAGTCACTATTAATAATCATCCTAAAATCATTAAGTACAGCAGAGGAATAAATAAACCCAGTAAGATTTTTTTTTCTAAACAAAAGAAAGATATTGAAAACTGAAGGCTATGCCAAAACAAAAAATAGCATTGGCTTATCTTCTGAAATGTAATTCCTCTCATGATTGCAGGTTACATATAACTAATATACCTAACATATTCGTTGGTAACTAATTTTTAATATCTTTAGCTTTCTGGGATGATATTATCTATGGAAAATATCTGTTTTTCAGTTAAGATGAATATCTTCAGTAAGGTAAAATCATCCTGTGTACAAATCAACACTTCAAAATTCATGTTACTTTAGGATCTACATCCCCCAAAATGTGACCACTTCCCTTCAGTGTCCCAGATATTTTTCCCCATCACCTCTAAATTACTAAATTACTAATAATTGTATAATAGCAATTAGAAAATTACCACTGTGTTTAGTAATTTAATACTACATTACTAAAAACAATCTTATCTTTTCCTGTTTTCCCTCTCCACTGAAGCAAATTACATAGTTGTAATATAAATTATGTGGTTTAGACCAGTAATCTCTGAGAAAACAAAGAGCTCACAGGCCTCCAGGAAACTGGGAAAGCGATGAGGACAAGCTGCTGATTGATCCCACATTCCCAGACATAAATGTTTTAATTTGAGTAATTGTCTCTATAGAGTCAGCCTGTTTTTCCTCTACCTCTATATGCCTGTGCACCTGCTCTGGGTTTTGGGGGTATCAGCTTCAGTGGTGGAGCTTCCCAATACTGCCTCTTCCTTTCCTGCTGCTGAGGAAGAAACTGACTCCACTTATTATGGTTACAGCCATTTTCTCTTGCTGTTTTCTTTCTCTTTTGAAATGTCATCTGCTATGCCATGGATAAGTTTGATTCCCTTATTTCACTTTCAGATTTAAAATACAAATAAGCCATCCTCCTTTTACAGATGCCACAAAAAGGACTTTAATGAGCCTAACATCCTTTTACATAGCCCAGAAGAAAGTCTGTGTATGTGTGTGTTAGGCCAGCTGACCACACGGCTATCACCTGAGTCTGCAAGCAATGCCTTGTGTCCCCACATACCAACACAACATGGTAACAGAAGTAATCCAGGAAAACCAAAATTGGGCACAGGCATTCATTCATTCATACCTTCTCTGTCTCCCTCCTCTTCTTGTTGTAATTCAGTTTAGTAAATCTAGAATAAGGCTTTTCCCCTATAAATCAGGGAAACACATTGTAACTGTTTAGCTACTGTTTTGAATCTCACTCCAAATGCTTTAAAACTCACCTAAGTGAACCCACTAAAGTTTTTATATAACAATATAAAATCCAATGTGGTTGAAACTTTTTACCTTTTGTTTTCTCCTTTCTTGCTTTAATATGATTCTGCTTCTGAAAAATGCAAATAATTATTATTGTAATCACAAAAGTATAATCTTGAGTCATGGCTTGAATTTCTCATCAATAGTTGAGATTTTAGGACACAAATATGTCATATGTTATGATGTTATGTTATGTTATGTTACATTACCTTACATTACCTTACATTACCTTATGTTACATTATAATGGATCAAACCTTCAGGTAGTAAAGTCAACATATCTCTGTTGAAGTAATTTTGACTGATCCCAGTCAAAGTTTACTCCAGTAAGGATAGCACCACATTCAATATTAGGCTACCAAAAACATTTAACATGAAAAAAGAAAGCAGAAAAAGCTTTTAGTCATTTGACTTGTAATACACATTTTATCAATCTGTAATTTCTTAAAACTTCACAATTCTTTGTCAATATATTATTTTCTCCTAATTTTCTTTGTCATGCTGCAACATAGCTACAAAAATATATTAGCAAACAAATCAAAGGAGCACTATATGAGCTTTTTACCTTTGGGGACTTTCCAGAATACTGGGGACCTTTTGTAAAACAGGAAAGCGAAATAGATTGACACTTCAAGTTGCTGTTGTTTGTGCAATATAGGAGAGTTATACCTTCAACTACTTGTCTCACCTGTCTTATAAAACATAGTCTTATGTGAAATACTTATAGGACTTGGTGCCTAAAATTGGAAGTTGGAGTCACTGTTCCATGAGCAGAGTGAGCATGGCTGCAGTCCTTAGGTCAATAAGATTAAGACTCTTTGTGAGGGCTGAAATATGGAGTATTCCCTTTTTGTTTAAAGTTAGAGCAACCTTTCCAAACATATGGGTATAACATTCACCCTTGCAGTGAAGAGGAACACCAGTGATGTGTAGTTTTTCTGACACCTAAAATGTAAACCCCAGATTCACCCAAGGAACCCTGACAGATTCTACCAGCAGCAGCAAGCAGCAGCTTGGTCTATATTTGCTATATGTGTGCAATACTCCTACACTCTGTGTTTTCTTACAGAGAGTATGGCAGACAGGCATTTAGGACAAAGTTTGGGTTGGTGTTTTTGGTTTTTTTCCATCTGAAACTCTCCCTCCCTCCTGCTTCACAGAGGCAACACTCAGAAAACCCAGTTTGCTGGGAAGACTTCCAGATGGGTAGGGTGTTCTTTTAGTTCAGTTCTGCATAGAGTCTGGACAATTACAAAGCTGTGTTCAGCAATGCTGCTTCCCAATGGCTGAAAAAATCTGTGCGCTTTAGATTTCTACTAGATTGGCAGAGGGCACAGTACCCAAACAGAACATTATCTTTTTTTTTTCTTTATCATTACAACTCAGCTTGTGATGTTTTACTATTTCAGTGAATCTCAATACCTGTACATCCTTTTCCCCAAATAGTAACCACTGCTTTTCGTGAGGGTGTGAGAAAGGCCTCATCCAGCCCCTGTCTGTGGAGAGACACTGAGCCCAGATGTGATTCCCTGCCTGGGGTGGGAGGGCACCTGCACCTTCTCACACAGTCTGGCTCAGGAGGGGACGCTGGGGCTGTCACACACCACGGCCTGCTGGTCTGTGAGGGGACACCAGGCCTCAAACACACACACTGTGGCACTACTGTTCCGTGGAGAGACACTCGTTTGGTCAAAACACCACGGCTATGCCCAGCTTGTGAGGGCAAAAGAGGCCTGACACACCCACCATGGCCGTGCTCAGTTTGTGAGGGGACACCATGGCTGCCACACACAACACAGTAGTGCCTGGTTTGTGAGGGGGCATCAGGGTTGTTAAACACACCATGGCGGTGCCCAGTCCGTGAGGGACACTGACACAGCACAGAGCTGTTTCTGTCGGCTATGAAGAGTTTCACTCACCGACTGCCACCAACCCAGTTCATTTTCTGCTGCTGAGGAGGCAGAGAGGGAGAGCTGCCCTGTGCACTGCTGGCAGTGTGGACAGAGGCAATGGCTGCCCCAGGGATGGTTTGCAGCCTCCCAGCAGGGCCACAGGGCCCTTCAGCAGAGCCTCCTCCTCCCTGGGAGCACCAGGGCAGCTGCTGTCCACGCCCCCAGGCTGGCAGAGAAGAAGGAAAGGGTGGTACACGGATTGACAGACAAAGGGGAAGGATGCAGAAAGCCAAGCGAGGCAGCTGATGGGGAAGAGGCAATGCTCTTGTTGCTGCTGCTGCCCTTCTTCTACCCCTGGTGTTCCCATACAGGCTGCTGCCAAAGCCATTGCCCTTTCCCAGGGGTGTCATGAGCGTCTTTTGTCCCAATGAATTGATTTGTCTTTCAGGTCCAGCTTGTTTCTGCTACAACCACTGTGATTTATAGGACAAAAGAGCACTTTCCTCTCCATCCTGCTCTTCCTCATATATTTTAGGGGCAACAGGGGAAGCGATGAGCATTTTCTACTGGTAGATGTTGTTGCCCTTGGTCCTGCCTGATGAGCTGTTGTGTGTAAACTAAACCTCGAGGAGGGACACAGAGACACTTGGGGAATCTTGGCAGCAGCACAGCTCCACTCGCTGCCATCGTCTCAGCAAGTGAAGGCTCCCATTTACAAAACAATCATCAAAATTCTATATGAATCTTTTCCTGTGGTGTTTCCTGAGTTATTTTTAGCCTAACATTTTTCATGGTACTAAAGTTTGATTAGCATTAGTACAATGATGTGAAGTGTTCAGAGTAGATATTAGAAGTCTAAAATTAAAAATTAGACAAGATGTTTTTCTTTCCAATACTTCTAATTTGGCTAGGGTGTTTATAGAATCTGATAAGTATGCATAATTGTTTCTTGTAACAACACTAGATTAAAATCTTCATGATAAATTATATCTGTATTTGAAGTTTATGTGTCTCTATAGCTAATATGACAGATGACAGGCTGAAAATTTATTTAATTTCGTCACTCAAATATTAATTTCTCTTTTCAATTCCATCTAGTGTAAATATTGAGCTTGCTAATACTATGTCTAAGACGTAGTTTCTTGTATAATGGAATCAAGTCCCTTTCACGTTTGGTTTTTTAATATATGATACTTTCAATATCACACTTACTCCTACTTTTTCACAGTATTGTCTAGAATTAAAGGAAAAAAGTGGGATTTTCTTTATGTTTGACTTATTTATCTGGTAGTTGGCAGTTATTTGTAGAATCCAGGAAAAGTTACATGGCAGTTTCAATTAATTATTTTTCAACATAATAAATCTTCTCCTCCTCAAATTATTTTTTACAAATAACGCTAATGACCTTTCAAACAGTAATAAAAGAAAAAATGAGTTCTTTTTTGAGGAGGGCAAAGTAAAAAAATAAATAAGACCAGAGATGAATATGATTATATTTCCAGTGTTTGCATATTTTGCCTTGACTTTTCATGTTTTTCATATTTTGCCTTGACTTCAACATTTTAAAAGTTTGAAATAATTGATTTGACTTTCTGAATGATGGCATAATTTCAAGGAGTCGTATGCCATAACTATTAATTTTTAAAATATCATGAGAATGAATTTTGTGGAGCTTAGCTGATTCTCTGGGAAGTGAAGTAAGTATAGAACAAAGAGGCTTCCTCTATTTGTCAAAGACTGAAGCATAAAGATTTCTCTTTTTTCTAACTTTTATAGCCACTCTTCAGAATAACTGTATAACTATATCTCATGTTCCTTTGTTAAGTATTATACAGGATCTTCTTCAGAACAGCTTTCAGCACCTGAATTTTCCTCTCTGACATGCTTATTCATTATCAGATCAGCTCTAAATAGAAGAGACTTATCAAAACAGCCCAAAGCAGCCTAAGAAAGCATTTCTCCAGGGAGGTTGGTGTTGAAACGTTTACTGTGCAACTTTTGGCACCCAGCTTTGAGTAGGTCCTTACAGAACTCCTGTATAATCAAATAAGAGAGAGGAAGGTCTTCTGATGGGTGACTTAAGTTAGGCCCCTACTCTGTGTCTCAACACACCAAGAGAGGAAGCAGCTAATTTAAGCAATGAAATTGTGACTCAAAGTGTGTGCCAACTCTGTCTGCAGCACTATTGTACCCTGAAGGTTTGAAGATGCTTCTTTCCCTAAACATGTTCCCTTGAGTGAACAGACACTGCTTATGTAAAATCATACCCACCAGAGACAGCGAGAAACAGAGAGAAGATGTGTTTCCAAGCAATTTCTTAGAATTAATTGCAAATAGTTCTCATGTTTCTTAATGAATCTTCCCCTTTCCAGCAAGTGTCCTACTCTAGTGCTCATTATAAAGGAAGAAATTACTAAAGAGATGAATGTTAAGTAAAAAACCCCAAACAAACCCAAACTGGTGAATCTCACAGTTAGGTTTAAATATTTTACAACATTATTGATTTTTTAAATGTTAATTTAACATACTTTAACTCTGATTTTTTGTTTGATCTTGATATTTAGCATTAGATAACTAAATCCATTCTGTAAAAAACTGCATAAAAGATGCAGAGAAACTAAAATGCTTTCCCATCTCTATCCAGGGTGAGAATTTCTAGCACTTTTAAATGCCAGGATACACTTATTTAGATCCCTAAATATTGACCTAATTATCTAATGCTAGGAATGCATGACTAAAAAAAGCCTGACTCTGTTCCAAGTGGAAGCTTTTCCTTGGCAAATGCAATGCTTAAACTTTGTTTACAGAGTTTCATAGCCTTCTTCCAGTCAATACTCTATGCCATCCCCTTCTTTGAGAGATCAGCTTATGGAGAAATAAAGTAACATTGACTTGTGGTGTTTTATAGTAACCTGGTTGATGGTTTTGCCATAAGGAGTACTTTTTAAAAGGTGGCTGTGATATTGCAAAACCATGACAGAGTCTGAGGAAGTTCAAAACAGAAGACAAAGCTTGATTTAAAAACAAAGTTTCCCCTGTTAAAAGTAGTTCCTCTTGAGAGACACATCTCTCTTCCAATTAATTTGATGAATAGTTCTTTCCCTTATTCACCTTTAAAGGATTTAGAGATAGAAGATTGTAGAGAGGCTAAATAGTTTCCAAACACAGCAAACTGGCCAGCTCAGAGAGAAGCACCTAATCTATCTGGGTCGAAATTCAGTGCCCAGCTGGGAAGAACATGGAATTGGATCCACATGGCAAACCCCCAGCCAGGACAGTACCACTGACAACAGTATGCTGACACATTGCTATATGAAGCAGATGCCATTCTTAGGTGGTATTACTTAGATGGAATAATTTTTTACAGAATGAACTCTCAAGACAAAGTGCCATCCTTGGCTTGATGGAGAACAGCGCATGAGATCTGTTACAGAGTCTCGCGCTGAATACACTTTATAAAAACAGTATTTCTATAAAGATTTACAAAGACCAAAGGATCCTCTGTAGATGTGCCAATCTCCAATTAGGGAACAGTGTCAAAAGCAAATCAGAAGAGGGAGATAAGAGAATTAAATCCTTGCAAGGAGTTACGAAAAAGCTGAAGGATACCAAGCTTGAAATAAAGAGAGTCTGAACCATGGCAAAAAAAAAGATAACAGGAACACGAACGCAGACAAATACAAATACAACAGGCCAGAAAAAAATGGAAACAACTAGGCAAAGTAACTAAACTACTAAATAATTTTTCTTCACATCAACTAGGAGCAAAAGCTTGCTAGAAAGTCTAAAGTGACAACTGATGGCCAAGGAACAACACTGAGTGCTCAGAAGAGACAGGGATGTTACAGGAAAGTTAGGCTTTTTGCATCAGTATTCATTGAAGAAGAAACTGAGGAGAACTTTATGCAGGAATCTTTCCTGGGGAACTCAGTGAGGATCTGTCAAAGTGAAAATAACAGCAGACGAGGTGAAAATGATCTTATCAAGGCAGAATGAAGACTAGCAAAGCACCAGGACTAAATGGTATTCAATGAAGAGGTCTACAATGCAGCACTCTGGGAAGGACCACTTGAATTTGGAGTCATCTTGGAGACTGGAGGGTAGCAAATATGATACAATTTAAAAAATAAGAATTTTGTGGCAGAAAGCTCACTCCTGCACAAAAAAATAGCAGGAATTATAATATAGGCCAGCATGTGAAAGGCCAGTGGAGCTTCTATAGATGAAGTTGTAGTAGAACACATGTAAAAAAGAATGATCCTGCTGTCTTGGTGGATTTAATTAAGGCTGTTAACAACATCTATTACTGAAGGTTTTAAGAAAATAAAGAAGTTGTGAAATAATAGGAAAGGTCCTGCCACTGAATAAAATGCAAAAGGGAGGGAAGAGATGATTTACTTCTTGTTTTCATGCACTCAAGCACTGGGGACTGATATGGAATAGAGGCTGACAAACTCCTGAGTGGTATGGAAAAGTTGCAGGGTGACGAGAGAGGGGAAGAGACTGAGCAAGAGTGAGCTCTGCTGTTGAATGCCTCTTCCAGAACAGGCATAGGTGGACATAAAGTGGAGATTGTGGGAGCCAGGGTCAAATTAAGCAGAAAGGAGTGTTTCTTCACATATGAAATGGTAAACCTGAGGAAAGGCTTGTCAGATGTTTATATTTATGTAAGAGTTTACAGGACTTAAAGAGAGACTGAACAAGTCTTTGTAAGAGTAATTGTAAGGAATGTTTAATAGAAAAATTAATAGAAAAATAAGGAGGTTTAATAGAAAAACCTCCCAGTCTCACAAAATTCTCACAGCCTAAAATGGCCAGAGGTTGGGAGAGTCTGAAGCTGCAGCATCACATTAAATTGCAATTTTTTTCTCTCTTGGGTATCTGCATAGAGTTATTGCTAGAGACAGAATACTGTGCTTGGTGAAACACTGGCCTGTTTGCTTATTTTTAATATTTAGAAGTCTCCCAAATAAGAGCTAATAAGTAAACTGCAGTAGATAATCTTTTTGTTATCATACCCACCAGCTGCAAACCTTCAAATAAATTCTTGAGGCATGACAAAAGGATGTCAGCAGATCTGTGTTTGGGGTGCAGGAGTAAAAGAGATGGTTTTTCTGGATTTATTCCTGCCTTCACTTTTGCAGAGTAGAACACTGACTCTGCTGTGGGCAGTGCCAGTATCACCATGGTTAACTGACACCAGCTACATGATTTTACAACTTACACCTGTACCCTTGCACTTGGCATGTAGCTTGCTTAAAGAGTTTACAATGCACTTGCGAAAAGGTTTAATAAGTTTAATAATAGCATTAGATTTTTCTTCAGATGATCTGAAAAAAGAAACCTTTACAGATTTAATGCAAAACTTGAAAAACTACATAATGTATTTGAGAATTCTGAAGCATAAAAGAGACATATCAGCTGAATTATCTCTATGGAATAAGTTTAACAAGAAAGAGAAATCTAGATATTAAAGGTTTCGGTATTAAAGGCTTAATATTAAAAGTGAAATTCCTTGTCTGAGAACATTACTCAACAGTTTACCATGCCTGGAGCAGCTGAACTTGACCTCTGCCCTTGCCTATTTCCCTCTCCCTGTCACTTCGTAAAGGGAAAACAACTTGTTTATATTTCTTTCTAGAGCTGTATTCTCTCTAAAATACCACTGTTCTCAGAAGTCAGAACTGTTAGTGATTGGTCTGCTATTGACTGTCCTGTGAGAGAGATTACTTGAATCCCTTATGGATAAATCATTAGAACCTACAAGTCATGCAGGCTTCAAATTTCAGCAGCAAATGTGAATCTCCTTAAAGAAAGATTAAGGGAAAAAGGACTTCTGGTGCAGGAATGCACCCCACTTACACCGTCTTTGAGATGCTTACACTCAGGAGCCAAGCAACAGAATAGGATCTTCCTGTTTCCTCTCTCTTCTCTTGTGATAACATAGCCTCATCTGGGCGCCCCTACAGTTTCATTAGAACCAAAAGAGTTGGAATCAACTGCTTGATAGGATCACACCAGTCTCACCACACTGACACTTCTTCAACAAGCCTCCACATCCATGCCATTAAAATTGAAGCTCCTGCTTGTCAGGATCTTTAGGATCTGTCTTCAGATCCTAAAGGAATTAGTGTTGTATATATTCTACTGAGGTATATGAATATAGCCAATAGCTTCTCTAAACCAGACTAAATAAACAGATAATTTCTGCTGACACAAATTTGCAATGAAAGGTCAGGGTATCTTATCACCCTTTTCTGATAAAAACATCAAATTTGCCATTGGTGCACCTTGATGTTGCAAACTAATTCTGTGGGTGTATTTCTGTACTTATGCAAGTGATGACATTAAAGTAAATAGGAACTTTGGAAGTACTTCAGAGAAAGGTATTTACTTGAAAAATGGCTTCTACGTTCACAATCTGTTCAATCTGACTCAAATTAAATCCTACTATTCCCACACTGTGCAAATATACAGCTCAAAATTAAAGGAAAGAACAGATGTTCATAGCTTACCATATTACAGTACATCATATTTTGGACATTATTTACAGTTCAGTATTAGTAATGGAAAACAAGCACAGTGTAGACTCATGTTACATGTTTCACATACATTCATCCACATGAAAACCACTACGTACTGTATGCATGACCTACACGCATCTAAATCTTAAAGGTCCTAAGTAGCAATGATTCAAAAGACAGAATTTATAACTATTTCTCAGTATTTTTTTTTAATGTCCTCATGGCACAGTGGATAACTCCATAAGCAAGGAAATTTCAGTTTACGGTAGACTACAGCTTTGGACCCTCTGTTAGGATCATATAAGACATCAGGTAAATGGTCTTTTGCTTAAAAGAGTGCACATTATATTTCAAACATTAAACCAGATGGTAGAAAAAATTATCATTGAGTAAGCCTGACTGATATCTCTTGCATAATAGCCTGCATGTTCCAATTCCACTACCTTCATCACAACCACAAAGTTGTGCAAGGATGAAATGCTGGTATGGGAGACAGTGGACACAAATCAGAACATAAAAAAGAGGCATCAATTGTCATGATTACACTCTAGTTCCTGCATATACAAACATTCGTGGACTTTAGTCACCCTGATACTCATTACTGCCACATATTCTTCCTCCTCAGTTATTGGTTCTTTTATTTAAAAAATGCACACAAGTTATTTTAATGCATTTGATGAAAACTAGCCGTATGACTAAAAACCAATCACTTGACAATAAAAATTGAGTTTCTCCTTAAGAAAGGATAAACACCCAAATAGTCTGGATCTAGTATCAACATCCCTCCAATTCCACAGCTTTAGTTACTCAAACTTATTTGACTACACATATCTCCAGAAGTTTATAATAAAGACAGCAGAAAATGCGGAGACAACAGAGCATTGAATGCGGCACCAATATTACTGCAGTTATTTTTCCAGTAATATTGAGAAGTGTTATTATGACTAAATGTAGTAAAGTTGCTGCCTTCAGCAGTACAAAAAAAAAAAAAAAAATCTAACACCTAAGGCCATGCTCCACAAAGAGGAGTTTGTGCATGGATTACTGAGCAGGATTGTGGCAGAGCAAAACTCTCGAGACAGCAAGAACAGAAGAAAGGGGGTATTTAAAACAACAGTTCAGTCTTTTCTTCATCCTTTCAAAAGAAGGAAATACATTCCTTTTATTGACTGAAACACTGTGTGGCTAGATTTGCTTCACTTAAATGTTCCCACAGTCAGATCTGTGGGATGTACTTCTGCACTAACCAGCAAATCACCAGAAGTTTCAGTTATCCAGGATGCTGTGACGTGAAAGGTCAGCAGATATGCAGAACCAAAAGAGATCTGTGAACTTTCGCCTTGGTAAGAAAATGCTAGAGTAATGGAATATTGCAAATAGCTGTGGTTTGGCAAAATCTAAGAGTATGCTGTGCTACACACAAGGGAAGTATCCAGTGGATAGCATGATGAAAAAAATAACAAGCTGTAAGCAAAGCAATTTCTTAGCCAGTATATCTTGTATCTTTGTGCACTGAAAACCTATTTTACTGACAAAATAATCTGCAGTGAAATCAGACTTATCTACTAACTGAATGTGTTCTGCACTGCACTAGGTTAGATTTTGACATTTTCCTAGCTTTGAGTTGTGCATTTAGGAAAAAAAATAGCTAGAAGGGCCTCTGTCCAGATCTCTGGCCTGTGCTCACTGGCAAAAACATAATACACTTAAAGATTACCCCATATCCTCTCTACCTAGCTGTCCAGACCACTGTGGGCTGAATTTTTGCAGCCTCCTAAGAAGAAATGAGAAATAGATCTTCCTTGCTTCTTTCTTGTCCTGCTGGTCTTGGCTACTGAACTTTTTAGAAGGCACCTAGATGTTTTGATAAGTGGTGTCTGATTTTTAAAAGCAAACCTCACTTGCTCTCAAATCAATTATACCATTCCTTCATCCTGAAGCTTGTGCTGCTAATCTAAACATCATCACTGCACTGTGTTCAATGGGGGCTTGTTTTATAACAGCAATGTGACTTATTTAACACAGTATTTGCAGTGTTACTGTGAGGCAGGTGGCCTCACTCTCCACTTTTAGGGGAAAACCGGGCTCTTCACTACTGCCATAAACGCCTATCACATTTTAAAAACATACTTTTATATGCACATTCTAAACGAACACTTTGTCATATACTATCTTACGCAGTTACCGCAGTACTATATCTTCAAAGTCTAAAAGGACCAGTACTCTGATCCTCCCCCTGCAATTTCAGTACCTTTTCCAAACAAGTGAAGCAGTAAAAATAAGTAATTAAGAGAACAGAAAAATAAGGCAGCAAGACAACTGTAGATTCCGTTGTGTGAAATTAGCCGGGTTTTACTGCCGGGGCCGCGCGACTCGGTCTGGGTTATTTTGGGCTAATAACGCTGCCACTGCACAATACTGATTTCCTTTCGGCGACAGGACAGGAAATAAATTACGCGCAGTGTGCAGGCGCTGCCCCGGAGACGCCGAGCTGCCCGGCTCCCTCCCGCGGCCGCCCGGCCGATTTCCGACCCGGGGCTGCCCGAGGCCACCGGCCCGGCTGCGCCGCCCTCTGCCGCGCCGCTCCCGCAGCGGGCGACCCCCGCGCCGACGTTACAGCCCCCCCGCCCCGGGGAGGCTCGGGGAGTGCCGGGGGTGACACGCTGCCCATCCTGCGGGGGTTGCCACAGGAGCCGAGCCGTCTCCGGCACTGCCGCCCCCCGTCCCGCTCCCCCCGCGCCGCTGGCGGGGCCGGGGCCGGAGGCGGAGCCTGCTCCGCAGGGCAGGCGGAAGGAAAGGGCCGGCCGCAGCCTGGGGCGAGCCGGCGCGCTGCAGGGCCGAGCTCCCCGGACCCGCCGAGCGCCGGGGGATCAACGGGGCGGCCGGAGCCGAGCGCCGGGGGACCCGCCGTGAACCCGGAGCTGAACGCCGGGGGCCCGGTGCTGGTGCTGCCGCCGCTGCGGCCGCGCCCCGAGCTATAGCGGTTGTGGCCGGGGCGGCGGTGCGGAGCGGCCGGGCCGCTGCCGGTGCCGGTGCCGCCCCGCGCGGCGCAGCCAATGGTGGTCGGCGGGGCGGGCTGCGCTGCGCGGGGCTGCGTTGTGCAACGCGCCGCGCTTTGAAGGCACCATCACCCCTGGGAGGCAGCGCTCACTCGGCATCTGTCACGGCAGGGCGGCCGGCGGCGGGCCGGGCCCAGCGCCCCGATGAAGACCCGGCGGGACCGGCCTTCCCAGCGGGCATGAGCCACCCGCGCTAGGAGCGGCGCGTAGCGGTGCCCCGGCGGGCAGGATGGCCCACATGCTGCATGCGGCGGCCCGGCGGGTGCAGTGGAGCAGGACGGGCGCCGCGAAGAGGGCTGCGTGCCTCCTGGCCGCGGCGTACGGGCTCAAAATCCTCTACCCCATCATCCGCGGGCGTGTGAAGCGGGCGAGCGGCAGAGGCGGCGCGCAGGATGAGAGAGGCCGGGCGGTCCCGCACCGCACCGGCAGCCGGGGCAGAGCCTCCCCCGCCGTAGACGCGGAATTCTTCAAGCAGCTGCTGGAACTCCGCAAACTGTTCTTCCCGAAGCTGGTGAGTGCCGAGTTGGGCTTGCTCTGCCTCCACTCGTTTGCTCTGGTATCCAGGACCTTCCTCTCCATCTATGTGGCCGCCCTCGATGGAAAAATTGTGAAGACCATTGTGGAGAAAAAGCCCAGGAGCTTTGTCTTCAAGTTAATCAAGTGGCTGATGATTGCAATCCCAGCCACTTTCGTGAACAGCACCATACGGTACCTGGAGTGCAAGCTGGCCCTCGCCTTCCGCACGCGCCTGGTGGATCACGCCTATGAGACCTACTTTGCCAACCAAACTTACTACAAAGTGATCAGCATGGACGGGCGGCTGGCCAACCCTGACCAGTCCCTCACCGAGGACATCATGATGTTCTCGCAGTCTGTGGCGCATCTCTACTCCAACCTCACCAAGCCCATCCTGGATGTTGTGCTCACCTCCTACACCCTCATCCGCACTGCACGGTCCCGGGGGGCAAACCCCATCGGGCCCACAGTCCTGGCTGGCCTTGTCGTCTATGCCACGGCCCGCGTGCTCAAAGCCTGCTCGCCCAAGTTTGGCAAACTGGTGGCTGAGGAGGCTCACAAGAAGGGCTATCTGCGCTTCATACATTCACGCATCATTGCCAACGTGGAAGAGATTGCCTTTTACCGAGGGCACAAGGTAAGGAGAGAAATTGGAAACACTGGGGTTGCTCCTGCACTGCCATAGTGGACACATGCTTCTTCCCCTTATGCCCTTCTTGAGCACTTTGGGTCCCTCTGAGCTTTAAACTTGTTTACAGCTTGGCACTTCCCATTTCTTAGGCAATGCTGTCTCACAAGCAGTGTCTGTGGGGAGCAGATCACAGTTCCCTTGAACTCTGTCAATGTTCTGGTTTTGCAGATGGATCTTATGCTTATCTAGTAAACGAATTTACATTACTGTTTTTCCCCCACCCAGTCCGTTCTGATTAACTTTCCTAGACCTTTTTCCAACCATATGTATGAACCATCATATTTAATTCAGTAATAATAGCAACCACGGCACACCAGAAAGTTTAGGGAGAAACTCTGTGATGGCTCAGAGCACCCTACAACCTTTGACACTCTTTCACATAGCCAAGCAAAGATGTAGTCACCAGTCTTAAAATAGCATAAGTACAGTACTTCTGCAATCACACTTACATAAACTAGTAGCTTGTTTTAAAGCCACCTTATTAAGGGACTCTTCATATTTTTGTTAGAAGTGAATTTGGGCTGTAGTACCTTTCAAACACAATTGGGAAAAAGTTTTTTCATGCAAGGTGAAAATGAAAGCTGGAAACCAGCCTGAAGTATTACTCTTTCAGTTCAAGCAATGATTATATAACATTAATGGTTTATTTTTGTAGACACAATCGTTCTCAAAAGCTACCTGTAATAATGTTTTAAGTGCAGCTAAATTAAACGTTTTCTCAGTTCCCACATATATGGGCTTGAACTGAATACATACTGTTTTAACTTGCAGTTGTCTTTGACTTGTTAAACCTCCTGGGATAATTCTCTCTTTCCCCAGACTGCTTGCAAAAACAAGCAGCATTTCAGGAATGAACTCTGCAACTTTAGGTCACTGAAGATAATTGATCCCCAAATGCTTTCCAATATAATTTTCAGTTGCTGTGAAACTCTACAGCTGCAGCTTTATTAAAAGGATGTGAAATCAATCTTATTTTGATTGCTAGAATCAACTGTTGTGACTGCTATATTGTTCTTGTATATATTAGAGATCTTAAAAGAGTTGAAAACCTGCCAGTGTTCTGTCGAGGGACAATGGTGTAAATAGGGACCAGGTCCACTGACTTCCGTAAAGCTGAGCACTTTTGCTGTGAGACTGTAGCACAGTGAGCATAAAGTACCACATGGTAGATGCGATTCAGAAGTGACAATCTGGCTACGCGATTATTTTATGTACACATGTGAACGTATCTTGTACTACATGTGCATCTTTGCTTCATTGTGTAAATTAATTTATTATTTTAACCGTAGGTAGAATTGAAACAACTCCAAAAAAGCTACAAGGATTTGACAGATCAAATGAATCTCATTTTGTCCAAACGTTTGTGGTACATCATGATAGAGCAGTTCCTGATGAAGTATGTCTGGAGTAGCTGTGGTATGATCATGGTCGCTGTGCCCATCATCACTGCAACGGGATTTGCAGATGGCGGTAATACCATCTTTACCTGATTTCTAAATGTTTCTTTAAAGTTATGTCCTCAAAAGACTTTTTTTCCTTTGAGTGCTGTTCACATTGGTTTATTTTTCACAGACTTTCCTACAACATCTGTGTTGTATGTATAACTTGCAAGCATAGTAAGTCAACAGAGCAGATGATCCAGCTTGGAGTGTGTGATAAATAGTATGAAGTCAGGACTTAGAGGATCCTTATATCACACAGGATTGTAATGATTATTGCAGTCTTCCTTTTCACTAGTCACTGTTGGAAATGCAGGCTGATTTTTACAGTATCTCCTTTTGCAAAATGATACTATGAACTTTCCTAGAGTGCTTATCTTACCCTTCCATAAACCATAGTGTAATTACAAGTAATTATAGGTAATTTTTCTCTTATTGTTGACCTGTTGGAAACCGCTGATTTTCCCTAACTCCCTAGGAGAAGGTAAAATTCAGATTCCAGGCTAGGATGGTATCATTTTTGACACTCTCTCATAACTTTCCTGGAAGTGAAATGAGACTCAAATAGTGTTGTTACTGCAGATGCTATTTAAAAAAAAAAAAAAAAAAAGGGGAGAAAAAGAGACAGCAAAAAGAGAGTTATTAAGGAGAACTGTTGGTTAATTTGGTTTAACAGGCTTCCTCATGCACAATTAGAACGTAATCTATTACAAATTTCTTAGGATTCCTATAACATGAATCCTACAAAGTCTTCAGAAGGATCATTTCTAAATTGTGTACTTTGAATTAGGAATTAGTGAATTCTTTTCTGTGCAGTAGTTCTGTTTCTTTCTTGGAAGTTACATTCCAAATCAGGACTGCCCAAGTGGACAAGCTTCGTGTGAGCTGTAGGATGGCTTTGTGCAGTGCCCACGTGGTTTAGCTGTCTCCCTAAAATGTTGTGCCGGTGCACAGCTGGGTGCTCAGCTCCCTGAGCGGCTGCCCATCACATGGCTTAGGAGGGCACTACACCAGCACCCTGGCTGGTGTCCTGGGAACAGGTTCAAAAATATCAGGATGTCTTGTTCTAAACTGAAGAGGCTGTACGAAGGCATTTCACCTCACAGTGAAGGTTATCAGCACAACAGAACAAGCGATAAAAGTCTTTCTGCTAGGATGGGAATGGGTACAATCAAGAAAAGGAGCATTTAACCACATGTTGTAAATATCTCCTTGGTATTAGAGCATGAATAAAAAAGGACTCGTATTCATGGTAAACTAAATAACATTCCTATTACTCATGTTTGTTCTTTTGTTAAATACACTTCAAATTTGGGATAAAACAAAGATACAGCAGTGGCTCATGTTGTAAAGCAGAGTTATATTTGCTACCAGCTACCTAAACTATGAAAACGTGGGGTTTATTATTATTGAGTCCTGGGTCTTACCATGATAGTGGTTCACAAACATAATACTGGTAGCACTGTCAAGATCAGTTTGAGGTACTACAGGTATTCAAAGAATCAAGCACACCTGAAATTACCATTGACCTGCTTGGGAAAACAGTGCTTTTTGCCTCAGCAGATCAGACACAAGTTTGTTCACATCTGAAGGAAGAGGTAGTCAATTTATTGCTTTAAGATGAATCAAAAGAATCAGGGATATGTACAAGACTGGTACCATGGCCAGACTTGGGACTACAGGTGTAAAGCCATAGATTTTGTACACTTCTCCAGGGAGTAGAAAGAAAAAGTAAAAAAATAATTCTTCAGTAATAAGAAAAAAGAACCTTCTTTCTTTGACAGTGATATTTCTGACTGAAATTTTAAAATTGGTTATGTATTTCTATGAAGAATTTAAGTGGCCAAGACAAGATTTCTGTTTGATAACATTTCTTATTCTTTTTGTATTAAACCATTCGCATTCCAAATGTTGTGTGTAAGTTTGTGGAGAGTAACTATTTTTTTGAAGCAAGGCTTTGATTTCTCTAGACACAGTGAACATTTATTTTGTTTATAAAATAAGTGTGACTATCAGATAAATGAAGAGGAAAACGGAAATGCTAATTTCTGTATGAAACACAGACAGTCTGTTAAAATGTGACACTTTCAAACACAGGAGGCCAGCCATATGAAAAATGTTTTGGACAAGAAGTTAAAGAAAAATTATATCAGTGGGTTGTATAATTGAAGAGCTTGTCTTTTGGGGCTGTGAAATGCTCATAAATGCTATATAATTTCAATTTTTTAAATGCTCCTAAATGGACTGATACAGTGGCTTGTACAGATTCTTGAACTCTTGCTAGATGAGCTGGCCTGGGTGCTGGAAGCAGCCATCAGTAAATACTGTATTTACATTAAGGAGGAATGCTGCATCAATGTAGTTAAACCATACTTGATTCCTAGATGATTTAATTGTGGTAGTTCTACATAGCATAGGTTGCATGTGCTATAATCTCAATAAGATCAGCAAAAATTCATTGTGTCAGAAGTAAACTAATTTCAAATCCTCTTTTACTAATGAATAACTGAATTCTCTCTGTTCACTAAATGTATTCTCCTTGGAGTTATTTCCAGTGGAAATAACTTTTTAAAGTGAGAACCACATCAGTAAGAATTTTGTAACCTGTCCTTTGCAAGAGCTTTTCTGTATTTTTTTTAAAAGCATTGTGTCTCAGCAAGATTGCATACAACTAGTTGACAGTGTGCTGATGTAGAACTGAAGTGAAAAAACATCATAATTAAAAGCAGGAAAAATAACAGATGTTCTGTGGCTGTTTATACACACACACACATGCATATATATGAAGAGTTATGATGTAGCAATTTTTAAAAGTTTTTCATTAATTATTTCACTGTATTTCAGTGAAATACAATGAAATAATTCAGTTTAATTATTATTATATTAAATAATTACTCCAGTGTATTTCATTGTAATACACTGTATTTCAGTGATCTAGCTATGTAGGAATATCTTTATAGATGTATAAATGAAAATGGAATAACATTTAGATGTAACTAATAAAGACAGAGAGATACATCTGGCTTTGGTACTGCCTGTAGATCCTCAGAACCCAAATTTCTATAATCTGATCTGTCAGGGAGAGTAAGAAAATGTTGTTTGCTCTACTCTTGCATTGCTTGACTTAGCCCATGATATTTATGGTCGCATTACACCTGCAAGGAATTCCTCCTAGATTTTCTTGATCATGAGCACTGTGGAAACGTGGATGTTAGTAACAATTGCTTGTACAGGAGTTGCCACAGTGGATCCACCTATTACCCTGCATAGCATGATTCCTAGCATCAGTTTAGTTTAAAAAAGAAATGTAAAAAAAATCTTTACAAACTTTAGGAAAAACAATATCCAGATCCCTTTCTGCAAAAGATTTAAGCAGTATATGGAGATACGTATAGTTATGTGATGCAGAAAATCCTTTAGATCTTTCATTATAAGTCTTTTATGTGGAAAATCTTTAAGAGTCTTTTACTACACCACTGGTTTACTACACCAGTGATTTGTAGTTGCAGTTATAAACACTGAAACAACATTTAGCCTCAAAATAGTCAGCCACTTCTTTTTAAATCTTGTTTCCTTCAGGAAACAAACCTTGCAAGTTGAATCTATGGAACCCAGGTTAGCATGATGGTATGTGTAGATACATTAAATATACTTACTTCTCACATATCTTCTATAAATTCTTCTGCTGTTTTCTTCTTGCCTAATGCTGCTGACATTCTTATGAGACAAGTCCTTTCTTTGGAGCAAGAGTATTCTTGTTAACAGGATGCAGTGTCATAAATCAAGCCTCACAACTGAAGAGAGAAACTTCATTGAGAGGGAGAGTTCACTGAAACCATGCCTTTGATACCGAAAGAGTTTATTGTTTTCTTACAGAAATATAATCATGTTGCCAGATTTACACAAATGTGAATGGTTCCTCCTACGTGAAGTCAGTAAAAAGTAGGGCTGAAAATGAATAATTGCAAAAATGTTAAAAAATTATGTTAAAAATCTGTTTCAGATCATTGCTTAGGTTTCACTTACTTAATATTTTGAAAAAATTATGTTGTATGATGATATATTAAAAGGAAAATGATCCATGTAGATAAATAGATAAAATAATAGGATGTTTTGCCTAACAAAGTGAATTCCATATGCTCCCACTTACTCTTTTTGACCAAGCTATGTTACATTCAGAAGTTCTTTTTGAAAGGTTAGCTTCATAGAGTTAACTTCTTCTTAAAAAAAGGAAAAAAACTGCTCTATGATAGCTGACATTGCAATAATAATTTAGTCTGTAGAGATAATTTTCAGCACAATATTTTAACAAAACTTTTTTTTTTTTTACATTCAGAGTTGGAAGATGGCCAGAAACAGGCAATGGTTAGTGAAAGAACAGAAGCTTTTACTACATCACGAAACTTGCTGATCTCTGGAGCAGATGCTATTGAAAGGATTATGTCTTCATACAAAGAGGTACTGTATATCCTGCATGCATGAAATAGAAGAGGAATAAAAGAGAAACAATTTATAGTTAATATAAAATCTAAAAACGAGTAGTGCAGTTTTTAAAGGCAATTTCTATTGCAACTAAACCCATGGAGATCTTTGAACTGGTAGTTTGATCTTTAGGGTTAAGTTGACAAAGAGTGCACTAAAGTGCACTGTTGCCTGTATGATGCAATGTGTAGATGTCATTTTTAATACTTGTGTTCAGGTGTCATCAGAGAGTGATAGAAGTTCCTGGAATGACAGTGATAAAGGTTCAAATTCCTCTTCCATTTGGAGCACAGACCTGAATTTGGGCTGTCTGTCTTCAGTGTACTGGGACTTTTCTGTTGGAAGTGTCATAAAAGCATATAATAGTTTAACTGTAAGAGTCTTTAAAGGTATTCTAGTCCAAACCCCTCACCATGAGCAGGTGATAGCATCTTCAACTATTATTGGATTGCTCAGAGTCCTATGCAACCTGAACTTGATTGTTTCCAGAGATGGGGTATCTTCACCTCACTGGGCAACCCATTTCTCTGTGAAAAACAAGGAGAATGAGTACTTATTTCTGGGCCACCTCAACTGTAAGGCTGTTTTCAGTATCTTGTGAACCTGTTAAATTGTAATTAGTTTTTCAAAAAGGAGAAATTTTAGCAGGAAAAAGTTCACTTGTGGGAATACAAGTAGTCTAGAAGTACAGAATGTTCATCTAGAAGATCAGAGATGTTGTTTCAGGTCCTTACCCAAATTCCAGTAGAGCTGGGCTTTGATTTGTTGTCTCTCTTGTGGATTTCTTTAAATGCCAACTGCTAAGCCAAAGAAAAGTGAGGAAGTGCTGTTAATCTCAACATTTCCTTCTAAATGTTTGTTCTTCATATTTTAATTTGTGTTTGCTCATCCCTTTGGTGAGAATCCCTTTTCCCGGTGCAGTGTGAGGAGGGACACATTAGCTAGCAGCTAATCAAAGACTATGGATTCTGTTATTTGGAGTCCAGCCATAACAGCTACAGCTTTGTAAATTGTCAGAGGAGGGGTAGTTTGGCACCTTCAGATACAGACTTTGACAAAACCCAAGTCTATGCTGTTTTCAGAAGTCCTTCTGATGGGCTATGATTTTTGACCAATTCTCTTTTAGCTGTTCCCCTGCTTATCTCTGCTGTCAAGATACTGCCAGATAACCTGTAATGTAATACAGGTTATATTGATTACATATTACACTGGTGTAATATCTGTTTTGTTTTCAGCATTTAAGTAATTTTTATAATGTACATGAGGACTTGGAAAAACCATGGTTTTATTTTTTGGCAAAAAAAGGTAGCCACAAAACAGTGGAGGAAGAACTGAACAAACTCACTTTGTCTATAGCGTGGTGTTAAGATACTAATCCAGACAGCAGTTCCATGAATTTCCATCTTAATTTTACATTTAAGCTTCTCTTCAAGAGACACTGCAATACTTCAACCACACT
Source organism: Acrocephalus scirpaceus scirpaceus (assembly GCA_910950805.1). Taxonomy (NCBI): domain Eukaryota; kingdom Metazoa; phylum Chordata; class Aves; order Passeriformes; family Sylviidae; genus Acrocephalus; species Acrocephalus scirpaceus. Next base: position 14,721,282 of record OU383777.1, read on the forward strand.
GTCATTCCCATTTTGTGATTCAGGCAGTTTCCAAAGGACAGTGTACTTCGACCCATGTCAAGTGGTAGTGCAGTTACAGTTCTTGCCCACCTCTTCCACCAAGGCAGCCTCCTTCAAGTCAGTGTAATTCACTGTGTAGATGAGGAGGGCTCAACTTTTCTTTGCAGTCAATATTTTAGGTGGTAGTATTTAGTGTTTGAACAAAGTGAGTTTCTACAGTCATGGTATAGAAGCTTACTACACGTTATGGTTCTCCCGGGGCACAGTTGGTACGAGTTTCATTTATCACATGCAGGATTTTCTTCATCATCCTTTGGTGAAATGATGGCCATGTGGCCAGAACTAGCGCTCACTTCTGAGTCTGGCACAAACAGTGAAACTTACAGAAGAATTATGGAATTATTTCCAGTTATGTCAAATAATCTTGGAATTATGTACACCATAGTAGGTGAACTCAGTCGTGGGGTGTATGTATTTAACCACAGCAAGCCAAGGATTTTATAATCTTGATCTAATTTTGTTGCTATTCTTGTCCTCTCTGCATTTTGTATAAAAATGTAACCTTTTAAAACCACCTCATAATACATTTAAAATAAGAGGCCTTGGCTTAATTCTTTACTACCAGCAGATGGAGGCAGTTCTTTGGGAACTCTTAAATAGCCCATGAAATGAAATTACAAGGTCCAGAGATCTGTTGTTTCTGTCTTCACTAGGTGAAAATTGTGACAAGTAGACAAAAAAAAAAAAAAAAGGAGAAAGCCTTTTAAGAGACCTCACCATCTTAAAAATGCCCACTTCTATTCTAAGGTGTCAGATTTAGCATGTAGTTGATAGAAGATTCATTTCTGGTTTCTACTGTATTTTAGGCTAGGATGCCCTGGTACTGTCTCTTTTACACAGAAAAGCAAACTGCTCCCATAGGAAGTTTCAAGAATACAAGCAAATAAACCTAAATAATTATAGATGCCATTTTTTTTTCTCACTTCTATGGACTTCTATTTTTGCTGGAAAGTGCAGAGATTTTGTTTTGTCTTGTGTACCAGCCTCTTTATTTTCAGATATGTTAGTAGCTGTTCTCTATTCATTGAAGACTACAGAAATGAGCAGTCTTTACAACCTCTTCATTTATTGGAGTTATTGTAGCTTACATGGGCTTAACTCAAGCTGTCCTTTCTGCTGATTGGTGGTAGCTACAGGTGGCATATGGGTTAGCACAGAATTTTAAGGAATGAATATTGATAGATGTTGATCAACATTGTTGCTCATGTCGATCTTTGGCTGAACATTTAATTTGTGAATTTGTGAAGTGTAACTGAAATGAGGCGTTGGTTGTTTCTCAGGTCACTGAGCTAGCAGGCTACACTGCCCGTGTCTACAACATGTTTTCAGTCTTTGATGAGGTGAAGAGAGGCATCTACAAAAGAACTGCTGTTATTCAAGGGTCTGTAAACAGCAGCAGGAGTGAAGATAAAACAGAGTTACACATTGATGGGCCCTTAGAAATCAAAGGTAATTAATTCATATTTGTATGAATTTCCCAGGGGTGGTGGGGGAGGCATGGAGCAGTGGGACAGGAGGTTGAACAGAGGGTTTTTTCTGTAACTAATCAGCCTTTCAGCCTTAATGCCCCAGAGACCATGTTGCCTTTCATTTTAACCCCCTGCTACCTTCTAACTCTGTCCTTATGGTGTGCTTTTCTAATACACAAAATGGCTCAAATGTTTTCTGTGAAAAGTCTAAGTGGAAAGGCATTTCAACTGTACTATTATATGTGATGCTGATTTTATTATTCTTAAACTGACAGTGCCTGTTTTCCTCAGACCATTCATTGTTTTCAGAAAGCTGAGACTGTAATATTTTCATCTTCAACCATCACATTATTTTGTTTGAGGTAGGAGGAAAAAGACAGATTGGTTTACCAGTTTTTCCCAAAAATACTACATTTTCCATGATTAAAGATCAGCCTGTGCTCATTTTTTCATAATTTAGTGGGAATCTTCAATGGAAAATAACAACGTTACCCTTCTCCTCACCTCCCAAATGATCTGATCAATATATACGTTTTCCCTCCTGACCCCATCCTGTGTCTTTCTGGTGCCACTGTCCTTCTGTCTCCACCCTCCCTGGAGCATTTTCTGTGTACATCCATTTCTTACTGTGCTCCATTATGTGCCAACTCTCTCTGCCTCTTGCATCCAGCTTCTCTCTGAGGTACTCAAAGGCAGCTTTTGCAATGGGTTTTTCCTCATTTTTCCAGCATACCGTTTTTGCTGCTGCCCTCTGTGGTGTTGAAAAGCCTCATTCTCTTTTAGCTTTTGAAAAGTTAAGCCTCAGTAGATTTATAGGCCCCAAAGGGCTCTTTGTGAAATAACTTCTTGCAGTGATTTCAACAGTGCTGCCCTTCAGCTCATATTTCTCAAAGGTACTCTGACAAGGTTCATCATAACAAAGTGTGATGTGGCATGGTGGATAGGTATGGAAATAGCTGATGTCTTGTTCTTGTAGATCTTGGTAATACTTGGCTGATGTTAAAAGAAACGGCATTTTATAATTTGCATTTTGTCATGTACATGAGAAAAGGTTTGCAGTTCCTGGAGCAATGAAGAAATTTGGGGCCTCTTTTTAGATAACTGTTTAAAACCAAACCCAAGTACAGTTCAGATATGCAAGTGTGTTTTTCATGTTCCCTTTATATCTAAACTCCACTCCTCTTTTCTCTGCAACCTTTTCCCAAGATTTCATTCCAGTACAGTCACTTTTCAGCCAGTCTGAATTCCTCCTAAAGCCATTGTGACTAGCATTTGCTCTTGTGTAGTTGTAGCTCTCAGAGGCAGCTAGCCAAGACCAAGCATTGTGCACAAAGATTTAAGAAGAATTTAGGCCAGATGAATCTAGGCCACAGGCTCCACATTTTTTATGACAAATGCTATTGTAATACTGGTTTTCCTCCTTTCTATCGATCGTAATACTTCAGAAAACCCTGAAGAGTGGTTTGTGTGTGGATAAAATACACATGCTCACATACCTGTATGTGTCTGCATTGTTAGAGAAGAAAAATCTTAATATTCAGCTTCCCCAATGGCTCTTTGAACACATAATACTTATTTTCCTTTTGAATCATCCAGTATAAGTCTTTGTAACTAAGCATTGTCTGTTTTGTGCCTTGCACGTACTGTTGTCAGTAGGAGTGTGAAAATATGAAAATGATAATAATACTTTACAGATAATAGTATTTCCTTATAGCATGTTTAATAATTCAGAATTTTTTTAATGAAATAGAATTTTGTACATCTTCTACAAATACTGCCAAATTGTATTTCTGATCACACATAAATATACTTCAAAAGTGTGCTAAAGTTTCAATCAAATGCTGTGAAGTTAGGATTAGGAAATGAGAATTAAGTTTACTTAGTTCTTACTAGCTGACTATATTTTATCATTATTTTATTTTAACTACAATGTCTCCACTGTATTACTCAATTACTTAATTACTCAAAGTCATTTCTTTTTAACAGAAAAACACTTTTTTCCCCATAATCTCCTGCTGTTTTAAGTAAAATTTATTTCATGAAAAAAGAACGCTTGACCTGATAGTGGCATAAAAATTTCTGCCCAAGTTGTTATAGTTTGGCAAAGTTGAAAGCAATTGAACAAAGAGCCTCTAAATGAAAAATATAAGACTAAACTTAGGTGAGGAAAATGCTACCAGAGCCTTCTATAATTAACTAACTAACTTGGTCTTTGTTACATTTTTCTTTGTTCAGATTCGTTTAAGTTATAAATAAACAGCTTTCTAGTACAAAAAGAAATATCTTTCTTTTGCTTCTTGTCTATAAAAGTAATTTCTAATATTTTTCTAGGAATCCAGCTGGTTGGGTTCAGTTAGACAAGACCATTAACAGATGACTGAGAAGTTAGTTTCATTCTTTTGCTGTTTCCAGGACAGTTAATATCAAAGTCCTTGTATTACAGAGTATCCAGATGTCCAATGGAGATTGTATATTTAATTTGCGAGAAGCCCAAATGCCAAGTGTATCTACCTGACTGAAATGTTATATGAGTTTCTGCAAATACTTACAAGACACGTTTACAGTGTCTGTGGCATCAATAGGAGATGGAAGCAAGCCATTAAATGTTTTCTCCTTTGCTCTCGTTGCTGGAGGAGACTGAAAGGTGCTCCGACTTTCAGAGCTGGTAGTGATTCCTAATTAAATCCTCAGAAGAAGGCTAACTGGTTTGCCTGTGGCTAAGGCTGTTCATGAACTTTTTTTACTGCTTGGTATTAAACAGCTATTTAAAACAGAATACAGAAACTACAAGTAGAATTTGAATGAACACATTTTTATAGTGCATCACATATTTATGATGCATACTGTGCATTGTGTTTAGGATCAAATTTAGGTTTTGTTCTACATTCTTGGCTACTGTTGACAGTGTCTTTTGGACTAGCTAAGATTTATTATCCAGATTTTCCACTAGGGGAACCTGGAGCACATAAAAGAGCTGTTTCAAACACCAGTCCTTACTTGAAAATATAATCAGTTGTGCACAGAGGCTGTCACAAGTGATTGCTTAATGGAAGGCTTTGCAAACTCTAATTTTTGGGTTTTTTTCTTTCTAGGGAAAGTAATTGATGTTGATCAAGGAATTATTTGTGAAAATGTTCCTATAATTACTCCGAATGGCGATGTGGTGGTTTCCAGACTAAACTTCAAAGTAAGATGATATGCAAGAATCTTCTGATTGTTGCCATCACATTAACATAAACAGCACAGAATTCATGTACCTTATGTTAAGTACTTGGAGGAGCATATGGATAAAAGGGGAAGTCCAGAAAGGTAGGCATAGTAGCTCAATAGAGGCAGACATATGTAGTTTGTCCTGCACAGAGAAAGAAAAGGGAGAATTTCTGTTGCTGTTGCCAGGTGAAAAACTGACCTGAGATTTTTCAAAGGTGTATATGGGAGTATGCATCCATCCTAAATTAATTTCAGTCAAATTGGGTGCTTTATTCAGAATGGCTCCTTTAATAGCCTGAGGCCACAGCAACAGTGAAAAAATCAAACCCGTAGTTTTTCTTGATCACCACAAAGAGCAGTGCTGACAAATAGCTGACAGCATAGTTCACAAGTCCAGCTGGGGAGTATTTACTCAGTAGAAACTTGTATTTTTAAAAAAACACTATTCCAGACACCTCTTGGTACCTGCTCACAATTTTACTGAGTTACCTTTACTGAATTACTCCCATATGTATTCTGATCTGATGTTCCAGTGCAAATGTTGTTCTTTTTTAAAAGAGTTGAAGTTATCAGAAATAAATTTAACAATTTGAGCAGCTCTTTTAATTTAGCCAAAGCAAGATGTTCCTTTTCCTCTGAATTAGGAACTAGGAGGAAAGGGTCCTAACTATGGCAAAATTTGCAACATCTTCAGTGTAGGAATTTCAGAATTGTAAAATTACAACCTTATGATCAAACAGACATTTCTATTTATTCATTTGTCTCAAGAGACAGAAACAAAGAAGATACAGAAGTCAGTATATTTCTGTAAAGCAGAGATAATGATATTGTGATTATGCATAAATATACACTCATATGTACGCAGGGAAATAGTCAAATGAGTAAAAAATATCACTTGGCATCACAGCCAAGTTAACATAGGTAATTAAGTGGGAAATAGCAATGTGGAATAAATTTTCCAAATCACTTGATTGGCCTCCCATACCTGCAGTTAGTATCTCAGGTGGGCACAGTACTGCTTGGAACACCGTTAACACCTTTGGACCTAATCTGCATTAGAACAATTGATTCAGACTGTGATGTATTGATGCTGTAATATAATCATATTACATATTACATTACGTGTATATAACAATATATAACAATATTATATATTACTATAAATATTACTACTATATACTACTGTAAACATTGGTTTATAGAGATCCTCAGATGTAATAAAAATTATTTTCATTATCTCAGCCCACGTATTTTATCTAACGGCACTGTTTCCAGAATAGTTGCATGATTACATGTAGCCAATCAATGAAATTGGTTGATAATTTTATGTAAATACTTATGTAACTCCTCTTAGGGGTCTTAGACTCTCTTGTGCCACATACACTATGTAGTAACATCGTTGCATTTTCATTCCCTTTGCAGGTTGAGGAGGGGATGAATCTTTTAATCACTGGACCCAATGGCTGTGGAAAGAGTTCGCTCTTCAGAATTTTAAGTGGTTTGTGGCCTGTGTATGAAGGAGTTCTCTACAAGCCTCCTCCACAACACATGTTTTATATACCACAAAGGTATGTGTCTTGCTGAAGGTGATGCCTCTTATCTGGTTACATGAATTTTGACCCTTCTTCTCATATTTCTAATCAGTGATGAGTACATCCAAGTTAAAAGGTGGTAAGCACAACCTCAAGTGTGTGAAGTGTGTCTATAAAAAGAGATGTTTCCTTATTGGTGATGCAACATCATTAGTCATTGGAAAGGGCTCACATACACTTGTGTTGGAGCCTGTGTTCCTCAGATGGCTAAAGTCCTGGATACTTGGGATCATGGGAATGGACTGGAGTCTGAAGGAAACTTGAAATAGACCTAGTATATCTCAAATCTGATTTCTTTTAAAACCAAGGATCAAAACAAGTGAGAGTGGTTTGATTCTTAAATGTTAAAGTAACTAAAACTTAACTTTCATACTGTAAAGCCACAATCCAATCCAACAGTAACTGCAGATTGCCTTTTTAATAATGTGCTCATTTCACTAATGGAAGCTTGGCTTTGTTGTGCTTTCTTTGTACTCTGACATGCTGTTGGACTCTCAGTATGTACTCTTGTGCAATTGGTTCTAGAATATCTCCTTAGAGACCTCTAACTATGTTGTTTTGCAAAAGCAAAGTCAAACACTGAATCTTTGCTTCCTGTAGTTCATTTCTTCCCATGGTCAAAAGAAGTATTCATGATAACAGTTTTTTAGCCTTGTTTAAAAAGTACAAGATATTAAGATGAATGGAATCTACTGAACTGATCAGTAGATTTTCCTTGCAGCAGGTGAAGGTAGCAAAGAACACTGCTCTATGATTTTTTGAAATATTTGTATCATTTTTGGTAGCCATTGTCATTTTTCTGATTCACTCAAAACTTTTATTCAAGAGTTTGGAGCAAAATGCTTTATTAAATGTTTTTCAAAACATTATTTCAGACTACCTATTTTGCAGAATGTTCTTAAAACTGGTTTACTCAGAACAAAAACTAATCTGAATTTTTTTCTTGAGGAAAATCTTGAGTTTCAGCCGCTTCCTTCCTCTGTGTGATCCTAGCCCCTACTCATATCAACATCTGTGGCTGGCTTGCTTACAGCCCTTTCTCTTTACTTATGTTCCCTTTATTCTGTGAAAGCAAGCAGACTCACCTTGCATTCGGGTGGATTTGCGAAGGTGCTGGTTGAGGGGATTGCATCATATCTGCTGGGTTTTCATTTCCATAAATGTGGTTCTTTGTTAGCTGCTTCCCCTAACTTTGCAGTGCTGGAAGAGTTTGTCCAGCAGACCTCTTCTATGAAACATTTCAAATTCAGAATTCACCCAACATCTGCAGCCCTCTGTGACTGAAGCCATGTAGGGATTGGCATATGCAATCCATCCTAGTAGGATCCCCAACAGGAAGGGTCCTGCTGTGATGTCCTTGCAGCATCCAAGAGATGCTGCCTTAGCTCAGCTCTGTGGCTCTTCATGAGCTCTGTGCTTCCCTTCCCAAGGGACAGAGCAGTGCCTGGGTAAATGGGGCAACAGTGAGTGACAGAGAGGGCTCTTCTGCAAAAGTGCTACACCTTGAGTGTGGCGGAAGATTCTCTAGTCTACTCTGGAGGACAATTCAGTTGTGTCAGAACCCATTTTGTACGCTCAGAAACGTGGCCTGCCACTCATAAGTGTCTCATATTTGGACAGGGACTGAGGGTGAATCTTGTAGGGCTTTCTCGTGAATGTGGCTGAAGGGGTCGATAAAAGACAACCGTTTGTTCCGCTGTCCTTGAGGATCTCAAATTGCTTTTTTGCCCAATGTATTTGTTTTTTGGGCATACCGAGTCTTCAATGAATATCTGAAATACCAAGAATTACTTGAAGGGTATCCAGTTTTACATTGAAGCCTGTACATTTTGGGACAAGATTTGCAACAGATCTGCTGGAGTTTTAGGGCTTTTCTGTGGATTGCCTTACATGGTCCAGGCTTTTTTTTTTTTTTTTTTTTTTTTTTTTTGCCTGTAATCTACCTGTGAGTGTTTTAACAGTTCTTTTATTTGTGGTCTAAATAAGTCACACATTTACTTGGGTTTTTTTGTCTGTTCCTGACTCTAGTATACATCTAGAATTTTTGTTCTGGTTTGTAAACTGTCCTGAAATCCCCAAATTAAAGAGATTTGTTTTGTTAGGTCCTGCTGGTGCAACCATTTTGCTTATTAACCCTGTGCAAATTACTGCTTTGTCTGGATTACCTTCTGTTTATTTTTGTTAGGCATAATTCTATGAATTCTAGAATAGAGTGCCCTCCCTACGTTCCATCACGTTTGTATTTCATCATAACTTTAGGAAAAATTGTTCCTGTCAATCTGGAAAATGTTCCGGAAAATTGTTTTGGACTGACAGGATCTGGGAGGTGGTAGGATGGGATCAACCTGGTATCAGCCTACCTCACTGTTTTGTTTGGTGGGTTTTTTGTTTGGTTTTGTTTGTTTGTTTGTTTTGTTTCTGTGGTAGAGCAGAAAGCTCTTGAATTGGTGGATGTCCATCAGAGCAGCAAGTTAGGATGACCTCCCTGTGTTTATGTATATACATTACAGCTCTGGTCTAAGACATAGCAGATGGCTTTCCATTAGTGGACACAGTTACTGTTGAAGCATCTGCATTCCTGTGGCTAAGTTTAATTCTGCATCAGCCCATTTTGAGTCAAGTGTGGGAAACCTCATCTGCACACATGAATGGTGGAGAATACAATGACTAGTGAGTAACAGAATACTCCACAGTAAATAGGAGCTCACTAAAAAGATTATTTTTTCATTTCTGTTTTTTAATGTTCCAGCATAATATTCCAGAAATGTGTGGGAAATCATGTGTCTTTTTCGAGTTCAAAAGTTACATACAAAACTATGATTTATTAAAATATGAATTAGCTCATTGTATACTCCAAATTTCATTCACACTGCAGGCACTTGGTAGTTAGCACTTACTTAGTGGTTTGTAAGCTTTAAAACGGAGCCTTATGAATCCCTGTCTTTTTTGGTTTTTAGATTACTTAGCATAATTATACTGCTTTTTTTATCTTTTGCTGTGAATCATTGTGAGGGCTTTTTTTCTCCCCTTATATAGGACGAGGCCTTGCAGAATTTATCTATAATCAGCCACAGTTCTGGTGGATACTGGTGGGACAAACTGGCCTTTTGGGGGCAGGGTGAGAAAAGCCCAGGAATTTCAGGGGCTCTGCCACTGTCCCTGACAGGCCTGTCCCAGAGGAGATTGGGCAGAGGAGGGGGCAGGGAGAAGAGATGGAGGCTTGAAGAGCCTTTTAGCAGTCCAGCATCATTTGGTGCCTGAAGCAGCTTGTTGTTTCAATGCTAGGAACTGGTCACACCTCAACAAGTTGTCACATCTCATTGGAGACTCAGTAACTCGCAGAGTGGATGTTTCTTACCCTTCTGCTTCTCTCTGTCCCTCTTGTGCAAAGTAAAATTCATTTGCGTTAACCACCTCTTTGCATTCTTCTTTGAATCAACTGGCCAAGAATGTAGCATGAATGAAATAATAAAACACTTGTGACACTCTAGTTGGTAAGGAATCAAATCAGAATCCAGAAACATTATTTTAAATAATACATAATTAACAAAAGTATGAAGTGGGTAGGTAACATGAGTACTGACGCTGAAGATATACCACACACAGAATGTCTAGGTTGGAAGAGACCTTTAAGATCATCAAGTCCAACCCATGCCATAACACCTCAACTAAACCATGGCACCAAGTGCCACATCCAGTCTTTTTTTAAACACATCCAGGGATGGTGACTACCACCTCCCCAGGCAGACCATTCCAGTACTTTATCACTCTTGCCCCTAAAAAAAACTTTTTCCTATTATCCAACCTATATTTCCCTTGGTGTAGCTTAAGACTGTGTCCTCTCATTCTGTCAGTTGCTGCCTGGAGAAGGAGACCAACCCCCACTGACTACAACCACCCTTCAGGAAGTTGTAGAGAGTGAGACGAGATGTGTCTGAAGCACTTCAGGAATTAGCCTTTCACAACTAATCTGAAAGTAGCCTATTTCTCCAGACTGCACCCTGTTTCTACTCTGTTGGTCTTATACTTGGGAGGAGACTCCATCTTCATGGAATTAGAGAGCTCTAGCACGCAATTCCTCCTAGCATTTACTTTTCTTGCTCTCCAATTAAAAGTCTCAGCTAGTTCAATTGTAAGGAAACAGATTCTGCATATGTTGGCTCTCATTTCCTTAGTTTGATATAAACACCAACAAAATTGCACCCCTACATACTGCAGGTTACCTTGACAACAGCACAGGAATATTCCTCAATATCTCTGCACTGTAACTTGCAGTAAAGTTCTAATTGCCACTCGGTTATTGGTACAAATTGTTAATTATTTTCTGCCTGCTGTGTCACATTGTCTTATTTGCATGAAGGAATATCTCATGCAGTCTCTGTTAGTTCCATAACCTTTGATCATGACTCTCGAGTCTTCCTAGCACAGCATATATATAAAATGTCCATCAGCATTTTCTCTGTCTTTCTTGAGGACTGATTCCCATAGAGCCTGGAGTAATAGTCTGTACTTCTTTCTCCTCATCCATTGTCACTGTTCTTTCTCTCCAGCCTGCTTTTGCTGTAATTTGGGTATTTTTGTGAGAGATGTGTTTCTCCAGTAGCATGCATAGCTTCTTTGTTATTCTGTGTACCATTCTAGTCAAAGACCTACCCACTTTCACAGTCACAGCAGTAGTCCAATTCTGTATTCTTTCTCTCTTGCTGTTGCTCATTCAAGTAGATTTCTAACCTACCTTTCAACACCAGTATTATTAAATGCTAAATGAGAGGCAACCAAAGATAAACTAGTATCAAATGTTGTTTGTACTCTGTTTTTTAAATTTATATACTTGTGTCTTGCTGGCTTCTTAGTAAAGCTATGACAGTATGGAATAGAACAGTTTAAAGGTTTGTCTGGCCCTCCTAAGCTGTTTGGTTTTGCATACATCTGCTCCATTACTGGTATTTTATTTGGGGTTCATTTACAAGTCTTTTCCTGTCTGGCATTTTTCCTTCTGTATTCTAAAAATATCACTGAATACAAAACAAAATTACTTCAGCCATAGATATTTTTCCTCTCTTTAGCTCTGTTGAGTAATCCAAATATCTGATGTGATTTGCCTCAGGTAGTCCAAGGATATTCATCATGTGGATGAATGAAGCAAGAATGTTTCAGTTCTAAGTGATATAAATAATAAAGTGATAAAATAAAAGTAATTTTTACACTATAAGCACATAAAAATTTGAAGATTATAGTGCAACTCAAATGTTTTAAGCACAAAGTAGTTAGTAGTGGCCACTCTCATCCTGAAACAGTTCTTGATTGTGTAAACTTGCAAACTTATTGCAAAATTGCCGTGTTTCACTTTCAGATACCCTATAGGATGTATGGAAGTTTGTGCAAATGGAGTATGTATCTACATGGTTTTTCTGTATCAGACTATTTTCTTGTTAGAGTGTGGTCTGCTGGAGAAGTACTTGCCTGACTGAAGTGCTGTGCAAATACGCTTATACGAGTTCTTTTGCCTCATCTCATTTAGATTGGCTCAGATGTCTCTGTCCTATGTTGTATTTTGCACATCCTAATTTGTTGTCAGCTAATACTGCTCTGTCTTAAACTATGATCTTTTTAGTTGAGTCAAGTGGAGTTAAGCTGTACTCTGCACATGCCAACACTGCACCAGTGATTGTCATTGCCCTTCAGCATTTTGCTGATAGTGCATCACCACATCTACTCGTTCCTTCGATACTTGGCCATCAGTTCATGTCATGCTGTACAGATACCTGCTCCCTGGCACACTGGATCTGTCTGTTGGACTTGCTGTTATCAAGTTCATGATGCTCCTTTTCAATGTGTTTATTTCCAAAGTTCACCACTTATCTGACAGATGAGAAAAAGGTCTTTAGTAGACAGGCATTAACAAAAAACATAACACAGCACATTTCATACTGTGTGCAATAGTTTGCATACTGTTTTGATGTAGATATGCTTTAAAGATTACCTGCTACTTTATATCTTATTTTTCCTCTTTTGAGATTAATCAGTTCCAGGCAGCTTACCTCAATTCTGCTGTTTGTTAGAAACTGTGGCCTGCCATCTGAGAGGACTTTCAGGCTCTCCCCTGGGCCAGGGCACAGCCTCTTCCATTTCAACTTTTTGGCATTCATTGCCAAATGCTTGCACTTATCCTTCCTGATTGATGAAAGTTCCATCTTGCCTCATCTAGAAGAGAGAAGTTCTTGCCTTGCTGCTCTGTAGGTTGGCTGAAGCTTTGCCTGCCAGGATCTCTGTGAAACCAGTCCATTTCCACTGAAGGCTCACTCTGAGATGTAAAGTTTGAATATTTATTATTAGGTCTATGTGCTGACTGCTCACAAGTAATGGCAGTACCTCTTGGTACAACACTGTGTACAAAATTCACCAACATGGATAGTCAGAGGTGGAAAATGGTCTTGTGGATTAGCTGCTACTCCCCCTCAAGCCATGCCAGGGGTCTTCTCTACTGCCCAGACACAAGACTCAGCTAATTAAAGCATAATTTAATTAGCTGAGTCTTGTGTCTGGGCAGTAGAGAAGTATTTTCTGAATATTTAAGGAATGTGTTGCATAAATTCCAGACTGAAGTATATATCATCTTGCTGCATGAGGGGTTTACCTTAGGTTTAAAATGTATTTACATAAATCCAACATTTAAGAGCTACTGCTAAACTGATGTTTCTGAAGGACTTCAGCATTCTCTGGGATTTTGGTCCCTCAATGCCTTCAGACTGGGGCATGTCTGGAGCAAGCTGTGGCTATGGGAGATACCAAGAGGACCAAATGTGGATGAGGAATTGAGATGTGTTGATATATACTCAACTTTTACTCCAGTCATCTATGTATGTGTCACACTGTTTATGAAACTCCATTTAAATGCTAGGAAAAACAAGCTTTGAACTTCTTTCAAGTACATAGGTTAAATTTGACAAACATTTTATAATTACAAAGCCATGAACAGATTGTAAGAACTGAATACATGGCTGATGTTTGTAGGGTCTGCCCTGCAAAACAATGACAATCTGTTTCATCTGTGTTGGGTTCATTTTGCTGATACAAGCAGTTCACAGAATCATAGTAAGCCTTGGATTAAAAGGGGCCTTTAAGACCATCCAGTTCCAACCCCCTGCCATGGGCAGGGACACTTTCCACTAGACCAAGCCTGAACAGCCTGGCCTTGAACATTTAGAGAAATGGGGTATCCACAACTTCTTTTGCCTTTAAAATTTAGTTTTGACAGCAGTGCCAGGGGAACGAATTCAACTAGAGGTTAACTGAAAACTCTGTGTAGCTTAGCCGTGGTACAGACAAAGTTGCATGTTAGGGAGTAATCTGGTGGTTACATTTACATGACCTAGTTTCTGCACTAAGCTCCCATTACTCTGTCCAGCTTGAGCAGTTACATCCAGCTTAATGCACCTGCCCTGCAACTGTGCAACAAAGGATCTTTGACAGATGAACAGAATGGCAACTGTTTACTATTTCAATAATATTTTACCTAGGAGCATCATAAAGCACGCTTCAAATGCCTTATGCATATCAAATAATGAGAAACAATTTGGTTACATAACAACGGGAAGCACTGGGAAACATAAACTAGGAAATCTGCCTGACATAAAAAACTTGATATGAAAAGACTAAAAGGATGCTGGCTTTGGTAAGGGAAGGATAGCTAAAGTTCTAATAGCAGCTGGTATCAACTTCCCTGGGAATAAGTCCTTTCTCCTCCTTCCTACTATGGTTTTCAATCAGAAACTCCGTTACGGTGCCCTATGCTTTTAAAAATCCAGGTAGTAGACATAGCCAACACCTTCTTCTTGAAGAGAAGGTAGTAGTTCTTCCCATACCCTTTAGGCTTTGCCATTTGCCTGCTCCTGTGTCCTAGGCTCCAAAACTCCAGAACTGTGTTCCAGCTCCAAGGTTGTTCAGCCCTCTCCCAGCTTCTCCATAGTCTTCTCACTCTGACACATTTCTTAGGTTCTAGTTCTTTATTTGACTGCCTGCAGGCTAAATCTGTTTGCCCAAGACCATGTCCAGATGGCTTTTGAATATCTCCAAGGATAGAGACTCCCCAGCTTCTCTGGGAAGCTTGCTTCAGTGCTGCATCACCTTCACAGTGAAAAGTTGTTTCCAGATGCTCTTATGGCATCTCGTGTTTCAGTTTGTGCCCATTAGCTCTGATCTTGTCACTTGACACCAGTGAGAAGAGCTCAGCCCTGTTCTCCTTGGGCCCTCCCTTCAGATATTTATATAACTTGATAAGATCCCATTGAGACTTTTCCAGGCTAAACACCTCCAGGTCTCTTTCCTCATAGGAGAGATGCTCCAGTCCCTTCACCAGTTCTGTGGTACTTCAGTCCCATCAGATGCCAGGAGCCCAGCATTGTGCAGCATCAGACAGACCTCTAGCCACAGCACAGCATATGCTATGCTTGGACCCATCTGTGCTGAGGTTCCTTGGCACTATGGTTTTGAGCACTCTGGTGGGATCTTCTTAGGAGTAAACAATGCCATTTGTCACTTCTACTGTCAGACCAAAGGATGTTACCCTGAGAAAATGCTGCTTCACTTCAAGATAAAGACAAGGACAAGCCAGCAGTGTAATTGCTGGTGCCAAGTGGGAGCAGCTTGCAGGCTCCTCTGAAGATTAGCTGACAAAGTTTATCTGCACCCAGGAGATAAGTGCAGTGCAGCACAGGCCTGAAGGCCAAGCTGTATGTGCAGCACAACCCAAGACAGTGCAGCAAAGTACAGCACAGGCCCAAGGCCACTCAAAGCAACTGTTCCACAGATCACCAGCTCCAAAACGCACAACAGTCTTCCAGCTGGGGTTACTGCAGCTGCTTGGCCTATGTCCTAGGACCAGTTCACTAGAGGACGCCATTAACTACAAAGAGGGCTAGGGGTAACTAACTCAGATTTATTTAAGTAACTTATAGGTGAGATGAGTCTCTTCTGCTGACAATGCACAGTAGTCCCCACAACACTGGGTTTTCACTTCATTGTTCTTAAGCCATTAATTTTGTCATGGTCTCATGGGAGGATGTAGCAGGTGGGATTTTTTTCTTCAGTTCATCATGTGTGCACCTACCTAGCTTAGGTGGGAGTGTGGCTTTCCCAAGAGGGAAGACTTTTCCAGGCTTGCTTATTTGCCTAACATCTTGCATTAATTATGCCCTATCAATCTCAGTTTCTGCGTATTACTACAGCTCCCTTGAAGAGCTGTGTCACATACCAATAATGCTTACAAAATGTCTATAATAATGCTCCATATATCCATATACATGGTGTGTCTCTATTCTGTCTGTCATGTTCTGTCCTGTGTAATGCAGCTTTTCACAGCAGGTAAGAGAAGGAAGTCAGTGCAGTGTGTCCCTTCTCACTTGTTGCCAGGCGTTTCACTGCAGACACAATTGCTCTATGAATAGTTGCGTATTCATATCACAGTGCATGGAAAAAGTTACACCATGGACAACCAAGCACTCAGAAACCCAGAGCAAAACCAGCTTTTGCTCTAGAGGTTTTGCTGTCTACACTTCCTCTTCCCTGTGAAATAAGGTGTCACTTCTCATCTACAAAACTGTGAATAATTTGGGATCATTCTACAAGAGGGAAACTGCCTTGCTCGTGTTACAGTGCTGTGATAAAACTCAGAAACACCTCTTAGGCTGGAGTATGCCTGGTGGAACTGACAGACTTGAACCTTGTCCAGAATAGCTTATTGTTCTTTCTTCAATTCATTGATCTTCATGATCATCCATCCATACAATCCTTTTATCATCAGAACTGCCAGAGGTACTTAAGGAAAAGGAGAGTATGTTCTCTTCATTTGATTGATTCATTGCAGGTGGTATAATTATTTCAGAATGCATTAGCTGCTAAAATTTTTTAGGAATTGTTTGGGGTTTGATTTTAATTATACATGTATTTTGTGTGTTCTCTACCTATCACAAGATACAAACAGACTGAATTGAATAATTATGTGAATTGCTCACCTTAAACATTTTTTGCCATCTGACCTGTTCTAATAATATTCTGTCTCTGATCTTGAGAGTAGTGAAAAATCATGACACGAGATGATACCTGAGTATGAATAGCACTCATTTTAAAAGATTCTTTTACCTTTCTGGTTATTATTTGTTCCTAGATTGTTTTCTTGTAGAAATTTGCACAGCTTTTTGCAAAAAAAAAAGCTGCAGAGTGAGTTTTTTTTTTTCAGCTTTTGATACCAGATTCTAATCATCTGCATTGAGAATTCAGCCTTTCATACTGTGCATTTCATTTGCTGTTCACTATATTCCTTTGCATTATGGTCTTTAGCGCTCTAGTAGGATTTTCCACTAGGTAACTGATCTATCTGAAATATTTAGAGGATGTTTGTGGGCAGTTCTGTATGAGTGGAGAACAAAGTTCAGTGTAGGGCAGTTTAAACACAGATCAATTATTTATATATTTAGAGCAGTTACCGAAACTTTAGCTGGCTCTAAAATCCCTTGAACTAAACACAGCGTGATTAACAAACAGCCTGTTCTGGTTTTTTAAAATTTTGATAAATATTATTTATTTTAACTCTCTGGTGATAGCACTGTCTGTTTGAGAGCAGTGCAACACTACTTAAAAAGAACTTAATTCACATTCATTCAAGACATAGTATTTTCTCAAATTTGTAGAGTTGGTGCCATCTAATTTTTTCTGTTTAATTTATTAATGTCATCGAAGAATTATTAAGAATTCAGTTACCTTAATTAGTGGAGGCTGTTGTTTCTTGTTGATCATTGCTGATCAAGATTTGCTATTGGTGAAAACTGGAATTTTACTATTAATCTAAACCGGGAGCATTGCAGTAGCTGGAGTTTTGCTGAGGTGATTCCAGACAAAGTATAGCAGCTTGTAAAATTATGATCTTGGCAAGCAAGGTGATAGAAGATTCAAATATGGCGGGATCCCCTAGAGTCAGGCAGAGATTTCAAGCTTTTGGAAAATGGTCCAAAATATCTATGTAGTAGGTAAAGGGAGACACCTAGAGTTAACCTATAGGAATCTTTATGTATAAATGTATGTCTGATTTTCTGCCACTTACTGCAGCTTAGGTGCCAAACTCAGAGCTAAATGTTAAACCCGTTTATCTCTCCTGAGAGCAGGCACCTAAATAAGATTAGAACCTCCTTTAAATGTTTTTACAATGCTACTGAAGGATTAGGATAGTTACTGGATTTTATCTTAGAGAGCATTGGGGAAAAAAAGACTGGTACTAAAGTCTCCCTCCTTCCAGTTAAGGACTCTGACTGGTATAGTATATAATTAGGCTCTTTCCACTAACTTTCTCCTTGGACACATGGTTCCTGCCTCTTAACAGTAGTTTCCTTATAACCCATTCTTATTTTCTGCTAATTAGTAATTGATGGGGTTTGTTACTCCACTGCAAGCTGGGCTTTTCTATAATTTTTACAATCTAGATGGGGAGAGGCATGCCTGGTAGTACCGGTGTGTTTAGCTGGGAGGCCAGAAGCAAAATCCAGCTGTGCCAGGAAGCAGTGCTGGTGACTCAGTAAACAGCATGGCACCAAGTGTCCTGGCACAGAGCGTTTGAGCACTGCTTTCCCTGTTTTGCCGTAGGTTAAATCTCAGAGTTCCTAGTCATTACAGGATCATACTTCACAAGAATAAGATATTAAACCCCAGACAAATTAAATGATAGGTAACTCTATCCTCCTTGCCCTTAC
This sequence comes from Acrocephalus scirpaceus scirpaceus, assembly GCA_910950805.1. Taxonomy (NCBI): domain Eukaryota; kingdom Metazoa; phylum Chordata; class Aves; order Passeriformes; family Sylviidae; genus Acrocephalus; species Acrocephalus scirpaceus. The sequence goes on from OU383777.1 coordinate 14,739,354, forward strand.
CTGCAGCTTCACTTAAATTACACAGTCTTTAAATCTGCTGATTTAAATCTTACTGAGCCCAGGTGGAATTGCTCTTCTGTCCCAGAGGTGGCAGCAGTCTGGAGCAAGTGAAGTGATTTATGCACATGCAAGAAGTCAAGCCCTTTGGGATTTTAGGTGGAGAGCGTAATAGCTCATTACTTCATGAAGTTACTTAATGTTTAGGGTTGAGATTTTGCAATGTCACAATTAATGTAAGTGGTTTACTGCACTTGGTGCTAATGTTCATGCAGCAGCCCAGAGTAGTACTGTTGCCACAATAAGCAGAGAGCAGAACAATGAGCAAAGAGGAGCAAGCAGTGCTTGTATTTGACTTGTGGTTCTGGTTTTGCTCCATCTGGGTGCTTGCCACAAGACAGAGATGACCAAATATTAGCAAAGAGTTCAGATCCCCTGCCCTTCCCATCCTCACCCAGATGGTGGTGAAAGTAGTTTAACCACAGGTGGCTACAGACACTTCACCATGGATGTTTGCAGCACTAAAACCAATGCAGCTGATGCCAGCTTGCATGTGAATTTTAGTTTATATGGCAGATTTAGTTCTGTAGTTCTTAATTTGTTCCATGGTGAGTTACTTCACTTTACTCTGTGGTGTATTTTAGGGATTCTGAGAATAACAATTGATAGATCCACCCTTCTGCAGACACCTCCAAGGAAAGGGAAGAAATCTGCTGAGGTATTATTACACATCTCTGCCAGGCAAAGCCTCTGCATTGCTGAGACCTTCCCAGCACGCAGGTCTGGAGCTTTTTAGGGAACAAAACCACTTTTTAACACACTGTGAAGTTGTTGGAAGCAGTTTTTGGTGGCATGACCAAGCTGCCTGGAAGCCTCCTCATTCTGGCCCAGTTTTGACTGCTGCTCTCTATCATCATCCCCTGGCACTACAGCTTTAATAAGACTAGTATTGTTTTAGCAGATGAACCCAAAGAGAGTTGTGGAACACTTGGCACAGAAAGCAGGACAGAGTCTGGAGCCTGACTGTTCTTTGGCTCTGACTTTCCCGTCCAAACTCAAAATCCCACAGACTGTTCCTGTGGTGTTTCCAGTTTCTGAGAGCTATCAGCAGTGTCTGTGAGACAGAATCGATATTTGTCCTTCACAAGAAATCCCTTGAACAGCAAAGGAAATGGTCAAGTAGATGTGTCTTAGGTTGCCTTTGCTGTCTTAACCTGAATAGCCTGATATCTTTTAGAGAGGTGTGAAACTATTCTTTCAGTTTTCTTTGTTTTGAGACTAGGAGGATTTTTGGGTCCTGGGCTGTACCAAAGGCTGGGCACAGCTCATGACATTGTGGCAATTGGCCATAACCATTCCCCAGCCATGACTGGGGACTCTGGCAGAGAGTGTAACCTGGTATAAGACAGATGGTATAACCTGGTCTGGAAATCTGGTGACTAAGAAGCTGCTTCACATATATTACAGCCTTATACTTGGCAAAGGGAGGCTGGTGCTAAGAGGTTTAAGGTGACCAGCCCCTTTAATGTGTGCTACTTTGCAATTCAGAGGTGGTACACTGCTTCTAGAGCCAGCTAAGTTATGCCCAGTCTGAATTCTGCACTCCAGAATAGTAGAGAAAGAAGGTTTTCAGTGCAAAGAAGGTTTTCAGTGCTATCCTGTTGGACTTGTGTGTCTCCTGCTGCACCATGGAATTCTTTAGCAGTTTGAGCTCCAATGTTTTTGTTACAACTTGATTTTAACATGGGTGTGTTTAAATCAATTTCTAAATCAATTTCTAAATCTCTTACCAGTACCAAACCTTAAATACAGGATAGCTCTGCTGATTCCAAGTGAAAGCATTCAAAACGGGCTATGAAGTGGTTATTTATTCTGCCTAATCTGTCATTGTGTTTCCATGCTAACACTACCCTTGTTGTTACCATGTAATCAACTCTTACGGAAACAATACATTGTCCCTAAGGTAAGTTTAGAAAAATGTTCACCCACAATGCACCCACTGGATAAATCCAGTTTTAGCAACATAGTGTTTAAAGCCGTATACTCTGTTCATAGAGAATCAGCAAGATGTGCTCTCTTGAAGCATCCTCAGATTACCAGTTTCTCTGTATTATTCCTCAGGCCCTACATGTCCATTGGAACACTACGAGATCAAGTCATCTATCCAGATTCAGTGGAAGACATGCATGAGAAAGGCTACCAAGATCAAGATCTGGAGTCTATTTTGCATATGGTTCATCTATACCACATAGTTCAAAGAGAAGGAGGTAAATGGCATATTTTTGTTCAAATCTTGACAAATTCCATTCCTTGTATGTGTGTCTTAGTGTGACTGACCTTTACTAACTGAACTGGCAAAACTGGATTCTGACCTTGGTGGTTGTGGGAGCTGCACAGACACTTGGTTATTGCTCCTGATACTAAAAGAGGGAAAAGAGATGAGTACTCCTCCCCTCCCCAGTAAATCCATGCCCAAGCTAAACCTCTTCACTATCTTGTGATGGCCAGTCTTTTCCTGGTATTGTGGGATCACTTACCTTCCTTGATTTTCATAAATATGGTAACCTGCCTTAAAACATTGTAATGTCACTGACTGCATCAACTTGAAAATATGTGAATGAAGAGAGAGTCAGATCTGCTTTCACCTCCCTAGTTTGTGGCATCAGCAGGACTATGTGCTATGAGAAGGAGTGTCTGACACCACCCCAACAGAGTGAGCAAGTTAAAAATAACCAAGCAACACTGGCTGGCAGTAGAATGTTGCCATCTACTGCTTGCTGTTTAAGTTGCCATGTGTTCTCAGCATTGTTTGTTCTCAGAGCTGAGGACAGTGTGTATACATATATACTGGCACTATAAGTGTCAAAATGCTAAAGGCTTCTTTTGTATCTAAGGAACGGGAGTATTTCATGGCTTTTTTTCCCCCAAGCACAGCAATAATTTTCATCCCTTTGTCCTATCAGACACTAATCTCTAGTTTCAATTTCCTCCCCATCATTGTGCTTTTAAAACAGACATAGGACGAAGTTGGTAACATTTAGAGAGAAGAAAAAGGATCTTCAGACCCCTTTAAGGGGTGTGCTGAATGTACCCTACCTTTCTCTGCCAGCTGTCAGTGCTGGTACTTTGCCTTGTATGTGCTTGGTGAGTCTCTGGATCATTCTGACAACACAGAGTAGTGCTTCAGCCACTCTCAAGACAGTGTCTAAATTCCCATTCCTGGATAGCAGACTGTTGTTCTGTTAAAGAGGCAGAAGCTGTCTTTTTTTTTTTTTAAAGTATGTGTGGATACTTCAGAGTCTTTTGTGGACATTTTAGAGTGGGAAGTGGTAATCATTTACAGCAGCAATTGTATACCTAAAGATACTTCTCCACCATGGGTTAATGCTTCTTTGTTAAGAATGTAATAATGACTGTTGCAATAGAAAATAAGAATCTGCCATCATTCTGATTCATTTATTATTCAAATCTGATCGTACAACACAAGAAAAAGTAGGCAGAGCTAAGCTCAGTGACCAGAACAATTGCAGAGAAGGCCTCTCCTTCCTACACTGACATGACTGCTATTCCTGTTGGTATTCATGAGTGACTTACTTCACTGAGGTGCCCAGATTGCAGAAGAAAAAGCAGGAATATTGGAATGGGCAGCTGGAAAAGGAGGAGCAGTTACATTGTCAGTGGCAAGAACTCACTCTGGAGTGTGCACATTCACTGTGTGCTGGTACTTGTGGTTGGACTGCACAACACATGACCCTCTGTGGCCAAAGCCACCCCCTCAGCTGTCTCTGAGTGCACAGGGTTGTGGTTTCTGACCCTGCAGCTGGAGCCTGTAACTGGTGACAGGGCAGTCACTGTGTCCCATGTCCAAGATGCCTTGGCTACAGTCACTGAAACACCAGGTTTGCATCAGTCTCATGCTGCTTTCCATGCCAAAGAAAGTATTTATTGATGTTCTTGCTCTTCTGCCTGTCTGACTGCACATGCACAACACACACAATCTATTACAAAGTCAAGAGGGCACTGTTAATGGTCACTGGTGCTATATTGAGGCTCAGGGTAAGGGCACACTGTGCAAAAGTTTGCACAAAAAAAAATGTCGGGGAAAAAACAGGTCTTAGGTGCTTTGTGATCTAAAGCAACAGAAGTGGCCAAAGCCGGAAAACAGGGAGAGAGATTACCACATACCAGGAAGTTTTTAGGACTATAATATACTTACTTGTTCCCTTTTCTTCTTGGACATTTACAGGAGACAAGTGCCAAGCTAGGAGCAGAGAGGAAATCTGTGACATATGATTTGACACATGGATTTCATGTGCTTGGATATCTTTTAAAGCTGCCCTGATCTGGGACAAAGGCTCTTGTTCTGGGGTTTTTTGAACCAACAAAACACAGAAATACTTGCTGAAAGTGAACAGTTGAAATTTTTTGTTTATACGTAGACTAATAGTTTTTAATTCTAATTTTTATTTTATTCTTTTGCTTAAAATCATATTTTTAAACTAAATTATTTTTATTAAAAATGGAATTCTTTTCTTTCTGAAATTATGAAAAATCTCATATAAACTTGTGCTTTAATTGATCACGAATGTCATGTGTGTATAATCTGATACTTTGCAGTTTTGTGTTCTGCTCCTTGTGGGCAGTTATGAAAAAGCCAGATGAAGCCGGAGGTGCACAACTTTGGCTCAAATTATTTGTTCTGGCATGATGTTATTTTTTTTAGCTGAATTACTTCCACATTGCAACAGTACAAGATCACTGCATTCCACGTATTATGTCTGACGTTGTTTCTGTTGCTGCCAGCGACAGAAATTCCTCTCTTTTTCCAGCATTAAGGTTTGACCCAGTTAGAAGTAAGTAAAATAAATAGCCCAATTTGGCATTTAGCTTCTGTGTTACCCTCATGAAGCATTTTTCAGTTGTTATAACCAGAATACATCTAATCCACCAAAACAACCATCCCCCTCCCCAGCACCACTGTTCTGGATGTTCCTAAGCCCAAGCCCCCGAAGAACCCAGTGCAGTGGCTGTTGGCAGTAGCCCCCCTTCCTGCTGGGGGCAGAGCTCCCTTTCCACTGAGGCCCACACTAATGTTTTTCTCACCACCTGGATATTAGGTGAATGCTGTTTTGTTACTTACCTTTTTATTATCTGTGAGGTGCCCCAATCAAGATCTGCTAAGTTGTTAGCTCTACCAGAACCATAATTTCATACAAAAGGAAGGTTGTATTCAGTGTGTGTGGTGAAAAAGCATGTCCAGAAATAGGGGCTAAAAGCATGGAGAAACGCAATACATACACATAAAGTAGTTCCTTGTGACCTGCTCTGAAAATCTGTGTATATTTAACAAGTGTCAGTGGAGATGCAGCCCTAGGCTGCTGATGGCCTGTCACACAAGAGGAGCCATGAGGCTGTGGAGCTGCACAGTGCACACGTGACTGGGCCTGTCTGGTTGGGGCTGATGACATTACTGAGCAAGTTCAACCTGTTTATGGTTTCTCAGCACCCCAGATTATAATTATTCCTCATTATTTTATGCATTTGTCATATCTTTGGGTGTTGTCCAGGGAGCCTTTGTGCTAGGCCATGTATAAACAGACAGACAAGCCCATTTCCTCTCTCTGAGATTATTTCATCTGATCGCTTTAGCCCTGGATTTGCTTTTGTTATTGGTACCAGCAGGAACTCAGGAGAGCTCTGCTAGCTTTTCCAGTGGCTCTGAAATCTAGAGACACAAATCTGTGCAGTGTCATGCTAAGCTGATGGTCTCTTTGTTCCTTGCTCAGGACCCGGTTGGCCTTGCATATTCATCCTGCACAGCACTGGGCTCTCTTTACATATGCTGTGAAAGTGGCTTCCACCCAAAAACTCTGCAGCCAGGACTCTCTGGCTGTGGTCTGCTGTGTGAGCCTTTCTTCTGTCCTTTAGTCCATGTCTGATAAGGTGCATTGGAATGTAGATCTGAAAAGGGAACTTTTAAGCTTATCTTTTCATGGCAGCTGAATGTTTAGTCTTGCATGAAAATACAAGGATTCACAAGGATGAAGGATACAGAGGGCTACAGATCCGAGGAGTAACCCATTTGGGTTTTGCCAAGTGCAGCTTGCATTTTCCTACAGAAAATTGAGATTAAAGGAATTATAAAAGAAAATGAAAAGCTGCTATGTTGGGGCTATCACTAGTTTTTGCTGGCAGTTGTATGTATTTCTGCTGCTGTTACTGTGCCTCAGCACATTAAATGTGCTCTTTGTCTTACTGGCTGCAAAAGCCAGACCAAGAAGGTGGGCAATGAATTTGGACTCGGAAAGCCAGGATTGTGCTTGCACTTACTGAGAGATTTGTGCTGCATTCATGGGCAAGCCATTTCATTTCTTAATTTCTGAAGTGGATGTAGTTATGGGTGACCTAAGCCACTGACTTGGCTGATATTTCCAGAACACTTAAGTATCTTCACTTACTTGTGCCATGTCAGCAGGAAGAGACAGGAGACAAGTAGGTGCACTATTTTTCACAGACAGGGAAGATTCAATTTAGAGTGAGTTACAATGCCTAAGTGTTCAGGCAAAATTATTTAGACATTAGAAAAGACTTTTTTTAAAGGGATAATATAGAACTGCACTCTTCCTTATCTGTTGTTTGAGGCATTCCAAGTGGAAAACAGGAGAGTTCAGGGAGGGTGCTAGGCAGGAAGAGACAAGATGCACGTCATATTCAGTTGGAATGTAAGTTGAAGCAACCACAGAAATGACCATTATATCCTGGTAAATGGAGGTTAAATCTTACACCTTTAGAAAAAATAATAGAATTATTTTGCTGACAAGAGGATGCTTCTTTTTGAACTTCATTCTGTTTTTGTCTTTTAATAAGCCTTTCTAAACCAGCTGCTCAGGAAGAAACTGTATGAACACAGGCACTGCTTCCAGGCACATGTGCACACATGTACACCCACCCACACCCTAGCTCATATCCAGGTCCTCAAGCTTGTCTGTATTCTCAGCTTAAAAAAAAACAGAACATAAGCAGCAGCTTGAATGTTGTCTTCAGAAGCATAGTTGTTTCTATGGCTTTTGTGAAGAGCTGTTCCCATCCCTTGCTAGAACCCTTTGCCAAAAGGGATTGCTCCAGGTGTTTTACAGTGCTTTTTGGAAGCTCAGGGTATTGGTGGAACAGCACTACAGCTCTCTGTGAGGTCCCAGCATTGGGACTGCTCAGCAATAGCAGCAGCCTGTGTGTATCTGTTCCCTGTACCACAGTATATCCAAAGGTGATTCAGTTAATCACTACACAACTCCATCTTTGTTGGGAACCTGCTGATAGACAGCACTGTGTGTGCTCCTGGGAGGGCACTCACTGGCATCCTTAAACAAGAATGGAAGGAAAATAGGAAAAGCTATATGAATACTAAATGTGGTATCTTTCTTGCATATGCCTTGTTTTTAAATCTAACTTCATAAATTTATTAAAAAATCATTACATTACGTTATATTTTCTAATTTTTTTGTAGAGCAAAATCTTGACATTTAGTCTCTGTCATTATTAATTACTGTTTTTAGTCACACAGCCCCTCATCAGATGTTTCATTGATGTTTTGTTCAGTCCTGCCAAGCCCTGGTATAGCACCAAGCACAGGCAGAGCAGTACCAGCCTCCTGCCCCATTGTCTCACATTTGTTATCACAAATAACACAGCCCACCCTCCTTGCTTTATGTTATTTATAGTCTTGTCTGGCAAATATTTATTTTAAGTTTGGCAGTGGCAGAAAAGGGGTTTTGGCTGTGTTACTAACTTTTTAGTTTCAGTATTTCTGGGGCTGATCTGAAAAAATGTTCTCTTCCTCTCAGCCCCACTTCAGCTGCTTGTCTCATGAATAGATGATCTGTTGAGAAAATGTCTTATCAGATTTTTTGCTACATCCACACTCTTCTTTTTGAAAACTCTTCTATTTTTGCTACTCTATCCATCTGGATTGTTTGACTGAAAACTTATTTTCAGTAATGTAATTTGTTACTTTTTTTTTCAGTAGGAGGAATTACTCATGCCCAAGTACTCACAGAACACCAGTCTGCTCTAGGATCACAGATAAAATGCCTCACACTCCTGTTGCATGTACCTGAAAGTGATAAAGAAAAAAAGCAGTTTACAGACCATGCAGATTATTAAATAAGGATACCCCAGGTTATAGCAGTTGTAGGTTATTTTTAAACACAAAGTAGTAGGAAATTTTTATAGAAGATTCTTCTGCCTGATGGCAGTTTTGCTGCCTATCTGTACACACGGATACATCTCTATGTCTGCAGTTGTGTTTTTCTGTTGGGTTTGCTGACAGTTTTCTTTGCCTACAGTAGTGAGTGCAGTCTGACACTGCTCTTTGTTTTTTACAAGTTATTTATTTTACTTTGGTTTTAAATTTCCACTCATACCTTTCAAGGAAAAATAGAGAATTGTTCCATGAAATAAATATGACAGAATAAAATGACTAGTTATATACAGGTCAGAGAGCTTTTTTCAAAAAGATGGTAAGTAAAGTTTTTTGACAATATCTATATGACCAAAAAGTCTTAAATTCCGCTTTCAAAATTGTCACAATATAAGGGATATTTTTCCAATTGATTGCCAGTGGATAGGCATTGAGGTGTTTCAGAAGATGTGATTCAGTAGCCTGAGCTGTCTCTTCTGCAGTTGAAATGCTCTTTATGATTTTGGTTACAGATTGCAGAGGTGTTGCAAGTGAAGCAGCATTTCCTTCATAAACTTTTATTCTCCTGACTCATTTTGTTTGCATTTTTTTTAAAAGGCTGGGATGCCATCATGGATTGGAAAGATGTTTTATCAGGAGGAGAAAAACAAAGGATGGGCATGGCCCGGATGTTTTACCACAAGTAAGTGTTATGGTTCGTTCCCTAGGAAGCATTTGAAAATGAGAAAGAGCTTTGCAGATTTCTTGTTACAGTTTGAGCAGTAGTGGACTATAATCTGCATGCAAAATGCCACACTGTCTAGCATAGGACCTGCATAAATTTTGTTGTTTATTCATACAAGCTCTGCCTTTGGTTTGGATAATGCTTCTTAAGCTTTGCTTTTGGCAACATAGCATTATCTTTTTCAGATATTTCTTTCTTTAACATCTCAGGCACAAACATCTTCCCTCCTACAAATGTTGCCGAAGTGTGATAGAGTGTTGCAAGAAGCTCTTGGGGTTTGAAAGCTAAGCTCCTTAACCTTTTGATTTTGGTCAGGGACAGCAGTTCTTAACACAGCAGTGGATAGGAAGCTTCGAGTTGGCTTTAGCTACTGCATAACTTGATGAGAGTACAAAATAATACTAGGTCAGACCAGGACATAGAAGTTAGATCACTGAGTACTCAAATGAGCCCAGAAATAAACCCCATTTTTCCTGGAAGTTGCCTTTTCACCTGAATAATGCATGGAAACTTCATGTTGTTTCTAGCCAGCTTCCAGCTGTAAATAAGAGACAGCTGTCTGGCAAAAATAGCTCTCTACTTCCTGTTGTTCTTTAAATTAAACCTTGCACATGGGAATGCTGTCCAAAACCTAAAAGAGAAATGTTCTTTATCTGCTTTTAAAAGGCCTAAATATGCATTGCTGGATGAATGTACAAGTGCCGTAAGCATTGATGTCGAAGGAAAGATATTCCAAGCTGCAAAAGCTGCTGGGATATCCCTACTCTCCATAACACACAGACCTTCTCTTTGGTAAGTATATTCAGGGCTTTACTATGGTCCTTGCTTTTAGCTCTCTGACAAGCAGTGATTGGCCTTTATTCTTTGTACTGGGGCAGTTGTTTAGTCAATATTTACTGCAGTTTCTAAGATAAGTTGTCTACAACAGCAGTGATGTAAATTAATTTAGCATGGATTTTTTTCATTCTTTGAAAGATATTTATTAATCCCTGTTATTTTTTAATGTATTTCAGTTATTAATATGCAGATGTGTAAGAGGTAATTAATTAGTCTATGCCACAGCCACAACAGGTATCACCAGGTTATTCTGTAAAGGTGACACGTGATGTATCCTGGGGAAGTTTACCAGTGCAGGGAGAAGATGGGAAACGTGGCAAGTGGTTAAACTATACTTTGTTCCTTCATAGGAATACTATGTCTGTTTTTTTAACAGTTGTGTCCTCTATCTGCAGCATTATTTAGCTTCTTGATTTTTGGGGAGTTTGGTGGGGGAAAAATAGAAGGATGGGTTAAGCATTTGGTATCACAAAGGATAATATGCAAGAAGTGGTGAATATTAGTCTGGAGATGAGTCTATTTTAAGTCCCATGTCTTAAGCCATTAAGTTTATTAAAACTGTCACATTCCTTGGATGGGATTTATAATCACTGTTTTATGATGCATTTCACCTTCTATAATTTATAGTGATAAATTACGCAGTCACACCAGCAGCTCTGAGGGAACTCTTTGCTCGTCCTCTGGCACCTCCTGAAAAATGTTTTGTCAGGTCTTGACAAACTCCGCATGTATACCTTTGAATATTTTCGATGCACACACCCTGATACTGACTGAAAGATCTGTGACTCCTACACAGACTTTTTTATTTTGGCCTCTTGCAAACTGAACCATGTTTTAGGAATAAAGTTACCTTTAGCCAACCTTGTAAGACACAGGGGAACAAACTGAGGTGTAATTTGAACAAACTTGAGTTCTATCAGTAGAATCAGGTGCATCATGCCTGCCTCACTGTATTTGCTGCTAAGGAGATAAGACATCTATCAGAAAGGGAAGTAAATAAAATAAACTGGGACTAGAATTCCTGAGGGAGAAATGAACCTTGTCTGATGCTGCTGTTCTAGCTCCTGGGAAAAAAGGCATCTGATGGAGTTGTAGTGAAGGCATCTGTAGCCACAATGTTTCTCAGGAGTAGGCAGTAAGAGGGGGCCACCACCTTGGCCAGGGACAGCAGGTGATGAGTGGACCTTCCATGGCCCTGCTGCCCACTCCTGCCAGCATCCCTACAGGTGGGCTGCAGAGGCAATGACTGCCCCGTCTGGGAGCCCACAGCAGTTGCTTCCAGCTGTCACTCTACAAGTTTCACTATTGCCCTGGGGCAGTCCTGGTGACAGGCTTTGAAATACCCAAATCCCTTATGAAAGAGTGTCCTGGGATGACAATGAGTCATTGAAAGAAAAGTTACCACTGATCCAGAATTGGACAACTCAAATTCCTGAGAGGCACCTTTGAAAAGAGACACGTACATCCACATTTGCATACAAAAAGGAACAATCTATTCCCTGAGCCATTACTAATGTTTTTATTTCTGCTGCAGGAAGTACCACACTCACTTGCTGCAGTTTGATGGACAAGGCGGCTGGCGTTTCGAGCAGTTGGACACTGCTATCCGTTTATCATTGAGTGAGGAAAAACAGAGACTGGAATCCCAGCTTGCAGGAATTCCTAAAATGCAGCAGAGACTGAATGAACTGTGTAAAATCCTGGGAGAAGATTCAGTGCTTAAAACAATGGACAAAGAGGAATAAATAATTTATGGTTTATGTTTTTAAAAGTATTTTTTTAGTTAAAAGCATTACAAATTCAGCCATTATCCTTTGCATGCATTGTGACAGAGGCTTAGAGCATAGCAAAACACAGCCAGCAGAAAATAATGCTCTGAATGCTATGTAAGACTTTAGTGTTTTAGTATTAAGGAGGAAAGTGGTTGAACTGTGAAAAGAAAATAAGCAAGTGCACAGAGTATAAGATTAGTCATTACAGCTTATGTTAATTCCTAGTGAAAGCCCAATTCACTGCAAGAAACGACCAACACACTTAGGTTTTATAGGTGAATTTTTGCCTGAGACTTGGCCTGCAGAATGTGCTCTTGTACCGGGTCACTGTGTGCGTATGACATGCCTGCTACGCAGAGCAATCGGGCATGACACTCAGGCATGGAGCACAGCAGGGGCAGTATCTGGGTGAGTATGCAGATGCATACAAAAATCTCATTTGGGTATAAGAAACATTCTCTTAGCCCATGTAAAACAAGACTTCTGTTCTACTACTGAATAGTATACATGCCTTTACCTGCATTTCCATAGGGAATAACGTAATAGACTGACCAGAAGACAACTGTCTGAACAACCCACTGCCCTCACGACAGAGAAGCAGGGACAGAAGTAAACATGTAATATACTTGTGCTTTATGCCATTACACATAGCTTCAGAGGCTCTTTGCCCTTCATGATACATCAGTTCCTTCAGGGGATTATTTATGTCCCCTACTCTGTAACCTCTGGTGGTGTGGATGGAGCACTGGGCCTGGCATCAAGTGACTCAGTTTTCGTTTGACAAAATCATTCATCTGCTCTATGGGTCCAATCCAGCTGGCATCCATATCTGACCTAGTTCCTCCATTGGCATAATCACAATATAGACACTTGTTTGTTCCATGAGACACTTTGTGATGGGAAAGACTGTAGGAAAAGGAAATGGCAGTTTCTCACAATATGCTGAATTCTCAGGCATGGCTGGCCTGCCAGATGAAATGCTCAGCACTTATAAGGGTCTGTGAAAAGTTAGAGCATTTGGTAACCACTAATGAATATACCTGCCGTATTTTGGTGGAGTGGCTGAATATTGCCCTCCCTGTGAGCAAATGCACTGGTTAACAGCCTTGCTTTCAGATGCACTGATTGTTCTATCAGCTTTTCAGTTCAGGTCCCCAATCAATCAGAAGGTGCTCTAACAGAACTTCCTGCGACAGTGCTGGCCTGAGTGCCTTGCTGAATGCAAAAGCTGGAGAATTGGAAATAAAGATGTGAATGTATTTAAGAGCTCCTGTTCTTTCTGACTGCAAGTGCATGGCAAATGGGCAGCTCAGGAGTGAAGATCAGGAGGGGTAAGAGGCTTTGCAGATGGATAAATGAGCCTTAGCCAAGATGTAGCAATCCTGAAGTTTGCTGGTTCTTTTTTTTTCCCCAGAAGTGTGATTCCTTAGAAGATTTCTGTCTGTTGTTCTTAGTCTTAGACAGGCAGCGCATAAACTGCTAAGAGCTGTTTGGAGAGGAGAAATATTTTAGGGGCATTTGCTGAGCTGGAAATGTTTGAGTGCCCTGAAGTTAATATAAACTGTTTCTTTTTTCTGATTGCTTCAAGAACAAGAGGAAGGTGAATTAACTCCATCTGCCAAATCCCAGTCCAGTGCACTAACCATTATTCCTTCTCAGTGTGCTCAGCTTGCTACTTGGTATGGCATTTGCACCAGAAAATGGAGCAAGTCTGCTCCCTTCAGAGCCTGTGGCTTGAATGTAACCCTGTAACTTACCCTGGTGACAACAATTGGTTCCTTCCATTAGTTTTTTCTGTAGAGCCCCTTGAGACATCTCACTGATACAGAAAGGAATACTCCTAGGAACCTTAGAAAGGGCTGAAAAATTAAGGTTCAAGATAATAAGATGTTGTGTTGTAAAGCGCAGATGGAGGTCACTGGTGGGGTGGCTGACATATGTATGCATTTTAATTTGCAAATGTCTGTGCTTGTCCCTCTCCCTGAAGGTGAGCTTTCCCCTTTCTCATCTTCAAAGCAAAATTCGTAACTGCTAAGGAAAAAAAGTCAGCCAAGAATCTGTTCTCAGTGAACATAACTGAGATGACTGATGAGTGTAAAAGCTTGCAGGTTCCTGATTGATATTTCTCTAAGATGAGATGAATCAGGACACACCATGCACATACCCTTCTCCCAGCTGCAGGGATCCTGCTAGCACAAGGCAGCCACAAAGCCACCTTTCCACAAGCCTTTCCCAAGCCAGGACCTGAGATGGAGGAAGGGGCATTGCTGTTCCCCACATCTCCATTAAGCACTTTAACATGTGGCTGGGAACTAAACCAGAGTTATCCACTCCATGAATGAGTGGGGTACTGAAAAGTGCTGAAGAATTGGCGCAGTTTGGCCCTGTAGCTCCAGATACCCCACCAAAATTGCACCTGTCCTTTTACTTGCTGGGAGCCATGATGGGCAAGTGCAGCACCTGAAATCTGCTGTATGCCTTACAGAGATCAAAGCTGGCTATCTATCCCTCATGACACAAATCTCTCCTGAGGAAACCATGTTTAGTAGAAGAAAGTTTGTTTGCTTTTTTTAAAATGAGATTATGCATAAAACATACAAAATTTATATATGTTACTGATGAAATTTTGATGAAAACTGAAATCACACCAGGATCAATCTAATAGTATTTTCTTTGAAGTTCGATGTGTATTTCTTGGATCCAGTAATAGGCAACCATTCCCATTCAGCTGTATAGTGTAAAATACTCTAGCATCTCACTCAGCTATTTGTGCTCCTGTAGGCATGGCAAGAACATTAGAGACCGCTATGAGAAGAAACACTTCTCTAAACAGGAACTTTCCGAGTGATACTGAGCTGGTTTTAGAAGGAATTTCTGTACTAGTGGCTCGTTATTTTTTAAGTTAGTTTTATGGCAGGAAGAGAAGGTGCCCTGAAGGTATTTTCTGCAAACTTTCTGTGTTGTTCCAATGGCTAGTTGAGACTGGAGTCTCCGTTTCTGTTTCTGGAGAGTTTTACAGGGCATAGTCCAGCTCATTTTGTGCTGCTTTGGGCCCAGCCTAGCAGAGATGCATGCTCCCTGCTCCGGAATAGCTCAGGGAGACACTGTTCTGGAGCCAGGGCATGGGGAGCACATGGCCCTGGCAGTGCAAGACGGTCAAAGTGGGACAGGATAACTTGGCAGAAACTTTTTTGTGGTGCAATGAGAGCTGCTTATGAATGTTTATGAATTCCCTTTTTGGTGTTCAGGAGCTGTAGCTCCCCAGAGGCTGAGGAAGTGACTTTTTGGCCTCCTTTCTGCCTGTCATACCTATCTGGAGTTAGCCAGACCCCGCCACGGTGTCTGTGGATTCTGGGCTGAGTATTGCCTACTGCTGAGCACACCCAGCCCTGTGAACACCCTCTCACCGCCCCCCGGGCTCAGGGCAAACTGGATTGCCTGGGTGTCTTTGCACCTAGAGGAGTACAGGTGATGAACAAAATTACCTGCCTCAGGCAGGTAGTATCTGTACAACAAAAATATGAATTCTCCACATCTGTGTTTAGATCATGCAAAGTGTTTTTGCAGGAATCTTCAGAATGAAAAGACACATTTTTTGTGCATGAGATTTCACTATTTTAACCTGGGAGGAGTTTGTTTTTCACTTAGTTGGGGGTCAGACTCGTTCCTGGTTTGGACTTGGAAGTCCTTCTGCAGGGACAGAAAACCCCAGGTATGTTTCAAAGGAATTTTTCAAAAGCAGTGGGATACATATCTGAGTAGGGAATGAAGGACTGGGTATTAAATGGGATATTTTAGAGAAAATGATATCTTGAAGCAAATGAACGCATCTGCAGTCCACTCAAACTTATGAATGGTGATAATGCATGTCAATGTCAAATTTCTGAGCCAATCATATAAAGAAATCCCCCTACTGAGCTGTTCATGAAGCTTAGGAGAACTGAACTGTTAATCAAATGTGTCTTTGTTTTGTTTATGTTTGATATTAATGCCTTTTAAGAGCAGACAATTTATAAAGCAATAAAATATGCTTTACAGTTGTAATTTATTCCAATCTCAAATAAAACATGTTGCATTTGCTTTCAGTTTAAGTATTCCTTATGAGTCATTCACAAAGCAGTCAGGACCTGCCTGCTTGTGCTCTGAGAGTCCTTTCCCAACCTTTATTTCTGTGATGGAGCAGGAAAGCTCAGGGTGGATGCTGTGTTTTTTCAAGTTAAAACAAGTGTTTCATTCCTAGGTCAGGCTGGCGTCAAAGGCTGCTGTGAGGTTTCTCATCTTTTGTGCCATCCATTTCAGTGTGTACCTGATAGATGACAGGAAGGTGACAAAAGCTGCCACCGCTTGCTGGGGCTTTCTGCCAGGGGACTACACCAAGCAGTGAGCCAGAGGACCGTGTCAGCAGTACCACATGGGTGCCTCAGCAGCATCATTCCCAAAGGCTGTTGTTAAGGGTATTTGTAAGATATAGTTATGCACAGAGCATCAGAGCCACAAATAATCAACAAGCAAGAGCTCACAAGGGCCTAGCAGAGGAGCGAGTTTTTTCTTGGGGAGTATGAGGGTGATGGTTGGCTCCGTAGCAGCCTTGGCACAGAGCTGGCTTGTGTCCAGCCCCTTTCCAGCTGTGTGGCAGGGGATGGTGAGGCACTGTGTGGTACAGGATCTGGATGATGCAGTTGGAGAGCCGGTGGAGATGGTGGTCACTTAAGAACTAGATTCTTATGGATGACTGGAGTCCGGTCCCCCGTGCCTCCCTTGCAGCCACTGCACCCACTCAGTGGGAGAGCACTGACAGAGTGAAGTCTGGGACATAAGCAATGAGAAATTCATTTTTGGGAGTCTCTGGGTGGGCTATGGGACCAGGCTGGGGCTCATGCATCAAACCAGGTGTCATGATAGTGGAGAAGGTGAGCTGAAAGCTGAGGTTGCACTTCAGTTTCACTTTTTTTTAGAATAAATGCTTTGGTGTTCAGTCCTTGGAGAGCATTCCTGCTTTCTGATCAGGAGGACTGATGCCATGGGTTTGATGGGAAGTGCTGAAGTCCTGAGCCTCTGCCCAATTGTTAGGTATTCCCAGAAGAGAGGGAACAGCAAGACTTGCATCATGGGAGCTAAAAGGACTCAGGAAATATTCACAACAAAGGTGTTAAAAAACTTCCCACAGGTGAAATTTCTATTAGGTGAGGAATATCTGGAAGAACATCTTAACACTGTCTCTATGGCTTATTTCTGATTATAGCTCATTCACTGCACCTGCTTTGTATTTTTTAAATTAGTGTCTTTAACCTAATGTGATACCATCTCTGAGATGACAGTGACTTTTCAAAAATACTGTACTGACTCAATGCAAGTCTGATGTGTCTGAACAATCTGGTTTTAAACAGGTAATTAAAAAAGAGAGAAAGAGATTGTGATGGTGGCTGATGCAGGGCTGAGGAGCCAGCTGGGTCCTTTGGCTGGGCTCCCAGTGAGACACCAGGCTAGGACACCAGGCTGGGATGAGCTTTGGGAAAAAAACAGTCCAGGAGAGCCCATGGGAAGAGCCAGATGTTAGAAAAAGAGAATAATGAAACCTGTCTTGGAAATAAAGTAATTGTGCAATAGTACATTCGTTTTCTTTTCTTGTCATCAAACATACAAAGACAAGCTGTGACACAGCATTTCTAAGATAACACTAAAACCCAAACCCACTCATTTATTGATTAAATCTAGCTTGAAAAAAAATTGTCATAAAAGTTATTTAGATTGAAATGTCTTTGAAAGAGAGTCCATATTTGCTGGATTTTAGAGTCTCATTTCAAATAGATCAGATTCATAATGCTTTTCATAAAGACTTGAGCTTTTGGGAATTAGAAATTATTCTTCCCTTAAATGATATGATATTGAAGCAAATGCAATGTATTTAATATTTAAAGCAACCAAAAATATTGCATTCAGTAATCCAATATTCTTGTTCTCAGTTAAAATGTTCTTCAATTGTAGCCACAGTGTGCTATGAATACATCAAGTTTAGGAGATACTTCTTTATCAGTTGGTGTTTGCTGTGCTGGTGTGTTTGGAGATCTCTGTCTTTATCATATGGGTTGTACTATGTCTTCCTTCCCACCCTTTTGTCCCATTTTCTGTCTCCACTGGGATGGATGCAGCGCTGAGACATCTGGGGCTGGTGCCTTTGATGGCAAAGTGCTGGAAGAGAGGGAGTGAGGTGGTGGGTTCTGTCAAATACATCTGCTTTTTTTATAGATCCAAACACTTTGAGGGAAGGTCTCAAGAAGAAATGTCTGCACAACTAGAACTCAGCAGCTGGCAAGGTACTAATAGCAAGGTACTAATGGAAGGTACTAATGCAGCAACTGTAGTGGTAAAGCTGAGTTCTGCTAGATGTACACCCACAGTAACAGGACTGTGTTTGTTTTTCACAAGTGTGAGTTGTCTAAGTTTTCAATCAACCTGGCTTGGCAGGTATAAAGTGATGCTAGGAAGTGTTTGCTCAGTGCAATGTCCTGTTACTGTGGGTGTACATCTAGCAGAACTCAGCTTTACCACTACAGTTGCTGCATTAGTACCTTCCATTAGTACCTTGCTATTAGTACCTTGCCAGCTGCTGAGTTCTAGTTGTGCAGACATTTCTTCTTGAGACCTTCCCTCAAAGTGTTTGGATCTATAAAAAAAGCAGATGTATTTGACAGAACCCACCACCTCACTCTTTTAATCCTAGCCCACAATTTTCATCAGAAGCACACAATTGCCTTCTATTGTGTCCTTTGGAGTATTTCTAGGTAACCCATACATATAAAATCTGTTTTTAAATAACAACATGCCTTGTCTGAGCTCTGCTATTCAACCAAAATCCCTTCATAAGCAGGGTGAAATGACAGCCACAGAAGAAAAATTCTGAAAATCCCCATATCCTTGCTAGTGCAAAATGAGCATACAAGGAGGTGCTGTTGCAGTCTCTTGCTGGCCTATTTTTATACTGTAATCATGTTACTGAGAATTCAACTCCTGTCTAATTGCTGATGTTCCCTTAGGTATGTGCCATGTGGCTCATTGCTGAGCATCAGAGGATGAAGACTCTGTTTATTAGACTCTAGCTTAAATTATTTTGGGTGAAAAAAAGAGTAATTAATGTATTTCATGCCAAGATGAAAGTGGAGGCAAGGTAATCTGGCCTGGGAGAACGACTGCACTTCCTTTTTAAGGGCTCCTTTCTAGGGACTTCTGAAGGGAGGTTCAATGCCTCTTTCAAGTCATGGGCTGAAAACTGCTTCTGTCTGGCAGAGGATTTAATTAACAACCAGGAAAAAAAAAAAAAGCAGCAAAACCCACCAAAAAACAACCAGTGTCAACATCAGTTTTAAAGGTATTAAAAAGTATCTGTTTCTAAAAAATGAGCTGATAGATGTTCCCTTAATTGATCTGATCTGGCAGTGTCAATTTCCTGAGACCCTCTCACCTGCTCTGACACTGGGCAAGGACAGAGCTGTACTGGTGAGAGCTGGGCCAGCATCAAGGTGCTCCTCTGCCCCTAAG
The DNA here is from genome assembly GCA_910950805.1 of Acrocephalus scirpaceus scirpaceus. Lineage (NCBI taxonomy): Eukaryota > Metazoa > Chordata > Aves > Passeriformes > Sylviidae > Acrocephalus > Acrocephalus scirpaceus. The sequence goes on from OU383777.1 coordinate 14,758,417, forward strand.
TCCCTCTGGGAAACCAGAGCTTAGTGCACTGGCATGGGCCCCAAACTTTCCAACTCCTCCCCCTCCAAAAAAGGATTATTTCCTAAAAAAATCTTCTCACTCTCTTGACTTTCACTCCTATTTTGCCTGCCCAAATTTCCAGGAGTTCTCAGGGGCACCTTAAAGATAAATCAGATGGCCCCAAAGCAGGTTCTCACCTAGGACATAATTTAGGGCTGTATCACTAAATACCTGCCTAGTCTGCTGTGAGCGTAAGGCCATGTTCAAAGCATTTTGGTTCAGTTTCTTTAAAGCTGTGCTTGAAGATGTGTGTTAACTTTGCTGATTCAGAGCCTTATGCTGCTGCAAGAGACATAAATGAGATGCAGAAACTGGAAGTAGACAAATTCAGACTCTAATGAAGCCAGGACAGGTTTTACTTCCAATGGGTGCTTTTCCAGCAGAAAGTGCCTTTTTGGCACAGGGCCTTGTTTGATGGCATCTATGTCTTGTGTCAAGTGGTGCCAAACCAGTCCCTCCTGGCCAGCAGGAAAGTGGGAACTCCCGTGCTGCTGGAGTCAAGGACTGCAGCACTCTGTGTTCATGGACAACACAGCCACCCCGCTGAGCTCTGCTGCACAGAAGAGCTACTGAGAACTTGGGAGGAAAGGACTGAAGACCAGGAGCCATGAAGGACGAGTCTCTCCAGCTCTTTTCCAGCTCTTGCATTTGTTGGGAGCAAGTACAGACAGACCTGAGCTGCCCTGCCCCAGCACCTATGAAAGCACATTTAGTCAGCATTGCCCACCCTGAAAGGCACTCACTGCTTCCCTCAGGAGCTGCCCTGCATTACCCAGTGCCAGGTGGAACATGGTGCTGGGCTGCATGAAATGCAGTGCTGGGCTGCCTCCAGATCAGAGCAGGCTCCTGCCACACCAGCCCAGAGCATGGCCAGCAGACCTCTGCTGTCTGCACCCACCTGCCCAAACAGGTCTTAGACTGGCTATAATCTATCTGGGCTTGTGCTTTAATCCTATCTGACTGTCACAATCTTTTCAAGGTTCTTTTTTATTTCCTGTGGGTAGAGGCAGAAGAGGCACAACTACATGCTCTCCTGAAGAATGAGGCGTGTGTGAGCAGAAACTCTTTGCTTTGTTGCCCTTGAAGATGAGTCCTCACCCTCAGTGCCTCAGTTAAGAAATTTGCTGTGTGTCATGGAGAGCTTTCAGGCTGAGAGTTTCACCAGAAATGCACTCCATGAGTACTCAGGAATACTCCAGATATGTGAGAGTTCTTCATCTTCTTTCTTGCTTCTTTAACTCAATGAGATGGTCCTGCAGCTGACTGAGCACCAGAATCAGGCACAAATACACAAGTTTTTGTGTATTGTCCTTTTTGTCTTAGAGGCTCAGGTTTCTTGTTCCACGTGTAATGCTAAGCCTTCAGGAATGCTGTTTGGAAAGTGCTGCTAGAACTCCAGTCTTGTGGGCTTCTGGCAGGAACGAAAAGTGATGCTGAGTTGAAAACTATGTTGAGCAGTGAAGCCAAATTTGTTGCCAGTGAAACACAGAGCATGTCAGGAAACTAAACAAAGCAAATGTTTGAACCATAAAGCTTAGAGTCACCAGTCAGCAGTCACTCAGCTGTTCTGAAAAGATTTCCTTAATGACACTGATTAGATTACTAGAGAGGAACTTGAAAGAACCCACGTTACTGCTGAGTTTGCAGACTCCTATCAGCATAGCATTGCCAAGGTTTGCTCCCAATCCAGGCTTGCTTCCTTTACAGTAATTTCCTGTGAAGATTATTGATAGTGAGTGAGTTCCAATGGTGACACGTGCAACTCCTTTTGCCATTAGTGGGCTGAAAATTGTCATTACTTTCAGATATAACACATAAAATAGTGACTGTATTCATGGCCCCTAACCTTGTGAAGGCACTTAACAGTTTTGTTTGATATGAATATAGTTTTAAGGTGCTTAGTTGCGCTTGGGAGTGATTGTGGGCAAGGCTCAGTAACCATGGCATTTCCCAAGAGTTTCATAATTATCTCTTCCAAGCTGACATTTTCCTAGCTGAATACTCATCTGCCACACTTAGGAAGCCTGCAGTGAGGATGATGTAAGCTTTGCAGGTGCAAATCAAAGATGAATTGAATTTGGCCTTTAGTTATTCCTTGTTTAGTAGGACTGACATGACTGATAAGCTGAGGGGAAAAAAAATGAGAAAAAAAATGTAACACATCTAAGTTTCCTTCCAGTCAATTCCAGCACTCAAACCAGTGCTGTCTGCCTTTACAGAAACCAGCTGTAGTAGGCTGGGAAGAACTCTCATGTTGCCTAGGGCATAGCTTTGATCAAACAACCTCAGCTTGTCTCTCACAAAGCTTTCCTAATGCACCTGATACGGGATCCTGCCTGAGATAATGAATCATGGTGCATTTAAAAGAAAGTAAAGGATTAATGTCAAACTCTGCCTCTAATCCAAACCAGTGCCTTGATCACTCCTCCAGTCTGCAGAGTGGTGGGACAGCAACAGTCCCAGGCATCAGCTCGTGGGCTGCACACCCATGAATGTAGGTCACTGCCATCTGAGAGGCAGAATCAATATTTCAGGGTGCATTGCTCCCTCTAGCTTACGAGTTTAATGGAAGAGGTAGGAGAACTAAAATTAATTTTTAAACAGCCTGACTGGAGGGCAAAATCATCTTAATTAAATCTCATACACTCTTCCTCTGATCCAGCAGACAGATGGTGTGTCCCTCCTGCACTTTGAAGAGGTTAGCCTGGAAAAGCTTCCAGAGAGAGCAGATTTGAGACTGTCAGAGCTCCCTTTCTGACAGGTTTCCACTGCAGAGATCACTGACGCTGTCTGTGTGTTGACAGACCAGAGAGTTTGAAGACAAGAGACAGAGGGACATGCTCCTGACACTGTCTTCCAAAGTGAAATAAGGGGAGGTCATGTATTTTGGAAATTGGAAATTTTGGAATTTTAGTTTTTTTTCCTCTTGTGCTTGTGCTTCTGCTTGTCCACTGAGTTTTGAGCACAACTGTTTACACCCTGGTATGTCTTTCTTAAGATGAGGTGCTGGTGATGGTCCCAGAACAGGGAGCTGCCACACAGCACAGTCAGCACCTACCCAGAACACACACCCATGGCACTGCTTTGCATTTGGCCTTGCCTGTGGTTCATATTTCCAGGCTTTATTCTCTGGCTTTGAAACTAAAAATAAGTTCCTTTTTCTTTATTAAAAAAAAAAAAAAATCTGTGTATATTTGTCCTTTATTTACCTCCACAGAACTGGAATTCCCAGAGCAGGGTGAAACCCAGCTCTTAGGAGATTTGTGATTAAAAGGGTGAGAATTGGCTTTGTTGAGAAAACAGGTTAGTTCCTCTGATCTGTTCCAGCTTAAGCATTTGTGCTGTTTTGGAAGCAGAGCTGCCAGTCTGGCTTCCCCAAACACCATGTCCTTCTGGCCCCAGTGAAGGAGTGGGGCTGAGGCTGGCAGAAATCCCAGGGTGTCCTGCAGGGCTCCTGGATGAGGACCCCTTCCAATGCACCCTGCTGCTCTGCCTAAGGCCCTGCGCTGGGGGAAGTGAGTGGGGAAGGAGGAAACATTACTCCTATCTCATGCTGCTGGGGGAGGTTAAAGGCTCAGAGGCTGCAAGGGCAGCTGCACTTCAGTGGAGCAAAAAGCCAGCAGTGCAGTGGAGGAAAGGGAAAGCTGGGGAAGAGGGAAGCCAGGGAATGCTTCCCCTCTGGGGGCAGTAGAAGTTTCTTTTGAAGACTAGAAGCAGCACATCTTTGAAGTCTGTTTCAGACTGAGTACATAAGAGCTCTGAGGGTGTTCACATAACAGAGATGCCTGGCAGTAGTTCCAGAGATTGTGCAAAGGCTGCCATGAAGTCAACCAAGAATGAGATGAAGGAGCCGCTCCCCAGCCAGAGCAGTGGGGTGGGACTGCCAACCAGGGACCCATCCCTCACCATCTGACAAGGTTAGGTGGAGCAGCTGGAAAACCACTCTTTCCACGGCAGAGAGCCCTCATTCCCACTCCAAAAGAGCCTGCTCACAGCCAGTGGAATTGCTGCTGCCCACCTTTAGTGAATCATTAGAGCTGGGCTCCCTTCAACCCCTTCAGCCAGTATTGTACGGGCCAAAGAAAATTTTAATGCTTCTTTTTTAACCCATTTGTAGAACTTCTTTGAACCCTTGGTCCTTATGGGCACCCAGATGCCTTTGGTAACCTCTAGCCACATCCAGCCATGACCACAGAAATGCCTTTCTGGCATGCTATGGTTTCTCTATCTGAACAGCAGCATGCCCAGCATCCTCCTGTTGTGCTGGAAGACACTCATCCCAGGTCACCCATTGGGTCCAGAAACATGATGAGTGTGTGGGGCAGAGGGACAGACTGCAAGGGCCACCTAGTGCTTTGTGTGTGGCATGTGCTGACACGAGCACCCACAGCAGCCAGCTCCTCATCGCCCAGAGCAGGGGACTCCAGAGCAGGAGAACAGCTGAACTGGTGACTGTTGTGTGGGTGGGACAGAAAGCAGTGCATGAAGGCTGTTGGTGGACTGCCAACCAGCCCACATGGATGTGAAATTACTCTTTATTTCCACTGTAATCAAGATTTATGAGAGCTATTGATGTGCCTCAAGCGGATGCAGCACCACTCAATGTTGCCAGAACAGACTTACACCCATGCATATCTTTAGGTGTGTGTCCTGGTGATTATCAGTTGTGTCCTGAACACAATGGCAAGATTGGAATGTTTCTAACTTGCTGCCTGGGAAATATGTGGGCAAAGATTTATGGTGCTTTTGCCTTTTCTGCATAGTTCTTCCTCTGCATCCAGTAGATGCTGCCTTGGTATGACTCTCATGCCATGCCATATGTATTGTGTAAATAAATGTGGAAAATAGGTTTTCTTACAAGTCCTGCTGCACGTGCCACAAACAGCTGGACCCGCAAGTTACAGAACATGATGAAATGTTTCCCCACCTGTTCTTACCTAGAGATATTTCAGTACCATTTCCCTGGTGATTCAAAACCTGTTTCTTCATGCTTCAAGATGAGGTTCTACTTGCTGGGGATGGCTTGCACAATCTGTTTCCAATGCAGAGTTCAAACACTTCTGACGCTTTCATGAAGAAAAATGGAGCAAGGTTGCATGTTTACTAATTCCACACCTCAAGCAGTTTTTCTTAAAAATAGTGATATTTTTAGAAAACAACAAATACTGGATTGTTGTTATCTTAATATTTCTGATTTACAAGCCTTCAATATGTGGCTAATCTGAGTTTTCATATTTTCTTTGTGAATATGAATGCTGGATGCTTTCCTATTAATTTGGAAAGATTTTACTCTTTCATAACTATGGGTGTGCAGAAGTTTGGCCTTTAAGAAAAACATCACATCTTTGAAACTCTTAATGACAAGATAACATGACAAGACATAGCCCAACTACAAAATTTTAAAAAATAACTTTGTCTTAATGCCATATAACAAAACAAAACAAGATTATTTTATTTTTTATTTTATATGTATACCTTTAGACCGAGTCAAGCTAGGAAAATTTCAGTCTTCCCAGAAAAGATTTCACAAGATTTTATGTGTAGCTAAATAGAGGGTTGTATTACAGTACATAAATCGCTGTACTTTCTACACAAAAACTTGTTGGGTAATAGAAGATGGCTCAGTAGGTGGCTGATGAGAGTAACAGGTTAAAGTTCAGATTCATTTCAAAGAACATGACCCACAGGTTAAGAGTAAATACTGTAAGCAGTAGTTCAGTTAGAAAATATACAGGAAAGCCTGTATAATTAGGAATGTTTTATTGAGCATTCTGAAAAAATGCAGTTACACTCAAGACTGAATGGCAAATTAGATAGTGGTGAATATTGAGTTGTATTATTATGTAGAAGGATTCTGGGCTTATGGGCGTTAAGCACAACTCATTGATTTTTCTTGCTGCCTCCTAACTTAGGGTTTAGAGGAAAAAGGCAGCACAAAGGCTTTAATGACAAATTCTATCTTTCTAATGACATGGCTGCACACATGACTGCCTAGCCAAGGGGAGACAGGAAAGTAGCATTACATCAGTCCCTTTGGTTTTAAATCAAATTCTGACCAAACCTTCTGTGGGCCTCAAGAGGGTTTGCCGGGTGAATGAGCTGCCACATGTCCGAGTGGTTTAGCTCAGTTTGAAAGACAGTTTGGAAGCTGTGTGAACATGCACCCACAGTGGACTATTATATAAAAATTTGCCCGTAAGGGTAGCTTACTGTAACCCCAGTTATTCACAATGTGGCTTGGACTTTGGTATGTGAAGAGGTTATTTATTGGTAATTATCATTGGTAATCACATGGCAAAGTACAGGCTACCAGCACCACTCATCTGCTGTACAACTAAGGAGCCAGGAAAAGGACCCAGGAAAACTTTGGTCTCTTCTGAGTGTCACTGGGGGTTTTGGTCTGAGGGTATCTTGTGACAGGGATGTCATGTACACGTCACAGGCTGGCATGTACATCATGCACTTCATGCTTGAGCAAAAAGGAAGTGAGTTAGAACTTTGTCCTGCAGTTTGTCAAGCAGCAAAATGTGGTCACTGTTTTACCAAGTAAATAGAGAAATTCAGGGCACAAAGACTGTCTTTGGGTCTTCAGTCTAAAAACCTTAACTCTGAGAAAGGGACTAGTGTTGAAATACTCTGTAATACTCTGGGGGCTTCTTTGTGTCCTGCCCCCATCTAGCACCTGAGCTTACCACCATTCAGGTAGCAGGTTGAGTTTACTGCATTTTACTCTGTCAGTGAGGAGCACAGAAGGTACCCATAACAAGTTCCCAGAATAAATTCTAAATTGCTGCTGTATCGACCTAACTGAGGAATTAGACTGAACAGATCTACGCAGAAAAAAGTTAATAAGAATAATAAATATCAACAAATATTCCCTATGTACTTGTCCTATGCCTATAATGATAATCAGTTGCCTCTTCTTTTGAGTGGAGCAGCAACACTGATTTTCAGGCAGGTCAGAACCATCTATCCACGTGCTTGTCTGGCAATGATTTGCTTTTCTCTTTAGTTTTTGATAGTTTTAAAAATGATCTATAAGATCCCTTCAAAACCAAACCATTCTATGAATAATCTCAGGAGTAAACTGAAATATGGTGATGAAATCTGCAAGATGGTTACTTTACCCTGCCCAAACATAAAAAGAAAGATTTATTAGACATCTGCTAAAAATGATTGACAGTCAGTATCTGTATCTGCTTTGACAGTCAGTATCTGTATCTGTTTTAATATAATTTTAGTCTGTGATCTTTCATGTTTCCATGTTTGCCAAAAGGAGAGGCTATGGTTTGTTAATCCAAGAGCTACAGAGTGCCCTGTCATTGCAGGAGGTACGATATATCACTTTTTACAGTTTTAAAACAAAACAGTTTTCAGCAGAGGCCTCCCAGACTGTAAGCTGTGCTTGGGAAACAACACCTCTCAAGTCCTCGCTCACGCCAATGAGAACCTGCTTGTTCAAGGTGTGCCTTATACACACCCTGTTCTGCTATATAATTCATGGTAATTATATGCTTGCTGAAAAAACAGAACAAAACCAGAACTGGGAACAAATAGACAGTCTGGGAAAAAAAATCTTTGGTCAGTAACGATTTTTAAATAGATGCCATTTGTTTGCTCCTGCAAAAGCTATCATCACAGCAGAGCTGGACTCTGGCTTCTTGCTTGCAACTAGCCTCACCCTTGCCAAACTTTCCTGACAGTGGGCATGCTATGTGAGAAAAGAAAGAAGTCCCTAGGGAATAACTAACTCTCCCAAGCTGGCATTAACACAGGTATACTTTTTCCCTTCCCTATACTCTGTGGAACAAACAGGGGAAGGAGGCTTGAGCAGCTGCCAGGCACAGTGGAGCAGGGCTTGCCCCCTCCTTGCACTGGTGTAAAGGACTCCAGCACCACTCAGTTTGAAGGGTGGGATTGGTGACCTCTGCTTCCTCTAAAACAAAAAGCCAGGACTAGGGAGGGCAGAGCAGCAGGTCCTTGGTGACAACAGGGATCTTAGCTGCTACTAGGTGTCATTAATGTAGGGCTACACATTCTCCTTGCATGGGGCCATAAACCTGAACTTTATGCAGTCGCCGGAGTCTCTTATTGCTCCTGGTTTACTCATAGCAAAATATAATTTTGCTTTGAACTGCTGAGTTTGGTTTCATTTCTCAGGAGTTTGTTTGCTTCCTGAGGAGAAAAAGTATGAACTCATAACTCTCCCAGTTAGAAGTGCACAGGCTATTTAATTCACTGTAATTGCAATACCATATTTTTAACAATTAGTCCCTGCTAATTAGTTAATTACTGTGCCAGCAGTGTAGCTATGAATAGATGTTAAGTTCTATTGCTGAGTGTGGTGACAGAATTAAACCCATGTGCAATGAGATACTCCCCACAGACTCTCCCAGGCTCTCCACAGTTGTTACTACAGAAAGGATGCAAAATGCCAGCCCATTCTGAAGTATTTTATATATATGTATATATATATACACACACACATACTCATACAGACAAATTCCACTGTTTTCTGTTTGTAAAGGACAAAAATATGTAAGAATGAACCAAGATCCTGTAAACTAAAAAAAACCCCAGAAAACAACAAAACATTCCTATAAAGAAAAACTTCCAAATCAATCACCTTATATTTTAGAAATTAAAATAAGAAATGATCATAAGTGGGTGGCAATATTTGCAACAGTGATACTATAGACAATACAGCAGAAAGAGCTCTAGATGTCACAGAGCATTTCTTTTCAGGTGAAGACTACACTTGGTGAAGTTTGCCTGATAGGATAAAAATGCAGAACTAAAAAGGACAGAAATAAAAAGCTCTATGGGCTAAACTATGCTTTGCAAATCAGAGAATGTGGAAGGAATTAGAATAGCTGAGTTTCATCATCTTCCTGTTAAAATGGTAGTGAATGCTGAATAATTTCAAGGGAAGAAGAAATAACTCCATTATTAGAGAAATTTAACCTGGCTATAGGTGTCACTGAAGATCCCAAATTTTAATGGAGTAAGACATCTAAATGGCATTTTACTATAGACACCTATATGTAAATTAACTCACATAACCAATGCTATATGTATCTTCAAGTCTGGAGCTATTTAAATAATACATAATGAAAGCTGATGCAGGATCATTCTAAGTTGATTTACCTGCTTCCTGTCTTTTGAAATTTTAATTATATTATGACAGAAAACTCAGTACTGTGATACAAAGTGGAAGGCTTTGAAGACAAAAAATAGGAACACTAACATAATGTGGATTGATAAACAGGAGAAAACAAACAATAGAAGATTTTAACTATAAATGTTTAAAAAATAATTAAGGTTGCATGCAATCTATCATCATGATAATGAAGGCAACTCTCATGTAAAACAGTGTTTTTTCTGAAGATCTCCTGGATATATTAAGTAAAAATAAAAAAACAACCCTCAATCAAACAGGAAAAAATACAACTGGCAAACAAACAAACAAAAGTACAAATTCCACATATCCAAGAAAAGCTTGAAAATTTGGTGTGAGTGTAGGATCAGACTGTAAATGCAATGAGTCCTTGTCTTCAGAAGTGCAAGCATTAGAAGACTGGTCTTTTGGTATCTTAAGCCTGTCCCATAAGTGTTGATTAGTTTTCACTAGAGTGAAAGCAGAGTGGCTTATCTGTCGAGCACAAAACTCCAATGGGTGAGTAAGGGTAGTAGAATCCAGCCCGAATGAATCAGACAAATAGCCACAATCATGTTAACTAGGTGCCTAGGGCATTACCTTTGTGTGCACAAAACTCTGAGAGATGTTGAGCTCTTGATGAACCAGCTGCTCTTATCAGGAGCCTAGATACTCCTTGATGCTAAGGATTAAATCCTCTCTGGATGGATAAACTGCGGGAAAACACTAAAACCAAGGCATCCAGAAAAGAGTGTATGGAGACACCCTCAGCATCAAGAAACAGCATTTAGCACTAGGTGGTGCTCTTTTCTCTACTATATTACTATTCAATGGTTGTGAGGGATTTTTTTTCATTACACTGCCACATTTGTTACAGTAGGACTTCACTCAAAGAACAGAAAACGCAGAAGAAAACGCATAAAGCAAACCAAAATTCTTTCTTGTGTTGATTAGTCATTTTCCATGGACCCAGAGATACAAGTAAGGTCACAGTACGTTTCTGAATGGACACTGCTGTTGCTCCTTGTCCTTTTTTGCCAGTGGTATTTACAGTGTCCCAGCAGTGAGGGATTTCCTACTTTCCTAAAGAGATTTGCCTGGATATGTACATAGATCACTGTAACGAACTTCATTCCTGAGATCCTCTATGTTCCCTTCTGTATTTTCAATCACAGTCTGTTCCTCTGTAAGTCATTCTTCATTCATTCCCTCCAGGTATTCCTGTTCTTTAGTTATGTGCTCTGTGGCTATTATGTAACCAGGGATACACACACACACACACACACACACACACACAAACACACACAGAGCTAATTTAAGTCTTTTTGCTTGTACCAATCTATCACATATTACAGGTCTTCCTCATATTTTTCTATAAACAGCCTTAATTTCATCAATGCTTTGATTATCTGAGCCTCAGGAGAATATTTGCTAAGATGTACATTTTCCATGAAAAGCCAGACAATGAGATAATAACTTTAATAGTTATGAAAATATCTGGAAGAATCTCCTAATACAGAATGACTCAGTGATAAAAGTGGCAAATGAAATTCAGAGCACAAAGACAGAGGGGGAAATGGTCTTTTGTTTTACAGGGAAAACAAAACAAAAAAAGATTTCACTATTACCATACAGGAAGAAGATATTAGGTGGTGAGTAACAAATGCCAGCTCAGTGCTGGTCAAGCAGACAAACACAGCCTCAAGACTTGCAAACAAAATAGGAAAAACAGAGAACATCCTTGTGCTAGGGTGAGAATCCATGGTGCAGCCTAATATGGAGTATAGTTCCAGTCCAGTCTCCTGATTTCAGGCAGGAGGTAACAGAATTAGAAGAAACCAGAAAAGGGCAGTAGAAGTACCCAAAAATGGTATGAGCAGAATCAAATGGATTTAGAGCGTTCAGCTGGAAAAAGAGACAGCTGAAAAATCATGTCTAGTTTGCTGTTCACTCTTCCTTTTGGTGGCTTCCCTGAAATAAAGGAGTACCTGGTTTTATTCACTTTTTGGAGAGTTAGCCCCTTTGGTGCTATCCCAAACAGTTATCAAACTCGTACTGTATTAACAGAATTTTCTGTCTCCCTCCATCTATATTTCCCTTATCCTCAGTGAACGGTTTGTTAAAGCCAGTTCCTTTTTCTTCTTTATAACTCCTTTTCAGCTCCACCATGTTAGTTTCTGGCCCTCTTTGAGAGCAGCACCACTTAGGGCTTAACCCATCAGAGCATTAAGAAATGTTCTGCAGGTGCTGTTGCTGCCCAATGCCTGTGATGGCAATGGGGTAGCTGCATGGGTGCTGGCCATCTGCCCTGGCTGAGCCACAGGTTTTGAAGGCCCCAGTGGAGCCTGGAAAGTGCCCCACACTCCCAGCACAACATTAACAGAGATGGGGTAGGCAGATCCAGATAGAAAAGGCTGAGAACATAGGAGATGCTTTTCAGGGAAAGCACGTGTACCTGGCCTCTTCCTCTTGTCCAGTCTCCTAAGCTCACAGACATTGGAACTGCCTGTTCCTTTTATTATCTGTTAATAGAGGCATTGTTCACAAATCTCGTCTAATCCTTTTTTATGCCTGCTAATAGCCTGCTTTCCCAACCTCCTGTGGCAACAAATTCTGGAAGATCATTACCCACTGTGCAAAGAAGTGCTCTTTCATTTCAGGAATAACTATATCTATGCTCCCAGTCCATAAGATATAAATTTAAATAAAATCCAGTCTGTCATTGTTGTCTTATCTTTTGGCTTAAGTGTTTCTAAGTGATCTACACACAGTGAGTGGTATGAAAATGAATGAAAATAAATATTAAGGCAAACGAGCTCAGTTTCTTGCATTTTTCCAGGGGAAGGTGAGGAGTTGTTGTTTAACCATTGCTACTACCTGGATAAGTGCATGCCTCTTCTCCACCTAAGTGTAAGCCCAGCCCTGAGATGGAAGCATGTCCCTCCTCATGGGAAGGGGAGGCGAGGCTTGGCACTGCAGCTGCCATGGTACAGCATGTGGTCCCTGCAAACCTTGTTTGAGAACGTCTGCTTCTTACATCTCCCAGCTTGTTATACCATCATTTCAACTAAGCTTTTTTCTCCTGAGTCTGTGTGACAGTGCCAAGCCAGGCTGCGCACACAGAGAGAGTAAAGCAACCTGTGCCATGCTTAATCTACAGCTGTCATCCCTTAATTTATAAATTCCATGATGCTATCAAAATAAAGACTCTCAGTTTTGTCTTGCAATATCTATTCTTTACCTGCCCAACCCTCTGTTGTTCAGGTAACTCTCCACCCACTTGCTCTTCCTCAAGCTCCTATGTTGCCTGTGGCTTGTGGTCCAAGTATTGTTTAGGTAATTAGTCATGTCTTCACCCACCTTCCATCCTTCTTTTTTTGTTATTACTATTTATTGGTTTTATTGTGGTAATGCCTAAGGATGCCAATTAGAAAATGGGATTTTGTAAAAAACTGTACAAGTTCTAAACTGAAAAACTCACCATCTGGGTCTTTGGCACTCCATGGGTAGTGAATAGAGAAGTGGGAGGGAGTCTGGGAACACAGTACAGCAGGATAAGATGTTTACACGGTGTAATAATGGAACTGGCCAGCAAGTAGCCTCTGCTAGTAGTCATTACCAGGTTCTGTTGGGAAACAAAAATTTCCCAACCTCATTGGAACAACTTTCACCTGTATATTCTACCAGAGATGAGTAACTTAACATTGATTTAATCTGGAATGTGCTAGGGTTTGATGCTTGTCATTTAAATATGTAAAGTAATTTTTTCCTATCTCATCCAGGGCAGATTGGCAAGGCTGCCCAGAGGATGCTGCCCAGAGGAGTCTGTGAGTCTGCCCTGCGACCGCTAGTGCTGTGCTCACCATACAAATACAGGACTCCCCTCATTCAGTACCTTCCAGAAGGCTGAACCAAAAATTCACGGTGGTGAAGAGGGAAATGGGAAGGACAGAGGAAGGACGAGGACACTATTAGGAAGGACATAATGAAAAATCTATCATGTTGGGTAACTGTATCCTTAAGGCAAAATTTATGTTGTGCAACTGTGACACATTCAAGTCTGAACAGCTGGTTTTGGTGAGAGGCAGCAGAAATTAATTTCCCGTGCAGCTTTTGTATTAATAATTCATCTCATTAAGGTGTGGTCTAATAGTGTTTGCACAGGCACAGGAGTCAGCCCTAATATTGTTTTTGACAACCATCTCTTCTACAGGCATCTGCAATTCATGTGTCCTTCTTGCCTCAATTTCTCTGTACAAGAAAGGGAAAGAGATGTACAAGTTTTGGTTAAGATCTGTAAAGCAGCTGGCTACTACACTGTTACTACTCTGTAGTCTTTTGCAATAACATGAAGATACAATAACATTCAGCTATCCCGATCACGTTGTGTTTATTTCAGAGTATTAATGAATAAGGCTCAAGGGCCAGGTTTAGAAGCACAAGATTCTGACCCACAGGATTAAGTCCCTTGCAAAAAACTACAGGACCTGGCTAACCTTGGGAGATATTTAACATCCCGAAGATGCAGGAAGGTCTTGTCCTAAGACTTATTTTATTCTTCATACTGTGGTAGATTTTAATAGTATTATCATAAATGATTGAACTAAATTACCTTATTGTAAAGACTGCTTTCTGGTATTTTTTTCCCTCACCTCCATTATTTAGATACTTCCTTTAATACCTGAAGGGACTTCCAGTTGCCAGGCTGAACTTGCAAGATTTTACTGCAAAACAGGGGATCCCAACTTTCAGATAACCAACAAATCCTCAAAACACAGTTACATAAAAGGCATATTCATTCTTAGTGATATCCACTGATTTGAATCATGAATCTGTGTAAGATCACATAGTGGAGGTTTTCCCCAGAGACATGTTTTAGCCCTATTCTTTTTCATGTATTTCTTCTATTCCAGCAGTACTGGTTCAGTGGGGATCTAATGTGTATTAGTGCTACATGGGATATAATACAATATGTATGTTTATGTCAAAATACATATGACCCTGATATGACCATCTTAGTAAAGACAGCAGTTATAGCAGTACCAATTACAGCATTCCTAAGGCCTAGAAGAAAGATAAATAAGTGTATGGGTAAAGCACACATTTGTTATATAACACAACCACTCTGACCTGCCAGGAGCAGAGGAAATGATACTGCTTTATAAACAACAATATAGTTAACACAGTAAAATTTTGCTGAGGAAAAACCATTCGTACATAATGAAATTCTTTCTTTCTTCATCAAGTGTAGTGGTTCTATTCCCACTGAATCCTCTGCTCAGCTCCAGATATGACCCTTTTATCATATGTTTCTTTCCATTGTATTTTCTCCTGTACAGTTCATTCATTTTCTGGAAGGTAGATAGAAGACACCAACCTCCTTTCTTCTCACTCCACAGGTGCCTCATGCTGCTTTCTCTCTTATGCTGATCAGCTCCAGAAATAACCCTGCAGAGCCATTGCTTGGCTTTGATTCCAGAAATCCCTCTTCCTTCTCCACCCTGTCCTTTCTGGTTTCTCTACCTTCTCCTCTCCACAGACATCAGACTAAACCAGTCTGTTTCCTTTCCTTATCTGGTGTAATTCTGATTACATAAACACCACCTTGCACTCCTTTTTTCCTTCTCAACTTTGAGATTACTTCCCCCATCCTGTCATGAACGAAATAATAATTTCCTTCAGTGGCTTGCGTTCTTCTCCACAGCTATTGGAAGAGAAGGCTCCCTTTTGCATATTTTAACCTGCCAGTTAAGAGTGGCTTAACACTTTTCTTTACTCATTGCTATTTAACCAAAAGTCTACTGAGTGATGGGAAGAAAATGGAAGGTATTTAAATGCCTTTTATAGACTTGACTGCTTTCCAAGACCTGCAGTTTAAAATGAGAAACCAGTCAGTGAAGAAAAAACCTACTTTCAGAATGTTCTTAAAAATCAAGATGTAACAGTTTTTAGAAGTTTAGTTTTGTTTGTAGCAAAGATTTTTCAAAAGACAACTATGGAAAAGCCTAAGGTTCTTGTAAGCCCAAGGCATCAAGCAGAAAATACAAACAGAAGTTTCACTTTGCCAAGCAGAAAGCTGGAAGCACTGTATATATTAATGTTGAAGAGTTTAGTGTTTATGAGAGAAAATGGAGTGATTATTGTTGATGCGTGAATGCTGCTGACATAATTTCCATCAGCAACAGCCCATGAAACTCAGTTGCATGGGAGTCTGTATCTTCTGTATCAGAAGATACTGGAATACAAGGAATTATTGGGTCACAGTTCATAGACAGACATGAACAAGCAAAAAGCTGTAGAGAAAATCTGTGGACACTTATATGAGCCAAAATATCTCAATTTTTCAAACTACTGTATGAATGAATATGATATAAATTTTCCTCATTATAATATATACATTATATTCTATTTGCCTGACGTTTGTATTTCATGGTGTGTCAAAAATCACTGAATAAATTGTGGCTTGTATGTGGCAAAGAATAGTGTATTTAGTATATACATTCAAGAAAACTAACCACTATAATGAGATGATATACTAGCTGATTATTTTGTTTGTGTTGTGAATTTGATAAAACAGCATGAACTATGCAGATGATGAGACGTAATGTCCTTCAATATTGTTCTTTTATAGCACTTGAATATTTCAAGTGTTCCACTGTCTGCATCTGAAAGAATCTCTGCCTTCCATAATGGTGGGTAAATGTCCAGATCAGGTGCTTGACTTGACAAAACCTAATGATTTAACTTGACAAAAACTAAGGATTTTTCTTGAAGCCTTCTACCAGTCATGGTGCAATTAATCTATTTGACACAGATTAATCAGAAATCAGTGATTTATATATTATTGCCTCTCTCAATGAAACTAAGCCACCTCCATTGCTCAACAGAATCTCTTCTTCAAATTAAATGTTCAACAGGTCAAAGAAATAAGCAACTAACAAGTCAAATCTTTGATTAAATTGGCTTCTTCAGCATTGATAAGTTATTAGTTAACAAATTTGAAGTGGAAATAAAACTCTTCCATTTTAAGTGGTCTATTTCAATTAGATAATTTCAAAATCGACTGGTACGGCATAAGCACAGCTGATACAACTTTTCTGCAAACACACATAGGTCAAAGCATGAAGCTCTGACTCCTTAGTGGGGTCTGTTTGGCTCATTCAGGTTGTGTGCAGCTCAGTGATTTTAGGCAGCTTCTGAGGCTTACAGGAAATCTTTGCACAGCTTGACCATGTGTGCAGGGTGTCCTGTGTGTCAGGCAGAGCACTCACCCGTCCAAACACAGGTTTTTGTTTGGTTGCCCAGTGAATGAAGCTCATGGTGCTGAGTCATATGGCAGGAGAATGGAGGCAGTGAAAGTGTGAGACAGCTGCCAGGGAGGGATGAGGGGTGTTCCCAGCAGTCCTCCTCTAAGCACCAGCAGGGCCCAGAGCTGTAAAATCCCTCCCTGCTCCCCAGCCTTGCAGTTTGTCCTCCTCCTGTCTGCAGGTGATCAGGGAGTGACCAGAGGTGGTTGGTACCTGTGGTGTTGTAGCCATGAGGAGAGGGGACCTTTAGGAAAGCCTCATTCATTAGCTGTGAGGTCGGACAAATCTGTGAACATTTACCAGCTAGCTTATACAGCTTTATATAAACAAGACATTGGCAATTTAGCTACATACTTAGACAATAAAAAAAAGGGAGATATTGTGCCCTTAATTATTCAAATTAATCCTTCAAGGCGGTGAATAGGATGCTGGAGGGCACAGGTCATTCACATTATAAGAAACGAAAAGCAGATTTGATTTAAGTTTCCTGGTGCAGCCAAGTTAACAGTACAGCACTTTGCTTCTTAACATTGGACAAGTTGGGAAAAAACAAAATAAAAGCTCATTTTGACAGAAGGGTTGTACGTTTTCTGGAAATGGGGAACACAGAGAAAAATCCGGCATAGAAACAGGACCTATGTCTTTTTCCTGCTTTACATCTGAATAGACACAAATCAGGCAACTTGCATGAAACATGGTAAGAAGCTAAATGTCACTTGCTATATCAGTTTCAGAAGAATCTGGAATTGGAGTGAAATATCCAAGATAGAAAATATTTGGGTAATACTGTAGGACTGAATTAACCATCACTTAGAATAGAATGATTTTACTATAGCATCAAAATTATTTAATACCAACATGGATTAAAAAAATCTTTCTCATTAAGGTCTGAAATCTGCGGATACCAACCCATTTATATACATGACATCAAGTTCAGGAGAACTTCTACCAGACTTTTTGATCTGCTAACTTCTTTTTCGGTATAGAAGAGAGGGCTGGATGACATCAAGCTGAAACAAATGTCTAATAGCCACACAACAGCCAGAAAAGAAATGGCCCTGGAAAGGTCTAGAGTATGATTCTGAGTCTGAGCATCCTGCAGCTGTTACTCCCTGCTGGGTTTTCAGCACAGCTCACATGGCAAACTGGAGGCACTGACTTAGAAGGATTTTACGGGCATGGGCAATGTGATGTGGATGAGTTTTGCTGGACTGTGGCCCATCCAGCAAAATATGCTGTGTGAAACAAATGCAGGAAGATACTGCCAAGGTATAAACTTGGCTTGAGTATGCTTATTACGTTAACCTTGTAATTGTGCCGGAGGAAAAAAAAATGCATTGGATGCTTTTGGATAAGATTTGGATTTGTAAATCTGGTGCACATAAATTGTCAGAATCATAGGATTTGATTCACTGTGGGTGGGCTGCAGGTATTTTTGAAGAGCTCAGTACAATACCCACAGATGCATGACACAGTCGAGAATGTTCAGTTCCCTCTAGATGGAAATGCCCTCAACTACGAAACTCCTATCACTTTCATTTTGAGGCTGTTTCATATGAATGCCAACACAATTCATCTGTAGGAGCTTTTTCTTTATCTGCTATCTTGCCCATCCCATAAAATAGCATGGCAAAAGGAGAAACAAGGCATCTGGCCCATGGCATCAAATACAGAATAACGAGCTGAGAAGCCCAGGGAAATGTTGTCTTTGTTCTGCCCATACCAGATTACCTCAATGATTTCATACCGAATTATCTGTGTCTCCATTTTTCTGCCTTTTGGATAAATACTATCTCAGTTTACCTCAGCAATATGATATGTAGCTTGAGTTACCCATATCTTCAAATGCTGTTGGGGATTTGAATGCTAGTGTTGTGTAATTCAGAAGAAAGGAGACCATCTTTTTGTATAGCAACTTCTAGGTGGCCATCTTCTAGAAACAATCCAATTTCTTAGTAAGTAAAGAAAAATAGAAAAGTTAGAGAAAATAACTATGAGAAACATGCAGAGCAGCAATAATACAGTGGATTCCTGCTGAGGAGAGACTTTTGAAAGATCCAGGGCTATGGCTAGAGGCCCCATCTGGCTGGGAGACCTCACCTACCCATCTTTGAAAGAGGCTGGGGCCTGGGTGTGATCAACCTTCACTATCAGAAGCAAAACAACTAGAACTGCAAGGTTTTTAGCATATCATTACAAATTCAAACCCGGGCCTATTCTGATGGAAAATCTTCCTTAGGAATGTGAATTGTTTTGGGCAAAATAATCAGGCTTCTCTCCTGGCAGGGATACTATTTGCATCAAAAATTAGTATCATCCGCCCACTCGGTTTCCAGCTCAAAGCCAGGCATTTCATTAGCGAAGTGAGAACAGAGATGCCTGGCTGGAGCAGCTTTGGCAAACAATCCTACCAGTACCGCCAGAAAGGTGGGAGAACTGCGTGCACCCGCGGGCACGAGGGTCAGGAGGAGCACACAGGGCCAGAAGAGAAATGAGGACATCTCATTCCTCCCTGGGAAAGGGAAATACGTGCAAGGGCAAACGACCCAGTGCAGACAGCGGGACAAGCCCCTCTTTCCCAGGAGGGAGGCCTTGGAAGCTGCGTGCAGAGCCCTTGTGCGTTGCGTGTGCAGGAGCCGTGCGTGCTGATAGCGGGAGCGGAGAGGTGTGCGGGGCGAGCTGTGCAGGGCGAGCCGTGCGTGTGCAGCCCCGCCTGCGGGCGTGCCAGCGCCACGCGTGTGCCCGTGTGAGCCAGGGGAAGGGGCTCCTGTGGGTCAGGCACCTCGAAGGCGCTCTGTGCACCCACAGCTGCCAGCGCACAGTGCGCGGGCACGGCGTGTGTGCTGAGCCTCCATGGGCGAGCAGGCGGGAGGAGAGCTGCGTGTACACGGGGGCAAGCACCGAGTGTGTGCGTGTGGAGAGGCGAACGCGAGGAGCGTGTGTCCACACAACGAACAGGTGTCCGTGCAGAGACGGCGCGTCATGGCGTGTGTGGGTGTGTGAAGGGGGTGTGTGGCGAAGGGGGTATGTGCAGGGGAGGCGGTATCCCTGTGCGTGTGTGTCGAGAGCAGAATGCCCGCACCACCGCCGTCTCCCCGGGCTGGCGGCTGCCCGGGGCGGGGCCGCTGACGCACTGCGGCTGCAGCGGGCGGAGGCGCCGGGCCCGGCGGGGCGGGGGCCGCTGACCGGGGCCGGCGCTCGGCCCGCCGGTGGCTGACTGACAGTGCTCCCCGCCCAGGCGCTGGAAGGGCCGGGCCGGAGCGGGGCGGGGAGGAGGAGGAGGAGGAGGAGCGGTGCGAGCCTCCCTGCCCTGCCGCGGCTCCTACCTATTCATTCAGTCACCTAAAATGGCTGGAGAGAGGAGGTGGCGGAGCAGGAGGAGGAGGTGAGGGGGGAGCCGCAGCAGTGCCCCCACCTCCTCCGCGGTCCGGCGGAGCTCCCGGCGGGGCTGGGGCCGCCCCTCGCCCGCAGCACCATGTCGGCCGGCCCGGACGAGAGCTCGGTGCGGGTGGCGGTCAGGTAAGCGGCGGCTCCTGCGGGCCGGGTGCGGGCGGCGGGGCCGCGGTGTGTTCCCAGCGCCCACCGGGCCGGGGACAGCAGCCAGGCACATCTTCCCTGCAGAGAGGGGTCGCCTCTCCTCGGTGCCTGCGGAGCCTCCTTTTCCTCACAGCAGTACGAAATCGCTAAAGGAGAGGGGAAACCCCCCACTATTCTGAGGTCTTTCTCAGTCATTTCTCTCTAATTTTGAGCAGTGACCCTAAAAATACTCCAACTAATTATAGCCTGGTGCTGCTAATGCTTACTCATGGAAGCAGAGCAGCCCCTGAACTGTGGCGATGCCTCACGGAGCTTTACGAGAGTGGATCCTGGCACACTGATATTTTTAGAAAGATAAAGGCTTTTATCCTGCGGAGGCTGTGTCTAACCTCACATACCAGAGGGATGGACTCCCATAAGGCTGCTCACAGTACATAGGAATTAGGTGTATGTAGAAGTCATGATGGGAGGGGAGCTTAAATAATTTAAAAATATCAGTTAATTCAAATTGCTCTTTAATCAGAGATAAAAATCTGCTGTTCATCAGTGAGCTCTTGTCTCTTCTCGGTTTTCTATGTGAAAATACTATTTTATTGTTTGAAGAGCTTCCAGTTTAGCCCGCAGATGCTGCAATTTTCAAGATGTCTTTACATGATTGAAGCATGAGGAGAAATACATGTATGTGTGCATATATCTATGTCTGTTTATGTATATATAGGTCAGTATTTGGGGTTTAATTGTGATACTGTCTGTTGATTTATTTCTTTACTTTAAAAAGTTTCTTTATACTGGCGCAGTTGGAGTATTACAACACAAGAAATCAGACCTTAGGGGATGGTCTGTTTGTTTCAGTGGGTCTTTAGACAATCTTGCATTGGAGAATTCAAGGGTTGCTCAGGAAGACGAAGAGGGTGATTTCTGAGGTTTGTTTTGTTTTCTCTGAAGGATGTAGAAATAAGCAATGTCACTGTGTGCTAGTGTTGGTATATGGTGTAGCGGGAAAGGTACAATAACATTTTCAGTAAACAGAGAAGCACCACCCCTGCATGGTGACATAGGGTGTATGCTGCAGTTGTTCATTAAAATCTGATTGCAGCAGCATTTTCTTTTGCGAGAGATGCTTTTGTGAGTGCTGTTGAAGTATTTTTCACATAATGTTCAGGGAGGTACTATTTAAAGCATAATTAGGCTGATTTTTAAAAAGGAAAATATGAGATAGGTGTGATCGTGAAAATGGGGCGTGTTACAGGTTTATAGACTGCTCTCATTTCATTTGAAGAAAATATTAAATATGTACTGAGCCAAAATAAATAGTGATGTAGAAGTTCACTTACAAATACAGAGGATTGTTGCAGCTTGGAATTAAATAAAAAAACCTACTGATAAAAATACATTTATAATTGTAGATGTGTGATGAATAGATTAGGAGTAGTACATAGTAAAGAATTTGTAGAGGTAAAGTCACCCAGCTGTAGTTCTTGACAACAAATCGCTAATGTTATAAGGTATATTTCTGCAGTGTAGTTGTCTAACATTTTGTGCCTGAGTGCAGTTCACTAATAATGGATTGCATTTTTCCTCCTGTCTGCTTTCTTCCTTTCGGCAAATTAACTATTCATCTACAAGATTTCCCCCTCTCTGTTTAGCATTCATGAACAAAAGCATGCCCAATAATTGTTTTTGCACCAGTAGCTCTTTGTAGATAGTTTTCTTTTATTTCTGATTGTGTGTTTTGTGCAGTCCTATAATTCAACGATTTTGCATCTCAGTGTATATTGGTGCCATGCTGTACTGTGCGTTATGAGTATTACATTCTGCTTCCTTATTGGTTTTGCTCTTCAGCTCTTTTTGGCAACTTGAGCTTCGTTCAGTGATGATCTCCGCAGTTGTGATGAATTAGTCATTGTGTTTTGTATGTATGTTTCTGAACAAGGCTTGCTCTACAGCTGGACCAGCTTTTAGTTTGCAACCCCCGTGGTTGCAAGATACACTGCAAAGGCATGAATTTGCTTAGACTTTAAACGTAGGTTACAGAATAGACATCACTGAAATTGTTTAGCAAATTGTTTTCCCAGAACCTGGTTGTCTCACCTAATTGTATCCAGCAGGAATGAAAAATACTTCATTCTTGCCAATTAGCACCAGCTTTAAGCTATCATCTTGTATGCTAATTGCTCCCCATTTTCTTCAGTGTAATAATGGGTTTGTGACTGATGAGCTCTGGTTTAGTGAAGCATGAAAGCTGAAAATAGTTTGGCAGATAATCCAGTAACTAATGTTAAATTCCCTAATTAAGAAAACATTTTTCTCATTTTTCATTCAAGTCTTTCAACTAAAAGACTTGTGGACTTTGTGGATGATTGTGTGCAACTTTGGCAAAGAGCTTTGCTTCCTGTGTGACTGTGTTTTCAGATAGAGAGTCTCCGTGATAGAAAACAGTCATCTGATTAGAGAACTTTCTTTTAAATGTGAAAACCTATCATTTTTGTAAGTCCAAAGTTTTTGTCTTGCTTTTTAAAGTGTCTTTTCAACATATGAAGACTAACTTTTGACAAGAAGGCTATGAAATGTTATCAAAATCATAGGCAACTGTTTCAAGTTCACAAAATTATGTAGATTATAGTTTCTAATTCTTATCTCTTGCCACTTTAGTGGTGTCCACCAGCGTAGTAGTGTGTAGGTTTCTGGCATGTTGAGTAGATGAAGTTCTCACCTAAGATTTAGATCAACAGCCAGCAGTCTAGGTCTGTTACTGCACTTTAGAGCTGTTGCATGACCCATGGAAGGGGCTGAATGCGTCAGAAGTGTGCAGTTACTTTTACCAACCAGACGTGAGCTGGGTCGCAGGAATTAAAATGACTCTAGTTAGTGCCTGTCCTTGCTCCATGTGGCTTGGGGCCATGCTGTTAGGATGTTCTAGCTGTGATGAGCTAAGAAGACAAAGTTGCATTGTTTGATACATGTTAAACAAAGAAACTTTTGGAGAAGGATAGTGTTTGGATAGGTCTAACCAGAAGTCTTGTATGGAGGATTGTACTTGATAAAGCATGTAAGAGTGTCTGTTATGTCTTCTCCATAGCAAGATCCAAATAACAGTGTAAAACATGGAAGGAAATGTGTGTCTTCTAGCCCTTCAAAGGTGAAAGATGGCCTTGATCTGCTCTGAGTCAGTGGAGGCCCTGGACATACAGATAAGCTTCAGTGCTGATTTGTTAGAGATGCTGTGTTAGAACAGAAGAAGAAATAAGTACTGTGTGAAAAGATGAATTGCTGTACAAGCTGACCAGTAGTCAAGAGAGGATATGCTCTGACATGCTTGGCAGTAATGCTTGACATTACTGTCCACTCCACCAAACCTCAGGTGGAGTGGACAGTAAAAGAACATGAAGTACCAGTTAGTGAAGCTGAAGAGCTTTGGCATTGGACATGTTCTTGTGAAAGATGGAGCCCAGTTGAAACTGTGTTAATGGGCAGAACACAAAGAAGCTTCAGGTGATGGTGTTTTATAATCAGGCATGTTTAATATCTGTAAAGAACAGAGTACTGCAAGTTTCCACTTTTCATCATTCTAGGTATGCCTGTGCCTTCTGTGCTTTGTCAAAAGTGCCTCACTGGTACTGCTTCATCTCCTGTGATTGTCATCTGCTTTGTTTCATCCCTCAGGTGAAGAACAGGAGTGTTGCTACTCTCCTCCTCACGTGTGTAGAGAGGCTCTGGGATCTGGGCACCCAGTTCTGCCTTGAGATGACTAAAAAATATTCTTTTCATACCCACCCTGGGTTTCTTCAATGTTGTGACACTGCTTCACAGAAGTGAAATGTTGATGTTTGCCAGGTATGGAAACTCTGTGCAAAATGCAATGGATCTACTGGTAAATGTTTTTAGTAACAGAACAAGTAATAAGTGCAGCTGATGAATTAAAACCGCACAGCTTCCATTTCTGGTTTTCCAAAAGGGAGATTAAGTACACTGGAAAAACACATCAGTTACTAATTCAGGTTTGTGGAGATTAGAGATTTTTACAACTAAAGCTTTGTGTGGCATGGCGTTAAGATACAACGTTGACTTTTGATTTGGCAAGTGGGATATGTTCATCCATTGCAACTTTATGCAATTCTTTTCATAACCCTGGTTCTTGAACTGTGCGATCAGTTGGTTGTCTTATGTACGGGGTTTTTTTCCTACTTCACTAGTTTCTCTGTGGGTTCTTTTTTCTCCCCATATGGACTCTGCTGTTGGCATGCCTGCCTCTACTTTTTCACACTTTTGTGTTCTTCTTTTTAAGCATTTTCTTTTTAGGCTTTTGTAGTGAGGTTGTTTTCCTCTGTGCTAGATCCAGCTACTGTTAGATACATTAGGAAAGAAGGAACTGAGTGAAAAGAACCTGTCTTTTTTAGACAGGTGTGTTTTGAAGCACTTTGATGGCAGCTGAGATTGGTTTTCTTTCTTGGGCTGCTGTTGTGCAAACAGTTACAGGTGTGTTTAAGCTTCCCACCATGAATAGATCCTCAGATGCCAGAAGAATGGACATGTATGCTGTGGTATATATTATAATCTCTGGAGATACTAATTTAATGCTTCCCATACAGTGCATTCTCATAAATAATTCTGTAACTAGATAAGCAACAGAATAGACTACAGTACTATCCATTGGTTCCTTAAAATGAACCAAACTTTTTATTTGAATAGACAGTAATTATTACCCATCTGTAATCAGCTGTTGTAAAAGGGTTTTTTTGGGAAAATATGTAACTGTGTTAATGAAGCTCAACATCTGTAAGAACACAAGAATGCCCTACCTAATGAAAGAGAAATTATCAACAGCATTAAATAGCAAGGTGTTGGGAAATAACTCTTCTGCATGGAGTCTGTTTATGGAAAACTACAAAAGAAATCTTGTTTCGGAAGGCTCCTGTTGCATATCTTTTGGTTAGTTTTGATGTTTTTCTTTGCTCTCTGACTTAAACAAACATCCCTTTGTCCTTCTCTGAAACTTTACCCCACTGGTATGTTTTGCATTTTAGCTGAAGAAAAGACTCGGCACCATCTGCTGCTGAATTAATTCTGGTTTCATAATATCTGACTCGATCATCCGTTACTGATATTGCTTGGGGCAGGCTGAAATCTGTGATCTTGCTTTCTAGGAAATAAACTTCCTTTTTCACCACTGGTGTTGTAAACACAAACTCATTCTTGGATGGAGGGGAAAGAAATCCTACTTGGACCTTTCCCTTAATGCCATGTATTCCTTGCCAAAAGATGTGTGTCTTGAATTTGGGAAGGAAAAAAAAAAAAAGAGTGGTGTACCTCAGCAGGCTGCTCATGCTTTTGGATGAATTATATTTTTAACTTGTCACTTCCCAAAGTTTGTAGAAGACTTGGGAGTTTACTTTGCTTTGAAAAACCATTGAGTTTGTCACTAATTTTCATTTAATGGTGCTTTCTTTACTACTTGTGATCTGTTGGCCTAGACATTCCTTTATTACTGAACTCGGGGCTTCACATTGTCTGGTTTACTGTGTGAAATCTAAATTCTTCTGTAGCAGTAGAATGACCCTTGTGCACGGGATCAAGAGAGTCCTGCTCCCTCTCTCTGCTTTCCCTTGATTTGCATTAAGCCTTTTATAGATTGCCCTTGCTGCCCACTTAAAGATGGCTGTTGGAATTCTTGCTTTCATGTTCTGTTGCCTGAGTACTGCTGGTGAAATCAAGCAACTTTAGGTGCTTTTTTATTTTAAGGAAAATGAGGCAGAATACTAAATATCTGTGGTGGCCAGAGAAATTTTTGTTATGCTAATGCTATTTCCATGTAAAACACTTTCAAGAAGTGTCATTTGAACTGGTGAACAAGAAAGTTTAATTAGAAATCAAACCAGATCTGAACAAGTCTAGCAAGAGTAACTGCATGAGCTGTGCCTTTTTATTGTGCTCTCTTTCTCTTCTCTTGAATAGTTTTAAATTTTTGATAATTTTCTTCCTATTCTTCCTTGTGGGGTGGGGTTTTTTTGTTTTGTTTTGTGTTAATTTCCACTTTTCCCTAGTGAAATATATCTGCTCCAGTGTAAGGGGAGAAATGCTGCCCTGTTTTTCAAAAACGGTTTTGTTTGATGTGTTTATTATGGCAACAAGATACAAATGGAGAATAGTGAAAAGATAAAGTTAGTGTCACAGTGTGTTTGATGCATAGAGGAACAAAACATTCGAAATGTATTCTAAAATGTGAAAACCTGCTGATTCAGAGCTTATGATTGATTAGCATAAAATATTTCCTGAATAGAATCTGAATGGAAATAAAGAGTGAAGAGTGAGTGCCATCTGTTCCTTTATTCTAGTAGTATCCTCAGCAGATTTGGTAGAGTTGGCTACTGCTGGAATAATTATTGTTCTGTGTAAGGATTTTTTTTTCTTTAAATCACTTGACAAATGCATTAGGACAACGCACTCTTTAACCATCTTTGCATCTTTAAATCTACCTAACAAAAATGGATGACTTATCCCTTGAGCCTGTTTGCTTTGGAGCTTCAACACAGAAAGCTGAGAGCACCACGACCTTAGTAAAAGGTTATGATTGTTCTACTATGCAGAGCAATTTATACGCTTTCAAATTGAATAGTGCGCTTCCACTGTTGAATTTAAAAATGGGCTAAAGGATTTGTTGTGTAGGTAAATTAGTGTCTCACTGTTGGCTTTTGCATTTATGCTGCTATAAGAACTCTGCATAGTTCAGTTGGTTAGCAAATAACTGTCTCTTTGCAGGACATTTTAGATTTACTGTAATCTTTCCATACTAGCTCTCAAATATTCCAGGTTTCTTGAAATCCTTCCTCTTGGATATTGTAGCTTTAAAGGATACTTATTTTCCTTTTCTTCAGCATAACTGATCCAGTAAAAGCATGAGTAAATCAGTATTTTCAAGGTAAGAGTTAAAGGCATTACCAGTTCAACTACCAGAGCTGAACCCATGGAATGATATCAATAATAGGGCTATACATGTTTCCCTTTTGTGAGACATCTCGAAGTCTGACACTTTGTTTTCTCCCATGTTCTCTTTTGATAATGGAAGAGTTTGATCAAACAGGTTTCTCTGTTTACTAGGTCTAATCTCATCTGTGGCCTTGAAAAAAGGTATTCCACATCTTGAGTCAATTCTCCAACCTCTTGGTTATTATCTTTAGGCTGTGTATTTTTTCAATGAGCTGTTTTTTCCTTCCATTTCTAATTGTTAGTTATCCTTGCTTAATATTGCTAAAACAAATCTAAGGTGACATATTAAGCTGGAAAGCTGCATAGCTGTGAAGTACTAATGTCAGTCAAGAAACTATATTAAATACAGGAGTTGTTAGCAATGTTGTTTAAGAAGTTATACAAATCATCAATAAGAGGCTAAAGCATGAAAGAAGAGTTTATCCTCTAAAAATATATTGCAATTGATGAAATACAGTCTTGTATAATTTTGGGGTAGCAAACTAGCAGGTTTGCTAAGAAATTTCTCATGTATAGTAAAACCTCTAATATTACATAAAATGTAGAAAGTGGCATATCTGTGTTCCTTTAAGTATTTGGTACCACATTGTATGTGAGACTTCTTGGAATAAAGTGATAGTAAGGTAGACTGACTTAAGATGTGTGTATATATTTTATTCAAAATAGTCACCTAATTAACTTTTGTTTTTCAAAGTCAGTAATCCTTAGCATTCATTTTGTTGGACATTTTTTCCCTTAAGCATGGGACTATTTGGGAGATGAGCCCAGAGACCTTTTGTGTCATTTTGAGTAGCTCATTATCCCAAAGTCTTAGAGTTGCTAATCACTCTCTCAGTAGTATTGATTACTCGCTGCAGCACTCTGCCTTAGTTTGTGCTTCATTCTTTCATAGGACACTATCCCTGTGTACCCATTTCCACCTGTATGAGAATATGAGAGGGGTATGAATGTAGGTAGTAAGCATTTGTCTTTTTCTTTATATTCTTTCCCTGCTTTTCCTTCCCCATGCTCCCCTGGCACTTTGTTTATTGTCATCCTAGAATTATGTCATAAGATCCTCAGGCCAAAGATGTAGCTTCAAAGTAAACACGATATAAATAATACATGATGTAATATTATGAGAAAACCAACTCTGCTAAAACACCTGAGTTAGTCATTACCTTCTATGAAAAGTCTTACATTTAAAGATTCTATATATGGCTTTGTTTCTTCCTTTCCTCTTTGCTCATTTCTGTGAAGAGTAAAAAAACTTATGCCTGTACCAGACACTTTGATCTGGAGGAAGTAGCTGACTACTTTTTTTTTTTTTTCTTGCTAAGCAAACCATACACTGCTTTAGTTGTCACTCTGCATAAGTTGTCTAGGTAAGGCTTATTTCACTCCCTAGCCTCAAATGCATTCTTTTTGAAGTCTAATCTTTAATTTTAAGTACATGTGAAATAGTTTTTAGACTCTGTAATGTGAAGCCTTTGAATTTTTCAGTAAAATTATTATCTATACATATTACTTTGCAGACTATAGATGTTCATATCACCTAAACATTTGTATTTTCTTTTTTTAGTTAAAATTATATCATGCCTGTGAATTACTGGTGTATTTGGGAAAGGCTGATGTGTTTATGAGCAAGCTGTTTGAAATGCATTGAAGACGAGAAAAATATTTTATGTTGGGTTAAGGATGACTGAGTATCTGAATGCATATTTTCTAGAGGTGATTGAAACAAGAAGGATTCTACTTGTGTTTGAAGAGGCTGTAGATCAGAGGGAAGGCCACCTGTTCAATCTGTATCACTTAGAGTGCAGCTTATGCTTCTGTCTAATCTGATCAGTCAGCCCATCACTCAGGAACAATAAAATTGCCATTCTGATCTTTACAAGCAGAACTCTGAGTTCAGCAAAAGTGGATTGGTGTTCAGTAAGCTCTAAAAATTAGATGAGAGATAGGACTGAATTGGTATTTGCAAGTAAACTATTTGACAGTTAAACATTAGTATAATTAAATGTTCTTTATTCTTTTTTGTACTCCCAAAAGGGTTTTGTTTGAATTTGGGTTGAATTGAATTTGCTGTTGGGGGGGTCTTTGTGTCTTTGGGGTTTTTAAATCTTTGATTGTTTCAGTTCTTTTGGGTTTTGCATGTCTTTTTTTTTTTGTTTGCTCTCTTTCTTTCTTTGTCTTCCTCACACAGTCTTCAAAGTGATCTACATTGGCTGGTCAACCCACTGCCTTGGCTCTGCATTTTAAAATGAGATCTGTTTCATTATTGTTGTTAGCAAGGCTTGTAGAAACAGATGGACTTTTCATTGTTTTCTAAATGTCAACAAGTATAGCCCTGGTAGGCCCTGAAGAGGAATCTTAGGCTTGTCAAGGTTGTAAAAGACCTCCAAGAAACATTGTACAGCTGAGAGCTTCAAATGAAAGTGCTTTGTTCTGTGCTTGCAGCCCCAAGAACAGGGCTGGCCCATGCTTCTGTGGATTTCAAACTCTCATGATTGCTGAGTGCAGAAATGCCTCTTTGGGAAGAGGGAACTTGCATAGAATGCTGTTGACCGACATCTTGGAAGATACTTGGTTAAAAACAAAGGGCTAATGCACTCTCTGCTGCTGCAGTAGGCAAATGTTCAAGCAATGTACACATTATTCATAAGCATGGAATGGCAATGTTGTATTACAGCAAAAGGAGCAACTCAGTGTATATAGAAACTGGAGTCTTTAGGAAGGCGCAAAGAAATCTGTTTTTTGTTCAGTACTGCTGATGTGTAGTGGTAGGTTTTGGGTATTGCTACTCATGAAAAATGTGGACTGACTAAGAGGAATTGAAAAGAGGAGGGAAAGGGCTCTTTGTCCAGAAAACGTGACTGGTTTCATGCCAGATATGAGGAGTGAAGATTTGTAAGAGACACATCCTAAAATACCAAGAGTCAAGTACAGAATGGAAGGGAATAAAATGCTTTTCATGCTTAAAGTGAAGTTGATAAAACGTAGTAGTTTTGAATTTCAGTAAGAGTAGTAAAGGAGAGGAGAAAATACTTTTCCATTGTAAGGATGGATATTGTGGAATGAAGAGACTAGGGAGGGAAACAAACCTGTGCTTTGTCTATGGAGATGAAATTGTCCATACAGGAAACTCTTAAACAGTTCAGACTGGTAATTGCCAGGAAGATTTTGGATTAATTGATAGTACTTTGTCCAGAAAGATAGAGCGGGTGAATAAGCTCTGACATTCCCAGGTTTTTTTCCACTCCAATTGTCTGTAATTCTGTGAAGCTTCATGTAGGGTGCCAGGGCCTGAATTCAGCACAATTGAATGATCCCATTCAAAAGTCAGAATGTGTTCACAGTGTCCACATGGACAGTAAAGCCTTACTGATTTGGAAGGGTAAGCTTAGATTAATCCAAGTTTGAAGGGACCTCAGAAGGTCATCTGATCCAGCAAAGCAGTGTCAAAACTAAATTCAGGTGAGGTTTTGCTAGGGTCTGTCTAAAGTTAGGTCTAGGAAAAACTTCTGAGATAAAGATTCATCAGTGTCACTAGGCCACCAATACTTGAGTGTTCCAATTTTTGATGGTTACATATCTTCCTTATGCCAAGTTGAGAAATCTCTTGCTTTGTTTTATGACCAGTGCCTCTTGTCTTCCCAATGTGAACCCCAGAAAGGAGCTTGGGCCTTTTGTCTTTGCAGTCTTCTCTTCTGCACCAAAAGAGAGGAGACAAGGCCTGGAAGCCAAGAAGATGCTGAAGAGCTTTGTGCCTATGATCTGTTGGAAAGGTGGGATGTGGGGGACACCTTCAGGAAAGGGGTTGCAGCCTCTTCTCCAGCTGTGTTCTGAATATGGTAGAGCACATTCTTGGGAGACTGACAGTCATCCAGTGGTGCTGGTGATAGGGCTGCTATTAGGGGATAATGTGTTTTAAGCATACAAGGGGTGAACTACTGGAGGCTTTTGTTGTTTGTTTGCATGGTTTCTATACTCTTTCTGTGTAAAGTCTATTCATTCTCCTCATATGACCCACTCCTACCTGTGTTGAAGATTATGTCGTGGCAAATGTGATATTGCAGCTGTGAAAGCATTTGGAGTGTGATTCAGTTTGAGCTAACAGTCCCTCTTTTTTTTTTCCCCAGCAGGAATATGTGGTGCTCACCTTGTCTGCATTTTCTCTGCCACAGTTTAGGCTTACTCATTATTTTGACTGAGTTGACTGATGGGAATAATTACCCTCCATCATTGTTTAATGTTTCTTTGCTTTTCAGATGTGCTCTCCTCAGCCATGTCATAGAATAATCTCTTTTCCTGTCCTGTACTGTGACAGTTCATGTTTTATTCTTGCAGTTCTTCTGGCTTGTTCAGACAGTATCTTCAATATGGCAGAAAGAAATGTGTACAATAGTCAGTGGTTTATCACGTGAAGCGTGTGATACGCTTGTGAATACAACCCAAAGCATCGATTACCTTGGAGTGGTTTCTTATGACTCCTTGGAAATTAATTATAATTTATGCATTATTAGTTTTTGTCTTATGTATGAAAAATGGATTTTTAACTTGACTTACTTATTTAGATTTGTGTATTTATAAAATGCATGTGGAGTACTGGGCAAAGTTCACATTCAGTTTGGTTTGTATTGCTGGATATCTGCCTAGTATGTGTAAGAGTTGTCTGGTTGAAGTTCAATCTGTTTAAAACAGAGGAATGTATTGGTAGACTGAATAAAATGCTTCAAAGCTCATCTGTGCCTCTTGAATTTATATGCTTTTGATTTCTTAGATTGTAGCTAGAAAATGCTACTGACTTCCAAATTTTATCAGATATGTCAAGAAAATATGACTAATTATAGTCCAGCTGGGCAGCTATAACTGCTCCTTTTTTATGTGTATTCTATAATTTATACATGGAGTTTTCACCTTAAGAAATCTTCCTTTGTTCAAGGCTATATGTCTGTCCAGGGAATATCCAGTGGTACAGAATGCTTGTCATGTACCGCACTGCTGTAGTGATGGTTGCTCTCCTGTTTTGCCAGCTCTGTGGTGTAGAGAAGGATGGTCACTCCAGCACAACAGATGTGTGTGAGGTACTCTCCTTTGCTCACAAGTAACTTCAATTGGCATCATGTTATTTTTCCATTCTGATAATAAAAACTAAAATTAGGATATACTTTTGTGTTCAAGGGGTCTCTCTGCTGCAGCTGTTACCAGTATTGGGAATCCTCTGGATATACTCCTACATGTCAGGGTGGGTGATGCTGTAGACCTTTTATGGGTTCTTGCTTCTGTGTGCCAGGCTGAGCTAATGTGTGGTTAGGGGATACTGGCCACTTCACTTCCAAAATTGGAAATAATTAAATATTCTGTGTGACTTGTTCTAGGTATTTTTCTTCAGTACAGGGTTAAGATACACAGAGTTGGAGGTCCACTGCTGTTTATAGGGTCAGCTCTGATATTGGAGTAACAATGAACCCATCCTCTGAGTATTCATTCAGTGCTGAGGAGACTCCTACTGCTTATTGATCTAGGTACGGTTGGAGCACAAAGCTATGGTATATCTTCAATCACTTTGGAAATAGCTGAGAAGTTTTGTTTCCAAAAGAAATGGACACTCAAAGCTCTCCCTTTAGTCCTCCATAGTTAGATAGGGATGCCAAGATGGTGTTGAGCCGTGGACTTTCCAGTTTTGTTGTGAAGTCTGAAAGGTTCAAAGACAACCAGAAATTGTTTCATCTAATGCATGAGTCTTTCTGGATATCCTTGTTAGGTGCCATTGCATACTTGCCACTGACCTGCTCAGTTCAGTATGCTTGTAACTGATGCAAAAATTAGAGGAGAACTACAGATTACACAAGGATCTCTCTTGTGGGGTGTAGGGCTTTTTCTTTTAGAAAGGAAATTTTTTTTGCCTATTTTTTTCACACTTGATTCTTGATCTAGTTAGTTTAAATTGTTAGCTAAGGTAGGTAACAAAGGACTACATGTACCAGATTTCATTGTGGTGTGGGTTATTTTTTTTTTTTTTAAGTCCCAGCAAGAATTGCTAGAGGTACTGAAGTAGTTTCTACTTTTGTCAGCAATTTTCAGGTGGAGTGTCACTGTTGGGCTACTTTTCAGCTGTTGAGTCTTTGTGTTGCTCCATTTTTGCTGCTGTTGTAAGACCCCTCTGCCAACAGCACTGCTGCAGATCAGAGATAAACAACTTAATGCATTGCAGTGGCTGCCAGGGAGCAGAGGGCTGAAGTCTTGTTTCTCTGAACTGAAAACTCTGTGATACCTTGAGTTTAGGATGGTAGTATAGGAAAGACACAAAGGTGGTGTAAATTTTTTGTCCATTGACACTTAATGGAATATTGTGTAACACAAGTCAACTGGATTTGATTGAGAACCTAATTTTGTGTTCTGTTAAAAACGTGATTGTATTTGAAGTAAAACCAAGTCCTGACCTCAAATGCTGAGTCAAAGAAGTCCTCTCCTTTCATTTGTATCCTGCTTCCTGTCCTGTATCCTGCTAGGTAATCCTGCTTCCTGTCCTGTATCTTTCTCACAGTTTCAATTTATCTTGTTCCCATTTTTCAGCCACTGATTCTTAATTCAGTGGTCTAGAAATGGTTAACTCTAATGGTAAGTAGAGTTGGGCAATAAGCTATTTGTAGTTTTCTATGTCTTGCTAATTATTCATGTGATAGAGCTTACGTAAGGGCTGCATTACAGTTGCACTTCATTTGATGACAGTTCTGTATTTCTGTGTAAACAAAAGTCAAGTGATAAGGCATGGCACTCAAAGTCTATAGTTGAAACCAGGGAGAAAACAAACTTTTCTGGGAGGATCTTAAGGTCATAGTATCTGCTTAGCTGTCATGTTTCTTGAAAAAAAAAAACCAAACCCCCAAACAAACAATAACAAAAAACCTCCATAAATACCCAATCCTGACAATATTTTATTTTAAAAACTTCTAAAAAGCTGAAAGAGCCTTCTTTACTATCTGTCTTGCCTTAGCTTTTCTTCAGATTCACTGGTGAAATCCCTTAAAACATACAGTTTACAGTTTGGATAACATAGTGTAGCAAAATATTAAAGTTTTAAACAGCACAGAGTTTTCTCTCTTTGACACAAATTGTAAAAGCAGACTGTCTTAGAAGAAAATTATAAGTATCTGTTTTGGAGAAATCTGTAAATTCCAGGAAATTGATCCATTGACACCCTCTTAAGACTTTTTAAATACTTGCTGACAATTTTTGTAGAACGCCAGTTACCTTAACAAGTTTTGTCTAAATATTCCATTTTTCTTTCAAAATATCTGATACTGTAGCATATGCTGGAGTAAATGTCCTTTTACCTCTTTTCCCCATGCCTCAAATGTTGTCTGCAGTGCTAAGAAAAATTCTTTTAAGTGGAAACAAGGTTGGCCAAAACACTAAAGCTTTGTTATTGTAGAATGATATTTTTCCCCCCTTTCCCCCCGGGGTGGAAATGGTTGAAGCTGAGTGCAGCAATGGAGTGGAAGTCAGAGGTGTGGGAAGCAGCTACCTGATTCATAGCAGTTGGCAATGCAGAATTTGTAGCTTGTGCTAATATCCAGTCTTTTGGCTTCATGGTGCTAGTGAGGAAAACTATCTGAAGTTTACAGTAACAGCTGTAAAGTTATGGATTGTTATAGAGATATATCTGTCTGTAGCTTTTCATAAATGTGTGACCCATTATGAAAGCTTTATATAAGCCTTAGTGTAATACCCTCCCTGGCCTTGAGGCACTACCAGTATGCCATTAACACACTATTTTGTATGAACTCACTGTATATAGTTTTTCATTTCCTGGTGAAGTTCCTTCTTAGCTCCTGGAAAATCTTTGAGCACTCCCTTCATGCATTGTCCTCTTAGGTCTCATTTAAGCCAAAGAAGCTCTTCTGTTGCCTGATGTTAAGTGCTCGGAGGAATGAGATGTTTGGTCACAAATTTTATGGCAGGTGGGTAAACCTGAGTTGGTTTACAGATCAGGACTACAGCAAGACAGTTACCATAAATTTAAATTTCTAAGGCAATTTGGAACAGTTAATATGTGAATATTTAATTTGAAAGCATCTGTGCTACCTCTAGTGTATGAGGGACTGTGAACTCTGATGCAGACAAGCCACAAGTGATTTGCATTGATGATTTCTGAGAGCAGCTGGGAAATGCCCGATTTAGAAGTATTAGTTGCCAAGAAGAGCTGATTTAATTGAGTCAAGGCAAAAGAAATAGGTTTTAACCTTGAAGCAGCTTGTCAGGACAGACTTTACCTTATGTCCCCAAGGAGCTGTGGCCCAGCATTCAGCAGACAGAAATGATCCCAGGATCAGGTGTTGCTGCTTTGTGCACTGGAGCTGAGGGAGACTGGCAGGGCAGTGCCCTGGCCAGCAGCTGCACACAGCAGAGAACTGTTCCAGAAATGGAGTCAGAGCCTCTCAGGCTTGTGATGTAAAATGGAGATAGTTACTTTCAATTTGTGTGAGCTACCCTGCTACATGTTGGGGTGGGGTTTTTTTTCTTTTTTTTTTTCTTTTTTTTTCGGGGGGGGGTGTATGTGTGTGTGTGTGTTTGGTTTGGTTTGGTTTTGTGAAGTGACTTTTAATGCAGTTTTGGATTTCTGGTTGGATTTGTAATCTTATCAGGGAACCTGAGCTGTAATGAAAAATTAAGCCTACATCTAGGACATGAAGCAGAAAGTGCTTAGCCTTGCTGTTAGGCCAGCATAGATAATGGTTGTCTAAAGCACGTGTAAGTACAAGAAAGTAGTTGGTTCTTTATAATATTTATTCAGAGTGTATGCCATGAGTCCTGTGCAGCTGTCAGTTTACATTGGGTGCATGACCAGGGTGCACTTATTTCTTATTAAGTGCACCAGGGTGCACTTATTTCCACTTATTATGGATGTGCTCTGTCCTGGAGCTAATATTTAGGTGAAATGTACCAGTATTAATACTAGTGGTTACTCCAAACTGTAAGCTTGCTAATGCAGCAAGGTTTGCATGCCAGTAGAAATTAAACTGGGAGAATGACTGTATTTCCACACTGAATTTGTTTAGCCTAGGCAACAAGGAGCTCCTACCTGCCCTAGTGTGGAAGCTAAACAGTTACAAAATCACAGAGTCTTTTCTATTTTGTATATTATCAAAAGTGAAGAATATGAAACCAGCCCATGCTTTCCTGATGAGGTAGCAAAGCATTCTCTTTCACTTTCTCTTAGGTTAAAATCTCCAGCGATATATTGGATATTGTAGGCACTATTTATATAGTGTCATGTAAGCCCTTCTGGACTCAGTGAAAGGCTGAGCATGTGAAATGGCAGCAGCTCAACCCTAAGCACAAGTGCTGTTGCAGAGGAGAGCTCTCTTTCTTCTAGCTTTGGGATTTGAATTTTTATGTAGAAACTGGCTTTCCTGTGAGGTTCCAGATTCCAGTGGATTTTGTGCACAGATGATGTTGAATGAGGCCCTGATGTAGTACCAACTCCAAACTTACTTCACCAGTCAACTGTGATAAATCACATTCTTTTGACTTCTTGTGTTATTTTGAGCTCCAATTATTTCAGCTTTCCACTGGTATTCCATATAAATACTAAATACTCTCTCACTAACAATTTTTTTCCCTGTCCCCTCTCTACAACAACTGAAAGTCAATCTGCATTTAGCTGAACAAGAGATTCTGGCCTGTAGATAACCTAAGTTTGCACCTGGTTGAAACTTCCTGGAGAGTGTTGTTTAGAATCAGTACCGAGAGACTTGCAAACTTCTCAGCTTTGGCATGGATTGAAGAAATAGAGGAAGTGTCGGGGAGAGTTTGGAGATTGACAGTTTATATTTGCCTGAAATGCTTTTAAAAAAAGAGCATCCAGCATCATACTGAACAATCTGTTTGAAGCATGGGTCAGTGTGGGGAAAATGCTACCTACTGAATTTTTAGCGTAGTTTCCTGTATTGTCCTGATTTTAACTAAATATTTCAAACCAAGAAAGAGCAGCAAGGTAGTCAGATTTAGAATGCAACTTAATACAGTGTCATTGCATAGGAACAGAAGGATGGAAAAATTATCTCTGTTTGATGCTGATGCTGCAGATGTGAATGATTTTGCAGCCTTGCAAATGGAATGAATAGACATGAAGAAAATAATTAAATTTGAGGATTTACATTCAGACATAAAACAACATGTAGCTGAAACAGCGTGACTGGAGAAGATGGATACCATTGTTTCTTTCTGTTTTGCAAATTTGAAAACAGACAGTACTAAATAAAGCAAGTGAGTTATTTTTCCTTACTCCAGAGTTAGGATTTACCAGCTCAGAGCTTTCAGTCACTGCTTGAACAGTCTACCTTCTGTTTTGGAACAGAGCAACTTCTGTTCATTAGAAACAGTCAACAATAAATATGAAGAAATTTTCTGCAGTTTGCTTTGGAACTTGGTGTATGGGGTGTTATGGATACAACGTGGTTTCTTGTGCTGATTTTTTTTTTTTTTTTGGGAAGGCGTGGCAGAAAAGTCATACAGTGGTTTTTGTTCCAGGAATGTTGCTTGGAAAGTTAGCAGAGTGAAGGCACTAGTCAGCACAGATTATTGAAACACTGTTTTTAGCTGTCTTGTCCCATTGTGAAGTCTCTGGTTATTTTAGTAGTGTTAGCTAAGCAATCATTTCAGTAATGAATAATGACAACTTGTAATTTTTTTTTCAACTGACTTGACCTTTCTTTTGTTTTATTATTTAACTAAAATTACTTACGAAGTGGCTTGTAGCTTTACCTATAGGTATATTGGTAACTCTGTTTTGAGTTGGTGAAGAGTAATTATTGGACTTGTGGCTCAGAGGTGTAAAGCAACAAACTGCCCTAAACTTGAGAATATACAACTGGGAAGACGATGTTTCTGTATGGAGGGGAAAGAAATGAAAACAATTTTCAGAGCTACAGTAGTCTTGCCAAGAACATGGAATAATTTGTGTACTATACCTATAAGAGCTGGGAGCATAAGTGTATGTGTGGGTGTTTAAAAGGGAAATCTGGGTAAGAGAGGCAGTTAGGAGTTCTTCTTTGCTGCAGATATAGAAGCCCTTTTAACTTTGTTTAAAAATAACAGTACCTATTTTTAAAAACTAGGCGTCTTGGAAGAAGTAATGAACTTCTGGAACAGACATACATTTGACTGAAGAGGAAGAAATTGAATGAAGCCTAGTGTTGGCATGACTGACAATTTTTTTGGTCATCTGGATAGCCTTGCATTACATCAGTTCTTGGCTCTATTAAAAAAAATATTTTTCTATAGTGAAGAAGCATTTTTTTTTCTTGCTTATTTCTGAACATATTTGTGGTATTTATCAATGCCTTTAAGAAATCAAAAATAAGTTGTAGTGTGAGGAAGTTCCCAAATGCATGTACTTATTCTTCAACTATTTCACTTAATTGCATTAAATAATTGTATTTTTAAGTTATTCATTTGACTTGGCAGATAAATCTTTTTTGTATGTGAGGGTGTGCAAAAATAATATTATTGCTCTGGAAGGAGTTTTCAACTTTTGAACCAGAAATCCACTGTCATTTCTGTGCCTTTATGTGGGCATTATTGGGTCATTTGTTGATGTAATGATCCTGCTGGCAATGCTTTTGAAACCAGCTGTCTCACAAAACTGTGCTTTTAGTAAAGTTTGACTCTGGTTGTTAAATGTTAGTTTAGTTAGTTACAAGTGTGCTTTCTAAAAAGAGTTGACACCAACCACATTTTTGCTGACCGATGTTCTTTTTACAGGCTTAGTGTATTTGGATATGTTGGGCTGACTGGTTGCTGGCATACAAGAGGTACCCAAATTATCTCAAAATCCCTGAGCTCTAAATGTGACGGAATTTAGGTTCGGAGGTACTCAGACAGTGGTTTTGTGGTTTGGTGTTGGTTGATGGTATTGTGGATGTTTATTGGATTTTTTTTGGCTTTGTTTGGGTTTTTGTTTATTTTGTTTTTAATTCTTTCTCATTTTTCCCCTTGGACCTAAATAAATGTTATTCTGTAGCCCGGTAAAGCAGCAGTGACTATGGTGGTTTGGATGGTTGGGTAACCTATATTCAACACATTACTTTTGACAGTACATTACTTTGTCAGCTGAATTCTGATGTTAAAATTTCTGGAAGCAAAGTGTCTCTGAGATACTGGCAGCACTTGTTATCCTGGTTCAGGGATACTGGGCTGCTGGGCTGTGTACTCTTCAAAAAGGCTTCCTTAAACTTTTTTTTTTTTTTTTCCATCTGAATTTACTTATAATGGTATTTGTTTAGCACATGTAAGCATTGTTAAGCATTCAGTCATCCTGCAGAAAGCTGCTACAGGAAGTGTATTCCTTTTCCTGATGCTGCCCTTGTTACATAATTAGTACCAGGCTCTGGTAAGCTTTACCCCAGCAGTGTGATTCAGCCACTCCTTAGAGCTGCCAGCCCCAGAGCAGGAATGATGAAGGCTGCTGAGTTTCGTGCTAAGTTATATTTTGGAGGAAAAAAACCCCTCCATAATTTGCAAAAGAAATACATGGTGTCATTCTTTTGCTTTTGTATGTAGAGTTGCTTTCTTCATGAATCCTTACCCTCAGAAGGCTTAATTGGCCTGTTTGTATCCATGAGAGCTGTAGTTGTAGACACTGGTCTGGGGACACACCAAAAGACCTTTCTTTTCCCTTTTCTCGTGAATTTGTGACCTCTATGTTCTTTAAGTGTTGTAATCATCAGGTTGCCATAAATTTTTCATAATAGTAATCTATCCTAGTCTTCATTATTGTAAGTGCTAGTGATTGCTGTGAAACACCACCAGTGAAATGAAGACAGTGTTTCATACTTCTGTGCATGAGCTTAATAGTCATAAAAGCTAAAATATATTTTTCAATAGAAACCTTTAACTTACAAGAATCAAGTGCAATCATTGTAAGAGGACCAATTTATTATGCAGTTTAAAGGCAGTACTGTCCTTAATTTGCTTTGTGGATATTGGACTTGGTATATAAATATATGTGGAGCTCAGCCATCAAATTGCAGACTGGTTGAACCCTCTGGTAAACTACAGTTTTAGTGATACGGAGCAGCCATCGAAACCCATAGCCACAGATGGTTCTGCTTCTTTGGGGTAAATGTTTTGGTTACAGTTTCCCTTGATGGTGTATTTTGTGCGGTGGTTTAGAAGACATTTCTTTGATTTCTGATTGGCCTTTTGGAAATGTTAGGTTCCCAGCCCACTGGGGGAAGAAACCTGTTGTTCATTTCTGAACCAAGTATTTGGGATGTCTCTGCTGTTCTGCCAGCTGTGGGGTGATGTCCACAAGTGCAGTGTAAGCAGACAAAAAGCTGAAAGTGTACATAGGGCTTTATAAGACTGGAAGCTACCTCTCAAATAAAAACTGAAATGACCTAGCATCTTCTGGAGTTCCTTTTTTTCCCTCTTGTTTTAAAGGTGATAAGGATTCTCAGGGATTATATTTTCAGAGTTCATCCTTAAAGGAGAGGTAGCTAGTGAGTGACCTGTTTATTTCAGGGTATGTCCACACGTTCCATACAGCATGGTTTCCAGACCTTGAGCTAATGCCGATCACACTGTAGTACAGCTGAGTGCTGCGTTTCGTGGTGCAGCAGAAATACTTATTTTTGCTTCTTAGTGTCGAGAATGACTTGTTCATGCTCTCTAATGGGGAGAGGCACTTGCTTGGGGCTAATCAGCTACGTGGAGATCAGGTGACTGTAGTCCCTTTCAGCGCCAGAGTGCATTTGACCCTTTTAGCACCGAAGCATGTTTGACCCCCTGATTGCTGTGACCGAGGTCTCTATTCTGCCACTTCATTGCATGATACAGGTGTGCCTGCATTCCTGTATGGTATGAACTTAATTTAGAGTTTTACTTTTAGAAGGTCCTTTCATTTCATGCTCATAAACCATAAATACTTCAGGTCTTAGTTCATAAGCTATACTTCGCTGCATTTGCTTAGCTCTCATTTTATCTAAGATATTGTGTTATTATCTCTCTCCTACCTTTCTGAGAGGGGTGACACATATAACAATAGATGTTAAGAAAACCAAGGCAAGTAGCACAGTAGAACAATGTGAAAAAAAATCTGTTTGCCTTTGGAAAAGGCAATTCTTTTCAGTTCTACTCAAACTGCGCTTGGATCTGGAGGTGTGCCAGTCCTGTGCTTGGCAGGCATGTGGAAGCTTATGGTAGTGCAGTTTTTCCATCAGAGATGACCTTGTCTTGAACTAGAAGTAACCAAGGCCAATACAAACCCTGCAATACCGTTGCCCCTTCTCTCTCTCAAAAGTCAAATTTTTCTCAGAAGTTGTGGATTTCATTGCTCACTAAGGAGTAAATTAGTTCACAATAAAACCACACGAAGAAGGTTTGTGTGGACGCATTCATTCATCTTATCATGAGAGATGTTGGAGGTCTTCTAGATCTTCTGGAGGATCTGCTAGCCCTCCTGTGGGGGTGGTGTGAAGAAGGCAGCATGCGGAGCAGTAGGAGTTATGTGAGAGCAGGCCTGGGTGTTTCCCCTCTGCATTTTCTTTTCTTAGTGAAAGTGCAGGGCTGTGCCTGCCAGTGTGAGGATGCCATCTGCGTTGCACAGCTTGCTAGGCTGTTACAGAATTGCACAGAATTAATCTGAAATCACACTGCTAAACTGTGTCCTAGCCGTGGCGGCTGCCCGGGGATACAGCTATTGTACAGGAACCAGGGCAGAGCAGCAGCCTGTGGAACTGCCTCAGCCTGGCACTGCCAATGTCATCTTCAGCATGAACAGCTAATGGCTATGGGAGCTGACCAGATTCAAGCTACTGAAAAGGGTAATTGTTTCATGAAATTAAATTTGTTGGTAAAAATAATAAAATTGAAGAGGTAGAGTTTGAGCATGTGGGAGAACTGGACAAATCTAATTATGGCAGTGGTATATTTCCTTAATTTAATTTTGTTCTAGTTTACCGTTTGTTGCTTTCTCATTAAATACAAACTGGAAGTGACAGTCTGCAGCACTGGAACAAAATATTTTCTGCATATGTTTTTGAATAGCATATTTTTGTTTGTTTGCATTACAGTAAGTTAGTGATTGAAAATGTAATACCTCAGAGCCCATTTGGTAATTTTGTGGCTGATTTTGCTGGATATTTTAAGTTAAGGCTTAATGGTAATATTTAATGGGTACACATGGTTTGAAAGGATGTTGATAACTTTTTATCAGTATCTTAACTGGACTTTGGAGTAAAATCTGGACTATGTAGATCCTGCTTAAGCTTTTGCCATGGTCCTTACTGCATTTTTTTTTTTTTAATATCCAAGACCTTCAGGAAGTTTTATTCTCTGTCATACTTGTATTGAAATGCCTTAAGAAACCAAGAAGTTTTCAGGTACATCAAGTAGGTAAGTGTTAGTATGTGTGCAAAACATCTGCCTCACTTGGGCTTGCCAGGAGGTGTAAGTTTAGGCTGAGTAACACCTGAGCTCTGCCTGTCTTCTGTGGGCTCTGGGTGCACACATCTGCTGGCAGCACTGGGCTTGGTCTAGACCGTGGCACCTTTAGAGAAACATGGATGGGAGCAGTGCCCAAATGTTAGGTAAGAGTGATGGAGTTCCAGTCGCAGCAAGATAGTGCTCCTTGCCCTGGCTGGGTGACTGCTGTGTGCCTGGGCCCCTGGCACTGGGTGAAGCAGGTTCCTGGGATGGGGGGAAAGACTTGGCTGTGTGCTGGTTGGCTCAGCTGCTGAGCCATGTCTTGTGTGGTCACTGTAATTTTTATGTCTGTAATTGCATGTCCATTTTTCCATCTTGATACCAGTATGTGTAATATTGGTGATTGATACCATTAATATGGAGTTGCACCATTAGTGATGCCACTATTCAGAAACTCTCTGTAGGTGATGGTTGCTGCTATGAGCCTAAAGATTTGTTCCTGCACCCTTTTTGCTGTTAACAGGAGATAAACCTGCAGTTTCTCATATGCCAGATCTTTTTGTATCCTTAAAGCTCATTGAGAGGTATAGTTCAGATGAATGCATTCAGGCATTATGGACTCATCTGAAAGTGTTGATTATTGCAGAGCAAGATTCCAGTGTGTGCAAGCAAAAATACTGAGACGTTTATGCAAACTTAAGTATCAGGTGTGTTTGAGATGAAACCTGTTTAGCTTTCTTTACTCCCTGCTTGCTCTGAAGGGAGTTTAATGGGAGTGATTTGATGAGTGTAAATTTAAAGAGTAGCAAGGTGAGGGAATTCTGATTCTGAAGTAAGAGTTGGAAGGTGTTTTCTTCTGGTTTTGGGCAGTTTTTGTTTGTTTCCCAGTTCATATTGCCTGCTATGCTGCACTAAGTATTTTATTAGGTATTTCTGGATTTAATATTTCATATACCCACAAGTGAAACTTAATTGTGTGAAATTTAATAGGCTTAGTGTAGTAAGAGAAGTATTGGAGAGCCTTGGGTTTACAGGTTGTTTCCTGCTTAACATAGCTCGTGGTTTGAATTTATGCTTCTCTGAGCAAGGTGAAAACAGCCCTTTCCCCACAGAGCCTTTTTAATGAAAAAGAACTTCACATGAGGCTTCAGAGTAATCTTTTCTTTCCAACACACAGCTTCTGGATAGTCATTGCAGTCTGAAAGATTAATTTATGATTATTTTTTTCTGCTTTGCTTTCTGTAAAACAAGAATAATTTGATTCTTTGCCCTTTTTAGATCACTCTTAACAGTTCTTGTGTGCTTATTGCTATTCTGTAGAGGTGCTGAGAAGGCATATGGTAAACACTTTATTACCTTTTTTTACAGTTTACAGTTCTTCTCATGGAGATGCAAATTAAAAGAAA
The DNA here is from genome assembly GCA_910950805.1 of Acrocephalus scirpaceus scirpaceus. Lineage (NCBI taxonomy): Eukaryota > Metazoa > Chordata > Aves > Passeriformes > Sylviidae > Acrocephalus > Acrocephalus scirpaceus. The sequence continues at coordinate 14,802,282 of OU383777.1, forward strand.
TCACTGGCTTTGTTTAGTCTATGAAATGAGATTAAGGGGTGACGTGATCATAGATGGTTAGAGATTGCTAGGGTAAAATTAAATAATGGAGGGGTTTTTAAAGGAGCAGGCACAGGTAAAACTGTTTAGTAGGTGAAAAGGGATGTGTGTGTATGTATATATCCATCCTTATATATGCATGTAGCTATTTATGTAAATAATATCTATTTAGATCACTGGGACAATTTTTCATCCCTAGAAGTAAACTTAGGATGCTTTTTGAAGAGATATGATGCCATCCAGTTTAAACAGGAATTAATTCTGTAAATCCTGATGTCTTGCATAACACAGGGTATTGGCGTGATGATGGCTGTAGTCCCTGAACTGTATTATCTGAGCGTGTTCTAGCTGACAATACTTTTAGCAGAGACATTGTGCCCCTGTTCTGCTGAGGGATTAGTTCCAGTACAATACAGTGCATTACTGTGCAACCGCTGGCTGGTTTAGTGCTCCCTAATTTGACAACTTGTCCCAGTGTGCTGAGGCAGGAGAGATTTAGGGGATTAAGTTTCATGTGTGTGGCCTGGAGGTGCTACGACACGTAAACAAGAATTGGGTGTGTTCCTAATTTGGAGAGAAGGAGAGGGAAGGATGTAAAGCAAAATGGTGTTTGGGAAGTTGCCACATCTAAGGAGATGTGATTGGAAATAGGTAGAAAACACCTGATTGTCTGCAATTAAGGGAGTAGCCTGAAAAACAGGTGGGGTGGGACAATTTAGAAGAGAAAATGGGTGAAGTCAAATTGGTCTTGGAGAAAAATCTCAGTGGCAGACTGCCAGACCACAGGCTGGGCAAGGAGAGATGACCAGAATGAACTCTTTCACATTTCTAAAGTGTGTGCGCTGCCTGCTTTGCTGACAGAAGTGACCACATTAAGATGTGAGAGTGGAAAATGTTTGGCTGTAAGTAGAAAGGAAAAAATCACTTTCCCAATTCATGTGTGGGATGGAGAAGGAGGAGATGTTCCTATAGGCAGTGCTGGAGCAGAATCTGACTTGCATGAGGATTTCTGTTTGCTGGACCACACATTCAGTGCAAATAGTAAGACTGAGAGTCTTGAGGTTTGGGTGATGCACTCACACTGTTTGTAAGTGACCAGAAATCAAGTTGACGAGGAGGAATCTCTTGCTTACTCATTGAGGATGTCACATTAGTTTCGTGGCAAATTTACCAAGAGAGCTGTATAGATTTTCAGAGCATGAAGTATCCCTTGAGGAGACCTCAGGTTGGGTGATGAACGTTTCTTGTCTGCACATCTCTTTTGGGTGAAGATGTCATTCAAACTTGATGCAGTCATGATCTGTTTGCTACCTCTCAACTCCATAGCAGAGTGGGACATTGTGTAAGACCAATGACAGAATGAGAAGGGAGTCGGTCTTTGTCGTGAAGCTTCCCTGTTGTAGCGAGTCTTGCTTTGTTTTTCCTTTGTGTTGCGTAAGCGCTGGTGAAATGCTGCTTTTTCTCCTAGCACTGCCTTCAGATTTAGTGGTAAGTTAGGGAGGAAGGACACCATCATCACTGCTGGATCTCTGAATGTTGTGTTACAACCTAGGGGAAGTGACTGAACTGGTAAGAAGCTGCTAGCAGGATATGGATACCCCTCAGCTCAGCTGGTCTCTGGCGTGGTGTCTTGCTGTGGGCTGGTTCTGCCGGGCTGATATGTACGGGCTTGCTGTTGTGCAGCACAGCTCTGGGAGGTGCTGCCTGCCTGGCTGCAAGGCAGGACCTGGCCGGGAGGATTCTCATGGGAAGTCTCAGCTGAGCGACATCGAAACTGCTCACTTTACAGTCCTGTCATCACTGTAATAATTATCATGCAAATCATTGATATTTTAGGCATGCTGTTCCTTTTCATGGTCACTCAGCCTTTACTTAGTAGTAGAAAGGAGAAATTTATTCGGCACCTGTCGTAATTGCGTCAGTTCATCAGTGTAGAAAATGAATTTTTTTTCAAGTGTAGAATAAAAACGTCTGAAGAAAAACTTTTAAAAAACTTATCAACTTGATTCTGCAATTTGATGCTAAAAGCCTTTTGGAACTGGGGAGAAGCTGTGTTTTTGGGATGCACTAAAGCTTGCTTGATGTTGAAAATGTGTTTTCCATCTAGATTTCCAGAAGAGATCTTCCTAGGCTTTCTTGCTCTGGAAGGCAATGAGACATACCTCTGGAGCTTTGCAAGCCCTCAGAGTTCATTCTTGTAAGGACAATTGATGGTCTCTGTACTGTGTGCACTGGATTAGTGAAAGAATAAGAGTGCTTAGTCTGAAAAAGGAGCTTGCCCTCTGACTGACTTCACGGCAGTAAAAGAAGGCAGCAGAATAACCTACTGAGTAGGCATTTTCTAAATATTGTTTTAGACAGCAAGCTGCAGTGTTTTATTTGCTCAACCTTCCAGTTGTGTAGAATGCTTTTAGAAAAGGCATATGATTAATTTTTCTTTGAAGACTTTCTCTACCTAGAAATAAAAGCTATTTTATTACCAAAATTTACTTAATTTAGAAGGAAGTAAATGTATTACCAGCTTCTGTATGTTATTTATCAGATTCTGTGTTTAGTCGACGTAGGTACAAATGGATCTAATTGGTTGTTATTGAAGGAGTTAGTGTAAATCCTGTATTACTTTAAGCATTCTTATTTCATTTAAAGAAAAATCCTTACGATGTTTTTAGAGAGACAGTGTAACCTATGTTACACACTTCGTGTCCTTACATGTAAATACTAGTTGTTGAATATTTATGCCTATTTTGCACATCATATAATCTTTTCTTTAATGATATTTTTCAAAGGTTTACTTAGTTTTCACTTTACACTAGAGGGTAAGCTAACAAGGGTGGTACCTCCTGATCATTAACCAAGTTTCCATACTGGAATTAATGTGCGGAAAACCTTAGATAAATTAAGGTTAATCTCTAGTGTCACACGTGGGATATAATGAAACCCTCAGAACGAAAACCCACACTAGTGGGATATAATGAAACCCTCAGAACGAAAAATCTGAAAAATACTCTTGACAGCGATGCACATCCCTGGATGAAAAATTCCAAATCTGCAATAAAAAGTAGATACATCATGCTCTGTGAGATTTTTTTTATATTTATTTTTCAAGCAGGATATTTCTAACTTCATCTAATGTGTACATAATTAGTCTGCAGCAGTTCACTCAGTCGTTGGAGACAAGCTCTCTCTGTATCAGCAGGTGCTGGCACAGTCACAGTAGATCAGCAGGTAGCTTTGGGCCCTTATGCTCCCATTAGATTTTGGAACAAGTTTTGTGTGTTTGGAGTCAAGCATTTTGGCTTTGTTTCCTCTGAAGGGGGTGTAAATTGTGCACACTGAAGCTGCTGTGTGATCCAAACCAACATGTGATATCTGAAGGTGTTGGGGAATTTGCTTCAAGGCAGCACAGCTACTCTCAACAGAGCATTAATGTGCATGTGGCCCTTAAAGCTTGGAATATGAGATGAATATGTGCCTTTAAGTATACTCTGTGCATGTAATCTTTGACACTCTGTAACTGAAAGTAGCCACACTGAAGCTTTATATAATTGGATGATCGATATAAAATATTCCATGATTCTGTTTGTATGTAGCTGTAGTGCTGCTTTTTTATCATTCTTATTAGCCTTCCTTGTCACATCTTTTAAGCTGCACAGGTTTTGGTGTGGGTTTTGTTTGGTTTGGTTTGGGTTTTTCGTTTGTGTTGGTTTTTTGGTGCTGCTTTGGGAACTTGGAAATATATATTTTTTAAAGGTAGCTTTGTAAACAAATTATTAGTTGCTTACAACTAGAACAGTGTGTTAAGTGGGCCAGAGTTTTTCTTTTTGATAGTTAATCATTAGACCAGTTGAATCACAAGCTTCTGCTGTCATTATTAGTCGTGAGGCCAGTACATGAATTCAATTTTGATGAGGCTGCAAGAGTGTTAAGAATTCAGAGGAATTAATAAAATGATAGAATATAAGAAGTTCAAGCTATTGAATTGTTACAAATTATTTTGTAACATAAGAAACTGAACAAACGAAAATAAAAGCTGAATTTTGCCTTGGAGAGGAAATAACAAGGAATGAGACACTCTTACCTTTAGAACTTGTTAAATATTGTTCTTTTCCTGTTGTCTGAAGGTATACTTCTTCATTGAAACCAAACATTTCACAGAAGCATTCTGACTGTAAAAAGTTCCTTTTTTGACAGAAGGAAGGAAGAAATGTGAGCCTTTTCCTTGCTGTCATTGCTCTCACAGCAAGGAGGCTTTCATTTAAAATGGTATCACAGAATATTCTGAGTTAGTAGGGACCCATAAGGATCTTCAAGTCCAACTCTTGAGTGAATACAGGAACTGAACCTACAACCTTGGCATCACTAGCACCATGGTCTAACCAACTGAGCTACATGTTGGTGGGTACTTGCTTCCAAATTGCTATTTAAACTATGCTGTATTTCTTTTCACATTAAAAAAAAAAAAAAAGTTAAATGACTGTTTTTACAATGAAAGCATTCAGAAGTTTGATAAAACTGGAAAGGTTGATTTCCAAGTCTGAAACAACATATAAAAGTGACTCTTCAGTAACATATAGTATACATACAGAAACATTCAGAATTCTAGGCATGTCATCAGCTCGAGGTAGGTGAACCTTCAGAAAAGATGGTGTCATTTGCATGAACAGTTTTATGGCTGGGGTTCTGATACAGTTGGTACTGTGGCTCAGACAACCCAAAACCTTCTGGCTTGGTGAGGAAAAATTCTGACTTCTCAGTCATTAAGGAATTCTCAGATCCCTTGTTTATATTGCATACTGCAACTCTTTTTGATGATGAGAATTTCTAATAGTTCTCTTTATCTCTTCCCGAACAGAATTAGACCACAGTTAGCCAAAGAGAAGATTGAAGGATGCCATATTTGTACATCTGTCACACCTGGTGAACCTCAAGTGTTCTTGGGAAAAGATAAGGCCTTCACTTTTGATTATGTCTTTAATATTGACTCACAGCAAGAAGAGATCTATGTACAGTGCATAGAAAAGCTGATTGAAGGTTGCTTTGAAGGCTATAATGCCACTGTCTTTGCTTATGGCCAGGTAAGCTTCACAGTTTTATTTTAAAGTGTTTATTTTGGAATAAACAGTTTTTTGCAACTGATTTTTCTCTTAAATTTCTGAATGCATTAATCAGTTTTTTAGCATCTTGGGTTTATTTTCAATGGTTTATCCTGTAGGAGAGTGTTGAGTTTATATAGATGCTGTTCAGACTGTCAGTTGAAACAAGGAATATATGTAGGTTGCAGATCTGAATTTAATAGTAATGCTGAAAATAGTATCAGTCCTTATAAGTTCTGAATTCACCTCAATGCAGCAATACAAATTGTTGACTTAATCACTTGAACTATAGAGGTAGGTTGTATTGAGATTGTTCTCTAAGCAACTTTTCAACCCACTGCATTTGTAGAGACTTTTGGGAATAGGAGCTCTTTAAAAATAGATCCTGTGGAACTTCAGGCCACATTGTTTGCTTGTGGGCAAAAACTAGAGATCAGATTCCAAAGTCAGAGAACTTTTCATAGAGAACACACCCTCTTAGTACACTGGGCATCCTTGTAGCTGAGCACAATTTAGGGAATGTGTTACTGTCTTCTGAATATTCCCTTATGAACTGATTGCATAACATGTGGTCTTGGATGCCGAATTTCACCACTGTTAGGTGTTGCATCTCAAGTTAGCCAGGTGAAGTCTATTCCTAGTCAAACAAAGCAGTTTGCAGATCCAGTTTAGCAGATTATGTTCAGCTCTGTGATCCTATCTTTGTCTTAGACTTGACCCACTAATTAAGTGAAAACACTACACTACCTTGTCTTCTATTGGACTTCACATTTAATTAGATTATCTTCCTAGTGAAGCTAGAGCTTGTATTCTTTAGTATAAAGTGAGGACAATGGGAATATAATACCTGAGATATTCAGACATTTTAATTAAGGGAGTCATTTGATCTACTTCAGTAAAGAATTGCAAATGCTGCTTTTACCTCCAAAATACATGCTTTAATTAACAGCCTTGGTTGGAAACATTAACTCATCTTTTGACCTAGTGGTGATAGCTCATGGCTCATATAAGCTGGTTAGGGAAAGTTTCTAGGGGAAGGGTTATGAAAGATTGAACTGCTCTCTGCCTTCTTCTGTGTGATCTCTGGATAAACAGTAGAGTTTGTCCAAATTCTGCTGTTTATCCATTTTGCAAAGTGACCTGTTTGTTGTGTGTGTTAATACTGTAAAAATGGCAGATTGATGTGAACACTAGTGTTTGCAAACTGTATTTCTATGATGATGTGGAACTATTAACATGTTCCAGTGACTACTGCTTTTTCAAATTAGACAGGTGCTGGCAAAACGTACACCATGGGCACTGGATTTGATGTCAACATAACAGAAGAGGAACAAGGCATTATATCACGTGCTGTTAAGCACCTTTTCAGATGTATTGATGAAAAAAAACAAGGTGCTATTAAACAAGGACTTCCACCTCCAGATTTTAAAGTGAATGCACAGTTTTTAGAGGTAAATATGATCCACATTTGAGTGTGTAACTTTGTGGGTTTTTTGGTTGTTGTTGTGTTCTGGTTTTTTTTTAGAAAACCAATTAAATATTTTTTCTGGTTGCTTCTTTTAAATTTTTTTTCTTCCAAGATGTTTTGAATTTATCTTCAAGATTTCAAAAGGAAAATTATGGATTTGCTTCAGCTCTTCAATTTATGAAAAAAATCTTTTATATCTTATTCTACTTATTTTACCATTTCCCTTCCTAGTGTTATTTTGAAGTATAGAAAGAGTTGTTTTCATCATTATTTATCTCTTTCTGTTTGTATGGCTTGTTGCTCATGCCTGTTGGTAATTCTTGACAAAACTTAAAAATAAGAAATTATAAAAAACCCCCGAATTGTACTTTGTGGCTTTGAGTAGTGACCATGCTTTTGTCACTTTGCCGTAGATTTCTTTAACTTTCAAAATCTGTTCAGAAGACTTTCTTTCACCAAAGAAACACAGCATGAAAATACCTCTTTCTGCAATTCCCACTGGTTTAGGATTTGGCTTCAGTGTCACTGTTCCCTTCTTTCCTAGACACAGAGAAAAAAAAAAAAGCCCTGGTCTATACTGTGGCAAAACTGCTCGCCTTGTGTTTTCTTGTAGACACAGTTACTGGTAAAGGGGCCATAACATCTGTGATCTTTCTGACCTGCAGCAGCTGTTGCTTTACGCCTCGTAGGTTTTATGCTGTCTCCTGACTGTGGAACTGCTTTTTAAATTGATTGTTTTGGGTGTAACGTATTTACATTTACTACCAACCTGCAAAATCTGATACTTCAGGCACACAGAGGCAGATTTGGTTTTAGGAAGAGCAGGTGTAAAGTTATTTTGCTTCATTATGTACAACTTTATCTACTTTGGGGGTGGAAATCCCCACTTTCATATTACCCATGAGAAAAGCTGTTGGTTTTATACTGCTGAAGTAAACGAAGTCCTTTAATCATAGATTCCTATAACTGTTTTAAAGATTAACAAGCTGGCATTAGTTTTGTATTGGTCTAGGTTTGTCGCTGCTACCCTTATGCAGAACTTTTTGTTGCTCTGGCTAATATTTGCCTAGAGAGAGTTGGCTTGAGCATGTGCTGTGGGAATGCTCTACTCTGTGCACTAGGGAGCTGCAGCTTTGCTTAGGCAGCTGCAACATGAGTAGCATAAGGAGCAATAACCAGTGTGGTTTTTGAATTGATTGTATTTTTTGATATAACAGTACAAATATGACTGAGTCCCAAATACAGGGCAGCGATTAAATGGTAGAGTGAGAATGGTATGAAGAATTGCAGCCATTACAATGTACTTCAGCTGAACCATACATACTGAAACCTGTCTTGTTTGTCTAATTTAGAGAAAGATTCAATGATGTATATAATAATTTCTCCCATACCAAAATGTCAGTGTAGATTCTTTTTTTCTTTTACTGAGGCTTTCCCAGAAGAAGCTTTTTTCGATTAGTTTGATCTTATACACTATTCTTGTATCAAAAAGTGTCCCCTTCCTCCCATCCTATCTAGCATTAGAGCTCGATTACATAAACTGTAATTTAGTCGTTGAACAAGTTGAAGCAAGACTGTATTTTTGGAAAATCTTTGAAGTCTTACAGCTGGATAACTGTTGGGAACAATGACTTCTGTTTGCTACTTTCTTGCCTTTCTTTAGTTGGCTGCAGTCTGCCTTCCTTAACTCTTCGCTTCCCTGCTTTTTCAAAAGACAGGCATTTGCAATCCCATCCAATTGCAGGTGCATTATCAGGATCTGCTCTAAATTGTGGCATCAGTTTGTTTGAACTTACGAAGGTAAAACATTAGTAAGATTTCTGCATAAAATTTCCATGCCTAATAATTAAATATAATTCCCTTTTTAATATGTAAAGGATTAAAAACATCACATTCACACGTGCTAAATTTTTCCTTCTCAGAGATGACTTTTTGCTTTTGAGAGGAGAAAGTTGCTTACTTCCAGTGTTGCGAGAAAGTACCTTGTGTGAATACAGATCTGTTGTGGTGGTTCTTTGACTGACTGTTACCTAGGGATTTTGATCAGGAATTGAATTAGTCTGGGCTGAGCTTTTCTGACGTGAATTATAATAACTAAATTAAAGACACTTGACATGTTCCAGTGTACACAGGCAGAGACTTGAGCCATGAGATTTCCTGTGGAACAGTGTTTTTTCTGGGTGGGTTGTCTGTTTTTTTCCCCCTAATATCTTAATTGGATTTAAACACTGCATAAAGTTCAGAACATTCATATGGAGTACAAAAGCCCTGCTCAAGAAGCCATGCCATAGTATTTTTCGACTGATGCTTGGTGTCTTTAAGAAGCAGCTTGCATGAAAACTATTATTATATTTCAAATTCCTTCCTGGGCAGGAAGAATTTATCTAAATGAGAGCCATAGAATTATTGAGGTGTGAGAGAGGAGATGACGAGAGGTGGCAGGGAGAGCAAGTGGAGTGAGTTGGAAATGTTTGGAGCAGGGTGCAGCCAACTGAATCCAGAAGAGAAAAGCCCAAGGTTAAATCCAAAGACAGCAGGTGTCTGCCGTAGAAACCACTCTTGTTTTGCTGGCACCAAATTCTTCCTCTTCCCTGGTCCCACCAAAGAATTTTATCTTAGATCTGACAATGTGGAGAAAGTTACCCTGTCTTTGGGTGGCATAACAGGAAGTTGTACAGGTCACTTAATTTGCAGCTACTCTGTCTCCTATTGTCCTTGTAAGTTTGGATGTTTCACATCTTTTGGGAGCTGAGACATTTGGATTTTTTTTGGTATGTGCAATGCACAGATTTGTTAGTCATTGGAGGAATTCCTTCTGAAAATGATTTTTTTTTCTTTTTCTTCTCTTCAGCTTTACAATGAAGAAATCCTTGATCTGTTTGATACCGCACGTGATATTGATGCAAAGAATAAAAAATCAAATATTAAAATACATGAAGATTCAGCAGGAGGAATTTATACAGTGGGCGTTACAACCCGAGCTGTGAATGGAGAATCTGAGGTGATAATTGGAAATAAATGACACTAATATGCCAAGTAGATTCTAAAAATATCTTTATGCTTTGATGAACAGTTAAAAATAGAGGTCATGCTAGCTAATATCTGTCTCCTGAGCAATTTAAGTGTAAAAGGTAGCTAAAATTTTTATTTTATATATTTTCCTAATTCTTAGTAGCCTTACATCTGACGTGTTTGATCCTAAGTGCATGTCCCTTTCACTTAAAGCTAGGAACAGGCTTTTAATATAATTCTGCTGGGAGAATTTTGGCATTTATGTAAATCTGATCTCCCAAATCTTATAGATGTTATTTTTTCTTTGAGAGGAAGGCTTTGTGTTATGGCTGATATGAAATAAACTGCTATTCATATACACTGCAAATCTGAATATAAATGTTATTGTCCTCTTTTTTTGTACAAAAATCATACATTTTTTGCTACAGGTGAATGAAGATGGCTGTGTTACTACTAGGGTACAGTCAAGAGAGGAATATGAAGATTTAAGTATTTTCTTACAGAAATCACAAAAGATACTTTTAATTTGTTTATTTAAGGATCTTTGTCCCTTTTTTTTTTTTTTTTTGCATATAGGAACTGAATTCGTAGTAATGAGAGAAATTTCAGTCATATATCCAAAACAGTAAGTGTTATAGGAACATTTTTCCTTTAACCAGCAAGGGATGCAATGTACTTCTTGCCTGTTTTCTAGATGATGCAATGCTTGAAGCTGGGGGCTTTGTCTCGAACCACTGCCAGCACTCAGATGAACGTTCAGAGCTCACGGTCACACGCGATCTTCACTATACACTTGTGTCAGACCAGAGTCTGTCCCACGTTTAACGCTGTATGTATTTTTTGCTGTTGGTAAACTTCTCTTTAGTAGCCGTTTTTCAAAATGGGGATAGTTTTGGCAGCCACTGCTATTTGAATTGCACTTAGTAAGGATGCTGTAGTCATCATAATGCTTGATGAATTTGCTAAGCATTATAATAATTTGATTTAATCTGTGCATATGTAACCATCCTCTAGCCAGAGGCAACCATAAATTGCAGACTCTTACAGGAACATACCTATCCTCCTCTAGCGTTTTCTTCAGTATTGTGTTGCGACATACACAAGTGAAAAAGTTAAAATATAATTTGTCTTTAATTGGGAAAGCACATTTAAGTGTCTTAACAGTTAGTGGGTTTAAACTTGCAGTCAGCTAGCTGAAACTGCTTCGATATTTCAGATTAATCGTTGATAAGGTGCAAGTAGAAAAGCATTAAATTCTGAGGCTCAGTGTATTTATTTTAAATAGCTATATATTTGGGGTGCAGGTATTTTGTTAAATCTATGCACCTGAAATTCAAACTATGAATGAGCATGGAGCTGTTCTGTAGAATATTCTGTGTGTGACTGTTCAACTGTGAGTTGCTGTCGGGTGTATCTTGTAAAGGGGAGAGTTCTGGATAAATCCACATAACTGAAAACTACAGGACCTTCAGGGAGACTTAAATTGAATGTTCTGAAGGTCTTCTGCATATACTTTTAAAGTATCAAATACTATCTGTTTAGCATCCTACCCATGGATATCACATTTTTAAACGTGTGGAGCAGTGAATTGGATTTGCAGTGCTTTTTGGGGGGATTGCTTTTTTTTTTTTTAATACTACAAATAATCATTTATAGGCAAAATGAGTGTTCCTTCCTGGTCCTTTGTGGTATGTAGACCTGCTTTATACACCTGCTAAAAACACTTCTTTCTGCTTTTCATGCTGAAACTGTGGATTTGGTGCTGTGGTCAGCTGTCTGCACTTGGGTGGGATTGGCATCACACTCCAAGCCCACACAGGGCACCTCAGTCACTGCGTGGTGACACTGTCTGCTTGGAAGTTTTTGTTGCAAACTGTCTACTGGGGAGTGAGAAGTCATCTGGGAGCCTGTTTCCTGCAGGCTATTGGCACAGCAGTCCCCCTGTGCTGGTGCACTTGCAGCCTTCCCCACCAGCTGAGCTGCCCCAGGGGTCTGTTGCCTAGCTCTGCCAGTGTTTCTACAGAGGCTTGTGTTAGAGGGAGAAGTGGCCATCTTCTGCCTTATGTCAAACTGTTTTGTTTCTGCTTTTCTTGGGAGATACGCACAAGATAATCTGACTGTGGGGCTGGGCATTTCTAAATCCTTAATTTGTTAAGACAACACCTTCTTCTTTCCCTGTGGCATTTAGGAGAGTAGAGGATAGACCTGACATTGTCCTCTGAAACGTTCCTGGAATCTAAATTAATACAAGCTATTATTGGGTGGCCAGGAGAGATGTAGCTCAAGTTTCTGTAGACAACAGTTTTGGGAGACCTTTGTTACTAGGGCAACGCAGTTTCTCCTTCTCGGATGACAGCCTTGGCCGTGCCCCCTCTGTGCGGTCGCCCGTGCCCAGGGCTGGCAGGCAGCCAGGGCTGCAGTGCACAGACATGCTCCTGGGGCTCTGCTCACGCCATCCATGCTGCTTGGAAGTTTCTGGATGTACATTTTACTTGCTAAATGAAGGAGAGTGAAAGGATGCATTAATCATAACTTCGAGGGCCAGGAAGGAGAGTGTGTCCCCCAGAGTGTAAACATCAAAATAACAGAAATAATGATTCCTGGTCTTGTGGGAGTGGCACAGTTCCCATTCTCTTCTGTTACTGCTACAAAAGGAGTCATGAAATATTTAACCACCATGAGAATGTTTTGGTCTGCAGAGACCTGCATTACCCCTTGCAGTAGTGAAGGGAGCTGTAGGCTAACTGGCCAAGGACATAAAGGTCACCACAGAATACCTGAGGGTCTGTGTTTGGCTTTTTTATTAGGTTTGGGGGTTTTTTAAAAGATTTTTCTGGGTTTTCTATGCTTAGTGTGATTAGAAATTCCTAATAAAGCTTGTAGTTTGGGCTGTGAGAGTTTATGAATCCAGTATATACTCAATATATGCTTATTATCTGACACCACGCCAAGTTAGTTGAAATCACCATGCAATGCGTGTCTTACTAGTAAGGTCAAGATGTGAGTGATTTAAAGATTTTTCTGATTGTGTTTCTTTCCTGACAATAAATCTAACTACACTCGGAGTAAAATAAGTCTACAGTGAATGGTAGAACTAAACAAATAGACAGAAAAAAAGTTTGGGATTGTCTAATGAAAAAGGATAATTTTCCTGCTGTGCTTTAGGATGTGAAATGGAAAGAGGCTGAAGCTGTGGTACCTGCCCCAGTGCAGTGTGTGTACCTGGGCAGACTCCCTGCACTGATAGAGGCTTGCAGCAAGTGCCAGTCATTACCTGGGGGAGGAAGGTGGAAGGGAGAAAGGAACCTCTTCATTTTCCCTTGTTCCCTCTACTATTCTTATTTTCTGGGGAAGTCAGAAGTCCTACTGGAATACTGACTGCTAGGAGAAATGGCTTCCAACAGTAATTCCTGAAGAAGGTTGAAGAACCATCCCACTGGGAGGCTGGTGATGGGCTTTAGAGAGGTATAAAAATATTTCAGCTATTCATCAGGTTTATGAACTAGGTGGTTCTGGTGATTTTGTGGGCTAATAATGTAATTAAAGTTTTCTTTTTTAAAATCAGTTTCCTTTGACGATTGATTCAAGAGTGTATTCTAGGGGAGACACAAATTTGTTGCTCATGTTGCTGGAGACTTGTATATTTTAATAGATGTGTCCCCTCATTTCTTCATCAAGAAGCAATGGTAGCTCATACTTAAAGTAATTTGTATTCACATGCATCTAGAACTGGGTCTTCAAGAATGATATGTTAGAACCTATGATTAAAATGAAAATAGATGTTTCAAAATACTGTTGTTACAAAAGAATGAATAAAGAGATGGTCATGGTAAAGAGGTAGTTTTGTAAATAGTTGTGGATTTAACTTTGCAAATGTTAATGTGAAAGCTCTCACCAAGCCTTGTGGGTTCTTCTTTGCTTCAGGATAATGCCACTGATAACAGGATAATATCTGAATCTTCTGAGATGAACGAATATGAAACTCTTACTGCCAAGTTTCATTTTGTTGACCTGGCGGGATCTGAAAGATTAAAGCGAACAGGAGCTACAGGAGAAAGGGCAAAAGAAGGCATTTCCATCAACTGTGGACTAGTAAGACTGTACAACTATACAATATAATGTAAAACAACCCCAGGCAAAACACTTAGAAATGAAATTTATAACTTATAGCTTAATATTTTTTTTGTCTGTGTACTGGCTTGCTATATCATTTTTTAATTAACTGTTAAATGTTTTACTTAACACTAAACTGAAAAGTAGAGGTGGTGGTTATCAGTGGAGATTGTAGTTTCATGTCTCTTTTGTGCTGCATGGCTATGTGGAGGCTCTGTGCAACTCACTTAAATAAGACACAAAAATACATGTCTGTTCTAGATGTGAAAACATGTCTTGTTTTTTCTGGGCTGTTGTGCAGTACCAGTTTTCTGGGGTATTGTGCAATTAGAGTTTTCTCAGTGGTTCTCTTGCCATAATGATACTGTTATTTTCTGTAGTTCTTCTGATTATATTATATAGAGAAGAAAGAATATTCAGTTCACTTTCATCATTGCCATAAGCACAAAGCCAGCAAGATTTGGGGGATCTAGATGACAGTTGTGTCCTTAACAAAGAGCACATAAAGTACATGAAGGTGAAAATCAGTGTTATGTCACTAATTTAAGATCACAAAACTTTTATTTACAGTGAAGTCCAGCCCTCAGTTTTGTGAAACAGGTTGAAAGTGCTTTAAATCCTTCAAAGGAATCAGGCATATCGTTGAACGTGTGCAGTTCTCCATCTGCTGGTGACAGCTGTACCATTTCCAAAGCAAGAACTTGTAGTACAGGGCGCCACCTAAAGCAAAATCCTTCCGTTTGACTGAAGTGTGTGCAGTTCCACATAAAAATAATTTCACAGCCAAATGTTGTTTTGATTGTTTACAACATGCATTAGACCCTTTTAGTAATGAAACAAGATAGCCACGGACTACAAGCCTTTAATTTCAAGTCTGAAATGCTCAAATAATCATGAGACATTTTTTGCTTTAGAACTGTAGAGGTACTAAATATAAATGCTCTATATTTTATTCTAAATGTAACATAAGGCAGATTGATAAAATTATTTTGAAAGAAATGATAGCTACTGTTACAGGTAAAGATCAACTTTAATTATCATTCAAAGCAAATGTTTGTTAGATTAAGTAGTACCGACTTTACTTTGTTACTGACATAAGATACTAATAGACAGTGCATATGAATTGTGCTAAGCACTTTAGCACTTCCAGGTACCAGACTGTAGTCATCTGATGCACTGTTGATAACACAAACATTTCTAAATGTAAAATACAGAAATCTTCAGAAATATTTTTATGCTAACTTTCATGAGTATATTAGTTTTCTCACTATATGGTGACGCCAGTTTATAGGTGTTTTAAAATAGAACTACACAGGGGCTGATTCTGACTTGTGTGTTACGTGATTTGGTGTTTTATAGCTGGCACTTGGCAATGTAATAAGTGCACTGGGAGATAAAAGTAAGAAGGCAACTCATGTACCATACAGAGATTCAAAGCTTACAAGGCTACTTCAAGACTCTCTTGGGGGAAACAGGTATGAAAATTGGAACATTTTATGCATTTCATTGTAAATGAGCACAAATGAGAACATAATCTGCAGAAAGTAAAATGAACATTAAGTGGCAATAAAAATCTTGTTGGAGGAAAGTTCTGGAGATAAATTGTCTTGAAAATCATGCTGTCAATGGAAGGAAAATATTTTAAAGAGATTTTTGCTTCATTCTTTTCAGTGCTATTTTTATTTTACTAAAGATGAAGTTTCAGGTTACCTAGAAGTAACCATTTTCAGGCAAGTTCTTCCCATAAAAATATCTGGAGATTGTAGATAGTACAAATGACAGGTTTTATTTACAGCATATTTTAAAGCTGTGATGAGTTTCTCCTTTAGAGGTTGGGGTGTTTTTTGGTTTTTTTGTGGGGGATTTTTTTAGTTGCTTTGTTCTTTAAATGCCAGTGAATTGTTTGCTCTGACTGCCATGCAGAGGAACTTGGAGTCAGTTTACCACAGTCACTTCCATCTTTTTAGAGAATATATGTCTCAGCCTAGATGCATTTGTTCAGTTACCTGGATGTTGGATTGCAGCCCAATAAAAACAAAGAAGTCTTTCACCAGGGTTGTTTGTGTGAACCATTTGTATACAATCTGGACATAGAATGAAGGGGAAGCTTTGATCTCTGAAGGCTTTATATAAGGAAACATTAACAAATTTATTAAAATAATATGGATTTTGTATTTGTAATGCTAACATGTACACATATAAGAGGGACCACAGCTGAGTATATTTTAGTAAGGTAGTACTCCTGTTCTTTTATGTGATCCAATATGCCTGGCTCTACTTTAGGAGAGGAGGAAGTTTTTTCACAAAGGAGTAGGGAGAAGTGGAAGAAAATTCTCAAACTGTTGCTGTGCTCTTCACAGAGGTAACTTTAATAACAAGTTGAAGCACTGCAGTGTGAGGGAAAGAAGAGCCAGAAAAAACATCTAAAGTAAGGGCTAGAAATTTTCAAAAGTGCAAAAGGGAGGAAGAAACTCCAGAATTACAAAAAAATCAAGCATAGCTCTTCTAAGCTCTTTCTGTAAATAAATGCAGAAAGCACTTAATTAATTTTTTTATCAAATACACCAGCTAGTGAGCATGCTTTTTTCAAATTCTTCTAAAATTGGCCTTTTGTAGAAATACTACTTTGACTCAAATATTTTTGCATCTCCCAGCTCCGCAGCTCCCCACCGTGTTCTTCAGGAGCAATCACGGAGTTGAGCGTGGGATGGGTCGGGGCAGCCCCGGCCGGCAGCCGAGCCCCGCACAGACAATCCCTCCCTGCCCCCGGGAGAGAATCACATGGGTAGAAGGGAGAAATGTCAGCGTTTGACATCAGGACACTTTATTAGGTGAAGCAAAAGTCGCTTATGCAAGCAAAGCAAAGGAAATCATTCACTCCCATGGGCAGGCAGGTGTTCAGCCATTCCCAGGAAAGCATGGCTCCATCACGCCTTAAGGTGACTTGGGAAGACAAATGCTGTCACTCTGAATATCCCCTCTCCCTTCTCATTGCCCCAGCTTTATATGCTGAGCATGATTCCATATGGGATGGAATACTCCTTGGGTCACTTGGGCTCAGCTGTCCCAGCTGTGTTCCCTCACAACTCCTTGTGCACTGCACTGGTGGGGCAGTCTGAGGAGCAGAAAAGGCCCGGACTCTCTAAGCCCTGCTCAGCAGCAACTCAAATATAGCTGCATTATGGACCCATAGCAGGTGTTTCCAGCACAAATCCAAAACAGCTCAAACCAGGTGCTGTGAAGAAAATTTACTCTATCCCAGCCAGAACCAGCACAAATGTACCAATAGCAAGTGCTACCCTAGAAGGTTTTTAATGATATTCATGTGTATTCTGTCTTTTTCTGATTGATGAGAATTGTGTGGATGCCTTCCTTCCCCCCCAGTTTTTTTGTATGTGACATACATGCTGACACACCTCAAATCAGCACTTTGCTGTTAAGGAAAATTTTTTCATATGTATATATATATATATTTAAAACCCTCACATTTTTAATGGTTTCTTATCTGGGATTTGGTAATCAAAATGTGTGGAAAAGCTAAATTTTAAAAAATATGCAGTTTTTTCTTCTAGAGAATCAGATTTAGATTTCTTTAACTGTGTTCTTTAGCCTTCCAACTTCCACCCTAGCTATAACTGTCCACATTATTGTTTCTCTCTTAAGAAATACTTACAGAAATTTACTAGTAATGATTTGGGTTAGGTTGTAGTAAATTCTGAGTTAACAGTGATGAAAACATATCACTGCACTATTCTCACAATAATTCTTATTTTATGTATAATGCTGTAACAGTTCTAAAGCAGCACTTAAATATTAATGTTTCTTGAGTTACTAAAAGAAAAATGTGGAACATTGGTGTTTTAAAAGGAATGTTATAATGTATCATATGAAAAATTAAAACCTTCCTGACTTCAGGAACAGGGGGGAGCAGCTTAAAGAAATGGTGACATGAAGTAGAACAGTGTCAAAAAACCCTGGTCCATTTTACAGTTCAGATAGGAAACTGGAGTTCAAGTTGTTCAGTTTTCAAGATGGACACGTAGCAGAACCAGTCCTCAGATTTAGAAAAATAAGCACATTCTCAATGTCAGAATAAAAAACTTTGTTCCTAATCTTGCATGGCCTTATCTTGAGGACTAAAAGAGTTTGGAGAACTGACACAAAGATATGGGTGAGAACTGAGGAAGAGTTGCTGAGAGTGAATGTTCTTTGTAGCCTTGGCTAGTTACTCTTTCTGGCTTAGTTTCCCAGTGTAGGGTGAATATAATTGTTTGCCTCATAGAGTGTTGCAGGGATTCATTTGTTTGTTTCAGTCTGAAATGATAGAAAGTGAAGATCAGAATCCAGCCGTCCTGCTGCAGATGTTGCTCTTTTGCCCCAGAGACAGTTCAGTCTTCCTTACGTAACTATCCAAGCTGCGACATACAAATTCCTTTAAAACTTGGAGGAGTGTACTCAGTCCATCAAATGCGGATGTTTTGCCCTTTCTGTTGAGAATTCAGGCAATGTATGCACCTTCAGAGTGATCTGCAGCTGGAATTCTGGTTCTGACCTTCTAGGCTGTTCTTACCTGATGTGAAATGAGGATGCTCCAGGGAGGGACGGAAGGAACCTGTTGAATGATGAAAGCACTTGGAATGAAAATTGTTTAGATTTTTTTTCTGCTTTTGCCCTACTGGTTCCTATTGGTCTATCTGCTTGGTCTTTCATTTGGAGCATGGAATATATTCTCATCTGCAATAATATCCCATGATGAGATGGTTAGGGGATGTTGTAGGAAACTGGAAGGAGGATGGTTGTTCATATGCCTCTTGGGCCAAGAGCTAAGGTCTTTGTTTGCTGCTTTTTGTTGCAGAAAGTTGCTCTAAGTGGTGGTGTTGTAAAATGTGGTATAAATACAGTTATAGACATAGAGTGCTGAGGGTAACTCCTAGTTCTGGGCTTCTGTTGGAGAACAGGAGATAAGTTGCAGTGGAGAATTCAGCCAGATTGGAACCTGAGGTAGTGAACAGGCACGTTAGGCATGCATGGACAAGTAAGATGAACATTTGGGCATCCTTCAGATGAAGAAGGTAAGTGACTCAGGAATTACAGTAGACAGTCCTGACAGCTGCATGATCCACTGTCTAGGGATTTAGGTTGACTATAGATTCCTTAATCTCAGTTTATGTATGATTAGGCAAACTGAATGTTATTTGAGAAACGTTTCTGGAAACACCCATTAATTACTTTTGTAATTTCATGTGTGGAACAAGTAATAATCTAGTATCTCCTATGCTCTACTAGGGAGATACAAGATGTAGCACCTGCTGACCTTCGTGGTTCACAGTTTGCAGTGAGCTAGATGCAGAAATATTTTCACAAATACTATGAAGTTGCTATTTTTGTTTCACCTTCTGGCTGAGGACCTGTTAGCTTCTCTCTGCTCTTTTTGTTCTTGATGTGTAATGCTGACCTATGTTTCTGATTTCCAGTCAAACGCTAATGATAGCGTGTGTGAGCCCTTCAGATCGAGACTTCATGGAAACTTTGAACACGTTAAAGTACGCCAATCGGGCACGGAACATCAAGAACAAGGTGATGGTTAATCAGGACAGGGCCAGTCAACAAATAAATGCTTTGCGCAGTGAGATTGCACGGCTACAGATGGAACTCATGGAATACAAAACAGTAAGTTTATCCTCAGGATTTCTTCTGCTTTAAAATGCTTATAATTCCACAGCTTTTTTTTTTCCTGTTGACTACTTCCACTTCATACTCTAAAAATATTGGAATTGCAACCCTGACGTAAGCAACACTTAATTCCAGTGATTACCAGATGTTTTTAGAAAATGTAGATTGTATCCCCAAAGGAAAGAGATGTCAGCAGATGGCTGTGATATTTACTGATAATACATGCTTTCTGAAAGGCAATGAGAAAGTAACTTCCAAAGCAAAAATGACCAAACCACAACTTAGATTGATGCGTAAGTGAATGTGTACAGTTACTGTGTATTGCTTTTGAAAACTTACTAGACAGCTAAAACAGTTTGTGTTTTAAAAACCCCATCTCAAGTATATAAGGCAAATTCTCATGCCCGTCTCTTCCTGAAGTTCATTCAGTGTTTTCGGCAATAACGGTCTTTACCAAACAGGATTGACTTTTGCGCTTCTTGAGATAGTATTCTGATTTGCTAAAGTGTTATCTTCTCATTTTTTAACCTCTTCAAGAACTTGTATTTCAGAATAAACTGGAATTACACAAAACCCAGATGTTAAGATGTTGGCCCAGACATCAGTCTTTTGAAAACTGTCCCTTTATCATTGTTTTAAACTCTTTGAGACATTGTCTTGTGCTATGAGTCTGCTTGGTATTATAAGTCATCTGTAGATTGCATTTACGAAGTTAGGGGTTTTTTTAAGTCTAGGTCACCCTTGACTAGTACTAAAATATTTTTACTTTCTTAAAGGGTAAAAGGATTATAGATGAAGAAGGCGTTGAAAGCATCAATGACATGTTCCATGAAAATGCAATGCTGCAAACAGAAAACAACAACCTGCGCGTTAGAATTAAAGCAATGCAAGAGACTATTGATGCTCTTAGAGCCAGAATAACACAGCTGATGAGCGATCAGGCCAACCAAGTGCTAGCCAGGACAGGTATGCTGTGAATGTGCATAAACTGCTTCATAAGTTCATGAACTTAAATTAATTATATTGATCCCTTGGATAAATTGATCCCTTGGAATGAAGTGATGCCTTTTTATTAGCAATGTAGGACCTCCTTTGGCAGAGATAGCCCCCATGTCATTATTTCTTCTGTTTCTGGAGTGTTTTTTACTAATAGAAATAGTTTGGTACCCTGATTTGACTGTCCATTTAGAAATGTGAACAGGAAAAAAAATTTTTGTATAGGAATTTTTTATATGTGTAAACCGCTGTGGCGGTTTAACAACCAGACCTACTGAATTTGACTCAAAATTAAAGTCCAGATAAGTAATTTCAATTTAAGCATTGTTAAAATGCACTGATATGGAAAACAAGTTACTGGTAGTCATGTGATGATCACGTGAGAGAGGAACAAAAAATGTAATTCAGTTTAAGAAGGAATGCTATTTTACAAGTAAGTTAAGATTTACATGTGTAGCCCATGTGACTGTTTCCCTTTGCTGCTACCTTGTGCCTAGTAGCTGTATTCAGATATTTATACTGTTACTGCCCTTTCTTAATCTTTCTCTTCCCTCATTCCCCTTTTCTCTCTGTCCTTCAAAGGGGAAGGAAATGAAGAAATTAGCAACATGATTCATAATTATATCAAGGAAATTGAAGATCTCAGGTATTTGCATATTATGTATTTGGACAGTTTTTATTTAAAAAAAATAATAGAAGTGCTAGCAGTGCTTCAGCTGTTTTCCTGTGTGGGTATTACTTTAGGAGGAGGGTGGTCCTTCAGCTTCTAAGACCATTTGGTGTTGCTCTTGGACCCAAAAATATAAAACGTTAGCAATCAAACTGACAATAGAAATGAGAGTAAGATATTGCCTAAATTATGGAAATAACTTAATATTGTTGCACCAAGGACAATAAAACTTAGAACAATTCTTTTATAACTTTATAATCTTGTGTAAAAATGATAGTACTGAGAAATTACTTGTTTAAGAAAATACGTTTTTTAAAAAATACTTCCTTTTAAAACTCAAAAACTCTTAAATATTTTAGATATTTTTATTTATCTATGTCTTGGACATATACCAATGCAAAAAATTAACTGACCTATCCTTAGTTAGTGTTAGAGCTTTTGTGTCGCTTTCATATACAATGTATATTCATAAAGCATATTCAGGTATGTATCTGTATGTGTATGTATGTGTGTATGTTCATACAGACATATTTTCATGTATTCTGTCTAGGTTATATGATATATGTACAATATATATAACCATTATGTAAAATGGTATTTTAAAGTCATTTACTACGTTTTTTCAGACAGCCTACAAACTACAGTGGTTTGTAGTTTCTTTTTAGACTGAATGTAATGCATTGAAGTTACAGAGGCAAAAGTGTACATCTCATGTACTGGCAATACTTGTAATTCATGGTCTACAACTCTTCCTTTTCTTGTTTTTATTTAAGAGCAAAATTATTAGAAAGTGAAGCAGTGAATGAAAATCTTCGACGCAACTTGTCAAGAGCTTCATCAAGAGCCACGTACTTTGGTGGACCATCAGCATTTTCTACTTCTATGCTTTCCTCAGAAAAAGAGACAATGGAAATTCTAGATATAGCCAAGAAAGATCTAGAAAAGCTGAAAAAAAAAGAAAGGAAAAAGAAAAAGAGGTGGTGTATGAATTATAATGCTATTTGTTTTTCTTTCTTAGTAAAAAAGCCTATTTTTTTAACTACTGAGACTTTAAAAGGTTTGTTATGTGGGTTTGGACCCTAAACTGCTGTTCCTTCAAACCCTTTTACCTGCTGAAGTTAGTTTTTCTTTTGCATCTTTTTTTCCAGTGAAGTGTGAGGTATTTGTAGGATAAATGTCTCCGTTGTAATGAACTTTTCTATGTAATTATGCACAATGATAAAAGCACAGGTACTCGCTCTAAATTTTGATATTTAAAAAAATTTCTTCTAAAATGCACCTGAAATATAACAGAATTTTGAAAAAATTATAAATTTTTTTCAACTCTGTGTCAAAACTGAAACAGCTTTCTGCAGAAAAGATATTCTGAATAACTGGGGATTCTTTGGTAGCTGTTGGAATGGCTTCTTTTGCTTTATCTTTTGCTTCTATGAATGGTTTTTAATTTGAAGTTTCCTAATTCTCTGTTAACATCATGCTTTGCTGTTTTTTTTCCTGTCCAACTTCTCATCTACTAAAATCCTCATAGACATTGACATAAATGCCTGTTCAGATAGCAGCGCAGCAAGGCTTTGTGTACTCAGAGACTTTGCATCTATTTGAAATATCTCAGTTTTAGTTGACATTTTCCATGCTTCTAATCTATTGCTCTTTTTAATAATGGTCCTTCAGACTTCTACAAGTTCAGAGTAAAACTATAACACTTGAAACTTGAAATAGTCAAAGTATAAAGTAGGTAAGGGTCAGTCATATCTTGAATTTTAGGTCCTATATCTATAAATCCATTCACCATGCAAATGTCTGATACTTTTAGAGAGCACTCATTTTAAGAACAACTAGATTCTTTGCATATCATTTTTCAGGAAGCTCCTAAACTTTTATGGGGATTTTAATAGATTTTGTCTCATTTTTGTAGGAACTTGAGGGCAAGATGGAAGTATTAAATAAAATCAGCAGAATGTTCTGTCCTGTCTTCAGCGAAGCACTTCAGTATGTCCTTTAACTTTAAATGCAGGAACAAAGAGATTTGATTTTGTATTTTTTAACACATTTTAAAATCAAGCATGCATTTAACTACATGCTTAGATAGAGCTCAGTTGTTAGGTTGTGTTTCTGTGGTTTGTTTTTTGTTTTTTTTTTTGAAAAGCGGTCATACTATCTCACACAAGGAAAACAATATTGTGATAGGATGGCCAAGTAGTCTGATCTGAAAGTAGGGACTACTTACCATAAATTATTTTTGATATCAGATTTGAATCCTAGCGTTATAGAATTAGAGACCTATAGAAAAATTAAAGTTGGAAGAGACTTCTTGATGGCTCCATCTTAAAGTGGGCCTTGTGTTCTATATAAGGTCTATATAAGGTCTTCAAAGTGCTGCTAAGGTTTGAATCTATCTACTGGCCTATCTGCAGACTGCTTTGTAATAAATATTTAGAAATTTCTGAGATGTGTGTGTTGGGAGGAAAATTCCTTAGATGCTAAGAAATGTTCAAATTTGAGGGATTGTACATGGTCATGCTTGTTATCTGCAGAGTGCTTCTATCCAATTAGTGAAAAATCTGTGTCAAGATTATCACTGTGAATTTTTATTCTGTTGAAATTTCAGGAATTGGCGGTGTGTACATTAATGTAATGCAGACACTTTGCCATGCAATTTGATGGGGATTCTTTGTTTTAATTCTGTGTTCTACAGGCATTTAGTTACATTTACTCTACTATTTCTTTTTAGTGTTACCGTTCTTTTAAAGTTGTCTAACTAGCATTTTTCTATTAATATGGGTTTGGTAAGCCTAGGTACTGGTTCTGCCCCTATCTGCTGCCTTTCTTGGTCTTTTGTTTCCTGGTTATGCGTAATTTTAAATACATACAACTTATTTAAATTGTGAAGTAGCCTGAAGGCCTAAGAGCAAGGTTCTGAATAAGCAGCAGGCACTGCTGTATATCTGTAGCCTTTAATAAGCATCTGTCATAAGGTTTGTTGGAAAGTTTACACAGCAGTAATATTTTGCCTATTGAAAAACTGACAAGATTGGAGTGTCCCAGAGTGTGACTTAGTGTGACTTACCCACTGGAAGCCTCCGAGCAAATCTTCCACATTCCTTTCAGTTGTTAGTCAGCCTTATATACCTGGTAAACACTTCTGTTTTCTTTTGACTCTCATAACCTTTATTAAACTAAATTATTGATGAAAGTTACATGGGGTTCAGTGAGCTAGCTCCTAGCTGATACCAAAGGAAGATGGTAGGCAGCAAAACCTCTTACTCAAAACTTTGTCATAATGGAAAATGAGGAATTTCAGTAGTTGATGAATTTTAAGCCATCTCTATGCTTACATATGTCGTGCAGACTTTTTTTACTGATAAATCCACATTTATTCAAGAGGAAAAAGAACAGGCAGAAATACTAATATTTTGTCCATCTCATTGCTTCTGGTGCATGTTTTTTGTTAATTTATTAAAAAATAACAAGAAATTATTGACATGTACTTTCTGAATTGCAGAAGAACAAGCTGCAGTTTTCTACTTTTTATTTAAAAACAAACGACAAAACCCAAACAAAAACATGAATGCAGTTTGAAGATGTTTTTGTATTAATTATATTCAGAATATTAATACTAAAATTTTCTTACTCCTACTTTATATTACAATATGTTGTCAGCATATATAAAACTAGTGCATTGGTTTCTTTCCTAATATGCTCCTGAGAATATATAACTTTGGGTTAATGGCAGGCTTTGCAGTTTTCAGAATTTTTACCTAATTTTAAGTGGAGAAAGAGGAGAAAGCTCTTTCTAGAATTGAGATATTTTCTTAGTCCATTATTAGAAATCACTTGCAAAGTTAAATATATTGCCTAAGATTTTTTCCTTAGTGTAACTTGAATTTACACTTGTTATCAGTGGCAGATTAGTTAACCTACATATGCTGCTTCTTTGTTTTCTATTTACTTTCCAACTGTCCAGGATGTATTGCCTTTTTACTACTTGTTGTCTCTTGATGGTATCTTTTAAAATTTCATTTTAAACTCTGCAAGCTCATATATATCATTTTTTTACCTTCTTATCACTTTTGCTTTGTCTGGTTTGTTCTTCATTGGCTTGGCCTTCCAATACTGTACCTCGTGCTTTTGAAGGCTACAGAAACTTGAGGAAAGCAGTCAAGAAGAAAGAAGGTTGGAATATTTCCCAGGTTTTTAATTACCTGTCATTTCAATTAACTGGTTGTCACATATGAAAAGAAGTTGGGCAGATTCATAGGTACTTCAGGAGTAGTTAATTTTCAGAATTCTTTCCTGGGTTTTCACTTTCAGCCAGAGTTTTAATTGGAAGAAACCTCTGTTGTGGAATTGAGGTTGCCTCTGGAGTTACACAGTGTTGAGCAAGTTTTTGTGGGGAGGTGGCACCTTTGGGAATTCCTGTTGCATTAATTGTTTTCTTTCTTGCATGGCCAAAGTGAAATGAAAGGCAGGAGGAAGGTGCAGTAGCACATATAGTATGAAATGTCTAGCAGGCAGTATATGACAATAATTTTGGCATGTGAGATCAAGAGTGTCTTGGACCATCATACCTCAGTCAAGTCTGTTGCTTTGGTTTCTGAAAGCATGTGACTGAAGCCTTGATCCTGATTCCTCCCATTCTGTTTCAGCGAAACCAGTAGATGAATAGTCAGTCACAGAGAGCAGTTAATTTGAGGGCTCTAAAAAGAGAATTATATTATGATTAAAAGTGAAACTAAAGGAGTTCTTTTTCTGCTGTCTACTTTGATCCAAAAAAACCCACCCACTGAATTAATGCAGATGATGTGAATCCACACACCAGTAGCATACACATTAAGCAGTACAGTTCTGCCTGGGAGAGCTTCTGTCTCTCCTTCCTCCTGTCCCTCCCCTTTCTTAAGCAGAACACAAATTCTCTGTAGTGGTTAGTTCTGTACTGACTGCAGCTGGAAGGGAATAGGGAGTTTGCCTCAATCTGCATGAGGGTTGCAGATAAGATCCATTGTCTTTTAGGCTTAAATAACCAACATAGAACATGTTCTGGTTTGAGGTAGATGAGAATCTGCGGAAATGAGATTGTATGACACAGTGTTCCCTGTTAGGCATTTTTTTGTGTACAAATCTGGTTAGATTTTCTAATTCCAGAGTTCTCAGCTGCTGCATGGATTCAGATGGTCCAAACAAAAGCTTTCTGCCTTGTGCGTGGTCAGCTCATAACTGGTAATGAGTGGGCCAGAAGGGAATCAGTTAGCATTGAACAGATTAAAAAGTAATACAACAGAAAATCATGTGTACACAGAAGCACTGTGTTACTCAACAGGCACTTTTTAGGTTTGAGCTCTGTTTTAAAGGTGTCACTTACCAATTTATAGTGTCTCAAATCTACTGCGTATTTCTTGTCACTGCACTGAGCGTTGCATTTGCCCAAGAGTTTGATCTTGAATCTGAGCTCCTTTTGGTATCAGTGGAGGAAAATGTGCATTTCTGGTTTCAGTGCCTGATCAGTGACAGGACAAATTGCCAAACTTTGTGCAGCTGAAGTTCTTTGAGGTGGATTCCACATTATGCAATCATAACCACCTTTGTTCATTATTACCCTCTATGGTGTCTAGCTCTATTCTGTCGCAATTTCCCATCCATTGGAGCTTTGGGTTTTGTGCATGGAGTACTAGAGGGACTGATACCTGATCTGTGACAATTTGCAGAGTGCCATTGATTTTTTTGTTTTATATTTGCATGTGATGTCTTAAATGTGCACTTAAAAATGTTAAAACTTGCCCTAATAAGTAATACACCAAACCTTTGGAACAAAACAAAAAGACCCTGCTGTAAACCCTTTTTATTGTTGTATCAATGCCTATTTTGAGCATTCCCTTTATATCAAAGTAGATAACTAATCAGAAATAAATTAGGATATTGTTTAAGGTTTATACATAAATTTCAAGACTATTCGAAGTACAGTAGGCTCTGTTATAGCTTGAAAGTGTAGGAATACCCGTAATGTATGTTGTACTTGCACACAATGTTCTTTAATTGTTTTGTAAAAGCTACTCTGGGTACACTGCAACTTCCATGCAAAATGAGTACTGCTGTAGTATATGGAGATGTGTATTCTGATTGTCCCAGTTGTGCAGTATGCTGGAACAATGGGTTAATCATTACTGTTACCTAGCAAACCAAGATTAAGAGTAATTAGGCATTATTTTATTATCTGCAGAAGTTTGGAAGTTGTGTTTTACCCATGCCCAACACCTATACCTTTTTCTAACTATATCTTGTTTTTCATCTATATTTGGAATTACTGGCTTGGGGGATGGGAAACACCTGCCATTTCAGTTCATGAATAATTTGTGTCTGCCTCTTCTACTAGTGTTAAAGAGGATAACACAGACACTGAGCAGGAGAAGAGAGATGAAAAAGGCACTTCAGAGAGAGAGAATAATGAATTGGAGGGAGTAAGTATTTATAAGTGTTTGGTTTATTTGTTCATTGTCTGCTTAAAGATTTACAAAGTTATAGAAAGAAAATTAGGAATGGACTAGGTGAATACTGCAGCTTCACAGTGGTAGTCACAAATGATTGAGGCACAGAAAAATGTGGGGGTGCTTTAATGTCTGTATGTTTTGCAGGAGGAAATTCAGGAAGTCAGTGATCATGACGATGAAGAAGAGGAAGATGATGAGGATGAAGATGATATGGAAGTTGTTGAAAGCTCAGATGAATCAGATTCTGACTCTGATGAAAAAGGTGGTGTCAGTGCAGTATTCTGTACAGTTTTACAAATAATATCTGTCCAACCTCAGGTCTTGGTAGGCAAGAAAGTGTGTTGTCAACTGTCTGTCTGTAATTCTCTGTGAAGAGTAAGTCCAGTGAATTTTTTTTTTTGTTATTGTGCTAAAACATGTAATAGACAGCTGATCAAGTGTCCCTGTATGTGTTTTGAAATTGACCAGAGGCCATCCGGAGTTTGATAAGGTGTTTCTTCCTTGATTAAGACATCCAAAATATAAGGTTTAAGTACTGGTTTATTTTTATGTCTCTGGACTAATCACCAAGGTGATAGCTCCTATCAGCTCATTGGAAATGGAGAAGAATTTAATTTTGAAAGGCTAGAAGTCTATCAGACTTCCTCATTTTTATATGGTGAGAGTCAGAAACAGCATCACCAGCAATTCTCTCATGTGAGTTGGCCCAAATGAGGAAACCAAGTCTCTTGGTTTCTTCTTTTTTATTAATCACACAAACCATTAAGCAGGAACTTGAAAAATAATAATCTTCAACTGATATCTTTATTCTGAAGCACATAATCCTAGAACAAAAAACACCCCAATTGGCTAAAGAAGTTAATTAAACTTTCATTAATTTATCATGTGGGTTAGTACTTTTTCCTTGCTTTTTCCTCCTACTTTTTCCCTTGACCATTCTACTTCTGTAACTGAGATGGTGCTTCTCTTCTGAGAATTCTGACTGTGTCTTTCTAAGTGTTAGAGAAGGGAAAGTCTTCATTTGAAGTCTGCCAGCAGTCAGTTTTTCCTATTATTTCCTAAACTTGCTGGGTTTATGAATGGCAGTTATTCTTCAGCCCTGAGATGTGGCTGAAATCTTGAAGCCTTTTGGATGGGGAAGGTCAGATTGCTGATACTGCAATTTAAATGTGAGTAGTTACAACATAGAGGCAACTGTGATCCAGTGTAACATCTTTCACTACCTCTTTCCCAGTTCTAGGATTGAGAGTGTTTAAGGAGACTTTAACATGAATTGCAGATAAGAGGGTTGTGTGGTGCATTGTGATTTGTGTGGAATCCTCCTGTGCACAATATGTATTTACAGTGACCCTAAGATTGCAAAGAGTATCTGTATTCCTGTGGTCCTTGCTGTTAGTTTAACACAAATCTTTCTATTGTAGAAAATTATCAAGCTGACTTGGCAAATATCACCTGTGAAATAGCCATTAAGCAGAAACTGATAGATGAGCTAGAAAACAGCCAGCGAAGGTTGCAAACACTGAAAAAACAGTATGAAGAGAAACTAATGATGCTGCAACATAAAATTCGAGACACTCAGCTTGAAAGAGATCAGGTTCTTCAAAACCTGGGTAAGAAGTACAAAATCATTGATCTTGTATAAGCTGTTCAAGTTGAACTGTTCTCTACTTCTCTCATTTTCATTTTCAAATTTGATAGGAAATTGCAGGAACCAGAAATATGGTTTGTACCCATAATGCCACTGAATCATTCTTTACTCATTCTAGTTTCTATTAGAATTGAGAGAATAATTTTTTGAAATGTATTGCTACTGACAGGTATTTGATTTGGGTGAATAAGCATTTTCAGTTTTCTAAGAGCTATCATGATCCTGGAGATAGTTCCTGAATTAAAAGTTTTTTTCATGTTCTTTCCTCCTCACTTTCTTTTTATTTACATAAAATAAGAACAACGTTCAGTGAACTTTCCAGAGGTCTTTTACTGACCAAACCTTTTTGAATATGTATTAGTACTGAGATGACAGACCACCTATGTCTCAGGAGTCCCAAGCCACAAATAACTGCACTTTGGGAGTGCTGTGGAAAGTATTTTGTTTTTTAATTTTTTAAACATACACTGTATATGCTTTATGGTTATACACTGTCTAAGCTTTTGCTGTTTCCTGTTATTCCTTAAACCTTCCCCACTGATCAGTGTCAAAGAGGAATACTAGGCTTGATGGCTTTTAGGAGTGTTATACTCCTGTGTACAGATGTGTGAATGTGTGTATTTATGCTTTCAGGTGCTCAGATTTGTTGCAAAGAAGTCAGAGGAAAGTGTTAATACTTGATCTCTTATCCCAGAATGCATATGAGGTGGAAAGTTCAAAGCAGTGCAGGTGGCAGGAACTAGAGAGAAATTAGGTTGTTTTAAAGGTATTGCAGATAATGCTAGAGCAGAGGAAGTAGTTATCTGCTGTGGCTGGCAAAGTAAAAGTACCCCGAACAAAAGCAGATTAAGAATTCCCTTTTGCTCTAGGTTCTGTAGAGACCTATTCAGAAGAAAAGGCAAAAAAAATCAAGTCAGAATATGAAAAGAAACTCCAAGCCATGAATAAAGAACTGCAGAGACTTCAAACAGCGCAAAAGGAACATGCACGATTGCTTAAAAATCAGTCTCAATATGAAAAGCAGCTGAAGAAACTACAGCAGGAGGTGACAGAGATGAAGAAAACCAAGGTATATTTCAGTATATTGAAGTGTTGCACAATGAATGTTTACTGAAAATTGGGTTGAAATCTCCCATGCATCCATGTACCTGCTAACTCTGTTCTTGCTGTTATCTGCTTGAAAGTCAGAAAATAGAAGAGATGCGAGCACCATGCTGTTCCTGGGGGAGAGGGGTAGCTTTTAGGTGTATTGAACAGAAATTAAGGTATCAAACATGCATAGCTTGCACAGCCTATTAGCTGTTACTCTGCACTGAGTGAAGAAGACATTAGATGGAAGAGGTAAATGGCTAAAAGCATGTAATATACTGGAAAGTGGCAATTTGAAGAGAAAACTACATGGTTGGGGGCAGGGAGCAGCATTTCAGCGTGAACTTTTTTAAATGATGACCTCTTTACAGGTTCGCTTGATGAAACAAATGAAGGAAGAGCAGGAGAAAGCTAGAATGACTGAATCTAGAAGAAATAGAGAGATTGCACAGCTTAAAAAGGAGCAACGCAAACGAGAGGTGATTTGACAGATAAAGAACTCTCATTTGGAATAAGCACCTGTCATTGTGATGTGCTTCTGCTTGCAGGCACACACCGTGTATATGCATTCACTGAGGCAGGCGTTTACCTGTATATTTTCACCAGTGAAAATGCACAAAATTTGGTTTGACTTCCGTGCAAACACAGCTCCTAGCTTCAGGTGATAAGTCTTCCATTTCATCTTGTGCTTATTGAGTATGTATATCAACGTTATCAGTGAATTAGTGATTAGTGAATCTTCACAAAGTTGTTGCTACCACCTTGCTTGCATGGAATTATTCTTTTTGATAGAATTGGTACAGTGAAACATTTTTGTTCTGTACTAGGAAGATCAAGAAACAATCATGACTTGAGTCTTCATGTCACAGCAATTTTGCAGATTTGTACTAGTGTGTAGAGACCTTTTTTGGTTTATACAACGCAGTCCTTGTGAGAGATAATGAAAAAAATATCATGTGCTGCTTCTATTTTTTCACAGCATCAGCTCAAGCTTCTGGAAGCTCAGAAGAGAAACCAAGAAGTTATCTTACGTCGCAAAACGGAAGAGGTACTGTGGTAAAACAGCGATGAATCTTTGAAAACAGAACGATGTTGCATTTCTGTAACTTGGAACTCTGTTTTGGGAGACTTAATCGTGTCTTTGCACTGTATTTCAGGTCACAGCCCTTCGTCGGCAAGTAAGACCTCTGTCTGATAAAGTGGCAGGAAAAGTGAGTCGAAAGCTGAGTCTTCCTGAGCATTCCATGCAGGAAGTAAGTTCTAGTTTGTCAGGCGAGCATGATGGCTCCAGAACAGCAGCACAGCAGAAGATGAGAATTCCTGTTGCAAGGGTTCAAGCATTATCTGTAACTGCAACAAATGGAACAGGGTAAGGGGTAAAACTTTTTAGGACCCTCTTATAAGAACTGAAATTTGTGTGGACTTCCT
This sequence comes from Acrocephalus scirpaceus scirpaceus, assembly GCA_910950805.1. Classification (NCBI taxonomy): domain Eukaryota; kingdom Metazoa; phylum Chordata; class Aves; order Passeriformes; family Sylviidae; genus Acrocephalus; species Acrocephalus scirpaceus. The sequence goes on from OU383777.1 coordinate 14,833,993, forward strand.
AGCAGACACTGTTGCGATGATACATGTTGCAGAAGCTGTTGTCAAACTGTTATCATGCAATTCTCATAAAATGGACATTTTACCATTATTAAATGCAATTTCAGTTTTCTGTGTTTAAGACAATAATATAATAATATAAAATAACATTAAACGGCAAGTCACATAAACTGAATTTTGAAATCTTGAGGATTTTAAAATCTGCTCTTTGAGAGAAATTACCTTGGTGGTCCAATGCCAGCAGTGTTGAGTTCACAGAAAAACTTTTTGGAAAATGCAGTTCAGTGTATCAGGTTTATTTGTGGTTTTTCACTGTGGTTTGAAGCAGAGCTCCTTGTTAAATAAGGAACAACAGCTATATGGGATCTGAACTCAATAGTGTGTCATGCTGCAGTGTTGATACCTGTTTTTCAAGTGCAGCATGTTAGAGTGGATAAAGGCAGCTGTCTGGTGCAGTGAAAACCTACAAGAAATTCTGCGTGAAATTTTTAAGTTGTTTGTGAAAAATATTCCAGCCTGATCACTTCAATGTTCAAATTTGTAACTGCACTACTTTAGACTTAGCTGTGTATTTCTCTTGAATGTATCACAGAAAGAAGTACCAGCGGAAAGCAGTGACAAGCAGAGTTTACTCCTCAAAGGCAGCCAGGATGAAGTGGCAGTTACTGGAGCGCAGAGTGACTGATATTATTATGCAGAGGATGACCATTTCCAATATGGAGGCTGATATGAACAGGTTGCTTACGGTGGGTGATCTGCTGTGCACTGCTGGCTGTATCATTGTATTAAATAGGGAGCATTGCAAGTATGTTTGCTGTAAGTTAATCGCTGTTATGGCAACATTGGCAAAATGGGTGTAATCTACTGCAGTCAATGAAGACTTTTGACTCTAGTAAGCATTTGAACCATGGGGTTGCTGTGTTTAGTAAGAACTAAGAAGCACATTAACGGCATCATGTGCAAATAGATTACTGTGTTCACCTTTGTAACTTCTTCCCATGGAAATCATGATATGTGAGTTAAACTGTAGCAAATGAAGGAAAACAAAAAGGCACTTCAATGTTCTAAGGGCTTACTAATTCCTTTTTCTGTAATATTATGTCTTTGTGGAAAATAGCAACGTGAAGAACTCACCAAAAGAAGAGATAAGCTTTCAAAGAAAAGGGAGAAGCTCATCAAGAGTGGAGGTGGCAGTGAAGCAGATAGAAATGTCCAAAACATAAATGAAGAGATGGAATCAGTAACTGCAAATATAGACTACATTAACGACAGCATTTCTGACTGCCAAGCAAACATTATGCAAATGGAAGAAGCAAAGGTAGGTCAAATATTATTGCAAAAATGGCAAAATGGGGACAAGAAAACACAACTGTTAGCCTTGAAAATGTTCTCATTTAGAAATTAGTTTTTATTTGTCTGTGTAATATTGAGCTAGGAAGTAAAAATTGGTGAAAACTTTTATGTGAAGTTTGAGATGAAGACTTATACAATTGATACCTGAGTTTTAATGTCAATAGTGTAATGCAAGTTAAGATTGCAAAGCATTTAATTGTCAAAGCTGATGCTTTTTAGTATTCTGGCAGTAAATTAATATAATTCTTGGGACTTCTTCGCAATCTAACTGGGCTTATTCTTGTGCATATAGGAAGAAGGAGAGACCTTGGATGTAACAGCAGTGATTAATGCTTGCACTTTGACAGAAGCTCGATATTTGCTCGATCATTTCCTTATGATGGGTATCAATAAGGTAATGTGTTAAGTGATGTATGTGTGTGCCAAGCTACAGCATGTGCCAGGAGCACTTATGTTGTGCTGACATAAAGATGTGACTAATGTGTGTTAAACAAAGCAAAGCAGGTCAACATAGTACTGAGTCATGCTGATTCTCGGTGTGAAGGCCTTTAAGATCTGCTGCCCTCTTCAACTTACTGTGTGTTTTTCAACCCCCAGTAGAGCCTACTTCACTACATTAATTAGCTCATGTTGTTCTTATAAGAGCACTAGATTTTTGTAATCAAGTAAATCTCTATGTTTTTCAACAAACTCCTAAAGAGAGCTCAAGATCTTTTATTAAAAGACTGGCTCAGCCACCTTTGTACACATATGAACCTCAAAAAATTTGTTTTAGGTTATATGTTGATGCATGACATACTTCAGTCTCAATAGAGCCACAGGGATTCTTCTGAAAGTCTTGGAGACATATGTTTTCTTTCATATTTTTCAAAATAAGTATTGGCAGCTAATAACCCTGTGCACACATGTATCATATGCTTTTGCTGTTGCTTTTTGTTTGGAGGATGGTACTCAGTCTCATTGAGTCAAATGAAAGATTTCAATGATACTGAAACTGCCTTTGGGTCAGCTCCCCATACCAATTCTCTGGGGTTTCTTTTGAATTCTTGATTCATCACTATGCAGGTAATCCAAAAATTTGTGGAGAAAAAAAAGGGCAAAAAAAATCCCATAATCACACTGGCTTCTGGAAATTTCAATCTAATATTTTTTCAGTCCTTGGATATGTTTGAATGGATCTTGCAACAGAGGTAGTGTGAGAAAAGTGCCTCTGACTCACTCTGTTAACAATTTCTCTTTATGATATAAAGCTCCATTATGTGAATGATTCTATCATCTTTTTGTTTAGTAATTATCACACAGAAAAGCTGAAGGAATATTTTTTTGCAAAAATCAGTCATGTCTACTGTCTGCTCTATTGTTGTTTTCCCCTGCAAAATGTGTCTATTGATACGTAGCTTTAGTTCAATCAGAATGTAGTAAATTCATAGGCCTACACTTGTTGCTCAAGCACTAGTGCTCAAAGTCTGCTGTTCCCCCTACAATTCTTTGAGAAGATGTGTTGTACCTTAATTTTTTCATGCTGTTCCTTTTGGAATTTGGAAATCTATTTGGAAACCATTCCCTGTAAATTTCTTTGGCTGTATTTTCGACAACTAAAAAATTCCCACCATTCCATGGATTGAGGGAAGCTTCCTTAGAATGAATTCTGTGATAATTTAGGCCATAATAAGCTAAGGATCAGAAGCTAAGCATAAGGATCTTCCATTAGAAGCTGAAAGTTCACTGAGTGATTGTGTAGGAAAGATTACAGTTCTGGGTCCCACCCTGTCCCACTCCCTCCTCCCCCCTGTTCTTTGTCATAGAGTATCATAGGTAATAATTTTTTAAAAAGCAGTTATTTGTGAAAAGTGGAGGTGTTGATCTTTCAGATGCTTGCTGCTCTTAAAAAATTGCTCTCTGAATTGCTCTTGGGAGTAATGTCCCACTTAGCCACTAGATGCATATTTGCAAAACAGTCTAAAGAATGCAAGTTAAAGGCATGCTTAATGAGTCTCTTTAAAAGGTGAAGAAAAAGACCCTTTGTTGACACCTGATCTTCAAGACATGAGAAGGCGGCTGTAATGTACACAGTGTTTGTGTTTGTAGTTTTTTAAAAATTTTGACAACTTTCATTTTATAAAACACGGATTTTGATAAAACATTTGTCATCTTTCTTTCTCCTAGGGTCTCCAAGCAGCTCAGAAAGAAGCTCAGATCAAAGTTCTTGAGGGACGCCTTAAGCAGACAGAAATTACTAGTGCTACTCAAAACCAACTGCTGTTTCATATGCTAAAAGAAAAAGCTGAATTAAATCCTGAACTTGATGCTTTTCTGGGTCATGCTTTGCAAGGTAGTCTTTTCATTTTGTTTTCTGAATAGTCAGCTGCATGTCATGTTTGCCTTTTGTGCATGCTATACTGGGCATTCTAGACTATTTCTTTTCTGAATAGATGCTGTATTTTAACACCTTATACTTCACAAATGACATGCATGTATGACATTTTAAAGTAGATCCTCTCAGCAGTGAAATATAGGAAACAAAATTATTTTAATTGAGATTTTTAAAAATGCAAATAATCTGCTTGCTATTTTTACAATTTGGAATTGTTTTAACTTCTGAATGTGAAATTTGAAAATTCAGTCCCGTTCAGTCATCCTATGCTAGAAATTTTGGATTGGCATTTTGTCATTACGGCATCTATTCTACTTCTCATGAGATGATACTAAGAAAAATTTAGAATACATTTGGGTACTTTTGTTTTATTTCTTTTCATAAATGGATATGTTTTGATTGGAATGTTGCTTTTTTTTCCTTGTTGCTGTATTTACACAGACCTAGATAGCATACCGCTGGGTAAGTATGTTTAGCTTTCTGTGTACTGTACAGCTGCATGAGTTACTAATTCATTCATGTTCACTAACTGATGCATCTTAGAATTTGTGAGTGTGTGAAGTTTGCATGAACTGTTCTATAAATGTACTCATTATCATGAGCTTAAAGAACATTTCCTCCTTTGTGAAACCACCCCTAGCTCTCATGGTAGTAGCCCTTGTGGTAGTTAAAAGTGAAGACAGTAAACAGAGCTGTATTTCAAATTTATAACTTGGTGCTTGCGAACCCAAAGTATGTTCAGACTACATAAAACTATTTTGTGATATGCTGTGGTTCTGACAAATTCTGCTTATCTTTTTAGATTTGAAAAAAGGCAATTCTTAACTTGCAGATCATTTTTAACCTTTTGCAAATAGCTCGTTTGTAATGTAAACATTGTACAGAATGCAGGATTATATCTCACATTTTCAATTGGGTTTAAGTTACTGACTTCACTGATTTTGAGATGTCTCTTGTTACTGTTGCTTTACAGTTGTTCCCAAATGAATTAAGCTTATTTTCTTCCCTCCAAAAAATAGGCCATATTTGGAACTTGAGAAAAATATTCCTATTACCAGTGATAATTCCTTTTGTGTTGTCTTGTGCTATTTTTAATCACATTATGCTGTCCTGTGCTAGTTTGCACAGCATTTCAAAAGCACAAAACTATATGGAAGTATATAGATTATAATCTAGGGATGGTGAGAACATTACCAGCTTCCTGTCAGGTGACACCTGAAGATCTGTGACAGGGAATCTTGCTGCATGCAGCCAGTTATTTATTCAGGAACTTCAGTGGTTTGTAGTATCACAAGGTCTCTAGAACAGGCCCTTAATGTGTGTGCATGTTCACATCTGTTGAAGCATTGTTTCTCCTGACAGCATTGCATTTTCTTTAGCTCTGGACAAGCTTTTACTTATTAACAACATTTGAAGCAATGAAAAACTACTTGCTAAATGAATTGAAACAGTAGCTCTGTCATCAAATTTTTTCTGGAGTGTTATCTCATTAAAGAAGCTTTTTAACACTTTGCAAGGATGACCTGAGGCTTTTAGAGTACCTAAGCCACTCAGGACTCTGCTAACACTTTATAGGAAGGAAATGCAGCTGAACATGTGCTCTAACCTAGGTCCAAGTTGAAATCCCAACTGTTGGCATTCTGTGTTTTGTGGATCACTAGTGACCAAACCTTTTGAGCTGTAGGGAGTTCAGACACCACTGTAGTGAGGCTTTGATGCTGGGATTGCCAGCTGGTTGGCAGGAACTCTGTTGGTGCAGGGCCTGATACAATTCTCGTAGATAGAAGTGTAGGTGGCAGCAGATCCTGAGATCAATCTCACCAGAATGCCTAACACCTCAGTGGTAGAGGACAGAGAGCCCTTTCCCAAGCAAAGGGATTGCATTTCCAGGGTGTTTGTGATTCACCCTCTTGATGCCTGCTTTCAGATCCAATACCTTCAAAAGTTCTTAGCCATTTGAATACACTTGGCTCAAAAAAGCTTGAACATTACCCTGTGCAGTTGTGCACTTGCATTCAAGTGTAGACAAAAAGTTGTTTCAGTCTAAAGAGAAGTACATCACAGGCTCAGGTTTTGACTTGAATGGATTTTCAGTGCACATTGGCCTTGGTGGATGAACTAGCTGCCATTCACTATCCCATCTGCTGTTGTGAAGAGTTAAAATGACCATGAAATTGAGTTCTGAATGTTGCTGAAGTGACCCCTCTTTGAGGGGTTGTGGGAACTGCTTTTGCTTCCCACCTGTGACATGTGGACATTCATGGATATGACTCACAAGCATCTATGTGCAGATTTTGAGAGGGCTGGCCAAATGTCATTTCCTCTGGGTGAACTGTGCTGGTGTATGGCATTGTTCTGGTACTGTCAAATTGCCACTGCATGAGGATGAAGACGAATAATCAGAAAATTTCTCCACCTGTTCTGCAGTCATTGGTTTACTAGCAGCTATCCTTGCAAACATTACTATCTTTACTAACTTTATTTCTCCTTTCATCTCTTCTCACTCCTGCAGAATCTTAGTCTTTCTATCTTTTTGTTGATTCTGTGCACTGGTTTCTATCTTGGGGCTTTGGGCAGTCTTCCTGTGTTGAATTGCAGGCAAACTGAAGAAACTCATCAGGTCACATGAGAGTGAGCCTACAAATAAAATCCCATCTTTTGTGGTCATTCTACACTTTCTTCTTAGTTACCTGTAAAAAGAGATCACAAGTTCTTTATGAGAAGGGGATGAAGTAACATTATTCTAATAGGAATCCTGTATTTTTAAAAAATATGTTTATTTTAGGGATGCTGCTTTTGTCTTGCTGAAAGGAGCAGTACTCTAAATACCCACTTTTGCAGAAGGCATATAATAATAATAGCAATAATAACAACACTAATAACAATAATAATAAGTATTGAAAGGTTTTAATCTGGCCTCAAATCCAGGATGGAACAAAAAAACCCTGAAAATTCAGAGTGCTGTTCCTGTGACTTTGCTTTCTTTATAATATTGTTGTATTCCTGATAATTAAGATTATTTCATTAAGGTTAATAGAGCAATTGAGTAACATTAAAGTGTATTGTTGGTGTTGGTTCTAGGTTGGTGATTTTAACTTTTTCAGGAAATATGTTTAGATGCAGCATACACAAAAGGCAATAATTTCCTTTTCTTTTTTCCATTCCTTCACAAAATTCAACTGAAATCTGCATATCTTTCCTCCCTTTCTCCAAAGCATGAACTTGCACTTAAAACATGGACAAACCTGTTTTAGTATGGGTTATGAATATGTTGGTTCTATGTACTGGTTTAGGACAAATTTGGGAGGAAACCTCCTGAGGGGCCCCCAGTTCAGGAAAGACTTCCTCAGAGAGAAATGGAAAGAAACCTGTTTATTAAACAGGCAAACCACTCCCCAGCACAATAAATTGAACAATACCAGATGACAAGAACTTCGTGCTGCTCTGGAGAGATGACAGATTCAGAAAGAAGGTCTCCCCTGAGAAGGTGGTTGCTCTGTTCTCAGTCCCTCTGGCACTGGGAAAAGTTGCTGCGCAGGGTAGGTCTTGGTGGGTCCTCAGTCTGGAGAGATTTGAACAGTTCCAATGGAAGGCAAAAAATAGAAAAGAAAAGGGGAAAAAAAAAACCTTCACCACCTCAGCTAGCTACACTAACTAAAAAAAAAAGAGAAGAGCCTCTCTCCGCGCCGTGTTGCTGACCTCCAACGCTCAAGGCCACTCGGAGGAGCAGTTCTCTGAAAACAAACTGTGCTCCCTCCCCTTTGCTCTCAGACCCAATATTAAACATAAGGGTGTAATATCCAACATAACCCAACAGATGATTAGGGATACAAACATCATAACGTCACCCTAGGACAGCATTGCAAATGGTATCTGCTCTTTGACAGAAATTAAGTAAAGAAACTCAGTGTCTCTACTAGTAAAGAGGAGGTGTAGTGGAATGTCATTACAAGGTTATTTAATCCTTAATATTTCATGAATATGTTCAAAAATAAGGGACCTTGCTTGCAAAAATGTCTTACCTATGTTCTTGATCTATGCCTAAAATGCATTATTAGAATAACATGCAAGTTAGGGGATTTGCTTTCCCAGCAGTTTGGAAGTGATTGAACATGTGCCCTTGACTCACTGTCTCAGCTTAATGTTTTGCACCGTTTGCATGCAGACATGTTAATTGGATGTTTGACAGTGTTAGTGTGTGGCATGCGTGCTGGTTTTGTCTTCTGTGGACAGGTTTGTGTAGCCATTTTTGCTTCAGTAACATTTCTACTGAACAGCTGCCTTTAGAAATGAATCTCTTTTTAGGAAGCCACTCTATAATATTAAGTGGTAGCATCATTCTCTTTTGAAATGAATCCTTATATACTAATAAAGGGCTTGCTTCTTGTCAGCTCAATTGCTGGCACTCTGTATCAGAGGAGGCTCAGCCTCAGCTCACTAGTTAGTTAAAAGTATAATTTTCGTTTTCATTATAGCCTGTCTTCGAGCAAGAAGATGAAAAAAAAGCAGAGAAAGAGCCATTCATACTGTCCATTGATTTACATCCTGTATCTTCCATGTCTTGCAGATAATTTTCTTTGCTTTATCTGCTTTCTTACAGATTTCCTTCTAGAATTTCTGGGGTTTTTTCTCTCATCTCTGTTGCTCTGCTACAGTAGGTAGAGGACCACGTTTGGCACAGTATGCCTAGATGTATGATGTATTTAGATTGTATGGAAAAAATTAGTTTATGTGCCAGGAAAATTCAGTGGGGGCTGGATAGAAAATAGTCAAGATATTTTGAAAATCCCTATCTTTTGTACTCTGTTCATCTACATTCAACACTGTCTGAGTTGTTTTGTATAGCACTTAAAGCCTTCACATCCTGTTGTAGAGGGACAGACTAATGTTATTCCTTTGGAAATTTCCTAGAAAATTTGGAAGATAGTACTGATGAGGATGCCCCATTGCATAGTCCTGGAACAGAAGGAAGGTGAGCAAATCTTTACTACTGATTCTAGAAAAATTACTGTCATTTCCTCCTTTTGTAATGCAAAATCATGTATCCTTTAGAAAATATCTCATAACATTTTCATTATACTTTGCCCACAATTTCAGTAGAAAGAAGAATAAAATAAAAATACGCATCTGCAAAAATTAAGACTTTCTAACTGTGATGCAATTTTTCTTTTAGTTCATTATCTTCAGATCTCTTGAAGCTTTGTGGTGAAGTCAAACCCAAAAGCAAGGTAGTATGTACAATGATGATGATGATAATTCTTCTACATGTCTTTTAAGTGATTGTATGAATCTATAATAATTTATAATTTAATGATACCTTCTGGAGAATGCTCTTGCTTTGCCCAAGAGACTTTAATGAATGAAGACGTGCAAAAGGTGAACTGATGTACTTTTCACGTGATTTGTGTGCAATATGATATTGTGTGACACTCCTCTCTAAGAAGCAATGATAAAAATAACTTCTTCAGTATTTTGAGGTTAAGTTATTAGAATTCCAGAAGGAGATACATTCTTCCAGTTACTTGCACTCCAGACTGGTGCAGGTTTGCAGATTAGTATTAGTTAGGCTACAGTTCAATGCTGTTGCCAGTGGGAACTGTGAACATGATTATTGTTTGCAATTTGTCACAGAAATCTTGAGGAAGTTTATGAAACAAATAAAAGCTTGACCTCCAGGATCTTAATTACAGTTGACATTGGAGAATATATCTAGGCTGACAATAGTTTAATATTAATGGCAGTGGGAACTGGAAATGTGCACTGATGGCAAATTTGTTTCTGTGCTCACAGGAGCATAAACCAAGTTTGCAAGGTAAATAGAAGCTTAGCCTCCACTTTTCCAACTGCAATTGGCTTTGGAAGAAAATATCTGTATTGGCTGTTGCATTATTTGATAATGTTCCTTGGTGTGCAGCTGTTAGGGCTGTTTAACTAAGTGAGTTTGGTCTGAAAATGCAATGAAATAAACATGTCATTCTTGTAATGGCTCCTTTCAGACTGGATCTTTGTCTTCCCCATTAGTCTTTCTTTCCCCTGAGGAATAGATCTTAATTTCACAGTAAAATCATACCTAACATGTATGATCCATTTTTTACAAATTACTGTGTTGCACAAAGCTTAGCTCCTTTGTGAGTTTTTCTGTTGTTTTCAAATTGTTGAAATGCTCAATGAATCTTACTTCATGTGGACTTTTGAGGTGACTTTAAGTAAAAAGCAAAGTTTGTATATGAGAAGGAGCATTGATGTTAGAAGCCACACCAGTATAATTGTAGCTATTTAAATTTACACTTTGCTTTATTCCTCTCTGCTTTATAACATTTCATTTGGATAAACTGTAGGTGAGTAATATTGTATTCATGTAGTATTGATGGGCAGCTGGTTGAAAGGATATCCTTGGAAACCAGTTGTCAAATCAGTGTTTCATGCCATTGAATTTGAATTGCCTCCTCTGAAATCATTGCCCAAAAGCAGAGGTGAGCTTCTTGATTTAGTTTCCAAAGGTAGTTGCCAAGTGTTTGAGGGGGATACTAATTGCCAGCTGATGATAAGCTTGAGTGTAAGATTCTTGGCACACACCAGTGCATGTTTAAGTGGCAGTTTGTTTTTTGTCTGTCTGCAGGCCCGCCGCAGGACCACCACGCAGATGGAATTGCTGTATGCAGCCAGCAGTGACCTGGTCTCTGACAGTAGTGCTGCAGACTCTGCCTTGCCTGGCTCTATCGCATCAGTTGCAGAAACCCAAGAAATTGGGGTGGCTGCTGATACACATGATACCTCTGCTAGGGACAGAGAGTTTATACCCCCACCATCTGGCTTACCTTCTAAGATAGGCAGCATGTAAGTTTGGCCATGCTGTACTAATTATCCTTTGCTTTTGAAAAATGCATGTTACCTATTTCTTGTAGTCTATTATTTTAACTTTACAAATGAGGTTGATATACTTGAAGCTTACTAAATAATACTGACAAAGCTCCCTTCTTTCTACCATCACCATTCTAGAAAGTATAAATGCAGTGTTGTAAGTACTGTGGTTCTTACTGAAGATATAAGTTCTGTTAAGTTGCTTTGTTATAGTAAAGTTATCGTAACTGTGCTCTATGTAGAGGGAAAAGTCCCTCTAATACCTTGAATAGTTTGAATTGTGTTAGTGCTATGGGAAATGCACATCCTAGGGAGGTAGTGAGAATCTGCTTAGAACAGCAGAGAGATTAAAAAAAACCCCAACAAAACACAACTCAAAAACTTTATATAACATGGTATTTGTATATGGTCCTAATTATTAGGAAAAATCTTTCTGTGAGTTGTCTTATATGGACCATGCTTATAATGGAGAAGTCTCTGCAACAACAGAGTATGCAAGTGAAATTTGAAAGGAAAATGTTAGATATAATGAATCCTCGAAAATCCTTTCTGTTTGCAGGTTGCACTTACCTGCAAAACAGTTTTACTAACTGAAAGTATCTCTTAATTCTAAACAGAAATAAGTATGTTTGTCTTTTTACTTTGGGACCAGCAGATGTCTCTCACACTCACTCTTTTTTTGTTTTCACTTGCTCTTGCTGTTCTTTTTATATCTGCCAATACCACTGCTGGTTATTCTAGCCATTCACTGCTAGAGACCCTTTTCTTGGCTTTTTAGGTACTAGCTCCTATGTTGCACAAGCTCATGTGTAAATTGAATGCACTTCCCACACTCAGTGATGTGGAAATCAGTGTCCCATAGCTGTCTTCAGGTTACAGGTTCTGGAGTTAAGCATCTTTTAATATTCATCTGTCCTATTTGCATAATATTTTTATAGCAGTCTCTATCTAATGTACATTTGCAATTTGTATATTTTACTATGTATTTCTGGCATGTGCTTGAGGTGGCAATCATGAACAGTAAAACACTGCTGATGGCAATTATTAACCCATGCTGATGGCTTCAGTGCAAATAGAATCTGCTTGGAAAGAATGCTTTTGAGGGTGAGCATAGGTGGGCAAAACCCACTTGTTTCAGCAGTTAGCATGAGATGAGTAGAGACTTTTGAAGCTTCAAGATCTAAGACATCAAGTGTTATGACCTGACATCCAAGACTCAGGTAATACCAACTTTTGCCGCACTCCATCTTCTAGAATGTATCCATTTATGAAAGTGAGCCAGCAAAGAGGCAAAACAGGATTTTTCCAAAACTATGTTCTTCAAGCATTGAGAGTTACACACTATCAAAAAGTCAATTCAGACAGCAGTAGGCCTCACATAATGAATTGTTATTGATCATGTTTTAGTAGATAAGTGATCAAAAAAATCCCACAATCATCTGCAGTCACTTTCTCTCTGCAAGTGTATATGTTTTTTCAAAACTAGAGCTCTTGCTGGTTTATTTGGTCATAGTTGAAGAAAGCTTGTCTTTATTAACCATCTGGCCTTCCCTTATGGGCCTGTGGTGCCAGCATATCTCTCATAATAAAACATGTCTTTCAGGAGCAGACTGATCTTACCTGCAATAAATGTTTTCTCCCTTGTGCCACTTACTTAAGTGACATTCGGGGATATAGAGGCCATAACAGTAATCCAAAATATGGATTTTCAAAGTGACAGAAATTAATTAAATGTTTAGGTGTCTGCAGATTTACAAACTGCTCCACTCTGGAACCCCCTCAATTTTCTTAGGTCTGTGATGATTCCATGGTTCTTGGAGAGGGACTTTTCACAAGAGTGTGTGTTAATAGGATAAGGAGTAACGGCTACAAACTGAAAGATTGTAGGTGTAAATGAGATATTGGAAGAAATTTTTTACTGCGAGCATCAAACACTGGAACAGATTACCTAGAGGAGTTGTGGGTGCTCCATTCCTGGCAGTGTTCAAGACCAGGTTGGATGGTGCTTAGAGCAGCTTGGTCTAGTGGAATGTGTTCCTGCCTAGGGGAAGGGGGTTGGAACTATATGATCTTTAAGTCCCTTCCAATCTAGACCACTGTGTGATTTTGTTACTTAGAGAGGCACCTAAATACATGTGGCAAACAGTTAGTTTAATTGGAAGTCTGTTCACAAAGTTGATTAGTGTGGTTGTCCTTTGATATGCTCAACTCATCTACAGCAGCTTTTTCAGAGTATAGTTGTCTTCTGTAGGACTTGTCAGCTTTATTTAGATTTCCTGGCAAGTGTAAAAAGGCTCTGGAAACCTGTCAGTAAGTATGTGTCCTGCTCCTTTTCTGTTAGGTCATTGACCATCATGCACCTGGTTTTTACACCTGTGCATGAGAAGTTCATTCCAGCAAAACAGCTGTATTTTTATAATATCTGTATTCCCAGGCTTTCAAAAGGAATTCAGAAAATGATGATGCTGTTTACACCCTCTTCTCAGGATGTTCCACTCTCAGGAGTCAAAGATGGAAGACTCAAGGGCAGGTAGAGAGTGAACAAGTGAAAATTGCCTCCGTGTCTGAGTATGCAGGATGCCAGTGTGAGGCAGAGGAGCTTCGGTTCCAGTTTCTGGTTTGGTTTATTTAATCAAGCAGCTGCTCAGTAGACATATAAGCAACCCTGGCAGTAGACACTATAGCCTGTTTGTCATCCTTGCTGGAAGACCTGTCAGTCTAATTCATAGAATTTGCCTTGTGACCTCAGGATTTTTGCACTCCTAAGTGCATACTGGTTCAGCATAGAGAGAGGGAAGTTCCAACCTTTTTGGTGTCCTTTGCACATATGCATAGAGGTAAAGGAGCCTCTACATAGAAATGCATGCTCTGGCCTTGAGGGAATTGGACCCACTTTCTCCCTGTTTTTTATAACTTAACTGCTAGGCTTCTGTGCAAAACCAGACAGGTTATCACTTGTCCTCCTTTTCCTGTCTCTTGAAGATCCCAGGGAACTCGAGGGCTGTCATGCAGTTCTTGGCACTAGGTCCTACAGGTCCTGCACATTCCAGTTAGGGTTTGTGATCACTTGGGACTGTCTCATCTACTTGAGTCAAGTAGCTGTTCATGGTTGTGCTGTCCGTGTTAGATCATGTTATTCTGCACTCCAGTCTCCAGGTGGATTTTATATAGCACAGACTTCCTCTCAAGGGGAACATGTAGAGAAGTTGGAGCTACGCATATTCAGAACCTGTAGAGCTCTGAGATTGATGGTGGTAACTATGTCAGGCAGGGGTCCTGCCAAGTGAACTTTATCTGCTTAATGGAGTTGCATGGAGCAAAAATACTTTCAGAATCTGCTTTCTTGCTTTTAATGAGTGTTTCATATTCATAGAAAAAATCCTTCTAAATACAAAGAAATAGGAAAAAACAAAACAAATATTGCTTTTGTGATTGCTCAACTAGTGAGAAATGGAAGTTCAGAAGAATGGAGACCGCTCAGATTCCTTTCTTTTTTCTTAAGTCTGACTGCAGTGAAATGATAACATTTGGGTGTCAGCTTTAATATTGTTCTGTTGGTTTTTTTGCAAATTTTAATGGGGAATAAAAGGTTGGGAGAAAAACCACAGTGACTTTGAATTGGAATTGTTTCAGAGCAAGAACTGGAGAGACAAATGAGGGATGGAAAGCAAGGGAGGAGGGAAGTGGGGGACAAAGAGACGTCATATTATAATAGTGAGATTGTCAATGGGAAGTACCTTTTCTCACTTCCTAATTAACATGAATATGTTACTGTAAAGTTTCATTTGTGTATAAGAATCATTGTGATTTCACTGTTCTTCATGTCTGTAAATGGTCTATTGTAGATGCTAATGTGGAATCTAAAATTTAAGAATTTCCATGATCTTAATTTGGGATGCATACTCCACTGTATTTCTTTCAGTGAGTCTCTTTTATGATTGAACTAGTAAATCTCCTTTAACTGTCCAGTATCTGACTCTATATGTTGATCAACTTTGAACATTAATAACTTGGTATATTTTTATATTCAAGTGTGAGAACAAGTTTATAACCCTTAAATTCAAGAGAGACAATAATAGATTAAGTATGTTCTGAAACTTGAAATCACACTGAGAGAATGACAAGTAATATAAGAAAAGCAAGTTCTGTGAAGGGCCTTAGAGTGATATAATGATTGCTCTTGTTTTAGTTCAAGACAGCCATCTCTTCCAGAGAAGAAGATACCTGAGCCTTCACCTTTAGCAAAGAGAAAAGTCTATGAGAAAACAATGGAAAAGACAAAGACAAAAGAGCAAAAACTGTAAGATTCTTTTAAATTTATTTCCTCTGATGTAATGTGAACTTTGAATTTTCTTGAAAAATAAATCTGTATTTTTCTATTTCTTTTCTTCCAGGACAGTTTGTCAGTGCTGATATTTATTGCTCAGCCTATGTGTGGTTGTTTGGGGTTTTTTCCACATTGTTTTTCTGTACAAAACCCAGGCGCAGAGCCCTGAGAAAACATCTTTTGGAGCATTTGCAAATTACCTTTTTTTTTTAATCAAAGTAGTCAATATCTCTAAGAGCCTTCAATTTTATAAGGATTTCTTCATTTAACATATGTATTTTATGCCTGTAGCTTTCACTTTTACCACTTAATCTTTGAATGTTGTGCCATCTTGCACTCTGCAACCTTAAGCTTTTTGCCTTCTCTGAGAAATATCTGTAGCTAGTATTACAATCTTAATTATTTGCTTAAGAAAAGAGCATCTAATGTTTAAGGCATGTTGCATTTAATTTTTCTAACCATTCATAACCTGTTAAAGAAGATGTTCTTTTTTTTTGTAGCTCAGATTCTGGAGCCCCAGAGGCTAGTCTGTCACCTCCTACTTCCCCACCAAGCCGGCCCCGTAATGAAATGAATGTTTTTAGTCGTCTTACTGTTTCTCAGGGAAACACATCAGTTCAGCAGGATAAGTAAGTCACAAAGGGAAGCCTCAGCCCCCAACCAGGGAAATGCAAAGTGTGCTCAAGTTTTCAGTGTAGTGTCTGGTAGAAATTTTGCCCTTCTGCAAGACAGGAGGAGATATTTCTCATGTTTTTATGTATGTTTCCTATTTTCAAAGGAAATATTTTAAATTACCATGGAACCACTGTAAAAATTTGAGAAAAGAAATTTCCTGCTGAACCTTGTTTCCTGTTTTCTAGGCCATGTCTGGTATTTGTAGTTTTAAACCCAAAATAGAAAAGAATGATAGAATTCTTAGATGTTTGTGTATTTGTGTGTGTGTTTACACTCAAAAATAGATTTTAGGTGATAATTAGGAAATAGTGCTTTTGACAGTTATTCAGTTGCTCCAGTGTTGCTCAGAGCGCTCTCACAATAGCACCTCAGAGGATGGGACATTGAAATGGCTAGAACACAGTTGTTTAGAGACTATCCAAATTATTGAACAGACTGACTTTAGGAGGTGATCTGCAGGAGTAGATGTTATTCATATCTTGTTTAGAAGAAGTAGAACAGATTATTTTCACATTAGGCATCTGTTTAGGAGCCTTACTCCAAATGGCAGTGGACTTGACTAGCATCTCTATTACAGGTTTCAGTACTGATCCAAATACCATGCAGTGCTTATGAACTGCAAGTCAGATTTAAAATAAACCTTGATTTCTAACTCTAGCAAGATAAGAAATTGCTGTTGTCTGTTTACATTATTTTTTTGAATAAAATGTTTTTTTTCAGAGGTCTACAGCCACCACATACCAAGCAGTGGTTTGCAAGGCTTTCAGTAATTGTGCTTGTGACTTCTTTAACTTAGCTTACTTTTCTTATTGCTAACTCCCACCGAAACCTTTTCATTTTCTCTGAACTGACTTTGAAGTCAAATAGAAACTGCTGAATCTGTTTGAGTTGAAAATTAAGGACATCTTAAGACGTATTGAAAATCATCAGGTCTTGGGGAAATACTGTCTTGAATGTTTTCTTGGGTTTTATTTTTAAACGTATTTCAAAATAAGGGAAGAAGGATTTTGAACTTAGGATGGCTTGCAAATTGCTGTATTTATTTGAGTGGCATACCATAATTAACATTTATATCTCTATGACTAATATTTTGCATGTCTCTTCTACACTTAGCAGGCATTGATGTTCAGAGTATTTTTTTTTTCTTTTGATATTCTCAACAAGCGCTATCTTGTGGAGGTTAACTTGTGCATCTATCTTTTAATTTTTTCCTTTACTTCTCTAAGAAAATGTTGGGGAAATAAGAAATGGCTCAGCTGCTGTTACTCATCTTCTGGAGCTGAAACAGTCTACAGTAACTTACTACTGAGAGTGATATTTTAAGATAATTATTCTTTCCCCCCTACCCCACCATATCATCATGGATTTGAGATATACCTTGAGCAGTGCTGCATTATGTATGTGGATTTGCATTGCTTTTCTGAGTTGGCCATGCTGTTGTTTGTTCTTCTCATATGGAGGCGTTCCCTTGCTGATACCTATATTCTTTCTCCTCACAATTCCACCACTGTTGATTGTAGGTCTGATGAAAGTGATTCCTCTCTGTCGGAGGTACAAAGGTACTCTCTCTTTCTCTTTTCTGTTTTCTTGGCATCTCTCACCAAAGTTATTCCAGTTCTTAAGACATTTCATTTTGCTGCATGATTTTCCCTGATATCAGTGCATTGTTTCTCTTGCCAGAACATTAAATATCTGAGATTTTGCATGTCTTCCCCTCTCCTTTTTAAGGGTGTTTTTTTAATCATTGTTGAGCATGTCAGGTATTTAATTGTAACTGAAGTATGGTGTAAACATTTCCTTAGACACATTGTTTCTCTCTTTGTTTTCTTAAAAAAAATAGGGGCAGACATTTTCTTATGTTTTATCTGCTTCTCTCCTTATTTTTGTTTTTCTTTTTCTGTTGTATGCTTTGATCACTGAAAATGAAATTCTAGTGTAAATAAAAATGAGTAGTTTTTTATTATGTCTTTCTGAGAGAATGCACAGTGGCTTCAGAGATGAAAGAAATGTTGCCACTCGTGTCCTTGTGGGTTAGGACTTTGGTACTCAGTGAAGAATTAGTTTATCTAGCGAAGGGCAGTCAAAGAACTGCCAATAATGTGATGGTGGCTTTGTCTGGTCATTGTAGCAGTTGT
This sequence comes from Acrocephalus scirpaceus scirpaceus, assembly GCA_910950805.1. NCBI lineage: Eukaryota > Metazoa > Chordata > Aves > Passeriformes > Sylviidae > Acrocephalus > Acrocephalus scirpaceus. The sequence goes on from OU383777.1 coordinate 14,851,715, forward strand.
AGCATTTTTTTGTCTGTAGATTTTAGAACACTGCACATAGGTAGATAAATAGCTCCAGGACATGTATTTTACATGGCTTGTCGTGGAAGTGAGTGGGTGAGAACAGCAGGAGGAATAACTCAGTTCAGAGGCAGCATGATCCACTTGGGAATACTACAGAGAAAATTGTTAGTTAGTGTGATGCTAGAAAACAAAAGCATAGACAACTAAATTAATTAAAAAGCAAATTGTTTCTATTTTTTTGAAAACATAAAATGGTGCAGATGAAAGGTGAATGCCTTTCCAAAATGAGGAAGATAATGATACACAATTTAAGGCTCTATTAATACTAGTAAAATATATAAAAGGATTGCTGAGAAGTAATGAATTGTATGAGTGAAGATGTCCTGAGCTGTAAAAATGTTTAAAATCGTAATTTTAGTGTCCTAGATAAACTAACCAGTTGTCACAAAGTTAGCTTGTATCATAAAGGACCTTTTCCTTTCTATAGCAAACTTCGGGAGAATATTATGAAATTTTTACATTTTCCTAAAGCATCTGATACTTTTGGTTTTGTTTTGATGAGATAGGGCTATGTTGAGTTCCTTTTCTTCACAGCTGTGTGTGTGATACCCAAAAGAGCATGACAGTGAGTCTTAACTGCAAGCTGGCCAGGTCACAGCTGTGTTGTATGTTTTGGGCATTACCTTGAGGCTTTTCTACACTTCACAGAAATATAAAGGGTCTCTGTGTGTGCAATTGTATGCATGGGATTTTAGACTGCTAGTAATTTTTGTTTGGTAATGAATTATGAAGCATTTTTTTCAGGCAAGTTAGTCTTTTGGCATCACCACAGAATTAGGTGAAAGTGCCCAGGAAGATTCCTCTGGGGTGTCAGCATTCCAATCATCCTCCCTTTTGGCCATTTGAGCTTGAGCCATGCATGAGCATGTTGGGGTACAGGGTGCAGCGGGAACCTTCTTCAGGCACAGAAGTTAACAACAGTTCTCTGTGTCTGCCCATAGAATACAGATGGTGTGACATGCATGCTGAGTTTGGAATTGGCAGTGTAAATTAATATGCTCCATTTTTCAGATGGTGCTGTTTAGACTTATGATGTCTTATGGTTGATCTTGAGCATACAGAAGCTTTAGGTGTCCTGGTTTACTCAGCATTATGCAGACTTTGCCTTGTACCCAGCATTTAGCACCTTGTTGTCTTTTCATTTGTTTGTTTTTGTATGTGATTTCCTTTAACTAATAGTCCAGACATGTGTCAAGGCTAAATAGTAAAAATCCTTACATAGTTATGAAAGGCATTCAGCTATTCTGCCCTCACATCTAAAAACACTAGGTTAATTTTTTCCCCACATGCAACTAAATCAATTTTGTCTGTATCTATTACTGTGCCAAACTCACATTCCTTTTTTTTTCTTTAGGGGGATAATTAACCCATTTCCTGCTTCAAAATGCATCCGATCATCCCCGCTTCAGTGTATCTATACAGCTGAGGGACATACCAAAGCTGTACTTTGTGTTGATGCAACTGATGATCTTCTCTTCACTGGATCTAAAGGTTGGGCAAGCTCTGTGCACCTCTGCTCCCTACAGAGGCTGCTTTGACAACTTGGAGTGTTGTGAAATTCTCAATTTGTGTTTAGTGCTTTAAACACAGTGGAAAATTCCAAGGGTCTATTTCTCAACATAAGCTGAAAAAGGATTTACAGTAATTATCTACATGTTTCTAACTCCTAATGTGTAGTATTTGGCTGCTTATTTGTAGTGGAAAACCACAAAAAGCAGTAACATTAATATTTGTTGAGTGATATGATGGTAGCAGTCATGGTAGCATGTACACATGATATGCAATGCCAAGTAATAGCTTCAGAGTAAGGGTGGAGGTGGGAATTGGCACGTTTGGCTCTACTGCACAGAGTTTGAAAATCCTTCATGCCATTGTTGGTTCTTTGAGCTATCATCTTCATCTGAGAGTGTCTTCTGTTTCCTCTGTGCATCTTGTTGCCTGTCCTTTGTTGTTATAAGAACTGTATGGCAGGTGTGGGAGGGTCTGGAATTTTAGTAGTCTAAGTTCCTTACTGGATGGTGCAGTCACTCTAAAAACTTCTCAAACTGATAGAAACAGTGTTTTGAAGAAAACATTTTCCTTCTGTCTGTAGTGAATTTCCATTGTCATTGCTCAGTTTGGCTTGAAGATACCACCAGAGGCCACCAGAGCTCAATGGTTATTTTTCACAAGCACCTATTTTAATATTGCTCAAAAACTGATTTTTGTATATCGTGCTTTTTCTCTGGGCCTTTTCACATAAAGCATTTACAGTAAAGGACTTGTTGGATTCTTAGTTGTGCTGCTGAAACTATGGCAGACTTTTTTCTGAAAGTATCAAAGCTAAGATGAACTGGGGTGTCTGGGAAGAAGTTAACACCTGTTGGTGGGGAGACTCTCCTTTTCATTAGTTTATATAATGAATAAACCTTGAAATTTCAGGACATCCCTTTTATTAGCATAGTTGACAACGCCATCAGTTGCAGGTCTTCCACTGCTAATATTCAGGTATGGTTTCTGTGGCTGTTCTAGTAGCTGGCTGTTAAAAATGTCAAATCACACACTTTGAGTGAGTTGGCAAACTTTTGATCTTGCAAGTTTCAAGCCAACATTTCAACATTTGTGCAAGTATATACAATTGCAAAAAAGAACATTGATTTAGATTTTGTAAATAATACTTAGTTGATTTCTGTTGAGATTTTGAATTTCGTGACTATGTGAGGGAAAAAAAGGGCATGTTTTAAAATTTTATTTTACATCTAGATTTGTATTCTAAAGGATTGGTAATGTATTTTTTTAATGGATGTATGCAGATATTGCAAATATTTACTCTTTTGAAGTCATATTCTAGCTTCTTACATCTATGGGAGAGTTTTTCATGTATATATTTTTTGAGGGGAGTTTACCAAGTACGCCTTTATTCAAGAGTGTAGACAGTTAATTAAATAAGGTTAAATCATTTGGAAATTGTTATTGAAGCAGAAAGTCTTGGCTCACTGACATCAGATAGTACTTGCAGACAAATTCAGAAATGTCGTAAACTCTCCTGTGCATTGCAGATCTTCAGTCTTGATAGTTGGTGTTTCAAAGTGGCAGGCAGGTCTTGTATACTTACCTTCATGCTATCATAACTAGAGTCTGTAGATGAAGCTTTCTCCTCATCCTTCCAGTACTTATTTCAGTATAAGTGTATGACTAAAACACATGGAGTGATACAGACATGGTGCAGCAGGGAGAGTTTCCTGTTCTTGCCAGTAGTGTTGCAGATTGCTTGAAAACTTTTATGCATTTGGGATTTTAACACATGAAAAGTTGCAGTATTTAAATTCCTTTGCTATGGAATCAAAACAATGACTAAACCACTCTCTGCTGGGATTTTCAGAGGCCGCCAGAACACTGAAGAGTTTGGGTCCCTTCTCACCGTTGTGGTTTTGTTGTGGCAGTCAGACCTCGGCCATACTAAGCCTCAAAACTCATCCTGAGCTATGTTTTTGATAATAAATTTTCGAATTAAAAATTGGATTCTTCTCTTCATCTATCATCATCCACACTTTACAACCTCTAAATTGTCTGTATTTTCACTTTCCTCGAGATTTTTATCCTTTTAAAATGGTTTGGGAGCTAATATGCAGATCTCGAATGCACATTTAATGATCAACTTTGCTTAGTTTTGATGATGATGATAGATGGATGCCTATGTGTATTTTTTAAGACCTACTTAATTTAGCTGTTTTTCTGCTGTGTCTACAGAAATGGAGGAAAAGGTATGAATGCAAATAAATCGTGTACTTTTTCTTTAATTAACTGAGTTTAGGAAAAACATAAGATTTTTCAGGGTTTTTATTATTATTATTAATATTTTTCCTCTTTTTGTTTGTCTGTATTTAGATCGTACCTGTAAAGTCTGGAATCTGGTAACTGGACAAGAGATTATGTCTTTAGGGGGTCATCCAAATAATGTAGTTTCTATTAAATATTGCAACTACACTAGCCTGGTCTTCACAGTTTCAACCTCCTATATCAAGGTGTGGGACATCAGAGATTCTGCAAAGTGCATTCGGACGTTGACGTGAGTATGCTGAACCTCAGATGCCAAGCATTCAAATGAGTCTTAGTTTTAGATAAATTTTATTATATTTAATTCAATATTGCAGCACAGTGTAATATAAATACACTGTTGGGAATGGAAGCTTTCTTTACATGTTCAGGCTAAGTCAGTATGGGGCACCAGTAATATATGGGAACAGAAAACAATTTGCATATAGAGTTTTATCAGATGTTCAGTATTCATAATTGGCTTATAGGCTTTTATGCTCAGAGAAATAGGTTTGTTTTTAGAGAGTATACAAAGTATGGCAAATAAACTATAGAATTTAGGGTTTTTTCTTTTTTTTTTTTTTCCTTTTTCTCCTCCTTCTCTGTACTCAGGTCTTCAGGCCAGGCTATGCCTGCTGATGTGTGTTCAGGAAGTACTAACAGAACAGTTGCCATCCCGGCTGGAGAGAACCAGATCAATCAAATTGCACTAAATCCAACTGGCACATTCCTCTATGCAGCTGCTGGAAACTCAGTGAGGATGTGGGATCTGAAAAGGTACTAAACACCAGCTGAGGAGAATATTCTTTAGGTGGTTACATGTGCATAGGCAGCAAAGTTGTGCACATCAAACAGTCAGTGAAGTGTTTCTTCTATATGGTAGTGTCCATGCCTGGGCAAAATATGGTATCAGTTACAAATCACCTGTTCCATCTGTGGTAGTTACTGAGATAATGGTTTTCTCATGTGTTAAGGTTGTGGTGAATCATTTCAGTAAAAATGACTGGAAAAACAATGTTTTGTTTGACAGGCACTACAAAACACACTCCTTTAAGGTGAGTGTGGGAATTCTGATTAGTAATTATTGATGAGATGATGGAAGGCACTGGAAGTAATGTAATATAATATGGAATTATGATAGCTGCACTATAATTACACTTTAACAAACAGAACCTGCTCCCAAAGAGTGCATTCAAAATACAGAAAATACTTATGAGGGGACTAATTCATCTTTACTTCAAAATGTTTTAGTTCTTTTTTTTCCATAAATAGAGGGGCTTTGTTGTATTTAATGTGGATTTAATATTTATCCATGGATATGTGTTGTTATCCTTAGCTACTACAGATATGAACAACAGAGTATAGGTAAACCAGAGGTTGAGTACTGAAGACAGAGAGAAAATAAAAAGATCCATTCTGTCAGAAACTGTGCTATGGACTGTACTGAATATATGAAAAATTAACAAATCCTCATTTCTTCTCTTACCCTTAAAGATTTCAGTCTACTGGAAAGCTAACTGGTCACCAGGGTCCTGTTATGTGCCTTACTGTTGATCAAATTTCCAATGGACAAGATCTTATTGTCACTGGTTCAAAGGATCATTATATAAAGGTAATGGTTGTCTCCAGTTAAGTTTTCTTTATCTCCATTAAATTGGATATCAGGTGTACAAAGTCTTGGAGAAATATTCGTAACACCTACTTTTAGGTAACATGTAGCTCTTAAAAGTATTTTAAGTATCTTAAGTGTCTCTGTTTTGGAGTGCAGACCTAATTGTTTCAGTGTGTTCCTCACACAGGAGAGTCCAGGGTTTAGCCCAGGCTCTTTCTGAAGTGGGGAAGACAGCAAGTTCAGCACTTCTCAGCCAAGGTGGCCAATATACTTTTCTGCTTCTTGGAATTGTGATTAATTCACTCAAGGATACGGAATCTTTTTTTTGGGAGAAGTGGCTTATTTTTCTCTCTCTTTTTTTTTTTTTTTTTTTTTTTTTTTTTTTTTGGGCTCACCTCAGGCAGTGGCTATTTGAACCCACAAGCTCCTATTTCTCAGGGCTACACCCGCATCACCAGACTCAGAGAATTGTAGATCATCTGTAAAGCCAACCCTCACACTGCAAAGAATGTGTGACACATGATGCCAAAGAGAGAGTGAGCAAGAAACCCTAGCTTGTTATGAGGGGATACCCTTTGTTCTGTTCTTCTTGCACACTGGAAAAAGTGTATGAATACAGCTGGGGGTGGAGCAGGATCCAGAACCTGTGTGAGCTTTCTCACTGAGCTGGGCTTTCTTTTTTTCATATTATTCTACAATTCTTGGATGCTTGGCTGTGCACTGTGCCAGATGCAAAAAACTGCCTGAGAGGTTGGTGCATAGTTTAACAGTTTGGGCTGTGGATCTGAATCCTATCAGCAGTGTCCCTATGGTTGGAGACCAGGGGATTCTTAGGCAATGGGGAGACAGAGGCCTTACTCTGAGAATTACTTCCCTGCACAGTTCAGAATATTGAGGTAGTTATAAGCTGCCATCCTGGCACAGTAACGAGTGAAGGAAGTGAGTGAGAACAACAGGGTGTGATTATATAATGCAAGTTTGTTATGCTGGGAACTCATGTGACAAGCAAGGGCAGTGGGAGGGCTTTTGGAAAACAAAGCTGTCAACAGTCAGAGAAGTTTATCTGTTCTTGTGTGTCCCTTCTCCGTGGCCAGGCTACATATATCCTCCTAAGTCTGCCTGCATCTTGACTTACACCACTAGAATGTCCAGGGATGTTTCAGCCATTTCTATGTGCTTCAGAGTAGTGTGTGTTCTCCAAAGTGAATGCCTCCAGAATTGTCAAGCCACTTTGGATAGTATAAATAATCTGTATGTGCATAGTCAGTGCAGCTGTCTATGAATTCTTGATGCTTCTGTTCAGCCTGGAAAAGAGAAGGTTATGTGGAGACTTCATAACTTCCCAGTATCAGAATGGGCTTACAGGGAAGCTAGAAAGGGACTCTTCATTAGGAACTGTAGTGACAGAACACAAGGAGTAATGGGTACAGATTGAAAAAGGGGAAATTTAGGTTATGATATTAGGATGAAATTTTTCACTGTGAAGGTGAACTGAAGACACTGAAACAGGTTGCCCAATGAGGTTGTGGATGCCCCAATGTGGGCAGTATTCAAAGCCAGGCTGGATAAGGCCTTGAGCAGCCTGGTAGTGGGAGATGTCCCTACTGCTGAAGATGATCTTTAAGGTCCATTTGAACCCAAATCTGTGGTTTTTTTGCATGGGTAGGTCTGTTGGGCTACCAGGTCTGGTGACAGATACTGTCATGCCACAGGAAACTACTGTCTTGTCTACTGAGTCAGTAATATTAGTCATCTCTAGGTACCTGATTTTTCTGGTTTATCATTGAATTTTTTGTTACAATTGGAACTTTCGCATGTTGATTGAATGTGGTAACTTTTAAAATACCTTTAGTTCACAGTGTATTATTTTACACTACCAAGCTCTCCCTTTCCTACTGTCAAGCTTATTCATTCTAAAAGGCCAATAAAGAGCAAATAATAGAGGATGAAGTTTGACATTTACTTGTGAAACAGAGCTGGTGGTTTAAAAAGTTACAGCTCACCTGCTCTTTCAGCTCAGTCTCGCTGGGTGAATTCTGGCTCTCTACAATGTAAAATGAATCAGGATTGCTTACACTGCAGCTCTAGGAACAAAAACCTGATGGGATTGATTATGGCTTAAATTGTTAAAACAACCTTACTTAAAGAGTCTGTTTTAACACCCCATTCTTGGACCACAGGCAAGGAGAGAGGTGTGTCTACTCCATGAAAAGCATCAGTCTGTGAAATTATGTAAGCCTTACCAAAACAACTTGTCCAGAAAAATGTATTAGTGCCTCCTTCTGAAGCTACTTACCTGTGCAATTCTCCCAGTGTGAGTTATGTTTCCCAAACTCACTCATGAGCTTTGTTTCTCTAGCCCACCACAGAGGGTACATACGGGCCCTTCCTGTGAAACTACTGTGCATGTGATACTCAAGTAGTAGTACTTCTTCCCAGAGCAGTCTTCTCTGAAGTCAGTGGAGTATTCCCACTTCAGGGAAGAGGTGGAAGAGCAGAGAGGAGTGGTTCTGGTAGATAAATTCTGTCAAATATACATCATGATACAGTGGCCTGTAAGAAGACTTACCAAGTTTTTTTCCCTAAAGTTATTTGCTGCATGACTTTCAAGCAGGTTAGATGGCAGAAAATTTCACATACCATATTTTATTATTTATTTCAGATGTTTGATGTGACTGAAGGGGCCCTTGGAAGTGTAAGTCCTACACACAATTTTGAACCTCCTCATTATGATGGCATTGAAGCACTTGCTATTATGGGAGATAACCTTTTTAGTGGATCGAGAGATAATGGAATTAAGAAATGGGATTTGTCTCAAAAAGACCTTCTTCAGGTAATGAAAAAAATCACGAGCTGCTGTGACAGTCACGCTGTAGAACTGTTTTCAGGCTCATACAATGACTATTCACATAGACACTGGTGCTTTTAATAGGGAAGGCATAGAGCACTGACTAAGAAAGAAATCAATAATGTACTTGATCTTTACATGCAGTTGCTTTTCTCTTCTCCGCATGTAGCGTCAGGAAATTCTGATGAAGTGGTTATCCTGTTTTAGCTCTGAGTACGTGGGGTTTGTTTTTCTGCTTCAGAATAAAAGCAGCATTTGCCTCATCTGTGACTGGAATATTGGATACTTGTCTTTGACAAGTTAGTAAATTTTGGATTGGGAACTCATTAATGCGAAACAATACTTTAGATCAGGCTACAGAATATTTTCTTGTGAAGAGGTTTTACAGCCTATCTCGCTCCACCCAGTCATCTCTTAGATTCATCTCCTTATGCAGTGCATGTGTTACGTAATGTGTACAACACACTCATAATAATGCTTGCTGTCAGAACACATTTGCAGTGTGTTTTTCCTTATGTAAAAAGGAAAAAAAGGGAGTGGGTGTAAAGGGACCTCAAATCCAGGAATTTGCAATTTGTTTGGCATGAAGAACTTTGATTTTTGCCTACCTGCTGTAAGCTGATCTGTTCTTCTAGGTCCTACGAGAGGTTCTTGAGGTATAGTTGTGATTATTTCTTGAGACTGAGCGAGAACTGGAAGGCAAAAAAACAAATACCAGAAGAGAGTGTTGTTTTTCCAATAATTTTTAGGGAAAGGAGGAGCGTACATTTAATATGCAGACTAATAGCAAGGAAACAAGTAGAATTTTAAAGTATTGGGACATGAGAAAATAATGGACTGGCTACTTTAAAAAGAAAATTTCTTTATGGGCATACTTAGTATTCCATAAGTATATAAACTTTCTTGACCTTCATTCAAAGTCATCCAGTTCAGTGCCAGTTCTTCAATACTATGAAGACTTCACAGTTAAAATAAGGATTCATAAATTTAGCTGCTTACAGAAAATCTTCACTTGGCCATGTTGGAACATCTGCCCTCACATCTGTCTGTCCAGAGAAATGTACTAAGCAGCTTGTACTAAAATCACAGGCACTGGAAAGATTTTGTATTCTCAGAATGACTTCATTAAAGTTTTAAGAAGTGTCTTCACTCTTGCCTTTTAGGCTCATTAAAATATTATGCAATATGCATTTTTGCTATTGCAATTAATTTAACATCAGAAAGAGTACAGGATCAGGGGTGAAGAAGTGTGTAAATTGGACTAGTTATATCACTTTTCTTGTTTTCCTTTTGGTATATGTGCATTTCATAATTTCTCTACTTTGCCTTCTCCTTTTTGTTAGTTTTAAGAGTAGAACTTGATAAGAATAATCTCATACTTTATTCTTTCTGTTTATTTCTATAAAATGCTGTATGTTTTTCAAGGAGGTAAGACTGACGCGTTTGACAGAATATAAATAATTTTTATTCGTTGTCTTTTTTAGGGAATGAGAAGTTCTGTTTCTTTGCTAATCATGTGATAATTCAGAGTGGAAGGGTCCCCTGGAGGTCACACAATGTGAATTGGTCCTGTTGGTCCAAACAAGGCCAACTGTGTAGTTAGGTCTGGTTTCTCAAGGCTTTGCCCAGCTGAGTTTTCAAAACCTCCAATGTTGCAGATTGAACAGTTGCTCTCCTTAATCTACCCAAACCAAAACCTGAAACAGAGCCGAGCTGCTTTACAACATAAATGCTTGTGTTGCATCAGAGGTCCTAGTTTGGCATACACATGTTGACCAGGTCTGATCCTCTGTAACTGATGAAAATCCCTTAACAAGCATGCTATTCAAAAGAATTAAGAGATAGCTGCTTTACTTAGTGTTACACATCCCAAGTCACAAAACCCTGCTGTGACAAAATTTATAAGAACCACAACCAACCCCTCTCCCAGTTTTATGAAGTGCTGCAGTGCATGCAGAACCAGAGTGCCAGTGCTGTGGTAGCTCTACATATTATAGATGAAACACCAAGGTGATCCTAGAAAGCTGAATGTACTCCATTATGAGCAATGCAGCCAAGCAAAGCAATTCTTACCAAACTGAACTGGAGAAAAGCCACTTTTGGTGTCCCCAAAAGACAGTAAATTTGGGCTATTATTTCCCCATATTTTTATTTTTCCCCATGTATTTTTTTGTGAGAACAAATAAATTTGTTCAAATAAATTTGAAAACAACAAAAGGATGTTGTTCTCAGCTGGTCTGTGCAGCATTTTGTTTTCTGAATGAGAACCCTTTTAGTGCCCTTCCTCAATAAAGAATTAATGTGTTTCTGTGAAGTGCAACATCACAAAATCAATTTATAATGTGTAGCGCGAAAAGAAGAAAGAAAGAAGGCAAGTACAGAAACAGTTTCTGTCTTCCTGGTGTATTTTTATGCAGTATTTTGGATTTTCTTTTTATGTGTTTTATAGCAGTTTCACAGACTTGAAGCATAATACAGAGACCATATGTTCAAAAATGCATTCAAATATGCATTTGAAAACATGCAGACTTTGCATTATCCTAAACTGATTTCTGTTTCACATTACATCAGTTGTGCATATTAGATTTTCTTCTTGATTTGCAGTACAATTTCACAAAAAGAAACACTCTTGGAAGTTAGCACTCTCCTTGCTCTAAAGGTGCAGAAGCCACGCAGAGCCATGTAGCAAAACTGGTGCAGGGCAGGAATCAGGCTTACAGCTTGGGATTTTTCCACTTCTGTGTTTGTTCCTCTGGAACTTTTTGCAGCCCGGTGAGACTTGTCTGCCTTCTCTCTTTCAGCAAGTTCCTAATGCTCATAAGGACTGGGTTTGTGCTCTTGGCCTGGTGCCCGGTGTGCCGGTTCTGCTCAGCGGCTGCAGGGGAGGCACCCTCAAGCTCTGGAACGTGGATACCTTTGCACCCATTGCAGAGATGAAGGGACATGACAGCCCTATAAATGCTATCTGCACCAACTCCAGCCAGATTTTTACAGCAGCAGAGTGAGTTTTTCTCCATGAATCTTTCTTTTCTGTGTCCCCTGCTAGAATTCTGTCCATGCACGTGCGTTTAGGGCATGTGTAAGTCACTTCATAGACAGCATCAGGAGACCTTGTCCAGTCCATGCCCCTCGGTGCTAATATCTATCACAGCTATCTCCAAAGTGGGATGCTTGCACCTCAGGGGATGCACAACATGATCCAGTGGGATGCTGGAGTAAATTATTAGAATTCAGTGGTATGTGTATATAATTAATAAATATTCACAGCAATGTGGGCCTAAAAAAATTTAGTGGTGGGGTGCATGATCAAAAAAAGTTTGGAGACCACTGATCTACAGGATGGCAGGGAGAATTTGGCAGTACTTGAGAACTTCATAAGCGTGTCTCTACAGCTGGGCTATTTCCTGGTAGGACTCATTCCTTACCTGAGCAAATTCTTCTAAAAACCATGGCACATGGCTGTTGCTTTGTTGGTTGGTTTGTTTTTAAGTACTGGCATACAGCAGAAGTTTTGCAAGCCATCCTACTGTACTGTAAACACCTTGATTTGAATATTTGTTTCCTTAGTAAAAGTGAGCAAATTGAGGACCTGAAACCTCAGGGGAATTGACCAAGAAAAATATCTTGTTATGGAGAATGTGCAGAAGATGGCAACAGAGCCTCTTTGTGGTGTAGTCTGAACACAGGAGCTGTGAAAGCTGACGTGTTACATTCTTGTGCCAATTGTGAAAGCATCTGGCCTTCTGAATTAAAAGCAGGTCTTTCTGAGTTGTAGCAGGATTTCAAAGTTGCCAAGTTTTCATATTTGGTGGTCAGGTTTTATGTTTAAGCACTAGTAGGTAGGGGTAGAGATGTCAAAGCTTGTCTCTGTTTGCCTAAAGATTATTAATCCATTTAGAACATACATACATCTGAAATTAATTCTTTTTTTGTCATTAAAAAAAAATTCAGCCTTTTGGTATTTCTAGCAGTGGGCTTAAGGTCTAAAAAATTTAGAGTGTTCCTAACAATTTACAGTGAAATGAAGGCACAAGTCAGAAAACACTTTTAACTGTCACAAAGTCAGCTCTGCCTGCTGGTTTCTTTTGAGGAGGCTATGAGGAATATATGAATCAGTGTTGGCTAGTCACTCAAATTAATGTTTATGAGAAATTCATAACTTCCCTTTCATGGAATAAATTGCTATTTAACAAGACTAACTCTTTATTTTACTTCTAAATTATAATAGAGTTTTGTAACACAGCCTATGTGATATTTTATTTACATATACTTTAAAATTGTGTAAATAGTGTTTTTTTTTCCAAAAGTACAGAACTACAGTCTCAGCTTCTAAGTGCCAGCTCACTGGTATACGCTATCTAGCACCTTGCAAATGGGTTTGTTGGATATTTTTTGTTGGAGAGTTAGGACTTCATATTGTCTTGTGGTTCTGTGCTTTTTTTACTTTTTCTTATAATAGACTGACACCTCTTTACTTTCCTTAGGCATAAAGTCTTTATATTTTCCTAGACGGTTAAAGGTTATAGCTGGTGCTGTGATAAGGTTAGGGAATCTTCAGTGTTGTACACGTTAGATTACACAGCCTTCCGGAGGTGGAATAACCCTTGCATGCCCATTAAAGAACTGTTATTTTGCCAACAATAGCTTTCTGAATAAGACACTCAAGGTTTTAAGGAAGGTTCCCTTGCCTCTCTTCACCCTCTCTCCTTCCCCAGTGTAATTACAGTGCTCTAACACTGCTTTGTTTTGGTTTTCAGTGATCGCACTGTGAGGATCTGGAAAACTCGAAATATAATAGATGGACAGATCTCAGACACAGGAGATGCAGGTGAAGATCTTACCAGTAATTGAAATTATGGAGGATAAAGGAATACATTGATCAATTTGAGGTGCATTCTATGCAGTTTGCTGCATGTTTATTAGTTAATCACTGATGACCGGAATGGACTGAAAATGTGTGAACTCTTCCACTAGACCTGCTGTCCTTAAAATATGTACTGTATTTAATAACCTCTTGGTAACATGCTTGAGTCTCAACAGTCATGTGTATCTCTATATATTATGGCTGAATTTGTGTGCATATGTAATACTTGCAGTTTAAATTAACTGGAATTCAGTCTTCTCTAATGACCATCTCAAAATTATAACCTGAAATATGTAACACAAGTGCTCTGCTGTATTTCACTCACAAGTATGATCAGCTGTTTTGCATTTTAGGGTAATGGGAAGGAACCTGTCCCAGGAGTAAGCCTTTGATTATGAGAGGCAGTTTGAAGATTTTAAAGGTCACTTACACTGTTTTTAGGAAAGTGGAGTGAATAATAGATGGGAAGAAGCTGTTAGCAATACATCTACCTGATATGGCTGTATCCTGCTAACAGCAAATGCCATATGACTTGTGTGTTGATAGCATATAATCTGTGTTGACCAAAGTTGTGCAGCTGTGTATACTCTGTGCTCAGGACTAGAACTCAAATGCCCACAAATGGCTATGTTTTATTTGTGTTTTGCCTATGTTCTGCAATGACTAGGTGTTCTTAATGACATGACAAATATATCTTAATCTATTTTTCTTACGAATTTGTTTCTATCATCTCACATTTTCTTTTTTTAAAGCAAATTGTCTTTCCTTTTTATCTAATTTTATATGCTGCTAAATGTATTTTAAATACACTGTTTTGCAAACCTTGGCAGTTACTTTGAGAACTGAACCACGTATACTGGAAAAAGCTATGTAAATAGATGGTTGTATAAAGAAAATATCTTGTGCCTGTATGACTTTTAAAGCTCTTGGAACCTGGATATTGAGGGAGGATGTATAATTTACCCAACTGCTCTGAATATTAATTTGTAAATTCTGCAAATTTTAAAATTTTATGTAGATTCAGAAACAGTGTTTGGATATTGAGGTTTTTTTGGCTGTTTTGTTTTTATTTTTCAGAAAATATCAGTCTGTAAATTATAGCTTATGTAGGTAACAAATAAAGATGTGAATGTGAACTGCTTTTTTGCCTTATTCTTCATACTTCCTTATAAAAAATCCACTTCCCTTGCAAAGGTGTTGAATATAAACCCCACATTTTTACACAACGCGGAAAAATAGCTTGGTGAGTACTATAGCCCATATGTTGTTTTTTTATCCCATGTCTGTGTTCTTCTTGGCCATTATTTGTGTTTTTATAGTACTTAGGAACTCTAAGGGGATTCCCTCACACTTAGTACAGTACAGAAGCAGGTGACTTCTGGTCCTATGAGATGACACTTCTCTTACCTTATTGCATATGGGCTGTCAAACAAGGAAAAGTTCTGATGCCTCTTACTGATCTTGGAGGAATTACTTCCTTCTCTGCTCAGCTTGAAAGGAGATGAAAATACTACTTGCAATTTGAGGTTATCAATGTGTGTTCCAAGCTTTGATAGAAACGGGTGATGAATGATATGTATTGTTAAAAAACAATGTATAAATTAGTTAAAATAAGCAGCAGCACTATCACTTAGTCTATCATGCTTTTTAGCTACTCAAAGGGTTCTACACACAAATGATTTGGGATTATATCACAAATGCCCAGTGGGGAGTGGATTTACATGCAAACTCACATGAGAGGCTTTTTGTGCCTGCTGGAGGGTCCCCGTTCCCCTTGGTCCAGTAGGTGTATTGCCAAGCTACACAAATGATACCAACAGCTTGGTAACCCCTGGTTTTGGGGCTGAACACTCATGACTGTGCATGTAAGACTCATGTCAATATTGTGTTTTGCAACTGCAGGACAAAAGCCCTTGCAGACCTGGGAAAAGCCTCCCTCTATCCAGCTGCTCAACTCCGGCAGACCATGTGGGGTTGTGTGCCCATGGCCTGAGCTGCAAATGTTCCTCTCCAGTGATGCTTGGCTGTGCATATGTTTTGTTTGGGCACCAGTATTACTTAATGTATTCATAAAAATATTTAGTTTTAAATTTTTTTCTTCCAGAAAGGTATTTCACCTAAACCAGGTCTTACCATAGAACAAAGCTTTCACACCTTTGCTCTGAAAGTACTTGCTGTCAAGTAATTGGAAGAAAAATGTCATTTTGTAAAGGTCACAGTATTAGTGTCTTGTTTTAATGGAGAATTTTTTGACTGTTTGTTTTTCTCCAAACTTCATCCATGCTGTAAACCCACATGTGACAAAAGATAATATGAAATCAGAAAAAGGTAAGCCCTGGACTCCCCCTCTTTGAACATGTTTGTGTCAAAAAGAAGAAAAGAAAGATGTTCTCTGAAAAATTAATTTTCTAAGAAGTCGTGGGAAAATCATGTTTCCCTCTCAAAGTTGGAATTTAGAAGCTGAGCAAAGTGTGTGGAAAAATTAGACTGTATCTCATGTTATCTGCTTAGATACAGGCAAGGTCATGTGTTACAATTAATCTCATCAAAGAAATGAATGCTGAGAAAATACCTGCAATGCTTCTGATTGTGTATCAGAAAGTGCTTATCGTGCCCCTGCCTAGTATAAAAGGCTCCAGGCTGCCTGTAGAAGTCCTCCTTCAACCATGGCAGGGATGAGGAGCCTGTGTTTCTTGGCTGTTGTGCTCTCAGGTAAAATACACCACATTTGTATTTTGTCATAGGATTCAAAAGCAAATTATAAATGTGATAATGATAGAGCTGTTAAAATAGATGATTGCTTTCCATGTAAAAGGAAGACTCCATCTGAGGTGACTGGGGGAGGACAACAGAGCTGGCTTGTTTAGAAATATGCCCCAGTCCTACAGTGTATTCAGCACTTGGGCACCAGCAAGGCAAAAGGGAATCAGTGGAATCATTCAGCTCCTGAAAGTTACCTATTGCTTTGTTAGCTTTTTTCTGTAATTTTTACCTCAGCATACCAGAGGTTAATTTGGTCCATAACAGTAAAGGGAGAATATGTATTATTGTGTTGCTGGAGGAGGGAACAGCTGCAGCAAATGCCTTTGAAATGTATGGATGAACCCAAAATGTAACAATTATTACTATTAAATTAAAATCTGTGTAGTAATACTTTAACTACTTCCTTATGCCTTAATTTTAATCCAGTTTTTCAAAATTTAGACCAAGGCTTTTAAAAATCAATGAGGATTATTTTTCACATATATCTTTTCAACTGCCTTGCTTTAGCTTCTGTTCCCATGGAAATTATCATGGAAAAGCAGCAAGTAGCCATAGCTGTTGCTATATATTCAGCTGCTTGTTTGGATTTTATCTTCTTTGTACATTTATAGACATGGGCTGTAAATACAGTGAAAACGATGGTTTAAAAATTATTTTTAAGTAATTTAAAAATATTTAAATTAATATTTTTAAGTAGGGAAGGAAAATTTTCTTCCCACTTGCTGCCATCATGTTTGTACTACAACGGAAGAAAATCCAGGAACAAGGGATGAACAAGGTTGCAGCCTTATTGAGCTGCTCACACTAGCAAGTCTTTTTTTAAAAATTTGCTGGGAAATGGGAACTTTGCATTAATGGGAGAAAAAATGGAAGAAATTTCTTGGCTTCTACTGTGGCAATGTTTTTTTTTTTCTTGAACTAGTTTTTCATTCACAATATCATTCATAAGAATGTATTCATAATTCATAAGAAGTATTTTGAAAGTATTTTACAATACAAATTAGTTCAAAAAGTCTCCCACAAACCTATGATGTGTAAAATGACACCACATTATTAATCTGCTGTAGTCTGTTCAGTCATACTTTTTGATTTCAGCAATGAAAACACTAATGCTGCATTTGACTGCCATTAGAAAACACACCCCAAACCAAAATTAAATATGGTGGGTTTAGTTTATTTTGTGCTGCAATAAGAAATAATTGAGGGATTGCAGAAAGATGCTCATATTCCTATTATGCTTTAGATGAAAAAGAGGATAAGAACTTAGAGCTTTTCTATGTGACAGATCATGAGGGGTGAATGACAGAGAGCAGTCAACCTGTAGGACCTGACTCTCTGCCCTAGAAAACAGAAGTGGAAACCAATCCTGTCTGCCCAGCAGCTGGCAAAGGTTAACAGCCATATAATTCCTGTTAATTCCAGCCTCTAGAAGATGATAATGAGGCACTGTGGCAGCAAGCAGTGAGCTCTGCTGAGCACCCTGGGAGCATCAGACCTGAGTGTCAGATGTTCCTGTATAAAAAGGGCATGAGAGTTTTCTCCAAAAAAAAAATGTAGATGGCACTCCTGCTTTTCTGTGTTCATATCCCCCACTTGGAAATCAACTCTGGCATTGCGGCTTGATGGCATTCTGTAGAGAAAATCTAATCTACTGTTTCATTCTGTAAATTTTTCCAGTATACATAATTACTGCTTGTTCACATCTGCTTGTAGAATTCTTTCTGTGGAGAAGCCCAGACTGCATCAGCAATCATGTTTTAGGCTTTCAAGCACACAACAGTCCACATGAAAAAAAAATTAAAGCAGAGGTATTAGTCATTTTGTAGAAAAGGGTAATTATTGCTCAAGTAGATTTAATCTTTGAATATTGCTGTAATGACTAAAATGACATAAGTTAACTTCAAAATAAGTATACTGCCTGTGATATGCCTGCTCTCTCTGAGAATATTTGCTAACAGCAGTTTGTCAGCACAGCAGGGAGCTGGTCTTGTGGTCCCCACTGCTCTTGGCCAGCTCTCAACCAGAGGGCTTGACCTGCAGCTGTAAAAAGGGAAAATTTAGCACTTTACTAAGAGGTTTTTTCATGATGGTTCTGTGAATGACTAAAATATGCCTTTTCTTTTACTGCTGGCATCTTCCCTTTACTCATAACCATATCTGTATTAACACAAACTACTAATACTACGTAGATACTCTATAGTCATATGATACAGAAGAGAAACCCAATACAAACATATATATATACTCAGTATTTTTTCTATTTATATCATACAAGTGCATGCTGCTTATCACATATTTATATCTCTATAGATAAAAAGCATCTGTGTATAGCATAAGTATATGGAAAATGTAACATTTTAATATTGATAGTAGTCCTTATTGAAGAACCTTTCCTGTTCTGCCAGCCTGCAGTGTTGCTCTCACACCTCACCAGCAGCTTCATTACACTGCTATTTAACTTTCTATGAGTATTTCAAGCAAGTCGTGCTTCAGCTGAGCGCCGGCAACTCTGAGTGCTGAATTAAACAGACCCACTGCCTTGGCTTGTAAAAGAAATTCGTTGTTGCTCTTGCTCTGTTATGAGCACACAGCTGCTCTGCCATCATCTTAGTCCAAGGGATCATGGGTGTTAGCCCTAAGACGGGGAGAAATCGCATCCAAACCCAAGAATAACTAAAGTTTGCAGTGCTGTGAGGGTTTTGTAACGCGATTCTCTGCGGCTCTGACGGCTTTTCCCGCCTGCAGCCCTAGGCGGATGCCTGTGCTCGGAGCAGGATGCGCAGTGCCCCAGCTCCATGGCGGTGCAGAAGCGCATTGACTGCCACCCGCAGCCCGGGGCTTCCCAGGAGGCCTGTGAGGCTCGGGGCTGCACCTGGTGCTCCACCGATGTGCCCAACGCTCCCTGGTGCTTCTTCCCTGAGGACAGTCCCTATGGCTACGCCCGGAGCGGGGACGCCGAGAAGACGGACAAAGGCTGGAGGTGAGTGCGTGTGGCCCTTGGCGCTGCGGGCTGGCACTGCACCACGGCCACTGCTGCCGCCCTGGGTGCCCCAGCTGCTCCGATACACATGTGACAAGGAGGGTAAGGGACACCTTTCCCTGTGCACATGCCATAGAACTGGGGCTTCTGCTCTCACCACACCTCAGGTGAAGAAACCAGGTGCAGGCACAGAGTGGTCTCTCCCACCTTGGGAGTTGTATTCCAGGAAACGATGAGGTCTTTCTTTGGTGGCCCCTATTTTATCCATCAACATCAAGGAGGGCCTAAACTGATCTCGGGGATTATTTCTCTCAATAAGTCAACGATTTATTTTTAAAGAGCTGACACAGAGTAGCTGGGTGTTTCCCCTGGCCTGCCCCAGGGCGGTCTCAGCCAGTGATGGATTGTGGTCGGTACCAGCATGTCTTTTCACTGCAGAGTCACACTGAACAAGCGCCAGGCCTTGACCCTCTTCGGAAATGACATTTCCCCGGTCGTCTTGGAAGTGGAGTTCCAGACAAAGGACAGACTCCGGTTCAGAGTGAGTACTTGGGGAGTTGGAATCATTTAATCAAAGCAACACATGTTAAGGAATGAGCTGACCTGCCCCTTGCTCATCTTGCTTTAGTTCTACGACCCCAACAAGCAGCGGTTTGAGGTCCCACTGAAGATCAATGGCCCTGGGGTTACTGCTGAGGAAGCCAGCTATGAGGTGGAGTTCTCGGATGACTCCACGCACTTCACGATCAAGAGGAAAAGCACTGGCACAGTGGTGTGAGTACTACACATGATTCATATAGCTTTTTGTAAAAATTAGGTTTAGTGGGGTGAGCACTGTTTCCTTACACCCTGTTGCACGGTTCTGTGTGACAAGGGGTCAAAGGCAAACTGGAGGTGGTGTAAATGCAGATTTATGCCTTGTTCCTGAAGGACTTTCATTAATAATAGGAGTATGTGCCTGTATAACAGATAATTATCTATATGCATGTATAAAAGTTAGTTCAGTAAGTCAAAAAACTCCTGAGGCTACAATTTCATGGCTTGGGATGCTGGTAAACTCGACTCATCAAAGCACTGAGCTAAGATTTCTGAAATTTGAGGTGTCAGGAACTGAGCACCAAACTGCTCTCCAGCAGGCAGGTCGAGGAAGCTCAAACCCATGGAGGCCGTAAGCCTCTAATTTCCACTGATGTCAGTGATAGCACTGGCTCTAGTCTGTCCCTCTGCAAAAAACTCCCTTTTTTTTTCTCAAGTTAGTACTGTAAGTTTAACTTCAGCAAAAGCTCCCCTCACTAACAAATGTCACCAGGTGTCATAATTTCCCCTTTCCTTGGCTTCCATCAACCTTGGCTTCCATCTTCAATCAAGGTGCATTCCTTCCATGTGCTTTTGGGAATGCAGCAGTGAGTAATTTAAGGATGGCTTAACATGAGTGATGCAAATAAGACAATACAGCTTCTAGAATGGTCTGCAGATGAAACCATCATGCTGAGTTTTTAACGAGCTGACCATCCTTTTGAACTACAGTCTCACGGCATCTCTTTATACACGTCACAGTCAATTCTGTGAAGTTTTATTTATGCAGGCTATTTAAAAAGAATGTATTATGCATCACTCTGATAACAAAACTAATTTAATTTCTTGTTAGACTTAACAGCTCTGTGTAAACAGTGGGCTTTTGTTGAAGGTCCAGTTTTCTTCTTCTTTCTGTAAAGGGTTCTTAATTGGAATGCTGATGTAAGGGGTGAATGCATAACAAGTGGCTAGCTCATGGCCCATTCCCATTCAGCCCTCCTCACCCTCCTCCTTCACCCAGACTCTGAGGGTTTAGCCTGAGTTGATCAAACTTTGAGATGTCCCAGCTAAGGGAAGGGGCCTGCCATGGAGCACATGCAGTGTCTGCCAAAGGCACAGCTCCAGTGACAGGCAGAGGAGCACAAGTCGGTCCCCACTGAGCAGGTTTCCAGGAGGGCACATTTAGTTCCCTGTCGTGGGCCTGGGGAAGCCTCCTCCATTCCCCTCCATCTCCTTGTGCACCAAGGCCCGTGCCCAGCAGTGGCAGAGGTGTGGGCTGCAGCAGTGCTGTGCTGCAGAGCCCAGGGAGATAGAGGGCAGCCTTGGTTTGCAGCACTGGCACAGCATCAGCAGTGATGCTCTGCTCTCCAGAAATTGTACACTTCCTCCAGGCAGGTAAAGGAGTGATCCTGAAACCCAGCCAACCCCAAAAAGAGGAAATTGTGGGTGAATATAATGCACAGATAATGGACTTTTATCTTGCAAGCAATGGCACGTCTGCTCCCAAAATATTCTCACCAGAGACACAGGATTTTGTGTACAGAAAGGGAAGTCATACCTTCTGGGAATTCTTGTTTCATGTGAAATGGCACAGCCAGTACTGTAGACTGAAAGGCTCTGTCAGGGAGCCATTCCTCTCACAGCTCAATGATATTTAGTTTAGTTATATTCCCTGTGTGAGGAGCAAAAATGCTTCTCCTTCATTTGTTTGCCTGTCCATCCTGTCAGAGTGAGGAAATGCAGATGCTCAGAGATAGCTCCACAGCCTGTCTTAGAGGGATTTGCAATCTCCTTAGCCACCAAAAAAAAGCTTTGTGCAGATGGAATCTTTCAAAACAGGAAAGCAGGTTATATATCCTGGCCTAAAAGCTATGGGTGGCTGCATTTACTTTACTGAGAAGGATGAACCCTCAGCAATCAGCATTATAGAAACATCGTCATCAGTGGCTGCACTTGACTGGCTGGGTCCAGGGGTGCACTGGTGGCATCTGGCATGCTAAGTAGATTTTCATGTTAGTTCAACCTGCCCAAAGGCAGGTTTGAATGCTAAAACCCAAATCTTTTCCTTTGGGCCCCCTCCAGAAGTGGGAGCAGCTGCTCCAGGGCACCCAGGCACAAAGCTGCACAGTTTGGTGGCCTTTGTGCCTAGGCCAGGTTAGGGCAGGCTATGTGGGAGAGTGTCCCTGAGAAACAGGCAAGTGCCTGACACCTGGAGTGACTTTAGCCTCCTATTTTAAGATGTGAACAGCCATGGCCTTACTATCTCAATAAACAGCTGAAACAATTGTTGATTTCCATATGCACACAAACACTGCTCAGAACAGTTGATGTGGGCAAATAAAACCTCTTCAACAGGTACTGTAGTTGCACTCCCCAGGTGTGGGTGGGTAATAACTTGTGTCTGCACCAAACCAGGTCAGGGTTCTCTGCTGGACCTTTTAAATATCTCTGAAGAAAGCTTTCCCAAAGTAAAGCAATCCAAGATCCTCAGAAATCTGCTTTTCATTATACTTCTTATCCCTTGCTAGCAGAGCCATGCTGCTGGATGACCTACCCCCCTGCACAAAGCCTAAATTCCCTCATGATGCCCAGCATATCTGGCACAGCTGACAGTACACCTGGGAAGGGAGCAGCCTGTCTCAAGCAGAAGCACAGTTTAGGTTTGGGTTACTCTTTCAAAGTCCACACCTGTATTTCCCTACCCTCCTTCCTGAGCTGCAGTCTGTCCTGCCATCCATCTTTGTGCTGGAGGCTGTGAAGCAATGGGGTGTCAGGCTCCTGTCTGTCTGCTTGATAGAAAACCCCATCCCTGCTCTGCCACTCACATGCACAAAGCCTCCATCTTGTGAGGAATGATTTCATTCCGTGTTGGAAGTGCTGCAGGGGAGAGGCAGAGGAGGCTCTGAGTGTGCTTTATGGGCATTTCTCATGCTCATTCCATGCAGGGAGGCATAGCTGAGCTACCCAAGGAGGGCAGGACGAACTCAGGGCTCCATGTAATCACAATAATGGGGAGAGGAATAAACTATGTGAGGGGAGAGACATTAACAGCTGATTGCAAAACTCATGCAGAGCCAAGAGCAAGAATAAAAGGCCCAGTCTTGTTACATTTTCAGCTTGCTCCAAGGTAATCAGTTGACAGCTGCTGCTTTGCCTGCATGGGGCGAATATTAGCCAGAGTCATGTAGGGAGATGATCCAGGCACTGCTGGGGGCTGGCAGGACCGGGAGCTCTTGGGCTGCCCCTCTTGGCTTACTCCCTCTTACTTTCCTCCTCATCCACTGCTGTCCTGTTCTCTGTCCCATCCCATTCTGCCTCCTTCTGCTCCACTTTTCACCCTCTCCAATGCTCCTGCTGTTTTGCCACTAGCCAGGAAAGGTTCTTTTCTGTGCCAGTAGCTATTCAAAGCCATGGGGATAAAGAGATGCCATGTCCACGCATTCACCAGGGAGATTCCAAGGATGAGACACAGCAAAGCTTCTGCTCCCATCCAAACATCAGGTGTTCTCTGTTTTCTACGAGAAAACTAGAAACCGGCATCTGATTTAAGGCTGCAAGTCACAGTTCTGAACCATGAGGGATAGGGACTAATGCATGGATCTCCTGCCCCAGAGGTGAAGCTCCCAAGCTACTGGCTCTGCAGGGAGCCTCTTTTCACTCGTGTCATGCTTGGAAAGTAACTGTTTTGGCAAAATTGGTGTGGTCAGTGGAAAAATGTTTTGTCAAGAGATTGGCTTTAGTTTAGTAAATCCTTGCTTGGGATATCCTGGTTGATCTTGCAGGTCTAATGGGAAACTGTCCCATTGTTGGCCAGGGCCCTACATTAGTAAAAAGAGGAGAGAAAATATTGTGTTGTAATAAGGCAGGTGAGGAAGCCAAACAGCCTGTGAGTTGTTTTGTGGTACATGCACTCAGGTTAAGTGCTATTCTCCTTCCTGCTCTTGCCACACTAACAACAGCAACCACTGGAGGAGGTAGTAACAACCGAGACCATGAAGGCTCCAAGAAAGCATAGATTTTCTCAAGAACAGAGAGTAAAAGGCTGGGAATGGTTTGCTTTAAGATAGTGATAAATAAAAAACCCCACATGCTCATTTTACAGTGTGTGATTACTCAGTGGGACTCATTGCCCCAGGGCAGCACTGGCACAGGAGGCCTAGCAGGATACACATTCAGACATAATAAAAAAATTCCTGTGTAGGAAAATAAAACCCCCAAATACTTTTTTCTCCGTGCTTCACAACATCAGTTAATTCTATGAAAACAGCCAGAAACTTCCTCCATAAGCAGATTATTGCAAGACTGGCTCTGAGTGACATCTTATGCCTTCCTGTGATATCTGGCCTGGGTCATTGCTGGAGACAGGCTGCAGGGGGACAGACTACTGATTTGATTCTCCACTTTAATATCCTGACTTTTCCTTCATGATGTCACACAAATAATGGAAGGCAGAACATTTTTTTTACAAGCCAGATAGGGACTACTTTCTATTAAGCATTTGGAATACCTTGTTTGCTATTGCACTTGGGAGTATACTGCACAAATAACCAAAACCTAATCAAGATTTTCCCTAATTTCCAAAAAGGCTGCTGCAGAGTTCAGCTGCCTTTTTTATTGTTTGTGGTAGTTAGCACAGACACCACTTAGCATTAAGATATTTTTACATAGGCAAGGCTATTAGAATGATTTATAATGCTATTGTCATAACTGTAGTTTTTCTGAAAGCAAGGGGGCAGGAAATGATATGTATCGTTGGTAGAATGGATTGTTCCTAGTTTGTAAGAGCCATTATTTTAGTCTTCTAATCATTATGTTACATAGGCAAGAAGTATTGTAGGCATATCACTTGAGTGTTTTTCAGAGCAAAAATTAGGTATTGTACATCCTGTGAGTTATAGGATATTTCCTGATATCAAAACAGTGAATACAGTAGAAGCAGAGCAGAACTGTGTCAATAAATGTAAATATACTCTGCATTTCTTTTTTTTTTTTTTAATAAATGTCATGTTTGTGGAAAATCTGTTGATTACTCCTGCTGATTTTCTCCACCTACTTGACAAATCATCTTTAAATTAAGAAAAACATATAAAAATTCAGTCTTGGTGGGCCTTCTGCACTCCAGTGATGTCCCAAGACTTACAGCTAAGAAAGAATACAGCTGTTGTGAAACAGTGTTATGGTTTGGCCCCAGCCAGCAACCAAGCACCACACAGCTGCTTGCTCACTCCTGTCTGAAAGATGGAGACAATTGGAAGGGTAAAAGTGAGAAAACTGATGGATTGAGACAAGAACAGTTTAATAGCAGAGACAAAAGTAGTAGTAGTAATAATAATAATAATGATGATGATGTATTTAAAAGGAAAATAATAGAGAGAAAAATAAAACCCAAGAAAGAAAAGTGATACAAATGACAATTACTCACCACCATCTGACTGATGCCTACCAGTCCCTGAGCAGCAGTCTCAGCAGTCTCCCAGCCAACCTTCCTGGTACTTTTAATGTTCAGCATGAAGCCATATGGTATGGGATATCCCTTGGGTCAGTTGAGGCCAACTATCCCAGCTGTGTCCCCTCCCTGCTACTTGTGCACTCCCAGCCTCCTTGCTGGTGGGGCAGTGTAAGGGGCAGCAAACCCCTGTTGTGCTCTGTTAAGAACTGCTCAGCAGTAACTAAAACATCCCTGAATTATCAACAGCTTCCAGCACAAATCCAAAACATCAACCTATACCAGCTACTATGAAGAAGGTTAACTCAGCAGTCAGTGGAAATAATTTCAGCGATCTGAGATCAGTGGAAAACCTTGGAGATCTGGGCTCCTAAAGTGATGCTCCTCAGCAGCTCAAGTGTGTTGAGTCAATCAGTGTATTTGAGGTTCATTTGAAAATAGGGTGTGTACTCCTCACTCCCTAAGGTGCTTTAGCATACTATGGTAGCCCAGGCCCTCTGGAAGGGTGCGCCCAAGCTTTGCCAGGATGCTTAGACCCCCTTTTTGGATAGCCATGTGGAGTTACAGCTAAATTTGCACACAGATAATATACAGGGTGGTCTGGAGGCCAAGAAAAGCAGATGTTATAGAGGACATTTTCTCGAAGTGACTGAATGGACCAGTTGTTTACAACTTAAAATAATGAGCTTAGTTTTCCAGGATTCATTGCAACAGGAAGAAAAAAAAAAGACCAAGCCTCTCTCAACTTAAAATTATTTTTGAATGTCCAGACAATGCATGATGTCTGTCCTAATCATGTATCATATACGTGTCCAAGTCTCCTTATTCTGGAGATTTTGTAAGATTGCCTTTAGAAGTGTCACCAGCTGGTTGCTCACAGCAGGTGAATCAGTGCTTTGAGCCATTGCACACACTGCAGTCAGTGGCCTCCAATAAACCTCAACAGAGTACTTGTTCAGAGAGGTGAATCGTCATGTCCAGCCCGTATTACAAAGGACTGATGATTGTGCTCCTGAAAACCATCTTGCACAGCCTTTTAGTCATCCCCATTGACTAACATAGTGACAATGTTAGTCATGAACTACACTTTCATGAACATGAAGAGGATGTTTTATCTATCTGCCTACTCACCTTCCTTTAATACTACTTCCTTGGTCCACTACAGTTATGTTTCATCGTGATAGCCAGTGGCTTGACTGCTGGGTGTGACACTAGTTCCCTTGCTGGCCAAAAACGTTAATTTTTACAGATACCTTTTCAATCTGAGTCATTCTTTTTTTCCTGATAAGAGGTTACAAATTAGAGAGGTTTAGTCTTCAGTATAGTGCACAGAAGACTACATAGTGTGTAGAAGAGAAGAGCAGCTTTTATCAATCAGACTCCTTGGACAGGCAAAAGCTGACCGTTAACAGACAATGAGCCAGAGACAGATGTGTGGGGAGGCTGGTTTATTTCCATGGGCAGGAGTGTTCCTACCACAGACACACTAACAGGTTAAGACTCTCAGCAGTAAATGTGACTGCAGCTATTACCTCTTGTGCAAAAAAAGAAGGCTTGTCCTCACAGACTTTGTCTTACTTCTAGCACGGGTTCCATTTTTGACTCTGAGCAACTGTTCAGCTGTGTTTTTACGTTTTTTAGACCCCTTCTGTTGTCCATCACAGTGCTTTTATAATTTATAGGAGTCTTGGTGGAGAACCACGCAAATTCCTGCAGACGTGATGTCATTTTATGTTCCCTCCTGTTTTGCTCCTTCTGAGGGAAGGTGGGAGAAATATGACATTTTCTTTTATTGTATCCAAGGGTTTAAGGAATGGCAGACATAATTTTTTTTTTTTATTTAAATGATTGCTCTTTGCCAACACCACATGAGCAAATACATAAAGAAGCACAACAGCCTTCCATGGTGTGCTGGAGAGCACAAGGACTCTGGAAGCTGCGTGGGAGTGAAGGCAGAGAATAGTGTCAGGGGAAAACCTGTTCATACTTTCCTTCAGATGGAGATGACATAATGATGCCCAGAAAAAATAAGAAGAGTCATTACCAGCCTTTTTATGCCATGGTTAATGCTATATTTAGTGCATAGCTATGCTGGCATGCAGAGGTCTAGGGAAGACAAGGCTGATGGGGAGCAGTGCTGGTGGCACAGCATGGGGAGCTGTGCTGGTGGGGGTGGCAGCCCCCAGGGATCTGAGCCATGGAGGGATGCAGAGCAGGCCACTGTTATGGCAATGTCATGCAGAGGTAGACTGCCTGACAGTTGCCTGAAGGAATGCATGAGTCACAAACCAGTTTCTCCACAACATGTAAATATATGGTGGGGCAGAAGGCTTGTTCCCAGGGTTGTCCTTTGCACCACTCCAGTGACCTTCCTGGTCAAGGAAGGGACTTACTGAGCTGATGAAATATTTTTAATTCCATGGTAACACTAAGTGTTCTCATGATAGGGAATGTCCATGCTATAGTATGGGTACCACAAATGTAAAAAGCCTCATGTCCTCTGAACAGACATCACAGGGAGAGCTCAATGACTTAGGACAGATATTTAAACTCTTCCCAAAGCATTTCCCCTCTGGCATAGTTTGAGTTTTTCATAACCCTGTGGTCTGCTCAGAGCAGTGACCCTTCCTGTCTTGGCACAGAGCAGAGCTGTGTGACAGCTCTCCTTTGGGCAGGAATTCTGCTCCAGAGCCCATACCTGTTCTTACACAGCAACTGCTTCTTGCAGAAAGACCTCTATTTGTCAAGGACTGGATCTGATTCTCAGGGATGTTTTGCATGCATAACCCTCCTAAAAGAAAATTTGTTCAGTACTGCATGTAGGTGGAGATGATGGAGAGGAGGGAGAGAGGGGTTCCTGCTGGCAAAAAAAAGACAAATCAAGAGTTATATACAAATTCTTACTTTTTCTGCTTGTAAGAAAGGACAAATAGACTTTTAAAAAATACACAGACCTTTTAATGCCTGTGTGTCGCTTTGGATTTGTCTAGGAAAACTTAGAGATAGTTTGTGCCTGCGTTTTGGAGAGGCAATAGAGTGCCTTAATCATCCCCATGGGCAGCTGTCCTTGCAGCCTCGTGGGGAGACCCTGCCAGTGTGGTGGGAGCAGTGGTGCCCTCCCAGTCCTCCCAGCAGCAGAGACTTGTCCCCAGGCAGGGGTGCTAGTGGCACACGTGGCAGGCCACTCACCAGAGTGCTCCCCGCCTGGGGGTAGAGCTGCTCCCCACCAACACAACCTGCCTCCCATTTCTCTGATTTACCAGTCAATTTGATCAACCATTTAATTTTGTCAAAATCATTGACAGAAGAACATTAAAAGGAGAGTTATGCCATTTCTGTGCTCTATGGCTTGGGCTCATTTATTTTAATTAGCTGTAACAAATTCATGGTTAAACAAGGCTCGAGAGGGTGCTATCTAAATGAGCTACTCATGGCATACACAGGACCATTAACAAAACTCTTCTCCACAGCTTGACTATGTTCTCCTCCATCTAACTTGCAGCTCATTATAGCTCTAGTGTTAGGAAACAGAATGTAGCACCTAATTAAAATGTGAGCCTGTGTCCACAGATGATTCAATAGAAATAAATGCATTAAGTTGGTGAGAGAAGCAGGACAGAGTCATCACAATAAAAACATCTTGTTCAAGCAGAGTCTGGAGAAAGCTATACTTCTATTTTAGGAGCTTGCATGAAGCTGGGAGTATTCAGGTCCTGATACAGCAAAACATTAAAAAAAGCTGTTGATATCTGAAAAAACAGATAAAATGTCTGTTGTTCTCATTAAATATTCTGAACTCCACTGTGTAATAACAATTTTTAGCCTTTCACGTTGGTTGTCATAGAAATAGCATAAGCAACCACTTATTTTGATAATAGATTTATAGTCTGTCTTCTGTTGTTTTAGTTGCTCTTTTCAAAAATTATATTGTTTTTTTTTTTTTGCATAAGTAGATGAGATAGCCTCAATCATTGCAAGATGAATTGAATGTGTTAGGTTAAGCACGTGAGACACATGCATAGAATTTAATGGATTTTTAATACTGTTATTTTCCAAATATAAAAAGTATAAATAGCCAGACATGAACTTAAAATGGTACCTTCCAAAAAGAAGCAAACTAATCTTGTCTCCCTCTGTCTGTCACAGGTGGGACAGTGCCTTGGTTGGTCTGTTTTTCTCCAACCAGTTCCTTCAGATCACCACCACTGTGCCATCCACTTCTGTGTATGGGTTTGGTGAACATGAGCACCCAACCTTCAAGCACAACATGGACTTTGTCACCTATGGCATGTTCTCCAGGGACCAGGCACCAACGGTAATTCACTCTATGCAACACTTTGTCCTAGCTTGTGTCACCAAAAGGAGGTGGCAAACACAGAATCTCACAAGCTTCACAATATCATCAGTTTTAATTAAAGATAAACCCATGAATTGCTTTGAGGGAACTTTGAAACCTTTTATCAGAACCTTTCTCACAGTGCAGTTTTCAGGATAAAGTATATTGTGTGCCAGGAGAGCTTTGCATTTCATGCTTGGATCAATGCCTGTTCATCCAAACAAGCTGGACTCCAGCAGGACTCATTAGATATTTGGCTGAACTGGAGTCAGTGGTTGATGAATCTGTTTTAACTAGAAAAGTGATTCTTACTCATGCCATTTTTAGGGGTTTGGCAGAATATCAAAGGTTTCACTGGAAAAGACTAAAAAATTCCATTGTGACAAGGCAGAAAAAAAAAATTGTTTTCTGTCAATTTGACTTCACACCAATTTAGATGAAAAAAATCCCCAACTTTTCAAAATAAGGCTCTAACAATGAATGAATTTATTTCCTTGTCTGTGCATGTGTATCTACCTGACAAAAGCTATGAAAAATAGCAAAGTCAAGTCATACCTCATGTTTGTGTTTCAGTCATTTGCCAACCTCTATGGAGTTCACCCTTTCTACATGTGCGTAGAACCAGACTCCAATGCCCACGGTGTTCTCCTTCTGAACTCCAATGCACAAGGTAAAAAGATATATGGATTCCCTATATAGACTGCATATAGAAATATGATAGATTAGTAAGAATAAAATACTGTTTTACCTATAGCTTTTTCAATGTGATACAAATATGAGTGACTGTACCCTAACTAAACTTCCAGAACTAATAGATTTTTCAAAGAGATTTCAGTAGAAAGAATTTTTAACAAGGAATTTGGGCATTTTTAGGCATTTTCAGGGAAAATACATTCTTTAAATTTTTATGAGAAAAGGTGCAAATAGAGGGAAGGAAGAAGGTGGAAGAAATTTCCTCTGAGACAGGCATAATGAAATCAAATCAATTTCAGTTAGTCCTATATTCTGTCTTTGGAGAATAGTTTTGTATGTTGCCATGGTCACCTTAGTGCATTAATCTAGTAGTATAATTTCAGAAAAGGGGAATCTTCACTTAGTCTATAAAATCAGTTTCCCCTGGCAGACAATGGCTTTCAATAAGATTAAAATAGCATAGAGGAACCCTAAACACAAGCTTGTTGATCCTTTATATATATATATGAAACTGAGACAAATGGATCTATGCAATCTACTCTGTGTGGGTTTCTGTGATTTATTGCTGCACCATGCCAATCTGAAAGCAGAGATTACAGAAACACTGGGCAATGGCCTGCCTACCTTCAGGCCATCCAGTCATACCTACAAGGCACACAGAAGAGCCCAGCATACACACACCTAGGATGGATAGAATAGAATAGAATATTTCAGTTGGAAGGGACATAAAACATACTTGTAGTACAACTGCCTGAACACTTCAAGGCTGACCAAAAGCTAAACATGTTGTTAAGGCATTGTCCAAATGCCTCTTAAACACTGATGGGCTCGGGGTATCACCAACATCTCTAGGAAGTCCATTCCAACATTTGCCCACTCTCAGTAAAGAAATGCCTCCTAATGTTGAGTCTCAACCTCCCCTGATGCATTCTTGACCTATCCCCATGTATAATGTAGAGCTGGTTTGTACTGGGAGCATTTCTTTTCCCTTTTAGATGTTACTCTGTCTCCAAACCCATCTTTAACTTTCCGCACTATTGGAGGGATCCTCGACTTCTATCTCTTCATGGGACCGACTCCTGAAAGTGTGGTTCAGCAGTACACTGAGGTTAGTAGAGAAGTGCACGTGGCACATGGAGCAGTGCCTTGTAACACAGTCCTGCCAGTATCTGGTAGTATCAGTGGAAAGTGCAGCCAGAGCTCTGTCCTGATCCATTGGTACAAAGCCACAGCTTCAGATCCATGGGAAAGCTGGCGTATGCTCAAGCATCTGTGAACGGTCTGTCGGAGTGTCGCAGGCTGGCTGGGTGTTCAGTGCACATCTCCAGCCTTTCCTGCAATATGCCAGGATGCAGGAGTGCGCTAAAGGGATATAATGATTAGAAAGACATCTGTCTAAGCTTACTCCTCTCTGGGCTGTCACAGTTTTATAGTCTTTGCTGTATGACATGACCGCATTTTGACAGGGTAGGACATCCCAGAGCTGGGCACTCAGCTCACAGAGAGATGTGCATGTGCTCTGCCTTTCCCCTCAAAGGGGCCTGAGCTCTGATCTTTAGCAAATGTTTTGTCTTTCTTGGATTTTAAAAGCCTCCATATCCAACTCTGCTCCTTGGAAAAGGAAGATCTAGCAGAGCCCACCACCCCAGAGGTGTTCAGGTGCTACTTCCCAGAGAGGCAAGAGGCTTATGGTGCTCCTCCATGTCCTGGAGCAGGAGCAGCTGCTCTGTTGCCTGGAGGTTTCCAGCTCCCTCTGCACATCATCCCCACCAGTTATCTGTCATGGTTTAAACCCAGCTGGCAACTCAGCCCCATGCAGCCACTTGCTCACGCCCCCCAGTAGGGTGGGGGAGAGAATCCAAAGGGTAAAAGTGAGAAAATTTGTGGGTTGAGATAAAGACAGTTTAATGGGTAAAGCAAAACTGTGCATGCAAGCAAGGCAAAACAAGGAATTCATTCACCAGTTCCCAGGAGTAGGAGGATGTTTAGCCACCCCCAGGAAACGGGGGAATGACTGAACATGTGACTGTTACTGGGAAAGACAAGTGCCATCACTCCAAATATCCTGCTCTCCCTTCCTCTTCCCCCAGATTTATGTGCCGGGTATGAAGCCATTTGATACAGAATATCCCTTGGGTCAGTTGGGCTCAGCTGTCTTGGCTATGTCCCCTCCCAGCTCTTTGTGTACCCCCAGCCTCCTCACTGGTAGTGTGGACTAAGGGGCAAAGAAGGCCTTGACTCTGTGTAAGCACTGCAAAATCAAATATATCCCTGAATTATCATCACTATTTTCAGCACAAATCCAAAATACAGCCCACACCAGTTACTATAAAGAAAATTAACTATATCCCAGCCCAAACCAGCACACACCATCTCTGATGCCAGTGCCACAGAGCAGCAAGCAAACTGGGCTTTTAACTTACACATGGGTAGTAAAACCGGGGCGGGGGGGAAAGTAAAGCAACTCTCTCCCAAGCTGGAGCTTGGATCCTCATTTCAAGGGAGTTAGTGCAGCAGTATGATGGAAATTAGAGCCACGCCTGTTCCCTTTCAAAGTCTTTTACTGGTGTTTGAAGGCAGCATTTCTGTGGCTTAGCAGGTGGTCAGCATCTGAAAATAAAATGAGAGCGTTCTCACTCCCCAGATGATGGGTAGTGGCAGCTCACTTTCCACTCCTGTCTCTGGAAATGGAGCTGGAGCAAAGAAAACAAGGTAAAGAAGAACAGTGGGCATCTCCTAATGAGACATGTCACATGCCAGGACAAAAAAAAAACCCTGTTCTGTATTCTTTGAGTTTGCACTCAACTCTCTAGGGAATCTTAAGGAATGCATGTTAGTAATTTCAATGTGAAATAATAACTTCTTCAGTAAACATCCTGAAATTCCAAGGTCAAAAATGTTACAATTACCATATTATTAGTCTCTAGGGTAATAATTTGGCTTTTATGTACAAGATATGTGGGAAGGTGAAGGAGACAGAAAAGACTTTATTTTTCAATTGTCTTTTCTGTCACACTGAGAGGATTTTCCCTGTGCAGTCATTGTCATGCTGTAGGGAAAGAGAAGGGGTAGAGAGAAGTGTGACTGCAGTGATGTCTGCAAGGCACTGCTCAGCAGCATGGCTTGGCTCTCTCAGCTGTTTGCATGGGTCTCCTCTGGGAATCCGTGTTTTGGGAGCTCCTCCTGGCTGCAGGGGTCCCTGGTGGTACCAGGTTGCACTGCTGCAGAGCTTCTCGGTGGAATAGCACCTTGTCTCCCCTCCTGAGCAAGCATCTGCCTCAGTCACTGCTTTTTGCTGGGACCACTTATTTTATCTCTCCAGAATGGCCCCATTGTGTGTGGGGATGGCCAGGTGCCAGGAGGTGTGCAGCTGGTGAGAACAAGGGAGCTGTTTCCAGAGCAAAGTGCTTTACACCTTTTTCAAACATTTTGTGCTACTGCCTTCAGTGCCACTTCAATATCTGAGCCACCTCTGCCCCTGCTAATGCTTGTTTCTGTGAGAGGTTTAGGAACTTAGCTCTGCTTTGGGCTTTCATGTGGCTCCCTCCAAAACAGTGAGTTAGGACAGCTTTGTAACAAAGCTCTTTATTTGGCTTCTGGAGTATGCAAGATTTCCCCACACACCTCTCCAGGTTGTCACCAGCACCCAAGGTGGACCACAGATTCTTGGCCAGAGCTGCTGGGTCCAGGCTATGTCAAGAGCTCTTGGCTCTCTGTGTGGTGATCAGGGTTGATTGCAGCTGCCCTGCCAGAGCCACCAGCCTCTCTGCATCCTTGGAGTGAGGACAGGTAAAAGCAAAAGCTGTGGTGGCCCTGGAGGCCAGCTTGGCTAAAGAAATCTGCTTTAAATGGGCTCCAAGAGTGAGGCAAGATGTGAGAAGGGAGCAGAGGGTAAATGCTGGTACCTCTATCCCTCTATTGTGTGCTGCATGGAGCAGAGGTGAGCTGTAGGATGCATCCTGCCAGTGTCACCAGAGTGCTACAGCAGGGGCAGCAGCTGTAGGGTATGTGCTGGGCATGGTTCCATGGGAAGGAGAACCCTCCAGCCCAATTCTTCTGCTCCCTCCTGTCCCTGAGCCCAGCTGTGTGGGGCATTACTCCTGCCACATCTAAGACATCCAAGATTGTCCTGTACAGCTCTCTATATATGAAAGTAATTACTTTTTTCTCCTATTGCAGAGGAGGTCTGGTGTGCAGATCAGTTATGTAACACAAATCTCACTTTCAATGGCAAACACCTCAGCTTGCAGGAGGTGAGAAAAAGGAGTAACAAGCTAAAGAGCTCAGGCACTGAACCTGGCTGAGGCACAGCAGTCACACCTAATACCAGGCCAACATTGCCATGACCAGTGGTGGCCTTTCAGACAGACCAACAGTGCATAGCAGTAGTTTGTGAGCTCCATAACAAGACACTCAGGAATGTTAGGGTTCAAAAACCAGATATTTAATAGCTCTTGGGTAAAGGCCATGAATTTGTTATTTTATCACAAATTATCCGATAACAAGTTGTAAGTGAGCATACTGTAAGTCTCCTAATTCTATTTGGAGAGAAGATTGCTTGTTTGCTTCCTCCACACTGAAGTGTGGGCTAGTTACAGGTGTAAGGGACCTCTAGTCCTATTGGAGACGTAACATGCTTGTAGACAGATTTTATCACAGATGATTCAGTGAGAGTCTCGAAGCTGAATTCCCCAAGAAGGAATAAATAGCTGATAATTGTTTTGTGAAGCAAAAAACAAGATTCAAAAACCTTGGCATTGAAAATTCTCAAATTTTTTATATTCTTGAGGTTGGGAGCATCTTCTTTATGGTTCAGCAGCTGCAGGGCTTTTCTTTTTGCTCTCCTAAATCAAAGCTTAGCTTCTGTTAACAGACTTTGAGTGAAGGTTACCCTCTAACTGACTAGGTTCCCACAGCACTCAGCTGCTTGCCTGAGTCATAGCAGATGATCTGGATACAGATACCTGGGCCATAGGAGCACCTGTGGAGTTTAGCCATCGTGTAACTATACAGAAACACTAAACCCAGTGCATTAACCCACTTGGGTTTTATATTTTCCTCCTATAACTCCTCTTTGAGGAACAGGAGTTGAAGAAAATACCAAGCTTCAGAAATCATTTTGGGTGGCTTCTTAGGGTGTAAGATTAGCAATCTGCATTGCTGGACATCTCAGCTCCTTTGGGAGCACAGAAAGAGTACCTCTCTCCAGCCTCTGTGATATGTAGGTATAACTCTGCAGCTGTCTCTCTCTCATCAAAGTCTTTGGTCATAGTGTTAACAGAATAGCATCCTGATTTACTTTATAGAATTTATAACCTAGTTTATATCATTGATGCTCATATTAAAAACATTTTTTTGTCCAATAATCAAACACAGGGAAAATGAATACAGATCACTGCTCCCTAGACACAGATTTTATCTGTTAGATATACTTGTTTCCACTGAACTTCATTCTTACCACAAAATGCTTCCAGGATACCTCCTCGATACATCAGCTCTCAAGTGGCTCTGAAGAGAGTGAAAAAAATATACATAATGCCAAGTTATGTAAACAGGGAAAAACTAACAGTGAATTTATTAAACACCAGGAGTTATTTAAAAAGCAAGTGCAGGAAAAACTCTGGAACAGAAAATAGGATCTTTTTTTTACTATTTCTGCACTACCATATCTTTGCGCTTTTTTCTGCCCCCCCTCATTTTGGATACCTCGTATGTTTGCTGTTTCTGCATTTTCCTCCCTCAGTTCCCCTGCCATACCCAATCTACCTTTCTTATTCTATGGGAGTCAATTTTGCCAAGCAGGCTTTCTCTGGCTGCTGCACTTTCTGATCATTTGTATGCAGAATGCAATCTATATGAATTAACTAGATCCTAAATATATATCAAATCCAACTTGAGTTTTCAGGTTTGCAAAATTACATTCCTGCCTCTGCTGATCCATCTGTGAGTGGGTACCATATGTCAGTTACTTTATCAGGAAGCTTCAGGGGGATCCATTAGAGAGAGTCTGCAGCATAATTAGAAAAAAGAACATTTGTTTTCCCAGCTGCCCTGTTTTCATCCTTCCTCTTCAAATGTTCTGCTGGTTTCAATTAAGCTCACCATAGATGCACCAGGCGGGTGGACCTGGAGAGCTAATTGCTTTAAAAACTTAATATCTTCCTTGCAAGGTGGATATTTTTCTGTTGCTTCAGCTGTAATCTCAAACTCCTCTAGGGATGCTGTCACAAAATATTGTCTTGCTCTGTGGTCCACAATGACACAGCACCATCCCATATGGGTGAGCATGTGAACCTCAGCAAACACTGGTGCCGGGATCATGCTCTTTTGGAAGGGCTCTGACTGACACACCAGTAGCCACAGCTCCACCTCCAACCCCACTGCTCTCCACCTGGATGCTTGATGGGACATGGGGGAGAAAGCCAATCCCCATCCAACTCTTGAAATGCATTGTATTGGCAATGTCCCAGACTGACTGTCTCCCCAGGCAGGAGTGACCTGGGGTATCACAGGACCCAGAGCAGAGCTGCTCAACAGTTCCCATTGCCTCTGCCCAGGCTGGTCACCCCTTTCTCATTTCCCAGCCTGCTTGGGAAGAGACAGCAGTCTGTTTATTTAACCTTGTTTGTAGAGGTCATTCTCTGTTTGCAGTAGAGAAAGCAAGGGCAAAATACGCATCTGCTTTAGGAGCACAAAATTGTGGGTTCACAAAGCTCATCCTGCAGCCTTTGCTGGTCAAAAACAAGATCTACTGCCTCCTCAGATGAATTTATCTTTAACATGGTGAGTGTGGATGTGACAGAGAAGACTTGCCCTGAGGCTTGCCATGCTGTGTTGAACACCTTGCTTGGTTCTGGCTCACAAGGTGTCTGGGAGATTGTTCTGAGCCATCTCACCCCATTCAGCTCTCCATGGAAAACCCCAGCAGAACTTGAAGATGGTCTGGGTGATCCGGTGTGTCCACACTTGCTGGAAAAAATCTGATGACATGTGCAAGGAGGTGGGATAGCACCAGGCTAGTTGTGGCATGTGTCTGCCCATCGTCCTCCCCCTTCATGGTAGGGGCCCCCTTTGTTCAGGGCCTGCCCTGGCAAGGGCACAGCAGCGTGCAGTGGAAGTTGAGTGCCTCTGTGCCAGGAACATGCTGCTAAGAGCTGCTCTCACTTCTTCTGAAGACCCCAGCCTCCAGCTGAATTGGAGGAAAAGTAGGTGTTGAGGAGGATCAGGAAAGCTAAGTCTGGTGGGACAGGATGAGCAGCAGATGTACAAGGCAACTGTGCTGCTCAGCCAGAACATCCCTCCTGGAGACACCCAAAGCATTAACCTCACCAGTGCTTATGGCCTCCTTATGTCTTTGCTTATGTGAAACAGCAGCATCCCAACAAGTGAAAGCACACTGTAGCCAAATTTGTAATGTTTGATGTGTGTTCCCAGGCCTTTTTGTTTGGAAGCAGTTTACCCTGTGTGTTTCCCAGCTCAGGGTCATTAAAAACATCCTCAGCTTTTCTCTTCCTCTCTCCCACATGTGGTTTTTCTGTCTGATGCACTTTGTACATCCTTGTACTGATGCTCTAGCATGTGATGTATTTTAAAGGAATTTCAAGTTCAGCCTTGCTTTCCCAGGTAAGATTCTTCCTAGAGAAAATCCCATAGGAACTGTGCCTTTGTGCAATGCATCTCCAGACAGCTTAGCAATGCAATAGATATGGACTGCCAGAAGTGCCTTGTTTTATTTATTTAAAGTAGATAGGATTTAGTCAATATGCAGGTTTTGTTGTTTTTCACTTCTTAGCATAATTACCTAACTATGGAGATCCACAAGGAAATAAGGGAGGAACCATTATTTAGCCAAAGGGAGACAATAGCTGCAGCTGATTAATAAGTCATGAGTGCTTACTAGCTACTAGATTTTCATGTATTGCCTGCAAAGGTGTTAGAAATACAAATCAAAGGTTAGTTTCATTGGATTTAACTGAAGCAAGGATTTCAGGAGATGTCCCCCAGAAAACAGTGGTGTGTACTAATGAGACAACACCAGATTTCAGCTTATTTGTAGAACAGACACATCGTGATTCCCCACTGCTCATCCCAGGTTATCACAGCAGCTCTCACCAGGGGAAGCAGAGCAGGATGCCTTGCTTCCCTGTGCTCTCAATTGAGTTTCCTCATGTCATTTACAGATGGATTACATTCAGACAG
Source organism: Acrocephalus scirpaceus scirpaceus (assembly GCA_910950805.1). Lineage (NCBI taxonomy): Eukaryota > Metazoa > Chordata > Aves > Passeriformes > Sylviidae > Acrocephalus > Acrocephalus scirpaceus. The sequence goes on from OU383777.1 coordinate 14,890,109, forward strand.
TGGAAATCAAATATTTATAAAATCATATTTAACTCATTACTTCGTGTTTCAGTTGAGAATTTCTGGACGAAACAGTAACTCTGGCCTTGAAGAGGGTTGTCAGTGCCTGGCAACACAAGGCTGTTGGCCGGCAATATCAGTAGTCAGCCATAAGTAACTGAGTTTCATCAGATTGGTGTGTAAATCTGATTAAAACTTCAGAGAGCTCAAATAAACATCAGACTCTTGATTAGTTCAGCTGGATGTGGCAAGAGAAGTTTGCAAAGCTTATGTTGCTGTGTATTGTTGGAGATTTGCCTTCTGTTGACCAAGGGGTTTGTGGACTTGTGGATTTAGTGGCATGAGGATCCACGCTGGATTTCTGCTGGCATGTGCCCTGTAAATGAGGGCACATGCTGCTGTGCAGAGGCTGAGACCACATTTAACATTAGCCTGGCTTTTTTACAACATGTCATCCACTGAGGTGTTCTTAGAAGTGATGTTCAGTGTTGGTGTTGTTGGAGTCTCTGTGAAGGGCCAGGATCCACCAGGAGAAGTGCCAAGCATGCTGTGCCAAGAGCCACTCGGAGAAAGGAATGGGTATTTAATGGGGGTGTGATGCCTATGCCCTGGTCTTTGTGCCTTAAATGATCTGGAAGCCTCTCCTGGTGTTTCAGAATAACAACTTCTCCTCTCACCCCTTGTGTTTCTGTATTCCTCATTCCTTCTGCAGGCCATTGGACGCCCACACATGCCACCCTACTGGTCTCTGGGATTCCAGCTCTCCCGCTGGGGCTATGGCAGCCTTGATGTTTTAAAGGAAACTGTTGATCGCATGAAGCACTATGACATCCCATACGTGAGCATGAATTTTTCACTGTGTGTGCTAATCTTACACTCTGAAGTGAGGTGAATAAAATTATAAGGGAGGAAAAATAATTATCTTACAAAGAGAATTGTAGAATAAAAGGACATTCATAATCTTATGTAGTGGGTTTACATGTAATAACTTCATAATGCTTAAAAGAGCATTTAAAGTGGGCTATGAACATGATATTTAAGTTCTGCTCTTGGATGCATAGCAGGTGATTCTGGTGTGGATTTGCTGTTATGCAGTATGAGATGCTAGCATTTTAAAAACAAATGATGAAAAACAAACTTCTGATGCAGGTCACTGCAAAATAGTTGCTAAACCAGGACTTCTACATTTTCTTGTAGTCCACTGCTAGGATTACAGTTACAATCTCTTAGGTTTCATTACATACATTAGCTGCCTTTTAGAAATACAGTTGCATGCATTCTGATTTCTGTATCGAATACTTCAGTCATAGAATCATAGAATAGTTGGAGTTGTAAGACACCATTAAAGGTCATCTAATCCAACCCCCCTGCAATGAACAGGAACATCTTCAACTAAATCAGGTTGCTCCAAGTCCCATCCAACTTAATCTTGAATGTACCTAGGGATGGGGCATTCACCATCTACCTGTGCAACAACCTCATTGTAAAAAATTCCTTCCTTATATCTAGTCTGAATCTACCCTCCCTTAGTTTACAACCAGCACTCCTTGTCCTGTTGCTACAGACCCTACAAAAAAGTCTGACTCCAAATTTCTTGTCAGCCCTCTCTAGGTATTTAAAGGCTTCAGTGAGTTCTCCCTGGAGCCTTCTCTTCTCCAGGCTGAACAGCCCTATCTGTCTCAGCCTGTCCTCATAGTGGAGGTGCTCCAGCCCCTCTGATAATTTTTGTGGCCCTCCTCTAGACTTGCTCCCATAGATCCATGTCTTCCCCATCTGAGAACTCCAGAGCTGGACGAAGTATTAATGTAATTTTTTATTTTAAAAATGTTTAGGATGTCCAACATTATGATATTGACTACATGGAACGTCGCCTGGACTTCACCTATGATAAAGTGAATTTTGCTGGTCTGCCAGAATTCATGAAGGAGATGAAGAAGAATGGAAAGCACAATGTTGTGATTCTGGTAAATTAATGATGTTGCTAATTATTTCTCCATTTATAAGAACTATTCACAGCATAATCTTCCTAGCAGTACCTAGATGCTAACACATGTATACTAATGTAGCAGATTTTCCATTTTCTCATACGTTGAGAAGAGCTGAAGAACAATTTCTCACAGATTTAATTTTTAAAATTGTTGTCTTTATCTGATATCTTTGTACCAGTATCATCTCTATACCAAAACATTAATTCTCTGTCACTTCCCCCCCCCCAGTTCTGAGAAATTTTGCCTCTGAGTTGACATAGGATTGCTTTCATGCAATTCTTTCCCTGAAATGAACAAATTAATTTAATATACATACAAAAATAGCTGAATAGTGGAAAAAATCTATTCCTAATAACTCTGGAAGCTACTAACTACAGTTCATGTTTTCTTGTACTTTATTTTTATCTAAGTTAATGTGAGAGATGATTACTTGTATGCAAATTTGTGGAAAATGTATGTAGAACCTCTAACCAAAACTGGCATATGTCCAAATGAATTAATTTGGGTACACGTGAAAATTGGAGTTTTCCATCTTCCCCAGTAAATTTTTCCAACAAAATTTGCTATTTCTCTCCAGCACTTCCCTGTACACGTCCTTATGCCAAAATGACTCTGTCACAATAGCTAAGTGAGCACCAATGCTGCAAGGAAACTGGAGACCAATTTAATTGAAATTTAGGTAAAGATGAAAATAAATTAAGAAATTAAATAAAATCCATTAGTAAATTCACAAGATCTTGCTCTCTAGGGTCTTCCAGCATCTTAGCAGTAGGAGGGCTACACTCTCCAGAGCAGGCTGCAATTTGTTCTCCATAAGTACCGGGGACAGGATAAGAAGAAAAGCACTTTAAATTGCAGTAGGACAGTTTCAGGGCAAACATTAGGGTAAAGCTGCCTGTCTGCAAGGTGAGCTGAGCAACAGAAAGCTGCTGGGGCCAGGTTCCCCCCCCAGGTGGGTGCTGTGAACAGGCCCAACAGATGCATCAGGCATGGCTCAGGCTGAGCTGACCTGCAGCCACAGGGTAAGGAGGAGGAGACAATTCTGCAGAGTTCCTCTCACAACTTTTTGCTGTAACTGTGGTTTTGTAATCTGTTTTCTACCTAAATGGTGAGTTTATATCTTTCATTTGGGTACTATTGTCCTTACCTCCAACTACCAGTCTCTCACCCTTCTATTTTCTTTCTTGATACACTGATTCAAATAAGTGTATTCTCCCTCAGCCTTTCTCTGCTAGGCTAAACAAACACATTTACCTACAATTATAGGTAGGTAATTACATATATATTGATGGCTCGTGCTTCTAAGGAGACCAGGATTCAGTTAATCCAACTGAATCATGATGGACAGGTCACTCATCTTTAGACCCCAAGTCAATCCAGTCCTTTCAAAATAAGGGCCATGTTCCTCTTCTTGCCCTGGGGGGCCTGTCAAAGGCTTGAGGAGAGAGAGACTGAACAGCAGAATCCTGAATTGTGGTACAGTTGTTTTTTCACTTGTGCTGGTGTATCTGGAGTCAAGATAAGCAAGAGCTACTGCAGTTTCCTCATCTAAAAATCACATTGTCTTGTTAAATAGATAGATTAAGGCAGAAGTGCCTCCCTCCTGTCCTTATTTTTCCTCACAGTTTGTTGTGAAGTTTAAAATATGGCTGAGGATGATAGACTAGTCAGCACCACAGATAGCTATATCAGTGTTTTCATGTTAATTGGGAGTTTTCTGATAGTTACTTTAAAAGTACCTTTTATTATTTGCCTACTCTTTGCTTTGGTGTACTATAATTCCATTTACTACTAGGAATCTCAAACAAAACCACGCAACCCAAGGGATCAATTACATATTGATAATGGAAACAGCAGTGAGTGCTCCTTGCTAGCAATTTGTCCCTAAAGATACCTTCACCTGAAGGTTCCATTCTGAGAAGCTCAGGGGTGCAGCAGTGGAATCAGTTTTCATCAGTGAAGGTTCAAGGCACAGCATTTAAATAGTAACAGGTTACTAAGTCACTTTGATAGAGGGAAACTTTAAGACAAAAATAGATCCAAATTAACTGGATACATAATGGTAAATAACTAAACAGTAGTGAGCACACAATCAGTGCTGCCAAGACTGATTGCTCTTTCTAACAGTTAGGCAGTTTAGGCTCTCTGTAACCACAATACTGCTCTAAAAATGATCTAATCTTTTAGAGCTGTAACATTAAATACCACATGCCTATTTATTGATTTATCTCAAAATAGTTTTCAAAACATTAATATAGGAGCAAAATACCAGGAGTTTGGGGTAGCTCTTCCTGTGCAGTCTTGCCTTTCAGTAAATACATTGTAGTCATCTCTTTTCATCAGTGTTGGGATGCCTCCAGTTGTTTTGCACTTGTTACTGGGTATGAAGCTACAGGGAAGCAGTCGTGGTTAGTGGGTGAGCTACATCATCTTCTTCCTTATGAGTTTAACTTCAGTAACATTTTTAAAGTCCTTCCAGTTTCTCAGGTGGCACATTCTGTAGCAGTGGTGGGAGGTGTTGCTATATAAATTCAGCTGTTAGACAGATGCAAGGAACATAGCAACTCCTAATTCACACAATGAGCTAATGGGAATTATCCTTCTACTAACCTGCAACTAAGGTTTGTCTTCTGCTCTAGTTCTTTAGCCAAGCTTGTGAAAAACGAACAAAAGCTGAGCTAGTCTATCCTTCATTGCTTAAAAGTTAAGGAGAAGTATAGGTTGCACTGGTACTGAGGTTTTCTTTTTTCACTTTATTACAGTTGCTGACATCTCTGTCAAAATCTGTTAGCATTCTTTAGTGATATAAAGTATTCCCCTAAGCTGAGTTGGGAGCTGGAGTAGTGGTTGCATTGCCAAGTGATAGGTGAAGCCAAGCTGGATGCAGTCAAGACAAGTGTAATCCAGTTGGATACTGAAAGAATTTTCTATTTAGATTCCCTTTGGCTAGTGAGAGTAATGGGTGAGTTCCCCAAATAAAGCAGGTTGTTGCCTCCCTCATGATGATTTCAGGAAATGGGCTCTGACTGCAGCCAGTTAGTGTCATGGAAAACTTCTAGTAAATGGATTTGGGGAATGGGTTCCATCTGCTTCATCTCAGACCACTTTGGTCACAAGCAAAGCGCAGATCCTGACAGGCAGCAGTATTAACACTGGTAACCTGCCTGAGAATGGGACCCTGAACTCAGTCGTGCCACCATCACTGGGGTGGCTGGTGCCACACCTGCAGGAGGTCTGCTCCCCATACTTGCACCCAGTGCTGAGAACCCTCTGTGGCTATGGTCACCTTGTGAGTAGCATGGCTCCATCACTGGAGCCTCTAAGTGCAGACCTTCAGCACTTTTCCCTACTCATCTCTTTCAGAGGCCACCTCTATTTATGGGAAATAGTGACTTTGCATGTCAGCACTTGGTCATCATCATTGCACTTAATAATTGTGCATGTTTCAGCCATGTCAGAACAAATATTTTCTTTAAAAACAAAGAAATTCTAAAACAACAATGACTACTTTGAAAAATTATAAACATTTTTTTAAAGAGAATGTTTAATGAAAGAAATTGTATGCCATCTATTAAATGATACTAAAAATAGAAACAGCTAGGAATGACATGAGTGACGAAATACTTAAAAGTCAAGAGCAACATGCTCATGATTCAAAATAATGCTCAATGTCTTTACATTTTAAAGTCCAATTGTGTGAGCTGTAGAGGCAAAAATTTCCAGAGTTTTTATGGATGTGCAACAAAATATCTGTTTGAGGTGGGGCCATAGGTGGAAGTGCATCAGCCTGGGTATGTGCTGGATGCTACCAGGTCTTTACACAGTTAGCTGGAGTTAAGGATGCTCAGCACTTCTTCCCCAAAATGCTAAAAAGATGAGTGAAGATTTAACAGGCATGAAACTCCTTCCACACAAACAACCCTTGCATGCACTGAGAGGTTTTGTTTTCTTTAGGGCAATAATAAACCTGCATAATGTATTCTATTTATGCACTGAAACAACCTTTCAGCTGAAGGAAACCATAAGTTTGGATTAGGAGTAGCTAATTAAGCTGACTTCTTCTAGCCTTCAAGTCCCTTGAGAGAACATCTTTACCACAATTATAAGATAATTATTGCAGATGGAGGGTTTTCTCTTTTGCAAAGATGGACTGTTGAACAAGTTAAAAATGTAATGGACACTTATAGTCCTTATGGAGGTGACACTAGAGCTAGATGAAGTTAAACAGAATTTCACACTTAAAATAGAGATATAGCTGTAGCTTTTGTTATTGAGGCATGGAAGAATATACTTCCCTCACCAGGGCTATAGTTATCAGAGGGCTCACAAATAAATCAGGCAATTAATTTAGGTATTTAAGTGAGATTTAAAACAAGCCTTTAAAACAACTTACCATTTGGGATCTGATATTTTTTTCTTCTTAAGACATTTATTAGGTAGACTTCTATCACATTTTGATTAAAGTTCACTTAAATTACTGCACAAGCTGTAACTGAGCAGAAGAATTGTTTCAATGGTGTTTTTCTCCATCATGTTTCATAACTGAAAGGCTTTGCCTAAAGCAGAACCTAAGGAAGTAAGATTTTCTAAGGAGAAAGTAAAGAATTCCCTTCAAAAATGGCTGCAGTCTTTATCTGTTCTAAAAAACACAAAGCAGATAGTTGCTTCCAATTAAGGATGTATTGCAAAGTGCACTTACCTCCTTTAGGTTGCAGCTGGCTGCTGAGCAGAGTTGCAAAGTACCTCTTCATTCACTGGCATTTCAAAGTATTCCTAACTTTATTACTTTCCAGCATGATGGGCGGGCCTCTATCATCCCCAAGAGCTGATCAGGCTTGCTTTGGATGAGCTTGGTGGCAACTGGTGGTCACCCTGAGGCAGAGAAGTTGTTGGTGTCAATATCACTGGCAGCAGTGGGATGTGGTGACCACCCCAAGCAGTGGAAAGGGACAGGAAGGACAAGCTGTGGGGTGTGAAATGCTGTGGTCTTGGTGCCTGGGGAGAACAGTGGTGGTTTGGAATGGAGGGCTAACAGGACCCTTTTGAGGTTGGATGTGCCCAACTCCAAGCCCCTTGAAAAGTTTTAGTTATTCCAGCATTGAGCGGTTGATGCTGAGGCAGCTGGAATAAGGATTGCCTTGGAGGAAACCCAGAAGTGCTCAAGTGTGGGAATGCCCAGCATAGCACCCAGCCACAGCAGAGACATTGAGGTGGGGGGAGTAAAATCTAGAGCCTCTCTAAAATAATTTGAGCATAGAAAGTGCCATAAAAAATAAACATGAGGGTATTTAGTAATTCCACATTGCTTTTGCCTTACAAAAGAAATACTCATGACATATCGTTAATGACTTTTTCTAAATTATGTGCTCTCAACTTTTTATTAAATTTTAATGTGTTTTCTTCCAATATTTTTGCAATCAGCATTAAGAACATAATCCAAATTTCTCTAAAACATACAAATAGAGGAGTAATTGTTACCTCTGGGATTTCAATAAAGGAAGTGTGATCGCTGTTTCAGGACCCTTTCATAACCAAGGATGAGGAGCCAGGCACTTACAGACCTTATGAACTTGGCCAGGAAATGGGAGTGTGGATCAACAACTCTGATGGCGTGACTCCTGCTGTTGGGCAGGTTGGTTTTTTAATTTTGTGATGCATTTTGTCTAGTGCTGCTTCAAAACAATAAAGCAGCAGTGTAATAGAAATGAGAAAATAACCAGGATTTATGTATGTAACCCCTAGGCCTGGCCTCCTGGTGATTCTGTGTTTCCTGACTACACCAACCCCAGGACAGTGGAATGGTGGACCCAATTGTGTCTGGAGTTTAAGGATGTCCTTGACTACGATGGGATCTGGATTGTATGTCTCATGATATCTGCCCTCCCTTCTTTAAAAAAAAGAAAATGAAGATTTTCACTTCTTACTCTCTTTATTAAAGGATATGAATGAACCATCCAATTTCATGAGAGGCCAGTATCCTGGATGTGCTGATAATGAAATCAATAACCCTCCTTACACTCCTAGTAAGTAAAATAGTGTAATTTCATCTTCATGAATTATTTATTATTATATTTTAATTTTATATAATAGAATATTATATTTTATAATAAGAGTAATAATATTATTTCATTGGGGTTTTTTTTTGTTTTTTTGTTTCTTTGGTTTTCTTGTTTGTTTTGTTTTTAACCTGGATAGGCCATATTTTAGGGGGAAAAAAAAAAATCTGTTCTCTCATTTTCCATTTTTCCCTGCCTGTTTTGTATGTTCATTTATATATTTGTTCAAGAGTCCAGTGACTCAGCTTTGATGGAGTATCAAAAACAATCACTTTCCTCTGTCCAAGGTTCTGCCTTGTAACAGGACTAGAAAAATTACCTTTCTTGCCATTCTCTGAGCAACTGGTTCACATCAGAAAAAGGGCAAGATACCATATACTGTAACTCGGCTACAGACTTATAGAGGGAGTAACCCTTCTGTCTTGCCCCTCCTAGTCTCAGAGATGGGCAGTCTCTGCCTTCTCACAAACTATCACAAGGAAGATAGTATCTCCCTGGTACCTTTGCTGAATATATTTTCTTTCCCTTAGAAAAGAAATTTTCACTGTGTTACTAGAAATGGGCTAAAAATAAATTTTAAAATGTCTAAGCCTATGGGAGACTTACAGGAACGGGAAAATATCTTCCAGTAGCTGAGTTAATGATATGCTCATTCTTCCCCAGGAAGCCATGAGTACCTATGATTATTGCCAGTGGTGTGGCAGTTAATCCAGCCAACATTTCCCCAGAAAGCCCAGCTGCCTGAACAATGTTAATATGCAACAGGAAGCCAATACATGAAAATTGGGGTATTGGAAATGTCCCCTTCAGGCTTTTGTACTCTCATGAGAATTCTAAATTTTCTTTATTAAATTGCAATCTTAAAAAAAAATAATATAAGAGAAACATAAACATAACAAAAGCATGAGAAAATATTACAAAGAGATTGTAAATTTTTGAAAGCAGAAGCAGAGCTTTTAATGATTATTTTGGTGTTTGCTCTTTTTGTGGGGTAACCACTGCATACTGACCCTGTGGGTCTTGACCAAAGCCCAGGAACTGATGAGAATTTCCACCTTTGTCTTAACTTACCTTCATTTTTTGTCAGCTGCAAAAAAAGTGTGAGACACTGGGTAAACTGGCCAAAAGAGCAGAGCTCCCTTTACATCCCAAATAAAGGACTGAGAGTGAACACATGCAGTGGCTTCTGAGCCATGCAGCTGAGTTTAGCATTGAAGTGAAGATTAGCATTGAAGTCTGAGCCACTAAAAGGGACTCAGACCTAGAGGCCTGCATGACATATAAGGAGATGCTGAAGACACTGTGTTTTGAGCCCAGTTTCTCTGACTTGACTCATGCACATAAGCCCGTGCTTCTGCTTGTGACTCACAGTGTTAGAATGGTATCATGGAATCATAGATGGATTTCTGTTAGACAGGACCTTCAAAACCATCTTTTTCCAGCCCTGCTACCAGGGACAGGGACACCAGACCAGGTTTCTCGAAACCCTATCCATCCTGGCTTTGAACACTTCCAGGCATGGGGCATCTGGACAGACTTTTTCAGTGTTCCACCACCCTCACAGGAAATAATTTATTCCTTGTATATAATATAAACCTATTCTTTTGAAACCATTACCCTCTGTCCTATCACTCCATGTCCTTTAAAAAGTCCCTCTCCAAGTTTCTTGTAGGTCCCATTTAGGTACCAGAAGGCTGCTCTAAGGTCTTCCCAGAGACTTCCCTGCTATTGGTCTTCCTTCTGCAGCCAGGAGCCCCAAGCATTACATCCCAACATACAGGGAATCTATTTTGAACCAGTGTTTCAGGACTTTCTTTTCTATTTCACTTTATAGAATAGGTGCATGTTTTTAGCTGTCCAAGCCCTTGACTTATGTAGGTATGGAGAGGTGACCTAAGCTGTTTAGTCCAGTAAGACATTAGGACCTTCCTGGGGTTAGCAGAGTTTTGGGAGCTCACTGTTGTCTTAGGTGATTTCTTCTGTGCGAGTCCCTGTCTCAGAGCCTCACACTTTTTGCCAGTGTAGACTTCAACCTCCTTATCTGAATTTTATAACCATGATTATACCTAACCATGGTTTGAACTTCTAAAGCCAGATGTCCTTCAAATCAATTTTCTATAAAATACTTTATACTGAAGATTAATATGCAGTTGTAAAATAATCAGTATTACTGAGGCAGAATACAAAATACTCAGAATGAAGCATGAACCTATGATTCATGTGGTAGCATTTTCTCTCGTATCCCACCTTAAATTTGTGGGGCTAATAATCAAGAACCACTGGGACATTAGGTGTGACTTTCCTCAGAAACTTAGTATCTTCTTCAAAGACATATTGGTCAAAATTACTTGGAAATTGCCTATAAATTATTTCTGATGTAGATTACACACACTGGAGTCTTTGTGTCTAAAGATCCAAACACAAGCTGTAGTGGCACAGCAGGACTGAGAGGCTAATGGGGTTTCAGGTACATAGAAATTGTGATAACAAACTGCAACCATACAGGAAGTGTGATTAGGCAGGGAGATTGCTTGTTCATGGAGAAATATTTACAATAGTGCATGCACCTAATTAAGCATAAAACAAAAGAATTTTGAGAACTCACATTCTTTTTTATTTTGAGAGAATTTTATAAGATTTGCAACTCCATCTCTAAAAATAAATATAATGTTGTCTCGGTTTGAAAGAGAGGTGTCTGCTAAGGAAGGCAGGAGCCTCCCTTGGAACAGAAAATGTAAACCCCTTCCCTCCAAATTATTATAATTTTGAAATTAAGGGGCTCTCAGGCAAAGATATGAGAATAGGAATAACAGTTCTTTACTGGTAGGTGTAACAAAGCAAGCAAACAACAAGAACCACAGCATTAACAGCGCCACAAACCCAGTGACCCCTTCTCGGCCGCGGGCACTTTCCCCTTGTGTGCAGTTCCGGTCACAGCCAGCAGGGGCGCTGGTGGCTCCCGGCGGGCAGGGCGGGTGCGGTGATTCCCCCGCGGCTGCAGGGGGCGCTGTGGCTCGGGGCGCACACGGCAATGGAGGCTCGGCCCTGACGGGAAGGGATGGAGGAGAGGCTTTGCTTCACAAACCCCGGGGGCAGCCGGTCCCAGTGCCCCAGCAGGACTCTCAGAAGCAGCAAGCTGGGACGGCAGGACATCTTGGCAGGCAGGGCATCCTGTGTGGGGCTACAGCGCAGCAAAAGCTCGAAGCAGTGCCAAAGAAGCTGCGAGGGCGGGGCAGTGACAGTCTAGCTCCTGTCCTCCTCTGAAGCAGAGAGAGAGAGAGAGGAAGCTCCCAGATAAGAAAAGTGCAACGAAGATGCTCTCTTCCCCTGAGCTTGATCACTCCTTTGGTTTTCTTAAGTACCCAGGTGTTAGTGTTTCCTTGCAATTTATGGGAGAAAATTCCCTAATCTAGAAGGAACAAAAGGAAAGAAACCCAACCCTCAACACATGTATAAACATCTGACCTGCCCAATTCCTGCTGAACTTCTTGTGGCATTTTCATGGTGGTTACCTGCAGAGGATGGAAATTTTTTTGCACCAAATGGGTTTGCCAGCATCTCTTTAATATGGGATCAGAGACCAGGCAGCATCTGTGCAATATTTTTGCAGTTAACTAAAATTTGTCACTGTGTAAAATATTACATGCTTAATTCAGCAAAGCAGAAATTTTCTTTCTGACTATTACTTACTGAATACATGACACCTGTATAGATGTTCTGAATTACTGGATGTAGAACTTGAAATTAATTATCAATGTTTACTCAGTCCTCTCCCCTCTCCAAGGTCACGTGCCTGTCTGCAGGCAAGTATTTGTGGCTATGTGCTAACCTCAAATCAGTGCAGGTCCAGCAATTCAGCTTCTCCTCTTCCCAAATCTTTTGGTGTTTTCACCCCCAAATGTGTAGAAATGTGAAGAGATTGAACTGTGATGTATATGGTTTTACAGCAGTTTGTATCATTCCCAGCCATCTCTGATCGTTCCCTGGCGGAAAAGACGCTGTGTCCTGACTCCAAGACTTACCTTGGAGACCATTACAACACACACTCTCTCTTTGGCTGGGCACAGACAGAACCAACTTTCAAGTAAGTTTTCTAAATATTTCTAATCAGATTCTAGGTGATTAAAATGCATTTTAAAAGTCACTGATGTTACCTGGAAAATCTGTAATAGTATTTAATAAGAAACAGATCCATGTTTTGTTTTATTGTTCGCCATTTAGTAAGAAGTTTCAAGAAAGGAGAACCTTGGAACAAGGAACGGAATCCTTTTTAATTTTACTTTTCTCAGCTAAATTGGGATATATGTGTAGGACCTAACTTTTCAGCTGCTGCTTTTGTATATGTAGAACAAGATGCTCCTGTGCTCTGTTAGAGCTTCTCATGAGCATTTGCAGCAGAAGCAGCCTTGTGTGGTGTCAGGGCTATTTGTCTGTCCTTTCACTATTGTGGCAGAGGAGTTTCTGTCACTGTCAGTGGAGAATCCAAACTGTACAGATCCCTTGGCTGATTCTGGAGCTGCCTCTGATTCCTGGCAGGCGATGTTTTGCAAATTGGCTTTAGGCTCAGCTGGTTCAGGAGGTCAAGCCTGCATTGCAGCACAATTGCTGTCAGCTACTGTAAAACTCATTTTGCAGCTGGGAAGCACTCAAAACCAGCTTATGCAGGCAGGCAGACTGTTGCTGTGGAAAGCTAGCTGTTGGATTAAATGAAATGAGTAAATCATGCCTTTTCCAGCAGGGATTGAGCTAAAACACTGGGAAATTTAATACCCCAATGGAAGAGCCAAAGCAGGGGTCCATGTGTGGCCTGTTTCAGCATTTAGCACTCGTTTTCAGAAGCTGGATTCTGGTAGCATCCAGAGGACATGGTTAAGTGAGCCTAATTCTGGTGTTGATGCGTTTGTATTTTATATGCCAAGTGCAGGGCAAGAGAAGCCCTGGGAAAAAGCAGAAGTAATTTGCCAACTCTTATGGGCCTGGCTGAAGCACAGTTTTGCTTTATAAAGAAAGAACAGGAAGGCCTTGAACCCTGGACTTCTTACCATGATTTGTAGGCCTCTATTCCCCAGCCTTTGAAGAGATCCTCCCAACAAACTTATTTTGCATGGCCAAGTGTAGAGAAGACCACCAAAAGTATATGCAGAGGTTGATTTTGTTGCAAAGCTGAAAAACTTTGGTGAAGTATTTTTCATACATATTCATTTGGGTTTCTCAAATACATTTCTTTTCAAGGCTGGTTGTATAGCCTTTCTGCAGTCACTCTTCACATAGAATATATTAAATGAAATTACTGACAGGAATATTTAGCACCCAGCATCAATTGCAGGATGTTAGATGAAAATGAATGACAACTTCATAATTGTGTTTAAAAAAAAAACAATTCTTAGAATTATTCTAAGGCAGACAGAGAATAGGAAATGTGTCATCTGGCCTATGTCAAATGGTTTGAATGTGAATACATGAACCAGCAGCAATCAGTTTGTGCATAGCTTAATGCCAAGAGTTATTTGCACATGATATTCTGTAAACAATTTAAATCAAAAAATGCATTTGACAACATTAGGATCCATTCTGCAATGGTTTGTGAAAGACTGAAATTATTCAATAAATTATTTGTTACAAATTGTTTATGCAGCTCTGGATCATAGTTGAGTTGATCTGATATTGCCCTCATTAGCATCTGTATATACAAATGAAGCCAAAGGCAACCAGAGGAGAGCACTCCTGCTCAAGACATCCATGAAAGGCTCCAAAATAACATTTATACAAAGCACATGGAGTCTTGTACAGTTGTTGGCCCAACAGTGCACCTACAAACCAGAACTAGCAGGTCCCTCATGGTTCAAGAATTGCACCTCTTGCTGCATATGGCCCCTAAGGTTAATACAGTCAGTCTTCCATGAAAGCTGTTGGGTTTTTTTGCTTCAGAAGCAAGTGCTGAAGCACTTTAAAGTCTCTGTGCCGTGACAGACCGAAGAGCAAACACTGGGCCATTATGAATACGGGTGAAAGAACTCTTGATGAAATCTCATTAAGAAAAGGGAGAAAGAAGTAGATGGTGAACAACATGATTAATATTTCATGCTAGAATTTCCCAGATAATCTAAATTGTGTTACCCAAATAATATTAAAGCAGAGTTTAAGTTGAGTTCCTGCAATATAAAATACTGCTCTTTATACTTACGTGCAAAGAGGAATTTTGTAATGGATTTGTTAGTGAGGCATATTCCTTGATTTTCTGGTGATGCAGCAAAATTCTGTTCAAAAAGCAAAGATAAATTCATTGTACCGTTAATTCTGTTATGAAATCTCATGTATCAAAAAAGACAGGAAACCAGAGAAAATACTACAAGGATGGGGTGGCATTTTGAATGATTACAGGTTTGTTTTCTATATTGATTATTTATTTTTTATAAGCTGTTTATATATAACTTTGGTATTTTTGTTTTTTTGGTTTTTGTGTTTTGTTGGGTTTTTTATGTTTTTAATTCCTGGGTATAGGAATTTTGTTTACCAATTGGAACTTTATTTACCAATACAAATCTCTAAATAAATCCTGTGTTGGAAACAATACCTATTGTATTGTTTTATAGGAACTTATTGGACACTTAATTAAATATACTAATATAGAAAGGAAATTATGATTTGAATTTTCATTTTGAGACACTACTGAGAATAAATTAAACACAAATTATTATTTAGGAAGATTGAAAATACCTGAGACAAATTGTTTAGTGAATCAGATAGATTTTTGTTTGTTTGTTTAGTTTGGTTTTGGCCACTGTGTAAAACTTCCTTTTATTTGCGGTTTTGCAGCCACATTTTCATGTGAGTAGGGATCACAATAATAATTGTTTCATGAATTCACACACCCTTTCAGATAAAATTGTGCCTGAATGCTCAGGTTGATTATAAGATGGTTTTGTTACTGTTCTTGTTTTTAATGATCTTGTTGCATTTCTTTGCAGTGTTGTCCAGCAGGCAACTGGAAAGAGGCCATTTGTCTTGAGTCGGTCCACGTTTGTTGGCAGTGGGAAGCACAGTGCTCACTGGCTGGGTGACAACTTCTCTCAGTGGAAGGACCTGCGCCGCTCAGTCGTTGGAATCCTGGAATTCAACCTCTTTGGCATTCCCTTTGTAAGTCTGGTGTCCTCTAGGCAGATGCTGGCTTATACACAATATCACTTCAAATTAACTCAAATGTTTTCTGAAACAAGCCACTTGAGGTGGCCAGCAGTAACAGCCTCCACAGCCTAAGGGACTGCAGATTTAAAGGCTAAATGTCACTCTTAAGGCTGCTGCAGGGAAACAAAAACAGCACGGCATGATTTGGACTGACTTAATGTATGCTGTCCAAAACCAATCTCTTTGTATTATGTATTCTATGATTAGGGCTCCTTCAAATATTTCTGGGTTTTTAAGTTGGGATGGAGAATTTGTAGAATTATTGAAATATAGGCAGATCTTTCACAGTGAACTTAGTGCTCTAGGAGACAGTACAACCTCAGTCACAGAGAAATTTGTATAATTATAGAGCATTCTCATAAAGTAATTAGAAACAGGGATTTCTTTCCAAAAATTATTTTCATTAGCAAACTTCTGTAGTTTCTTATTTTTTGGCCTCAGTCACAATCACAGACACAATTTTACTTTTCCTTAGATTGGTGCTGATATCTGTGGGTTTAACTACAATACTACCTATGAACTCTGCCTGCGCTGGATGCAGCTTGGCTCTTTCTATCCATTTTCCAGAAATCACAATGCCGAGGGAAACAGCGTAAGTAAATAAAGTCACATAAAGCTGTAGCCTACGATTACATTTATGTGGACAGTGATTTGTATTACTTTTTCCAAAATTAACCTGCCATTCGTGGGTAAACTAGAGCAGTGGGTGAAAAGGAGTGCTGCATTGAGAGCAGGAATTACAGTGAAATGTAAATTTTTCCCATTTATAATGTAAAGATAACATAGAAATACTGGTCTTCTTATGCTGTTGGTAAAATTAATTTGTTTCATCTTTTACCTACTGAAGCCCAGGTTTTATTTAAGAGCCAGTGAGTGTCAGTGTATTTTCGTACTCCCTTGATTGCTACAACTTTTGTTTCAATACTTCTGTAATTATAGTAAGTATTGCAGGGAGGGGAGAGAGATCGTTATACACCATCCTTGCTGTTTAAAAGCAAGTTACAAATATGTGAAAATTCCAAAGAGGCACCAATAGTGACATCATTATCAGCCAAGGGGCAAACAAGACCAGAAAAGGCTAATGAGCCCATGAGATGAATGAAAAAGTGCATCCTTAGTCCAGATCCATGCCCTGGTTTCAACATCATAAAATTCCTTTAAAGACTTGTTGCAAACAGAAAGAAGTATCAGGTAATTTTTAGCAATGAAGTTTGAAGATCTTGCAGCCTTTGTAATTATTCTGTGTTTATCTGCAACCGTGATGAAATGGTTCTGCTTGTTCAATAAATGTTTTGGGTTTTTGTCCTTCTGTAAACTGATCTGTGCAATGCTGGAGCTCAGGTTATTTGCTAACCTTCAGTTTCTTTGAAGTTGCATCATCAAAATGCTGCAACATTTACACTCCCAGGAAGACCTTTGTCTCTGCATGAAAGTATGATGAATGTTCAGCGATTGGGTAAATGCAGGAATAATAAACTACAGTACTATCATTAAGAGGGTCAAGTATTAGCCTGTAGATCCCTGAAGTATTTATTTTTAGAAAACAAATGTCTGTGAGGTGTTAGCTGTTGCTGTTGGGAAATATTTTCTATTTGCCTCTCCACTAAAGCTAGAGGTGTATATACACACACACACACATATATATGTATATATGTGGTTGCTTGGCCCTTTGAGCATGTAAACAGAGTCTGACCTGGGTGAGTGGATATCAATCTCATATGTGCAATTCAACAAACAAGAAGAGAGCAACGGGTCTCTATGATGGGTGCTGCAACTCAGAGATATATTTGGTTTTATTGGATTACTTAAATCCATTTGAAATATCATGTTCAGGGAAAGACTTGAACAGGCATTTTGGGTGACTCAGCATCATATAAGAAGTCTGACTGCTTTTTTTTGTGAAATTAAGCAGTGTTTGTAGAGTGTCAGAACACTGGTAAAAATATAGTGCAATTTTTGAAATAATAGATGGATGCTCTGGAGCTCAGAGCCAGCAGGGAGTATTCTTAGTGAGTAATTCTGACATAAACATAATAATGGTGAATTTTTACTTAAATGTTGAATTTAATTAACATTAGGTTAGTGTTAAAATAAAATCTTTAATACCCACTTTGCCTAATTCATTGGGTATTTCAAACAGTTTAATTAATATTTTTCTTGTCTGAAAAGCACTAGGTAATATAAAAAGCTTTGTTAGTTCTGTTACTTTTGTGTTAAATTATCCTTGGAATTCATCATATAGTCTTCAGCTTTAATGAGAAAATTGAGTACTCTGGAAAGATTTCATGGAGGAGAAGGGGAGCCATGTGATTCCTAAGCTGGCTGTTTAGCACTGGAGAGGTTGACAGGAGGAATTAAAGGAGATGTAACTCTTTCCCATATCAGCACTGCCCTTGGCTGCGTGCTCTGCCTGCCATCCCAGGGGAGAGTCAAGGTTGCATTGGAGTAAGACCAAAGCCAGCCAATAAATACAGACAGACAGCTCCAACCTGCCCCCTTGATGGTGGGAGCCAGTGCATGCCCTGTCTCACAGGAGAGCATTGCTGGTAGTGAGGAGCTGAGGGGCACTGCTGGTGTGTGGATGTACTGTCTGTCAGGGCATCTTAAAACGGGGCACACAGGAGGAGAAGTCAAGTTTCTTGAATGGATGAAATGTTTTCTGTACCACACACAGTGACTTTGGTAACACCTGTTGGATTCAGCAGGGTTATGAGTTTACTCTTTCAAGTAGACTTGCCTTTATATTCGTGACCATCGTAATTATGCTTTTGATTTTTTTAACTTTTTATGCAGGTTATCAGTCTTCCTTTTTTCCTGTGTTTCATCTCCTTTGCCTGAAAGGGCTTGCATCTCCAGGAAAAATTAATTTTTAGATGCGGGGTATCTGTTCCTGAGCACAGGCATGGAGACCCAGCTTCCCTCTCCTTACAAGGTTAGAGGTGGTTGGAGAGGGCTCACATACATTGTGGTGGGGCCTGATCTTTTTGCACTCACTGGAATTTTTTGAGTTCAGAATTTTATACAAATTTTAGTTTGGGAATAATGGATGTTGTTCTTAATACATCTTGCAGTTTGCAAATGAGTGCTTTTTCTTATTTAAACACTCACTAGCGTAGCATTGCGCTAGCCACAGCCCTCCTTATGTTGCACACAGCTTCTCTGCTGAGTTTGTTTCAAAGCTCAGTACAAATCTAAGCTTTTCCTGAACAGGAACAAGACCCAGCCGTGTTTGGAGATGCTTTTGCCAAGATATCTCGTGCTACTCTTCGTATCAGATACTCCCTGCTGCCATACTTATACACCCTGTTCTACGAGTCTCACATTCACGGAGGCACAGTGGTGCGGTCGCTGATGCACGAGTGAGTTTGGAGTCTTTTTTTTATTGTAATTTGCTCACAAAGTAATTGAGCTCTTATGTATGTATTGGTTGATATCCTTAGGAGAATAGTTGCAGTATTATTACTGCATGCTCTCTTTTAAAAGAACAGTTGAATAGTTAAATCAATCAAGTTATGCACAAAGATAACTCTTAATATATGCAATTAATTTCCATTAATATATAACCTGTATTTGTTTCCGGTGAGGGGAAAAAGAGAAACTTAAGAAAGAGGAATTCTTAAAATTTTTAGTCTTAGGGAAATACATAGTTCTTTTTTATTTCGAAAAAGAGAGTCACATATCTGTATTTTCTGCATTTGAATGAAATCAATGAAATTTGTATTCTGATCCAGAATGCTAAAAGGCCTCATAACAGAGAGTCCAATGATCCATAGTATTTGGGTTTTTTTCCAATTTAGCACTTGCATCTGCATGCTATCTATGAAACCCACATCTGTGTCCACAAATTGAACAGAGAAAACAGATAGAGATGTTTGAGTGTAGAAGCAGGTGCAAAACTGAGATTAATAAATGCAGACTGAAAAGCCCCTTTGAAAATTAAACTCAGATTTTTGGAACAACTAATTTTTTTCTTTTTGGAAGAAGGAGAAATGCAGCTGAGGTTTAGTTGCCCTGTCCTCATCTTTTAATTTGTTTTTTACCTGCTTTTGGTTAATTTTCTACTTCAGAATCCTTTATGCAAAGGCTTGAGCAAAAGGTGTGTGAACAATACATATGAAAGCCTGAAGCTCTGCCACAATTTCATTTCATTGGTGCAGGCTTTGTCACAGACTGTTTAATGTTCTTTTTTTTCCCTTTAGGATAAAAACATTCTGGTTAAAGGGTAAGGCATTTTTTGCAAATTAAACTGAGGTGCAGACCATTTAATTATGGAAAGGATATGCACAAAATCTGTTTTGTTTACTCAGCATAATGGTTAACTAATAAATTTTAAAAGCAGCATCCTTCTTCTTTCTACTCGGCAATGTCATTTTACTAGATAAAATTATGGAGAATTTTGTAGGTACTCATAACTTAAAATCGGCTATATGCTATTTCAAGTATTTATTTTATGTCTATTTTTGCTTAATGTGATTTGTGTTAATATTGGAAATGCCCAAGGTAATTTTGGCGTTAATATTAGCTAATCTCTGCTAATACAGAATTACTTCTGTGTCATTAAAGCTGGCTTTCTGACCATTACCAGCATACCTGTATTCTAAGTGGGCCATATCCACACTGGCATATTTCCAAATTTACTTTGATTGGAGTTGTAGAGCAGTCCCAGATGTACCAGTAGTGGCTTCGGTTGGACGAAACTGAGCTGGGAGGTTCACTACAGATACTGATGGGAGCTTAGCCAGCAGGATCAGAGTGGGATTACTAGGAAATAAAACCTCTCAAATGCGTGTAAGTAGAGTAGTCATCAGGAGATCAACACCAACTGTTTCCCTGCCCAGTGCCCCCGCTGGCATCCTAGTGCCGTCACTTGCTAATGTTGCCATAGCTAGATCCTAAAATGGCTTAGAAGTGTTTCTTACTACTACTAGTTAATTCTGGTTATTATTATTTACTGTTATTACTAAATGTGTATTTCTTACTATTTCTAATAAATACTAAGCAGGTTAGTAGTGGATCTGCCCAAGTAAAGAAAGTGACCCACATGCCAACAGGAGGAGAAATGTGGAGTTTTGAGAAAGAGAACTGAAACAGAATTTTCAGTGTATGGATGATGGAAGTTTACATCAGCCTTGCCTCTTAGTTGTAAAAAATACAAAGGAAAACTAAAAAACTCCAGCATTAGTTTTTCAGGTAAAGTTCTTACGAGTTCAGAGTCCTCACCATGAAAACAGCTGTACGCAGGCAGGGAGTCTCCAAGCAATAGCTATTTCATGTGGGCATTTCATTCCATTTTGAACATTTAGGGGCTCATTTCAAGTAACAAAAAAGAACAACATCCCAGTAGATTCTTTTAAGTGTATTTGATGCCTCAGAGGCTTTCACTCTGTAAAGCAGAGGCGTCAATATCACAGGTGTCCAAAAAAGACCGTGAGGTGGCAGTCCATTAGTGGAAGGGAAAGTTGTGTTTAATGGCTAACCAGGGGGCGAATATGACAGAAAAGAGGCCAGCATCTCACCAAAGTAAGCAGTAGATGGAATTAAAGACCTTTCATACATGCCAATATGCTTTAATGGCTTATATTTTCAAAATAGGAAAGTTCATTTGTTTGCTGAATTTGTGCTAGTGGTTGCTATAATTGCAAGAGAAAATTGTGCCGAGTTAAAGGGTGAGAAACTTGTTTCCATGTACAAATATGATTGATTCTTCTTTTTTCATAATTTCTTGATCAGATTTTTGTCCTGCAATCTCCCACAACAAAATACATTTTATTATTATTGCAATTTTATTACAGTGAAATTGAAAATACAGAGAATCTATTGAGATGACAAGTAAAACTCAGGTTTTATATTTCAAAAACTTTAGGACAAGGTAATTCATCAAAAACCATAATCTGCTTTAAACATTTACGAAGTATTATGTCAAAATGCAATAATGACCAAGATTAGGGTGTCCAAAAGAGCTACTGTTCTGGACAGAAAAAGAAACTCTGAACAAATTGAGATTTCTTTCAAGCAGAGCCCAAGGCATGCCTTTGAGAACATTTTAAGTTCCATGTACTCCCCTAAGTTTGCAATATTTTAGAAATCCGAGCACTCAAGAGGTGCCTTTTTATTGCCAAGTTATCTTTACTTATTTGGGGAGATTTCTGTAAGCCTGGGGTTGGTGCAGCGTGTGCCTTTGCCCTGAGCAGGCAGGATGTCGGAGCAGGGCACTGACACTGAGCCACTCTGCTCCAGCCAGTGTTCAACAGAGACCTGGCTTTAGACACGGGCAGCTGCAAAGTCCATGAAACAGACAGAGTAAAGGAATTTTTAAACAAGGAGTATATACATCCTTAGAGAATAATATGTAGAATGCAATAGCCAGTGTGAATTTGTCAAAATTGCATGAAAACCGGACCAGTTGCCATCTCTGACAAGGCAGCAGGGCTGTTGGAGGGGCAAAGGGCAGAGGAGCAGCAAAAGTCAGGAGGTACAAACTACCCTGATTTTAGGAGGATTTGAAACATGGAATTTTTTTGTCCATGTGACATTTTTATAAGAACTAGGATCCCTTAATTATTTCCTCAGGAAGAGACTTACAGATGATGGAAAACCTATTTAAATTCTCAAGGATTTTATGCTGGATGAAGGAGGCTCCTGAGTTGGGAAGAATCTCTCTTCTTTGCCAGGTGCTACTCGATATTTTCATTAGCTGATGCACGGTGGAATAGAGATCTCTTCCCAAGAGAAGGCAGGTGATGCCAGGCAAATGGGACTGTGAGCATTCTGGAGAACATGATCAGAATCCAGAACAATTTTTGTGCATTGAATAAAATGGACTAGATTCCATAGGTTTTTCATCCGTTCAGGAGAGGCAGCTAAAAAGCACAATATGTATGAGTGTTGCTCTGTGTTTGTCTTGCAAACAATTTCAGTTGTAAATCTGTGAAAGGTATGGGAGGCCAAATCCAAGGATTTTCACAAATGCTTTAGATCCCAGAGTGTTTTTCCTCTGTGTCCCTTCTCCTGGACCTGGCCCCTATCCTGTTCACTGGCTCCCACAGTGAAGTCTCAGCCCACTGAACGGAATTTTTTTCCCACTGTTGCTGTTCTGAAAAGAAATCAACTTTATTATTTTGTGAGAGTTCTGGTCTGCTCTGGGATGGTAGGTACTACTAAAATATCTGAATCTCTGTCCAGCTTTTGGCATTCCTTCAGTCTGGAAAAATATTTGGCCGTGTTGAAGGATACTTTGAGGAAGCAGATTTCTTGTCACAGTGAGTAATATCAAAATATTTGGCAAATTCTAACGACTTTGAATTAACATTGTGAATTTCACTTTCAAAATAGATTTACCTCTGATCAGGAGACTCATGGAATAGATACTGCCTTCCTTTGGGGACCTGCCTTTATGATTGCTCCTGTTCTTGAAGAGGCAAGTACTGTAATTAAAAATGCCATTATACTGGAATAAAAGAAATGAATGGTGCTTAGGGCATTGGATGACATTCAGAGCATGTTTGCTCATATTCATCCATTTTTTCTCTCCACTGTCAAAGCTTGCAGAACACATTTCTGAGCAACACAGACAGTACAGAGCTTCTCAGTACTTGAAGTGGGAGGATGAAAGTGAGGGCCTTTCCCTTTTACTCAAGTGAGGAATGGATGTAAAGAGGCTGGATGCTGCCCCTCACGTTCTCCTGTTACTGTGCTGGCAGCAGTCTCCAAGGACACACACAGAGCAGTAATTGTCGAGCTAGGAAGAAACACACTGATATGAAAGCAAACTGGTTTCCATATTACCGCTCACCCACAGTGTTTTGGAAGTGCAGCATCTCAAGGGCTGTGGTAGGAGTTTCCCAGCATCACAGTCAAAGGCAGTCATTATAGAAACAATAATGATAATGTAAGCTGCTAACAAGACAGGTTTTAAAAAGCAGCATTTTCCTCTGCTGTGCTGGGCACAGTACTGGGGTCATGGCTCTTCCTGTTTGGCTGGAGCAGGGGTGTGTTTCTTTCCTTGCCCACCACTGACTGCTGGCAGCACAAGAGAGGTATGTCTGAGCAGATCTAATTATTTGCATGTGATGTATCCTAGTGCTGTTTGCAATCAGCATGCTGCCAGCATATCTGATATATTTCTAGATGTTGCTGATGATCAAACATATAAACAGGATGCGGTTACTCACCTTGTTTTTTAACTAACCCTTTTGTCTCTGTGAATTTAATATAAATTAATTTCTAAAACCATTTTGACCCCACTGAGGCACTTCATTCATCAGTCCTTTTATCTTCAGACTCCCACAGGTTTCTAATAGCTGATGAGTAGGAAGAAGATTTCACAGGGTCTCAGGCCAGTAAGATGATGAAGGATGGGAAAAAACCTTCCCATTAAGATGGAGTGAAAAGCCAGGGGAGGCTTCCTGCAAAGAATTGAATAAAAGGGGACATTATAAGGATATATAAAATGATAGGGGGTCTAGATAAGGAGTTCCTGATGTTTTTTGAAGAACTTCAACAAAAAAGGAGGGCTGCATGCCTGTGGCTTGATGAGGGAAGCAGAACTTTGAAGGCAGCACATTGCTGGGTCTTGCAGTGTGATAGCTGGCAGCCAGGGCTGTGCCAGTTGGCAGGGCAGGGGCAGAGGTGAGCTTTAAGCCCTTCACTGTGGCAGTGCAAGCCAGCAGTGACTGTGTCAAACTGCAGCTTGGCATCTGCTCATGTAGAGAACATGAGTCAGGGGTGACTTGACCTTCTCTCCTTGAGTCCTAGGATGAGAGCAAATGAGACATCAAAAAAACACATTAGAATGGAGAACTGCCTTGCACACTGGTTTGTTATTTAGGGAGTCATGAAGGTGAGGCTCATGGAATCATAGAGTCATAGAATAGTTTGGGTTGGAAGGGACTTTAAAGATCATCTAGTTCCAACCCCCCTGCCGTGGGCAGGGACACCTCCCACTAGGCCAAGTTGCTCAAAGCCCCATCCAACCTGGCCCTGAAATCATCATGACTCAGATGATGGTTATACACTTTTCTGTAGACCAGAATATCCAGGCTTGTCATAATACTGCACAGAAAAGATGGAGAGGGGAGCATCTTGCCTTTATAGGGTTTTTCATATATCTAAAATCCCTAAAATGTCAAATGGTAACTTTGCCTTGACTCTTCTCTTCCACCTATACTTTTCTTGCTCCACAAGATTCTTGGGGTAGTCCTTGGGGCTAATCCATAATTCTGCAAAGGAGCAGACATCTACACTGAGCATAAAAATTAATCTGTTTGTGAGAATAAGCAACTTGTGACAAAAATGGAAGTATGTTTTGATTCCAACTGTTCCTGCAGTTATTAATACAAAGTGCCTTTAGCGTGATTTCATCCCTGCAGCGATCTGACACAACATATGCTGCAAAATGAAGTACAGTAATTGTGCAATTAGCAAAACATTTATTATTTATTATTACTTATCTGCAACTTTAAATTGTTTACAAGAAGAAAAGGATCTGTATCCTCTGTGTGCTAGAGCTCATTCTCTGTCTATTTCTGGGACAGGAGTGGTGCAAGTGAGCAGTGGTGTCCTCCCACTTCAGATGTGAAGCTCTGTCTTGCAAAGACTGCCATAGCCCTTGCTGGGGCTGCTCAGATGTTGGAGGAGTGCAACTTGGCCAGTTACATTTGCAAGACATAGAGCTATATCCTAGAATAAAATAATCATGTAACATTGACTCATCCCAGGCTATGGCAGTAAACCCCCCACAAATAGGATAGGCTTGTCTGTTTAGTATTATAGATTAGCCTGCACTAGTCCACTGCAATGACAATAACTCAGCCATAATATCCAAAATTTGATGTTATTAGAATATTCAGCATACATCTCTCCATGCACAAATATAATAAAGCTAATGTAATATCAGAAATGCAGAAAGAAAAAAGACTTTAATCTCTTTATAACAATTACAGGGAGCAAGATCTGTGACTGTATACTTCCCTGAAGCACAGTGGTTTGACTACTATACCGTATGTATTTTTAAGATTAATTTTCTTGCTTTTTAAAAAAATAATTTTAAATAGTACAATTCCAGCAAAATAACTCTTAGCAATCTTCAGTAGTATTTTTACCTGAGCATCTGTATTTAAGAAAACTAGAGAAAAAAAGGTCTACGTCAGGATAACTGGGAGAGTAAATGAGACAGCTTTCAGTAACATTTTATTTTCTATTTTTGCTGTGTAAAGCTCTAAGACACCGTGAACAGAATTTTCAAGAGCAGCCTAGACTAGCATGAAAATGCCAGGATTTCTTTCTTTGTCCCCCGCTTTTAATTCTTGTTCTGATACACTTGTTCTGATGCACAGAGACAGAGGCAGAAACCTAAGCCACACTGCTGAGAACATGCCACAAACCCTCCTGTGCATGTACTTTTGCACATGCATCACTTTTGACAGAAGTCATATTGGGTGCGCAAGGTGAGGCACCCATCTGGAAGATGCTTCCAAGAGCTGCAGAACAATCTGCTCTGTGGGAAATGCCAGTACCTTCTCTTCAGGGGCTGAGTCTTGACCTTTCCAACACCATCCGCAGGACTGCATTTCCAAAAGTGCTCTGCTGCAATCTGCAGGCTAAGCCCAGCATTTGCTTTAACAGGAGCAATTAAGCCAATGCTAAGAGCTTTCAGAAATGTGAGCCCAGGATCATCAGGCTGTTGTTAACTCTCATGAGTGTCCCTGGCAGAGGAGCAGGCAGAACAGAGCTGCTTTCAGAGGAAATGCAGATTTATTTTTAAATAAGTTTGGTAATTTTCAGCATTTGGCTGATGTCCTCAGATGTATGTTCATCCAACCCTTTCCTCTTTCTCTTTTCATAAGACTGTAATACTGCAAAGTCCAGCATTTAATTCAACTCTCCTTGTGCTTCCCTCTGAGCCCCCTCGCTGGGCTGGGCACAGGGACAATGGCCCATGTGCCTTGCCCTGCCAATGTGCCTGCCCCTGGCATTGCTCACCTTCCAGTATTTGGCACTTATTTGTCATGCACATGGTGCTTATCCAGACCAAAGTTGGGTACTTGCTATAAATCATAATTATCATTTACAGAGGGCAAAAGCAAAGCCTTCCTGTTATTTACTCTGTACATAAGTCTTGCCTATAGCTGTTTTTGAGGCATTAGAGAACTTCATGCTGGTTGTCCACACACACAAATTTCACTCACAGAATGCTGTAATTACTTTCTGAAAGGGGAAGAATTGTTCTTAGAAGAGAAGAAAATCTACAGTTTACATTCCCAAATGACTATGAATCACTTACCTTAAACTGAATTGTGACAGGCTTCATATGTATAAAAAGAGGAAGCAAAAGTTTCTTTTCCTTTTTGCTCAGTGTCTTGAAGAGTGGGTTTTTTTTTTCACAGCATACAGAATAATGATACCATTTTTAAAGACCACTTGCTGTCTTTCAGTCATGATGTTTGTATCTCAGGCGTATGCATAAGTGCAGGGGCTAGATCCTTTTTAATGTGAAAAAGGAAACTAGAATAATACTCCTGAAATCCATATTTTAGTTTGTTTTTGTCACTGATGTAACTGAAATGAAAATTCACCCCTTGCTCTCTTTTTCAGTGGACATATGTATAGTGCCTGGACTGGCATTTTTTTAACTGCATTAATTTTTGTGGTAGGGTCTTAAAGTGCCAAACGCCTGGAAGAAGAACTATGCTACTGTGTCTGCCCCACTGAACAAGATCCCTCTGTACATCCGTGGAGGGTACATTCTGCCACAACAGGCACCAGCCACAACCACTACTGAGAGGTAATGTCACGTGTTTGTCACCAAGCAGCCATGGTGTGGGTCAGACCCACAGAGAGTCAAAAAAGCAATCAAAAAAATGTACAGAAGAGAGACTATCTGCAGCTCCCAGCTGCCATCCCAAGTGATAAGTGCAGTATTTTTATACCACTATTCACTCCATTTCATTAGGAGAAATCACCTCAGAGATGACCCACGTCACTGTTAGCACAGCTGACGCCTACTCCTGGCTCTGTGATTATGCTCAGAAAAGCTTTTGCACCTCTTACTGCCACACTGACCTGCTGTCAGTCATTCAAAGTAAATGTATGCAAGGGGAAATGCAAAATTCTTGAGTGAATTTATCAAATACCATAAACAAGGTGGAAAAGCTAAAATTTTTCTTCAGGAAAAAATATTTCCCCATGCCAATGGATAATACACTAGTCTCAAGTCCAAACCATGCTCAGAAGCTAACCTGAGTAGGAAAGGGAGGGGACAGCACTGTGCAGCAGCCATAGTAAGGTAGTACTGGTTACCAGTTGACTCCCAGACCACCCAGTTACTGTACATTAAAGCCACAAAAGAAGGGGGAGCTTGTCACATGAGCACTCAAAACGTGGGAAATTTAGACTTCAGTGGGACAAGGCAAGCCAAAGATTTTGCCATCACTTCAAGAGTCCTTTTGGTGAGCACTGTTGTCATTCTTCTGTCACGACGTTTTTTGTAACCTTAAAATGGGAGTTTGGTTCAGAAGTTTTTGTTAAGTTGGAAGGGAGAGTGCCCACAGGTCTGCCACTTGACACTTCTCAATGTGTTTGTCAACAGCCGCCTGAACCCATTTGGGCTCCTTATTGCCCTGGACGAACAAGGACAAGCTTCTGGGTCTCTCTTCTGGGATGATGGTGATTCCATTGGTAAGCCTGGTCCCCTGCTGTGAAGCAGTACCTGCATACAGGGCTCTCCTCAGGCCACCTTTTCAGCAGCATAATGGCACTGGCTCCTGCTAGAAATAGCTGGAGAACTGACCCCAGATTGAATGGTAGAAAGGTCAATGGAAAGTTGAACGTGAGTCACCAGTGCCCTGGCAGCCAGGAGGGCCAAGCGTGTCCTGGGGTGCATCAGGCACAGCATGGCCAGCCGGGCAAGGGAGGGGATTGTTCTGCTCTGCTCTGCACTGGGGCAGCTTCACCTTTAATCCTGGGAGGAATTTTGGGCACCTTAATATAAAAAAGAACTATTAGAGAGCATCTAAAGGAGGGCAACAAAGATGGTGAAAGACCTTGAGAAGAAGCCATATGAGGAATGGCTGAAATCATGTGGTCTGTTCAGCCTGGAGGAGACTGAGAGGAGACCTCATTGCAGTTACAACTTCCTCATGAGGGGAAGAGGAGGGACAGACACTGATTTCTTCTTTGTGGTGACCAGTGTCAGGACCCAAGGGAGTGGCCTCAAGTTGTGTCAGGGGAGGTTTATGTTGGATATTAGAAAGAGGTTCTTCACCCAGACGGTGGTTGGGCACTGGAACAGGGAAGTGGTCACAACAACAGCCTGACAGAGTGTTTAGGCAATGCTTTCAGGCAAATGGTGTGACTCTTGGGGATGGTGCTGTCCAGGGGCAGGAGCTGACTTGATGATCCTTGATGGTCCTTTCTAAGTCATTCTGTGGTTCTGTGAAAAGCTTATAGCAATAAGTCAGTGTTTTGATATGAGAAACGTATGACACTTGGAGCAGCTGATCTGCTAGAGAAGGCAGTCTCTCACACCGTGTTCTCCTGAAATGAACCCAAGACTAGAAGAAGACATTAAATAGTCCACAAATCATCTTAGCTTGACCTTAGCCACTTGCTACAACAAAGTGAACTGCTTATGGATTTTGCTGCCTGTTTTGATATCAATCCTCCTTGCTTTGTGTTTTGACAGATTCTATTGAAAACGATAACTACTTCTTGGCTAAATACACATTCAGCAAAGTAAGTGGCAACATACAAGATACCTACTTACATATAGATAGCTGTATTTTAGTGTAGCCATTGTAAGGTGCTGATGTCTAACTTTTCTCTGGAAAGCTTTTTATCTTCTAGCTCAGTCTATAAACCAGGTAAGCTACCTAATGCTTTCATTTACAGCTAGCTACAAAACAGTCCAACTATGGTCCTGCAGTTTTGTGTTTGCTTCATTGAGTGACACATGTCATTAATGTCCCTGCTGCAATATGAATCTGAAAAAACCCCACTTTTTCAACATTTTTTTTCCTTACTTTCAGTTTCTGGGGACAAGGCTCCTTTTTCTTGTGTTCCTCCTAATTAACACTTTCCTAATGACGGGTGGGAGAAAGCTAGATTCCTCTCTTCAGAATATTCCGGCAACCTTTTAGCTCTGATCACTTGATGTTTTTGTTTTGTGGTGCAGAGAATTATGTAGTTTCAATTCTTTAGCTTGCATTTCCTTGTCTGACAGCACAGACACTGCTCCCATGGTGGGTGTCCTGTGGAGAGATCCAGCACACTACTGACAACCTGCTGTGCTGATCAGATGCTCTGTGCAGCACAGGAACAGATTAGCTCAGGGTCAGTGCACTGATGCCTTTCACACAGTGCTCAGTTCTGTGCAGACATATCCTGGGAAAGACGTATAGAAAAGCCCAACAGTCAAGGCTTCAACTGAGTAAAAATAAAATATAAAATATATCTACCATAAGATCATTATATATGATCTTATGGTAGATATGATAGTATGTATATGATAGTATGTATATGATAGTACGTATATGATAGTAAGTTGTGGGAGTTATTGTAAAGAAACTTTACCCTACTTCAATAAACTATCTCCACAGATCTTATTTCATCTGCAATTCTAGCATTTGGTAAGAAATAGGATATTGTATAAGGAGTATGGCATGCTTTGGTCCCCAACCTTCTGAATATGAGCCAGCATGTGCCCAAGTGGCCAACAAGGCCATGGGCATTCTGGGCTGGATCAGAAATACACAGTGACTGTACCTCTGTACTTGTCACTGGTAAGGCCACACCTCAGATCCTGTGTTCAGAGAAGGGCAATGGAGCTGGTGGAGGGTCTGGAGCATAAGTCATGAGGAGCAGCTGAGGTAGCTGGGGTTATTTGGACTGAAGAAAAGGATGCTCAGGGGAGACCTTATTTCTGTCTACAACTGTGTGAAAGGAGGGTGAGCCGGGTGGGGGTCAGTGTCTTCTTCAAAGTAACAAGTGATAGGACCAGAGGCCTCAGGTTACACCAGGGGAGGATTAGATTCAATATTAGGAAAAATTTCTTCACTGAAAGCATTGTCAAGCCCTGGAACAGGCTGGTCAGAGAAGTGGTGGGGTCACCATCCCTGGAAGTATTTAAAAGACTGTAGATGTGGCTCTCAGGGACATGGTTTAGTGCTGGACTTGGCTGTGCTGGGTTATAGTTGAACTTGGTAACCTTAAAGGTATTTTCCAACCTAAATGATTACATGATTACATTCATGCCATGTATTCCTGAAAGCCCCCAAATAATCTACAGAAAATAGTCAAAACAATAAAATTGTGTTAACCCCTATTGTGATACTGCTCTTAGATCTGTCTTCCAGGAGCAAGAGCAATCCAGAGCAAGCTAATGGGCTTTATTATGCAGCCTGGTATATTCATGAGATATTTTCCTGGAACTAATACCACATGGGTAGACTTTAAATTTAATTTTAACTTATTTTGTTCTTGATTTACCAAGAAAAAAAAATCCTTCTTCTTCGGAAAAAAAGGGTATTTCACCAGCAAAAAAGAGGAAAAATCACTTTGGTTTTCTGTAGTCTGTGTATAGTAATTTATTGCAGGAAAGCTACAGAAAAACAATATCCAGTTTTATATTAAATTTTGAACTGTGCAAATTAGATTGTTGCTTCTCTGGCACATCCATTTCTTGTTGCTCATATTTGACTTCTGCCTGTAAATCCAGGACTGAATTCCTTATCTGCGTTCCAATAATCCTTAAAGTTGAATTTTTATTACGTGTTTATAAAGAAAACAGTCCATCTCAAATAGCAAATTTGAGCTATGAGAAATGTATGAAGGTTTTAGTATTTGTTGCACATTTCTATATTCTTAAAAAAAAAAGTGAAAGAATAATTTAATCACACCTGGCTTTAGGAGAACACACAAGTCTTGTTCCCTGAGAGATTTGCTGGTAAGGTCTGACATCACAGCATTTACTCTGAACCCAGCATGGGATGTTACAAAAGTAACAGCTACAGCATTAGACCCTTTAATTTATATTTTCATTTAAACAACTCAGAAGTGTAAAGAAGAATTCAAGACTGGGGCAGACACTTAAGACTCAGAGAATAATTCAAGCTCCTACTCTGTGGTGCTGTCTCACTGCAGCTGGCATTTTAATTCCCTTGATATCCTCCTTCCAACATGCATAGTGACTAAGTGACATAAGTCAAAGTGCCCCCTTACATGAAGCTCACCAGGCTAGAAAAATACTTGATCTACATGTATAAGATCTGCTGTGCTTCAGGGATGAGCAGGGAGGTCCTGATCCCCAGGGGTGGCAGACAAGGCAGGCGTGCTCAGCCTGTACCAGGTGGGTCCACACTAAAGGAATGGTGATGGAAGGGTTCTGAAAGGATACATTAGGCACTAAGGGACTGGATAGCCTGAAAGGAAGTTTCTTCTAAAACTGGTCCAATATTCAGGGTGAAAGTGTAGAGGGAGAAAAGGAGAAGTTGATAGGATCAGAGCTACATTGTAAGAAAACTCATGACCCTTTTTGCTCAGAGTACAGAAACTCTGGCTCCTGGCATCAGATCAAGGGCTTCATGTTGCTTTGCATTTATGGGCTTTTGAGTGATATCCGTAGCTCCCTCAAACAAGAAGTCAGGACCTTCCTGTGCAATTGCTTTAGCCATTAGATGCCTGGGGAGGAGAGGGTCACATCCCCCTGGACTGTCCTGTTGCCTTGTTAGGGCAGGGAGCTGGACTCCATGTTCCTTATGAGTCCGTTCCAAGTCAGCATATTCTGTTTCCCCAAGACCTCCTGTTCTAGACCTTGGTCAGGGAAAGTGGTGTCTACTGAAGAGTCCTGTCTTGGGCCTCTGAGCTTGAGAGCTGAGTTCAACATTACATTGTGCTTCCTGGGTCTGTGTGCCCACCTGAGCTGGCTCTCCTGCTTAGCCACACCTGAGACAGCAGTAAAGCACCATAGGGAGGTGCTGTCTCTAAACTGAGCCTCCCTCTGTGTTGGAGCTCGGCCAGAGGGGATAAGACATCACTTGTAATAGGTACCCTAAAAAGTTCTCTGAAGGCCTTTGCAGGCCTCTCCCCATTTGCTAAATAATAGCCAACATTCCTTATTTAGGCAGTTTAAATCAGTGTGCTGGGGCTTAGCACTTATTTTAGTGTGGATGCCTGAAATAAGCAGTCTAAGCACAGCCCTAAGTTACACATACTGTGATCTAGCTCCTACTCCCCTCCTACAATGCACTACTGAAATAACATAAACTAATTTATGCAAAAGGTTCCATCATGGGTTTTTCCTTGGCATATTTTTAAAAAGTCATCATTGCATAGCAATCCATCATTTCCTGAGCAGTGTAATTCATCTTTATTTCCTCAACAACTTTGATCACATAACAAATGTGATGATTCCTCTTCATTGCATGTAGGGGAAATTGCTGTCACTGGTGATCCGAATCAATTAGTCTAATGTTTTTGTGTGTCCTCTTGGTACACCCCTTAATAGGGGATGTATGTAAATGAAAAGTACAACAAACAAAGCTCTGTGGACGTACAATGTTCCTTTAGTCTCCTTAAAGCTAGGATATATATTAGAGGGATTTCTAGCAGATGTGGTACATAAAATAGGGGCAAAACATCTAGCAGCTGATGTTTGTGGAAGGTACTAGTGTTTTAAAGCAGTTAGTTTTGGATGCTAATTAAATCTGTCTTAAGGTTGTTAATTGAATCTCTAGAATATCTGGATTTTGGCTTTACATATGCCACTGTACTCTGTAATGGGTACAAGAACAAAATTTACATTGATTAAAAGTAGAAAAACATGTCTTCTTGGACATATATTTCTATTTTTAATCCAATGAATGCTGTAAATGCTATTTACTTTCTTAGTTTATAATCGTACATGAAACCTTTCTAATGTACAAATTAATGTGACTGTTGTTTTTTCCTTTACAACTTCAATGTCTACATTGGAAGACATTCTGCATGTTCATTGACAAGGATGACATCTTCTAACAGTGTGCAGCAAGTCACCTCTAAAGAGCTGTCATGGTCCTAAAGTTTTCTCTGTGGCTTTTTCCAGGGAAGCCTGAAGACAGAAATAGTTAAAAATGGCTACCGTGGAGCTGACACTCTGAAGTACAACAAAATTACCATTCTTGGCCTGAAACTGAGACCTCAAGCTGTTTCTCTGAATGGAAGATCCATCCGTGGAGATGCTGTGTCTTATGAGATGAGTGGGGTAAGACTGAAATGAGAGGTTAAGAAAAAACTTAGGGAAAGGAGAGTGAAAAACAGTGAAGAGAGATGAAGTCAGTGAAAGACAGGAATTGTTTCTCATCCACAGTCCTTTACATTTTCAAGTATAACCAGACACCAAGTCTTGACACAACAGTCTGACATTTAGGAGAGGAAAAAAAAAAAAGTGAAAGCAGGAGCTCTTTTAGGAAACTTTAATCTTTGCTATTGCATATGCACTCTCTTTTACTTAATGCCTGCCACTTACACAAATTTTTAAACTAATGAAATACTGGAAAGAAGATACAGGTCCATGAGCTGAGAGCAGAGTTAGCAGTTTTATGGGCATTCTTATCATTCTGATAAAATGAGAAAACTTGTCAAAGTTTATCTGCAGCTGAAAAGAGGTGTTGTTGATTTTTTCTCACAATTACTTGGTGTCCAGAAATTATTCCAGTGTAATTGGCTCCAAGGAGCATCTCCCTGTCTTCCAAAGAGGTATAATTTCATAATTTTAAAGTGCCAAGCCTCACTTCCAGAACAAAATGCATGACTTGCTTGTGCAGTGCTCCTCTGGCACCAACACGGGGACATTCCAGAGGGGATGGACTGAACAGCCCTAATAAATCCTAAGCAGCAACAGCCTCTGTGCTCCAAATTTTCTTTTGCACAAGAGTATAGACAAAAGGAGAAAAACCTTTTGCTTCTTTTCCTCTGGCCACTTGTCCATATCTGTCACCTGCCACCAAGCTGAAGTGGTCATTCTCACTCTGTGTGAGATGTGTGCCCACATCTCAGCACTGGTCTGCATCTAGGGAACTCCTGGTGTTAACACTGCAAAATGCCATTAAATCATCATGCAGTGAAAGATAACTGAGGCAGCAAGTAGTGGATGTCACTTCTTATGTTACCCTAACCACTTGGCTTAGTGATTAAGTTTCATTTGTAACCAAAGAGTGATCCCCATTATACTTACCTGGTACTACCATTTGTTTTATTGAAGGGATCTGTAATGGAAGAAAATTGCTGAGAATAAATTTTTGCCTTGGAGAATTGTAAAAATCTCACTTTCAGAGACAATGTCATAAATAAACATAATCAGTATTGCCTCAAGGGAAGAAATTGTTTAACAGCCTCTAAGCAAACTGAAAGCAACATAAATGTGGCAGGGTAAAGAAAACATTCCACTGAGATGTGCTTGAAGGTACCAATCACACAAATCCAAAAGATAACTGCAGACTAACAGCCTCACATACAAAGATGATTTAAAAAGACTAATAAGCTTGTCTCAAAAATATCATTTAAAATTTGATTTAAGAGCAAAAGACTATCTTGGTGACTTATAGATCTACTTGAAATGCTGGAGGAAAAAACCCACCAAGCTGATGTTGTAGGGATCCAAAACTGCGAAAAAGCTAAATTTTCTACACCAGCTAAATATATTCCTCTCACAATTCTAAGAGACTCAGTCAAACCTCTCCCACTATCCCTGTACAGATGTTACAATGTCACTACCTATATTGCTCTCATGTTTGACCCTCTAATAAAAAAAAGAAAAGAGCACTAGCAGCAGCTTGGGTTTAGATCTTGAAAGCTTATTCATATAATTAAAAAAAAATAAAATGCAAAGGGCAAATTTGCTACTTTCTCACAGGATTAGCAAGATTAAATTTTGTATAATAGTTTTACAAGCAGAGACCCCACTGTTTAAAGGGCTACAGTAGAAAGTAACTTCTACCATATTGGTTTTGCTTTACAGAAAGCAAATTTACTTAATAGCAGTGCTTAAGTGCTTATTGAGCCATATTTATTTGTATATAAATAGAAAGAGGTTGCTTAGTAATAAGCCACTTCTTCCTCTCTGATTCATGCAGCGCTACCCCAATTTGACATTTGCAATATCACAGAATCTTCCTATTATTAGGAGTCTGTTATTTTTTTTTTCCTCTGGAGTCTCATGCCTTAAGGAACTGTACAGTGACTGCAGCAGGGATGTTGGAAGGGTACATATGTTGGCCAGGCTTGTGCTGACAATGGGCATAGGAAAGGTTCTTTTTCTCACACTTGAAGGTTCTTTTTCTCACACTTCCCACATTCTCTGCTGGGAAGTGGTTCCCAACACCCATACCTCCCAATGTCCATGCACTATTGCAGTCTGGAGTAGCCTCTCTGGCTGCCTGGCAATTTTCAGGTTAGTGTTTGGATGAGTTTGCAGTACTTTTGTCTGGATCTTCCCCTGTATTTGAAGAAAAGGCAAGTTATTCAAGAAGTGGAATTCCAACTCACTAAGCAGTGGTAGAGAACTGTTTCTGATGAAAGATGAAAATATTAGATACTTTGAAGAAGTGATCTAAGTAAGCACAGACTGTTAGAGTAATATTAACATGAATGTGTGGGCTGGCAAAGAGGTGCGAATGGATATTGTACATTTTAAGAGATTATTAATTCTGAAACCTAAAGATAAAACTGGTGAAGTATTGAAAATGGAAATTACGTGAGT
This sequence comes from Acrocephalus scirpaceus scirpaceus, assembly GCA_910950805.1. Lineage (NCBI taxonomy): Eukaryota > Metazoa > Chordata > Aves > Passeriformes > Sylviidae > Acrocephalus > Acrocephalus scirpaceus. The sequence continues at coordinate 14,926,069 of OU383777.1, forward strand.
AGCAGAAAATACATTAAATTTAATATTGAACAGGGAGAGAGCAGGACAGATATTGTATTTATAATTTTATATTTAATTCATATAATTAATTAATTTTAAACCATTACTGAATTTCTAAAAGGGATGTTGAATTGGATACAGCAGTAGGAAGATGCATACTGCCATGAAGTTAGTCTCACCTACCAGATATGTTAAAGAAATAATGAAGGTCTAAACTCAAGTTTCACTTCTTAATCTCTGTTTTGAACTGGGTTGTTGGGTTTTTTTTTACATTAACATAACATACATTAACATTATTATGTGTCTCTTTTTTTCCACAGAAACTGGTTTTGCGGATTTCTGCTCCACTTACTCAGGAACTCAACATTAAGTTTTACTAGAATGGTCAGAACACACTGACTTAATTTAGCATCCTTGGCCCTCAGATATTGATGTCACTTTGATTTTAATGTAAAAAAAATATTAGTCATAAAAGCATTGTATATGAACCTGATGACTGATGACTCATCCTTTCTTATGTATTATTTGTAACTCAGTATTCTTCAAATAAAATTTTCAGTAGTAGTTAATGAGTATTAACATAAACCGATGTGTGTTCAAAATGGCATAGAAGAAATCATCCTGAAAATTCTCTCTCACCACAGACGGAGACAATATTTGGAAATGTTCTTAACGGGACCATATTCTACACAGCATACACTGTTTGGGTTTTTTTCAAAGCTATGGTAGGGAAAAAAAGGAACAACCAATTTATTTCCATAGTCCAATACATAACCTGCCATTAATATAATATGCAATACATATAATATGTAATCTAATAAATATTAATATAATATTATATGAAGTACTATATTATCATATCTAAAAAAATCAGCCCATTGTCCCAAACTACAAAATCTACAACTGTAGGGATTACTCACTTTTGTCTCTATCCTGAAATATGGTTGCAGCCTGGGCAAGTCTTTCTCAAAGTGAGCTGGGTCTTGTGGAGGAGCCTTAAGACTTGGGTCTCTCCAGAGTCTTAGCTGGTTGCAGTAAGGTCTGATGTGAGATATGTTTCCTCTGCACAGCACAGAGAAAGCAACCTGCACATCAACTTTTTTGTGGGAAGAAGCTGGAGAAAATAAGATACAACAAAAAGATGTAGCTGAAGATGGTGAGAAAGGGCTGAGGAAGGGCAGAATATGGGCAGTGGGGCGAAGGAGGATTCAAGGTGACAAATGAACTAACCATCTTCATTACTGTAGAATACAGCACGTGACTACAGTCCGTGATGAATAAACACTTGAAAAGTGTGCCACTGTGGTCCTTGTGCAGAAGAATGATGTTAGCAGGGTTTGTGAGAGCTGTGTATTTGGGACTGAGGAAAAGAGGAAAACCTCTGTTGGAGCAGACAGTATCAGCAGGCAGCCAGACAGAGCTTGCTGCACAAACCTGAGGAACAGCAGAGGCCCAGAGGATGAGTCTGCACTGTGTGTCATGGCTCTGCAATACAGATCCCAGAGCAGGGCAACCAGCAGGGGCTGCAGCAGCACAGGGGGTGCTGGTCCAGAGGCTGCTGGCCACAGACATTGTCTTGGGCTTGGCCACACTGCCAGTCATCCTCTCATGCTTCCTGTGCCTGCTCACCCAGAACATGTTGCAGACATAAACAGAGAAAACTGCTGCATGGCTTGACAATGTGGGATGGATGGGGACCATTAAAGCAGACCAGTTCTGTGCAGAATCCAGTCTCTTCCATGTGTCTTTGCACCAATGGCATCAAAGAGGTACCTGCTCTCAGTTTTCCTCCAAATATGAGGGTGTTCCTCACCATGACAAAAGAGCAAAGAGAGAGAGCAAGAGACCAATGTATTAGAGAAAGCAAATTTGTAAGCACTCTGGCCTGGACTGGAGAACAGAATTTGGTTGGTTTGTGAGTGGGGCTTTCTTTGGTTCAGTGAGTTTCTCTCTAGTCCACCTTACAGTGTGGGTAAAAAGCAGGATTGGGAGAGGGGAGGTGGTGAATTTGCTGACAAATGGTGAAAAAGGAGACTGATGGGGAGACTGGAGCACAGATGTGGCTGGAGAGCCATGGAGATGTTGGAAATGTCACCTTTGTAAAGAGACCTTTGCTGGATAAGCATGTGGAGTCAGCTAGTGCTCACAAGTTTTCTGTGAAATCAGTGACTAAGCTGGCACTTGCACATATATCTTAATAAAATAAGTGCAGAAAAATACACTCCTACCAGCATCAATATGCTGTTCAAGCTTGTATTACAACCTGGATTTTATTCCTTTCTTGTTATTTTGGGCCTTGTAGCTTTAGTGAACACAACAGGAAATCACTAGTCAGTAATACATCTGCCTTGGGCTCTGATTTCACATATTTATTTCATAAATGTAAGCAACACAGCCCTTGGTCAGCATTTGTAATAGGGACATCAAAGAAAAACGGAGTTTGTGTGGCCATGGCTCTGCATGTATGTATCTGGCTATTTATCCTCTCTGAGCATTGAGGTGCAGGTGTAATTTTGGCTAACTTACACTTTTTTGAAAGTATTTTGTTACACTGTTTGTTCCTTCCCATTCCAACAATTTCTTTTTTCTACTTGTGAAAAGGATAACAACTTCAACAAAAAATACTGATCACCTGTTAAAAAGTAGTAGGAGGTGAACCCAAGAATCTACAGACAAATATTTTACTGTCATTTAAGGTTAGATTGGATTAAGGAATGAACTTCCCCAAGTGTTGGTGTGGATAATATTTATTACAAATACAGATTTTCAGTGGAGTGAGAACTTCTTAGGCTGGGTTTTAAAAGCATTGGTAGTCACCTGCTTTCTCCACTCTGTTAGCCATAAAACCCACCAGCTGAGTCCCTTAGAATCTGAAGGAGTTGAAATATAAAGGGAAAAAATCTTTGCATTTCAAAACCCTGGTGATTCTATGATTCTGCCTTACAAAGCCATAAAGAGAACACAGAAATTCACCAGCCAAAGTACAGTGACCCCTAAGAATATGTCATTAGGCTTCTCTTCTACAGAGAAAGGAAAAATAAACATTCACCATACTGCTCCATGTACATTTCTTTTTTTTTCATCTAAAATGGATGATTTTAGGTTTAATCTCAAAGGATCCCCGCTGTCTGTTCTTGCAAAACAAGAATTTGTTTAGTTGATGAATGTTTATGTTGATTTTGTGTAACATGAAAAGATGGTGGTAGCCTGAAGTAATAGGTGGTAGCCTGACAGAAGTAGAACAAATTAAATTTAGGGGACATACACAGAGAGCTCTGCTGTGCTCAGTAAGCCAGACACAAAAAATCTGTTGTGATACAGCTGGATAAATATTGCATGTCTTGGAATGAAGAAGAGACCAAAGAAGATAGGACTCTGCTAGAGCAAAGGAGACACTGGAGGAGATGTGGGAGCTTGTTGGACCTGAGCATGAACTCTCAATGAAAGGTTTAATCAAAAAGGAGATAGAGCAATGCCAGATATACAGACAAGTAAAGGCAGAGATGCTATAACTCATCTGTTTGTCATACTGGCACCATCTTCTTGGAACACTCCGTCCCATTCTGGTGTCAGAGAAATGTGGAATATATTGAAATAAATAATCTTGCCACAAGAATGTCCAAAAGGTTGCCAAAAACCCCAGCATTTTGTTGTGAATGCACTGTGGAGTTCAACCATTCTCTAATGGCCAGGAGAAGGCTCAGTCCCATGAGAGTCTCAGTGTACCTATGGGGGCAGAAATGAAGTGGTAGAAGCTCTTTAAATTAGGAAAGGTAAGATTTGGTGTCCGTTAAATTAGACAAATTCAAATACTGATATTTTAATTGTTGGACCAGCTTTTCAAGAACTATGGTGAATTCTCTTGCAGTAGAAATTTTTAAAAGAGAAGTGGACCCTTTTCTAAAAGAAATGCTCTTGGCTCAGTAATTCAGGAGTTTTTGAAACTGTATCCCTAGCCTGTGTCATGCCAAGTGATCACAGCAGTCTCTCTTGGGTTCACAATTATGAATAATGAAAGGACATTTTGTAGGTTTTTTGCAAAACAGGGACATTTCTGTGACAAGTCAGTGCTTTTGGAGGTCTCCACATAGCTGCAGATTATAAAGTATCATTGATATGATCAGATTTTATGTAATATATTTTGAATATATTTTAATAACTTCTTGTAAAGATTTTGGTAATTACTTTTTCCTGTCACCAGGTGGAATTTGAATCTACCTGAAAATTAAAGCAATTCATTGCCATTCTTATGTAGGGACTATTTGCCACTCATGTTGCCAACACGTCTGCAACAAAGATGAAAAGTATCCTTGGGTCTAAAGTGTGCATGAGGTAGACAACAAGTCTCCCACAGCAGAGCTGGTGCCTGGCTTTGGGGAGCAGTGATGCTGTTCCTGGCCCTTGCCCCTTGCCCAGGGGCAAAACCCACACAGCTGCTGGTGTGACACAGAAAGGTGAGTAGTGACATCCGTGAATGCCAGTTTCCCCTGTGGCCTGGAGTAATGTGACCCGGGCTGGATATATGAACAGTCAGACCTCAGGGCTCAGCTCCATCATGCAAGCCAGAATGCAACCTCTCCTGGGATGCCTCCCAGTGCATCCCTCCCTGGTGAGGGGATCCACCAGGGTCCATGGCCTGGGCTGGGAAGTGACACCTTGGATTCCATGTTCCCAGATCCATGGGGCAGGTGTCTGGAGCCTCAACAGTGGCCCATAGAGAACTTGGTTAGAAACTTGCCACTGTGCTCACTGCAAAAGCAGAAAATGCAAATACTGCAGCGGAGGATGATGAAATGAAGGTGAGATGAACCTACTGGGCTCAGAGGGAAGGAGGCTGCCAGGGATTTCTCTTGTAGGGCACACTTCCATCTCAAGAGGGAAATGCAGCTGCCAGAGGGTATGCCAAGAAATGTGGGATCTCTCTCTAGGGACTAACAAACTACAGGGATTGAAACTAGCACAGATGCAGAGTGTTGCTTATATAAGCTCTAGCAATGCTCCCAGGTCATGCACCAGGTTTGGCAGCCACTGCCCCATGGCTACCAAGAAGTCATCCTACATGTATCTCAAAGAAAAACAATGTGCAGTAGAGCATTCTGGTGTTCTCTCCTGTCACTCAAAGAAATGAGCAATCCCTATGAATTTTAGGGAGACAACACGGTTCCAAATAGCAAGGCTGGTGGTCCCCAAACACTCCTGTGTACTGTCCTGACTGCTACGCTCAGGCCATGGTGAAAGCCATGAAGGAGGGGGGGCAGGAAAATGCCCTTTCCTGGGAGCAATGCAGTCAGCTGGAGAAGCCCTGAGAAAGCAGAGAGAGGTGCATGAATAGCAGGAGTGGAGCCTTGGAGCTATTCTGAGCAGTTCTAGGCCTGAGACAGATGGTGAGGCTTTTCCTGGTGACCCAGAAGGGATTGTGTAGACACTATAAAAGTTGTTGCAGTTTCACCATAGAGAAAGACCCAAATGGAAAAAAATCCAAAAGTAATGAGAGTTGTGTGTCCTTTCTGTTCACTGAACTGTGCTTAGGAGGTTGTTGCAGTTGTAGCTTGTGCTCAAATATATGGGAGCTTCAAGGATGTACCAAAGATATTTTGGGCTGCTATTTGTAAAGCAAAGTTTCCTGCTAAGTTTTCTGCTCTATCCACTCCTTCTTGGTTCAGGCAATTTGACAAGCTCTTGATAGCAGCCCCACCTCCTGTTTTGGTGAGAGCAAAGTCCAGCACTTGTGGGATACAATAAAATCTTCCCATTCTCTTGCCAATAGCTCAGGACTACGCTGCTTCCTCCCACCTTTTCCCTCCCTCTCCCCCACATAAACACAAGCATGGAGGGGAGATAATGGGGATATGTAGAAATTAAATGCGCTGCTGATCTCAGACTCCTGTAGACACAGGGATTATTTGGGGAACAAATAATTTTCTCACTCATCAAACAAGATTGCAAAGCAATGCAGATCTTGGTGTTTTGGGATACTGCTGAAACTCACACCTGGAAGGTTGCTCACAACAGGCAAGCTGCTCGAAATTTTACCCTTCCTGTTATTTGGCCCTGCTTTTCTTCATGCTGTCCTCATAGACATTGCTCTTAGTTGATCTTTCATAGTTAGGAGTGATGAGACTACATTGTGTCTGCCAAGTAGGATGTTTACTTAACAGGACATCTGTGGTTGTTGAATAACCATTACTAAAACTGTTGTGAGAAATAGTCTCTCAGTTGCTAGTTGCCTTCTCCAGATCCTCTCTTTATCAATAGATGATGGTGGATGATGAAGATCTTCTCAGTTCTGCCATAGTTTCCAATTTTATGTCTGTCTGAATCTTTTCCTTTAAATATTTGTCCTAATATTTTCTCCAAGCAATAATAATGCCATTTTGGTGCATTTTCCCTCTATATCAAGAGTCGAGATCATAGATTTGTAATACTTCTTTGGTAGACCATGATGCCATGATTGCTTTTCAATCATCCATAAAAGGTCTCTAAACTCCTAATATTAAAAAAAAGAAATTAGGCCCAGATAAAATATTGAAATTTCAATATGAATTCAGAGGAAGCAAACAGGAAAGAAACAATTTTCTCTGCTTCTTGAAAGGGTGTTGATCAGTTTTTTCACCACCTGATTATGCTTTCTGGAGAATAAATCTGAGAAAGCTGAGATAAAAAGCATGGCAATCACGGGATCTATATATATGCATATGTACATGTATCTATATATATAAAACTTCACACAATAATTTTGAAGATACAAGCAATGTTCCTCTCTTTTTCCTTCCACAGGCAAAGTCTGATGGGAAAGCTGTTCTGAGCTATTGCCAAGTTGGAAAAGACAAAAGAACAGTTCCATAATGCTGATGTGTTTTTAGATCAAGCAGCTGGAAGTACTGTACTTAATGGCAGAAAAGAAACAATTCTTTTAGTAACACATAAAAGAAAATAATGTAGTGCACAAACTATGCAGCATTTCATTATTTCTTAATTTGTTTCATGTGGTCACAGAAGTTTAGAGGCTAGAAAAGGAGAAGGTGTTTGAGAAACGCTCACTTAAAATGTCTGGAATTTATAGGCAGCTGGAAAGCAATGGGAGTTAAAACAGCATTTCCAGTGAGATGCCAATAGTCTGTTTGACTGTCTGACACAGACACTTCCTGCCCTCCAGCACCTAAGGGAAGCTTTTTGTTGCTTTCAAACCATGAAGCAACAGTTTAAAGATGACTGTTACATCTTCAAGAGTTCTTTTCTATGTGGATGAATCTTCTTCTGTCTACATTTACCAAACAACAGTACTTTTGTATGTGTTATAACTATTCCTTTCTTCTTCTTTTTTTCTTTCTTTTTTTTTCTTTCTTTCTTTCTTAGTGGATCACTTGCAGATACCCATCTGAATTCTGTTTTGAAAAAAGTAGCTATTTATATATTTATAAAATAGACTTGCACATTAAATGTTCATGTCAAACTGGCAATTAATATAGAATAACAGGATGTTTTATTTAAGATTTTATAGATTATGAAACCACTGTTAGAGAAAATATTTGTATACACTCTTATTTTTAATTTGTCTGAGGATTGAATTTCATATTTTGGGTGGTGCATAGAATTCCTACTGACTTTTCTGCAAGTATTGTATAGGACAAAGGTGCACCTGTGATAGCATTTTAGTTCAGACAAGGAGCAAGCTTTTAAAGTGAACCTCCTGACTGTCTCCACTTACTGCACTTGGGTCTAGGGGCATGTGAAGTGAATCTTTTTCACATGAGCTAAACTAGAATAGGCTCTCCAAGACAGAATGGAATGCACCCCAGCCATCAAGGCACATTTATGCTGTATGGAATAAATCACCCATAAAGGGCATGGGGTTGCTGTTGGTGCTTCAGTACCTGGCCTTTCCCAGTAGTTTGGCCCTATTGCACTGTATTACTTTCTAAGTTAGACAAAGTCCAATTTAGCCCAGCAGTTCAGCTAAATAATCTGAAAATTGTTTGAAGCATTCCCTAAAGGTTAATAGAACATGTGAAAGAACAGAAAGAAATCAGAAAAAAAAATTGGATAAATTCGAGCTTTTTATTTTTGTTTGAGCTAAAAACATCAGGGAGGATACATGCTGTATCTTTTTCCCCTGCAAAACCTCATTCCTAACAGAAATTTGAAAAACTTTCAGTCTAAGATCTAGAGGGACAATGTGAATCCAACACTCCCAGCAGAATGTTAAAATACTCCTAGTGTTCCTCTTTCTGCATTATCAGTTTAGCCTGCTACTGATAATTTTTATGGGACAATGAATCAACTCTCAAATTCCTAATGTTACATCTCTAATACTGTTGTGATATTTTGGTTTGAGGTACAGAGGTCAGACCAGCAATTACTGAAATGTTGCTTTATGAATAAAAGCAGTATGCTTTTAAATGTGACTTCAGTTTTTGTTTAATGATACTCGCTGACTTGACAAGTAAGCCAAGTAATGTAAGCATTATGGTTACTTCAAATATTCTTTAGTAGCCTTTTGTTCTGCAATACTAAGTTTCCAAGCAGAGTGGTTTCTCTCTCACTTTTGTCTACTTTGCTGTTATTCCTTTTACTGCTCTACATCACACCCTTTAATTGTTACTCTTGTGAGGCAGGACAATTGTTGATTATTTGGCTTTGTGTTTTTAATAGAGCCATTATTAAGCTTAAAAAGTATATCTTCTGCTGAATCTTAAAAGCAATAATTATCTTTTTATAAGTAGATCTCACAATCCACCCCTAAACTGCAAATATTTTCTTCATGGTTTCTTCTTTTCCACCTCAAGAAAACGGGAGATGCTAATTTAGAGAGAGAGTATGGAAGTTATATTCCTTGTAGTTGCTATTATAACTGACACAATTACAATAAGTTTTATGTGTTAGTTCCTATGCAACCAATGCTTGCATATGTTCAAAAAGTCAAACCTATTACAGTTCCTTTTCTTAATGCTATTTGTTTTATACCATTTATGACTATAAATTGCTACAGAATTATTGCTATGTGCTCTGCTTTTGTTGGTCTCACTGAACACAGGAAATAAAAGACATGGAGTCAGATTCTTCCTCTTTAAATGTAGTATCTGCAGCCCAGACTTGGACATGAGCGGGGGTGCCCCTTGCCACCAGTGGAGGCAAGGACACCTCCAGAGTGCATCACCCACACTCCAGAAGCAGGCTCCTCCTTCTGGCTTGGTCTACCCCAGGCTGGATTCCACTGCTAGCATTTGTTAGATCTCACTGATCACAGCAGGAGCTTAGACACCTATCCCCACATGCATACCTACTCTGTAGACTTTAATACCAGATGAGAAGATTTTCATCCAAGGAGTTTCAACTGATTCTTAATTGCAGTTATTCAGGTCATCAGGCAGCATACTGGAACTGAATAGCAAATCTCACTGTGATTTTTTTTCCCCCTTAATGAATCACCAAGAAATTATAGGAGGGAGTGCTCCTTCTTGAGGTGGCCCTTTGGTTCCGAGGAACTGATGCCCAGAAGTCCCCTGCTGTACAAAACAATGCTGGCAAGCCATATACTGTCCTTCAGCATGAAATGCATTGTGCTACAGAAAAATAATGTTAACTAAAACACTGCAAAACCAATCACAAGGATGAAGTAGTTTATGCTATTCACACTATAACCTATAATGGCTTTGTCAACAGATAGGAAGAGACATAATAATTGTGCATGAATATGGACATACAAGACATGAAAATGAGCTATGGTTTTCCTATTAGCACTGTTCAGAATAGCACAGCTGGTCACAGAGCAGTAGTTCTGGAGTTTTTCCTCCTTCCCATTCAAACTGTGGTTCTTTCAGCCTGGACTGGCTGGGGGAACCCACCACATAGTCCCTTAGGCTAGTTTTAGAGCTATATCTGGTTTTTAGATCTCTTTGAAATAGAGTTTTTAAATAAAATTGATCTGAAGAAGAAGTGAAGAGCAATAGTTTAAGCATTAAATTTGGGAAATATTTGCATTCTGTATTTATGACAGCAATGACCATCCAACTGGTGGCTCAGCTAAGTGATCTATAGTAGCACTGCAGGGTACAATTAAAGGTTAGCTTGTGAGATAACTGGTTCCTTAATCTTGCTCTGACAACCAGCCAAAAATAGGCAAGTGATCAGTCTTACTGATGTTGCCTAACAAGTTTGTTCTTTTCCTGTTGCTTCAGTACTGCAGCAAATGCTACAGACAGGAAAAGTTGGATGTTCAGACTGTGTAGCTGAAGCTGTAAGAAAAACAAGGAATGAAAACAATTTCTTGCAGAGGGAGAAGTCCACAAAAAAAAAACCAAAACCCAAAACAACCAAAAATCACCAAAACCAAACCAAACCAAAAAGAAAACCTCAAACCCCCACCACAATCTGAAGCATTATTTTTACAAGCTTGTTTTTGCTTGTACATGCAAGTACTGGGTTGCATTAACTTCTAGGCTTTATTTCTGCTCAGGTAAGCTGTTCAGAGACCAGTGGGCCTTCCTTGGGGGTTGCAGGCTGTGGTGTAGGGTGCACCAGAGCTCTGGCTCTGGAACAGTGGGAACTACTGACTTCAACAGACAACATGTAAGGCTTTAACATATTTACATTTCATAGGTATTTTGTAATATTGACAACATTTCTGTTAAAATCAGGTAAGGTATAGGGATGGGTAAAGCCTGGACAATCCTACAAATCTACAGTAAATTGCTGAAGTAGGAAGAGCTGACAAAAATAATCCCAAGGAGTGACTGAATGTACCTTTAAGAGATAGTAAGTATCTGGGGACTATTCTTTCTGTGGCAATGACTTTATCACATTCCTGTGCATCACTGAACCTTCCCTAAGAGCTGAAACACCCCAAGTGAAATAATCCAGCAAAACACGGGAGCAGACTGCATCTGAGAGTGCCGAGCAGCCGCGGTGCCTGTAGAGGCAGCAAGCACAGCTGGCGGGGACAACTGGCAGAGAGCACAGCTGGCAGGAGCAGCTGCGAGCCAGCCCAGCGGCCAGGGGGTGCTGAGCAGCCGAGTGCAGCTGCGAACTTCAGCTTAGGGCCCTTCTGGCTTCTCCGAATGTGGTGACATGGTAAACGGATGCAGCACCAGCCAAGCTCTCTTTTGGGACAGCAACTCGATTCCTGACTAGGTGGGTTATACTATGAAAAGGGGGATGAATAAAAGAGGAGCGGACTGCAGTCAGTATGTTCTGAGGAAGGGTAATTTTCCCTGCTGTAAATGTCTTGCAGCCAATCCCTGAAAAGTATTTATTATTTAAACGCATGGGTACAAAATATTGTTTGTCAATGTGGAAAAAATTTCCTGGTTTAGGTTCAGTGATTTAATTCTCCTGAGGCACTCAGACTCCTATTCTGTATTTCCTAAGGTCTCTTGAAAACAGTATCTGTGCTTGGGGACAGGGCTACAACTCATCTCCTGTTCTACAGCACTTATAGACTGTTTAAAGCTGCTATCCATCTTGTCTCCAATTTCGTGTTCAACATGCTGCTCTGTAAAAAGGGGCTTTGTCTATTCAGTGACTGATCCACATCTTTGCATCTTATAGGCATTTGTTTGCATTGAACTACACTGCGCAGTTATTCCAGGGAACCCAGTTTACCATGAAACTCCAGTCACTTGATTGACCTACTTCTTTTCCTTATAATGGTCTCCATTATGTTTTATCTGTGAAGTTTCCCAGTAAAAGATAAATACATTGAATAGAACTGATCCTGAAACACACCATTATAGATGCCCTCTAGAATTACTTTCTGAATCATATTCTTTTTAACATGTGCAGCATTCATTTTGTATAGTGCTAATTTTTAATCAACACATCATTTGGTGTGAAATGATATCAAATCCTTTGGTAAAATCTAGATGTATTACATTGCATTGTCTCCATTCACAGATTTTATCAATAGAAGTAATTATCCAGCATTATTTGTTTTCTGTGTGCTCTCTGTTACCCCTCCTCTGCAGTTATCTTTAAAATCCACATGTTGAACCTTAGTCTAATTTAATCTCTTTGAGGCAGGAACAATTCCGGTGTTAAGACACTGCAGAGCACAAAGGGAATTCAGAGAACTATTAATAATAACTGTGTGCCAACTATTCTTCAGCTATCTGTTGTGATTTAGTTGTTTCACATTTATTGCTTTACTTTGGTCAGAACAGAATTTGAAGTACCCAGTCCAGAAAGTCCCAACAAGTTACATCTTGAAGTGTCCAAACTATCAGATTTTTCCTTTAAGAAGAATTTTAAAGCCTATGTTAGAAATTCACACTTCTTAAATAGAACATATATACTCACCAACACCTGGAAAAGAGAGATAATTAGAATTTTTCTCAGATAGTAGTAGCAGGTAGTTATTATGTATATAATGATGTATTTGTGACCCTCACAGAATGGTGCAGTGCAGAGGAGCATTGTCACAGTGTGAAAGCAGAGACGTTGTGAATGGGAATACAGGATGCCAAGTGTGAGAACAGAAAGTGAAAAGAGAGTGCTTGGGCTGTCCTCCTGCTGGGGACCCCAGTGCTGTAAAGAGGTCACCAGTGGTTGGTAAGGAAGTGCAGTCTGAGAGCTGGACCAAAAGGGCTGAAAGAACAAAGCTCGCCATATACACAGTAAATTGGAATGTAAAATGGAGTTGCAGGGCAATGAGGTAGGAGCTCACAGGATCAGTCTTGAAAAACCGCCCCGAGTGAGGGTTCTCATAGAAGGGAGGAAGAAACCATTAACATCATACACCTCATTCCAGCAAAGAAGGAACTCCAACATGAAAACCACACTTGCCCTGGCAAGGGGCATGAATGCTGATGGCTTGCTGCAGCCCTCTTTTTCTCAGGCAGTACTGATGCCATCAAATATAGGACCAAACATGAAAGCCCATGGGAGAGCACAACAGCAGAGCCTAAGAGCAGAGCTAGATACTAGGAAGGTTTTGTACAACAGTTTTGAGTCCATTATTAATGTTATCCTGAATTGATCAGATAATTTGTACTGTAGCAGGAAGTATTATTGTGACTAGACTAATCTTAGTAACTGTCTGTTATATTGTAATTAGCACTGAGCTCTTCATTAGACTAATTATAAATTCTTGGCTTCCATATAAAGTGTTTTCTTTCCTGCCCATAATGTTATTTTGAATGCAACATTGGTCTCAGAATTCACTTTTATGTAATAACACTGGTATGGAGTAGTGGCAACATAAACCAATCATTACATCACAGTTTAATCCCATTAATTTTTAACTTTATTTTATTCTAAGCAAGTAGATTTTTTACCTTTTAAAGGGTAGATTTTTTTCTGTAGTCATAGTTCAATATATTTATTAGCTCAATCAACTTCTGCAAGTCTGAAGTCTGCAGCAATAATGTTGCTTATACAATTGAAGCTGTCCCTTTTCACTCTAAGACCTTTTTTACATCTGATCTATTCCTCAATATGACAAACAGATCGCAAAAGTATTTCTTTGTATGACAAACAGATCACGAAAGTATTTCTTTCTCTGTGGCTGCAAATAAAGTATATGCATTCCACTGACATCAAAAATGAAAGAGGACATAGGCAGTTAAAATCTGAACAATTCTGTAGCTCTAAAATAAGATATTTATGTTTCAAAAGCCTTCTCTGCAAAGAGGAAGTAGCATTAAGAAATGTTCTAAACATCAAAAAATGAGAGTTAAATAAAGCTGTATATAATCTAATTGTTTGTATATCAACTATTTTTCATTTGCATTGCATATGTAATTTTTCAGAAAGCATACTGGGAGAAAAAGCCTTTGATAGAGAAGTGATATGTGTTAGTATTTGCATTTCTCACCCTATTTGTCTTCCTTTACTACAAAATAAGATTCAATTTCATTAACTTGATTTAGATAGTAAATGTCTGTAAGAAGCTTATTTTGGAAAGCAACTATAAAAGGAACAGCATATTTTAAGAGAGCTTTACAAAGATGAACTAAAATGGTAATATTAGAAATTCAGTTTCAGACAATATAAAGAATGAGGTAAATGTAAAGTGCAAAGATTCACTGTGTAATGAAATACATATCTAAGTTTTGGAGAGTAATGCAAAATAAATTCTTGTGCTGTATCTGATTTTAGGATCACCAAGGGCTGTGGGGAGACATGAGTCAATGGTGCACAAGGTGGTTATGGCTTGGCTTTTGCAACCTGAGACACTCTTTGACTATGTCAAGTTCACAGACTGGTTGGGAAGCTGTGCCAAGGATGATACCAAGATCTACACTACATTCTGCCTATGATTTAGACTTCTGAAGGAAACAAAAATTGATGGTTTAACTAAAAAAACCAAATTGAGCTAATTTTTGTAAACTGATGTTTATTGCTTTACCACATTACGTTGTGCTGTGAAAAGCTATCATCAGACATCAAAAAACCCCTGATCAAGTTTGAGAGAATAAGCAATAAAGACTTTTATCACATTGGTTTGCTGTGTTGCGAAAGACCCTCATGTCAGGCGAACAGGAGCATTGTGGGTTTCAACGCAGACCAATGCACAGGCCTGCACTTGGTGTGGGTGCACCCAGACATGGGTAAAGGAGGGAATCTGAGGGGGTCTGAGGGGCTGGACAGCAGCTCTGAAGCAAAGCCCTGGGCAGACAACAAACTGAACACGAATAAGCAGAGAGATCACCCCAGGTGCTGTGAAAGTTAACAACACCTGGGGTTGTGGTAGCAGAGCCAACAGGGATTTTTTCCCCCAGATCACATCTTTGAATTGCATTGGGACCCCTGCTATAAAGACATTTAACTGCAGAGACACATAAGTGCAAGATCATTAGGATGATTAGGGAGCTGATGATTAGATCATAATGAGCAAGAAGAGCAGAGGGAACTCTCCTTGTGTAGCCTGGAGATGAGAAGGATGAAGAGTGTAACTGCGGCTATTACCTGAGTGGAGCTCTCTGATGATACCTGGGAGTGTTGCCTTAGAGGTGCACAGCAGAAAGGACAAAAGGCAACAGTCACAAGCTGCAGCAAAGGAAAACCCAACTGGATATAGGGCAAATTTTTATAAACGTTTAGATGTTGGAAAGAGGCACCTGGTGAAGATGCAAAATGCCAGCCTTAGGGAGTTTTAAACCTCAGCTGAACCAGACCCTGAGCAACTTGTCCTTCCTTTGACAATAGCCATACTCAGAGCTTTGACAATGGCCATGCTCAGAGCAGGAGTACTGGGTGAAACATGGATGTCACTTTCCACTTCAATGATCCCACCATTCTTTGATAAAAACCAGCAGGTTTCCATGCTTTGGATGATGTGAAACAGTGCCCTGCTAAGTTAGCTGCCATGCCAAGATGGCCTCATGATGTATTAAGGTTCATGTTTGATTTATAGTTTGACAGACATCTACAGCAATAAGTAAAATGAAAGCCAGTGAGTTTAAAAAGCTGGATAAAACCTAATCTTTAGATAATAATGAAGAATAACTAATTTTCATAATTAAGATTTTTTACCTGGAAGGACTGTTAAGTCTAGAGATGTTAGAATCATAGAATACTACCTAAAACATGTTTTTAATTTGAAAAGGGATGATAAAATGGGTGTTGAAGCATGACTCCTAAACTTTCTTTGCCATACCAAGCTTCTGCAGTGAGTGACTTCTCAGACAATGCTAAGCCAAGGCAAAGGTTAGCCTTGCAGAAGGTAAACTCAAGATTACTGATGAAGCTGCAAAAAGAAGCTGAGTTCTTGCTATAGCTGAGAGTGACCCTTTTTGACATACAGTGCATGATACAGTTTTTGGGATCTAAGTGGCACTTAGGAGAACGCTTGTGTTGGGAGTCTGATTCTCTGAGGCACCAGGTAGCAGAGGATTCTATTCTGTGTTGAATTAGGACTGGTTCTTGGATTTAGGTATGCTGCAAGACCAAAACTGGACTGTTAGGATTAGTATTGTGTGTAGCAATAATGTGGTGTAGTATTATGTAGAATGAGCAATTATGTGTAGGGAGTTTATCCCTGTGTTAGGAGCCCAAGTTTGTTCTTTATATAGATTAATGCTGAAGAATGCATAGTATTTTCCCAAAAGGCTTTTAAAAAGTAGAAACTTTCACCAGTAAAAGATTTTTTTTAGTGCCTTTCCCTTTCACAAGTTTATAATGCTTCTTGGGAGACACACAAACTGGACTAAAAATATATCTTGCAATCAAACTTCTTCTAAAATCACTATATATCGCCACATAGCTATGCTAATTATATCACTATGGAAAAGATACACCAAAACTGTAAATAATTAAGGACCTGAAGTTAATACTTAAAGTGTAATATTAATTTGTACCAAATTATCTGTTAAATTCAAGAGGGGTAATTAGTTCATTGATCATTTCATTTCTGTTGAGTTCCTGTAAGGATGAATTTGGCCTACATTGTTTAAAATACAGTATGTTTAATAATCATTCTAATCCTTCTGTTAATCATGCAAGTAAGGTGAATTTACGATTTTAAAAGCCACTGAACTAGCTAATCTAATTTTTTGTGTGTGTTTATAGTTAAATTTAAATCAAACATATAAATATGAAATAAGGAATCACTATTCAAATAAAATATATTTTTCTCATTTCAAGGAGTTTTGTGTTTATTTCTGAAGCACATTCAGAATTGTAGTCCATGTGACAGTTTTAAAATTGGCCATTTACTTTTTCTTTAAATTTGTTTTAGAATTTTTTTGGTGGTTTGTTTCCCTTTTACTTATTTTTCCCACCAGAAAAAAAAAACTATTGAAGTTACTTTCTCAGTTGGGACAAATGCTGGTTGTGCTGGCAGCAAGCCAGCATCTTTTTTGCAGACTAACTTGAAGACAATTGTGCTATGGTTACCTAAATAGTGGAATAATTTTCATAGAATTCTTGCTACTGTGGCTCTGGAAAGTATGCTGCTGGTATCTGGCAATTGCCCCAAACGAATTAGTTCTTTATTTTTGAAGATGAATGTTTATTTCACAGATGAATAAATACTGTGTATGAAGTCATTTTAGGAAAACAAATACAGTTTTTATCATGATACAAAACCCTTCTAAAAAGAAGAGGAAATGAAAGGTTCTCACTTCCCACGGATACAGAATTAGAAGTCCTGACACTCATCAGCACAGCTCAGTCCATGGTGCTGATACAGTTTAATTTTTCATATTCTGTTAAGTAACAGAATCCAATTTACCTCCCATTTGAGAAATATTGTGCAATCTTTAGTGGTATCTTAAAGCTGAAAATAAGTAATGGATTGAGTCTCATTTGGATAATTTGTGGATACGAATAAGTACATTGAAAGAGCAGAACGTGACATGTGAGAAAATGGCAATATTGTACTCGTACTTCTCACACAGGCAAAGCAATGGTGCAACGAACCCTCCAAGCTCAGCAAATGTTAAGTGTGAGCTTTAAACCTCACTTAAGAGGCAGACAGCTGCTGCCCAACAACACAGTTATGAATTCAAGCATATGGTTAAATGCATTCCTGCATTAGTGCCACAGTTGTTCTGGAAGATAGTCAAACTCATTACATTATTTGGGCTGGAAATTTTCAGCCTCATTAGAACCTTAATTGCTTGAATGTTGCCATGAAATGAGAAAAATCTGATGGACAGTGTTCCCGGAAGACAATCCACATGCTGTTAACTGTTTGTTTAAGGTATTTTAATTGAACGGAAAATAATATAAAATTAGAATTCATGAATGAGGGAATACATGAGGATGAAAAAAGAAGAAATATTCTTACAAAATTCACTTTTCTGTCTGCAGTTCTTTTCTGTTTTCATGAAAGGAAAAGAAGCAATTCTCTGAAGATCTTACTTCTTCTCTAGATATTTTAGTGACTTGCTAAATGTCAGTACTATAAGTCACACTGCCTTTTTGATAGTTCATTAATAACGCAAAATTAACCTATATCATAAATTAGTGTTTGGTAACTAGGATGGCAACTGTCATTATAAAATGCAATCAAAATAAATGATGCAAAGTTGAAAAATTTAATTTGTAGTTATAATGAGTCATGAGTGATTAAAATCAGCTTCTCTGAGAGTTTGTATACTCACTTTGGAGCTTGCTTCTGGTAAATTGAAAGAAAAAGATGATGCCCTGCAAATTTCTTCAAAATATGTTGTGTACAAGGACCTCCCTTTTGCTGCAGAGATCTCCCAGCTGTGTAGGAAATGGCCAGGCCCACTGAGGGGCAGAGCAACCCAGACCAACTGCACAGCTCTCCCCCAGAGAGAAGCCTGGTGTCTGCACCCTGGAAGAAAACTATGGGCTCTGTAGAGCCCAACCATACTGAGTAGCTCAGAAGTTGCATTTTATCTAAAATTATAAACTTTCTCTGAGTAGCTGAAGAAAAAGCCCCTACTGCTAGAGGCCTTCCCTGGAGGTGAAAGCTGAAGTGATTTAATGGATTAAAGCTTGCTTTGTCAGACTAAGCATATGACCTTGAAGCTCCTATCATGGACTGATGATTGATAATTATGGGAGTGGACGTGTTTAATGATATTGCTATTATTTCAGTTATTGCTGCTTGAGTCCTTGTAGGTGGGGGCATAAAATCAATTGCAGAAGCCAAATCATCATCACAGATAGTACTGGTAAGATTTTTTACCCACTCAGAAAGTCTTTCTTTCTGAGAAAGAAAGCTGGGAAACAGAATGTTTTCTATCCTTATATGATTTCACAAATCTTTCCAGACAAAAGTCCTCCTCTTTCTAGAACCCAGACCATAGGAACCCATTGTGTGGGAGAGGCTTATGCTTTCTGGTTCTGTGTCTAATAGTGAGTTATCAAATATGACAGAGAATCTTAAGGAGCCATGAAGTTTTTCCTCTCTGAAAATAGAACCATGTTCTCTTTTTGCCCAAGTCGATTTCTTCCACAAAACAATAATAATCTTGGGGAAAAAAATAATCAAGAAGTCAATAAAGTAAATCACATGCAGCCTTCAAAATTAATTTGGGACAGAGCTTCACTGTAAGCCTGACTGCATGAAAAATAGTACATAGAGGTACCTGGCAACATGTTGGGATTTCACTGATCTTTGAAGGAATACTGAAACACCCACTACTTTTCTTCAAAATGAGGAAGCCATAGAAATGGTATGGGCACACATGGTGCCAAGTTTTTTAGAATTCCACTATCTTGGCTTACACTGAGAAATTTGTGAAAGAAACTGTTAAAAAGCAATTGACAGAAAAGTTCGGGGTTGCTTCTTGCTGGCTAATTAGAATACATAATCTTACCTTGACTCCACAGGGATCCTTCTGGGAAGATGAAATTAAAAGTGAACCTGATATATCACCCAGAGTATTTATTTATGTGAGTTCAAGTGTGTGACTATTGACAAGCAGTGGATCCAGCACTTACCCAGGTTACTCCAGGTCATTCCCCTTACCATGTACACATTTTTCTGAATATTTACAGGTAGGTAACAGATAAGCAATTGGTTCTCCCTCGTGAAACCTGTGTTGGAGTCTACTCACAAAGATTAAATCTGTGTCTATTTTGTCAGAGTTACTGATTTCTTCCATGCCTAAAATGGTGTGACCCAATATCTCCTTGATGTTATCAGGAAATACACAAAGTCATGTGCATGGGTACTGAAGCCACCACCCGAGTGATGGAGGAGGCCGTAGCAGTTTGGGCATTGCTGCTGTTGCGTTCCAAAATGCTGTAATGATTTTTTTCCTAAAAGAACTGAGTTTGACTTTAGTTGCCATGTAGAAAATAACTGGATAACATACCTTTAAATTGTAGAGGCTATGCGCTAATTTCTTCTGCATTAGCCAAATTTACAAAGCAACTGTTACATATGAAGACTTGGCTTCCCAAGATGCATTGCTAATGGTAGCATTGATTCTATGAATATTCTGGAAGCATGCTGAGGGAAATGGTATGGGTTGAGATTAGGCAGAGAAAGAAACTATGAAATATATTATTCCTAAAAGATTTGTAACAAATAAATATTTTCTGCAAATCAGCTGATATTTCTTAGAAATATGGAAGGCTTAGAAGTGATTGGGCATGGAAGAGAAGGAAAAACTGATTCTGGTCATCAAGACTAGTCCAAGAACATGGTAAGTAACTGAAAAGCAAGAAGTACATTCTCTTCTACCTCTTCTGAGACTTAAATGCTTTCCTGAAGAGTTCAGCTGATCTTGTGAAACATCCTGAGGTTTCACTTTGGGGCTGTCGAATCTTACGTTCTTTGAAAAGAACATTGTTATTTAGAATTTTTGAGATAAATTGTATGCAGACAATCTTCTTGTTACCATCCTTTCTGCCATACTAAACACTTAGTTTAGCAGAACCTGGAATTATCTGCTGCCATGAGCCAGTCATAAATTGTCTTTCTAGAAAAATTGTTTAAATGAATCCTCACATTTTTCTGGCAGCGCATCTACAAATGAAATCTGAATGGCCAATGCTCAGTTGAAGCTGCATGAATAATACTTTTTCATCCAAAGACATCTAATCAGTTTTCCTTGTCCTTTAAAATGAAACCTGAACTTCTGAACTTTAAGCTGACTTTGTTAACAGTTAAAAACCTGTACCAAAAATACTCCCAAGTCACGTTTTTAGAACTTGAGTTTCACACGACTTGCTTCACTCTGAGAGCCGGAAAAAGTGCTCAGTAGATTTAAAATCCCTCTGTTCATAGATGTAGAGACCTTACTACGCAGTGCTAGGTGTAAGCTGTGAAATGGATTCCATTACACCTCCTGGATGACTCTGAGAATGTTTCAGGGGCCTTTGCCATTTTGAAGAGTGTTTATAAATCAGCAGGGACTCAGTTTCTTCATGTGGGAAAAGCCAAAGCTTTATTCACAAAGCTCATATTTAATAGAAAATATCAGAAGGCACTGTGTTAAACCTAATTGGTCAGCAACATAGAGAAACTCAGTTCCCTGTCTGGTAAGGGCTATTGTATATATCTATCAAATTTTCTCTCTCTAGATATGTTTACATATTTTCTTCACTGATTCTCATGGGACAGATTCATTGTTTATGCAGGTGCAAACTTATTTTTCTCTCCAAGAATAGGTTGTTATGCAAACGGATTCTCGTTCCCAAGATTGTTTCGGTAGGAAACCTAGCTAGCTCCACTTAGAAGAACTATCAAGCTAGCTGGTAATTCAGCAGAGCTAGCCCAATTTTATAAGGTCTTTCTTTTGTAATATCTTTTACCTGTCTGCAACAGAAGAGCTCTTGAACTAACTGAAAACTTTATCAGGAACTGATGCTACTTAACCTAATTCTGTGGAAGAACCCTTTCCTTAGGATGTGGCAGGAAGGAACCTTATGGTTGTGCTGCTGATCTCTCTCTTCTGGCCCAGATCAAACTGGAAGAAAATTTGAAATAACACAGGAAAATTATCTAGTGCTAAATGCACTTTGATACATAACATAGTTCTAGTCTAAATAAATATAATATAGTGAAAGAAGAGTATTTGTTGGATAGCTGTCCTTTGTGTGTTTGAAGAGAGGAAGTGGTATTTACACTTTGTGATTTTATTCTGCATGGAAGCAGTGGAGAGGTATACAAACAAATGCATTACTAATTTCATCATGGTACAGAAAGGGTGAAATTATTAGCTGTTTCTATACTGATGACTCACTAACCTTTCTAACGCTTATGCCATGGTGACAAGGTTTTCTGGGTCCTCACAATGGAGGTGCTCTTATTCAGACTGTTGCAGTGTGCTTTTTCAAGGAAACTCTACACAGACAGCGAGGATAGGTTTCAAAGGCTTTTAAACACAGAAGGCCTAGATACTTTTTACAGAAGAATGTATTCTCCTTGATACTTGTGAGACTGTAAACATCAGCCTTTGAAAAACTAGTGTTTAAAGTGAAAACCTTAAAGAAGAGAGAGGTTTTTCTTTATGTCTAACCTCTCAGTCTGATACCTCCTTTAGACTTACCTTCACAAAAATAGAGCTTCATCAGTACTTATGTGTTTTGAAAGCAGATCACCAAATCATGGAGTTATAGGAGATAATTCATCCTAGAAAAATAAAGGGACTGAATGTATCCATCAGTCTGTCCTATTACAGATGGTTTTTAAAGCCTGTGGTCTGTATTCAGCCACGGTTCTTGCCGATGGTTCCAGTAGTGATGGTGGCACTGATGGTTCCACTTGTCCCAGCAAATGCTAAATTCCTTGTCTTTGTTCAATGGATTGAAATAATCAGCACTAGCAAAGAAGGAGTGTAGCAGTGTGGCAGGATGGTGAAATGCCGCTACCTTCTTGAAGTGTCTCCTTCAGAAGCCGCTCGGGTCGGCCACGGGAACAATCATTTCCAGTCCATGCACACATACATGCTACAGATAGCTCAGCAAAGGAATGACAGGAAATGCCTTCTGTATGATAAATTCCAGCGAGGGTTTATCACGTTCACTACGCTGAAGGGATCAGGGACAGAAGACCCAGATCAAAGGAGTGCCCAGGATTAAGAATGGGGTCAGGAACCAATGGTCTGAGGGCAAGGGGCGGTACAAGGGCAGGACAAAGGGCAGTGATCTATAGGGGACACGGGGGCAGGCCACAGGGATACCACAACCAATGGGGAAACAGGGAAAGGAGAAATGTCCCATGACAACTCTAGGGACATATACGAACAACAGAGGTAGGCAAAGCCCACGGACAAATGGGGAGAGCAAAATTGAGGTAGATTAACATAGTGTTGCAGAGCACTGTGGGGGAAGTCTTTTTGCTCACCCTAAGCTTTGAGGCTTTCTCGAAGCCTATGGCAGATCCTTCCAAAGCATTGGCCTAGAAGTTTCCCTGACAGGCTCAGGGGCCTCCACAAAGGAGGAAATTAACTTTCTTAATCAAAGGCAGGAAAGAAAGATACAGCAATTCTCAAACTGTAGTGTTCGTTAGGATATTGGAATTGTTTCAGTGTTATGTTCACTTACCAGAAAGAACCAAGTTATGGCTAAGTTCACTCTATTCTTCAGGTTCTTGAAACAAAAAGTTTGGTGGCAGCCAAGATAAAAATATGACGTTTGATTAATGTTACTTGAGTGAACCATTGAACAGATACTTGAAGAAGAACAAGGGAATATGGTATGTTCGTCACAAATACGAATTTGTATTGATTGGCATGAGATTGAGTAGGCATGTCATTGTCATGAAAATGCATTGTAGTCACATTGTTCTGTTTCAATAACGCTGAAGCTCACTTCTAAGCTCACTTCTATAATCATCCACCTATTCTATCACACAACTAGAACAGATGCCATTTCCAGTTCCTTATCTTCCTACAGATTAGTCTGTGTTGGGTTTGTGTGTGGCTTATTTTTTTTAGTAGTGCAAAGATTTAATCATAAAACTTCTTTTTTGAGATGTCTAATAATGATCTACAAGGCAGAAAGCTGAGGGGGTGGAGGGGAGTAATCAATGTTTGCATCCTGTGGCATTCGGCTTCAATTATACTGCTGAAACCTGGAAGCTGTGATGTTTTAAAGCAATCATCCAGTGTTACGCATTACAGCTATTCTGGAATCTCTAGTTTGTTCATAGTTTATGCTGTAATTACTGCAAATATATCCCTCATTCCTTAAATTAGGTTGCAGGTATTGAAACAATTTTTGTAGGTATCTGATAATTATCAACAGCTAGTAATAATAAAGTAATAATCATAAAAGAAAGCAAGGAAAATACGTCCTTCTTTCCACTGCAAAATTTTCAGACAGTCACTGATGTCATTCAAATGCCAGCTTACCATATACCACACACAGCTCTTATGTTTCTTTTTGCACTGTAATCTGATAGGTATTTTGTACATAAATCTCAGATACTAAAACTGCCTCTGCCCTAATACTTGGGCATTGTTCCAGTCCCCACACCTCAGCACCATTTAACAATGAAAAAATACAAGGTGCCTCTCTGGAATGATAATGTATATTTAGTTCCATTGGTGCAGATTGTTCAGCTACCCCTTGGTTTACTTTTTAGTTTCTCTTTCCCATATAAATCACTCTCAGTGCATGAGAATTATGCACTTACTCTAGGCTGAAACATTAAAAGACAAAATAGTTGTACCTTTATTAATGTGGTGAGAGAAGATGGATATCTCCCCAGCAACACTGAAGACTTGAATTTCCTTAACTCCTCCATTATTTTCATAGGGTGCTCTATATATGGAATCAGCAATCGCCAACAATTTCCATTTTTCTAAGTAGAATAAAATATTAAGATCAGGTAATATAAAAAAGGATCAAAACAAACCCCCACGTAATCAAAAGTAAAGCGTATTAGTAGAGAATAATGTAAGATCATGTCACACTTACATGATATACTTTTAACTTACTCATATCTATAGTATTGTAACAGCTATATCATTTATAGTGATGTACTATCCTTACTATAATAACTCTTCATATGTTTCTGGTTATTCATGCCATGCCCTGCAGGATACACTGATCATGCTTAGATCTTTATAGCAGATTATAAAAGAGTGAGGAACTGTATTATAAAGCTGAAAAGCAGTTTGTTTTTTTCTCAAAAACTGTTCTTAAGCTTTTAGTCACCCAGTAGCTTATTTGTACTGGGCATTATCCTCTCAAGACAGCACTGGTCCTTCACCTGTCCCCTCACACTACTCTACAGAAAAAAGATAGTAGTGAACTAAATTTCTTCTTGGTTTTTTGTTTGGGTTTTGTGGTTTGGCTTTTTTAAGCTATTTCAGCTACAGGCTTACTGGTTTGGCTGTCTGCAGACACACTTAGAATACTTGTGAAGGTACATGGTTTCTTGGCTGTACTGAAAACTTTAGATGGATTGGTTTAAGAGGAAGTACTTTAGAGATATGTGATGAGAAATTGCTCTGTGCTTAACAAATTGTTCTGGACAAGAGAATGAAAATACAGAAATGAGACTTCAGGTGATAGCCTCCTTCAGGTGGAAACAAAGAGCCAGAAGATGAGAACTGAGATGTGGTCAGAAGTTTCTGAATAAGATATCCATGATACCTCCCTTGAGTTTCTGGCACTGGAGTTATGCTTCAGATGTGTGCTGTGCACAGGGAGTATCTCCTGTACATAAGAACGTGTTACTGTCTTCTGCATTCCCACTGCTGTTCTGTTTGCTGTGAACTAACCAGGTGTTGACATTCAGGTTTTCTTACCATTATTTTGATGTACTACCTGAGATCAAGCATTGAACTTGAATTTTAGCAACAAGAATCTAGAAATGAAATTAAAAATTAATGTATCTTGATAATGCTTGTGGCTTTGGAGTTTTTATTTTTACAAATAAACACATTAAACTTACTTTATTGCTATATGTAAAACTATTAACAGGCAGAGGAGTAGAGGAATTTAATACATGATTTCGGGTTGATATCTTTGACCTGTCCTACATATTATGTGGCCACAGATACGGCATTTAATTTGCCTGTGCCTTAACTTCTAGCCTGTGACATAGCAATGGTAGCACTTCCATCTCTCTTCAAGCTGCCATGAGGAGAAATAAATGTTGGGGACTACTTAGATGCCAAAATAATGGGTACAAATTAAACACATTACATAGAAGATGATGGAGCTGTTGTGATACTGTGAATTACTATGAACAGATTCAGGGCAATTGGATTGGTGATCTTGAGAAAAAAAAAAAAAAGAATGGATCCGCGCACGTGTTGAGAGAGTGAAAACCCGTTTTTCAGTATGTCAGCGCACGCAGTAACCAAAGTAAATTCACCTCTTTTACCTCGACTCTTTTGCAACTAGGAATGGCTGTTGGCTTTCCGAGGGCAGTTACCACCGAGCTCTTCCCGTTCGCGGTGACCGCCCCGAGAGGCCCCTCGGGCCCCGCTCCGCCGCGCCCCCTGGCGGCACCAGCCCAGCCCGCGCCCCGGCCGTGCCCCGCCGTTCCCCGCAAACCTCCTGCGTTCTCCGCCCGGCGCTTTTGTGGTGGCGGCCCTGGAGAGCTGCCCCGCGCCGGGCCTTGAAGTTTGGCCCACACGCGCTGCCCCCTGCCGCCGCTGCGGTTGCTCGGGGCGCGGGGACCCGCACACGCAATAACGCGAACGAGGGGATTCCCCGCACAGCCTGCGGAACGGGACAGAACGGAGCGGGAGTTTCCGTGCAAGAGCCAAGGGGAAGACACCGCGGAGGTTCCTCATTCGCTAACGCGTAGAGAGGAGATTGCCCGGACAGCCTGCGGGTCGGGACGAAGCGGGAGTTTCCGTGCAGGGGTCGGGGGGAAGAGACCGAGGAGGCGCGGGAGCGAAATCTCTCGGGACCGCACCCTGGGCACGCCTCCACCGGGGCACTTCCCCGCCCCGCTTCGGGGGCGCGAGGGCTCCGGTGCCGCATTTCCCCTGAGGGCTCGGCGCGTGCCCTCGCTCGGGCCGTCGGGCTCCTCGCGCCCGGGGCGGGCACGCACGGCTCCCGCTCGCGGTGACGTCACGCCCCGCTCCCGCCTCGCCGCCCCAGTCGGGGGGCGCATCCCGCGGGCGCGGAGCGGGGCGCACCGGGGCTCCGCGCTCACCGCGCCCCGCGCCACGGGCGGCAGCGGCGCCGCGCTGTGAGGGCAATAGGCGCCGCCTCCGCCCTCCCTCCCTCGTTCCCGCCCGCGCCGCTCCGTCCCATGTTCGGGCTGGAGAAGCCGGCGGGGCAGCGGGAGCCGGGCAGAAGCGGTGGGCTTCCGAAGATGGCGTCCGTGGGGGATTTTAACGTACTCAGCTCCAGCATCCCGGCCACCAAGGTGGAGCTCTCCGTGTCCTGCAGGTACGGTGGCGGCTCGCGGCCGCGCCACCCGCTCTCCCCGCGGCGTCGGAGGGGGCGGACGGGCGGGGGCTCCTCGTCCCGGGCTTGTCAGCGGAGAGGAGAAGGGCAGCGCGGGACTCCCTCCGCATGCCCGGCGCTGTGAGAGGCTCCCTCGCTCCTGCCCTCGGAGCGTGCCGAGCGCGGGGAGCTGCCAGTGCATGCTCGGGCAGAGCCGGGCGCAGCCCGGGGCCGGCTGCCAGCCCGCTGCAGCCCGCTGGCCGCGCACCGGGCGTGTCCGCCGCAGGGTGCTGCTGGCGGACCCCGGGGGCGAAGCGCCGGCTCCCGGCGGCGGCGGCGGGTTCTGCCGAGACGGGCAGCGGCTGCCGCCGCCCCGCATCCTGCCCGTGCCGCTGCCGGGGAGCGGGAGTCGCGTCGGTGAGCGCGCAGGGCGCGTTATCCGGCAGGTATTTAACTTCTGGAGCTGTCCCAAGTGCCGTGGTGGGGACGGAGACCTTCCGTCCGGAGTAAACCTGTCATGGGTTCTTCAAGGCTCTCTTGCAAAACTTAGGAGTACGGGCGTGTTGTGTCGCCTCGTCATGTTTTATCGTAACGCTGCTGCCGAGAAATTGAGGGAATGCCGACCCATAACACCAAATGCAATGTCTGTGATTTTGTTCCTTTGACGGTTGTTTATCGGTATTTCAAAAATCCTGTTTCATCCCGTGATGCAGAGATTTTCTCATTAGAGGTCTATAAACTACTTTTATTTATGCGCGTTTTTATTCATGTCTTTGTTCACATTCCGCGACTTCCTTAAGTATTTCCTAGTAGTTGCGAAGTGGTGGCGACGCCTTTTACCAGCAGAGTTGGCAGCTTCTAGCGGAAAATTTGAACTGTTAGTGTGTTTCCTGATGGGAAATGAGACTGAGTTTCTTCTACAATCCTTTGCTTCATTTTATAATGTAGCTCCCCAGAGCTTTTGCTATTTACCAGTACTACGAGGACAGAACGGCAGTGCTCTAAACTTAAATTGTCAGATCACTCCCTCTCTTTCCTTAGTAAATAAAGTATGTTTTGGTGTTTTATCAAGTGTGGATTTCAAAAGAAAGCTGAAGCAGTGAGAAGTAGAGTAAGATTAAATCTGTAATACTGAAACAGTCACCAGGCTGACATATTAACACCTGTTCTATTTGCTGGCTGTCTCTGCAGAGTTCACAAACACCAAGGAAGTGTTGTCCAAAGAGGGATGTGCCATAATGTTTAAAAGCAATCCAGGACCTTTAGTATTACTTTTAAGTTGTTCAAATAGTCCGTCACAGTTACAGATGTCGGAGCATTTATGCTGAATTTGACCCAATTCACTTAGTATGGGAGTTCCTTTAATTCCAGGTATCGTTTGCATATACCTGCCATGTTTCACAGTGGTTTAAGGATCCATCAGATAATTACAAAGAAATGCAGGTATAGAACATAGTCAGTCGATTCTGACCTTACTTACAATTTCAGTATATTTCAGTATAAAATTTACAGCGGCAGTTTCTCTGTAGGTGTTGTTAAAAGCCATGCCAGTTTTGTTAAAACTCTTTCATTTGTCTTGATGTCAAGTGTAGAAGGATGGGAATTTCCGTGGAGATTCCTTTCTTCTGTATGTGCTGGATGACAGTTTTTGATTACAAAATGATGCTTCAAAGCGGAGTATAAAATGAGTGACACTAGAGCAGAGATTAATGGTTAACACATTTGTGATCCATCTGTAAACACATTCATTGGCTAATGCTTGTGAAACATGGTCTTAAATGAAATTGTGAAAGACTGCAAGAGCAAACTGCAAAATTCAGAGAATGCTGAAAATTCTTTAATAATTAGCAGTTGTGTATTCCTCTTAATACCTGGAGAGAAATGCTTTTAACAACAGTTTGTGTCATGATGGTTTTTTTCCTTGATACCTGAAGAGTTGTAGGATCAATATGGTCACTGAATTATATCAGCAATTGTTAGTTGATAACTATTATTTACTCATAGTTTTTTTTCCTTGAGCTTTTCTTTTTGTTTGGTTTTGGGTTTTTTTGTGTTTGTTTGTTGTGGTGGTATTTTATGGGGTTTTAGGGGGATTGTTTGTTTTTTGTAGTGTTTTGTGTGTTTTCCTTGTAGGACATGAGGGAAGTTCTTCAAGTTTGTACAGGTGGCGTAACTTGGTGATCAGTGAAGCAAAGCAAACTGTGCTATAAAGTAATTTGGTGACTCTTTCCTTTGTTCTGTCTTTGTCTTATTCAGTAAGAACACAGTTTCTATTCCTTTAGCTTTCAATTCCATGTGTTTTCTCTGTCAGTATTTCCCAATTTGCCTGCATGCTTATACTCACAGTGTTGCCAAAGTATCGAGATTCAGCATTATGCAGATGGCATTGCACTACTTGATGTTCTCCAAGCCACCCTGGTTCAGCTTCAGAGTCACATCAGGAGAACTTTAGGAGAAATCAGATCACATTTTAGGAGGAATGCATCTCATGGGATGAGAAATTCCGTGAAAATTGTAAAATCCAGAAATGCTCTTTCTGGGTTTTCTTTATGACTAAAAAATTTTTGTATCATTCCCATGGCTTCTTAATGCCAGCATTAGCTGTAACTTTAAAAATGTTAGGAAAGCAAGAAATTAAATTAATTCTAGTTATTACTAGTCAGTGCCTATCAAATGAAAACTTCACAAATCTTTTCTGACTCTGTAAGATGTCATTTATCAGGAAGCAGAAGTCTTTGACTCAAGAGCCTGCTCTAATACAGCAGAAAAACTTACATGTGTATCCCAGAGGATCCTCTGGTGTTTGTAATTGTCCATTATTGTCTGGATCAATTGTTCTAGTATCCATCTCCCTCCGCATCTTGTCTCTCCCTTTATCCCATGTGATGAAGAGCATTCATGGTCTGATGAAATTGTTACTGTTGCCTGCTATCTTTATTTGTTGCTGCCTGGCATGATTTTGCACAATTGTCATGTGGTGAAGGACCAGGATCTTGTCCCTGCAGGCTGTGTGAAAGAGTGGAAGTAGGCTGCACTCTATCCTTTTATTCACTACTGTTTTCCAGCCCAAAGGTTCCTCTTCCTCTACAGGGATGTTTGCACTGCGTGCTGGTTGTAGGCCTGTGTCTAGACACGACTCTTCTCTTACCAGCTGCGTGTGTAAGCTTGTGGTCTTAAATGAGCTTCAGGTAAACTTCAGGCCATGTACCTATTATCCTGTTTCCCCTCTATTGATATTCTCCACTGATTCCAATCTAGTTAAGTCTTGGAAAAACTTCTTATTCTGTTCCCATCTTCCCTGTGTTAGTGCTGTTACTGTGTGTTGACTGAAGTAGTTTATCAAATGCTGAGAACTGCAAGATTGTGATAATTATGTATCTTGAAGTTTGTGCTCTGTGTGAGCACAGACAAAGTTCAGTGTAGTTTAATAGGTTCAAGTTTTTAATTTTTTTTGTTGTGATCTGTATAATGATGATTTCTATTTATCATAGTTACTGTGTGGACAAGCATAGGTTTTTTCATGTAGTACCTGATAATTCTGCAGCTATTCTGCAGTCTTATGTTAATTATTTTTATGTTAATAAAAACAATAAAATAATCATTATATCTCAGGTTAATGTTAATTTATGGACTTGTCAATCAGAATTATCTTCTTGAGAGTGTTTTTTTAACTATCTATAGGAAAGCAAAGCTGTAGTTTTATCATTTTATGACTTCTAGTAGTGTATCAAAGATGACATGGTTATTTAAAAGACAGTAGAATTGTAAAATATTGACACAGTGCAGGGGCACTTTGCTAATTCAGGACATTTGTTATGATAATACTGCTTTGAAAGGCTTTATGCTCAATCAGGCAGTGTGTCTTTATCAGTCTGGGTTTATGTTGGATAAACTCTATACTACCTGTGTTTCCACAACAGGCATTGTGTGCATAAAGACACCATAAATGCCTTGTCACGGTTAATTCAACAGAAATACAGTTGGTTGCCCATGCCTGTTTTGGATCAGTCCTACGCCACTTCACAATTTCTACAGAAATCTAACATCAATGAATGAGCTGAATGGAATTAAGCAACTCCTGTTCTCAGTAATTGAAATAATTCAATTTCAAATTTCTTGCACAGAGGAACAAAGCATAATACCATTTCAGAATTTTTCTTTTTGTTTGGCAGTCTGAAAATCTTAACCAGCCATTTCTGAGTGTTTGCAATACCTGAAAGTATGTTTAATTATATCTCTGATTGTCCTAGGCATTGATTTCTGGCAAGATCATGTCTCTCTAGCAATCATATTTACCTTCTGGATTTTTTTAAAATAGGAATAATTTGTTGGAAGTCTCTGCCACAGAAAGATACAATGATAAAAGAGATATTTGTAATGAATTGTTCGAGTTTGTAACTCTCTATAGTACAAAATACAGAATATAAAATTAATTTTGATCGTAAATCTGGTTTCCTGCTTTCATTATGTGTGGGTTGTAGGTTGGATTAAAAGTCCGTGGAGTGGTTATGTGTGACTGGCAACAGAATGTTGATCTTATATGTTTTTTTCTTTGAAATGAAACTGCCTAGACAACTGGCTGGTTTCAGATGAGAAAAAAATATAAATGGTTTACAGTATCCATCGTCATGGAGATGTATTCCTGGTAGAGTGCATGGTTTAATTTTCACCTGTGTGTCTCTACTGTTTGAAATTTAAACATGCAGCCATGTGACTAATAGAATTTAAACTAGTAAGTTCTGTCTTGTGATGTTACTGTTTGCACTGTAAGTTCTGTCTTGCGATTGCTAGTGATGGGGAAGATGGGTGCTAATGTCTTTACAAACACTTCCATGGGTGAGTGTCTTAAGGAGAAATGTTTGTTAATGTCTTTGAAATGGGTCTTAGTGCCCTGCCAACCTCAAGCTACAGAATCCAGATAGTTTGACTCCTGAACTTAAGGGTAATAGACAAATGGGTCAGCACAAAGTCTGTTGCAGAACCCGAATTTCCAAACTGGAGGAAAAATGACATGTTCAAGGGGGGAATGTGGTAGGCAGTTTGGGAAGGCTGTACCTTCCTAGTACTGCAGCCACTGGGGAAAGGCAGAGGGCAACATGTGGCCGCGATTTTAGGGTAAAAGGGGGCTGGTCTTCCAAAACCCCGAGAGAGAAACCCCACGGGCATATGGGTGAGTGGACTCTCTCCTTTATTCAAATAAAACTGTAGGACTCCTCTGTCTCCTTTGTGGACAGTGCCTTTTCATAGAGTGATTTTTCCACACACTAGGGACAGGCTGTTCTAACATATACCTGAAAGTTCTTACTACATCCCTTGGGGTGAATTAAAGTCAAGTAAGACAGAATGACTAGTGTGTATACACATGGCAGGTTTATTTCAGAACAGTTTGGTTACATTGGAAAGGAGGTATGTATCTGTTTTGGTTATAATTTATAGAAATATAATTATATAAAAATATCACTTAGGAAAATATACAAGGAAAAGAAAGAAAGGGTAAGAGTACAAAAGGAAAGGAAAGATGTCTCTACCCATGGATCCAGCACCGAGACTCAATTGTTGCAGTTTCGATGTCTGTTTATCTGTGACTGTTATGGTCACAATCTTTATCCATCGGGGGTGGAAAAGTACCCTCCAAGAAGATTCAGTGAGTTAATTAACATATGTTCAGGTGGGAAGGCCCAGGTGCCTCCCCTGGGAGTGGAGTTTTACACAATGAAATACTGTGGATCATGCACAGTCCAGGAGTGCTTCTGGGGTCTTTGAAGATTTGTGGCCCTTTCTAAGACATGACCACTGTTTCTCATGACTGCACAGGTTGAGCCAGTTATGACTTACCAGAACTAATGAATACCTTCAGGCATATGAATGTCCCAATACCTTCCTCAGGGAGTGGTTTTACACCTGAGTCTCATCAGGAGAGGACATGGGCATCATAAAAAGCATTACCCCACCTTGCAGGATCTGCTTCTTACTGTCCTTTTCCCTTATCTGGCTCAACAAAGAAGATTGTTGATAAGCAAAGGTGAGTTTGTTGTGGTCATCCTCTGGTGCATCTCCTCTGAGAGGAGTGTGCATCTCCTCTGCACCTGGGCTGTTCTTAGGAAGATAAGTGGTTTCACCACACATCCCAAAATTTTTCTCCTCCCGTTTGGGGGGGGTGGGGGGGGCGGGTGCAAATCTGACCTCAGCAAAGGACCTGTTGCTTTTGCAAATCTAATTTTTGAGTCATTAACCTTTAACATTTCAGTTCTCGTGCAGGCATCAGGTTTCATGCAACCTTGCAAGTCTCAGGGCTTGTCAGGTTTTGTCTGAACATGCCTTTGCCCACATGGAGCTTTGTTTGTTTTTACTCAGCTGCAAACCCAAACCCGGTATTTTTTTTTCCAGTTACTGGGTGGCTACTGCTTAGTTTATTTCCCTTTGGCTTGTCCTTGTATAATCGTGTGGTATAACCATATTTCTTTTAGCAGATAGTAGTAGTGAGTAGTTATTATATGTATAATGATGTATTTGTGACCCTCACTGAATGGGTAGTGCAGAGGAGCATCTTCACAGTGTGATAGCAGAGGCTTTGTAAGTGGGGGCACAGGATGGGAGTGTGGCAGCAGAGGGTGAAAAGAGGGTAGTTGAGATGTCCCCCATACTGGGGACCCCAGTGCTGTAGAGAGGTCACCAGTGGTTGGTAAAGAAGTGGAGTTTGAGAGCTGGACAAAACCAAAAGTGATGGAAGAGCAGGTTTCAAGCAGGTGTAATACAGGCTGTATACAGTGTACAGTAAATGTGAATGTAGAACGGAGTTGCAGATGAATGAAGTCAGAGCATGTTAACTCAACTGGGGGTCCTTGAAGTCAGGAGGAAGAAGTCATCAACATCATACTCCTTCAGAGACCACTTCTTCCACCCCTGCCACCACTGTAAACTTCATGGTTCTCCTCAGACAGGAGGTGGGTCACTGACAGGTGGCTCACTGTGACATCCTCCCTCAGCTGAAGCCCACTGTCCTAAGCCTCAGAAAGGTGGCATACAGGGAAGCCTGGCAGCACCAGGAAAAGTTCTAGGTAGTAAGAAATGTGCTATGACTTTGTGTATTTTTGTGAAGACTTTCTGTGGTAGTATTATTTTCCTCATTTTTTTCTCTGCCCATCTGAGCAGTGGCTCAGCCACCACAACTCCCTCACTGGCAGAGAAAGGATGAATATTATACCGCTGGTATACATTTTCTTTTAAAATTAGTTCTTTGAGGTATACCTTTTAAAGAGTTGTTTCAGAAAAACTGCAAAACCAATCAGTAGGTTTTATATGTTATACATTAATAAAGCACTGTATTAACTGTATTATACATTCCTAAAGAAATCAGATGTCAAGTAGGGCAGCGTATCCATGGATTTGGATAATCTGGGTGAAAGTAACTGGAAAGGAGTGGTGAGTTGACACTAGATGGAAAAGCTCTTTCAACCACTAGCAGTCCTTAGTGCCATTTCCCAGAAGCTCAGAGCCAGAGACTGTTTACCTGCCCAACCTTAACAACATAAATGTGGATGGTTTATTCTGTTGGTTTCAAATAGAAATTGGGTTGGTACTGAAGCAGAGTTCCACCAGTTTGTGATAGTACTAACTGGTTTTTTTTTTTTTTTTTTAAATTTAAACTGGAATAGTCTAAGATTGTGTTCAGGTCTGTTTCATCTGCACAAGAGTATTTTTATAACCCAGTACTTCCCGTCTGTTTCAACAGAATTCCTGTAAAACTGTCGCTGTGTTAGAGTAAATAAACTTGGCAATCCCTTTGGGTTTTTTTAACCTTCAGGAGTAATCAGCAGTTTTAATAGAGGTTTCATCCTAAAATTGTTTGCATACATCTAGCCAGAGATGGCTTTCTGTGGATTGTCTTAAAACTCATGGAAGCACTGCTGATCTTACCCTTCTCATTGCTTCGCCCTTTTTTTCCCCCCTTATGACTTCTGAATCAATATATTCTTAGCTTGACAATGAAAGTTACCATGAGACTGAAAATTATTTGTTTTCTGGTGAACAAGAAGAGTGAATTACTTCTCCAAAGGCTATGAGAGGTATTGTGAATGTTTTCTTAAGCTTGCACATCAGAGATATGTTTCCTTTCTTTCCAGTTCTTCTAGTGCCCTGAAGAGTGGAGATGGTTTGTTGAGAAAGGAACAGATCATCCTAATTGCCTGTTAGTCAGTAGAGTCACTGTTGTCACACCTGTGAGCCTATTCTAAGAGAACCGGTTATTTTGACAAGAAGGTAAAATTCTGAGAGATTGTCTGATCTGTTGTTAGGCCCAGGGCATTTTGAATCTAGGGATCTGGAGGCTAAAGCTGGCTTTGTTGTGCTCTGGCAGAATAGAAAGGGAGAGAGTAAATAGCTGTGGAAGGGTGGCTACTTAAGCTGCCACTACAGTTTGTGAAATTACTCTAAAAGTAGGTCAAGTGGGCTCTTCACTCGAGTGGGCTCTTTGGATCATGTGTCATCTAAGGACTGATCCTTGCAAGTTCAGTGATACCAATGAGGCTGAGGGGCAGTGCCTACAAGGTGAATACAGTTGTATTACAATTAGTAGTACTATGGGTACTATTCTGCACATTAAAAAGTGATCAGGATGCTCCTTTCTTTCCAAGGATATTCTGCGAAAGTGATGTGGGCCCATCATTAGGTGATGGAAACAGAAATGCATTTATTTAATGAACTAGGACAACTACTTTTCCCATGGACTGATAAGTGTGAGAGAAGTAGTGTGTGCTTGTAATATATAATACAAATATGATATACTAAAAATGTAAATTTTCTAAAAATTATTTTGCATGAGTAACCAACTTCTGTGTGTGCAAACTGCTGAATGCTTTATTTCACAACCAAGAAATATTTGCATACATTTAAATGTAATCTAAAGAGGAAGAGAAACATAAAGCCATAGCACCCAGAGATATTTGATCAAATTAATCCGAAGTGAACCACATATTTATCATTAAAGATTTCAGAGCTGTTGGAAGCAATGTATAAGCAAGTCTTTTTCCAATCAATACAGATTTTAAATTTTTTTTTTTAAATTTTGAAACTAGAGAAACAGATTTTAAACTGCTCAGTTCTGTAATTTTTGTGGTCTGTTCTTAAGGCCAGAATTCTGTAATTTCCAACGGGGGAGATGGATTTACTTCTGCTTAGCAGTTTGGTGTAACAAAGGCTTTAAAAAATAATTAGAGAGAAGTAAGTTCAGATATGGATCACTAAAATAAAGTAAAATTTGAAGGAACTATATGCGGACAAGGTGAGTAAATGCTACTTTTTAGTGTGTATCTGACAACATACATATAGCATAGTGGGTGAGTAGGAAGCAGCTTAGGATGTGATGGTTTCTGGTTAGCTACCACTGCTAACTAGATCAGTGAATCTTGAAGCATCTGTTTTATGCATGTGACTTGTTATAGATTAAACAGTACAAAACATTTGGCATTAGAAAGCATTTCTTTACTGGGAGGGTGGTCAAGTGCTGGAACAGACTTCCTAGAGAGGTCGATGCCCCAAGCCTGGCAGTGCTTAAAAGGCATTTGGACAATGCCCTTAATAACATATTTTAACTTTTGGTCAGCCCTGAAGTGGTTGGGCCATTGGACTGGATGATCATTGTAGGCTCCTTCCAGCTGAACCATTCTATTCTAAAAAACTTCTTGAGCACTGGACTGTTACTTTGATAAAATTTTATGGAGTTTATGAAACTATGTTAACAAAGTGATTCTGTGAGGCATAGCTAAATACATTTTAACTTTGTCTTATTAACTGCTCACTTTCTTTCTCACCTTCGGGAAATTGCTCTCATTATACAGAAAAAATTTTCCCAGCATTTCCAGCGTTATTGCCATGGCTTCTATTAATTTTTTTCCCTTAAACATCTGTGCTGTTGCAACTGTTTTTGAAGGTCCACACCAGAATGGACAGGTGCAGAATGAATTTCTTCAAGATCTGTCATGGTAGGAGAATGCTTTCTGCACAGATATTCCTAGACTTCCTTGCTATAGGTGTTTGATATGCATGTTTCTAAAGAAAAAAGTTGTTGTTTTTTTTTTTCCTCCCTCATAATCAAAATTTAAAAAAAATTACTTTTCTTTTTGCATTCTTCATCTGAAAGGCTTAATAGGCATAGAAAAAAATATACTCACCATGTTCAGTTAAAATATAAGTCTCTTTCTCTTGATACTTCGTTTAGAAGTTTAAAGAAAAAGAAGTTTCAGATATTTCTGGTTTCTGAGTTTGAGAGCCTTCCTGAGACAGAACAGTTTACTACCAAAGAGAATGTTTTTCTCAGGAAGAAGGGAAAAATACTCTCTGTATTGCTCAGCATGTGCAGAAAATTAAGAGTACAAAGACTAGCTAAAGTTCTAGAAATACATTCAGTCTGCTTTCTATTTTGCATTGCCATTTCTTGTAGTTGTGAATTGTCTTATGCGTAGGTACTGTGTAGTTTTCTTATATTTAAAGGAGTACTTTGGTTGTTATTCCCCTGCAATGAAAATGAACAAATGAAACTGAGGAGCGTATTGAGATGTTAGGTGATTTAGTGGCCAAATCAGACTCTTTTTTGCTTTTATTTTCCTGTTGGCACTTTTTCTTTAAAGTTCTTTTTGAAATTGGCTGCATTGCTTGAACAGCTTGCGAAGGTCTTATGTTACTATTTGGGTTGGCTGTTTATGATTTGGACAAGCAGGCATGCTGCAAACTTTGTTGAAGACATTGTTTATTTGTAGGAAAGTGTGTGAAGGGTTGAATTGAGGGTGTTGCAAGTTGTACTAGCTCAAAACCATGAGTTCATTGCTCGAATTGACCTGAATTACAATGTTAAACTTGGGTGCCTCTAGCCTTGCAATCCTTTCAGGAATACTGCTTCTGTAGAAATTTTCTTAACTCATGAGAGATTCTTTATCTTTAGATTCTTCAGGATTCTTTAAGAACATGTAGATCCTCATCTACAGATTTTTACCTTCTTTTTATGCTGTTCCCATGGTGTCTGCTTTTTGCAGCTACTGGAAGTATCAGGATAGACTAAGCCTTACAGTTCCAGGCCACTCTTTATGTTAGTATGTATATGGGAGAATAGAGGGGAACAAAAAAAGGAACACAAGAAGACTAGGAAATATCTAAAGAACTCAAAGCACCTTATCTCAGTATAAGTATGACTAAAATTCCTTAATTCTAATCTACAGTGACAAGCACTAACATAACAATTGTAAGGTCACTGTATAATCATCATGCAGAGGAATTAAAATTGTTTGGAATTCTAATGGGGAGTATGGGAGGCCTGTTCCAAAATCTAATGTACAATTTCTTTCATATAAGTCTAATTTTGAGGTTTTATTGCAGTTCATTTTGGGATAATCCAATTCTAGTTACCAGGAATTAATGGTGTATCTAGGTATGTATAATTATGGAGGAATAGGAGGCAATTTTCATTTTGGCAATTCCAGTATTTCAGAACTTGCTGTACTGTCTTTTAAAGCATTTTGTAGACATTGTTGTCAACTACTGACTTGGGTTCACTGATTTTCCTGGGTTTCTTAATACTTCCAATTTATATTTACATGATTTTCATTAATACAGTTTCACTGAGTATAATTATATGCATAAAAATTATACTTCTGAATGGACTAGAGAAGTTCAGAAGAATTAGTGTGTGCAGAATTCAGGTGTATTCACAAGTACTAATATTAAAGCTAGTGCCTACTTTGGCTAGATTAAATTCTTCTAGATTAAATAAAACAGATGTTCTTTTCAAGTTTTTTTTTTTTGTTCACATTGCTTGTTCTGAAGCGTGAACTTGGCAATACCTAAATTTGAGATACGGTATCTTTTCATTGCTGAAGTCTTAATTTGACCACTTAGAACACCTGTATTAACAAAATATTAATACACTTTGCTACACAGTATCACAAAAATAATGTGATTTAGGTCTGAATGAGAGTAGTTAATGATGACCCGTGAAGAGGCTCTACTAGTTATTAGGAATAATCAGCCATAAGGGATGTAAACTGGTTATTTAATCCTTCCTTTTGCTTTGGGGTAGGATCAAAGACCTTACTAGAAATTGTAGCTATCTGACATGTTCTTGAAGACAATGGAGACTTCACATTATGTCTCCCACCTTTTACAGTGAAAGATGGTAAAATGATGGAATAAAGTTCAACTTCTGTGCCTGTGGTGCGGAAGATTCAATTTATGGTTAAACCTGTTCCTGCTTGTTCTGTGCATTGAGGTCAGCTGCAGTTTGTAGCAGTATTTCTCTCATAGATACAGTCTATATACTTCCGATGATTTCTGTTTTCACTGAGCTCCAGTGATTCCATGTCTGTCTTTGACTGCAGGAAACGGGAGTGTCCAAAAACATTATTGCTTGAATTGAGTGTTTGTCAGTATTATGAAGACCAGACAATTAATCTAAGGTGGAATTTTTGTTTGTGTATTCCAGTATGCCTTTTTCCCGAAAGTAAAAGACTCCTGACTTGCATTCAATTTGTGGTCATCTGTGATGTCTAAGACTTTTTTAGACATAACTGCTGTATATCCAGCTCCATGTAACTAGGCTGCATTTTTGCTGTTAGGTTTAATACCTCCCAAAGTTTATTAGCTCTTTCTTGTCCTTTTTCGATAGCATCCTGTTTTCAGAACATTTTCAAGTCTGTCAAAACAATTTTTAAAATTTATTTATTTAAATTTTTTTTTTAATGATGAAATGTTGGTAACTATTCTGAGAATGGTTTCTGCTCAATCCTGATTCTTTAGAATTGTTAAGTCCATGTATCTATTAATGATTCTCAGCTGGCTGAAGTGTGGTTATGATATTGGGACTGCATTCCATAACAAAATTAATATTTATTCCTATATGTGTTCTATGTATGGATTAGTTATCTTTACCTGAATTGTCAGTGACAGAGTCTTGGAGATACTTCCTGATGGCTCTGAAATTTCATAGCCATTCTTTTAAGTAAAGTGTAAGGGTTTTGGGTTGAACTGGCAAGTCAGTATCTGGTAGACCTTTGTGATTTAAAGGTATTTCTCTTCCTGATGCCTGTTACATGTATATATAACATACATGTGACTGTTTTTTGATTCATGGTATTGGAGTATAGGAGCCACAGTTTGCTCAAATCCAAAATGGATAATGAAATGTAAGCTGACTCCAGTGTTAGTGCTGACTAAGTCTTGTGTATTAGGAGGGGAGAAGACTAATCTGACTAATGTATGTGCATTGGTATCTGATTTGCATCTTTCACAATTCTTTTAGTACCTAAGATTATTTTTCTCTTCTTTTTTTTTAGAAATCTTTTGGACAGAGATACATTTTCTAAATCTGATCCAAGTGAGTATATAGTATTTTGTTGTTTCTTCTTATTACGTATTCTAAATGTGCAAACAGTGGAATAAAATTTAGGTGGGTGATTTTCTTCCGTGTCAGTTAGGTTTACATTGTCTTTCTGGCAATTACTTACAATAATTAAGTTACACTTGAAGAAGTTACATTTGTAATTCATATTATGAGAACTGGAATTTTAAAGACTATTTTTAATACTTCTTTCCTGAGCTAAATAGTCCCTTGTTTAGTATTTAACCTCAAGTTTCCTAAAATTAATAAATTCAGGAAAGTTGGGTTGTTGTTTCTTTTTAGTATCTGTTGTTTTAGATCTTTTTCGAAGCTTTTAGGCAAAATACTAAATAAATTAAAAGTATTTGTTGCTGCTAGTACATACTGTCCAATAATTTTAGAGTCAAATGCTGAAAAATAAAATGAAGTTAATTAATCTCTGGGAAACTCTATCTTTCCTGATCAAAAATGGTATGATGGTTTTTGAATTAATCTTTTCAGAATTGTAAGGTAGTGACACTCACTTTCCTCCTAAGCTGTATTATGACTGGATCACCCAAAACTCTCATATCTATGAATTTATAATGGGACTTCTGTTTTAAAATCCATTACTATCTTCCTGTATTGGATGCCTTATGAAAACTTCATTCAAGGAACTGAGAGCACAAAAATTTCCTTTCTTTTCTGATAACATTACTCAAAGGAGTATTTTACTGTTAATAGATTCATCCTTAGGTTGTGGTGTCATCTTGTCTCCCCTACAACTCTTCACTTGCTTTAAGTTCAATTTCTTTCTTTAAGCCTGGGCTTTTCTTCCTTGGGATACCACATATCGTGCTTACTGGCATTGGAAATAACCCAAGACTCATATATTTGTATCAAGTCATGTGGCAGTATGAAACATTTGAGTAGTTTTGTTAGAGTATATATTTCCATTCTACATCAAAAATTTCTTGAGAGAGATTCCACAGTACACTTTTGAAGGGAAAAGCTTCTACTTTCTGGAGAAAAGCTACAAGAAGTTAGCAGTACCTTTGATGTTTCTAACCTGTAAAGCTTTTTTTAAAAAAAAAACCAAAACAACCCCAGGAGACATAGGCACTGCCTCTGGTGTAGGGAGATCACACAGAAACAAAACTGAGTGTTTTGCATATTAATAAAAAATTTCAGTTGGCTTAAAAAAATAGTAAAAATTAATTGGGGGTTGGATTGGATGATCTTCAAAGGTACCTAACAATTCTGTGATTCTGTTAAAAAAGACCCTCAGTTAAACTGTTTTGAAGAATGCTCAGTGACCTATTGCCCATAATGAATTCAGAGATCTCTCATGTCGGCAAAAGTGATATGGTGTCTAAAGTTCTTAAGCTCAAATATTATTAAGGACAAGCGCTTCAAGGTTTTATCAGATAGAGCACTGTATTAGGCATAAATTGCAGGGTTTGAGTGACAGGGGACTGCAGTGTGAGCTGTGTGGGAGAAGGCCATGAACTACCCGGTGACAGTCACAGCTGGTTCCAGCCAGCTTTGAAAACCACGTAAGTAGCACTTGCCTGCCAGAACTTCTGCCAGCCAGGGGAGCACACCCCACTCAAACAGATCACTGTAAAAATGTGTCAGCAGCTGCGAGGTAGAGACAGAGCTGCTGAAGATACTGCCAGAGCCACATGTGTGCAGATGCACTGCTGGAGATGCCTTCTGGAGAGGAGATGCTCCATGCAAAGGGCAGTACCTCCAAAGGCTCTGTAGCCTGTGCACAGCCCAAGAACGCCCAGGTGGGCGAACCAAAGTGACCCTGGCTGGTGGGTGACCCCTTCTGGGAAAAACATGGAAAAAAAGTGGTAGGAAAACCTAAAGAAATCTTAGTATCTATTTTAAAATGTTTCTGAGAAGTAAACTGGTAGTATTTTTTTAATATATTCAGAGTATATGGAAATATTTTTAAAATATCATAAACTTACCTATCAGTTTGCGACATACTACTTTTTCTATTAATATAAATAGCTTATTTAAAGTGCTCAAATTAGTGGTGTCCTTTAGAGGTCTGGTCTCCAGTTGTGAATACCCAGTTATGCTGCCAATCAGGCCATCTGCCACAGGTTAGCAGTATAAAACCATGGAGTATAGTAATAATACATCCTTGGTGAAGAGAGAATGGGGAAACTGTTGACTCTGGAAGTACTCATACTGTATTTGCACTCTAGAAATTACTTATCAGAGCAGCTTTGGTTTTGGTCCTCTCCAAACAGTGGAGAAATTTTTCATCCAGTTTTAGTACTCCTCAGGTTTTTTTAATAGCCAGTTCAGTTTGTTTGCTTGTACTGTCCGTTGGTTGGGCACAGAGGTACGGCCCTACTGTAAAAGGGGTGAGTCGTATAAGGGGTTCTTGTTCTTCTCTGTTGAGAAGTACAGCAGGACAGCTTTCCTCCATGTCTATTCACTTGGACAAAGGCCATTCTTAGGCTGTTCTGTATACAATAAGTTTATTGTGTACTTAAAAAGGTGCTAAAATCAGGATCCTGCTACTGTCACAAGATCCACTTTTACAGGCACTGAATTTGCAGCCATTAGATCTCATACAAGATAGAACCATGTAGAGTCATTCTGTACGTTGAGATCTCATTTTTTTTGACTAGCCCAGTTCTAATATTCTTTTCATACTCTAATGCATTTATCTAAGGATCATACTGGTAGTGAAAATCCAATTTTATCTTCTTGGTCTTTTTCTTGGAGGGACACACATGAATGTAGCTGACTTCCATGTCAATATAAATAGCCTTCTCCTGAAATTAAAAAGGAATTTGTGATTTTCCTGATTTCTCTTAGGAGATATGCTTGGCCTTTTTTTGATACTGTAATTGCTACTCAGTATTCCGATT
This sequence comes from Acrocephalus scirpaceus scirpaceus, assembly GCA_910950805.1. Classification (NCBI taxonomy): domain Eukaryota; kingdom Metazoa; phylum Chordata; class Aves; order Passeriformes; family Sylviidae; genus Acrocephalus; species Acrocephalus scirpaceus. The sequence continues at coordinate 14,969,032 of OU383777.1, forward strand.
CTGACCACTTCCCTGCAATCTAGAATATTCATGTCAAGGGGAATCTGTCACTTTGCCTTCCAGAGGCAAGTGACAGAAATAACTGTAGAGTAGAGATAGTAGATATAGATGGGACAGGCTTGGGTAGCCATTGTTCATGAAGTATTTTAAACAATACTGAAGCCTCTTACTGACAGTGCTTTCTGCTCAGTGGCGTCAAAGCAAGTCATATATACTGATTTACTGTAGCATTTGGAGCATTCCTCTCTCCCTGTTTGGAGACCGTTTTTTCTAGGAATATTTTTTTTTAAAAAATCTATGGGTTTTGTTGGTTTGGTTTTTTCTTGTAGAAAGCTGAGCTAAAGCAGTGCTTCCCTGATGAGGCAGGGATAAGACCTGGGAGGATATACAGATTAATGATTTTGGCATGTTTCTTCTGTCTAATGATGGGCAGAATTGCTTTCTTCCCCTGTTCTGACAACTCAAGCTGAGGCCTGCAGAACTGTGCTGGCAGCAGCACAGTCAGATGAAATGTCCTCCTGTGGAACCCTGTAGCTCCTGAGTACTGATCATCAAAAGAGTCCAGGATGAGCAACTGAAGATACAAAACTCTTCCCTGGGGAATCTCCCCATGGAGAATAGTAACAATAAGAAGAATCTCTTGGCAGATGGGACAAATGAACCTTAGGGCACCTCTGCCTCGAAGCTATAAAAGCTGGTTAGTGAAGAGTATTGGGGAGCCCTGCTAGAACTGGTACCATGGAAAGATTTACATAGCATGGGGAGAAGGTCAGTTTCATTGTGGGTAATTCTTCCTTGAAATGGAATAGATGTATTGCTGTGTTTGGGAAAACTGAGATGGGCAATGTTGATGTAACAGTAGTTATTAGACTTAAGGGTAAGCATATATGTATTGAAAGGGAAAGGACCAGAGCAGGTAAGGAAGGCCCAGTCTATCTGGGAAAATAGGAAGGTGCAGGCTATAATAATCTATAATATTTTGGGAACTGTACCTACAACAGAGTAATAAATGTTAACATTTCCACCCTCTTCATTGCAAGATTTAATTAAATTTACCTTGAATATGACATTGGGGTATCTATGTCCAGAGTTAAAAATTACTAAGTGTTAATATTCTTGACTACAGATGTAGCTGTATCTTCTCTTGGAACAAGTCATACGGCAAAGCCTTCCAAAAGGGTTTCTTACTCACTCTTCATCAGTGTGCTGCTGTGAACTTTCTCATTGCTCCCTCAGTTTTTAAGATTATGAGAGAAAAACTATTTTTTCAACTCTGTCTTAGGAAGTGGTTGCATGATATGATGACTTTTGAAATATTATTTATCCTCCTTTATTCCTTCTTCTCTCCCATGACAATGCTGTTAACTGTTTTCTGCTAAAAAAATGGGTTGCTTTATGGAGCGTTTAATCTCTGGTTTGAGCGTTTCAAGTGCTTTAGATCAGCTTTACCATATTTATCTGCATTTCTCCAGTTGGATGTGAATTTGATGAAGTTTAATGTATCAGGATCTCTGCAAAACTCTCTCCAAGAGCCATTCAAGATAGTGAATCTTAACATTGATGGAGACCAGTATCATGGCTGGTTTCCTAAAATTTATGGGTTGTATTTTAGAGGAAAGATAGAAGAATTCTAATAATTGTTCTAAATTTACAAAATATTTATCAGAAAGACTGGAATATATGTTTTTTTCTATAGCTTTCATTCGGGCTGACTTTTTTGTGAAATGTCAGCTTGAGATGCACATGTTTATGTATCCTTGTCAGACTTGCACCTTTTACTTACAATAAAATGTCATATGAGATGATTGCTTATTAGGCTATATTTTTGATATATTTAAAATATCGGCCACATCTGCAGCCTAGAGATCGAGACCTTATTGCAGCCTATAGCTTCCACTGATCTCTTCTCTGTGGTGATCAGTGACAGCACCCAAGGGAATGGCATAAAGTTGAGTTGGGGGAGGTTTAGGTTGGGTATTAGAAAAAAGACTTTTCCCCAGAGGGTGGTCAGGCATTGGAACAGGGCAGTTCCAGCACCAGCCTGGCAGAGTTCTAGAAGTGTTTGGGCAATGCTCTCAGGCACAGGGTGTGACTCTTGGGGTGTCCTGTGCTGGGACAGGAGTTGGACTTCGATGATCCAGATGGATCCCTTCCAGCTGGGTCCATTCCAGCTCAGGATATTCCATGATTCTACAATTCTGCATGGGTAGTCAGAAGTTCAGTAATCGACAGAACTTTCTTTAGCTGATTTCATAGTTTCTAGTTCATTCTGCTTTCTCACATTTTCCAATTTCTCTTCATTCTTCATGTAATCCACTTCAGCAGCTTCTTCAGAGTGTGTTTTGAAAATGGGCTTTTTGGTTTGGATTCACTCTACTACAAACAGTAACCAAAGGTAGGCACATGATTGCCAAGGGTTTATTTAGACTAAGTGGAGAAAGACAGACATCTCCTAAAAATATTTTGAATTTTTTTTGTAAAAGCTTTTTTTCATCTGCCAGACATCTTCCTTAAAAAATAAGTGTTAACTTTTAGCTTCTATGTGAGCTAAAATATTGAAATTGCTTTTTTCTGTTTCTCCTCTTATTTGCTACTACCTAAGGGGATTTTTTTTTGTGTGTGTGAAGCAAATGCATTTCAAGTAAGAAGAAAATGTAGTTAGAAGGTTGACTTCATTTCTGCTTTGGTCTGTTGATGCTTCTGACTTCACCAAGAACAAAATCAAACCTCTACTTTTGTTGTTCAAGGCTGCAACCTAAAATAATATTATTTTTACCTTCTTTTGAAAAATAATTATTGGTACAGGAGAAGAATTTGTTGAGGAAAAAATGTTGAAATATTTGTATTTCTGTTGTTTAGAAAGGTTTGAAGAGGAGTTTCAGGTAAAAATTGCTTTATCATAGTTACCTGCAACTAGTTCAAGACTGTAAAAAAGAAGGTTTGTAGTGCTCCTTCAGTGCAAATGATCTGTGCTTTAAATAGTGTTTAAAAGACCTTTTTTTAATCACTGCACCCCTGTCACCAGTCCTTGTGATGAAAGCTGCAGCTTAATGTGTAGTGAGTGCTGTACTGGAAATAGAGATCTGAGTGACACCTGTAGGATTGTTCTGCTTGGTCTTTCAAAATCAGGTCAGGTCAACAAATTTAATTAAGTCTGTTTTTTATCAGGCTTTATAAAGGTTAAAAAATAAAAAAACACATATGTGAGATACTTAAATATATATAAATAATTTGAAATAAAATTAAGTAAGAAAACCTGACAAGTCTTTTTTCTTCCTTTTTCTGGTTCTGTTTCCCCTTTTTTCTTTTCAGTAGGGTCCTCATTTGTTTTTTTACTTTCATTTTCTTCTCTCTTGGACGAAGTATATTTTAGAGTAATTGTGGATTATATTATCTAGAATAGTCTGACCACCCACATTTAAAGAAGACATGCTTTTATCCAATTTTGCCTTTAAAGATTGTCAAGTGCTTTGCTAGAGGTCAGGCATTAAGTGCTGTCTCCCATTTTAGAAGCACTCCATTTATTAGCTGATTTCTGCAACAAGTACACCACATGGTCTCCAGTCTGGTTAGCTTGCTGACAGTTGAGGGAAAACATTACTATTTGATTGTCCTAGTTACTAATTTCCACAGCATATGAGACTACAAAATTAATTCACTTAATTTAAGGATATGTTAAAGTATGAAAATAACAAATCTTTTTTTTTCTTTTCACAGTCTGTGTTTTGTACACACAAGCAATAGGAAACAAAGAATGGAGAGAGGTAAGATGCATATTCATCGATGTATAAACCTTTTGGGTATATTTAAGGCTTTTCATTTGTCCTAGCAGAAGAGGGTATGTCATAGCCTCTTGAATGCCATGCTAGGCTTATGGGGGGTCCTATGTACTAGCAAACACAGGTACACACATATCTGTATCACACATTTCCATGGAGAAGGAAAACAAAACAGAGAAAATACATGAGTTTCCCATTTTACAGTCTCCCTCAGATAAATTAAACCAGACTTAGCTGTCAATTCAGATAAGGTATGTGGCTCTCAAGAGAGGAAGACATTCAAACAGGACTGAGCTGTGGTGATAGTGTCAGCAAAACTAGCTTGTAGTTTTGGTAAAGATCTGCCTTTGCTATGTAGTGTTTCAGAGAAGTTAGATGCTGCTGAGTGTACACTATTGCAGGCAACAAGGGAGGGAGGATATTATGCATAGGTTGGACTTTACTTTTTATCTGTGAGTGTAAACACTGTGGAGAGATGTCTTAAACTAAATCAAATTCCTTAGAATTGGATACCTGGAGCAGATCAATATTTATAGCCTGGAACTCTATCCCAGTACTTAGTAATCTAATTTTTCTCCTCTAATGTTACTCTTTGAAAGAATTGATAGTGTTGGGAGAAGGATGGTGGTCTTTCTACTGATAAAATACACTATCTACCTGCCTTCAGAGAGGATTGGTCGAACTGTTCTTCCCTACTGTTCTGCACTGCTGTGTGGCCATGGACTTTAAGAATAGAGCAAAGAGTGGAATGTGCTATTTTACTATTTTTCCCTGTAAAAGAGTGGAGGTCTGATGTTGTTTTCAGAACTGATATTTTATGTGGTTACACTGTGTAAAGGTTCCAGTGGGAAGTGACCAGGGACACAGAAAATAGATCTCTTCTATTTGGTGTCCTTGCCAGTTGGCCAGAGAATTGTATTTTCTGCTTTGCTGAAACATGGTGAATGTGAGATTCAGTCATGTGAAGAAGAGAGAATTGGATTTGTCTCATGCTTGGGGAAAAGCTCATATAACTGCAATACACGAAACAGTGTACCTATTTAATTTGTAGTTTTTAGCTAAATTGCTATTCTGTGTTGTTCTTAAGTGGATACTAGACATCCTCTCAGTATACCTGCTGAATCACATTCCTCTGATGATTTGTGTGAGGAAATGTCAGTTTAGGGAGTCATAATGGGAATTCCCTAGTCATAGTTACATTATGTAGTGGACATACACAGGGTTCTAAATGTCTGGATAGCAAACTGTGAAAACAGCAGATTCTTAAGTCATGCAGGTGCCTAGGTGGCTTGGTACCATTTGGTTGTCAGGTTTAGATCATCACTCAAGCATTTGGGTCCACTTCTGGTCCTGGGTTAAAATGATTTTGTCAAAATTCTGGTTTTTATTAGTGTCTGAGGTTTGTACGTAACTTTGTGTAATTTTCATACTTCTTTTGTGTAGTCGTTAAAACAATTACTTACTATTTTTAGTATTATAATTGCCCTGATGGTAGGATTTATAATATAATCTTACCTAGAAGTACATATTATTAAAGAGGAGGTTTAGGAACTACAGACATTAAAACAGACTTTCAACATTGCACTTGCTAGAAAATCTGAGTTTTTTGTTTTAAATCATAATTATCTCCATCTTGTCTATCAGGAGGTTCAGGTATAAATATTTGCAACTCAGTTTTCTGTTTACAGTTAGTGGAAAAAAATAACATCCTAAGGGTAGTTCACCAGACCTAATTTAGATGTCTGCATTAGATCGGATGAATCATTCTATATAAATGCCTCCAAGAGATGACCAAAAGCCTACACTTTTGACTATGTCAGATGTAGAGTTCAGTGAGTAGAATCCATTCCTAGTATCTATTACACAGAAAAAATTTAGAGGTTGGCATTGTGGAGGGGCTTAATCAGGATTGTCTTTTATATGTTCTGGCATATTATATTTATACCGGCAGTAAAAAAATTAGAGTGGTAGGTAGAAGATTAGTATATTTAAATAGTTACATTTATTCTGTTACTCTCCCAAATAGTGTTTCTGAAGGTTTTTGCATCTTGGCCATGTTGAAATTTTAACTTTACTCAATTGTTAGTGGGGAAAGTAGGCCATGTGGAGAACTAATTAATCAGTAGCTATGTTATTGGTCATAAGTGACTGGATTATAGAAGTAATCTCTTCTGCTTAGAAGAGCTATAGGTAATTGGGAAAACAGATTTCAAAAGGTGCTTAATTTACCTGCAAAGTGTAGACTAGTGTTTTTTAGAGAACTGCATTTTAGTGTCACAAGTAAGGTAAATTCTATTAGTAATTCTTCAGTTAGGTAATTAGTTACAGTAGTTTAATCATAGAACCATTTAAGTTGGAAAAGGCCTTTAAGATCATTGACTCCAAACATATGTGAAGGAATCATTTGTGCAGCCCATGTAAAAAAAGTAAACAGACAATAAAACTGAAGCCTCAACTAAAATGCAAAACAGTAATTTATAATAATTTAAAGAAAAGTTAGTAGTGCCACTGAATTCAGTCTCTTGAGTTTTGTAACAATCTAAGTATAACTGATGAGAGCTAAAGGTGACAGTGTAAAGGGCATTCAGTTAAGCCTTTTCTGGTCTCAGTGTGATTTGGTCATCAGCACATTGCATATTTATCTTTGGTTACTGATACACTTCTGTAACGCATTGTAAATGAAGGCTGACGGATTTCCCAAGGATAACATGGTTGTAGTATAAAATGAAATATTGTTTATTGAAAAAAATGCAGAATTGAAGAGATGAAAAGTGCTTAAAAATTTATGATGTTTTATTATTTTAAAAAATTAAAGCTGATGCTTAGCTGCCATTTTATAACTTCTTTTTCTCTTGAAGTAACTTTTTCTTTGGATTCATACATAATTCTATTTCTAATGGAGCTATAAAATTTAAACCCATGATATATGAAATATGACAATCATGGGATAATTTAAGAGAAAGGAACTTATGTGTTATCTAGCCTCCTATTCACCTGCTATCTCTGTTTCATCCTCCTGATCCATGAAAGGCCATCTCCAAAGTCAGGCCAGGTTGCTCTAGGCCTTCCCCAGCTAAGGTTTGAATTTTTTATAAATGAAAATATTTTCAGCTTGACAGGGGCTGAGGCACCTCCTATAAACATCAAGAGGGAAAAGGCATTTTGCCAAAAGCTCAGAGAGAAGAGCAATGAAGAGAGAGCTGAACTGAGATGAAATAGGAGATGGACAGTGTAAAAAAGATGCATTTGCAATGGAAGGACTAATGCTCCCTAATGTTTAAAGCTGTTTGAAATAAACAATATATGCAAGATTTTGCTTGCTGTTGTATTTGGTTGGGGATTTTTTGGTGCACTTTTATTCAGGAAACAGTGGATTTTTTGAACTCATTCAAATTTTTGTGGGTTTTTTTATTGGCTTTGGGAGCTGATGTTGATGAAGTTTAGGTCATAAAATACAAGGTATGTACCACTGTATTGAAATATGACGTCTGCTGCCACTCTGTCTTCATCCACAGGTAACTGATCTATTCAAGCGAATGCAGTCATTTTCTTTCATGGCATCTGTTTGAGAGAAGTTTTTAGAGGCTGTCATATATTTCACATATTCCTGGTATTGACAGTCTAATTATACTTCCTTGTAGCATGTAGCTTAAACTTACACTTTTCTTTTACAGTTTGGAAGAACAGAAGTCATTGATAATACTTTAAATCCAGATTTTGTAAGAAAATTTATAATGGACTACTTCTTTGAAGAAAGAGAGAATCTGCGATTTGATTTGTAAGTTAACAACTTTGACTCTTAATATTGCCACCTTTGGAAGCATATAAAGTTTTGTCCAGCATAAAATTAACTTGAAGTGAGGTGGTATCTGTTGACATAGGATAAATTAATGTCATAAACATGATTGATTTAGCATTGCTTCCTCAGAAATAAGTGTGTAACATAATAATGACTGAGTTTTAAGAAATTGGCAGATGTTAACTAGTCAAAATACAATTATGCTTACAATTATAACTTTCAGAAAATAGAAAGGAAAAGATGTCAAAAAGTTAAAATATTCTTGCAGCATAGCCAGCAAAACAGGTACAGATATACTGTACAGAGCCAAAACTTTAATATGCATCTAAATATACTAAATTTTAAGATTTTAAAACAACAGCAGTCGTTCCAGTCGTTCTCTTAGCAGTCATTCCACTGGTGGAATTGTTTTGACTTTCACTCTATTCTTTGGAAAATAGAGTTGAGAGTTAAGTCACCAGGTTATGTCACCATTGCATGTTGTCTCTTACATTTCAGTCCTTTCTAATTATTTCAGTCTTTCTGATAATCAAGGTTGTCTTGGTTTTCTTTTAATTTTCATCCTGTTTTTTTATTAGCAGTTCTTTCTTAACCTTGCCCTAGGAGAGAGTATGAATAACCCTCATAGATAATTAAGTTTTTGCTACAGTTTTGTATCACACTATGCATTGTGGCCACAAATTTTCTTTGTATGTCCTTTTTTAGTTGAAGAACCCTTTTCCTATTTCTTTTCACTTCCTTTGTAAGATGTACTAGACCACCTATTTCAAGGAATGAAAGGAACTACTTAAAGCCAGGAAGATTACAGGGTGCTTTGAGGTGGCTAGGTACAAATTCTTCGACTTTCACAATAGAAGCCTGATGCAGACTTTATTTGTAGTTTTAAAAGTTGGGTTTAATGTCATTCAGTCTGTGGAGTATAACTATTGTGGGTTATTTAAAATAAGTTTTAAGTCAAAACTAAGCAATTTGTGAAATAAAGGGTTTTTCTCCAAATATAAAGCAGTGCTGAAGCAGCCACACAGTGAGGGCTGTGTGGAAATCTGTATCTGTTTGCCTCCTGCTTCTCATAGGATGCATGTAGGTTATGGGGAGGGAGCAGTGCAATAGAAATGAAAATTATAGAAATGAATTGAAAAAGAGAAAGCCAAGCTCAGTCTACAGAAAGAAAGGGGAGGTCTGTAAAGACCTTCTGGATAAGTGCTGCCTGAAAAGAACCTGGGCCTGGAAGAGAAAACAGAGTCTCCTGTTTAATTCTTTATGTAGTCAGAGAAATGGACTCCTGTCTGTTTATGAAAAGCTGCAAATATCACACATTATCTGTACTTACTAGAAATACCTGACTGCTTTCTGCTGCTGTCCTGGGTTACTTGGGCACAAGTCTGTTCTGAACTCAAAGCTGAACAGCTGTTGCTGTCTTTGCCTGCAAGTGACCATATAGCCATATTGAGTGGATTTACTGTAGAGCTCTGTAACAATGATAGATGAAAAATTATATGTCTTAGAACTCTGAGTTAGAAATGCGGATCTCATATAGCTACTCATGGATTAAATCCCAATTCTGAAACTTTAGAAAATTTCCTGTATTCAGTTACTTGGCAAAATCGTGCACTACTGTTGGCCAAAGTGGTATTTTTCAAAGAAATTCCTTATATGATTCATATATTTTGCAGGGGGAAAAAAAAATCAAATGGCAAGTATATCTCTGATATTTGGTGCTTAAATAAATGATCATGACCCTCCCCTAAAATGTACAGCTACCAATGTCTCAGGCCCCTTTCTGCTCACAGTTGGTACTTAGTAAATGATTTTGCTAGTGAAGTTGTTCTTTGTTTTACTTCTGTAGCTATACCTCATGTCAAATTATGTTTTTCTGTTCAATTTCACCAGTTTGCTTTTAATTGGAGGTTTTAACTTGTGTTAATTGTATTTATAGGAATTTCTTTTCTTTATAAATATGTTTCTAAAGCTTTGACTTTGCTGCACCACATCCAGCTATGTTATGGTATTCCTGTCATCCTGACTTGTGATCTGGTCCACGATGCATCCCAGCAACCAGTTGTGGCAGCACAGCCAAAGGGATAGCATTCCATGCAGTTGGAACAGAAACATGCAGGGGAGCCTGAGATGGGCAGTTAGTTACATAACAGATAAAAACTTTTTCAGTTTAATTACTGGTATTGAATCTGAACAGATTATTTGATAAAAATATTACTTGGATTATCAGATAAAGATGGAAGACTATTAAAGTGTAGAGATTAGTAATCTTGTATGAATTTCTTACATTGCATTTTTCAATCTCTCTTAAATTTCAGAGAGTAATTTTTTGGAACTCTTGGCTTGATTATGGAAGGGAAACTATGACATTTTCTAGCTGGAAGAAGACCAAGATTATGATAAACTCAAAACAACAAGTCAAACTCTTGCTAAAAGCAGTTTCGTTTATTGCCAGTTTTATTTCCTTATTCAGATGACTGAAAAACTACCTAAGAAAATAATTTACAAGTTAGTTTGTTTTCTAGGGTTAATTTTTAACTTTTGGCCTACTTTTTGTCATCTTTCATTGTTCAAACAGGAATATCAGTAGAATTTCTCTTTTTAGGCTTACACTTTGTTGAAAATTATTTGATTTCAAATAACTAGTGAACCATAGTTCTGTAATATGTGATGACTCAATTTGTCTTCCTTACTAAGAGACTTCCATTCATAAATCTGTTTGTATAAATTTCACACATGGTAATAGGTGAAAGAATTGTTTGAATTTTGTATCTTTACATAATTGTCCTCAGATATGTCATCTGGAAATTCTGATATAAATTTTCTTCTTTTTTTTTTTCCCCCCTAAGCTATGACGTTGACTCAAAGAGTCCTAACCTGTCAAAACATGTAAGTTCTTCCTCACTATTATAATTTCTTGTGCTAAAATGCTTGCAGTTTTTGTTTATTTTCTTTGGACCGTAAGTAATATGAGATACATAGAGATAAATACAGTAATTGTGCTATGAGTGAAAACACATAATGCTAATGAGTATAATTTTAATGAGACATTTCTCTTTCAAAGGGCATATTTGAGCATGCATGGATACCTTTTCAGATATGTAATATGCTGAAATTTGTTGATACTTTCTTGAGTCCTAAAATTGAAGCATGTTTTGATTGTGTCTCAATGTTAGAAGAAACCTTTTTATATTCATGTTGTCTTGAGATGAGTGTCATCATTTCTTGAGTGATGAAATAGTAACTTCAAAATTTAGAGATGTGAGAGTAGAATTCAGAGGCTTCTTAGTGAATTTTGTTAAAAATAAATACAGGAAGACTGGAGCAAATACTGGAGCAAAGGAAAAGAGGATAGTAGAAGGAATGCCCTGTGTGTGCTTAACAGTGAAAAGATGAGACTTTTAGCTATTGATCTCCAATTACATCCTCCCTGTAGTGGTTGTGTAGTGCCTTAGAATTACATCTGTAAATTGTTATGACAAATAGGTGGTAGTGAGTGTTTATGATTCACTATTGCATAGTTATTACTAAGATGTGGTGACCATCAGAACCTGTTCAGTAGGGAGCAGCTCAGATAAATTGGAACCCAAATTTCATCGTGTGAAATAGGAATTCTGAATTATTATGTTATTGCTTTTCAGGATTTTTTAGGACAGATGTTTTGTACACTGGGAGAAATAGTGGGATCACAGGGGAGCAGACTGGAAAAATCAATTGTGTAAGTATTCTGGAATGTTGGATGAATGCATACTGCTGCATGAGGCAGGAGTTGCTGAGTTTTTTTGCTGTGAGATATCTTGATATACAGAATTGACAGATACAGATTTTAAGAGAGAGTAAATAGTTACATGCAATAGAAATCTTTCTTTATATAGGCTACGATAATTTAGGTTTCATTTTGGACAACTAGCAAGGGAATTGACTAATCCAAAATTTTTTTCAACTTTATTACATCTTGCATTAGAAACAGCTTGAGTGTACTAATCTAAAAAATGTTTTTGTTTTAGTTTGCAAATTAGCACATCATAAAATTTTATTACCTTTCGTTTGCACATTTCAGTTCCTGTAAAAACCTTCACAAAGAAAGAGTGAAGACTCAGATGACCAGATTATCAGATTTCTAATACAATCACACAAAATTATTAATATCTACAAATATTGTGGTTATTAGACAAAAGTATTTTGTGATTCTCCCCTTAATCCCATTCTGGATATTAAACTTTTAAAAACATGTCTAGGAAATAACATTGAGGACCAGTACAGTGTCATAATAGAAAAGTTGTATTAGGTTATGTGATTAAAAAGGTTATCTGCAAGCAAACGAGAAGAGTGTCCCAATGGTAGGTGGCTTGCCCTGGCTGCTTTCAGACCCATCCCAGGAGAGTCATCAGCTTTGGAACCCCACAAACGCAAAGAGTCACAGAGGTTCGAGGCAGAGGCAGGGGAACTCCAGTAACGCAATTAAGGAAACAATCCCTGCCCAGCTCCAGGGCTGTCCCAGGGGAACCAGAGCCCCAGCACTGTGGGATGGCAACATGCAGTCACTGCTTGTTCTGGACATGTTTTTAGTTCTTGACAGCTGCACAGTTGAGCACAGAAATACTGTCTTGTCAATTGGAATGGGAGGTTGGCTCTATTTTGTTTACTTCTACTAAACCAACAGCTCACTGACGTCTCAGTATCTAGGCCTAGCTCATGCTGGCTGCCACAGTGAATTGCACTGTCACAACTCCATGGACTGGGTTGACTGATTGTCAGTTGATTCAACTGGAAGCCTGTGGTCGCTTGTCAGAGAAAATACTGACTTTGAAGGCACTTATATTTAGTAAGATGAATCTTACTTGATTTTTTGAAGGTCTTCAAATTTGTTTCTGTCCTCAATTAGTAAATTATTCAGCGTAGTGCACAGGGGTTTTTTGAGAAAATTCCTGAAATTTATTTTGAACATGTAGATTAAAAGGCATCCATTCAGAAGTTTAGCATTTGGTACAGGTCAAATGAAGTCTGCAATGAGTAACAGATGAAATTTCAAGTTTGAAATTATCTATGAGAAAAGAAAAAATATCGGTGAGGATTCTGGGGGAAAAAAGTCTTACTTCATGGTTGTGTTGGCCTGTGTAATATATTTTCTCTTGGGTGAACCAGCATTTTTTAGGTCTGGGTTCTGATACTCTCTTCTACAGTAGTTACTAAGTAGACCCAATATGTGGGTAGACACATGTTAATGAGAAAGTGTTTGACTTTTTCAGTTCTTTGTAGTGTCCCTGTTTCATTTTGTCATTGGTGTTTTTGACAGTGCTGTGACTTGACAACTGTGCCTGAGTGATTGTCCATTCTGTACTCTCTGAAGTCTGGAAATCTGGGTGTCTAGGAGACATTTCTGTTGTTCGTGAAACTATTGCATTGCATTTCAGGATTGTTTGCTTTTAGATGTGTGTTTAATGTCTCTTAATATTCAAACAATGAGAATTGAATTGACAATATTGCATGTCTTCCCTTCTTAGGGATATTTACTGGTTTGAATTTACTGTTCTCTTTATGAAGTCAAGTCTGTGTTCTCATAGCATGAATGCTGTTTATGATCTATAAGTTAAGAGAGCTTTATCTTTTGACCATATTTCTGAAGTTCATTAACATTTTCCCCCATCAGTTCTCTGCCAAACAAAGAAGAGAATGCTGGGTGCTGTTTCAGTCCTAATCAGCTACCCTACAGAAGTAGCACTTTTTATATTTAAGCAGTTTGAGAAGCTTGAATTCCATTCTCTGATTGGCATTCAAGTAAGCTCTGATGTTCTTTCAAAATGAAAATTAGAAAGCCTTGAAGCTTATTCTTCAGCTCTATCTACTTTAGGCATTTACAAAAGTCTTACACAACTCAGGACTCCATGGCTGCCATGAGCTGTCCAGCTTCAAGTCAGATTGTGTATCATCAGGGAAAGTTCCCTTAGGAAATCTACAATGAAAGGGTAGTCTTGCCCTTCCTCAAAGTTAAAGTGAAACATCTCAAGCCTAGAGGGTCACTATTACTGTGGTGAGGCAGGAAGGCCAAAACACACCTTACACAAATCCTCACGTACAAAATGAGGGTACACGATCCACATTTTTCTTTGCCTACATGCCATGCGTGCCTTGCAGTTTTATTGGTATTACAAGCACCAGTGGATTACACCTCTGAGGCATGAACCTGACAGTATTTCTTCTTGGCAGTTGTGAGATTATCCCTTGAACCTCCCTCTCTGTTTCTGATACCATTAAGGAGTTGGAATTTTATGCAGTCTGTCACAGGAGAGTCTTGCTCCCAGTATTGTAGTGTGGTAGCCTGTTATCCTTGTGACAGTGAGCATTTTTTGTTCAAGAACATACTTTAATGTTGCACTTTATTTTACAGACCGTCCAGGTACAGATGTGAACATTTGTTTTGGATAATTTCTATTGGAAAATAATACTAAGTAATTCAAAGAAGGTGAAATGGATAATGTGACGTTTTAACAGTAATGTTTGTTCTCTTTGTGTTCGGTTACTAGATTCATTAAATGCCTTCTCAAGACAAGCTCCATGTATAAGATTTCCTCTGACTTGCCTTGCATGTTCCAGCTGTATTGGCATGAAAGGAAAATGTGCAGATACATCTACTTCCAGAAATGGCATGGTTTCATTTTTCTCTCAAGAGGGTGTCACCTGCTCAGGCATTATTCAGAATTTGCATGTTCTGTCTTCCTAGAGAGAAGATGCTAGCCACATTTATAACTCTGAGCAATGGTTTTTTTTTTTCAGGATCTACTAAGTGCATTCCTGTAGGGATTCCCTTTGATGAGGAGATAGGGCCATTGCAAAGCTTAATGAGTGTTCTATGCTTGTTATTCACATCTGAGTGCCATTGCCTGCTAATGAGGCTGTACTGGAGCCAGCTGGCCTATTATGTGAAGTTCTTTCTCCTGTCATCTTGCTGTGAACATAACTGATAGAAAAATACCTGAACTGACTTCCTATATATTTGTCCTATCCTTTTCTCTGTGGATGTGACTGTCAGAGGGCTAGGTTCTGCAAATTCAGGGATAAGACTAAGATTTTGAATGACCTGAAAAATGTTCCATGCTCTGCCTCATTGTAATTCTAGCTTGCAAAATTGGAGGCTCTTTTTCACCTCTCAGGTTTGAATTTCCACATAAATTGTCATCTTTTCCACAGACTCTGTAAAGGTCTTTTTTTTCAGTCCTTGTTAAAGCCCAAATACACTTCAGAGTGTCCTTTTAAACTTCTCTTGGTGCTGCAGATGTGGTGTCTCAATTGTGGAACCATTTTTTCTAAGAAGACAATAATTACTTCTAAAGACTGTATCTTATCTAGACATGCAGGTGTTGTTGAAAACCTTTCATTTGATAATGGTTGACTCTTCTGTTCCTCTAACAGTGAAATTACCTGCTCCTTCAAATACAGTCCAAAAAGAGCTGATCACTGCAGAGAAGCCTACAGGCTCTGGACTCTCAAGTCAGTAGGACCAACTGAAATGTAGATTTTCACATTTTATTTTCCTTTATTGAGTTTGCACTCTGTTCACACTTAGACTGGCACATTTTCTAGTTATCTGAGTTTCAGATAACTAGCCCTGAATGGTGGAGGTGACTGTAGTTAAGCAATACAGGTTACAGATAATCTCTCTCTCTAATACTCATTATTACCCCACAAACTCTGATCTGTAATTCTTCACAGAGAAACCCTGAGAAACTAGTTGCCTGAACATAAATTTTCTACCTTAATTTCAGTGTGATAGAACCAGTTCCAGGGTAGCTCACTACCACCTGTCCCTTAGAGCTAAGAAAGATGGGCAGTGGCACTGCATTCTGGATTTAAACAGGTGGAACTCTTATGTGCTTGTCTTCAACATATTATTAGTCAGTATTTCTCTGGCAACTGGAAAGGCTGGTCTGTAATGATGAATCTCTAAGTAATTATTCTTTCCATACTCAAAATTTTGACCGGTTTGAAATTATTATTTTCTTACAGGACATTATTGCTAGTTAAAGTTTGTTTCATTTGCCTGATCTGTGACCACTAAAGTTTTTGTCAGTTTTTTTGCTTATTTCACATATAAGGATTTTTCTTAAGGAATGATTTGTAAGGGAATTGGTGTCTGCAAATGGTCCAGTACTATTTTCATGCATGTAGACTTAAACATATGAAGTGTGTACTTAATAGCATCAAAAACTGTACAAGTAATTTGGTAGTTTTTAGTAGTTTTTAGTTCCTGAATAATGAGAACTTTGTGTTCTGTAGAGAAATCCTGTGCTAATCTTGGTGAAGTATTTCACCTCTTTATCAACCATCATGTTAATACTGTCCTTCTCTATAAGGCCCATGGCTTTCTGTGTTGAGTGTATCCCCCTCCAAAGGGCTGCTGTCGCTGAATACTAACAGATTATGTGTGGGTTTTCTGTTTCTCTGCTGCTTTTTATGGTGAAGAACTGTTTTGGGCTTTCTGGTGTTGCAGTATATGCTTTTAATTGCTGTCTGGGTGAATAGTAATTCATTTTGCAACTCCTGTATCAGGTATGATGGTGAGATTATTATTTCATAGACATTTCAGAATAAATGTAAAATAATGCTGGTGTTTACTTTTAACTATATTTTAGGTATTTTGTTTAAGTAAAATTTGCAATAGGATATTTTTCACAAATCATTTGTAGAGTCATCTCTAAAGGAAACATCAATGGGAGGGTAGACAGTAGAATTCTGGAACTATTTCAACCTATTTAAACTTTTAATGCTGTTTCCTTTAATATCAAACCTGATTTATTCTAACTAGCAAGAATCAAAACCTGTTTCTTGCTAGTTAGAATAAATATGCAACTCATTTACCAATTCACTTAGGATAAACCAACTTTCTTACACAGGACTAGTGGCAGAAAGGGGAAACCGAATTGCATGCCATCAGCTTTGTGACTTGAAAACTTACCTTGTGCTCTCTGTGTCAGTTGTAACTGTTTATTAAGGAACTAAGGTGATGTGATTGTGTTGCAGAGGAATTCCTGGGAAGAAGTGTGGAACGGTCATAGTAACAGCAGAAGAACTAGGGTGTTGCAGAGTAAGTGTGCTCATTGCTTTTCAAAAATAAAATGGGAATTATTTTGTGAGTTACACTGCACTGGATTGTTAATGATATAACTTATAAATTTGCATTTAGTGATTTATGTAAGAAGTAAAAATACTGTTTTCCTTTAAGTTGTTCTTAGTTTTAGAGAGAAGAAACAGAAGCCAATGCTCAATATCTCTTGCATTCTCTCTAATGCTCCTTCATGTCCTCACTCTCTCAGTCTCTTGCAATGTCTCAGCAGCTGTCACATACTTTTTGTACTTTATCCAAATTTTTACAGCTCGTATTCAGAATGTCAATGAGTTTTGGAATCACTGAACTGATGAGGCTGGAAAAGACCTTGGAAGATTGTCTTGTCCAATACTCCTGCCCTTCTTATGGCAGATTACTCAAGGCTCTGTGCAGTTGGATTTTGCGTCCAAGCAATCTCCACAATCCCTCTGTTACAGATTTTCAGCACACTCAGAGTAAGAGTGTTTTTCCTTATATTTAAGGCATTTCTCACATTCCATGTATGTACATATTGCCACTTTTTCTTCCACTAGATGCCACTAACCATAGGGTGTTTATTCCCTAGTATCATGTACTTACACAAACTGATAAACCTTCTGTTTTCCAGTCTAAATAATTTCAGCTCTCTCTGCCTCTCTTCAAATGAGAGATGGTCCAATCCCTTAATCATTTTAGTGTTTCTTTTTGTGGAATTGCTTCAGCAAGTTTGTGTCTTCCTTGTACTGGGAAGCCTAGAACAGTGCTTCAGGAATGAACAGTACTTCAGGAATGGCCTCACCAGAGCTGAGTAACTTCCTTCAGCTTTCTGTCAGCATTCTTCCTAATGTAGCCCAGCAGGCTGTTGGCCTTTGCTGCCAAGGGCACTTTGATCAACTTGGTGTCCACTAAGCCCCTTCAGTCCTCCTCTGCCAAGCTGCTTTCCAGCTGCTTGGCCTGCAGCCTGTACTGGTGCATAGGGTTATTCCCTTCCAAGTGCAGTAGCTGGCATCTCGCTCTGTTGAACCCCATGGGGCTCATAGTGGTTAGTTTTTCCAGCCTGTGCAGATGTCTCTGAATGACAGCACAACCATCTGTTGTATAAACTGCTAGTTCTAGTTTTGTATTGTTTGCAAACTTGCAGAGTTTGCAAGCTGTGTCCATCATCCAGAAGATGTTAATGAAGATGTTCAACATTCTTGGGCCATTTTTGATGCCTCAGCTACACTGCTAGTGACTGGTCCTAGGTGGACTTTGGGCTACTCAATATGACCCTTTTAAGCCCAGCAGTTCAGCCATTTTTGAGTGTCCAGTTATCTAGTCTATAATTCATTAGTTTAGGAACAAGGATTTATGGGACACAGTGTATAAGGCCATGCTAAGGTGAAGAATAAACAATGTCCACTAGGTTCTTCTCATTCACTCAGCCACTCACTTTGTGAGGAAAGCCTTCCAGTGGATCAGGTATGAATTTCCCCTTTGTAAATCCCTGCTGATGTCTCTTAGCCACCTTCTTCTTTTTCATGTGTTTGCATATGTTTTCCAGGATTATTTGCTCTATCATTATCTCAGGGTTTGAAATAAAACTGGCTTGGACCCTCTTGCCCTTTCTCAAAGGCAGAACTTCCCCTGAACATCGCAACTTTAAAGAGAGAACTGAAAGTGGCCCCACAGTGATACTAGTCAACTCCATCAGCACTCTCAGGTGCTACCTACCAAGTCCCATGGACTTCTGTATGTCTGGTCTGTTTTAAATGTTCCCTTTCCTGGTCCTCCTCTACCAAGCACAAGTTATCCTTGTTCCAGGCTTTCTCAGGTCTGGGTCTCAGGATTCCAAGAGTCTTGAAGCCAAATCTTAGAAGTAAGACCAAGGCATAGAAAGCTATGAGAAACATGGACCTTGCAAGTTCTTTGGTCCCCTGCCCTACTCAGTGGTGAGCCCACATTTTCTGTCATCAGCCCCTCGGTGTTGCACCTTCAGACGTGTTTATGGAACAGTCTTCCAGCAGGCCCTGCTGCCCCAGTTAGCTGGTGAGTCTGCAGGTTTATCTTTGCATTTATCATCCTTTCCTCATTCTTAACTTTGCCTAAAGAGATGACCTGTGTGACTTTCAGTTTGCCTGATCACAGCAAAGAAACTTTTCTCATTTGTTGTCAGGTTGGATGTACTTGGTACCTTTCGGGCTCATTTTCTTGAAGGTTCCAGACTCTTAAGAGCCAGCAGCCATTTGCTTGACAGGCATTAGGAGCAGACAACAACAGGTCTAAATCACTGAAAGAATGAGGCTGAGTCGTGCCTGACTGAAGTTTTTAAAATTAATTCTAATATACTTTCCTTGTCTGTGCATCTACTTCTTTCAGAATGCAGTTTTGGATATCAGGAAATCCTTGAAAAATCCTGGGCCACTTTAGCATAGAAAACTGTTCTTTTTCTGGTGTCCCTACAAAGGAATTCTTGGTTCCAGCCCATTCAAACTGCAGTATGAAGATATTGCACAAATGTGAATATGTAGAGGGCATTTAGAAGACAGATACCCCATTTATTCTATTTGCATAGTTTAGTCAGGTGGGTTTTTTTTAGTGTAGTAGACTGCATGCTGTCTGTAATTTTTCTTTATTACCTATTTCAGGATTCAGTTTTAATGCAATTTTGTGCAAATAAGCTAGACAAGAAGGACTTCTTTGGGAAATCTGATCCTTTCCTTGTATTTCATCGAAGCAATGAAGATGGCAGGTAGGTGCCTGTTGAGTATTTTTGCTTATCAATAGGCGACTTAATTATTTACTTTACATTAGGCAACTTTATTATTTAGATAATATAGTTTTCTTTTTTTTTTACATTTTTCAGATTAAGCAGTGTTTCTTTTATAATTGTTGGATTTCAGATTGTCATTATACAGTATAGGAATAAAACTATTGCAACAAATTGGTCAAATACTTCAATTTAGGGTTTTAAGAGGTAACTATCTCAAATATTGAGCACTATTACAATTAATTGTAATAAAATAGCTAAATAGTGTTACTTTTGCTAAGATATAGTATGGATTTAAATTAAATAGAATTCTCAAAGAAAATTGTAGCTGCAAAATATACTAATGCTTAGAAATTGTTAGATAAAAATATTTTATACTGCAAATTTAAATTAGGAAATATCTTTTATCTTTTTAACAGAGTTCTAGGAAATTGAATTTAAAAATCCCCAAAATAGAATTTCTATTTTTTACAAATGTCTGTTTGCTACATTCATGCTTTAATTTGTTAAAGTAGGCTAATCTCTTCTGTTCTACTGCTATGCCTCAACATGCACTGGTCAACACAACACTGCCTTTTAGGGACTCTGCTGGCAGGTTAAGATTTCTTGGGAACTGAAAGTCCTCATGTCTAACATGTATCAAACCAGAGGCTAGGGATGTATGATACTACTTTTTTTTATGTAGCTTAAGTGGAACAGTTGTTAACATAAATCTGTGTGTGGGTGTGTGTGTCTGTTACCTGCTCTTTTTCTCTTGGAGGCAGATTACAGGGACAGTTTCCTGAGTAAACACTGCTTATGTAAAACTGCAAGACTGGAGGAATTACAGCTCCTTTGTGAGTGGCATTAAGGTCACTGGTGGACTTTCTCTGGGTATTACTGGGGGTGCTGGTACACGCAGCCTCTCTTGGCCTTGGGTACCGTTCTTTCCCCTTTCCTTCTAAGGGGTGAGTGTTGAGCCGGTGATGATTTATGGGTCTCCTGAATCCAACAGGGTGTTGGGGCAGTACTTCTGCACCTGTGGTAGAAGGATACTTCCATTTTTGGGGGTTTTTTTTGGCTTCAGGCATTTCTTCTGAATCATAGCCGGGATAAAAGTGTAGACATTTGGGGTGCGAGGAGGATATTCCCTTAAAAGATAAATTTAGTTGCAACTGGATGAGGGATTTCAGTAATGATTTCACCAGTGACCTTGTCTCTTGTTTTCTTTTGAACAATTCAGTCCCCAAGATGGGGGTTCAAAAGAGGTATTTTAGTTTTGCATCATTTAGAGGAAGCGGAATGTGCTAGTGCAGTTTTATGAGAATGGAATCTCACAGAGGCTTATATGTTTTACCTAAGACAGCCCTGGTTAAAAAATCATGGTCATAGAATGGGGAATAAGAATCTGAAAGCCATCATTCCCTTGGCTCAGTTTCTTAATCTCTAAGCAAGAGTCTGATCCTCACAAGATTGCTTTCTTTCTGGATCTGTGACTAATTCCTGCATGGACAAGGTCTGTTTAAACAAGTGGGATGGAAACTACTCCTCCCTGAAATATTCACTGGATGGTTAGAGTTCCTGTTGAAGTTTTGGGTAAAAACATTTTAGATTTAGAGTTGTTTAGCACTCTGGTCTGTAATCTCCCTCCAGTGGGTCTCTTCAGTCTTCCCTTCCTTCTGATTTCACGACATTTCTTTTTTTCTTACCTTATATTTTATATGGATGTTATATGTATGAATGATTACAGTTCTTGTAATTCCATCTTTGATGACAGAAAAGAAAAATAAATACAAAACATATATTTTATTTTTTGTTTTAATTACAGTTTTACAATCTGCCACAAAACAGAAGTTGTAAAAAATACATTAAATCCGGTGTGGCAGGCATTCAAGATTTCTGTCAGAGCACTGTGTAATGGAGACTATGATCGGTAAGCTGTAGCTTAAGGTTTTTTAGCATATACAGTATTTTTCTCCCTAACTTGTGTGTTCTTTTGTGTGTAACTTTTTCTATGCAGTCCAGCCCCTGGTGTTATTACATCAATATTTTGAAAAGCTAATAGATGTTCAAAACCATTCATCACATTAAAGAATTCAGAAAAATAAAGCAAATATGCTAAATCCATAGGAAATGCTAGTGGTGTGTTCTAAAAAAAATTCTTTGCTTTCTATGGTGTGAATTAGAAACAGAAAGAAAAGACTAATTTAAAGCATGGTCTTTGTGACAAGTGTGCACACAAGTATTTTTTAATGTTTCAATGAAAAACAATGATGATCTGTTTTCCTTGGGTGAAAGTGCAATATCAGAGGATGCTGATAAATGAAAGCCTTTTAAATACCTAGATCGGTAGATTTTATGTGAAGTTAGTCAGCTTCAGATTTAAAGTTTTCAGTGGTGCCATGCAAAAGGATCTGTCTTTACGTGGTAATAATACCGTGGTTTTTTAATCAACATTTTACCACTAATAACAAACTAGTTCAGTAGAAATGGGTATTTTTCGCCTCTTTAAAAATGGCCATTTTGGTTACTCTTTTCACTTAGATGCAATCAAACCGAAGCAATTTTATAATGAGAATATTCAAATAGATTTTTTTTACTTGTATTTGGGTTAATGTGCATAATGCATAAGCAAAGTAGTGTTCATTAAGCTAGTCTCTGGACACTGCACTGTGTATCATATTAAAGAAAAAAAGTTTTCATAATAATTAGAAAAGATGTTGTGGTGCAGGCATATTGAAATAACTCCAGCATTCCAAATTAAGGAAACTTAAAAATGTAATAGCACTCCTCAAATTATTATTGTGTATCTACTGTTGACCTGCTTTCAGCATAATGTGCTCAGTGAATAAAGATTCCGTGAAACTTCATAATCCTGCATACAAAAATCATATTTCAAATGAAGAAGTAGTAAAGTAGTTAATTCAAATTACCCTGCTAATGGTCTGAAAAAACTTTGTAGGTTTGGGTTTTTTTAATTAGAAAACCCTTCTTTCTAAAGGTAAGGATTAACTGCCTAAAGTCCACATGGTAGTGCATAAAAACACAAACCCCAAAGGTCTCTTTCAGGTAGTGATAGTTTTGCAGATAAAATTTTGGGGCTCTGAGTTCTGTGATGGCTGTGAAAGGTGAAAATAAGGTTATTAGTAAAAATATGTCACAGTAAGAGTTTGATGTTGGGGAGACTAAATCTTCAGCTAGTGCATGCTTATGAGTGAACTCTGTCCACATTTTCATTATGGAATGACCAGGATTTGCTTCATTTTTCTCAAACTATGCAATTATACAGTGTTTTCAGACATCACAGGAATGGCATTTCAGTACTGCAGTAGTACTTAGTGTCTTTGTTCTTTCTTGCTCTTAGTATGAGCTCTCAAAAGGCACTTACAGTTATTTTCTGCATAAAAGTTTTAAAACAGAGATACCCATCTCTAACCTTGATTACTTTTAAATGAAAGTGGGTTTTTTAATATTAAAATAGGAAACCCTTCCTCTAAACTGTCCTTTAAGGTAAAGGTTAAATTTCAGTATGTGAAGATTGGAAAGGTCTTTTAATATCTTGCATATCATGCAAAATAGATAAAAGTCAAGATCAGTAATTAATCCTTTAATATGAAATAAATTTCAGTAGAGAGGAGCTTTATTCAAGGATGAATTGCTCTTACTTTGGTTACCTGTCTGAAGATCCTTCTCAGGAATTTATCTTGATATTCTCAATAATGTATTTTAATAATCCAAGTTTTGTCGATGATTTTGCTACTTGAACACAGATTTGTAAGACAATTCAAAACTTAAATCCCACTAAACCTTACATAAATCTTAACTTAATGGTGTGTTCTGTCTGTCATAACAGGTTTTGAAATGTAAGTAAAATATTGGTTATCTAGGGAAAAATACCCTATTGCCTTTTTTTTGCTGAATTCCTGTGAAGATGAAAGTAGTTTCCTTTGAAGGTTGAAATACTTGATGGGATAAAAGAGGTTTGGAGTTGTTTTTCAATTTGTTCTGCGGAACAACTTTCACTTTAATCAGTTTTCATTGTAAGGTGACTTAAATCCAACCTGAATTATGCAAGAGCTATAAAATATAACAAATGGTGTGGTTAGGAGCCTTTAAATTTGAGTTGAAAAGAGGTATGTCCAGACAAAGCAACTTCTCCTTTACCTATTTTGGAATAAAAAAATGTGGAAAAACATCCAGGTGTGAATTACTTGATATTTTATTGTGTATAATATCTGTTGCTCAGCTTTATCCCCAGTGGTCCCTTCTTAGTAAAGAAAACTAATCAATATATATTTGACTGTATGTAATTGGAAGAATGAGGAGCAGTTTCCGTGGAAGCTTATTATAAAGTAATTGCTTAGATTCTTGTCCCTTCTATTAGTAAAACAACCCTCATGACTTCACTTCATGTGAAACTGTTCTGAAGAATAAAAGTAAGTTAAGTTGTTGCTTAAAACACAGGAGGCCTGGAGGTGTTCTTTTTCTATCCCATGTTCAGTTCATTTTAAACCAAATAGGATTCACTGTTAGCAATAGTTGAATTTGCTTACATAGATACACTTTTTGTAGTAAAAGGAGGTGAATAAAGCTATATAATATCTCTAGCCTCATATATCTTTCCTGTTTCATCAAGGATGCTGATGATAATATGCTCTGTAGTATTTGCATTTTAAGAAATCTACTCTTGAAGTAAGTATGTGAAATATGATTGATGTTCACTCAGGCAATGTTTGCTTTCTCCTTTTTTTGTTTCCCAGTCATCCCTGAAGCAAGATTAGAGCTGCCCTCAAGGAATCACTTTACTCTTAAGGAAACAGTTCTTAAAAACTGTGATAAAACTTGAAGGTTTAAAGAATCATTTATTTAAAAAAACCACAGAAAATTCAGATCATCAGCAAGTAAAAATATATTGGTAAACTTCCAATGTGTTTAATTGTTTCCTTAGCTTCCACTGTATTTAACTCTTGATTTATGAAGATGTGTTGTGTTACCTGACAGGCTATTTGCTGCCCCATGAGAAATGACTGAAAAATTCTGTGTTTTGGATTTGGCACAATTGATGCACCCCTATGCTATTCATCTTAAAAGCAATCTGGGTACATAATTACAATTTTAATAGGGTTGTGTTGTTGTTTTGTTTTTTCATTTTAGGACAATCAAAGTAGAAGTATATGACTGGGATAGAGATGGAAGGTAAGACATAATTTCTGTTAAACTTAAGCATTATCCCTGCATGTTTATACACATTTTAACACATAAATATTTAGTGTCCAGCATAATATTAGAGAAAGTTAGTTATTTGTCAGTTTTTAGAGGTATGGGTACTGGAAAGATTCTGCTGTGATACAGCTGTGTTTTGCTGTTGTGGTTAATACTGATGCATTAGCCTATTTTAAACTTGCTGTGTGTATATTCATCCATGGAACATGATAAAATGCACATGCCTGCAATGGCTACTCATGGGGGCCTAAATATTGCAATATAGAAGCCACCTATTAATTACCTTAATTTCAGATGGGGTCTAAATGTTCATTTCCATCTCTGTCTTCATCAAAACTTTATTGTAAACTCTGAAGTTGGAAGACCTGAGTTTTGTATAACTCCTCTTGAAAGAGGACAGTGGACTATATGTGGAATTTCTGTTGCTAAATTCAGGAGGGATATCTGTTGTTCTGTGAACCCCAGTGTACTGGGTATATATTTTTCTCTGAAGAAATGAGCCTTTCAAATCACTTTTGTTTTGACAAACAATGTAGAATTATTTTTTAACACAGTGGATTGATACCTCTTGTTCTTTTAAAAATCTTTGAGCTTATATCTTAATACTTTGTTTAGATATTGTATTCGTAAGTCTTGGTATTAGAACTGAATATGTTTATGTCCATTTATTTTTAAGTTGGTCTGTCTTAATTATTTCCTATTCATATTAATTTATATTTTAAAATATATGGATATGCACTTATGTTTTGATTTTTAAAAGCATATTATTTATTCTACAGTAATGTCTTTAATACTACCAATGCAATTTGTTTCTAGTATTATAGATAATGATATTGTGCTTCTGTGGCAACATGTCTTGTAATCATAATAGGCAAATTTATCCTGTTCATTTCCTTGCTGACAAGATCCAAAAGCCTATTCAGCTTTTTTGGGTTGAAATTTTGTCTTTGGTTTTCCATCATGAAGCCTGTTGACGTATAAGCATCCTTATTTCATGTTTACCCTCTATGAGTACCTGCCAGTGTAAATTCATCCTTCTTGATCAGATATTCCCTGGAGAGACAAAATAACATATTCTAGCAATTAAAATAAGTGTATTTAAATTTAAAAAGCCATACTAGCAAAAAAAATCGTTGCATCCCTGTTAGAATTTCTGCTAACGTTCTTTTCTCAATGAGATTTGACCAATCCTTAAAATTTTTATATATTTGTGTATAAACCACATTTTTTGAAAATAAGCTAGCAATGAAAAGTTAAATTGGATTGCCAAGTTAATAAAAAACAAAGATTATTTTTTATCGTGGTATCAAACCCCATGTGCTGTCTCACTTTATCCAGAATCTGTAAGACTAAAAAGAAAAGGAAAAAAATCTGACAAATAACACTAAGTAACTCCAAGTCTGAGTGAAGTCTTGAACATACTGTAGATTGTAGGCAATCATTAGCCTCTCCAGTCTCAAATAGTTTCAAATATTATCTGCGTTTGCTCGCATCACAATCTGAATACCTATAAAATTAATATCTAAAAAACAAAAAGTGAAGGATACCATTTACATGTTTTCCTTTTTATTATAATGGGGTTCTTTTTGCTTTCTATTTTGAATTTAGAAGCACACCGTGCACTGACATCTTACATGTGAAATTCCCCTGAAAGATCAGACAGCACTCATCTCATGTGACTTTAGACAATGCAAAAATCAGACAAATAGATTTGACTAATCATTTAAGCTACTTCAGTGGCTTACAGGGGAAAATGGTCTGATTGAATCCATCCTACCTGGAATAAATTGCCAGTTGGTGGTGCCTATAAACTTATGTAGTGATCATGGCAAAACCTAAGTGCCTAATTTAACTTTGACATTGCCGAGTATATCTGAATGAATCCCATTCAAGAGTTACTCTAACAATTTTTTAAACAACTCTGCTGTTCCTCAGTTTATATTAATTTTCATTTGTGATGGACAGTTTTTATAAGCTGTTGTTACACCAGCTGGACACCTACCACACTGAATCTGTTTGCTCCAAAGATGTGCAGACTGCGCAGGACCAATCTTTGAAAGATTGCCTGCTCCCTAGATATCGAAGTTATTCTGAGTATTACAGGCTGTTCTGCAATCAGGAAGACAGTTATGGTGCATGTACTTGATTTCTGAATCATGACTTGACTTGATTTTGATTTCCTGGGTTCTTTACTAAGAAATATTTTCCCCTTTTCCCCATTCTGTGTTACCTGTGCTTTGAAAAATAGCACCATGGTGCTTTGGGTTGAGCTTCTTCCATCATGTTCCTAAATTGTTTTACAGTAATTGTAATGTAATATCATGATCATATTATCATTGTCAGAAAGCTCTTATTTATTTTCAAGCATCACATAAAACTTCTTGACAAAAGTAATACATGCCCTTGGTAACATTAACAATTAATTATTAAACCTCTCTTTGTGTCAAGCCAGTTTTTGCACAAAAATTGTCAAAATGTGAACGACTTGTTCTGATACCTTTTATTGCTTCTAAGAGCTGTGATGAACCCCAAAATATTTGATGCTATAAGAAGTCACAAAAGTTGGTTCTGTTACTTGGGACAAGCCCAGTTGTTTGAGAGAGTCACATTTTTAGGGTTTTTTATTGAGTGTCCTTATATATGAAGCACTTGCATTCAGGTCTAACAGAAGGAAAAATATAAGATAGTGCAAAACTTCACATCAGCACATCAGCAATACTATGATGTTTTTAGTTCTATCTGAAAGCTTTTTCATTTAGTTTCAGAGGAAATATCACTTAGCATACATGTTGCAAAAGTCGTTTCATAGTCTTGATATTTATGATCTGTTACATAGAAGAAAGGGGGTGTTGAGTTATAAAGCTGTAAATATTGTCACGCTAACCTGGGGCCACAGAAGCATTCGTCTGAGAATATGAATACTGCAGGAGAGATTTTAAATTTCAGATTCTAAGCTTTCACCTTATTTTTTGTCCTTCGTCTTCCTTCTCCAGCTAAATTGATTTTTAGATTTTGCATTTTCTCCTTACTCATTGGCATGTTTCTGATTATGATTGTCCTTTCCTCTATTGTTTTTTTCCTTTAGATAATAAAAAAATTCAAAGTTAATACAGTTTCGAAAATTATTTTCAGCACTTCAAAACACAGGGCGAAAAGTGGAAAACTTAGGGAGAAGGGCTTTAAGTGATAGTTCCGTGTGCTAAGACTCTCTGCTTCAGTGTTCTGATGTGCCATTCATGGATGAAAGTCTGTAAGTCTAGGAAAATTTCATGTTAGGCAGGCAAAGAGAATAAATACTTTGGATTCTCAATCCAGGGACTAATAAGGAGTGATGATTAATGTTAGAATATTTTCTTAATGACTTATACATCTGGCAAAGGTATATTTTGTCCAACAGGTGCTCAGCTTTCAGAGCCAGCCTAGTGGTGGTGGCATGTACATCCACCCACCTGAATACCGAGTGTAAAGATCCAAGTTGATGCTTTTAAGTGCAGAGGGCTCTGAGACTGGTTATGTATCCCCATACCTTTTTAACATGGCTCATCAGAGGAATCATATCTTTGTAGCTCAGGTCTTGTCAGTTTTTGTATATAGCCATAGGAAAGGAGGTTTTCCAGTGTCTCTTAGAATTAAATTAATTTTTAATTAATAATTAAATAATTTAATTATTAATTAAAAATAATCTCAATTACTTTTGAGCAGTATGGATTCTTTTGCTCCACAGAGACAATCCTGTCTGGAATGGCTCATGTTTCCTGTTTGCTGCAGCATGTTTGTAGGTAGTCACTCAACTATTGTTTGAAATTCTGCCTTCAAAATATACAACCTGATTTGAAAATAAAAGGTTAGAACTGTTACAAAAGGGAAAGTTCTATTTTAAGCAATATATATTTTTCTCCAGTGCCATGGTTACCCAAGGTTAAATACACCTTGTGGATGGCTTCCTCTGTTTCTTGCTAAAATAGTTCTTGCAATCTGGAGAGCATTTAAGCAGAGATACACCTCCAAAATACATTTCTTAAGAAAAGTCTTTGTTTTAGAAGCAATTTGATGATCTTCCAGCGAAAGGGGAGTGTTTCTTGTGAGGTGGCCCCTTCTGAATCTGGGTAATGAGGAATATCTTTAACATACAGTATTTCTCAAGCTTTCTTACTGTATGCTTTGCTTATTTTGTATTAGCATGGTGACTAATACATGGTGACTGATACAAAATATGTAAATCAAACAACTAAAAGGTTGTTTGATTTACATATTTTGTGAATGTATGCTGATTTCAGAAAATGAGATTTATATTTGAGGGGGTTTTTTGTTTAATTTCATTATGAATAAAGAAAGAGAAATTTCATGTTGCTATGGATTGTTTCTGTTTTTCATCTTGCAACATTCAGATTTATTTAAATTTGCTTTTAATATTTATAGCTTAATTAGAACGGTGCTGAATTTCTTAAAAATAAGTTTTGCAAGTCACAAAGTCATAAAACTTTGAATTTCTATTGTACTTTACCATTGGAGGGAAGGGGAAACTTAGCTTTGTAGCTCACCAGATGTAGAGGCAGAGTGCAGAAGAAATACAATGCCTTCTTAGGGCATAGCAGGGAAAACCTGGAGCAGCAGTGGGGAAAGTTCAGCTGGGCAGAGCAGAGAATGGGAACAGAACTTGTGACTGCTGGGAGTTGTGTAGCTGATGGTTGGGGCAGTGACCCCTGCAGTCCTTCCATTCCCAGTACCTGTCTGAGATACAAACCTGCAGCTCAGACACGTCTGGCAGCCCTGTGGTCTCTGTGCCCCAGTTCCCTGAGCCCAGGCACCTTCCTCAGCGATGCTTCCCCCACTGCAACTCCCTCTGGCCACTGTGCTCACAGTGGCTCATTGGCAATGTGCCAGCCCTGTTATGCATTGACAAAGAGTTTTTAAAATGTGAATGGCAGCACAGGAATGCCAAATGCATTTGTGGAGCAGGAATGGAATTCAGAAAGGAGAAGCTTGATAACCACTGCTTTACTGTTAGGTTAAGACCTGCTTTCCAATAATACCATAAGCTGAGTTGCCTCAGTGGATTCCTTTTCTCTTCCCAGATGGGAAGACAGAGGAGCTGAAATGAGCTTTGGGTCTTCCCCTTAAAAGTTCAATGTCATGTTACACAGATTGGGAGGGCTGGTCTTTTCCGGTTTAAGTCACTCCTTTCATGCTTTCAGTAACTCCCTTTCTCTCACATAGCTCATACACAGTTCAGAGTCTGTAGTGCCAGTGGTTATACACTGAGGAAATGGTGACAGTCTTTGGTAGCCCGCTCTGTTTTTTCAGATTCTGTAAACTTACATTGGGGTCAATCACTGATTTACTACATAGTGCAGCTGCACCTCATTGTGCAGCAAAGGTGACCAAAAGCCATCAAAAAGATTTAAGCTAATACTTTCCAACTCTAAATTTGCATTACTAATAGGATGAACACAAAACAGAGGGAGTAATAAAGATTTTTAAGCAAATTGTATTCTCTGTTGCCATTACTTGTTTCTTGGGTGTCAGTTCATATTGGCTGTGTGTCTCTCTTGCATTAATAGATAAAATACATGTTTAAATTACATGTTTAAATTCCCAAATGTTGTGCATTTAATTTTTTTTTTTCAAATAACAGCCATGATTTCATTGGAGAATTCACAACAAGTTACAGAGAGTTGTCAAGAGGGCAATCTCAGTTCAATGTATATGAGGTAAGTATTGTGTGTATTTACTCACTCTCAGAAAACACTGAAAACAATGGAAAGCTATTATTGCCACTAATGTGGTGGTTAAGCCTGTGTGGCTATAACCCTTTTTTTTTGCTTCTGTATGGTGTGCAGATCTTTGTTATTGCTTACGGTATCCTTTAATTGGTCTCAGACTACTGCTATTGAACTTCAGTATTTTCATAGTCCTAATATAGATGGTAACAAATATAATGGTTTAGGTAAGCATTAAAGAAGGCAGGAAAGGAGGGTACTCCAATTATGTGCTGCACTTTTATTTTGAAGATGAGCAAAGATGCTACACTGTGCAGAGTAGGACAAAGATAACTGAAAACCATGGGGTTTTTCTTACTTAGATCCAGGATCAGCCCCAGAGTTACAATAGTTTCCTGTGAATAGTGTCATAACACAGATTACTGTGTGCAGTGAAAGTGTCCTCTCCTGTTGTACCACTGACATGAATCCTACCCTACCAGGAATATTTTGTCATAACATCTTAAATAATTTTTCAGTTTCTTAAATATAGTGTCAGGATCATACTCTCAGCAACAGCGTACATTTCCTAAGCAGCTCATATTTTCCTCCCCACTCTGCAGTCCTCCATACTTGGGTACTGCTTCTACGTGATTAATCTGTACAGTATTAGAACAAAAGATGCTGGGCAAATTCTTTTTTAAACGTTTTGCTTTTACAAACTAACCCAAGGCGGGTAGAGAAGTTTGAGTGAGTGTCCCATATTTAAAGATTAGGAACCTTGCAAGAGCCACCTCTTTGCAATTGAGCTTTTTTTAATAGATTCATTATAATTCATTTAGCTTTCTAGGTTCCTGCAGGGATGTAAAACTTCTAGAGGCTAAAAAATGTTGTTTAATTTCTAAAGTTACCTGAAAATAAAAAAAAAAAAACAAAAACGACCCACCCACGTAAATATTATAATAATTATAGTACTATGAATTATAGGAGAGAAACAAGCTGCCATTTAATTCATCTTTACTCCCAAGTAGATGCCTTGTTTCCCATGATATTTCACTCCAAGCCCTAGCACAGTTCCTTGCAATTCCTAAGAAGCCAATTGTCAAGTTACCTGAAGCAGAAAGTTCAAATGAATCTTCTCTTTGGCATTTAATGACTGCTGGCAAGCAATATGCTGCTAATTCAGGCCTGACCATTGAATTCTGGAGAGCAGTGAATGAACTGCTACAGGGCAGACAGGCAGCCTGTTACTTTCATCTTCCTCTTCTGGGCAGATGTCAGCAGGAGTCACTTTCTGGCTAAGATTTTGGTTCAGCAAGAATTACTGCATTGTTTAATTACCACCATTACACAGGCCTAAGCTATTGCTCATCAGACACTATTAAGTGAAGGGGCAGGAGTTACTTGGTATTTTTTAAGTGTTAACAGTCTTATATGTGTGTAAAGGAGTAAAAGCTTTGCAGAATATTTACTGTGTGACATCAGCGTGGCAAACTGGGGGAAAGAAAAGAGTGAATAATTTTGTTTAGCCTGTTTGGGAAGACCTCAAATCATAACTGTGTCTTCCTGCCTTACATTTCACAGCTGTTCTGTGTTGTACAAGGAATAGGATCTTTAAATGTCATTTCATTTTGGTTGGGAAGAAAATCTTTGGAAGATTCTTTGGAAGACAAGTATTACTAGTTTGCCTATTTTCAGGAAAAATTCTTGAAATATTTTATAAATATTTTAGATAAGTGAATAAGATTTCAGTTGGGAATGTTTTCATTCCTTATCATTTGCAGAACATCTGTGGGTAGTTTACAGTAAAAGTTGGCAGTAAACCATAAGGCATTGAATTTCCTAGATATATAGGAGATAGTTGAATGAATTAACAAAATAATGTTTTGCAATTCGTTGTGCATTTCTGGAAAAGCAGGAGTACATTTTCACGTGTATGTAACAAAATAACCTGAGACTTGCCTTTTGCAGGTATTCAGAAGGGAAAAAAAAATATTGGTGGCTACAATGAGAAATTTTATAGGCATGGATTCCAGACATTCAGGAAAACTGTTCAATGCTTTGTAGTCCAGCTATGTGAAGATTCTTGGGTATGGGGAGTGCACTGAGGCACCCCCCAGCTCCTCCTGTATGCCAGTCGCGTGGTGACCTTCAGCATTTTCGTGAAATTACCTATTTCATGAAACTCGATCTTCCTGCCAGCCAGATCCTGTAATTGCACCAAGTGTAGAAATTGGGAGTAGAACAACTCTTGTGTTTCCTGGCTGCTATGAGGAGCAGATGGAAACAGATTAACTGGATTGTGAAGAGGTGCATTGTGAGGTGACAAAGTAGGGACACTGTACACTGAAACACTGCCATCAGGAATGCAGAAAAATGCAGAATCTTGTGAAAATTCAAAGTGTTTCACTGAGCTCTCAGATATAATGAACGTTCTCACCTCTGTAGCCCCCACCCCTTATTTGTCAAATATAAGTACCAGCACTGGCTCATCTGGCAAGTACCATGAAGATAAATTTCCTGGTTTTCAACATGCACATATCCCAGCATCAAGATGCATCAGTAAACAGGATGCACTGAAAATAGACTTTCTGTACTGAAAATACCTTACACTTATCTTTATATTGGATCATACTGCTTTAATGTTTGTATCTGTGTTTCTAGGTAATAAATCCAAAGAAAAAAGGAAAAAAGAAGAAGTATGTTAATTCTGGAACAGTAAGTAAATATATTTTATGTTACTGAATGTTTTTCTTCTTTCTTCAAACATAGTGCAGTTGACTTGTAATGTACAGGATTGGAATAGAACTTTCTGTCAAGACCACAATAAACTATTTACTTTTACACAGCATTTATTTTCAGATTTTTTTTAATTTGAAGAGTGTGATATAAAATTTGTCCAAGTGTGCTGTCAAGTCGCCAGTGGTTTTCAAAATAAGCTCTACCAAAATTTCAGTCAAATAATTGAAGCTATTGGACTGTACACTTCTTATCTGAAACATACCTGCACTTTTACAAATAAATCTTCTTTTTAAATTTATCTGCTGAGCTAGCATTGTTAAAAGCCATGATATATGCTTATCATGGCTAAATCAAAAAGAGTCAACAATTTTTGTTACCAATAGGTTTTTTGTAAATTTATTTTGAAAGCTCTGTTAGTATTGTTTGAGATGAGAATTTCTTTTTTTTGGTTTGCATTCCATATTCTGTTCTCATGTTTATGAACCATTTGATAACAATGCATTTCCCTTCAGCACTTGCTTAGTTTTAATGTCCTGGCATCCATGATGTTCAGAACATCATTTTAAAAAAAAGTGAAGATAAATGTTGAGGATTGTTATATTGGAAGACCTAATCAGTTGTAGGAGATGTTTTTTGTAAACACATCCACCATGTGGGTTTTTTCCACATGAACAGTTCCACTGAAGTCAGTAGGACTACTTTCATGCTGAAAAGTAGCCTTGAAGGAATGTTCTGACATTCTCATATTCTTATCTAAGTCTGTTTATCAGTGAGAAAATAAAAACTTATTTTTTCTTTAAATTATGAAAAGTTGGCACAAGCAGCTTGCCTATTAAAATTTACCATACAATATCTAATTCATTAGGTAATTTATTCTTTGCTAACGTATTCCTTTTAGTAAAAATCTATCATGTTAAAATCAAGTTCTATTGCATTAAATTAGTGAATGAGAAGCTTAATGTAAAGTGTTTGTTTTCAACCAGTGCTAAAAGTATACTCAAAATTTTAGGTATGAAGTTTGGCTTAGGGTACAGAAGGGAAAAAAATCTATTTTCACATTTAATTTTTGGGTTGATTTTGGTTTAAAATAGTTTAACATGTTCACAAGTATCTGTCTACATTTGAAAAAACATATTTTACTCATGTTTGAACAGGCAAAATCAACTGTCTTGTTCTTTACTTCCAATTACATCAAAATTTCCAATTAACAGTTGTTAGCAATTTTCTTCCCTTTTTCCTTCTTTACCTTTTCTTTTTCCTTCTCTTCTATTGGTTTTGTAAATTCTTTTTGATATCAAGTTATCTCTGTCCCCATTTGCCCTTACTTCTAGTAGTCCTTCAGGCTTCCCTTCTGCTTCTCCACATGGTCACTTTCTTACGTGTTTGCCTGCAGTTTTGTTTTTCTTGTCCTCATCATTTACCCAAGGTACTCTTTACTCCACAAATTTTTAAATTTTCAAGCCAGGCACCAAGACCATAATTTTCATTAACAGGAGGTAGAGTTCTGGAGAACTTACAGTGCATATAAATCATTGACTGGTATCTCACTACAGCGTTTAAGGACTATGTGCATAGTGTGCACATCTCAACTTATTATTACTTAAGGGGTCATTTTAAATTCAGGCAGTCATATTACATACTCAGCAGAAGTGTTTCAGAATATTTGTTTAAAACAAAGGCTAGTAGTGAAATAAAAAATTCACTGCATTGTACTTGAAGCACTGGTAGTGGTTGCCTATATATAAGTAAATACTTCAGCCACTTTGGGAGTTGTTTATTTCCATTTTTGGACTTTTAAAATCAGATGCAGTGAAAATACTTGCTTAAATTAATTAGGAACAAGATAACCAGCTGTAAGAACACGTCAGCCATTAATATTACTGTGTCCAGTGGGAAAATGCATAGGAATTTTGGTCTTTTTTGCAAGGCTGTGCTACTGATAGCCTGGTAGAACATTGTTATGCTCTTCTGTTCTCAACCAGAAGGGTGATTTGGGGATTTTCAGCTTTGCTAATCACTCAATCACACAGAACTGTGACAAAGAAATTGGGTGGAAGACAGAATTACTATCTGTAATCTCATTCTGAGTCTAAGTTTACAACATAGTAATATTTTCAATTTTTATATTTTGGTGCAAGTGGACACAAAATTTTGTGATAGACTTCCATTCCCTTCCATTCCTTGTATCTTTATTCATGTATTTGCTCTGAGTAGTTACTTAAGCAATTTTCACTGACTGCGTGCTTCACTTATATAATGAGAGAATTTGTGTAAATAAAATTAATATATTTTTAATTCTTTGCTTCATAAATATTGCACAATATATGAAGATCTTAAATGCTGGATCTTTTCCACTTGAGTTTATACCTCTGTGACTTGATTGCTGAAAATGCCAGTAACACCTTTAGATTACTCTGTGTTTTGGATCTCTGTCATTCCTGAATGATAAAATCTGGGACCGCTGAAATTTCTTACCTTTGCATTTTTATATATATGTGGTTATATGTCTATACATATATATATACACACACATACATATATATACACACACATACTACTTTGAAAAAAATTACGTATTTCCTGTATGTGTATGCTCTACTAGATTTTTGCATTCTAGGCTTGCATTAATACTCAATACTGCCTTAATGTGAGATGAGTAATTACATAAATTATTGCAATTGAGTTCTTCAAACAGTGTTGACGTGCTCATAGAATAGATACATTATCATATACCCTGTAATATTCAATTGTAGGTGTAGTACACAGAAATCAGAAAACATGTATGTGGTAACCTGCTCTGAAATACAATCTTTTGCCTCTTACCTTCTCCTTAAATAAAAAAAAGAAGGCAATTATAGACTTCTCAATCTGTCTGTTCCCTTTCAAGAGCTGCCTACTGAAATTATTTAATATCTATTTTAATCTTCTTTTTTCCCTTAATACTGTAGGAAATTACGTCCTAAGGACAGAGCTCGAAAAACATTGTGCTTATGTCTCTACTTGTTCAACTGGGAAACACACAATTCATGTCTGACTCTCTTTTATTTGCTTTCAGGTAACATTGCTTTCCTTCCTAATTGAAACAGAAGTTTCATTCCTTGACTATATTAAAGGCGGGTATGTGATTAGCAACAAACCTTTCTTGTTTTCACAATTTGTTCATGGCTCTCAGTAGCATCTGTAAGGAGCTGTATTATTTTCTCATTTTAGAGGCCGTACTTTCCTACATAAAGCATGCAGATAGTTACTAAGTTAAATTATGGAACTTTGTTTATACTGTTGGAATTGGAGTTGATACTAAAATACTGAGAGTGACCTCTGATCAGCCAGAGAAAATTTGATTAAACAAAAGAGCATAAAGTCTGAGTATATATTCCACATGTTTTTAGAACATTGATTATCTGTGAAGAAACAAGTTTCATTTTGAGGGGTTTTTTTTAAGTCTTCAACCAGAGTTTAGGGGAAATAAAGTCTGTGCTGTGTTTTGACAGTTGCTATATAGGGCTTTGCCTTTAGTCCAACAGTGGAAATCCTTCATTCCTATTGCAGGCTTTGACAGAAGTTGGAAATGGCCATCCATCCATGTTTACCAGAAATTTCTATTGATTGAAGTCTGTGTATGCACAAATGCATGAAGAAACAGTCTTGCCTCTAGTGCAGCTGTTTCCTTTGAAGTGTGTTGTACAAATATGCCATGACTGTCCTATTCCCCGTTCATTCAGAATTCATCTCTACAGAAAGAGCAGGTATAAGGAACTGAGGAATTGAGGTTTATGTCTAAATTTGAAAAGAAAATTATATAGGGGCTGCTTATGTAATCTTTTCAGGGTAGTCTTATCACATTCCTCACTGAGATGTTACAATACAAGCTAATAAACCTAATTATCTACATTCTTCAGAAAAATCACAAACTTTGAATACCGTAATATTGTGTTCTTATTGATATTTTGTATATATCTCATTAACTGCAAGTCAAAGAAGACTTATGATATTAATAAATTCCACTTAAACTTTTTTCTGCTCTTTTTTACAAAAAAGTAATATAATTCAGTAGAATGCTCCATGTTTAAAAGTATGAGCAGTAATACTTAATTAATTATTTTATATAGAATACTTTTTAGTGATTCATACAATTATTTCTATGTCCATGCCAGTGAAAACTGTAGAAGTACTTGTATAAAATCTTACCTTTCTTTCTCCAACATATGCAGTTACGTAAACATGACAAGAAGGCTCAGAGTCAGAGTTATTTTCTCGGCTTCTCCTTCCTTTGTTTGTTTCATTTAATATTACTACATATCAGTTCAAGTCCAGCTGACAAATATTTGAAAGAAGGGGAAAGAGAAGATTTTGTCATGAATCAGTTTGTTTTCCCATCATATCGTCCAAAATTAGGGTTTTTTAAGTTCCCTGCTTTTCTTCCATTTAGATGGGCAGGAGGAAGAAAGCACTGATTCTGCAATAGGCACAATTGCATACTTGCTCTTCCATAAATGGGTGCTTATGAAATACTTCATGTTCAAAACTTTCATTGTAATTCATTTGAGGTGTTTAGAATTAATGCAGATGTCATGGAAATCTTGACAGCTTTAACAAATTATGATTACAGTACTGATTTCATTGATGTTTTGAGTCTGCATCTGTTTAATAGGGATATTCCATTACCAGTATCATTTATATGACTGTTGTTTTCTTAAAGAACTTTGGAGAATGAAATAGAGGTTTGTCCATAAACACAGATTGCATTTTACTCCATAAGAGTGGATTTTTTAGCAGTATGTCAGAAAATAGAAGGATGTCTCTTTTGCATCTGAATATTACATCAAATAGCACCATCTTAATAGCTGGCTTTTCCTTACATCTTGATACTTAATCACATATTTTGCCACACCGGCCTTCCCACATTTAAAGCAAGTGTGTTGTGCTAAAAATAATGTATATTTCAAAATTACATTTCTCCTGCTGCTTAGTACAGCTCCAGTTAGTAACATATTCTTATCAAAACACCTCAAAATACATGGGTAAGTTCAGCAATGTGAGAGATACAGTCTTGAAAAGGAATGCAATTGAATTTACAGGAATGACTGTCAAACCTAGTTTAGTGTCTACTCTTTTTTTTGTCTGGAAGAAAGACCAGAAGCCACAAAGCTCCGAGACTTAGTGGACAGAAAAGATACTTCTGTGCAGAAGTTTCTAGCCTGTTTGACTTACTGGTAAAGGTAGTGAACTAGTTATTTGTAAATCAGTAAAATTCAGGAGCTAAATCCTTTTGCAACTGAAATATCTTGTCATCTCTTCTGTCCCAGATTAGTGGGAGAGGAAATGTTTTCCTCCATCACGTTGAAAGCCTTACCATTCAGGTCTTTAGAAATGAACACCCATACATTTTTTGGATTCAAAAGGATTTGGACACATATTTTTAACTGAACTGTATTGAATCATTGATGGTTGAAAGGGAAATTCAGATCTTCTTTCATGACAGCTGTTTTAATCCAGGCAGTACACTATCCACTGTAATGGGAGGCATTTTTGCTATTCACAGGAGATCTGGCATGAAAAAGTTATAAAGCAAGGGCTGCCATAGCTAGGTATTTTGGAGTCTTTGCCATGTGTTTCTTGTATCCTTGGAGACTATCAAGAAGTAATAAAACTATGTAAGAGGAAGATCTTGAAAGACTTTAGCTGCAAAATCTTCTGTATGTTGTTACAACATTTAGCTCAGTAAACATCTACAAAGGGGAAAATATAAGTGGTGCTGGAGCTTTAGATGCCATGGAGAGGATGCAGCCTCTTGGTAGAATTAGTTGCTCTGACAGCTCTGTTGCAGAGTTTTGTGCAGTAAGTGGTCCTCAAACCTTCAACTGCTCCCCCCTGCTGACAGACCAGCTGCTTGTCATTCTGAAGCCACAGGGGGAAATCCATGATTCCTTCCAATGTACTGTTTTAAAAACTGTAATCAAGCCTAGTCAAAAACTACATTCAGACTTAATTTGTTCCCGTGTGTATATCAGTACTGATGGAACTTACATTAAAAGATGACAGGTTTCACTTTGCTCTCTCTGTGGCTGTGAGGTGAGGATTACTGTCCCTTTTAAATTACTTTCTTCATTTCTTATGGTATACAGGAATACAGGGTAAAATCACCTGCCCACTTTCAAGTAGGTCAGGTATTTCTACACCAACTAAATTATGGCAAAGCAGTAGTGATCGGTGCAGCACTGAATCCATAAGGCACATTGCTCTGTTTGGGTATTCCACCTCAGCTGGGAGAGGACATCTTGCATGACCAGGGTTAAAATATATCCGAGGAAAAATCAGTATTACTGTTAAAAGGAATTAATAACATTTATGAAAGTTAAGGTCTTATTAATGATTTATTTAGGTTTTAATAAAAAATGAAAAAAAGAATGATGGAGTCAAGTAACTGTTTTCAGCATGTTAATAATTTAGTGTTGTGTAGCCCTTAGCTTGAACCTTACATAAGAGTATTTTCAGTGTTTATTTCCTCTATTAGAAAGTTAGTGTCCCACAGTTTGTCCATAAATGATGTTACCATCTCTTGTTTATTTTTCTACACAGCAGTGCAACTATTAATAAAATTTGTGTTTGCTTTTTCTGCAGAACCCAAATCAATTTCACAGTTGCTATTGATTTCACAGCCTCCAATGGTAAGAATAAAAATAACATCTTGTGTGTGTTTGTGCTATGTTCATTTTGAAGTGTACGTATGTGTATGTTTGTAATAGTATTCAGCTGGCACCACCTGGACTCGGGATTCCATTTTGCTGAGCAACAGATGAGAGGCCAGTTCCTGTCTAGGAAAGCAGGACAAACAGAACAGATAAAAGTTGGAAAAGCTACATACAAAATTTAATAACCAGAAGCAGTTTGCAAATATCTGTGTAGTTTTTGATTATTATTATTATTATTGTTTGGATTTTATAACTGCTGGCAGAAAACTTGGAAGAACCCATTGAGAAGGGCCAAATAGTTCCAGGTAGAGTGTGGCTGAAGTGGGATGAAGCAGAGATAAGTGATCCTCCTCCAAAGCTGCTTTCAGAATGTCATAATACTTTTGTAAATTTTGTCTTAAAAGTGTATAAATTGCACAAATCTACAAATTTCTTGCTGCCCTTTTAAATCTGAAATACAGCTACTTCTGCTAAAATGTATTAAAAACTACTGGAAAACTACTACTTTTAAGATTTATTCAGAACACTGCATTTTTATCTGATACAACTTCTTATTTTGAAGAGAGAAAATTCTAAAGTGATTCAATTTTAAAGTAAATCTGATCCTTGCTTCAACAGGTAACCCTTCACAGCCAACTTCACTGCACTACATGAATCCTTATCAGCTGAATGCTTATGGCATGGCACTGAGAGCTGTTGGTGAAATAATTCAGGACTATGATAGTGATAAAATGTTCCCAGCTCTTGGTTTTGGAGCTAGACTTCCTCCAGATGGAAGAGTATCACATGAATTTGCACTTGTAAGTAAATAAATACATACTTTTAAAATTTCTTTACTACAACAGAATTTTGGGGATTAAGGTTGTAGTCTTAAGGAGTTATTGGACAAGTAAAGAACAGAGCATGTGCTAAGTCTTGTGTGCTCACTCTAAATAATTGTTTCACAACTTTTCATCGTAGTGAAGTTACTTCACTTGAAGTTACAGAGAGAAATCTGGAGTCAAGAAGTCCCTGTAGGCCAAAAATTGTAATAAAGAAAAGTAATAATCTTTAACCTCAGCTGTAGCAGCTTGAGAAACAGATGCTTTAAAGCTTCAGACTGAAGTTAATCTCTCTAAAGAAGCAAACTAATCATGTTCCAAGATAATATATCATTATTATTTTTATTCTATCTCATTTTCTGGGATCTCTGTCTTTCCAGACTGCTAGTTCAGACACATAGGAATATCTAAGTGGACTAAAAGATGAGTCGATAAAAGCAAATCTGAGATTGGTCCGTGGGTCAGTTAAATTGCAAACCCAAAATCTAACAGGATTTGCCAGAAAGGTTGGTCTGGTATAACTGACGCTTGTGATTAGTGTTGATATTTCATCTACTTGCTTATTTTGAGGTTTTTGTTCTTCTCAGAGTAGGATAAAGCTGTCAGAATTGCAGCAAATATAGGTATATCAGGGGAGTTCTAATCAGATAGCATCAAAGACATGGCAGAAGATTGGTGACTGTAGATGTGTATTTCTCCTGTCAGCCTGTGCTAGAAAAGAGTGCAACATACCTCAGGGAAAGGTTTCCCATGTAGATAGTAATTTAAAACAGATGCAATTGCAAATACTCATTTAAATTGCAGACTTTGAACTTTCTATAGCAAGTTGAAATATATTGATACATCTTTCAGTTTTAAGGATGTTTCTAAAATTAATTAAGTTAAAAGTATCACAATGGCTCATAAATTACAGAAGAAAAAGCACCACATACATACATATATATGTGTGTGTGGTATATTCCCTTCCTTCATATATAAATGTATGTAGGTGTCTCCCATGTAATGCTAAGCAGTGTTTTCAGCTCTCTCTTTTAATGTTTTAGACAAATTCTGTCAAAAATCCCCCTTGGTTTTCTAGGTTCTCAGGCAAGTATACTTCACCTCAGAATGAAGTACTGGCACACTAAGCTAATGAGATATTGGCATATGAAGGAGAGTAGGATGATTTGAAAGGTTTTGGAGCTTACATAGATCATTTGCCTGGCCTGACATTGATCTGAAATTCAGCTTTTATGCTTGTATTGCCATCTGTACGTAGATATCCTAATTAAAGAATCATTGTGGAGTTAGGTAGTAAAATACCTACCCTAAGAGTTTACAGTACCAGCCATTTTGTGGGCTCCCTAAGAGTAAATTCCTTTCTTTATTTGTTTGTATCAGGTCAAAAATAATTTTTTCAATGCAGAAATATTGGGCCAAAACAATGAAAAGTTCACTGTTTACCTTACACTCTTATAAGGGCATGAACCTCAGGATCTGGCTACCATTTCTTTTTTTCACATTTTTAAAATAATAAATCGTTGAGCCTGAACTGTGCTCCTAAATATGTTTCCAGTTTTACATCTGACCTCTTACTCATACCTCAAATCCACACAGGGAAATGCCTGTTATTGTTGTATGTGTGAAGGAGTGTTTAATTACACTAAAGGTGATATTTATGTCTAGGACCCAGTCCTAGTGATTCAGACTGCTGAGGCTGGTAGAACCTCCTTACCTCAGCAGTTACAACTTCTCACAAGCAGACATGGACATACACTGGGCATTTGTAGTAATCTCTCTGAATAGATCTTAGAATGCTTAGGTCCTTGCCTTTTAAAATGCACACTGAGTAGTGTTCATTAACCTACATAATTTTTACTTCATAATT
This sequence comes from Acrocephalus scirpaceus scirpaceus, assembly GCA_910950805.1. Lineage (NCBI taxonomy): Eukaryota > Metazoa > Chordata > Aves > Passeriformes > Sylviidae > Acrocephalus > Acrocephalus scirpaceus. The sequence continues at coordinate 15,011,461 of OU383777.1, forward strand.
ACTTCTAGTGATTAATCATTTTTTGTTTTCATTAGAATGGAAACCCTCAAAATCCATACTGCCACGGAATTGATGGTGTAATGGAGGCGTATTACAGGAGTCTAAAATGTGTACAGCTTTATGGACCAACAAACTTTGCTCCTGTAATTAACCATGTAGCCAGGTAAGCATCACAACAGGTGCTGTTGCAGGAACTTCTTTGTGTCAGAACAACTACTACATACAAAAGGCTGACAGTTACAGAGAAAGGTATTTATTGACAGTTGTTTTGCTTATTCAGTCCCATGATTACCTTGTGACTTTGAGTAGGTTTGAAGACCATGTGATGTTATTTTGCAGAATTTAATTGCTCATTGAAAAGAAATACAAGTGATCCAGTTGACCAGCATGAGTCAAAAATCTTAGGAGAAATACTAAGGAAAGAAAACTTTTGTCATGTCATGTTCCTTTTTTGTCCTTTAGAGCACAGAATTATTGCTTCACAGAAAATACATGCATCTATCAAAAATTTTTATAAACTCTGAGGTTTTTTAGGTATATATAGTTTCTCTAATCTCTAAATGTCCCAAACATCCACAAAACCTTCCAGGTCTCTCTGTGCCAACAATTCCCAGCTGGTAGTGGTACTTTGAAGGCAGTGATACAGCTGTAACTGTTGGGGAGCCATGGTTCTGTAATGCAACTCCTCATCTAACTCCTCAAAGTAAAAAGCTTCCTGTGTTTATAGAAGTTTCTTAAGAAGGATAATGTTGCCTTATTTTGGCAGACAGGATCTTGACTTATAATCTTGAGCTCAAGACCTTAGCAGTATAATACCTCCATGAATTTATATAGGAAAGTGATATGGATTAGGTGATTTGCTGAGCAGATTTTATTTTTTTTATAGACACAAAGAAGTACTGGTTACAAAATAAAGAAATAGGGATGTTTAAATCATTGTACTGGTAATGTTTTATTTATGAACTTGCAAAATAGCTAATTTTAATAGCAAGAGATATTTATATACTATCTGCTTTGCTGTGGTTAGTTCTACAGACCAGCAGAAAATAATTTGCAAATTCTGTCGTGCAAAGAATTTTCTGTGCCTCCTAGCATGGCTAGATAGCTGATATCATTAGGGTTAGTTGTTTTGTCTTCAGATCATACCATTAAAATTATGTACATGTATATTACATTGCTTGTCATCTGAGAGTAGCTGTCTCCTTTAATCTTTCCTTTGACATGATATCTTCAGTAGCAGTTTTCCATATATGTGGCTCTCAGTGTCTGCATTAGCCACATTATCTGGAAATCTAACCCAACAATTTTTCCAGCTCTTTCTTCAGAACTGGTCATAGCAACTGAGATGCTGACTCAAAACTTGGCAATTTATCTCAAGCCTGTTGTTCATTGCAAAAAATGAAGGTTTTGATCCAGTATTATCAAAGCATTGGCATAAAATTAGTTCTTTTTCTCACCATTTGTTTCTCAGGAATATTTGCCAGCTTTTACAGAGTAACAGAAGACTGTCCACCAGTATTAGTAGTTTTTTCACTGAACTTTTGTCTAAATATCAAGTTTTTGAAAACCTGGGGAGCTCCTCCTGGTAGCAAATCATACTGCATTATAATGGGAAGGCTAAGAGTCTTCACAAGGATTTCTACTGCATGATCATCCTTAGAGCAATCTATGTATCAGTCTAGTTCTCAGTAACACCATTTTCCTTCAAGGTTCAATTTCTTGATTATTCTCGTGGCTCTCATGGACATGGTACTACCCTGCAGTTACTCTTTGAACCTACCTTCAGCCTCAAAGAAATTTCTTCTTTCCACATCCCTCCTACTTTAAAGAATGCTTCTGATGAAATCTCTATAAACAATGTCAGATATTGCTATCCTGTTGTGATCTTGGTATTCTTTGGAAACTCTTTAGGCAGATAATGATTTTTTTATCTTTTCCCCAGTTAGAGTTATTTAAACTACACCAGATTCAACTTAGTGTCATATCTCATCTCCCCTCCTCGTGCAAGATCTTTCTTGCAAAAGGCTCTGGAGCATTTTAGTCTGTGAAAAATTTGAAATAACCAGATTTCTCTTCCATTTCGTCAGTGCAGGTATGTAGACAGTGTTAAGTGCTCAGATAGGATAATAATGTTTATTTTACTCTTTCATCATACCTTGTCAATGCAATCATCATTGAAGAGTTTATAAGCATTGTGGAAAAGTGAGATAAAAGAAGTCTCTGCATGGCAGTGAAAATGCCTTCCATGGTAGGTCTTTCTAATCTCAATATTTAGCTATCAGTCCCTATTGCCAGCATGTAGATAGGGATTTTCCAACAAGTTCACTGCTTGTATGGCTTCTTTACCCATCTTTATCCTGAGGAGAGGGTGGAAGATGGTGATGTTCTGTAGTTGTGGTTTTCTCCAAACTCTTAATAAATGTTGTGACTGCCGCATTGTATTTATCAGAAATAATTGCTTGCCAATGCACTGTGTTATCATCAGAGAATTTTGTAAGCATATGCAAGAATTATGGCCATCATTGAACATCCTCTGTTCAGTGAACCAGGCCTTTCATATTCAGTGACAAAAAAATAGTGAGGTCTTTAACAGTAATATTCAGTATTCGGGCACATATTCAAAAGTATTCCTGTGGCAACTAACTTTTTTCTTTTACTGCTCTCTATAGAACTCACTGTGCAAGGTTCTACTTTTTGACTTCTTCACACCACCAAAAGCCGTTGTAAAAGTAGGAACTGTAGTGGCTGTGAAGTAGCAAACAGCTTCCCACAAAAAAAGTTCTTCTGTTCAGGCCATAGAATTTAGCAAGGCTATTTGGACTCACTCTTTCAGGACTTTGCAAACCTTCAAAACCTGCTCATTTTCAAAGAGTAGTTGGTTCTTGGGTGCTTTGACTGAAGTAGGAATGACACTGGGTGTATTTTATCTTACATTCCTATACAGCACAAGGAGAAGCTTGAGTCTTGAAGGAAAGGACATCTTTGGGTGGTGCAAAGAAATTAATATTGAAGTCAGGGTTGCAGGGTGCACGTTCAGCCATATTACAGACGTGCACATAAATGTGAACTATAAACCTGCGATCATGGTCAAGAGTAAGTAATCTGGATTTGAAAGAAAAAAAAAGGAGAAAAATATGTAATGGGTTGTTTCTTATTAAGTTTTATTTGTGTTTTAAACCAAACCATTCAGTATTCATGTATACCCTTCATACAAAGCTATGTACCCCATAGGTAATACCTGTTAAACAGCTTAGGCTTTCTAGTGTCTCATGATTCTATAAAGTACATTCTGTCCATGCTCCTTTTGGTAGTGGTGCAGTTCCCATTTCTTACTGATGCAACACATGGAGATTATCAGTATTGTATTAGGGTTTTTTCATTGTTCTCATTTAAAAGTAGAATGTCTGGTTTAGTCATGAATATCTTTACTTTTGAAATTCACTGTGTTATGTTTTTTACTCCTTGGTAGTCAAATTTTATAAATACAGCTTGTTTTCATATTGATGATTTTTATAAAGGTTTTTTTTACTATTATAATGTTGGTTTTTCTTCCCTTAGATATGCTGCTTCAGTAAAAGATGGCTCCCAGTATTTTGTTCTTCTCATTATTACAGATGGAGTTATATCTGATATGGCTCAAACAAAAGAATCCATAGTGAATGTAAGTTTTACTAAAAGTGTTGAAATTATGTTTCTAGAAATTCTTATTTTAGGCAATAAAGTGAATGGATTAATACTTCAGGCACTAGAGTTGTTCCATAAGTACCCATTTTTACAAACAGGAAAGGTTTTTTATGCATAAAGATAAAAAGAAAGCAAAAGTTGAACTTGAGCTACTTATATAGTGTTCTGTGGTAAATTATATTCTTCTCTCTTAACACTAATCCTGGAAAAGAGCAAATCCAGGTATATTTGTATGATTTTCCTCATCTACTTCTTGCCTTCTCCTTCCTCATGCACATCCCACCATGCACTTTTGCATAGTAAACTCTTTTCTATCTTTCTCATGATTGCAAACAGCTTTGATCCCCACACTTTTTAAAAACTGTCCCCAAACTTTCTGATCCTGAATAGCAAGCATGTTAATCATCTGATTCCCCTCACAACAGTCCCCTAAAACTCTGTAAGTTCCTTATTTCTTAGTTTCTGCATTACTTGCACTATTTTTCTCTTCAAAACTACCATGTGTATAGGTAATATTCTACATTATGAGCAGGTTCTATTGTGCTTTTGTCCTTGGGAAATTTCAGATGAAAGTGCACATAGAAAGACTCCTAGACCTGGTTGGAAAAGATCTCTACCAATAGTTTTTAACATACCACAGTGGATCTAGTTAAGAGCAAAGTGGTAAGTTGAAACCCCTACATTAAAGTAATTTAGCATCATGTCCAAGTGAATAGTGTAGAATTAGGTGGCATAGTTTTGAAGACCCACTTTCAGTACCTCCTGTAGAGATTTAATACTGTTGTAATTTATGGGTGCTCATGAAAATACTGCCCCAGTGTTCTGCCTTTCACAGGGGAGCAAGACACCCTGAGTGTGTCTCACTCCCACTCTTGAGTCCCAGCCTGCAGCAGATACACAGAATCTGTGTAGTAATAAGCCTGGAAATTCATTCTCTAGCCCAGCCTAGAAGTTTAAAACATAATTTCTTTAAGATGAGCTGCTTTTAGGTGACAAAGAGGCTCAGTGGAGAAAAAAAGAGCAGCTCTTGATTCTGACTCACCCCTCTGTGTGAAGTCCAGGCTTCGCATAAGAGACCAGCAAGTGCAGTTGGCTGATATCTTGTAAGAATAATTCATTTGCCACTAAGACATACAGAAAAACCTTGTTTTCAGTAATAGTTCATTTCAAGGAATAATGTCTGTTAGTCTACAACTGTCTGGAAACACAGCAGAAGTGTTGGTAGCTTGGAAGAAGTGGAAGTTTGGGAATATTTGCTGTCCTGTTTTTTTATGAAGATGCCTTCATTTTTCTTTTAGTGTGAGCATGTTATCCCATGACAGAACTAATTAAATGCTATTCAATAGCAGTTTTTTCAGTCTTCATAATATCCATAATACTAAAAAGGGCAATGATGTCCAAGCAACTTGATGTGTTTAAAACTCAGAGTATATTTCAATTTTGAACATTAATTGTGCTTTTAGGCATCTTTCTCATTACAGCATATATGTCAGACACATTCTGTTTTACCAAACTGTTTAAAGGTTATGCTGTCATTCAGGAAATGCCAGAACTTAAGTTTATATGCAAAAGTTTAACCCTTTGTCTATATGCTGTCCTTGCCACTTACTGTTTCATATTTCATTGTATCATATAATTCTGTGTGTGAGTAGGAATCTCTTTAAAGGATACTTTCTTTACAATCAAATAACATTCTAAAAAGCATCTGAAAAACAGAGGGTTCTGTTCTAAGAGATCAGAAGGTGTATATCGATGATTTTTTTGACTAGTGTATATTTCTGTTTAATGTTTAAAATGACTGTAGACATTCTACAGTTTATCAGAATATCTCAATAAGCAACAGAATTATTAGAATTATCTCAGTAAGTTGTCAACCCTGACATTTGCTGAATGTTCTTTGGTTTTAGTTGATACCTTCTTCATTATAGGCAGATTCACATTATTTCTCCAAACTGGTGCTACTGTCAGGGCAGGAGAGTCCAATATTTAAGATAGTGTCTTTGTAATTTTAAAAATTTTACAGAGTTTATTCAGGGAAAGCCAGGTATCATCTTTGAATGAAAAAGATAAAGTAAAATTAAAAATCTTACCACAGGCGAATTATATATATTGCTTGTCTGTGACATGGGTGATTGACTAAAGTAAAATTTCATTAATCAGATAAATGTATTATACATATTGCTCAAACAGATTGTCTTCTTTAAAAATTTGGCATAAGATCAATGTACAAAATAGTGTCCCATAGTTGCAAGCAGCTGTGTAATATCAAGAAACAGCAAAGCACATTTAAATAAATGTCAGACTGTTACTAGGTACATATTTGCAATTACTGTCAGTTTACAAAAGTTTCTAAGAGAAATTTTTCCTTTTAGTTGTCATATTAGTATTAAATGCTAACATAGTTTGTTGTCTTTAATTAGCATCCTATATGATTCAAAACCTTGGTAATGAAAAAATGAAATAATCATTTCTATCTTCATCCAAGATGTTTTGTGCCACTTAGGCAGACTGTTTACACCATTTAACTTCTTAGGGGGAAAAAATTGTTCTTTAAAACATAATTTCTATGTGTTTTTTGTTCACTTTGTTCTTAGATCGGGTATTTTTGGCAGAGGTTATGTAATGCATTAAACCTCTTTTTCTTCTTCTTTTGAAGGCTTCAAAACTTCCAATGTCCATAATTATAGTGGGGGTAGGACCAGCAGAATTTGATGGTAAGTGTTCTAGTGTTTTTTCTTTTTTTTTTAATATCTGCTTACATTTTAGTAATGTGTGGCTTTTCAAACAAATATTGGTCTTTAAAAGAACATTATATGAAGCGAGGAGTGAGTGCTGTTGGCATTTCCAGCTGGATTGATTGATTGGTAACTCAGTGTGATTACAAGCTACCATGTGGAGCTGTGTAGCCCCTCAGGCTCTCTGTTCAAGTCAGAACCATATGGGGGCTCAGCATTTACAGTAAAGTAAGTATACTCAAGAAATGTTAAATTTCTTCAACACAAATATTTAGATGCCTTGTGAAGTGTCAGTTGACTGGAAATACTGATCTTACTTCAGTAATAAAATCTTGAGAAAAATAAATACATTTGAGGTGGTCTGGATTAAACAGAGTTTCACTTGGTAACAGGAATGAGCCCTACTGTGCAGCAGCATTGACAGAATATTACAGCAGGAGAGAAATTACCAGGTTATTTACATATTCTTTCTGTGATATTCTGGAACACCATTCTCTGTTGCAATAACTAAGCTGCTCCCATTATTTGTATTAATTTTTTAAGTATGTATAACTGCACTATGAAGTGTAGACATCGTGTGTGTCTGTTCCTCAAAGCCCTAAACCCTTTCTTTTTAATTCTAGTACATCTGGTTAGACAGTATGCATTCTGTTGTACATGAAATATACTTAGTAATACTACCACAGATGTTCAGTGCTGACTAATGACTGTACCTGTTAGTGTTTGTACAAATACTCTAAATGTAGGAAAAAAGAGGAAAAAATAAGACAATTTTTTAGAATTTAAAATTTAATTTATTTTATTACAAGCATTATTCTTATGCTGTTTGACAGTGGTATATTAGTCATAATCTTAAGTATCTTATCCCATGAAGAAATTGTCCAGGTGAACACTTACACTTCAGATGACAGTGAGAAATGATAGTTTCTATTCATAAATGCATATGATGGAAATTTGTAAACTTCATTTTTACTCCTGAGACTTCCAATGTGGTCCTCTGTTACTTACCATTCTCTCTCCCGTCCACTGCGTTTTCGCTTTCTCCCTATTTGTCTAGTCCTTGGGATTTGCCCAGGCTCCCTTTCTCAGCCAGGACATGTTCTTGGCATGTCATCCCTCCCCTCTCCTGAAGCTGGGGTTCTGTTTGTACTGCAGGATACAGTTTCCATCTTTGGAGCCACAATCCTGGTATGTACTGCCTCAGTGAGATTCACCCATTAGGTGTATGCCAAGTCTGTAGTCCCTCAGTGCCCAAGAGGACAGAGAAGTTACTTCTATCTGCAGAAATTCCTTCTGGAATAAACAACAGAGCCCATGTCTGCTGTGGGTGCTGAAGAAGTGTGTCTGCAGGAGGGTGATGTTCAGGCACTGTCTGGACATTCAGGTGTCCCTGAAGCCTCAGTTCTGCCACAGAGAGACAAAGAAGCTGCTCCTCTCCAGATCTCTCTGTTCCCTAGATCTCCCAGCCCCTGGGGAATACCAGCGGGGGTCTTAAAAGTCTGAAACTTGAGTAAATGACACATTTGGTAGAGCTTTACCTAAAGGATGTGAGGATGTGACTGTAACAGGTCACATTTTTGCCCAGTATCTGTATCTGACATGGCCATGGGTAGTTTCCTAGAGAATGTTAAGAACAGACTAAGCAAATATGATACTTCCCTGAACACTGTTTTTAGGTTGGAGTTTCCTAGGCAGAATGTGCTTTATGTCTGTTGTGGAAATCTTTTAGTGAAACTCCAAATACTTGTTCAGTCTCCTAGTGTGAACACATGTACATTTTTGCAACAGCATCATCAAGCAACATGCTCTGCATACCTAATGATTTGTTTCTGTGAACAAATATACTCCGTTCAGCTTGGCTCCTGATAGTGTCATTTATACTTTCTAGTTCTTGCCTCAGAAGAACTAGGCTTTCAGTGAATTCAGCCCAGTTTGTAAACCCCTGAGAAGCTGAGGTGCAGGGCTTTGGTTTTGATAGCGTACACTGAAAGAAGGTTTGTAGAATTGCAGATCCAACATCTGAGCAATAATCTGAGATCCCAAATCCATCTGTTCCAACACTGACAAGAGAGCAGGTACATCTTTCTACCCAGAACAGCTTCCAGGTATCTGGACAACAGAGTTTTCCTGTATCCTGCTCAGAAGATACAAGAAGAATTGCCCAATAAATTTAATAATTTTTTAAGCACTCCTCATTCCTTAGCATTAGAAGATACTGCTTTTTCAGTGTGAATGTGAGTTATTACATCTTTGTGCCGTATCATCTGATATCTTCGGTAACAATAGCTACTGAAGATGAATTCTTCTCCATCTCTGAAAGTATATATATATTGCCTTACAAAACCAGATATACTTGCTGTTTTGAGAGATGAAAGGGTAAAATCTTTGTCATAGTCTCTTCTTTTCTGAGGGTGACAATAAAGATAAAAGTATGTATTGTCACAATGAAAAAGTGCAAAACAGCTACAAAACATGATGTATTTTCTGATGCAAATGATCTTAATAGAGTTACCTAAAAAAGAATTGTTGGTTTTATTGCTCGAAAGTGTAAGTTGTCTGAACTTTTTCTCAGTAAGATGATTTTGTTGTGTACCTGAACTTATTGTTTGGGTTTTTTTTGTTTGTTTGTTTTTTAAGCTATGGAAGAACTGGATGGGGATGTAGTGAGAATTTCTTCAAGAGGAAGGTTTGCAGAAAGAGACATTGTGCAGGTGGGAGAAAAAATACACTCTCGTAGATTTTATTGTTCCTCTTTGTTTTGAATTCTCATTTCTGTCTATATTCCTACCTTTCATTTTACCTTAGCACTGACATACTTTATCTTGAGGTGTTTATAACAAGCTCAGAAATTCCCTGTGATAGCTCTAAGCCTTTTTATAACACACAGTGTATCTCCATTTGTTAGGAAATGGCCCCTAACTGGCAGGACACTTTTATAAATTCTTGGTGTTACACAGCCATGGAGAAGAGTTAGCTATTGAAAATTTTGAGAAACATGGTGTTTCTAGAAAAAATGGTATCTGCTTAAAAGTAAATCTTATATGGAAACCATATTTTCCTGGTAGTGACATTTATAAAATAGAGTATTTGAGTTGGAAGGAACCTACAACAGACGTCTAGTACAACTGCCTGACCACGTTAGTACAGGGCTGACTAAAAGTTAGAGCATGTTAACAAGGGCATTGTCCAAATGCCTCTTAAACACTGACAGGCATCCTTAGATTCAAACCTCACCTTAGATCTGCCATTTCTTTTTCTTCGCTTATTCCTCCTATTTGTGAAACTTCATAGTGTTCACTTATTTTTCCTCTTAGTTATTTTCACTGATTTCTCTTCCACACAGGATGGATTTTTATATAGTTGTTTAGTAGAATATATATAGAGGGAGAATAACTGAGCCTTACCAATAGCTCATACTGCATGATAATTAAGGCCAGATAGGAGCTGATGAACTTTGTGATATGTTTGTTTCCATTTATATCTGCAGGAACTGAAACTTTCCAAAATGTTTAATGTTGCAAATACTGATATGTGAATGTTTAAGGATTGATTGATAGCTGCTGGTGGATGTAATATTTCAATCCAAGGATGTGTTCAAAACATGTATTTCACACCTGATTTTATAGTTTGGTTTTATTAGAATACAAAAATAAAGCTACATAAATATATGGAAATGGAAATGAAAATGATCAGATTTTTCTTTCAGTCTTCCTGCATACTACATTAAAATTTCCTCTCTATTTTTTTTTAATGGGGATCAGAAATGAGCATAAAATGACAGAAATTAAATTACCCTCATACTCTTTGTGGATATACATTAAAGAAAGTAATGGAAAGAAAAGATACTTTTTTCATTTTTGCAACATATAGAGATAACAACTGATGGGAAAGTGAGATACAAGAACTCTTAGAAGAGTAAAACATGCTGGCTTCTTTGGTCATTGTTTCTTTGGTCAGATTTAAAAGTAGGGATGATGTAAGACATCTGAACAGGAGATAAGAAACTGTTTCTCATTTTGCCAAAGCCTTGGTACTGTTCCTTGGTGTCCATGTTGGGCTGGAGAGGGGCTGTCTGTAATCTGTTGTTCTGTAAGTGTCAGTGTTTTCAACAGAGCAGTGTGTGGGCTGGACCCCAAGTTGATACTTCTGCAAAGCCTGTGTGCCGTGCCATGTCAGATTTTCTAAAGCCAATTAAGATACCTCTGCATGCATCACACTTATGTTCAAATGCACTTAAATATAAGCAACATAATTTCTCTAATAAGAGCAGCCCAAAAAGCTTCAAAGAGCATAAATGGATAGAGTTCTAACATGTTATAAACAAGATTTGTAAAAATGCTTTGCATCAGAGATTACTAACCTATGCTGAAAAATTAAAAAAAAAATGCAATGAGTACCCTTTTATATTTCTTTGGAATGCATAACAGAACTGTAATAAAACATTTATTTATTATTAATATATTTTAATCAGAATGTTACCTCATGCAGTATTGAATTACCTGAAGACAGTATTATTTTGTGCTCTTTTTCTGTCTAAATACTAACAAATATTTACTTTATAGACTAACTAACTAAATAAAAAGGGATTCTGTCAAACTCTCTAGTTTAGTTTGACCTTTAGTTTGTATCTAGCAGGCTAAAACTATATATATATATATATATAAAATTATATATAAACATATATATTATATTTATATATATAAACAAATATATATAAAACTATATATTTGCCTTTATAAAACTAACTACTCAAATATGAAATGTTTATATTTTTGTGTTAAAATTAACTAGTGAAATTACCTATTAGTTCCACCAGTATTGTGAAATATTTTGATTAAATCAGTAGAGGAAAAGTTTATCTGTTAACAGTGAGTCTCTGTATGTGTTATAGTTACTACTGACTGCAACTCATGCAAAGGCATGTTCTTCACTATTTCCTCCTCACTAATATGTATACATATTGTATTACATGTGTACAAATTCTTTCTCAGTTTTGTTAAATTTCTGCTCTTTTCTTATCCTTTTGCTGTTTAAGACATTTTAGGAGAATATTTACTTGTAGTGATGCACCTGTTGTTTCTCCTGAGAATTTTGCATATTATCCTTTTTAATTAAACTCTTAAATTATAGAAAAATCACTTGATGTTCCATCAGTTTCCCTTTGGTTTCTCTTATACTTTTCATTCTATTCTTCTGCCATCTCCATGTTAGCTGTCCTTGTACACTTCTAGGTTTGCTTACCTGTCCATAGTTCCTCCAGCTCCTCTGACATTTTTGCTGTGAGAGGAGAGGTGAAAAAGAGCTGAATCAGACCATCTATGTTGTATAATTGCATTTCAACAATTACACTGTTGAAATAGCCCCACTTTGCTACAGAGCAGTGGTCTGAGATTTCATGTCTGCAGACTAATGGGCAAGGTGATCTATTAGGTTGGGACACATGTTCTTTAACTCAGACTGCATGTACTTTTTACACAAGGAAAAAGGATCGAGGAGCCTGGATTGTTTCTGTTTTATATTCCAGTAGCACAAAATTCTCATTAGGTATTACAGAGTGCAAGCCAGGCCTGGGCAGGTAACTGGTTTAGGTGTTGAACATCTGTATATCCCATAACAAGTTATTTTTTGATCCAATCCTTTTTGCTTATCTTCTTTTTGCATTTGTTAGTATCATATTAAAAGTGTTCAGGTGGTTCATAGTTCTACTAGGTATGATGCAAAATGGTCAAAAATTTAAAGTCATCCTCTCTGTTTTGTTCACTTCAGAGGTGAAAAAAAATCTATTCACCAAGTGCCGAGTGGAGGCAGTCTGGTGGGTGGCCCCAGGAACAGGGAATGTAAGATAGGAATGACTTTCTGAGACAAAATTACCATCTTGCATGGAAAGTGTTGAGAGACAACCCAACTGTATCAGTGAAGCATGTCATCAGCAATCTGAGCTAGCCATGGCTCATGTGAAGGGGTTCACCCAAGTGAAAGCATTACACTATTTCTATTAGAAGGCAGTAAAAATTGAGATACAATGTGTATTTATAAAATATGTAACATAAAATGCAACATATATATATATGTATATTTAAACTGTGTAAGGTAACATATTCAGGTACTCTTAAGTCCCTAGGTTAAGCTTTCTTATTTTTATGTTGTAAGATACATTCTCTTGTCTGCATAATGGCCTGAATGAACATCTCTTTTGTTTTGTAGTTTGTGCCATTCCGAGATTACATTGACAGAAGTGGAAACCACGTGTTAAGCATGGCAAGGCTGGCTAAAGATGTATTAGCTGAAATCCCAGAGCAGTTTCTCTCCTACATGAGAGTGAGAGGAATAAAGCCATCACCTGCACCACCACCCTACACACCCCCGATTCACGTGTTGCAGACTCAGATATGACTGCTGTGAAGTGTTTAGCATTTATCACAAATCTCTGGATGCAGCAGTAGCTTCTGATAACTTTTTGGAGCTGGAAAAGTTCTCTTCACATACCAAAATTTTCCTATAGTTGCATAAGCAACTGGAAGGCTTTTAAATGCTAGGAGTAAGATGTTGATGTTCTGAGACTTTTTTTTTATCTAAACACCCCACTTTTTTGATGTATTTAATGGAGGGGGGAAAGCACAAGTCAGGTTTTCAACACAGAAGATTGGGTCCTCTCTGAATACTGTGTGTATATAAATGTATAGGAATGCTATTACTCTGTATCAATGTTTACATGTTACTATTTTTAAATTTCAGTACTTTTATAACTATTCTTAAGATTAAAAGTTTGGAATATCGACTCACGTCTTCTAGCTTGCAATAGTTTGTCACAAGATAACAAGAGAAGCAATATCTCTTTGAATGTTTGTCCAGGCAAATACAAATGAAAGCTAAGAAAAGGACAAATATATCTATGTATTTTAAAGTAACTGAAGTGCTTCAATCAGTGCTCAGTAACCCATTCATCTCATGTATTGAAAATTTCAACTCCTAAATGTGAATAATATAATTGCATATGACTTTTAACTAACTCCAGACTCTGAGGGGGAGGTATGTGTATTTTTTCAGAGATTCTCCAATTTCTAAGTTTGTCTAAGTTTACAGTTTTTTAAACTAACTACTGAAACAAATTAAAATAGTTACTTGCTATAATTAATTAAAGAAAATTACCTCAATACAAAACTATCAGAGTATTATAGTAGACTCGCTGAGATTGTTAAGTCATATCATGCCTTCCTTAAAGCACTGGAAATTTTACATCAGAAATGTCTTTTGAAGTGATTACAGCAGATGTTTTATAATGGTCCATTTTAAACTTTAAAAATTTAAAATCTTACCTGTTTTTTTGTCTAGATTGCCCATTCAAAGGGATGCTGACTCTTAATATTTGGGTTTAATATTGTCATTTAATCACATTTCCATTCAGGGTGCATGAATAATAAAGTTAATTAACTGGTTTAAAAATTGCACAACTATGTTGCTTTGTGCAAAATTTTGTGTACGAAACTACCCAAAAAATTTATTATATGCCTGTTCATATATAATTATAAAATGGTTTTGCATGTATATTTTGTACAAAATACACAGTTTTGTGAGTTTGCGTCAGATACATTTTATTTAGAACTAATGGCCTTAAATTTCACAAAACTCCTGAAATGATTGTGAATTGCCTTCAAATACTGTTTAAACTGAACATTTTAATTTTTTTGTGTCACAGTTGTAATTGTCTTGTATACGTAATTTTTCTTTGCATATAAGCTGTTTACTAATTCTGTTTCTTACTACTGTATGTTGTAATGTACAGTATAAAACTAAGGTGCATTTTTTAAGCATGAGAAGTTTTTTGCCAGAAAGCATATCTTCAATATTAATGGCATATAACTATGTAAATGCAGAATCTTCCATTTTTAAATATATTTAACTTCCTTTAACTATTTCACGTGGGAAATTACATTTTCCAAATAATTATTCTGTAAACAAAAACAAAAAATATCTTTTTTTGTAAAAAAAATTTCTTGTTTTATTTTTATTTTGAAACAGTTTTTACATAAATATGGACTTTAATTTTCTCACCAAAATATGTATTTCTTAGTGGATAGATGTTGCATGAGTGAAATTTGATACTTGGCAACTACAAATTTTGATGAAAGTGCATCATAAAGAGTAAGTTTAAATCTACTATATGGTGATGGTGTTCTCCTTTCATTTTCTACACTTATTTTTTGCATGGATAGTGTTGGCACTTTTGAAAAAACTGAAGTTGTACTATGTTTCTGTTGTTTCATTTGATTGGACAAATCTTTATGCTGTTTTTTCTATTGGTTCCCAGTGGGCCAAGTGTGGGCCATGTATTCAGCATATCATTAGAAGGCCAGAAAACAAACTTCCTCAGTTGAGAGTAATTTATTAGCTCTCATTTAGCCAGTACCTTTTATTAGTTCAAAGATTAGTCTCAAAACTAATCTAGCAGTTATTTAACAAGTGAAAGAACTTGTAAAGAAAGGTATTACTTCATCAAAGTTTTTTGTCTATCCAGCCTAAGTACCAGCCTATTCTATTCCACACTGTTGGGGTTTTTTTCTTCTGTTTGGTATTGGGTGCTAAATAAAACATATTTAATGGAAAGAAATACTTGTGATAAGTGGGCTGAGAATTCTAGTGGAAAAGGGCTCTTTCCAGACCCGTGAGATTCCATCTATATACTTGACATCTTGAATCTGTAATGTGTGAGAATCATTACGTAGACTCACATATTAACTCTCATTCCAGTTTGGGGATGAGATTAATGCTTAGAGCTTGAATCTCTCCAAAAGATCACCTACAGCCATTTTTACTCTTGGCTTTATTCTCGAGAATAATGGAACACAAAATTCTTATTCCTTCCAAAGAAATGGTAGCTGCTATCAAAACTCAGTAACTTGCCAAGTCTGAAGAGTAGCGGAGAGCATTTATATTTATGAAAGCTAAAACATGATGTTATATGACAAATGAGTTTTCCTGAGAAGATCTGTTGGCCTTGACAAAAGCTCTCTTCCATTGGTATCCATCTTGGAGTAGATTATTTTCTTCGTATATTCATGCAGAAGATTTTCTGGTGGGGCAAACTGCACAGATGTTCCTACAAATGAGGGGGGACACTGGCTCATGGAGTCTAATTCAAGAATGACTTCTAGCTTTGATTCAAACAAGTGAGGAATTGTTTGCTAATCTGGAAGAAGAAACTGGTTGATCTCGGTTACAAAATAGAATTTTGAAATTCTAGGCAAAGGTGGAAAGCTATACAGTAGAATTTACATGGGCTTCAAATCAGCTCAGTGATCCTACAAGAGTTTGATGCCGCAGGGAGTTGTCTGTAGGAGATGAAGATGATTCAGGAGGGTGATATTATCTGAAAAGTTGCATTTTGGGAGACTGGAAATTCTCACCTAAGTAGAAGCAGATGAAATTCACTCCAGGGTACTGAAATTCAGCCATAAAATGGCTGAAACAAACAGAATGATAAATTATTTATCATCTTTAAGAACTAATAAAAGGATAGATAATGAGAAGTTGCACCCATGCAATGGGAAGCCTGGGAGCATAGTAAGAGGCCATTATAATTGTGCCAGAAGTTCTTTAAAAAGAAAAATTGACAGGAGTGGAAAGAATATGTAGCTATGTATAAATGTAAAAGCAAGATATGTGTAAAAAATAACAGAAAAATAAACAAAAAATTTTGACTGGTAAAGCCTAATGAAACCTCTACTAGAAAGGGAAGGAAATTCAAATCAATTAACAAAAGGATGAGCATTTAGTCCATTAGGGAAAACCTAAATACTCAATGTTTGGGGGTTTTTTCCTTCAGACTTCATAGAATAGGGAAAATTGTTGAATTAAATAGCCAATTAAAAATAAATAAATCTAGACTAAGGTTTACCTCTACCAATAAAAATTTGCTACTACTACACAGTTTTGAAACAATTTTCTTTAAAAGCAATATAATGAGCTTGAGGATAAAAAAGAGAAACAGCTGCTTCAACAAGGCATTTTAAAAGCAAAGCAGAAGATACCAGCCTTGTCTGAAGTGTTGTGAAGTACTATAAGGCTGGTTAGATTGCTCAGAAAAATGCTATCAGTCTTCCATCATCAAACTCAAGAAATAGAACAATTGCTGTTCCACAGGGACCTGTCTTCCTTTTAGTATTATTTGGTCATTTCTATTGATGAAGCAATATATACAATTTTGTTATTAAATTATTTGATTATTTCAACTGGAGATAGTTTAATCACTTCCAAAAATGGAATTAAAAGTTGAAATTATTTTTATGAATTAGAAAAATTACCTGAAAGAGGAGCAAATTCAATCAGGGAAAATAGTTAAGAGTACTGAAGTAACAAAAACTTACTGCACAGTTACAGCACTTTCTGGCTGTGCAGCAATTCTTTAAAACAGTGTCTGAGGCTGAAGTTGATCAGAAAACGGATACTGAAGGGAAGGTGTCATAAGTAAAAGCGTTGAATTATGGTGACCTGAGGTAATCCATCCCCTTGTACTCAAAATAATAAGGCCTTGGCTCATGTACTTGGTCCAGTTTTGAGACTTCAGATATCATGAGGACCAACTGGAAAGACTCTCAGAGGACTGTTGGGGCACTGAGGACTTTCAGAACAATTTGGGCAAATGATCAGGGAGGATTTCTGTGGGGCTGCCGTCCCTAGCAGAGGTCATCTCTGTCTGAGTAAACTACCAGGGCAAGGGTCATGTGTGAGACCAGGAGCTGCCCTACTGAAGGAATGTGTGTGGGGAAGCAGAATGTGGATGTCACTGTAGCGGAAATATTTTCAGAAGGCGAGACTGTGTCCATTCCCATTGTTGGGTTGCTGTTTCATACTGCTCATTTTTTTCAGGTGAAATGTCCTCTACTTTTAAACTGGCTTATAGCACTTGTACACATTTCAGCACTCCATGGTGGATTTTTGCTTTTTTGCCTCTGAGTTGGTAGGGTGTGATTTCAGGTGTTCTTCCCAGCCAGCATTATGCATTGCCATGAGTGTGGAAGTGACTGTAGATGACTGATATTTTCAAGTTGGCCATCTAAAGAAAGGGTGTAGAGTACTTCAGTTTCGAGAATATGCCTACAGCCAAACACTTGACAATACTAAATTTCATCACTGGAATTTTTATTTGGTGATTCTGTTTTCCAAACCATCAAAGGCATTGAAGTGACTTACAGATATCCCATCCTGCAGAAGGAGTACAAGTGCTGTGAGACACCTGTCTAGTAATCCACACTGCAGTGTGGATCCTGGGGCAGTGCATGCCACAGGTGGTGGGAGAACCTTCCCAAGCCCCAGCGGGCTGTGCCTGTGCACTGAGCAATTCCATCACTTCTGCACTGCTTTATTTCCCAGGGAGCAAAAATTCTGCCCAGCCTTGAGAGGAACAAGATTGCCATAATGACTGAGGGCCCTGTGTGTCCCTGTGCCACAGGCTGCTCTGTGGTCTGCTTTGCTTCAGGCTGATCATGAAATCAAAGCAATTGACTGGATGTGCAGAGTGATTAGCACCGAATGCTGTGTTTTAAATTGAGTGGGCCATCAGGACACAATCACCAGGCAGAGGGAATTCAAGGAGAAGAAAATTGTCTCTCTTCCATGAGCAAAGGGCTGCTGCAGACTGTGGAGAAGATTAAATATTTCCACTGGTACAGGCAGAAAGGCCCTGAAAGTACAGGAGTGACCAGGTGGCCTTGGTGGATGGCTTTCTGTGAGCAAGAGGGAATGGAAAATATCAGTGGGTAGTCAGACCCTGGAGGAAAGGAGGAGAGTCCAGCAGGAGTCTCTCATGGCTGTTTTTGGCAAATATTGTCATTAATGCAGTAAACAAAGGAGTTAGAGGCTGCATTTATAAAGTGAATAGAAGTATTAGCTCACCAGGATTGCAGACTGGGAGGCCAGAATAAATTAAAAAATGGTTTTGATGAATTGGAGGGAAGGTCAGGGAAAAAAATAACATGGAAAATACTACATTCAGTAGGGAAATAAATAAGCACAAATGGAATGAAAATAAAAGATACCTTTATAAGCAGCAGTTTGGGACTTAATAATCTGTGAATTACAGCTGGACTGCAAATAGAATATGAATCAAATTGTGATATTGCTGCATAAATAGCGAAGATCACCCTGGAAAATGCTGACAGCAGTTGTGTTCATATGGCAAGAGAGATAATCATTTCTCCAGGCTAAGCTGTGCTGTAGCCTGAGCTTGGCACTGTGTCTGGTCCATGGGGCCACATTTTAGGGACAACACAGACAATTTTGAAAGAGTCCAGGACAGAAAAACAGCAGATGGTTTTTACCTGTGAAAATATTAAAATGCTTGGGTGTGTTTCATATGCAGATTACCAGAAGGAGTGTGGTAACTGTGTCTGTGCAAGGGGTGCTGCTATCAGAGGCCAGCAGTGATGGGTGATGTTGCTGGTTTTGGCAGCAAGAGTGGCTTACATGGGCAGATAGTCAAACCTCCCAAACTGTCGGAGGCCCCTTCTAGAGCATCTCAGGGAAATAACATCATCTTTGTCTTAGAAATTTGTTTAGAACACTCTGGAGAGTTGCTAGGGATTCCCTAATTGTGCAGCATCCTTCTGAACAGGGAAATAATACATTAAATAGTTAAATATCCTCCTGAAGTCCCCTTTGTCAGTCCTGTGAAGATAGGCGGTCTGATTAAGAAAGAAGAAAGGACAACGCAGAGGGAGCGGATTGGAGTGAATGGGTGATTTGGAAGGCACCGGAGGGCTGAAGAAAACCCTGGTGAGATCTTGTCTGAAATACATGTGTGCTTCCAGTCACCTGTTTCCAAAGTAAGGGACACATGGGGCTCGTGAAGACAGACTCTTAGGAGACTTGCATCCTGTGGGCATGGGCCCTTGTGTGTGACCAAAGGCTATGAGGAGGGAAAAGGCTTGTGGTGAAGGTCAGGTGGGGAGCCCAGGATATGCCAAGCAAATTGGTATAAATGGACAGCAAGATGGGATTCCCCATCTGTACACCTGAGGCTTTGCAATAAGGTGTTGGAATGGCAGTAAAACTGTCCCATCGATAATTAAGTACAGTCAATTCTACAGTCGTGATACCTTGGCTTGATATACTTGGTCAACTGTTGTTACCAACCAAAACCCAGCAAAACCCAGAAATATCCCCAATAATTCCTTTAAAAGGAACAACACACAATATGCTGTTGGCTCCTTGAGATTCATAGCACTAGGCTGTACTGAAACATGCACTTCCTTCGGTAACAAGAACGGGTATTTGTCTCATATCTCCAATTCATTCACTGATAATAGGCAAATCTTGGGATGAAAGAATTGAAGAATCTTTAAAGGATGTTGGAATAAAGCTATCATTAGATTAACATTATCAGATGCCCTTAAATCTGTGCTTTGCATGTTTATCATGTTAAAATTCAGAAATAAATGCCCCCTTGGTGTGGAGGGGAAGTCACTTTATGATGCAAACTGTAATTGCTCTCCCTCACCGACCTTCAGTTAAGCTCATGGCTTGCTCCTCCAGTTGGAGCTGCAGATATTCACTCTTTTGTTGTAACCATGAGAAGTATTTGATAATAAGAACCCCTCTGGTTTTAAACATGAGTCATCCTCCTTTTCTCCTATCTAGACCTCCTCAAAACTTGTCTCCTTTCTGTAAGTCAGACCTATACAAATCTCAGTAAATGCCACTGTGGTAGCCCTACAAAAAGCCTAAAATAAAACTGCTTTTTGCATTTTACTCAGTGACTCAGTAAGTAGAACTGACACTATGGAGAATCACATCTGCTAATGAAATTGGCTATTTACCTGTTGCTAAGTGCCCTCCAGCACAGGAAGAGCTTTTACAGCATATAAAGTCCCAAACCCACGCCTCAGTTGCAGACACACCACAGTTGCTTCTGAAGTAGCTTTTCTCATCTTGCTAAGTCTCTCAGAAGAATTCAGGCAGGAAGAAGGTAATGCCACTGTGAGTGTGAAAAACCACTGAATCGCAGCATTTCATTATTGGAGACATGCTGTCAGCTGCACTGCAACATTTCCCACTGTCCTGGAAGAATTAGCAAGAAAAGAAATGTGTTTGAACACACACCCACAGTATTAGTGAGGGGTTTTTTCTGGCACTGTTGGGTATTTCATGGTGCAGAAAGACTCTAAATGCTCGGTCATGCATGTACTGTGTCATTATCAATAGATCTGTCAATTACCTGTCATTGCAGGGAAGTATAGGCTTCCAAAAACTCTTTTTCACAATGGCAAAACCAACTGAAATGTTGCTTTATTTAAAACCTGTTAGACTGAAATAGGAAAAAGAGGATGTTTAAAGTATCACTGTACTTTGTGGGTATGTGATCCCCTCCTCTCCTTCCTTTTCCTCACTTCTCTCCCATCCTCAAGCCAGTGCCATATAGGGGAGCTCCTTCCCCCAGCTACATTGTGGGCATTTCCCCTCCCCCAGGCCAGGTGGAGAGACCCCCACTGGCACCCCCTCACACCAGCTGTCTGGGATTGATGGAAAGGGACCACATGAAATGAATGTGGAGTTCTTGGTGCCACAGAAGTCCCAGAGCACAAGGCAGGAGTCACTTTGCCCACAGTCTCCTCGCAGCAATGGCAGCATTTGCAGAGCCAGATGTTGCCCAAGCATGTTGTTATAAGTCAGCTGAGACTCCATTATTTTCATGCAGGGAAAAACCAATTCTTTATTCACATAACTTATTTTACACAGTTTTCACAGACCTCGTGTGCAACAGCTATTGGCTGGTAGTTTTGTTACTACTTCATTTATTGGTCAGAATGTAATTTGTGTGTACGTGCTAAGATTCAGGTTGTTTACATTTTTCGTTTATGGGTTCTAATGGAACAGATCTTATTGTTTACACAGATGTACTTATTTTTCAACCCAAGAATAGGTTGTTGTGTTAACGAACCTTTCATACCAAGATCGTTTTTGCATGGGAACTTGCAAATTGCTTAACTACACTCAGAAGAGATGACAGGCTATCTATTAATTTAATAGAGCAGGCCTGATTTTATGTTTCTTTTATAATTCTTCTACCTGTCACGGCACAGGCAGGGATGGATCCCGAGGTGCCAAGCGAGCTCGGACCCCAGCCCTCGCAGCGCTGCTTGCGGCAGAGCCGGCGTGTCCCAGAGGCTGGATGGCGGCTTAGGAGCCGCATTTGCCTGGCACCCCGGCGGGGCTCCGCAGCCCCCGGGCAGCGCGCACCGTCCCGGCTCTGCCGCGGGAAGGGCAGGACGGAGCTCAGCTCTGAGACCGCTCCCAGGTGCATCGCCGCAAATGAGGTACAAGCCAGCCATTTAGGATCTTTGTTTCCATGAGTTTTCTCATGGAAAATTCCCTGTAAGGCCAATCTGGAGAAGCAGGGCTATAGGTGAATCCAGAGGGCTTTGAGAAAGAAGGGGAAAAATACCTACACATCAGGGGACCTTTTTATTCGTGAAAGGAACTGTCTTCTTTTCAGAACAGGGGTCGGTGAGGATGCAGCTTGGCTGAGCTCTACGCTGCATATTAGACATCTGCTGCTGCAATTCCCACCCAGCTGAGGAGCACCAGCCATGCCTGGATGCAAAGGGAGCCTGCCTGCTCACCATCCAGCCCAGGGCAGCATGGGCTTTGTTTGTTTTGCAGAAATAGCTGCAGGCAAGTCTGTGTTTAAAATGCATAAGCAGGTGCACCAAGCCCTGTAGATGGTTTCCCTGGTACTCTCTGGGTAAGGTTTCCCAGCCAAAGGCAGTCCTCTGCCATTCCAGCCGGCCTCTCCAAGGGCAGAGGCGCTCTGCGCTCTGGCTTCGGCACTGCAGAGTGCTCTGGCTGTGCTGGGCACATTTGTGGGTGACCAAAGGCCCAGCTGAGCTGGTAGGAGCTGAAATATGTGCTTTTCTCTCCAGAAGCTGCTTTTGCTGTGTGCTGGACTACTGCATGTTGTAAGAGGTGCAGCAGGGCAGCTGGGGTGCCCGGCTGCTGCGTGGTTGTGCCTCGGGCCAGCATGCTCAACCCCCAAGAACAGCAGCAGGCAGATTTTATTGCAAGCCAAGACTGCAAAGCTGTACTGCTTACATGGCAGGACACAGCCTGCTGTGCTGCAGCTCATCAGGCCTGAGAAGCCAGAGAGATCTTCCTGTTGCTGCTCCTTTCTCATTCTTATTAAATTACGGACCATCTAAATTGTGATTACTGTAAAGAAAACTAAATGATCTTGTCCTCCAGGTGCCTCATTATGAAATCTGTTAGAAATAAGTGGCAGGTGGAGGAAACTCCAGACATCTCAGTTGCTTTCTAAAATTTGCACAAATCTCATTAGGAGTTGGAGTGCAGGGGTTTGGTCACTGCTTTGCCTTCCCTGCTGGCTTATGCCTGTGCCCAGGCAGATGTCACAAGAGTTGGGAGGTAGGGAAAAGTCCCTGCATGATTTGAAAACTCTCCCACATTTTTGTTTTAAGTCTGTGTGCTGTGTTTAACCTCAAATCTGAGCTTCAGCAGAGACCCAGAGCAAGAGCTGCTCCCTCTGTTCCCTTTCTTCCCACTGCCGTGCTTTCCATCCCTTCACCCTTCTGGCTTGTTCAGCACCTTCTGCTGCACACAGGGCTGGAGTGTGGGAACATTGCAGTGACAGCCAGCCCTGTTTCATCATGACCACCCACCTGAGCCCCCCCTCAGGTGTCTGAGGAGCAAGCCCCAGTGGGGGGTTGGTGGGCTCTGGGCAAGGGGGACAGGGCTGTGACCTCCTCTAGGACTGCCATCTGGTGCCTTGTGCTGTCTCTGCCCTGGCCCTTAGGGTTGGTTCAACAGCCCTTCTCCTGGGGTTAAGGGCTTTTTAAAAGATTGAATCACTGTGTATGTCCATCATCTGGACAATCTGTTCTGGGAAGAAGTAATAGCCCTCTTTACCCAGAGCAGCCAGCTGTACCTAAAGTCGGACTCAGCAGGAGTGTGAGTGACACATGGCTGTTCAAAGCCACAAAGGGAGGCACTATTTTTGGGAACACATTTGTTTCCTCTAGTACTTCCATCTGGCAGAAGCAGAAGAGTGGATGTCTGAAGACCTGTGGTCCAGGTGCCCCCAGAGCCGCCTAGACAGGAAGACAGGGCAGGTCTTACTCTGGCAGGGGGCGCAGGCAGCCTGGGAGATAAGAGGGCATAAGCAATGACCTCACAGATTTTTATTTTAAACACACTCCTGAGACGGGTCTCTGATCTCTCAGGCCCCTCCTGAGATCAAGAAATCCATGCTGCAGCAGCTGAACAGGAGCCCTTGCCAGCTAGGATATGTGGTGGAGTATTGGATGAGTCAGGCATGGAGCTATTTCTCATTTATACCTGTGTAGCTGCTGACAAACGTTCGATTAAACCTAAGCAAAACCTGAGCAAAATGCAGGCAGAATCACAGCTTTGATGGGTTTTTTTGATGGTGAAAAACACTTTCCTTGCAAGGAAATCACCATTCTACCAGCTGCTGGTAGGAGTTGACAGGAAAAGTAATAATAACTCCCTGTCCTGTTGCATCAGAGAGTGGGAGGCAAATTTCACAAAGATCAAAGATATGAAATGGGTAAAATTCAACAATGTAGACCTTACCTGCTGTCAGAAATCACCAGGCTGGCATTTGCCCTCACAAGGAACTGAGAAAAAAACCAAAACTGACATAAAAAGAAGGCCTTTGCCAAATAGGTGCTTTCAATTAAGAGACTGTATAGTAATGATAACCATGAGAAACTGTCTTGTGATGAGCCTCCTTCCTTGGATTCTCTGCTGGAAGTCTGTCCTTGTACAGGCTATCCTAGGACACAGCTCTCTGCAGAACTGGCAGCCTCGAGTGATGACCAATTATCACTGGAGGATCCAGGAGTGATTGCACTGAGAGCCTTGGTCTGCAACAAGCCTCTCCAAGGAAGTCTCCAGGTTTAAATTCAAGCAATTGGCACTTGAAGTAATGCCATGATAGTGCTCTGTGAAGCTGATGAAAATCTCTTTTGAGTCAAGTGTTGGCTGTGATGCAAGAAAAGGTTGTCTTGGAGGGTTTCATCTATTGTCATGAGCTCTAGTGGAAGAGGAAAGACAGAGCAGAGGTGCTGGCACCTCTGTGTGCTTGAGCATTCATTTTGGGCTTAGAGGAGGACAAGGGGATTTGTAAACACAGTCACACTGCCAAAGGGCCCCAGTTATTCCTCTCATGTCTCTCCCAGACCAGAAGGCAGCCCCACAGCCAGTGCACTGGCTGCTGGAGCAGCACTGGGCTGATGACTGGGAGAGTGGTGGCAGTGGGCACCATGGCAGGGATGTGGGAAATGGGTAGAGGAACATGCATAGCACGGGATGGGAGTGCAGCCCTGCCACCACTGTCACCATTGGGCACAACAACACTGGTGACACCACTGGAAAACACTGGAGATGCTGCCACCCAGCAACCCCAGCCTGTGGAAGAGCAAGTGGCCACAAGGAGCTCACTGAAGGAGATCACATGGAAATACTAGAAATTCTTTGCAGTGGCAAGGAAAGGAACTGAGCACAGCACTGATTCCCCAAAGGAAGAGCAAAGCTGTGAAGGGAATATTAAAGGGATAAAACTGATGAGTTGTCATTGACTTAAAACCAGTAGTAGGGAAGCTGCTGTAACATTGGGTCCTTCTCCTTCAGCCTGGTTTCCAGCCAGGTATGTGCTACTCCTGCAAGGGCAGGAGACACCCGGCTGAGAAGCAGATGGTTTGGGAAGAGCAGAGAGCTGTTCTAGGGGATTAAAATTTCATGTATTTTATTATATTTTTTTTATCTTTCACCATAATCCTGCTTTGCTGGAATCAATACTAACCTCAAAGAAAAGAAGTGTTCATGTATTGATTACATGTTAGTTTATATATTTAAACTTTATATATTTATAGAAATAAATAGGGACAAGCTGTTCTAGTAAGTACATTTTAAGTTAAAGCTTAAAGTTGGTGGAGGGTTCAGTAAGTCAGAAGATGGTTTTTATCAAATTGATCATGTCAGTGCCACTACTTTTTTATAACCAGATCTGAAAGGAAGATTCTGTACAAAATATTTCCCTGTGCTGGTTTGAAAGCAAAACCAGTGAAGGACTCCAAGTCAGAAACACAATTTAATAAGATGAAAAGAAAATAAAAGAAAAGTAAAGTAAAAGTAATATAGGAAAATAGTACAAAAAAAACCCACCACTGACAGAGTCAGAATACAACCTGACACCCTGTTAGTTAGGGTGGTAGTGGCAGTCCAGATGAGATGATCTTGTCGAAGCAGTGATCCTGTAGAAAGGTCTGGTAGCTCTTGTCTCCTCTGGGAGTCCAGTGGATAAAAAGCTGCCTGTGCTGTCCCAAACCCTGGATTTATCCAGGTGGGAATGCTTGGCTCCTCCCCCTGGGCAGAGCATCTCCCAATGGGCTGATCTCATTCTATGAGTCATGCAGTGGGTCCTTGATGGCCCATTAAACAGAGATAGCTCCCAGAGGGAGTTATCTATGAGTCATGTGGCACAGCACTGATGGGCCCATTAACAGAAGATAAGGGAAACACTGCTCCACCCTGGCTCCAACGGCTCATGGGGATAGAATACAAACCTGGGGCACAATTTTACATTGTAACCTAGGACATTCCCCTGGCAGCTTTGCTTGCTCCTACCCAGGAGGCACAAGGCTGCACTCCTCTTATGGAACAAGACTCATTTTCTTAATTATGAATAAACATGAAACGTGGTGGCAAAGTAAAACTCCACAATTAGTGATAGTTGTTAGAGCGGTGTGTATTTAATCGGTACCGAGATGCGTGGGGGATAATTCCTCCAAAGACACGCATACCCACCCGACGGTGTTTCCCTCTATTATTCCCCAGGGTCTTACATATGCATAACCCGCCTCATACATATTCATTCCCTGGCCCCGCCCATCCTCGCCTCGTATGGTAATTAACTCCGTGCCCATCTGGGCATGCTCAGTTTGTTGTGGTGGTCTTCTGGGGTCTTTGGGGGATGAAGGAACGGAGTCATCCTCAGTGAACTCTTCACCTTTATCTCTCCTGCGCGGCTTCTGGCTCTCTTTGGCATTGTTTCAAGGAAATATTCAGTTTATGCTAGCTAAGGGTCTGTGTCCTCCATCTTTATCTGCATTCTTGGCCTTGTTGTCTCGGGATGCTTGCAATTTCCCTTTACTATCACCAAGAAGTCCTAGATGCTTGTAATCATGCAAAAGGTTAACAGACACAGCGTTCAGTACCCACCAAATGCTTCTAAAATGGATTTAGTATATTCCAAGCAATATTTGAAATATATCCTAATACCTAGAGGCCTAAAGGATTATCTAAAATTCTCACATCTATGTATCAAAACAAACAAACAAACAAAAGACAAAAGTGCCTTCTTTCATCTGATTAAGTAGATAATAAAAACACAGGCTACCCTTAAGCACAATTGCTGATTAAACCCTTGGATGTGGAATAAGCAGGCTGAAGAAAATTTTAATACATAAATGTGGGACTGATCTACTAAGCAGGCAAAAAACTATCCCTAATTGGGAAGATTCTGCACAAGGGAAGACAGAGACCAAAGGGGAAAATACATCATTTCTATAAACAGCAATTTGCATCAGGGCCATGCAGCTGGGGGCAGGTGGCTTGGGCTCAGGATGTGTCTCCAGTGCTGTGGTGGGGAAGCACCCCAGGCACCAGGAGCAAGCCTGAAGGAGCCTTGCACTGCCAGGGCAGCTGGTGTGGGCAGAGGTCTGGGGGCTCTTCCAGGCCTGCAACCCAGCAGTTTGGGCAGCAGGAGAGGGAAAAGGAGAGCTTACGATTTTCACTGCCCAGCAGTGGGACTGCCAGCAGCATCCTTCTACTCTTCACCCACAGGAACAACTTGCTAGGGTCAAGACTGGTTTTGTAATATTTGGAGAAGCTCAGGTGGCAGTATGAAAATCATTCGGATTTCAGTCAGAAAAGAGACATCCTTCACTAATTTTTCCCTTGGTGTAGCATTTATTTGTGGCAAGTGTGATGTGACTAAACCTTCAAGATCTCATCAGTATTTATCTGCTTGCAGGACACTGCACTGCCACTTGTCCAGAGGTATTAAACAGGCTTGGATGCACCAGCAAGCTCTTTGCCCTATTCCTGATAGTTCTGTTTCATTCCCAAGCTCCAATACTCAACCCTGCACCACTTTCAGGTCCTGCTGTTCCATTTTTAAGCATGAGTGTGGCAGATGTCACTGGCACCAGCAGTTGCTGTCCTGAATACAGCTGTCAGCAACTGCAGCACTGAGAGGCTTGTGAGTGAGGGGCTGAATCCTGGTCTGCACCAGGAATGCCACGAATCACACTGGAAACTGGTGAATTTGAAGGCAGTCTTGGCAGCCTCCTGGCCAGAGGGGTGCAGAACAAATCCTTCCATGACTATGGTCACATAACAAGGCTTAGCTGTCATGCAGCTGAATGCAAGACAGTGTTGTGTGTTTCCCAGTGCTGGGAAAACAACATTAGTTATCCTTTCAATTACTGAACATATTTTTTATTTATTCTTTCAATGAATGAACTCCAATAGCAAAAGTCTTAGAGGATGTGGGATAACTGATCAGATACAAACCCAAACCAATGACTTTGCATAATTTATTCCAAAACTTATCTGCAAGGACATTAGCCAGGAGAGATCAGCTGGGATGACTTTATTTTTCATCTGGGCAACAGCTAATACCCCCAAAGAAAGTACTGTCTTGTTCTTCTTTGGATATTGTACCTCCTAATTAGTGTAATCTATTTAGTTTGCTCTGTTTGATTTTTCACCCACAGAGGCTGTGAAGCTTCTGCTCTTAAACTTGGACTTGCAGTTACCTCCCCTGGGTAGCAGTGAGGCCCCTGTATACACAGACTGCTCTTTGTGGGAGCTGGGAATGGCAAGGAGAGCACTGTAACTCACTGCCTGCTTCCTGCTTACTTCCCTGTCAGGAGAAAAGGGTGATGGGGCAATCCCCACTGAGAGCAGCTGGATGCTAAGGCAGAGCAAAGCTCAGACACAGGAAGTGGCTCTAAATACGTAACTTAAAATGACCACATTCCTTACATGCCCTGGTTACTCTGTGCTTTGAAGTTTCTACTTTGCCCTCAGTGAAGCAGTGGAGGAAGCACTGCTGCCATTTCCATTTGGGTCTGTGGCATTTGAAGGTACAAGGACAAAACTCAGGTGATGCTGTAAGAGCTTTCTGTATCAGAGAGGTTTGTCTTTTCCATATGACTTCCACTCTCAGTAAGAGAGTTGTTACAAGAAACTGTCCTTTGAGTGTTGTCTTCCTTCACCATTCATGCTGCCTTCATTCTTGTATGTGTCCCTCTTGTGCTTCATCTTACAGTTATATCTTATTTTCAGCTCACAGCTCTTCCATCTCTTTATTCCTCTCTCTTTTATTGGTTCATCCACAGAAATAAAAAAATTTGAGGCAGAATCTCACTTTTTAGGGCTGTTCAGGTGGGTTAAAAATATTTCAACCAGAGGAAATAATCTGAATGATTTCAGAGGCTCACAAGGCTGCGTGGGGAAGGGAGCTGGCAATGCAGTTCAGGTATTGTTGGCATGACTCAGAGCTCAGCTCTAGATCAGCACTGGCCTGACCAAAACCATCCACATCACGGACCATCCTGCAAGCCAACTCAAACCCTACATGTTTTGCAGAGAGGAGAGAATGAACAGTCCTTTGAACAGTCAGCTTCTCTCTTGGCAACATTCTCAGCTGGGTATTACCTTGAGAAATCTGATGTAACCTGAGCAGGACATTGGAGCTGCTGTCCTCCAGAGACCCCTTCCATCACAAAGCTCACTGTGAAAACATCTTGAGGAAATGGAGCCTGTGGAGCAGAGTGCCAGGAAGGGAGTTGCTTAATGTACATTTTTTAGAAGCAATCTCCTGATGTAGTCAACTCTGTGTTCCTTGCAGAATACACAGGACCATGCTGCTTTAGAAAAAACAGAGCAAGGATGATAGCGAGTATCTGCTTCAGCATGATGATGGGGTTCCTACTGAGATTGGCGTCTGGATTGACTTCCAAGAAATAACTGGGATATTTCATAGTTTCATCCCGGCAGTCATCGATGCTTGTGGAGATGGACATCTCTCTGGGCACCGTGGCTGCTCACAGTTTCTCACCTGTGTGGGCTGCATGGCAGCCAGAGCTGCTGAGGTTCCATCTGTGCCACAACACTTCAGACGCCTTGTTCTCCTGCTGAAGGAGGCAGATTTAGGTTTGAGCAGCTGTGTCTGGTACAACAGGACTACATTCCTTTCACGTACCATAGCAGCAGCATTGCCGTTTTCCAGGCTGGGGAAAGGATCTGCTCCCAAACTCTCTTCTGTGCATTTGAGAAATCTGCTTGACAGCATCTAAGAGGCAGGGAGAAGCACTGAACAGCATAATACATGGAGACTGCTCTATGCATATCAGCCAATCATAAGAAACCCTAATGGGGTCCATTCTCCTGGGTTCTTGCAGCCCTTGTCATAGGCCATACACTGAACACTGGGTAACTTGAGCACTGGAGTGGGAAAAGCTTGCCATCTTCAAAGACCACATTCAGATCTCATGCCTGTCTTCTCTACTATACTAAAACTGTACATTTCATCCAGTGAATGCCAAAGAATTAATTCAGTATTACTTTTGCATCCCGTATGGGAAAACTCACATATATTATCATGTGTGATTTGGAGTTTTAATGGGGATCAAGAGCATGTCAAGACAGCAAGTCTGGGGTGCACAGATGTTGAAAAGTATAATTCCTTGTATACTGAGGAGAAGGAGACGAGATACAGCAGATATATCAGAGCCAGTTGCACTTTACTGCCTTGCTCATTTGGTTTCACAGGGAATCCTCAATCCCTAGAGTGAGATAGATTATTTTTAACTGTTTTGAGAATGAGTTTCAGGTACACAACTCCTCTTTCCTTGTAAATCCTTAATACTTGCAAACAAGTGGCCAAATGTTTTTGACATGGTTACAGAGGTAATAGTTGCATTAGTTACTTAGAAGGTGACACTGGAAAAATACTGAGACGAAATGGCTCTAGCAGCAACACTTTGAACATTTCAGCTGTTTTACTTCAACTTTATGATTTCTATTTTTTTTAAAAAAAGCTATTAAAAATGGCCTTTTGTTCTTTTGCTTTTTTGTTCCTTCCTTGTCAGGTTTGCTCAGATTACAAGTCAAAACAAAGCTTTTTCTTCTGTTCTGTGGTGTAGATTTACTGTCAGAGAAAAATTTGCCTTCCTTTTGTTATAAATGCTGTAATAGACAACAGGCAGATGGTAATAAACCATATTGAATTTCCAATGTCTTGATAGTGGTACAAGAGCCACAGCCCTGTCTGCACAATCAGGGGTCACCCACGAGTGGAAAGGCTTCAGGTGAGACACTGCTATGCTGGGTTTGGCCATCACCCTGTATTTCAGGTGGACAGCTGATTCTTAGCTTATTTGGTGAGCCTCATGGGCTGGGCCAGGTTTAATCTTTCTGTGAGCTAAGGAGGACTTAGGAATTATCTTTTCTTCACCAGTGATATTAGATACTGAAAGAATACATTGCTGTGCTTGGCTGCCTTGAAGAGCAGTGTCTGTGTGTCAGTAGGAGCTCTTCCCAGCTCCTGGCTGCAGAGATAATCATGACTCTGCCAACAGTGACTCCTGGAGGATATTTGCCAAAGCTCCAGCTGAATCAGGGGGCCTTTTCTTGTCTTCTTTCCACCTATATAACTGTCTGTCAGGGGTTCCTATGAGAGATATTACTGCTGTAGTACAAAACTTAATGTTCTTCATTTAACATAGGTCAGAGAAATTCTCATAGCAGTGCCTAAGACAACCTCAACAGGTGAAGGCTGAAGTGTCCTGTATTTTTCCAAAGATGGATTAAAAATCCTTACACAAAGAAGTGCTCTATCGCTCTTCCCAAGTACAGCCATGGCCTCCTGAAATCCTGACACCCAATACTGGTTTCAGCTCAGGGCCAGAGCTTTCTGAATGCTGAGAATGAGTGAAGGTGTTTGCTGTTCTGCTTTCTGATGCCTCACACAAGGCAGGACCTTTGTCTTAAGGAGGAGTCCTTCACTGAGAAATATCCATCAGCTGGACCTGCTATAAGTTCATGTGACTCCTCCAAACCACCTTCCCTAGCAGAGACACTGTCAAGAAACAGAACAGAAAAGTGTTTGGGAGCAGATCCTTTCCCCAGTCTGGAAAAGGGCAGTACTCTAGCACATGTGGGGGATGTGGCAGAATTGGTACCAGATCCCACTGCTCCACCTCCCTGCTTCTCCAACACAAGCATGTCAAGCTCTCCAGCTGATGTCAACAAACACGTATCCTCTGAGCAGATGAGGCACAAACCCACTGCAATTCAGGACTTTTATCTGCCTCTCTGCCCAAGGTCACTCCTGGGTGAGCACCAACTGAAGTTTGGCAGCACACAGGGAAGCAGAGCCACATATCTTTTAGCATCTGGACATGAAGATGGACCTTCAACAGCAGCTGCCAATCCATTTGTGTCTACAACAGCCCTTGCTGTTGTAGACACCCGGCACACCAGCTCTACATTACCCTGGCCATGAAGCAGTGAACTTACTTGGGACACTCAGAGGTTAAAATGCAAACAGAGCAGTAGGGTTGTTGCAGACAAGAGCATAAACTCAAAACCAGCCCTACAAGTCTGTGAGGGAGACATCGACTATCTGATCTTCCCTTCAGCATGGCCAACATGACAGTACTTTTCTGTGGACTTCCCTGCGATAATGGATTTTTCAACTAGACAAAATAATTGCCAAAGTATGCAAACTTGGGCAGGGGAAAGAAAAAACCAAAACACCAAAAACAAACAAACAAACAAAAAAAACCCCAACCAGCCAGTAAAGGAGAATTCCCACATAGATTTAAAGACCAGAAAAGAAATTCAAGCAATTCACCTCTCCAGAAGGGGACACCTCATCTTCAGTTACACTGAGTATTGCATCATCCCAGCCCAGCTATTTTACTGATGAATTACTCTGCTGAAAGCCTTTGTTTTCCTGCTAGCTTAAATTTATACAGGATCAGCTTCCAGTCATTAGAGTCCCATTTTAATGTCATTGCACAAATTGATGGTACTTATCTTCTAGATTCTTGTACCTTAGGCCTCCCTCTGGATCTCAAAAACTTTAATGCCAAAATATAATTTGTTCTCATTAGCAGCATCTTGGGACTGCTGCGTGAAGGGACCAAGAAAGTTGGATGTATTAGGCTTTAGCTAAGACACAGGAGAGGACGCAGAAGTAAGCACAAAGCAATAAGTGCTGGAAGGAAGATAAATCAGGTACCTCTGTGAGCCTTGTCCCCCAAGAACATGGTGATACAGAGAAATACCATAATGCAAGCCCTATCCAAATTAAAACTGATAACATAAAATAGGCCTAACAGGCTAGATGATAAATCTTTGCAGCTCACTGCTCCCAAAGTGCTATCAAGGTTTTGCCTGCAGCCTGAGCCCCAGCAGGGTGGTGCCTGCTTTGCCCCCTCACCAAAGTGTGTGACCTCACCAAAGCAGGAGAGGGAATGGCCCTTCAGGCCTGTGGTGGTAGAACCACCCCTACCCCTGAGCTGCACCATGGTCTCAGAAATGCTCATTAGGCCTCAGCTAATGACTGCTAATGAACAGCACCTGCTTTTGCCAATACCTTTGCTGATGATTCTTTGAGCAACCTAAGACTGCTGCAACATGGTCCCACTGACTGACAAGCATGGGGGTTTTTTTTGTGAGGACTCCATTAACCTTTGACCTTTTTTCAGGCCAAAATTTTTGGTTCTTGGTCTTGCCAGGTGTTGCACTAAATGATCTATTCCTGTTCTACCTTTGTGCCACCAGTCAACCGTGAACACAACTTTCATGTTTGTGGGTAGCCATGGACAACATGGCTTTCTTTCCCCTCTCAAGCCTGGCTTTAAATTGCTGATTGAATCTGCTTTAATCTCCTTCTTGGATCCCAAAGCCCTGTAAGTTGTCCTTATGAGTGTAATGGACCAGGGAGCACCAGAGCACTTGTTAGTAAAACAACTAACTTAGTGTGAAGGTGTTAGCTAAAGACCTTAGATCACACCCCACAGATTTTGCTCTTTCTCTCAGCTTTCAGACCAATCATGTCAAACTAGTCTCACCAGCAGTCCAACATCCAGGGATAAAAGAGCTCAGGGCTGCTGGAGAACCACCAAAACTAATGTCCTTCTGGGCAAAGAAGAAAGCCAACAAACAGTGGAAGAAAAGCAAATATAGGAGAATACTTATATGATAGGATATTCTGCTGTATTGGGTTCCTGCCTACCTTTTTAAAGAGAAATTATTGGCTGGGATATTTGGAGCATGAACACTTATACAAGATCATTAATACCTGCCTGAGTGTTCATTTGGCTCAAACCTCCAGGGAAAGGGAGCTGCTGGGAAAGGTCCGAACATCAGGACTGGGACAGACTGTGGAGAGAATGTCTTATCTCTTACATGAGTGGCCTCAGTTTTCAGGGCAGTCAACAGGTTTTCTGAACCCTGCACACCTCCAAAGATCCATTTTTTTGGCAAAGAAATTTGCATGTCTGTAGCACGGTGGAAATCAATGACTGCTAATAACAGCATCAAGGGGCCACTTCTGGACTCTACAGCAGCAGACAGGCTGCAAATTAGCACAACTGTGCCAAAATTATTATTTACAAGGCCTTCAAATATTGACAGGTTTTTATCTTGTCTCATTTCATCCAAGTCTATTCACTGTATCAAGAGGGCATAATTCATTTTTGATCAACTTTGTTTGTTCTTTCCCAAAGAAGCTTGTCTTATAAGTCATATAGTACCTCTGAAGACAGGAAAAAATACATACAGAGGCAGGAGGTGTCGGAACTGAAGCCAGCTATGAAGGAATCAAATAATTCATCTGCCTTAATGTTAGAAGCCTGTGGTGCAAATATCTATAGATGAGCCCATCACCCTGAGCTCCCTTTCTTGTGAAGGGTGAGAAATGGGCTCTTACAGGGTGTGACTAAGCTGGGCTATTTCCGGCAGCCTCATTAGAATGAAGTGAGTTTTCACAGAGGTTGTGCCTGGTTCTCTCTAGTGACTATAAAGGAAGGCCAGCTCAGGTGGCCATTTACACACACAGACTGTGGTTGCTCTCTGACACCTCTGGGTCTTTCATCCCTGTTGAGACAGACTCTGTCATTCTCTTTCATCTCCAATTTTAGTTTAAAAATAGTGACTCTTAAATCAACCATCCCAATAATGTAAGAGGATTGAACCATTTCTGCAGGTGCATGAAGACATGAGCTAAGCTGCAGGATGAAGGGCCCAGGGCAAAGTGAGATGCCGTGTTTGCTTTAAATGCTAGATCTTTCCCATGTGCAGCTCACTGGGCTCTTCCTGTACCTGCAGGCAGCAATATTACAGAATAAAAGAACTGCTGATGGGAAAAGACCTTTAAGATCTTCAAGTCCAACTGTTAACCCAGTCCTGCCAAATCCACCACTAAACCATGTGCCTAAGTGCCACATCTACATGCCTTTTAAATGCCTCCCTGTATTATGACTCCACTACTTCCCTGGGTAGCCTGTTCTAGTGCTTGATAATCTTCCAGTGAAGAAATTTTTCCTGACATCCAATCTGAACCTCTTTGGGTACAGTTTGAGACCATTTTCTCTGATCCTGTCACTTGTTACCTGGGAGAAGACACCAACACTCACCTGGCTACACCTCCTTTCAGGCAGTTGTAGGGAACAACAAGGTCTTCCCCAACGCTCCTTTTCTCCAGGCTACACACCCCCAGCTCCCTCAGCTGCTCTGCACAGGGCTTGTGCTCCAGACCCTTCACCATCTCCACTGCCCTTCTCTGGACAAGCTCCAGCACCTCAGTGTCTGTCTTGTAGTGATGGGCTCAAAATTGGTCTCAGGAGTCAAGGTGCAACCTCACAAGTGCCAAGTACAGGGGAATGATGACAGTCCTAGTCCTGCTGGCCACATTTTTGCTGATACAAACAGTACTGTGGGAAGCTGCAGGTAGTAAACCCTGAAAACAAAGTCAAACTTTTAAAAATAGTTTAACTAAAAACTTCTGCCTCTCTCAGTTGTTCAATTGTCATTCTCTTTGTATTATCAACATATTTGGTCTCCAGCCTTGCAGAAAAATTAATTGTATGATCTGATTGTATATGCACACAACAAAAAGTACACAAATGCCTTGTGAAAATCAGTTAGAAATCCCCAAAGCACAAGGAAAAACTGAAAACACTGAAGAAAACAAGAAGTGCCATACCCTTGGTGTGTGACATTAAGAAAAAGATTCTTACTTAGTAACGAAGCAGAAGTACTTCTTTCCCTTTCAGGTCATCTTTAAAGATGTCCTAAACTGATTTAGTTGTGCTTAATCAATTGAAATTGAGAGTGGTCAAAAATCTAAGCAAGAAAATTTGCTGTGTTGATGACCTTAATAGAAGATAATTGTTTAGTACAGGAGGCAGCAATTCCCAATATTCCTCCAATATATTTCTTTTTAGTCCTGACTGCCTCAATGTATATAGAACATTTACACTTTATCTTACTATCTTTTTTTTTTCCTCATGGAACTTTATTCTTTCACACAGTTTCTGCGCACCTGTTCTTCCCTATTTTGTTACGCTTTGGTGTCATTTTTCAGCACCCAAAAGCTCTGCTTTTTGATTAGTACATTTCTGGAGAAAATACAGTGTGTCTCTCTCTGCAGAAGACAGGCCCCAGGGATTTGGCAAGGCTTGGGGATATTCACATTTCTTGGGCAGGAGAATGTTGCTCCTTTTTCTATCATATCCACCAAACAAAACCACTGATCTCCAGCCTTGATCAGGTAAGCACAGAACTCATGTCATTACAAGGCACAAAGCCCAAAATCTACTGAGAAGATTGTATAGTTCAACTCCAATACCTCTGTAAGAAAGGTACCTGTGAAAATGTTAATGGACTTAAAAGCTCTGGGAGGCAATTTGACACACTTCCAGGAGAAAACAGCAGAGTTACCACATAAGCATCAGAGAAGATAAGATACTTTGCCATGGTTACAAATACAAGGACAATAAATATGTCTGATTTTTTTCCAAGAAAATGGGAAAAAAATAACTGGCAAGGTGCCCTCTTCTGAAACCAATTTCAATATATAAAGGAGCCTGTGAAAAGGATTCTGACTAATACACTGCCAGGCAGGGAGAAGGAACAACCATTTCTGAATGTAAGAGGCATTGAAAGTGTAACCAGAAATAAAATGAAAGTTCCTTTTGAGCTTTTTAAGAGTGTGACCAACCAAATAAAACTGATATGTCCCAGTGATTTCAAATCTGCATTTTGTATCACTGAA
Source organism: Acrocephalus scirpaceus scirpaceus (assembly GCA_910950805.1). Taxonomy (NCBI): domain Eukaryota; kingdom Metazoa; phylum Chordata; class Aves; order Passeriformes; family Sylviidae; genus Acrocephalus; species Acrocephalus scirpaceus. Next base: position 15,048,271 of record OU383777.1, read on the forward strand.
CAAACTCACTTGACACCATCCAGGAGCAGCTTCACTTCTGATCTGACCCAGGAATTGTAACTTTGGCCACTTAATTGCCTTCTGCCTGGGAGCTGGAGATTCAGCAGGCATTGCAGGGAGGTCATTTCTTCTCCTGAGGAGGAGCCAGCAGGCATTTTCCTCTGAAGAGTGTGGACTCAGTTCTGGTAAAGAGATGTTTATAACAAGGTTATGTTTAGAGGCAGATCATTTCCTTCACAGTTTCTCTTGGTACATGCAGAGGAGATTGCTGTAACTGTGTTGTGTCAAGCTGACACACTTACCAATATAGAGCTAGTTGCAGGTAGCTGTCATACCTATAGATAAATCCTGACTCACTGCTGTTTTCAATCATCTGCCCTCAATTTAAGTCAACAGTACAGGCCAAGGGTCCCTCTTTCCCTGTGTGCTCCCTGATTCCTCATGTGTGATAGGCTGTAATTCTCTCCAAGGCCTTCAGTCTTGTCTGCTCCAGCACATTAGGGACAGTTTAATACTCTAACCCCTGAGAAAAAAACAGGACACCTTTGGCAGTCCTCTCAGCTCAGCTCTTTGTGGCATGGCCAGACCTGACCCTTAGAGTTCCATTCAGGTAAATGTGGTAGTGACTGTCCCAGGCTGGTGCTTCTGGGTCTCTGTAGATTCAGGAGAACAATGGGACATTTTTGAGAGTATTTCATGTTTGCCTTGCAGACAAAAAGATCTAGAAACATCATTTGTCTTATGCTAAAGGTGGGGAAGAAACTCTCCGTGCCACTTATGGCAGCAGGGTGCCTGGCACCCATTTTTATAATGGGCAAAAAGGCTTTTAATTCCCCAGTTAAGCCACGTGGGCCAGGCAGAGATATTTTAGGCCCTCTTGTTGAATTAGTTGCAATGGTTAAAGTGATTAAAAGTAGCATCTGTGATGGGGATAGCTCATAACAACCTCCAGGTCAGTGCATCTGAGCAGCTGCATCTTTCCAACAGCTTTGTGTCCAACAGCTTGACTGTCCTGAGCTACCTCCAGCCCCTCGACACTGGTGTCAGGGGAGTCAGCAACAGCTCCAGCTGAGTGGGCAAACCAGAGCTAGGTCTGCCCTTATACAAACAGGGTGCATGCAGCAGTTGCACAAACACTGGCTCTTCCTCAGTTTGCTGCAAGCTGGCAGGCAGTAGGGTGCAGCCACCAGCACTGAGGGTGCAGTGCAGTGTCTGAGCATCATCAAGAGTCACACTGCCAGAGGGATTGAAATAAAATCAGCGTGATGGTGCTTCCCTGTTTTCCAGTGCAAAAGCAGAAAGGGGATAGGATTCTAAAAAGTCCTGTTATCTGCTTTTATTTTAACTCAACTGGATGATTTCCATCACGGGTACTGCGGAGCTCTTCTCCAACAACACAGGACAGTTTACATAATTCAGAATCCAGAATCTGAATCCTTAATTCTGAATCCTAATTCAGCAGCTGAGTGCCATAGATATTAATCTAGTCATATGTAAAAAGCTGGGATGAAACTTTTGTTGTTGTTGTTTTAATACATCTCCCATTGGAAATCTGCAGCTTGCGCAGCAAATCTGGGGTGAGGTTCATCATCTGACACAAAGGCACTTGCCAGGATTTTTTTTGACTAAGTGCCAGGTACCATTGTAGGAGAGAAAGTGAGGGAAAGTGAGCCTCAGTTGCTCGTGGGCGCTCATTTACAGTTGTAAATAGTGCAGTGTTTGGAGTTCAGAGTACAGCTGCTATCAGACACCCTCAGCCTTGGCTGTTCAGTGCCAGAGACGCAGTGATTGTGTGAGTGCTTGGAGCAGCCGGGGTGAGAAGTGCTGGGAGCTCAGCCTCTGCACAATTCCTCTGCAAGTGAAAACTCACCTGTAGCCTCTGATCACTCTACTTTCCTGTTACCCATCGATCCTAAATATCTCACGTATTTGACCCCATTTACATAGGCATCTATCCCAGGAATAATTCCCTTACAGTGAGTGCAGGATTGTGTGTTCTGAGGTCAAAAGCAGCAAGATAGCAATTACAGAGATAATTGTTTTTAATGCAGTTTTCACCTACAGAGTCCCATTAAAATGTTCTTTGCAGAAGAACAGAAAAGAACAATGTTTTAATATTAGGTTTACAAGAAACACTTCATTTCTCCTTTATTATATCCAAGTTCCTTGACAGTGACCATGAATTAATCTTCACATTGTGCAGTCTGATTTTTTCTTGTTGGAGCAGGATTTGCTCACTGCATCTGAATACTGAAACTTGGAAAACACTGACAGTGTTTATGGTAATTAAAATCAGTTGAAGGACATTGTTCAGTACTCTCTAGACAGGATTAAAATTCCTTGTGTGTCTCTTAACAGTCATTTAGAGAGGAAAGGCCAGAGTATTAAGACCTGTTAGAGCAGGATGCATTTTTCCTCCATCATTTTATTGAGGTGTTTGACAATCCCCTGAATTAATTCCTATATGTCCTGCAACACCTTTTGTCGCAGTGTCACCTAGGTCCACATTGAAGTGGTTATATTTTAATTCTTTAGTGTCACCAGGAACAACACTGGTTAGGTCACCTGCAATCATGATCCTGCTCATCCTCACACCAGAGAGGGGAAGCAGCTCCTCCTGTGCCTGCCACGGGGATCAGGGCAGGGAGATCCCCCCTGCAGTACCACATGCGAGGCAGGGAAATGGCCCTGGCCCCTTCAAAGTCACTCCCACATCAGCTGTTGAAAAAATCAAGGAGCTGCCACTCTCTCTTGTGGCTATCTTGGTAACACCCTCTGCAGGGCAGGAGAGGTGCCTGGAGCAGCTTGTCACAGGTTCATTACCAGAGAAGCACCCTTCCCACACTCCCTAGGGACAGGCTGGGCCATGCATCAGAGTGGGATGTTAGTCTGACCCACTCCCACTGTCCTTTCCCAGGCCATGGCTGCACATCCCCACAGCCTACTGACCTAGAGGGGAACACTCCCTTCTCATCTCTCCTGCCTGTTATTCCTAAAGAGCCTGTCTCCTTCCATTCTAGCATTCCAGTCTCAGGAGCCATGCCATGACATCTGCAAGATGCCAAGAAGATCACAGCTCAAAGCCATCAATATACACTATTAGTGTATGGCAAATCTACAGTGGCTATTTCTTGTATATGTGATATATTTGAAGCACTTGAAAGTAGGATGGATTTTGTTTCAATACCTCTTCTGAAATTCAGAAATAAGACAAATTATGTGCATTTACTAGAGCCTCCTTTTGCCTCTTCTTAGCAAGAGATACAATCTTCTTTTATGGAATTTCTTGGGTTTTCACTTCTACTCTGAAGTTTTACATGGACTTCTCAAAGTATCCTTGGAGAGCATCCAGCTTTCATATTCCATGAGGCTCCAACAATTTGAAAGTATTTTATGTATTGCTGTACTTTCTAACATCTTTCATGTTTCTGTTCTTTTAATCTGAGTTTGAACCATTTCCCCTCTGTTAGAGTAGGTGTTTAATCACTACCAAAGCATCTTATAACAACTGACTCAAAAGAGGTATTCTGTCTCTTTGGTATTTCTTGTCATTAGCTTTCCTTCTGCAGTGAGTAGTGAACCAATGAAAGAGATATTTCTCTTTCCAATGCCTCCACACATTGTGGGGTTTGATATTCTTAATTTCTTTTTCTCTTGAATTTCATTTTCTCCCTTCCAGCACATGATGTTCTTTGATAGCCATCCTTGATCACTTGACCTCATGCCTGTTTTTTCTGTACTTCTTTCTTGTATGAGTTTACTGAAGAGCTGAAATTGTCCAAACTGGTCTCCTGCTGTAATTTCCAGTGTGACTACATGCTGGTAGAATTGTATCTTAACATCACTTTGAACAAGGAACTGACAGTTCTCCTGAACTATTTACTTTTAGATTGTTTTTTCTACAAACTATTGGAAAGAGATATTATTTATTATCTCTCTTTGGTTACTGAAATCTGTTTCTTGAAGCCAATTGACTTAATTCTTTTTGGTTTGGTTCTCCCACATTGTTTGTCTAAGAGCTATTACACTTAATAATCTGTCCCTCAGCAGTTAATATCAGCCTATCAGCTGCACACTCATGCTTAAAGAGCTCTAGGAAGGAAGCAACTACATAATCAAAGCAGCCATGAAAATGGTAATATTAATTTGAATTGTGAAAAGAAACCTAAAAGATTTCAAAAGGACCTGATCTATTAACTGACCTCCCATATCTACCTTGGCTCTTTGTGGTACTTTATGATGCGCGCTCTCTTCTTGTCATTTGACTGACACAGCAGGAGGTAAATTAAAACTTCACCGACCTGCACTAGAGATATATTCATGCCCTTATTGGTCACAACTGAAGCTTTACTTTCCACTGACACCCAGGGGAAAAAAAAAAGCAGTTATCTCTACATAACCTCCAAGAGTAATGTCTCCAAGAGTGCTGCCTCCCTATAGTGATGCAGAGCAGCTTTAACAGTAGAACCAAAATGTTTGTTTTCAAAGTAGAGGAGCAAAATCCCTCTGTGGAGTAATCCCTGCCTCCACCCTGGCAGTGGCACAAACTCCTGGCTGCTGGGAGGGGACACACCAAGCCTTGCTGCCTGGCATATCAGCCATGGTGAGGCTGCACTCAGAGCAGTGAGAGAGAGGCTGCCCAGAGAGGTCCTGGAAGCCTGCTCTGCTTGGAGATCCTAAAGGTTCAGGTAGATATAAGAGTTGCCATGCTTGACTCTGTTTTGCTCCACTTTTTCTCAAGGATGGGCTGGATGCCTCCACAAAGACTTTCCAACCACCATGCCTGTGAAGCTTCTAAACCAGTTTCCCATCCCCCTGAGCCATCACAAGGCTGGGATTAAAGCAGAGAGATGGACTAGAGTCTGCCTAACTCCAGAAACACCAGCAGCTAGCTGCTAGTGATGGGTTTGCCACTGGGCAAAATTTGTGTGTGGCTGTGGTTCTTCTTTCTCCTCCCTGCACAGTTCTGCTTGTTTAAAACTTTCTTCGAAATTTATTGTTCGCCAATTACGTGTGATTTTGTGGCTGAAGTTTACATAGCTCAAGTCAGCAGTACGTTTTTGAGAAGCTGCCTTGGAAATGGGACATGATCCAGGCTGCCATAGATCAGGACTTAGCAGAAGGTGACATACACAGGTAAGGTGGTCCCAGAAGGTGCAGAATTGTACCCAGTCACTGAGATACATCTTTGGGAGGTCACATACAGGTAAGGCAAAGGCAGGCTCTGGGCTGGTGCAGGGCACAGGAGATACAGCCCTCCCAGGCTGTGTCCCCCAGAGTCCCTGAAAACAAGGTAAAGCCTGGTCCTTCTCCTTTCCTTGTCTTTACAATCACCATCCAGATATTTCTCAGCTACTGCAGATGTTTGGACCCAGCCCTTCCCCAGTTAAACCAATTCCTATTTCAAATGGCATTACAAAAATGTTGAGACAGAAATTCAGCTAGGAAGAACTCTGCCGTTAACTGACCAAATATTAAAAGGCATCAAAGTACTGCAGATAAATTTGTTTCAAAGGCTAATTACTATACCAATCCTTCTGGCTTTAATTCTAGACTTGAAATATTGCTGTGCTAAGAAAATAGGATTCATAGTACATGAGACACACAGGGGAAGATTCAATTTGTAATGATAATTTGCAAAATTTTAATAGAGTTTCACCAGCACTATGAAGATTGGCAGTTTAATAATTTGTGTAAATTAAGAAGTAAATCTCAGGCCCCATATTTAAAGCCTTTCTAAAACATCCAGAACACAGTGCAGGATAAGCCAAATATCTTGCAAATTCCTGATTCTCTTTTCAGAGTAAGACCTGCTCCAACTGCAGCACTGTGGCTCTCCCTGCAAGAGTTGAGTGCCTGAAGCTGACAGAGGAGAGGAATTTTAGGCTTAAACTCTCCAAAAACTTCCTACCAAAGCACTCAATATTCTGCCATCTTTGCAGTGGACATTTTAGGATGGTGTTGGAAGAAGCTGCTTGCGTGCTGAGCCAATAATCTTATAGAAGATGAGAAGTAATTCTCTATAAGGACATCCTCAAGGGAAGAGCTACAGAAATTATCACATCAACCACCCCAGCTTGCAAAAGCAGTGTCTTGAAAAGCCTTTAGTTTAAGGAGAAACTTTAAAAATCACATGTGAGAAATAAGCTGTGCCTGGCCAATATTTCCTGTCCTGTACAAGTGTCCTGTGCACCACAGAGTCCAGGCTGGTGCTGTGGTCTGCTCATGGGGTGCCCTTATCCTCAGGTGGGGTCCATCTCCACCTGCAGATAAAAGGAGGGAGGGAGATTTCTCCCTCATTTTGTCAACTCAGGAACCTGGCTGCTGCCTCATAAGAGGTGTGGGTGCCAGCTTTGCCCTGGAAACCTGCTCTCTTGGGTTAGGCAGTTGTGGACAGTGGCACCCTAGAGATCACCAGTGACAGGAATGGCATATGCTTGTTCTTAGGCACTGGCAGTCACTCCATTCTAGTATTTTCTTATCTCAACCTACTCATCTGTTCATGGACTAGTAAGAGGCAGCATGGGAGTTCAAGCTTGTTTTGTGCCATACTTACCAATAAAGGCATAGAGTAGCTTTATTTTATCTGTACTGCATTAAAAGATGCCAATGAAAAATGCAGTCTGGATCTACCACAGATGCGAGAAAAGTACATGGAATGTCTTTGCTGCTGGAAAAGGACAATATTTTGTCAGTGTGCTGGCTTCGGCTGGGATAGAGCTAATTTTCTTCATAGTAGCTGGTATGGGACTGTGTTGTGCATTTGTGCTGGAAACAGTGCTGACAATTCAGGGATTGAATTCAGTTTTAGTCACTGCTGAGCTTACACAGAGTCAAAACTTTTTCTGCCCATCACCACACCCCACTAGCAACAAGGCTGGGGGTGCACAAGGGGTTGGGAGGGGACACAGCCAGGACAGGTTACCCTAACTGACCCTGGGGGTTTTGCAGACCACATGGCATCATGCTCAGCATATAGAGCTTGGGGAAGCAGAAATAAGAGATAGAGGCAGTCAGAACGAGGGTGTTAGTCTTCCAAAGTCATTGTTACCCATGATGGAGCCCTGCTTTCCTGGGGAAGGCTGAACACCTGCCTGCCCATGGGAAGGGATGAATTAACTCTTTGTTTTGCTCTGCTTGTGTGCACAGCTTTTCCTTTACCTATTAAACAGTCTTTCTCTCAACCCACAAATTTTCTTGCTTTTACCCTTCTGATTTTCTCTTCCATCCCACCATGGAGGAGTGAGTGAGTGAGTGGCTTTGTGGGGCTGAGTTGTTGGCTGGGGTTGAGCCATGACACAGAGGAAAACAAGCATTTAAAGAAATTCCCTAAATCCGTGTACTTTGTCAAGTTATGGGAAAGCAATACTGTCAGAGGGAGACTGTAGCTCAGCTGGTGATATGATACAAGCTTTTAGGAAAGAAAAGAAAATAAATATATAATTATTAAGTTAACACCAAAAGTTTGATAAGAAAGAATGCTACATGCTGCTCAACTGTTAGCAATGGGTTTGGTAAATTCACTGAAGGGGAGGTTTCACATATGTATTTTGCCATTTTCAAAAAGTGACTAACAAAATTACAGCCTTGTTGTAATGCATCCACCACCTTTCAGTTCTGGCTTTCCAAACTACACAACATGAGAGACACCTAGCTTAATTTATGCAAAATTCCCTATGTGAAGCTGTATTTTAGTACACAGAAGTTAGAAAATAACTTTACCTAGGAAATCATATTTTCTGATTAGCTTTTCAGATTCTTTTGCTGCTAATTAAGAGTCTATTCCTTGCATCTGGAAGACAAAGAATGCCTGAAAACCTGTTCCATTTTTGAGAAGCAGGAGGAAGAAGTGCATCTGGCTGAGCTGGGGTTTGCCAGGGTTGCTTATGCTCAGTACACATTTCCAGCCCATCAGTTCTGAGATCAAATTAGAAGCTTTGTGTCTGCAGCCAGGAATAGTTCAGCAGTGGGTGCATGACAGGCCACAACCTCCTACAGATGCCCAAACAAATCTCTTGTGCTGGGGAATGGATAGAAAGCCCACAGGTACCCCACAGCAGGCTGCTGGGACGTGACATTCACACCAAAGCCTCTGCAAAAGATGGGACCGTGATTTCATTTGTAAGCCTAATCAGATAGTAAAATAAAACCAGAGAATCAGCATAATTAATTCAAATCTATGTCTGGCAAACAGGTTCTCTGTATGAGCCATCTTTTAAGTCAGCATAAATTGAAGGTTAAGCTGGCCTGCCCCGTTGTAATCAAAGCAACCCATGGGCGGCTTAATTTTAATTACAGCTCCTGGGGACCATTTAGGTGCTACTCTGGATGCTGCCTAGGCTTCATAAAGATGATTATTAAAGTTGTCAGTCATGGATCATGGAAGCTCGTAAGCACGGAAAGAATTGATTGATACCAGCTTGTCCCTATCCAGAGCATAAGGAGGATTTAAAAAAAAAAACAATTTAAAGAGCCATCTTGGATCTGTAAAGCATTTTAGAGTTCTGCCTAAAAGTTCCTACATAAATGCAAGTGATTATTCGTGATTTGGCTGAATGAAGAGGAAGAATGCTTGAAAATGAGGCACTAAAAATATTGTCTTTCAGATGTGGAGGTTGAAAGATGAGAGTAAGTTTCATTTCTTAGCCTTGCCCTGATATCTGGGCTCAGGGACAGCAAGGGGCCATCTGTAAAATTGCAGGGTCTGCCCTAGGGGTGTGAGGAATTCCCCCCATCCTCACAGCCTAAGCTTCCTGCTGGATCACTTATAAACCTAAAAAGAAGTTGAACATCTCTCATGGGCTAATTGGTGAAGTTCTCCCTGCTGTCAAGGGAAAGATGGGAGAGCAGCTCAGCCATCTGTTATTGCCTGATCAGCCACCTCTGTGTGGGGCCAGGATGAAGGAGAGACCTAGGCAATCAGATTAAGAAGATGCCTTAACTGTAGGTATCTAAATTTCCCAAGATGAGCCTTGCCCTGTATCCCAAGCTACCCACAAGCTAACACAGAAATCCACCATTGAGGATGGGAATGGGTCTGGCCCCACAGTAGTGGGGCAAAGGAGCCATTCAGCCCTTCCCCATCCCCATGCCCAGCCCTATGTAGCTGAAAGGGTACTTTTTTTTCCTCAGGCCCCTCAGATCCTCTTCAAACAAAACCCCAAGGCTACTGTACTGTTGCTAGAGGGAAATATTTGCATAGAAGCAAGGGTTGTAAAGCACAACAGAAGGCTGCAGGACCTGCCCTTCTGTGCAATCTAAAATCAATTATTAATGGCAAATAAGAATCTGATAATGTACATGTTATGCAATATATATTAAGAGCTGTACACATATGAGATGGAAAATGGATAATGTTTGTGATTCTTTAAAAAGGCAGTTGCTGTCACTTTTGTTTGACATTTCTGTGCACAACCCTCCAAAGGGAGGAGGTTGTTTACTCTCTGTGCTTCAAGGAAAGGAGAGGAACATTTTCCTCATACTTTCTGCTCACTGGGTTTCCTCACAAATTTCAGACACTCAATAATTTCAGGTTAATAGGAAGTGATAACTCAGAGCCCAAGTCATTCCTCTTGCAAATGCTAATGTTCCTCTATAAATAAAACATGCGTTGTAAAGAAACAACTCCTTCGTGATGGGGGGTAGCAGCCAGCCTGCTCTTAAATGTTGAAAGCTGGAATTTGGTGCACTGTGGAACACTTCGGGGTGATGGGCACAAGCAGCATGTCACATCCCAGCCCTTCCCATGCCAGGGTGGGGAGAGGGCTCAGCTGCCCCATACTGCTGTTCCATCAGGTACAGATTCCATCTTTCCTCATTGGCTTTCTGGGTGTTCAATGCCCCCACAGTATCTGGAAGCTGGTTAACCATAATGGGTGAAGTAGGGTGGCTGAGGAGCTTCTTCTGGCCAGGGTTCAGTCAGGGTTTTGCAGACCACTCAGACTCTGAGCGCAAACCCAGAGGAGCAGCTCACAGCACTTACCAAAGATCCCCAACCCTTTGCAGGCGGGAGGTAACACTGCTGCAGTTGTTTGCCACAGCCCTGCAGCCAGATGCTGACTGGCTCCAACCCTTAGGGGCACAGTTCTGTGCCCCAGCCAGCGCTGCCCCATGCCTGGCTGCCAAGGAGGGCAGAGGAGGCAGAGAGACATACCAAAAGCTGCTTTCCTCCACATCCCTATGGTCTTATTTTGGTGCCTTGTCTGTGTTTGGGTGTCTTGGTGGAGAGGGAGGGTGCTGGCAGTGGGATGTTACCATCAGAAGCAAGGAATTGGGGTTTTCAGACACAATTTTCTGAACCCTGAACAGCAGAGTTATTCAGACACCCAGCCACCAACATGCAAAGTGGCTCATGGTTGGTGCTGTAACTTTTCAGATTGCCTTTAAAATATTTACCAAAAGTAAGAAAATGTAGGTAGCAAAATGTAAGGTACATGATAAATTGATGAAAACCAGTTCTGAGAAAGAGCAAAGTGATAAATGTTTAAATAATACATGGGTATTACTAAATGAAGCTTTCTTCAGATTATACCACAAAACAGAAATTTGCATTACTGTCTCTTCCCCACTGGCCACAGAAATGCTGGGGATGCAACAAGCACTTTCAACTCCAAAACCAGACCCTAGCTCACACGTACTGGTCTTGAGGAGAAAATAGCACCCGAGAGCTTTAACTGCTTAGGGCATTACTTACTCTCCTTTCTATAGGTGTTATAGGTATTGCTGCTGGTATGGAGAGGCTAAGAGCTGGCTTCATTACACTGCATGTGGGCATTATCCCATTAATAAAATACTTGGTGTAATTCTGACACATGACTTCGCAGAGAACACAGGAAAGTTATTTTTGTTGAGTATTGAAACAGCCCCTGGGAGAAATTTCCACATAGGAGGTTGCAGAGAACGCACAGCATTGAAGAGGTGTGTTATGGTGGTTTCCTACTGCAGAGGTTTTTTTGTCCTAAGGCTTTCCTTCATTGGCTTCAAGGAATTGCTCACATAGAAGAATGGTTGCTAGTCAGGGGGATGGAGCAGGACATGGAAAACTTCCCAGCAAAGCAGCAGTCAAGCATCCGAAGGGAAATTATTGTCTTCATGGAAGACTGCTCCTCTCCCTGCTTGTTTTATTGCTTTATGGAAACATCTGTCAGGCAATAATCTTTGATTTTCATGTTTTCACTGTTGCAGAAGGAAATAAGAGCTTTATGACACTGAGACCTAGTCTCTTCTCTCATAATATTTTTTGTTTAATGTTTGTGCTGCTTGAGGCAGGTATTGCCTTTCCATTGCATCTGCAGAGTTCTTTCCCCAGCAGGGACATGTTCTGTGCCTCCACTGCTAGAAGCTAGCATAATGAAAATATAACAATTATAATTAATAACAATAATAAAATGTCATTTCTTCCTCTCCATTCCTTGCTCTGTAGGTTCTCTATTAACCTGTCTGAAACTGAGCAAGATAACAACAGCCAGAGATAAGGTGAGCCAAACAGGGTGGACATCTGACTACTGTCATGCTCCCACTGCAAGTAGTGATTGAGGAAACTTACTTTAGGAGTTCCACCACACCCTTTGTGGGACACTATTAAGGTTTCACTTTGTAAAGAAAATCATCACCTCTTGCCTCAACGACTAGCAAAAGGGACCTCAATACCAAGACCCATTACTTAGATTAACAAAATTTAATAATAATATGAGTGAATTCTTAGTCTTTATGTGCATTAATTGAGGGACACATTCAAAGATGTTGATTCCACAATCATTAGGACAATACCTCTGTGATATAAGCATGACACATGGGCCAAATTTGTACCAGCAATGGTGTTTTTAAGCAACTGATGTTGCTTGCCTGGTCATGTTGCAGAAATATTTCCCTTTGTGGCACAGATCCTCCTTCCCCACTGGTACCCCTGCAGTGGTGTCAGTCACCCTCAGAAAGTCACAGGAGACCATCAGAGAACCAACAATAAAGCAAATGTGAGCACAGGGGCTCAGGGATGAATGTTTGGAGGAACTGTAGCCTGGTACATCTAAATTAAGAAGCACTCCCTGACATGGGAGGCTGACTCATTCGCGTGGCGCTGAAGCTGCCTCCATCCGAAATCCACACCTGGGGATACGAGTCACATGGTGATTTCATCACCTCTTGCTGAGGTCTGAAGGGACGGGCCAGGTGACCACTGGTGTCAGAAAGCCCCAGGCAGAAGCAGAGAGTTGTAGACAGTGTTGGAGCCAGGAGCTACCCCAGGTCTGGGTGGATGCTTGGCTGAGACACCTGCCAGGACAATCCCATACTGAGTTTTATAGCAGGGACTACACAGGTCAGACTCTGCCATGGGGCACTTTCATTGTCACCTGCACAATTTGCTCTACAATTTGAAGAACGAGGGCAACACTCAGCCCATATTTCTTCCACAGACCTGGCAGCTTTGGAGCATGCATGTTCTGCATCAGTTTCTGCTCTCTACCCTGGTAGAGGCATGCTACTGAGACAGGCACAGCCACTTCCTCAGCACAGAGAGAGATGCACATGCAGATACAGCACCTGCTCTGTCCCTAATTCTCACTCAGTAACTGAAACATAACCCTGACCATACAGACCAGCAAAAGCCACCAGCTCCTCTCTGCAGCTTTAAGCACACACGATTCACAGCCTCCCAGGTGAATACTGCCTAGGCTAGTGTGATTCAATATCTACATCAAAAACTTGGAAAATGGAAAAATAAGCACAAGATGTGTTCCTGGGAAAGTGTGTAGTTAGCCACAGTTTGGTGAGCCACAGGGGAGCCATTCAGAGCTCATTGTACCTTCTGACAGCCCAAATTCACTTGGTAGATTACCATCACATATGTTTAGTCAAATCTCAGGTTCAGCATTTTTAGAAGCTACTGGAAAATCACAAATATGTTTCTGAGGATAACTAAAAAAAAAAAAACCTAAAAAATATTTCCAACCCCCCAAACTATATTAGTGAGAGCTTAAAGAAGTTCAGTTTTTAAAAATTTGTGCTGTAAGGTTAAGGAAGAACATGCTCTTTGTCTACGCAGGCTTGAAGGCTATTTTCCTTGGCTGCTTTATATTTCCCTTGAGCAAAATCTACTGGAGCAGCTGCTGAAAGTGATGGGAGGAAAAACCTCATGCCTATAGTTGTAATCTGCAGAGAGGGGGAGGATTGGCTTTGGTCAAATCCCTGGAGGAGACATGGTACCCTCCGAGGGGATGGCACAGTCACCTGCTCCCAGGGAAGACCTTCCAACAAGACAGTGTTGGGAGACTAGAGGAATTTTCCCCAGCTCAACAATTATCAGAATAAAAGGGCCAAGGACCCATGGGCAGCCCTAGAGCAATGTGATCAGTCACCTCTCTCAGTGCCTTGTTCTTGGCCTCAGCACCTAAACTTTCCTCTTAAAGCATTGCCATGTCCTCAAGAAACATATGTCCTCAAGACACCTTGTGTAAACCTTTAGGTGAAAATAATTAGCCATTGCAAGTGTGGACCAAGAAATACAGGAATATTCCTGGCAGCAGAGAGCATTAAATCAAAGGTGAGTATCTGTCTAGATATTTTTAGTGCAATGAAGGACACAGAGCAGGTGCAGGAACTCCTGATTGAAACCCCATGGCTGTGTGTGAAGAGCATTACATGTGGTAAAGAAGGTCCCTTGTGCCCTTGAAGGATGAGATTTTCCTGAGACCAAGAGCTAAAAATTGAGCAGAGCAACACGGATAGTGCTTGTGGGAAAGAATGAAGTTCAGTGTCCAACGAGCACATTGTGAGTCACTTCCCTTCCATACTCTGGAGTCAGATTGGTCTTCAGATAAAGAGGGAGCAATGAGGTGCTCTGAACTGCTCAGTCCAAAGCCACAGGCAGAGCAGATGAGATGACTGTGAGCTTTCAAAGCTTCTGAAAGGGACAGGAGAGAAACTTAGCAGATTAAAATCCTTGTGTGTGCAATAACTACATTCTCAAAACCATCCAATGAGAAGAACTAATATCAGAGGACATATTTCAAAAGTTATTTAAACATCTGAAGACGCAGTGAGGTTTTTCATATTAATTTTTAACAACCCCATTTATGTCCCTGCATTCCCATAGTTTCCCCAGTACACGTGCTCCTGGGGAGCCAAAGCAAGCAAAATACTGTGGCTGAGCTTGATGCTAAGGGGTGCACAAAGTTTGAGCCATGTTACCATATGGACTAATTAGAATTGAGAGAACTGAGGGTAGTACAGATAGTACTACTAGCAAAGTAGTGTTAGAAGGGTGCTTGTCCTGAGTCATTGCAGGAGGAAAGCTGTGATGTGATTCCCAAACACAAAGGACAGCAGATAGCAGCAGTGCTGATGTGCATCTAAGGAGAAATGAAGAGTCAAGGGAGAACACACAGCTTGGTCCAGAAGCTGTAAACAAGATAACAACAGTCAGAATAAAATCCAAAGCTATTCTGCACAAGGGGCAAATTCTTCTATTAGCAACTAAAGCAGTTTACTTTATGAAAGGGTGACACTTCTAACATTAAAAAAATAGCACAAAGAAAACAGCAGGACAAAGCTCTCAAGAGAAGCATTATGTCAATACATTTGCAAAGCAATGTTCACCATGAGATTGGTTTGTGACACAGGAAATAAATGAACTAATATTGTGTTTCAAAACAAATACTGGAAAAAAGGCAATGTAATCGTAGCAAACACATATAAAAGCAATTAATGACAGTCTGATTCTAAGGCAGAGAATTCAGCTTGCTTTTTACATTGGGCACACCACAAGCTGATCTAACAGAAAGATATTAGCATGGAGGTATAAGAGGTGTTACTTTTGTGTGGGTTTTTAAAGAGCAGGAGAATTCTTCTATGCTCTGGGTCAAGAACAGCCTACAAATGGTGATACACAAATGGGTACATCTTCTGAATTGAGAACAAAAGACATTCTTACAAAATTAAGTACAAAAATACCTAATGAGCTCAGATACATTAGGGATATAGAACATCACATTGATATTAATCCCCAGAAAACTGACATCATGGGAAATCCAGAAATAGGAAAAAAAGAAAACATAGGTGTATGGGAAAGTTAGTTGTTAAAGAGCAACTTTTGCTAAACTCTATGCTCACCAAAATAAAACCAAATACATTTCTAAGTGGGATGTTTAAGTGTGAGCAGTGGCCCAGAAGGACAACCATGACTAGCTTAAAAAAAAAGTAATTCTGACCCTAAGGCAAAGGTTATGCAAAGTGGAGCATCTTCAAATCCCTGCTTACAAGGCAGATGTCTGGAGCTGCCCCAGCAGTCAGCCCAGCTGCCGCAGCTGCTAAGGAGTCCTGGAGGGAAAGTGTGAGTCAGGAGCTGATCTGCTGATATACATACTGGAACAACACTGGCACCTTTCAGGAAAGCACTTTCAGCCTAGAAGCATAATTTTGCATGTATAACCAAAAGAGAAAATAGATAGATACACATAAATATATATTTTTTAAAATTATTGTGGAGTTTCACATGATGTAATTCTGGGATGGCACCTTATGCTGTATTACAGAGAATAGCAATAAAAGTGCGTTTCATAGGCTCATCTTCATCTGGAGGTTGGTAAGAAAAAATCACAGTTTAAATATGACGGAATATTAAGGTTTCAAAAAACTGAAAGTTCATTAAGTGCTGGAAATAGATTAGCATGGCATTTTTGAGCAGCCTTACTCCCAAAGATGCCCTTTGATTCAGCTGCAAGTCAGTGGTGTGATGGTGATCAGTTAGAGCAAGAGGAGTATTTTTATGCATTGCTTATACTGAGTGAAATTATGTCTATTAAAAATTACATCAACTAGCATCACAGTGGTCCCTCCTGTCCCTAAATTCAGTTTTATTGCATCCAAATCTCAAATTCATTAAATCCCTCATCCTTTGACAGTGGCTGGAAGAGGTGGGATGTGCTGGCATTTTGGAATTTGAAGCCCAGTGATCCCACAGGTAACTCAGCAGCACACAATACATCACTGCAGACAGTGCTCCAGGACGAGGAACACAGAACCCATGGCTTGTGTGACTTATCTCTTAGGCACTTGTCAAGGCTTCACAAGGCACTGCCAAACAGAAATATTGCAGAAATATTAACACAATGCATAGCTTGATTTAGAGAAGTCCACGTGATGGTTCATTGTATTTCATTATTCTGACTCATGTCTTGTGTCAGGATCCAGAGAAAAAAGCCACTCTGGGCTTCATGTCATGTCACAGAAGAAAAGGACTCAGTTTTGTAAAAGGTGCATTCAGCTGTGTCTGACAAACCTGGGCTCTGCTCTTGGCTCGCAGGGTGAGCTGGACACAGTCACTCATCATCCTCCACTTTACCTCCCCTGCCTGTAACACTGCTATCAACCTCCCTTTGTGAAGTTTTTTTCAATGCATTAATGAGGAAACTAGATATAATCAAAGATTGTCTCAACTGCATTGTCTGTGATTCTTCTTCAGAACCCTTTTTTCCCTATAGTCTTGACATCTTGTTCAGTCTCTGAATCTTATTTTTCTCTCTTTTCATCACAAGAGCGTATTAAGGCATTTCTCCCTCCTGTGTGATGAAATGCTTTGCTAGGCAAACTATATAATAAAGAGATTCTACATAGTGCTTTGTAGTAGTAGATTAGTGTTTTGAAGTCCCTAACTAAAATTAATACCTATATAAACATTTTGCTGTGAGGATATTTGAATTAAAATGTGTGAGTTACTGCTCAGAAAAAGAAATTAAACACTAATCTTTTGAAAAAATGACAAAAGATTTGTCCTAATATTTTTGTATTGTCCTGTCATTTTGACACTTCCTTTTCATTCTATTTAAACTATAACTGAGGAATCAATGTATCAAACATTCCTGAACTTAATTTTATGTTGGCCAGGACAAAAGATTTTCACTTCATCAGACACTAATTTTTGGCTTTCCCAGTGGGCATCATATTAGATAAATCATGTTTTCGGATCTCATACTCCTTTTGCTTCCTTTAGGCACCATCATACCATGGGATTACCTCTCTCACGTCCCATTTCAAGCTTTTCCTGATTGCTGGGACCCTGCAGTGGAAGGGAACTTGACCAAGAATATTTCAGATTAACTGACCGAGGGACTTTGCTTCCCAGTGGAATATTACAGAAGCGCAAAAAAAAAAAAAAAAAAAAAAAAAAAAAAAGTGGAAAATGTCAATTTTCTGTGAAGCACTTTTGTAAACCCTCCTGTGCAGAGCAGGCTGATGGAGGCTCACACATGGCTGCAGTGGGCCAGGACAGGGAGAACTCCATGGAGGAGCCCCTCCCCACTGGCAGTAGTGCCAGCCTGCCCCTGCCCCTCTGACTGCACAAGAATCTGACATTATTCTTATTCATTTTTCATATTCATTTTAGTTCCTTCCTCAATTGCTGTGCCATCATGTTAATTAACAGTCAAAGCATTAGCACTGCCTACATTTTCATGACAGCCCCCAGGGCTGGAAGCAATTATTTTAATGCAGAACTACAATAAATACTGCAAAGTAAAGGCAGAGGCAGACCAGCTCCAAAACAACAAACAATAATAATAGTGCCAAACAAGTCCCATCCTTCCTCCTTTCCTATGATATTTACCAATTTTTCTTTATGTGCACTTTTTCTCTTATTCCAAATAAAGACTTTCCTGAGGGAACACTACTGATATAAGTTTCATATTCTGGTTCAATTCATATTCAGTTCGTATTTTTATTTCCTGCTTCATATTCATATTTGCAAGAACAAGAACTTCAAGTCAGCCTGCTCAGCTTTTCCTTCCGAGGCTTGGCAAACAAATGATTTTATTTCCAGAAGTGCTGAGCACCCAATGGCACCAGCTGAAGTCAGCAGAAGAAATGAGATGCTTTACAGTTCTGAAAACCACATCATTTATTTACTGACATCTTAAAGATTTAAGAGACAATGTTAGTTTCCTGTTTTTTCTTGATCTAAAATGATAGTGCTGCAAATCTCTTTGAAGTCAGTTCTCTCAGTAATTTTCCTCCACTATCTTAAAAGTTCCCCAAAAGTGTGAGCGCAAAGGGAGCCTCATTGAACTCACAGCTCTGTTCCCTTTCTTACAAGGCTCTAGCCATTTCTTCACCTGCTGCATTTGGCTGGGGCCTGGTGTGATGCTCCCATTTGTTTCCTTGAGCATACTCATGCCTTGGAGGCCTGGAGGATTCCTTCAAATGGTGGGCAGACTCCTTGTGGTTAATAATCCATTAGGATTGATTTTCTTTGGAGGTTTTAGATTGCCAAATGGTCATTTCTGTCATCCACCCTTCCATAGTAAGCAACTTACACATTGATAGAACCTGTGTTTGGGGTGTAAAGGAGTGGCTGCATAGTGCTTGGGTACTGGCTGGGGTTAAACCACAACACGCAGGAGAAAATATCTGCTGTGATTTCTTGGCCCCGGTTCTCAATTAGGTGGCTCATGCAGAAGCCTTGGCAAGGCCTTTCTCTTGGCTCCTCATCCTCTGTCTGTGGCTGAGGCTTTTTCCTCCTGCCTCTGCTTTTCCAGTTCTTCACCAGCTTTATCCAGAGCTCCCCTCCTTTCTGCTTTCCAGCAGTGGTGGCACCTCAGGGACTCCCACCAAGGGACTCAGGCACATGCTTTTTCATTAGGATAAGAAAATGTCTTATTTCAGTCTGCCACCGAAGACATTTTATTTCCCTGAGAACAGGAAAACTGAGTGGGGGAGAGCCGCTGTCCCTGAGAGGAGGAGTGCGTGCTGTGCTGTGCTGTGCTGTGCGCTGACTCACCGGCAGCAGCGCCTCCTCCCAACAGACACAGCAGCAGAGCCTTGGAGAGGAGGCTGCCCTGAAAGGGAGGCATACTGTGCATGATCCTAAAATTGGGAAAATTATTATCTTGTCAATGGTGACTAAAAACTGGATTCCAGCTATAGCTCAGTTGTACTGCATAATGCTTATCTTGGGAAGTAAAAGCAGGGGTGGACCAAATGTCCAAATTTAATTTAGAGCATGAATAAATTTTCTAGATTTTTGTTATACTGGAAAGTCCTTATGCATGCACTTCTGTATTTCATTCCTCTATTGTTTCTTAAATCTAGATATAGGTACACCTACAAGGGAAAAAATATAGTTAAATTCATGCTAGTGAATTGTGGTAGCATTTAAGACAGCAAGACAAAAGACAAAACCAGAGTTTTTGTCTTCACTGTTTCGATCTCCAACCCTCTCCATTACCACAGATACCTTTTTCTTAGCACTGTCATCTCCACCTTATCCAGAGAACAGTGTAAGAACAGGGAAACTGAGGGGCATGAGTGACAGAAAAGAAAGGAAACTTGAGTACTCACAACATCCTGCAATTTCCCTCCAAAGCACTCCTATCAGTGGCAACTGAAATTCATTAAACAGAGCACATAATGAGGCACAAACCTGAATGCTCCAGCTTGGTGGAAGTGAGAAAATGGAAGAAAAGCATCTACAGCAGCTCTTCAAGTCTCCACAGAGCTCATATGAACCATGCCCAAATTCTGCAACCGAGATGCAGCTTCACACCATCACCATTGTATGGACTAATGAACAGTGTCACAATTACATCTCCTGTGATAGCAGCCACCAGTAACAAAGAAATCCATACAGTCTCTAAGCCATCACTGGGGTTTAAAGTCAGATCATGAATCAGATGTACCTAACTGTTGCTAAAGCACTAAATGGGATACAGGAGCTTCCTGGGAATGATTTGCTGTTTGAATCTTTCCATCTTCATTGCTGCAGCTATGCTTGTCAGTATTTCCTGGCTCCCACTGAGACCATTGGCTGCATTTACTCTTTACAGAAAATCTTTTTCAAAAATAGTTTGCTATTTTAATCAAAAGTGACACTTCCTGGTCCTTCCTTCAAACCCAGAGCATGCTGGTTTAAGGGAAGCACTGAACCACTTTAGATGTGAAAGTTGACATTCAGCTGACAATGCTGCCTTCCCCACCTCACAGCAGTCAGCTGCTCCCTGGGCAACACTCCCAGTGCTGCCAAAATGCCTCTTTGTCCTGCAAACCTCATGGTCATCTGCTGATTTTTAACCCACTTAAATGAGAGTCTATGATGGCCATGAGAGCTCTCCTTCCACAGGAGATGAGTGAGATATGGGTGGCTGGCAGGGCTGTATGCAAATCCTTTGACAAATACACAAATGAGGGGCATGTGGGGAGGTCAGGCTGCTGGTCACAGTCACACACTGGGTTGGGAAAGGGAATGTGAGAACAGAAGAAATACAGTAATGTGGAAGTAGCTGAGGCCACCCTGAGAGATATGTGGGGCAACACCTACCCTGTTCACATGGCACAAAAAAATAGCTTGGATCTGATTCTCCAGTCCTTTTGCTCTCTTGCTTTCAGTTCCCCCTGTTTCTAGTTTGTGAAAAGAACAACATCAGCTTATTTTTCCTTATAGCTAACTTTCTTGCAAGCCTGATGGGCATAATGAGCACAAGAAAATATTTATCTGATGCTGGAATCACACCTTATATGCTGGTGGCTGTTCTCATACACTGGAAATAGCTTTACTGGTACAACTGTTTGGGGTCTGGTGTTATTGCAGACACATGGAAGATTTATATACAGATTTTTAATGGCCTAGAATGCTTATGGGTTTATTTATTGCAATAGGATTTTTTAATATTGAGAACATTGGTGCATAACCTAAAGAGAAAGGTATCTGACAGCTAAGACATGATCATCCTTTTCTGGCTCAGGTCCTGAATTTATCTCCAATTACTCTCTAACATGTTGTTATTATACTGACTGTTGTTTTCCTCACCATTACTATTAGTGGTCAAGATCCCTCAGCATCATGTGGAATTTACCCACTGTAGGAGCCACAGGAGTGGGAAGAAGGAGAATAAGATTTCTGATGCTGAAAGAAGGCAGATGGAAGGCCAGTGTTATGTCCTCCCTACTAACCTTCAGTTTGGCTTCAGACTTTCACAGGTACCACAAGCCCTCTGTATCCCATGGGACACCCTTTTCAGTGGGCACTACCTATGTACAAGCATCTCTGCCCCACAACTGTGGGTCCCAGTTCCTGAGGGGAGCGGAGAGGAGTCACAGAGAGAGCCAAGGGAGGATCCCAGGGTGTTATATTGCAGGTCAGTGAGAAAAGAAGTAGTAACAGTGCAGGAAAAAATGTGCTAACTCACTGGTTTGCATTGACCAGTCCTTAATTGCTGGCAAGAGCTCAGTTGGAATAAAGTATAAATAAGTGCAAGCAGTTGTGACTGCCTGCTCCTTCCCTGCCTGCCTGGAGGGATTGTGCTGCTGCCAACCCCAGGAGGTACCTGCAGGCACAGAGTAATTGCCCCCTGCAAAATACTGGGTTTATGTTCCAGCTGGCCATAGCACTGGATTGTAATCTGCTAGGTGACTGAAGAATTAAACCAAGCAATGCAGCCCTTCTTTACTGATGTTTAATAACAGAAATGCTTCCTCAATGCAGTAAACCTCTGCTTTATTAAAGTGTTCACTCTTTTCCGTTAGGTCATTTGTACATTTTTATGTGGTTGTCATTTTACCAGCAATTTTATTATCTATACATTTTTTCAGCAAGCTAATTACTCCATATTTGTTGCTGATTAATATTTTGCTTACAATAAATCGAGTCTTCCCTAGCAATATTTTTCAAGAAAATTTGTCACTGGAAGAACAATAAACTCTGGAGGGTCTGATCCTGCTTTGAATGAAAAATAGACTATAAAGTTAATCTCAAAAAATTATAGCTGTTTCTTTACATACCTGAAGTGTTCAGACCAATGAGTCTGCCACGTAACTGATATGGGGCTCACTGACAGCAGATGTTACACCACGAGGACACGCAGCACCAAGCACTGATGGCAGGAGAGGTAAATAAAACACGTTGTACTTCATTGGTTTAACTCCTTGGTGTCTGCCACAGACTTGGGCCTATCTCCTTCTTTGCCCTCAAAGTAGCATATACAAACGGCACTAGATTGTATAAAGGCCCTCCTTGTGTGAGTTTGGATGAATGGCCTATGCAAGTACCTGTGAACATTCTTACAGAAATTGGAACCAGAAAACAACAGTCTAAAGACTGGACAAAGGAGGGCAAGTCTGTGGAGTGTTCCTGAAGACCGCCAGGCTCTGGAGACTGGCAAACCAAATTCACAAACCCAATGAATTCAGGACACTCAGCATGCACACAAAGTCACCAGCACATGCTGGCCTCATCAGTGGTCTGTGTTCCTTGGTCTACAGGAGGCTGGCAGGTGCTTAATGTGGGCATAACTCACAGCATATACACCTGGTAAGGAAAAGGGCTCCCTGAACGGGTCAACCAAAAGCAGCCCAGAGGCTGGCAGTGCCTTTCAATGACCCCATGCTCCTGAGGACACAACTGGGTTGGTGTCCCAGCTGCATCTCCCAGCACTGCCCATGAGGATGTGCACATGCTGGGTGAAAGCCATCAGTGGCTAATGGCAGAACCTCCATGGCTCATTTTTTTCTTGTTAAATGTAAAGTTCTGAAAATATTTAATTGTTAATGGTGTGGCCTACTTGCCCACATAAAGGTAATCACATTGTGCAAAAGGCATATGCTGCCCTAGCAAACACATTGGCTGCAGGAAACATAAATGGATCCATCCACTTCAGCAGGGAAGAAGAAAAGCATATGTTACTCTTCAAATTAAGAAAACCTTGTATTATTTATTAAGGTCAAGATCAGAAATCCTGAGACAGCTGCAGAATAGCTGCTTGATGTCTGTCAGTGCAAAAATGAATGTTTTAAAATTAATTACAGGGAAAGCAAGCCATTTGTTTAAAAAGTCAACATGTTTCTAGCTGGCAAAATGTCCTGAAGTGATTTGAAATCTGTTAGCATTTTCATTTTTGTAATTACATTTTCAAATGACTGGGAGAAAAAAAAAATTTCAAGAGCTCAGATGGTGACAGAGGAAAATTTCTGACAGAACTGGAACCCCCCATGCAGAAATACCCAGAAGCAATAGTCTCCCCTGACTCAGTAAAAGCTGATAGCAAACTATACATTTTAACATATCTTAAATGTTTAGACACTGTTTAGTACAGTGTTTAGCTGTGGATCAGATACTTCAGGCCACTCCCTTAGTTTTTCAGTATAAGATTTTCATTTTAAATGCACCTTGAGAAGTTTCCTTCTGATTGTGGGATATATTTAGCCCACAGTTTATTTTTGGGAACAGCAGGTATAGGCATCAGTCCCTTGGTAGCAAATTCCAGCCTTGGGGATTTGGGATGAAAAAGATGGGGAGATTACAAATATTTGTGTAACTTTGAGATTTTAGATAGCCTCTTGCTAGCATTTTTGCACAAGGGAAAATCTGAGTTTTTTACAGGATGATGTACAAGAGGCTCTTGATGCCTGCAGCCTGCAGTGGCAGTGCACACTAGTGGGCAGTGTTTTCAGTAAGGATGGCTAAATCTAGCAGCCACCCCCTAACACAGACTAAACGCAGGCATGGATTTTTAACCGAGTGCTCAAAATTACCTTTAACTGTGTTTTGTCGATAGAAGGAAGAAAGGAATAAATCTTATTTTGGACAGAAATAGTGACAAACGATTAGAGAATGTCTTCTGGACATGGAGCATGCCCACCCTTAGAGACATGTCCAGAAGACATGTCCAGAGCTGGGCACTGCATACGTGGTGATGCTGGAGCCCAGTCCTGGCACTCCATGGTGCTGGGCTCTCTGGGTTTGTAGCTAAGCAGAGATGAACTGGTCTTCTCCTCACCCATGTCCCCAAAGAGGATGTGGCTGTGCGGGCACTGCTGTGCTTTGTGGCCAGGGGATGTATGAGATGCCACCTCAGAGAGCACCACTGCTAATGGGGGACAACAAAGGTGCCATTACTACTCCCAGGCTTTAACCATGACTTACCCTTCAAAAAGCAAGGTGAGGTGCCCAACATGCTGTGAGGCACTTGTTTTTTTTATCTTTTCCCAGGAAGAGGGGGATGCTTCAGTTTAAGTTGTTTGTTTAGTTGGTTGAGTTGCTTATTTTCCACTTGCCTGTTGATGGCATTTATTACAGTTATTTGCATATGCACTATGCTTATCTTGAGAGGAGGACAGGTCAAAGAAATGTGCTCTGAATCTGTAATGGAAAGCAGTATGGTATTTTCCTCTTCCCAGCAGCTCCTGAAAAATTGTGTTTGGTTCCGTGATAAGGTTTATCCTTTCTGCACAGAGCAGGGTTGTCTAAATGACTGATCTTTTAGGTCAATAGTAGAAAATTAACATTAAAAAAAATTACTTCAAGACAACTCAAGATTGAAATCTTTCAAAGTTTGAATCACATTTAGAAAGTTTATTTTAGGGCAGGTTGCAAATTTTTGACTGGTTTCATTTTTCTCAGGGTTTTGTGAGAGCAGGAAGCAGCCTGACAGGTGGACCAGAGCCCAGTTTTCCTCCCTCTAGGTCTTGACAGCAGCAGCTTTGCAGCAGGCTTACGAGGTCTGGGAGTACACCCTCCCTTTATGAGCCTGGCCACTTGCTTGTCCACACACAAAGCTGCCTCTCAGCAGAGGAGACAGCACTAAATGTGCCTGTAAAACATAGATATCACATGCAACTCCAAGCCCAAGTGAAAATCACTATTAAAGCTATTTAAATCTGCATGTTAAGATGATTTTTAGGCTAATAGTCCCAATATTGAGGCTGTCCCCATGACAGCAGGCTGGCTGGGGAACATGTGAGGCTAATAGCCCCTCTTGGGGCTGCCTGTGAAGGTCCCACCCACAGGACCTTCTGTGCAGCAAAGTGAGCTTTTAGCAGTGGATCACAAAGAGCATGTTTGGTTTTGCTATGCTCATTCCTTGTTCCATGCTGACTGTGCTGTAGGAGGTGAAAATCTCCATGCCCCCAGGTCAGCCAGGCTGGGGGGTTGGTACCCCTGAGACAGGAGTGGGCAGACAAGGTGCTGAGACCACCTTGTCCACAAGCCCTGTGCTGAGGCCACAAGGGCTTTGTCAGGACCTAGCAGGGAGACCTTTGCCTTCTGTGCAACTCGGTGCTTGGGCTTTCAGAAAGGCCAGCCCAGTCAGCTACAAAGCATTACAGAAAACACATCTGATTTTGGCAGGATCAGGCAGAAGCATTCTCACACCTCACCTCATCCCCCAGTACACTCATGACCCTTCCTAGCACTCTGCTATTTAAAAATTGAATAAATGTAGTTCTTAGTTTATCACCAAGTCATCAGCAAAAATATTGGGTTATGAGGGGCCCAGGAGAGGTGGCCATGGAAATCACAGCTGGTGTGTCCATGTTGGCCATGGAGCATGGATCACGGCCCTGCAGCCAGCTCATCCAAGTGCAGAAACAGGAGCTCTGTGTCACAGCCTTTCTGAAATGTGGCACTGACCTCCTTCCTGCAGCCTGCGAGGCCTCTCATGCTGCTGTAAATGGAAATGACCTTTGTTAAAGATCTTATGTTCCTGAAAAATCCCTTATAGCTGCTACTTATTCTTCATTATCTTCTGGGTGTTTACTGACAGTTGGATTATTTCTTCCCATTTTAGGAGGAGAAGATAAACTGGCAAGACTGCAATTCCCCAGTTCACCCTACTCCCCATCATAAAGATAAGTAGGCTCCCAGCTGTACCCATCCTCGGTTTCCAGTGATTAGCCTCTAATTGCTGTCAGATGTGTTTCATCTGGTTTTCAAAATTACCTGTGAAATTTCATTAGCTCCAGAGAAATTTTTTGGGGAAAAATCAATTCACTGATTTGTGCTCTCAGCAGATTTTCTATTTCTACCTGAATTCATACCCTTTTTTACTGTTTTTCTAGGGAATGCTGAGGCAAAAAAGAAACAGAACACTTCAGTGTTCTCAATATAATTTATAAATAACTTTGTCTCCCTCTGAATGGAAGACCAACTTTTCCTTTCATAATCCTCTCACTAATAATCTAAACTTAGTGTATCTTCTTGTTACCTTTCATGTATGACATTTTGTGCCTGGACTTTCTAATTTTCTTGTTATATGCCTGCACTATTCTTATATGCAGCTCTCTAGACTTGTGACCTGGTGTCTTGCCCTGTATACTTTCAATATGCCATCTATTTGAGATCACTGAAAAGCTCACTATTTAATCTCATTGTCTTTATGATGCTTTCTATTTCTCATCTTTTTTTTAATATGCAGATTTCTCTGGTATACTGATTAGTAGGCACATACTCACACTAAGCCTTTGTTAAAATATTGGCCAAAATAGACTTCACAGTCTGAGCAGAGTACAAACTGTTTACACAGTGGTAAATATGCTAACAAGGTCAACAGGGTGGTAAACATAAACATCTGCTGAAGGAGTGAGTAATGGAGAAAAGCTTTCCAAGGTTGCACAGTGCTCATATGATAAGGGTGGAATGTGAATATATCCATATGAGGGCAAATCAGGCACAAAGGACAGGACAATTTGAGAGAGAAATCTAACACATTACTTGCTTTAGTCAACATGTAAAAAGGAAAGGAAAAACCTAATAAATTTGTATTAAACATCAAGATAACTTTTTTTGAAATAATGATGTCCAGGTGGGTGATGATCACATAGAAGGCTCCCTGGCATTGGAGTAAGATTTGGAGATACAGGAACAGCTTCACATCCATTCATATTGAATCATCTCCCTTCAGATTTGCAATACTGTTCATCCTGGCTGCAAATTAAGCTGCCTTCCATGCCTCCTGTCCATTCCTTACAGTCCTGCATCAGTGGTTCAAAAGCTCCAGTGCCAGCAGCAAGCCTCCCCCTCCTCCCTCCTTTCATGAACTTGGCATGACCAAGCCCATGTCCTTCCTTGGCCATGCCTGTTCACACACACAGCAGAGCATCTGTCTGTCCAGCTGAGAGCACAGAGGAAAATATGAAGTAGGAATAATCAATATATGTGAGGAAACTGGAAGGGAGGGAGCTGAGAGGATGAAGCCAGGCTCGTCTTGGTGGTGTCAAGTAACAAGAGGCAACAGGCACAAACTGGTGCACCAGAAGTTGTAACTGAGTATGAGGAAGAATTTTACTGTGACCATGCACTGGAACAGGTTGCCCACAGAGGCTGTGGAGTCTCCCTTACTGGAGATATTCAAGACTTTTCTGGATGCAATCCTATGCAATGTGCTCTAGGATGACCCTGCCTGAGCTGTGAGATTGGACTAGATGATCCACTGTGGTCCCTTCTAATCTTACCTATTCCATGATTCTGTGAACAAAGTAATCTTCTTGACCTTTGCCCTGTAGATCTAGCTGCTAATTATAGTCATTAGTTATAACTGTTACATGCATACATAACATAACATGAGTACATATATTAAAAAATAGATAAGCACCTCTATTTTCAGGGTGTACATTGCCACTGCAGATCTCCTTGGGCAGTATTCTTGCTGCCTTGCACTCATACTCTGCAAAGTCATTCCCCAGGTACTCTACAGGGGAGCAAGGTGCTCAGCCCAGGGCAGGGTTCCACAGCAGGGTCTAGATATATGGAAATATCCATTGAGTAAATTCAGTAACAAGCCACAATTACTCAGTTAATGGAGAAATAACTGCATCATTTGACTTGTCTTCATTCATCAGTGGGATAAACTCATTAAGGAAAAAACAGTCGTATATACTTCTGATTTGAGCTATTCACTGCACTGCTTAAAACTAGCAAAGTGATTATTTTATTGTCATTTGCCCAAGGAACTGAAATGCATTTTTCTCTTATTTTGCTGTAAGCAAACTAAAGCTTTAAAATATCTCATTTCCTTATCCATTATTATTCCTTGTCACCATTAAATTGTAGTCATTAAAAGAGTCTAAAAAAGACCATCTTGGTGCTTTCTACTATACTGAAGTTATTTGACCTTCAGCTCAGCTCAAAAGAAAGAAATTGAGACTCCTTGAGACTGTATTAACTGTATTCATTATTCATCTTGCTTCCATTATTCCCTAAGTGAAGACTTAAAGTAACAAAAAGAAATGCAGAATAAGAGTACTGAGAAGTTTTCTGCCTGCATTTTAATGGTATTCTGTCGTTATGAATCTACTCATTTGATTAGATGGTGGCTCAATGGGTTTTATGTGTTATGTTTCATTATATTTCTAAGGATTTTCCATGGCATCCAGCAGTAGATAGAGATAATAAAAGCTCTGCTTTTTTGAAGAACATTTAAAATTATCTTCAAATCTTTTTAGAACCTCTCAGAAGTGTAGGAACAAGAATGAAGGTTAAAATTTAAATTTATTTTCATGTCATGTTTATTTCAAGAATCATGGTGAAAGTAATACAATTCAGAGACTATATGGCAAAAGAAAAGACCTGTAAAGAAGTTTGCTTCAAAGCTTACAGAATACATAGTAGAAACCAAACAGAATCTTTGTAAACATCTTTGAAACTCTCTAAAACTGTTGAAAACAATTAAGAGAATTCTATAATCTCCTACATCATATACAGCTTTTCTGTCAAGTCAACAGATCAAACTGATTCCTCTGACCCCCTTGCCATTTGGGTATAAACCATTTGATGGCCAGGTTCCTCTGCATTCACTTGTTAAATTGGCATGTATCCCCTTCTTCCTTGCACTAGCTTTTAGGCGTTTGCCTCCTACTAAGGCAAAGTCTTTTATCTCACAGATCCAAAATTCAAATGAATGGAACCCAGTCTGGCATTGTCCCACATATCTGGAACACAAGACTGCCATCTCCACAGTCTCATCCTCTCCTGATCAACTTCTTTAGGCTGGGACATTAATGTTTTGGGCAGAATTGTGTTTATCCCTGAAATTTATAGTGTTCCACTAACCTTAGAATAAGGGAGCCAAAGGAAGCAGTTCTACACTTCATATTAGTCCAATAGTTATTGAAAAATTTATGAAGCTTTCAAGAAGACAAGAAGGCAGATTTTAAGAGTAAAAAGATACCATGTAATTAAATAAAAAATCAATTGAATTCAATGGAAAGAGCACAACTGTAAAATGTCCTTTGGATGATAAAAATCACTTCTACCCCAGCAGCTCACAGTCTATTTAATGTATTTTTTTTTGTATCCAGTCCTGTCTCTCCACTAATCTGTTTGGCAAGAGTCAAGCAGATCATGCTGTAAAGATATAGAGAGACAATGTTGTGTGGCACAGAGCACAGAAATACTCATATTGGTTGGCCTAAACAGAATCAGGAAACTCAAATAATGCACACAGTGCAAGCTAGGCACAGGACCACTGTTCCAGTCTTTCCAAGGTTGGCTCAAGCTATTGAGCATACTATTTGAGCATTTTGAGACTCCTTTCCTCCCAACATCCAAACCTGTCACTTTTATTACATGTCTTGCTACTAGTATAAAAATGTCTCCTCCCTAGAGTCACAAGCACACTTTGCTTCTATATCCTTAAGCACTGACAAAAAGTAGAGCTGTTTTACAGTTTTTGATAGAAAGAATGTGCATTTTTCTGCCCTTTCATTTAAAAATATTCCAGCTGAAATGAAAGCTGATTTCCTCTTTTTTTTTTTTTTAACTTGTCTTAGAAGTCAGTACTATGGCTTCTCTATTTGAATCCAGGAGATATATTAATTTAGAGCTTGATTTGCAGCATTCACAACTGGTGTGAGAGAAACCGGATTTGCAAGTTGGGGTCAAATTAAAAAATGCAGAATAACAAAGTGTAAAAACAAAAGAATGTACCAATTCCAAAACTGTAAACAAAGCCTTTATTGCATGCTGGGAGACCTGCAAACAAATTCTGAATTTGAGGAACACACTCACTTTATCTTTGTGCATCCCCTCCCTCACCCCCTTCCTCTGTCCAAGTCTCTCTGGGCTGTACAGGTGATGGAGAGCTCAGGCAGACTCACACATCCATGTACACCCTGACACAGACTCATTTCCCTTCACTGAGGTGGGAACAGCCCAGCTGCAGGATGAGAACAAGTGTCTGGGTGACAGCTCTGCACAGGAGGGTCCAGGGTGAATCAGGGAGCAGCATGAGTCAGTGGTGCTGACCCCATGTGGAGAAGGGCACACACCCTGGGGGTGAACAGACAACTTGTTCTGAAAGACATAAGGATTAACCCTTCCATGGTTCCTAGCACTGCTGGTGGCCCTGTTGCAGCCCTGTGTTCAACTGTGAGTAATGTGTCCCCAGGAAGACATGGTGCAGGCAAGGAGGAGTTAAGAGAATGAAGATGAGAGGCCTAAGGTTCTGTCCTTTGAAGGTAAATTGAAAAAATTGGAATTGTATAGCCAGGAGGAGAAGAGAATCAGTAACACTCCTCGAGGACAGAAAAGGCTGTTGTGAAGAAGACAGCAATAAACAGGATTTTGTGTCCTAAAAATATCTGTACTGCCTTAGACTAAAATTTTGCCTGCCAGGCTCATATCTCTGACAGCACCAAAGTGAATGTCTGGGGAAGTAAGAAAATAGGGCAAGTATATGAAAAATACTTCCCCCAACCATTCCAGCTCCCAGTTGTTTTCAGCTTGGATACTTCCTGTGCTGGTTTGAAAGCAAAACCAGTGAAAGACTCCAAGTCAGAAACACAATTTAATAAGAGGAAAAGAAAAGAAATAAAAGAAAGTAAAATAAAAGTAATAGTAAAAAAAAAAACCACTGACAAAGTCAGAATACAACCTGACACCCTGTTAGGGTGGTAGCGGCAGTCCAGATGAGATGATCTTGTCGAAGCAGTGATCCTGTAGAAAGGTCTGGTAGCTCTTGTCTCCTCTGGGAGTCCAGTGGATAAAAAGCTGCCTGTGCTGTCCCAAACCCTGGATTTATCCAGGTGGGAATGCTTGGCTCCTCCCCCTGGGCAGAGCATCTCCCAATGGGCTGATCTCATTCTATGAGTCATGCAGTGGGTCCTTGATGGCCCATTAAACAGAGATAACTCCCGGAGGAAGTTATCTATGAGTCATGTGGCAAGGCATTGTTAGGCTCGTTAACAGAAGATAAGGAAAACACTGCCTCACCTTGGCTCTAACGGCTCATGGGGATAGAATACAAACCTTGGGCACAATTTTACATTGTAACCTAGGACATAATCTACCTCTTATTCTATCACCATCTACATCATACATTCTCACAGATACATACATATATACACAGAATGAAACCTTACACACTAATTCTAGTTCTCACTTAAAATTAGGTCTCCTTGTGGTACACAACGGGTTTCTCCATCTTTTTGCATTACCCACCAAGTATAACCAGGTCCTTGAGCAAAAACAATCCCACGGATGGGTCTGCCTTTGCCTGAGGTGGGATTAATCCAAACAGTCTTTCCTAAAACCCCTTTCATGTGTACCACAGGGACTTTATCTCCATCTACTGTATGCAAGGGTTCAGACTGGGCAGGACCAGCTCGATTGATGGAGCCTCGGGTGTTGACCATCCAGGTGGCTTTGGCTAAGTTTATGTCCCAATTCTTGAAGGTCCCTCCGCCAAGTGCCTTCAGGGTAGTCTTTAATAGTCCATTGCACCGTTCAACTTTGCCGGCAGCTGGTGCATGGTAAGGGATGTGATATATCCATTCAATACCATGTTCTTTGGCCCAGGTGTTTATAAGGCCATTCTTAAAATGTGTTCTATTATCTGACTCGATTCTTTCTGGGGTGCTGTGTCTCCACAGGACTTGCTTTTCAAGGCCCAGGATGGTATTCCGGGCAGTAGCATGAGGCACAGGGTAGGTCTCCAGCCATCCTGTGGTTGCTTCTACCATGGTCAACACGTAGCGCTTGCCTTGGCGGGTCTGGGGAAGGGTGATGTAGTCAATTTGCCAGGCTTCCCCATACCTGTACTTCAACCATCGTCCACCGTACCACAGAGGCTTCACCCGCTTGGCCTGTTTGATTGCAGCGCAGGTCTCACAGTCGTGGATGACCTGTGAGATGCTGTCCATAGTAAGGTCCACCCCTCGGTCATGGGCCCATTGATATGTTGCATCTCTTCCCTGATGACCAGAGGCATCATGGGTCCAACGAGCTAGGAATAATTCTCCCTTGTGCTGCCAGTCTAGATCCACTTGTGATACTTTCACCTTGGCAGCTTTGTCTACCTGCTCATTGTTGTGATGCTCCTCATTAGCCCGACTCTTGGGTATGTGTGCATCTACGTGTCGAACTTTCACGGTTAGCTTCTCTACTCGGGTGGCAATGTCCTGCCAAATCTCAGCAGCCCAGATGGGTTTCCCTCTGCGCTGCCAGTTGGCCTTTTTCCAGCGATTCAGCCATCCCCACAGGGCATTAGCTACCATCCATGAGTCGGTGTAGAGATAGAGCCTCGGCCACTTCTCTCGTTCAGCAATATCCAAAGCCAGCTGGACAGCTTTAAGCTCTGCCATCTGACTTGATCCACCCTGTCCCTTGGTAGCTTGGGCAACTCGTCGTGTGGGGCTCCATACTGCAGCTTTCCATTTCTGGTCAGTGCCTATAATTCGGCAGGAACCATCAGTGAAGAGGGCGTATCGTCTTTCAGTCTCTGGTAGCTCGTTATATGGTGGGGCCTCCTCGGCACGTGTCACTTGCTGTTCTTCTTCTTCAGAGGATAATCCAAAAGTCTCACCTTCAGGCCAGTTCGTTATAACTTCCAGAATCCCAGTGGTCGACCCCAAGTCTCACCCGGCACCTTCTGCCAAAGGCTCTAGGACAGGCCATTGTTCCCGGCTGCTGAGTAAAGCACATTCTTCACATCTGGTCCTGTCCTCACTGGGCCAAGGGCTACCGCATGAGCGATCTCCTGTTTGATCTGGACAAAGGCTTGCTGCTGTTCAGGGCTCCAGTAGAAATCGTTCTTCTTGCGGGTAACCAGGTAGAGAGGACTCACAATCTGGCTATACTCAGGGATGTGCACTCTCCAAAAGCCTATGGTGCCTAGGAAAGCTTGTGTTTCCTTCTTGCTGGTCGGTGGAGACATTGTGGTGATCTTGTTGATTACTTCTGTGGGTATCTGGCGACGACCATCTTGCCACTTGACTCTCAGGAACTGGATTTCTCGAGCCGGCCCCTTAACCTTACTTCGCTTAATGGCAAAACCAGCTTTCAGTAGAATCTGGATAATCTTCTCTCCTTTCTTGAAGACTTCTCCTTCTGTGTTCCCCCATACAATAATGTCATCAATATACTGGAGATGTTCAGGAGCCTCGCCTTTTTCCAATGCAGTCTGGATCAGTCCATGGCAGATTGTGGGACTGTGCTTCCACCCCTGGGGCAGTCAGTTCCAGGTATACTGCACACCCCTCCAGGTGAAAGCAAACTGAGGCCTGCACTCTGCTGCCAAAGGAATGGAGAAGAAGTCATTGGCAATGTCAATGGTCGCGTACCACTTTGCTGCTTTGGACTCCAGCTCGTACTGAAGCTCCAACATGTCTGGCACAGCAGCGCTCAGTGGTGGCGTGACCTCATTCAGACCACGATAATCCACAGTCAGTCTCCATTCTCCACTGGACTTACGCACTGGCCATATAGGGCTGTTGAAAGGTGAATGAGCCTTGCTGACCACCCCTTGGCTCTCCAGTTTACGAATCATCTCATGGATAGGAATCACAGAGTCCCTGTCGGTGCGGTATTGCCGACGGTGCACTGTTGCTGTGGCGATTGGTACTTGTTGCTCTTCAACTTTCAGCAGTCTCACAGCAGAGGGGTCATCTGCGAGACCAGGCAAGGTATTCAGTTGTCTGATGTCTTCTTTCTCCACAGCAGCTATCCCAAAAGCCCAACGATATCCTTTTGGGTCTTTGAAATATCCATTTCTGAGATAGTCTATGCCAAGGATGCATGGGGCCTCTGGGCCAGTCACAATGGGGTGTTTTTGCCACCCGTTCCCAGTTAAACTCACTTCAGCCTCCACTACAGTCAGCTGCTGGGACCCTCCTGTCACTCCAGAAATAGAGACGGATTCTGTTCCTGCGTACCTTGATGGCATCAGGGTACATTGAGAGCCAGTGTCAACCAAAGCTGTATACTTTTGTGGGTCAGATGTGCCAGGCCATCGGATCCACACAGTCCAATAGATCCGATTGTCCCTTTCCTCTACCTGGCTAGAGGCAGGGCCCCCCTATTCCTGGTCATGGTACACGCTACTCTCTTCCTGTAAATGTGTTCCTGAGGTTCCTTTGAGAGGATCAGTCATATCATCATTCCTATCCCATCTGGAGTTTTGTGCTCAAGAGACTGGAGCAGCATTGACTCTAGATGAACTTCTTGTGGTACGGGTCTCTCTTTTCAGTTCACATACCCGGGCTGCTAAGGAGGAGGTGGGTTTTCCATCCCACTTCCTCATGTCTTCTCCATGCTCCCGAAGAAAAGACCAGAGGTTACTTCGTGGAGTGTATGTTCTCTCCCTGGCTGGGGGACGCCTGCTCCTAATGGCAGAGACTCTTGTTGGTTCTGGCGAGACGTGGTAAATTTCTTCCTTAAGTTCTTTTTTCAGTTTCTGATGGCCCTCTTCAATCAAGCTTTGGACTTGCTCAGCCAGCCTTGTTTTCACAGATGAGACATGGGTACGAAATGGGGCGGTGACAGTGTCTTCATAAATTCTTAGTTTATTGACCAAGACTCCCACCCTGTCCTTGCCTGCCCTCCATTGCAGCGTTGCCAGGTAACGGGAATACATTTCTGGTCTAAGCCGTGCGAATCTCAACCACATCTGCAACGTGCACTGGACTTCATCTGGGCTTTTAGGAAATCTCTCGTCCTCTGAGAAAATGATCTCCAGCACAGCCAATTCCCTCAGGCATCGGATACTTTGTTCTATTGTGCTCCACTTTCCTTGGTGCACCTGGAGATCTTCTTTACAAAGGTATCTGTCCTTCACACTTGTTAGCAGTCGTCACCAGAGGCTGAGAGTTTCTTGGGTTCTCCCAATCCCCTGGTCAATGACCACATCCCGGGACAGCGATCCCAGTTGGCTGGCCTCACTTCTATCCAGAATGGTGTCATTGGCTGCAGCGTCCCAGATACGGAGCAGCCAAGTCAGGACGGATTCATTTGTCTGGCGGGTGAATTCCCTCCGCAGGTCACGCAGCTCACCCAGGGACAGAGAGCGAGTGATGATCTCTGGCTCTGTCTCTTCTGCTGTGTGAAGGTGCGAAGGTCCTGCTGCATCCTCATCAGTCACTATGCGGACTGATTTGCTCTTTGCTTTCTTCTTCTGAACAGGAGCAACTGCTACCGGTTTAGGCTGTTCCAGTTCAGTGATGGTTTGTGTGGAAATGCTGGCATTTTTGGCTTCTTTCTCCTCTGTGACAACCTGTACAGACACAGACGTTGTGGCTTTGATTGGTGCTTCTTTCTCTTCTGTGGCAGTCTGCGTAGATGCGGACACTGTTGCCTTGCTTTTGGCTTCTATTTCCTCTGTGACAGTCTGTGTAGACTCGGACACTGTTGCCTGGCTTTTGGCTTCTATTTCTTCTGTGACAGTCTGTGTAGACTCGGACACTGTTGCCTGGCTTTTGGTTCCTTTCTCCTCTGTGACAATCTGTGTAGACACAAAGGCTGTTGCTGTGCATTTGGTTCTTTTCTCCTCTGCCTCAAGAAGACGTTGCACTACCTCATGTAGTGCATCATTACATCATGGTGCAGGCTGTGCAGAGAAGAGAAAGCAGTACTAACAACAAAATTATGCTGTCCTTGGTATCCAGAGAAAACTCAATATTTTCAAAAACTGCTGTATCAGGCCTGAAAGACGGGAAAAAATTATTCTTTACCCCTCCCCACTGCGGCTGGGTGAGATTGTTGAGACCCCAAACAAAACATCCTAGACCGGGACAAGACAACAAAATTGAGTACATATTCCGAATTGTGCTCATTGCCTCGGAGGTTATCATGCAATAGACATAATAGACCAATAAAGCAATTTTAGTGCTGTACCCTGGTTTACACCAGAATATTAAGATCTGCAGATACTGCCCCATGTGCGGAAAGATATAGAGAGCTAGGTACAAGACACATGTAAACATGCTGACCATCATAGTGAAAAGGTGTCTTTTTTCCCAATACAAAATTGTAATTCTGACTTTCCTCAGTACCTCGTGCCCCACGTTGGGCGCCAAAAATATGTGCTGGTTTGAAAGCAAAACCAGTGAAAGACTCCAAGTCAGAAACACAATTTAATAAGAGGAAAAGAAAAGAAATAAAAGAAAGTAAAATAAAAGTAATAGTAAAAAAAAAACCACTGACAAAGTCAGAATACAACCTGACACCCTGTTAGGGTGGTAGCGGCAGTCCAGATGAGATGATCTTGTCGAAGCAGTGATCCTGTAGAAAGGTCTGGTAGCTCTTGTCTCCTCTGGGAGTCCAGTGGATAAAAAGCTGCCTGTGCTGTCCCAAACCCTGGATTTATCCAGGTGGGAATGCTTGGCTCCTCCCCCTGGGCAGAGCATCTCCCAATGGGCTGATCTCATTCTATGAGTCATGCAGTGGGTCCTTGATGGCCCATTAAACAGAGATAACTCCCGGAGGAAGTTATCTATGAGTCATGTGGCAAGGCATTGTTAGGCTCGTTAACAGAAGATAAGGAAAACACTGCCCCCCCTTGGCTCCAATGGCTCATGGGGATAGAATACAAACCTTGGGCACAATTTTACATTGTAACCTAGGACACTTCCCAATTGAGACTTTCATGTTTGCTCTCGGTGGGACAAACAGCCATGGACCTGCCAGAGGAAGTGGCATTTGAGGTTGGTATCAAGAAATCTTTCCAACACAGGACAGCAAGCCATGAGCAGGCTGGCTAGGGAACCAATATTCCTTTCATCAATGCAAAGCATAGCTGGTGGCCCTGCCAAAAAAGCGCAAACAAGCCTCCATTTAAAATAAATGGCACCAAATTCAGAATATCAGACAGCAGAATTACATGTTACATTCTTCTCCCCTAATACTCTGACCTTCTG
Organism: Acrocephalus scirpaceus scirpaceus; assembly: GCA_910950805.1. Taxonomy (NCBI): domain Eukaryota; kingdom Metazoa; phylum Chordata; class Aves; order Passeriformes; family Sylviidae; genus Acrocephalus; species Acrocephalus scirpaceus. The sequence goes on from OU383777.1 coordinate 15,085,156, forward strand.
CCAGAATGTGATCTGGCCTCTGAATTCACAGAGTTGGCACCCACTGGAAGGAAAGAGCACAGTCACAAATGCAGAGCAGTCTGTTGGGTTTACACACTGCCAGCTGTGCCACAATTTGGGAGAGAAACAAAATTAAACTTGCTGCTATATTGGCAAGAGACAGAAAGAATGAGGCTTCGACAAACTGTTATTGGAAGAAGGTACGCTGAGAATAACCACTGAAAAAATATGTGTAAGGTGGGTCTGAGTGGTATGTGTAAAATTTAACAATTGAACACATATTCTTATATAATATGTATATTATTATGTTTGTTTTAAGTTAAATACTATAACATACCAGTTGGATCTTAACATAAAAACTATTAGATATTTATACTTTTTAAAATTCAATAAGTGACAGTGAGATAATGTTTCTTGTGAAGCTTTGGAAAGCTGTTGCACAGACAAAACACAATGGTAAAAAATGCCTATATAGTATATATATGGTATATATATACCATATATATAGTATATATGTGTATATAAATGCGTATATGCTATATACACAGAGAGATAAATATTGAGGATTGCTGCCTGTCCCTTTGATAAATCAGAATTCGCAGAGAAACTGAAAACATTAAAGCAAGGCTTGAGTCCTCAGCTCACCTCTCCCCATTATTTCCACCAGCAATGTGTGAGCTGGGCTATCACTTTTCTATACAGTCCCAAAGTTACATAGTCATTACTGGAGCTGACATTTGCTCTCACTTCATCCATTTCCTAAAGATTATTAATGTCAAACAAAAAGTTGGTTTTACACAGTTGATCCTTGACCTTCGCTGATGTTCCCAAGGAGCAGGCGCTTTTTTCAGCAGCTCCAGCCCCTGCTACCTTCCGTGAGTCATCCAGCAAAGAAACACTTGCATTACTAAGGTTATCCTTTGGCTCACACTGCGAGCATTGTTTCTCTGGCATATTGTTTGCTCCTCTGTGCTTCTAATTTTCTCCTGGAATAGCCGTGTCTGAGGTATAGCATTTGACAGCTTGGAACTCAAGTAATTAAAATACTTTTGGTTTGGTGGAAAACTGGTGAGAAGTGACTAAGATCAATTTATTCTCATGGATCTGTAAAATTCACATACCAGCTTGCCAGTGCCAGGGATCAAATTTGCTCCTGCAAGAGCAGACAGGGAGGTGGTTTAGTCCATGTGTTGCTGATATTGCTTTGACAGGACCAGACATCCCAAATGCACCTGGGAATGAATTATGTACATGCTTTTTGTCTCCAATGTTTCATAGAGATACCTGAGTAAATAAAGACATCTTGATAATGAGCCTTATTTCAGTGGTTCTTTTGGGCTGTGGTCCAAAAGCAGCCTTGGGAGCTCAGAGACAGTTTTAGGGAGTCTGAGGGTCCATCAGAGACCCTAAAAACATCAACATTTCCCAAGCTCATTTTGGAACCCTTCTTGATTTTTTCTTCCTGTGCTCAGTCACATAGTTTGGACAGCACTGAAAAGGGACAAGATCAGCCTCATCTTCAGCACAGACTGGGCATTGCTGTGCCACCTAAATACAAGTTTATTGTAGAATACGTCTAAAACATTTAAAGGTATTTCAAATACTGCACACAGTACAAAGACTATGTCACTGTATACCACATTAAAGAACCAGATTTTAAAGTTGGCAGTGGAATTAGCAGTTAACAGAGTCACACAACTGCAGTGCCTGAATTTCCCCTCTGTGATCTGGTGGCACAACATGATGGACCCATCACATACCCAGTTCTTACATGCTGAGACCACTTTGGGTCTTGCATTTTTCTAGATTTCATAACCAAAACAAAGCATTCAAACAAGAAATATGTGAATTCTTGTTCAGAAGGTGAGCAGAAGGGCATAAAATGTAATCCCCTCAAAGGAGAACTGACCCCATGTTGAACCCAGCCATCCTCTTCAAGTATTAGACTATTAAATATACGGGACCTGTGATCTGCAAAAATGCATTTGGTGAGTTCTTATATAACTTGTTTATGTGTCACACCAGTGTTGAGGTCAACAGGGCTTATATACAAGCCAGAAGAAAAGGAAAGGCATGTGGCAGCAAATGCCAGACACTCTGCTAATGGACTTGAGTGGCCTGGCGGGGAACAGAAGGGCTATTGAGTGATGGAGCTACTGGTGACAGCACCAAGGTACAGCAATATGCCAGCAACAACACCTTGTCTTTCCTAGCCAGCATCCTGGCAATACCTCAGGAGGAGATTTCTGACCATGCAGACTATTCCCTTGTGGATAACCACAGAGCTCCCACATACTGGGTGCTCCTGTCTTTCCCCTCAGGGTTTATTCTTTTCCTGCTGCTTTTATAGACTGCCAGGGCAGGATCCTGTACTTGTACTCCATTTCCAGTAGCCAGGGTGGATGTAGGACCAGTACTTTTACAATTCCTTTCAGCCTGGGGTGAGATCCTGGGAGGTGTATTTTTGCTTCTGCATTTTCTATGGGCACTGAAGAGCTTTTTCCTTGTCATCACATCTTCCAAGGACCAGCTGCTGCCTACAGGGAATTAGAGAAGGAAGAAACAGAAAATTTAAAAATATCTTGAAAAGCAGATTTGTGGGCAGCCAAGCCAGTAGGACATATTGTCCTACTAATACAGTCCCTTTGTCCCCTGAACATCTTCCTTCCTTAAGTAACCACCATTCCTCTCTTGTCATCTATGGCATTCCCACTTGGCAGGACAGAACATGCGCTGTGGTTAGTCCAGACTAAATCTGGGGCCTTGCACTTACTGCTTGATTATCTAGGGGTTGAGAAGCAATGGGAAATACCAAAGTTTTCTGATCTCTTTCCTTGGTGGAAGCACTAAAAGGCTGTGTAAACACCTTCCCACCAGTTTGCACAGAATCCACAGGGAAAATTGATCTTTGAGGCTTCCAGCCCTCTGTCTCATGGAGGCTAAACCAGTCAATGGGCTCAGGATTTGAGAGAAAAGAGGTGAGGGAAGGATAGACGTCATGCTCAGATGGTTTTGTTTCCTTAGGAAACTAGGCTAAAGTCACAGTGGAACTAGAGAAATGCTTCAGGCAATATGTACTGTGCTGTGTTTGTCTAGGAGAGCTAGGATGCCATGGATCAGGGAACCTTGGCATTGTCCATGCTTGGAAATCACACTGCTAGTTGCTGGTAGCAAACCGTGGACCTAAATAAATTGGTATTACAAGAAAACATTTTTAATGTCTGATTTTTCAGGGATTTACATGGAATGTATGATATCATGGCACCAAAATCCATTATTAAATACAAAACAAACAAAAGCCCCCCCAAAGTTAAATAAATAGATAACAATTAAGTAAAAAGACAGCCACACTACTATACAGAGCTCTTCTCCAATTTGGCTATACATCAGTGCTAAGCCTTTTAAGTCATTTGTAAAATAGGTCAGTTTGTTTCACCACCAAAATCCCTCCTGAAGTATGAAGTAAAGGGCAAAGTGGCTTGTGTTGCACCATAGGAGAGAAAGCAAATGCTAGGCTCATAGGCCTTTTGTCAAAAGCTGGGACCTTTCAGGCAAACATAATTTCAGATGTAGCAGCTCCTCTTCATTTGCTGCTTTTTGAGAGAAAACATTCTATTTTCCTCATCATTTACTAGACCAGCTCCACTCCAAGCAATGCCTGTTCTTGTTTTCTCATATGGGGGCGGTGGGGCATGACAGGTAATGGTTTACAGGTGGTTCTATTTACCTCTGCTACTCAAGCTCAGAGATCAGAAATAAATCTTTCTGCAGTGAACATAAGCAGCTATTTCAGAGTTATTTTCTGCTGTATGCCTCAAAGTGTTACAGGCAAGTCATTTTTCAATATGTTTAGATTCAGTTGGCATGGCCAAACGAAATGTGGCTGATTATTTCAGCCTCCCTTTTGAGTGGTGTTCCAGAAACCTGCAGTGGAATGCAACAAGTAAACCTGCAGAGACACTGCAGTGATTATGGCAGCATATGGACTGAATTTACTATTGCCCTTTAGGCAGGTAAAACTGATCATGTACACAGCACACTGGATAGAAAATCTCAGACTTTGGCACTTAAACTGTGTTTGTCTGGCTGTCTGCTGCAACAATCTCTTGGCTTTTCTGAAAACAAATATTTTCTCAATATGTTGTTTTCTCATGTGAGTTGTGAACACATGTGAAAATAAGATAAACATCAGAAGGCAAAGCAAATTCTCTTTTCACATTGGAGTACAAAGTAAAAAATTTAGCTGCCAGATTCAGAGAGACTCAGTGCAACTCAGTTTCTGTAGCACTGACCATCTCAAGGTTCACTTCACCACAAAAATACCACAAGCTTAAGCTGAACCTCAGCTGCCATATGGCATTAGCTCTTATGTGCTGCAAATTCAACCCTGGCATGAAGGTTTCTGGTGGGATCTGTATTACTTTTCACTCCCCTATACAAAATGTGTAAGAAGTCAGTGAATCTACCAAAACTCCCTTCAAGCAAAAAGAAGAGCATTCCCCTGGTATTTCCATGTTTGCTTTGGGATACCATAAAACATACCATAGTATGGGCAGGAGCTCAACTGGCTGCTGGGTAAGGATGGAATCCACAGCTCCTCTCCTCAGCTTCTCCCAGTGATACACTATCTGGATCACAGCTATCTTTCACTCTTTCTTTCCCCACTTTTTTATATTTTTTTCCCTGGGATCCTCAGTTGAGCTGTCTTCTTGAAACAACTTACTCTGATCCATTTTTCAGCCAACATTCTGGCACACCTTTGCCTGCACATTTTTAGCCATTTTTTCTCCTAAAGCTTCCTGTGCTAGAACAATTCATTGCTGAAGTTGTATCTTCAGTACAGAAACACCCTGTGCTTTCCATGCCGATAAAAGGGAAGTGTGTGGCCTTTTCTCATCCCAGATCTCTCCTTATGGTGCTCCCTCCGTCCATCTCTCAGGAAGGCAGAGGAATTAAAGATTTAGTTCAAGTTCTTACTTTGTTGTTCTCCTTGCAGTATCTAATCTGCTTCCAGAAATACATGAAGCAAAGTGACTGGCACCTGTCACATCTCAGCACTTTCCTCCTCTGCCCTAGGGAAGAAGTGTGTGCAAAGGAGTATCTTGGCTTTAAGCCCGTCTATTTTAAGCTTGATTTTTCTAATGCAGGGTTATGTATGTCATTTCCCCACTCCACACACTACCTGACCATCTGCTCGCTTTCAATCTAACTTCACAAAGGGATAACAGCCCTGAAGACAAGATGCCCTGACCAGGGCCAGACAGAAGAGAGAAGAGAGAGTTTGCCACAACATGAGTTCTTTTATAGGTGCCATAGACTGCCTCAGTTGAGCAGTCACTGTCTGCTCTTTGTCCTGGTCCTCTTGCTCATATGAGGGGACATGAAGCAGCTTCAGGCACAGCAACTGGGAAGCTGATGAGCAGTTCAACGGGAAGATATTACAGTGATGATGGTGGCAAGCCATGCCTTAGCCTTCTGTGCCAGCTGGTGTGCAGGGACTGCCTTAGCCTTCAGGGACGTTACGATGCTCTAGGCAATCCGAGACGTCCAAGCTGTAGGGGCCAAGTCAATGCTGTGTAAAGCTGTTTGTTAAAGGAAAAGGTGGGTGTTGCCCCTAGGCACTGCTGCAGAGCTGGACATGGTCAGCAGACATTAGAGCAGTGCTGCAGCTGAGACTCAGGCAATGAGATGGACCTTCAGACAATGGTGCTGTGTGTGGATGGATTTCTGTCAAAACACTGTCCTATGCCTGGCACCTCCATCGTGCTTGGATGTTAGAAAAGAATAACCCAACTCTGTAGGCCATGTGTGTCTCAAGACCTAATCCTGATGAATGGAAAGACATTTTTTTAGGCTAAAGATGAGGCATGCAGCTCATCACAGAGATCCTGCAGAAAGGCACCCAGTGCTGGAGGGCGCAGTTGAAGTACGGGGATTTGCCACCACCATGTGCTTTGCTTCTGGGAAATCTTCAAAGCAAGTGCCACAGTGGTAAGTGGGTATCTAAGCGTAGGACACAGCAAGGAAACAACTCTGTTACAACATAGTTTTGGCATCTGGATCACAGCTGGCACACAGCATTCAGGGACCAGGAGCATCTCTAAGGCAGCTATTGATCACAGCAACCCACACAACTGATAGCTCTTCCAGTTGCTCTGTTATCAGCCCCAAATATTTTGGCATGACTTGCAAGAGTGAGGGCTGTGAGGAGCTGCCTTCATTACACTCCTTGCCTGGGAGCAGATGTGGTTCCTGCCCAGGCTGCCAGGGACTCATGGGATGTGACTTCGAAAAATATTTTCTCTTGGATCTATTCTCCATTTTAAGCATTACTTCTGTCAGGGAGGATTAATGAAGCATTTAATTTATTAAATGGGAGCATTTGGCTTCAGCAGACTCGTGCAGTTGTTTACTATTGGCTTCTATGAACATTGTTTTTGACAAATGTTTGTGTTTTAATCTGTACATTTGCTGTAATCTCTTCCTTTACCTCAGCATTTCTCCAGGTTAACAACATTAATAAACATTTATATGCCACATGCTGAACAAAACTACCTGCCCACAAACACTTTTTACTTAATTTGCTTAAGCCAGTTGGTTGTTTATTTACCTGGCATTTAGCTACAAGGGATAGCAGGCAGCTTTCTAGTTCTAGCAAAATATATTGATTTAAAACTTATACATATGCATTTGATAGGAGTGAAAAGCAGCTCTCTGAAATAATTCTGAGCTCCTGAATAAACTTAATACCTTATCTCACTTTTTGGTCCTCTGTTTTCTGGGGGGTTTTGTGATTTGGTTTTTTTTGGATGGAAAGGATATAGAAAAAGAGTGCAGGGAGGAAGTGTTTCTAAATCTCTAGCTGCTTTTAAAGCACACTAAATAAGTGGGTTTTTTCCTTTTGATGCTCCTAAGAACTACTGAAAAGATGGGAAAGTGAATTTGTTATATACACTAGACTGTGAATACTTGCCCATGTTTTATTTAAACAGGTATGGTTTGTATGACTGATGTGAGCAGACTAGGCGGAGGGCTGAGATGATAACAAGTGAGCTACCTTTGGACTCACCATTTAATACTTGCTTTGGTTTAGGCTTTTTTTTTTCTTTCACTGTCTTTCAAAATAGATGAGTTTTATAAGATCCATGAACTGCAGATGTTTGGGGTATCTGCCTGCTGTCCAGGTCAAAAGATAATGGTCCCTGAGCATTCAAGTTCTCCAAGAAGCAAAGTGTGGTCAGCATGTGAATGTTCTGATTCTGAATCTAAATATTTGAGAAAAAATATTGAAAAATGTAAGAGATATTTTAAAAAATGAAAAATGGGTATAGTACAGCCAAAATGCTGAGCTGCTGGAGGAAGAGGTGAGCTGCAGTAAAAAGTTACCTGTGTTATTCAGAAAGTGGCAACACCTTGCTTGTCTGCAAAATACCATTTATCTCTGAATTTCTGGCTGTTCTGGCTCCAGTCAAAGACCGTTAATGTATTTTATATTTCATGTTTTTAAAAATGTCAGGAACTAATCAAGGAATCAAGAGCAAAGCTCAGATCTGCTCTTGTTCAGTGAGACCCCTGTTCATGAGGTTAGAATTCTACTATTAATCTTTTCCAATTGCATGTTCTATTGATGGAGGCAGAGATTGTTTAAACTCTTCTGACTCCTCCTGGTCAATACAATTTTTCTTTTGGAGCTGTGTCTTTCCACAAGAAGGGCATCAGGACAGCAATGTCAGCTTTCTGAATTACCCTTCTGTGCATTGTTTCTTTGTGGAGAACATAAAATACTGCAATTTATCTGCAGTGAAAAAGGTTTCTGCATCAAAACATTTCTTAACTGTGCCTCATGTGGTTTGCCTCTCAATAAAACAGTAGAAAACACTTACTCTTCTTCTTTTCTGTAGTATGAAGGTGCTAAAGGTCTCCTGTGAAAGTCAAAGACATGTCAGAAATAGTCAAGACAGCTCTTGCTCTAAGAGATGGGCAGCTGAAGGATGAAATATGGGAGATGAGAAGAAACGGCAGAAAGAAATGAAAATGTTTGAGAACAGAGGGAGGACATCAGAGGCAAACTTCGTACACATAGCAAGCCAAAATATCAGAGCTGAACAGAGCTGACAGCTCAGCAAACTCTGGGCAGGCTGGAAAATAGACCTTCTCCCACATCTTTCACATTGTCACATGCAATGTCATGCACCATCACAACAACGTTCTCCTCCCTTTTTGGAAGAAAAGACATTATATCTGTTGTCTTCCCCGTTTCTCTCTTGGAGAGACACCAAGCTGTGGAAAGGCTGTGATTGAGATGCTGCAGTATTGGGGTATTAGCTCAGCAGAACAGGTGATGTTCCTCTTGGGGAGCCCAGTGCAGGCAGTGGGTGTGGAGATCCTTGGCGTGTGATGCTGATGTCTGGTCATCCTTCCTGGGTCTTGGAGCAACAAAGATTTAGGCACCCATATTGCTTTAAACTGGCCTCAGAATACTTAAAAAAAAAAAAAAAAAAAAAAAAAAAAGGTAAAACCCCAAGGATTGGATTGAACAATGCAGGAGTGAATCAGAGAAACCGCCTACATCCACATTTGAGTTTGTCACCTACTTCCACGACATCCAAGGATCCAGCAACATTCTTTTACTTCAAACAGTGAATTCATCAAGACATGCTAATTCCTTTTTTTTCAACAGCAACTGGCCTAATCAGATTATAATCTTAAAAAATATGTTTTGTCTTCTTTAATTTGTTTTCCAGCATATTCAGGATCTCATTAGAGAACAGCATTTCCATTCCAAGTGTGACCTAAAGTTTAATAAAACCCTTAAAAGATTCATTCCTCCAAAACAAAATGTTTGTTTTCCCATCAGATTAATTGTTATTTGTATAATTCTATACCTCAGTTGTGCTGATGACTCTTGAACACAGACTGTAGTGTCACCTTCCAGAGGAAAGCTTTCTATAACAATCTGAATTCCTCACAAACAACAGTTATGCTTGGAATTCCATCACTCAGAATGTTTGTTATTAGTTTATGTTTTCCCACCTTCTATTGCCTTAAACTAGAACTGCCTTTATCTAAATTGTGAGATATTTGTTCTGTGAATCTTTTTTATGTAAATGTCCCTCCATTTTAAATTGTGTTTCAAGTGGAGATTAGAATACTCTTAGAAACGCGTTGGTTTGTTTTAACAAACTGTGCTATCTGGTGAGGTAATATGTCCCTGTCACTCTGCTCGTAGCTTTATTACATCAGAAACTTCCCCAGTACCTGAGGCTGAGTCTGGGCTGCATATTAATCAGTGCATATTAATTAGCTGCAAAGCTTCAAACATGTAGCTTAATATAATGGTAATAATTTCTGAAGTTCTTAAATGTGAAATTGGGTGAATGTGTTCATAATGAGTTACTTTAGGCTGACATCAAGTGGTGTCTCTTCAGTCAAAACACACCAGCACAGCTGCTGGATGCTGTAACTGATTTGGCACAGGCACAACAGAAAAACATTTGTGTTCCTAGCACAACTGAGGCAGTGCTGGAAATTCTCAGCATGCCAAAGGGCCACCACTCATCTGCTCAGCAAACTTGTGACTCCAGAGCTGACACAATGCACTTGCCCCTTCCCTTCCCAGCACCATACTGGTGTGCTGTGCCCTTTCGCAGTGCAAGCAGGCCCAGTGGTCAGCATGGGTGGTCTGAGTAGGATGTGTCCCACGCTGTCCTGCACAGCCCTGGGGGAACAGCCCTGGGGGATCAACCCCACTTTGCACCCCATGCCACGGTGGCTGACCCTGAGCAAGGCAGACTGGCAGGGGCCCAGCCTCATCCTGCCCTGAGCAAGGTTGATGCCGGCTTGCATCTCCTGGGTAACACTTCTGCTGCTGAAAAAGTGCTCCACCTGCTGCAAAGGATCAGAAGAAAGAGAGGGATGAGGTTCTACTGTGTCTGTGCTCACACTGCCAGGCAGCTGTGCAGCACAGGCAGTCCTGGGGCTCAGGTTTAGGGAACAGGCTTGTGTTGAGATCCAGCCACTCACTACAGATCATGATTAAATTGTCATTGTTTGTTGGCTGGAGAAATATGACATGCTTGAATTTTCTATGTAGTCTTCATCTGATCCCAAGAAAAGGGATCCATGGTACTGTCTTTTGGCTTGTTATGTACATCACCCCACAACACTCTTTCTCTCCTGCAATTTTACACAAAAACTTTTTTCTACTTTTCTGAACTTTTAGATCAGGCTGGGAGAGCAGCACAATGATGAAAGCGTAGGAGCAGTGGGGGGTGTCAGCAGCAGCTGTGCTGTTGCTGCACCTTGGATTGTCCCTGCAAACTCCCACCAACACACTTCCCTCCGCAGCTGAGCCAGTTCGGTGGGGTGTGAGGACAACCTGGAAATACAAAAAAGTACAGCCAGCGCCTCAGAGAAACATACTGCTGTCTCCTTTTATTTCCCATTCAATGTGATTAGTCTGTGCCTGGAGAGACTGGGCCAGGAGCAGGGTAGAGATGGTTAATGAGGATTTAACCAAAGGCTGTGCTGCTGGTTGTGAAGTTCTCTCCTAATTGCCAGGTTTCCCTGCATTTGGGTTCAGCTGTGAAGGCAGCATGAGGGCTCAGAGCCCTGTTAAGGCTGACACGATGCGCTCAGCTGGAGGGAAGCAGCTCTCCAAAAGCTGTGACTCAGGCGGCCCTCGGCACACACAGACTCGTTAAGCCACCTCACATTCATCCAGCCTTGTTAAAGCCCAACATAAATACAAAATCATTCATCATCTGTGGTTGAATTAGTGCCCCTATGAAACTTTGATATGCCTTCTGAAAATTAGTCGCATTCAGAAAGCACTGTCCTAAATGTTTCATTCACAAGCTTTCCACAGCAGTGGCCACACTGCAAATCTTTTTATTTACAAGCACAATGTTTTAGGTTAATTGCAGTGTTAAAGACAATGCCGGTTCTCTGCTGAATTGCCTCTTGCACAGAGGCTCACTCCCACTTCCCAACCAACCTTTGTGCAGAATGTGTCTCATTGTGTTTTGAAGCACACAGCATTTCTTATGCAAAGATTCATAATTTGGGTAGGTTATTTTAAGTAGTCTAAACAAGACACTGTAGGAGCAGCACTGGGATGATTAAAGGCATTTGTGTGTTGCACAATGCCGTTACCAAGGGACCTGGGGCAGTCACCGTGTTTGCAGCACAGACTATGTAGGAGGGTATCATTCCTCTCTGTGTGCTTTAGTAGCCAGGCTTCATGGTTTAAAACCAGGGTGAGCTCTACAGTGCAACACAATGCAAAGAGAAACATAAAGCTATCAGTAGAGCAGTACAACTGTTATTGTTAGTGCTATTTGTTGGGTAATTCCATTCTAGACTTAATGCAAGTCATCAAATAACAGCTCCTGTTCTGAACTGTTTGCAGACTTGGATAATATGTGGTCTCCACCAGGCTGGCCAGTGGTTGCCAGCCCTGATGTATCCTTCCCCTCCCTGTGGCGGGGTTTGCTCCTCTGGCACCAGCAGCCAAATGCTGAGCAAGTCAAATGTGTGCTCTGGCTCTCTACAGGGAGAACATGCTTCATCTGCAAGTGTTTGGTAGAAGGGAGAAGGAATTTGGAGTTGAGGCTTTCACATACTGGTGAATACCACCAAAAACAAGTAATGGGGCAACTGTAAAACATGGATGTTTGTTTTCTTATAAAATCATAAAGAATCTTAAATTCACCCTCATGAGGAAATGAAATTATTGGTATTATTAATTTATATCAATTAATGAGGACTCTGAATTGCAAAGAAAAGCTTGCTGAGGAATCTGATAAGGCCATTTTCTTCCAGAGGTTAAAATTAGCCTCCAACCAAGATATTTTCCTGCCAGTAAAAACTCAGCCCCACACACATGAATCTTATTTGGGGAAACATAAGGCACAGGAACAATGTTTTAGGCCTCTTTGTTGTGCTGGTAACAGCAACCAGCAACAGTTTTCCTGAAACCAGGATATATCCCAAAGTGCTGCCTTGTGTTCCAGCCCTCTGAGGAGCTATTCCTTCAGGAATGACATTGAAGTCTCTAACACCTTCAAGTTTTTTCTTGACTAAAGTTGGTAAAAATATATGCCTTTTCCTGAAAAAAAAAAAAAAAAATCTGTCTCTTGAAATCTTTACTATTTTTTATGTTCAAGAAAACACAAGTGCTCCCTGATTTATTTGTTCTCTGGAGAACTCAGTTACAGAGTTCCAATAATGAGAGGAACTTTTCAATCTTTTAACATAAATAGATGGGTTGCTTGTCTTGATAGGCTCAAGACACCAACCAATCCTTCAACAGATATCCTTACTGCCAGCTTTACAAGGAAAGAAGGGCTCTCAGTTAAGAAACAAAACCACTTAGCACACGTGACACATGCAGTACTGGCATTTTTAAATCAGGTTAATGTGTGCTCGGCAACAGAATGACAGAGCCATTTTGTGGCATCACATTTTCTTCAAACATTGCAGGCTGCCACAATTTCCCCTTCTCACCTTCAGAAGAGGCTTCAAGCAAAACATGCCATAGGTAAGAAGAGAGAAAACAAATGCTGCTTTATTGGTACCAAGCCTTGGCTTCCCCATTCAATGTGGATTTACCATGGGGACTTGGGTTTACCCAGGACCGTGTCCCACCACCAGCTGTGGCAACCAACCACGTGTGTGTGCAACGAGCCCAGAGACACAGCTCATGTCAGCATGAACTGCCAGGTGCTGCAGAGCACTCAAAAAGCAATGTCATGATGGTGGATATTAGTGAGGAGGGTGAAGGGAAACAGCTTCAGAGGAACTATAAACATAGTATATAAACATATAAACATGTGCTTGTGCAGAAAACGCCTCACTTTTGAGCAGTGTTATGTAAAAGAGCATGGCAGCAATAACTCTGAGAAGGAAGAAAGCTTTAGGGAGTTACTGAGACAGGCTCCGTGGACATTCATAACACAGGAAAGAGAACAGATCTTTCATCAGAAGGAAAAACAAAGGATTTGTGAAGCACTGGTAACACTGCTTAGAGATTGTGCACTGTAGAAAGTCTCTTGCCATTTGTGTACCAGAAATAGACAAATTAATAGTGTAAAATACTGCAAAGTAGGGTGCCCATGTTCTGAATTGATAAAATAGAAAATTTCAGATGAGGAATGTTTCCAAGTCCTCAGAAAGCTTACTAACTCAGAGATAGAAGGAATGACTGATATGATAGCAAGAACAACTACATCTTTGAAGTCACATGAACACAGTGAGATTCAGCTACAGAAGGTATCCATCATAAGAGAGATGGTCAGTTCAGAGACCAGCTCCCCATCATGCATGGATGATGCAAAGAAAAAAATTTCAGGCAGCCCAACCACTGCTTTCCTGGCTAACCCACCAGTCTGCTGTAACCCACCAGCTGAGCTGAGAGTAGCAAAGAGCCCAGTCTTCAGGCAGACCCTGCAGTGGGTGAGGCAACTCTCTTGCTGAGAGATCCAAGTGATTAAACTTCTCAGTGCTCAGAGCTAAAGCAAAATTTCATCAATATGCCTCCTTCAGGCAGGCACTTCTGTATAATTTCAGCAGTACAAAAAGAAGACTAAGCTCATTAGCTAGGCTGGAACTGATAAACTCCTCTACCAGGATGTATTCTTTTCAGTTACACACAGAAGAAAAATCATCTGTCAAAGTATGTTTAGGTGCTGTGTACTTTGAAGCCATCAGCATTAGCATGGATCTTATTTAAATCCTAGATAAGCTGGGAGACCACATACTTTATTCAATTGCTGAGGAATCTGATGAGGCCATTTTCTTCCAGAGGTTAAAATAAGCCTCCAACCAAGATATTTTCCTGCCAGTAAAAACTCAGCCCCACACACATGAATTTTATTTGGGGAAACATTAATGAGGGGAAAAAATTGAAATTATTTATTGTGTCATGTGAGTGGAATTGGCCATCAGTCTGCTTTCCCTGGATCACAGGAAGATGGATGGGGCATTTACCATGTGTGACATGAAGAAGAGTCTGCTATGGACTTGCCATGTTTAAACACCAAAATGAATTCACCAAAAATGGGGTTCAATAAAGCTTACAGCTTTGTCTTGGAGAGCCTGCAGTCTTACCCATGATCAAATCCTCTTAAAAAATGTCTGCACTCAAGGAGATGATGCAAACAAGCCATTGCAGATCATGCAATTACAATACTTGCCAAAGCAATTTTGGGGGCTGACCCAGCTCTTCAACAGGAAGGACACAGAAAATTACCGCGTTTTTCAAAACCTTGGTTTCAGGGCATCGACCATTTTGAACCAACCCATTCTTTACTGCTCTCCAGGATTTCCTCCTCTGCCCCACTCAGGTTTGTGTGGTTAAAAATTAACCCTATCAAGTTGCTTCTAGATGAGAGAAGCAGATGAGCCCTGTGCACCAGCACCACGGGTGAGCAGGGAAGGGTTGCACAGAGAGCCCAGGGGATGGAGAACAGCTCAGGCCAGACTGGCCTCTGCTTCCTTCTGCTTGCAACTTCTCATTTTTCCAGGGCTGAATGGGTGGGACAAGTAGGATGATGTAGCCTTGACCAAAAGCTATCCAACAGATGAGGAAGGAGCGCCGTCATAACTGTGCAGTAGTGCTCCATGAAGTTGTTTATGAAACCTTCCTTGCATTAGCATGAAAAGCATTACTTCTCTGGGTATGGCATGATTTTGCTGCCAAGCATCCTATCGTTGCTTGCTGGAAGAAGTGTTTAAGTATTTCAGCAATGTTTGTGACAACATCTGCCAGGCACAATTCAATTCAATGCCTTTTAATGATTCATTTTCATGAATTGTCCATCTATTTTAAGTGCACTGCAGTTACTTCAGAGGCAGTAGTAATGAAAACTTAGCACTTTGGATTTCTTATGCTGTCAGGGTAAGCACAATATGTGGACCATTGCAGGCACCCAGGGTAAGTGCCTTTACAAGAGCTCTAATATAATTTCTTGGGAAATGATCCAGATTATTTATGGTATAATTAAAAATATGGTATAATTAATTTGTAATTCTTCACTTGCACTGCAAATCTCCTTTGATTAGTAAATATGCAATGCTTAAGTGCTATTATGGAAAAATATATTTATCATCAGACAGAGGGGGTGTCATCATTAAGTACATAATTACAGATCTATAATTATAAGAAAGGCTATGTAGGCAAGGTCTAGAGTACAGACATCTTCAAAAAACACCATTATAATTTGTGCTCTCTGGGGCACAAGCCACTGAAACGTGTACCTTTGAGTGCCTGGCAAAGTGCTGTGTGCACATCAGGAACTTGGGACAGCCTGCAGCACACAACTGTGGTTCAGCTCCCTGAGACACCCACCTTCTCCAGCAGTCCTGCCCTTGATTTAATTCACAGCTTAAGCTGTGAAAGGAACTTTAAACAGAATGGCAGAAAGAGAGGACAAGTCTTCTTGGAGAATTCACCTTTTAGGCCATGCAGTGATTTATGTTCTACACCAGGGAAACAAAATTGGAGTAAAGTTCTTCTCAAGGGAGGCCACA
Organism: Acrocephalus scirpaceus scirpaceus; assembly: GCA_910950805.1. NCBI lineage: Eukaryota > Metazoa > Chordata > Aves > Passeriformes > Sylviidae > Acrocephalus > Acrocephalus scirpaceus. The sequence goes on from OU383777.1 coordinate 15,100,687, forward strand.
ATTCAGAGCATCTTTGCCCTTCTTCTAGAGAGCCATAGATCATCACAAGATGTACAAAACAATAGAAGGCCAAGCTTTGACTATTTTGTTTAGATCCTCAGGGTCACACTTTTTTCCTATCAGGTGGTTATTGAAGGTGAGCTGCAGAGCATGGGAGAGATAGCTGAGATGAAATTTTAGGTGCCAGACACTCCTTCAGCATATGACAGTGAAATGCCTCTCTACTCACTTTGGCTGCATACACTTAGGGACTTGCTTAGTTCATGCTGCTAGGACAGCTGTACAATAGCCTACTCCAGCCATTTACCCCTGAAAATTTGACTTCAGACACTTTTTAAAAAGCCCATTACAATTACATGGGCATAAGAGGATTTCCAGGAAAAGGGTTCTAGCTGATCTCCTAAGCCTTCCAGAGAGTTCTGATACTTCTTTTTAACATTTTGTCCATCCAGCCCTGCTGTTTGCAAGGAAGCAGGGATAAAGGCCATAAATAAAGTCTGTGGTGCGTGATCTGCATTTTGAGCTGGAAGCTATTGCTCTGGCACAAAGAATCATAGATAATATTGCAGAGTGCTCTGTGTGTGACAAATGGTAACAAATGTGCTTACTACTCTGATTTTGCAGAACACAGAAATCGTGAGAGTGTTTATGTAGAATTGGAAATGATTGATTTTTATGCAAACTTTCTCACTGGGCTTCTCCAATTAATCCTGAAGGAGACATTAAGCATTTGTTCTTGTATCACAAGTGTTCCATCCAGATAGAAAATTTTCAAATGTTTATCAAAAATAAATTTTCATTTACTGTCTATTTTTCAAAGCAAATTAGTTGAGCTACCTTGCAAGTTCCAAAGGATACACCTCACTCAAAGTACAGTGTGTACTGTAAAGTAATGTGTCTTCCCAGCAATGAACAGCTGAAGATTGCTTTTTTTAGGCCAGACTCTTGCAAAAAAAGTTGACCTTTGTTTTTAAACGATGTTGGGGAGGATGAAACAGGAAAACCTTATAAATATGACAGCTTATTTGTAGAGAATATGAAACATATTAGTGAAATAGAGTTGAAGGCAAGTTTTGATATCTAAGATGCTAAGCTTTAGTTACTGAACAACTGAAAAACAATGGTATGGTCAGCTGAAAGTAAATCCCCCTTGATGAAACAATGCCCATGCTTCACCTCAAAGATTGACCCGTCGTTCTCACAACACCCAACATATGAGACATATCCCGAGTAGTGGGCATTGGATTAAATGCCCAATAAATATTGAAAATAAGGTCAAGCAGCCCTGCCAAAGTGTGGGCAGAGGAAGCAGCCACTGCAGGAGCAGAGTATCTCTACTCCAGTGGACCTGCAAGAGCAGAGAATGGCCAGGAAAGTCAAGGGCTTGATCTGCAGCAGATTTCCCCCAGTGGAGGCTGCAAAGACACTGCAATAAATTCCCATTGCCTGCTTGTGTCTCTGCTCAAGGAAAATCTGTAGTGCTGTAACTCTCTGATGTTGGTGCCAGGAAAGCTTTCACCAGCAGCATCTGGTTCTCTGCCAGCCAAAACAGGCGTTGCCCACCACACTCCAGTGCTGATGAAGTGATCCTGACAGCTCCAGGAGGGGCTGTGCTCTGCACCAGGCTCTCCAGATATCCTCTGCACCTCCCTGGTGTCCTGCTGGAGTTGGGGAAGATCATTACCTCACCATCTGAAAAGCCAAGCAAATATGCTTTAATTGGATTCAGTGTTGATCACAATATTGATTTAAGCCTGTGTGTCTCTGCATAGAAGCAAAACATATTTGGATGAAGAGGAGTCATTTACAGCTTCCCAGGGGAGAATAATTCTGGTTATAAGTGATGCTTGCCAAAATGCATTACCTGGAATTATAGATGAAGGAGATAAATTAATATCATTATTACCTTTTCTTAAAGTGAATGCATCTATCTAAGGCTTGCAGTGAGTCTAGTGCAAATGAGCTCAGAGATACACAGTCCTCAGTCACATCCTTATGTCCAGGGAATGTCCCTAGTTGTAGGATCTGCCTTAACAATTAGGGCTATATTTAGGAGTATGTAAGAAGTGGAGCCAAATCCTACTGTTCTCATTTTAAGAGAGAAAGAATTTGGTGTGGTTACTACTAATATATGCTCTGTTAATAAAATGTGCTGGAAATAATGGGTCAGTAAGAAGGGACCAGTTTCTCCCACGTAATATTAATAAGCAAAAGAAGTACATTCTCAACACTGAACTTATGGGAATACAAATTAAGCCTGACATTGCAGCTGTAAATTCAATATGGTCTTTTTACAGGTTAACATGGGGTACATTTCCTGTTTATTTTATTAACTAGTTTCATATGTTCTTCTGGAAATCAAGATATGCAGTCATCTGACTTCTGATGTCAGACAAAGCCTGAAAAAAACCTTCCAGATATTTCCTTAGTTCCTTCCTTAGTTCCACCTCCTCATTTAAATTAAGTGTAACTTAAATAGCATCTGAAATAAAGGTATGCCATTGGCTGGGTGTAGAACATGATTCATAAGCCTTTCACAAACAGCAGGGAAATAACAGCTATTCTGACTGCCGTTGCATATATTTTTGGCTTTAAAAGCCCATCTACTGTGTCAGTTAATAGTATCAATTTGAGCCAAAAATAACTGTCACTTTTTCATTTTTAATTACTACATCTGTTACCCCATTTAATCTTGGCATAATAAGACAATTGGACATTTCCAAAAATAATCCCACAAATTATTTCCAGGCTCATGACTGAACTGCCACTGCATAGCCGGAACACAGACCCCCAGAAAAATTTGCAGCAGTAAACAATGCTTTTTCTTGCACACAAATGTTTACAGTTAATTGCCAGATGTTTTTCTAACTAAAGATGCCTTTCTGGCATCCCTAATTTGACTCAGTCACCTAAATTGGCTCTGGTCCCCGAGGGGAGGTGGGATAGGAGCTGGCAGTGTGCCTGGGCAGCTCATGGTGGCAGACTCACAGTGTGGCATCCTTTGCTAAACAGAGAGGCATTAATGGCACCAACAGGGCTGCTCAGCCTTTGCCCTGCTTCCTAGCAGGAAATGGTTGCATTTTTTGGAAGGGGTTGTATCCTGAAGTGCAAAAGGCCCATTCAGATGAGTGACACTGGGTGTACATGGAGCTGGGCTGGAAAGGCTGATGGAACAACAGGCACCAACAGGTGTGACCTGCCCTAAGGTCACACCTGACCATGAAGGGGTGCAGGCAACTGCCTCATTCTGCAGTCTGCTGTGGGAGAGCCCAGGAGACCTGGCAGAGGCAGAAAAAGAAATGCAAACCCTCGGTATGGCCACAGCCACAGCCAGCAGCCTGTGGCAAGGCAGCATTGAAACATTACACATGAAGGCAGCACAGACATCCTCAGCACGGACAGACAGACGGTGTGTGGCATCCTGTCTGTGCTTGGGTTGGTGGTGAAAACAAATGGCATCATTTCAGCACGGGAATAGGCTGGAGAGAGAAGAGTTCATAACAAAAAGCATCAGTTCAGAGGGCTCTCCTGATTCCTCTACAATGCTGCTCTTGAAGTTCCTTCTTTTCAAGGAAAACTTAAAGAACCTTTTCCTTTGGTTTTCAGTGCATAAAGGCAAAGCAGAGAATGTGGGAAGGGCAATAGTTGTCTTTTCCAGCAACTTGAAATCTCTTTTGACAGAGCAGCTCGAAGGAGTATTGTAACATTTTCTAAGTACTATTTACTTTATCAGTAGTTGCTGGGGCCTCGTTAGGTTTTTAAGTAATTTTAAATGAAAAAAATTCTAGAATAATTCATGGCACTTTTTGTTTTTATCTGCCCTGGAGTTTTTTGGAAGTTAATAAAATCAACCTGCATATCTCAGTAATTGTGTTTACAGAAAGCGAGGCTGTAAATTCAGATTTCTAGCTTAATATTCTAAAATTACTGTCTTTGATTGCTCATTATCTCTCCAAAGCATTTTACTTTTGCTGAAAACTTCAAATAAATTCATAGATTTATCTGCATCTATCAAATATTTTAGATGAAATGTTTATTTTTCCTCCTTTTAGTATAATAAAGTCTGTGGGGAATGCTGGAAGCTGGTTTTTGAGATGTAGCACAGTAGTAGCAATGGCAGGGGAGAGGAAGCAGAAGATTGAGAGCATGGGGAAGGAGAGACTGAGCTTTGTTCAAATAACTGGCTCCCAGTGGCAAAAAACACCAAAAACAAAAAACCACCACAAAACAAAACAGAAAACCACCACAAACAAAAGACAACTCTCTTGCTGACAATGTAGTGGTAAAAGCTTTGAGAAATGTGTACCTTTGTGCAATCTTGGTGGAGGTCCCTCTGTGCTGAAGCCAGCTGAATTAAATGGCCATATTCTTCACACGAGCATTACAGCTGTATCTTTTGCTGGGTAGTGAACTGTAATAAGTTGATGTTGGATTTGAATGGGCTGCTGGAAGGTGGCAACATCAAAAGAAAATAAAACATCCACTAGGAATCAAGGCTAGTTTATCTGACCTCAATATTGCTTTTATAAATGTTCTCCAAAAATTCTTGCCTTGATTTTTTCGATTCATCAAATGAAATTATCAGAAGGAAACTACTTCAGATAAATACATCACTTGAAATGTTGATGAGTGCATTTCTGGCATTCAGGGAGCATTTCAATCAGCAGTGAAAAACATACCCCTTTTAGGTATATAGAGGAAAGATTACAAAACTCTCCCGTCATGGTGTATCAAAAAGACAACTAATATGTATTGGATTATCTTTGACAGTATCAGCAATCAAATACTGGAGATTAGCTGGAAAAACATATTTGATACATGCTAAGACTGTGTCTATTTCAAGAGAACATCTTTTAAAAAACAAGGATACATTATGGAAAAAAGATGCTCAAAAAACTCATTGGTTTTGAGCTCAATTGATCACCTGCTACACCATACAGCAGATGACTGGCACAATGCCATGGGGCACGTCCTGGCCCCCTCAAGGCCCAGGGAAGTTCTGCAATTCATTCAGTAAACCAGAAAAAACCCATAATTTTCTTGTTCAGGCAAGGCTGTGGCAGGGCTGGAGATCAGGCCCTGACAGCATCACTGGGGCAGGGACTGGTGCCCTGGACCGTGCTGAGATAGGATCCCAGGACACGGGCAGGCTGGGCAGGGACATGAGTGCCCTCAGGACTGAGGCATATTCGCAAAGAACCTGCCTGTCACCACAAGATATAATTATGGGATAGAAAACATAATCTTCTGCTTTTACCATACAGGAAGCAGTATGCATCCTTACTTGCAGGACATGAAGAAGAATAGAGGATTATGGAGGATTTTGAAGTGATGCTACCTGGTTATCTCTCTTTTCCTTTACCAGGCAATCCCTTTTTAAGTTACTACATTTCAGTGATGCATCATCACAATTCTGTTCTTGCCTAAATTTGATCTTGTGTGTGCCCTGCTGTTCCTTTTCCTCCTTCTGACTGTGCTGTTTGATCCATTTCTCTGATAGTTCAAACTAGAGAGTCCTTTGTAACATCTGAGCTGGAAGTGTGTCTGCTCACAGAAAGAGGTTCCCCGGTTCTATCCATCCCTGTAAGCTGTTTGGCTTTTTTCTTTACTTGTTAGTCCCTTTTTAGGAAGGGGTTTTTGTCTGTTGCTTTTCCAGAGGTACATAATGGTTACTAATCCTCACCCGTTTCCTACCTTTTACAATACCTTTATATTGTAAAAGCAATAAGACTTGAAGGCCACACATTCTGTGGCCTTTGAGAGGAGACCAGAGAGCCTAGGCAGGCTGGTCCTTCTGCTACAAAATAGTTTCTCAAGTCATTGACAATGACTCTGGGAGAAACCAAAGCTTGAAAATGAAAAACATTAATAAACAGCAGAGAAAGAAGGGGATTCTTGATACAATGAAATCACTGATTTAATTAAGATATTTTTCTTGGTGACATTTCCCACATTTTGTCCAATGGGATATAAATTAATCTAAAACAGATTTTTTTAAAAAAACTTAACTAATGGTTTGAGGCATAAGAAAACAATTGTTTTTATTTTAAACTATTTAATGAAGTTCTGAACTCAAAAGTTCTAATATTCTCTAAAGCACTAAACTTCTTTATCCATCCTTACCAAGGACCTACAGTATAAATATTCTGATTACTCAAGGATAGCACTTGTTTTGCTGGGAGCAGGACTATGAGGACATAAATAATACAGCCCATTACAGTGTCTGTTGTAGTGGAACGACACTGAATGGTGCAAAGACTGACACATACAGTATATATTTTCTGGTCTTTTCACCTCCTCAGCTTCTACATGGATTCTGTCACAAATGAATAATACTTGCTAGACTGGGTGACCCCAGAAATATAGGGGTCTTCCTTTTTGCATTATGCTTCATTCCACCTGCAGTTTTTCTTTGCTTTCTCTCTCTCTCTCTCCCTTCACTGTTTTGGTTTTTTTTTATGAGTTATTTGACTGAATTCCATTTTAGCTTATGTCTGTGAAAGCACCTGTGCATTTTCCCTCCAAGACACTGTCACTGCTCACCCAATCAGCCAGATTGGTGATCCAGCACCATCATAACAACAAATGTTGCACAAATCACTCTACTCACAAATAGTTAATGTCAAGAGAAACACGGATGGGAGCTTTGAAGTCTCTTGTCATGGTCTGGGCTGATGGACAAAATTTCTGACAAAATATTTCATTTTCTCAGAGAATAATGATTGTTGAGATTTCAAACTTGCCTTTCATTAAGTTGCAGAGAAGTTCCACATATTTACAGGTGTGATAGCTCTGGTAAAGGAGCTGTATAATACTATCACTGTTAAAATAGAATAATTAAATTGAGGTGTTACAAGATACCAGTGTGATTAAACTCTATTATTACTAATATCAAGAGATCTAAGTCAGGTTTCAGAGGCAGCTGGACTAGAGTGCCCTTGGACTAGATATTTCCATTTGAGTGCTAAGACTCATCTTCCTGGTCATCTGGTCACTACCTATTTCAACAAAAGATTCCTTCACAGTTTAGGTGGAAGAGAAGGAAATAAAGGGCAATAAAAAGGAGAGGAGGGAAACTAATAGAAGTAAAGGACCTACTATCAAAATGCTGATTGTCAGTCCATGCAAGTGGCACTTTCAGGCCTGTGGGTCAAATTCAGTTAAATTATTCCACATTGTTGCATGTTCAGAAGTAAATCCAAATATAATTTTAAGACTTTGTGGACAGCATAGACACTTTTTTGAGTATGTTTCAACACACGGCACAGAGTGAAAAGTCCATGAAATCTTTGCATTGTCTGCAGACATGCTAAAAGGAACCCTTTGCTTCCATAGAAACATGCTTGTAGTGTTAGATGCCCACTGGCTAATCTAAAAAGTACTTGTAAAATATATTTCAGAAAATCTTTGAACTAGCAGAATGTGAGATGTGAAGCCATTGTCACTGAGAGCCCCAATTGGCACAAGCACCTGTGGCTCTTTGGGAGAAAATTCACCATAGGGATTTGTAGCGGCGCGTTTTCTGGTTTTTACTTATTGTTAACAATAATTTGTTCTGTAATGGTTTTTCCCAAGTTCCCCCTGTACTTCTCCCCATCTGGTACAATCTCCCGCCTGAGAAATTCCCTTTGTTCCCCTCTGTTGCAATATGTTGTCAATCATCTGTTGCTCTCTCCCTGCCCCCCTCTGGGAAGCCTCTCCCCCTCATTCCAGAGACTTCGGAGGGACTCAGTCCCGGATTGGAGCAGGCTGGGAATGCCCCACCCCTCGTCTTCTAGTGGTTGTCTGTGTGCCATCCCTGTTCCTCTGACTGGTTTTCCCTCTTGTGTCCACCCCTCTTTCCAGTCCCTTATAATCACTGACCCCACCCCCAGCTCGCTCTCTGCCTCTCAGCCTCTGCCTCGGGCTGGGGCCTCGCTCAGGGCCCGGGCCTGGGCCTGGGCCTGGCTCTGGCCTTGGCCCCCTTCTCTCTCTCTCTCTCTCTCTCTCTCTCTCTCTCTCTCTCTCTCTCTCTCTCTCTCTCTCTCTCTCTCCTGGGACGCGTGAGTGCCTGCACCATGGGGTGCATGTGACAATAAACTCTATCTTGCCACGAGGCCTCCTTCTTACCTTTGTCGAGCCTCACTAACAGCTGTTGTGTGGCTTCTGAACTACCAAGGAGGTAGTGGCCGGTCCGCTAGCCACTGCCCAACCAGACTTGAAACAATTCCCAGCCAGGGCAGCCGGATTAGCTGGAAAACCATCACCAGAGGGCACAGGGAATTATTTCAGGGATTGGAACACAGAAATTGTCATGACTCTCATCCTGTTTTGTACACCCAGAGACAGTCAGATATTTGTAAGAATATGCACCAAGTGCAGCTACACAGGGAAACGTTCAAAATGTAGCACACACAGGTTTTGAAAGTGCTAAATGAGCAGGGTGAAACATGGGCACTGTAGCCGTGTGCTCTGCAAGATCTGCAGTGCCAGAATACTGGAGTCAGCTTAGAAACCATGTTTCAAAAGGATCCTGTAAACCTGACAGCTGCCAGTGACAAATGACATCCTTTTAAGAGCAAATACCCTGCTCTGAGTTCCCAAATAAAATGCTAAGTGATCTGCTTTAAAGCATTTTTAGTAGAACAGACTCTGATCACAACATCTCAGAACAAGAGATGCTGAGCAAGTAGGGAGGGAATGTGAGGGAATGAAAGGAGCACATATTTCTGTCAGACACAGAGATGTAAATAGTTTGTTACTGCATTCTTGAGTTGAGTGATTAAGCCCATGTTAAAAACTGATTTGTAAACAGATGGCTTTACAACCCTGCTGCTGCTGCTTGCAAATAAACACCACCAAGTACCAACATCAGCAGAAATAAGTTCTTCTGGTCTTTGTAACAGGAGACCTTCACTAGAATAAAAGTAAATGGCCTGCTGGTATATTCAGTCTTCCTTACCTGTATTGCTTGGAAATCTGATGCCATCCTTCAATTTGTTCATGTTTTTAAGTTGACACGCAGCCTTTGACTCCTACTGGAAGAGATGCACTTCACTACAGATCAAAGAAAAGCTAGTTTCAGAATGCTTATTTTAGATTTGCAACCACAAGCTCAACTGGAGCAAACAAGAGCAGGAGGAGTGGCTTTTAGTCAGCCTTGTAGAAGAGATCCTCTCCAGAACATTTGCATGAGAACGAAATGAGGTGACATGTAGTACCACTACAGTAAAGGCAGCCAAATATTCACGGTGACCTAGACAGATGGTCTTAGGAAGAAACCTATGTATATTTGAGCACACTTCAGAAATTTAGAATTTGTCAGAGTTAATTTAAACACAGGTAACTAAGTCCCTGGCCAAAGCTGATCTGACTTCTTAGGCTTGCAGGAGAGACACTGTAATTCCCAAATTTAGGCTGACCTCTGGGATATCCCCCTTCTCTTTTTCATCAAACACTTACAGTAAAGTGCCACTTTCAGATTTTATAATAATCCAAAATGCATTCACTGACCTGAGTGCCCCAAAAGCCCCTGAAGAGGGCTCACCTGTCACCAGTGATCACATCAGACCACACCAAGACCAGCTTTCCATCTCCTTCCCTGACTTGGGACCTTAAAGAAGGAGAGCAAAAAAACCCCCTAATCATGCTGTAGCCTCAGACAAGGTCTTCACTGATTTTCCCAGGCAGGTGTTCCTTCTGACCCATTTCTTCTGTCACTTTACTATCTACCATCATAGTTTCAGGCCAGTGCCTGGGATCATGGCCGTGCTCCAGTCTCAGCAAACAGCCTTTAGGAGCAAAGTGGCTAACAACAACACAGTTATTTTGTTAGTCTGTATAAAATGTCTGACACTATTTAAAGCTCATTTTGGCAAGACCTGTGGAAAACAGGTACGATGGCATAGAGAAGTAATTTAAAAACACACCTTCTCTGCTCTGCTTCTTTCACCCAGAAATCCTGCCCCGGGAAAGCCCCTGCATCACTCTCCTGACCCCATGCAGCAAAGCCAATGTGGTCCTGGGGGCACTGGCGTGAAGGCCAGGAGGGACGTCCTGAGGAGAGGACAGAGCCTCCCCCACATCGAGTCAGGGGCTCGCAGGCGGTACCCCCAGGGCAGGAGCCCCATTCCAGGGGCTGTGGGCTGCACCTCCTGCACCCGAGGGGAATCAGGGTGCTCAGCAGGTAAATGCTCGCTAGCAAGAATACCAAAATGAAAAGCCAACTCCTCTCTTCATCCTTATTGCATAGATGAGAAAACAGAGATAAAAAATCTCTGTTTATCAGGTCTCCGTGATAAACTCTGAGCCTCAATCACACATTTTCGTCAAACATGGTATTTCCCTTCATGCTTTTGAAAAGAGCTCTGGGAATGTGGGTTTTAAGTCTTGTAGATATGATGATACAATACAACACAGGACATTTTTTTTCATTGTTCTATGAATGATTAAAAGAGAAGATCCAAAGTACTACTCACTGTAATACTGATCTCCCACACAAAGGCTGTCTCTCTTCCCCCAAAGTGAATTACAGGCTTTGTAACTAAAACAGTGAATCAATTTGCTGACACCAGAGTCATTGATAACTTTGCAATCTTCTAACTCTGTTAGGTTATTTAATGCATATATATAGACTCCCAGTTACTAGGCAGCATTTATACATGAATCCATATTTCTTGCAACTATTTTATAGTTTTAAAAAAACCTATTTATTTTATATTAGGAATACAATTTTTAGAGTTACCTAAGTCATCCTCTGGGATTCTGATGCTATTGACGAATTCTTTATTATTTTGGGTAAACTGTGCTCTGTAGAAAAAGAATACTTTGGCAAAGTTTTGGCATACATTACAGTCAAGACAAGTTATAGTTTTGAAAGAGAAATAAAAATGAAAAGACAATTACTTTTCAATTATAGCACATTTTGTTTGTACTATGATTAGTACTGGATTTAAGGGTCAACAAAAGAACTTGCAATAGAATACATAAATTAAAATTAGATATGGTTTGAGCCTGATACAGCAGCTTCCTTGGAGTCCTTACAGGTGAGCCTTCAGAAAAGTGATTCTAATGGATGCTTATCAAATTAACAGTGGAACTATAGGACTTTGTTTATCACTGTGTCACTATTCAATTACAATATTTTGTCTCTGTCCAGGTGGATCAAAATCTGAGTGATTTTAGTAACCAAAGTTTGAGTAAGAATATACTCTTTTTTTGAAATCCAACAGGATCAAAAAGCTCTTTTTCCCTGAGCTGCATAGTCACTTATTTGTGAGAGATGGATATACTTGGAACAGCTCCTGATACAGCGATATGTCTAATATCCTGTGACATCCCATCCTTAAGGAGAAGGAAGCTCCTGAGGTTAGTAGATGCTCACTTGAAAAAAAATGACAAAAGTCAGAGGATCTGCAAAATATAGAGTTTTATTAGTAAATTACACACTTGCCACGGAAACTGGTATAAGTTAGTCTTTTATCTTCTAGAATAAGCACACAACCAGCTATTAGCATTTGAGACATACACACCAGCCCATAATCTTCTGGGCTTCAGCAGTATCAAATGAGGAACTAAACACAAGGAGAAAGTTAAAGTACCATTTCAGTTTAATTTCAATGAACTTGGTATCTATTGAACAATTTCTTTACAAACAAAAACAAACCAAAGCTTTTGGAAACCATTTAAGTCATCATCTATTACCTCTCCCTGGATTCTGACCACAAGAACATGACAGATTTTTTTTTTTTGCATCTTGTTTAATTAACATGCCTTTGGAGCAGCAATGGCAGTGGCAGCAGGAACCACACCTGACACTCCCTGAATTCCAGTAAGCATTTTCTGTCCTCCTGCAGACAGGCTTTATTTGACAAGTGATTATTTATGGCTTACTAATATGCCTTGGGTCATGTTCATGGTTAGCATAGATACTTGTAGTGCAGATATGACTTACTACAACATGTGCCACTTGTAATTTTGTAATGAAAATCTCATACTTTCCGAGAGAGAAAAATAAGAAACAAGCAACAGCTTCATAAAGGAACATCTTTCAGGATGTTTGCTTAGGTGATACCTAATTCCAAGCATACCAGCATTTTATTTTCATTTGGACAGAAGATTATTACTTTTTGAGGCAAGAATGCTTTGTGTTACAGAAATGCTATAAATCAAATGCAGTAAGTTTCCAATAGTAAGACACTCAAGAAATCCTGGCTATTTAACAGCAACACAGCCCTATACGCAATGAGCTGAAAAATTGAAATGACAGAGTCAGTGCCAAGGTCTCAGCTTTTTCCTTATTATCCATGTTGTACAGTAATAGGTGAGGTGAAGAACAAAAAATGTCATTGTTTGAATCAGGAGCTCTCAGCCCTGTGGCTTTCATGCGTAGGTCACCTGCCTTCTCTCAGGTTTAAAACCGTCAGCAATTAAGTTTCCATGAAGGAAAGGAGCAAATTGGGCACATTGCCAGGGAAGCAAAAGCTGATGCAAGCTCAGGTCTTCAAGAAATACAGAAAGTCTTGCAATAGTTGTCTTGAACTCTTGAGCCCCATCACAGCAACAGCGCTCACTCGTGTGAAGGAGATCTTCAGAAGGAAGAAGCCATCTCACTAGAAATCTGGAAACTGTAAGATTGCTGTTGATAAATACATAGCACTCAGGCTTCTCTTCTTCATCCACCCATTTTGGGTTCTTCTTTTTCTAGAAAATCCATTTTTATTTATATTTTATTTGCAAATGATTTATTTAATTTCAGTGATAAAGGGAAGGTTTAATAGGAGCAGTAGGAATTCAAGTATATTGACTCTCATTGTCCAATAGGGGAATGAATCCAATCTGTGTTTTACGATTGAAGCCAAAATGTAAAGGGTTATTTTTACAAATTTGTTTTAAAGCAAAATCTCTTTGTAATTAATGATAAAAGACTACTCTTCAGTCTAATGTTTATCCTATCACGAGTACTTGTATTTTCTTAAATAGCTACAATGAAAGAAGACTCTCCAATACATTTCCTTCAATAAACACTGGTTGTAATTTTTTTTGGGTTATGTGTATTGGAAATATATTTATACAAAGCAATTCTTAAGTATTACAAAATAAATAAAGTATAGAACAAGAGGACAAAACTAGTTCTACATAAATACTCATTGTCTGCTTATAAAAAAAGCTTTGTAAAAAGCTATGAGATGCAGGAAGAAAATAAAGGCAACATACAAAAAACCAGAAAAATGTCCTTACCCACTAAGAGGAAAGCCAATGACACTAGTTTGTCACATATCACAGACAAAATGCAAAAAGAAGAAAGTGACTGGAAATTAAGGGAAAAAACCATTCATGAGTGCCACTTGACCACTATGGGCAGCTGCACTCATGCATTTTGAAGAACATCAAGCTCTAACGGGCCAGCAGGGAACCTGTCTCACCACCCATTCCCAGGCTGAGCAAATGCTGATGCTGCAACATCTCAGAGGATGAGGCCAGGCTAGGCTAACAAATGACACACAATTTTATGGCTGTCTTTAGTGCTTCTTGAAGGTGGCACAACACAGTCTGCTGAGCTCAGAGCTTTGTTACATTATCTCAGGACAAGGCAAAAATGCTGTCAGCTCACCCCAGCTAGAATAGATCAATCATCTGAAGAGGTCTTACTAGGAAAATCAAGACAAGCAGAACTCTCACACCACAAATTTTACTCCTGATAGCCAAGATAAGATGATCACACACTCCTTTTCCAAGGCCAGTGTTTCTGATGTCATCCCAATGAAGCTGATGATAAGTACAGTCTACATTTACATCTCTTGAAATCCTTGCCAAATGAACACTGAGTTTTGTTTTTCAGTAGCAGGAGTGAGATAAAGAAACAGTTTCACCATGCCAGGGTGGCTGGGACAAAGGCAGCTACAACGGTGGACAGTCTGTGGCACATGCTTACATGGAGAAGAGAGGTTGGCACAAAAGGAAGAACAGCCAAGCAAAAAGAGGTACAGCCTATGGTGGGAGGAATGGGATTACTCACCCTAGAAAGGGATGAAAGTGGAGGCTGAGGGGCGCCCTTACCATTCCTGGCCTAAGCTTCCTGCAAATGCACACAGCATTACTTTTATCTTCTTTCTCCATGCAACTTACCAGGAATACCCTACAGTTTTTTCTTTTATTAGTTATCAAAATACAGAAGTCCTAAATGAATGGTCAAAGGAAATTATCAGATTAATAAAGGTATTTAGAATTATGAAAATGCAGATGAGCACATGAACAAACAGATCACCTTTTCAGATTTGGTGCATAGCTGCTTTCTACCTTATATAAGCTGACAAGAGAAAATCTGTCAAAAGAAATCTTTTCAGCTTTGTATTTTCTTGTACTGTTCCATTGTTGTAAATATCAAATGGTAGTTTTACAAAAAAAAAAAAAAAGTAGTCACTGCCCTGAGTTTTACTTTCTTTTTTAACATTATACACTCTAGTGAATATACAAAAATCTGTAAGGTCTTTATGCCTGTTCTTTCAGGTTGTAAGATTGAGAGCATGCAGATGAAGCATTTCCGGAGGGCGTTATTATTTCTTCAGTGTGTAGTTCCTGTTGATTTAGATCCTCCAATGTCCTTGGAGAATGCAGTATTGAAATGAAAATAGATCCATCTCATGAAGCTGTACTTACTACAATTTCAATTAAATTAGTGTGTGGGTAATGGAAAAGAGACTTGGATTGTAATTACCTTCTTCAACTCTGCCTTGGAAGTATATGTTCAAAGGACTAAACAAATTGTCAATATCTATACACTTGCAGAGTAACATGAAAGATAAAATCTGATACCAAATTATCCTGTCTACTTTAAGCTAGATTTAATGAGAAAGTAAAGTATTGAATATATTCTGTCAATACACACTGTTTCTTGCATTTTGACTGCAGGATATAGATCCATTTGGTCGAAGTATTACGCATGTTAATGCATAAACACTTTATTAATGCAATAAAACAGACCTCCAAACCAATCCTTTTATCCAAGAGACAGTAAAGCCACGTCAAGGGAAGAGGATCTTGCATTGTGAAAGAAAACACAAAAAGGGCTGAAGAACATTTATCATGAGATCCATCACAGCAAAACACCCAGAAATCTTTTAAAGCTCTTTACAAAAGAGACTACAAGCTAATTTTGACAGGCTAGTTTTTTGCCAAGTAACTGCAGACTATCAGTTAGTTAGATGTTAGGACTGACTTCAAAGGCTTTTCTTGCTTGCTTATTCTCTGACAAATTGATGGGCAAGAAAGTTCAAGAGCATCATGTACTCTATTGTGTATGACTTAAATAGCAAGGTAGAATCTTTGCAGGTGTTAGCATCTTCGATTCAGATTCAGTCACAAACTACTTACTTTTACTGATCTTTGTTGTAATTGCATGCCAAAGTTTATAGAAGACTTAATTGCTAGTAGGATGGACAATTGTTTTCCAGAAAGACTCTTTATTCACAAAGAAGTTTTAATTATAATGCTAGAATTTGAAAGTGCAAGAGGAATGAGCCCACCAATTGATGGTGGTGGCGAGTTTTTATTTAAAATGAAAGGCTTCCTGCAAAGTTAGCTGATCTGATAGTCGTTTAAAACAACACCTAAAGTCCTCTAGCCCTCAAGCAGATGATTCCATGCATTAGAGAGTACATAGAGCCCCATAAGGACAAATGAAAATTGGTTTAGTCAGTATAAGGATAAGAAAAGCAGGCTTCCTTACAGAATTCTCATAATCTGAATACCTTTCTATTTAATTCGACAGAAAAGGAAATTTCCTGTGCTTGAACTCCTCACAGAAACTGCATCTCAAGGCAAACACAGCCAACCTCTCAATACAACAGCAAGCTACTTGACTTAGCCCTGGCTGTAGATATCAAGACAGTAATCAACCAATTACATTTGCCTCCAAAAAAGGAGGGAGCTCTACAGGAAACAGCAAAATCATAAACTGCTCAGCCAAACTGAAATTTCACATGCCCTAGCTACCATTAACATAATAATAACCAAGGAGAAGCAAGCAAACTGTTGTGTATATCTCCAGCCACTTCACTAATAAACATGAAAGCAGTTGATATGGGAATTAATGTATTTATTTTGGACTGATTTTTCTATTAGCTTGACTTTAAAAGTCAAAAATTGATGCTTCATGTACAAGGTAGCCAGCATGCTCCTCACAGTAAGAGTATCCATGCATGCAAGGTGCCACAGACCTTGTTTCAGCTAAACAGTGGGACTAGGTAGATGACACTTCTTCCTTATAGAAATAGAAGACCTCAGAAGTTTTGTGAAGTCTTCAATTATATTAATCATAACTTCATTGTGTGCTGAAAATAAAGCTAGGGAAAACCAACCTGGGATGCCAAATCCCTGTATCTCTGCAGGTCAGTAGGTTAAGAGGCTGTTGTGCTGTGAGCTGCACATACCAGCATAAATTATATGTATCTGCACAACTGGAAGAGGAAAATGGGG
This sequence comes from Acrocephalus scirpaceus scirpaceus, assembly GCA_910950805.1. Classification (NCBI taxonomy): domain Eukaryota; kingdom Metazoa; phylum Chordata; class Aves; order Passeriformes; family Sylviidae; genus Acrocephalus; species Acrocephalus scirpaceus. Next base: position 15,117,142 of record OU383777.1, read on the forward strand.
AGAATTGTCTTTGCACAGATGTAGCAAAAAGATCATAACTAGAGAGAAAAGGTTTGTAAGAGTAGAAGTAACTAATCCCTGCAAAAGCTCGTCTAATGACATGGCAAATTCATCACTACTTGACTGCTTTAAATAGTGCATTTTCAAAAGATGAGCTCCATTTCAGCTTCAAAATATTAAACCCTACAGGATTCACTTACATAATGTGGAAAGTAACCTCTTCCTTGGTAGAAGTTCTTAGATAAAGTTTTGTGGCCTCCTGTCAGGCAAACAGCCAGACCAGGCCATTGTAATGCTACCACCCTCTTCCACCCTCACACAATTTAAGTAATACATATTTTTAAGCAGTATAGGAGGGAGAAGTGAAATTACTAGTATTTATCTTGAAGGCAAATTTAAAGCTTGTCTCAGACAACAGCTGTTTCCAGAGTCCCAAATATATTTTCTTAATTCTTAAGAAAACTGCCAGACACCTCATTTCTTTTTAGGTGTCAGAAAATTCCATCCTAGTAATAATTAAGGAAACAAAACTCACTGTTATTGAAGCAAATGTGCAGTGATACAGTTTTAGCAAAGATACATACAACTCTTCACTATAAATAACAAGTAAATTCCTTTTCCTTTGATGTGTTACTCTTTCTCCAGGGGCTGGACCTGAAGAGAGAAGGTAATTCCAAAAGGCTTCTTGAGATTTTAAAGCAAGTTAGTAACACACTGGATTGGGCTGAAACTTTTCAAATTCAGCTAGCAGCGTGGTTGCCCAGAAAATCAACTCAAACACTGGTCATTCTGGGCTCAATCTTGGATATGAGGCTTTCCCAGCTCAGGAATGCCCTGCCTGAACAGCTAGCCAGCAGCTCACACTAGAAGGTGGTTTCAATGAGATGTCTGGCAGATGAATTCCCACCTTCACAACTGTCTCTAATGTAAAATAATGCTATTGGTAATAAGTATACAGTGCTGTAGCAGCTCGGGAATGCACAGAGCAGCTAGTAAGGAAGGAATCCCACATGCAGCACACAAAACACCCTTGCTGCCCTTCACCAGGACTATGGTTATGCTGTGCTTACTCCTACCGACCAACAATGTGGTGGCACTGACCCTGAAGGTGAAGTGCTACCCCTGAAATCGGTGATGTTCCCAACTGCATTTCCTTTGTTCTTTTGAAGCTTGTCATTTAAATTTCAGTTCAGCCAGGCAATGCTTTGAGATTTGATGGGAACACAGGAAAATGCAGCTTGATTTGCATGTACTAAACTTGCAGGTCTGAATAGTGCCCTAAAATTAGACTCTTGCCAGTGATAATCACCATTCCTTTTTCATTATATTTTCACAAGATTATTTCTATGACAATACTTTCAGGAGGGTTGATATGAAAATGTCAAAATGTAATCTCATTACAGAAGATGGGAATGTAGCTAAGGACATGAACTCTTGCAATTACATTTTTGAAAAGGCATAGACTACTGTTATTAATAGGAGCTCAAGCCAATTTGAATTAAATGCACGGGATATTAATTTACATCTACTTAAAACCAGGATACAAAGCACATGGGAAACATTGCTTTAACAACGTTTACTTTTTAAGACACATCAGCTTTGTATTATAAACCCACTAAAGTATCTGGGCAACTGACTGTGGAAATCAGCCAGACAATGCTTTGTTTGAGATTCAATGGGAATCAAATGGGAATCGCAGGAAAATATGATTTACATATATTAAACTTAGAGGTCTGAAGGATGTGTCTGAAAGTGGTCTCTGAAACAAGGTTGTAGCAGGTGAGGGTTGGTTTCTTCTCCTATGTAACAAGTGAGAGGACCAGATGAAATGGCCTTAAGTTTAGATTGGATATTACAAAAAATTTCCTCATGGAAAGGGTAGTCAGGCTTTGAAAAAGGCTGTCCAGAGAAGTGGTGTAATCACCATCCTTCCAAGGGTTCAAAAGGTGCATGAAGGCAGGAGTTGGGGATATTGGTTTAGTGGTGAAAAAGGTGGTACTGGGTTGATAACTGGACTCAATGGTCTTATGAGCCTTGTCCAACCTTAATGATTCTATGATTCCATAAAAATTAAAATATTTTATTTGTGACACACAGCTGTGTTTCAAGTAAGCTCACATTTCCTGAACACAGCAAGAACAATTTTTTATTTACAAATGCACAGTGAAGCACTAAAACATCTTCCACCAAATCGGTTCACTGTCAGATTTCAGCAGGATCATTTCTCAGAGATCCGGGCAGCTCTAGCAACCAGCAGATTCTCCTTGCAGCTGGAGAAGACATTGTCACTCGTGTATGGCAAGCAGCTCTCCCCTATCACCACACACTTTAGCCAGCCACAGTGCTCTGCTGAATTCAGTGGTGCCCTTTAACCCCCAAAAGCACCCACTGACCCCTGCTCCTGGCAGCCTTGCACATGCCCAGCTAAGGCAGCACTGCAGCGACAATGATCTGCAGAAATATTTTTCCTCTTGCTTCCTGCTCCTTGAATCCCAACTATCCATGAAGCTGAAGGAACAGCATGAGGTCCTGAGCATATTCTGAAATCAAGCAGAAAAACTGGCAAATTAAGGGCATTTTAGCTACACATGGCTGGGAAGATTAGCATTTCTGTCTCATAGAGATCCTTTTTGTTTGCAAAAGTATGTTTGTTAGCAAAACTAATTATCTGCATCATCTAAAGCATACTTTTAAGAAGGATGTTTTTCTATAAAACATGCCTCAGGTGACAGAAAAATGTCACTGAATTGAAAATAAAAAGCATGTCTTATCTAACAAGGGATAAGCAAGGAGAGCAAAGTTTTTCAGGGGAAAAAGTAGGATACTGAAGATAGGCAAAGTTTAAGATAATTAGAAGCATTTTCATGGACTGGGCTTTACAATTTTTCATTAAAGGAAAACTAGATGATGCATTGAAAAGATGGTTTATCAACTACTATAGGGCCAATGAACACTTGAGCATTTATAGTTTGTATAGGCATCACCCAAGTAAGAGTGAATATTTTAGAAAATCACCATGTGTCAGTCTCAAAAGCATAATTACTCTGCTTTTCTCAATTTGTGCTTCAGGGTTTTTTTCTTCTTAGACAGAAACAAATAGAATGAATACGCAAAGAAAGTAAGAATACTGTGAAATTTAATAAAACACCCAAAGGAAATCTGCTAAAAACGACATCTTTACAACAGTAGGATTTCAAGTGTCATTTTGTTCTCTTAGAGCAGACATGAAAATTTCACTAACAAAAAAATGCAGGAAAGACACTTTAAAGATGAACAAAACTTGTCCTAGTAAAATTTAACATGCTATATGTATTTAAAATTAACAAGGATATTATAGCTAAATCAGTTACTAAAACAAGCAACCAGCCATGAGAGAACTTGGAGTTTTCTAATCATCAGAGTGCTGCTGGAACAACATTATGATTTCAAGCAGCATTGCACTAAGCACTTGGTCACTCAACAAGACAGCACAGGACTGCCACCTTGTGAACAACAAAAACCAGCAAAGCTGCATTAACAGGACAAAATTCAACTTCCCCCAGACACTATCGAATACTTCTTCCTTACTTTCTAACGGAAGTAATCCACCTTATTTATCAACCCTCTAGAAAATTAACAGATAAAAAATATTTCAGCACTGCTTATGCTATAAAATTCTTGCTAATTTTGAACACGAACATGTGTTGTCAAAGTTAAAAGGAATGAAATATAGAATGCTCACAAATAGTAGGAAATGCAGTTCACAGCATAAAGGATTATCAAACTTCCTATCTTGCTGAATAACATCTTTTTAACTAAAAGAAAAAAAAATGTTCAATTGTTTGTATTTTTCCCTCACTTCAAAAAAATTCAGCCATGCTGTGACTATTCAGCTATTTTTATTATTCCAACAGTTACTGAAAAATCATCTTATTTCTAAGAAAAATTAAAACTGAGCCTTTTTTTCAAGCAGCATAGAAATGTTAGCTGTGCTATTTTTGGTTTTACCTTGAATACTTCAAGACATTAGTGTGCTTTTATTCTACATTGATAACTAATAAAATTTACAAGAAATTAACATTTTTAAGCTGTTGTAAGAAATTTCATTGACACCTGCTGAGATTTAATCTGAAGTAAGTAATCATGGTTCTGTTGAATCTAGAAGACCTCGGCAGGATAAGCAAGATAAATACAGCCCCTTCTGCATGTCTTCAAGGAAAACAACTAATAAATTAGGAACAACTACAATGGAAATATTTCAGTGGCAAAATATTAAAATCCATTTTTCAATGGATTTCAACAGTGCTACATCGAAGTTCTAGGAAATACTGATGGAATTTGGAGACCTTTCTTTATGACCAATTCTGATACAAATATAACCCCTCTGATTTCTGGACTGACTTGGCAAACATTCAATATTACCTGCAAACACCCTCAGGCTCATAGGCAAAAGTGAAAACATAGCTTTATTCTACAAATACATTCTCCTTTCATACTTTAGTAATTCATTATCTTCCGTCTTTAAATAAACTTTTATCAACTCAGCCTGCTTTCAAATGAGTAAAATATATTAAGTGTAATTGTACTTTTAAATTAAAACCTGTAAGTATAATGATAAATTCCATTATAAAATATTATGCCATTTCATAGTACTGGTTAAACAGCCCCAACAGGTCACAGACATCTCTCTATGTGTAATTTTTCCAGTGTTTCCTGCGGCAGAGCTCATTAGAAAGGTATTGTGCTCTAAATTTTGGTGGACTTTTTGCACTCGCTTTTCACAACAAAAAATGTTTTAAAATTGTACATATTTAAATTGGTTCTTTTCACCTGAAACACAGCTGGTTCTTCTATTAAAAACAGGAAGCATGAACAGTCTCTCAGCAAAGTTTATCATGGACTATCAGTTTAGCATTTGAAACCAGTAAAAACAGACATGCTGGATAAAACACCTGTGGACTACACAGGGACCTTTGAAAGTGAATTTTTTTCTCAAGGGAATTAACACCTGCTCCCCTACATAAAACCATAAAAAAACCTTGGATCTAAGATATGACTTGGAATACTTGACAGAGCCCCATGACTTTCCATGTTACCATTCCATCTCAGTATTTCACGGCACAAATGAAATTGTACTTAAGCAGGCAAATGCTCTTTATCTTATGATTTTATTGGCATTGCATATAAAAACAAAATTGGAAGCAGAAGGCACACAAGACTTCCCTCCCAAATCCATGATACTGAAATCACAACACAACATCCTGGCCTCTGCCAGAACCACACTGGATTCTTCAAAAGTAATCCATTTCGAGTTTCTCTTGTCCCTTCAACTTGAAGAAGCAAATAGGGGCTGACTGAAAATGGTACACATTTACAAGTTACCAGGCTGGCAAAAGGCCAAGAAGCAAAAAGGGACCTGGGAAATATTTTCAATTCAATACAAACACACCTACTCATTGAAGAGTTGCTTGATGGTTTCCTTAGGAGCAACAGGTTTGCAAAGGCATTGGTCAGAATCTGAACTCACCACACCCATCACAGTGTACAGGGAAGGAACTGGAGCCAGGACACGGCTCCAAGCTACACAGTACCTGAAGTTCTGGACATCGCTCTCCCCTGCCACATATTTTAGCAATCAAATATCTTGGAGACTTAATAAAGTGATTTACTGACAGAAACCATTACAGCCTTCATTTACTCTGATGATAATGCATACTAGATGCTTTTAAATATACATACATACATGTATATATATACACATTGCATTTTACCTTTGTCAAACAAAATATGTACACTCAAGTTCCATTAAACATGAAAAACACTTAAAACATTATTTCAATAATGCCATTAGTACTTCTTGAAGATTAAATATCAAAGATATTTGAAACACTCAGTGCAACTCAGGAGTGCACTCAGAGCCAATTTCAGTACAAACCTGTGAGCACAGAACCACAGGGCATAAAAGCTCAATTATTTAAGAAGGCTGCAATCCATTGCACATTGCAGTCTGACATCTGTAAACTACTCCCCTTCTAACAGGTCACATTATAAAGTGCCATTTATGTTTTGTTGTACAGTAACATTTATTCCTCCAAAGAAGGTGCACACACATAGCATCTGTTGTGTTTTCTAAATATCAGTTTGAAATAAAATGTTCAAAATGCTCTAATGATTTAAGAACCTATATTCTGCTTACAAAACGAATGTGAGCATTTACTGACAAAAAAAGTAATGAAAATTCAGTGAGATGTAGGAGGCTTTGAAAACACTGTACTTTAGTAGTGGTTTATACTTCGACCACTAGTAAACCTAGAAGGAAATGGTCTGATCTGAGGAATAAATATGCAAACAGATAAATAAACAAAAAGGTTGAACAGGTTGAAATTCTTCTTTTGTAAAAGAGAAACCTCTGAAACATACTTATAAACTGTTATTCCTTCAAGGGCATGTTATGTAACATTTTATTATCATGAAAAATGGCAGTAAACATCTCCCTTATTTTACATTAATTACAGAAAGGTGTTCTCACATTTCCCCTCGTATTGAACTTTAAAATTCTCATGAATTCAATATATGGAGTATCTTCACATCATAACAGATCTTGCATTTGGTTGCAACAATATAAGCAAAGAGCTTACTTCCCAATTCCAACTAGGGAAAACAGTCCTTACATGAAGTAAAACATTGTTTCATTCCAGAGTCCAGTCCTGAAACAGAACTGTGTTTTCCTACAGGTATAAAAGTATCACAAAAAATGTCACCACATAAACCTCTGTACTTCATCACTATTTTCCCATTGGAATGTTCTGTTTAGAAAGAGATAAAAAGTTACAGCATTTACTAAAATATAAAAAGCCAGCTCCAGAAGTTGTCTATATAGAGACAGAAACGGAATATTGAGCCTATATATTAAGAATGGCAAAATAAAGTAACGAAATTCTAGCAATTTTTGAGGAACTGTGACTGCTAATAAACATACAAGATACATTAAGATCCAGAATATCGATTTTGATTTCAGTGTATCAGCAAAACTCCAGCCAGCAAATATATAGAATGGAACTAACAGGTATTTTACAAGGTCGTGTCTTTGGAACACTTTTCTCCAGACATAAAACGTATAATGTCTGTTATCTGCTAGTAAATACTTATGGACATAGGTAAATTTCCAGATCAGGAATAAAGAAATGACAGTGATTAAGCCATACTGCACAGGGTGCTTTCGCAATGACAGAAGGAATTTCCTGATTTTAGCAGGGGTCAATAAATGAGGGAATGAAAAAAAAACCGTAAAGGACAGAAAATAGAACAGCTGAGGAAAGTGCAAACAAGCTTCATGACTACTTCTATCACCAACAACTATTCCACCATTGATGAAAACAAAAACAAAGAAGAGAGATCCTAACATGATGTATGGCCAAGTTAAAGCTGTAAGTGCAACCAAGTTTTTAGGTGATAAGAGATATTCAACAAGAAACTGCAGTATTCTGGTCAAATCTGAAAATGATCCTTTCCTGGAAGAAATCTTTTCATCTTTCTTTTTCTGCAGTTCAATCTTCCAGGCTTCATTCAGCTTCTCGGCAACAACATTTCCAGCACAAAAAACTGTCCACACAATATTCGTCTGACGAAACATGAAGCCACAAAATCCAAGGAGAGCAGAAGTTTTATGGTTACCATAAAGGCACATTAAATAGGAAAAGAGAGTAAAAAATACTGAACCTGGATCCGTATAATAAAGGAATGTAAAAAAATAAAGGGTGGGAAACGTTGCAAGAGTTAATGCCGACAAGATTCTCTGGAAACCAGACACTGCCTAAAGAAGCAGAAAAATGTGGTTAGACAATGTCCAATAAAATAAAATAGTGTATTAAAAGAAAACTAGTATAATTCTTGAGAATTCCATTAAAACAATGTAACATCTCCTATGCTCTTTGTTTCCATTATTGCACAAATGCTACATTTTTCTTAAGCTCCTGCTATGTTAATACAGTTACACAATGCTAAAGTCCAAGTGAAAAGTACAGAACATTACTGCAGGTGAGTTAAAAATATGGCATTGAAAAATACACCAACTTCTTTCATAAGTCAGGTGTGCACATATTTCATGGTGGGAGCATACCTGCTCCCATACCTTGGATAAAAAGGCTGCACTAATGGGCAGAATAAAATAAAATCAGTGATTTATGCCCCTGCAATCTCATCATGAGATTCTGTTTATCTGTGAGACAGCACCATTCTGTGCCTCTACTGTCACCTCTTTTGAACCTAGTCCACAGAGACGCCAACTCCAAGTTTCTAATCTTAGATGCAGCTTTTGTTTATAATCATTGTAATTCATGAGTCAGAAATTTTTAAAAAGGTAGGAGACCATGCAGTTAAAAACTCTTCCCAATTATTTCACTACGTGACAACACCACAAATCACAACACTAAAAAATGTTGCATGATGATTCTGAATGATGTAGTGCAGGGTGAAACAGCCACTCATCACCTTAAAAGAGGAATTGAAAAAACACTGAGGTCAAACAAATGTCAAAGTATCACTAAATGCTTAGCCTACTGTCATGAAGCTTTTCTTACATTTATGTTTCTGCTTCCAAGTATAAAATTAAAAGTGGAAACAATCTACTTAATCTAATTCTGTACAGTGTTATCATGTGCTTAAAAATGAAGAGGTTCCTCCAAAAGAAATTTTCTTTATAGTAAAGGAATCCTTCAATTATCAGGGAACAGGAAAAAAAAATGTTTAAAGGTTAAAAGTCTAACTAAGTAACTTTACTAACATGAAGGATTTTTAATAGGCCATTACCCACTAAAACTATTTACTGCAGTGGTGGATGCTCCAGAATTTTAAATATACAGCATTCTTGTAGCCAAGCTAAACTGTTTTGGTCTGGATGTGTGGACAGCTAGACAGGTAAAAACTGGCTAGATGGTGAACTGGTCACACTCTACCCAAAGGACAGAAACAACCTAAGTACCACAAGGATCTATCCTGGGACCTGTCCTGTTTGATGGTGTTATCAAAGACAAGAAAGCAGCACTGTCGCCAAGTCTGTAGCTGACACTGTATGGGCAGGACCAGGCAATTTGCTCAAGAGCACAGGTGTGATCCAGAGTGACCCACACAGGCTGGAGGAATGGGGTAACAAAAATGTGATGAAATTCAACAAGGACAAATCCAAATGCCCGCAGCTGAAAAAGAAATCTCCGTAAATGACACAGGCTGCTCACAGAGCAGCTGAGGAGCTGCTGTTCAAGTTTTGTGAGGACTCTCAAACAATGCCAACTACATGAACGTGCAGACCTTTGGATAGTAAGTCTGCGTATCTACTAATCTTGATTTCAATAGGACACCTTCTACTTATATGCAAGAATGAATTTTTAGAGGACTGCACCTTGTGCGAGAAAAAAGATTTTAAAAAATCAAAGAATAGGAATGTGCCTTCTTGGCCAAACTAGTGGTGGTACTCGCAGTTATATAAAACTGAGAACATCTCACATATGTAGAAAAGGGAACATACACTAAGCCATCAAAGTTGCTTGTACGAGTGCATAAAATTATTTTACTTCGACCGTACCTTGTTCTTTTGATGGATCTTGAACAGAAGCAAATACAGTAAATAGAAGTTCCCAGCACTGAAGAGGAGATTAATAAACCTGAGCATGCCCACAGAGCACACCACGCTTCCCGTCCACCCGAGGAGCCACGCCGCGGGCTTCACCACTCCCACGGAGAGCAGGTACAGGCCGGGCAGCGTGGTGATCATGGGGTCCCACTGCAAAGCGACACACACCGCGTCACGGCCGCTGCCACACACGGCCCCGAGCCGCGCCACGGCCCCACCACCCCGCCGCGGCCCCATCGCTCGGCCCGGAGGCTCAGACAGCTGCTGGCATTGCTGCCCTCAGGGTTCCGAACTCTGTTATCAGTGTTATCTCTTTATCTCTGTGCGCTGCCGCTCCACCCGGTACCAAACCCGCGTTCCCTACCCTCGACCCCAAGCGGCTGCTGTACTGCAGCTGCAAGGGCGAGTCCCTCCCTGACCTGCAGGAAATGGCCGTGGCAATAGGCCTGCGCCTGCGGGACGTGGAACACCTCGTCCATGTAGGGCCCGCGCTGCCGGCGGCTGACGGCCGCGAAGAGCAGGCAGGACAGCAGGAAGGCGCCGCTCATGGCGCCTGAGAGGCCGTAGGCCTCGGCCCGCTCCATGCCGGCTCCGCGCCGGCCGCCAAGGGGCCGCCCTTCCGGGGAGGGGCGAGCGGCGGCGCCCGGCCGGGCGGGAAGGGGCGCGGGGCAGCGGCTGCCGCGGGGCCGGGGATCGGGGGGATCGCTGTGGGAAGCGCTGAGCCCCCGGTCTGAGTGGCCGCTCGGTGTTAGCGCTGTGTTTTCCACGGGACGAGCGGCGCCTCCGTGCCGCCGATACCCTGGGGCCGCCGGGCGCTGCCGGGATGGAGCAAACGCACCGGCTGGAGCTGTTCCCTGACCGCAGCGTCACGATGCTCCTCTTCCACCACGTGAAAAATGCCGCTGCTCTGCGGAAAAAAGCCATGGAAGGATCCATTGACGGAGCACTGATAAACCCTGCGATGGTGAGTGAATGCGTGTGCCGCCCTGTCGGAGGGAAATGCCCGTGGGAGCTCAGTGAAGCTGAGCCGTGCTCGCAGTCGCTGTTGTCACATGGGTTTGTTGTCCAGGCTCTGCACAAGTGCCCTCCCTCATTTGATTTCATTACTGTGCCCTACAGCGGAAGGGTTCGTCTGTGTAACACCGAGCTTTGGCAAGACTGGCCAAAAACATTGTTTTGATTAATTTCACATCCTGGTTGGTGGAGTTTAAGTCTGCTTCATGTGTAAATTTGAGTGCTAATTAATTCATGCTGTCAAAAATCTACTATTTGGTGCCTTTGTTCTCATTTAACCCATAAACAGTTTCAAAATCTAGTCTTTTTTGTTAGAATTAGGCTATCAAAATGAAGTGGTCAGGATTTTTTCCAGATTTTAAAACAGTAATTAATTCTGTATAACTCTTTCTGTTGTGTTTTACAGATTGTAGATCCTTTTCAGATTCTTGTGGCAGCCAACAAAGCAGTGCATCTACAGAAGATAGGCAAAATGAAGACCAGAACACTCTATGCAGAAATTATTTTCAGTCTTTCACCAAGCAATAATGTAAGATTTATTGAACAAATTTCTGTTTTGCCAGAAAAGCTTGCTAAGATCCACAAAGCCAAACTGAGTATGTGTATTTCTTTAACATTCTACCTGACTACTAGTAGAAGTTTTTAATTGTTATTTTTAATAACACTAATGTGCTGTTATGATTTGTAGCTTGTCAGAATTCCATTAATATAAAATGTCTGTCAGTTTATACTCTTGGTGTATCTGACACAGTAACTGAAAAGGTTCCTTATATCTAGAGAGAAAGTGACTCAAAATGTTTTATTTTTTAAATCTTTTTTCAGATTTCAGATGCATTTAAAAAGTTTGGCATTTCAGACAGCGACACAGCAGTCCTCATTGTGCTGGTTGTGGATGGAGACAAGACTGTAAATCTGGCAGATATAGCATCTCAGGTGGAAGGCCAGCAGGTTTCCCTTAATGAACTCCCCCAGCTAACAGACACTGCCAAAGTTAAAAAGGTGTGTGGCCAAAAGAGAAAACTGACATGGAGAAAAGGAACAGTTTATTTAGTTGTCTGATTGAATATCAACAGACATAATTAACTTAGGATCTGTATTTCTTTAGCACAACTGCAAACTTGTTTTAAGTGGACATTGATTATTTCTTAGAATTTTTTAGTTGAAACAAGTTTTAGTTGTCACACCCTGAAATCACAAAGTTTAAGTCTTCAAATTATTAATGTTGTCAGGGAATTAGAACATAAAAATAAATTCCTAGTTGCTACCTACCATCCAGGCACTTTTGATTCCTGTTTTTCAGGCAAATACTCATTTAATTAAAAATTTCAGTCATGAGCAGTTTCATAAACTTAAGTACATAGATAGACCCAATAGGGGTGGTTAAAATAAAAACAAGTTAAATAGCTGTTAGGAGCTGTCTTGGGGTATATATGCTCTTAAGAGATTACTATATGCTAAACAGGTATTTTGAAGCATATGTCTCCTACATGATAAAATTCAAGTAACTTAAATCATCTTTATCTTGTCTGTCAAAATATTGATAAGAGACATATAAATAAAATTGGACAAATCATAGGATTTTAACATGTGGAACTAAAAGTGCTGCTCTCATTCAGTTTCGTAGCTTTCCTTGTTCTTGCAGTTTCAGAATCTGCTTCAGTCTAAATTTTGTCTTGCAGTCACAAGAAGGTAGGAATTTCTAATGTAAAAGTGGGGGAGAAGGGAATAATCTTTTCTTGTGTACATATTTTTAGAAGGTACGTCATCAGTTTTTTTTCTTCCTTTACATCTTTCCTGTTTTTCTTTTTTTTTTTTCTGCAGATATACAAAGTTACTCCACAGGAAGAAAAAATTGGCTCTTTATTGGACAGTGTTGTTTGCAGAATGTCAACAAAAGATGTTTTGTGAAAATGTGGAAATAAATTTCAGAGGAAATGAAGTGGTACTGAGTAATTTGATGACATCTGAGCTTTAACCAGGCTTGGAGACAAGGGTAACCTGAGCTGTGTTATAAGCACAGAGAGCATGCCAAGCACAATTTGCCATTGGCATTTCTTCCTTTTTCTTGACAAGACAGAATTGGCAGTACTTTAGGCTGAACTTAAACAAAAAGGCTTGAAAATCTATACTTTTGTCAAATGTTTTGGTAGTCCCAGAAAGGGTTCAAACATTGTAAATCATTTTTATTAAACATGCTCTAATTTGTTTTGTTTTGGCAACCTGATGGATGATATATTCTTTTAACAATACTACTGCCAGAAAAGGCATCTTTACAGCCCAAGTATTTCTGATGGACTAGAAAGAGGAAATCTTCCATAAACAATCAGCAGCATCTCCCTCTTTGTGCTGCTGGGATAGAGTTGCTGCCCACCTTTTGAGGACAGGAAGAGGCAGAGGGGCGCCATGCTGGCCAGTGGCAGTGTGAAGCAGGGGCATCAGAGGTGTGTACAATGAAGAATAAGGTCTGTGTGGGTAAAGCTGTGGTGGTGTTAGCACCTGACAGTCTGATGTCATACGTTGCTGGCTTTAAAGGATAAGGAGTGGTGCTTTTACTTCATAACACTGATTTATGCATGGTGATGCTGAACTCCTAGAGCCTGGTTACAGGTGCAGAATTCACAGACAAATTTGCACCACAGATTGTATCCACTTAAATTGTCAATAGAGCTTACACAGCATTCTGAAAGGACGTAAAACTTGTCTTGCTTTTTTTAACCACTGCTAAGGAAAGGCCGTCAAAGGCAACTAGGAGGACTACTGATTTCCAGTAGTTACCAGGTGCAACAGCTGTGAATGTATATCATTTCATCACATGTATGCATCTTGTTAAAGTAAAACTACTGTCCTAATTAGGCAGAAATCCATATTGTTCATTATTATTATGCTGTATTGTTTTTCTGGGATGTGCATAAAACTATAGCTGTCTGCATTTTTTTTTCTGATGTTTTCTGAGGTATTATGATTTGTGTACTGAAAAGATCTTTGAAAGAGAATGCCTCACATTCTTACACTTATTTTTTGAAGGAGAGGTAAGTCTTAGAGTTAAAATGTTGTCCTGTACAATAAACAGACCGGTGAACTGACATACAGACCTGGTTTTGTCTGTTTCTGTGTTTAATACAGAAATGTACAGCTTCAGTTTTGATTTCAGTTCAGTCTTCCCTTAGTTAAAACACAGTAGTACAAATACCATCCTTTTCTTACCAACCAGACCAATGGCAAATTTAGTTATGGAGTACTAAGGGAATTACAAGGTTTATCAAAGAATTAGGGACAAATGGCTGTGCTGACTTCTTGCTTTAAAGATGGCTTTACAGAATGCATCATCCTCTCTAAAGGGAAATGTGAGGCAGTAGTAAAAAATGGAGCTTGGAAGGACTTGAGTCTTCAAAAACAAAAGTGTGTCGCATCAGCATGTGAGAATGACCATGGAAAATAAGAGACTTGTTTTCCATTTCTGACAGTCCAGTTGGTACATGGAATATGTAATAGGATTTATTGGCTGAACTACAATGTTTTTGTTAGTTTAAAATAACAGCAGACAGGCTTACTTAAACCACTGCCTTTTTTGAACACGTGTTAAACATCTGTCCAGTCTGTTTAATACAGGAGAAACAATAATAAAATGATTGCTGCATAAAAGTTTTGACACACAAGTTCCAAACTTGGGTTCCCAGTTTCTATTTCTCCATCTATTTAATTGCTATAGAGACATTAAATAGCTTGTTACTGTTGACGTAAGTTACATTGTGATTTACTGTGAAACCCAAATTAGGTGTTTTCATGGGTGGATTTACAGGAAATTATTTTCGAAGCTGAAGTCTCCAAAGTGTCATTCAGTCAGGCAGATGATTTGGGTCTGTTTGCATTGAAGACTATGCCCTGCAAGACCACAGGTTTTCCCTAGACATGATTGCATTATCCAAGTTAAATGAGTTATTTACAAAAACTGGTAATAAAAGTAGATTTTGTTCACCCTGCAGAGATGCAGTTATCTTTCTGAACACATTAAAAGTTATTTATTTTAGATCTCTAATGTTACTGTTAAATTTACCAAGACTGTTTTCCAGGAAAACAAAAATTTAAGAAAAAGATATGTTTTTCAAACATTTAATGTTCTGCAGCAGTCTCTTCTGAACTTTCATACTTCATCTCCTTTATCACAATGTGAAAAAGGAAACTGAAGTATTTTGAATAACTTATTTGGCCCTCCAGTGCTTCAGAGGCAGAATTAGACCTGCAGAATTTATAAATTTAACAGCTAAATGCTACATCATGATGTGTGGTCAATTGTTATACTTTTTTTTTCCCTTGGTGGGGGTGCATTTGGGATTTTGGTTTTGACTTCCAGCACACTGAGGCCATTGCCTGTCCCACAGCCCTGATCACCAGGGGTTTTTGTGCTGCTGTCAAACCGTGTAGGTCCTTCTCCCATCTCGTGTACTTCAAACGTATATTGACAAGGGCGTGCCCATCATTTTGTGTTCAATTGTAATGTTCGTGCTGCATGTTTAATGACTGGGCCCCTGTGTTCTGTGGCAGTGTATTTAATGTGCTAATCATCTTAAGTATTCCTTTGTGTGCTGTTCTTTAGGGATCATCATCTCTGCTCCCATGTTGAAGCATGCTGAGGTGGTGTCTGCCCAGGTGGGGTAACGCTGGCTGAGTTCAGTGTCAATGGAGGAACACCAGTTCCAGCCACCTCACTGCCTGCTGAGAGCTGACAGGGGTGTCTCTGGTGCTACACTGACCTTTGTTAACACTCCTGGAGCTCTTCTCAGAGACATTTCAGTTTATATACCCCTCCTGATTATGGATGGATACCAAAATGGGATACACAATACTTGCAAGAATTGTGTTGTCTGCAGGTACTACCTAATTACTAATGTGTATCTGAGACTGTAAAATGTCTAATTATCTTGCAGGGCACTGTTTCCTTTTTTTTTATTGGAATACTGTGTATTAGTTTAGGCAATGATAAAATTTGGGTTTTAAGCTGAGTTTAGGCTCCCAAGGCTTGGACTATTGTCTCCAGCAGTCACTGCCCCTCAGAGCTGCCCGTCCTTGTTAGTTATCTGCTCCTCAGGAGTAGATAACTAACAGAGAGTTGAACAGAGACTGCCAACTGGCTCTGTGTCCAGAAGGCTTGCAGGTTGTCTGAGTGGGGTTACTTCCCTGAAAATGTGGGAGTATGGAATGCCCCCCACCAGTGATGGGCTGGTGTATATAGAAGCTGGTGCTGCCATGAGATGTTAATGAATTATGGAAAAACAAGTGGTTTTTGCAGATAAATATATACAAGATGAAGACTGAGGCAGCTGGTTCTGTGACAAAGGATCCACAAAAGCAGCTTATTTAATTGTTTTATTCCCGAGTTTACAAAGTCATTACCATAAGTTAAAAGAAAATGGATGCAAGTCCCATATAAACCATTCAGCAACAGAGATGAGAATTCGACTTTTTCAGTCATCTTCCTTTGCTGACAGAATAGCTGGGTTTGTTGATTATTTTTTCCTGTGTTGTCGTGACTTGGCAGATTATTTCCCTGCTTATAGTGTATGTTTTACCATGGATTGGGACAGACTTAGCAGAGGTAGAGACTCAACAAGTTCACAAATGGAAAGCTGGGATGGACATACAAAACATTGACCAATAAAACAGAAGTTGAACTCTTCTTTCTAGAATATTGTACTTAAAAGCTTCATATATGTGCGGAGGGTAATATAAATGTGTACAGGTCAAACAGTTCCCTGTCATTCACAAAATTATGTTCTGTACATGGCTTGTTAAATTGCTTCATAGATTCACTTCCACAAGTAGCAACAATTTAAGCGGTTTCAACTAAAATATGCCGAGACCATTTTTTTGGTACCTCTTGAGTATGGATAATTGACACAAATACTTCTTTAAATATTTGACAAAGAAAGTTGCTATATTACTGCTATAAGAATGAATCCTTTCTTGACCAGGCTCCCCAGAGTGCCACTAGAAGGATCATGATGATCACTGTGTAAAGAGTGTGGACTGTAACAAGATCATCTCCATGCTGGTGCTTGAACCCAGAGGTGCTGTGCCAGTTCTCACTTTTGTTTCCATTAGTTTTCTGTCTGTGAGCACGAAGAGAATGTATCCTGGCATAACAAAAAGCAAGATTAAGGTTAAAAATTATTCTTCTTTATTAACAGTTCAATAATGTTTGTAATGAAATCCAGAGTGCTCACTGAATCATTGACTAGATTTGGGAAAAAGCTCTTCAAACTGTCTGGGGCTAATAAAATATTTTCTATAATTGGAAATGCAAAACATTTACCAGCCATTTGGTATTTCTCTCCCACTGACAGGCACAGAGACTGGGTATGGGCTTGTTAGAGGAAACACAATGCTCTTACTCCTCACTATCGATACAGATCATTGTATGAGAAAAAACAAACCCTTTCATTTTGCAATATTATGAAAGTGGAAGGGTTCAGATAAAAAATTACCAGTTTCCAAAGCTTTAATCCACAGGAATAAGCACAGAATGATCTTCCCATTCTGTTCTGGCATGTTTTTCTATCTCTGCTTTTCAGAGGTGACTTGTGTCAAGGTATTCATTAAGCAAAGATAACAGTCAAGAGTACATATGCAAACCGTATCTGCAGGATGCTCTGCAATAACATTTGACATTGCTTTGTCACCTTTCCCTAAGGGTTTGAAACTAGAAGTATTCACCTATGGCAACAGACCTCCAGTTATTATCTTCACTGAAAATTGCCTGCTAAGCCCCAGGGCTAAGTCCTGGGGTTTTTTTGGAGGTTTTTTTGTTTTTAGGAGAAAAGAAATGTTTAATGTGCACAATTACATCTGAGCTGGAATGCCAAAAGGAGATTAACTAGCTTGTGATTTTCATGTTTGTTAGGAAGGGGTCTGAGATGGATTAGATGTATTGTAGGTCGGGTTCATACATGTTCCTGCTGTTACTGTGACAGAAGAGTAGAGATTATCACAAATGTTAGCACAGATAGAGCTTATGAGTAAAAAAGAACTTTGAACCACAAATTACATACTTAGGCACACTTGGAAGAAAGCTGTCAAAACTGATTTGTTAAAACTTAAAGTCTAGGAAATGCAACCAAAAGGGAATTCATCAATAAAATGGAAGTTCCGCCATTGAGCTTTTACAGAAGGCAATTGCAGAATTGGACATTTAACATTTGTATCAGGACAATCTGTCGTGTAGCTGCAAATCAAGTAACACAGTTCATGATCATTTGGGAGCATCATGCAAAGACCATGAGAGGAATATTCTGCCATTAGTTTGCTTTTCTATTCCTACCTGAGGGAAATGCAGTATATGCAGCTTACCTTCTGCAAGCATTCATGGTGTCTGGGTGATTGAGTTCCCACTGCGTCAGATTTCTTCTTGCGGAGAGGAAAAAAGCCTTTTTTATCTTGTTTCCTTGCACAAAATGAGAAAATTTTCTCTCAGTACCAACAAAAAGAATCTTCCTTTCTAAACCCACCAACTTGACCAACAATAATCGTGGAACACTTCTTATGTGTCAATGAAAGCTCTCAAATTAATGGTTTCTAAAGCTGATTTTGACACAGTTCTTCAAGAAATTCCCTTGAGCAGTTCACAAGGCAGGTTATGAGTAATCCCAATGACTGGCTTCTTTTAGCTGCTGGGATCTCTTGTTATAAACAGTAGCTTGCTGCTGAAGTGTTGCCAAATTCATAACAACACAAGTAATGCACAGATGGAGGGTGGTGGTGATGAAAAATGCAGGATGAGCTGTAACTTAGAATTACTTTCTATTAGATCACAGGCTATTTTGGGGTAAAACTTAGTTTCTTTCTACAACTGCAATTCGGTTTAAATTGCCTGGAGTGAAATTTCAAGCCTCCACCACCACTTACAAGTGCTCTAATACTAAAATATTTTTTATGAAAAAGCAGATGCCTTTTTAAAAAAACTTTGACTTTTATAATATGATCACATCCAATAAGCAGTCAATAAGCAATATATCACCACAAACCCCACATTTTGACATCTAGGATTAGCAACAGAGTCACATACAGCCTATTATTCCCTGACCACCTGGAGCCATTAATTACCAAGAGGCTGTGCCAATGCAGAATTTCTCCCAAGCTGGGTGTTGTATGATCAGCTGGGTTAATGGTGGGTTTAGTATAACCAATTCAATGCCCCTGTAATGATTTGTAGGGCTTTGTGTAAACAAACACATTTAAATTTGCAACTTAAAAAGACAGACCAAAACCGTTCTTTTCCAAAATACTTAATTGCATCATCTTTAACTTTAAAATAACTGTATTTCTCATTTAACTGTTACTTTCAGCTTATTGTCACATATTGCTATTAAGACAAATCTGAACTTGTTCTGCTGCATTTCTAAAGACTTTTGCCTTTCCTTCTCGTATGTCCTGGTTACAGCATTTATGTTTTTATATAAATAAAATGGGTTCCTTTAGTTTTATTAAAACAACTAGTAATTTCCAAATATGTCCTGGAAAAATCACACTCCAAGAAATAAAGACTGAGTTTGTTGACCCATGTGACTAAAACTGTGTTACTGGAACCAATGAAGCTACCGAGGACAAAGACTCATTCTTCATTATTAGTAATATATTAAATATAGAAAAACAAATATTACAATGACTTGGAAGAAAAAAGTTCACCAGTAAAGAATTACCGACTTGAATCAGTTCTAGCTTTTTCAGACCTGATCCTGAGAATATAGGAAGTTACAGCTCTTGGATTTGATTTTCTTAAATAACATATCCAGGGATAGGTGCAACAATAAAAGCTGTATACTGCTCCAGGGACACTGCAACTACAAAAGGCCTGCCAAGGGGAGCACAGCACTGCCCCAGGATTGCTCCATCCACACCTTTCTGCTCAGCATCACCAATGTGTTTGGCAACCCCAGTCCGTTTGTTTAATTTTTTCCACTGACTTTGGGATTCCATTTCCTGTCATGAAAGGAAATTCTTCATTTTGTGAAAGGAAACGAAATCTTGCGATTTCAAACAATATCAATTCAGCAAGGTTTGGTCCATTTCCCTGCACTTCATGTCATCCCATTCCATTTTCATTTTTTCACTTTGGTTCAGAAATTTCAACAATGAAATCTTGAAAACAGAGAAGAAAGTGTAACAAGCACTCTGGAAGGGAAATATGATAAAATAAAATTCAAATGAAAAAATAAAGAAAATTTGGAGATGCAGTGACTCAAACCAAATCGATTGGGATGAAATGAGGTGCAGTGAAAAGGACCAAAAATTACCAAAATTAAATTTACTGAAGTCGCAAAATCAGGGAATGAAGTCAAACAAAAAGACAGGAGAAGAAATTGATGAAATGAAATGCTTAAAGGAAAAAAAACACTGCAACAAAGGGAAAACAATCAAATGGCATGGGATGACATGAAGTGGACCACACCTTACCAAACTGATCATCATTGAAATTGCAAGATTTCATTCCCTTTGAGGAAATGAAGAATTTCCTTTCATGAAAGGAAATGAAATCTTGAAAACAGAACAAAGTGAAACAAATGGACTGGGTAGGAATGATAATGACATGAAATTGAATGGCAAGAAATAAAAGAAATCAATAAATTGAAATTGTTACATCCGTAAGAGTAATTCAAAGAGCAATGAGGAAAACATCAAAGAGAACAGGTAGAAAATTCTGATGTAAAAGGCAGGAAGACAGAAATTGTAACAATGAGGATTGGCCTGTTTTACAAGCAACAAAGCCAGACAGTTCCCCATGCAACTGACCACTGCCAGCCAGGAGGGACTCCTCATACCATTTCAAGGGAGGGAGCAGTGTGAGGTGAGCATGTTGATATTCAGCAGAAGCTGATTTGTCCCAGCCATTTACTGTGTACATTTGCCAATACATAGAGTACTTGCTATATACTCAAGTTAAATATATACTGCTCGTGGGGCGCCCAAGAAAGGTAAAAAATTACAAATGGTTGATTGGAGAAAGGATTAGAGAGTATCTTATCTACATGAAAATCTGCAGGTTATGATTAACTATTCCTACTTAGCTGATAAATTCCAGCTGATTTGATTTAGTCATCCCAAAATACTCAGAACAGAATACATCAGTGGAATGCAACTTCTCATGCCATGCACACATTATGAGAAAACCCTAAGCACTGCACAGCATTAAATGTTAGAAGAAATGTGAAGAGTGGTGTTTTCCTAGTGTTTTTTATGAACAGGGTTCTACTTTTAAAAACTATTCTAACAGTCAGGCTGCTTTAACGGGACTGCTAATAATAGTTCGTACCTGGGACTGACATCCACAGATCTCTATTCCTTATGCCACTTTAGAATTAGATATATATCCCCTTCACAAAATCACAGACTCATTAGGCTGGAAAAGACCTCTGAGTCCAACCTGTGACCGAATACCACCTTGACAACTAAACCGTGGCACTGAGCGCCCCATCCTGCCAGTCTTTCCTTGAACACCTCCAGGATGATGACTCCACCGCCTCCCTGGGCAGCCCATTCCAAGGTCTAATCATCCTCTCTGTGATTAAATTCCTTTAATGTCCAAGCTGAACCTCCGTTTCGCTTCACTTCTAAAGTTAAGCTACTAGGAGGACCGTATTCAGCAAAGGTGTCAAGGAAAGCAAAGGAATCGGGGCGGAGGCCCCACCGCGGCCAGCACGGCGGCTGTGCCGGGAGTCACGGTCTCAAGGTGAGACCTACTGCAACGCCCACACCCTGCTGAGCCTTTCCCTTGCGCTGCTGCCACCACCGCGGCGGCGTGGGCCGCCCAGGCAAGCCGAGCCGTGCAAGGACGACCCGCGGGGGTGACGCACCACGGCCAGAGCCCGCGCAGGGGCGAGGACAGGGCAGAGTGGGGCGGAGTGGGGCGGTGCGGCCAGCGCAGCCCAGCAGAGCGGCTGTTGAAGGCCCCTGCTAACTACAAGCCCCAGAATGCACCGGAAGCGCTCGTGTATCCTTCGAACCTGCCAATGAGAGGGCGCGGGGCGCGTCACATGAGCGGGGCGCGCTTTTCAAGCCCGGGCGGCTGCGCGGTGTGGCTCGTGCGCGGTGGCGGTGAGGGGCGAGCGGTGAGCGCGGGGGGAACAGGGCCGGCGGCCCCGGCCCGGGTGCCTGGAGCCCGGAGGCCTTTCCCTGTTTCCCGTTGCTGTCAGGGAAGGGGGGGACCTGTGCGAGCTCGCCTGAGGTGGGGCGTTGGGCGGTCGGCGGGATAGTGAACATCCCATAAACCACCTTTTCGGTGGTGCCCAGCGATAGGGCGAGTAGTAATATTAAATTAAAACTAAACCATAAGAAGTTTCATTTCAGTGTGAATAGGAACTTTACATCGAGGTTGGCAGAACATTGAATAGAGTAATGAAGTCTCCCTCTCTGGAGATATTCCTAACCCACCTGGAGGCGTTCCTGTGTAACTTGCTCCAGGTGACCCTGCCTTGATACGAGACTGGACCAGATGATCTCCAGAGGTCCCTTCCAACCCTATCTATTCTGTGGTTCTGTGTGGCAGTCCGTAAATAGAAGCGTCTTCAAAGGGAGTGTTTGTTTATCTCCTCACTAATTCAGCGGTATCAGTAAAGTCTGTGACCCTGTTGTTCCTTTTGGGTTTTTTTTTAAACCTCTTGCATGTCTACTTCTATATTTTCCAGGTACTATGGAGGAAAAAAAAGAAATGCCAGCACATAGCCTGAGTCATTTGACTGAAGAAAAACTGGATATTTGCATGAGCAATGGTAGGTGGAGAACATGTTGAGTTATTCTCTACGTGGTATATCCTCTGTTATAGGTTAGGACAGCTCAGATCAGTAGACATCCTCTGCCTTCCATCATGTTCTGTGTACTCACTTTTCTTTGATGAGCTGCTGTTGCAAGTCTTAGAAGCCTCCTGAGGACCTTGTGGAGCATGGTGCTAAAGCTTGTGTAATAGTGACTGATGTCATCAACCTCTCTTCTATGTATCTAGTGTGAGCTCCTCCCTTATCCATCATCTACTGATTTATTTAGTGTATATATTAACTAATAAGAAAAGTAATGTTTCTTATTGGCTCCTGCTACTGTTCTGTAGCCTGAACAAGAAAAGAACTGATGAATGGGAAAAACGCATTGCCACATAGCTCTAGATTACATGTTCTCACTTATTTTGGTTGGAGGCTGCTGATAAAGGTGCATTCTATGTTGCTGTTACAGCTGCTTAGAAATTACCATTAAGCTGTGAGATTTGGGCATCTCACAATTTTGATCATATTCACAATTGCACCTTAAATTTCTTGACCTAAAGTATGTTTTCCTAAGTTTAATATTTTAAACTTGGTAGCTAAATCTTTTTTTGCCAGCTGACATCACTCACCAAACTGTCAGAGCATAATGCAGTCATTTTTATTGCAAATCCATGCTGTGACAAAATCCTTTTTATAGTTTCAGACTTACCTCTTCTGACTGATGAAAAGTTTGATTTTGACCTTTCACTCTCTTCAACAAGGTAAGTTACATAAGCACTGTAGACCCTTCAAAATGGACACATGTAAGGTGCTGGGCTAAACTATTTTTCTTTGTAGTGGAAATGAAGATGAAGTTTTTGTTGGACCCATAGGACACAAAGAAAGATGTATTGCTGCCAGTATTGAAGCAAAAAAGTGTGTGTCTGCTTCTGATGATCAGCTCATATGGAGCCCACTTCAAGGAGAGAAATTTGTGGAAATTTTCAAAGAAGCTCATTTGTTGGCACTGCAAATAGAAACTGGAAGCAAGAACAACGAGACCAAAATAAGTGAATCAGAAGAACAGGAAAACAAGATTGTAGAAACATTCGTGGAGGACTCAAAGTCAAAACTGAAGATACTGACAAACAAAAATATAGAAATAACTCCAAGGGCTGTTAAACGGGAGACATACTGTGTGCAGGATAGCCCAGCATGTCAGCTGCCACCTTGTTTTCAGAAGGCATCGCGTAAACTTGTGTCAGATGGCGAAGTACATGCTCTTCCTGCTCCTCCTAATAGAAGCCCTGTTAAAATTTGTCTCTCTCCTACAAAACATGCCAGTTTGCCCCTGGCAGAGGAACAGAAAACTAAGGAAAAAAATACAAAGGCAATTGCCAAACCACCAGTGGCAAAACTGTCATCTACTTTTGGAAAAAGCAATTTGTTGACAATTGACAAGGTAAAGTCAGGTTCTGGGCAACATTTTCTTCAAGACTCTGATTTTCCTTTGCAGTATAAATTTCTTCTTGATTTTGTGTGCTATAAGAAAAGACATTATCTTATATGCTTTAACTGGGCAAATTATACCCCACTGTCTGAACAGTTTGCATAATGCAGTCTACTATTGTAATGTCTCACCTTTTGGAAGCCAGAGCAAAGTAGAAGAATAATAAATGGAAAGTCCAATATAGTTGTAAGGAACAGCTGTTACAGTATGGAACACTACATAGATGAGTATGATTGTATGATTTGTAATGATGAATTGTTGCAGAACTGTCCTTGAGTTGCTGTCCAGTATCTGAGTTCAAGCATGTCCTAGTACTTGGCAAATACATTCACTAGACTTAATTCAGACTATATTTGTCTGAAAACATACCTGGATTTGGAGGCTTCTCCATTGATGTCTGTTTCTGAACAGAATCAATGTAAAAAGCTTTATAGTGATTTCTAGTAGCACTAGTAGCTTTTAAAATGTTGCATTGAAATTTGCAGCTCAAACAAGGAAAAAATACTAGCATTTCTACAGAAAGAGACTTGAACAGCATGGGATCATCTGAAGATGTAATTTCTGATAAATCCAGAACCGCTTTAGATGTCGTTGATTCTTCAATCAGCAGCAGTTCCTCAGTGCAAGACAATAAAGTCCTTCCTGCACCAAGTAAGGTAATGGCAAGCCTCCTTAATATGAAAAGAACTTCTGTAGTATTTCTGATGAAAAGAAATTAATATAGTTTATTTTCTAATTTAATTTAAAGCTGTTGTGTAAAATGATCTTAAGGAAAAGTAATCAATGTTTTATATTTGCCATTCTTGAATGTGTGCTCTAAGTCTGTAACACATGAATGTACTTAAGAGCAACTACAAATGTGTTGGATTAACAAGCATGCCTTTGTTTTTAAAGCACTAGCTGCAGGTAAGTGATAAGCAGTTTCCCATAAGAAAGTTTTTGATGTGTAGTTAACTATACCATATGAAAATGTTGCTGTAACTTGCATAAAGGTAGTATACCTACCTGTCTGTTGCTTTGAACCTTTAAATGCTTATTTAAATACTGGGTGCCACTTCAACCGAACCACAGAATTGCTGAGATTGGAAGGGACCTTTTGAGGTCATCTGGTCCAATGCCCTGCTCAAGCAGGACCACATGAGTCATTTGCTCAGGTATGTGGCCAGACAGCTTTTGAATATCTCCAAGGATGAAGTCTTGGCAACCTCATAGGGCAGCTGGTGCCAGTGCTCGGTAACCCTTGAAGAAAGAAAAGTGTTTCCTGATGTCCAGAAGTAGAACGTCCTGTGTTTTACTCTGCCCATTGCCTCTAGTCCTGTTACTGGGCAGCACTGACTACTGTCCTTTCAGATATTTCTATGTATTGATAAGATCCACCTTGAGCCTTATCTTCTCCAGGCTGAGAAGTCCTAGCTTTCAGTCTTTCTGTAGGTGGGAGATGCTCCAGTCCCTTAATCATTCTAGGGGTCCTCTGTTGGACTCTTTCCAGTAGTTCCAAATCACTCTCATATTGAGGAGCCTGGAACTGTATGGAGATCTTCAGGTGTGGGCTCTCAGTGCTGAGCAGAGAGCAGGATCACCTCCCTTCACTTGCTGCCAATGCTCCTCCTTGTGCAGCCCAGGATACTGTCAACATTCTTTCCTGCAAGGGTGCATTGCAGACTCATGTTCAGCTTGTCCACCAGCACTCCCAAGGGCCTGGCCTGCGAAGCTGCTTTCCAGCTGGTTGGTGCCCAGCATATACTGGTGCCTGGGCTGACTCTTTTTGTTCAAGTCCATACTCAAGTTTGTGGCAGGAATAAAAATAACTGTTTGCCTCCTAGATCTGATGTTCCAGTTCTGTATACTAATCCAGATAAAATGATCTGTCTCTAAGAAAATTCACTTTTTAAATGTAATCTGAGTTCATGAACTCCTCTAAAATTCACAAGTACAAAGTTATAATACCAAGACAAATAATGGCAAAATAATATGTTAAATAGGGCCTTTTTTTCTTTTGATTCAGCTTGGCTTAAGGAAGATGACATATCTGAAATGTCCTGGTGTTGCCAGTGGTCTCACAAGAAAGACTACTTCATCATCATCATCTTCATCATCAGTTTCCAGCATGAATTCAAGTCTTAATTCAAGTTTACCCATTTCTCCTATAGGCAAAAAAGGTACTAGCTTTTACTGCAGATTTGTGCCAAAAATCAATTTTGAAATAGCTAAGCATTTTCTGGACTTTGGATTTGGAAATAATTTAATGGTGTTCAGGACATTCAAGCACTAAGAAATGTTTTGTATGGAGAATAAAATTTTCTAGGCTAGCCTAGTAAATCCTTGTGGACTAAAGATAAGTGTTAGACATCCAGAATTTGTAGATTGACTAGATTGATACAAGCTCTATGTCTACGTGTGAGCATCTGACACAGCTAGAAAGGAAGCAATGCCCCAGGAATTCTGTTCCCCGTATGCATGTTCTCTATTATAACCAAGAATGTGAGCTTCTGAATACTCTAAGCTTGTCTGACTGGAATTAAAAGAGAAAACAAAGCACCAAAACAACTGAAATTTGGAAGGAAGGTAGAAGACATTAGTCCATGTTTCTGTAAGTGTAAATAAAGGATGAACTTTACCCAAGCAGATGGGAAAAACACCTTTAGAGAGATAACACAGCCAAGAGGCTTGTATTGTATTGAGACTCTCAATTTCACCATTTCAGTAAGCCTCAAAGGATCAGAAAAATAGTCTCCTAAAAGTACTGACAGATGTAAGGACTACAGTTCTTGTACATCTATCTAATTACCAAGTTTGAGCAATTTTTTATTTTGCACCTTGTTTCTGGGAGATAATAACATTTTTAAAAGCTTAGTAAGAACTGTTTTATGCAATAAAACTGTAATCAAGATTCATCCTGTTAATGAAAGTAACCTACAGAATAAAAGTAAGAACTTTACAGAAATCTAGGAAAACTGCTTGTGCGGTAGTTTAGCCTGTGGTGTTAATCAGTGTAACTCAAACTATTACTTCCTTCAAAGGCTGCTTAAGGGAACAGAGCCAGCTCTGCTGGGAGTAAATGCTGGAAGTAATTTGAATCTGCAAGCTGTTTTGGCGTTCCTTGAAGAATATTCTTTCACTTGATTGCAGTAATTCAGGAATTTGGTGAGAAGGCTATAAAATAAAATTGCTGAAGAATTTGAGGAATAAATTTTCAGTAGTTGTATATATTCTCATTTAACTTGAATTGTTTGAACCTAAATTTAAATGCTGTAAATTGCTATTTTTCTTTCCTGTGTTAGTATAATTATTCTGCTTAGTCAAAAACTTCAAAAGTACAACTTTCTATTTCAGGAAAATCAAACATGTCATCAAAAGCTAGTGTGAGTGGCTCTAAGCTTTCATCTGGTACAAGCAGGCTGGCCCTCGTCAGACCTACCACAGTGTCATCTCTGCAGGCTGCCAATACTGAGAAATCCAGGAAGCAAGTCAGATCAGCTAGTACTCCCAAAATATCTGGTGCTATAAGCCTGGCTAAAGCTTCAGCTTCTGCACCATCACCTGAGGCTGCAGGCAGTGGAATTCAGAGACCAAGCTCTGTTCCCAGTCTGCAGCAGCTGGGTCAGCAGAATAAAGATGGGAGTTCAACAAAAGGAAGCCTGTGTCCAAAGCCCAAGGCTAGAGTTTTGTCTGTTTCCACAAGTCAAACTAAGGCTCCTGTGAAGACTCAAGGTAAGCACATACTTTGTAGGACCTGTCTCCTATTTTGGTTATTAAAAGCACATACTTTGTATGACCTGTCTCCTATTTTGGTTATTAAAAGCACATACTTTGTATGACCTGTCTCCTATTTTGGTTATTAAAAGCAAGTGTTACCTTGAAGGTTTATTTGTTTCATTACATTTCTGTCTACCTTTAGGAAGGAGTTAGTATTTAACTGAAAGATAACTGCTATAAAAGAAATAAATATGAATCTGATAGCAAATAACAAAACTTTTCTCTTTAGATGCAACACCAAACAAATTGGCACCAAAAGCAACATCATCTCTTGGATTAACATTTTGTGGCACACCTGGAAGGTAACTGAAAACTGAATGCACTGAGGCATCCTTCTTAGCATGCAACATGGTTGGGTGTTGCAACAGTCTTTTAAAAGTTCTGACTTCATTGTCTGTTCCCTTGAGACCTGCCAAGTTAGATGTGTTGATGTTAGATGTGTTGGAACTGATTTAAACAAATCAAAACCCAAAACTAAAGCAAATAACCCCTCACACTCTATTCAGAAGAGGTTTCTTTGCAGTGCTAAATAGACTAAAATAATGCATAAAATAAATCTTATCGAGTAAAGCCTTTGCTATGCTGTGGTTATCAACTTTAAGGTGACTACTGTTCATTTACTGAGCAAAGGGAAATGGATTTCTATTGTTTGGTAGAACAGTGTTATTCAACAGTGTAATAACACTGTTGGCTAAGGCATGTTCCTCTTCTAGTGCCATAGCAGTCAGCACTCCTCTGAAAGCTTCAGAAGATAAGGTCTTCCAGAGGTTTTGCTTTCCTGAAAAGTCTACCACCATGACTCCTGCCAGTGTGAAACGGTCTGGCCTACCCACACCTGTCCGTCGGATCTCAGGGTTCCCAGCAGTGACTCCTAAAAGTGTATCAAGAATGGCATTTTCTCCACATGCTGCATCTCTTCGGCAAAGCTTCAGCTTTTCTACCAAAAAGACTTCTACAGCTGGGTAAGACAGAAATCTTCATGTATGAAATGAGTATTGTAGGCAAACTGCCTCTGAGTAAATTCTAGTGATAACTCTTGGGTTTCAGGGGCCTCTGCTAAATGTTACATAAAGCATTTGAGCATAGAAAAGCTGTATAGGCCTAATAAAAATAACTTGTGACTGGTAAAATGCTATAAGCCATACTGAGATGAGTCAATATCTAAGAATTACAGCTTTAATAGGAAATTATTTGTATTTCTTGAGCAAGGGAAAAATTTAAGACTTGTGTCTGATGCTCTGGTGTTATTTTGCTAATGCCTTCTGATGAAGGGAAATAGCTGATTAAAATGCATATTACTTTTAACATTTGTTTTATATTGTTGCCAATGATCTGTAAAATTACACTTTTTAAAGCGTCAGTTAAAAAGCCAAGGATTTTGTTGACTTGAACTTTACTTTCTGAGCAGCTTTACGTATGTTTTAATTCTGGCTTTTCTTCTGTGAAAGTAGTGTTGCCTTCTTCATATTGTCTGCTCAGTATCTTCATATATATATATGTATGCAGGCTTGTTTGGTGGCTAGTGGAGGGGAACTGTATTAAAGTAGGAATGATTCATGGCTAGAAGACTGTCACGTTACTTAGGCCAAAGGTCTCAAATAGTCTTTTCTCTCAAGGAAACAATTATTCTGTCTACAATGACTTTATCATGCTAATCAGATTACATCCTCTTGTCCTCCAGCCAGTGTCAGTACTTCCTTTCAGCAGGGGCTGAAGTGGGTTGCTCAGTGATACGTACACAAAATCAGTTTTTGCTAGCTGTTCCAAGTTTAAAAAAAACCAACCAAAATAGCTTGTGTGAAGTTTAGGCTGGATGGAAATGTCAAGTAAGCTTAAATTCTTCATAATCCCATCTTTTTTTGCATGGGTAGGCTATACTTTTTCTGCAGAATGGAATGTTTTGTATTTTGTGGGTAACTAGCATTTATTTGATAGAAATATGGGAAGCCTTTTGATCATTAAAGTTTGGGGTAAAAAAGGAGAAAATGAGGTTAAAAATTGGCTTGTCTGTCTTTAGTAGTTAATGCTGATTAAAGAACTCAATTATCACTGATGCTCTTTTCCCTAGTTCTAAACAGAAACAAGAGAGTAAGACACAGACATCTTCAGATGATGATACATCTCCTCCACCTGTGCTACCTCTTGTACTTAGTTTCTCACCAGAGAAAACTGCTACAGAAGGAGTAGAAAATCCACTAAAAGAGGTGAAAGTACAAAATCAGCTGGCCGAAGAGAAACAACCTGAGGTAAGAAACTACAATATATTTTCCTACAAAACTACTAAGTAAACTGCTTGAATTATTTCAAGGTAAGGGATAAGTAGGGAAACCACCTCAATATACATGAAGTTAAAATGTGTTAGAATAATGAAATAATAGAATATTCTGAGTTGGAAGGGACCCATCAGAATCATGAAGTCCAGCTCCCAGCCCTGCACAGGGCATTCCAGGAATCACACTAAACTCTTCTTGAATTCTGTCAGGCTGGTTACTGTGACCACTTGCCTAGGGAGCCTGTTCTAGTGTCCAACCACCCTGAGTGGAAAAACCTTTTTCCTGCTATCCAACCTAAACCTCCTGACTCAACTTCATGATGTTTCCTTGAGTCCTGTCACTGATCATGAGAATGAAGAGATTGGCACCTGCCCCTCAGCTTCCCCTTGTGAGGATGCTTAACACCACAGTAAGGTCTCTCCTCATCTCCTCTCCTTCAGGTTGAAGAGACCAAGTGCCCTCAGCTGCTCCTCATAAGGCTTCCCCTCCAGAGCCAAGGATGATGATCATCCTTGTTGCCTTCCTCTGGATGCTCTCAAATAGCTCAATCTCTTTTTTTATATTGTGGTGCCCAATTGGCTGTAACCATGTGCACCCTCTAGTGCCTATATTTAGCACTGAACATAATATGTTCAGTATTTCCATTAAGTGTGTTCCCATCTCAAATGCACTGTCAAATACTTGCAGATTGTATATTAAATTTCCAGTTTTGGAAGAGTACTGTGAAATCCTTGTAGCTTCAATCAGAAAAGTAGTGTTGCAGGGCAGTTTGTGTTGCAGCCATAAAGCTCCTTCAGGGATTAAGAAAAACCTTCAAACCCAAACCACTGCTGTAACTAAATTCAGTCACCTAAAAGGAGCACAAATCTGCATACAATGAGAGAGGATTAAATCCCAAAGTCCACATAGCAGTAAACTTAAATGTCAAGTAAATAGTTCAGTGAACACTCCTCCTCTCTCAGGAATGCAGTTGCTTCATGTTGAAAGCTGGCACTCCACAGGCATTAAGAAGAAAGGACTGAAGTTGTAGTTCTGAAATATTAACCTGACCAAGTGACTATTGACTTACAAATACTGAGGTTTAGAATAATCTTTGGATTAATTACTTGATGTTACTGCATCAGTGTGTTCTTTGTTAGCTTACTTGGTGGCATAAAGTGTGTGTTTCAGAATTGCTTTGTACATGTATGGAGTAGTTAGACTGGACAAAAGGATAGAGTGTGAAGCTATAGAGAATAGTTTATATGGCTAAATAACATTGCACAATAATTATAGTTAAATCATTTAGGTATTAAGAGGGTTATTAATCTTCTGTTTTAAATTTAACTCTACTTTTAAGTGAAAAACTGTTTTATGTCCCAAGGGATCTCTTTTGCTTTGTCTTACGGCATTTTCCCTGCAATGCCAGCCACTGGCAGAGTAGGAGCTGAGGTTTTACATTGTGTGCAATGAATCCTGCCTGAAAAATACCAAGCTGTAAATTAAGGCTGATCTGTGATTATTACAGCTGTGTAAGCTAAATTGATTGCCTCAATATATCTGAAAGAAACTTTGTAATCAGGGGAGAAAACCTGCTTTTTTTTTTTCAAGGCTTTACTGCTAGATATTGGAGCAGACAAATCTGTCCCACACACTTCTGAATGTGAAAGCAGACCTTTGATTGATCTTTCCAATACTCCCGAAGTGAGTAAGATTACTTCTCCAAAGCCTGTGTTATCTGGGCAGATAAAGGTAAGTTTTATTCAAATCATCTGGTGCAAGTTATGTTAGCAGAAAAATGTCAACTGGCTGCATACCCTTGTCTGCAGAGCAGTTCCACAATAAGAATTATTTAATATTAGCTCAATATGATATACATCATTAGGTGCTCTTAAGAGAATGTCATGTTTAGAAACAATGTGTTCTGAACTAGAGCTCAGTGAGCCATCTGCAAATAGGAAAAGGAGGAGGATGGAGGAAGAACTTAGTACTTAAAGCAGTTGTTATAGAATAAAACTGTTCTGAAGCACGAAGTGAATGCTGTCTTCAGAAGAGTTGGCATGCTTATTCTTGTTTGATCTTTCTTGCACATTTTCAGTTCTTGGCAGCAGCTCATTTTAATCAAAAAAGAAAGGATGTCTCTCCTGTTTAGCTCCTCTCCTAATCCTCTCCTTAATTGGAAGATGTGTGCTGTTGGAATCTACTCTAAATTTTACAAGCATTTCTGGGCAAGTGTTTTTTATACATTAGTGTCTTGAAGGTAGATGCCTTTAGATCATTGTCAGATGAATGCTGGTAACTATGAGGATGTAGCCTTTGACAAAAAGTGTAGTTGGGCTCAATTGAGTATCAGGCCCTTCAAATTTTGTCAGAAGAGGACTGTTGCAGGACTGACTTTGGGGGGCATGTTCAGAGGAGTTCAGAAGTGCTGTGTCCTGTCTGGATGGCACTGTCACTAGAATATGCATAGCAGTGAAAATTAGAAAAGGCTTTCAGGTTTTTAAGGTAAGTATGGGCAATAGCCACGTTGTGAGAAGCTTGTGCTTGTCTAAGAATGAACATGTTTTTAAAAACCTGAACACAGAAGCTTGAGTGTGGTGCTTGTATCTGTCTTCTAGATACTAACAGGAACCTTAAACAAGAAAAGTACTTGAGAATAATAGAGATTGTAGCTGCTACTAGCTATGCACAACAGTTGACTACACTAGCTAAATTTTACTGTTTCTCTTTCAGCTAATTGATTTGAGTTCTCCTCTTATCACACTGAGCCCTGATGTAAACAAAGAGAATCTGGATTCCCCTCTACTCAAGTTCTGAATTTGAACTGAAATGAAGAATTCTTAGCAACTGTGATCTTTGAAGTGTTTTTGGTGTTATTCCTCACTTGTATAATTTTTGAAGATGGCTGTAGATTGTCTGATGAACTGCATTAACAAAATAGAATTCTAACAGTCGTTAGATAGAGTCAGTCTGATAATGGTTTTGTTCATGGATGTGCTGCAATGGATGTATTTGAACTATGTTGCACAAAGGCAAAAAAAATTGAATTGGAATTCCAATTGCTGAATTGGAAATGTACTCCTTACTTCCAATTTTCATTTGATTACTTTCCTCTCTGTACAACAGTTTTAATTTAAAATAAATGAGTTGTTTGCTTAACCTATACAAAAAAGAAACTTTTTATTGCATGCTTTGCATAGACTTTTCTAACAAACACTAACACATTTGTTATTTCACTAACAAAAAATAACATGTAGGTAAAAACTAGCGGACTTCAGGCTGGCATAGGAAATTTGGAAACAAACATTTTAGTATTGAATGCCAGTAGAATAAATCAACAGCACCACCTGAATTTCTGTGATGCAGAGAAGACAGCAGCTTGTTACTGCCAGATGGTTTAGTCATAGCTGCTCAGCTGGGATAAACTTTGGCTTATTCAGAGATAACTGACATCAATCAAGCAAAGGGAGATGTCTTCTTCAGGGTTTTACTTTACCTAACTCACGGTGCTGGCTCCTGCGGCTCAGGTACAGTGGGAGGAGTCGGGCCGAGCACGTGTGAGTGTTTTGGGGGGCCTGATGAGGGCCAAAGGCTCCTGCACTCCCTGCCCGGCGCTCTCCCCTGGGTCCGCGCGGGTGCCGCCGCTGCCCGGCCCGGCGCGGCGCGCAGGCGCGTTCCCGCGGGGCGGGCGGAAGCGGCGCCGGGGCGATGCTGGCGGCCCGGGGTCGCCGCGTGGCCTGCGCCGTGTCGGGCGGCGTGGACAGCGCCGTGGCCGCGCTGCTGCTGCGCCGCCGAGGTGCGGGGCTGGGGCAGGGACGGGAGGGAGTGAGGGCGGTGGGACCCTGGCCTGGGCCGTGCTGCAGGGCCCGCGCGTCCCCTCTCGGTGCCCGCGCAGCCGGGTCCGGCCGGCGCCTCCCCCGTGCTCGGCCGGGCCGGTGGAGCGGCCCCACGCCGGGCAGGGCACCGCGGGGGCGGCAGGA
The DNA here is from genome assembly GCA_910950805.1 of Acrocephalus scirpaceus scirpaceus. Lineage (NCBI taxonomy): Eukaryota > Metazoa > Chordata > Aves > Passeriformes > Sylviidae > Acrocephalus > Acrocephalus scirpaceus. Next base: position 15,150,984 of record OU383777.1, read on the forward strand.
CGGCCACGAAGGAGGAGGCGGGAGATGTGACTCGCCGTCGCGTTACGTTGCTAGAAGAGCTTGGGTTAGCTATTGTCTAGAGAAACACCTGTGCAGCAACTGTACTGTAAAACGTAGCACAGGGCTACTCACGTCTTCGGTAAGATACAATTACTAAAGCCATTCTTGAGAAACACAAGGTTTGTGCCCAGGCTGGAAGAATTTAACTTTCTAAGTCATTCTTGCCTTAATTTCATAGGCTACCAGGTGACGGGTGTGTTTATGAAGAACTGGGACCCTCTGGATGAACAGGGAGCTTGCTCCATTGACAGAGATTGTGAAGATGCTTATCGGGTGTGCCAGAAGCTTGATATCCCATTTCACCAGGTTTCCTACGTGAAGGAATACTGGAATGAAGTATTCAGGTAGAAACACATTTACAATAGCTGATCTTTCAGTATATTAGTGTGGTATCGTGTTACAGTGAAAAGTAAGAATGGACAGGTAACGAGCAGTGGCAATTCTTAGCAGTTTTATCAATGCTAAGAGAAAGCCCTGAAGCCTATTAAATATTGAGGCGTTATTTACTCTCTCGTTTGTATTTAAGGTCAGAATTTACATTTTGCTTTAATACGTTATTTTTTTTTAGTTAGTAGGAGATTTCTTCTTGTGTGAGTGTGTAGAAATTGCTTTGTTGCAGCTTATTTCTTCAGCTACTGATTTACTGGCCCTACCTTACTGCAACTGAAAAAAGATTATTTAATGGCTACTGTTATTGTCAGTGTGTGTAACTTAAGCAGTGCATTTTACATAGTATGTGCTGAATCCAGTTTAGCACAAAATGATTGTGACCTAGCCTTGCTTCTTTAAACTTATAACAAATCTGAAACTGTTCTCTAAATAGGGTGCTCAGATTTTCTGTGAATTTGTTGTACTTTAAGGAAGTTTTGCACAGGAAAAGCTGAGAGATTTTCTTGGAAGGTAGGACAAGAGGCATGTTGGTATAACAGCATTATCTTTATGCACTAGACATAAGTACATAAAAGTTGTTCCCTGTTCTTCATCATCCCCCTTTAAGTAGGGCTGTTATTACCTTACATGAAACTTACATGTACTTACATGTAACTTGGTTGTGCTACTTGTACTGCATGTTGAAATGACATCAAGCTGAGCACCAAACTTTTGGACAGTCAGTGAAGAAAACAGCAAAATAGCTCTTTTCTGGGAAAGTTCTGGGAAAGCTCCATTTTTCCCCCTTTAGTGTGAGAGAATGAGTAAGTGCTACAAAACTTCTTGGGGTTTATTAGTACAGTGTTTCTAACATTCTGTTACAACTATCTTGTTTGTTTCAGAATCCCTTTTTCTTTACTGTCATCACTGATCTTAATTTTACTCTTCCTCTGGATCTCTCTTTAAACAGTTAGTCACCATAAAACACCTTTTATAACAAGAACTGTTCCAGGTCTTGTCTTTTCCATGGTTTGTGCAAAGCCTGTTTCAGTTCTTTCCGTCAGAGAGAGATACAGCAGACACCCTTCATTGCCCTTGCTCTGGTTCTGTGCTTTACTAGAAGGCCTGAATTGGTGTGAGGGTGGTTTTGTGGTGATTCCTTTATAGAACTCCTTGGGTACCATAAGAGTATGTGTGATCCAGCAAGAGGGAGTCAGCTCTGGGTGGACCCAGGTGATTTAATTGTTAGTATGAGTTGTTGAATTCAGACTCTTAAAAAGGAGTTAGAGAAAATAAGAGATGTTGCTTTATTTTCTATTTTTTAATGTAGTGTCATACAGTAAGGAAGAGGCAATTGATTCTGTTTCAGATGGAGAAAAATAAAACCAGATACTAGGATTGCTGTTGTTCTTTTAAATCCAGTCAGTGCCCTCAGTTCTTCTTGAGTGCAGTGGCTACTGACAACAACCTGACAAACAAAATGATGCAGTGATAAGGCCTTTTGATATCTCAGGGTAGCATTGTATGCTGGTTGAATTACATTAGTTATTATTTCAGTGTTTTCAAGTGAATGATACTAAGTAATTATGTAGCAGTGTAAAACTACAACATAACTTCAAGAAACTTAGAATTTCTAGAAGAAAAGAAAAACAAGGACAGGAAAAAGTGTCTCAAATTAAGCCCCATGATTGACTGCTTGTGGTGACATTATTGCAGCTGAAGTTACTGTCTGTTCAGTTGAGACACTCCTGGTGTGTACCACCATATTGTCCCTCTGAAAAATTAAATAGGGTTGTTTAATTCTGAAGGTAAGTGTTCCGTGAGAGATGAGTAGGATGTGCCCAGTGGGCAGCCACATCTGCCCAGAGGAAATATTAATTTAATAAAGCAGGGTTGCAAGATTGTAAGTGATAATTTGACCTTGTCCTCAGTGCACTTCGGAGAAAATCTTCTAAACATTGTTTTTTTGCACATTAAAATCTACTGGGTGTTTTATTTCTAACATAAAATGTTTACAGTGACTGGGTGTTCTCTGGGACTGGGACTCAGCTTCTTGTATTTAAACATTGTCCAGTTTCAGATAGTATTATGCATGTTATATGCATAATTCTGATAGACATTTGAGTCTTTATTTTACAGTGACCTCTTAAAAGAGTATGAATTGGGAAGGACGCCTAATCCTGATATTCTGTGTAACAAGCACATCAAATTCAACTACTTTCTCCATTATGCTATGGATAACCTTGGTAAGGCATTTTCAAGTGTGTCAATACAGAGTGTGCCATGGAAATGCTTAAAGGAAACAAACTCTTTAAAAGGGGGGGAAATACATGAGTTCATGTGCATGCCTAACTCATATCTCTGTAGTAGCATGTCAATAATAGCAAAGTACTGGTTTTAAGATTTCTTTTACATAAAGAATCATAGAATGGTTCAGGTTGGCAGGGACCTTTAAAGGTCATCTAGTCCAGCTCCCCTGCCCTGGGCAGGGATATCTTCCACTAGATTAGGTTGCTTATATGTAGGAACAGATTTATTTCAGGGACATGCATTGACCTGACCGTTAAGTTTTACATTCTTAGTCCTTAAAGTAGAAAAGCACAAGTGCTGGCATGCTGGTGAATAGTTTGCATTATTTAAATAGCAGGAGTACGATTATTGTCTAAGACTTCTCTATAGGTTTTCTTCTTTCATTGCTTTCTGCTTTTCTTATTGTATGTTTGCAATTGTGTTTTGAACTGTGAATTTCAAGTTTGTGCCTTTATGTTATGTTTGGTTTTTCTTTCCTTAATAGGAGCAGATGCAATTGCTACTGGGCATTATGCCAGGACCTCACTGGAGGATGAGGAAGTGTTTCAACAGAAACATACTAAAAGACCACAGAAGCTTTTCAGAAACCGTTTTGAAGTTAGAAATAGTAAGCTGTGTCTTCATTTCATGTTTTATTCACATATGAAAGAGAAATTTAAACTATATTTGGTGTCAAAGAATCAGGTATGTTTGTGACCTTACACAAAATGATTACCGATTAAGCCCCAGCCTTTGTAGACAGTTGTTTGTGCTAAACAAGGTATTTACATTACTGAAAACAACCCTGACTTGTCAAGCATTACTTTTTCTTGTTTTAAGAGTCAGATGAATGTCTGATATATGGTGAGAAGCATGCTATACCCAAAGGGAAAAAACCTTGTAAACTAAAGCTGTGCAAAACTGCCACAGTGATGATTTTACATTACAGATTCCCTGCTTCCATTTGTCCACCTCTGGACTTAAAGGGAATAAACCCCTTTAAGTCCATTTGTTTCTTTGTTTTAATTTTACTTCTGGAAAGTTGAAATAGCTCCAGCTGGACCTACAGTCTATATATGTAACAGACTGATTTACAGATGTTGTGTTTTGTGATGGGTGTCCTTGCCCTGTGATTGAGATTTTCTCTCACCAGTTGTGACTGAACTATTGGCTGGTAGTTTGTGTTCGAGTCAAGAAACACATAAGTAGTGTTTTCACAACAGCAGAGCTATTAACTTATAAAGACAGGGAGACATGACTGGAAAACTGTACCAATTCTATTTCATCTGGGTAATCAGGAGATTTCATCTATTTTAAAGAAAAAGTCAAACTTTCATCTTTGAGTGTTGGTAATAGTTCCACTAATTGCTCAAATTATTCATTTCTGGTAGGGTGATTTCAGGGCAAAACAGTGTCTTTTTGAAGAGCAGTATACTCCAAGGTATTTGAATCTTCATTCTTTATTTCACAGGAAATGTGAAAGTTATTTTTGTTTTTTGTATTGTCAATGTCCTTGCCAGTGGCACGTGCAGTATTGAAATAGATGAGGCAGTGTAAGTCTTTTTAAGATTCTGCGTAGTACAAAATCAGAATCTTCTAAATCTTCTTAGTGATGAGAAGATATCCAAGTGTTTTTGTTAGATTTTGAAAAACATGTAAAATATTGACTGTAACATATATTTGAAAATAATAAGTCAGCAATGTTGATTGTCAAAATACTAAAGCAGTTTGAACTATTAATAGTAGTTACGTTGAGATGTTTTATGTGTTTCACTTTGCAGCTGTGAAACTCCTTCAAGGGGCTGACCTCTTTAAGGACCAGACCTTCTTTCTAAGTCAGATTTCACAGGATGCTTTGAGGAAAACCATCTTCCCTTTAGGGGATTTAACAAAAGGTTTCGTAAAGAAGATAGCAGCAGAACATGACCTTCATCATGTGCTAAAGAAAAAAGAGGCATGGTAACACTTAACACTCTTTTGATTTGTATTTCTTTGTGAAACAACTTTCCTGAACTTTTTGAATTTTAACATGTGACAAGCCATCCGTTTCTGATAGAAAAGAATAATATAATAGGTCGGGAAGCATTTTTCATAGCTGGCTGTTTCCTTAAAAGTACTTTTAGGAGCTTGTGGTTAGTTGTGTATTTTAGCTTGCTGTTGTATCTCAGAAGAACTAAGATGGAGGTGAATGTGTAGGATGCTATGAGCATAAAGGAAAGCATCCTCTATCACAGCAAGGGAGAAGCTTTTGGTTTTTATTCTCCATAGCTTTTAAGAACTTCCTCACTTAAAATTATTTCTCACTATGTCTTTAGAAATCAGATCATACTGTTTTTCCACAGTTACTCTTCATGAGTTGATCTTAAAAACTGTAATGCAGGCAGTAGTTATGTTGCTGATGCTGCCTTGATTGCTTTTCATGCTTATATTCAGCCTTAGTAAATGGATATTTGAAGAATGTCAGCAGTAACTGGAAGGAAAAGAAAAGCCTATTTGGTTCTGAAAATGTTTTTTTTCAAGAGATGGACCATCACTGTATCATTTTGTTACTTTTGTACTTTAATATGAAAGAGAATCTGTTTTTAATATAAATACAGTCTAGTCACCAAGGATAATGTATTTGTTGAACAGACATTCTACTTCCTGTTATCCCTCTTACTTCTGTGCTTACAGCTCTCACTGATTCTGTATAGAATTAGTTTACCTATGTTGCAGCAGATGTTGTGGATTTGTTTATGAGATGCCTAAGATAGTTTGGAATACAAGGAAGGGAAAAAAAATCTTGGGCAGATTATTAATAGACATTATTTCAAACGTTTTTCTCTGCTCTTGCGTATTCAATTCCATGTTTCTTTTTCAGAGTATGGGGGTCTGTTTCATTGGTGAAAGAAACTTTGAAAAATTCCTTCTTGAGGTGAGCAACACTAAATCTCTGACAATCTTTGTTTCATTCTGGTGTTCAATTTTTAAAACACTATCTATAGAAAAATCTCTAGCAGCTTGTGGCCCTCTGTAAGTAGCAATGTCCCACGTCCCTTTGCAGTCACAAGCCTAGTTAGGCGCTGACACCCACAGCCTGTAGGAAGCATCTTACCCCTCTACCAGCTGTCACTCATTTTCTGGAGCAAAAGAGTGAACATGCATTCCTGTGCCTGCCAGGCTCTGACAAATGGTTGGAATGTGAGAGGGACAAAGTGCTGGATTCTGCTGACATATCTGAGAATAGGGGAAGTGAAGCCTAGAATAACTGCTCATAGCGACTGCCTTTCCTGCTTTTCTCTGAGAGCAGCATCAAGGAGGAATCAGTAAGCTGCTTGAGCAGAATTTGCTTCTTGAAGAGTTATTTTTCAGCTTTGAGAGAATGTAGTGACAGAATCTGAAATATACTATGAGATTTTCTTGTGACTTACCTCTTTCTCTTTGTCAGTATTTGGAACCTCAACCAGGTAACTTTGTTTCCATTGAAGATAAGAAGGTGATGGGAAGACACAAAGGTAATTGGCTAACCCACCTTAGTAACTTACTTTTAGATAAATGGAACAATACTGCTTATATTTGGAGGGACAAATTTTGGGAAATTCCAAAGGAGTCTACATGCTTTACCCAGTTAGTTAAACCATAGAAAAATTGCTGTATATAATAGTAGAGCCTTGAACTACAACTGATTCTTGGTTATTTATTCCGTATTGCAAGAAAGCAAATAATTATTAGGGTTACTCTGTTGATATTTAGTAATTGTTATTTTAATACCAAGAGACCATTGTTCACTTAATTCCTTCAAAATGACTGTACTTCAGTTCCATATTCTGTAGTTCCTAAACTTTGCAGAAGAAAATGCACCTCAGTGATGCACAGCAGGACATCATCAAATATGGGCACCTTAACTTTTCCTTTCTCCTTTGTGTTCTTCCTTTGCTGTCCTCAGTTCAAGCTGCCAGAACTGAGTTCTTCTTCCAAGCAATTTATGATAATAGGGTGTTTTACTGGTACATGAAAAGTAAGGGAGACTGGCAAGACTGCATGGTAGATAACCCACAAATTGAAACTGAAATAAATAAATGTATGTCTTTTATAAGACCTAAGAGTGCCACAGTTGAATGGATTAATTTGTAATCTTCAGTTTGCATTTCAGGTACAGATGAAATTTCAAGTAGATGTTAGTTTAGTTTGTGGCTGGCCCTCTTCTCTGAAACAGCTTGGTTTGTTATTCTTTGTTCAGTAGTAAAGTTTTGGGGAAATGATTTTAATGTGTACTTCTGAAAGTAGAAGATGAAAAGTTGCTAGCAGCATTCCATTTTCATGTTTCTTTAGGTTGGTTCCTCTTCACAATAGGCCAGAGGGCTCGGCTGGCAGGCCTCAAGGATGCTTGGTTTGTTGTAGACAAAGATGTCAGCACTGGAGATGTCTTTGTGGTAAGTTAATTAACACTGGGTTTGCAAATGACTAATGCATGCATTTTGTGACTGCTGCTGTATGGAACTTGAGCGTAACCTGGTCAGAATTCTTGGCTTTCTTCTTGGGGAAACAAGAACCAACTAACGTAGCATCAGCAGATATGAAACATCTTTTCCAAACAGGCTTTTCATGAGCACCAAGTTGTTTTAGATTTTGGCGTAGAGCTTTTCCAAGCAAAGGGCAAATACTGAAAAGAATCACCCAATCTCTGAGCTCTCATTTTCTACTCTAAAGCATGAGGGTTTTATCTTAGTTATTTTATAAGTAACGTAGTTTATAAAATGTGTATTACCTTGGTTTATGATACATTGCTGCTTTGTTTTTTTAGTAGAATAATGAGGAACCAGTGACACAGTTTTATCATTTTGAAAATTGAGGGAGAATATATGTGCTAAATAATAAATAAGTGGTGTGTTAATGGCTAATCGTATGAGGTGACACAGAGTTCTGCAGCTTGCTAACATCGATAGTATTTCTTCCTGTTCATGCAGTTGTTATTCTTCCTGGATACTGATGTGATTATAATGAAGTGTTCTGCTACTTGTTGATATGGCCAGTTCAGAGGACCATAATCAAATGAGAATTGAGAAGAAACAGAAAAGAGCACTAAGAAAAATTTTTGTGTCCTGAAGCAAGTTTGTCAAAGGCAATGCCTTTGCTGGGAGGTGTTCATTTGGGAAGCTGGAGAAGAGGGAGGTAGCATCTTGTTGAGATAGGGTAGGAAGGTCATATTTCTGAACTCAGCTTGAAGAAGGCAGAAGTGCAATTGGAGGGAAAAATGTACAAGAAGAGAGACATGACTTTGAGGAGTAGAAGACTGACAAATCATTCAGGCTTGCTTTAGCCTAATTTAAGTGCTAATAAGTGTTTGCTTTCTTGCTCATGTTGCCTTTGTCATCCTATGGCTTGATGTTTCTTCTGTATTTCATGCTTCACTTTACAAGTTACATGCTCTTTGGCAAAAACATCAGCAATAAATAAATGTATTTTAAGGCACCATCAAGAGATCACCCTGCTCTGTACAGAGACCTCCTGCGGACAAACCGAGTGCACTGGATAGCAGAGGAACCTCCGGCAGAGCTCGTTAGAGAGAAGATGATGGAATGTCATTTCAGATTTCGGCACCAGATGGCACTGGGTAGTCAAACCTTGTTTTTCTGTTGTCTTACTCAGTTTGTGAAACTCTGGTAGCATGTTCGTGTAGTTCTGCAGTAATAGTGGATAGGTTTTTGTTTGGCCGTCCTGTTTCTGCAGTGTCTTACAAAACAATTCTGTGCAGTAGTATCTCGACTTAGATCTGTTTAGCCTTGGTTTTCCAAATTCTTTAACGTGAACATAATGGTTAACTGTCAGGTGTTTGATCATTTTCTGCTCTAGTGCCTTGTGTCCTGACTCTAAACCAAGATGGGAGTGTGTGGGTAACACTAGTGAAGCCAGCAAGAGCTATCACACCTGGACAGGTAAGTTATTAGAAGTAGTTTTTCTTCCATTTTTGTGTTTTACCTTATCTGGCTAATAAAACAAAGTAGCTTTTTTATTAGCTGGAGCAAAGTAATTAATTTATTTGCCTGTGAGAGTGGTTAGCTCTATTTTGACTGTCAACCATTTTCAGGGAGATTAGTTCTAATGATCTATTGTTATCTTTAAGAAATTTGCCTACAAAGTGTGGAAATACATGGAAGCATCTCTGCTGATCAGTTGTATATGCAGAAATGGAAGCTGTTGTTGTTTGCAAGAAATAAATTTTAAAAGGCATTAATTTGGTAATTGCCTGCTTAATATGGGTTTAGTGTTCAAACCTGTTTAGTGAGACTCTGGTGAATTCCATTGTCCTGCACAGAGCTGGGAAGAGGTGCTGTGCCTAAAAGGGATGCCTTTTGACATTGCCAATATAAGGATACTCCAACACATTCCAGCTCACTGGCTCTCAGGCATTCCCTGCATCCCTTCTCCCTGCATATGTTCTACCCACCCTCCCCAATACTTGGGGGCCTGTGGGACACATCAGGAGGGAAATTACCTGAGAACTGTTTGTAGTGGAGAGAAGCTGAGAAGAGTCCAGCCAGAGCTTATGAGAGTCATGAGAAGCCCCTGAGAGCCAGGAGCTGCTGAGCCTTTAACCAGGTGTTCTGTACTGCCAGGTAGTGAGACAAGGCAGGAGACCTGGGCTCCCCTCTCCTGCAAGAACCTGCTGAGCACATTAGGGAGCTCCAGTTGCTTCCTTCCAGATAGTCTGCTGCCATAGTCCTTGGTCCCCTTCCTGTTTTGGCAAGTGCTGCTGTAGGCTGGGCACAGTTTTGTGGGGAAGGTCCAGTGAAGATGCAGATGATGTTACATATGTCATCCACTTTGGAAAGGAAACTTTCCAGCAAAATCCATTCCACCTCATAACTGAAGAGTTTTGAGAGAGCATTGTAGAAGTTCATGATGAAATTTCCACCAACACATTCATAAATTTACATTCATGTGAGCCCACAAATCCTCTGTAATTTGGGGGTTTTTGTTTGTTTCAGTTTTTTTTTTTAAGATTTAGACAGAACAGATATAAATTGCTCACTGTCCAGCAGGTCTTGCACAGTCTTCAGTTGCTCATCATGGTTTTTGCAGCTGCTAAAAAGACTTTCCCTGTGTTTATCTCCTAGTTTGCTGTGTTCTACAAGGGAGACGAGTGCCTGGGCAGTGGGAAGATCCTGAGGATGGGCCCATCAGTGTATACCTTGCAACAGGGCAAAAACCAAGAGGAGAATCCAAAGAAGGAAGAGATTGACAAAATAGAACCAGCAACATAACACCTGGGATTGCTTATTGAAGGACTTTGGAGAATTTGCTGCCTGAGAACAATAAAAACTTCTCAAGGCCAGTTAACCAGAGAGTCCCAACTCCTGACTGTTAGCACTGAAGGAGTTTAAAGCCAATCTGGTGCAATTTTGCTGGACTGTATGGTGCTGTTTATATTAATACATATCAAGGGATGTCCTAAGGTGTTCAGTAATAGCAGTTACACATACAAGAATTTTAATACAAAAATCTTGTCTGAAATAATAAATCTATCTCTTATGCATAAGTGAAATGCTGTTTTTTCCCCTTACTTAAAGGTACCTGTCCCTGGTAAAGTACATATGTGTTTTTACACTTAATGTATGCTTGTGCTTTGAACTCTGAAGAGGAATGAATGATGTTTTAAGTTCAGCATTTGGAGTGGACTCCAGGCAACAGATACTTATTTTTCATTTTGCATAGTTTTGTAAAAAATGCTTTGGATTCTTAAACCTTATTAAGTAGTAACTTCAGATGTTTACATAAATCAGAACTAAAAATCTTATGGGCTTAACAGTCTTGAATGTTAAATGTTTTCACACAACTGACTAATTTTCTGTTAACTGGTGAGATCTGAGGCTGTTTTGTTTGTCTCTTGGAGAAGAGAACGCATTGTTGTGCATGAGAAAAATGCAAATTCACAGGGATTTCCTTATTGTGGATCAAGCCTCATATAGACCTAATAATGATTGGATCTTGCCATATCTCCAAATGGAGTGCTCTTAGGATGAGCTGAATACTCCACCCAGGTTAGATAGGTTTATAAGGACTGGGTGCATATTGAGGATCCCCCAAGCTTATAATAAAACTTCATTGCAGCAAGTTAGCAAAAATGAACTCCTGTCTTTCAGCATGGTACTAGAAGGTAACTGTTCCTGAAGTGCAGTCGTGCAGGAGCAGGACTTCTGGTGGTGTAGAATTTTAAGATTTTAACTGGCAGTGAGATCCCAGGTTTGCTGAGAGCTGCTGAGCCAGTGCCTCATAGCAGGAAAGGTTAACAACCATATTCTGCTTGTAGCACAGCTGGCATTGGGTGCAATGAATGTCTGCTACAGCAGAACAGAGGCTTTTTAACACATTCTCTGCTTCCCTCTTTTTGTTTAAGCATCCTTAACATTGGACACAGCAGTAATCCAGGATGGCTAAAGCAGAAAATTCAGAAGCCAACATGCTCCTCTTTAGTGGAAACCTCTCCAGTAATGGTCTCCATTCATTCTGTAGGCTCAGAGGATTTGATTTTTATCATCAGAAGTGAACCTCATTGTTCTGCTGAAGAATACCTGTCTGAGGTAGAGGTGAATATGGACAATGTTTGGTTAGTACAGACTCATTGTCTGAGAAGGGTGGAGGCTGCAGCTCAGCCTTTTGCCATGATGACAACAAAGCCCTTTGACATGATGAACTGATTGCTGCTCTTGCTCCCAGTGAACCTCACCACACTGCTGCGAGCTAGGAGTTAGTGGGCGTTTGTGAATTTCAAATTGCAAATAGCTTCTTGCATGGGATGCTTCATGAGAGGCTGCATGTGTCCAGCAACACCAGACTTGGATGTTGAAACCAGCATTTCAAAACAGCTTGGAAACAGGGAGGTAAAGGAGTGAGGTGAGAGCAGAGGTCGGTGTTGGGGTCAGGCAGCCGTGTGCTCTACAACAGATCATCATTGACACCATTCCTCACACAGCCTTTGCCAAGGCTGGAATTTGCCAAGATTAAGCTTGAGTGGTATAAGAACAGTCTGGCAAGTCAATTTTCTTTTTTATGTCTATTCCAGAAGATTAGCATCAATGTGCTTTTTAAAATTCATTGGCTTTTCAGTTTTTATTGGTCATTTCTCCTGCCACTTTGGGCAAAAAATTGCAAGCAGATGATTTCACTTTCAAGTTGTCATTAAGCATTTCAGGTCTTGAAATACTTGGTTTCAAAGACTCACATGCATAACTATTTTAGAAAAGGTCCCTTTCCTTAAATGTGATAACAAGATTAGGATCATGTAACAGAAAAACCACGACTCATGTCAGCTAAGACTGGGTCTGAATTGAAATCTCTCTTGTGCCCTGTGAATATGTTTGAAACCTGTGTTTCTGAGAGTATAATGGCTGAAAAATTGTACTCCAAGTGCAGTTTTATTCCAGAAGTGCTACTGTAAAATCTGTCTTAATTGTGCTCCTGGTTTTCCTCAATCTTGGCAGTGTTCCAGTACCTGCTGGTGCTGGAGGACAGAAGTGTCCCCATGCAAGGAGAGCAGGGCTGTCCTGTGATTGTGTCTTCACCTGGTTAGGATCTTTGGAGCATTGAGATACTGCACAGGTGTGGTGAAGGATTTCATTCGCACTATGGCAGCACAGCATTTAGTCCAGCAGTAAAAGCATTGGCTCTTAGTGTTTGCATTGGCTTTTAGGGCTGAGAGAAGCTGTCATTCTCCCATTTCAAAACTGAGTGTTCACTCTCTTTAGCTGCTTTCTCTTTTTAGCTGCAAACCACAGGGAACAAAGCTTCTGTTGTTTTTATAAAGCTTTATCCCCTTCCTCCTTTTTAGAGTAGGTCTATATTGTTAGCATACTTAGAAGGAAAAAAAAAAAACCAAATTTTTGAATGCAGCATTTAATTTTGTACTTTTATATATGTGAATATGGAATCCAGCCCCTATGGACGAGGCTGAGCTCCCCTGGAAGCTGGGAGATGAGTGTTGTGCAGCCTCCTGTGCAGACTCTCCCCCGAAGGCAATGAGATGGGACTGGAGTGAAGGTTCACAGCACAGCCTCTGCTGGTGGGATTTCAGGATCATGTGCTGTTTCAGAGTAGAGGATACAATTTTCCCTTCCACCTTTATTCCCAAACCAGAATTTTCTAGCCTCTCTTTGTCCAAAAGAACCCTTTCAGCTTGGAAGCTTCAGCACAGGAGGGGTCGGGGGAGGGTCTCTGCTGTCCCTGTTTGCATGGGGCCGTGTTGGGTTCTGCAGCCGGAGACGGCGCAATGAGCTGAAGGGGGACCTCAGCGCCACCAAACATCCTCGGGTTTAATTCTAAAAACGCTTTCTCTGCATTTATATGTATTTACGTGCTTAAAGCATTGAACAAAATGAAATTATCTATGATAAATGTGATAATCGCACCAACATGGTACGCACCAGTGATGCAGGGAAGTGATGTGCCATTTCCAGCTTCAGCACCAGGAGGCACCAGGGCATCACGGTCATCCCTCCCAACCGTGGGCAACATTGTTGGGAGATGGTGGCAATTAGCACATCTGTAATTGTGAGGTTTTCCCTTTTGTTTTAGGTTTTTGTTGAGCCAGTCCATTGGAAGAATTGCTCCTCGGTGGGTTTGCTCACGGCAGGGATAAAGCTGCCCGGGCATGTCAGCACAGCCATGAGCTGGCTGAGAAGAAGCATCATCTTTTAAGAGCCAAACTCTCATTGGGGCTGGGCAGAGACCATTGTAAAGGTCAGGCCAGCGATGGCCCCAGCAGCAGGGAAAACACACCTTTTTTGTCAGAGTTCAGGTCCTGCCTGCCCTCTTTTCCCTGTGCCACGCTGTGCAGGTCATTTGTTTCCAGGTCACGCTGAAATTTCACCTGCTTCTTCAATGGGCAGAGGTAAAAGAGAGATGTATTTTTTTTTTTCTCTTGAGAACTAGTATCAGATTCTTACACTTCTTTAAATATGTAAGGTTCTGATGAACACTGACTTTTGGGGTTTTTCTTTTCTAAAATGTCTTGCTTTTTACTACAGGCATATAACTACAGAAACTTGAGAATGCAAAAAGTGAATGGACTCCTGGTTCTATGCAGGTTTGCAGCATACAGAGTAATTTTTTCAATGCAAAAGAGTTCCCAACTCATTCTGCAAATTTTAGGTTCTAGAAACACTGAAATACCTGGACAGATACCCCTTAAACAGACTCTACCTGGAGAAGTAAAGTTTTTTTGGGTGGCTACCCCACTCTGGACTTTGATAATTCAGTGGCACCTTTCCCATTCAATAGTGCCATCTTTTGAGGAGGCTCCCAGGAAAATATCAGTCTAGTAATTACATCATATCAGTCCCTGTGGTGAAAAGCAACAGAAGACCTAGTTCCAGGAAGAAGATTCATCAAGAGAAAAGTGACCTGACTATTCTGTCCTGGATTTCTCCATAAGTGCTGTGGGGACTCATGGCAGAAATTCCTCTGGCACTTTGCATTCCTGCAGGGCTCCTGCATTTGTGTCTCTGGGGTTCCATGGGCTGGATGTAGTCTGCTTTGGTGGCAGTTCTGTCTGGCAGATGAGACATCTGGGTTGTATCAAAAAACTTCAGGTTGGACTCCTAGACAAATGGTGAATTCTTCCTTTTCTCCAAGAATGCCCCAAGGGAGGAAAGAGACTCAAGATGTATGTAGCACTGAGTTTGTGGGAAATAGCTCTTTCATCCCTCTGTGCATCCAGTTCTCTTTTTATTTCAGTGAAATTTGATCAGAGCAGAGACAGGAAGTTCAGCCATGTCCTTGGGAGCAGGGAAGATGCCCCATGTGCTCCTCTTCCCTGAGGCAGGTCCTGTGGAGATTTCCTCTGTCTGCCTCCCAGTCTGCTGTGTTCTCCAGGTCTGATGAACACCAGCACAGCAGGAAAATCCTGGGCTGTGCCCACTTCTCAGTGCAGCACAGGAGGAGAGACTGAGTGAAAACCAGTGATGGAACATTTTTTTCTCTCATTTGAAGGACTTCAGTGAAATTTGCATCTAAAAAAAGGTAGCACAGATCTCTTTGGAAATCTGTCTGTCTCAAAGGCTGCGTCCTCAGACTTGCTGCAAAAGCAAATTCAGGTGGTCTGATATGGTCTCCTCACTGGATGAGGCTTTGTATGAAACTATAAACACCAAAGAAGGATGGATTGTAAACATAAGATGGACTGGTATGCAAAAATAGGATAACTAGGCATGTAGCATCTGGTGGATTTCAGATTGGTTCTGGATTAAAGGTACTTTTTATTTTAATCTTAGTCACTTAACTACTCTTCACACATTTTTGTCTCTCCTCTCTGAGAGTACACTAAGGACTCTGTAGGCCATGTCACACCAACAACTGCATGGCTGTTAGCAAATTTGCTATATGTAGTAAAACTGTGTGATCAATCAATTACAAGTTTGAAAGCTTTCAGGTGTGGCTTTTAAATTGAAAATCACTTTACGTACTATTAGTGCTTATTCATATAGTAACACCTTTAGAAATAAATAGAAGAATCTACACTGGGTTTAAATATTAAAGGTGTTTTATGGTACAGGATTGCTACACTGAGTTAGTTTTATGCCTACTTTTAGGGTGAGGAGACAGCACAAGAAGAATCTGTGAACTGATTAGTAGCCAGGTGTTGAGCCTTATTTAAGACACAACCATTTCATGGAGCAGAGACTGTCCTCATGTGGTGTTTCTCCTTGGCACTGCAATTCAACAGTGGTGCTTGAACTCCACAGCAAGCAGGGGAATTCGATACTGGGAGGAGAGCTGAAACTGATGACTTTGAGAGCTGAGACTGATGACTTTTAAGGTAGCTCCCTGCAAGCTGCCTTCTTTCTGAGGCCAGAGGAGAGCATCACTGATGGATCAGGAGAAACATGTAAATTCTGTTTAAGCATAATAGATTGATCCTGGGAACTGGAGCAGGTAACTCTGCTCTGGTGCTTCTTGCCACAAGTATCCAACCTTTTAATTACAATGGACTTCTGTAGCTAATGCTGCTGTACTGAGCACCTGCCATGAAAAGCCAGCCCAGCGGAGGCCAGGTTTGAACCTCCCCTGTTAAACCTCCTAAGAGGCATGTTTAACACAGATGGAGCTTGCAGAAAATCCCAAGGGATGCATGGTGTGTCTGTATCACCACAGAGGCAAACTAAACACTCTGCAAGAAACAGGGGTGCTTCACTGCTGGTCTGCTCCAGCAAAGGATCAGCCTTGGCAGAAACCCCTTTGGGTTTACCTCAGTTGCAATGGCACTGGCTCTGTCACAGATCTGCCCACAGGGAAGTGATGCAGACTTCCCTGTGGATGCTTGAGGACCTGCCCTGTCACTGAGTGAGCAAGAAAGAAAACATTCAAGCTGTTTTTAGGTTGTGGTTGGCACAACCTAGATAAGATCAGCCAGGAAAATGTTTTTCCTTGGACAACCCAGTGGAGAAAGCTGTGTCAAGTGTGCTTTGATGGCAGCTCGGTCCCTCCTGAACACCTGCTCAGTCCCATTCGTTTGGCCATTTGGTGCCAGCAGTATGAACCCTAAAGCCCCTAAGCCAACTAGGCTTTTCCCTGATCCTTTCCATCCCTGAAACTTGTGCATCTGTAAGTGAAGGAGTTAACCATTCTAGGCGTTTCTGTTTGTTTTATTCAGGAAATGAACATGTAATAAAAGGCATTGATTTTTCTCAAAATCATGCCCAATTCACTGTTTCCCCTGGAAACTTGTTCACTTTGCTGGCTCCCAACCACAGTAGCTGCTGCTTTGTGTGGGATTCAGTGGGATGTTCCTAACCTGAAGGGAATGGATCATTTGCAGGGACCCTCTGCTTCAGCTGCCCTGTTTATACATTCACAGGACTTCCCATGCTCACTGTTTTATTGAGTGTACGAATATCTAACAAATACACAGACCCAGCTGTATGTTCTCCACTTGGAAAGCACAATACAGGCTGAACATGCAAACAAGATTATTCAAGATGAACTTCCGAAGAGCTTTCATCAAATGACCAAAAGCAAGAGGTTTTCCTACACACTAACCCAAGGGTTTGGTGGTTTTGCATAAATGTTATACCTCTAGAGGGGAAAAGCCCCAACCTGTGAGAAACTAATACAACAAATCACCCAGGAGGTTGCACTACAATTATTTTACTGAAAGAGTGGCAGCACCTGGAAAGCTGGAGCTGTGAGCTCATTTCTATTTCCTTGTATTCTCATGTAAAATAATGGCTTTGTGGTGGCCAGGAGGGGCTCCAGAAGTCAGGGCATGCTGGGCAGGGCAGCCCCATGTTTTTGGCCAAGGATGCCCTAGGACACATGGCAGCTGTCAGAGAGACTGGGCACCTCTCACCTTAAGCACAGTTCTCTCCCTAAGAGGTGCCTCAGCTCTGCTCCACCTCCACGGTGTCTCCTGACCCAGTGCAGAGGCTGGGCTCTCACAGCACCTCCATGAGCCATCAGTCCACAGGGAAATCAGTCTGGGCCTCCCTTTAAATAAAGACAATAGATTCAGACTGCAAAATTAGGGTTTGGAGGAGTGGATACTCTATCCAGAAGTATCTTTGAGCAGAGGGATGGCAGCAGCAGATGTCTGACCAAGGCAGAAGGGGACACACCAGCACAGTACAGAGCTCCAGGGAGCTCCTGGGGGCACTTACAAATGCTTTGAAGTATTTAGAGTACAATCATGAATTAACAGTCTCTTCGCCACACACACTTCAGGTTAATTTTCTTTAATACAGTGCCTGGCACGGTGGATGAAGGAGCAGCAGATGGAACATGTCTCCAGTAAATGGTTTGCTACTGCCCCACACTCTATTCTCATACACAAAACACTGTCAGTGCAGCTGACAGTAATCAATGAGGTAGGTGCAAAACTTGCTTGGCAAGAAGTGTTAGAAAAGTCCTCTTGAGCTTAGTTTTATTTGGTATTTTCATTCATGGTTTGAATGATGAAATAAAAAGTAGCTTGTAAAGGTTGCAGATGCTGCCTCCAGGCATCTTCATGGACAGGACTAAAATCTAAAATGAGTGTGAGAAACTGGAGAATGGATCCAAAAATCAATAGACTAAAATGGAAAATGAGTCCAGTACAAATTGCTTCTTTTAGGGAGGAAAAGTGAATTGCACATGTGCGAACAGGAGCATAAAGGCACGGCAGACCCTCTGCAGAAGAGGCTGTGAGGCCCAAATGCGTCCCAGACTGCTCCTGGCACTGCAGGTGGTGTTGGTGTGGACAGTGGTGATATCTCACCAGGGCTGCTGGGGATCCCTTTTCTGTGATCCCCCCAGACCCTGGCAGGAGCATCCTCTGCAGCTGAGCAGGCTGTGTGCCCAAGCATGGCCTAAGGATTCAGACAAATGAACTCATCCTCGAAAATGCTACTGCAGGCTATTGGCAAGTCTACCGGAATTATTGTTTAGAACTTTCAGGTAGATCCTTGAGTATATTTGAATATATTTGAGTATGTTGAGTTGTTGAAGGGCTGGGCTACAGGACTGCTGCTGTTACTGCAGCCTTAGCATGCCATGCTACTGCCAGTGATGCATCTCCTATGGAATTTTCTTCTACAATTTGCTTAGGCCAAATACCATTGTAAAGATTAGGACAGGAAAAGTGAATGAAATGGAGATTTTAAAAATTATTTCCTTTTCTGGGGGGGTTTTGGCAGGCCTATTGCTTGCATTTTGTGGACTGCTCTGGTCTCTTCTCTCCCTGCCACCAGCAAGAAGGATGTAGTTGACCTGGTAATAGCTTGAAGAAGGGCAAGAAGGAAGGCTAAAAGGTACAGCAGTGTTTCTGCACATGGAACAGTCGCAGATATCCAAGCTAACCAGCTGGAAAGAGATTACTCAAGTGCTCTAGGACAGAGCCTGTCACTCTCTCACCCGAGAGATGATTCTCACTGCCTCTCCTGCTGCACGCAACAAAGGTGTCCATTGTAGAGGACAGGAATGAAGCTGAAGGAAGAAATTTTTCTTGCTGCTTGTGACTGAATCAGGCTGTGTACTAGAAGTTTAAATGGATCCAAAACAACATGAGAGATGTATGAGGGAAATATCTGGGTACAAGCACAACCCCTCCCTCTGGGAAGCCCTGAGCTGCAGAGAGCTGGGGGCTGTGGGCCCTGCTGGGGCCACCTTGCCATGTAAAGTGAGGTGATAATCCTCTTTTCCTTAACATATGCTGTAGGTTGCTGCTGGAGACAGGATCACAGGCTGGTCTCTCCCTTAACTAACCCGCTTATGTGAAAGCCTGAGGCTTATTTCTGCTTCTCCACAGAATGGTGAACTAATACTTGAGAAAAAACCTCAGTGTTCTACCAAATAATGCACTTGTACAATAAAATTAAAAACAGCTTCCCTTTGGGATAATTATTTGAGTTTGTTTAGTGGCAAGTTTTGGCAGAGCTGTTTCCAAACTGAAGAGCCTGAAGATTTGATTTTGTTCCTAAAATCAGTAGCCAGGCTCTCTCCACCTGGCTTCACACTGGCCAGTTGACACTGGGAAATGCTTTTATTTCCAGAAAGCTGACAAGACATGTGCAGGTCACTGCTGTGCCTTGTGAAATGCATGAATGAGGACTTGCACAACAGCCTGGAAAAGACTGAGTGAGCAGGGCCTCAACTGGCTTGGGAGAGGCAAGGATGGAGCCCAGACCATAGGGAAGGCCCTTGTCACTCACTGCAGGCTGTCGTGGGCTGGGCTGGGCTGACTGCCACTCCCCTTGAGCTGCTCTCACATGTCCTTTTCTAAATCTGATTGTTTTCCTGGAGATCTGCTTTGCTCTGGGTTAGCAGAGGGCACTTCTCTTCCATGGACCATCTCCCATGTCTGAAAAATCCTGCAGGTTTGGACTCTGTGGCATCCTGCACCAGCACAGGCCCTGGGCTGCAAGGAGGGTGTGCATTGGCTGGGTGGTGCTTTACAGCCCCTGCTGCCTCAGTGGGAGATGGGCACCTGTATGTTCCTGCCACTGCTTATCCCCAGGAGATGCCATTTGGACCCTCATCATCTGTGCTGCACTTCAAAATAAACCAGAGAGTAAGAATACAAGTTCAAAAAATTTCTTAATTTATTGTAAATTCTCCTTTCATCTGTGCTGCAATTCCAGTGTTCTGCACATTAATAAATATACATTTGTTAAAAAAAAAAAAAACAAACTTCCAGTGTCTAATCTGCCATAAAGCTTTTAAAAAGTCATAAAAATAGGTTTTAACTTTTTTGTCATTAATACAACTGACCCTCATTTACTGCAACAATTCTGATGAAAATAAAAACTACCTACATCTCACTGGGACAAAATATACATACACAGATGTAAGAACAACTAGCATGGGTTATACACAATGCCTGAGCACACAGTCAAGTGCCAGACCCTTAAAACATTCAAATTTTTTTTCACTCAGAAAATATCACACAGTATGTTGCATAATTTTTAAAGGAACAGCATCTTTCCTCCCTCTCCCCTTCCAAAGGCCTCCTTGATACTTTGAAAATGCATAGGAATATAATGAAACTGAGATTACAGTATACAGCTTCTCAACTTTTTCTCAACTCCTGCATTTTATTTAGCCTGATTTTCTGTTTCTTTCCTTTCACATAGATTTGCACAAACAATAGCCACTATTTTCCCCAAAGGACTGCTATGGTGAGCAAGGAGCTCCTGAAAGACTTTTTGGCAAGGGCAGGCACAGGCACACCATTGTCATCCGTGGAGTCACATATTCCCACCACGGCAGCCACCAGCTGAGCTCTGCTTCACACTGTTGGATGCAAACTTTCACGTCTTACTTTTCCCCTTTTTGTAAACATTGCAGGAAGGTGAAGACAGCAGACAGGTCATGCTTAACCTTCCTATACTTGTGAAACCAGCACATTTTGTGGGAAACAGGAAAAGCCTTCCATGACCTTTTTGAAATATCAAGAAGGCCAGGGCTTTGTCAAAGAGCTGGGCAGTCAAATCTGGACATCTTTTAAGTCTAGTATTTCTGCTTTGATTAGCAATGTGCTGAATCCAGTGAGCAAAAAAGAGAAAAAAAATACTGCACCTGAGGCAGAACTTGAGCCATGGAAGGAGGGCCCTCTCCTTGGGACATGCAGAGTGCTGGTTTGTTGCAGAGCAAGACCAAGGTCAAAACCTACCATACAATCACACCAATTTTCTTGTTCTTGGTAAAGGAAATACTGATTTGACTTCTTCCAGACAAGGTCTGTGTTGAAACCTTATACAAAGATATGTGTAGTCCTGAAGTTCAGTTCCTGAACACTTCAATGCACTTGTGAGAAGAGATCAAAATACCAAAAAATAAAAAAAACAAAGTTTTGTGGTTTTAGAAGAGGTTATGAGAAAAATGTACTGTGCCCTTAAAGTGTTCCAAAATCTGTTAACAAAACTTATAAATTATAGTAATAGATTTTGTAATCTTTACTGTATTACTTTGAAAACTGCATTGTGTCTGAAGGTGACTTCCATGCAAACCTCAGTTACTTATCAAACGCCAAATTCAAGTAAAATTGTGCAATGTTCATATAAAAAATATCAAAACATCTTTTTAATTGATTTCCTATTATCAAATTAAGAAGATCAGTATAAATGTAAAATATACAAAGGAACTTTTTCTTTAGCAACACCATACAAAATATATAAAAGTATCTACACTTTTTATATATATATATAAAGGACATTTTTTCTTAAGACGATGTGTCCATAGGGGTGTGGACAGAGATGCTGGCATAGAAACCAAAGGACACTTGCTGAGATATTCCTCCCTAGAGCTCAGCAACCTCAAGGGTTCACGCTGCAGCCATCAAAACTCCACAAGAGACACCTCCTAGTGCTTGTCTTCAGGCTTATTGTAGGTCCACTAGGAAACAATGTGATTTTCCTTGGTTCTCCCGTGAAACAAGCAACCCCTGCAGCACTGTCTGCACTGTGCATAGGTATGTGTCCATCACAGTGCAGCCCTGGGGCCATTTCCACGTTTTCAGCATGGGTTCCAGTGGGAGGAGCGTACCACACAGAGCCCTTACTGTGAGTTCAGCTGGGCATCGTGTCTGCGCTGGGAGCAGTCAGGAGTCTGCCAGAAGGTGAAACCATGTGGGAATCGATGCTCACCTCATCCTCCTCACCGTGTGGCCACTCTGATGAAGTCCAAGGTGGGCAGGCGGTGACCCCTCAGCAAGGAGTTGGAATCGTGCAGAGGTGATCACAATTTCCTGATGGTTCAAATTGAAGTTTCATTACTGCCTCTGTTAGTGAGAAGAAGTGATCATGCAGGCTTAGGGTTAAACAGGCACAGGCAAACCACTCCACCCAAACCCACCTAATAGTTTTTAGTAAGGGTTCATGCTCTGTGAAGTTATCATGCCTTGCCAATCCAGTGCTTGCAAGGGGCATGCTGTCCTGGAGGGGAAGACCAGATGGGAAAAACAGTTTCAGGTAGAATACAAAGGAAACGCTTTAGATGAAGTTCTACAGAGGGTTTGTATTTGTCTAATGCTTTGCTGAGGATGCAAGGTTTATACACGAATCTTACAAGCTGTTAGAAGCCTGGTGTATCAGACAGATTCATGCAATCTGCGGCCAACAGCAGAGCTTTCCATTATGTCAAAGCTCTGGGGATAACACAGTTGCTTTGTACAAGCTGGTGAGTTACTCTCCAGTAATGACTGTGTTACCTGGTAGCAGCCTATTCAGTAGTGGCTTATTCAAAACATCCATGTTTCCTGGCTAACCAGGATCTATTTCATCAGCCAACTCCCAGAAAACTGAAGATGTGCTTTTATAGTGAGGTGGGAATGGTCTGTGTACCCAGACAACAGGGGTATTTAAAGCCTGGTGGGACAGTGCCAGAATTAAAGCTGGGTGAGGAATTTTCCCTTGGTTTGGTGAAAGAATAGGAGTGTTATTCATGTTAATAAAGAAAGAGACTATATGCATAAAATGCCAGGAGAGACTTTACAAATGGCTCTTGTCTTAATTTGAAACGCAAGATACATTATGAGTAATGAGTTTTCTGAGAATTGCCTTTGTTTGAGAGCTTGCTCAGCCTTTTGTTTATATTTGATTTAGTTTACAATGGTAAATGCACACACTGACTGCCATGCAGCAGGTGGGAATCACATGCTAGGTAATTTAGGATCAGTAGCTTGATTTTCTCTCCAGCCTTGGGGTCTCCTGCCTCAGCCGTGGTTTCCCTCTGCCAGATGGACACTCACTCCATGCCCCCACAGCCTTGTGCCTTTCCTCACCCAAGTCCCAGCGGGGTGGCAGGGCAGAGCAAGGCTGCTCCTGTCCAAGTGTGCCGGTACCACATCAGCCTGCCTGTTCAGAGCATGCCAGGGTGACCCAGTAGCATGTGTCTGTCACAGCACCTCGCCTGTGATACCTGTTTTGTCCTTCTCCTGACTGAAACACGATGGCCTGGGGACATGGTATGGACAAACTATCAAGACAGTCACTGGTGAAGGACTCTGGCCATTCACCAGAGGAAAGTTCTGCTCATGTGTGAGTCTGGGGTTGGAAGGTGAAGGGTGAGACCATAGGAGGTGGGCCAGGGCATCCCGATGTGGCACTTACTCTGAGTCGGAGGTGTCGGCATGTCCTGTTCCCACGTGGAGGCTCATGGCCATGCCATTGAGCTGGTCTCGAGACTGCTCCCTCCGAACATTTTTTACTGTTACCCCTGAGTCCGAAGGAGAGCGGACCCCCTCATTTGTCCCTAGGGAAGTAGTCCTGGATGAGACTGTGCTCTGATTGTAATCTGACAGCTTTTCCCGCAAACGATTCTTCATATTCTTATCCATCAGTGGGGGAGGGTAGGTAACTTTATTTTTTAAGATGCCTGTTAAGGAAAAGAGGGAATATTAAAATTTTTTAAGAGTATCACTAATTTCATTTATCAAGCTAACCACATGCAAGATGTTACATTCTCTATTTCCTACTAAGACTTCTAGTTTGGCACTTCATTTCAAAACCAAAAGATTAGACTTCAGCAGCTACCTATTAGCTTCCCATGGTGTATCTGGCTACACAGGTTGGAGCCATTTGGAAAGTATTTTTCCCTGACAGAGCTACCTTTTAAACTAATTAATGCTCATTAACCCCCCAGTCTCCCAATCCAACTGTGAGGCTGGGTTGGCTGTGCTACCTTTCCTCTGTTCCGGCTGCTGGTTATTCTGGTGGGCCAGAGGTCTGTTCTCCTTCTGCTGCCCTTCGTTCTCCTTGTCCTGTGGTGCTTCATTGCTGTGGTTCACCTGGTTTTCCCTGTGAAGCTCTACGTTGACCTTGGTCTCTACTTTGAGTTTTTGTTTCCTACCGGGGTCCTCACCATCGCTGGCTGTTACGCACTCTGTGGGCCAATAGGGTTTCACATGATTGGGAAGGGTATCAACTGCAATGCAAAAAAACACTAGCTCAAAAAACACTTTTGATATGTTCTCTCAACCACTGCCTGACCTCTGTAGCTGGAGAGGAGCTGTGTATCAAACCAGAGTAATCCTTCAGTCGGTCCTTGCTGGACTGCACTGCCCTCGAGGTGCATGAAATCCCCAAAAAATCACCTGGTAGAATGGCAGGGTGTCCAAACCCTTCCCAGAGTAAGGTTGCCAGCTCCTACACGCTTACAGAGGAGTGTGAGGCAAACCTATCCTCTCAGCTGTCCAGGGTCAGAGATCCCTCCTTGGGGAGGTTGGTTTCTGAAGGCTGAGGGCACCCCTCAGCCTTCAAAAATGATGTTTGTCATTCAAAGTTGCCTTTCATTAGGAGAGGATTAACTATGTTTAGAAACACCTGCACCCTGGCCACACAGAAATTATATCAATGGTCAATGATTGCCAACTCTTTAGGTCCAGGACCTCCCCAACAACAGTGCCTTTATTGCATGAGGAGAGCCAGGCATTTCCTACCCCTACCCTAAAAACAAGTGGCTTCTTTCTCCTCTTTTTCATATGAGATTTTGCTGCCTTAATAATGTCATGTCCAAGTGCTTTGGGGACCTGCCTGCAAAGCTCACTCTGCCTTAAGGCATTCAGCATTCTGTGTGATTCAGTACTCAGTTGCCCCTGTGAACCAGCCTTTGGAAGAAGAAAGGTCTTGAAGCTGGAAACAACAAGGATCTCTACAGAAGCAAGGCACACAGGTAGAGATGCTGCCTCAGTCACATGGTAGTGTGGCAAATTTATCCCATCTAATCTAAAGCTATTTTAGAGCACCACTGCCCTCCCCTTGCACTGGGGGTACCTTTGGGTGTGCTGTGGAGTGGGCCATGCTCATTGTTTTTGGAAGTAGATGTGTTCCACTTCTTCTCTGTCTCCAGGCCATCTTCCTCGCTGTCCGATGAATGGGAGGAGGCATAAGAACTGCTGTGCTCATCAAGGGACAGCTCGCTGTCAGAGTCTGAATCGTGCTCTGCAAATGTGGATGGGGAAACACAGTGGTGAAAGTGTAAACAGGAGCTGAACCAATCTACCTGACAAATGCACAAGGAGAAAGGAAAGGCAGGCATCTGGTTCAGGCCATGACAGGAGTGAGCTCTTACATCTCTAAGTGTATATAGGGTAATTTCAGAAGGACTGCAGCACAACCACTGGGACACACAACCACTGAGTTCAGCTAGTGGGCAGGATCTTTTACACGTACAGGACATGCAGAACAGAGAGGGAACAGAACATATTTTTCCCTGATTAACATGCAGCACAGTAACTCTATTGGATCTCAATGAACACAACACACAGGCAACACAAGGCACCTAGAAATACCAAGAACCTGAAATGCACTGAACTTAAAAACTGCTATAAGGAAACAAAATGGAATGTCAAGACCAAAATGGAATGAAATCAGACAAGAGGCACTTCTCATCTTTTTATACAAACCACAGAGCAGTAAAGGAGAATATTGCCTCAAGGTCTCAAACATTAAAATTTCTCCAACTAAAAATCAAGAGCAACAGTACCTAATTTGTGAGAAAGAAAGGAGACTCCATAACTGTCAACAGCCATGACAGCATCAGATAAAAATTAAACCATCACAAACAGCAGATACATGATACTTCTATTCCAGGATTTCCTTGTAAGGCAGCCATTGCATAGCTTGTTATGCCAATAGCATAATGAGAATGAGTACATCTAATTATTCTAATTATTCTTCCTGTTACAGAAGACTTCAAAGAAAGTGATGAGAAGAAGGTGCATAAATGGGTCAAAGCACTTAGAAATTATTCTTACCATTGGATTTGGATGGATTCCTATGAAAAATGGAGGAATCTGCTTCAGTCTGACCAGCCCTTGCTTGACTTGAGGATCCACTGAGTTTATGAGCAGCCTCATCCCTTTGAGAAGAGAAACAGAGGACAACCTTCTTGGTCACTTTACTGTTCTTAACAACAAGACAGACATGCAGACAGCTGCAGGGGATGCCAGCCAGCCTGTGCTTGACTGCACAGTCACTTCATGGTGAGACAGAGTTATCCTGATGTAGCTATATGCCTTCTGCCACATGAATCACACTCTGCAAAAGCCTAAAGCTAATGAGCTAAACTGTGTTCCTTGAGACACATCTGAATTACAACAGGCAAGCAGCATGGCCCATACAGGTAACATCACTCTTAAATTAATCACTGCTCTGTTGGAACCCTCCCCTGAAGACACATGCAACAGAAAATGCACCAAAGAGAACAGTGACAGTGACATCAAACAGAACTGTTAAGACATAAAGCAAGTAGCATTTGAACCCAGAGTTCTGGTTTCCACAAGAGCAATAAAAAAGGGAAAGGCAAGCACCTGAAAGCCATGCACCTGCCACCGGATTACCTGAGAATATAAGCAAGGTAGCTATTGTGGCTCTTGGCTGACCTGACGGTGCTCTCTAGGGAGACAGTGGATTCCCCCATAGTTGTGCGATACATGTTTGGCTCTTCTATATATGTGTTGTTACAGTTCAGAGATCGCTGAAAGGGAGAAAAAAGACATAAAGCAATAGTGAATGATCCTTCCAGAAGCTCATGTCACCCACAAATGTATTCAGTTTCAAAGAACCAAATGGGTTTTGATGCCAGGGAAAATAATTATTTTCTCTCAAATGTTTAAATTAAAATAATAATCCAAACTTTCGAGAGAAGCCATCAGTAATCTTCGTACAAGTCACTGAAAGCAGTCATTCAGTTCACTTAATTACAGACAAGCCACCTATAAGTTTATTTTAGGTAACTTCTACCCGCAAGAGGATGTTTTTTCTCCCAATGCTTTTTTTCTTACAGTTAACAATGTAGCTCTTGTTGCAGTGGAATCATCTGGAAGAGGTTTCTTTCCAGTTAAAGTGTTCTTCAAGTGCTTTCTCACTTCTTTGTTAAATACACAGTGGAAGAAGAAAATGAACAGCCCCTGGATAATTTTAGAGAGAGGAAAATGTAAATGCCTCACTACTACCACATTGCAAATATGGATATTAGAATTCTAGTTTGTAGTCCATGATAGTGTATTTCAAAAGCAATAACTATTTTCTTTCTTGACTGAAATGGCATTGACTGATCTCCTAGCACTTGTTCATAATTTAATTCCAATTTCAAATGTGCATTAAAGGCCTGGGAAAATATACAAAAATATGCGTTTCTCCAGAATTTACAGAGCACAGCTTGATTTGGGAAGAAATCCAAAGGGAACCTCCATGTCCCACTAGAAAACATTGCAGAGATTTTAGAATTCGGGATTTTGGAGCTTTTACACAGATGATAAGAAAAAATCTACATGAAAAATATCACAGCCTTTAGTGAAAGCCTCTGGAAACAGGCAACTTCTGTGAAGTTGCTTAATACTGAGTCTAAGAGAATTTTAGAAAGCCTTGTGAGGTGTGAAGAGGTACTGGGAGCAGAGAAGTCCCAACTTTTGTTGCCTAAGTTCCTTGGTTAAGCAACAGCTCTGGTGGGAAAATCAGTAACATCCCCAGGGCTGGGCAGTTTTTGGCTGCCAGGAACACACATTAACAGCTTTTGCTGGGCGCAGGGCACACACACGTATGTGCCTTCAGATGTACTTGCTCTGAGGGAATTAATGCAGCTGCCAAATTGTTATCAGCTTTGGTTGGACACACAGTATAGAAAAGCCAATACTCATGAAGTTGCAGCTGTACCAACATCATAAGAAGCCTGAATTTCATGATTTCAGCCAAAGCAATTGACTTAGAGTAACTTTAAACTTCAAGCTCACTTTCTTAACATTCAATCAAATGTGATCTTAGCTGGCACTAGCACTTTGGGATTATTCATTAATAAAATTCACATAAATGTCTCTTTAAAAGTACAAGTTCAAAGAAGGCAGTGATGTGAAATGCCACATACCACTGTGCCTCCCCTGGGCAAGTTTGAAGAATTCCGGCTGCTGACCTTCATCCCTCTCACCAGGTTTATGTTTAATTTAATTTTATTTTAGATTTGTGGAAGCCTAGTTTTACAGTCTGAGTAGGTGCATTTATTTCAGAGCACACTAGTTGCAGTGACAAAATAACCTTGGCTTCAGGTTGACCTGTCTGCTGTGCTTCCAGGGCACTGACAACTGCCTCCAAAGAAGACCCATCAGACTTTATTTTCTCCATGGCTGCAAGTTGTGGCTGTTGTGCTACAGCTGAGAGTCCTGTAGAAGCTGTTTTAGTACTGCAGGCACCTGCTAGGGCAGTTACTGTCATCCTTGGTCACATGCAAATTGTGACCACATGAAGCTCTGTGACTACTTCCATGCCAGGTCTCCTACAAGTAACTATTTCCTCCATCTTTAATCAACAGTTGTGTAAACTGGGACAGGCAACCCAGGAAAACCCTCATACAACTCACATTATATTTGAAAATCCTTATTTGTCTCACTTCTTTAAACAATAACATAATTTGTGAAAGCCTTGAATTTGAAGCCATTGACTCTGGGTGAAATATAGCAATCCCTCGTTTGTGACAGCAACAGAATGACTTAATGAGCATACAGAACACACTAACAAAGACTTTGTCTCTAGAAAGACAGAGGCATAACTGCCTACTGTCACAGGTTACTGTGGTACTGCACTTACCTTTAGAATGACTGAAAATGAGAGACATAATTACTCAAAATTATAGTTTTGGTGAACAGAACCCTCGCCTTGAGAAGAGAAAGAAAAAAGTTGCCCTTAAGATCTCTGTTTTTCTTAAGTTAGCTTATGCTGAACAGGTTTTTGGAGGTCTGGGTGTGGCAGTGTTCTCACCAAGTCTACCACAGACAACAAGATGCTACCCAACTTACCTGCAGGCAGCTGAAAATGGCAAAGAGATAGTGAAATGTCATGACGTCGCTGTTGACTGCCATGAGCCCCAGCAGCCATGTGGCGCTGATAAGCAGCAGGAGCAGGAACGCTGTCCGCAACACAGAGCTGTAAAGCAAACACAGATGGACATTTGCAGTGTGATGGGATACAAGAGAACAGCCCAACTTCTCCTCGTGGATGGTGTTATGTGCCCAACAACTTGGCAGCTGGAAAAGTTGGAATTTTCCCTTTGGGAAAATTAGGGCAGTGTTCACCAACTCCCAGTTTCCAACTCCCTCACAGCAATACTCCACAGCTTAGCATGTTCATGTCAAAAAAGTGATTTCTTTCCAAGTTCATTTCCAAGACTTTCTTCAAACAAATCTGACTGTTTTAAAAACCCATGCTGTTCAGCTTTGATGACTCTGAGGAATACATCTGGCCAGGTAAATGTAAATGGCCATGTCCGTCTCATTTCAGTTTGTCAACTTCACTTTCACGTTCCTTCTCAATGTTACTACCCAAGGTTTTGGATTGATGGCACCCAGGGAATATTTGTTTGCTTAAAAATACAGTTTCCACAGACACTTTGAAAAGACAAATCTAGTGGCAAAAGTTCTATATTATGAGTAAAATTGCTGTCATTAGGTAGCAATTATACTCCTTGGTTTAGGGAGACTTAAACCTCATCCTCAACACTCAGACACTAGGGGGGTCAGGATTCAGAATGCACAAAGCTGACAGCTACATGGAAGCTGGGGCTGGAAAGGGCATGCCAAGGGGAGCCTGGCACTGCACCAACATTGCT
Source organism: Acrocephalus scirpaceus scirpaceus (assembly GCA_910950805.1). Lineage (NCBI taxonomy): Eukaryota > Metazoa > Chordata > Aves > Passeriformes > Sylviidae > Acrocephalus > Acrocephalus scirpaceus. The sequence continues at coordinate 15,180,744 of OU383777.1, forward strand.
CCTTCCACACTTTTATTCACTGGGCCACCCATGTTGCCAGGGAGCTCACCCTCAGATTCTAGTATTCATTAAGCTTAGTGTTAGGGTTAGGATTCAGAGAACCACAAAGTCTAGCTCCAGGGACACCAAGGGTGGAACAGCCATGCCAATGTGTACACAGCATCCCACAGCCAGAGCTGAAAAAGATAATGAAAAGCAGCCATGTGAAATTTCATACAGCTACCTTGTTGGAAAAAAAACCCCAAGGGGCTGTACTGCCACTAGCTAATCACATTTGAGTTCACAGGTAAATTCTGAGCTTTGGGCAAAACAGATGTTAATGAGAACAGGTGCCACAACAGCTCAGGAAGGTGGCAGGTTGCAACTTGAGATGAGCATGGGATGCAGGGAGGCTGGCCCTCAGCATGGGAATGTCAGTGGGTGTCTGTGCCATGACACAGCTGGTGACCCAGACATTTGAGAGGGAAGACCTTTCTGAGCCATGGACAAGCACAGGGAGACCCAGAATTATGTCTGCTTGGGCATGCCATGGGCAGAGGTGAAGTGACAGTGTAGTAGAGACTATAATGACAGATCTGGAAGGATTGCAATGATACCACCTGGAGAATAGATTTTTCCCTTCTCCTGCCTACACTTGGTGGTGCAAAGCACCATGGTGGAAGTTTTACAGGATCTCCAAGGGAACCTCAGTAGTGGGCAGGGTGAAGCAGCTCCAATTGCTTCTACCAGCACTCTCCTCCAAAAAAAGCATTTTCATTTCCTGCTCCAGAACTTGATTTTAGGCAATTCTGTCTATTATTATTTCTGGTCAAAACTTCTATAGGATTTTGAACTCAAACTTACTTGACTCCTGTTTTTTCAAATGAACGCTGCCTTCGTCTGCATGATGCCTTCATTGCTAGTATAAAGATGACAGTGTTTATCTGAAAGGGAAATTGAAATAATAGCATGGATTCTTTCTGTATATTTGTTACAGATCTATTTTCAATAACAATGTAATTTTTATCCTAAAATGGTTTGTGGCACCAAGAATATTTTTTGTTCAACTTACAGGCCTCTAAATTCCAAGATTCACCTTTTTTCAAGGCAACACAGTCAAGGACATCCTGGCACTTGATCTGGATGAAACTCAGTAAGACAACCCTATGCAAAGATGCTTGAGGGAAAGATAAAAACTTAAGAATGGCTGTCCTTGTCCAAACCAGTGTCCACCTCAGCCCAGCACCTTGTTTCAGTTGGGTCAAACTGGAATGTAGGAATATTTTCTAGCAGAGCATACAGTGATAACTCTGAATAAACCTCCAGCCTCCACTGATTTTTTACATATCAGCTGGGATGTACTATGTTGGTGGTGCATTTGTACTTAATCACTTGTAGTGAATATTAATGCTGAGAATTTGTCTCATCATTCACTTTCCAAAACAGTGTAGAGTTTTACCACTGCCATTGTCCTGTTTCTAGGAATTTCTAACTTAAAATGCTGTGGAGAAATGATGCAGGTTGTCCTGTTTCTGCTAGATCTCCCACCTCCTGCTACTGCTTGTGTTGGAAAAGACAATGGTTGGGTCCATAGCCATTTTCTCCAGACTAACAGACTATTAAAGGCTCCTCCTTCCCCGCTTCTTTGCAGCTTTCATTTCTCTAGGCTTAAAATTTCCAGTTTACTTGTTTATTCTCCAATGGGGGCTGTCCCATGTCTCTGATGACTTGTGACCATAACCTACACTGCTTCCAGGTCTACTTTTGGAGGCAAGGGGACCAGAACTTGCATTTGGCATTCAAGATAAGAATCAAACCATGAATATTTATCTTCATGAGGGAGAAGCTCTAAGGGAAAAGTTTAACAGCAGCCCATTCTTTTAAATTCCTGAAAGTGGAAATATTTAATATTCCTTTAGGACTTCTGGATGAACAGATCAACCCTTCAAAAATGGAACAAGGCAAAGGAGAAATAGGTTTCTGGCCATACAGCCATTGCTCCACAAGCAATCTTTGTTCAGGCAAGCAGCCCTCTGATTTCCAGGAGCTTAGCTCATGTCTTATCTATTTAAGCAAAAGATTCAAGCTCGAGTACCTTTGCTTCAAATGTAAAGAACAAGATTCCTTTGCCTGACTACTGTCTGACAAAACTCATGAGAAAAAGTTGCAATAAAGAAGAGATAGTTCTGGATGCTAAGTCCCCTACTTACAACAACGACCATTACGATGGGCCCAGCAAAACTCCAGATCAGGGTGTCATGAACAGACAGCCAGCAGAAATCAGGATTCCCATAGCCTTGTGGATCCAGACCAACAGCAAGCCCTGTGTCACAAAGTGGAGAAAAAAGTAAATCAGAAAGCTGCTGCCTACAACCAAATGTAGTTTCAAATAAACAAAATTATCATGGCAGAAGTTATTCAACAGGAAATTCTGTGAAGGCAAAAACTGAAATCAAACTTCTGTAAATCAAAATCTTTGTCCTGGTCACTTCATATCAAACAATACTCTGAGCTTTGCCAACTAGAACAAAGTTCAGCTACATAAAAAGGACAACAAATGCAAGTCCCAACTTAATTCTGTTTCAGCACAGTTTTATAGTCATTTTCACATAGTGTGAGCCTTGAGGGTGAGTGACATGTTGAGGAATTTCAATTTCTGTCTGTGCAGCAGAATGACATGAATCATAACTGAGGAGATGTCTATGCTACGAAAAAAAAGTGCATTCTTAACTTGCTGTCACTAAAATAACATCAGACACAAAGGAACCTGGGAACTTATGGGAGTCAACTGCTTGAGTTCAGGTGGGATTCATTTTGAACTGCCATCCCAGGTACCTCACCTTGCTTTCTGCACTGTCTGAAATGGAGTTAATGCCCCAAGGCAATCAAGTTAAAAACACACCTTTTATTATTTTATTTTTCAAAATCTGGCCAATTCCAAGGGGAGGGGGGTCTCTGAGCCCAATATTCACCTGCCGATTTACAATGCTGTCTGACTTGGTGACCTACACCTCGCCCAAATGGTGATGGACTGGGATTTGCCTTTGACCTGCAAAACCATACAACCTACAATATGATACAATACAATATCTAAACAATAAAATTGTTTAGGTTGGAAAAGACCTTTCAGATAAGGTATCCCCTGAGATTTCTTTTCTCCCTTAGCTGCTCCACATCAGACTTCAGTTCCAGACCCTTCACCAGCTCCTTTTGGACTTGCTCCAGCACCTCAATGTCTTCCCTGTAGGGAGGGCCCCAAAACTGAACTGATTCGCAGTGTGGCCTCACCAGTGCCGAGTACAGGGGCATGATCACATCTTTTTAGTCCTCCTGAGTTGCCTGCTTTTTCCTCCATTTTTCTCTTGGTTCCAGCGAAAGCTCCCTCTTCATCCAGGCTGGTCTTCCCCATTGGTTTGTCTTACACCAAATGCGGACGGCCTGTTCCTGTGCCTTTAGGACTCCCTGCTTGAGGAATGTTCAGCCTTCCTGACTGCCTCCCAAGAGACTTTGTGAGCTAGGCCTCTAAACAGGTGAAAATCAGCCCCATGGAAGTCCAAGGTGGAAGCTCTGCTGAATCCCCACCTTACTTCTAAGAGAACTGAAAACTATAATTTTGTATCATTGTGTCCAAGACAGTCTTCTCCAGCCATCACATCACCCACCAGTCCTTCTCTGTTCACAATGAACAGGTCCAGTGGGGTATCTCCCTTTGCTGGCTCACTCATCAGCTGCATCAGGAAGTTCTCTTCCACACAGAAACCTCCTGGACTCTCTTCTGCTGTCTTGTATCCCCAGCAGACACCTGTTAAGTTGAAGTCCCGCACAAGAACAAGGACTAGCGATGGTGAGACTTCTCTCAGCTCTGCCTCCTCATCCTGGTTGGATGGTCTATAATAAACTCTCACCATGGTATCTGTCGTCTTGTCCTTCCTGATGATTCTTACCCATAGACACTCAATTCTTTTATCACCAGCATCAAGCTCTAAACAGTCAAAACACCCCCTAACACAGGTAACCATTCCTGTGGTTTCTAACACAAACACACTTGTGTCTTTGCTACCACATGGATCTCCAACCTCTGCCTCCACTGAGATAGCACTGAGATAGAGGACTCACTAGCACACTATCCCACAAACACTGGCATTCTATCCTCAGTTGTCTCTAGTGAGCTTGGTTTTATCCCCTTCCCCCTTCAAACCTAGTTTAAAGCTCTTTTAATGTGCTCTACTAATTCCTGTGCAAAGATCCTTTCCCCTCTTTGAGACAGGTGTACCCTATCTGCAGAGATCTTCCTTCTTCAGGACATAGAAACTGATCCCTGTGAGGCCTGTGGCCAGTGACATATGGCAGGTGGCTGCAGCATGTTGTTTGGCCATGGGGAGCACCTACTGTGGTGAGCGTATGGCCTGTCTCAAGAGGAGGCCAAGGCTGATGGCAGTGCTGCTCTCTGCAAGGAGGGTTCATGTGCACTGAGAGCCATCCTTTTCTGAATTCAAGCCTGCATGCTTTGATGAAAGGACACTGAGAAAGGTAGCTGCATTTCACTCTTGCTGCTAAGAACTGGCCCACAGCCAATATTCACATCTGGTACAGGCCTATGGTCTATGAAAACTAAACTGGCTGTTTGGCAAAGCAGTGGATATTGGATCTGTTTTCACTGAAATGTGGAATGAGATAGGACTAGTCTCCCTTCCTGCTCCCATTGGCCCTTCCACCACCCCCTTCAGCAGTTGCCATCCAGAAAGAATTAGCCATAAATGATTAAGGGACCATAAAGTATTTTATACAGATGTAATTCTATGGATACAGTCTGTTTCCCAGGACTGGATTTCCCCATTAATGGGACTCTGGCTCTATGAGTAATTGGCAGACAGCAACATTTTTTCACTCTCAAAATCCTACCCTAAAGTTCTCCATTAAACAAATGGGGCAAATTGCAGTCTTCAGGTACATGGTTCAAATATTACTGCAGTCAACAACATGTGAAATAACACTTTACTCAAAGGCAGAATTAAGCCAATGCAATGTAATACTGAGAAATATTTTGGCACATCAATTAAATGCTACAGCCTGGCTGCCCTTAACAGACTGAGTGTGCAGGCTGAGTGATACCTTGCTGACGTTTGCAGGAACTGGGGCTGATCCTGTGGCCAAGAGTCCTGTGGGGACCAGCACCCATCCCCAGCACACACAGAGGAGTGTGCCAAGGGCTGCAGGAGGAGCATGTTTTGACCCTTCTCAGCTCCTGAGGGCTCAGCAGCCATGTGTGACTCCAGCAGCTGTGGGGCAGCCTCAACACTCTCCTGAATCACTGCTTTGCTTAGGATTCGAAAAGTGCCAGTTTCTGGGGGATATTGGTTTTAGGGCTGCATAAGAACCTGTTTTAACACAAGCACTCAGTCTCCGTGGCAAAGCAGTTACTGCACACATATGTCAAGCAGTTAGCGTGCTGCCACGAAGACAGGCAGAACTGGGGGGGTCTTGCTGAGTGCCAGATCCAGCCCTTTGCTCCTGTGGCAAGGAAGTCATAAAATCCCTCTCCAAGATGGATCAAACTACACTTTAAAATGAGCAAGCTTAAAGCAAATTTAAAATGTTCCACTATCAGTCCCAGTGGAGGACTATTGCAGATCCACACCCTTTTCATGGCTGTAAGCCTTCTTCCAACTTCTATTCTATTCTTATTCATGGAAATTTGCATTTCTATGCTGTGATTAAATGTGGTTCTTCCCCACTGAAGTACTCATCTGTAAGCATTTTACTAAGTTTTATCTCCCTCTAAAGGCCAAGGTTCCCTTCTTGAAGTAGCTTGGTCCCATTACAGATGCCTTAGGACCACTATGTCCCAGCTTGAAACTGAATATCAGTTTGAGCATAGAAAGGAGAAAAAATAATATACAAAAAGACACTGCTACTGTAGTTTTGGTGGTGGTTTTTTTTTTTTTTTTCCCCTCTCAGGATAGCTATGATGAAGATGAAATGGTTTTTATCTTTAAAATAAAAAAGTCCTCTGCATGTCCCAAGTCTATAATTTCTTCCCATATCTAGACTATATCACTACTAAGAAAAATAAAACAATCCTTCTCTCATAAAGCAATTTAAATAATGTTTAGGATTCATGTTATGAAGCTGGAGCCTTTTTACTGTTTATAAATTAAAATTTATAAAGAAACTTATTTAAAATATGTACAGCAACAAGTTATCTAGAGGCAAGGAATCCTACATTGTGCTGTTTATGATGAAACAATTTTCTCTTCAGATGATTTATAAACCTAGAAGAGCAAACTAAAGGCTTAGTTTTCTTTGTCCTTCATTTCACAAAATCCCCTGACTTTCTCAGTAATAGGGATCTGACTTTTCATTTAAACAGAACTGCAAATTCAGTAGATTCAGAGATTAAATTGCAGGACACAACCTGGAAAGTTTTAGAAGTGCAAAATAGTTTGATATCACAGAGAGCATATCTAAGTAGAAAAAAGTAAAAGTGGTGTGCTCATGATATTTAAATTGCATAATACTGCTGTTGAGAAGGTCTGAATTAATTTAGATTTCAAGACAAGTAAACCTGAAGCAGAAACTCCTTCAAAAATATTCTAAAGATAAAGAGTTCTGAAATGTAATCAGTTTTTGTTATTTAATGATACTTGTTTTCTGTTAGAAATGATGCTGCCAAATATATGATTGCACTTCACTTCAGTGTTCCCAAAATTTTGTAGTAGTCCTGTATGTACTGATAAAAGTCACATAGGTCAGAAATGCTCCAGAAGTTCAAGGACAATTTCTATTTTAAATGTCTAGGGTACATCTAAACTGGCAGAGCCTCCTGGGCTGTGCTTTCTACTATAAACTGATAGAAGTAGAAATTATTTAGGCACAAAATTATATAGAAAAACTTACCAGCTCCCTGAAGAGAGAATTAACCTGTACCAGCCTATGCTGTGATTTCTTAAAACACACAGAAAAAAAGAATGTAAAGTACATATTTTTAAGTCTAACTTGTTCCATAATATTTTTGCAAGTGTACATGAGTGATAGCTATTTGTTTGATCTCAGAGACATCTAAACCTCTGCCACTGCTGACAGTATGATATTATCTGTAAAAATAAAACTAATTGAAAAAAAGTTAACTGCCTGCCTATGATCTGATTTCCCATATGGCAACAGATACATGCTGAAACAGTTGAACCAAAAAACCCCACTCCAACTGTTCCATGAAGCACAGTTCCTGAGGAGCTGTCTGCCTGAATTAACACAGTGCCATGTGCTTAGGGTAACACTGGAAATGTCTGTGGCAAAAATAGGCATGGCGAGGGTGGAGACGGATGTGCTCCTATAGATCACTCTGGATTGGTTTAGGAGATTACTACCTCCAGTTTTTCATTATTTTTCCTCAATTGGAAGTTACAGCCTTTGTATCTGGAATTAAGTAAAAGGTAGCTTGAATATTCCCAGCTTGTTTTTATGCCAAATAAAACAGCCACTGAAATTCCCTTCAAAAATATTTACTGCTGGTTGACAGTAGGCAGTGGGAATGTCCAGTGAAGGGCAGTAATGTCCTGTGGGCAGGCAGCATTGCTTCTGAAGCCACTGCAGTTACCTCTGAGAGACTATGTGTCCATATCTGGAGGTACCAGCACAGGGAAGGAAAATTTCTGAAAGCTATTGGCAAAGTTGTTAAAATAAAAATACTGGTATTCCCAAGCAATGCTATCACATCCTGATTTAATCTGTGCAATTATGTTTCTGTTATTGGATAACCATCAGGATCACTTCAGCTGTGGCAACAGACATTGGTACACAGATCTGCCAAATTCAGGCTGCCTTCTCTGCTAGATGTGGCTTGGTGCTGCCCTGGTTCAGGAAAACACCCATAGCTGTCTGGGATGAGTAACTTCCCTGAACCTGGCATGAAGATGGCAGGGAAACTAAGCTTTTTGGGGTGGTTGAGGGTACCTGTTATGATGGCAGGAATGCCCCAGCCAACAACGTAGTAGAACCGCATGTGCCCAAAGTTGATGTTCCTCACTTCAGTCAGCATTCGGTAGATGTGGAGCTGCTCCACAAACATCCATGCGAAGGTGCTCATGTAGAAATAATGCAGGAGGATGGCAATCACAGTACACACAAACTGCAGAAGGGAAAGGGCAGGGAAATTAGAGTTGCTCTTCTGAATCACAACCTGGTGAGTCACCAGTTCCCCCCATGTAGCTAATGGCATGTGTAATAAAAAGATTTTGGCAGAACAAATATACCGCCTTTAATTAAGTTTTTCAGAGTTTAAGAAGAACTGCTCATGCCATGAAAGACTTTGCTTTTTTAAAGTAAAGTGGATCACTAAGCTCTGTCAGGCTGAGAGCAGCAAAAATTAAGGACCTGCTGAAACCAGAGACCGGGTCCACAGTGTGACTAAAAGTAACAGCTACAATGGGCAAACTGCTAGCTGAAGTCATCTTTGTGATCAAATAGCCACCTTGAAACCTATGACCTTCAGATCCTTGCATCTCTGTATTATCTGTTAACCAATTTTCTCTCCCAACTTAACAGTTTGATGAGTGAAAACAAGAATGACCACAAGCATCTGACATCTGAATTGTAATCTTGCAATTAACCTTCTCCTTTCAGAAGCCAAGCAAAGCATTTTGCCAAGGATCTGTTGATAAGCCTGAATTAAGAGAACTTTGTGCAACCATTCAGTTTTTGTTAGAAAATGTTTTACATTGTGTTTTGTAACCTTTTGTTTCCGTGCAGCACTGGCCCTGCTTTCACACTTGGGCATGACTTTTTAGTGGTTTTCCATGGTGTAATGCTCAGAAATGTACATTTCCCTGTTTGATGTACATTTAACCTCTTTGCTGAGCAAAAGAATCATACAAAGACCGCCAACTTTCTGGATTTACTTACCACATCAGCATTAGTATAACATCAAGTGTTATTGAAAATGTAGCTCACTAAATAAACTATCTTCCCCCTATGTAAGAAGAGCTTTTCTTGTTCCTATTCTCACATGCTTATGAGTAGAGTGCTGCCCTGAACATTACCTTTTTCAGGTAAGAAAAAAGAAAGAAAATAAATCACTTTCTATCAATAGTCCAGGGAAAGATTAAAACTCCACCCAGAAATGTGACTGTTAATTTACAGAAACCCATAAAAGCCAGGCTGGGTGCCAAGCAGCACTGCATTATTTGTGCTCCAGCATTCTTAACCTCTTTATGTTCATCAGTGCATGACTCGTTAGACAACTCTCATTCCATACAGACAGATGAATAATTGTCTCAAGCAGACCTGGCTTATAGCCCTCCTACCTTCTCAAACTGACTGGGTAGGCTGTAAGGAGCAGCTTTCTGCCGTATGAAATACGTTCTGTAAATTACAGATCTGTGTAAATGGTTTAAAGGTTTGGGGTGTTTCATTGAGTCCTGGTAACACTACAGGACATGATCACACCATGAGCCCCAAAGCATGAAAATGAGAAGGAGCAAAAGAGAACAATCTCACCAAGTATCACCATTAAGATTTGTGGTATTGGTGTAATGAACTGTTTTACTGCTTTTATAAACCTCTGCTTGGTGCTTCATGTACTATGAAAGGAATCTGGAAATGAGGAGCCATCATTTACTGCATAATTTTTGGTAAAATTCTGTAGGGATGTGGACTTGGCCCCCAACTCCTCAGCAGATATGTTGGAGAACTGAAACACTATAAACCCCTAGGTAGTGAAATGTAGTGAAAAATGAGTGGTGTGCTCAGCAAGGCGTGGGAAAGGTCAAGTTACACGGAGTGCTGTGTATCAATTGGCAAGGTGAGCTCCTTTCAGCAAAATTATTTTAGTATGCAAACATTTATATAATGAAACAAAGACAACACAAGTTCACACATGACATGAGACCATATCTCAGAGGGCAGGTCACTGCAGAAAATCTCACCACAGCAGCAGATAAAGGACCTGAGTTCCTGGTAAAGGGGAATATTGGTATATGAGATTGGAAGTGATGCAACCAGTTGGAAAGCTTTATCCAGTTTGTCACTCACAATTTTTCAAAAGGTAAAGTGAGAGAAGAAGCCCAGAACAAAACCCAACAGACTAACCTGAATCTTAGAAGTTGAATAATTTCAGCAGCTTAGTTTTTTATAGTTTTCCAAAAGAAATACTATTAAACAGAGGTTTCCTGGCAAGACAATTTTTACAAGAGAAGTCTCTTAAATTTACTAGGAAAAGTTCTTGTCAGCACTCAGTTACTGGAAGCTGAAATTAGTCAAGGTCAGATAACTTTTTAAATTCATGTTATAGCTCAAGTGGATATTATAAGCCAGAGTGACAGTGTAGGACTAAGTTATACAGCAAATGAAGCTGCCTGTTTAGGCACCACAGTGTCACTACCATGATGGTGATGATATTCATTGAATGTAGGCATATTCTACTATTTTTGTTGCTTGGACCATGTGAAATCAGCATGATTTTGTTGTGGTTTTGTTTTGATCTCAACCCTGGACTTCCCTCTCAAAAATTAAATTGAAACATGCACAGTAATGGATTTCTAGAAGATAAATTTTCTTCACAGTGTTCAGATAATCCCTAAAGCAACATTTTGAATATTTTTCCTATCTATTAAGGACATACATTTTATTGCATGTCATTCCCTGTTTGTGTCCAGCCTGTTTGGCACAGGTGCTGGTGCAGCCTGGCAGTGCTGGAGCCCTTGTCTGTCTCTTACCTGTCTGAATGGCAGCCATGGTTTTTGGGATGGGTGCTACTAAGAAACAGCAGCAAGAGTACATATAATGTCACATGGTTAAATGAGGTCTTAAGCACAGAACACACATATTTCATGTGTGGTTTATATCTATCTTGTACTCAGTCTATTCATAACTTGCATTACGTGACATGCACAATGCTGAAGATCCTTGAACTAAGCTTTGTCAACAGGTATGATGGGCTGAGGCCAACAAACTCTGTGTCTGGAAGGCACAAAGCAAACTGACAGGTCTCCTACTGAATCTTGGATGTAGCAAGCTGTCCCATGCCTGGCAAGCGGCTTTTCCAGAAAGGCCAGTGGGTGTACAATGTGCATATTAGCACCTGACCAGCACCACATCACTGACAACCTGTGAGTCAACACCAGGAGCCAACTGGGCTTAGAAGGTACCTGCTGCAGGAGAAACTGGAGTTTCCTACTGAACAGACAAAGCAAGACAGAAAACACATTGCCTGTATTCAAGGTTCAGTTCCTGGGATAAACCTTCAACAGGGCTGCTGTCATATTTCTCTGAAAATAAGATATAGTCCTATTGCCTCCCATTGCTATTAATGATACCATCCACACACAGATATACTAAAAACCTGATGTTTTTCAAGTAAGTGTTCAAGCCATAAAGAAGCCAAAAAAGGAGAAAGTGAAACAGATGGGAGAAGGTAAAAGCTGCAATATGAACCCCCTGATTTAAAGCTTAGAACAACTATAGCAATGAACATAGAGCAAGTCTTACCGGGTTTTCAGTCTGGTTGATTCCAATAAGAAACACAAGCTCAGAAAAGAACAGAGCAGCCACCAGGTTCTTGTGGATACTGTGCAAGTTGGAACGCAGTGTGCGGATCAGGACCAGCAAAATGAAGGTGATCAGCAAAGCCGCCAGCGAGATGGATACGGTTGTGTAAGTGACGATCTTCAGAGGAAGCACCTCCCCATTCTGTAGAAAGACAGCTTGACAGGATCTCTTGGGGTTTTCCCTTCCTTTTCCTCCAATCAAATCTACTACTCAGAATGCCAATGTTTTCATTACTACTGAGCCAACACACATTTACTTGGGGACCAACAGGAGTGGGTGATGCCACCCTCTTTAGCTGCTAAACATGTTGAGTGTGTATGGGCAGCACCCAGAGCATGCATCAGCCAGGTGAGAAGCTCCTTTCAGCAAACCCAATGGCAGGTGCTGTCAGGCATGAGCAACACACTCCTGACACTGGGACTGATCTGCTGACAATGCCCTGAGTCACACAAAAGCTCAAGCTCTGGGTCAAAGCCCTTGAAAATCAAGGTCTCCAAAAATCATAAGCCTGACATCACCCACCTCTCGTTTAGAAATGTCCATCAGGACAGCAAAGCTGGTTATATGGTTGCACTGGCAAGCGATATGGCTTTGGTTTCTGGAAAACAGCTCACACCCTCTGGAGGACCAGGCACCTGTCCCGCCAATCCTGTGGAGAAAAAAGGCATTTCTGAGCACCATCCTCTGATCTCCCCTTACCTTCCACTGCCCTCTGTGGCAGCTTGTGCTGCAAGTACCAGGACAGCTATTTATAGCTGTCACCTGCCTGAAAGAGTATCATCAAATCAAAAACGTCTTCAGGTGAAGTAGTTTCAGATAAGACAGCTGGCTTTGATGCCCAGATTTTATGGGTTTATAACAGTCTGGTTTGAGTTAAAAAAAAAAAAATTAAAAATTTGCTTTTGGGTCAGTGACCACACAACCAATATGGGAAAGAGATTGCACCAAACAAAATGGTCTGAACCACAGAGGGACACATGTTTTTGAGTCATGTGAAATAATGTTTCAGCAATAATATGATATCATTATAGAGTTCCTCTGAAAAGTACAAAAGAAAAGGTTAAAACCTTCTCTAATAAATAATATTTCATAGCAGGAGAGCTCTAATATTAACAATGGGGAGGAACTGCTGCCTTAAAATTCTTTCCTGTGCAGTTATGGTTAACTCCAGTGACTTCAGAAATTATTTTGTATCAATATTAATTATTCTATTCTGAAGTTAATGAGTAATAAAAATAGTCTTGCAGTTACTGAAAGATTTTTCAATTAGATATGACAAGACCCCTTTTTCATTCAGCAATATTTTTTTTGTTAAATTTTCATATCACTTTCTCTTAAAAAGTACTCTGTTTCTAAAAGCTCTTTCATTACATGCCATGTAAGAGCTACTTTTCATTTGTGGCTGTAGGAAGACGTAACACAGATAACAATGCCACTGAAGTCGCCAGCAAATAGCTAACAGATGAATCACTTTGAGGCTAATGAGTTATTCAAGCTCATACAATGTTTAAAAATTTATGGAAAAGGACTTGCCATTTCCTCACAATCAGCAGATTGACAGAGTGCATAAAAGCAAAAACACTACTTCACATGTGGGCAAATGGAAGAGTATATTACTGTGAACATAGGAGATCTGTTGCATCTTCAATCCTTTAAATGACATAATCTCCTAAAGCCTTTAACTAGGAGGCACACATTCCCTAGGTTAGTTTGCTGTTTTATTTCCAGCACAGGATATTGCCTTTTAATGGATTTTTCCATTGGTTTACTAGAGTTTTTGGGTTGTTAGGGAACAAGTAACAGCTATTCCCTTTCCCCTGGGCAGACCATGTCATCCTCTCACTATGTACCTGAGTATGTAGCTGGAAATTGCAATATATATGCAACAGTTAAAATACTGTGAAAGCATAATATGAATGTGGTTATCTCTCAAATGTGGTTTTCCTTTGTTTTATCCACACTCTTGAAATATCTCCAACAGGACTGTGCTGTTTCCATAATGCCATAAAACCAATGAAACATCAGCATATACAGTTCCAGCTCATATAATTTTTCTCATTTTCAAGAAAAAGATGTCTTTATCTTGAACTTTATTGAATACAAAAGACCTAAATGAACCATTTTCAGAATATTTCATCTTTTTCCTAACATTTCCCTCCTAGAGAGTCTCATACTCTCTCTTTATATTCTGCTTCTATATTACAATTGCTTTCCATAAACTGAAAAGGTCTGATGTCCCAAAGAAGGATGTCCCCTCTCCCTCCAATTTTTCCCTAAAACAAATAAAAGTAAATCCACAATAGCTGATGAAATGAAAGCTAAGTTTCTTACCAGTGCAACTGCCTTTGCATTGACTTTTGATTCAAAAATTTGTGATTCAGAAATTCATAATGTTTACCCTTAATTTTATCTGCAAAACCTCAGTCCTCATTTCTACCAAAATGAATATTTGGTTTTGTAATTTTTTGCACTGGCCCTGGCTGAGGCACCAAGGGTAGGTGCCTGCTTGCTATCTACTCTGTCCATAGTCACTGGAGTGTAACAGTGTAACAGGAGAAGATTCAGCCCAGGGAAGCACTGAATCATCTGAAAATCCTTGAAGACCTCAGACAAGCCATGAATTCAGACACTGGAGTTGGACCATGCCTCTCCAGACATTCATGCATGGGCAAAAAGCATGGGCAAATACAAGGAAATTGAGATTTGTTATTTCTGGGTGAAAATGAGCCCTGCAGAAAGACATGACAGCACTGTGTTTCTTAGAAACAGCAAGGTTAATCCTTTGTTTGAGGAGTTATTATAATTATTTTCATTTTTCTCAGGTTGGTGGGAAATGACTACCTGGCTCTATTCCACCAAAAATCAGTTGTCAGTTGAATAGACAGACACAGACAATATTTCCTCCAGAATTATCTTCCCAGGCAGGACTTTTCTGCTACTCAGACAAGTTGTCACTCAGAGCCCTAAAGCAAGCAGGAGACATACGTGATGGAGTGATTCCAGAAGACACAGACAGGCTTCGTTCTCTCCTCTGTTTCCAGCATGGCATACTCCACTATGATGGGCTTTTCTGCCAGGTTGGGAGGAAACTCTACATCACTGTGAATGGCTGTGCTCACTACAGGTGTGTTGATGATAGGGCGATTTGGCAATCTGCAAAAGGAGAAAAATTGCACAGTGACTTACACATCCAAATGCAAATAGATTTCCAGTTGCTTCTGCTTGGAAAGTGAGGCAGGCGTACCATCAGTCTTCCATACAGATGTGTTTCCAAAAACTGCTGGCACTTTTGGCATAGTTATTCTCCCAGTGTGTCAGAGGAGGACATAAGACAGTACTGCAGTGAGAACAGCAGCACTGATAACATTTGGCTGGTATAAAAGCAGCTGTCTCTCCCCCACATATCCAGAGCAGAAGAAGGGATTTGAACAATTCACAAACAGGTCTGAAGCTTACCTCAAGCTCCTTCTGTCAGGATCATAGTTTTCAGGCAGGAGGTGTCCCAGGAATCGGTATATAATGACCATGGCAACAGTATGATGTGTCTCAATGTCTGGGTGTCGCTTCTTTCTCTTTGCGAAAGCACTCTCAGGGCTGAACACATCACTGTTCAACTTAGAGGGTATTTTCTGATTTGAAGGTTTCATTGTAGGCACTGCTATGAACACAAATATTAAATTCTCTGCACACAGCTTCAGAGCTACCATTTAAACTGGTAATTTTGCTTTGCCAAGATATAATAATATTAGAGTTGTTACAACTCCAGGCTTAGAGCACTCAATGTGCTCCTAATGTTATATTCAATAGTTTTAGTAAAATTTCAGCACAATTCATAGTTATATAGCTGGTAATCAAATAACCATTGAACAGTGAAAAGCCATTTAGTCTAGCTATAAAATAAGCAATTTCTAAGCGAAAAGGTCCGTAAGTATATAAGTACCTCATGCATAACTTAAGGAAAGCACTAAAACACTATGCATGCTGTTAAATTGCATGTACTTTTACATATGGCAAAACTAGTATTAATGAACACACCAACTACTCACGAAAGATTTCTCCCTACTAATTCTGTCATTTATATAATGAGCTTTCAGCTTTGGAAGATTCTCTTAAAATTCCCATTCCCTTTTTTCTTACAGAAAAGATATAAATCATAGAAGCAGATACTCTGTTTCTAAGCAAAAAGTCATAAAGCTGTATTAGTTTATTATGTATTATTTTAGAAGAGTTACTGTTTTCCCACTCAGAAGACATTCAGCCATGGTACATGTATTGAACTTTGAGTTACCCTCTCTCCCTTTGCCCAAAAAACCTTGTGGAACTTTGCAGCAATCTTGGGGTACTTCAGAGACACTGGGAAGCAGGTACTCCCCCACGTACTCTCCCTTACCACCCAGCTCAAGACTTTTTCACTGCTGCCTAGTTCTGATAACACCTCTCTCTGCTCCCAGATTTGGATTCTCTGTCTCTCACACCACCTCCCTCCATCTCTGCAGGGACTGGAGGAAGGCAGCTGTGAGACTGCAGGCACTGGGCAGCCACCCCATCCCACCCTGGTGGGAATAGAGGCAGAGCATTTCTCCCGCTTTGACAGGGCTTTGAGGGGCTGCAAGCAAGACCTGACAGACAGGTACAGCCAGTCCCACAGCCCCCCATGCCTCCATCACTGCCAGCAGGCAAAATGCCTCAGAGGTATGCACAGCTGCTCCATCCCTAAATAATGTTCACTTGTGCAGATGGTTGCCCTGCTCTCGCCCTAGGACCACTCTGCTCCCTGAGGATCAATCACACTCCCCGGGAGCCGGCCATAATTGCTCACCAAACAGCAGCAGAAGGGTTTTACCTTTCCTTTCTGAAGGTCTGAATAAAGTATCAGGGAAGACAACAGATGACTCCAGATCTTTGGGGTAATCTTCTTTAATCTCATGAAATCGTGGTATTCTAGCTCCGGTGAAATTAGACTTGTCAAAGATGTCAACAGCAATAACTGGGGGGGATAAAAGTTTCCCATCACCACAGTGAAACATTATTGAAAGGTTAAAATGACTGCACAATTCAGATAAAAAATTTTAACCCCAAAATAGAAAGAAAAATTTAATTTTTTCTTAACACCTTATATAATAACTAAAAGTTTATGTGTCAGCATTATGTTACATTTATCAAATTATACATTTATTCAGTGGAAAGGAATTCACAAGACAGTCTTATACTATGAAAACACTACTGCAAACATTGGAAATAAAGAATCATAAAATCATTTAGGTTGGAAAAGATCTTCAAGATCAAGCTGAACTGTTAATTCAGCACTGCCAAATCCAGTGCTAAACCATGGCCCCAAGGGCCACATCTACATGTCTTAAATACCTCCAGGGATGGTGACTTCTCTGGTCTGCCTGTTTCAATGCCTGAGAATTGTTTCAGTGATGAAAGTTTTCCCAATACTCATCTAGAGGTGGATCACTGCTGCTACTTCTCCAGCAGCAGCTGACTGGGGTTTCACAGAGACTTTTTTCCCTGGCTGCTGCTCAGTGAGTGCTCCTGCTTCACAGAGTTTCTCCATGTGCTGCTGGCTTGCTCCAGTGTGTGCTGCATGTTCCAATTTTAGACTGGCTTTTTAATGGGAAGACTAAATCTACTGCTTTAAAACATAGTTCTTCATCTGCTGGATTGTGAAGTCAGCTGACCAAAGAAAATAACAAGCATTTTATCTGGGACTACTCCTTAGTCCTCCACTGGCAATTCCTCCCTAGCTTACCTCATCATCTCTGCCTGTTTAACGGCCAAAACACTTTAAAGCAGTTGAGTTGGCTTTAACTTTCTCATTTATGACAAGTCACTGAGTGCCAATTTACATGTCTTAGGGGTGACCCTACACCAAAAGGTGTGATCCTCTGTAAATTTCTGTATGAAGAAATATCCACGTTAAGACCTGCAAATTCCCATTCCTTTCCTAGTTTCTAACTCCCAGACGAGCCATTAGGAAACTCTATTAACACCATGTTCACCTGGAAAAACTATTCAAAAGAAAACAGACTTTTTTCAGACCAGAGTTGCCTCATCCCTCTCAAGCTCACACCTCTTTATACAGAAGAACTGGTTGAAAAAAAATCATGATTTACAACCTGCAAGAAATTCTGGGGTTTGTTTTCATCTCAGTTCAGTTGGGTTAAAATCCTGAGAACACTTTTTTTCTGAGTAAGAAGATAAAAATATTTTGGTTCTCATAGTCCTGACTCATAAGAAAGTATTACAGTTTTGGTTTATTAAAGAAAAATCAAAGTGTTCCAGTTTGGCTTAGTTTAACAATAATCTATGCCCCATTGATGCAGGATGCTATAGCCTTTGTAACTTGACTGCCTCATGCCTTTGATTTTCTGCCCCTGTGATTGTGGACATAAAGCATTTTTGGGTCAAGATTTGTAGCCAAATCAAATTATTAATGTAACTGCAGGTGTAGTTGGGAAAATAAGGTAAACTTTTGGCACATAAGCCTTCTTCATATCTGAAATAAACACAACAGCTTGAAAAGCTAAACACAAGTTCTGGCTGATATAGTTTAGAGCAGAGCACCTCTGAAAGAAAAACCAAACAGCAATGCTGCTTGTGAGGGACTTCTGAAGGTCAGCTGGCTCCATCTCACCTCCCACTCAGAGCAGGACTATCACCAACACCCCCCCATCTCAGACTGTTTGTAGCAGGGAAGAAAATGAAATAGAAAGGGCAGGGGAGAAAATGGGGAAATAAGATGACCAGGCTGTGGTTGCCGTGCTTCACCTGCATATGCACTGCAGGGATGTCTATGAAATACATCACAGTCCAAAGTGCAGGAGCTGCTATTTGTTTGTCATTGTATTAAAGAGGAGAAATTTCCTGTGATAGGTAGGGAAGGTATCTTGGTATGCCTGATGTTTCCTTTTCAGTTTAGACTTATTCTGGATATTTTGGATCCCATGGATTTTGCTCTGATTATGGGTTTTGCAAGACTGAGATGGTGTTTGAAGGATCGGTGATTCTGTGAAAATACCTTTTAGCACATAAATCTCTACAGATGATGATTTTCTGGATAGGTTCCAGGTTAGGAAAGCATGTGAAAATCAAAGGCAGAAATGCGGAATCATCTAGGTTGGAAGAGACCTATAAGATCATTGAGTCCAACCTTTGACAGACCATTACCCTGTCAACTAGACCACAGCACTAAATGCCAGTTGTTTCTTGAACATCTTGAACATCTCCAGGGCTGGGAATTCCACCACCTCCCTGGGCAGTCCATACCTATGCAAGTAAATTTAATAATATGCAATAAAGTCAATAGCTGGGTTACTTTTTTTTTTGTACTGCGCTAATTCTTCAGGTGGTGTTGGTGTGATTCCTCCAAAAATGAGATCTACTACATTCAACTGTATTAGCTGGTCACAAAAGGCATTACTTTTATTTACAAACTTAGTCCTTCCTACTATCGCTACACTACTGTGACTGCAACAAAAAGCCATATGGAGCAGTAGCATGGTCCAGAGGCAAAACAGATCAGACATCTCCCAGGAGGTCTCCATGGCAACTGGAAGATATGGATCAAGGCTCTATGGATTTGAAACTAATGCAATGATTTTTCTCAGTGGGAACTATTACAACAAATAAATAGCAACTCTATCCAGCCTATTTTTAAGACTGGAAAAATGGCAGTTTTCAACACAGATACTCACTCATATTAGTGGCAACAATGACAAAAGGTCTCAGGTAGGTTTTTTTCATGTTCTGGGCCACATTGTTGAAATATTCTTCATAGTGCCTGAGCAGGTGAGCAGTGCCACCCTCCGTCCGCTGAATTTGCTCCCAGTGCTCCTTGTTGCCAGGGTCCAGTAAAGCACTACCCACTTTGATAATATTCTGAGAAATAAAGTACAAGCCTAAATTATGAAGCAAACACAGAGCTAAGTTTCAAGTGAGAAGTATTGAAAATGATTGGCCAGACTGCCTCAGATGAGTGTATAATGAAATATTTAATGCAGGCATGTTCTACTGCAGCCATATAAAAATATGCACACCAGTTACTCACAGATACTTTTTGGTCATGTAAAGCAAATACTTCCAAAGTTTTTCTGAGCAAAGTAGGCCAAAATTGGAGGCTGTAAGAGAACTGCCTACTTTCCTCCTCCTAATGACAGGAAATCAAGCAAGAAAATGCAAGAGGAAAACCTATACATGTTTTCTTTGTTTCTGAGAGATCAGACACATGAAAAGCACAGCTCTTTGCAGGTACAATGAAGAACTTCTCAGAGAAATCAAAATAATGGTTTTCTGTTGAAAAACAAAAGAAAGCCATGGACAGAAATATCACTTCCTCTTTTACTTTAATTTTTTCTTTTACTTTGTTTCCTAGATAATGAAGACAACTTACAGGGCGAAGAATGATAAGAGTGAGTATTACCTTGCATAGATAAACTTGAAAATACATAAGAAAACTTAAATCAAGTTATTGTCTCCCCATTTTTATGTTGCTTACAAATTGTATTAAAAAGGCATTTCCTTCTGAGGAGCTGACTCTTCTTCCCTTTCTTAGAAAAATATGCAAAGGGACCCTCAGGTTGAATGGAAGGAAATTGACCCCAAAAGAGAGTGCTAAACAGTTTAAATGAGAAAGATGCTAAGACGTTTTTAATCTTGGTGTACAAACGAACTGCGTTGTAACAAAACCTTATTCCTAACTAAGGTAAAATTGGTGTAAATGACGGCAGGAATTTATCACCACAAGCTCTAAAATAGCCAAGATAAATATTTAGGCTTCATTAAGAAGGAGCTATCTGTATCCTGTCTGTATTGTTTGAGGCTGCAAGCACGTATCTGAGCTAACAGAGACTCCCAATATGATTACCTTTACCTAGAGTGAGAAGCACAACATGGTTCCCAGGAATGCAGGAGACACACACTGTACTTGGTACCAGGCCTCCTCCATGTTTGTGAACATTATTTATGGTTTTTTATTATCAATTTTTTAGGTTTCTATGTGGGACTATAAAAAAAAATTCCTTCTCCCCTTGTGCTTCCTCAGCATAGGATGTTACCTCCTTTTATTCATGAGCTGTACTCATTAGTTTTCAAATTCCTGACCTATCCTAAAATATTTAGGGAGTTCTTGAAAACATCATCTGTATGAATTTCAGTGCCAAGTGCAGAGAAATAAATTAAAGCATATGTTTCCAAACCAATTTTTTTTTTGCTTATTGTTCGTATTTCTACTTAACAAAACATGCTAGAAATGAAGCTCCTTTTCAAGATCTGAATGGCTTGCTTCACAGCCCACAGGAAAGAAAAAAACTGAATCTCTTAAAATCTGGTGCATCTAAAATGTAAAATGTTTCAGAAGTTCTACACTCTCTGGTAACTATACAGCCCAAGACACTAAGGAAATTTTCTCAGCTGTAGTTCTTCCTGCTCCTAACTCTCCAGTGACATCTTCTCCTGGTGCAGCTTGGCTTTGCACAGGCTCTCCAATTTCATCCCAAAGTCTGCTTGACCTATCTGGTCCTCCTGGAGTACTGTGAGGACTTGGGGGTAGCACACCTTCTAAGGGAGCCAAACATCTTTGGCCAGCACAGATGCCAGTCTTGATCCTTGGAGGGTCATTCCACATGCTGGTGCCCAAGCTCTGGGCTCTGCCAGCACAGATCCAAACAGATGTTTTAGCTTGGACTCCGTGTTGTGCCATGGTCAGCATCTTGGAAATGGTATGGGCAAGAGCAGAGGACAGTAGCCCATTGTACACATAGGATTGAGGAAATCTCTACAAGCCTGACATGAGTCATCCAGCCTTCACATTATTAGTACACAGAAAATTCCCAACTGCCTTCAATTTTCACATTTTTCCACCAAAACTACGTATTTTCCCAGACAGAGAGGGTGCTACAGAGAGCCCTGGTCAGGTCTTTGGTAATAACTGGGTCTTTCATGAATGCTGAGTAGCAGAAGCTCTCTGGCACACATTTTAGTATGTGCCTTAAAATACCAATATGATATGGAATGTCTCTCAATGTACCAACTCATGACTCAAGTGTTCTCAAACTGAATTAGAGGAAACCTTCAGAGTCAGTAATTCTGAAGCTCAGACTTAGTTCACTGCATATTTAAATGAGCATGATCCCATTAGGCATGTTTTACAACAAAAATAAATACAATACACAAAACTATTTTAGCCAGGAAAAACACATTAACTTGATGATTTTTTTCATATGGGCAATATTGCTTTTGGCTGTTACTATGATGATATTTTTTAGAAAAGCAGATTCTACTATATTTGTATTACACATACATCTGTGTGCACAGACATATGCATAACCAACTTTCCATTCTAATCTGAGGAGAAAGGCTTTTGCAGAACAGATTAGACAATTACACAATACTCGCTTCATCTTGGTCAAAGACAAATTTAATTAATCACTGCCACCTAATTTTTAAGAGAAACTGCAAGGGCTCAGCACAGTATAGAGTATTTCTCTTACCTCATTGAATTCCACATCCCTTGTGGCTGCCAAGTCAAACCCTTGCTGCTGGCTCTCATACTGGAGGACCCGGATCATGATCTGGTAAGCTGTCCTCACGTCATTGCCATACAAGCTGTGTGTATGTTCAGTGGCATTCTGCAGCGCTCTCACGATCCGTATGGTTTTGTCTCCATCCAGCCTGGTCTCATTGTGGTGTAACTTCTCATTCTGAATCAGATGAAAAGGAAGGAAAAATCCAATTATATATGTATGTATTTTCATTCTAGTTACAAAGACACAGTTTAGGGATTTTTGGCATAAAGAAATTGTTTGGTCAAAATTTTATTTGGCTTGAGAAAGAGTTGGCAAAAAAATTCACTGGCAAGTGTAACTGAGAGCCAGAAAAGTACCAGGATGGAAAATGAGGGTGTTCAAGGACTCAGTCAAAAGATTGAGTGCAGGGACATCAAACTGGAGTCCAAACTGATCATTATTTACAAAATAAAGGGAAAACTGAGAAAACCCAGCTCACCATGATTTTCAGATCCACAAACGTGTTGGTGGTGCAGTTGAAAAGCTCAGGAGGCAGCCAGCCCTTCTCAATGTTACAATGGCGAACAGCATTTCCTGAAGGAAACAAAGCATCAATGGCAAACAATGTTCTGAATTGTGCAGGGTAAATATTCATAGATTTCAACTATCCTAGACTTTCAGATTTCCTACATTTTCAAGTTGCTCAAAGCTACAGATGTATTTCAATTTCCAGAGAAAAGTTAAAGACTACTAATCTTCAGGAATCGCTCTTCCCAGGCTTTGGAAAAGGCAAACTCCAAGCTCTGCCCTACTGCTCTTGGACTCACTGCCTGATTGTTCTCAAATTAATTCATTCATTTATACCAAAAAAGAGAAAGACTCTGCACTTCCTAAGTATTCCTGGAAACCAATCCCTGCTGACATTTCTGTGCAATAGCCTATATAGGAAGACCTCCTGGACAAATGCTGTATTCACATCAACACATGCCCACATATCTGCATGCTGCATGTGCTAAACACTTCAGCCAACAAGTTGCCTTTTTGCCACTTGTAAAAGGTCTGTGAGCAGCTTACTGTTTAATTTAGCCTATTATATTTTGTACTATTTGTCAAATAATTTTAAAATGTAATTCTTGGCTGAGGATCCTTCACCATGAATTGCAAGTAATCAAATTCAAAATTTACATTTGTACAAACATACTGCATGTGTCTAAGCCATTTAATTACCAATTTCTAAATAAGAACTATAATTAATTTTACTGTATCTAATTATATTATTTCTCTTCCATGATTAGGTGAATACAATTAAGCCTCAGGTTCTTAGTCTGAACATTCATTATTATAAGCCTTACTTTTTTGAATGATCTGTAAAATTTACTTGGAATGTGCAATTACTATAAGCAACATTGTCTGCTAGTCTTTTTCCTAGAAGAGACACTTGGGTCAAACACAAGAACAGTGCAGAAAATTCATTTTAATTCAACTTTATACTGTTTAATCATGAAAATATTCTTGACCTAAAAAAAAAAATCTATCTCCTAAAATCTTTAGAACAAGAGCTAAACTTGACCACAAATCTTCTGCACACCTATAAGCAGTGGCCTCCCCCTAGAAATATTTGGGGCAGCCACATAACTATTTATAACTCCATGAGCCTAAGGAGCACTCACAGCAGAGAGTTACCAGGCCCAGAACCAAGACAGAGTTTTCACTTCCCAGAGAACAGCCTTTGGAAAAGATTGGGAACTCTATTTTCAAAAATCTGATACATGTTTTCAGAGACATATATGAAAAAGCAGATTATCATTTGCCTTTTGTACAAAACAACACAGCTCATCTGCTTTATAAAAGGCATTTCTCATCTGTTCACTTACAGAAAAGATATTGTGTGGAAAAACGTGAGTTTTGTTGCAACTCTTAGCTTTAGTAGACTGCAACCCTAGTAAAGCAGTCATCAGGAATATGATTTTCCTAATTTTATCTTTGCCCAGAGGAACTGTATGGCTAAAGAACACTTATAATATGTCACTAGACTCTAAAAGTGACATGTGTAAGAATTGCTTGATAAATAGAAAATAAAAAGAGAAAATTGGATTCTGCTTTTTTGAAAATAGAGAATTTCTGTGCTTTGTACATGTTTATCTGCTGTACTGTTGTATTTATTTATTGCTAGCATTCTAAATGCATTTTAACAGCTCTTTGATTTCAGCTAGCTATACTTTTCTGCTCATATATGCATAAGCTATGCTGCAGTCTCTAGACCAAATAAATTATTTATATTCCCTTTGTACATATGTTTGGTTTTTTTTAAGAGGCATGCAGATAAAGTATGTAATTATTTACCCAGGGAACTTACCCACTGATCCCTTAGGACAAGGCACAGCAGCTGGCTGGCCGAATTTGGTCTGTGGCCACCAAATACCAGCCTCGAAAGCTTTGGGACAGCCATTATAAATTACTGAAAGCAGAAAAAGAAGTGATGAAATTTTTCTGACAAGATAAAAATCACAACAGCGAGACATTTCAACCTGCCTGAAGGACCTTCCTGTAATTCCAAAGCCCTGTCAGGATACCTGCCCTCTGCAGTGCCTTCCAAGCTGTAACCAATCAGTTGCTCCTTATCCAACAGATTGGACAGACAGGTACAGGCAAAGGAGAGCTCAGGATGATTATGGGGCTCTGGATTTTGGCTCTGTCTATCTCTGCTTGCTCCTTTATTGTGGGAAAACATTTCTCCTTCATTTCACCCACACACTGTGGTGAGATGGCTGTTGCAGCAGCTTTGTGCTGATCACAGGACAGTGGGTGGGCGGGTGGGTGGATGAGAGGAAAGGCAGGATGGGCAAGATGGGGAAGAAAGGCAGAGTGCACGAGGTGCACAGCACAGCCTCTGTGGGCAAAAGGTGTGAGGGCTCTCACCTGCCTCTTCAGCTGCAGCTCAGCAATATAACACTGCACTGGCAGATGAACTCAGGTTTAAGGAAAAGTTGGTGTTAGTCTTTTGCTCCCCCTACTCCACCTCAGCTTGCTATATTTCCATTTGAGAAAGATTAATGAGATAAGAGCTTTTATCCGTATCCTCAGCCCCCGTGAGTCCTACTGGCACATATCTAGGAGGAGGGATGTATGCTTAGGCTGCAGGGATGTATGCTTGCCCCCACTGCTGGAGCCATGCGGCTGGGCTCACAGCGCCCCAGGCCTTGTCCCCCATGTGCCCATGGCGCTGATAGGCAGGCGGTACCTTCACAGCCCCGCACGGTGACCTCTGCGAAGGGGTTGTCGCAGCGGTTGCACTGCCGCCCTATGACGCCAGGTTTGCAGGGACACTGTCCCGTCTCCATGTCGCAGGCGCGCGTGTGGGAGCCGGACGGGAAGCAGTCGCAGGGGTAGCAGGTATCACTGCTTTGGGGCCTGTAGTAATTGGCCTAGAAAAACCAAAATGATAGACACAAGGTATTTGACTTCCAAACTGCTTACATTTCTGAAACATGCTCTAGCAGCATGTAGATCATAAAAAGGCTCATTTTGCAGCGCACAGATAAAAATTACATTACTATTATCAGAGACCCAGGGTTTGCGTTGCCATTTGCAGTGGAGCCACAGGGCCCACATTACTCCTTGGGCACATGTTGTAAGCGCTCACCAAACATATTCTTGGAGGATTTACAGTTTTCTCAGCTTTGCAATTCCACTCTTGTATGGCATGAACGAGCCACTAAGGAAACTTCCTGCACCGTGCATTTGTGTTTCACGTAGAGGGTGGAGAGCACGCAATGATCCCGTATTCAAATCGCCTCTGCACACGCTTTTGATCTGAGGCATTACGATTGCACAAGAGTGCAGAGCTGGCACCCCACTGACTCCATTTAATGCAACAGTTGCTGTGTGTCCTGCTGGCATTTTGGAAAGGAGCAGGGGGCCAGATTCACAGCCGCCAGTCTGCACAAGCCCAGCTCCCCTGTCATTCAAGCCAGTTGTAAAACCTATTGTGAGAAGTCCTTTGTAAAACCTTCATGACGAGGTGCCTCCCCTCCCATGTCCCCATCTGTCCCTGCCTGTCCACGGAAAACTCAGAGATGGCAGTGAGGAAAGCATTTAGGCCTCCAGCTCTGTCCAGCTGCCAGGCCTTGTGCTGGCCTTAGCACAGGGGAGAGCTTCACCCAGCTGGCCCGAGCTGTTTCACGGCTATTACTCACTTGTGATACACAAAACCCCACTGACACTCCTCTGCACCCTGGTCTGATCTCCCCTGATAAACCAGGCTGCACTTCAGAGATCAGAGTCAGGCTTTCATCCTCTCAGTTTGGTTTTCCAAACACAAATAAGATAAGAGCTGTACAGTATGATTTGGAGAAGGGTGGTGCCAGCAAAATGTTTTAGGTAATGATTAACTCCACTGTGCACATACATATATATGTGATACAAAGCACAACTGTGTGTACTTTGTCTCAGATACTCACTTGTAATTATTAGTGGTACAGTTACTTTTTAAACTAGAGAATTTTTGACTTAAAACTGATTTGTTTTGCTTACCTTGCAGTGGCATTCTCCATTGGTCTTATTGCAATCAGAATCAAACCCTTTACTAGTCTCACAATTACATGGGCCACAGATGGGATTTCCCCACCAACCTCTGGGACAAGGCAGGTCGATCCTATTAAAGAAAATCAAATTGAAATAAAGTTATTTTAAGTTCCCTCTTAAAAAGTGTGGAAAAAAGCTTTGGGCCAAATCTGCACTCAACTGCATCAGCTTACAGACAGTAATATATCTCAAACAACAATCAATACATATATAGATACAGTATAATAGGGAAAATTTAGATTATCAGTGCTATGAAACCCTAGATGGAATGTTTCTCTAAGTATTTTCAAGTGCAGGTGGCTCTGAGCCTGTGCACTGGTTTATCTAGCACCACAAACTGCCTTGGGGTACAGCTCCCCAACACTTTATATCCCACTCCCCATCCCCATCATGCCCCAGCCCTGCTATGGGCAGCAGGGCTTCTTGTCCAGCCCAAGGCACACCAGCCCAGGTGCAAAGCTGTCTGCAAGCTCATCCTATAAAGAAAAGCCACTACTTTCAGCCAACCCGGCTTTCTTGGATGGTTCACTACAAAGTCTGAAAGGCTTGGCTTGCTTACAGGAGAGACAGAGGACCTGTGTCTGGGGACATAGAAGAGGGGAGGGTGGCAGCTTTGATCTGGACTATGGATCAAAGACTATGATTGAGACTGAGTGCAGCAGCACTGGAAGTTAAGCAGCAAGCTGAAGGCCACCCCTGCTGAAGGAAAACCCCCATCCTCACTAATACTATTTCTTCTGGGTGAGCCTCTGAGAAGGTTATCCCACAGATGCCCCAACACTAGCTCTGGCAAGGAGACCTCTGATTCTCTGACAGCTGGGAGTCTTTCTCAAGCAATAGCCTGAAGGACAACGGCTCTGGGATCAGGTATCCCCTCCCTGTTGCTCATTTTAGGAAAGAAAAGCTATTTTTGTCTACTTTGAAGACCACTATCAATTTTATTTACATTAAATGCTAGTTTTGTACTACTATGCTTTAGAATATGAAAACCACAATATCGCACTTGACATGATGTCAGCAGATAATGACAAGGGACAATGTCTCTGTGTCACTAATCCAGAGGAATGAAAGACAAATCTGGCAACAGCACGGCCAACATTTGCAAGCCCACACAACAAAAGGCAGAGGAAGAAGCTTGCAGTTTTCAAAGGGAAGGAAACATCACAGGAGCCATTCCTAAATGGGCAGTCAAATGCACTTCATTTGCACATCATGAATGGCCCATATTACAGTAAATCAAAGTGCCGCCTCTGGGATAAGGCTGGTTGCTGAATGCTTATCTGAGACCAGGAAGCTGCTGACGAGAGAATCAGCACGTTTCTCCCACAAAGCAGCAGACAGGCTCCCAGACTGTCCAGAAGAGATGGCTCCTTGCCAACCCAGGGATTGGACCTAAATGGCAAAGAGACTTTATCTTGCTACAGGCCACCAAATGGTGCATTGCTCTGTGTGCTGGGGAAGCTGGAGGAGAGATGTAGATCAAACTCAGGCCAAGCCCACCACAAAGTACAGGTTAAATGCAGTGCTGTGTAACACAGCAGAACTGGTTGAGCCCCTGAGCAGCTGATGAAGAAGAGCAGTTCCTGAATAACATGGAAGATTGTCTAGTTTCTGGGAAGAGCTCAGGAATGCCAAACGGCAATGGAGCCTAAAATACCACTCAAATTGTAATGGGAAAGTTTATTGGAGCAGAACAGGAAGTGGGAGGACTGCTGCCTTAGATGAAGAGCTACTTGGAAGGATCAAGAAACCAAGAACAAAATAATTTTCTTACTTGCTTTCACAGTACTGTCCATAGTAGCTTTGTCCACATTCACAGGTGTAGCCGTGAGATGAGCTAGGTTTGTGCACGCATGTGGAGACATGCTCACATGGGTTCAAGTTACATACATCAACACAGTCTCTCCCAAAGTACCCTGGGGAGACAAGGTATGAAAATTACAGCAACCATTGTAATTTATGATTTGCATGTCTCCAAAAGACTGTCTGTCTTAAGCTTATACACTAATAACACATTTTCAATAATCAGTAGATTCCCCCTGAGATACTGTCAGAAATGAAGCACTCTTTTCCCTCTCAGAAAAAATAATAGTGAGCCATTCTTTTTGACAGTCTGTTACCATGCTTGAGGCACCCTTGTGCCTTTGGTTCCCAGTTTTATATTCGGGGCATGTGCTACAAACAGTTTTGTACTCTCTTGCTGCATGTACGGGAGGTGACTGCCGGGTGCTGACAGCATGTGCTGGCTACATGCTCCAAAACAGAGAAAACATTCAAAGTATCTTGATTAGGATGCAGAGTGAGAGACTGAAATTCAACAGCAGAAAAGGCTGAGAAAGAAAAAGAAAAAAAAAACATAAAGAGAAAAGGGGAGGTCCACAGGACTCCTTTGGACCAGAGACTGTTTTCTGTTTGGTGGATACACAGCCTGGATTCTTAGCGCAGGACTGCAGCTTTCAGGGTGCTACAGTGAGAGTGAGAAGGGTAATACTGATTGGAAGAGAAGAATCAGAAGATGAACACTTTGTCAGCATGCTGCTGCTGCTGCTGCTGTGCTGCTTCTGAAGGTGTGATCTAGCTTCTATATGAGTGGTCACCAGCTTACCTGGGTCACAGACACAGGAGTAGCTGTCCCAGTCGTCACTGCAGTAGCTGTGCTGGGGACACGGGTTGGAATCACAAGGGTTATCCACTTCGCAGCCCTCCCTTACATTAATCTTGATAGCCTGCTTCATGTTGAGTGTCGCTATGTTTGTAGATGTCTCTCCCATTCTTACTCCCTGGTGACAAAAGACAATTATTTTAAAATTAGAATCTCCTTTCAGAGTACAGTATTATGTGTTTCACTATTTTCATCAATCAACGAGGCTACATTTTAAAGAAATCACCTGATAAACCAAACCCAGATTTATTTTTCAAATGCTTTTCCCCTATGTGATCAGATTTGTACCTGGCAAAGTGGGTAGACTTTAATATTTTGATTCTTAGATAATTTTTATAGAGGAAACAGAAATGTTTGAGGGTGGATGAAAAAGAAACCTCCCACATTTTCACCTGGGTATTTTCTCATGAGTTCAAAATTTATTGCTGCATTTTTCATTTCATACCTGCATACATCCATAAAATCCCTGCTGAACAGAGACTTGGTCTCCAGAGACACCTCCCACAATGATGCTTTTCATTTTCAATCCAGGTAGTTGATTTCCAATCTGCACAGTGCTCTGTGAGGAAAAGGACAGCTGATAAGAAGCACTGTCATCCTCTGTGACCCAGACAGCCTGCTTTCTGTAGTGATGGCATCAAGCAGTAGCTGACAGCAGATTACATAAAAAATACCAAAGCAGTGAGGAGCCATCGGAATGTGTCTTTTTACAGACTTCTTTGTAAGATCTTATCATAAATCTTAATAAATTAATATAATTGATTAGGCATAAATCACAGCAGAACATGTCTCACAGCGTAAGTACTTGTCCACAGTCTTTTATCCTACTTTCTCCTAAAAGCATTTGTGCAGTGCTCAGTGGCAAAGTTATGATGCTGCCTTACCTGGTACATCCCATAGTCCAAGGACATGACAGCAAGATACTTCAGATCTTTACCATCTTTTGCACTCTTCAGCTCTATTAATAAATGATGCCATTCCCCATCACTGACTCGTGACTGGCTCATCTTCAAACTAGCAACCTGGCTCAGGCCATTGTACACTTCAAACTGCACGTAGTTGTTCAGTATCTGTTGGAAAAAAAACCCCATGTCTTTTTTTGCTACGTATTTGTACTTGATGCAGAAGGAAGTAGGGGGCAAGATAATAACATTTCCTAAGACAACCCAAAAGGAAAAAAAGCCCAATGAGTAAAGATGGGAAAGCCCGCAGGAATTCTTTGAAGAACTTTGGACATTCAGACTCCAACTTCCCTTACAGGCAAAGATCCCCCAAAGCAATAGATCCATTTTTTACATCTACATTAATGTCCACTACTACCTCTGAGTAGAAAAATAATCTTATATTAGTACGATTTTTATACTGATATTTTGATCATTCACTTTTTGATCTTTGTAAAAGGCTAAAGTAATGATATGTTTTCATTGACATGCATTTAGTTAGTTGGATGAAGCTATGTAGTTCATCTGGCCACATCCACTGCTGGGGGAGTATTAATTATTTTCTAACCAAAGGCCGCCACACTTTTACCTGAATGTTGATCTTGGATGCAGCCCCAGCATTGGCTTGCATTAGCATGCCATTGACTTTTCGGGTTCTGAACATCAGCCCAATGTACCACGGCACAGAGATGGTAATGTCAAGGTCACTCCAAATTATAATGCTCTCACCACTGAAACGCTGAGGAGAAGGCATTGCTGTGAATCAAAATACAGAAGAGAAACAGTTTTTATCCTTCAGGACAAATATTGAGAAGAAAAATGATGCTATGTCACAGTGATGACACAAGGGAGCTAGTCCCTCTTCCACTAAGCTATACTCAATCTACCATGGATGAAGAGCTGGGCCAGGGGAGTTACTGTGAAGCAGCTGATAATACTGCAAATAAACAACCTACTCTGGTTGTTGTGGGGTAGGCATCTTGTCTTGGTGCCTGTACTCAAAAGCAGCACCTCCACACTGCTATGGCATTACCCACGTGAGAGCTGTTCCTAGAAAGGTAAGCTCAGGATCTCTGCTGATACAGGTCTGCTGGTGAGTGGGTGGACAGAGCAGGAAGTATGAGGGCAACAGTTGCTGCAGATGTTTTCAACATAACCCTGATTACCTGCTTCTAATTAACAGATAGAACAGAGGAAAAGGCTGGGCAGCAACAGGAAATATAAACTAATTATGAATACTCCAGGGCTAGATTATTCAGCTGTCCCAGCTATGCAGCCTTTTCACATGGAGAAAGTTTGTGTGGAACTGCCTAAATCATCTGCCTTAAATATCCTGAGGTGATAGCTGCAAAATTGCTCCCCTCTCTAACCTTGCACAAGCACAGCTTCTACAGGGTGACACGAGTGACAGGCTTCAATAGAAAGCACTTTGCTTATGGAAAATACAGGAACACCCAACCCCCTGGACTTTTAAAGTTGTTACCCTGCGTAACAGGAGCTACAGTCCCATGGACTAGTTGATCCCACTGATTAGAAGCACAAATTAAGCCATGGGAGATTTGTAACACCTCATATGACACCTCCACCACATATGGAACCTTGTAGTGGGATCTGCAGTCAGCCCCTGCCTGACATCCTTGCTCATGGGCATGTTGGTGAAGTTCATGGCAGCTTTTTGCCAGCGGAAGCAGGCCTTAGAGACTGGGTGCAACTACCACAGATTAGCATCCAGCCTTTGAATTCATCATGTGCTGATGAATGAATTCATCCATGTTGGTCAGTGAAATGACAGGGCTTAATAGTCTTTCCCCTTCTGCTCCACACTATATCTGCTGACACTTTCTGGATTTTTTGCAGTAGGAGAGATCATGTATATACAAATGCTTATGTGTTACTATGAAATGGCAAGTCCTTAAAAAAAGGTTAAGGGATGACACCATAGGAGAAAGTGGAAAAGTTGATGTGAAGTTGCATTTTTTTTTGAGGAATAAAGCCAAACCCCAAATTCTCGTATGTTTGCCTTGCTGGCGTCTATAAAGGGAAAGGCTGTGGTGGGGAGTGGAGTGCAGGGGTTGGAGTAAAGTGCAAGGCCTTTAGCTCCTTATTGGTGAGAAATAAAAAGTCAGGGACTAGTGGGCTACCACTAGTCAAGCCAGAGGTGTAACTTGACTTGCCCTTCCTTAAGATGTGGTTACCCAACCACCTCACATCAAGCTGAGGGCAGGCAGTCCCAAGGGGCAGCCCTTCTCCTTCCTGATCCAGCCTGTGATCTCCCCTTAGCCGTCATACCACAAATGCCAGAGAGGGCATATGATGGAACAACTGCAGCATAGCCTGCTCTTGAAAACCAGATGGCAACGAAAGAAAAGATTGTCACCAGATACAGATGTCCTTAGGTTGCTTAAAACTTGAGTGCAGTGCTTGAGTTCTGGCTGTCTGGGCCAGGGCACAATTCATGAGCCCACTCTGCACCACATCAATGTAGAAGTAACCAGGACATCAGTGTTGACCAGGATTATTTTCTCTTGCTCCACCTGTGCAAAAGTCAGCCTTCGCCTTCCTCCTCTATCCTGCTGACCTTCACAATGACCTCAGCCTCCAACTTTGCTGCTGGTTTTCTGGACTGTTGCTGAGATTTTTAGCCCATCTGCCTCTGGAGCACAGAGGCAGGATGCAAACTTGCGGGCTTCCCACCTGCTGAAGGCTGGGAATGCTGTTTGCAAGCATTTTGCCTTTGCTCCTGGGAGAACTGGACTGGCATGGCAATTAGCCACCTTCTTCCTTTTCTCACTGGTGGTGACTTTCTCT
This sequence comes from Acrocephalus scirpaceus scirpaceus, assembly GCA_910950805.1. NCBI lineage: Eukaryota > Metazoa > Chordata > Aves > Passeriformes > Sylviidae > Acrocephalus > Acrocephalus scirpaceus. The sequence continues at coordinate 15,213,770 of OU383777.1, forward strand.
ACTTGCAAATACGTTCCCTTCCCACACCTTCTCCCAACTTCCCTCCCTTCCCTGGGGCCAGGGTGCACATTCCCCTGCTGGTTAAATAGAAATCCCATTTGCCAGTCCCCTCTGACCTCCCTTTTTCCCCCAGCCCTTCCTCATGCCTGGGACCAGGAGTGTCCATGGAGGGGCTGGCCACATCCACTGTCTCTAGATGGGACCTGACCTCCCGTGTCACCACAGAGGCTCACGTGCTTCCCAGCACCTCCCTGCCATCGGCGGTGCAGTGATGCAAACTAATTGTGTGCTCAGGGTTTGTCACTTGGGAGCACTGCCTGTGTATCTACGTTCACTCTAAAGAGAGTCCTGCATTTAACAGGCCAGCAGAAAGACGTGAGGGCTATTCCCTGCAGAGACAGAGGGCCTGGGGAAATGTGCTGCCAACATCCCACTGGATGTCACTGATCACTGGATGCAGTGTGGGTGCTGGACATGTGGAACCTTATGTTTAGGTGCAGACCTGCAGTGTTCAGCCCAAGGCTAGTGCAGTGACACTGGCCATCCAAGAGTGAGTCAGACACAGCTGCTAGATCTTCACAGAATTGCAACACCTAATAGTTTAAAACAATTAAATTACAATAAAGGTGAAACTAAATGTTCCTTAATTTTATCTCCCTTCTATATATTAGCAGAGGGAGATAGGAGCTGCCAGAAGGTGACTTAACAGGTTCTAGGAGGGTGGTGAAGGTAAAATACCCCATCCTCACTAGCCTAGACCAGATCCCAGAGTTTTTTGAAGAGCAGGAAGTGAAAAAAAGGTTAATTGGTAACTTGCCAAAGTCTTTATTCTCTGTCAGCCTGAAGCAGAACCAGCACTGCCAAAGGGCTTGAAGAAATGCAGCACTCCTACTTAAAAATGCAAATATTCTATCAAAGACTTCTTAAAAAATAGCTGCCTAATAATAGCTTCTGCTCTTAGGATCATAGCTGAGCATTCAAATAAGCAATTTGAAAGACAGGAGTATAGCATATGTGTGGTTTCTTCTGATTTTAACTTTGGGCTCCTGAAATCCTTGGTCATATTCCATTTCTTTCTTGGCTTGCAATTTTTCCACAGGGACACTGGCCCACATATATCATCAAAGAACCAAGCAACCTGCTGCCCTTCAAAGTATCAGAAAAACCTCACAAACTGAGGCATCAGCAAGAACATGGGGTTTTCAGTGACAAAGGGGACAAGCAGGAATGCACAGTGCTGGAGGCAGAGGTGACAGCTGGGATGGGGGGAGGCAGTGCTGCTGTGACTGCCATCATCTCTATCACCTGAATTTAAAATGAGTTTCCAAGGATGGCTACAGGGCAGCTCTAAATCCCAAACTTTGTGGATTGGTCTTGAGTTTGGGATAAGAAAATAGTAAATAAAACAAATATTTGATCAAATTCTGAATTTCCTTTTAAAAAACAGAGGGAAGGATAGTCTTTGCACATGATAGCAGTACTCCCCACTTACACCTGTACAAGACACACCATAGCTGGGCCCTGGCACTCCCCTCAGGATACATCAGAATGGGTTTGTAGCACAGAGAACAGCCAATCATGAAGAAAACATAAGAACTTCACCAGTATACTTGACATGAGACACATGGAAAATCAGATCCTCATACAAACCTGGGAAGCTCAAAATATTTGAGGAGCTGCAAGAGAAAGCAGGTACCAGGCTAGGGGCAATAATAAAAGCTCTGGGCTCTGTGTGAGGTGCAGCATAGGAAGAGGTCTCCATCATTCCTTTTCCCTGTTCTTCACTCTGCAAACCTTTATCTCCAAGACAGAAACTTAACCATGTGTCCTTTCCTCTTAAGCTAATATTGCTGCTTCTCAGGAAAGGGAAGAGATATTGCCACTACGTAGACCTGGCCCAGTAGAAGCACATTTTCTTTGCTGGAAGCATCCAGGAAGACTCCAAAGGAGCAGCCACCTTACAGCACCAACCCCGTAGGACTCTTCACACACGCAACTCCTCACTTCTAGGGAAAAAACTGACTGCAAGTTCTTCGCACCCTATAAAACTCACCTGCTGCTCCTTCCTTATCCTTTAGTAATGAGGTTCTATATATGCACATTGTGTTCAATCAAAGAGAAATCCAGTAAAACTGAAAGTGCTCTTACTTAGCACAGAATGCCTTCTTGCCAAAAAAGAGGTGATTAAAATAGCACATTCATCCCCAGTTTGAGTCAAAGCCCAGAAAAGTCAGCAGGATTCTTTCCACTGATTTAAAGGGGCTTAGGATCAGGCATTTTTACTATAAACAAATTACTAAATACAGCCAAGTTCCTTGGAACTGCTTTGCTTATGTAAGTAAATCAATGAAAGCTGCTCTTATTCATGACAGTATGTCATCAACTATATAGGGGATCTCTAAAATTATTTCAAATAGATAATGGGTGACAGTCTCAACTGCAATCTTCTGTTACCCTTAAGCATCACAGCTGGACATACATGCTCTGAGATGGTAATGACAAGCAATGAAGTGTGCACACACGACAAGGCACAGAGAGCTCTTTGCAGCCTACCTTGCTCACAGTTTTTCCCTCCGTAGCGCACGGGGCACTCACAGATGTACGTGTTCCACTTGTTGATGCATGTGCCTCCATTCTGGCACCAGTTAGTTTCACAATAGTTCCTCTGCGCTGCACAGCCTGGAATTCAGAAAAAGCATTACTCTGTATGGTTTTAATAGGAAAAAGGCTCTGAGTGACTGTATTTGAGTTTTTATTCCTCTTTTTTCTAAAAAGAAGACATGACTATTATAGGTTTGGGTTTTTTGCCTTTTTTAAAAAATACTTTTGAAGTCAGTGAAGCAAAACATGGATGGCAAAAGTTTATGTAAGCTGATCATGTGTCAAATGCATAAAGACAAGTCTGTCTATCAGAGGCATATGCTACGACTCCCTCCTTAATCCACAATCAATGCAACATAGTTCAGAACTGCAATTTAGTTCGTACACAGTCTTTCAGCAGCATGGACAGAAGGGACTTTCCATTTTTGTGTGTAAGTGCCAGTTTCAGGATGATGAGAACATTCTGTATACCTAATCACTGGAACTAATCCTGATCAGGGATCCAAGGACTGGAAATCAAATCAGAACCTCCAGTAGGCTGCTCCATGAAGCAGGTTTCACATTTGGGGGATTGCAGAGTTGTATTTATGGAACAAACACAATTTATTAAAAAGTTGTTGTAAGTATTGTCTTTTTCATGAACTAATCCCACTGGCTTTCAGAGCCAAATGACATTTAATAGGTAGTTAAAAAAATAGAAGACAAAAAGTTAATTTAGGAGTAAATTCCTGGCTGAAACTTCCAGCAATGCAGAAAGTCTAAACAAGCCCAGTCCTTTCCGACGTGCTGCTGAATCCTGGAAGTGTGCCCTGTGCCACAGGCTATTGTATGCCTCCCTGGCACAGATGTGGACTGCACCTTGCTCAAACAAACGAGGTCTGGCCAGAGACACAGTGGCAGCACAATGCCATACAGCACCTGAAGTCCCTGCGCCATAGCTGCTTTGCCCCCAACAGCGATAACAGGGGGACAGGGGTCATTTCAGAACCCTGTGTCCCCTTCCCCTTCCTGGGGCTCCTTGCAGTGCCAGCCTCCTCAACACCCTAAGCCGTGCCACACGCACAGCTGTGGCAGAGACCTTTCTGGTGTTGGCCTTGGGGGCACTAACTGCCCATACCTGGCAGAGTGCCATTATTGGCAATAAAACCAGCCATGTCGATGGGCTTGCTGTCAATGGAGAGGTTCCTCATGCAGCCGATGAACTGCCTGTTGTGCACCGGGAAATCCTCAGGCAAGTTTGGGACACCACCAAGGAGGAGAGGGCCAGTTAGGTCCAAAGATCTGAAGAAAAAATTAAATGCTCATAATTTCTTGCAAAGAGTTTGTTTTTGCGTTTAAGCTGCACATCACTCTGCTACATGAGTGCTTCCAGAGCTTGTAATCAGATTGACCAGTAACACTCACTTTTAACTTAGGAGCTGTTATGTGCATATAGAATCCAGTGGCCTGTCCCTAACAGTTGCTAGTACGCAGAAGAAAATGAAAATTAGAGAAAAATGCGTAGCCACAGGACACCTCTTTCTGACTCCAGTCATGCAGGGACTGGCTGATGCCGTTCAGCACAAGGTTGAGAAGCAGTACATTTTTATATAATGACTTAATCATTATATAGTGCCAACCCCTTTAAAATCCTCTGAAGATATTAGTCTTAATGACATTTAGTGGATGTAGGTTCTACTAAATGGCTCCACACTGTGTGAGAAGTGTTATCATCTGGTCATTTGGATTAGCCCCAGTTTTTATAGTGTGCCACTCTCTTGGGATATTAGAGCACCATGTATATCTCAGTGGTCTCTTTGCTGTCACTCATTACTTTATATCTCCCTATGTTGTTTGCTGTTCACCTCCTCTTTAAACTCAAAAGTACTATTTTTTTTCTTTCTTCACAGGAAACCTTTCCTCACAACCAATAACTTTCAATGGTTGTTTGTTTATATCCTTTATTTCTACCTCCTTTTAAGAGAAGGACTCCTAACTTAAATGATGGAAGTAATTCTATGTCCCAAATTAACTTTGTTACTTTTTCTTGTTACATTATATTTGTTTTTCCAACTTACTGGTTAATTACTTAGTGCTCAGTGGTTAATTGCATACCGTTGACACTCTGCTGGAAAAAGAGAATGAGTGGAAAACAGAAATGTGGCAAATCCTTACTTTTTTGAGCCAGTCTGAGTCCCCTGGGCAGCACAGGTGTAGTTTCCAATGAGGCTCCCGAAGCGCACGGCCACTGCCGTGTCACAGTCATCCACAGTCACCACAGCCACCTTCTCTCCAGAGGGCCCATGGGGAATTCCTAATCGGCCAATGTTTGGCTTCAAAAAATAAATGGCACATGTCACATACAGTGCTGCATACACATGGGATTTACATGTTGGTTCAGTCAGCTCAACAACATACTTCTTACTACCCCCCAAAGAGGACAAAAATAGAAGATGTAAATAAAACAACAGAAATTAGGTTGTCCCACAACATTTAGGCAAGGAAAAACCCTGATGGATGACTTCAGTCAGAGTCCACACATGCCCAGTACAATATACAGAGTGGTCAGAAGTGGCTTTGGTCTTTTTCATAGCTGAACCACTTTGGCCCAAATCACATCAAACAGGTGTTTTCTCACTTCTGCATAGTAAATTCTAATAGATTATGCTCATTTTTCACTCTTCACCTCAAGGGAATGAAAACCCTAAAAGGATGTATTATTACAACTGAGGCTTAATTTAAAGGCTTAAGTCACATTTTCTCTGATGGGCGTACTCTGTCAAGGCTACCAGAAACTGACTTCAGGCCTCTATAAAAGCTGGGGTTGTCTGATGACTGGGAAGGAACTGAGATGAAACCCGCTTGTTCCAGCTACAAGATGGAGTGCACAAAAAAAACACTGCCCATTGTTGGGTCAGCTGAGAAGCCCTCAGTTTCTAGTTACAGGAGAATAGAGACCAATGACCTGTGGAGCTTGACAATCAAGAATAATGGAGGTATCTGTGCTTGCTCTGGGGCAGGCACACAGACTGACACTGCAGGTGCAGCATGGAAGATGGAAAGAAAGTGTGCTTTAGAGCAGCAGTAAAAACTCTGGCTTCTCCTCACCTCTGCTTCTCCCAGGCAGTAGGAAACTCCTGCCCACCCAATCACAATGTGCCCTGGTGAACATGAGCCACAAAGCTAGAATTATCACACAGCTTCACACCTCCACTGTTAGTGGCTCACTCTGCCAATCACCTGCTGTCAGTTGCTGTTCTCCCCACTTCAGCACCTACTGAATAGGAAACTCAGTGATCCCAAAAGACAGGCTTTCCTATGGGGCTACCAGAAATTGAATACCAGCCATCAAGCCTCTGTGCTTCCACCACAAACAGATCCTTCATCATCTTCACTAATTTTGTCACTGATGAGATGTATCCCAGACTGATTGACAGGAGATGATGTCTGCTGTGCAGAAACTCAAGAGACAAATTTTTCCAGTGGAGAAATACATTATGACTGTTAAAAAGGGTGCACACATAAACAGCAGCATAGCAGCCTCACTGAAGAACCAGTAAATCCTGTAAGAAAACTGTTTCCATGTTTAGTGTTCATATAGAGCTGAGGGGCCTTTATCTACCACTGGTGCAAGATCTCTGAAGACACTATGGGTACAAGAGAAGCACTGAGCTGAACTTAACTGGCTTTGCAGAGGGACACTCCGCAGGAGTGAAGTCAGCAGGATCTGACCAGACACACTGAAAGTCAAAATGTATTTATTGGATGTGTTTATTAACAATAGCTGTATCCATATGAAAATGAAGATGGCTGGCCATCCGTAGCTTGCTCTACACTTGCTTTAAAAGATGTACTGCTTGACTGCATTCTGAAGTTCCTTATTTGAACAGCAAACAAGGAAGCAGAAAGGGGATAAATGACTTCTTTCTGTTTCACTTACACACACATAAATTTGTTAAAATACTTCCAGCCACTTTCATCATCTGTATAGAGACAGATTTATTTTTAAGGGTAATTATCCCAATGTATAAAAAACATTTTTAAAATATGTTTCCTGGTGTCAATTCCAGTTGGAAAGTATTTTCCATTTCCTCTACCAAGAACTAATGTGATCACATAGTTTGGCAGTTATTCAGCATAAGGTTTTGACCTCTCTTTAGTAATATTAAAGCAGATTTTATTTTTTCCGATACTCCCTGGACTTTGCCACTGCCTAGCTTGGAAAGACAGGAAACGTACGTATTTGAAGTGCTGAAAATGTTACTGTATGCACTGATAGCATTGTTAGTGAGCAGTTTTTCGAAGTAAATGAAAAAATACATGGAAAACTAACCAACTGACAGGCAGACCTTCCCTTCCAAAATTAAAATGTTTACTTTCTGGGTGCTACTTCTATTCATTTGGAGAAATAATTCGATTAACATTTATGTTCTTGTGCTTCATTGAAATAATCTATTGTTTCTTACATGGGAGCCTTGACAAAGGCAGGGTATTTATTCCCTCAGCAGGGGGGATCTGCCCAATGTTAATCATTGCAACCTGATGAGACTCAGCACTTTGCAGCTGCTCCTTCACAGTCACTAGCTACAATCGCAAATAGATTTTTTTTCTACTTTTATTTAACATAGAAACTGAAAAGTGTTTCTCTAGATGTTGACTGTTCATTGCAGTACAGATCTCTGGCACCTCTTTGGCTCTGATGGCCACACAGAACTATGAGCAAAGGGAATATTACAGTGAATGAAATCAATTGGCAGTTCAAACCATACTTAGTTCAAAGACAAGGTGATTGTCTGACCATGTTAAAAGGCTCATTTGACAGAATTTGACAGGCTTTTCCCAAAATGCAAGAATATGTTACTGGGAAAGGAAAGAGAGATTTTCTGACTGATTTAATGGGACAAGAACTCAAAATATATTGCAAGTACTATACACTACTCATCTTCTCAACAGCTAACATAAGGAATACTCTATAATTGAAACAATACAGAAATAATGGGAAAACAATAAAAAACTTTATCAGAGAAAGCCCAAGTTAGGAGCTTCTTCAGCAATGAATCATGGAACAGATTTTATTCATTAAATATTTAGATTATTGTTAAATATAGGTTACTGGTGATGCAAAGGATATTTAGAGCATCATGCATTGAAAAAAAAAATCATTTTGAATAGCTGCATGCAAGAAAGAAAATTAATCCCACAACATGAATCTTGGGATCTGATGACAAGAATTTCTATTGCAGACTCTGAGACTCAGCACTAAATGATGAAAAATAATAAAACAACTCTACTAATTAACTACAAAACAATGAGGAACCATGATGAGATTAAAAGGTTAAAAAGGCAATACAACACTGGGCTGTTGCACAGATGCATATGAGGAAAGTTTCATGACACTGAACAGGATAGAATGCTTGGGCAGTTTTGTTTTCATTTACTAAAAATACCTTCCAATAACAGCAGGTGCACAGAACAGCAGCTAGAGCAGTGCCAAGTTTACCATATCAAACAGGCAAAATGGACTTGGCATGTTTAGCCTAGCAAAGTAAAGGCTGTAGAAGAGTTTTGGAAATAAGATGCAGCCACTGCAATGGACACAGTACAAGAATAAAGGGGTATAAGATGCCCATGAGTAATGTAGCCTGGTAATCACCAGGTGATGCTAGTGATAGGAGAGATCATCTTTAGGAAAGCAGCAGAGGTGAAAATGATAAAAAAGCCCTTTATTTGTTTATGATTATAAATGCCGATGTTAGCAGAGGACTGGCCTATGTTTGAAAGAAAATAAGTAACAGTAAGTAGTACTTGGAAGATGCACCAGAAAGTGAATTGCCAACACTAAATGACACCACACACATTCACATTTCAGGCATGATCTTTACCTCAATGAAATCTTACTGGAGCAAGACTGATCCCTAACAGTAGGAACAGCTAACACTAACCAGCATTAATTCACACTATTATTTCCTGGAAATATGTTCAAGGAGTTAAAAGCCAGACTTTCATCTGGGTACTTAGCAGTCCTTTCTGCCTGTCAGACCCATCTCCTGAAACACAGGCTACCCGAAAGGCAAGTTTCATTAGCTGTGCCAATTCTGCACTCATGAGTAAATGTGCAATGTGGTGTACAGGAATTTACCAGCATGACCCCCATTAATAGTAATGCAAGTCATGTAAGTGAGTTCCTGCTCACGGAGCCGAAAATTTACCTTTCGCTGGCTAACCCTAAAGGCTGCCTTTTCAGTTAGTGCTTCTCCAGAAAGAAGTTGGGATTCAAATTTCAAAGACCACATGCTGTAACACTGAGTAGCAAGAAGAGGTACCAAAAAGTGCCAGAGAGAAAACCTGGTCTCCGTTAAACAAACTATGAAAGAAGTGAATTTTTCTGGGACTCAAATGAAAGGAAGAAAAAGCAGCCCTGAGTATTGCAGTGTTTTAACACCATCACGATTCTTCAAATATTCTGTGCATCCCATAATGAAATTAATTTTGTTATACTGACTCTTATGTTTTTATGTTATAGTCACATAGACAGTCACTTGGAGAAGAGAAAGAAACAGTCCTGTCTCAGGATCCACATGTGACAGCATAAGTCCCCTACCATTTTCTCTATCTGTAAACCAAGATGAACCATATTTATGTTCCTCAAATGATGGCAATTAGTACCTAAAACTTTAAACAATGTAATAAAACTTAACTTTGCCTCACTGAGCTTTCATGAAGATCAGTGATTCTGATCTATGAGTGACAATCTCCTATCTCATTTCTAACCCATTCACCCTTGCCCAAAGAGAGTCACAGGCAAAATGTGACTACAGGAATGACAGCCTCCTAGTCTTTTGAAAATTGCAGCTCCCTTTCTGACCATGGCAGAGATAACAGTGAGACTCATCTACTGTCCTCAGCAGTGACCAGGAGGAGTAACCTTCTTGAGCTGCTACAGGGTATGGAATTCCCTTTGGCCACCTGTAGTGACTTTCTCAGGTTGCCGTAAGAGAACTGTGCAAGTATTTTACTAATGATGCCAAATCTGATTTTTGTGAAACTCAGTTATGGAGCAATGTTTGGACTTCTCTCCATAAATTCAACAGCAAGAAAGACATAGCTTCTCCCAGGTGAAAAACCCTGAGAAGCTTAATCTGTGAACTTGTGTTTTGTAAGTGGAGACCAGAGAGAGGAGAGAAAGTCATCAAAACACATCTGTTTATAGTTTGCAAATCTACTGCACAAATCCACTCCGACTCCACTTAGAACATCAGACGTGGATATTCTCATATATCTCAGTTTCATTTGGATTCTCTATTATGTTTAAGTAAATATTTAAACTGCGAGAGCCCACACAGTTACTTATTAAAGACACAGCTGGTGTAACGATGCACAGTGAATGGCAAAGACATACAGATCAACAGACAATGGGAGTCCTTGTCCTAAACACTTAACCCTTGTATTTCAGATCATATGTCCTACTGTTTCCACGTCAGGATACGAAATTGTTGGAGAAGTTTAAGAAAGTAGTCCAATCTTTGGCAGACTTATTTTAAATTAAACTAGTCTAGATAGTGTCTGTATATGTAATAGTAATACCAAAGTTCAAATGTTTGTTTAGTAAATCAGCCGCAGTGGTGACACTCAGATTCCTGAATATCATCCTTTTATTAGTTAATCTGTAAGATAATAGCCTGTTCCAGAGGTCTCACAAATATTTCCTCCACCAGAAAACTTTTTTCCAACTTCCATTCTTAGATAAAAACTTGCCACTTGACTTTTCTCACAGATAGGAAGAGGGAGAGGGGTTTTGGTCAGCCATCAGAGAGTGTTCCAACATAATGGATATTCCCTGAGCTCAGAATGAAAGCTGTGCTCTCCAGCCCAAACCTCAGCCAGGAGGTCTTCTGCCTGCTTTAGCCACCCCATTGAGTCTTTTGAAGGAACTGAGGAGATGATTCAGAGGCAGACTGTAAGTATGGCCAAGGCTTAGAAAATGCAAACCAGTACTGCTTGCAGATGAGACGTAACATACCTTGTCACACTTGGCACCAGGAGGAGACCTATTTTCTTGGGGGTCAGATGTTGCATATTGTAAATTCTGTATTTGCTCAGCTCACTGTACACATTAAAAATATATTTATTTTAGAAAGTTGGTCTTTTAGCAAAATGTTTTGCATGGCATAGCTTAATATTCAGAGGTTGGTTTGTTTGTCTTTTTAATAAGTGCAAATGTGTAAGAAGAAAAGCCACCCTGAAGTCAGTGCCAGCCTTTCAGTGATTCCAAGAGTTTGCTTACCAGACAGTAAGTTACCCTTCTGTTTTTGTTAATTAGTAGCTAATGATTTATTGGCTGTTTGGAGTGGTTAAAGGTTAAAAAGAATCTGTTTCCTAGTTATTTTTTTTAATACTCTCCTCTTTATTGTTAACCTTTTCGTTCAGACCCCACCACCCCCAAAACTGCTGGGTGGAAAATGCCTTATACTCATAACTTTGGGGGCTTTTTAATGCTTCCAGCTACAGTAATAATGGGAAAAAATGGAGCAACTGGCTCTGGGTCCTGCTAGAGGCTGCTGCTGGTCCCCCCTGCCCGGCTCCCTGGCGCTCATTAGGCCGCCCGCCAGCCGCCCCGCTGCCTCGTTAACCCGCCGGCCCCGCTCCGCGCTCTGCTGTGGCCAGGGGAGGAGCCCCTGCCATTCCCAGGCCGTGCCGTGCTGCTTCAGTGGTCAAAAAGCTCATTAAGGGCCCATGGCAGCGCCGGTCGCCCTGGACAAGCTGCCGGAGCCCAGCCCCCACCCCGTCGGCAAGGAAAATAAATAAATAAACAGGAAAAAATAAACAAGGAAAGCACACTGCTTACAGTCCTGGGGGGAGAGACTAGGAAATGCCAGAGGAGCTTAGCATGGACTTGCAGACCACTCTGATCTATCAGGAAACTCCAAATTAGGCCAGATTACAGAAACCACTAACGTTACTCTTTATTTTCTAGAGTTTCCCCTTACAGATTTCCAAAGCACCTTTAAAATAGGTGGTGTGAAGAACAGATCCTGATTAGTCACCAGGGAAAGGCAGGACAAGTCATTTCACATAATCCCCTTACTCCTTTGAGGTATGTATCCCCTTTATTCATTGAATATTTTAATGGCATTTCTTTATACAAATTTGGCTCAAGTCTGTACAGAAACACGAGAGCCTCTGACAGTGAAAAGGAAAACCAAAGAGCTTCCCATCAGTGAGTAAAAAATGCAAATCCTGAAAAGCCACCAGACCAGTTCCTTTTCCTAGAGAAATGCCCTGCAACACCAATCATCATGATCTGGGCTGGCCCACAAAGTCAAGCGGGTTTTACTGGCCTGATTTGTTGTCTCCTTTAGGGCTAAATCCAGAGGCTAAACTTTGATATTCAAAGCAGGAGGCTTTCAGCACAGCTATGAGGCCTGGCACTAGTGAATGGCACTGCCAGAATTATGCTGCTGCTCTTCCAGTGCTGGGGCAGAGATGTGTGTCACAACATGTGGCAATGGCACAGCAGGGCTGTGAAAAGCCATGGTTACATAGGCATGGCATCCAGATATGCTCCTTGCCTCTACAGCATGACCAGTATCTTCACAAATATCATCCAGCTACTGCAAAGGGTATACTCTTAGTTTTGACTCATTTTAGCAAGTAGTGCTGATGAGAAGGTGAGTTTTCCTTGTCTGCAAATGAAAATTTTATCCTCAAAAGTGTATTCCAAGATGCTTCTCAGCTCTTTGATGCTGAATCAGTGACACAGCAAGACAGACCTATTTTGGTTGTCAGGAGACCATTCTCTCTCTCCTCAAGACAAAACTCAATTTTCCATGTGGGAAACAGCACTCACCACAGTGCTCTGCTGCCATGGGTGGGTGTCCTTGTCCTTCCTCTGCAACCCTCTTCTTGCTCTGATCTCCCTCTGTGGCTGATGTCCCTTCTCCCTGACCTCTTCTGCCCTCTGAACCCTTTTACTGCCTATTTTGCTGTCTCCCTCTCTTTTCACCGACAAGGATGTTCTCCAGCACCCTTGGAGAACCGGGAAAGAAGAACACATCCTTTGATGCTGGAAGAGCCTCCTTGTTCTCCTTCCCCTGCTGTCGTCTCCCAGTTCAGCAAATCCTTCTCTCTTTGCCATTTGTCCCTATCTACCTGCCAAAGAACCATTCTCAAATATTTTTGGCTTTATATAAATCTTGTAAGTTCTGTGACATATTTTTGCATGCAGGATGTCAATGTTGCTTCTCTCAGAGTCCAAGAAATACCTGTGACACTTATGCACAGCAACTAACTCCTTCCTGGACAAATCCCTGGTGACATCTTGCCAAGTAAACTGCTGCTTAGTGTTGGTAATGGAGTCACATTTCAGCCTATAAAATCCAGGAATCCCACACTTTTCTATGGGCTCCCTCCCTGCCCCCACGGCTGGATCTTTGTGAGGGTCTCCTGGCACACACAGATTTCTGCAAGGCCCGGTAACTGCAAAGTGCTGCTTCCTCTCACTACACAGATACAAAAACCCTAAAAAGTTACTCCAAATCAGTGAGCTACTGTAATTTACTACATGATTTAATGAAGATAACAGTGGACTTCAAAGAACTCGCACCAAATTCCTGAGGTGCCATTCCAATGAGTCTGCTGGCTTTCAGCAAGGCCTTGCCAGGCTGGGCTGCACAGCACAACCTTCAAGCAGTGTCCCCAGGGCCTTAGGGTGAGCCAAGGACCATTCTGCCAGATCTCATGGAGGTCCCTGACATCTCCTTAGCCTTCAGGAGGAGCCGAAAATCACCATTTTGGGAGATGCCACTAAATGTCTTTGGATTTTGCAATGCAGAGGTGTCAGATGGCTTGAGCAAACTGGGCTCGAAGAGCGTCACTGAGTGCCAGGTTCCCCAGGATGACCTGAGAGCCCCACACCAGGGGGAAAAGTCACACAGCTGACATCCGCTTCAGGTGTGGGGTGCACACCCTAGATGAGCACACAGGTTAAGCCTTTAAAACCTGGGTGATGTGAGAAGAGTAAGATCTGAACAGCCTTGCCAAGGATGAAGCTCCCAAAAGAGGAGAGACTCGGGTTGGTTTTGCCAAGACATGGTCCCTTACTGTGCAGATGTTTTCTGAAAAGTTACTGTTTGTGTTTGCAGATAAAATCACCAACACAACAACCAGTGTTTTCAGGTGGTGGTTGCAACCTCTGTGAGAGCAGCAGTTCCAAAAGCAGGCAGGGGAGAGAACAAGCCAGGCACTGAGTACAGGCTTTCCCTCCCTTCCCCAGTCACTGGAGAGATTTCTCAAAGCTGTCACTGAGAGCTGAGCTACCCAGTGCTGGGGAGCAGGTCACACTTCACATTTCAACGACCTCCAAATGACTTTCAGTGCTTTACACTTTAATTTCCCGAGACACAGATTTAGAGGTGAGTTATTTGTTATTTTGTGTCAAGACAATGGAATGTCGCTCCACAGCCAAATCCTGATTTCCTTTCCCAGATATCAATCACTTCACACTTACCCTTTACCAGAAAAAAAAAGAAGCAAACAAAACACCAACAAAAACAATTACTAATTGAAATCCACATGAATAAATATTGGTGGAATTGCAGGGAGGGGCTTTTAAAGTCCAGGCTCACACATCTTTGTTCCACAAGGGCAGATCAGCTGCCCACCCCCACCCCTTTACCCCCACTAACACCTGCAAGGGCTTCACAACCAGCCAGAGCAAGAAAAAGTAAATATTAGTCAGGCAGCCCTCCAGTGCTTTTCAGGAGATGTTAGGAATGTAAATGGTTGCCATAGGCCAGACCAAAGTCCCACTGAGGGAGTGGTAGATGCCGTGGAAGTGTGTAAGAACAGGGCAAATGCGCAGCAACATTTCTGTTCTCTCTAAGCTTTCCACCTGCAATACTGCAGGCTGGAACTCAAGACAGGTTTTCACAGGATTCTGTCGCATTTTTTGAATCGATGGGACTTATGTTCTCATTTAATCAGTCTTCTGCTTTATACAACCACAGAATATAACCCAGTGAGTCCTGCTCAATAACATCACTTGCATCCAAGCAAAAATGTTCCTTTAGAAAGGGAAATACTGACTTGATTTAAAGATTTCAAGGGACAGTAAGAATATCAGAACTGTGGGCAGGTATATTAATTCTAATCAGAATCAGTCAAGGTTCAATTTCTATATAGCAAATCTATGGTCTTACCTAGAGGAGGACTTTCATTGATGATCCTGTGGATTTGGGTGGAAGAGGATGAATTTGACCTCAGCAAGGATGTGAGTGTCTGAATCATGAGCCAGAAAGCCAGGAAATGACTCATTAATGGAACTATTTTTTCTGAGCTTACCTTTTCTCATGGCATTTTAAAAACTGAGTTCTGAGCATGTGGGAAATGACATCTTTTGCATTCAGACATGAAGAACATATTTTATGTGTTAGACTAGAACAACATTCTCAACTTTAAATGTAAAATGCAGAATGCATTCAGTAACGAAAAATCTAATCTCTTTCCTTCCTCTAGCTGCTTGTAATTTTAATTGCTAGGGTTTTTTTTAATGGCCATACCCAGCAGCACCAAAAATACATAGTACAGACAAGTAAAACAAATGCATAGCTACAAATTCCTCATACTCTCATATTGTACATGAGCCTCCAGCACTACCTACTACATCCCTCACCAGTATACAAGCCTACCCACAAAAAAGCACAATAATCTGCTGATACAGTAACTTCTGTTCTTGTAAGAAAGTGTGAAAAAACTGTCATAATCTGCTTCTGGCTAACCACCTTGTTATTCCAGTCAAACTTCCTTACCCACTTGAGCTGAGAAGTAAATTAAACACGAATGTCTCTCAGGATGCTGCTTAAAAATTTTGGTTGTGGCTAGAAAAGAAAGTGACTTTTACACCTGAAATGTGTAAAAGAAAATTTTTTTTCTTATAAAGCTGAAGAAATCCTGGTAACTTTCTCTGTGAAGAACAGGTCCCCTGGTTACATGGGTGAGTACAGCTTAAGTCCTCAAAAACTTGAGCTAATGAATTGACTGTAGTTATGTTCCCTGTGGTTTTGGTGTCCTGCAGGCTTCCCTGCGCATAAACCATGGCAGAACTTTTGATCCCATGAAAATGCCATAGGAGGAAAGGCATCCAGCACAAATTGATGATCTGGTGAGGTGTACCATCTGTGCTGTGCTGGAAGTTAGCACCATTCACCACCTCCTCCTTGCTGTAACACCAGTGACCTCTAGACCCTGCCATACACTCTGCTATTAAGCAATTCACAAAAAGATGTGTGATATGGAAATTACAAAATTGGAAGAAATATGGTTAAATCTTAAGTAAGAATACGTGGTTTCTTTTAAGAGGAAGCACTACATTGTAACATGCTTTCTGCCTTGCACACTTAAGAGAGACTTTAAAAGATATACTGGCATTTCTTAGAAATATTATGAATTTAAGTTCTGAAATGCCACAAAATTCTATTTCTTTCTAGAAACCTATGTCCAGAGGAGTAGGTTGCTTCTTATTGAATAACATTTTCAGTATTTCCAGTACCTCCCCACCTCCACATGCTTGACATGGCAATTATTGTTCTACATTTTTCTTTATCAGACAATGCCAAGCAATGCTGGAGCAGGTCTCTGTCAATCACAAATGCTGTAAACACAGCAAGTCAATCTGAGCCAGCAAAATCCAAACTCTGGCAGTGCCCACATCTGATCAACAGTGGCATTACCATAATCTTTAACAACTGCATTGTTTATTTAGAAAATCTCCCTCAATCCCTTAACAAATTAGTCTGGAAGCCACCATGAGGATTAACTTCAAAAATTCTCCCTCAGATCACAGTTACATCTGCTCAGATGTCACCAGTGATAGACATTTGCATAAGTCATACCCAATCATTATTGCTGTTTTTCCAGTTATTTGACTTCTGTTGGGGTTTGTCTTTTCCAACCAAGTTACAAAACTCAGCACTCAGCTGGGCAAGCCTGCTCTGGTGTGAGAGGTGCCTCCCCAGCAGCAGGGGTAATACCAAATACCTATCTAAGAATTTAATTGCCAACCACTTTTCCTGACCGTTCAGATTAAGAAGCAAACGATACTGGGTGGTGTCCTGGATACTGTGAGGGCAGTGTCTTTCACCCAGGGTTCAATGACTGAAGTTATGCCTAGCTGGTGGCAGCTATGTGGCTTTTCTCCAAGGAGCTGGCAATGCCTATTCAGCTGCAGGCATGTGCCTGCCTCATAAATCACCCGCGGTGCTGGCAGCCTCCTCGGCAGGCTCAGCAGGGAGACCAGGAGCTGAGCAAACAAGGTGTTTGTGCTGGAATGCTCCCACGAGGTGGGAGTGGGGTGGCACAGGGAAGCCTGTGCTGAGCTACTGCGTGATGCTGCCTCTTGGTCCTGGGGCAACAGTCCTGAGAATCCAGAACTTCTAACAAGGATTGGTTCCCTTTACAGGAAAGAAATCAGTAACCAGTGTCATCCTTGTCTTTTGGCACAATTGTCACAGTCTGAGTTTCACTACAATGTTGTAGTGAAAGGCACTCTGCCTTTTTTTTTTTCCCAAGGCAAAGTGGCAAAATCAATTGTCAGTCCTGGATATGGAATATATTTCCACAACAGGCAAATTTGCCATAATCAGAGAAGGTCTGTGTTTTCAGAAGGAAACGAGACAATCTATCAGTCAGCTCCAAAGGCACCACGTGTGCCCGGGGCAGCAAGGTCTGTGCTTGTCTCTGCAGCAGGCTGTCAGAGGTTGCTACGCTCATCCCACTCTATTCAAAACAAATTGCTACATTAACCTCTCCAACACAGACCTGCACCACTCCCACTGCCTGCCACTGCCCCTGCCACTTGTGCTTATGCCCTTGGATTAAAAGGTGCATCCAGCCTGCCCATGGCAGGGGATTGCAAGTGGCCACCAAGCTTCAGTTACCCACGACTATAACAACACACAGCCCTGTAGATCTTGATTTTTGGGGTATGACTCCTTGGTGATGGGAAGCTGCATGAAACTTGGTCTCAGCTGACTCCTGGGTGGGAGAACAGGAGAACAACAGTGGACCCAAATTTTTAAAAGAAAAGCTTTGCATACACATCCTCAAGTTGTTCAGCAGTGCTCTGCCTCTGGCCACTGTTAGGCAGTTGTGTTACACAAGCTCCCAGAATCAAAACAGAGGCTCTAGTAAAACAAAGGCAGTGATGAATGTCAGAGATTTGCTGTAAAGATAATCCTGAAGATAATTCTGCCAACAAGTGGCAGACATAACACGTACAAGACTATAAGAAATACAGGGGCTGTACAGGACTGTACTTTGCAACTGGTTGATTTTTCTGCTTATTTTAGAAAATGAGGGGATGCATCCTCAGCTTCCTAGAAATGCAAAAACTCAGCAAACCCCAAACCCAATAACCTTCCCTTTACATATCCAAGCTTGCCAGGTAAACATTGCATTTTTTATCTCAAGGTCTTTCCTCCTTATAGATGAATTATAGAAAGTATTTATCTGTTAAGCCTCACACAGCTGCTCATTCTCTTTCCCAACAAAAGGATGGGGGAGACAATCAGAAAGATAAAAGTGAGAAAATGTGTGGGTTGAGATAAAGACAGTTTAATAGGTAAAGCAAAGGCTGTGTATGCATGCAAAGCAAAACAAGGAATTCATTCACCACTTCCCACGGGCAGGAAGGTGTTCAGCCATCCTCAGGAAAGCAGGGCTGCACCACATGTAATGGTGACTTGGGAAGACAAATGTCATTACTGTGAACATCCTCCCATTGCTTCTTCTTCCCTTCAACCATGTGGCATGGGGTTCCTCTCTGATCAGCTGTCCTGGCTGTCCCCTCCTAGCTCCTTGTGCACTGCCAGCCTCCTCACTGGTGGGGCAGTCTGAGGAGTAGAAAAGTCCTTGACTCTATGTAAGCCCGGCTCAGCAGCAACTCAATGTCCCTGTGTTACCAACACTGCTTTCAGCACAAATACAGAACACAGCCAATGTTAGCTACTATGAAGAAAGTTAACTTTACCCCAGCCAAACCCAGTACACTTGGGCAAAAATTGCACATGGAGATGAAGAGTGTACATGGAGTGAAGGTGAGTGGCTCAGAATAGACCGGCAGATACTTTTTGTTTTAACATTAGAAGCACTGACAGATACTATCTTCAGATATGCTCTTAATTTAATGCCTCTTTGGACACCTATATTCACAGAACTTCCATATGACATTCCTCTTTCTGACCATCATATTGCCTGACTAGCTACAGGAACAGAATCATATGACATGCTGACCTGGCCTGGGATTGCTTTTTTTCTTCCTGACTTTTCCTCCATGACCCTGCCATTCCTTCCACTTTATCCTAAGTCCCTAGCAAGTGCAGATAAGATCTGTTTCTCTGTTGTGAACAGCTTCATTCTAAGTCTACTTTAGGTGGCAGCAGTTCCAAATCCACACAGGACCCTCAGCTGCCCACAGCTTCATCTGGATCATAGCAGGGCACACAAGCTCTGTCCAGCAGTGCTGGAGAGCCATCACTCAGATGGCATGAATAGATTGGGGCTCACTGAGGTGTCCAGATATGGTGGTGGTGGGTTTTGCCCAGAGACTACCCCTGGCTTCAACAGCCAGTCTGCAGGCACTACTAGTGATCCACAGTATGCAGGATTTGTGGATGCAGACTTCAAAAAATAAGCTCTGCTGGTGCTACAGCACAGCTGGATGGGCATGGGAAAACAACCCTTCAGGATCAGCTTTGGCCGAGGAACCCTCAGGAGAGGGAGGGAGCTGCCTTCCCGCCCACTCGCTCGCCTGCTGAGCAAGCACAAGAGGACAGCTGCAGTACCCACCCCAGGTATGGGAAATAAAATACTGTGCAGGACCTGGCAGTGAAACACAGGGTGTTCTGGCACCTGTAAACAGCTCTCAGCCAGTGGATGAGGGATAAAACCTCCACAAGATGGAGGGAAGGTACTGGCAAATTCTAGTGCATGAGTGGGCTGAGAGCTAGATCTCTACAGTATTAATTCAGTCTTCGGTGATATTCACCCCAGATGAAGGCCAGTTAACTCAAGAGTTAACTCTTGCCCCAGATGAAGGCCGGTTAACTCATCACTAACCACAGGCAGGAAATTTTTGAATTCATACGTGAGTCTAATTGGGAGCAATGCACCTCCTGTTCTTTGAATTCACAACACACCAAAGATCAAGCCTAAGCAGCCCTCACTTCTTTCAAGTTTATCTCTAACTGAAGAATTTGCCTGTCTTCTGCGGCAGTTGTCTTCAGGCTAAGTGCAGGCCTGGGTTCTGCCGGGTGGGAAGCACAGAGGGATGAGAATCAGCAGGCCCCCACTAACTGTAATCACTCTGAAGGGGTGGGCTACTCCCAAGACAGCCAAGTATCGGAAACAAAACCCATGGCACGTCTCAGTCAAAGACATTCAAGGAGGGAGAGTGTTGGGTGTTAGGTTTCTTTCTTCTTCACCTATAGAATTTTTTCCCAAGGGTTGCTTGGCAGCTAATGGCTGGGTACTTATCAGTGCTCAGCTGAAACAAAAAAGATGGACCCTGGCATTTGGCTACACCCTTTTGTCTCTGGGAGTTTCTCTCAAGGTGGGGAGAAAGATGGGGCTGGAGGGCAGCTTCACTTTTGGTGTGGTCTGCATCAGGAGAAGAGGGGGCTGCCGTTGCTGTGTGAGCTTCTCACTGGCCCCACCGGGATCTGGTCCTGAAGAGAGCTGCCATCATCTGCTTGTGTGCCCAGGAAGATCCTGATCTCTCTCCTTTTGCTGCCCTGCTGGAGCTGTCTCAGCCCTGTCCCACTGCCTCGGCGCTGTTTCGGAGCTGCTCTGCACCGCGGGCCCGCACTGCCCTCCCTGCCAAACATCCCTGCCCCCAGTGACCACCGACGGAGCTCCGAACTTCATCCAATCCACCAGCCCGGGATACCCCACCGTTCCAGCTTGGTACCTTTTTTTTTTGGAGTCCCCAGAGACCAGACTGCCCCGAGTTTTGTGGGACCAAGCTCCGTCAAGGTCCCTGGTTCTGTTTTCGCTATTAATTGCTGTAGTTGTTGTTGTTTGTTTGCCTTGTTATACCTATTAGTAAAGAACTGTTATTCCTATCCCCATATCTCTGCCTGAGAGCCGTTTTAATTTTCTAAATTATAATAATTTGAGGGAAGGGGATTTGAGTTATCCATCCCAAGAGAGGCCCTGCCTCTCTTTAGCAGATACCTGTCTTCTTTCAAAACCAAGACAGAGAGAAAGAACAGCAGCTTACTAATGATTATCAGATATGAAGAAACCTCATCCCAGTTATGGAAAAAGAGTAATATTTGTCCTGAATAGCTCATCTTAGGAGACTGTAGGCTCAAGAGACCAGTACAGTGGAGACACTCTCCTAGGCACTCATCATTTTATACCTCCTGACCATGGAAGTGGATCCCGCCACAGACACTGCTTAACAGCACACAGTTGTTACTTTTGTGAGTCATTCAGTGAGTCATTCAGGGCCTTGTTCATCCTATCCCCCAGAATTACTGCATTGCACATCATACACTCACTGACAGCTTGTTTCTATATGCTTTTCTCAGTTTTTCTGTCATTGACGTAAAATTATCCTGTGCTCCCTTAAAGAGACGCAGAAGGACCTTCTGCCTACAGAACAGTAACATCCTTAAGCAACTTAGATGCCGTATAAGTAACACATTATATACAGAGCATATAAATACAAATATACAGGTACATGCCCTCTATAATTAAAGGAACATGTCCATACTCAGAATGTTTTTATGTTGTGCCAAATGATGAATTCTACCCTGAGGTAATGAGTCAGGTAAAACATTAACATAAGTTTGATGGTATATCTCAAATTCTGAACAAAACTCTGTTTCTATCAGAAGTTTGCGAGAGTGGCTTGAACTTTGCACTTAATTAAAAACACCACTCACTACTAGGTGCAGTAAAATCTGCTGTTCTAAGTACCCCCTACAATCATACATGATCCTGTATGTGCAATGAATGCCAGACAGCCCATGTGATGTCATTGCTATTGAGCATCATTACCATCAAACATGGGTTTGCTCCTATTTCTAACAAGTATCAGCATGGCTAAACCTGGTCACTGTCACTCATGCTGGTAGGCTCAGGAGAGCCAAAGGCTGAAGACCAATCTCCATCAGAGACTGACTATATTCTCATCACCTGGAAAGGAAGTGTCATACCGAGGCAAATAGGGCAGCTGATATTGCTGCTGCCCCTTACACCAGCTATCCTGTGGACAAGCAGCAGGCTGTTTCTACTATTTTTTAATCAGTTTTATTTACCAGGCTGAAATCTTCCCCCTCCTTCCACCTTTCCTTCCTAAAATAATTTTTAAAATTCCATTTCTTCTAAGTTTCTTATCAATATATACACCTCTTGAGATAGCAGGTCACCCATGGGTTACTTTTAATTCAATACCTCCCATTGATTTTAATGGGCTGCAAGATCAAGACCTCAGTAAATAATGTGTTTGAGCTATCAGAGTCAGCGAGTGGCCTTCCTCCCTGTCTTCCCCCACTGTCAGCAAACATCTATAATGGCAAGTAACAGGTAAACTGATACTTTGCTACTGGGAAGCTGAAAAACTTCTAATAAATAACTGAAACTAGATAATGGTTATAAAACACTCCTAATTCACTTCTGCTGTCTTATAACTTCTAATTCCTCCCCCTTGGTGTCTTCCCTTCCAGAAATTCAATACAAAGCCAGCACTTAGTACCAGTTCCACGTGCTTCCCTCAGGCACTTCTACTGAAACCAAGTGTGTCAGCTGGTTTCCTCCAATGCAGGGAGCATCCATTTCCATCTCTACACAGTAAATGAAATGACATTGCTTCCCTTCCTCTGATACAATCTGTTTCCTTACTGCAATGTTTTACAGTGCTGGCACATAGCAGGATTGGTAAGAAAGCATGAAATACTTGAACTGACAGAGAACTGATTTGATGCCTTTCTGCAAACACACTGGAGCAAATTCAGCTCTGGACTTCTCTTTAATGATCAGGCTCCAGTGTTTGGCCCCAAGTGGCAGGGGACCTTCATGATATGCAGTTAATTCCAAACCATCACTTTTCAACAACACTAAAGCTAAATATTACCAAGCACATCACTTTTGAACTAAGTACAGAAAATACTTTACAGGAGCCACTTCTACACTTGCTTCTTGTTTCATTATGGTTATTAGCAAACTGACTTTGTGCAGGGTGACTACACATTGCCAGGATCTGTCTATTAAGAAAATAGCTGTTGCTGAAGTTTTTTAATGCAAGAAAGACATTATTTAAGACATAAATTTGAACTCTATGGATATCTGCAATGATGATTATGCATTTCCCATGGACAACATTGGTAAGAGATGTCTAAAAAGGAGCAAAGGTCAGAAGTTTGACAGGCAAACAGGAGAATGGAAAAAGGGGCAAGGAGCACCAAAGGGATGCTGGTGGAGGTAAGCCCTGTGGCCCAGTGGCCAGGAAAAGACAGAGGCAGACAGGAGGAAGGAGAGTCCAGAAGGGCCAGAGGATCAAACATGAGCTGGAGACAGGGAGGAGGAGACAGCTCAGGGGAGCTCAGAAAGGTTTTGCAGTGTCTGAGCAGAACAAAGGGGCTATGTAGCCTTAGGATGATGAACTGACACTGCAGTAGGATTTTGGAAAGAGTGGAAGGATGCAGTACCTGCAAACTGATATGTGTGTATAATTTAAGGAAACTTTTAAGTTTTGGTACTCCTTCTTTCGAACATCTCAACTGTGTCAAGTTCAGACACAGCATCCCATTTATCTTGGCACAACTCAAATCCCTAAATTATCCCTATCTTTTCAACCTCCTCACAGGAACCTTACTTCCAGCTTTGTTAAAACATGAAGTAGCCAAGAAACTGTTGTACAAACAAATACCAGCTGAGGTGAAGGCTTAACCCTGGGGCAGGGTGCAGGGGCAGCCCGGCAGGCAGGGCTGCAGAGCTGCCTCCAGCTGTCACTGCCCTGCAGCACCCACTCCCTCTTTCACTGCTGCAGAGCTGGTGCAACATGTGCAATTCTCAGATATGCTGGGAAGCCCTGAGAGCACACTGAATAAGTACTGGTGAGCGTTTCCTGCTTGTGCCATTTACTCAATATTGTGAGCTCCCCCCTCTAGCCCAAATTTTACCTTCCTGCAATAAATGCTGCTAAGGGGAAGGTGATGACCACAGTCTCTCACACGGACAGCAAAGGGCACAGTGCTGCTCTTCACACAGTGACCCTGCTTTTCATCACTTTCATGTCATGCAAGTGGCAAAGGCAGTGAAGTCAGCAGTGTTTCCTGGTGTTTCCCTCTGCTCTCCCTCTCTGCCGTGAATTTTGTCCTGTTCAGTGGAGACTGGCTCATTTCACTTCAAAAAACTGGGGCAGAAGAAGAAAATGATGACAGGGCACATGTGTTAACAATGAGAAAACACCAGCTGCTAACATGGCTCACCTACCAGTCTGCTTGAACCACAGCGAGCCCTGAAAACGAGTCAGGGGTTTATTTTTAACATCTGTGTCAGATCTCCTTGCCTTTTAAAGAGCGTTCCTCTGCTGCTCGGGCCCCTTATCTGCTCACTGGCACTTCAGTGAGCTGGTCCAGCGGCTCTCCCTGCAGCTGTGCCCCTGAAAGCTGGAGTGTCCCTCCACTGCCTCAGCAAGTGCTGCTCACTCTGCCAGAGTAATCCTCTAAGAAATATGCACACATGGAAACAGAGGAAGAGCTTCATGGTGTCCACAGATGTGTGTATGGCAACACACCAAGTTTCACGTCTATTTCTCTGGGTTCCAGATAGCAGAGAGTATATTATGTATATTAAGCACAAAACTTAATTGAGTTTTAATTTTTTAAAAAAATGTTATATACTAATAGAAAGCTTTTCACTACCTCAATAAAATATCCTTAGGCTAGGAGATCCTATCTAGGAATCAAAATAAAATTTTAATCCTCCCATTCAAACTGCCACACAAACTGTGATGAAAGGATACAGCACTGGGAAATAAAGGACTTGCTGATCATATTAATCCTTCATCTTCCATTCAGCTTCCTACACCAGTATCCTGTTTCCTTTTTAACAGCCAACAATGCTTCTCTATTTCCTTATGTGATCCCCCAAAAGGTATCATGTCAGCTAAAAGCAACACTTCTTAGTCACTAAATGAACTCTTTAATTTTTGTTATGGTTTATAGAAGATCTCTGACATCTACTTGTAAATAGTGACACTGTACACTCTAAAAGCTTGCTTTCTGGTTCATCATGAAATGGCTGCTCTGCACAGAGAGCCTGCAATCCTTTAAGTTCAGTCACACTGACCCTGTGACCAAGTGGCAGTGACCAAGGGGGCAGCTGAGGGATAGGGACCCCAGAGTTCACCTCTGAGTGCCATGGACTGCATGCAGTGACAACTTTTGCATTTTTCTTGTGTATCTTTTTATATAGCAGACAAAAAAAATCACTTAGAAAGATAGTGCTTTATTACTGAAAGATGTGAACCATTTAATAATCATATTTTCCAATCCAGAGAAGCTAGTGCTAGCTAAACTTGTCATTTGACAAGAAAAGAAAGCTAGGAAAGAATTTTCTTTGTTTCATAAAATTCTACACTAATGGTTGGTAGTTATTACACTGAAGGCTCCTGCATAGCACAGTTTTTTAACAAGATACAAGCGAATCAGTTGGTTTAGAGACACTGACATTTGCAACAGCTTAAAAAACTGAAAATGAAAATAGTTCCAAGTACTTGAAGGTTTCCCTAGGAGTACTTCTGAAAAAATGTACTACATCTGGTTTTGCCTTCCTGGGTCAAAAGTCCTATGAGAGAATTTTTGTCCCAGGCAAAGCAAGCAAGACCAGTACCATTTGTGCAGAGCTGTACCAACGTGCCTGGTTAAACAACTGACCTGACATATGTGGCTGACCTGAATTTCAGAGCTACATGACCCACTCCTCTGTTGCTGTAGAAATAGTGGGGTTATCACCAACACAATTAGTCTTACCTTATTGTAGTACTGCACCTGAACCGAGTGCCACTGCCCATCACTGACCCCTCCCACAATGAACGGTGACACTGTAGTGGTCGTCTCCCCTGCAGAAACAGGCAGAAGGGAAAAATAAGTCACCATCACTGCAAGAAACACAGAGAGACTCTTGCTGGACACAGGATGCAGCCACTTTGCCTCATCCATCAGGGAGGAATTTGGGTTTGTCCTGCAAGACAATAAATATCCCCAGTTTCATGGAGTTCCTCTGGTGCACAAAAACCAGCTTCTGGCACATTTGGATGAATTACATTGTTTTTTATCATGCTTCTGCAAAGCATGATAGCAGATGCATTGGGTAGATACAGCTGTTGCTGAAGTGATCAACCGAGGGAGAAATGTCCATGAATTTTTATGCATCTTTGCCAAAAGCACCCTTTGAGGTTTTTTTGTATTGTGTGTATTTAGTTTTTTTAGTATTGTTAGTATTGTGATGGGATATGTTGTCAGGGAAAGGAAACTACTTCCTGTTAGAGCTGAGAAAGCAAAATCCAAAAGTATTCTAGTATAAAACCCACAGTAACCTTGGGCTCAGCAAAATTTTACTAGTAATTAATGAAATTATTGGCAGCCTTTTGGTGTTTAAATTTGAAAGCAAGACGTTGCCACTGTGATTGGAAAGCTGAAGCTTTTAAGCCAGGACTGAGTCAGCAGGCTCAGCTCAGTAACCAGGCATATCTGTTTCAAGGTAGCAGCAAAATAAACACTCATGTTGAAAGTACATAATAGGCCTGGCACAGAGAAGGGACTGCTCACTTTTTTTCCTCTTTTTCTTTTTTTTTTTTAACAGTTGGAAAATTCTACATAATAAACCACAGGAAAAGTAACTCCCCCTGTAAACTAACAAAGCTCATAGTATTGTTGAGCTTAAAATGTACTTTCAACTCTGTTTGCAACAAATACCTCAGTCAAGTATTATTCTTGTGTCTCCCACTCTGCTTTAACTCCCATCCCATATATTTCTATTATTTAAACAATACATATTTCTTTGCATGTATGACATCCTGCTGTGATGTTTTTATCATTTAGTGATAAAATCTATACAAATAACTGGGCTTTTTATTCACCTATCAAGCATCTGCAAAAGGAAGATCACTGTTCTGCAATCCTTTTGCTCTGCTTTCTGTGAAAAAGTTGTTGTGACACGTAACACAATGAGATCAGGTGTCCAAAACTTGTACTGTTCGTTAAAAGCCACTTAAAACTATAAAACATAAACCATTCTCCTTCCAAAGAAAATACCATTTGTAATATGCAGGACCAGACCTGCTCTCAGGTGCAGCAGTGCAAATCTAAATTTAGTTTCATGTATCTTAAAGGAGTTCCTTCACATTTAAATGTGTATAAGTGCAAGCAGAATTTTTTTTTCCCCATTCATCCTCAGGGTACCTTCCAAGCAAATTGATTCAAGTTTAGACAGGCGAAGCAGAGCTACAGAAGAAAGCACATCTCTCTGCAGCATGTTATTTCCTTACACTAATCCATTCAGAAACCTGCCTTAAAATCTAGTTTGGAAAACTTTGAGGTAATAAAGGGGAAATGTAATGGACTATCTTCAACCCAAAGGGCCCACACATGCACTTAAGCATCACTGGTAAATCAATGGGGTCACACAGGTTTTACCATGGGGTCTGAGGGCAGCAGCCATCAGTGGTGATGAGTGTGCAACACCAATGTGGGTTATGCTTCTGCTTCTATGGCTTTACTGCTTTCAGTGTCTCACTCTCTACAAAAATAAAACACTAGTTGACTTGATCCCATGTGTCTATCCTGAATATGGATAATGGGAAATAGATGGGTTATTTCCTGAATTACGTGCCCAATAAAGAGGCACAAACATCTCACGTGACCTACACATAACTCCACTTGACTTACAGGACAACACCCCTTCCCACGTATTTGTTTTAGTCTCAACAGAAAAATACCTTAAACGTGTGACAACCAGAGTTTGTCTACTGAGATTTCATAAAGTCACCAAAGCCTTGCCACCGAAAGCACAGATCTGCTTCTGAGCGTATGTCCTGCCTGAACTTTGCTTGTCAACCCTCCTCTCTTTCTTCTCCTACAAGCACCAGAAGGCACTGGCTTAGTCCTAGTGCAGAAAGCATGCAAAGCTGCCACTTGCTGTTTCCTGTAGCAATGAGCATGCAGTTCTCCTAAATTCATTGTTGTTAATGGCTTCTTCTAAGAGGAGGTGCTTCTCCAGTGCAGAAATGAATTCTAGAGACGGCACTGCTCCTACCCAATCCCCAATGAATGGCAGGCAGGTTTCACTTATGCTAGCTTTTACTTTGGCTTGCATAGATTTTTTAGATAACATTTTTGCACCTACGTTCCTCTGATGGTGTAGTGTAAAAATGCATAAACACACAACATTTATCACAGTATCATAAAATAAAGTCTCATTTAAGCAAACATTGGCTTGGAGGCCAACATTCAGGCTAGTGCCAATCTTTTATAGTAGTCATAAACTCTGGCTTTTATAACTGATATGTTGACAAGCTCCTGCCTACGAGAGTGAGTGTAATCACCACAAACCGCTACAATCTGGAGTACACCCGGCATCAGTTGTTTACTGTGCAATGTCAGCCAGTAAATTAATGAGGCAGCAAATAGCCATATAAAATCACTGAAGTGCATTTCCAAATGGCTTGAGAGGACCTCCTGACTTCAAGCAGAAATGCTTGACTCAAGTGAAACCTCACCTGCAGAGAAGGTGAGCTGGATCTGCTCCTCAATGATCTCCAAGGCAATGAAGTCATGCTTCTCGTTGAAACGCCCATTGTAGAGGAGGAGAGCGTTCCTCTCCCTGGTGGCAAACCTAGAACACAGAGACATGGAGTTAGTTTGTGCTTAACAGCTTAGGGATTGAAGACTGACAGTCAAGTCACCCAGAAGAAAGATGGCATTGTGTTTAGCAGATAAACAAGCCTTTGAATCAATCTTCAGACAGAAAATTGTAAAATTGAGGAGTCAGCCACAGGATAAATTTACTCTTTCACAAACAAGGAGAGCAGATGGAAATTACAGAAATCTACTCTGAAGAGATCTGCTGACCCTCACGAGGGCTAAAATTAGGCAGACACAAGATGCAACAGCAGTATCTGACACTTGCCAACCAGTAGCACTCACTACACTCTGCAAACAGTCTGACAGCTAGAAAGCATTTTCACATCAAAGGAGGGATCCTTGCTGCCTGCTTGCTGTCTAAGTGCTGCAGGGTCCTGGGACAGTCATCGACTGATTAAAAAAGCCTGATGGGGAGGTAAGGGGAAAGAAAGATAAGAGTTACTTTAATAATGCCATGTAGAAAATCAGAGTTAGTCAATCAACAGGTCAGTCAATTTGAGGAAGGAAAATAAATTATTTCACTACATCAGCACCAATGGGTGCATTTGGGTTTTATTTTTCTTGTGCTATTAATATGGAATGTTTCTTTCTTGCAGAAAAAGAGCAACCCCACTTTTTAAAAAGCCTTGGTTTTTTGGTTTTTTGTCAGCACGGAACATTTTTTCCAAATTTCTGCTTGTTGTGAGTATTTTATAATTTTTAATTGAATTCTCTTATCTCTGGAGAGTTGCACACAGCTTTCATCTACTCAGAAATGCAAAAAAAAAATTATTACACTTCACATAAACATTCTTACAAAGATTAATATTAGATAAAGGGAGAAAAAGAGAAACCATGGGAATTTCTTGTGTTTCCCAATGGCAATTTAGTCTGATTTTGTATCTTGAACTTCAGGAAATATGCCTGATTTAAATTAACCCACTTTTCCTACAAATGAATGAAATACTGAACACAGCTAATGAAAACTGTCTTCCAAGAACACAAGAAATTACTCTTGTGCCTGTCATATCATGTCTAATAGCAAGACTCTCACATGATGCAACAAAATCCGCATTTTGGAGAATAGGAATGAAGCAGTATTTTAGAATACCAGGGTTGGTATTTGAAAGAAAAAGTTTCAAAGACAAAGAATATTTTTACCAGAAATTGTTTGTCAGACACATGTATGTTGTAGATCACACTGAGTAGAGGCCTTTTAGAATTTGGGAAATTTTATTCATATTTTTTTAAATGTTTTTGAAGGATAATGAATTGTTCTGGTTCAAAAAAGAGGGGTCAAAAATTTGATATTTCCTGTAAAATTCAAATTTCAAAGAATATGCATTATAGTCCATCAATATATTAATTAATGTTTTGATTACTTTAAATAATTTTTGATATACATATTTATTTCTACTTTTGTTTATCATAGTATAATATTATACAAGTAAAAGGCAAACTAAATTTATTACAACAATACCATTGAAATATATCAATATTATCAAAACACGGATTTAGTTTTCACTTTTCACCATCAAATATTTCATCCAAAGGAATACAGTTTCTGTAAAATGTTTCGCAAGACTATTTTTTCATGGATAACTGCTTCATCCAAATATTTTGATCACATCTATCCAGAATATATATGAGCAAAGGAAAAGGGAATCATACTAGTGGTGCTTCTTCAGTGGGCAGGAAGATTTAGCAATAACAGGAAGCTTAGTTCTGTTGGAATATATTTTCTCATAGTCTTACAATTTCCTACCATAATTTTAAGCATGAAACAATTATTTATTAAACTATTACATTATTAAGCCATTTTGTATATTTCTTTATCTGTGCTCAGTTCCATTCTTTGCCACTAGTCAAAAGCAACTTTTGTATTATACTCGTTGTTAAAAGCACTACTGCTTTTGAACTTTTCTGGTTATCATCTGGGGGAAAAATATTCTGGTTTTTAATAGAAGGGATATGTTTCATTCCATGACACAGGAAACAAAAGACTCTCTTTCTTACAGAATTTTGCGTAATAATGAGAAAACCTCTCCACTAACAGTGTCTCTTGGAGTGAAGGAGTAGTAAGTGTTGGAATCAAGCAAGGAAGATACATAATACTGGGAGCAGAAAGACATGCATGGTCAGTAATCTAAATACTTTAAAAAACATTTTAGTTATGAGACTGGACAATGCAAATATTCTGCTCTTTGCTAGGAGTTTGCTAGGAGTGGGCCATGAGTCACTTGAGGCTGAGGGAAGCTGGACACCCTAGGATTTTATGAATGCTCCCAAATCACAAAATATGTAATGGCAAATCATCATCATAAGGAGTAAAACTGCTAATTCTTGCTGATCCTCACATAATGTTTTCCTCCTTCACTGAAGGATAATTAAAGCCAAATAAATAGCTAGTGTAAATAAAAGTGAAGTTCAGGTATGAAAAGATAAATGTCGCCATTCCAGACAGTGTGGGATGAGCTTTATAATGGCCTAGAATTCTTATAGACACACTGAGTGGACTAAGTAGTGTTTAGCTCATGACTAAATAAGCCATCGTGGTTCTAAAGATGGTGAAGAAATCCTGGTGTAAGGACTACCTTTGAATAGTACTTTGCTATTTCTCAATAACCCCTACACAGGGCATTTGAGTCATTTTAACTTGAAGCACCCTACATGTCAAAGCTCTATTCCCAAAAGCCTGAAAAATGACACCTCATGGCTGAGGGGAC
This sequence comes from Acrocephalus scirpaceus scirpaceus, assembly GCA_910950805.1. Taxonomy (NCBI): domain Eukaryota; kingdom Metazoa; phylum Chordata; class Aves; order Passeriformes; family Sylviidae; genus Acrocephalus; species Acrocephalus scirpaceus. The sequence continues at coordinate 15,244,983 of OU383777.1, forward strand.
AAGTCAAGGGTAGCGCAGGCAATTCATGCTGGCAGCCAGCCCAGACCGCGCCTTTGTTTGCTCTCACTGCGGGTCTGACAAATCCAACAGAGCCTTTTGCTCCTCGGTTTTTCTGTGTACTTAGACCTGATGCTCTAAAACAATCTTCACAGGCACAACCCTCCCTTGCCTTGGCTTGTGTGCAAACCACATCTGTGCGTTCTGATTTAAGCAAAATTTCGGATTCCATAAAATTTTGACTTTAGGATTAGGGCAGATGAAAGATAAAACGGTAGAAATCATAAAATGATAGAATGGTTTGGAAGGGACCATAAAGACTATCCAGTTCCAATTCCCTGCCATTGGCAGGGACACCTTCCACTACACCAGGTTGCTCCAAGTCCCATCCAGCCTGGCCTTGAACATTTACAAGGATGGGGCATTACTTACTTACATAAACAGAAGCATTAGTTGGGGAGTCTCTCTGGGATCTTAGTTCAGGAAAGTAAACTATGCTAAAGGACAGTACTGAAAAACATGCTGTACAAAAGTGACCTGGCTCCTGACAGATGTGGAGCACCAGGTAATGGCTGGGTGCTGGAGAGGACAAAAGCCTGAAGCCTGTCTGACCTCTGCGAGCACTTTCCTGGGCAGATACACAAACAGGTCTGCCCTTGCAGCTACTATTGTACCTATCAAAAAATCCCCAGCTCTGCTCTTTGGTGTCAGGACTAACCCATTTTGTGTTGTTTACTCACAGTCAGCTGTGAAGGAAAGCCAAAAGTCAATCCTGACCAGCTAAACCATGTGAAAGTTGCAAACCCACCCCCTCCCCAGAGAAGAGGCATCTGTGCACCTGAAGCTCTGGCTCCACACCAAGCAAGCCCTATGCCTCACCCAAAAAGTCTTCCCCAGAAGAGGGGTTTTCCAGGTGAGAGAGAGCCCTTGCCCATGACTGTGGCTGCTATCATTGCTCCTCCTTGCCCACCTGAACACCCCCAGGGAAAAAGTGAGAGTCCAGAAGAAGACTGCCCAGCCTGGGGATGTTGGGGTAGATGGGATGGGGATAAGACTACTTGTGCTTGGGAGCTGGGGTGGGACCAGAAGCAGGACCTGGGTGTGAAGGCCAGAAGGAGTTAAGTGAGGAGCTGGATCAGTTGGAGTTGTCTGAAGCCCAACATTGGGGAAGACTGGAAAGTAAGAACTTGAGAACGACCAGACTGTGCTCAGCCATGGCCTGACATGCCCAGGTCCTCTCACAGGTGGGGAAACAGGAGATGGGAAGAGTGCTCCCAAACAACGAACACGAATGGATTGGTTCTGAAGCTGGGCTGAAGGTCAGGAAGCCAAAGGCCCAGCTAGTAAAAGTGTCAAACCCAACATCCACCCTGGCACTTCTGAGGCTGAAGGCTGCTGACAGGGGGCCAGAGTGGTCCTGGTGCCCGCTCTCCACTACCCTGTGTTACATCAGGGAAGGTTGTGAGTCAGCAACTCAGAAACATCCACAACAGGGCAGAAAATCAAATGCTTTCAAATAACATGCCTACACCCTGCTCGCAGTCAGAAATCCCTGCAGTGACCTCAGGGGTAGCTCTTTGGTGGGCATCAGCACGGGACAAACAGTCCCAAGCTGAAGCGAGCAGCCATCCGCCACAGAACCCTTCCCCAGGGACTTACATGAGGGAGACAGTGAAGTGGAAGCGCTGCCGCAGCCCCTTGAAGGTGATGAAGGACTGAGGGGGGAAGCTCCTGGTGGTCATCTCGCAGTAGGGCCGCTCGTATTCGCCGGGGGGGCACTCGCACTTGAAGCCCCCGATGAGCAGGTTGACGCAGGTTCCTCCGTTCTTGCACACCCCCGGAGCACAGCGGCCCGAGCGCGCGTTCACCTCGCAGGACTCTCCTGCAAGGGGACAAGCAGACATCAGGGAAGGTGACACCTCACCCCAGCACCACTCTGTGACACTCAGCTACCCAAGTGGTTCTGCTACAGTGGTTAAGCTTCTTCCCAACTTCGACACCTGATCCCCTAAGCAACTGAGGTACAAGCCTGGGATTGCTGGGGGTAAGGATGCTGCATCTTCTTCAAGTCTGAATGTCTGAATTTTCAGGGAAGTGAGGAATACGATTTGCTGAGAAATCCTCTTGCAAATATCCAACAACATTGCCCTATGATTTTCAGATTCCTTGGCTGCTTCCAAACTGGGTAACAAATACAGAGTGGGTGACAGATCTGGATGGGAGGAGGTACAAACCCTGCACATTCCCTGTCAACCAAATTATGTCCAAATTGTTTTGGTGTTTCACTATAGCTGGAAATTGTGTAAAACAGATAAACAGTTGCACTTTGTCTTGAATGGAATTTGGCTTTGCTGCCCATGGTGGCAGCAGGACATGGCTGAGCTCATGACAAAGTTCTCAAAATATCTATAGCAAGAATAAGCAGGATACAGATGACATAGGGATTGCTTCCACCTTTTCCCACACATGCATCCTGCAGGTGATGACCATTTTCTGAACCCTTCGGAGCAGGGCACACTAACTCTCCACACATGGATTCTGTGTGCCACTTGCTAAAGTTGTTTCACCCCTAAATACTTTGCCTTTAATCATCCCCAAAGCATGTAGTAAGATGTGTTAAATACAATACTAAAGAATGTGATGTCTTGCTTTGTATATATGCTGTGGGTTTTTGTCCTGTGCTTTCCCAAAATCTGAGAATTAATCCCAATTCTAAAAAAATAATGTACAGAGGATATTAATTTTAAAAAATCTGCTTCTGTTGGAACGAAAGCAGCCGCTGAATTGATTGTACAGAAAGCCAAACCCTCTGTGTGAGTTAATTAGTTAACATTAGTGTTTTGACATGTATCTTCCTATGGTGTAAAGCATGTTCACATCCCACATGTAAAACTGTTCAGAGAAACTGGAGGTGGCATATACAGTTGAATTTAACCCAGTAACACTGTCTGACAAATAAATGTAGAGCAATACTATTCAACATAGCCAGCTGAAGGAACACATTTCTAACACTTCAATGTTTGCATGATCACTCGCCACCAGATGATACAATTACATTGGGACAGGCTCTTTACAGTGGTGCTCAGCAACAGGACAAGGGGCAATAGGCACAGACTGAAAAGCAGGAAGTTCCATCTGAGAATGAGGAAAAACTTCTGTCCTTTGAGGATGACAGAACATGGGAATGGGCTGCTCAGAGAGGCTGTGGAGTCTCTTTCTCTGGAGATAATCCAAAACCCATCTGGATGTGATCCTGTGCAAATTGCTGTAGGTGAAGCTGCTTTAGCAGGGGTTTGGAGGATCAGAGACCCCTTCCAACCCTGACCATTCTGCAGTCTTGTGATTGATTCAAGCACAGTTAAAACCGTGAAAACACATTCCTGCAGGAAAGTAAAAGCAGCAGGAGCTGTGGGCAGTGACTCATTAACAAGGGTAAATTTAAATGGAAAGTTTTGTTGCATTTGCTGCCCCACAGCCCTGTTCCCACAGGTTCCCACACCAAAGTTGCCCACACTGGGAGGCAGGCTGAAGCCAGCAGTACTGCTGCACCCAGACCTGGATCTGTACCTCCTTTCTGTGCCAGGCTGTAAACTGCCATGGTTTGCAGCTGGTTTAGCCACTGCCCCAAAGGCAATGATCCCCGAGATAAGGTGGGGTGGGCAGCTTTGTGGTTTAGGCTCTCCAGCTTTGCTGCCTTTTTCTTCTTGCATCAACATCACTCGCCTTTCAGACAGGTATGGCTTAAGCTGGAAGCAAACAGGAGCAAAACACAGGAGCAAACACAAGACTGCTATGATCAGGAGCCAGGTCTGGATGCACACCCCATCCAGGTGGGACCAGCTCTGGAGGATGGACTTACTCTGTGCATTACTCTGAACTACTAACCCATAAAGCCTTGAGTCCAGCCTGTGCTTAGAGCTTTTCCCCTTCAGCACTGATGTTCCTATATTCTCATTTTAACATATTAAATGCTGTGAAAATCACTTGATAAAATCTTCCTGTTTCAGTTTATCAGCTCTACATATCAGGCAAGATTATGTGAATACACTTTCCTTAATATTTTTAAATGCTCTATAATGTGTTTCTTTTGGAAAAAATTGTATATATCATCCAAGACATCTCTTGGTATACTGGATGTGGTGCACACACACACATCAGATGTTTTAAGAGGACACTACAGCAAGCACTTGTTGATGATCCTCTGCATAAGCACAGCCCTTATATCTTGTGTACCAAAACTCTCTCTCAAAAAAAAGAAAAAACAAAATTCCTATAGAAAGACAAAACATGTTTGTTGCTTTAAAAAAAATAGTAGGCTATTTTGTGAAATAACTCTCTGACTCAGAGAAGAATGTAATCTTCAAGGCTTTCTGGGAACAGAATGATGTATTTTGTAAAAGCAAATAACACGAAGGCTTGAATACACACACAGAAAAAGGGTGAGCTAAAAGGAGAGATTCCTGGCATTGCAGCTTGCTCTGGAAATGCCATGGCAATACAAAGGTGAAATATAAAAGCCTAAGCTGGAAGTCATTGATGGTATTAATTTTGTGATATAACAAGATTGTATAGATCATATGTTTAGATACCTATAGAGGCAGAAAACTATTTAACAGAAAAGCTTACAGAAAAGTTCTATTGTATTGTGTTTATTACTGCTTTTCATGATGATGTGTAAAGAAGTAAATTAAAAGAATATACTTCAAGATTCTTTGTCCTATATTAATTCAGCTGTAGATCATTGATGTCCCAGTTACTAAAATTATTCTGAATTCTCTTAAGTCTGTAATGTAAATAAGAACTGCATTTGATGCATATTCTTTGATGTTAAATTTTCATATTTTATGTGTATTTACCAAAATATATTAAAATAGTGGTTTTGAAATCTCAGCAGTAAATCCAAGGTGTCACTGTGCTTTGAGGCAAAAAGTTTACTAAAAACCCTTTTGTTTTTTTACACTTAAAAACCTTAACTACCCTTTTCTCCAAAAGCGCTTGGAATTATTTAGAAACAGAGCATTTTTGCCTTTTGGAGTAGCCATCTGAGCAAGAATTCGAAGCACTGCTTTGATCAGGACTGGCAACAGAAGGCACCTTTGTGCCACCCTCAAGTTTGTCACTTCCAAGGGCAACCACCTACCCTTGGATACACCACTGTCACACAGCTCTGCCCTGCAGGAGTTTTGAGGCACAGCCCAAAAACCATCCTCAGAATTTGAACCAAAGCCTGCATGGACTGAAAGGAAGAGCTGGTTGCTGGCTGGAGCTGGAGTCAGAAGGCCCTAAGGGAAGAGCTCCTTGGGGAGCTGAAAAGGAAGGGAGCTGCATGTGCCAGCCTTTGGGAATGAAAAGCTCCTGTGTGCCTGCTTGCAGCTGAAGGTCGGAGGGCTGGGTGGGACATGCGATCAAAAGGGTGGCCTTACAGTCTGGTAGGAAAAAATAGTACAGAAGAGGGAGAGCTGCTGTGCAGAGAGTGTCTGGAGGGGCTGGGGTGATAAAAGCACAGCCCAAATAGCTGTCACACACAGCCTAGGGTCAGTCTGTGATGCTGGCAATGGTGGCATGGCTCAGCCACTCATCCAGCCTGTAAAACTCTCCTTTGCTCCCCACAGAATTTCCTTGACTAATACAATTTCATTTCTCACACTGGCTTGCATTTTAGGAATCACTGAACTAGTTACACATCACAGCTCTGTGAAATCCAAGCAGGGGATGTGAAGCTCAGCCCCTCCAGCTGCTAAAGCTAAAGCACGCACTCTCAGATAACATGGGCTGCCTGTTATCTGCCAGCAGATTCCTGGGCTTTGAAAAAATTCTGCCCTTGCCAGAAAATTATTTACTGTGACATGACAGTAGCTGATCTTATAAGCTTCCAATTAATATTGATGACTCCTAAAGCTATGAGTTGTGTGGCTTTTCTGCAGCCCTTTATGTAGTGCTTCCTGTTTTTAAAGGCCTTGACATAGTTGCTTTTGACACTGCATCCTACTCACAAACATCCTATCTTTAATACATACTCTTTGATTTTAGGACTAATGTTACAAAGATGTTAATCATAAAGTTTCTGTTATTAAGTTTATATAAGTGAGGACACCACGGTAGCAAGTGCAAAATAACAAGAACAGATAAATACAAAGGATGGCTAGATTTGGTCTTCCACTGACCTATTCCAAATAAAGTAATGGAAGTTTAACTAATAATAAATAAACAGTGATGAAAAAAGTGAAAAGAAATAAAAATAAGCTGTCTTAAAACTGAGACAATAATCTCACAATTGCAAATGCCTTGTGAGCTGAACATTGTTGGTTTCAAGCAACACACTTGTGTGCATCAATGAGCCAGTCTTTGCAGAAATCTGACTGTGTTTTTGGTGGGGAGTTGTTTGACCTTACAACAAGGATGTATAATGTTGAATGCTTGCTGGAAACAAGGTGATGGCATTCAAATACATACAGTATTCCTCTTCACATCAGTTTACTGCAATGTGTTTCACCAATACACCAGTAGGAACTAGTCCTCAAAATCTTTTAATGTTCTCTGATTGTATTCAACTGAAACGGTACATTAAATATATATTTACATGAAGAGGCAGATTTGCACTGCTGCGGTTTTTTTCTTCAGTTTCCCTGGACACATTAATTTTTTACTCACTGTCTGTAATTGTTTGAACTGATTTTCTCCTTTCCTCATCCTGCCACTTGCTCTAGACACATATTAATTTTCTCTATGTTTATAGTTGCTTTGCCAGAATAAAAAGCATCTTGAGAAGCTGATTTAAGCAGCCCACCTAAAATTATCTACTTTAAAGTGGAAAGAAGAATCCACAAGAATTAAGGCAAAAAGAGAAATAAGAAGTAGAACAACTAAAGTCTTCAAACATTGACTGTTAGCCCTAATAAAGAACCAATTACATTAAAAATGTATTTGCTGTCTTGCACATTATGGGAAATCAATCCTCCTTTTCCTCTAGTAATTAAAGCATTACTAACCTTACATGACAATTGGCTCTAAAGCAATCAGTGCACTAAGTAATAAGAAGGTTGTTAAAAACAAATCAGCTGCAGAATCAGCTTGGAAATCTCTACTGGGACAAGAGATAAAGAGGTTGGGATCCTGTGCTTTAGGGGTGGTTTCACCATAGTTCAGACTGAGTGGGAGTTACCACAGTCCCCTCCTTTCCCCAAGCATGCTGCAGTTTCCTCCCCCTCCCTTGTGCTGGCATTCATGTAATCCTGCAGTTGACTGATTTGTAGATCTAAGATGGCAAAACACCATTCATTTCTTTATTGAAGAGTTAGTGATCTTCAGATTAAGTCCCTTCTAGGACTGATGGGATGAATAGCACAGCAAGCACATGGGAAGGAGGCAGGACTATGCACCTGAATGAAGGAACGGTCTTAGAAAGGTTTAACTGTTATGGAAATACAGCTTTAAGCCATTTTAGATGGCTCATGTGTATGTCTAGCAGCTCAATGTTTGCCTTAGGTGAACTGGATCAACATCTCCAGTAGATACCCACCTCTCTTCACTGATTGTACATGGATGTACTACAGGAAATTTTGCCTAAAACATAGGTGCAATTCAAATAATACTGGATTTTGTCCAGTAAATGAAATTCATTACTTCAGCGGCTCTGTGGTGCATGAGTCTACCCTCAGAACGTACTGGGAGGTCAGCCTTAGCTCCTAGCAAACTGGCAGAAAATACCAATTACCAATAAAATGTGGCACAAACAAACAAACATCTACTGGGTTTATGAGAGAAGTTAGAGAGCAGCTACCCAGAAACATTAGCCACCTCATTCTGAATGATGGAGAAGCTGGATCAAATACAAGTTAGAAGCCAGTGGTGTACCAGTGACAGAGATTAATGAGGAGACAACTAAATTCATGTACCATTTTACATGAGTGACTCATAAGTGTTATTTGAGTAACAGATGTAAAATCTGGGTTCCTTAGAAATCAAGGGCCAAGCCCCTACTGCCACTTCAGGGGGGTCATGCAGACTCCATACCATTGACACTGATGGTCATGACTTTGTGAGATTTCTAAATGACACTGCTACTAAACCTTTAAACTTGAAAACACATTTTGGTCTTTTCTTTTACTCATTTGTTTATGTTTTTAGAACTGGACTGATCTAGCTTAATTAAAATTATCTCAAATCCTCTTATAGGGAAAAACACCAGCTTAAGGTCTATTTTAAGAGTTTCCCTCCTTTCTTTTGCTTTCTGCTTCCTTTGCTGCTTTCTGACTTAAAATGTCATATTATGAGAGGTTAAAGTAAAATAATACATAAATACCTACACAGACATACTCCACACATACACAGTCACACTGCTGACTTGCAGTGACAGCTGTCCTGCAGAATTTCAGTTGCTAACCATTCCAGATTTAATATTATGTATTTACAAGAGAGTAACCTGACCTTGTAACACTGAGCAAAGTAACAGCAAAAACATTCCTGTCACACTATGGACATAGCTTGCCAAGTAGTTCTCTGAGGTGATATGTAGAAATGATTCTATAATAAGATACTCCAGAAATCACCCTTTTATCTCTGGATCTGCTTTAGTTTTTTCCATGAGCATAAGCACTAAGCTCTGAGCTGGTGGGAAGAAAGTGTGCAGATTTACCACTGCTCTTTTGGATACAAATATATATCTCTTATACCTCTCCTTTACCATCACACTTTTCCCTTCTCTGTGCTTCTTCCATAAAGTTCCCGCTAGGCATCCCTGATAACTCACAATTCAGATTTTCAAAAATCATAAGATTCAGCTAAATAAGGGTCCTAAGATTTTTAATCATGAGATGCTTTAAAATAATGAATGTGAGAGGCTTTTTATTTTCTTTTATTTGCCTCTGAAGCTGTGGGTGTCATCTGCTGGCCCTAAGGTACATGAAAGCTCTTAGTGGTCAAATTCCAGCCCAAATTCCAGCTCTGAGGGAGCTCCCATTCCTACTCACACCTCTACAGAATGATGCTACTTGAGCCTTCCCAGTTCCTCTTCCCACCAGGGTCCTCAAGGAAAGCATCTGCACCCTGGCTGCTCTGAAGTTCTGAAGCTTCTGGGAGGAGGAGGAGGAGGACCACCATGGAAATATCCCATGGGCCAAACAGGCAGGGGAGAGACCAGGACCCCATTTCACTTGCTGATCCTTCCCCACTGGAAACCAAGCTAAACTGTATTTAGCAAAAACAGGTCTCCATCTCTCAAGCTGCTTCATGCTGTGCTTACTGATGCAATGCAGATGCAGAGCAGCCACTGCAACAGTGCCTGGCCCTTTGACAGCCCAAACCAGGCCCAGGATCCTAGAGCAGCATCAGCCTGAGCAAAGATGTTCCACTTTCCCTGACTCCTCCCCTTCCCTGGTCACAAAACATAGCAAAACAAAAGACACCCTGCAGAGAAGGATGGATGGATTGATGATTTGGGTTGTTTTGTGTTTTTGCATTTAAATAAGAAGGAATAATTGGGGGAGGTGGGAGGGAAAAGAAACAATACAGAGGAGGATTAGTGATATTTGGGGCACATCTGTTGGAGAAATGAATTAGTCTGTGTATCCCAGAAATTATGAACGTGTTCTTAAGATGATATATGCTCAGTGTTGTGTGATCACTGAACCTCATTCTCCTATGCAATTTCCACCAGTGCCAGCAAGAACAGAACATAGACAAAAGTCATAACTGAATACCCGTGTTCCCTTCCTTGTGTATTTGTTGAGGATGAAAAATTCCCAGGCATTAAGTTTCCACTCTATCTGCACCAGGCAACTCACCTTTCACCTTCCAGCCATGAGGCCAGAGTGGTGTGAGCACAAGAAGTGCAACCGAGATTTATCAGAAGTACTGTGATTTCCTTTTCCTGACAGCACCATGGTGAGCAAGGAGCCAGATGCCACAGTAAAATATTCATTTAAGAAAACATCCAGTTCTGAAGCCCACCTTATGGTCTGGCAAAGAAAAGAGGTAACTCATGATTTTACAGCCCATGGATTGGTGCCAATACCTCCAAAAAAAGCCCCAGATAGTTGTTTTGCAGAGGTGGGGCACATGCTCAATGGCAAACCCATGAAGAGACATCTCTGTGTCAAACCTGGGCACTGGTGTCCTGCAGTGGGCTGGCGGGCACAGGTGCACACAATGTGTCTGATTTCTCCTTGCTGCCTGCTCCCACAGCACCAGACATCATCACCCCCAGGCTCTTGAGGAAATGCTGAGGAAAAGCACTTTTTTGGAATGCTTTAGATGTGGTAGAGGAGAAAAACCCATAGAATCACAGGATTATTTTGGTTGGAAAGGGCCTTTAGCCTGCCACACTTACTTAGCAAAAAATTTTATCCAATGGGTAATTTCTTAACATCTTAATCTTTACTCTTGGCTGACTTGACAACAGTCACTACACTCTCTAAATTTTTGAACCATTTATTGAAATGTACAGGGCCCTGCAAGGCGTCATCTCCTTCTGCATTTGACCTCTAAGGTAAAGCTTTAGAGACCTTTTAGGTTCTGTCTCTCTCACAGAGCTAAACACAGTACAAATCCACACATGAGAAAAAAGAAATGCACAAAATTTTCCAGTTATGTTGAACCCTGTGGCAGGTTTACATGTAAGACAATTCATCATAATGCAAATTGCAGTGATTTGGTGTAAGATATGGTGATGAAGCAGTGCCTTTCAATAAAAGCCTAAGCTTTATCTCTGGATGTATTATCAGGGGGATAACATTATTATAGATGTCAAAGATAAATCTCAAACTAGATTATACCATTGTGTCTGCAACTTGCATTATTACTTGGAATAAATCTCTTCCTAAAAATCCCACCTTAAAACTGGTGAAGAAGCTGGAGGTGTAAGAACAAAGCATCCCTTTGCATAACACATTCATTTACAGAGGAATATCTCTTCCTCCATTTAATTTTAAGAGGCACAATCACCCTCTACCTTTACTATATACTCATCTGGTATTATATTTTGTTTTCTCAGCTGTCTGTGCCCCTTGATTCCTCTGCAGAAGTGTTACTCGAGGAGGGGCACATGGAGGGAACCAAAGGCTGGAGTAGCCACCATGGCTGGCAGGACAGATTCCCTCTGGGACAACCTTTGCAGGCTGATCCATATCTGCATCTCTGCATGCCTGTGGGCACTTCAGCATGGGAACCACCTGCCAGGCCTAGTTCTCACCTCCTTCTATGGGCAGCAGCGAGATAGAAGAAGGGGGCAGACTCACTGTGCTTCTGGCTCAGAGAACAAGAAAGATTATTTCATCCCACAGAGCTGCAATTTTTCCTGGCCACCAAATGCCACCACCAGGACCATTAACTCCACAAGACTGCTGTTCCACAGGGTGTTTCAGCCTCATGCTGGGCTTTCAAAATACATTAAACTATTTATGTGAATGAGGAAAGTAAGCAAGGTGTGGTGGCAGTGGCAGGGGTGTGTGTGCAATAACATCTTTTATCAACAGGAACTCAGGAGCTGGAAAACCAGACACACTTTCAGGCACCATCAGGCTTCCTGCTCACTTTCAGCCTGGCTTCCCTAAGCTGCTTTCCACTCAGATCACCAAAGAGTTGCAACTACCACTTCCTAAACTGGTGGACAAGAGCAAAACTCTAGCACTTGTTTTTGATCAAGTTAGCATCTCAAAGCAGTTCACAAAGGCAACACATCTGCAAATAACTGCCCTCAGAAAGAAGAAAAATGAAGGCTAAAGAATATGTAGAAAAGAAAATCAGTGACCTCCCTTTAAAGGGAGACCTTTCAAGGGCAAACATTGCTCTTTTCTTTAGGAGAGTTCAGCCCTTATTTCAGTAAGATCCCACTTGATTTTCTCCATGTAACTGTTACAGACATGACGATTCAGTTCACAGGAGACAAAACACAGAAGAAGCCATGTCCCCTTGTCTCCAGCAGCCCACCGGGACTGACTGCACAAGGAACTAACTCCACACATCTAATGAAGGCTGGTGAGAGCCCGCATTTTGTGTTTCCTATAAATTAGAAGTTTTCACAGGGAAAATCTCACTCTCCCATTGTCTGTGTAATCCAATGCTATGGTAAATATCATGGCAATTTAGAACCAGGCAGACCTCAAATCAAATCATGCCCCTTAACATCCCAGGTGGTCCCAGAAGCTCTGGTGGAAAGAAGCGTAATGGCCAGTTAGTGAGCATAACTGAAGATAAGCCATGAAATATTAATAACGCAACAGAAACCATGCTTAAAGTCAATCTACTAAAGTAAGTAAGTGTTAGGAAGCTAGGAGTTCAGAACTCTTTATTTTATATGAGAAGTATCAGCTTAAAAGAAAGGTATACTTAAAAGCACTGTGTAACTGTCTTTACTGTGAATTGTAGTTCAGTGGTTTAGCGTCATGGGATAGGTAGCACTGGCAAAACAATCTGGTGCTCATCAAATTCTCTTTGTTAGACATGGAAAGAAAATTCTGGACAAAAAACAATCAAAAATGCCCCTTTGCTTGTCAAATTAAAAGAATTAGGATTAAAAAATAATCCCGTAATCTTATGTTTTGGTAGCCTCAAAAATATTTGGTACACAGTGCAGGAACACAAACTGAAAACAAAAGGCAACTTAATCAGGAAAACTGACTTTTTCTTAATGAGTCATGAAAAAGGGACTGTAATGTCATACACATCTTGCACAGAAAATCTCAAAATCCATGTATTTTTAAACCTACAGAACAGATGGAAATTCAGAAGTCACTTTCTTAAAAAGTATTTTTAAATGGACTCATAAAAAATTAATCCAGACAGCTTTCACAGCTTGTACTTAACTCTGCTTACAGCAGTCCAGTGAATTAAAATTCGGCCTTTTTTTAAAATACCATTCAATTTTAAAGTAACCTTAAATGATTACCATCTTATTAGAGTTAAAACACTTCATTGTGTCAATTAGAATGTGTTTAATTATTAATATAAGGCATTAATCTTCATATCTTCATCTTTCTTACAATATGCAGATCAGTTGTGCTGACCCTTTGAAGCTGGCCTATCTAATTAAAACATGCTTTTTAATTATACTATATGAAAATGCTGTATAAAAGGTCTCATATGCTTCTCTATGGAGAATTTGAGAGACAGCCTGAAGTAAAGTATCTTCATCTTGATTTTTAGAACCTGAGAATTCAGACTGGTGACTGCTCTGGAAGCTGTGTTTTGGGGGCACCGTACAGTGTGGGTTGCAGAACAAAACCCACCCCAGGAGGAGCAGGGCTGGGATGCAGGCACTGAACCATGATGCTCTAAACAAAAGAGCATTTGCAACAACAATGAAGTTGTGGTTCCCACCACGCTCTGCACAACTGTAATTATCTTGATGTTCAAGGCCAAATGCCTCAGTCTGGTGCTCAACTGTCGAAACTTTCAATCATCATAACACAAAGAACAGAGACACAAGAAACTATTTTATGCCTTTTTTGCTTCCTCATCCTGATACCCTCATCTCTGCACCCTACCATCCTTCCTGCCACTTTCCCATTGTTTATCCACTGATGAGAACAAAAATGTCTAATTTGGGAATTATATATAGAGAAGTCCAACATGTTTTTCATAATTCAGTCCTACCGCTTCCCAGTTTTGTTTCCCAGTTTTTTATTTGCAGACAGGAGAAAAGGAGTCCCATTACCTTGATCCTTGGAAGCTAAATCTCTTTTCTGTTTTGGAAGATCTAGAATATTTCACTTCAGATATCCCGAAATTTTTTTTGTCTTCACCTCTGATCTGCTGTGAACACTGTGAGGGGATTTTCAGAACATAAGGTATACTGGAAAAAAATACTATCTCATTATGGTTTTATCTTCTGCACAAGTAACTTATAGGTTTTTGGGGTTTTCTCCTCCTTTCTCTCCTCCTTTTTTCTTATCTGATTTGTTTTCAATGAGGAAAAACCACCACCACTAAAGAGTAGTCTAACATATGGGTTAGTTTGGGTAGTCACTTAAGGGGTAGTCCAACATATGGGTTGTTTTGACATTTAGCAAGTGTATGTTTGGGTAATGAGAATGCACTTGTGCAGCTTAAAATTTTATCCAGCTAACCTTTTTGAAATTAAAAAATGGGAAAAAACCCCCCCACATCTTACATTACACAAGGCTCAACTTGTCTAAAATAATAAAAACACAATTGTAAACCATGGTTGCAGAGAAATTTGCTGTTGTTTAATAAACTGCTATTTAAAATATTTTAATGAAAACAAACCTCCATGTGTGTAATTTCTGTCAGACCAATGATCTGCAATATGTTCACAATTATGACAGTGTGTGGGAATTTAACTACATCAGTGAGGAGGGGTTTTACATGCACCTATAAAATTATAATATCAAATACCTTTGATTAATTATGCTTCACTTCGCACATTTTTTATTTTAGTTTTACCAACGATGATAAGAAAATGTGCTATAACAAAGGTTTTCAAAAAGCCTGGGAGAACTGTGACTCACATTTATGTGTGATAACAGAAATACCATCAGTATAAACCCAGGAAAATAATTCAAGAAACTGCTCAAAATAGACAGAGCAGTATGATACACAATGAAATACAATAGAAGAGATTTCACATGCACTAGAATAAAGGGAATCCTAAATTTGGACCAGTCTGTTGTTAACCAGGATGCCAATAGGAAACCTGAGATGCTCACTGTGTATCTCTCTGCCATTAGACACTACTGATAAGCTCATACTCATAGCATAGTTCCTTGCCAAGGGGTGGGAAGAGAGGTCAGGTGCCAGAGGCAGGCAGGTACCCACGCCAGGTTAGCTGCTTGCCTTGCTCACACAAAGCCAGCTGCCTGACAGCAAACAGGAGCTTAGCCAGGCATGGGGTCCGGGTCACGTGTTATTCTCACAACAGGTGTTTAATGAAATTTGACTTGAAAAAAAAGAGATTGAAACCAATGTTAGCCATGGCAGAGGGGCTGGACTAGCTCATCTTCAGAGGTCCCTTCCAACCCCAAACATCCTGAGGTTATACCTGGCCATCAGGGCTAGATACTAAATACCTGCATTGTAGAAGAGCTTGGGCAGCTCTTGACCCACAGCTGCCACCCTGTCCCACCACAGTCTGTGCTTGCAGGCCTCTCATGTCCACAAGCCTTGACTTCGTACTGTACAGCCCACAACCAAAAACCTGCCTTCTTGCCATATTCCACCGTGACCTCACAGACAGCAAGGGCACTAAGAGCCAGCAAGTGTAAAAACATAACTGTGAGAATGGAGCCATCCTGAAACAGGTTACTGCCCAAGTTATCTGGTTACTGAATTTTAGCTACATGCTACTTTTACTTCAACTTTTTTTTTTTTTTAAAAAAATCAAAATCTGGGGAAAAAGTGTAAAATGATCAGTGACAGACTCTTCAGCTGATAAATGAGGGGACTGGCTAAATGAAGGGAAGAAGAAGATAGGTCCACAGCTGTCCTATGGAGAAACAAAAGAAGATAAGCAGTAACCAGTAAGGAGGATTTCCTAGACACTGAACTGTTTGGAAGACCTGAATTCATAAGTATATTGGAGATTAATTACTGAGGTAGCTCCTGAAGCCAGAGCTAAGTGATTACCTTGGTGTGTGATCTGCTACTTGCTTCTACAAAGCACCCATCGTGCCTCCACTGCAGGAGCACCCAGGAAGAACATAAGTCCTGTCAAATAATTCTAAAACTAATTTTAAAAAACCCCAAATACAGCATTAAGTCTGTAGCTAGGTTTCCACATGACAGCAAAGGACTTTGATCAGTGCAAATATTTCCATGGGCAAGGAAGATAAGACACAAGGCTCCAGATGAGGCATCTGAACCCCCAGCACTTGCAGCAGGTCAGCTGAATCAAAGACCATCCCACACGCAGCACCTTGGGGTGAAGGCAAGGAGGGTTTGGACATGACTGAGAAAACTGTGGAACTTTAAACAGTAGCTAGTTTATGCACATGAGAATGAGGGTAATGCGATAAAACTCTTTGCCTGGGTTTAAGAAAAAGCATAGCAGATTGCTGTGAAGGCTGCAGGCCATGTACAGCATTTGAGAACTAAACTGTCAACAAATACACCACAGTAATCCAATTAGCAAAGGCCTTTTGCATCCTGACAAGTGAGCGTAGGTTGAAGATTAGCTGAAGGACATATCCTCCAGATAAAAACACACTTAGAGAAACGGCAGGCCAGTGAGTCCTGTGAATCTGATGTAAACTCCAGATTTGCAACATTCATTTCCTGTGACTTGGTGACAGACATGGACAGGGATATAATCAACAGAAACATGACAACAGCAAACTTCAGAATTTGACTGAAATTGTTTACTCTGTTTTTATTGTTTCACTTATCTTCTGGAGGAAACAGTCATGCAGTTGTTATATCTGGGCCACAGCCTCAGTGCAGGATCACTTGGATCCAGCCATAAGGCTGTGGCGTGCTGGCCTCATCCCTGCATGTGTGAACAGCAAACCTTGCCACAAAAAGAAGCAAGGACCTGTTTTAACATGCACAGCAAATCTCAGAGCTAAACACACCAGGTGAGTGGGCGCGCAGACACCAGCTGAAAATCTGTGTCAGGAAAGAAATGCCTTTCACAGGGTTCCCCCCAGGCTTCCAGCCATGGGCAGCCCAGGAATGGCCTTCCTCAGCTGCTCTTGACTTGCTTTTGATGCAGGCCAGGACACAATGGGCTTTCTGGGCTGTAGGAGCACGTTGCCAGCTCCTGTCCAGCCTCACATCCACCAGTGAGGTGGATGAGCTCTTCCTCTGAGTCCTTCCTGGCAGGGCTGCTCTCCATCTGTTCATCCCCAGACTGTGCTGATACTTGGGGTGCTCCAACGCAGGTGCAGGACTTCGCTCTTGGGCTTTTAAACCTCATGAGATTCCCATGGGTTAATTTCTCGAGCTTGTCTAGGCCCCTCTGGATGGCATCCCATCCTTCAGGTGTGTCAATTGCACCACTCAGCTTGGTGTCATCTGAGAAATTTTGCAGAGGGTGTGCTTGATCCCTTTGTCTGTGTCATTGATGTAGATAATAAATTCCAGCTTTTATATCAATCACGCTCTGAGAAGTGTTTGGAGGATTTAAGCTCTGCTGTAAGCACCTGGGGCTGGGAAGAAACAGAAGTACCTGGCTGTATACAGCTGCTGCCAACGTAGGGGCACAGCTTGCCCTGTCTACACCAACAGAGATGCCTGCTTATTCAGTAAAGGCAGAAAAAGGAGGATGAAACAGAGAAAGTTGAAGATGGATGGAAAAGACTGTGCTGGGACATCAGCCAAGGAGTACTATTTGTAAGGATGGATCTTACAAGCAAACAATTACTCATCTTTCCATCAGATGTGAAAAAGCTGCAGAGAGTCAGGTCCACAGCAAAGGGAAGTGATGATGCTGTTATGAAGACCTAGTTTCACTACAAGCAGCAGGATAATGGCATGGCAATGCACTGCTGAAAAAGAAAAAAAATTTAGAAAAATGTCTAAACCTTCAACACTGTCCAGACCTCCACTGGGATGCAATCACCCTCCACAAGCTTTTTCACAGTATTGCTGTACAGAAACTGCTAGGTAAGGCAACCAGGTATTCTACTCAAGGCACTGAGCAAAAATGAAAGTTAGTCAGCACTCTTCTTCAATTTTTCCTGAAGCCAAAATCAGCAGAAAAACTTCATAAAAACCCATTAAAGAGTTCAAATTCTGGAAATACTGCAAATCGTCCAGCACTCTAATAACTGTAATTTTATTTAAACTCTTAAAATTTACTATAAGTTTTTTTAGAGTATTAGACCTTGCCTAGGTTTTTTATCTCTTTAGTGTGTAAAACCACTTGGAATCCAGTAGCATAACTCTGAAGACCTAGACTAAGAGATACTGTTAAGGCAGCAATGATACAAAACATTTCAGTATCTTCACTGTGTTCCCTTAATATTTGATTTAAGTATCAGAGAGATGACCGATGAAGCTGTCACATGGCAAGGACAATGTCCCTATATTCATGGCAGTGTTTGTGAATGACAGAATTTCTTGTTTGGTGTTTTGTGTTAAAGAAAGACTTGGTTACAGCTGCTTGAAAGTGTTGTCAAAGCCCCACAGGCCTGTAAGAATAACCTTTGTTCATACTTGATGTCACAAAACTACAGCCTTTCATAAGCTAAACAAGGGGTTAAAGATGCAGTGAGGAAGGAATCTAATTTAGATTTGCTGTACAGGATTTGGCTGTTACACACCTGTGATCCCACCAAGTGCAGAAGTGTAACTGAGCATGGAATTTCAGACCTTCTCACACAAGATAAAACACTCATTATGACTACTGTGGCTGCCTGAAAGCTGAAATTCCCTGAAATAAATCTCTCTGGCCTGAAAAAGGAGAATCTCGTATCAGAGTCAGTTGAGAAATTACTATCTGAAGAATGGATATAAGTAAAGATAAAGCAGAAGATATCCTCACATTTACTTTTATGATCTGTGTTTGCAATAGCCAAACTCTGAGAACCTTCTAAGCAATATGATTAGGAACTTCTGGCAGGATGCTGAGAAACCAGCTATAATTACCTTCTCATGACACAAAGTTTGAATTCATAGCAGGCACATTAGATGTCATGATTCCTCATGTCAATATGGTATCACAAATACAAATTAGGAGGGGAAAAAGTGTAACACGCAAAAGATCTCTAATTGCTGTATTTGATTACTAGAAAGATTTACAACCACATAAGATTTCTCCTCTCTCTGAAGTGAAATTTAAGGAGAGATGCAAAGGATATGGGGAATTCCCTGATGATCTTTTTCCCCTACAAACTGCTCCTTGCTAGGGGTTGCATAGCAAAGGAGGCAGAGAGAATATGATAATGCTAAGGAGAACTGTGGGAACATTAAATTTCTTCTTTATTTCAGGAGTTGGTGGGGTTTTTTTCCATTAGAGCACTTCTTTTCTGTGCCAATTAAATTTTGATTTTTGGGAACACGACCATAGAGGAGAGCAGTTGTGGTGGCTGCTGAGCAGGAGGACCACAGGAATAGCACTGGAGGAGGCACCCACCCATGGCAGGCCAGGAACAGTGGGAATTCACACCCAAAAAGGTGCTGGCTTATGGCCACAGTGCTGTGCTCTGTAGGAGGCACCAGGATGGGGCTGGAAGTACAGCTCATGCAGGAACAGCTGTGGCATCCATGCCCCCAAAACTGGTGTGGATGACATGATGTGCTTGAATTTCAGGGGGTTGCCCCCTGGGGAGCACAGACAATTCCACCTGTGTCTAAGCCTTCACCTACAGCTCATCTCAGCTGCTTCTGCAGTGCTCAAAGATATATGAAGCTGGAAAAATTATACAGGCTTCATATAGTGTTAATGAATTTGTTTGCTTAACTAAAATTACATCCTTTAACCTTTAGTCATGCACACAGCTCTCTGCCATCAGTGGCACAACTATTGGTGTGTACATTGTTCACTACTCTACATTATTTGTATATAAAGAAGTTAAAGAGGTTGTAAGTGTGAAAAAAAAAGGATTAAAAATATATGTACTTCCTCACTCACCTCCTTACATCACAGGAAGTGAAGTTAATTCCAAATCACCCCAACTTAGCCAGTAATCAGGTTTCAGAAATACCTTGCAGAAGCTCAATTTACCTTTGCACCCGTAACAGAAGACTCCTGAAGACAGAGGAACTTTCATCATGTATAAATGACTAACAATTACATCAAACCAAATGGAGGGCTTCAAAGCAGGGTGGAAATATGGAGGGAAATTCCATCCTATTAAGACAGGACATAATTGTCTTGTACAGGAAATAAACACTATATTTTTAGCAGGTGACCAGTCAGATAGAATCAGTACAGGGTTATGATTGTGTAGTGATTTCTCATCAAATTGCAGCCTATCTCCCCAGAGAGATGACAGATCTTAGTATTGTCTTATAATTATTTTTCTATGTAGGCTCTTAATTGGGAAATAGAAACATGAGAGCTCCCAAAGCAGGCTGCATTTCATAGACTATTACCATTCATATTTCATCTTCATAAGTAATTCAAAGATCTGTAAGTACCTCATACTGGTATGTTACTACACCAAGTTAGTACCACGATAAAATTTCAGTAATACCTGAATCTTCCAACCTTCAGAGTTAGCAATTCTCTGCTCATTCCAATTTATGGCCACTGCATTCCTTGAGCCAACACACACTGCTGCAGTTGAAACCAACCTATGCTATTTACATATCAAATAGATAGAAAATCTAGATTGCTGTAAACAATAAATTCACATCCAAGCTGAAAACACAATATTATGATTAAGAGATATAAACTGAACTTGCAGATGGATATGAACATATTTAAAGAAAATATTAAAATAATAGGTAAAATAGCAGTACTTAAAGGAGATTGGGACAAAATTCAATCATGCATCTTCATGAAATATTTCTGGTAATAGATTACTTGTTGATAACATTTTCAACCCTGCTCTGTAAAGGGGATGAAAGTCAACGAACTAATGGCCACCATATGTGGGTAGATGTTTGGGTTTGATGAACAAAACATTGTTTGTTATGCAACATGGAACATAAAGGCATCAAAGTAACTTCAATCAACCACAAAACAGATACTAAATTTCTACTGCATTCATCCAGTGATAAAACAGAAATATTCAACAATATTTCTACCACTTTTTGAGATCAGGTATACCAGAGACCTCTTTATCATGGTTGGAAGTTTTTCCCTGGCCAATCTGAATGTGATCAAACTGTCCTTCCAAAGAAGAAAGTGTTTCACTCAAGTGTAGTTAACTCTGAAACCTAAAAACAGCAAAGCTATAAGAAGTGCTCACTCTTTAACTTCTGACCACTTTAATATCCTGGCAGTAGGAGAGTTAATTTTTAACTCAACAACTATGCACTGGAAACAGACTTACAGATCAAATCTTTCTTTGTGTATGAATAATATGGTGCTTCTCTTCTAAATGTGTACTGTGTTTGTTCTGACTACAGCATTAAGTATTAAACACGTTCATAAATTATTAATATCAGCTTATCATCTTTCATTTTAAAAGTATATTTAGCCTTATTTCTGAAGATTTCTAGCAAGTGATTCTAAAAATGTGATGGAATGCATGTCATTCCAAAACTAAGACATGGATGTATTAACTTCATTTTTATGCATATCTTGGGTTAATGAATCTTACTACTTCTAAGCATTCCTATTTACAGTACAATAGTATACAAATGTTTTTAATGAAATCTACTGATCATAAAATCTATTTTGTGATGCCCAATTCTGTGTGTCTTGTGTATTTGTGGCTAATGGACTTTAAAATGTATTTCACTGTGGAAGTCATTCATGAGAAGCTTGGTAGGAAAGTTACTCAACAAACACCAAATATCCTAACCATCTCACAGTTCTGTTCAGGGTTTCTCCCATCAGGCAAAAAATTTGTCCCCATCTTCTTAAAAAGGTCCTGCTGCTCCAAGCCTTGCATAAATTTGAGGGAGCATCTCCTGTCCCCCATGCTGGGAAAAGCCCAGTTCCTTTGCTGCCATGTCCCTGCTCACTAACTCCTGGCTCCTTCCAGAGTCACATTTTTGATGACAGCCCTGAGGCAAAAGCCAGAGACTGTGAAGGAAAACCCTTCCACCTGGAGGGCTGGATCCACATCAACTAGATTTCTTTTACATCAGAATTTAAATAATTGATGTTTTCAATTTTTTATAACTTCAGCAGTGAGAGGCAGTGTTGGGAACCAGTCCCCTCTGCTTCGCCCCTTGTTTGCAGGGGTCACAGCAGACATTGCTGAGTTGTCAGTGTAAATTACAGCAGGCAGCACATGAGTGCAGAATGCTTAAATGCATGTGCAATTTCAAATACATAAATAATCCCACTGACACTACTGAAGCACCAGAAAACATTCACCTAATATTGTTTCGCAACTTCTCAGGAGTATTTGAGAAGCAGCACTTTGATCTTTATTAGCTGTCAAGTCCATGATGAGGCAAAGTACGTTCCTCAGCGGGCTGTGGAGACAGGCCTGGAAGCAGCTATGTCCTTCTGGAGTTTTATCTGAACATTTACAAACCAGAGCTGACTTAGAGTATTTCCCTTAAGTATGTATTATTGCAGCTTTTTGGGAACAAGAACAGTCCTACTGCTCTGTGCTGGCTGATGGCCAAGGGCTGAGGAGCTCCTACCAAGACTGTGCACCCATACTATGCCCTGGTATGTGGAGGGGCCTGCACTGGGTTTACATGCAAACACATGAACCAGGAGATGTGTCCCACCTTTTTCCTTCCAGACAGAAGAAATGTGTTTGCATAAAGCATTTTGAGCAGAGATTCACACAAATTTCTTCAGCAGCTGACAGACTCCCTCCATGACCTGGAGCAAGGCATGGTTCCTACCACCGTGCATGCACAGAGATATGGGACTTACCCTAAGTGACACTCACAGACCTTCTCCTGACTAGAAGGCAGCGCCAGGAGTTTTTCTCCCTTTGACTAAGAATGCCAGCAATTTCAGCTTGACACAGAGCTGGCCTGGCTGATGGTCTAACATATAAATCATGGGTCACAGATAAGATAAACACATACCAGTGTAGTCCTCGTAGCACTCGCAAGTGTAGCCCCCCTCTCGGCTTCGACAGAGCCCGTTGCTCCCGCAGGGGTTGGAGTAGCACAGGTCAATTTCCGTCTCACAGTAGTCCCCCGTGAAGCCCGGGGGGCAGCGGCACCGCAGCCCATTGATGGGGTGGATGGGGCGGAACAGGACCGTGTTGGAGCTGATGAACGGGGCCGAGCTGTCGAACTTCAGCACGGAGACACACTTCATGTAGTTCTCGCAGGGCTCGCGCAAGCAGATGTTGTCGTCGAAAGGCAGCACCCTCTGCGTCGAAATCATGGTCAGCAGCGTCCTGTTGAGGTAGATCTGCTCCTGCAGGTCCTCAGAGGGGAAGAACTTGTTTCGAATGCCACCAGGGAGCAGGGCTGAGAAGGTCACATTCAGGATATTGGAGCTGACATCCGTGTCATTCTGAATGTTGAAAACAAAGATGCCGTCCTTGGCAGTGGAGAGCACAGTTGCCACCCCCTCCACAAACAGGGACAGGAGGGGAGAAAGGAACCTCTCCTGGGACATGTTCTCCAGCCGCACCGTGATGCTGTTGGTGAGCATGTCGTCTGTGATGATGGTGACACGCAGGGTGCAGACTGCAGTGACACTGTGAACACCATCTGAAGGGAAGAGAGAAAAATAACAGCAATGTCAGAGAGCAGCCTTCAACCTACGGATAAGGAGGCTCCCAGAGTCTGCTGAAAATGAAACAGACCTGCAAGGCAGTCAGTTCAGGGCACCAGGATGAGAGAGGGACATGTATCCACCTTCTGCAGGTATTACCATTGCCTTTTCTCAGGAAAAAAAAAAGAAAATTCTTAGGAATTGTAACTCAAAGGACCCAAGACATCTCAAAGAGGCCAGAACACCTGGAGAAGATCCCAGGCAAATAACTAGCAAGGGTTAGGGTGGAAACATGAGGGCCCTATGATGGCCAAGGGGAGCCAAGAGGAAGGGAACTCTCATGACAGTAACTGCTAGTCTACAACTAGTGCTGGGAAGCTGTTGCTTCACAGCACAATACCAAAATTATCTTCTTCAGGTGTGGTCTCAGGCTTAAGGAGCCAGATCTCTGCAGACAGAGAACTGTGACCAGAGCTTCAGATATAAGTCATTTAAGGAAACAAGTCTTCACATTTGAGTGCCAGAACATCTTCATTTCTCACATGAAACTTCTTAAAAATATTTTATGAATATGAGAAAAAAATTAAATAAAATATGCCTGTAGTGAAAAGCAGACACTTAAAAACTCTTTCATTTTAGCCTTCCTTTAAGGCATATCTGATACTGCTGCGGCTGTTTGGCAATAAAACCCATGATTATTAAAATATAGCACTAATACCTGACACTGGACTGAGAGATGCCACTGTAAAATTTCAGTACACCCTGAGGCTTACAGTAGTGCTGTGGATGTACAAACTCTAGATTATTCTGTCATTATGGAGAATAATTATGACACAGTGAGTGCTAAATTTAATCCAACTTCAATGCAAGTGCGGAATGGGAAGTTGCATCATCACTGAAATCAAATCACTTACTTTAAATGTGTCTCCTTGCTAACATTAGGGACTCATTAAAATAGAGATTGCATTACAGAAAATATGGTTAGCATTAGAGCAGCATCTAGAAATCCCAGATGAGATCAAGAGAGACTTCCGATAGGAAATGCTCCTTCTGAAAGATGTCATGGTGTAAACAAACAACATTAAATGGGCATGAGTTCATCTCATGAGAGAGATGAACTGGTTTGAGTGGCCAATATGAGGCCCAGAGTGGGGTTAAGAACTGAGCCCAGTTTCCTTGGGCCACAGCTCAGTGTCACAGCCTGTGATAATAATTACACAAGTAACCTGCTATTAAGCCTAATTTCAATTAAACCACAAGGTACCCGCAGAAATGGATTTTGAAGCACATCAGTGTAAAATTGCATCAGGAACTGCATTTAAATCAATCAGTGTGAGATCAAAATTCTAACAGCATAGAGTGCTGAATGTCATTTTGCTAAGGTTTGTTATCTCAGTGTAACTTTATGACCTATAATGGTCATGCAGAAATAGATCGGAAAAAATCAGAATGATTTCTTTCCTACTCAACTGTCACCATCTCAAGTGCAGTTTTGTTTTAAAAAGAAATATATTGTTGGAAGACTTTTCCTTGCGTTTTATAGCAGCAATACAGTAAATCACAGCAGTTTAATTAACAAAATGGCTTTTGACTCCCTCCTCCTATCAGGTTGTCTGTAAAAGCTCAGCTGTTGACTTTTCCCCACTGAAGCAGCTTTCATGCAAATAGAAAAATCTCTTCTTCTGTGTCCTACTTTAACTACTGCCTGGCTAAAACAAATCAGCCATGAGGGGTCATTGTCTGAAGTGTTCTGTTTGACTTCTCCCAGGTAACAAGTGACAAGACAGGAGGAAATGGCCCCAGGTTGCTCCAGGAGAGTCTTAGATTAAGTATGAAGAAGAATTTCTCCACCAAAAGGGTGCTCAGACATTGAAACAGGCAGCCCAGGGGAATGGTGGAGTCACTATTCCTGGAGGTGTTTAAAAGATGTGTAGATGTGGCCCTTAGGGACATGGTTAAATGGTGGGCATGGCAAGGCTGGGACTCGATGAGGTCCTTTCCAAAATAAACAATTCTATGATTCTATGTTCCCATCACAGAAACTCACATACTAGCTTTCATTTTCTCCCAAGTTTGCAAAAATCTTTATCTTCTCTCCCTCAGACTCATTCTACAAATGTGTAGTCTCATCTTCCATCAAGACCCAAAGAAACCTTTACAATGATTAGTAGCCAAAATCCTCATTGCAAACTCCTCCTACACAGTCTGTGGATTTCTAGCCAACAGACAATACAGGATACCAGTATTTTCCTAAATGACATCCTCAGACTAGTTTACCCATGTCTATCATTTGCACAGCTCATTCCCCATGAAAACTATTCATGTTTTTTTTCCTAAAGCAATTGACATTTGCCTGTTTGTCCCATAGAGTGCCTGAACTATTTTGCTATTTGTTGCACAATATGCTACAGAAGTTCTCTCATACCAGCCAGAATGCTGGACAATGGGTCCTTTTTTTAAGAAAACACTATGATCTATAGCCCATGGTATGTATAGTAAGAAGACAAAATACGATCCACTGTCTGACAATGCAGTAGAGTCTACAAACTGTCATAATCAATATCAACTGTCACAATAAGCAAGAGCTTCCCAGCATTCACAACAGCTATTCTGACACAGTTAATAAATCACTGGAAAAAGCCTGGTGTCAGATACCACACAGCCTCCTTGTTCCATGGGCAGCACAAAAGAAAACTGGGCACAGACATATAGCTGCAAAATGAAGTTGTGTTTTAAAAGCCAACTCAGCTTTGTGCAACCCTGTTGCAGAGCATTAAAATAAAAAGAGAGTAAAAAGGAAGCAGAGCATGTGTGCTATAGGCAACAAAAGAATGGGACAGCTATAGAGCTGGCTGGACAAGCGCCTCTTTCATATCACTAGTTAGGCTGAGAGCAGCATCACAGGATCTGATCATCTATTCATTCAGAAACTCAAGGAAAGTTGAAACAAACTGTGGTTTTATGAGACCAAATTAGTATCTATTCTACTTTCGACAGACAACATTCACTTTGAGGTTGGGAATAAGTACAATAAAAAAGCGGATTTTTTTTGTCTTTTTTGGGAAATGACTTAAGCCCTAAATATCCAGTAATGTATGTGTTTTGAGATTTACAATTGAAATACTCCATGAATGTTTAAAATGTTTCCTGCCAGAAATGCCAGAGAATTATCCCTAGGAAGTACTGTTTTGTGGAGTGGCAATAATTCGTGTTTGAGATGCCCACCACATGCAGCCACCAATCTGCTAAAAAGGCTCAAACCATCTGAATTTTCAAAGGTCTTATGATACAGCTATAAGAAGTCCCTATCATGTTATGGCAGGAGCAAGCTGGTTTCAGTCAGGGGTGTGAAACAACCTTCAAGCTGTTACACTGGAAAATTCTGGCTACACTTTACTCTTTGGAGCAGATCTTGGAACAGATGAGTGCACACACGTTCCCCAGGCTTAGCTGTCACCAGTTCTCACAGCCATCATGTGGGGGCTTCAGCAAACCAGCTGGATGCAGGAGTCTTCCTGAAGGAGCTCTAAACACGCAGATCATGCTGGCACATGGGATGGGATGTGCAGGCATCCTGCAAAGAGTGATTTGAGCAGACAGCCTGGACCTTAGCAGCCAAAGCCACCCGGATAGCCTGAGGAAAGGGAAACACAGGACAGACCAAAGGAAAAAAAAAGGATTCAACCAATCCTTTTGTTGGCTTGGCTCCCAATTCCCAGCACCAATGGCTTTTGTCACTTTGTCCTTGAGTTTCTTTTCCATAAAACAGGGATAATAGCACTTAACATGTACACTGTGAAGTAGGGGGTACAGATGATGAAACGGTGAGACACTGGGGTAACAAAAGCAACACAAATGTCCCTAAGAAATCATAAAAGGTTCTTTTAAGAGCTGTCAGAGCCAAGTTTATCAAAAACAAGGTGGAAAGATTAAAGTAAGAGTCTTAATGTCTCACAGAACCTGAGAACGAACAAAGAGAATTCTGAACAGCCTGGTGGCTACACCAAAAATGTGTTCATTACCAATATGGTCCCTGCACATTGAATTTTTATTCTGGCAATAGTATTCTATATATAATTTCCACAAAAGTGCTCTCTAGAAGGTGGAAATCAAAGCAGACTGTTGTCTTTTGAGTCATTGTCATTGTTGAAGAGGAGATTTAAAACTAGAATTACTCATCTTCATCCTTCATCAAATTAATGAAAAGTTCTAATAGCAAACACATACCCTGCATTACAAAGTAAAGAGGAGGCAAGAAAGGCTGATGAAAGCTTGATGCTCTCTAAAATACATTAATAGCTAGAAAATTGACTAAATAGGCATTATTTCATTATTACCTTTACAACAAACCTTATCAAATCTGATACTTTAATCTCAGATTTCTATCTTCTGGCAGTCCATAAACTAAAGAATTTTATTATCTAGAAATGTAAACACAGTAAAGTTTAACTGAAATGCATATTTGGCAATGGCAGCACCTGGCCAGAAAGGTTCTTTTGTTTCTTTTTTAAGTTTGCAGAAATAAAATAATTTACACATTTTTTAGCTTATAACATACAAAGGTCTTAGTACCAATTTTGAAAGCTGCATACTTTATACAAATACTTTAGCATCAGAGCTTTCCTTCACAGATATCCCAACCCAAACCCATTCTAATTTTGCTTTATAACACATCTGGAAATAGCAGATGTCAGTCTTTAGGACAGTCATGCAAAATCCTTGGCTAGTGATCCATAGGTTCAAATAACCTCTTGCTCTTCCCAAATCATAAGCAGCAGCCGTGGCCATGGGTAGGAGCCATTGCTTGATAACAGGCCTTGGAATGATCAAAGCTGCATCCCCACTGCTTCCAGCCACGTCTGTACATATGGGAGCTAATAAATACCCAGTCCAGCACTAAACCTGGAATTACTGATGAGGATGCCACACTTTTAGTGTCCTCTCCACTGCTTGGGTGGCAGTGGCACATCAGTAGCACCAGGTCACAGAAATGAATACTGCAGGCAGTGCTTGGCTGTCTGAGCAGGGCTGGCACCCAAACCACACTTCCCACTGAGCAAACAGCAGTAAAAAATCAGCAGATGTCAATAAAAGTGAGACTGAGTGCACAGTCCTGCACTGAGCTTTAGTTTGCCTCAGAGAATCTGCCAGCATTGCAGGGCTGACTCCTTTCCTTGCACTGTGCTTCCACCACCATGGACGCAGATTTAAAATACATAAAATATCAGTGTGCTAATATCATCCCTTCCAAACCATTGCTGTAGGCACTACGAAGTTTCACTTCCATGAGTAGAAATAAGAAGTCTATGAACACCCATAAGATAAACTCCTTAAAATATCTTCTGTTACAGAAAAGTTCAGGAGCTTATAATGCAATCCTGAAAGAAAATAAACTGCACAGAAAATGGCAGGTGGAAACCTAAGTAAGACTCCTTGCTGAAACACCAGGAAAACATGACCAGAAAGGAAAAGGAAAATGAGCATAATTGTGTATTCACAGATACCCTATCTCAGGGTTTTCCCAGTTAGCAAGCAGTCTCACTGACAAAGTGTTTCAGGATAGAAAGTGTGTATGACCCCAGCTTTAGTGTCCCCTCAGGGCACCTGGAAAAGGAAGCAGGGGATGGTTTTGGTCTTTGCTTTCCAAAAGACAAGAGCAATGTCCAGTGGCAAATATCCTCTCCAGGTCCCTAAAGAATCTCTGTTTTGCAGCAGGAACAAAACTGCAAAGGCCTCTTTTGCTAGAGAAAAGTGATCTTAAATCATACAGTAACAGAAAAATAACATCCATGAAAACAACACTCCATCACTTGCTTGGTAAAAACATAAACATATTATGTATAATATCCTATTATTTCTTAGAGAGGCACTAATGAATTCTGTCAGTCTCCCTTTCCTTGGAATTGGAAACACTGCTGATGAGCAATTCTGTCATTATGTCAAGTTGGATGCAACTACACAGAGATGACCATCCTTAGCTACATGAAGCTTATGTGATTGATTTTGTCCCTTTGTTTCAGGCTGCCAGTCAGCTCCCTGCATTTAGGAGCACTGACTGCCCACACAAGTTGTGGGCTTTGAAAACAATATATAAAAATAACTATCTATTATCCACACAATGCCAAAGGTTCATGTTGGAATCACTGCTCTGAAGAATGTCAAAGTCCAGGTCTGCTCCCAAGTCCGTTACACCAACAGGATGATTCTCATTGACTTCAGTGGGCTTCACTCCCTGCCGAAATTTGGCCTAGAGCCTAATTCCCAGAGTCATTGCCAGTGAACTCCCACAGAGCTTCACTCCCAACCCTTCGGCCTCAAACAAGAACAGTCTGCCCAGGAAATGGCTTGGGGCTGAAAAATCAGAACGGCAAAAAAGCAAAACATGAGGGATGAGCAGGGCAAGCATGTGGACACTAGAGACATGCCACATGGACTGCACCTCCTGAGTTGTAAAGGTGTTAGGGTTTTCCTAAAATCAGGTGTCTGAATGTGTACCTCAACATCTCTCAGTTTCCAGGAAGGATGAGCAGCTGCAGCCAGCCCTCAGCAGATGCTCTGTGTTGAAAATATTGGCCAGTGTTGCCCAGCATCATCTGGAGGAAAGACGGTTTGGAGCACTCACAGGAGGAGGGAAGACAAAGATGTGTTACCTGGTGTTACAGGGGTATTTTAGATTACAGGGTGAGGTAAAACAGGAGGCAGCTGAGGTACATGGTGTATGCATACCCAGTCCTGACTGAGCTGCAAGGAAGGGGGAAGTCCTAGGTAAGACATGTCTTTAGGGGAAAAGAAGGTATCTGGGACTAACTACAGCAAGACTGGCAGACTGATGGAAGACAAGCAATAGTCCACACCAGCAGAATGAGTGCCAGTGTGTGACTGTGCCAGCGACCAGCTCTCCTTAACCAGCATGAACCACATTACCTCCAGCACCTTCCTGCTGCTACTGTGGCAACTCAGAGCACCCCAGGGGTCTGTCACAGACCACCCAGGCCACAGGGAATGCACCTGGGTCATGGCTATGCCAGGCTGTGCCTTGTCCCTGCACGGCTCCATGGCAGCATCAGCCACATTCCCACTTGTGAAATGGTGTTGGGGTCATTGCAAGCAGTGGATGCTAAGAGGTGTGTTCAGACACTTCCAGACAAAGCCACCTCTTCTGCTCACAAGCTGTAGGCACTCTTAATTTCAAGTCAAATCTTAATGTACTTATTTTTGCAAAGATGAATATCTGGGACACCTGGGGAAAGTGGGCAGTGGCACTTGGGGCTCTCACCCCACAGTTCCCTTGGCAGCAGCCATAGCTGTACCAAGCTGAACCAAACAGCTAAAAATACCCAAATTGTGGGAGGATAAATTGTGTATAAAGCAACTGTGAATTCCCAACATGCGTAAGAGAAAAAAACAAGCCTATTTTGGCATCACTATCTTTAATGTAGCCTGTGCTGTTCAGGATTATTTACTTTGTACACAATACTGGAAAGAAAAAGAGCATATTTCAGTCTGCAGATTGAACAGGGAATTAAGAACAAATTGATGCCAACTGGATTGCTCAACATTGTACAATATTGCTGTTCTGAAACCAGCACCTGCAAGCTGAGAATTTTGAAATGTTAATTGGGTTGATAACACTACTCTGGGGGAACATTTCCAGAGGGTAGGAGGTAAAGCAAGTTGGATCTGCTGGCAGGAATAAGCACTCTTGAATTCTAACTGCAGCAAGGCTGAAGATACACCTAATTTCCTTGAACACTCTCCCACAGAATCACTTCTTGCTCTTCAGGTCCCTGGTGCTCATGGGCTATAGCTTCTGTAGGGGATGAGATACAGGCAGGGGATGCTGACAGGGATGCAGGAGCAACAGGTTGAACAAGGAAACAAGACCCTGTCCTGAGAAGCAAGTACAAATAGAAGGGATTCGGGATAGTTAGAGGGAAGTATGATACGTGGGAAGATAGCATGAGCATGCTAACAACCAGCTCCTTACAGATTATTTAACTAAAGAGATTTTCCTTCTAGCTAAAATGCAAAGCAATTTTCTTTCTGGGCTCTGCACACCTCCCTGTACCTCAGCTGGTATTTCTTGTTAGCAAGGACTGGCCAGACTTCCCTGCCTGGCTGAGCTCGGCAGCAGGTCGGCTCCCCACCTGTGCATCCTGCCCTGCTCCGGGCCATGCCCGCCCCCAGTGGGTGCCCTGCTCTGGGCCATGCCAGCCATTGTGGGGTGCACAGCCCAGGAGCCCTGCCCTGCTCTGGGCCACACCAGCCATTGGTAGAGAGCACAGCCCAGGAGCCCTGCCCTGCTCTGGGCCACACCAGCCATTGGTGGGGTGCACAGCGCCGGAGCCCTGCCCTGCTCTGGGCCACACCAGCCATTGGTAGGGTGCACAGCCCAGGAGCCCTGCCCTGGGCCACACCAGCCCCTGGTGGGGTGCACAGCCCAGGAGCCCTGCCCTGCTCTGGGCCTTGCCAGCCATTGGTAGAGAGCACAGCCCAGGAGCCCACCCTTGCTTCTCCACAGCCAGCTGCCAGCCACAATGCAGATTCCAGACTCCTGCTGAAGACAAGGATTTCCATTTAATGCTAATGTCCATGGAAACTGTGCATCTTACAGCACTCATCTGACCTGTTCAGCTGAAAAACCCCACTCCAGATCGCTACACCAGATAAATTCATAGATTGACTAGCTGGGGGCTCCAGCACCTCCCATAAAGCTTGATCTTGTTTCATATATAATCAAAACTATTGCCTAATTACTGCAATAGCCTTCTCTGAACTTTAAAGGGAGAGGGGTTTAATATCATTCACATTTTCATTCTAATTAAATGCAGAGCTAAATGTTGTTAGCCAAAAGATAGTTTCCCAGCAGACTTGCATGGCTTGCAGCCTCATCTTGCATGTGCCTCAGTGGTGGCTGCAGTGCCTTGGGTGGGCACACACAGAGATGCCAGCCAGCATTGGTGTGAATGAAGCCCAGGCACAGGGAGCACTGTTGTCCACTCACCCCACAGCCTAAGGGCTTTTCCTGGGCCTTCAACTCCTCAGCTATAACCAGTGGCATACAGGAGTCAAAAATCCATGAAAGCATTGGACAAACAACTGCAGTCATGGGATGCTCCAGCGTTAAATCTCCGTTCAGGCCATGGTCTTCAAGTAAATGATGCATTTTATATAGAGGACATAAGAGCAGCGTGTTTATCCCGTGATGCTTTTACGTCACTTACCCCACTTCAAAAGGGACAGCCCCTGTGTGGGGTGCCTGGCTGTGCTGCTGGGGGGACAACCCAGGGGTCACCATAAAAGCCTCCATTCTCCTCACAGCCACACATCCCCTGCAAACACTTTTACTCACTGTGTC
This sequence comes from Acrocephalus scirpaceus scirpaceus, assembly GCA_910950805.1. Taxonomy (NCBI): domain Eukaryota; kingdom Metazoa; phylum Chordata; class Aves; order Passeriformes; family Sylviidae; genus Acrocephalus; species Acrocephalus scirpaceus. The sequence continues at coordinate 15,277,544 of OU383777.1, forward strand.
TGATTAAAGCAAGAACTTCCCCAAGCAAGCCAGAGCTCCATTCAAATCTCTCTCTTTGCAGTTTCAAAGCAGGAATGGATGAAAACTGTTTTGAGGTTGGCAAGGGTGAGGTGGGAAGAATTAGGTTGGGGACCTGGGAGTTTCAAAACTGGGAGCAGTGATAAGAAAATTGCTTCTCTGCCTCACTGTTTGCACCCGTACTGCATATTAGTGACCTCAAAGGTATCCTTTCAAAACAGCATCAGCAAAATGAAATTCATCAGGTTTATTTTTCTAAATGTCTCCATATTATCATGTTGCTTTTGCCTGGAGATATGCTCTGCTCCTTGCTGTGACCCTCAGTGAAAACATGGGGACTCTTCCTGCTGAATGGGATTCAGGTTTGCCAACTTGAGTGGAAAAAAAGAAGGAAACAATAAAAGAAAGACAACAGTTATGTTTTTCTGATGTCATTTCTGTTTACAGACAAGCTCTCAAAACAGTTATGTAGTAACTGAAAGTTACTGATATATGGGGTGATGCAGACTTGCCCAGCTCTCTGGAACAGAAAAACCACCAGAAAAATTCACCTGTAGTAGCTCAACAGGTTAATGACTGTGCTCGTGTGCTATGGAGGCCCAGCTCGGGGAAATAAGAGAGTTCTTAGGCATATGGGCACTTCTTGGTTTTGTTTTTCAGTGGTTTCTGTCACCATTTGCAAATTAATACAAGGTAAAAACAGAGGGCTATCTCTCTGGGACAGGGCAAGCAAAACCAGCTAAATGTCAGCTTCCACATGCATCAGGCTGTTGGTTCAGGAAAAGTTGGTTCAGCTGCTCCTTCTGCTCCAGAAGACTCAGACTCAAACATGAGGGACCCACATAAACAAGGTAACACTCTCAGGCTGCTTCAGTTCTCAAAGTTTTTGATGGGAGCAATGATGGCATGATGTCCCACCTGTAGCACACATATCCAAAAGAAAAAGTTTCAGAGCCTTTATAACTCTACCTCTTCTCCCTTCCTCTCTCAAGCTTAATTAATGTTTAAGAATTTTTAATAAGAAGTAGATCAAATTCAAAAGAAGATATGGGTCTTGGACCATCTGCTGGGATCTGACAAAAAAATATACCCATCTCCCACAGTCTGAAAAATTTGGACTTTCAACTAGCTTAATTCCATTAAAAATCCCCAGAAAGAAAATATTCAACAAAATATCATGCTTTCCTTCATCTTTGGTTTCAAAGGGTATAGATTTTCCTTTCTCTTACTAGATTTTCAGCTGACCAGTTTAGCTTGTCTTTTCTGTTAACTGAGGTCTGCTGACTTAAGCACAGTAAGAAGCAAATAAGCAAATCAGAAGCGTGAGGAAATAAATTTAGGCAAATAAAAAATGTAAATTAAAAAAAAATTGCTTGCATCATGTCATTAAAGAAGTAAGAACACAAAGACAAAATAAACAGGCAAAACCGCTCTTACCAAACTTTCACAGTTTTGGGCAAGACTCACCAGGCACTGGGAATATTTATAGGGAAAATGCTGTGTACTTTGTCTGGACTCTCTGTTGATAGGCGACCTACACAATCTTCTAAAAATGCAATGCAAAAACAACCGCTTTTTGATTAACTAACCACCTACACATCACTGGCCACTGGCAATGAGATCATGGTGGGTTTGGCTGCACGGTCAACTGAGATTATTCTTGGATCCCTGCCGTTAAAAACTAGAATGCTGGACAAGAATCAAAAGAGACAAAGCACTTGTTTCCTGTTTCTATAGTACTCAACCTGCAGTGGGTATTTTACTCCCCCAAATTTTTCCAAAGACAAAAGCAGCCACCCATACAAAATGTGGAGAATGCAAGAGCTTGACTCCTATTGCTGCACGTCATCTGGGGAAGCCGATGCAGAGAAAGGGCAGGTCAAGTTATGACAGATGAAAGTGGGTAACACAGTGACTCGGAGCCACTGGTGAAACACAGAAACTACACTGATCTTCAAAACTGATACTGTAATCTCAAATGCCTATCTAAGGATTCCTATTCAGCTGAACTGTAGAAATGAAGTCATAACTGCATGATTCACTTCTTCAAGAATCAGACAAGATATTCTGCCAGACACTTTGTAAGACACAGGTCTGGAGCAAAATTTTACATTCTAGGACTAATGTAAGACTATCCAACAAATTCCATAAGGAAAAGATTTTCTTTAAAGGAATTTACTATAATGGATAAACAGAGAAAAGATTTGTGCTCTTGATACATGCTTGATCTTAGCACAGCATCAGCAAGGCATCACTAGGAGTGTGTCAGGCTGGGCTCTGCCAAGCAGTCACATGTTTCTGGCTAAGGGCAGGATGACTGTGTCTTTCTCTTCTGGGTGATGGTTCTTTCCTTTCTATTCTGCCAAATTTGCAGACAATCCAGGCAAGTTTTATTTGGTGAGATCAGAGTATTCAAGAGCAAACAGAGCCTTACTACAAGAGCATGGCAAGACCCAGCAGGCATGTGCCCACCACAAAGCAGGGCAGGATCACTCCCTGCGACACCTGCATCATGAACAGCACAAAGTTTTTCCACTTCAGTGAGAATTAATGCACCATTTCCAGGCCTCCCATTGAAACTAATGCTCCCACCAGATCACTGGACATCCTAACAACTGTAGAAAAGTCTGCTCTTTCAACTCAAGCAGAATTTCTAGGTGTAGAAGAGGACACACAGAATGAAAGCTGGATGTCTGATGATCTTAATGGTGTTATGGAAGCAGCACTTTTCAACTAGTATGGAATAAACTACCTATGGAAAAAAAAACATTTCATGGTGCATTGAGTTTTCCCAGGGCTGTTTGGATATTCTACAAGAATACAAGACACAAGATACATAAAGCATTTATGTATCATCTTCGTTATATGACCAGTAGATTCCTATTGATATCTTTAAAGGCATTATTTTTCATTGTTTTAGTTATGTTTTATGGAAAAATATAAAATAATGAGCATATGTAAAATGTACTCAAAAACTGTCACCATTAATGTTCAGCCTTAAAATTTAAGTAACTCTGGTAAAATATGAAAATCTTCATTCTAGGAATCCCTACCTCTATAATCCCACGGATCTCAGCACAGCCTAAGCATTACAGGACTGCTGGACATGAAGCCTTCAGACTGAGCTCTGAGACTACTTTCGTACAACATCAAGAACGTGCACCTTTCTGAGAAACCACTGAGTCACAAGGATGAAATTTCACCAAGCATTAGTAGAGGTTCATCATATCACCTTTCTGTAAAACATACCAAACCCCTGTGTCCTCCATTTATATGCATGCAATATGAGATAAATGTTATCCTTGAGAGAACAGAAATACTAATTTTATTTTTAAAATATACTTTTTAACATTTAGTAGTACTCGTTGTGAAAAGCGGCCTTCTGTAAATCAGGACTTTTCCATGCAAAGATCTTATCTGAATTCCTGCAGTATGCTTCATACTGTGGAGTCACTTCCCAAGAGCTCAGACAATTGCTGAAGTTTAACTAGTAGAAAGCATTTGTGTTTCAGTGTCCAGAGCACATCTTTTCACCCCCTGAACTCTGAGGTCAGCTGGACAGACAGTACATCAGTTCTTTGGACCATGCCTTTGAGTCCAGACATTCATTCTCTCTCTCCAGTTACAAAATTAGGCTTATGCTATGGCCCAATTTAATGACAAAGTTCTCAGAAGAAAAATGTATTTTAGCTATTTTTAAATTTCCTCAGTTTTCAAAAACCTCTTTAGCCCTGTTTATATTTAGTCTGATATTCCTCTATTCAGCCAGTGCTGAGCATCTTTATGAAAGAGCTTCCTAAATGCCAGAAACTTACTCAGTTTTAACACCTGCAGTCATTGTACTGCATTAATAACCCCAAAAACATCCTACATGGGAAGACTCCCACCTTCTCTCCACCTACCAGAATCCCCCTTATGCTTCCCAGCCTGCAGGAAACCTGCTGATCCCTGGAGTGGGGTCCTAAGACAGCCAAATCCTACCCATAGTGGTCCACAGCTGCAGGACCTCACAGCACTGGCTGCTTGAAGCACTGATTTCCTTGAATGTCTCACAGGTGGGCTCATGCAAAAGGGAACTAGAGCTTCAGTATTTGCATGGAAAGAACTATTTCTCTTTGGATGTGACAGCTGGTAATGGGGAGAAAGGCAAAGCAGCTGTAGCCCAGATCAGGAGGTTTATAGGCCTGCCAATGTGCCCATGCAGCACAGGAAGCAGCAGCTCAGCACAGGCCAATATTAGTGTAAAGAACAGCAAAATTCACGTAAATGTGTGCCAGGAAAGGGGTAGCTTTGGCATGCTCCAGGTCAGAGGGAGCACAGGCAGGAGGCTGGCTGGGGGCAGCCTGGTGACCAGCGGTGATGCCCAGCTGTCACCCAACCCAGCTCCACAATTTGTCACACAGACATCATTCTTCATGCCAGAAAACTCAAAGCAAGATGCACACGGAAGTGCCATGACAGGTCGCTGAATTGTCTGGAGAAAGCATCAAGTGGATAAACGTTTCTACCAGAAATCTTCCAAAACCATAGAAGTTCTTGATCTCCAGCTCAGGCTGATTCCCATGAGTGCTAACAAGAAGTGGATGCAGCACCACCCCTAGAAGAACAGAGAATTGTCCCAGAGAAGCTGGCTTTTACTTCTCTATTTTTTTTTTTCTTTCTGTGTTCCCAGGAAAAACAAACTGCTGCATTTGTAACTTCAAGGACATGGAGGTAGAAAAGGACAGCTCAGATGGGTGTTCTACTCTGAGCAGTGATGCAAACCCCAAGAGTGCATTTCATGGTGGAAAACAGTTCATGGGCATGAAGCCCATGGGGTGAGGTGGGCTTGGCCAGACTCAAGCTTTCATGAACTCTAACTTCATTACACTAAAATTTAAAAGTGTTTCCCCAGTTGAAAAACATATTTTCTAGTTTGATTCCAATTAAAAAAGAGAACAATCTTCTAATTAAGGATGGATGTAAAATTAAAAGCAAAAAAAAATATAAAATTTTAGGATGGATAGATGCATAATTAAAAGAAAAAACAAACAAACAAAAAACCCCCATGAAAATTTCAAAGAATGCTCAAGCTCAGAATAAGATATTCCAGCCCTGAAAACATTACCAATTTGTCTTTGTGTCCTTTTCAGAGACCTGTTTGGCAAAGAGGACATTTCACAGTCTCCTCTTACGGAAATCCAATGCCACGCTCCTGCTCCAGGACTGCTGCCGGCTCTGTGTTTAGGGGATAAACCCTTTCACATTTGTCTTTGAAAGAGGCTCTTGTGAGCAGGAAGCTGTGCTGTGACACCATGCTCCTGTGCTCTTTAAAACAGCTCAAGCTCTGTAAATGACCTCTTTCAACTTGCTTTCTTGGTTGGCTCAACATCTCCTACATGTTGTTTCTTCAGCAGTAACCTGAGGCTTCAGAAAATGCTGTAACGGGTGGTCAAAGTTAAGTCAGTGCCCAGAAAAAGGAAACATTTTAATATTACCTACCTAATGCACCTTTTTGTCTTTAGACGTGTACTCTCATGATCAGAATTTAGGGGATTTTTGTAGACGTCCATGACTCATACCTGGACACTGCTTGAGGCCAATAGATATGATATTACAATTTCTTAAAATACAGCATCATTTAACATCTGCTGCATTTTACTGGCTGAGTCATCCTGGAAAGCACAGGATACTCTGGAGATCATGGAAGTACAGAGAGGCTCCGTAGGTCTTTGACTGCATCTTGTACCTCTCTTTCAGAACTGTTTTTATTTGCCAATCAAGTAATGATATTTCTGTAATTACTTTAAAGTACAGAGCTCACTTGGTGCATGCTGTGCACTGCTGTGCAAGGCATGGGATTTGAATAATTATACTGTCCTAGAAAGTACCAAACCAAAATCCCAAGACACCAGCAGAAGCTGAGAAATGTCAAAAGAAATAATGTGGCAACAACAAGGTCATATGAGCATGAAACAGACTATTTCTCTATTATTACTTACCACTGTAAAATAAATTGGGTGCTTCCCTTTCCTCTTTCCAAGCACAAAGTAACACACTTAGCAGTACTGTGCTCAAAACAGTCTCTACCCAAAGCAGCAAAGTAACTGCTCTGCTCTGGAACACCTTTGGTGTACTGGAGTTATTTTGGGTTTGCACACAGGCACCAGCAGGCAGAAACTGGCCAAATCACTTAAAAAAAGACTGAACTGCTTGAGATGAAGACCTGGGAATCCACCTCTTAATACGCCATTGCTCTAATTTCTCTTCTTAAAGCATTTGCACCAGTAATCAGAGGTGATCACTGAGCTCCATCCTGCACCTTTAATTAAAGTCTGTTTCTGAAAGCCCTGTCTAGAGAGACTAATCCCTCTCTGCTCAGCTGCTAGACTTGCACAGCGGGGCAAAGAGGCAGATGCATGTTTGAGGAGGTGAACAGGTCCCAGTTTGACATCCCAAAATGTCACAAAACATCTACTGATACTCAAGCCAGCTACTTCAAATGCAAATTGCCAACAGTCAGTAAAGAAGTGGGCAGAGAAGCACATGCAGGGGAAAACCATGAAAACTAGTCATTCAAGGGTAACTACACACTAGTTTTTATTTGGTACTACCAATGTGGGCTCGGGTCCTGTCAGTCCTTGCCTGAAGCTGATGCTTCTGTTGGAGCAGATGCAGAGAGCTTGCAAAGAAAACTAAGAAATCCTCCCTCAGAGCTCAAAGGAGACAGGAAAGAAAGGAGAGCTGTCACACTAACAAAAGCAAAAATAGTCCTCAAAGCAGTAGAGTGGTGGCTCATAGGATCCTCATGAGCTAAGGAATAACATCAGAGAACTACTGTTCTGCTGTAGGCATGGCATATCAAGATTTCCACGTCATAAAGTTAACTCTGCAACCTTTACTTGTGACACATTGCCACTTACCCTCTGCTCTGTCAGCACAGCAGGATTCCATGTCCCAGCATCCAATTTACCCTACAATTCATCTCCTCTCAGTGTCTGCCCCTTTTTCCACCTTCCAGAGTGACCATGAAGTCTTCCCTCTGTTTTTCACTATAAACTTCTCTCTTCTGAAGCACTGATGGGAAACTGCCCACCTGTGATGGCAGGTGCAAGTGGCTGCAGCCACAGATGCCTTCTTCACATGTTAATGTGGATAAGGCAAGGTCTCGACTGCAAACTTGGGTGCAAATGAACAGAGACAAATGCCCTTGCCCTTCCACCATCCCTCACCCTGAGTGAGCCTGGCAAACTTTTACCATCTCTTTTTTCAGCCCCAAGGGCTGCCTGTTCCATGTCCATACACCTGGCTCTGGGTCTCAGCAGGCTGCTAAAATGCAACAAGATAACACTAACTAAGCAAAGGTATCTCTTGCAGAAAAGGATTTATGGTCCTGGGGCATATGTTTGTGGAGAATTTACTGTGTGGGCTTAGAGACTGCTCAGACTGACTGAGCTGCAGCTCCTGCAGAGACCAGTGCATGAAAGGGACACACGTAACCCAAAACTCTGCTACCTCACAGTCAAGAAGCAAACCTGAGCCAAAGCCTGGACACAGATGACCTAAGTGACTGCGACTGGTATTTCACTGTGAAGAGCCAAAACCTGCAGCCTGGAACAAAGAGAATGGGATGTGATGTTACCTTCTGGGAGTTTAGGATGGGATTAATACAATAAACATATGGAGGGTAGATCAGCTCAAGAATAATTCAAGGGGAATTTTCTGAGTCAGTATTTTCAAGTGAAAACTAATGAGAAGGGCAGCAGGAAAGTCAGTGCTTAATAGGATCATGTTAGAAATGTGTGACTAGAAAAGCCAAGAGGAAGGCCCCTCTGAAACTGCTCTGGTACCCACTGCAGGTCAGCAGAGATTGCACAGCAGCTAAGGGATGCAGGAGTGCCACAGAAATGAACCTGCAGTGGGCAGGGCTCACAGGTGCTCTCTTCAATGAAAGGCTAGTACTAAGATTAAATGGTCTTAAGCAAAGAGGGTGCTAACCTCCCTGTGTTCACAACTGAGAGTTCAGAAGAACTTCAAGATAAGTGCAAAACACCAGAGGAGGCACTTGGCTCAGAGGTCCCAGTACAGGCTCCAGCATAGAGTGTAAAAAAAAAAATAAAATTGTTTTTCTTACTCCCTAAATATACATTCTCACTCCTCAATTGTACACCACAATATACATTACAAGAAGCCAAGTCAGACATGGCACACTGATGGCTGATGTTTGCCTCCACTGCTGACAGGCCCCCAGTATGTAAACATCTTCCTAACACAGACATACCTCTCAGGTCTGTGTAATCTGGGTTTGCTGCAAGCCTGGGGAAATGCCTGAATATGTTACTCTGCAAAGTCAACTCTCTGCTCCCTTTTGTGGCTTAAAGAAACCCTGAAAAGTCAGAAAACTAATTTAAAAAGTGAAATATAAGTGCTTTGTGACAGCTACATTGATGTATACACACACAATGTAAAGGGTATGGGAAAGAAGTCAGCTACACAAAAATGTTAATAAATGATGCAGTTTGTGACCTAGGCAACATCCCCAAACAGAGAACAATGATTCTTGGACTAGCAACGGAGAGAGAGAATGGAGGCAGAGGGGTGGGTGATGCAATGCTAGATGTTGCTAACAAAAAACCCATATGACAATGAAGAAAATAAGGAGGTAAAACATTATGGGAGTGAATAAATTGGACAAACCCCAAAGCAGCTATAAGAGGAAACCAAAACTGGACATCAGGAACAGACCACAGCACAATACAAACTTGCTTGGCTTTTCACACCTTGTAGAGAGGTAGGGAATTTTAACACACTATGCATTTCCACACATGCTAGATTCTGCTAGCAGATCTATAGAACAGCTCTGTGATATAGAAACAGTAGAATCTAACTACAAGAAAAGAGATTTGAGAGGACTTAGGAATTAAAGGAACAACTAGCTGGTAATGCAACATGTGGCAGTTTAGTGCTAGTAATGAACAATTACAGCAGTCAGCATAGTTAAATTGATTTGCCAAATACAAGTAAATTGTTACTTCTAGTAATGCATCTACCTGCAGGATTCAGACATGACAGAAGCCAACTTAACCCAACATGAACTTCTCTGGTTGCACTTTTCTTAATATAGACTAGTTACTGATAAAAATGATACATGATAGAAGTGGAGTAACTTCAGAGTGTTTTTACTGGAATCATAGAAGTAACTTCCAGTCCACCTGGACTTGAGAGATGGTCACAGAGTGCTGAGTTCACAACTACTGCTGTGCCAATCTAACTGGGAGCACCACACTGACTTACATTAACTCTTACCTCCTTCCTCTCCTTTAAATCCTCTGTCTCTCCCCCCTGCCGGCTGCAGTGCAGCATGCGGGCTTGGCTCCCGGCACTCCATGAAGTCATCGGGAGAACGCACATTCACCATTTCAGGCTGGGACTCCTCGCTGAGCGCGGGTTTTCCAGCCAAGCCAGATGCCTGCCCCGCAGCCAGGGCTGCTCATCCTCGGCAGCTGCCCCCGCCCTGGCCCCTCAAGGACCAGTTTGTTCAGCTCAGTTAAACAGTCCCTTGTCAATGTGCCTTAGGAAAGGACAAGCTTTCCCTTCCAGTGAATGACAGAGATGGAAGCTCCTGCATTTCTTATGTTCAGGCTGGTTTCAGAAGGACATATGCCTCTATTTAGCCTGGGGAAACCTTGACAGGCACCAAATGATGTTTGGGGATTTTACAAACAAGAAATACTTGGTTTCTCTTCTTGATACCTTTGTTACAAAAAGTTACTTTGTTACAAAAGTGGTTCATGTAAATAACTCCAGAAATACTAGAATTTCTAATTAATCTATTGACATATTGATAAATGTAATAATAGATGATTTTTTTAAAAGTGAGTATTTACAATACTTCTGAATCTTCCCTAAGGCCTCCTCTTGAGCAACCTGATAACACCTTCAGGTTTAAGCTCCATTTCACCACTAAAAGGTATTTTAAAATTATTTCAAATCAAATCCCAGACATCCAGAAGGCTCCATCTGACAGGCGCCTCCTGCTTGGCAAATGCACTGTGCTGTAATCCTCCTGCTGCAACACAGCAGCTCTCTCCTCATCTATTGTCCTCAACCATGAGAAACCTTCTTCCATCCTCCCTCCACCTGATATGCTCAGGAGCTTGTTCCTCTTGACACTATTGCCCCAGAGGAAAAAAAATTACAAACATCGGCTTACTAGCTGGAAATGGTTTAAGTGTACTCCTCCTCCTTGCAGAGCTGAGAGTCAGGAGCTGAAAGGTGATGTGCGTGAGAGCTCCTTTGATAAGAGGCCAAGAAGTGACATGAACAAGATAATCAGGCCTTCAAACCAGACATGCACATCTGGGACAACTATCTCCAGCTTCCATCTGACAAGAGAATAATCCTGCTAATAGGAGTCTTTCACACCAGGTTGAGCGGCCCAGCAAAAGGAAAAATTAAACGAGTTTAATTTAGCTTCTCTCTGGCTCTTACTGGTGTCTAAAACACTGACTCATGCCATGCAAGAAGGGGTGGGATTTTGCTACACGGGGTTTTGTCATGGGTAAATTAAATCCCAGTTAGGTCACTCTGAGACCTTTTGCACTAAACCTCCAACTATAGTAATTTTGGGTGCAAAGAAAGTGGCCTCTCAGACGCAATTGTGGAACTGCACATGAACCATTCAAAAAGCCAAGCCCTGCACACTGATCTCCAGCTTCCCATCATGAGGGAGAGTAGGGCTGTCCCCTACCATGCAGGGTAGGACTGTTTTCAACACCCTGTTGGTGCAGGATACCACAAACGGTGAGGATACCACACAGAGCATGACACAACACCTCTTGTCCAGTGTTATGTCTGGCAATGGGAGTGTCCAGCTGGGCCTCTCACCATGCTCCTGCCTGGTGGACTCTATGGGAGCGGTGAGCTGTCTGACACAGCAGCAGAAGTATATGAAACATCTGGCCCCAGCTCATATTGGCAGGGAAGGAGGGATCGGCCTCCAGAGCGCAGACTGGGTCGGTCGGGAAATGCTCTAACTCCGAAAGAATGAGCAGCTCGGCTCCTGGTGGTTGATGTCAGCTGCTCCTGACTTCTCTTGCCTCAGGTGAGTTGATTCATGTGTTTTATAGACATGAAGTATGAAAGATGCTATTGCTCCTTGAAGATTCTCACAGGATGCAGCTTCCACTCTGGCCCTGGTTTTGCCTCCTTACCTACCAATAGTGCAGAATCACAACTTCGCAACCCAATACTGCCAGTTTTTGAGAAGATCAGGTCAAAGTTGATTGACCCTTATTTTCCTTCTTCTGAATCCAGCTAACCACACCTCTGAGCACACAAGATCATGGGCAAAAAACTGAATACAGACCAGGCTTCTGCTTTCAACTCTTTCCCTGATCTGGTTCTCCTTGCCTCCCCGCCTTTGTGTTTTTCTCACCAGTCTGGTGTGGGTAATGAAGACAGAATATTCATTTTGCCTCTAGCAAGAGTTTTTAGTTAACATCAGCTGCCTCCGACTGGAGTAAATAATTCTGGTACAAGAATGAGAAGCAATGCACAGCAAACTGAAATAAGAGAAACCTGTTGGTAAATTTACTGGCTGCTTCAAGGACAGACTCTACCCTGACCCTTTGTTGCCTGCAGCAGCTCTGGTGCTTGACATACTGCTGCTCTCCCACAAAGAGCAAGAACATACATGCACCTACAGCTGCTCCAGAGGTTGATTTGGGGCTGAGACACACAAATGTCTGTGCTGCTGGAGGCAGCCAGAGTCCTCCACACTGACCTAGTGAAGGTGACAGCTCTGCAGGAGGTCTGGCACGACACTTTGTGCCTGGCTGGGACATACCGTCTAGCCCGCCTGGCAGCTGAAATCACCAAGGTGCACTGCAGCCTCACCGGAGGAAAGCCAGAATTTGGATGAAACCCATTAATACCAACCTAGCAATTAACAACCCACAGCTCTCAGTACAAGAAAATCAACTACTGTGCCATTTGAAGTGTAGCACATGTACATACATGAAAATACTCAAAGGGAGCTTCAAAAGATAGGCTGGGGAGAGAAAGAGGAGGAGGAGCTGGAGATGCTGAGTGCTGCCCAGAATAGGAGCCTACAGCAGTTTTTGTCTCATTGCTTTTGCCAGTTGCCTTTCATAAACAATGTTTGGGAGAAAAAACCTCCATAAATGTCAACAATTGCAGCTTATTAGATGGTCCATGACCTATTTGTAAACCAACTAAATTTCTTAATTATATTTGCCTTTAGATGGTAAGAACTACTCAAAAAATCGGTAGCTTTTGTGAAGCTACAAGAGAGCAAATTACCAGCTTCCGGCACCTTCCTAACAGCTCAGCAACTTCTGGCACAAGCTCATTCAAGGAGGAGTATGGAAAAAAGAAGACGTTTGTGAGAAAGAATGTCTATCATCTGTTATTGCTGTGTTTCTCCAAAGCAGAGCAAACAGCCGAGCTCAGGTAAAGCTCAGACACACAGAGCACACCTTCCAAGGGTGCTGAAGAGGGATAAAACTCAGCTGATTAACTTGTATAGACTAGCATTTAAAAGGTTTTAGCAATATTTTAAAACATGCTGGGAGAAGCACATCAATCTGTCTGCACTAGACCAATGCTGGTTAGCTCAGGGGTCTGCAGCCTTTCAAGGCTTTGCACCCAGGGGAGTTCTTCCTCCATGCATTAGAGACTACCTTTGTCAAGAGAAATTAAGCAAGTTCCTGGAGAAGCTGCTTCTGCAAGGCGTGACATGCTGCACACCCAGTGATCAATAGTACCACCAGGCAAGCCAGTGGCACATTGCTCCTGATAAATTTTATTGTTAGCCTGGGTTTCTTATTCCTCATTTTATTCAATGCAGACTTCTTTTACAGGACACAGAATTAGCACTGAAAGACTTCTTAAAGCAAATTTATTTAACTAAAAACTAAAAAATATTAATGAGCTGGCCCTCTGGCCCCAAATTAAAGTTTACCTTACAAATTAAAGACTAATAAGACAAGCAAAATAATGTCTTCATAGAACATAGCAATTAAGCAATTTAAACAATAGAAAAATGCACTGGACATATTTCAACTGAAGATGGGAATAGCAATGTAACACCCTTTCCTTTATAAAGGAAATATACCCTTCCTGTATAAAGGTCATTTCATTTGCCATCCCAGCTTATTTGGCTGATCATTGTAATTCTACCATTTACTACAACATGTAAAAAAGGATTTAAAAAGAGAAAACACTTGCAGATTTTTCATCTAGTCCACAGTATGGAGTTAATTACTATTAGGAGTTTCACTGCATTCCTCCATTGCCACTCACTCCAACACTCCCTGCCTGGGCTGCTCAGCTCCTTTACACTCCAGCACTAAACTTTGCTAACGTGCCCTATGTACAAGTGCCCCAGGCAGGGCACGGGGTCACTGCAGCAGCAGCTCCCACTCCACTGCCCATCCATCCCCTGCCCCACGCCATGCCTAATGCTGCCCACCCACGGGCTCCTGAGCACCACCTTCACTAACACCTCCTGGAGTCCCCACCAGGAAAGGTTTGCAAAAGCAATGGCTGTGCTTTTTGGGCCACCAGACTGAGCACCAAAATGCCACCTGAACAGCACGTGTTAAATTGAAAGCACTATACAGCTTCCAAAGTGCACCAAAGGGTCTCTCTGTGCTGTTCTGGAGATCACTGATTCAGAAACAGGAGTCTGAGAGACTTCAAACTGCATGTTCTGCAACTGAAGCCTCCACAGATCTTTTTCAGTGCAAGGAAGACAACTAAGTAATCTTCTATTCTGCATGAACACAGAGAGAAAAGTACTCCTTTCTGGGATTTTTGTTTGATGTGGGGGAGACCTGCAAATACAGCTCATGTAGGGCTCAGAAACTCTATTTGCTGAGATCTGAGATACCTCCCAGTTCATGCCAAGCTCCCTCTGAAGAATAAAAGGCAGAGATGAGTACCCATATTGAAAAAAATAAAACAAACAACTGGAAAAATCATTACTAAGTCTTGTATCCTACTGCACAACTTCAGAAATGCTGAAGAGGAGTCACGTTTTCCCTCCTGAATTGGGAGTGCCCTCCCAATTCAATTTATAGTTGATACTTCCAGATCTCGTCAAATAATTTTTTATTCCTAGAAAGATACACACACTAAAAATGTCCATTAAAAATATGGGGATGAAAGGTTAACAAGATTTTTTTTTAACACACTGAAAATCCCACTTGCTGCCTTCTAACCTTTCAGCATTTTAAAGGGTCTTGTTGCAACCTGTTTGTGGTTCACCTCCGGTTGCTTGGGAAGCAGCAGCTAATGTGTACAAAATATAAGACCAGTGAGTAACTAGCACAGGAACAGGTATCTTCAGGGCAGGACTGAGCTACAGCCAAGCATTGGCCTTCAGAAACTGAGTCCCCCACCAGCAATCCATGCTAAGGAGATCTTAGAAGAGCCAAATGGCATTACCCTTGACTCAAACCTGTTTTAAAAATGCACCAGTTTAGGAGGTGATTGATGTTCTGACTGTTCCCCCAAAGCTTTCCTCTTCCTCCTCCGTGCTCAGCTCTGTGGAGCTCATGGAGTCACCAGAGATGTGCTTGCAAATATGGACAGAAGAACAGCAAGGATTCTCACTTCCATCATGCACAGGGTACTTTTACCAGCTCTATTTCCTTTTCTCTGCTCTATCCATGGCAAATGGCCTCTCCAGTAAAGCCTTTATTTGTGAAGGGTGGAGACATTTGTTTCTACAGTGCTTACAGAGACTATTTCAAAAACATTTCTTGCTTTCTGGCGTTATGTTGTGTAAATAGAAAGAAAGGATTTGCCTATCACTGCTTGACTTCAGCTGTTAGCAAGTAACCCACACCTTCACTAAGCCTTTTGTGAAGAAAACGATAAAAAAGTATTACTATCCAAACAACCACCTGACTACTATTTGAGCTCTTGTGTTCTACTAAGCTTGTGTTCACCCAACTAAGTGGCCTCTCAGAGAGTACAGGGATCAAGGGATTTTTTAGGCAGGTAAAACTCCAAACTAGTGACAGAAACTACGTGTCTCTCATTTGAAAGGAAAAAGCAGAAAGTCATCAGCAGAGCCACTGCAGATGTCCTTGCAGCTGCACCATGAGGTACACCTACTGAAATCCCTTTGCACAGCCCATAAACCTGCTGCAGTCGGAAGTGACACAGATTTTTGTGTAGGTGTAAAGGGGCATCTATCAGGAGCTGCCCCTCCAGCCCTGGGTGCAGAACTCACCCCAGAGCTTTGCAATACTTCACATTTGCCACCGTATGCCATGAAATAATGTAAATTTGCTCAAAAGCAGAGCTCATGTGATATTAGACCTCCACAGAAAGGACAATTTTATTAGCAGCTCTTGGGTGGAGTGTTAGAAGGCTGCTGAAGAATAAAACAACATAGGTTCAATGCACATTTCCAGGCAAGCCCACCCAGCTGTGAGCATGTGTACAGAGCTGTTGCAAAGCAAGGGAGCAGTAGAGCTTGAGCAGAGCAGCTTCACACCATGCTTCATGCACTATGGATGAAATACTCAGGCCACCAAAACCCACTCAAATCTGTTCAAAGAAGAGCTAGTTGTTTTGTTGCAAGACAAAAGAAACTTGTCCCTTTTTATCTGTGTGTTTGAAGTCTGCCCAGAAGGAAAACACTGTCCTCACCTCCAAAGATGCCAACCTGACATAACTCTATTGATTTTGCTGAGGCTTACAGGGCTATTACTGAAGAGGGAACTTGGCATCCCTGATTCCAGCAGTAAAGCTGACAGCTGAGTCTCAACCAAATGCTCAAACACTAATACACCTGCCCTGGGCATATGAGAATGATCTGGAACACCCATCCCAGCAAGACCCATCCCAAAATTGCCTTTTCAGTTCAAATCAAGATTTGCATGTGGTCTAGCCTACTCAGTCTGGCGCCCTGTGAAGGCTGCACCCCCTGGTTCCCAGCCCTTGGCAGGCTGCAGGCTGCCAAATTCAGGTTTCATTGTCCCTGCATGCTGCTCATTCCTTTTGGCAATACTTGTTTCTTTTGAAATGTATGTGGAATGAAATGTATGAAAAGAAGGGGAAAAACCTAGGGATAACATGTCTCTAACATTTCCATTAACTGAGTTTATCTAACATACACTTCTTTTCCTGATCCAGCCACAAAGGGAAAATACAGAAACATGCTCCTGCTCCCTAAGAGCCACCACAGAGCACTGAGTGAATGCAACAGATTCCATAGTCCCCCATTATCCCTATTAAAAACCTGTCCTGTCACAAGGACAGTGAAAAGTTTTGGAGGCCATAAATGTCTCCTTCATTAACCAGCAAAGGCCATGGCCTGAGCTTCACAGGGAGCAATGGGCTGCTGGGACTGACTTAAGACTCTGCATCCAATGCTTGTGTGTCCATGTGTACTCAAGAGGCAACAGCACTTAAAGAGAGAATGATGCCTCCTATCATACCACTATTTCCTCAGTATCTATGTACTCTACCTGAACACCCTTCTCACGTAGGTAAGTGATAGAAATGTCCCAAAACAGATGCAGCTTGCAGAACTCCCCTTGTTTGTTTCAGGTCCTATTACTTGGTGTAATATGAAAAATTGTATTACACAGTGTAGACAGGAGGCTGGCCTATTCACTAAAGATTTTTCAAATCTTAAAAGTAAAAGCATATTTCGAACTGTCTTTGATTGCCTGTAATATCTGCTGTATGAAGTGGTAAAACCGTACAGCAATGCTCCTACAGCTGTCCTATGCAAAGGCTGGAGGCAAAGGAATTCACATTGTGGAGACTCAAAACCAAAATGGCATAAGATGCTTTGGTTCTTCACCACACGCATTTTAGATGCAATATACAAACTTTCTTCAAATCGTATCTTTGCTATCAACTGTGACAGAATTTACTATGTTGATACTGACTAAGGACTATTTACTCAGATCTACAAATGATCCTCACATAGATACCTCCTATCACAGCCTTAGAAAAAATGCCAAAGTGAGTGAAGAAGAGATGTAGCTGATCCAGCACCCTCTGACATCTGGAGTCTCTTGCTGTCACTGCTCCCAAATCTCTGCTGCAGCAGCTTCTCCTGGGTTAGAAAAGGCTACTTCAGTCCTTTATTTTTCTTTCCTTGTGGAGAGTCCATAATAGCAATTTCAGTGGCTGCCAAAATACAGAGGCCAGTCCTTTGTTCTGGATTGGTCCCCGTCGGTTTGGGGCTGAGCGCTGCCAGGCATGCTCCACAGAGGCCACTGAATAATGCCACTGTATTAATTGTTCTATTAAAATACAACATGCATAATCTGTTTAATTTTTAATTATTCAAGTACTAACTGTAAAACAACTGAAAGACCAATTATTTTCAATTACTTTGATACTCTAGAAACCCCTGAAAAAAAAGGGACAATGAACTGAAAATTGATTAGCAAGCAAAAAGAATAAAGTTTAGATTCTGTTGTTTGCTGCAAAGAGAGAATTTCAATTATGTGAATGAGTTTTAATTTCTATCCATCTGCATATTAATTTAGGTGCATTAAGGTTTTTTTTTCACCGAGTTTTATTATACTATGTTATAAGTCTTTAATGGAACTGCAACGGAAAAAGTGATTGTCAAGATCAAAAATAAGAGAAGGAATTCAAATTGGCATGATGTCAATAGAAGTCTTAATCCAGTTCCTAAGGAAAACAATAGGAGTTTTGGCATTCGCTGTAATGGAAGCAGATCCGAGCCTAAGCGTCTGTGTTTTGGGACTTTCCACAATTTCCCCTAGCTTTCAACTTTAATGATTCCATTCCACGCATTCAATTTTTCCCTTGTGAATTCACACTTTCACAGGAAAATATCAGCATGTTTCACCTGTGGGTCTGAGTTCTGGTGAAGAGCTAAAACATTAAGATCACAAGACAAATACTATTCTCACAGATGCCAACATGAAATAATCCCAGTGGTTCTGATGAGATTTACACTACTCTGGCTGTAAACAGACACATGTATATATACTGAAAAAGACAGATCCTTTCCCTTTCTTAGAGCATGAAAACTCAGACTTCTGAATGTTTCTAGACTTGGGATTTCTCTAACTCTTTCAATTTTAAGGAAGCCCCACTTTCAGACTTGAAGGTGAAGCACTTCCATCTGCAGAGACTGAATACAATATTTTTTCATGTATTGGAATTGGATTTTTTGTTTGCCGGGGGGTTTTCAGTGTTGAGTTTTTTAACTCAAGGGAACTGTGTTCACTATTTTCCATCTATTTCAAATGCTGCTAAGTAATTTTTTGACAATACAAGCAATTTCTCACGCTATACTCTCTTTTCAGAACCAAAAAAATCCCAGTATTTGACTATATATTACACAGACATACATTACACACATAGGTAGATATATATACATACATAAGGACTGAGGATAAACACAATGAATGAGAGTCATATCTTTCAAGCAGGGAGTTTAATTCCTGTGTCCTTCACATGCTGGGAAACACAACAAGTTCCCCAAGACACAGCATGTATTCTTCCCCTCCCACTCTCCCCTTTCACATATTCCCTCTCTTAGTAAAGCTGTAAACAGGAATCTTTATGCCTTGAGAGACAGACATTTTGCCAGATCCAGGACACCAGGTATTTCTCACCCAGGAGGGCTGGGAGGGAACTCGACGGCAGTCAGGAAAGGAAAACTTTTCAGTTGAAGTCAGTGTCCAAGTCCAGCAGCTTCCCACAACAGACAGCCTTCTCCTCCTTCTCCCAGTCCTCCACCACCTCACACTGCTTTGCTTCAGAGCCAGTTCCTGACCTTGCCCATGGTTCCCAATTGAAGGAAGTCAGAATTTGACTTCTGTCTAAAAGAAAATTTTTATTTCTTTCAGAATATAAATGCAAAGGCCCTAGGACTTCACCCTCTCGAGACTCTGTACATCCAACTCTCCTCCCTTCAGGGCCAGACTGCTGTTTCTCTCCTGATTCACTAAGCAGCAAAGGTTTTCACTATGTTATTCAATACCACTTTTGTGAACCAGAACAAAATACACTACTTGATTTCTTTTAAAGAGGCTTTATCATGACCCAGGGCTGGAAACACTTCATGCATGTCTTTGTACAAAGTAGTCCATCACAAACTTCAAAAGACTGTCACCCAGAAAACTGTGTACCTAAAAACAGACGAGTCTTCACAGCAGTGTTATCTTTAAAGCCAAAGTAGCAGTGGTAATTTAGGCAAAATTTTCAACTGCTAAGGGCCTGACATAATGTGCTTTTATATAGGCAAAGCCCTGTCTTTCTGCCTGGACAAAACTGCTGAGAAGGAGACATGTCCAAGAAAACTTAGAAGCATGATGACTTTGTAGATAATTTTTGCAGAATTCATAAGGAACTTTAAACAATTTACTACCTATCTGATTTACCAATGCTTTCTGAAAGAGGGTGAAATTGAGAGAGCATTTGATATATTCCTTTTACAACTACTATATTTAAATTAGAGAATTTCTACTACACAGTGTATGCTGTAGAATAAAAGCAAGGTTTAAATGCAAGGTTTCTGCTGTGAAAAGCTCAAGAACATACTATCAGTTGTCAAGCAACTGATTTTGGATTTAATAAAAGGGGAATCTCACTCAAGTATGCTGTTTTCTTTCTCTCAGCAGCACAGAAAGGAAGTTCTTCATTCACCAAGACAGCCCATCAATAAACTTAAATCCTAGGTTGGAGAAGACCATTGTTACAAACACAAAGATAAAGACCTCCCGGACTGAACAAAGTACCCAGCATTTTGACATATTAAGCTTTCACAGTCTTAATATTTTTCCTGAAAGTAAACCTCTCCTTTATACACTTTTCTCCATTATTGCATTATCAAAATTATCATGCAAGTAAATAATGCATATGGATTTAAACAGGAGTGTACCTTTCCAGTATGCAAGGCTCTCACTTTTCCTATTTTGGCCCTTAACAACCCCATGTAAAATAACTTTCTGAGCTTATACAGCCAGTAATTGTTTAAAGTCTTGTGTCCCTTTTCTGGCGGAACAATGATAAATTATTGGACATTAGCTCACACCTTTCTGCCTGATCACTTCCCAAAGCTAAGAATGCATGGAATTGTGTTCCCCCAAAACACCCAACAATGCCAAGAATGCATTGCTCCTGCCCAAAGGTTTATAAAAGCAGCACAAAAAGAAAAAAAACCAGAGGGCTAATATTTTGAATTGAAGATAGTGAGTGGTGACCAAAGGAGACAGTTACATTTCCCCAGATGCCACAGCTAGAAAATTGTTACATAGCTCTACCTGTATAACACATCTCATGTGCGGCTACTTCAGGTTTTAAATACCTATCTACATATCTGACACAGAAAATTTATAAATCTCCTTATTAAACACTTTTCTGTTAATTTACCCTCTGGTCCTAAAAACCTTCAGACCCCTTAGGAATCTCACTGCAAGGCCTAAACTGTGAGGAGCTAGAACCCATGCCAGAGGAGTCACCTCAGGTCCACCCTGGTACGAGTTTCTTCTCAGAGTCGCTCTGCAGTGGCCTCTGGTCTTGGTCTAAGTGGACAAATATGATGAAGTAAGTAAGGCTTGTATGATCAAGCTGGTACTTGAAGCAGCACAAACCAAGCTCTTTACAGCCATATTTTTCAAAGCAGCAAGGTGGTCACTAGGATGAGAATTCAAGCAGTGTTTTTCTTCCAAGCAGCTCCTGCTGGCACTGCAGGAGCAGCGGGCAACTTGATGAGCTGCCCCAAGCCGCCCCAGGCCATCCATCTGCCAGAGCAACATGTTCCACAAGAACTTTCATAGTTTTCACTCATCATCTTCAGGGGAAAACACTTACTCATCAAAACAGAAAAATACATTGATGAAAGTTCTCTATTAATAATTGAAAGCGGTACATGGCACACCATTAAAAACTTTATGTAACATCCTTTATTATGTTGTTCAAATAATTCTCTTTCAATAGATGTAAGTTTTAAAAGGGAATTTATAGATGAATACTTTTTCTGTTTAACAGTTAGAGAGGGGTTCCTGTTGTGAAGGGGAACACATCCTTGTCTTTCCATTATCTTCTAATTTTCAAGATTTCAATGCTGTCTGATACAGTCCTCACACAGCACTTTGAAGAGGGCAAAAGTAATGAAATAATAAATCTGTTTCCCTCATTTAGGAACAAGAACCACCAAGAGATTTTTGTGGCACAAGGAATGAATCTTCTTCACGACAGCTGTGCTGTGCAGAAGGCACAGTGGACTTGGTGTCTGCTGTATTCCAGCAAACTTACATTCAAATTTGGTAATATATACTGGAAGGCAAACATATCAACATGGCATCCAATCACATCTGCAAGTCAGGCAGTAAATCATCTGAGCAGATGTTATATAGTTAAGCAGGACTACACTCTTCCTCTTAATTTCTCTGAATACCAAGGTAAGACCTCAATGAAAATGCTTTCCAAAAGGACATAGCCTCTATAGGCATTTACAGTACTGCAGATTTTTCAAGAATTAAGCAAAATTACTGAGCTGGTATTTATGAATAAAGAGACCACAGATTATGGACTTCCCTAGTCACACAAGTTTTTCAGACAATGAACAAAACGATACGCTGTGTAACCCTCAGGATGTGTGACTTGGGAAGCAAAGGCAACTTTAATGCTGGCAACCTAATGGCTGTCCCTGACCTTCCTGGGCTCACATCCTGCCCTAGCATTTTCAGGCACCCTTTCCTCACCATGGCACTTGCTACAAGGCTGGCTGCAACAGTCAAGAGAAGGCGGCAAGACAGGCAACGCGGTTTAGTCTGCAAACCAGAAATGACTCAGTGAGGGACGGAGGCAGATCCTGACTCCATATCCCATGAAACTAACTCCTAAATGATTTAAAGATAAATTGAGCACACACAAAGATCTCCTGCTTCCCTGGCTTCCAATCTCAAAATCATCAGAGGAGAAGATGCCCCTTCAGAGTTAGAAGCTGAGAACCCAGTTCTACAACTTTATAGAGACAAACAATAAAGAAATGTATGGGACAGCAATACATCTTTCAAACAAAAACCTAAAACACTCAACGAAGAACAACCAAACAAAATCAAGAAAACCCCATGAGCAAAGAGTGGATTCTTGTCTGCCTGATGAGAATAAACTGTACAGCACGTCTCCTCCTTTGAGCTACCTGTAAACACAACACACTGACACAAGTTTCGTCATCAGAGATTCTTGCCACTCCCTCTGAAAGAAAATCTGATAAAAGGTGCTTAGTGCATTATATGCATTATATGCAAACAGACTTGAAAGGAGAATTTTGCTAATAAAGTCTCTACTGATTAGTGTCCAGTTGAGATCCTCAAAAGTAAGGTGTGCTTACAGACTGTTGTTCTCTATCATTAGAGTGCATACTCCACTTTTCAGATCCCAACATGCTAAAATATGGTGCACAACAGACATTAACAGCAAAGCATTAGGTTAGTTAATTTATTAGTGTTAATTTAGAAGCATTTACTTGTTGAAGTAGTTGCACATTTAGTCCACAGGCTTACCGTGAGAATGTGACCAACATGAGTTGTTTAACTGGTCCCTCAGAACTCAGCAAACTGATCTTTATCTTGCTCTTCACCAAGTCAAAGGAAAAATTCCCATTCCTGGGAACGGCACAGGCTCCAGCCCATACCACAGCTCTTCCAGAACTGTGGCAAACTTTTCCCAATACATTTTTACAGTGATTTTCCTGATTTTTAATTAGTACACTCAGTATTCAGATAGAAAACAGCTTTATCTACTTTTGCTGAAGTTCAGGTATTAGATTTTGGGTCAATATTTTCTTTTACATCAATGAGAATCTCTCATGAGGTAATTAAATCACATGCTTACTCATGGTGTGCAGTAATGTACACCTGGTAATTGCCATACAACTGCTCCAAGAACAAAGCATTGCTTAATGCAAACACGGCAGAATTAGGCCCCAGGACTCTATTAAAATGTGGCACAACTGTCAGAGCATGGCTTTCTCATAACAACATGTGATTTTAAAATGAAATAGCAGCAAGTTGGGAAATCTTATATTAAAGCAATTAAACGTTTGCTCATTAAAGTATTTTGGTTTTTTTAACCCCAAAAATGAAAAATCGATAGCTGTGAAATCACAGGGCTCTAGGTGTGCTGGCTTGCAAGAGATTCACATCATAAAAATGTGCTAATGATGCCTCTGTTACTCTGGTTCAGGAACCTGTCTTGCCATCCTGACCATGCCACGTCTGCTCGACGGACAAAGAGCAGCTTGGAAGGAGGATGAGATGCAGACTTTGTGCAGGAGGCACCCACAGCCCTTTGAGGCTGGACATTGACTTCTGCCAATGCAAATCTCCTGGAAACCTCAGCATCAATTTTACCAAGAAAGGGCAAAACCAAAACAGTTTTATAATATGAACTGTCCGTACTTAAAAAGAAAACAACATTTTAACTAAAGAAGGAAAAGGAAGGTGCTGAAAGGCCAATAATTCACATACTTCATTAATTTGTTGGCTCTGTGAAACCCAGCAGACTAACTCAGCAAGTCAAAACTTCTTGTGCATGAGTCAGTATTTGATTCACAATCTGACTTTATAAGCCCATTAATGCACTCATTACATTCTCACAGCCCTACTAAATCACTCTCTATTCTCTGTATTTGGGCTAAATAGAAGAAGAAGGCAACATGTTCGTATCTTTTAATAATACCATAGTTCATCATTGCCTTAAAAAGCAAGATTTTTAAACTATTTAAAAGAGATATATATATATATAGATATTGGTACATTCCCAAATATATACAGAAAGACAATTTATAAAGAAAAACACAGAGGAAATGCAAGTCTGTACACTATTCAGATCTGGGCCATCTGCACTCTTTGGAAAACAGACTCAACTAGAGTTAGAGTAAAACAACAAACCAAATTCCCTTGTGAGCTATAGCTACAGTCTGTTGTCTTCTGTATTTGGGTACACAGAAGGATGCTGCTCCTAGATTGCCATCTACCATCCAGTGGGAAAGTGAGATGTCCCACAAGGGTGCACTAATTAGCAAGAGCTATGTTGGCACTGGCAATATCAGTAGAAGCTCCAGAAGGAAGCTTAGGAGAGTACTGAATACATGGGAGGGAGATTCTTGTTTTATTCTGACTGCAGTTAACTAGTGCATGTCACCTACCCTGAGGGAAATCGTAAGGCACCCATATTTTCTGTAAGGTCAGCTCAAAGGGCTCAGGTAGGAAAACTCTACTGACCTCAGCAAATCTGCAAGAGGATCCATTCTAGATGGGGCAGACCTGACTTGTAGTTGCCATCTCTTCACACCATTTCTGAACAGTGTCCGAGAAGAGAAGCACTGAAAACACCTATCAATCACAGATTATTTGAATTATGCTCAGCCCAAGGAAGCTGCATTCCAAAAAAGGACAAAATGCACTACAAAAGGGAAAAGAGAAAGACCTTGTATTTCACAGCAGACCTGCCTAATGCTCAGCCTGGGGCATCCCACTCCACATCCCCTCTGTAGGCAGAGTCCCAGTGACTGCCAGCCCCACTCCTCTGCCTTCCTAGCTGGGCAGTGAAGGTCTTACCCTCTCCTTGAGCTATCTCCTGGGTAGAAGGCATATTCCATCAACGCGCCTTTGAAAAACTAATTGTACCCTAAAAAAGGATTGTGTCTACTACATTTGTTTGCTTTCTTTTTCTAATGGCCACCATTGGAAATGTCACTTGAAGTGCATGTACCAAGAACAAAATGTGTCTCTGATCTGTCCAACAATCTATGATGCAAGTATAAAATAAAATCAAGGAACACAAAAGAACTCATTGATTCCCTTAAGTGATCACACAAAAACCCCATTAAATAAACAAAACTACAAAGACCTCAAATACCTTTCCAATTTTAAATTGAAGTACAGAAGAGAACCTGGACATTCTGGAGATTAAAAGCTTGACCTGGAAAAGTCCAAGTTCTCCTATCCCAATGATTTTTGTGAGACAAGCTGGTCTCCAAACCCTTCAAATTGAGACCATGAATTTTCTACTGTTTCTGAGTACTCACATACTATCTGTGTCTGTTACTTAGAACTGTTGCTGGTGCAGGACTTCCTAAACACATTGCATTGGCCAAGAGAAAAGTCAGAGACAGGCCCAGCCCCAAGGTGTTTACATGCATTTGAGATCCTTAATGAAGCTGCCAGACAGGGCAGAAAAGATTGACAGATGTTCCTAGTGGCACAGCGAGAACAGTTAATCCGACAGGGAGACAAATACGCGAGACGTGGAAATCCACTGTACAATCAACCTCAGCAATTTAGGTACGCAAATCTCTGCAAGCAAACAGCTCTTACCGAAAGAACAATTCTTAAAAGAATAGATCTCAACAAGGAAAAATGTTACAAAATCCACAGGCAAGAAGAATCCATACGAAAAGAGGACAAACAGTCCTGGACAAAACCAGTCATTCCTCCTAAAAATGAATTGAAAATGGTAACAGGGAGTTTGTTACAATGAAGTCTAGCACCACCTCGGAAAGGAAGTCAAACTGCTAACCTGGTCTTACAAACCTCTTTCTACCCATGCAGTTAGAATGAAGTTAATGAAATTGCTCAAGGTAGACAAAGTAGCTCACTTGGGCAAGAATTTGTAGTGTCGATGCCTAAAGAGATATTTATGAGTGACAGAGTTTTCAGACTTGAAAATTATTATATTAAGCTTTGGTGTCTCTGCTCTACAGACAATTGACCTGTTTAAACCTGAAAACTGTTTTACCATTTTCAACCAAGTTACACATGTTCTAGTATTTTGAGCAGAAACAGCAAACGTGGTTGACAGCCACACTGCATCATGCCAAATATCCCTGCAAATTTATCCTCATTAGCACTGTTCTAAACCATCTAACTGCAGCAGTTTGTTTGCCAACAGTTTCTCAGACCAATTTATTCTGAGAATCTGCATTGGAGAGTCTGCTTTCTGCAGTGATGGGTAATGGCAGGAGTGAGTATAAGCTGCTGGTAATCTACAGGGAAACTAAAAGAGCTCCACCAAAAAGTGCAATTAAACCAGTATTTACCTCTCACAGCAGAAGGACCATTCCAATGTAATTCAGGAAGAATATAAACAGTTTTAAGATACTTTTACTAGCAGATAAAAGCTTTTTCATAGTACAGATTTCTTCTAACGCAGCCAAAGTTACTAACATAAGAGTGATAGTGCCTAATATCTACTACTTTAATTTTGGTGACATAAAAACTTGGATCTTGGGTGCTTTTTCCACTAAAGTAATGAATAATTATTCTCAAGTTCCTAATCCAAAGTGATGTGACATTATAGGGACTAGAGGGTGTACACACACATTATAGCACTAACGACACAACAGAAGAGCTGCTTGCTCAGAGTATTCAAGTGGAAGAGATGGGAGAAATCTGTCTTTACAAATGGGATAGATGTTCAAAAATTACAAGAAAGGAGCAAAAGTTTTCCTGTAAAGTCAAACACACATCACAGTGTCATTGCATCACTGCAATTTCACAGGCTCTAAGATCTCACACACCAGACCACTCAAATCTCTTCAATACACTTAATGTCCCACATCACACAGGCTGGACAGGCGTTGGTCCCACTAGCAACCAAACTCTGCTCACCTCCCCACTGGGAACAGACTCATGGAATCATCAGGACACTGTATAACTAGGCTTGTGGGAGCTGGTTGTAGTGAAGTGACAGAATTCACTGTAATGTGAGCAAAAGTTAAGAGATGCATTTTAAAACAAAACCATATAAGACACACTATATGATGCAAGGTAATCAAAACGTATTGCCAGCAGATAGGAGACAGGCTGTTTGGGAAAAGAAAAGGCTAATGGAATTCTTGGCTGCACTAAAAAAGAACCCTTTATGCCACAGTACAAGCCCCAGTGAAACTGTATCTGGCCTATCATCTCTGTTTGGGACTGTGATCCTGCAGCACCACGGAGCCCCCACCTGCTACACCCCCCTGACTGCCTTCACCCGCACGCTTGCCTTGGGATGTCTCTCCTTGCAGCACCTCTCAAGATCTGAATGCAGCTCCCAAAGAGGCACAAGGAGAGCATCTTCACAAGCTCATACTGTTTGGCCCTGCTGAATCATACTTGTTTTGGGAGCTTCCCACAGCAGCAAAGAGGGAACTAAGAAAAAACTGTATGCAGGTTTAACTGCATTAATTCCCTTGGTTTCATTCCTGATGCCATCCACCCTGTCCCTGAAACCTGGAGCCAACACAGCATGCCACTGTTACCCCTTCCTGTCCTCTGACCCAGGGGCAGGACCTCCACTGTTGACTCCAGCTGCCATCTTCACACTGTAAGGGCTGAGGACCTGCTCAGAGCCATCACAGAGATTTTAAACTCAGGCAGGCAGTAATTTCTTGTATTTTCATTAACTGCACAAGTGCCAGTGTATTTTCTATTTCAGAACTGAAAGAATAGAGGCAGATAAGGCCTGAACTCATACATATGGGAAGAAGGAAGGCACTTCTAAAATCCTAAGAAGAGCTTGGAATGTCTGAATCACATGGGAGGGGGGCAAGTCCCAGCAAGAGGGACAATCCCAGAACTTGCACCTCTTGCACTTCCCTTTCAGCCAGCGCCACAACAGCCCCTTCCCCTGTTAAACCCATGCCTTGACTCAAACATTCTAAGCAATTCAAGTAAATAAAAATGCGATACAGAATAGATACATATAGTCTATGAGTACAAACCCCCTTGGAAAAGAAAGTTATTAACATAATGTAACAGCGAACAAGTGAGACAAAATACATGGTAAATGAAAAGATATTATGATGACTCAAGTGCTCTGGCTCCTGTTTCTGTTCTTCAGTGACCCATCAATTTGAAACAAATAAGCAAAAAGTCCTGACTGAGAACACCCTTCTACAGGCAGGTGATCACAATCTTTCAGGCTAAAGCATGTTTATTGTCAGATCCTGGAGAAACTTATAGTTCATCTGTGGTTTTGTTGCTGTGGCTACGCAGACAAAGACTTGAGCTCCTTTTCTGCAAGTCCAGCCCGTAGCTCAGGGCATTCACTGCGTTAATTCCGCTGGGGCCAGATGAGTGATACCCTGGAGCAGATACAATCTGGCTGCTACCGATGAAAGACTCATTAAAATTTTCTTGCTGTGAACACACAAGTGCAAGAACAATTTTGAGTGACCTTATACCTCTGCAAATGGCCAACGGCCAAACTACTACCACTGTGTACGACCCTTGTACCGGAGCTAGAGAAAACAAATTTAACAAGACCATAGCTGCAAGGGAATACGTCTGAAACTTTAAAATCTTCCCAACATTTCCCTCACTGTGAGGCAGAGGGATTCGCTTTCACACAGAACAAGCCTCCGCTTCATCCACCTTGTATCAGATAACCTTTTACATCCCGGCTCCCGGAGTTTTGTCTTCTCCGGGAGCTGTGAAAATTCCTCCGGTGCAGTGGCTGCGGTCAAAGATCGCATTTACAAGCGGAGCGCGATGCTGCCGGTAACCACAGCAACGGGGCACCCCCGGCCGAGCCCCCGGCCCCTCGGTTGATGAGTAACTCGGGGACAATGGCTGCACCCAGCGCTCCCGCAGGTCCCTAACGCGGCCGGCCGGCGAGGGGGATGAGAGGCTGCAGCGTGGAACAAACCCCGGGGAAGGGGGACCAGGGAAGTCTCCGAGCTGAAACAGCAGCTGGAGAGACACCTGTAACTGGTGGGAGTAACCATAAAGGGAATATTGAAGCAAATTTTGCCAAATTTTGCCAAATGCCTTTATTATTCTTCCTTAAGGATTTTTGAACGACTGTTTACAGCACTTTCTCATGTGGAGAAAACACTTAAGAATTATGAGTTGGATCCAGATTTTGATCCTCCTTAACTTCAGAGCTTTCAAAAAGAAAGGGCAGACAAAAAATTGTTCAAAACATTGTTTCAACCATCAGTTCACCTGTAGCGATCCCTTTGCCAAGTGTAACATCAAGTCAAACCATGCTGAGCGGCTTGAAAAATCTATTACTGAACATGTTTCAATATTCCAGTATTTCTGAAATACTTAAAATCAGCTGCATACGTAAAAAGAAAAACTTTTCTATGAAAGCTGTAACCCAGCATCTGCTGCAGTATCCTAAGAGCAAGAGACAGCAGACATGGGACAAGCATGGCTGTGTGCTAAAATGACAAAACCTGCTCTTGTTATCTTGTGAGCTTAGTGACCTTCCTGTGGATTTTCCTCACCCGATGAGACCCTGAAGTTGCTCCAAGTTACTGCCTGACATCCAGACAAGGATGGACAACTGGGAAACTCGGGGTGGAGCACATACTCCCCTCCCAGCTGCTGTGGCAGCACGGGCACATGATGTTGACATGGCAATGCAACAGGATCTGTGAGGGGAAAGAGAGCAGGGGCTGACATCTCTCTCTGCATGCATAATTTCAGGGGTTCCTGGCCTCGCCTGTCCTGGCTCTGTCCTGAGAACTGACTGTGTTTAAAGTGAGCACTCTGGACAAGTTTCATCTGGGAGAAGCCCAGTTCCTGCACTCACAAGTGGCTGCATGAAGCACATCGAAGTACACATCGCAGTGGATAAGTGGAAATGATCAGCAGATCTGCTTCAAAAGCATACTTTTGATCTGAACTAAAATGCTGACATATATGCACCTATGGTGAGACAGATCTAAACTACACTGCAGCTTTCAGCTTTGCCCCACTCCCCAGACACCCCGTTGCAATACAAAAAAAAAAAAATAGCCTCTGTTTCTCCCTCAGATGGATTTTCCCATATCCACAAACCCTGAAGTTACTATCCTGGAACTGATGAACTCTCACTCACACAGGGAATGAAAGTAAAATAAATGGCTCCCAGGTCCTGCTCCTTTCAAGTCGATTGCAGAAGTCCCTTTGACTTCAGAGACAACAATAAGAACAATAATAGGTTCTCATTAGGCCTCATTCCCAGCAGGGCTTTGGGTACTTCCAGAAATAACAAGATCTTCCTAAAGGTCTCTTTCTTTGTCTCTTTCTTTAATCCCAACAGGATTGGAATTTGGGGTTAATTTTGTTGCAGGAGCAGGCATTGAAATCCAGTGCAGCTCACATCAACACCTCTCATTCTGCCACTGTCTCCAAAGAGCTCAGGATTAGACCTTTCTTGCTGGGTAGCCAGGTAAAAAAGTAGGTTCCTAACAGATGGCTTTGGGTTAGCCACGAGTTTAGCTTTCATCTAATTAATATTCCTTGCATGTGCATGTGTTATGAAAGAATTGAAAGTAGGTGTATGGAATAAAGCACATCGAGGGACTCCAACTAGAGAAAGATATAATTGCCAAGAGACTTCTACAACCTCACCCCAGCCCCTGCACACATTTTATTCCTAGCTTAATTATCTTCCAATCTTTTCCCAGATTATCCAGCATACATTTTGATTCACTTTACACAGCAAAGATCCCATCCCCAAAACATGCGCCTCCTCATCTTATTTTAGTCTTACTGAGAAATACAGCACAGAGATTGCAGTGATTCAAATAAATAATTACATCTCTCTATAAAAACTCCCCACCATACTGATTCAATACTGTATTTCTAGATTTAGCATAAAAATGATTAGTTCATGTTATCAACTCTCTCTTTTGTTTGTGAGTAGTTCTGTCCAGAGCCAAACACACTGACGACACACTCGGATCTGCCTGCTCCAGAGGTAACAGTTAATTCCCGACCTTGTTTAGGTCTTTTCAGACAAGAGACCAAACATCTACAAGGAAGGATTTCCCAGGCTGTGCTTTTCAAGCCTGCTCAGAGCTGGTCATTCAGGGCTCAGTTGGAGTGTCTTCCTCGAATCTTTTCCTATTAATCTAGGGAACCAAGCTGTGATCCCGGTTTAGACCTAAAAACCTGGGGCCTTGCAATAGCAAGAAATTGGAACTTAATTCCCATTGAGTCATTTCTTGTAGAAAGTAATTAAAAGAAGCATTGATACACAAACAGCACTCCAGAGTCCTATTGTTTTACAAGTGACAGAAATCTGCATTTAGACAATGAAATAGGCTCTTCAATTTAAAGGGTCCCTTACTTAAAAAAGGGACTACAAAGGTGCATCTTGCAGCCTACTTTTCCTCAGGAATGTCTATGAGGAGGTTTCAATCACTATGACAACCTCTTTTTAATGCCAATGATTTTCTAGCCCAGACAACTCTTTCTTGAGAAAGGGCATGTTTTAAGGCTCTGCCAAAACTGTGGTTAAAAGCCTTGCTGACAAGAGAATAATCTATGAGGTTAACGTTTTGGCAAACATGAGTTTTCAAAAAGAATCAGGAATTTTAAATTATAGCTGGCCAAAAGATTGCTGCTGTGAAGGAAGAAAATAACAGAAAGAATAATAAGAAAATAAAAGGCCAGAGCAACCTGCCATAAGCATCATTTGAGTAAAACATGGGTGTTCTGGGATCTAAAGGTTTTGGTACCTCATGAGTTTGTAAACTTATAAAGATGCATAGGCATGGATAAGGAGAAGATTATAGACCTCTGCACATTTGCATTTTATTTTGATCCACAACAGGGATTTTTTAGCATTCGTCAGTCTTTATCTGCCAGGTCTCTGCCATACCTCCATCAACAAAATCAAATGCAACCATTTCTTGCCACTCATATTTACACAGCATTTCTTTTACTATATTGCCATCTCTCTCTAGAATGAGCAAATAAAGGGCTTCCCTTTCATCAGTGATTTGATGTTATTCCATAAGAATCCCGTTTCATCAATAACTTGATGTTATTCTGTAAGAATTACCTCACCAGGAATACTATAAAAGAGACTCTTCAATATTTTCAGTGCAGTTCTCACCCGGTGCCAATTCCGAGGCACATTAACTCAGCCCCCCCTAAGTGCTCTGCATTCCCGCGGGATGGTTTGTAGCCATGTGGCCGCCCTGTTTTCCCTTACAGTGAGGATTTGCACCCACCTAGGTTACAGCAAGCTCATTTTCTGCTCTGACTTCTGACCTGTTACTACTTTCACAGGGAAATGAATAAACACAGGTTACATGGCACAGCTAAAACAGTAAATCGCAGTGAATCAGTGGCAGATGCTGGAGTGCAAAATGAGGATTTTGGAGACTCATCCTGTAGAAATGGTCACGCTACCCAGGCTTTGCAGGCAGCCTGCGGCCGGGGCGGGCGGTCCACACGGGGAGAAACAGGCAGAGAATGGTTTTGCAATCAGAGCCAGCACAAAAGCAGCTGTTGCTTTTGAATCTGAGGGATGCAAAGGCTCCATACACCCCCAACAAGCGCCGGCATCAGCAGCTGACAGCCCCAACAACGTGTTGCAGGAATTGTTTCCTTTTACCACAGTGGTGTTCTTCACACGTGTAGGTACACACACAAGAAAGAGGTCTTCAGTGTTATCCAATAACAATACTGTGTTATACAATACACAATAGTTAAAAGAAAGGAGCTAATTTTATGTTAGACATGCCTGAGTAGAATACAGTGCTGCAGGGTAGCCTTTGACTTGCTAAGAGTACAACTACTGTACTGAGCCTTCTCTTCTAGAAGCAGCACATACGTATAAGAGATGTTACAAAAAACCCTACAACAATTAAAGGAGTTGGTGAAACACCTTTTTTTTCTAACAGAATCCACATAAACCTGTATATCTGTTCCTCTAACTCACCAGGATCTGCTGCTTCAGAAAGCTGTTGAAAGGGTCAAACTAACACAAGACATTGTCTCATGCTATTGCCACTATTTAGGGTTTAAAATGCTGGAACAATAGTGGATCTCTCAATACTTTTACCTCAAGAATAGTTGCAGTGATATATGGTCACACACAGGCACATAATAAGCAATATAAGTCTATTTATAGGCCTCCTAGAGGTCTAGCCACCAAATACCCAGTAATGTTTGTGTCTGTCATGCTATCATCAGAGAAAAAAAAATTAAGTTCTGAAGTGTTAAGCCACAGGATCTGAGGATTCTTTCTAGAAAGCATTTATGAATGCTCTATACATTTGACTCGTGAAAATAAGCTTTGTCAGAAAAATTACATCAGTAAAGGGGCAAGAAAGCAGATCTCACCTCCAAGACACGACACCCAGTTAAGGCTGTGTGTTCACAGCCCCCCAGAATAAGCAAAAAGGACCTCTGGGTGTGGGCAGGACATGCCAACGGGGTAGGACTGGCATGCTTCTCTCCATGAGAGCAACAAATTCCTTTCCAAAGATGCAGCCTCTTGCTCTTAGGGCAGCAGAGCTATGAGAGCATACAGTTAGCCCTGGGCTATCTACAGCTCCTGCAGACAGATTACATTGTCTCTCAGATAAGACAAAGGCTAGTCCTCCTTTAGTTCTCCAAGACAGATGCTGGCCATGCTGGGAGTAGCTTGAACTCATGCATCCATCAAAGTCAGCAGAGGCACAGGTGCAGAAAGTCAGGCTCAGCCTCCATAATCTGCTGACAGTGATGGAAAAAAATCACCCCAGAAGGCAACACCTCCCAGGCTGAAGCTGGAGACACAGGTCAATCAACCTAGAAAAGAGGTGAAAAGGCAAGAGAAGCTGTGACTTTTGCTGACCACTGACCAGGTTATTTCTTCTGTTAAAACTTCTGTCAGGATACTTTGCCACAGAGCACCAAGCTTCACCACCAACCAGGTGTGCAGCTCTCTAGCTAGTCCTCTCAGCATCCCCAGGAACACATGAGAAAGCTGTGGTCACACACTCTGGGCAGCTGCTGGTAACATGTGGCTTTGGTATGTGTAAGCAGTTGGGGAACTGATGGAAATTCCCCCAGTACCCACTGCTCTGCTCTCCAACTGGCCTCTTACAGGCACCATTTACACATTTCCCACCACAAGGTACAAACAGTGCAACAGTTTTCAACATCTTCCAGTTTCCTGGAGGGTGATCTCAACCTCTCAAGCTCCTGATTCTGCTGCTGTCTCTGCTTCCTCTGTCTCCAAGGGTTTGGCAACGTAGGCAAATACCTTCTGAAATGATCTAAAATCCAGGTATTGCAGATATTGGAATCAAGGACATCAGTTACTCAGTGGAGGATGCTTTAAATGATAACATGAGAAAGAGGAGTTGTCCAGACTCCTATTCAATTTGATATGAAATGCACAGAAGACCCTCAGTTCCTCAATGCAACTGATGACTTTTCAGGCTCTTTTGCTCCAGAAGAATTACAGGAGCGCAACGTTTCAGATCTGTCAGTGCAATGGGGGCTGTACAGAGGAGGAATGCCCACTGGAGGGGATCCTCTCTCAGCAACCTGGAGGAGGAAACTGATGGCTGTGGAGGTGTGTTCCCCAGACCTCAGCCACACAAGGGTCCTTGCAGATGTCTCCATCACAGCTTTGCACAGCTTAGGGAAAGACTCAGAGCCTCATCCAGATTGCTCAGGCTTTAGGGAACTGCTCTATTTCAGTGACATATCAACATAGCACGGCTCAGCCTCGATGAGATAGATGTCCAGTCCAGCACTGGTGACCCAGGTGTCAGCCAGCCATATGGAGTAGTCAGCCAGCAGTACTTGGTCAAAAGACTCAGAGGTAGTCCACAAGACAACAGGAGCTTTGCAGTAAGTTTCCATTAAAGCTGGTAAGACCCAAGTCACAGCACTGCCAGGTTCCCTCCTAGAGGCTTTTGGAGACATGGGTAACAGTTTTAATATCCAAAATGCTTATGTAGGGGAAGGTAGCTAGGCTGTAACTCTGGAGCACAGAACTAGCCCTGCTTGGTTTAAACAAAATAGGCTTCCTTTGTGAGCCCTGCCTGAGGTGGTCACCCTCTAACAAAAGACTACTGACAGTCCTCTGGCACGATCTCAAGCAATTTGAACTTTCTGCAGCTTTTGCAGTAACACAGTTCACTTAAAGCTGTCACAGGCAGGAACTTTCCAGTAATCCTCATGTTAGCTCTTATGCTGGGTTAATAATTCCCTGCTCAATCATCTGTGACCAAGACACAACCAATACAATTCCAGTTAAGTCTAAAAGTGGAATCAAAAGTATATATGGAAAATTTTAAAAAATTAAATAAAGCAAATGCTATATCATACTTGCTTGCAAGGCAAAGCAGAGTTGCTGGCTTTTTTTCATTTTATTATAGTGATTTATAATCCAAAGTGGAACCAAGATCAAGCCTCTATGACCCAACAGCAAACACTTTGCTTTTTATGTCCTTTGAACAACGATGCTTAAGATTTTCTGGTTTTTATTTTTGTCCCCCTTTTTAATCAGTAAACAGAGACAAACTTAAATCTAACAACTGAAAATAACATCCAATGTTGTTGTCAAGTGCTGAGGTCCCATTTTGGATTAAGTTGTTCCCCAAAAGCCTGGTGACAGGGGCCCCATGAAGACACTCTCCCACAGCACCACAAAGCTCCCAAAGCCCTGTACTCCATATGCCAAGCAGATAATATTTTCACTGCTTTGGTCTTCTACAGAAGCCTACAGAAACCTTCTTTCTTGAGCTGATTTTGATTTTGTTAAAAAAATTCTGTGTTATCATTTTAGCAGAAGGTGTTCTTGTTAAAAAAAATAATAATCTGTCCACATGCACTCACCCTGGTCTTTCTGTCACAAGAGACTGAGCAAGGGGGTCTAAGAAAGCAGGCAGCCACACCTGCCCCACCTCAAAGCAAAATCCTGCGCAGGCAGACAACACAGTTAAAGGAAAAAACAGGGATTTTCCCTTAGCGATTCAAAGGCAATTCATACAGCAATTAAAGTATCAAGTTCAGATGTGCTCACAATTCGTGTGGTTATAAAAGCAAAAGTATCCAGATGCATAAACAAATAAATAAACAAACCATGAACGGGGTAAAGCATTTAGCTGGAGTCAAGCCTTTCACCAGCACCCAGCAGGGATCAGCTCGGCAGGTGTGGCATGCACACTCTGGCTGAAGATGTGCAGAGACCCTGATGTCACTGGGTTATCTCCCACCCTCTCCTGGTTGTTTCCACAACCAGTAATTACCTGGAGATGGGCCCAAATGTGAGCAAGAGTCCTGTGGGGATGAACATCTTACTTCTGACAAGATTCCCAGCCCAGGTCACAGCCACCCTCCATCAGCTGCAGCACAGGGAGGAGAGCAAACACTGCTCAGCACAACTCTCCTGCCTGCTCTTATGTTGACAATTTGCAGGCTAAAATGCTGCCAACAAATACAAATAGAAATGTAAAAATACATTTGCTGCACCTGGTTCTTTATTCTTCTCGGAAATATATGACTAAGCTTTGCTCTGACTTGAGTGGGAAGGCAATACAGCTACTATTTGTGTATTGAAATGGGCATTAAAACAGCCCAGTATCCAAAACTGCCCCGCTAGAGAGATGAGCAAAGAGAGTAGCAAAAGGTGTATGGGGTACCCCACAGCTCTTCACACAGCAGCCACCAGAAGCAGCTATCTGGGGACAACAATGTTTCTATATCTGAAGTTTTGTAAAGAAGTTCTAAAAAATGATGTAAACACAGTAAAATTTTTGCAGAAAAAATACAAAGCTCAGAGTATCTGAGAACACTGCAGACAGTTACCACTTCTGCAATTTGCCTCTTCCCTGGAAATGGTTTGGCCATAAATGCCCCCATATACATTGAGATGCTTTCATTTACACCCCCCTGGGCAAGTCAGGCACATCTAGAGAAATCATCTTCACAGTATATTACAAGACTAGGAGCACTCCTCATAGGATGGAAAGACAGATGGCTAAGATGAAGCATGACAAGGCAATATAAAATCACAACGAGAAGGGAAACAAAAAATAAACAATCCCTGTCCCTCACAATATAAAAACTAAAGATCTCCCAGTGAGGTGATCAGGCAACATGTTTTAACAGAAAACAATTTCTGCAAATGTGCACATCTGAATGGTGGGAACTGTGATCAGGCACTGGGGAAAGCAGAAGCTTCAGAGGGATTAAAGAAATTGAGAGATGAGGGGCCATGGATTGTGGCACTGACTTGTCCCACAGTGAGTCAACACCGCAACTGGGGGAAACCTGTAGCCCCAAGAGCCCTTAAACATCTGCCTGCTGCGAGCTGG
The DNA here is from genome assembly GCA_910950805.1 of Acrocephalus scirpaceus scirpaceus. Lineage (NCBI taxonomy): Eukaryota > Metazoa > Chordata > Aves > Passeriformes > Sylviidae > Acrocephalus > Acrocephalus scirpaceus. Next base: position 15,314,619 of record OU383777.1, read on the forward strand.
AACAGTACAGGGAGAGAAGGATCAGTCTACTCGTCCTGCTTCTCATACTTTCCTTAGTATATGTTGCTAGGCAGAGCAAGAGTGGGGATATTAGCTTGGACATCCCTGTGCCCTCATAGCATTCAGCAGGTCTGAGAGGTGATGCTTATGGCACTAAATAAAACAGAGCACCACAGACATACATACATACATACATACATACATACATACATACATACATACATACATACATACATACTGTAGTGCTGCACATAACACAGCAGTGTTAGCCCTGGACCTGGTGCAATTTTTGGCAGGTGCAGCAGCACCCTGCTGAGCTGGCTCACTTGCAGGGACAGATCTGGCCACAGCAGGATGGACAAAGCAAAGGGAACCATTCCAGCCCAGCCAGCCTCTGCCATTTAACCTGCAGGGCTGGGAAGCATACCTGTCTTGCTTAACGAGCCTCTGTAAACATTAACAGGGCAGATCTCTAAATTACTTAAATATGCAAAGCAGTGGTTAAAATCATCCAGACTCTTTTCTGTCTGTATGGCAGTTGGGCTCACTGATCTCACACATCAATAAAAGGGCCACTCAGGTTAATTGGAGGATATATCTTAATTACCTGTATGCCTGGAACTGACCAGGCAGCTCAGCCAAGTCCCTGTTCCAGTGGCCTCATAGCCTTAAAACGAGCCATGCCAGGAGATCCCTTTACACTGTTTACCTGCCTCTCCTCCAGTCTTGCTTCCCCTGTAACAGAAGGAAGTCAGTGTACTTTTTGACTAACAAACTCACCCAAAGAGGGTGTGCTCTATCTCACAGAAACTTTAACTCACAGAGCAGGATACACCCAAAAAATGTCTCCAGCAAGCACCAGCTTCCCAGAGGCTTGTTTTGTGCATATTATATTCAAGACCACGCTTTCATGAGACTGTTCCTGTCTGCAGAGATCAGTGTGAGGGAGCCCCGGGGCTCCTTCCCTCCCACAGCCACCATCCTTGCTGCTCCCACGGCTGCTCCGGGCCACCACCCTGGCTCTGCACCCACAAGAGCTCTCATCTGCAGATCAAACACGGTTCTCCTCCCAAAGCTTAACAGCTGGGTCTACCTTCCAGTTCCCTTTTCCAGGAGGTTTTTTCTCATCCAGGAGAAAAGTATCCCTGAGTGGATTTCTTCTGATCAACCCCAGGGCGAGCGACAGAGTAATCCCAGTGTCCATCTGGCCACCTTCTCCTCCGTCTACCTGGTTCCTCCCAGTCCATTAAGACAAAGACCTGTGATTTTCTGCCACAAGAGAGGTGGAGATTCCAGCATGTGGTGAACATCTTTAACACACAAATGCCCAAGAGAGGAGTAAGAGGGAGAATGGTGTCAAATCAAAACACAGTTCAAGAGACAGCAAAGCAGTGCCTTTCCTCATTGCACTGCACAAACCTGGCCTCAGAGAAGCAGTTACCACACTTAAAACCAACATGCTGAATAATTGCAGGCTGCTTAGCCCAGCACTGCACATTGTGCAAAGTCCTCCACACAGGTTTCCACACAAATGAGTGATTTGAGCAATTTTGGTCAATTTTAATGATAGGGACAGCAAAAAGGGAACCCCAGGTTCAAGCACACAAGTTTAGTCTCAGCAGTTGCCCTGCAGTAGTGTGGCTGTCCTTGTCCAAGCCCCTGGGCAGTTAGGTGTCAGTCACATACAGACTTTTTCCTCTGACAGGGACTTCATGGGCCTTTCCCAATGGCTCCAAAGTGCAGCAAACCAAATGGAGATAATGATTTAACTACCATGACAGCCCATTTCCCAACTCTGAGCATTCTTATACAAACCATTGCAGGAACCTGACGCTCATGAGTCACCCTGTTTAGTTTGACTCCTCTCCTCTGCTCCTCAAGGAACACAAGCCAGCACAGGCCAAATCCTACCCAGTTGATACTGGCTCCTGAAATCAATTACAGGAAGCTGCTTCTCAGATTGCAGGGCCCTTGTGTGCAGCCAACAAGCCAGTGAAGGAACCACACGTGTGGGTACATCCTGCGTATACCACTTGTTGCCATCCAGTTTTTCCCACTCTCTCATGAGCTTTCTAAACTCATGGATTTCCAGACCCATGGTTTGGAAGAAACAAAGCAGGGGGGAAAAAAGAGAACAAGTGTGGACAAAACTCAAGGTAGCCTGAAATCCCAGCAGTCTCCCCAGAACCACCTCTCTCCAACTTGTGGGGCAGCACTCATCTTTGCAAAGACAGAAAAGACAGAGACCTTTTTTTTTTTTTTTTTTTTTGAAGTGTAACCAGAGTTACCAGAACAATCCTCTGAAGCCAGCAGAGTTTCCTCAAGTGTGAGAGAGGCCAGAGACCAGCCCTTTTCTATTCCCCCTCTTTGTCTGGATCAGGAATTTGCAATCCAAATCCCAGCCACACCAGAGCAGGCAATGAACCTAGCTGCTGTAAAAAGCATCTTAGAAAGTTCAGGAGGCTGTGTGCCAAGGAGCTGCTGCAAGACAAGGTGAACTGCGTTAGAAAAAAACCCCTGTATATATATAATACCATTAAGATAGCAAATAAAAAACCTGTCCTGCAGTGCAAAGGAATGTGATAGTTATTGAGTGCTCCCCTATAGCTGCAAGGAATCCTTGAAATATTAACAGAGTAATCAGCATTCACTTATCGGTTACAGTAGTGCCTAGATAATTCAAAGGACTGAGCCAGAGCTCATAAATATGTATACTTTCTCAATACAAAACTATTATTATCAGAGAATTTGTTCATTTTTTTAACTGAAATTTGTTAGTCTTTTAAATTAACAAACTTAGAAAGGCAGCAATCTACAGGAAAAATATATTCAGTTGTTTATTTTTGCATCCATTTACTAACATTTTTTCACGTGCTCTGTGTGTTTTCAAGACAGATGTTTTTAAACATGTTTATTGAGATTTTGATGTTAGTACAATGCAGCTGCATTTTATATCACAAAATCTGTGATAGGTTCAAGCTGTAGGATTTCTAGGTGGCACAAATTCACACAAATGAAAGCTGGGAGCTTTGTAACCGCAGAAGAAAGTGGTGAGTGCTGACAGTCTTGCCTACATGGATTAGGTGCTGAGTATTGCACATAGAGCACTGGAACAAATTCTTCACTTGATATGAGTCCATGTGGTCACACAGGCCTGATGGAGGGATAGTACAACATTTTCATAACTTAGAAGGACTTTCTAGGAACTTTAGAACTTCAAGAGGGGCATAATGCAAGCATGGGCAAAATGACATAATATCTCCTTCAAGAAAAAGCAGCAGAGAAACCACCAAGCAAGGGCAGAGCCTAAACCCACCTAATTACTGCCTCCTCATCAACACCATCCCTATGTCTGTCCAACCATGTGCTGAACTGCTCCAGCATAAGGCAACAGAAATCCTACTAAAAGAAATTAAAAAACCAAGAAAAATTGGTTTTGCTTTGGTTGCAAATGCAAAGCAGCCCTAAGCTAAATGAAGGGCTGACTACCACAGCTCTTCACTCTACACAGGAACTCATCTCATACTGCACTGAACGGTTTCTTCACACCAAGTAAGAACTTTTTTTGTCTGTTTTTCTATTGCTAGTTTGGCTTTTTGTCAACTCTCACCCTCCCTTGCACTATTTTCTACTCATTGAATGAACTCAGCTGTTTCTTCATGCTAAGTCAGAAGCTTATTTGTTGAGGTTTTTTATTGGCAGATTGGCTTTTTAGAAACTTGGGGCATGGAAACAGCCCAGCACAAGGTCATACAGGTGATAGGAAGCAAAGGGCTGTAACGGCCAGAAGCAGGATTGGTGCATCTTTGCTGCAACTTGCATTCTGTGACATTTGTGAATAACTTACAGCCCCATTCACGTATCTGTTGAACCACATTACCTTGTGGATTTTTTACCTTCTTTTGATATCGAGTTTAGGAGAAGATAGCAATGCTGTTACCAACACACAGCAAATTACACAAGCTCAGGCAGCTCAAAGGGCTAATTGCTCTCACAATTTATTATTATGTATGTTTAATTTCTGCAGCAAAAAGAGAACAGGAAATAATTTTTCCACCAGCAAGTTCAATTTTCTATTTAAGGAAAGTTCTCAAGGAAATACGTTGTATATAATATACATAACATTACTTAAAACTATGAAGCTTATCAATTTATCAAGCTTTATCTTAAACCCAGCTACACTTCTCCGGATCCCTTCACAATGAGGTTATCCCAGAAATTTGCTTCCCTGAAGGTTCCAGACTGCCTTCTAACATCCCACCTAAATTTATTATGTTCACTTAACACATTTTTTTCTTTAAACTGCCCTGCTCCTGTACATCAGGGATATAGGTAGCAGTCATAGCCTTCTTTGGTTTTTATTTTGCAATAAGAAGGATGCAATCTTCTACCATAAATGATACCTCCAGTAAAAAAAATTCTCTGTTCCCCAATTTGTCCTCTTTACAATATACATTAACTTTTCTTGACTAGGAACAATCAGAATTGGAAAGAGATGAGATATTTGCAGTGCCTTGTACAACAGCATGTAATACTTCACTTTATATAATAAACCCATCTCACTTATTAAGCCCCTGTAGTGGAAGCCCCATGAACCACTGCATTTTTTTTCTGCTGGTCTGATGCTTCCATGTATCCAAACCAACTCAAAGACACAGACAGTGGGCAGGCAAGAAAATTAAGTCACCCAAAGAGTGTAATTTCAAAAAATGGAGTAATTTTCCATCCCAGTATTCGACAAGCACTTCAAGTACTATATAAATTGATAGAGGGCCCATCTCCAGAGAGAGAGCAGTGTGACCCTGGTATATCATTCACACATAACAATATATGGATTTCTTCAGAGAAGCAGCAGCATTTCCTCCAAACAAGCAGCAACACATGATCCAACCAAAGGAAATGCAAGAGGTGCTGAAATGCTGCCACATGGAAGCTAACCTTTTCCAAGAGACTTTGTGACTCATAAATTATCACAGAGAAAATTAAATGCTACAAAATACCTAAGAATAGAAATAGAAAATAAATTAATCAAGATGTCTAACAAGGAACAGAAACAGTGGTGCTTCCTAAGTGTTGGATTATTAACTATTGTGCTTTCCAAAAGGGATTATATTACCCTGAATTTCTAATGGGTCAGCTTCTCATTTGGTAGAGGACCATCTCTCAGCTACAAGTTCAATACCCGCCCCATGACCATCTCGGCAAAGTGCCTACACCCGTGGGCCCCTCCCACTGCATCATGAGGATGGAGCTGGGGTTCAACAGGGAAAACCTATCCCCAGGGCAGACCACCAGCTAATTTCCAGCTGACTGCCATGAGTGGGATGCAGGAGGGGATGACACAGGTCACAAAACTAGTCAGAGCCTTGGTTTTGATAATCATGGCTGAAGAAAAGGAAAAAAAGTATGGCAAAAAGAAAAAAGCACTGGAAATGCAAATACATGGCTGTGAAATCATCAGACTGAGCTCTCTGTTGAGTACATGGACAGATTCAGTGACCCTCAGGGAATGTTACCTGCTGAATGAGCCAAGAATACGCCTTGCTGGGTATTAGGCAATGTCATGTAATATGACTACGGCAGTAAACACAAAGGCTCTACAGTGCAAAGAACACCACTGGGAATTTCACAAGTGCTGAAATCTCAGCCTGATTTCTCTAAAATTCAGTTTCATCACAGGAACAAATTTAATTAGGGTTCTCTTATCATTAGTCACTTATATAAGTTCATTGTAATACCGAAAAATGCACAATATCCAAATTTTATACAGCACTAAGCTGCATCCTATATAACCAATATGGCATGTGTAGAGCTTGAGTAAAGTTGTTTGCCCCATGAGATGCTCTCCAGTCCTAAAAAGCTTTCAAACTGGCCATCAAAGTTGTCACTTTACTTTCCCTTTAGGCCTTGAAAAGAGCAATGGAATCTTTTAACAGCTATAGACTTATCAAAGAGACTCAGAGCAAAAACCCAGGGGGTCACTGACACAACCTCAGAGCAGGAGAAACTCTCCTGGAGGACTTGCCCCAGGGGAAAAAAAGGGGATGGATACTTAACTGCCAGAAGTGGTGTGAAGAATTTTATCTGATCATCTCAACTTCAGCCCAGTCTGATGCAGGTTTGGCTGAGATAAAGGAGTGAATCAGTCATCCCAGCTTAAGAAATCCCTACCACTTGGCAAAGGACATTTTAAAAGCAGATTGTACAAAAGTTCATAAAACTCAGTCATACAAAACAAGCATGTTCACTGCACAGAATAGAAAAAATGTCCTTGTCTCTCAGTTTTCACCTGAGTTTATTGCCATTAATCAGTCATGTCCATCAATGCTGTTAGTAGTAAATAGGAATTTCTTAGTTTAAAGCCTCTTAAAGCTGAATAAAGTCCCAGACACTGTTATTATCTGAGCCATAGGGCAGCTGAGACACAAAGGCACAAGTCAATAAAGGCAACTGCACCTTTTCACAAGGGATAGCAAAAAAATACAGTCAACATCAATACCCTGACTGGGCCACACAGGTGTTGCTCCCACAGACTGCAAAGACAACAAGCACTGACACTCAGTGTGCAGAATGCCCTGCAATCTGGAGCTGGACACAGATGTCCTCATGACTGTTCGTGCTGGTGACCTCTGTGGGACTGTCAGCACCTTATGCCGTGGCTTCCTGGGCTCTGCACAAGGAGGGGAGGAAAGGATTGTGTCTGCAAAACCTCCAGAAGCTGCAACCAGCAGCCATCATTGCTGAAGTCTCAACCCCAGAACTGTCAGTGGAAGTGCAAGGGCTGCACGGGCAATGCACTGGTTCACCAGGCACATCTCAAGGGGCATCCCAGGAAGGGATGGACCCTGCCCCTCGCCCTGCACCAACATATCCTCCTAAATGACAGCACAGTGGTCAGAAGAGGGTGCAGAGTGGATGAGAAATCTGCCCTGCCTCCCCAAATGCAAGAGGGAAGGCAGTGACAAAGGAGGCTGCCCTGTGCCTGGTGGGCAGCTGCCAGCCAGCTCCCAGCACCTGCCACAGGCACCATGGGCCAGGCCCAGGACGTCCCCAGCACTGCCATCTGTTATCTCACAGGGCAGTCACTCAGTGAATGCCTGCTGGTTATCCTCATTATTTACAGCAGGTATTACAAAAGCAGCCCAACAAGGTCTCTGCTGTGCATGGCCCTTTACAAACTTGCAGCAAGCAAACTCCAGAGATGCAGCACATTGCTGCACAACAGAATAGGGCAAACATACCCAGTGAGTGCAAAGGGAGAAAGGAGAAAAAAAATATGGAAGAAGGAAAGAGGAACACCAGTATGTATTGTGTAACCAGCTTTCAGCATCTACCAGGTCCCAGAATATACCCAGGGTTCCCACTCTGCATAACCAGTGCAAACAACCAGTGCCTGCTGTCAGCAGCTCCGTCTACAGATCCAGGTGTCAGACTGCCAAACTCAATGCAGAATAATGCCAGGTAGCTTGGTAAGTAGGACTTAAAAGTTAATGGCTTATGTATTGATCAAAAAACCGCAGAGAAATTTACCCACATCACTCTAACTTGCACCAAATCCTTTTGCAAACACCCTGCAAAACTAACCAGAAGGCACCAGCAGGTTCATGAGCTTGAGAAACTGAAGTTAAGATGGGATTTAAACTAGCAGGCAATTACCTGCCAGATGGAGAGCTCACATCACTAAATTACACTGTGTCAGTAAGAGGAGGCCAACATCAGAAATACACCCTGTGAGAAGGGAAACTGAGTCAGCCAACAGGACAGTTCAGCCTAGCTTTTGCTGCCAAGGGACCTTTACCACATGTGTGGGGCAGCATTGGCTGTCTGCAGCATCAGCGAGCTCACTGCGGGAACAGCCAAGTGACGAGCAGCAACACGTCGATAATTACCTGCAAGTCTATCATCATGGCAAACTGCAGTGAGAAAGAGGATTAAACAGTAGGTGAAGATGGGTTGGACTCTGACTATTTAGCTGCGTAATTTAAGTCTGAGCCCATGAATTCTTCCATAACCAACCCTTTAGCCCATGTGGGGGCCGCTCCACATAAAATCAGAATACATTTACAAATAATTAAAGCCGGGAGGCAAACAAATCATCTCTGATCAACAGGAAAGTACTCCATGGAAATTCCTATGGTTCTTGTTTATTTTACCTTTAATTTTCCAGGTGAGAAGAATTCAGTTCCTGGTTACGACCAGAAGTGACCTAGTCTTGACATGGCCTGAATGGCTCGTGATCCCACTTTTGTTATGGCCTAAACAGCATCCAGCAGCTGAGGGTAAAAGCCAGACTGCCGACACTGCTGCTGAAGCACAGGTGCCCACCCATGCACATGATCCAGAAAGCCTCCTCTCCAGTGCCCTCCAAGAGTGAGCATGATCGAGCGTGATCCTGTGGCTTATGGCACTTACCAAAGGGACAGGAAATGTGGGTCCCACAACAGCTTCTGAACCTTCTTTGGCTCCTCTTTAACGTGGAGCCCAGCCCACCTTTGCCCTGCTGAGTGTCCTGATTGCTGTGATGAGTGAAGTGCCCAAGCTGTAGTGGGATGGTGTTTCAAGTATTGCCACTTTATAGGACACTTAACTGCCTAAAAGAGAATACGGCTACAGGGAACAGGCACCTACAAGTGAAATGCTGTAGCACTTGCTAGTTAGATCCAAGTCCTCTTACTAGACCTAAGGGGTCAAAGGTGCCAAATGCCTCTCCCTAGTCACACTGAGCAGTGCCTGCAGTGTCTGGAGGCTGCTAAAACAAGAAATGCACTGGTGTGGGACAGTTTTTACATTATTTAAACTAAATGCACACAGCCGAATCAATTTTAAAACTAAAAATCACGGCTTGGATGTTCAAGAGTATCCTTTAGAAACAGAGCCAGCACAAACACCACTGCAAGCACACAAATGAATGGGAGGTTGATCTGGTTCCTGGAAAGTTCAAAAGTGCTATGACAGGAATTCAATGCAATAAGCTCAGTGACTTGCGAATGTCATTTTTGAATAGGGTCAAGGAGTCTGATCTGTGGCTAGCGAAAGGAAAGTGCAAAGCCAACCAATCCAGCAGATTTTTGTGTCCATGATGTGTGCTCTGGTGGCACGGCAGCTACAGAGATCCACCTTGAGTACATTAGCTTCCAAACCTAGCAGCCCCTTGGGATTTAACAGCAAAGACAGACTAGGTGCTGGCCTCACATCCTGGAAACTCAAATCTAATAACATAGTCCTTGCTTTGCCCCTTTTGGTGGGGTCCAGAACCTTTTGCTTCTTCCTGAAATGGGGCCTAGCCCACAGATTCCACAGCAGGCAGGAGATGCCACGTTGACAGCAGTTGTTAACGAGGGATTTTTCTTTTGCCTCCTTCAAAAAGCACTGAAATATTTCGACCATATGCGTCATTTTCAAAAGTGCTGGAGACCTGATGGAATGTAGCATCTATCACCTGTTAGGCAATGGTGTTGAAAACAGATTACTTTCCTTTGTATGTGATAAACATAACATGTCTATGTTTATCACGTGGTCCCCTGAGGATTACAGGTTTGCTTTTCCATTTATTTGCTTTTTTTGTGCTTGGCAAGGGTAAACACTGGAATAAATATGAAGGTGGTTACAGCTTAGCAGCATTAATGACTTGTTGAAACAAAGTCCAACAGTTTTCCTTTCTCTCCAGCAAATCCTACTTTTCTGTTCTAGTGCTTTTTTCAAGTGCAAAGATCACCTTTCTGAAGTATTTTAAAATTTTCTTTCTTTGTTGAGTGCCAAATCCCCATAAAAGCATACCTTCCCCCTTCATTCACTCAAACCCTTGACAATATTTAAAATATATCCTAACATTATTAATGGCAAAACATTTTCCTCTTTGCAAATTACAGCCTCTCCCATCTTTTCTATCTAGTCTGCTAAGCCTGTTACTACAGGCAGTTTGCTGTAACAGAAATAAGTACAAACATTACTCCAAAAGAAAACAAACCCTTCCGTTCTGGCACACACATTCAGGGTGGGTTCATCCCACTGAACTTCAGCCACCTAACAACAAGACAATCAGCCCAAGTCAGTCATTTATGTTCTCTCTTTAATCAGTGGGGCGAGATGGGCATTTCCAGTCAACAGCCCACCTGCTTATCAACCAGTCATGGCTGCAACCTACATTTGAAGCATTTTAAGAGATATAGTGGAAGATTATGGTACCAGATAGAGATCTGACCATAGAAGCCAAGCTTTGATAATGCTGTTTTCAATCCAACAAGATCAACACATTGCAAGTCATTCTCAAACAAAGCCTTAAAAATTTTAAAAAAAGAAAGCAATAGGCAAATCTCAACAGATTTCAAAGTTTTTGATAAAGATTACATCCCACCCCGTTTTGAAAATTGTATTACTTCTATAAACAGCTCAGTGTTTTTCAATGCTGGAAAAAGAGCTCCATTGGGGGGGGAATAATAACACTGTGACTTGTCACAGAAATAGAAAGTGGCAAAACTGAATTTAATTAAGTCTCAGACGTTCTTTGTTTCAAGTGGACAACCACTGTGAAAAAATCTTTGAAGAACTGAACTCCTTGTCAACTTGTTCTGTACTTTGATTTATGCAATCTTTCGTCCAACTAGTCTTAAAAAAGGAGCAGACAACAAAAAAACCCATTCAGAAAAGACAGTACTACTGTGCTTGTTTTTTGAATGGCAAAGTAGATGTCAGAGTAGTTAGGAGTACTATATTACCTAAAAACATCATAATTCCCACAGAAACCAGGACAGAAAAACTAACATGGAAGATTGCCAAAGACTGTCATTAGATCTGATCTGAGTATCTTCAGCTCTTCTAACCCTCCTACATTTCCTAAATACTTTCCATAGATATTTTTGAAAATGCAAGTCAGCAGGCCAAAGGAAGCCAAAAGAGGTAGTTGCCCAAACCCCATAACTTAGGCAATACTGAGGTAAGCAGGTAAGTTGTGTTGTTATCTCAAGTACTCAAACACAGAGAACTTGTCCTCACCAACTGACTCTCAAAACCCTGAGGGCCTACAAAAGAGAGAGTGAAGGAATGTAGAGCACAGATCCTGTGTCTTGACATATGATCCTTTCCTTACTCATCCTCCATGCATGAGCATTACTGCTAGAGTTGCCTACACTGCTAAATATTGAAAAGGTACTTGCACACAGGTTTAAAGAGGTTTCCACTTCACATTTAGTTGTTTTCTGCTCCAGCTTTCAGAGCAGTCATATTTCCAGGGTCTTCGTATCAGTCTCAATTCAAGGGAATTGAGGGGCTCAGCGAAACTGCAAGTCAAACCTGTGCCCAACAATTGCTGTACCCAACAAAACCAGATGGATGTGAGCCCAGCTATGCCAATGTATGCAGCAGCTACACATCTGGCTGAACTGGAACCACCATCACAGTTGTGGCATGTTCTCACGTGCCCCTGGACCCATGAACTCTGAGCACCCAACCAGCCCAAAGACTGGAGACAACTTGTCAGCCACAGGGGTGTCTGACAGACCTGCTGCACACTGAGGAGGAGGCAGATCACAAATGAGTCACCCCAAACCCTCCATGAAGATGCTGGGAGATACCAGGATGTCAAGATGCTCTGACCAGACTGGTTGAAATGTGAGGATGTCTGGGTTCCTATCCAAGTGTCTGCTAAGGGTCTCTCAATCACCCTACAGAAGAGCAGTGAGTAGCTACTTACTTCACCTAATGTTATACTTTAAAACCCCACATTATGTTCCTCAGTCATGGGATGTCTGAGAAAATTTATTTAATTCCAAGACGGGAGTCAGCAATGGATGGGAGTTCCAAGGTATTAAGTATATACACTGAAGGAAAATGGACCATTCAATGAGCAGATGTAAAATGATAGGCTTTATCAGCAGCCAGACACTTCCTCAGGTAACGCTTGAGATGCTGGAGATAATGAAGTATAAAATCCCACTGCTTCACATCACCTACTTTCCCCACCACTACCTCTACTGTAGGTTTACTATCATGCTAACATCGAAACTTAGAAAACTGTTCCTTGTATTCCAAACAAAGGGTTCTTTTGCCATTACTTGGACAACAATTCAATGTTTATTCTGTATTTGGCAGTTTGCAGCAGGTTCTGCAATCCCAGCCTAAAACAATTCTGAAATGCCTAACCAGAAAAACAGAATGAGAGGATTCTTCTGAACTCATGAGTGCAGGTCAGAAGGAAGAATACTTCAGTGATGTCTGAGATGGAAGTAAATCACAAGAGTTTTACACCAAGGAAACCACTTCTTTAATATACCCTGAGGCTTAAAAAGTAATCAAAAATATAAAACAATTACTAATTCATTTTTTAAAAATGCTTATTACAACTATCTCCTCATTTGCAAATGATGTGAAAATGAGAGGAAAAAAGTTTTCAAGGTAATCCCACCAGCATACTTCTCTACATTTAATTTCTTTCCCATGAGACTTATTATCAAGTAAGCCTGTTAGATCCTTCTCACTGTCATATCTCCATTCTCATTCTTCTTATACTTTCTCCTTGTTACCTTAGCTTCTCTCTTTCCCAGAAATTGCTGAGAAAAGTATCAACATTTTATTTATTGACAGACAGAAGATACCTTTTACCTCAGTAAACAGTTCCTTTGTCAGTCAGACTTCACTAAATATTTTCCCCTCATTGCCATAGATATTTTCCTATCTTTTGAAACAAAAACACACTACTTCTATGGAATCCAGGCATGAAGTGGAAGGAAGCCTGTAGAGAAACAACAAGGCAACCACAGCTGGAACACATAATACAGTTGAAAATGGAAAGTCACCTTCCAGCAGGCTGGAAAGACACACATCTACAATGCATCCTGCTGTAGCAGAAATTAGAACATGGAACATGTATGGATGCAATAAAGGATACAGGTAGCCACAGCAGATCCAGGAACTACCCTAGCTTTAACTAATGGTCACTATTCTGGATTTGCTATTTTAGGAAAATAAATGTAAATGTTCAAAGTCACCATTATTAGCTATTATCAATCATCCTTCACTTCAGTCCCACCAAACACACCACACAACGGCTGAGGATACAATCCTGCAGGTTGTGGAATCATGCCATCTTTCTAAATGGGTCCCTCATCATTGCCTCCCAGGCCTGGCAGCCGCTGCCTCCTCCCCTGGCTCTACAGTGGGATGCACGAGGGAAGTGCAAGAGCCCAAGGTTCCTGGGATGCCAGCATGCAAAAGCCCTGCAGGCACACAACAGGCTCCAACACCTCTCCTGCTCCAAGGGGAGGATTCTCCATCCCTTCATTTCCATCATCTCCTAATTGTGTAACTCACAGGGTTCCTATACCAGCTGCCTGTAGGAATGTTTCCCTGGAAGGGGGGCCATGGAGAGCAGCTTGGGTGCTAAGTGCCCTTTGCTGTCCTTGGTGGCAGCCACAAGCAGCCGCCCTGCCCCCAAAGCTCTCAAGGCCCCACCTGCCCTGCTGCCCAAATGTGGGGAAGTGAGGCTGGGCTGCACCCTGCTGCACCCTGGTCCAGGACACATCCTGAGAAGTCACACCATGCTCACCCTCCGTGCCCAGAGTCGTCCCTGCACATACAAGGATACCTTCTCGTTAGAATTTCCTTTCTCCCTTTAATCTCAAATCTTGCCACACAGGAGTAATGCCCCAATACTTTGTATCTCAGGCACAGCTGTGGCCTCACCTTTCTCAGAAGGGCTGCACCGAAGTATTGCATCATCTGTATTTGTATGGAAAAGGCACAGACCTGGAGATTCAGGATCATTAGCAATAATGACTTTTAAATTACAATAATAATGAAGATTCTTTACCAAGTTCTGAGTAAAAATTCCCGGAGTTGATTGTAACACAAACAAGCTCTGTTAATTTCTATTTGCTGATAGTCAATCCCTCACTGAATGCCACTGGGTATTTAAAGCTACAGAAATGTAAAAGATGATACTTGAGCTTGCACAGTCCTCAAAAATGCTTGGGTGTCTATCCCTCAGTGCCTGAGGTGTAACACCTTCCCAGAACTGTATACTGTATGTTGCATAATATTTTATATTTGTCTGGACCACTGAAAAGCTGTAGCATCCAGTCAGTTTGGGTTTTGTCCGTACTGCTGATTTAGGCTGGGTTCCCAGAGGAGTTTGCACACACATCTATTGTATCCCACCGAGCTGTCATTGATGATAAGTGGGACTACTTGTGGCAACACAGCCAAGCAGGTGCCAGCATTGTTTGCAATGTGATACCCAAAACTGTGTAACATTTGTGCAAAGCTGATGCTCATACCAGCCTTCCCCCTGCAGCCCCAGCAAGAACTGCAATATAATGTTTAACAAGCAAATGCAATGTGACTTCAGCATCGTTTAACCCATTTTTTGACCAAATAAATCCCAATTTAACATTGTCATGAATATCACTGTGGACAAAAAGTAATCATATTTAACCATCCTGTCAATTTAAGCTGTGTATTTATTAGTAACACTAAAAAAATCACAGACTGATCGACTCTTGACCACCTTTTTTAGAAGGTCAGAGTAAAATCCTGCCCCTCCTGGAAAGTGGGGGCAGGATTTCAGCGGAGTCCAGATTTCATCCCAATTGTTAAAACAACACAATGTGTAGACATGGGAATATAAAGCCAAAGCTCTGCCTTTCTGTAGGAAAACCTTGAAGGTACGCTAGAAAAAGGAGAATGCGCCTTTTTAAAGGACCCCTGGAGCACTCTTGGAACAGTTGCATGCAAAAGGGGTCCGGTTTGTTCACTCGGACGGCTCTGTACAACAGGCATAGGCAGAGGGGCACCCAGAGAGATTGGCTTCAAAAGAGACAGACTTCAAAAGCTCCTTCCCAATCCAAAGCAAAATGCTAATATGCACACCGCCCACACTCCTCCCTCCTCTGCCGGTGTTGGTTCCTGACTGGCTGTGGGGGCACAGCCCACGGGTACCCCACGGGTACCCCAGCACCCGGGCAAGGGCAGAGCCACGTACGCCCCGAGCCTGCCCCAGCTGCTCACCACCCCACAGGGCTTCTGACAATGCTGACATGAAACTTCTGACAGCCTTATGAAGCCTATTAGCTCTATTTGCGTGGTTTTCATGATTCTTAAATTTTGTTTATAAGCAGAAGGCAAAAATTACCATGCTTATTTGAATAATCCCCTAGTCAAATGAAAGAGTGCTGCATTTAGCCACGTATCAGTGTCTCAAAGTAACTCAGTGGAGTAGCAGGGCTCCTCGCTAGCACTGCACACACTCGCATGACTCTGCAGCACAACACATCGCTAGACAGAAATAAGATTTTTATAGCACCACTGTTATTTCCGACTCACATAGAGATCAAATTCCCCAAGTTCATAAAGAGTTCCAGTCCTTCCCTGACCTAAGAGCAGCTGTAAGTAGCGGAGGACTTTGTGTTTGTCTGGGTTGAGAGGTTAATGGCTACTCCACAGACACTTTTTTTCTGTTAACTGGCAGGTCATTTTAGCAGATGATTTGCAGGTGTTATGCAACACTCAGAGATAACCCCGTGGAGTACTTCTGTCTGAGCTTCTTCTCTCTTCTCTTTTGAACTGCATCAGATAAATCAGAGAAACCAGGCAGGTGAGACTTTCATGGACTAATCGCACAACGACAAACTGCCCTTCAAATTTCCACACAGTGAACTATTCCAAATAAACGTCAAATTAGTTCAGTGCTTGTTAAAATTACCTTAAAATCCTAGTCATTAACAACTTTAACATTTCAAGTATCTCAAGACACGAAGCAGACTGTCCATTTTGATGAACATCACAGCACAGTTTCAAAGTTCACACCTCCACAAAACATTAAAATGATGCTGGAATAATCAATCTCCTACATAAGAAAACAGGTCTTCACTCCTACCTGAGACTTCGCCCACTTAAACCGTGTAAATCATTATACCAAGAAAGGAATTGTTTATGTCAGCTATTTTTCTGCACTGAACACACTCTTCACCTAGTCTAACAACTTTTCCAAGCTTTGTGCTCCAAGATGAGTGCTTATCTTCTGCTACCAGATAAAGAGCTACTGGTTCAAACAGACAGTGACCAGGCAATCATCTGCACCTTAATCCAAATGTTTTTCTTTAAGGTCACAAGCCTACTTTTTTTCCTGCTAGTCCTCACAGGACATGGAAACAGCATTTACCTTACCACATTAGCTGCACCCTAGCACTTTGGAAGAACCAGGAGTGGCTTTTCAGGAGATACACTGCAGCAAAATCAGTCAGCTCACTTAGGTCACTTTCGTTTTACCTCAAGCCTGCAAACACAAGGGAGAGGCTCACTTTTCCGAGGCCTTGCTGCATACTGTGGCCACTTTTACAGCAAAACAATTGCTACTGAGATTATGCCACAGTTTGATTATTCTTTTTCTAATCATCTCCTCAAGTGTGATTTTACATACTTTTTACGTACTTTAAGCTTTTTTTTCTTTTTTACAAAAATAATACAAATCCTACTTTTAGTTTGCAGAGAGAGGCAGCAAGGAAAGTATCTGGCTAAACCTTTAAAAGTCAACAGAAATATGGGATCAGGTCCACAGTAAACTTTATAGAATGGCACCTGCAGAGGAAATTACTCATTGCATGATTGATGTCACAATTAGAGGCATAAAAAGTAATTCCATGATAAACAAGCAACTGAGCAGAAAAAGAATAATATCCTAAGAGCATGTTTGCGCTCAAATAAAAGTACATATTGGACAATATGGAACAGTCTTCACACACACACACACACAGAGACAAAAGTTCTCCAATGAAGTTAATGGCACAGTATCCCTCCTTCTCCCTTTCTCTCCCTCCCCGTAACAACCCTGATTTGGGGGCTGCATTTGGCCAGTATCTACCCCTAGTGCCACTGAAGCAACTCCAGTACCATTAGCCATGGTACACAGCTATCACACAGCCATAACTGATCGCTTTCAGAGCTGCCATGTCCCACAGGAGTGCAGGTCAGCAATGCAAACATCAGCAGCACATCCACCCGGGCCACACGAGTTCTGGGCTGAGGTCTAAGGAGCTACCAGGCAAACCTCTGGGTACACAGAAGGGAGTAAATACGTTTTGTTGCTAAAAAAGCAGAGATAGCAAATCTCAACTTTTTTTTAGAGAAAAATAAAGAGGGAAGGGAGACAGCATTACAGATACACGTGCATTCCCTACATCTTTGCAAGTTACATCATTTACTACCTTTATGGAACCACATCAGAAAAGCTCCAGCTAAGATACCACCTCAGCTGAGGGAGTATGCTCCCTTCCATGCACATTCATATTTATTTATCCTTGTGATCCACGTTTACTAAATAACTTCAAAGCACCACTTCAATCCACAGCACATAGGCTTGATACATTTTTGTGGTTCCTCTCCAAAAATTTCACAGATAAATTGCTGCTTCAGGAAACCAAGACCTATACTCTAAACTGCAAGAGTGTTATTTCTGCCCATGCCCCCATACTGGTCTGACAAACAAAATCATGCACTCAAACGCTTGCTTACCTGAGACTGACACTTTCATAAGGGCTTCCAGGGGTCTGTTGTTGTCCAGATCACGACTCAGTTTGAGTTCCCCAGTGGCAGAGTCCAAAAGGAGCAAGTTTAACTCATTTCCTTGGACAAAAGTGTAGGCCAGGCTATCAGACACATCGGGATCATGAGCTGGGATCTTGCCAATCACACCAGAGGGAAAGCTGTTGGACTTGTTGGTCACGTAGTTATTGAAGAGGATCTGGAAGTCCTGCAGCACGGGCGGATTATCATTCTGGTCCAGGAGGCGGATGTGCACAGTTGCTCGGCTCACAAGAGGGGCTGAAGTGGCCTGCACCACAATAACATACTCCGTCCGGCTCTCGTAATCCAGGTCCATTAGGGCTGTGAGGTCTCCATTGAGCAAGTCTAGTTGGAAGACCTCAGGGATGTTCCCCTCTACAATCTGGTACATGATCTGTGCATTGGTACCCTCATCGGGATCAGCTGCACTGATCCGTGCCACAATAGAACCCACGGGGCTGTTCTCCTCCACGAAGATATCAAATTCATCCTTCTCAAAGACAGGGGGGTTGTCATTAATGTCCAGCACAGTCACCTGGATGTCCACAGAGGCTTTCAGGGGTGGGCTGCCCCTGTCCACAGCAAAGGCACGCAGGCTGTAGACAGCCACGTTCTCGCGGTCCAGCTTGCGCAGTGTGCGTATCACTCCAGAAGTGGGTTCAATGTAGAAGTCTCCATCTCCATCGTCACCACCTTGGAATGTGTAGAGGAGACGGCCATTGAGGCCTGAGTCACGGTCAGTGGCAGACAGCTGCAAGACACTGGTGGAGAGTGGCACATCCTCGAAAACCGAGCCCTGGTAGCGGTCGCGCAGGAAGCGGGGTGCATTGTCATTGGCATCCAGGATGAGGATCTCAACGTACGTGGTGTCTGATTTCTGGGGGATACCATTGTCATGGGCTGTAATGGCCAATGTGTAGGAGGCCTGGTCCTCATAGTCCAGCTCCATCAGGGTGGTGATGGTGCCTGTATCAGGGTCAATGCGGAACTGGGGGATATTATCATCCAAAATATAAGTGATTCTTGCGTTCTCCCCCGTGTCTTCATCAGTGGCACTGATGGTGACAATAGAGGTGCCAATGGGCTTGTCCTCACTGACGCTCACTGTGTAGTGGGAGCTCTGGAAGACTGGGCGGTGTGTGTTGGCATCTGTGACATTGATGAAGACCTGGACGGTGTCAAAGCGAGTGCCATCAGAGGCAGTGACTGTGAGCACATACTGCCTTTCTTGCTTGTAATCCAGGGGCAAGGCCAGTGTGATCAGCCCTCCTCCACTCTGACTGGTGATGGCAAAACGGTTCCTGGTGTTGCCACTGGTAATCTGGTAAGTCACAACACTGTTAACGTCCTTGTCCACTGCTGTCAGGGTCAGGACACTGCTGCCCACAGCTGCATCCTCATTCAGTCTGAGGTGATACACCTTCTCTGTGAAGGTGGGGTTGTTGTCATTCACATCCAGGACCGTGATGGACACGCTGGCTGAGGAGGTCATGACCGGCACACCGTGGTCCCTGGCCTCCACCCCAAAGTGATAGTTTTCCACAGTCTCTCGGTCCAACTCTGCAGCTACAGTGATCCACCCCGTGCTATTGTTGATTTGAAAAGGGAACCCAGAGTCACCTGTTACAGGAGCACCTCCAGTGGACGGTGCCATCTCTATGAGTTTGTACTCCAGGCGGGCATTCTCTCCAGAGTCAGCATCCACAGCCTGGATGTGCAGCACCGAGTAGCCCAGAGGAACATTCTCCAGCACCGTGGCCTGGAAGGGAGTGCTCACAAAGATGGGGGCATTGTCATTCACATCGACAACCTGCACTGACACCATACCACTGGAGTTGATCAAAGGAGGTCTGCCCCCATCCTGGGCTTTGATCCGGAGCGTGTACTCCCGAATAGTCTCGTAATCCAGAGGGTTGATGAGGTCGATGGCGCCAGAGAAAGAGTGAATGTAGAACTGGCCTTTCAGGTTGCCACTCACAATGCTGTAGTGCACTTGGGCATTGCTGCCTCGATCCCGATCTGTGGCCTGTACCTGCAGTATCTGGCTGTTCACTGGGGCATCCTCTGGCACCTGGACCAGGTAGCGCTTCTCACTGAACTGAGGGTAGTTGTCATTCTCATCCTCTACAGTGATGTGCACCATGGCTGTGGCACTGCGTGGTCCTGGATCCTTGCCCTGGTCATTGGCTTCCACCACCAGGTGGTACTCAGAGACCTCCTCACGGTCCACCGAGGCTCGGGTCCTCACAACCCCGGAACGCGGATCAATCTCAAAGACTCCGTCACCAGCTCCTGGCTCCAGCAGGCGGTAAAGCATGTTGGCGTTGGCTGGGGCATCACCATCGGTGGCTCGGATCGTCAGCACCTCATAGCCCACCTCCAGGTTCTCCCGGATGCTCTCCCGGTACTCGGGCTGCTCAAACACTGGCTCGTGGTCGTTGGTGTCACTCACAGTCACTGTCAGATAGGTGGTGGCCGAGCGGCGGCGTGGAGAACCATGGTCGGAGGCGGTAACCTTCAGCACGTGGGTGTCCTTCGTCTCCCGGTCAAGACTGCGGGCAGTGACCACACTGCCCGTCTCGGCGTCGATGGTGAAGTAGTCGTTGGAGCGCTCGTCAAAGAGCGCCTCCATGGAGTACGCCAGCCGCCCGGCTTCACCCTCGTCAGGGTCCTGGGCCCGCAGCACGATGACCGCCGTGCCGGCCGGTTCGTTCTCGGGGATGGAGACCTGGTAGCTGGGCAGCTGGAACTGCGGGGGGCTGTTGAGGCTCCGCGCCCGCCGCGCTCCTCGCCGCCCGCCGCCCTCCCTGCCCGGCGGCGGGGCGCAGCCGGCGGCGGCTCCGCGGGGCTCGGCGGCCGCCCGGTGCCGGGCGCGCCGCGGGCAGGGGCCGCCGCCGCCACGGGGCCCGCGGGGCTCGGCGGGGGGAGCGCGGCGCGGCGCGGTCCCCGCAGCCCTCAGGCGCCCGGCGGGCGGCAGCACCGGAGGCTCGGCGGCAGCGGCGGGGCGCGCCGCGGCCCCCGCGGGCAGGTGGAGGAGCGGGGCGGCGCGGGGCGGCCGCGGGTCCCTGCCGCCAGCCGACGCCAGGGCGCAGAGCAGCGCGGCCCAGGACACGCAGGCGGCGGCGGACAGCAGCCGCGGCATCTCCGGAGCTCAGCGGGCAGCGGGGCCGGGCAGCGGGCTGCTGCACAATCCATCCACCCGCCGGGCTGCCCGCCCGCCCGCATCCATCAGCCGGCGGCCCGCCGCCCCCCACCGCCCTGGCCTCCCGGGCACTGCCGGCCCCGAGCCCCGCGCCCCGTCCCGGTCCGCGGGCAGCGGGCTGGAGAGCTCCAACTTTTCCACCTTAAACTTTGAAGTGAGTTCAAAATGGCTCCTCTCCTCCTCCTCCCGCCGCCGCTCCCCAGAGGACGATTAGCATAAACCTGCTGCTCCTCTCCGTCGCCAAAAAGAAGAAAAGAAAATCAAATACCGAGGCCCCCCCGCGGCAGGGCCGGCCCACGGGCGGCGCGGTCCCGCGTGGCTGAGCAACACGGCAGAGCCGCCGCGCCTCGTCCGTCCCGTCCAGTCCCGTCCTGTCCCGCTCCAGCCTCCCGGCTCGGCTCCGCTCGGCTCCGCTGAGCAGCGCAGGCTGCGCGGAGCGCGGCGGGCGCTGCCCGGGGCGGGGTTTCTTGCCGGCCCCGCCCGGCCCCTCCCGGGCGGCGGCGGCGGGGGCCGGGCCGACTTCAGCCCCGCGGGGCTCCCGCTCCGCCGCCCGGCGCCCCTCGGCGGCCGGGGAGCTGCCCGCCCCGGCGGGGCCGTGCGGGCTCGGAGCGGGTCCCGCTGCGGCTGCTCCGCTGCCCCACGCGGACGGAGCTCCGCGGGCGGCCGCTCTCGGCCGCTTCCCCACGCAGCAGCCACCTGTCGTCTCAGACCTGTGGTCCAGAACAAAGTTAAAACGAAATTCATTTAAATTCATTTTATTAAATTCTCTCTATGGAGAGGTGGAAAATGAAGTGAAACTACTTTCGGGGCAAAATGAGCATCATGTGGGGGCACAAGGGGGGCCTGCCGGTATCCCGGCGCATGATCTGCTGCCGTGCTCACGCCTTGCTCTGGAACACGCAAAGCAGCCGGCAGGTCTGGAGCCTTGAGTTAAAGACTTCTTTGGGGCAATCTCAAATAATGATAGACAGGACGCAAACTTCTGTGGGAAGAAGCAAAGCCCAACCCCGCATGGAAATGATGCACTGGTGATTATAATGTCAATTCTACGAATTTATGCTAAATACTTTTCGTCGCGCTACTTTTCCCTTAACGATGCAGACGCCGGAGCGATGCGCCCGAGCCGCGGCCGCATCCCCGCGGCTGCAGTGGCCCCTGGTGGGTGCGGCGGGAAGGCTCGGGCGGCACAGGGCCGCGGGACTTCTCCGCCTGCCGCCGGCGGCAAAGACCGATGCTAATCTGCAGAGATCCCGCTTACGAGAGCTTTATACAGGGAGAACACACGGGGTGGTGAACAACGAGCAACCCAAGGTTGCCGATTGGGATTTTGCAAAACTTTTTTACTTGTAGGAGTTGGGAGACAACTTTCAGAGCGATCTGTTGGTTCAGGCTCTTCAGCACTTATAAGAAGACTACGAACAAAACAGATTCTTTCACTGGCATCATCCTCTGAAATGCATTATTGCAAAGGAAAGAACAAAAAAAAAAAAAAAAAAAAAAACCCAGAAAATCAAAAACTCAACCAACTGGATAATTGCCAGTACGTCTGTCAGGAGGAAAAAGAGCTTCATAAATTCGAGTTTTGGAAGATGTTTTGCTGATTCAGCTTTACTCAGATAGAGATTTTTTTAAAATAGAATTTAGAAGCTTACTTGGCTTTGCATATCCTCTGATGAAAATGATCGTTCATGAAAAGAAAGTTTAAAAAATTAAACATAATCTTCCATTTGTTTATAGAGCTTGAGTGGATGTAGTGACCTGCTTTATACTCCAGAAATAAAGCAACTCACTTGGTAACTGGGTTAATCAATATTAACCTGGGATTTGCATACAGAAACTAGTCTAAGTCCATAATGTTCTTGCTTCACTCTACATTTTCTTGCTGCTATTCTTAATGCCTACAGTTTGAAAAATAATCTCTTGTTATAAAATAATCTCTTTTTTTGACTCTTCAAAAATGACAACCAAGTACATGTTTCAAGATAAAATAGATTCATGAGAAGAGACAGTTAAAACTTTTTTCTTTTTATTGCAATAAGAGGCAACTGTGAGTTGGGAAGGTACTGTAATATCTTCTGTATAAACAAATTTTCTGTGTGATTACACAAAATCCTCCATCTTTTCTGTATTTGTATGACCTGCCTTCTATTTCCAGCTAAATTCATTGTTTCACTGTTTTCTAATTAAATGTATTATTCTTCTTGTTCCTTGCATGCATTGCACCGTTTGTCATACCATTTTACCATTAAAATAGATTTCAAATCCAAAATTGTGAATACAGTTTTTACAACTGACTCACTGCTCTAGCAAAAAGAATGGTTTATTTAACACTGGCAACTCAGATGACTTTTCAGTGGTGAAATGACTCATGTTCCCAGATTGCTCTGTATGGAAACAGGGGTCGCTGTTAGATCAAAGGTCAGGGCTGAGGGGATTTGTTTCTGCTGCTGCTTCTGTGGGTCCAGAAGAGCCAGAGAAGGCAACAGTGAAAGAGAACTTACGGTAAAGGCGACTCCAAGTGGGGAACAAAAACAGAATTTCATGTCTCTCTTGTTTTAGCTGGCAAGTTTTTAGTGAAGGCTGATCCTTCAAAAAAAAAGAAAACTAGATACTTTCTTTGTGCCTGATTTTGCAGATTTTCTCACATAAGCTGTCCTTTTCCTATAGAAGAAATCACACTGACATCACTATGATGAGCGACGTCCATAAAAAATGCAAGCGGGTGAGGTTTTCCTTGACCCTTTGTTTCCTTAGTAGCAATTGATGACATATTCGTTTCACAGCTAAAGAAAAACGCTCTGTTTCAACTTGCCTAGGAGTGAAATATTTCAAGCTTCTTTCCAAAGTGAATTTAAAAGAAAACTGAGAAATAAAACAAAACAAAACAAAACAACCCACCCAGATGGAATTGTTACCTGGCTTCATTCAGAGCTTAGCTTGAACAAAAAATAGTAGTTAAACTGTAAGGGATTTTCCTAAAACATGAAGTTTACAAGACCAGAGGAGAGATCAAGAATCATTCCTTAATTGGGACTGTAGGCCAGAGGAAAGTTCGTGCAGAGTTGGAGTTGCCTGCATCTAGATCCAATAGCTTTTTTAAGGTTGGGAATAAAGTGATTCAGTGTAAATCAATCCCTGAGGAAGAGGTGGTTTTATAGAAGGAGTCAGAGCTTTTCTTGTCTCAGCTCACCAGTACTTTGAGGAAAGGCTTAAAATTCACATTCAGTAATGCTGTGTTAAAATAGTTCACTTTTTTCTTTTTTTTTTTTAAAGAACAAGAGTGGTGAAAAGCTTTTTATCATTGTATTTGTGAAGTATATTGCAAAAGAGTGATATGCAGTGTGTCCCCCACCCCTCCAAACCAGGGGTTTTATCTCCTATACTCTTGCTTGGGGGAAGAAAATTTATCCTCAAATTTAGGTATCCATGCCACACAACCTATATCTTGTATAAAATCTCTGTATACATGGTGTTAACATAAATTGGTACATGTATCACATTTTCATAAGTGCATTTATTTACTTCACAAATGCACCAATGATCTATTCCTGCTAAAGTAACACCTTGAGAAAATAATCTAAGAAACCACAACAGGTAGTAATAAAACAGCCATTAACCACAATTTATTCCCCAACCTTACAATTTCCAGCAACTGGTAAGAAACTGGATGTTTTGTGCCACAGATTAGAAGTCAATAATACTAGATTTTGGAGGGGAATGTTATTTATTACCCATTATTTCAAATAAACTAACAGCATATTAGACATGAAAAGATGTCTAAACAAATCAAAACAAACCAAAACCAAATAACAAATGACTTGCTAGTTTTTAGACTACCTGTGCTGGCTGCTGTTATATCCTACCCTCACGGCTGGCTGTCTTCATTGTCTGGGGCGGCACATCAGCAGAGAGCAATCTTCTGTGATCCCAGACAAAGCCTAACAAAAAGTGAAAGAGGAAAACTAAGAGGAATTCCTCAGTTTTGAAGGCTCCCCCTGCCCGTGGCAGGAGACAGGTGAGAGCCCTGGTCTGTCACTGGCCAAGTCGCCCCTGGCGCTCTGGGACAGCGCACCAGAGAGAGGATCTCTGTCTGCTCAAAGCTCCTCCAGGAGACCTCATCCTGCTACAGTGTGCAAACTAGTCTCAGGACATGAGATGACAGGGTCATTGTAGTGAATTTAAGTTGGATAAAACCATGGTTTTAGACTATTTCTCCAATCACTACAGAAAGAAAGCATGAGAAATTTCTCTGTGAACAGGCGTTTGAATTTCCAGTCCCCATGCAAATCTGTTCCATGTCCAGCCCAAGAATGGTCAAAGGAGCAAAAGTAATTTATGTTCCCACATTGCATCTGAGTTTATTTTAGGAATAGAAGAACTAGTTCAAGCTCTATATGGTGAAATTTGATCCTTCACCTATTGCAGGAACCACACAGGTTTGGAAGTATTCCAGAAAATACTTTTATTGCCAACATTCATTTTTCTTAAAGCCAAGAATGGATTTCAAAATGCTGAGACCCTCATTGCAGGAGTTATGTTCAAGGTTTCTTGGCTTTATGTAGCTTTTCTTTTCAGAAAGAGTAGAATCAGTTTAGAGCTCTCTTGGTGTTTGTTGAAGCGAATCATACTGTTGCCTCTTTTAAAATCCTCAGTGGATACAGCAGCGATTCAGTGTTGGAACTTGTTTATTTCTTTAGACTTCATACCATCCATTTATAATTTACCCTAAGGAGCTCAGCTCCACCCTACTCAAACACTGCCTGTGAGTTTTCTCACTCTAAATTGGTTTGGGTATTTTTTTCCCTCCTCACCTTAGCTAAAGGCTCCACTAGTTACAACACGCAAAATGACAAATAAACCAATAGAAAAGCAAGTTTCATGTTCAAAAATTGCACAGTAGCCAAGAGCAAATAAAAGCTGAGTAAGGCTTGACTGTTATTTATGAAAGAAATGATATAGAGGTTAATGCATCAGAAATGTAGTTCTACATAATAACAAGCTCTGTAACACATACTGTAGCAAACTAGTAAATAAAATGTGAGACTAATCAGCCACTTCAAGTAAGCAGAGGAGAAAGCCCAAGTCTGCAAATTAATGTGTTTTTCTGTACTTTGCATATCTCTTCTATACATCAACTGAGGTACTGAGTGAAAAACAAACCCTTGGAAACTACCTTTTACTGTTTGTTTTGCAGGATTTGCCCTTTCTTTCTCACAGTGTCTCACCTTATAATGTACAAACAGATTAAAAAGTTAGCTCTTGTGGCTTTGCCCAAGAGTTTGCTGAAACTTTGCTGTCAGCTCACCAAAATAAAGGTACAGTAGGACAGATTTCCTTGCTTTGCCAGCTCCTGTTGTTTAATCAGGGGATTAGGGGACTAATTGATAAGAACAGAGTACAAAAGGAAAACACTATCTTGGTAGACATTCTAGCTTGACTGAGTGATGGGTTTGGGACTAAAGTCTAACCACACGTTACAAACACCCTGTTGTGGTCACCAGGGAGCAGTCACTGGTGATGCTACAAGAACCATGAGGAGCAAGGACATGACACAGAAGATGAGTAGATTAAGTAGTAGAGTTCAAGTACTGATAGAGATGCTTCTGGCTGTGGAGAAGTCTGCAGGATTGCACTGCTCATGGGGTAGGCATGCTCTGCGTTCACATGGGAATATGGGGCACTGTTCTTGTACCACCATCAGTAGCTACTCCTCAGTAACTACACGTGGATGTTTGTAATATGATGTTAGAATCCAGACTGCTCCAATTTCTCCCCTAGTATTTCTTTCAGCTCTCTCTACTATTTAAACACCCATTTCATATTGAAATACTATTTTCTGTGGATTTTAATGCCTCCAAAATACTTTTTTCCTGGAGTGAACTAACATTTTCTGAAATTTTTATGGTTTACATAGAGACAGGATTAGGCTTTTTCCTCCAATCTCTATTATTTTGTCTTTATCAGCACTGAGTATCATCTGCCTTTATATTGCCTACTTGCTCAGCACCAAGAGATTCTTCTCCAGAAGCTGACTAGATTTGATGTAATTAGATTAAATAGTACTGGTTATTTTTGTAACATCTACACACCCAGTCAAATTTCTGCTCAGCTCCTTCCTGGCAGTAAGACCTTGTAGCCTGTTTTTCATGAGCTTGCCGTCACTTGCTTGTCACTAGACACAGCAACATTTGCAGAAGAAAAGCATGGAGAAAGATTCTTTCAGCTACTTATCAAAGAGTATTCAAAGAGCTTCTGGTGGATGGACAGGAAGGTGGAGTGAAAGCAAGGACACTTTTTGGGACTTTGGTGTAACGTGTTCATTTTCCAGAAGTTCAGTTACATTCAAAACCAAGGGATTTCAGCCTCTTAGGGAGGAAACATACAGCTCTAAGGAAACACTCGCAGGCAGGGAATTAGTTGGAAAAATAAAAGTATTAACTGAAATGCTTAATGTGGGAATATGAAGTCAGCATAACAGGTTGCTCAGATAATGGTGGAGGTTATGGCTTTGTGGCTGTTACAGCAAGAGAAAGTGTAGTTGGCATTTAGCACCTCTCCATAATCACTGTAGGATTTGCATGTGAGATATTGTGACTATTGTTATGTCCCCCCTTTCCTAGTTTTATTTCATACCTAGAATTCAATGGAAAGACAGACTTAGTTTCTAGTCCTGGACTGGAAGCACACTCTGCACCACAACCTCTTTCCATCTTTTCCCAAAAGACCTAGGAATAGTAGTTTTTTTTCTCATAGATGCATTTTGTAACATATTTCTGTGCATTTGTTGGCATGCCTGAGGCTTGGCAGCTCTGTATGTTGAGAATCAGGACATGTTGAAAAACCACTTTAAAAAGCCTCAGTAATACCATGCTGGGCCTTGGTTTAGGCTCTCTCTGGCTCTGGGAGTGGTACACAGAGACACCATGTCCATCTGCAGGCACCCAGAGGGATCAGCCCCAGGTGGTGTGCATTGCACTGCTGCTGAGCTCCCAGACTGAGCTTTGCCAGGGCCAGCTCACCTCCTTGGTCAGTCCCTGCCATGCTGGGCTTTGCACAGACCTTGGGAATATGCCCTGTGAGAAATTTGGACAGAGCTACCACATGTGTGTTGGGAAAGGTAAAAGGGCTGTTCTCTGGGAGCAAGCCATGGCATACCAGTTGGACTCTGTGACAAAAAATGGCCCCTGCCCTGATTTATTTCCCAGTTTAAACAAACTGAAAGATAGATTTCATTCCAAATGTATGAAACACTTTGCATTTTCAAAATCTAGTATCTTTAGCTCTTCTATTTTCTGCTGCACTGCTAGCTACTGAGCAGCACAGTTCTTTGTCCTGTCTCTCCAGCAGCTTTCACCAGGTTCACCACTTATTAACAGACTATGTCTCTGGTTGCTGGATTTCTTCAGAGATCACTCAGTGTTGTTTCATAAAGGAGAGGAAGAGCATTTGCACTTTAATGAACTTAGTTGTCATCACTTGTCAGCTTTGTGCTCTGAGGTCTCTCTTAGGTAGCATAATTATCATTATATTTATATATAGGTAATTATAATCTGGGAAGCAGTCCAAATTCTGCTTTTTAAGTAAAATTGGTGAAGCTTATTTGCAGTGACTGGAGCCCCTCAGCACACAGCAGCCTCACTGGCAGCACCACAGTGGCTGTGAGAGGATGTACCATGTGGATACAAGAGACCCTCTTTCCTGCTCAGTTACAGCCAGGAGTCATTTCCTGTTCCATCTGACATGCCCCAAAACAGCCTTATCTTCAGATATTCTAGCCTGAACACCGTAGTCAGGAAAAAGGACAAAAATTATCCCTGGTTACACAGGCTGGGGGAATGGGAAACTCATTAGGCTGTCAGGCATGTGCTCCAACTTCACCTTTGCTGCCAGGCTTATTTTCCCTGTACCAGCAGACATGGGTCTCACAGCCCTCAAAGAAACAAGAGTCACACAAACTGGTTTCCACAGAGCAGCTTTGGCTTCAAATCCCACCACCAGACATGCCACAGCAATGGTTTCACAGGGCTCTGCAGAGCCAAAACAGCACCACTCCCACCCTGCCTACTTCTCCTTAATTTAGTAGTTTAGGGGTTACAGTGGTAATAGTGGGCTGATGGTTGGACTTGATGATCTAAAAGGTCTCTTCCACCATTGATGATTCTATAATTCCTGACCTGACTTTTAGCTATAAATGCCATTTTGATGATTTCATTGTCCTCAGGGGCCCAAAACATATCATCAGGCAAAAAAATCCTCTGGGATTGTCTCTAACCATTCCTACTGGAGTGTGCAGCATCACCCTTAGCTGCTGCCTCTACAATTAGTTGCACCTTCTGCCATGTCATGTTAGAGAAATGCAGGGTGCCCTTGGGTTTTGCAGACTGTGGGTGAAACACTGTGACTCGTTGCTCCTCATGCAGAAAGCATTGTTCTAACATTAGAAAGTGCTGATCTCCATTTCCACCCACAGTAGAGAAAATGAAATGTTTTCTGAACTATGAGGAGGCTGAGAGACTTGGAAGTAAAAGTATTCCCACAGCTGCCACTGTCACTGATGAAAAGGCTTGTCAAAATTGGCTTATTCTGAAAATCTTAACCAACAGAGCATGCTGTCAGCACAGACGGGGAGAGAGAAGACTCCTGGGGTAGTCATGGGGCATAGTGCTGGAGTGCTGGGATGCTGGACTTCTCAGGGGTGGATGTTATTGGGTGCTAATGGGTTGCTTCTTGGGAAAGGGGATGATGGGAAGCCTTTGGTCTTGTTTAGAAGAGGATATCCTCATATTCTTTCTTTGCTTTCTCACCCAACTGCCTACTGTATAAAACCTGCAGATGCCAGAGGTGTGTGAATATTTGGGTTGCTGAAGGCATATTGCCCTGTATCTGTGTTTTACTGTTCTACAGCCAAGATTGCTTCCTGTCCCTAATCCATGATTTCCACCTATTGTATGGATTGAGGCAAGGCTCTCTTGGAAAGGCCTTGCCTTTTTCATATACTGTAATTTTTGATCAGATGGTTTGTTTATCCTCAAGGCAGCATTTTTCTAAAATAAAGAAGTGGTTAGCCTCGCTAATCCATTGGTAGGAACATGGTGGCTATTCGAGTTCTTTCAATGAAACATCTCTTCTCAGGTGAGTTCTGCAGTGTTGTTCCCCTGGTCTTGTGCAAAGCAAGCTGTTGGTGTCCTCCCAGGCTGCACTAGGCAAAGTATTCCCAGGAGGAGGATGTCAGGAGGATCCTGCCCCTCTGCTCGGCACTGGAGAGCCCACAGCCCACACTGGAGAGCGTGCGTGGTCCAGTTCTGCACTCCCCTGTACAGGAGAGGCATGGACATCCTGGAGACAGCCCAGAGCAGGGCCATGAAGACAATGAAAGGGCTGGACACCACTCCTATGAGGAAAGGCTGAGCAAGCTGGGACTGTTCTTCCTGGAGAAGAGAAGGCTCAGGGGGATCTTATCAGGGTATGCAGGTACCTGAAGGGAGGATGATGAGAGGACAGATCTGGCCTCTTCTCAGCAGTCAGAGGCAATGGGCACAAACTGGAACACAGGAGGTTCTCTCTGAACATCAAGAAAACACCTTCTTACTGCAAGGGTGACTGAGCACTGGCATAGGCTGCCCAGGAGTCTCCATCTTGTGAAGTCTCTGTCCTTGGAGATACTCAAAGGCCATCTGACTATGGGCTGGACAACCAGCTGTACATGACCTTTTTTGACCAGAGACTTGGACCAGATACTTCTGGAGGTCCTTTCCAAATTCAACCATTCTGTGGTTCAAAACAGGACAGCAAACAGAGGGAAAAAAGCAGGATAAAACAGGGCAAGGAAGATAGAGTGAGGTGATTTACTGAGGCAGAACAGAAGGGAGGGATGAAACCGCCAGGAGGGAGCATCAGTTAGTGTTTGCTTTCTTCTGGCCACATCTGAAACAAGTATCTTAGGACTTACTGAGATATAATGCTGCAGTGGAAGTTGGTTGCAAAGTGGAAAATCACATCAATCTCACAATTTGGCAGGCTTCCTACCTGGTACTGAACTTTCCAAGATGGTTGTCATGGGTTGTGGTCAACCTGTGCCAAGCCATGCCATCCTCCTGTAACACCGAGCTAGTGAAACCTGGGAGCACTGGAAGAGCTGCCCAGTATCAGTGCTGTCACTGCACTTCATCACCCAGGTACAGAGGCTTCCTTTGGATGTGCAGAGGCAATGGCAGGGTGATCCAAGAGACATGGCTGCTCCTAATCAAGCATTTTTCCGTGGTTTTCCTTCTCCCTTGGAGTCTGAATCCCAGCAACTGGAACTGCTTGGGGCGTGAGTTTGCAGTACTACAGTGGTCAATCAGAAGCAGATGGCACATCAAACACATAAGAGTGCTGGGTGGACCTTCCTCACTGCTGGTGTTCATCTAGATTGTCCTATTATCCACTGACAGTTTTGCTAATTGAGATATGCTGGGATGTGATAGTCACAGCTGGCATGATGTCTGCTGGCAGGTCTGAGCCCAGTTTCTTTGCTTGGGTTGGATTACCTCTGTATTACCATTAACTAGCAGAGTCATTGCAAGAGTTTATCTGGTGCCATTCATTGGCTTATCTGAAAGCCACAGAGACCTGTTCTCTTCCTCTTGGTGTTGTTTGAGGCTGGCTGTGCAGTGAAGACCATGCCCACAGGTGGGGTGGCCCTGGCAAGGGTACTCAGCACCTCTCAGGCTGAGCCTGTGAAGCACCAGTGCTCACCATGGACCATGATCAGGGTTTCAGTGCTGTGGGAGCACTGACTGCCCTGAGACACAATCTGACTGAAAACTGCAGGCAGACAAGACCCTCCAACGGGTCGTTTCCATGTCTGGGGCAGGCTTCGCCTACACTCACAATAAGAGAGCAGCTTGAGCCATACTGGGTCTGATGAAGGAAAATCATTCCAAACTGTAAAAATGTACAGTACGAATGTAAAGTCTTGCTGATTTAAAAAATTATTTCTATTAATTATTCACACATGCAGAGACCAAATTAAATGAACTTCATTTTGCAAAGTCAAGCTCGCAGCAGCATGCCAGAATTAAGGTGAGCTATACATGCTCTACAGACTTCTTAAGTACATGTAGTATGGGAATTTGTTGCAGTTTCTCAGTGTAACACTTGTTGTACACTGTGGACTTAGTAATAGAAAGGATTTTAGCCCTCTTCCACAGTTAGTTGAGTCTCTTCTGGCTAGCTCTCTCCATTCCTGTTATAGAAACTGTAGATGACTCCTGCTGAGGTTTGAAATGTCATCTAGTGGGAGACAAGATGTGTTCCAGCAAATGCTTAGTAGCCTTTGGTGTTTTTCTTCAAATGTGGAATGTAATGGATATAAATGATACCAAAAAAATCAAGAATAAGCAGAACAAAGAGCTTCCTGGTTTGTGACCCTGCCTCTGGCAGTCACAGGTCCTGCAGGCAGAGTAAAAGGAGATGACAAGAAAGTGCTGGTGTTTCATGGAAAAGCTTGCAGACTGCAACTATTTATGGTCCAAAGATTTTCTGACCAGAAATAACACCTTAATTTTTAATAACGCCAAATGGATTTTTCTTCCAGGGATTTGGCTGATTCCTTTCTGAGCTGTGCAAACTTCTGCATCCTCCCACAAATTGCTGTGAAACTTCAGTATTCATTGTGTGAGAAACCCTCCCCTTCCTTCCCTGTAGCATCTGTCACCTGCTCGGGGTTGCAGACACCCTCAGACAATGTTCTCTGCTCCCTTTCTTCATCCTGCTCAAGACTTCATGCACACAGTTCTCATCCCACCCCCCCATCCCCCCCAATTATTTATTTTCAGGGCTAATAGCTGCAGGTTTTTTTCTGTAACATATTTTCACATTTATATTTGCCTTGAAATGGGGCCCCAGAATGGTGCATCTTGTTTTGATTTGCAACAGCTTGTTCAGGTCATATCTCTGCACGTTGGAAGCTACAATTGGGTTTGTTAATGGGTTTGACTTAAACTACTGTGTCTTTTATCTGCAATTTCACCTGCCATTTTATTATCCAGTTTCTGTGTATTCTAAAACCCTTCTGCAACTCCTGAAGTAAGTTTTGTCATTATTTTGGACAGCTGCATATAATTGACTGACTTTACTCAATATCCCAGAAGGTCTATTATTCACCTTCATTTGCAAATTTTGTAGAAACTGGTTGCTCAGAGGAGCCGCAGCATATGTCAGTGTAGGACTCCAGCTGGGACTCTCCTTCCCTGTGAATAATGCTGGTGTATTCCTGGGTTTTGCCAATTGCTTGCTCACATGAAAACACTCTCTCTTTATCCATGGCAGCTATTTCACAAGCTGCTATTGAAGGATTTCCCCAATGCCTTTGGAAAATCGAATTGACTATATCTTTTGGGTTTTCTTGTCTGTTAACAGTAGTTTGTTGATGGTTTCAAAGGAATCTTACAGACATGTGAATCATGGCCGCTGATGCTGTGATGAATATACTTGTTTATTTACATATCCACATGACCAATTCTTTCCAATATTTACTTGACCCAGCTGTGGAGTGGGGAGAAAAGATGAGTTCTCAGACAGTAAAAGCTTAGAATGCTTTTCATGTTTCTATATATTCTTATCCAAAAATACTGCCCACCTGCAACCAAAAAAACCCACCAAACATGGGAATCATGCAATTCATCTTCCAGCCACCAGGTAGAGGCAAAAGCCGTTGCAAAACAGCCACCCTGGTGATAAAACGCCTACTTCCAAAATAGCAGTCTGATTGACATCAAAAGAAAGCTTCTGACCAATCTGTCTTCATGGTTCTTAAAATAAGTCTGGCCAAATTCATATATAAAACTTAATTTTGAATCTCATTAGCTCTACAGTCATCTACTTAATTAGAAAGCCATTGCAGTCAATCGGTATGAAGCACACTCTAATTATCCCTTTCTACTCAATACATGAAAAATTAATCATGCTAGATTAAAAGGAAAGAGTTGCTCTACCTTTTATTACAATGATAACAACATTTGAATAACTGTTTGGTTTCTCAAAGAGTATCCAATGAAGCTTTTTAGGGGAAGGGGTTTTTGTGGGTTTTTCTGGGGAGTGGAATTTTTTTTTTCTTTAGTAGGAAAATTTAATAATTTACCTGTAAAGTGTTTTCTAAATCACAGATTTTTCAAGTCTGGCCTTACAAAAAGAGTCATTAAAAAAGGGCCCAAATCTTGGCACCAATATTCAAAGGTATTAAACCTTAGATATCCACAACAGTGTATATATTATATTCATGATCTTTTCATGAGTTTTTATCAGTTTTACTTCTATGGAGCAGAAACACTAGCAAATGTAAGTTAATGGAAAACTGAGGACAAAGTTTACATAGATCATTTATTCTCCATACAGGAGCAGCATCAATCCTGAACTTTCAAAGACATGAAAGTCTGAACCTTATATATCAGCTGTACTTATCATCATTCATATTGCAGCAGCTCACTGAAGACCCTCATGTGGATCAGGACCCCATTATACCACAGACCATGCACATATAAGCTCGAATGAGAGCGCTGATAATACATGTCTGTCTTGCCAGAACAAGGCTGTAGATATTCAACTGTCCCCCATAATTACAGCATAAAAACCTGCTCATTCACTAGAAAAAAAACCCAAAAAAACCCCCAAACCACCCCCAAAAAAGTGCAAAGCAAACCAAAAACTCAAACCACATAGCCCCTGGAACCCAAAGGCTGTAAATGATGGGCCTAGTCCCACATCTGAAGGGGTGTGGGATGTGACTACACCAGCCACCTGCTGCTGCCAGGGTCCCAGAATGGCCACACAAGACCATCTCTGCCATCCCAGTGCAGCAGGCAGCAGAGTGGCAGCACTCAGAAAGGTGACACTGCTATTGAAAAGCAGCCTCTGGGTTTCTTTTCATGCTATTTCCCTGCCACCATACATCACTGAGAGCCTGGGATCTAGTCACCTCTCTGGACCACAGTATTTCAGTTTGAAGCCCCAGGGCTTCAAATGTATCTTGTTCTGTTAGCTGGTGATTACTCTGACCTTGCCTTGCAGGGTCAGACCCGCCAGCCAGCCAGTCCTTCCAGCATCCTCTGTGAGGTGTTTGCCCCAGTGGTGTGCTGTGTTGAAACTTTTGCATAATCCGAAAGCACAAAAGCAGAAACTTTTTTTTTTTTTTTCTGATTCCTTAGTGGGAACAGATCAGAGAAGGGCAGGATGATCCAGCACTTACAGGTTTTAGCAAAAGAAGATGCAAGCTGTATCTGTCTTTACAGATGAAGGAGAGGGGAGAACACATGATGATGAGGAGGAGGACAAGGAGGAGAAGAGCTGCTGGGGAGTAGGAGCTGTTTTTGGGACAGCCTGGGAGGCAGAGGAGAGTGCTCAAGGTCCTTGACAGCTGAGGGGTGAGGTGAAGCAGTGGGAGCCTGTAAGGCTGGTCCTGGCCCCCAGGGAATTTGAGCAATGACACTTGTGAGGGGTGGGGTCCTGCAGGAAAGATGGTAGAATAATAGCAGTGAACAGAAAAGGCAGCCTGGAGGAAAGACCTAATTTTTTTTTTTTTAAACATTGAAATCTTAGCTAAGTTATTAAAAGGATTGATTGTACATGTAAAATCCTTTACATCCTTTACATAAAAATCATTGACCAATTTTGGGACTAAGTCTGGATCCAGCCATCTCTAAACTTCACTCACAATAGGAGTTTAGAATGCAAGAGGGTCCTTTCTCCATGGGAGAGTCTCCCTGACAGTTTTGTTTTACTCTGTCCTCTATGCAGCAAATAACCAAGTGTACCTTGCCTTCGAATTTGTTAAATCCCTGTTGCATTTACTATCAAACATTTTTAAATTGATGTTTTATATCAGTAAGAATATTAATACTTCTTTGTTTCAAGTGAAGTGCATCACTCCATCTGCAACAAGGTGTGCCCAAGTTCTTCACTATATTTAAAAATAAAGGGCATGTTCTCACATTATAAGCCTGTGTTGCCTGCCTGTCCAAAAATCAGCATGGATTTTATTTCTGTGCCCACTTTGCTCTAAGAGCAGGTGGTGTTGAAGCTGTCAGAGGGATGGAGGAGGAAAGTTGGAAGGAGTTGGGCTCTCCTCCCTTGGTACACACATAAAAGAGAACAAATATTTGTCATTAACTTCTGACTCTTCCAGCCTGAGTATGAGGAAGATTTATGCTACTCAAAGAACTGTGTCATTAAGTGCTACTAA
This sequence comes from Acrocephalus scirpaceus scirpaceus, assembly GCA_910950805.1. Classification (NCBI taxonomy): domain Eukaryota; kingdom Metazoa; phylum Chordata; class Aves; order Passeriformes; family Sylviidae; genus Acrocephalus; species Acrocephalus scirpaceus. The sequence goes on from OU383777.1 coordinate 15,350,594, forward strand.
TCCCCCAAACCTCCACTGTAGTAGGATCATGTTAGTTTTAGGGAGAGATGCAGCATGTCAGATTCTGTTCCCACAGGTACCTCATGAAGTAAGTTGCAAAGCATTTGATTTGACTTGCAAGAAGAATGGAAGGAACCCAAATCTCTGGGATCTAAACACAGCTTGCTCTGCTGCGTGAGGAAAGCTTTGTGCTCTGCTAGATCCTGGCTCCTTCAGTATCAGGAGAACAGTCACAGGCTTCAAAAATCTGTCCCTAATCCCCCTGCTGCCTCTGTGTGGGTGTATAGGTTTGTTTGCCTCAGAGCCATCTCCAAATCAGGGTAGAGGAGGAAACCTGCAGTCCCACCTTCAAAATTATGGCACTGGATGGAGCTAACACCCACTTCATGGAATCAAAATTCTGCTGCAGAATATGCCCATGGGAGATATGAGCACTATGGATTTGACCAGTGCTGTTAAGCAGAGGAAACGCTGGAGGGAGAGCAGGGATGGCTGAATACAATGCTTGGTCAGTCTGTGACAATATTTAATCACTCTCCATAAACTTCAGGAATCTGTGCTCTCCTTACTCCTTTTCTTATGGGAGGCAGGGTAAGAGGAAGGATAATTTTCCTGTTTGGTTTCTAATTAGAAGATGAAAGGATAGATATAGGCCATGTGATGACCACTGGCACTGGATTATGAGCTGAGTCCCTGAGAAGCTGTTGGTTGAATTTGCCCAGCTTTGTGCTGCTTATGCGACTCAGTGCAGGAGAAATCCAGCCAGGTGGCTCAGTGACCTCCTTATGACAGCCCTATGCAGTCAGTCCTGAAGTCCAAGACTGTTCCCAAGCTGCTGCCTGCGCCCACAGTCTCCAAACAGCGGAGAGACAACTTCTTCCAGGATAGACATGGGAATGGCAAAAAACTTCTGGCAGCAGCTGCAGGCAGGACAGAAATGTGCAACTGATGTCAGGTGCCTGCAAAAGCTGTCTGCAAAACTTGCACACTGTATTTTTTTCTTTTTTTTTTCCCTGCAGATGGATTTATCTTGCACTCTGTGGGATTTGGAAAGCAGCACTTAGTTTTCTCTTTCAGTGGAAAGGCTTCCTGTGGGGAAAGCAAGACAGCTGTGCCAGTTGAGCAGGTGAGTGAGAACAGATCTACAGGATTATCTTCTCAAGGGGCTCTCCACTTTTCCAAGAGGGCATGACCCAAGTCCCTGACATCCTGCTTTCAGATAAACCCTGCTGAGAGGTGACTCAGGCAGAGTTTCTGCCCTAAAATACACAAAGATGGTAAATGGAAGCCTGAAAGGGCTGTAGCTCTGGAAGGGCTTTTGGCTGTCCCTGTGAGTGTCAGGTCTGTGGAGAGGACATGTCTATACCAGCCTGAACTGAATGAGCTTCATACTGAGCTGAATCAGATACTGTTCAGCATCTCTCAGCCCAGCAGCTTACTGTGGCAAACAGTTAATAGCTTACACACAACTGCTAGTGGAAAGGTCAGGAATGTGACATCCTGGGGTATACACAGCCACCAGACACTGCTGGATGGACTCTTCATGGATCTCTGATCCCCCTCAGACATGTCTTAACTACTATGTAGCCTTGCCTAATTTCAGATAATTGTTCTTCAAGGAAGGTTTTTAGGTTCCTTCCATTTTAAAATGAGAGAAGTGTGCACTCCCGGGGCATAGGTCACTTCCTCCTAGTGCACGTCAGTCAGCTCACAGGGTGGAAATTGCTCTTAACTCCAGTGATGAGAGATACCAGCACATCAGATACCTGTCATCCAGGCAGAGAGGAGTAAAGCAAAATGATATTCCTTTATCCATGCTGGCTTTTGCAGCTGACAGCGTGTGTGGGGACTACAGCTCCTCCCTCAACAGTACTGTAAAAACTTACCTCCTCCATGCAGTGGCATGATGAGCAATCCTTTGAGGCCTTTTCACCTGTAGATTGTGGTTGGGGGCCTTTGAAATGGATAACCCCTTCATTTCTTCAAGTTCAATCTACTTCTGGAGACAGGAGCTCAAGGGAGAGGAGCTGGTACCTCCTTGCCTGTTAGGGAATAGCTAGCCAAAGCCACGTGAGTGAGGAGCAGAAGAAAGAGAGGGATGCTTGAGCAAAATGCTGGTGAGGGGAGGGTAGCAGAGCCAGGAACAGGCCCTTGCCTGCAGTGCCCCTGGCACTTGGCAGCACCCCTTGGCACTCTGGCACCCAGCAGCACCCCTTGGCACTTCTCCTTGCTGTGCCTTGCCATCCTGCCAGCCTGTCCTATGCCTGGGAGCAGTCTCTCTGGAAGAGGACCTGTTTTCCTTGGTGTTGAGACTTGTTCTTCTTGTAATTATTTTAGCATTGCTAAAATTAAAATAAAATATTTGTGAAGAAACCTTTCAGGTTTATTTCAGCCCTGACACAAGTTGGCTGAGTTTCAATTAACTGATTTATACCAAATACTGCTCTGCCATACCCACAGCTTACATTTATCTATAAGAATGAAAATAACTGTCAGCAGCAGATTTAAGCCACAGGAGCTGCTGGAAAGAGCTGTGTGTGTGTTGCCTTTCAGGGTCAAGGCTTTGGACTGGATTGCTGGAGAATGTGTTTGCTGTGGCCAAGGCCTCTTCCTCTCTGGCTGTCTCGGTGACTCAGCTTGTCAGTATGTCACAGGTGCTGTTTCAGTTCAGGGCTCAAAACCCAGGTGTTAATCACACTCATTCCGGCAAGAACAAGGTGGTGCCATCTTCAGCTGTGTGACTCAGCACCCTGGTGGAAGTGTCTTGGCTGGCTGACTTGAAGGAGAGAACTAAATCTTAGATGATGAAAAAGGACTTTTTCCACCTTGTTAAAAATAATTTAAATTCTTAATGAAATCTCACGTAATTATAGCCTGAGAATCCAACGAAGATCTTTCACTGAAGCATACTGAGCACAACAACTGGGCCTCTAGCAAGACACACAGGATATAACATGATATGGTTTAGATTATGCATGTCCACAGCTGAAATCTCGATTGTGAGGGCTCACTGACAAAGCCAGGGAGATAGCAGAGGAGAAGAGCAGCCCTGCACAGTGAAATGCAACCTGACATGTTGTGCCATGAAATCCCACAAGTGACCAGAGATGTCAGCTTAACCACATGTCTTCCAATAAATTTTTTATAGCACCCAGTCAAACCTTATCCCTGGCTGACTCCAGGGGACAGAGAAGACTGTCTGATATGGCTGCTGCCTCTTCTAGGTCATCATCTGACAAGTGCAGGAATGTGACATAACCACTAAATGGAGAGGACACCATTTTCAGTGCTGGAAACAGTTTCACTGTCAAACTGCCATCAAGGACAGGCAAAAGACCTTTTATGAAGATTGATAACAGCAACAACAGATACTAATACTACTACTAGTACTTAGATCATCAGACCCAGCTAACATACCTGTTTTAAAACTAGAATGAGAAGCAGAGGTTGGATTTTTACCCATTGCAGGCACTTGGCTGTGTTAAAGAGATGTATGAGAGATTTAAATAATAGTACTACTGTGTCTAATTTCCAAGGAGTTCTCACCCTTGGCTGCCTCCTAAACTGATCTCTTGTCGAAAAATATTAGAAAGCAGAAGTGCATGTGGTGAGGAGCCTGGAAGAGATGGCATCCGCTGGGGAATGGATTTCTGCTCCAAGTCACACACATTTCCTCACTAATCATTCACATTAAAGAAACGGTTTCTAGGGTACTTATCTATTATCCCTTGCTTCAGAAATGCTTGCTTCTTCCTACATGTACGTTACTTGATTTCTTTTTTCCAAATAGCTGCCCAGTCCTCGGCAGTGGGGTAGAAAGCTGTGTTCTGGGTTAGGAATAGGAGTAATGGCAGGGTTAGGGGTCATGTGTTGGGAAGCAGTTGGGAAAAGCAGCAGGAAGAAAACATGAATAATTTTATCAAAATGGTAAATTATAAACAAAACAAACAAATGCAAAAACAACAGCAAAAAAACTCAGAAAAACAAAAACCGAAACAAAAAAAAAGGAAAAAAATCCAGAATCTGAGTATTTCTTTCTGAATAGTCTGAACTGACCATTCACATGAATGGGCCAGCTACGGCATAACTTTCTGTTCTACCTTTACCTAGGGAAGTCTCCTTGCCTAGACCAGCAGGCATAGTTTGTTTCTGAGGATGCTGCAAGCCGCACAGCAGCTGGCAGGGTGGGATAAGATTTCTTCCTGCAGTTTCTTTCTATGTAGTGTAACTTTCCCATAAAGCAGAGAGCTACTTTTGCTTGCAAACTTGCATCTATTTAGTCTTTTGTTATGAAAATCCTTTTTGTCATTTATGCACTTCTAATCCTTTTAAAATATAGCTGAGCTTTTGGTTGCTGCGATACCCCCCTTTGGCATGGAGGACCTCCTGCTCACCCCTCACGGCAGCAGCTGCCTGCGCTGAGCTCTCTGCTGCAGCAGCTCAGGGGTGTTCGGTGTCCTGCCCTGCAGCCGCAAGGTATCCCAAGAGGTGATCCATCAGCCAAGCTGAGGAAAGACGCTGGCTCTGAAAGAGAGATGGTGCGTGCAATCCTGAGCTCTATCTTTTCCAGTTAAAGGCACTTAAATGCCAGAAAGCGCTTTTCAGGCGCCTGTTCAGGGAATTGACAGAATCAGGGGTTTGTAAGAACTTTTGTCCCCTTGTATTTAAAACCTGAGAAGAGGCGTGATGCGAAGAGGGCGAGATGCCTGCTGCTGAGCTATAGAGGTTTCTTTGTGCTGAATCATCCGGGCTAAAAAGAGCTCGGGCTCTCTCCTGCTAAGGGGCCAATGACTGCTGGCGGACCCCACTGAGACAGCTTTTGTTAGCCAAGATCAGCTGCAGCGTGAGGTGTCTCGGTCCTTTCACTACAAAACAAGCGGCAAAAGGCACTGAGGGATGAATTCCGAATTTCTTCTTTTGCTCTACCGTAGAGTTTTCCACTCAAAGCTGCAGTTGTTTGGCTTTAACCCAGGGCCAGAGTGCAAGTCAGTATGGGAGCAGCTTGGACTTAGTGTGAGTACACGTGGATGTAGCATTTGCACGGTGTTTGTGGAAGAGATGGGAGGATCCTGCATCTCTGAAGTCTATACTCAGATGTGACTTTTTATTACCTTAATGACAGGAGAAATTACCTGAGAGATATGTATTCATCCCAAGAAAGTAACCTCCCAACAATGCAACCATCTTGCTCTCAACATGCTCAGACAGCCCCTACTGTTGTAGGCTTCCCACTTTGCTATAACTTTTCTCAGAAAGCTTTGTGCAAGGGACACTGGGTGTTTGTATCAAGTGCACTCGTAGCTCTCCTGTCCAGAGTGAGTTTTTCAGAGGCAGGCATGTTATTCATCAGAATGTGTTGAGTCCATGGGGCAGATTAGGTCAGAAACATCTCGTTTATTTGAAAAGTTGTGCTGGACGTTTTTTTGAGTCTCGGCATATACGGATGTACTTTGTATAAAGAATGCTCTCCACACCTGATTAGGAGGAGGTTTAATGGCCCATAAATGGGAGCAGTGCCCAGAAGATGAGACAGTTTTCCTGCCCCAAGGCTGGATGTACCCAAATGATTGATGAGCTGCCACAGTGTAGCAAACTGAACACAAATCCCTGTAGGAGGGTGACTTTGTCTCCTTATTGGCAGATGAAGTTATTTTAAAGCAGCACCCTCATGAGATGGCTCTATCCAAGCTGTCTGACCAGCACGCAGGATATGTGTGTCCAACCTGGTAATTACTTTGAGCATAAGGGATGATGCCCTCATGTCTGCATCACATTTCCTGTGTTGCTCTTGAATTGGTGACACGTGCTGGCTCTGGACGTGCCTGTTGTACCTTTTCTGGTAGCAACTACACTGTCCATCCTGCTCCACCCCTGGGAGTAACCAGGATTCACTCTCTGCCCTTCATTCTCTGTCTCCCAAACAGCAGCACACTGTGTATGCTGGCATCTTGGTGAGCTCCTCAGTGAGTTCCCACCAGCATCTGTCACTCCTGCAGCATTCACTTACAGTCTTCTGCATTTGGTCCCTTCTGGTGCCTCACACCCACCCATTGCCATTCCTTTCTCATTCCTACCAATCTTCCTATTTAAATTACTATTAGAATATTCTTCTTTTATTAGAAGACAGTGAAATCTGTAAGACTTTTTTTTTCTGAATGGATTTCTGTAAGAGATTTTTTTGCCAGGGGATGGAATTAGCATTACGGACATTAAAAGGCAGGAAATGGTGTGTGGTTTTTTTTTTTTTTAATCAACAGCTCAAAGGGAGAAAATGAGAAATGTTTTTGAGAACAGCTTTCCATTATATGAGAAAGCAGAAGCTCCACTCCTCATTCTCACACCATCTGTGTTTATTAGCCCTAACTAACTATTTTAGAAACAAAACATCTCTTACATCTTTCATGTAAGCTAGGGTAACAGAATCCACATAACCATCAAAGCAAGTCCAGGATGTGGGAAATCAAGGCACAGAAAATTCTCAGAACCTTGTTCATGCAGGCCCAAATGCAGCAGAGAATACAGGGTTCAACCTGAAACCTTGGAAAAGGCTTCCAAATTTAGAGACCATAAGTAAGAATGTGAGTTTGTAGTTTAAGCAGAGACATATTAAGCTAAGTAGTGGGAAGTTTTAGTTTTTAAAGTTTAAGATATAGAAGTAGTTATAAGGGTCATAAGAAATTTTAAGGTGTAGCAAGTAGTTTGTGTGTCACTATATGATTGGATAGAAAATGTCCGCATTGCGGCAGGACGTGTGATACAGTTTTAATTAGCCATTGGTGTGAAAGTTAAAACAGTATTTGTGGCAGTAGATTATTGGCTAATAAACCTTTAAAACCCCCTGTAACCTGTGGTCTTGTGACCACTGACCACTGACGACCACTGACCACAAACTCCTGGCATATGCAGTGAAGATGTTCTCACTCCTTGAGGCTGAGGCAATAAATCATGTTTTATGTCTTCCAGTGGTCCCATCTCTTTTAAAATCCTGACAGCAGGAGCCACATAGAAAAGTGAGGTAAAAAACTTTCTTTTATGCTTAGTTCTGAGTTCCATAGGCTTAAGAAAACTGCCTGAAACTCTTTACAGTTCATGTGTGTATGGAGACAACCTGGACTAGCCTGTTGGTGCATCCAACCCCAAATCTTGTTTTCAGTTCTGCCTGTGACAGAATAGGCAAGAAAGACTGTGGGAATAGGACAGACACATACAGTTGCTTCCTTTTTGTATTCTCTTAGCCTATAATATTTTTCAGCATAGTTTGTAAGTGTTTAGTAAGACTTAAAGATTTTTTCTCCCAGTAGTTTGTCCTTGAGCCAATTCTAGCATCTTCAACAGCCATTGGCAAAGGCTGTTTGCCCCTTGTTGCATGAGGGGCTGCTTCTCTTAATTCAAACATCATCCTCTCTTAATTTCTTTTGATGTTACTGGGTTCTTCTACTTGGTTCTGCAGACAGCCATATTCATCTGGCACCTGAGTCCAATTAACCATTTTTGAATAACAAGCAGTAATTATTAGATAATAACTGGATAATTAAAAAGTTATCTCCCAACATCCTGGAGAAGCATAACCCTAGGGTTATGCTCTACCTTTTAGAAACTGGTTTGGGTCTTCCTGATACCTAGGTGTCAGCTCTATTTTGAAAGTTCACTGTGTCTCTGGAAAGGGGTTTCAAAATGGAAATCAGTACAAGAAGCAAAAATTATTTCCTTGGAAATAAATACTTCAGCTAGTCATAATTTGGGATTTTTTTCTCTAAATACTGATTTTCCCAATATTAAGCTTGTATTTCTTTAGAGACACTAGAAACATTTTTAGCTCTGGTTTCTGTTATATGCTATATCTGAAGTCTTGTTTCTCCAGAAGACAGTGTCCAGCATGGCACATGCATTTCCCACTCCAGTGAATGTATTACGATGCTGATGTCCAGCAGGTAAATGTGTTACTGGAGTGTATTTACCAATCATTCTTTGAAGGGAAGATCTTTTTCTTTCTGGGGTTTTCAGATGCTACACCTCATTCCATGTTTGTTGCCTATAAACTTCTCAGAGTCCAAGAAAAGATGTTTCTAGCATTAGCAATTGTTAATTCAGATCAACAGAAATTTTGAATGTGCATAAAACACTTCTTCAGCCACAGAACCTCACATTGTTCAGTCCAAACTGTTCCTGTTTGGGGGTAAATGATGGGTGCCAGGCAGAGCACACTCCAAGCTGGAGTGTGGCAATCACAGGTTGCAAGCTCAGCTCTGCCTGGGACAGCTCATTGGAAGGGCTTGAGAAAAATGGGTGTTCATGTTGCACTCATGTTTGGGGTGAGTGACTCCCCACAAGGACTCACAGTGGCAGCCTGTGATAACCCTTCACTGTGGGGCTCCTCTGGTTTTGACTGACCCTCTGTCAGGACGACCTGTGCTCCATCTCTGCTGGAAGGGTGGTCACTGTCACCCCAGGTCTGGAGGAAATATCATTGAGTAGGAGAAATGCAGGGCTTGGGGGAGCACTAGTGATAAGGCAGAGGCAAAGACATCCCGACAGCTGGGTACCATTGACTTCCAGGCTGGAAGTTACATTTTATTTAGACATTTAACAGAAAGCAGGTAATTAGCACTAAGGTCATAACCCAACAGTAACACAACATGGATCATACTTGACATAACACTTATTGTCAGAAAAACTCTGTACATAAGCCCAGAAGATACCATGCATGGAGTAAGCATGAAATATTGCTCCCCAGGTGGTGGTCCCAGGAAACTCACCGAATTCTGTCAGTATGTGATTTTTATTATTCAGTTCCCATTCTTCCTTTCCCTGTAAACAATTTGATCTGGATGTAAACTGTCAGGAAATGCTATGATGGAACAAATGCTTAGGGCTGTGCAGAGGCCATGCCAAACTACTCCAGGGGTGGCAGGACTTGGGGCTACCCATATGGCTGCCTGTCACCAGAGTGAAGGGTGCACAGGCCAAACAACTCCACTGGACAGGACTCCTTTTGTGGGACACTCAGTTGTGTCCAGGACAGGTGCTTTTCTTCCACATTTGTTTTCGCTCATTTTCCCCATGCTTGACTGAAAACCTGTCTGTCCTGAGCAGGGGCAAGCCTCCATGCAGGTGGCCACTCAGTTCCTCTATAGGTTGAACTCTGCTGTGAAAGGTAGACGGACTTTAGGCCCTTCTAGGGAAGCAGGGTGGAAAATCAGAAGATCTATAGCAGCTTGTTTTCTCTTTTAAATTGTACATGAAAACAAGTAACTCAGGGCAGTGATATCCTTGGGGTTAATAAGAGGTTAATATCAAGGCTGTATGACCTTTTTCATCATCCTTTCCAACTTTCAATCTGTAGTTGATTTAAATTTGCCTGGCAAAACACAGACATGGACCAGAGATGCTTCTGCGACTACAGCAGGAATCAGGTATGGAGAGTAGGGCTTGTTATATTATCTTCAGTTTCAATGCATTTTCTCAATTCCAGAGCTGGAAATATGTATTCTTTAAAAGCACAGATCCTGTAGTGCAGAATCCATCTTTACAGCAAACCTCCTCAACAGGAAACTGTGAAGTATGTTACACCTCAGATTACTTAGTGGACAATCAATCCTTGAACTTTCAGACCACCTTCTATTGCCTTCAATATTAAGGCTCAGCCCAAGCTTATCACATTCAGACTAATTCCCATTTAACTGCAGTGGATGGTGTTCTGTACATTAACTTACTAAATGCTTTCTGTGTCAGTCCTAGCTTATACCAGCCTTGCCTTTCCTGCAGCATCCCTTCCCTTCACTGGCACAAATGTCTGTACAACAGTGACAGAACAGAGCAGCCACCAGAACAGGATTAAAACAAAGCTAGAAAGAAAGAAAGCTAGAAAGAAAGAAAGCTAGAAAGAAAGCAAGAAAGAAAGCAAGAAAGAAAGCAAGAAAGAAAGAAAGAAAGAAAGAAAGAAAGAAAGAAAGAAAGAAAAGGTTTGTTTTAATATGGATCAGTTCCTCAGTCCTGTGCTTTATATTGTCAGGAGCGAGTGGAAAAAAAAATACAAATGGACAGTGAAGAGCAAATGATGCATAAAAGGACAACCTAAACTATAAATGCATGGACATGATCAGTCTCAGTCACTTGGCTTTAGAGAATATAAAAATCTTTTAAGCCTTCAAGTATTTTTGCAGCTTTAAATCACTGGTTCTCCTTTCTCTGAAACAATCTCCAAAAATGGAGAAGGACAACAGTGGCAGAAGAAAATGGGACCAGTACTCTGAGTATGAGTATGGAGTGAGCAGCTCTTGTTTGAGTTCCCAGTCTCGTTTCTTGGCTCCCTGAGCTCCCCAGAAGACCCTGGAGGGCCAATACCTCATTTTATTTTCTTGATTTCTTGTAGTCTGTGGAGACTAAAGTGGGGCTCTGCTCTGCGCAAAAGAGCAAGAGCTTAGAGGCTGTGCCAGGTAATCCTGGGAGATGTGTGTCCTGGCTCAAACACACTGCTTGGACTGGAGTGGGTTCATTCCACTTAGAATTCCTGCCTTCAAGAGGACTCCCCAAGGGGATGAAATCTGACCTGCAGCCCATAGACAGAAGAAGAAAGCTCCAGCAATGCAATCCAGCCCTTCACTCCTGACAGTCTGCCACTGCATCACCCACTGCCTTGATTTCTTGTGGCAGAGGCATCAAGGATGGTGGCTCTAGGCCCTTTGCAGGTACATGTTAATCTTTGGTATCTGATTTTGACTATTTGATTGGAAACAAAAGGAAATACTAAGCTGTCATGTGCAAAGTGTCCTGGCCAAGACGCCCAGTTGCTACTGGGCTACTGTAGCACCACCAATGCTACTGGTACTGAATACAGGTGCTGCTGCTGGGAGCTGCTACTTGTGGATGCTGGCACCCAGGGAGCTGGGTGTTGTTCTTTCTGAGAGCTATCAGCAGAGATTACTGCTGGCATTAGGCTATGAAACACAGCTGTGTGGTACTGCTGAGCAGAGTGTGGGAGGAAAGCCCCTTTTCAAGTGTGGGGTGCTCATTCCCAAAGCAGGGGTGTGGGAGCAGCCCATAAACAAATTGACCTTCACTCTTGCACAGAGACCACGCGAGACCCCAGGCTGCTCTCAGGTTTCTGAGCAAGGCTATGCAGCCCTTTTCTCAGACCAGAAAATGGTATGGAAAAATGACTGCAATGCAAATCTTCTGGAGCTGCAGAGTCCTACAGCTCCAAAAGCAACATAAATTTGTCAAAGGTCCCAATCACTCTCAAAGTATAAAGAAACAGGATAGAGATAAATGCAGGGGAAAGATAGAAATGTACTGCAGGGCTGCTATTTCGGGATATGAGTTTACCTTTTAATTAAAAACAAGGTCTTGAAGCTTAGGAAGAATCTGCACTTAGTTCTGGATCCTACTTCTTTGCTGCTCCTTTTATTTACAGAGTAAGTTGCAGAAAGATGTTATTTTAGACATGAATATTTTTTATTTGAGTGTTACTGCCTACCAGAGACTTTGATTTTTTTTAATGTTGGCTAATTTTGTGTTTTGAGTAGGAAGCTTCAATTTCACACCAGTTCTACACAGGCCCTTCTGCTATCCACCAGTTTGGGGAAGATAAACCTGTAACCAAGACATTGTTCCCTTAACCTCTATGGCTTTATCATGATTTTATTATTGCTCACCTTACTGTGGACTTTGAAAAGATATGGGGAGTATCTGAAGTAGTTTAAAACTATTTAATCTTTTAAATATCTGGAATGCAGGCAAGTATCCCTATATATCCACCCAGCCCCCAATTTTGCTTTTGCTTTCTAACTGCTGAATGAATTAGGGAGGGCAGGGCCAGGCGAGCTCCCTGCACTGATCTCTGTGGGGAGCCAGCTTCCTCCCACCCCTCAAAATGCATTAACCACCTCTGCTCCCACACCAGATGCCTTCTCAAATCCTCAGTCCCTGCCCAAAACATTTGTGTTGTTTGTCCTGCAACACCCTATTGCTCACAGGAGAGGGGACACCCATGGGCACCACCCCAGCTTGCCCACACTTATGATGGAAGGGAGCACCCAGGCAGCGTCAAGGCAGGAAAAGTCTCTGATAAGCAGCAGAATTAGCAATGTCTTGCATGCCAAAGCAAGTCCTAAGGCAGGCAAAGCAGCAGCCAGACAAGATAGAGACCCATTCCCAACATCCCACCTTGTCCATCCCTGCACCTCAGCACAAGGTGGGAGGCAGTGGGCAGCTCCAGCACCCTCATCCTGCTCCATGGCTCATCCATCAGGAGCAAGGAGGAGGATTAGTGCTTGGCATCAATGTGGGCAACTGCCTGCCTGCCAGGCTTGCTCTTTAAAACAGGCTGTCAAGCACAGATAGCTGTTGAATCAATATGTGCCTGGTAGCTGTTGATGCCATTTCTGCCATCACAGGGTGGGCTGAGCCACTGCACACCAGGAGGGATTCAGGCTCTGAGAGAGAGGATGCAGCGCTGACTCTTCAGTACCCATATCAGATGACTGTGAGAAAGCAGTCAAACAGGAAGACTTCAGTGATGGTGTCTCTGTGTTGCTGCTGCCAGTCCCCCCGCTCCCAGTGCCAAACATGAATGTTTGCCAAGCACAGAGGAGACTGGATATACTATGGTTGGTCAGTTCTTTGAATGAGATGTGAAAGCAGGGGCCTCCACTACCAGCCTTGACAAATCCTTTCCACTTCCTGAAGAGACTAAGAAAATCATCTGACATCCAGATTGCTGTCTCCTCTTCCTCTGGGCAGCTTCTCATGCCCATCCCCAGGCTGCAAATTGCTGTGGATAATAGCTGTGACCATTCATCCAGATCATGGCTGCCTACCCGTGCTTGTGTGGAGGGCCCGGTGCTCGATGGTCCCATTGCAGAGGAGATGTCTGGCTATTTGGAGCTTGTGTACTTGGTGACAGCCTTGGTGCCCTCTGAGACCGCGTGCTTGGCCAGCTCTCCTGGGAGCAGCAGGCGCACGGCTGTCTGAATCTCCCGGGAGGTGATGGTAGAACGCTTGTTGTAATGGGCCAGGCGCGAGGCTTCTCCAGCAATGCGCTCAAAGATGTCATTGACGAAGGAGTTCATGATGCCCATGGCCTTGGAGGAGATGCCGGTGTCAGGATGGACCTGCTTCAGCACCTTGTAGACATAGATGGAGTAGCTCTCTTTCCTGCTTTTGTGACGCTTTTTATCACCCTTCTTCTGGGTCTTTGTCACGGCTTTCTTGGAGCCCTTTTTGGGGGCTGAGGTTGACTTCGCTGGCTCTGGCATCCTGAGAGCTCTCTTGCTGTGTCTTGGAGCTGCTTGGAGAAATCATAAAAAAAAAAAAATCTAATTTTTTTTTGACCTTCTACAGAATAAGTGTACTGCAAGATGAGAGAGTCTGAGCTGGAGGCAAGCAACACCTCAGAATCTGAGACAAATACCCCATGACCCTGCTCAAGCATTTCTGAACTGCCAGCAAGAATTTTTCTGGTTTGTGTATGGCTTTTTGTTGTTTTCTGTTTAAATACTTGCAACACTGGCCTTGTCAAGATCTCTGAACACAAGCCTAATTGGTATCTACTCAGTAAATATGAGATGGAGCCTGAACATCTCTCTGAAAAGAACACTGCAGTTCCACAGAAAACACTAACTGCAGCATGGATTAAATCAAACCTAGCTGGAATGGGCCCAAGACTGTTGCAAGGTAACACTGCAGCCACCTTTACGTGAGACTGGTCAAAATTATTTTATGTAGTTTACAATCTCCAAAAAACCCTTTTTTATTTGTAGATAGAAGTTTATTTTGAGGGTGCTTTCATTTCTGTGGTTATTGTCTGATGCCAGGTTTTCCAGTGAAATATAAAAAATAATATAGTTTTAAGTTAGCTAGCTGAGCTACAGGAATATATCAGTATTCACATTAGCTATCAAAAAATACCAGAAAGTAGAAAAGCTTAGAGGAGGTGGCAGGAATCACCTGGCCGAGAAACAGAAATGTGGATAGGAGTCAAAAAGCAAAGTGCTTTTGGGCTACATGTTGATGGAAAAAATTGTTTCCTGCTATTTGATGCATTTTGCTTTCTAGAGCAAGCCTTTGCCAGACAGTTTACACCAAAGATGCCTGATCCTCCCTCTGAGTTTTTCTTCATTAGGTTGCAAGGTGCAGAGCCATGACCTGCAGCTAACTGCTTGTTGGGGGTTAGATTAGTTTCTTTTTCACTTACAGAATTTTTTTCCCCTTAAGTTGCTAGGAAACTAACTACTGGGTACCTACTGGTACTTAAGCAAAAAACAAAGTAAGTGGCCAGAGGAGAGGAATGTGGCACCTGGCTACACTTCTTTTGTGTCTGGGAGTTTTCTCTTGGAGGGGAACGATACCCTGAGTTTTGGGGGCAGCTAAAGGACAGGGCTGGGGGCAGCTGTACTCTCTTACTCTCAGCACTGGAAGGAGCTGATGGTCAAGCTGTTGCTTACTGCAGGGAGAATTCACTAATATCACTGGAGCCCAGTCCTAGGGATCAACCACCATCCGCTCATGTGTCCAGGAATTCTGAGCTCATGCCTTCCTGCCCTGTGGGAGCTGCTGTCCCACCCCTGCCGCTTCTCCGGCACTGTTCTGGGTCTTTGCTACGCTGTAGCCCTGCAGGGACATCTGGCAGCTCCAGGTACTGCACAGGAGCTTCTGCTACATCTCATCCACCAGCCCGGGATTTCTGCTCATTCCTGCTGTTCCAGCTTGGTATTCCTCAGAGTCCTGCAGGGGCACCGGGATCAGACTGCCCCAGGGTTTTGTGAAGCAAAGCCTCTCCTTCATCCCTTCCCGTCTCAGCCAAGAAGGCTGTCATGAGGTTCCTGGTTCTGTTTTGTTGTTAATGTTGTAGTTGTTATTGTTTGTTTGCCTTGTTATACATACTAGTAAAGAACTGTTATTCCTATCCCCATACCTTTGCCTGAGAGCCCCTTAATTTCAAAATTATAATAATTTGGAGGGGGGTGGGGTTTACATTCTCCATTCCAAGGGAGGTTCTGGCTTTCCCTGGCAGACAACTGTCTTTCAAACTAAGACACTGCTCTCATCCAGAAGTGCAGCAACAAAAAAAGTATGTAAACCCATCAAAAAACTGTGTGCCTCCCCTACACTACAAATTTACCTCATGGGCCGAGAGGAATAACTGTGTTGCAACCTAGTAAATAGTTTTGTGTTTCTGAGACACAATTTTGAAATTTTGAAAATTTAAAAAAGCTAAGGTTATAGTTAACAATAGATGTTGCTGAATTAGCTGAAATTAATAGATAAGCTTTGCTGAAATCAGTTAAAACTAAGAGGATGGTTAAGAGAAACCGGATTTAAGATAAGCTACCCCAGATCTAATAACACATTGCCTGTCAACTTTATGTTTGTGTAAGCTTGCTTGTAATGAAAAACAGAGAAACTGATCAATACCCCAGGAACACAAAACAATTGCAAACCTCCTGTTTTCAGAAGCTTAGCCCTGGAAAACAGGAAACTGTAGGTCCTCCCAAAGAAAGGTTGAAAGTTTAGAATGAGGAAGACTAGTTTTACTTCCTCCCTTTGGTAACCACTCCTCACAAAAGGACCACCAACTCGGAGAACAAACTACACATGCTTAATAGCCTTTTTTTCAATTAGCATACAAAGTGGAGAGGTGACAAGGGTATGAATATGCATTTGTATTTTGTGTATTCAACACTTTTGTGGATAAAAGGCTTTGTAACTACCTGTGATCTTTGTAGTGCACATTAGGGAAATATCCCAGCGCTGCCCGGCATCGAAATAAACATACACTTTCTAAATTAAACTGTTAGAGAGTCTTTTGTCCGTCACAGTTGGGTATCGATATTAGATCGATATTCATATTTTAGAAATCATTTCAGAGAACACTTCGAATGCTCCCTTGAAAGACAAGGCTCCTCCAGGTTTTGCTGGAGGATAAGCTTACAGTATCACCCCAGGGCTTGGGTTTTGCTGCTCTGCATCTCCTTTGAAGATGACCTAGGAATTACAGTCTGCTGACCAAGTGAGATTAGTAGAGAAAAAAGAGCTTCAGGGCTGATGGCACATGGGAAAATGGATAGAAGTAAACAGAAGAGAGAAAGCTGGGATGTAACATATGGTCTGCACACTCTGAGTATCAGAGAAGGACCTAAACAGTGCCTGTGCCAAGGCAATGGTTGCATGCTCAGCCCGGCCTTTACTCCTTGGGAAAGAGCGAGTGAGATGTCTGATTTCTCCATCTGTAACCAGAGCCAGATGCAGCAGCACTGCTGCAACCAAGTCTATACAAAGTTCCTGGCTGCTCCCTGTGGGAGGAGACATCTTTGATCCTGAGGCTGGATTTACGTGCCCACCCACACCAGCTCCCACTTCTGAATCATGCAAGAAACCTCCATGGCTCCAAATCAGGCTACATGATGCTGCCTCCTGCCTGGAGCGAGTGCCAGGGCCACTGGTGGCTGCTCTGCCCAACCAGGCACCAGGGCTGGGCACTGGGACCCACATGGTCTGGGAGCCACTGGGCAAAGGCCAACACTGTGCATTTCAAGTAGGGCTGTGCCCAGCTGCAAGGGCAGGTTGGCATTGCTCTGGATGCTGTGGAGTGGGAAGGAAAGGTCACCACAACACCCTCCTCCAAAACACCCTCCTGTCTAGAAGCTGAAATCAGCACCACCGTCCTTAGAGCTGGGTTTCTGCTTCAGAAAAACAGTTTCTTCTCCAAAGACATGATTTTCATGTGCTAAGATTTTGACTCTGCCACCTCACATCCTTTCTTAATTCTTTCTGGCATTCTTCCCAGTGGAGGCATTTGGAAGGGCAAGTGCTGCACTGCCTCAAAGTTTTGGATGCCTTTCAAAACTGACACCTGCCCCCTTAAACACTACATTTTCTTCCTCTGATGAAATCACAAATTTTCTTCTTTTTTTTTCTCTATTTGGGGAGCAGTATTGGGAAAAGAAATCCCCTACTGCTCTGTTTGTAGACTTGAAAATATGTCTTTTCAATGGAAAATTATTTTTCTACAAGAAGAAATAACTGTGCACTTGCTCTGTTCTTTTGAGCTCATTTCGTGACTGAAAAACACCACAACTGAAAAATGCAAATGAGTGTTTCTTAAGCTTTTTAAAAAGTACGTCGTTCCAAAATATGTATTAATTCTTAAGTGCACTTCTACTGCAGCTTTTAAAAAATGAGTAGAGAGCCCAACAGGCACCAGAGTGATTTCACAGGGCTCCAGAACAGGTCACATCTACAGGAGATCTCTGTCCATTTGATCAGCTAATACCTTCGGGCAGCACAGCCTGGATCTCCCTCCTCTCCCATGTACGTATGGCTGCAAAGGGGGAAGCAGTGACGCTGAAGTTCAGAGATCAGCACAAAAGCTTGTGCTTCTCTCCACCCATTTCTTTGCAGCTGACTGTTTAACAGGTAAATAACACCTTCTTTGAAATCAGGTTGTGTTCTGTGTGGTTTATTTGGGCAATGCCTAGCACGCAGAGCCCGAGTGCATTTACCAGGTGCTAAATAAATAATGTTAGTAATGGTCAACAGTATCACCAATCCTTCTGTCAACAGTGCAACGCAACCCACAGCAGGTGCTGCTCTGGTATAAAGACAGAAGTAGTGGGATTCTTCCCAAAGTGTCCATGTGGAGAGCTTGTAGAGGAAAACAAAAAAAGTGACCTTTAAAAGAATGGTGTTTTTTATAAAAAAAGTTGCATATCTTTGTTTCCCTAAGGAAAAAAAAAAAAAAAAAAAGAGAGAGAGAGACAGAGAGAGTTGGATAGAGAACCTGAAGAGGTTAACCATTATTGGCTTTTATTTTGGAAGTGTTTCCAGGATGATTGACGTCTCTACTGTGAGGTAGACCATTGGGTACAGGTTGCTCAGAGAGGTTGCAGGATGTCACTCCTTGGAGATACTCAAAATCTAACTGGACATAGCTCTGAGAAACCCACAGTGGCTGACCCTGCTCTGAGCATGGGCTGGACCAGATGTTTGCCAGAGGCACCTCTAACCTTATCCATTCTGTGACCTTTGGAGACTGAAACTGGGTAGAACACACTTTATGAGCTATGTTCCCTTGATTGACATTTCCCATGGGATGCTGTGGCCCAAGACTCCCACATGGACCCCTAAGAAAAGATGGTGTTCATCTCCAGGTCCAAGCCACTGAGGTCCCTGGGACACAGAATATGGCCATGTAAGAGAAGGCTCTTTCAAACAGCACATTTGGAAAGTTTCACGTTTTTGAGGAAAATATCCGGGAACATTTTTTCTTTAGGGCTTTGTATGCTCTGAGTTAAATCAGTTGTCAGTGCTGGGAGTTTTTTCCTTCCTCAGAAAACCAACAACAAAACCAACCACAGTAATTTTTCCAGCCAGTTCCAAGCAGCAGCCTGAATGCTGCCAGAAACCAGAGCAGTGCAGAGTGACAGATACATCTTCCTTTGTGTTGACACTCTTTTCTTCAGCATCATTAAAAGGAAAGTGAATGGAAAAACATATTCAAAGATACAAATCACCACAGCCTCTCAGATCTGAAATGGGAGAGGAGCCCTGCTGAGAAATCCCACGTGGAACCTGATGCTGTCTTTTTTCCCCAGCCTTGATCTATCAATGGAGAGAAACAGGCAGGGAGGCTCCTGCAAGATTTTTGTTCATTTTTGGCCTTGCTGCTGCGTCTGTAGGACCAGTGCCAAGCTGCTGCCATCAGTGTGCATGGGTGACAGTGGGTGGACCATAAACTAGCCTTTTGGACCCCTCCTCATGCAGGGTTGGAAACAGCACTTGAATTTTTTTTTACTTTCTTTTTTTTTTTTGAAAGCTGTCCTTGCTATCATGAGTTCTAGGGCATACACTGTAAATCTCAATGCTCTTTCTGTAATTTCCTAGTCAACCATAAAAGTTACATTTCTAGAATTAGCATTTTGTTTTTAGGTGGTTTTGGTGACAAATTAAACATTTGTAGGAAAAACTCAAGCTCTCATCTTTTGGACGTCTGAAATTTTGATATTTGTTAATTTTCTGATGTTCTACTTTAATCCTTGCTAGAGCAAATGAGAGCCAATGGGCACCTGCTGATAGTTCTGACCCTTAAATGGGAAAGTCCTGTCTGTTCTGTCCAATTACTGCCCCTTTCCTCATTTTCTCCTACTATAGAGAATAAAGAAAGAATACTTGGCTTTATTCCTGCCAAGACATACTAAATGAAATTTGCTGCTGCTTTTTATTTTCTTTGAAACACAAAGGGCAACAAATAAGGAATGTTTTCACCAAAAGGAAAAGGCTTTCTAATGGATTCACTTGCTCTGAAGTGCTTGTAAGATCTGGTAAATACAGTTTACAAATTACCAGGTGTCAACAAATGACTGTTATTGGAAAAGAGAATTTCTGCAAACTGCAAATCTCCTTCCTTTTACTATGTGTGGCCATCGACTATTATACAAGAATTTGTTCATCTGTCAGGTGTCATTATATAGTAATAGTTGAGAAAACAAACAATATTTGTGATTATTTGGTAGCAAGCTCTGCCTCAGGTATAAAGCAGATCAGAAGCATGATGAGTCATTGTGAGACATTGGCGATGTTGCCTCGTGCAAAAACTGATAGTCATCTTCTGGTCTGGAAAGAATTTTTCCCTTGGTATGTTGTTTAGCATGTGATGATGAGGTAATATTTGCTTTGAAGTAAGGAGGAGGAGAATTTCCTAGAATAAGGTAAACTAATTTGAAATGCCTGATTTCTTCCAATGGTGGAGGGGTGCAGAAAACCATTCTGAGATCCTAGTTTTCCTCCCAAGTCATCCAGTACCAGTACTAAGACCCCATCCTCAGTTCCACATGCTCTGCTGCACTTTGTATCTCTGCTCCTGTAAAGTTTTCATTTAAATGGCTACCTTTCAAAGTTGGATATACACATGCAGTTTTCTAGTGAACAGAGGACTGTGACTATAGGTTAAAATTGAAGGTGACCCCTGCTCACTGACAAAGAAAGAAATGCTACAAACTCTGTCCCTGACAGAGACACACAAGGCTCATACAGATCTTCAGATTTCTTTAGAACAAGTACAAGCAGAACAGAGCACTGTGTCCAAGCTCTTTGTCTGATACTTATCTTGCTTGTGTTAACCCATTGATTGGGAGTTCTGTACGGAATATTTCAGGAATCTTTTCTCTTCTATAATTTCAATTTATGATTTTTAGAAAGCACATTTTTGATCACCGGTAACAGCTGTAATTTCTTGTACTACTTCTGTCCAAGTTGCAAGTACTTCTCAGGGCTGTAGGGGTATCAGAGATTATGTATTATTACCTACAAAGTAAGGAGCAGGACCCTACATCAGCGCTCTCTGCAGAGAAGATACACTGAAATTTTGAAGAAAATAAAATCTTACCCATGAGTCAAGTAGAGCAACAGAGAGACAATATTGCAAGAAGAATGACTGTCAGGAGACTAAATACTGCAATCCTTATGCTGATTAAAAGAGTGTCTGAAGTCAATGGAGATTTAACACAGGTCTGAAAGCACAAGTACAATGTTTAGAGATGCTTAGCACCAACAGCTGACATTGCTTTCCAATGGAAACCAAAAGGCTCAGTACTTTACAAAAATTAGACTTGATATTTTATCAAGGTTTTGTTACTGTTAACAAAGTACTTAAAAAAGCTTTATTACCTGCTCTTTGTAAGAGTACTTATTGTATACTTGCTTTGGGATAGCTCTGATCTACATGCTTGAGTAAGTATCCAATAAATACAAAAAGGAGAATGACGTTTTCTATGGATCAATACCTGTTAAATGTATGTGGGGTACACCCAGTACCAGCATCTGCTATAATTACACTCCAGTCAGCTTTCCTAGAGTGTCAGGGTTTCAGAGAAACCTGACAGAGTTAGATTTGATGACCCTTGTGGGTCTCTTCCAACTGGGAATATTCCATGATTCTGTATTATCACAACCATCCGCAGGAAGCCCAACAGAGTCCAAGAGAGCACACAAGTAGGCTCACTTCCTTCCTGGGGTTTTACCAACAACTCAAAACCTCATACACAAAATGCAGCATGAGCTTCCTCTCTAAATTTTAGAATCATCAGGATTTTCTGCTTCTGCCACAATTCCTCTCCTCAAGCAACAGCCTTCTCTTCCCTTCATATCCCACTTCAACTCAGCTGGACCCACTGGGAGCCAACCTGTCAGCAGCAACCCCATGACCAACTGCAGGGTCTAGCTCCTATCCTTAGACTAACTCAGCAAGTTTGCCCTGGAGGTAGGGAGAGCTCAGAGCCTGCTAACCATGAAAGGGCAGCTGATGTCCAACTGACCTGCGACAATCCTGCTGGGCAGAAGGAGCAAGACATCACAGCAGCTACACTGCTCAGAAGCATCTCCTCACAAGCTCTACATATCTTTTTAGTGGTTTGCAAAGTACAGACTATTGGAGATGGGTGTGAGAACTGAAATCATAGATGAGTGGGGTCTGTAATACCAATGGAGGAAAGGTGCTTTACTTATTCCATGACACCCTCTGCCATTGAAAAGAAAAAGTGCAGATTTGAAATAAATTGCTCTGTGCTACATCAAAAATGAAATTCACTTGCTCTTTATCTACATAATTTCAATTTCTCCGGAAACGGAGAAGAGGAAAAACTCACTAAGGCTGCTATATCTAAATAACTCCTTCTACAATGGAGCAATTGTGTCTAAACTAGTAATGACAATAAGCCTAAAGAAATGCTATCACTTTTAAGCAAACTATTTTTATGCATTTTATGGAGCAATGGAGAGTTACCAAAATTCTATACTATTTTCGTAAGTGCTGAAAAAGGCATCCATTAAAAATGTGCTAATTCAGCCATTCGGCCAAAAATAAGAGAGAAGCTACAGCCCAACACCTACAGGCCGTAGGGCGAGAGTGGGTGGGAGAGTGAGAAGAAGCCTCCCCAAGAGATGAGAGCTGCTCTGAGTTACGGTAGGAGTTAAATGGGAACCAATGCAGAACCTTTTCCTCCTACAGATCCCACACCCAGGCTTTAGCAGGTTCCTGTAACCCTTTTCCAGCGCCACAGATAATTTATGTAGCAAAAAGAACCAAAAGCTGAGACTGTAGCTCAAAATGTGAACTTAGGCCAAACCACACTGACTGGGATTAATAATTTTATAATAATTAATAATTAATTAACATAAACCCATTCTGAAGTGGAAAGCTATGTACCCACATCAGGCTGAAGACCAGACCAAGGTCATTAAAGCTTTTATGAGTGCTGTGATAGGTACATCACAATGTAATGTTACCACATATTCTCAATGTTATGAATAAAATAAACCCAGCAAAACCTTTTAACAACCTTCAAGGTATGAATATGGATCTAAGGCATGTATGCTCAATAGACCTGCACGTTACCACCATCAACTCTCCCCCTACATGGGAAGAAAGTGTCAGGCAAGGACATGATGTGTGCAGCTATAATCAATCATGACCAACATTCCTTCTAAATGAGAGTCTCTCACTTCAATCACCAGTTACATTACTCACATTTCAGGAAGTCCTGAAAATGGTTTCAAAAAAAATAGCAGAAAGCATGCAATCAAAAAAGTCAGGGATATGTGAAAGGTGCTTTATCATGGTAGTAAAGCCTGGGTGCGTGGGAACACAGAGTGTAAACACGGGAGGTGGGGTACCAGACAGGTATATTCAAAAGCACTGCATGCCATGCCACAAGATAAAGGACAGCAAGTGGCACAGCATCTGATTTCATTGGTACAGGATACTGAAAATAATGTAATGTGTGTATTAATAATTAATTTGGCATGGTAAAAGCAATTTTATTGTAAAACAGGGATGTGTGACTATTACTGGAGCCTGCAGGGAAACAAAGATAAATGTCCTTCCCCAGAACTCGCACCATTCAATAACCGTATTGGGAACATGATCCAAGACTGCTGTCACTTTTTTCTGCTGCTGCCACCAGATCACATTACCACAGGCAGAGAGTCCTCTGAGCATTAGAGGTCATCTTCTGTAGGAAACAGGAAAATGGAGAGTCTGTTAGATGGAAGGAGAGGAGAGAAGCAGGGCTGGGACAGCCAGCTCTGGCAAAGCTTCCCTGAAGAGGCAAGCTGGCTTTTCTCCAGAAACAGATAGGGGTGAGCACTAAAGACACAGTAGTTATTGAAAGTAAAAGTAAACTCTGAAAAAAGTAAACCCAAGAACTAACAATAAACTGTTTTAAAATGTTCACGAATAAATTTACACTGGAGATGAGATCACTTACATCCTTACTTGGAAGTGGGAAGATAAAGGCAAGGGAGAAAGGGACAAAGTCAAAGAAATCCATTCCTTCCATATTTCAAAGACAAAACTTGGTATTAAAAAAATTCTAGGGAAACACCTCCAGCATAGCAAGTAACTGCTCTATATTAACCAGGCAACATTTTTCTGTGTTGCTGTGCTACTGAAGAATTGTTATCAAAATGCACAGATGTCCTTCACTTTGTACTTCTCCTTCCTTTATTCTTTTTATTTATCGTTCCTTCCTTCTTTTTCTCACATCCATTACAAGTGCCAGGAGGTTCTAAGCCCCAGTAGGTTTGCTGCCACTTGGTCCTGTCTCATATGTGGTATTTGTACAGAGACTTACACAGTACTTTGAACAGCCACAGTGTTGAAAACTGTGGCAGCTCTCCAGAAACTTTAAAAGAAATGGCTGTCAAGTTAGCCCATGCCCAAATTCCACATTGTACAAATTGCTTGTGAACAGTGTTTTAATTTACCTCTAATTTGTGATAGCATCATTATTGCATGAATTTAGTGTGCTTGTCACTATGCTGATGCAAGCTATAAAACACCATCTCCCTTCCAGAGAAACCAAGGCATAACTGGGGATACATCAATATTTAAATCAGGCAAGAGTGCAATGAACAATATGCTGAAGACTTGGTTGCAATGACTAGACCAGCAGTGAAGAAAATGAGGGCTGCTGGACAAAATGACAGTGGTCCTGGATGGTGAGTAGCAATTAGAACAATTAAATGTAAAGTTCACTTTTCAAAACTCAGAAGGGTTTTCAAAGGCAGCAGGTTTAAAATACCAGTGAATTGCCATATTAGCTGTACAATACTGTTATTTTTAACCATCCTTGGCTCCATCCTCCCACATTCACTTTCCTCCTGAGCTTTCCATTCCCTTAGTTTCCCTACTGCTTTAGTCCTATAGTCTCCCAAGCTGTTTCTTCCTCAGATAAAGTGCTCACCCTTTGCTCTTCTTCCTCCCTGCTGGTGCCTCTCCCAGCACACTCCCTCCACAGAACTCATTAGTGCCTCTGCTTCCAGAAGCATATCTTTGCAGGTGACTGCTAAGTCCTTTTCTTGAGTTGTGTCCCAGTTATCAGGCAGCTGCAGTCGATAAGCAGGACTACTGGAGCTGCACAGAGGACCCACAGTGCAGGAGAGAAGATAATATGGGGTTAATTCTGGCATGTGAGAAAAAGGAGGGTGGAACAGGACAGTCAAAACAGCTGCAGCCACCATATCTTCAGGACAGAGCTGCTGCATCTGCAGTGCATTTTAAGACAAACACATCAGGAATGGAAACAGCCTACATTTATATTAGGTATGGTCAGACAGCTCCTTCCTCTGTCTCCCATCTTGTAGCACCCCACTTGTTACTCAGTCAATTTCCAGGTCCCCCAGAGGAGCCGAAGAGGACTTCTGCCTTTCTGTCAATGTGGAAGCAGCTTCCCTTCCCCTCCCTACTGATACACCTTCACTGATATTTACCAATGGTTCACTTCAGTCCATTCCATTTTCCCTTTTCCTTCCTGTTGCTTCATTCTACTTGCCTTTGTGATAGAGAAATGAGGAGACTCTTTCTTACCAAATGCTTTCCCTGTCCTCCCTTCACACTAGGTTTTAAGTGCTGAGCTCCATCATACTTTCTTTCTGCTCTTCCCCTACATCATTTCGAGAATTTATTCAGAAAAAATGTCACATGCTTTTCTGCTCCAGCTTTCTAGCATAACTCATGTCCTCTCTGTAACTCCCAACAACCTGGGGTGGTTCTGTTCTCCTACCCTTTCTTCCATTGCCTCCTGTACACACTACCTATTGCATTGCCAGCTCTGTGTTTTGTTTTCATTTCTACCTAGCAGTCATCTTTCATACAGTATTTTCTGCTTGACAAGTACCAGTCTTCTTCATATGCTCTCTCTCCCCGCAAGAGACAGAGTTGCAAAGGTTATACAAACAGGTTATAAGGAGAGATCTGATGAGCCTAAAAGCATGTCTGTCTTTCCTGACTCTGTCTAGTATAGGCACTGCCTCTGACAAACTTTGCCCACTTACATCCTTGATCGTTGTGGCTACAAGCCTGCAGTTTCCCCATCAGCACACACCACCTGCAGTGATTACCTGGGGGATGGTCCTCTACCTTCAGCTGATGGATTTCAACTCTCCAAGTGACACATATCGTGCCAGAGATATGTTCTCTGCAAATGGAAACTCTCTATTCCATGGTCCTCTAGGAAAGGCTACTTCTTAAAAAATAACACAGAAAACCTTGCTGCACTGGACCACCTATGTACTTTCACCAAAATCAGGAAAAAACCTCACCCTATTTTATAAGAAGTTTTAAGGCTGGTTTGAAAGGTAAAGAATTCCTGCTCCAAGAGGGTCGATGAAATAATATGACAAGGGTGGTGATTAAGTCTCACCACAAAGGAAAATGTTGAGTTGATGTAGGTGGCATATAAAACCCCCCACTCTTTTTATGAGTCAGGTAAGCTGCCAGAAACCGGAGGTGGAATCTGTGGGATGGAGCTGTTTTCATTCCAGCCAGTTAGTAGTAAGCTCTTCGAACAACAAAAAACATAGTTTAAATAATAAAATATATTTTTTTAAAACGAAGACTCTTATCTAAATAGCAAAATCTAACAATTGCCCTTGATCCCAAATGACAGTGTTTGTAGTCAGTGATAGTCAAGGGAAAAAATATTAAACAACTCTTCCCCCCACTCTCTGAGGTTAATGTAGCATTTTTGGATTATGCATCTATTCTTCCATCTCCCACCCAATGCATATGATCCTGCAGTCACAGCTCTCTCCTCTCCCTCTGGCTCCAGAAAAAAGGGAAGCTGACAAGCTGAAATCCCAGTCTCACCCCACACAGAACCCTTTTCAGAGGAAGAGCTTAGCTTTGCTGAGGAGAAAGAATTTCTCCTCCAATAGCTGCACAAAAGTGGCTTAACAAATGCATAAAACAAAACAATTAGGGGCAAAAAAGAAAAATGTTTTTGAGGACTTATTTTGGGTCAGTCCAGCATCCAAGGGATATTTCAAAGATATGGCAGTGTCCCTAATTTAAAATTATTTTCATTCACAAAAAACCCTGAAATTGAGAAATGTAAAAAGAATGTCATTAAGTCCTTGAGTTCAAGGGGCTTCAAGTCCTTCTCTGGTACTGTCAGAGGGAACACAACATCTGCTCTGTTCACAGTGCAGCCTGAGCAAGATGCTTGCTTAAATATGCATCTGAATTTAGGAACATTTCCCACATACTTAATTCTTCAGTCTACCCAATATATACGTTTAAGGATGGGCAGGAGCAGTGTATTTCAGGTGCTAAGAAAGGTATGGAACAGGATCAGACTATCAGCATGAGTAATTTGTTTTCAGCTGGAGAGTGAAAGATGTGGAGATATATGTATACATAAATATGTTTAATATTTAAGTAAAATTTATGTAAATGTAAGGGAGGAAAAGGACAGTGACCAAAGGAACAGCTTGGAGAAGAAATGTCAAGAGGAAAGTAGAGTTAGACAGTGGACAGAAGTGAGATGTCAGAAAGGAGAGCGCGGGAGAGGGTATAAAGAGAATGACACAGAGGGGAAAAAAAGAGATGTAAGAAGAAGATATAGGAAAGGGAAAAAAATGAGAGAAAATACATGAGTGGACAAAAAACAGAGAGAAGAGGAAGGCAAAGTAATGAGCACAATGTACGGTAAGGCAGAAATACTGAAGTATAAATATGACACAGAAAAGAGAGACTCATAAGAAGGGTCACAAGAAGAAAAAAAGACCTTGTGCAGCAGAGAAGATGTGAAATAAGCAGTGGAAAAAAAAATCACCTGCTGGTAAAGCACTTCTCAGAGTCACGGGTGAGAGATGCTGCTGTCCCAACAAGGGAAGAGGCAAACCCTAGGAAGTGACAGCCTAAACCCAAGGAGAACAAAGGACAACGCTGGGAGAAGATAACGATACCCTTGTACTAAGTTGCTGCCTTTTGTCTGAAACAGAAATCACAAAGGTCATTGAAATTGCTGCTTAAATCTTACATCTCATACTTGAAAATAACCTCTTTCCCAATACAATCGTTCTTCCTTCTCTCTCAATGCTGGATTAAACTAATTACTGTTCACTCAACAGTTGTACTTCCTTGCTGGGGAAGAAAACCCCAGACACCATTCTGCTCAAAGAAGACCTTCGTTTCTGGATCCTTTGCCTATAGAGGCTTCTGTAGAAATCTTTCAGCAGACAAAGGTAAAATTCCTGCAGCTCCAGAATCACAATGATGGATTTGGCTATCATAAGTAAAATGAGGAAAGAAACAGGAAGGAAACAGGGGTAAGCACTTCAGGAAAAAAAAGCTTTTTTTTGTTAATATAATTAGGAAATTTAACCACTACAGAAGGAAAGAAATTGCTGCCTGTAAATAAACTGTCACTCCTTTGCACATCAAATAATAGGAATAAGAGGGAGCATGTGGGAAGTACATTCATATTATCAAATTCTTTCTGATATTAACATGTTCAGTATAATGAAAACATAATCAGGAAAATAACATATTGTAACACAAATACTATGGAAGCTATAGAGGAAAAACCCCAGGAAGATCAGCGTTCCCAGGGTAGTGCCAATCTGAGAAACCAGAGCTTTATTAGTAGTAACAGGAGCAACATATGGAGATGAATGAAACCATGTTTGTAAATGTGATATGCAATTGCACACTCTCACTTGGCTTTCCTTTTTCATGATCTGACTCAGCCTCCACACTCCCCCATCTTTTGATTCATAAATTCTTGATATCAAAAAATAAAAGAGTTACAAAGCCAGCATGCAAAGGGCACAAGATGACGTGAAATACAAGGATGCTGGTGAGCACAGAACGTGCCATCAATCATCACCCTGAAAATGGACAAATCTGCTGGAGATAAGCAGTGCAGACAGGGCCACCCTCTCCAGGAGCTCGCTGGAGGACACTGAGCAGCAAATCTCAGCTCATCTCCATTGCGGTAGAGGCGCATGCTGAGGTAGACAAATCTATTACAAAATTGTATAATATTGCTTACGCTGCACAGCAGCCACTCGGTTAGGCAGCCCCTGCATCACCAAACCCGTGAGACTGGAGGTGAATGAGAAATAAAAGGGTTTCTTACGGTATATACTCCCTGTATTTTTTAAGCTATGGAAAAAAGATCAGGGTTAACCACAAGCAACAAAACCCACAACAAACAGTGCATGAGCAACGGTTTACCGCCCTATACACGTACTAAATAATTAACAACCTCACATGAATGTTGACACAGTGGGGTCTCTATACAGGAGAATCCCTTCTCTCCGTGAGGGCCCGGGCTCCTCAGCGTGTGTGCGGCCAGGCTGCTGACGGCCAGCCCGGCCCGTGGGCACCGCTGGCCCACTGCAGGCAGCGCCAGGCTGCGGCCCCCGGCCCTGCCACAGCCGTGCCCCGGCCCAGGCTTCGCCTTCAGCCCCCGGTTAACCGGAGCTCACTGAGCTCCGGCGATACGATTCCTGCGATCGCAGCAAAGCACTGGCAAGGCTGGCACCGTTTCGGTGCATTCGCCAAGCCCAGAGAACGACGAAGCCCCGACTCTACCGGGCTCAGGGTCCAGCACAAGGCAGGGCAGGGCAGGGCTGCCCGCACACCGCATCGCGGTACAGCGGCGCGGCAGCTCGCATGCTCGGGCAGCGCAGCCCCGCTGCGGACACTGCGGCGTGCTGTGCCCACCGCTGCCGCACCGCAGGCAGCCAGCGCAGGGGAGGGTCTTGCCTGCTGGGCGTCTGGACTCCTCCGCGGGCGAGCTCCAGGCGCCGGCGTGGCGCGGGGCAG
Source organism: Acrocephalus scirpaceus scirpaceus (assembly GCA_910950805.1). Taxonomy (NCBI): domain Eukaryota; kingdom Metazoa; phylum Chordata; class Aves; order Passeriformes; family Sylviidae; genus Acrocephalus; species Acrocephalus scirpaceus. The sequence goes on from OU383777.1 coordinate 15,379,704, forward strand.
GTGCGCGCGGCGGGGCTGAGGGGCTGCTCGCTGCCGCTCCGCGCGGATCCGGCGGGCGCCGCGCCGGGTGGGCCGCGGGACCGGGACCCGCCTCCGGTCCCGACCAGGCTGCGACCGGCGGGGCGCCTCGCTGTGCGCCGCCGCCGCTGCGGCCCGGGCCGTGCCGCACCGCCCATAGCCCGCCCGTCGGCTCCGCCCGCCCCCGCCTCTGCGGGCTCCCGCCGCGGGGCCGCCGGGGGCGGGGCGGGCGCGCAGCGCGGCCCCGGCGAGCGGCTCGGGCGCTGCGGCGGCGGCGGCTGCGCGGGGCGCTCGGCACGGCCGCGGCGGCGGACGGGCACCTGCTGCCGCCTCGCCCGCAGCGGCGCCGCGCTTTGTCCGGGCTCAGCGGGCGCGACCCGCCCGGCCCCGGCGGCGCCCGGCCCGGCTCAGCGCAGCGGCCGGCGGCTCTCGGGGCGTCGCCTGGCTCCGGCGGCCTGGGCACGGCGGGGAGCGTGAATGAGAGTTTGCTCCGATTTCCGAGCAGGGTGAGTGCCGCGCCTGCCGTCTTAGGGGAATAATAATAATTTTTTTTTTTTTGGTGTCTGTACATTTACATACTAGCCCAGCACCACCTCCTTGGGGCAGGGTTGCGTGTGGGTCGCGGTGTCTCTCGCCATCCTCGGACGAGGACCCTCGGGAGGGGGTTACTGTCTTTCGGTTCCCTTTTGTTCGGCTCTCCTGGAGCTGGGGGGAAGGGGCGGACCGGGAGGTTGCGGGGGAGCCAACGGAGGTCTCTCGGCCGGTGGCCCAGCTGCCCGGGCGGTTGCGGCAGACGGGACGCTGTCCCCGTGCGCGCAGGGGGTGTCCGGCTGTCCCCTCCTGCTTCCCGGGCGGAGCAGTGGCCCTCTTCTCCTCCCCGCGCCCCTCCGGCACGGAGGAGCCGCCCTGGGCTGCGGGGACAAGGCGGTGGCATCGCCGCCACCAGCCAGAAGGCACCGGCTGTAGTAAACACAGCGCATGGGGCGGTGGTGGTGAACCCGGTAAAGGTCACATCCTTGTGTGCACACGCAGCCCGACCTATCTGGGCTCCTCAGCTGTTGTCTTGGGGACGGTGTGGCGGCTGCCGGTGCCCGTCGCTGCCGGAGCCGCGCTCCCGGCCGCTGGCTCTGCTCTGCTCGGCCGTGCAGGGATCCCCGGCTGCGTGCAGGGATCTCCCTTGGCGAGGGAGAGCGGCGCGAGCTGCGTCACACCCTCCTCTACCTCCTCCCGCCCCCGGCCGGGGTGGCAGCTGGGTGGCATCCGATTTAGCAATAAGAGCTGGGAATGCAGGTTCTGCTATGAGGTTTGATTCCTGAGCGGTAGCTGTGCCTAGCCGAGTTCAGGGCTAGCCACATGTTCATGTTAAATAGCAGCCAGCAATGTACTGATTCCTCAGAGCATGCAGTGTTTGGATACATCTTGGTACGGAACAATGAGGCACGGGAGTGTTGGAGCAATAGAAGCAGAGGAATGCTGCTGGAGAGCTTACTCGCAAGGAGTCAGAGAGGATGACATGGTAAATGGCTGTTTTGCAGTTCAGGCTGTCATCCTGGACTCCTTCAGACAGGTCAATAGGTATGTGTAGATTTTGTGGCCTTCTGTGTGCTCCTGTGGGTCATCGCTGAGCTTGTGTGCACAAATGGGGCAAATGGGAAATAACAGCTTTTTGTCATGTTTTTGTGTCTTGCCTTGTTGATGCAGCTCAGGAGTTTTAGATGAGTAGATGTGGTACTGTTAAGCTTGTGTGATTATGGAATGAATGATGGACAAGTTCTCGGTATCACATTTCCAGTGGTAGTTGAGATGTGGGTGGACAGAGGAAATATTTAATAAAGTAGGGCTCTCAGGTCCCTGTGCTTTGCATTATCTGGTAGTATCCTGCCTTTGCTTTTAACGTGTGATAAATAGTTTCATTTCACAGAATAAGAAGTGTTAGCTTAACTACTTTTTTTAATGCCATATTTAGTTATCAAATATCACATCTAATTATTCAGAAAGGGAGGGGTCTGTCTTCTTTGGAAGCTGACAGTTAAGCTACTAGCTCTGAAACTGATGAAATACAGAATTGGTGTTGTTATGGCCCTGAATTGTGCAAAATTCCATGAAAGCCTGAGTTACATTTCATAATTTTTCATATGGTGGCCACAAGAATGTTTGGCTCATCCCTCTGCCCTAATAAAGGTGGTTTTGGGCTGAGATGCCAGACTGAACTGAAATGAGCCATGCCGTGCATCCTGCTCTGCAGGTAAGCTCCTGGAGCTGGTTTCGGATGGTGGTAGGTGGGACTAACCTGAGTTCAAATATCAGACTGATGGGTTTGGGTTTGGTTTTTTTTTTCCTCATTTAAGTATGACGAAAGATCACTATTCAGATGTGATCTGCTCAGCATGTCCTTGGTCAGGGGGTGACTCTCAAGCAGCCTGGGGTTGGCTGCTGCTGTTTGGGGGGGGGGTATGTGTGGCACTCCTTGGCAGTGTAGAGTTTCTGCTCTGGGTGAAGGCATCACCCAGGCTTTGACCTGCCTGATGCCTTGCCAGCATTGCTTTGTCCTGGGGACCTGACATCAGTACCTGTGGGGGGCAAGGAATTAAAAGCAGCTGGGAAAAGCCTGTCCTGCCTCTGCTCTTTCATGGGACCTGGTTTCAAGGAGACTGATAAAAGGGAGATCCCAAATGAGGCAAAATCAGGGGGCTGACTGGCAGCCCTGCTGTCTTTCCAGCTGGAAACTCCCAGTGATTTACAGCAGAAACTGTTCCCTGCCCCTACCCCTTCTCTTCCTGTGAGCGATACTGGAAAGTTATAGGAATAGGAGTTCATTATAAGAATGAATGGCTGGAGCAGTGCTACCTGCCAAAGAGATTCAGTGTTTTTTGAGATCTGGGGGAAAAATAACCCCCAGCTTGCCGTGTCTGAGAAATGATTAGTGCCGCTGTTAAAGGTCAGGTGTAGGTCCCAGGTATGAAACATTGTCTGTGGACACATAAGAAGTATATACATGTGATACTACATATATGTGGTGTGTCTTCAGCATCATTCTGGTACTTGAGTATTCAATCCTTAATACAGAGCCTTCAAAGCTAGGGGGAAGCATTAACTGTTTAACCCCCAAAGTGATGACAGATCTGTTGGAAGAATAACAAAGATCTCATTTCTCCTTATTTTGTCTGCTGAAAATTCACGTTTTATTTTTTGAATGTATCACCACCAAATCTATAGGGACTCTTCAACACCAGTCTGTGTTTTGCATAACATATGATTCCATTAAAAATTTTACAGTGAATAATTTTTTATTTAAGGAGTAATAGATCACATTTCCTGATGTTTTGTTTTTTTTAAGTCTGGATAATAAATACTGTTCAGGAAGGCTGGAGTCAAGGGCAACATATACGTCACTGATTTGTTTGGGTTAAAGTTATGTAGCTATTTAATGGTTTGTTGTGGTCTCTTCCTCGCTCTCATTACCTCCAGTATTTATCGGGCTTAGCGGTGATACTCTCTAACTTCAAACTCCTGAAAGCCCTGGCTATAACCAAAATACTCCAGAATTATGTTCAGGGAATTCTGTTGTCTTGAATTGGAAGCTCACTTGTCCAAACCTACGTCAGGCCCAAATAAAGTACGCAATTTTCTAGCTTTATCCTGTAACACTGGTTCTGTTTCGTTCCTACACAGATTTTTGCAGCTAAAGAATATCCACATGGCAGCATCCATGCTAGGAGGAGAGATCACTTTCTCTAATGTGTTATTTTTATGACACAGAGTTTGATCAGAGGGAAAGCTTTGGACAGTAAGTGCTTAATCAGGGTTTTTCAAAACAGGTTTTCTCTCTGCCCACTGCCCTTAACCTGGCAGGCTAATCCATGAAATAATCTGTGCACAGAAATACAGACAAAAATGTAGTGCTTCAGTTGTAATGTTGGGTGCTTTGAAGTCTTTATGTGTTTTGGTCTTTGAAGTTTCTGAACATGCAAGTTTTCTCTTTGCACCTTGTGGTCATTGCCATTGCTATAGGACACACACTCACAAACCAAAGAAATTAGGCCTTTTCCTAGAGGGCAGAATTTACCAAAAGAGTTATCATTTAGTTGTGAACTCCACTCAAAATTTAATGACTTAGTGCTGCTTTTTGTTGTGACATAAGAAAATGAAGTAGAGTCTTTGAAGCTACTTCAGACTTCATAAATATTAACAGGCTCTGCAGTCTTCAGAGAGTAGGTTCTGGGTGTTTTTCTTCACCTTAATGGTATGGTTTCATTTGCACAGTAAATCTTCTTGTCTTGACTAAACTGAAAGAGCAGTTATCAGATGCAAATCAGAAATATATTTGTGGGTGGGAGCACTCCTGCTGTGTTTCCCCTTTCTCTCTTGAACACCCAATCCTTTCTCCTGGTGCATGCTCTGGGAGCAGTAAATTTAATTCCGTGACTTACAAGACCAGATTTTCAGCAGTGCTTAAATGATTGAAAATGCAAGTTGTTTTGCTTCTGAGGATACTGGAAGTTAAAGATTCACAACTTGTTCACTTGCATTGAAAAATCTTTTCTATTTGCATCTTGGGTCACTATATATTTTTAGTATTTGCCTGTGTTAATGAGGGAAAAAAAAACCACAAGGAGTATTCTCTAAACATGTCTTGAGAATACTTAAAATTGTCTCTAAGGTTAAAAACTAATTTGCATTTTAATAAAAACTGAAATTTTGTTTAGTTGCAGCTTCCTATAAATCTCAGGTTATTGCAGAAAGTTTTCTGTGATGGTCCCTAAAGAACACTTCACCTGTAGATACAAGTTAGATGAAGTTTGATGTATTCTTTTAAAACTTGTTCTAGGTGTCTCATCAGTAATTAAAGACAACTCATCTTTTTATTTCACAGAATCATGGAATGACTGAGGTTAGAAGGGACCTTTGGAGGTACTGATCCAACCCTTGGCTCAAGTAGAGCCAGCTAAAGCAGGTTGCTCAGGGACAAGTGCAAGTGGCTTTAGAGTATCTCCAAGGATGGAGACTGTACAACCTTCCTGGGCAGCCTGTGGAAATTCTCAGTCACCCCCACCCTCTCTGATGTTCAGAGAGAACTTCCTGTGTTTCAGTTTGTGCCCATTACCTCTGCTTCTGTCACTGGGCACCACTGAGCAGAGCCCAGCTCTGTTCTTTCTACACCCTCCCTTCAGCTTTTTATATACATTTATAAAATCCTCCCCTTGAGCCTTCTCTTCTCCAGGCTGAACAGTCCCAGCTCTCCCAGCCTCTCTTTACAGGAGAGATGCCCCTATCTCTTTGCTGGACTATCTCCAGTATGCCCATGTACCTCTTGTGCTGGGGCCCTCAGAACTGGGCACAACACTACTGTTATGGCCTCATGTTTCCCAGTAAAAAAAGCTTTAAAAATAAGAAACTTCTAAAGTTAATTGTGCATGTTTTCTTTGGATGCAGGTCCAAGAGATCACTTTGGTGCTGTAAATCACTGATGCAGCTTCTGAATACTTTTGCCCTTCTATAGGAGCTAATGTTCCTTGTTTAAAACACTTCAGCATTTTCCTGATCCCATCAGTGCAGGCTTTGACAACTCTTTTGACCTGTGATTAAGGGATTTATGACTAGGTTTACTGGCTACACATGCCTAATAAGCGTAACATTGGATGCTGAGTCACATGGGGACATTGTGTTTTTGGGGTGTGTTGATACAGACTGCTGTCTGAAACAGAGCTCATTGCAGCTTATAATGAATGTGTGCTTACATTTGTGAGGGCACATTCCTGTTCTGGGCTGGTTGTTTCTCCAGCAGCCACCCTCGTACTCTGTTGGGGCTGACCTGCCTGGCCCGCGGGCACCTTCTGCATAACTGCATTTCCCCAGAGATGAGCCTGGAGGTGAGCAGCTGTCTGTAGACTAAACTGAGGGAAGTTTGGATGCTGTGTGCGTATATGGGTAATTCTGTAGTTGATTTAAATACAGAATTTGTAAACAGGGGCTTTATTTTTAGGTCAACAGGGTTTCTATTTTTAGGTGAACACTTCTAGGTGGAGAATAAATACGTTGGTGTAATGCTGCTGACACTGGCCATGGACAGGAGGGAGAGAGAAGAACAAGAAAAAAGCATAAAGCACAAAATATCACTTTATCCTTCGGTTTTACATCAGACTCCTTGAGAGAGGATGCTCATTTCTTTACCATTAAGTGTCACCTCCTGTGAATGTAGGCATGTTTGGTCGATTAAGATAGGATTTTTTTGGAGGTTCTTAAATAATATAGCAAAATCATGTAAAAAATAGCAGTTGGCAGTTGCTTGCCTTCTCTGTGTCCAAATACAATGGTTAATAGGCACCTTTCACATTTTCTTAGTTTTCCCCCAAAAGTAACTTCACAACATGAGAGGTCTGTAGTTACTGAATTGGAAAGAACAAAACCATACTCTTCATGCTAGCCCAATGCATGCAATTAATGACTGAGTGCAATTAGTTTCCAACTGCTAAAACTGTCTTATCAGATTTCTTGACAGGGCTGTCAGCAGTTTGTATTGGTATCTAGCATTACTAATGCTTGGCATTTTACCATGTTGTAAAAGCCACTTGTTCCTTCAATATTCATGTCAGGTATCAGGGTTACTGACATAAATAGCACATCAAATTCACTGGTTTGGAAACTGACCAGTTTTCAGAGATCAAAAATTAGTACCAGGTTTTTCAGTGAAGGATACACAAGCATCTTTAGATGCTCTCAAGGCAGGATTTAATTCATAAACTAAAATTTATCATTAGCTTGAATTTTGAAAACTGGCTTCTTAAGTTAAAAAAGTGTGTGTAAAAGCTGACTTCTTAGTTTCAGTTTTAGAGGTACCTTCAGAAAAAGTCCTCCAGCCTCTCAATATGTATTTTACTACCTGAGGCTCCACATTCCTTCTACATTTGCAAAATGGTTTGCATGTTTTTCTTTCTTTCTTTCTGGATCGCTTCTCTGCATTCCCAGGTGTGCACAATAACTGCTTTAAAATACCTTGCTACACTTCTCAAGGTTAAAAGTGTGTTTTAATTCCTGGGGAAGTGTCACAGGGTTACAGAGAGGTGTGCAGATTTCTAACTGTCAGCAGTTTTTCAGGACTGTCGTAGCCATAGAGGTGGGGAAACATGAGGTGTCTGGAGAAGGATCTCTTAAAATGTAGGTGTTTTTTGGACTTCACCTTGAGTAGTCCCTGCTGCTGTGTTACGAGCCTGATGAGGATATCTTTTTTGTCCATGTTGTATTTTAGAACCAGGTGATATCTGTAGCTTCAGGGACCCACCTAGTTATGCTAGGACCGATGAAGGTGTCTAAACCCTGTAATTTACTGTAATTTGCTCCAGATCAGAATCCAGGGAACTGTATGATTGTGTGCTTTAGGTAAAGCTGCTTCCCATGACACTTCTGTAGTAGTGGGACCACTACCAGTGTCAGATTTTGTTCCAGGGATAACCCAGAAAATGGATGAGTTTATGCTTTCTGCGTTGTCTGGAGAGGATGGGATGTCCAATTTGAGCCTTGCAGATCTTAGCAGCAGAGACCAGTGTGAAAATACCTATAACCCCTTTCTGGTAGTGCAGGGAACAATAGCCTGGGCTCCTGAGCATTTTGTGAAATGCATAACTCTTGCAACAAGATACCAGGTTGGAACAGGAAAAAAAATAGCATTTTAAGCACCCAAAGTTAAAATGGTATGTACCTTCAATGTGATATTCCTTGCAGTTACATGGCCCCTGATGAACCCAATCTTTACCTGATTCAAATCAAGTGCAAGATGATCTGTAATCCACAGTCCTATCTCTGAACTCATTTTTGTGTTAGGGGCTTTCTTCATCTTCTCTCTTACTCAGAGAGACAAGATGAGAAAGGGAGGAGTGCCAAAGGAGTTGTCTGCATGTACCTTGCTGTCTTTAGCTGAGATGTTTGATTCCCAGCAGTTGCCATCCTGTTTGTGTGGAGCAAAGATAGCTATGAGGTGTGGAACTTCGGAGCAGCAAAACATCCAAAGCATCCTCATGGGACTTAACACTAGTGTGTCTTAGGATTGATGGGATCGTGAGATAATAGTAAAAACCATCTCTGTCGACTACTAAGTCTTGCATCACCCTGCAAGGATGGAAGGAGTAGGAAAAAAGGGCAATCTGTCTGAATAAGTTCTTTATGTATTCTGACTTTTCAAAGCATTAAACCACTTTAAGGTGTTATTACAGTTAGATTAAGTTCATAATTCTTTGCATTTCTGCAGTGCTTTTATCCTATATCTCACAGTCCTTTAAAAGCTAATCTACAGAGTAACCAAGAAGATAGCTCCAAGTGTCAGAGATCACTTTTTGTACAAAAATGTAGTGTGACTTGGTTTTGTGTAAAACCCTGCATGGTCTCAGCAGCTCTGTGGGATCACCTGCAGTTAGGAATGCCCTTCCCAACAAGCTGTGAACAGTGTGGTTGGACACGTTGATACTTGAAGAGAACTGCCAGCTGCTGCAAGGTGCTGTGCTTGCAAGATTTTGTTCAGATGTAAGAGCTTCCTGGAAAATTGTAGTAAATAAAACTAATGTCAAGAGTTTTCAAAACACTGCAGAAATGTGAACTCTGTTCTCTTCCAGATTATCTGGAGCAAGCCCTTTTCTATTTGGAAGAAGTGTTCTGAATACAAAAGCTTTTGATACTTAAGAAGGGTCTCGGCCTATTTTGAAAAACTTTGTCTTCCCTCCCTGGCAGAGTTGCTTATGGGACTGATGATTGTACATGCATTCAACAGCTCTTTTTACTTTCAGTCATGGGAATTACCAGCCAAAGTGGCATAGTTTCAACTTCCCCAGAAAACTATATTAGGCAATATTTTTACAGCAAATACACTTTTTGTAAAGCTGTTTCTGCTTCTGTCCTGTTTCTTCCAGTAGCAATGTTTCCCCAATGTGAGGGCTCTGCCAACAAAGATTCTGCCCTATGCTGGATCACTTATCCCTCTTGAAAATAAATGAAGCACAAATACCATTTCTTGGAATATTTTACAGGAGGAATGTGGAGCTTACTTTGTTTAGCAGTTTGAATTTGCTTGGTGAAGCTCTCTTGCCCGTGCAGTCCTCTGTTAAAGGAGAGCAGGGACAGTATATGCTTTTTGAGCATGAAACAATGGCTGACATTTTCAGTCCTGTTTTCCTGGTGCAGTGCAAGCCCAGCTGTGTCCAGTGTCCACTTTGAGTTTCACTTGGAAGCATACAGCTAACCTGGTATGAGACACTACAAGGATCTATTCAAAACTCATTTTGTGTTTTGTTGTTAATACTTGGAAATTGCATAAATATTTTTTTCTTTAGCAATAAGCTCTAAGTATTAAGCTGTTATCTGTGACTCATTAATCTGTTGTTGGTGACAGTTAAATCACAGAAAATCCTTCCATGCAGTTTGTATTCCTTATTGTCTGAAGCAAACGACAGCTGTTTGTTTTACCCTGAAGGAGGTTTTCTTCTCATCTGGCTAAAAGTTCATAATAGCATCTGAGAGCTAATATGAAAGTACAGCAGACCTCATTCATTGAACAAAATATTTTGTGTGCGTTATTTAACTGTTGAACAATTGTGTTAGATAAGTTCTGAAAACACTACATAGACTGACACAAAAACCAGTGTCTGTTTCCTTGGTTTTTTTACTTCCTCTTCTCATTTCAAAAGCTCCAGCAGAACTAAGTGTTGGTAGTTACACAGAGTGATGTTTTCTAGAGCTTTTTTAATCAATGGTTAAGTTGCCATGGGTTAATACTGCATTCTTGTAAAAGTCAGAAGAAAGGTCGGTTAAGGAATATACTTACTGGAAACACTGTGAAGAGGTTTGACCTTGAAGATGACTGAACGACCACAGATTGCTCATTATCTGAAATGGGACATGGAAAACTGTGTTTAGGAAACGGATGCAATGCTGATGTTTTTGAACCACAGACATGAGCTCTTGAGGTAGATTAGCGATTAGCTACGAGCGTGCAGGTTTTCTTTCTTACAAGTTGATGATTAGAATAGCTTATTTTTATGTTTAAATAAGAACTTACTAGTAGATTCATCTTTTAAAGTAAAAGTTGTTTTGAAAAATGCAGTCATAACTAGCAGTGTGATTATAGTCCACTGTGCACCCTTGTGCCAGTATGAAGTGGTCTGACCTCTTCTGTAGGCTTGTTAACTATATACCAAATCCAAAGACTTTTTTTCTGTCCATATGTGAGCTCTTGGTCAAAGTTCTTAGTGCTGCTTATATACAAATCAGACCCAGCTTTCTGATCCAATGTCAGTTGTGATTCCTGGGCATTCAGAAACCTTTGCACTTACTAAAAAACAGTCTTCTAATTCGGAAAAACTTGCTTTCATGTCTCTGAATTGTGTGCCTACCTCTTCTGAAGGAAGGGTTTTAGTAAGAAGAGGTTTTTATTTTGCTTGTTGCAATACATCTTTTGAAAAGCCTAATGTCCCTGGTATGCTGTGGGGCATCAAAGTTGAGTGCATCAAATAAAAGCTAGAACAGTCCCTGATTAAACCTGCTGTTTAGTTTCTGAAGCTTTTGTACTATCCAATAAGTGGAATGGTTTGGCAGTGGTATCCATAGGAGATGAACTATCCCTTCATTGTGTATTTAGCTTTTGTTTTCACCCTAAAGACAACCGGTCCCTGTTACTTGCCAATTCTTCTTCCAAGACTAAGGTGCTGTTTAGAGGAGACTCCCATTTCCAGCCATCCAAGTCCCTGCTCAAGTGTAGTCCATCTGCCTAGATCCTGCAGCTGGATGGAGGCTCCAGATGTCTGCAACAAAAAAATCCAAAAATATCATCTTACTTTTCCTTTTTCTTTCTCTTCACCAAATCTGATGTTTTGTAATTTGCTTTTGGGCATATTTTGCTTTGGAACTCTCTAAAATAGTCAGGAATAATGTGGTTTAACTTTTTCTTTTTTTCTGTTTTTTTTTTTGCTGTTATGCCACTCATGTAAGCAAATTATAGGTTAGTGGAGTTCAGTGCTAGCTGGTGGTTCCATCATATTTTGCAATCTTGAGTATATGTCTGACATTAATGCAAAAATCTCAAAATTCCAAGTTTCTATGACTCTGAGACTCTGTATCTGTTAAAACGTTGGTGTCCTATAAACAAAAGGCTTGATATCCCTATACTGGAATTTGAGCCTGACTTCTAATTCAGCTTCTGGGATCCTTCTTGAGAAGTGAAATCTATGATTTAGGTTTTAAAATTCCAAGATTTAAATATGTGAATAGTATTTAAGTAATTGGGAATAAGTTAGAGCTGGAAGAAATCCCAGTTAAGAAACTGACTGAAGTGCCAAAAATGTCACTTTCTGCTTTCATTTATACTCCATTCCCACATTCTTTAGGGAGTTTTCATGAGGTCTTTGGAGGTCTGTGGGTGGTCTCTGGACTTCAGCTGGTGAGGTGATCTCTCAGTTTTAACATGAGGCACCACTGCTTCTCTCTGGCTTTGACTTGGAAAAACACGCTATTTTGTAGGAGTGGTTGCGTGAAGAAAGGTGGGATCTCTCCAGAAATCTCCTTTGTGGACTGAGGAAGCTTTGAAACGGGCACAGCTGAAGTGGTTTTATGGTGGCGGGTGGGTGGATGGGTGCAAGGACTATGGCTTTCTGCTCCTTGCTTCCCCACCCCAGACATGATTGCTTGGAAAGATGCACTGTGTGTACATGGCTCTCTGCCTCAGAGTACTTTGACCTTTGGACCTTTATCATTGCCAATTGAAGTGTCAGCATGGCATAAATAAGTCAGATCAAGGAGTGTAATTCTGGCCCTCATCCCAGCCTTAGAGGCAGACGTAAATGCCATCCTCTAGCTGGCTTTTAACTTGTTTGGTCTGATTGAAATGATGACTGATTTGATCTTATTTCTTCTCCCTTGGTTTCTTCACTTTGTTACTAAACTCTCTCCTGCTATCTTTGTGTTAATTTAAATCTATTTTGAGTCTGAAGGCTCAACGTGTGCCAGGTTGCTATTTGCTGTCATTGGGTTTGGATTATCTTAGCAGCCTGACAGGCTTCGCGTTGTATCTGTGACATTTGAGACAAGAAAGTACTGGGGTTTTTTTGTAATAGAGCATGGAAAAAGTATGGTAATTAGAGTGCTTTTACAGGCTTGGTTAATAAACCAGAAAGCTGACCCATGAAGTGCACACACCACTGAATTTATGTGTTACCCCATGTTTGGGATCAAATGGACCAATCTGGCTGAGATTTTTTTTTCCTTTTCCATGTGTTCAATACATCTCACATTGAAACCTGGTGGAAAACTTGCTAGTACAACTGTTTCAAGAGAGGAGCAGGCTTCTCCTAGGAGAAATGCCACTTGGCAAATGTGTGTACTTTGGTAGTGATGCCAACAGCAGGTTCCCCCTTTGCAGAGAAGTGCAGCTGGGTTTGTTGATATGCCCTGCTTTAAAGACTTACTCTAAGATAATCTTGTTCCAGTTGTTTCAAGCAGCTTCAGAAATGTAGTTGTTAACTCGTGTGCATAACTTTTTGTCATCTGCAGTTATGAGGCAATAGAATATAAAAGGCCCCAGTGAAACGTTGATTTTTTACAAATATGACCAAATTAGTATGAACTGGGTAAGCTTATGCAATAACCTCAGCCATTTGGTTTATTGTTAGGAAGAGACTTTGTATCTTCCTTACAGACCTATGTAAAGCATGATCTCTGTGTTTCCTTGAAATTATGGATATTTTTCTTTAGTTTTCCTTTACTCTATTCATGCTTTAGGGAAGCCTCGAAATTGCTCATAGAATGTGGCTGTGTGTCTCCACCTTTGTCCCTGTTCCTGTGGCGGCTGTGTGTGTGTGCACCAGGCTGAAGGTGGGGAGCTGAGCTGCTCTGTGTGTGTGAAGGTGAGTGGGTTATGATGGCTGGCTGGAGCTCATTTCCAGCAGTGTTGAGTGTCTTGATTGACGAGTTGTTTTGGTTTTGTTTGCAAAATGAAGTAGGTTTTGTCAACTAACAGGATTTGGGAGAGAATACAAGAATGTATTGTCTTTTTTTTTTTTTCCCCCTTTCTCCCTTCTCCATCATTCTTTCTGAGGTTATTCTACTTCCTCATAGGCTGTGGTCCCCATCTGTAACTGTTGGTGGGGTGAGGGGATGGACTTTGCTCAGTCTCACCTTCATACTTCTCCATCTGTTGCCTATTTAGCTCTCACTACAGCTAAGCATGTATGGCAGCTTTTTCCAGGGCTGGACTGGTGTCCATCTTCAATCTTCTTAGAGCAGTTAGTGGTATCACCCAAACTGGCTTTTTTGACAGCAGTTTATACTACAGGCAGAGATTGTTGGGAGAGAGTGTGGAGGAGATACCCAGACAACAGCTGCTTCTTGGAAGAATCAGATCTAATAGCAAAGATTTCTACTGTTTTGCTGTCCAAAGCATGTTAAAATCAACACGTGAAATGAAAGATGTGCAGTTATGGCAGAAGACCCAAGCAGTTTACTGAACAAAAGAGTTAACTTGCAGGATTGTGGTTCTATTCTTTAGGGATCTAGTTGCTCCCAAGAGTGTACCCTCTGCTCCCTGGTATGGCATATTAGCTGGGAATTAGGTTTGGGTTTTGTTTCTTTAAAAATTTAGGATTTCTGTTGTAAGCATGGGGACAAAGAGCAGATATTCTTGCTACTGTGGGCATGATGCAGTTTGAAATGTGAGAGAATAGAGGTTTGCTCCTGTAAGGAAGATTACCTTGAGCAAAAGGACCTTTCAATCTGGAGCCTGCCATTTTCCTAGGTTAATTATTTAAACAAGTAATTGCAGCTCAGATATGAAAACCATATTTCCGGCACAGTGATTTCTTTCTTTTTACAGCAAATATAACAGCAGTGCAGTTGGACTTACATAAAGGGTTGCAGTCAGAAGCAGTGCAGGAGAGGTCTGTGATAACTGAAGACAAAGTTCGGTGCTTTCCTGTGTCACACAACTTCCTCTGCTATTTCCTACCTCCTCTACGTGGAGTAAAATATCTCTCTCATCTTTTGACAAGCTGTGTGGGTGGAATGAAGGAGGCTCTTTTCCAGAGTGCTGCTTTCTAGCAGAGCTGCTGTCAGTCTGGTGGGAACTTGACCTTGACTTTTCTACTCTGTGGTAAGTTTCAAAGAATAGTTTACATGGCTTTTACAAGTGGCTGTGTAGTACAGACAGTGCCAGACATTAAGCTGATGCCTGAAGCCAGACTTACTGTAAAAGACTTGATCTTTCAGTGTTACTCCTTCATTTAACTTAGTCGGATAAGTCCCATCTTTGTGTGTTGTGCCTGTCCTTTTACACATTATTTATGCAAGTTTTTACGCAGTATATTATGCCCCTTCATTTAGAGATTGACATGATGAGTAATTATAACACTGCAAACTTGTGTAATCCATGGAGTGTTTAAACTTTTTTCCCCCTTCCCTCTCTTGTGTACTGGTAGCACCAACTTCAGAAGCATTTTCAGGTTTTTGTTGGGACAAGGAATAGAATGAGCAGCAGCTCTGCTTCTTGCATGGAAATGTCTGTGGTTTGGGATTATACACATTCTTTGTTAGCTCAGGGCCAGTATATATAGGAAGGAAATAAAAGATTCTGATTTATAGTGGTGGTTGTAATTGGCATGTGCTAGCTATGTCTTTGTAGCTCTTCATGGAACAACAGTGTTGTATTTAACTACAAGGGGAGAAATGAAAAATCTTTAATGCATTAATATTATTTTTATAACTACATGGCAGTTGGAAAGCTATTTGTGTTTGGTAAAATGCTGAGTTCTTTTCCTCAGCCATGTCTGTCTTTTGATTTTTGTAGTCAGCATAACGGAAGCACTTGATTTTTTTGCTACATTCACATTTCAGAAGGTTAACGAATTCTCAGATCAGCAGTAGGATAGTTAAAACTTGGAGGAACAAGTTACAAAGTGTTGTACACAAAATTACTGCATCTGAGAATCTTTCACTGATCACTTGCATCCGGATGGTTTCGTGTTAAGTGGATACTCACAGAGTTCTAGCGTGGGCTTCTACTGAATTGTCTCCCTAAATTAAGGGAAGACCCTCAAAATAGAACATCTTGTACTCTAGCCCTTAGTCTTGTTCTCAGTGAGGTACCCTGATAGGTTTGTGATTAGGGAAGTATGAACCTGGCGCTATAGCTTCTTAGTGTCAGAAAGGTGGGGGTCATTTTATTACTGCATATTTAACACAGCAGTTGTAGGTCTGGTCTTTTGCCGATTAGCTTGAGTAATTCCTTCTGCATGGCCTTGCCCTAAGTGAAATCATAATGCACAGGAGGCTCGGCACTGTGGCTCAGGGAAAGTGTTGCTCAGATGTGTGAGGTGCAAAAGTTGGTGAGGGCTGGGGCAGGCTTCTTTTCAGCACTGGGTTGTGCTCTCAGCTGTGCTTGTGTATGGAGATCAGTCAGGCTGTGGTCCTTAGCTGTGGGCTGTGTCCTGCTTCACATGGGTACATCTTTGTTTATAGACACAACAAACAAAAAGGAATGCATAGACGTTCTTCAAAACTAGACAATGCTATGTACCTTTGCTCTGTTTTCATAGGTTGCTGAGTGAGCTACGATCAGACACACTGAGCTGATTAGGTCCTTGCTTCTAAGAGTCCTCTCAAAGAAACACACCTGCTAGGACCAAGCCAATCTGTGTAGACCGTGGAAGGCTGTTCTCAAAGAATCTTTTTTCAAGCTTGGATTGCAGCTCATTTCTAGTGTCTTTTTTTTCTTAGCAGTACCTTCATTCTCTGATTTATCTGTAGTTATCCCTCTGAAGATGACGAACATATAGTTCAGATGATGAAAAACTTGGCATCAAAGAGGTCTCAATAACTTGTCCTTTTTTAACTTGAAGGGATAGAATCAAAATTCTTCAGGGTTGGCAGGGCTCACAGTTTTTCTAAACAGTCAGTGATTACCTTCTTAATAAACCTATTAGTCTGCATAAGATGCTCCTGCCAGTATATGTACTTCTGACTTTAAATATTTATTTTAAAGTAGATTGTGAAAGACCAGCATTATTCTGAGTGTTGTGTCAAGTTAGACTTATCACAGTTTCCATTTGAGCAGTGGAAGAGGAGATAAATGCAGTGACAGCTTAATCTTACCCTGTGTTTAGTTGTGTCCTGTCCTTCTCCCCCATTTGTCACCCCCGTGTCTCTGTTTTTATAGGCAGAGGTTGTGCTGCTTAGAGCAGCACTTGTCGTGTGCCCTAGCTTCTTACCTGTTGGAAGTCCATCCTGTTCTGAGCTGCCTGAACCTTCTTGTATGCTGAGGCTCTCGCTAAGCTGGTGATGCTCATCTTCCTGTCTTCACTCTCAGCTCTACTCTGACTAATAGACAGGATTCAGAGCAAGGAAGCAGAAAAAGCCTTTTGTCAATTCTTCCCTGTCCTTCAGAGTAAAGACTGAAGCTCTGGCGTCCAATTTCTGAAATGTGCCTTGTGGCAGCTTCATAAACACTGTCTTTAGGGTGAAGCTTTGCAGTTGTTTAACTTCCTTTAAGTGCAGGTGGCTGCTGTAAAAGGATGCTTTCTCCCTCTGCCCACCACCACAAACATTTTGTGTGGGAGTAGCAAAATCTCCAGTAGTCTGTGCTTCCCTGACTGAGCCTGCATCCCTGTCTGCTATCATTAGACTGACCTTGCCAGAAAACAAACACAAAAATTAGTTGCTCAGCAGTGAGCTGATAAACTGCAGGAGTGATGAAATGACAGCAAGGCTGTGGCAGAAATGAACGGTGTTTCTCCCTTTGGTGTCAGCCTGTGATCTAGTGGGCTTCAGGCTTGGCTGGGCTCCTCTGGGATTGGGATGGCAACACAGCAGGAGAGAAAGGAGGTCCCAGTGGGTCACCAGGAAGGGAGAAGTTCATGTCAGCAATAGCCTTTGTCACGTCATGCTAACCCTTTCACAGGTATCTGCCATGGCTTGAACTGGTGGCTCCTCTGCTCTGTGCATGCCGCTGGAGATCCTCTCTGCAGGCAGAATCTTCATACAAGGTTTTTTGTGCAGCTCTGTTGGTGGCATAATCAGGATCTCACTTTTATTTTCTCCCACACAGGTGTCCTGAGGAAAAATGAGTGTTAACTTCCTGTTCAGGGGTTAAAATTCTCAATTTACAGACAAATTTTCTTAGAAAGCTTGCTAATTTTAGGTTTCACAGTGGGAGACAGAGGTTTCAGGATGACATACAGAAGTGTATATGATGGCTCCATGTTAGTGGAAGAGGTGTTAGGGTAAGTGGGGAGTTAAGGACAAAGTACAACTCCCACAGATACTCAGCCAAAACAATTACTGCCTTATGTTCCTTGACACCATGGGGTGTGACCTGGATAGATACATGTGTGTGGTTTGGCTTTTTTTTGTGAACCAGTCCATCCATAATTTTCCAGTAGGAGTCAAATCAAGGCTCCCAGTTTCATCTGTCTTGGACACTGAGCAGCAGCTCCCTTTCTCCATCTTTCTGTGGAGGGTCACTGGTGCTGCTGCCTGTGGCTGACTGAAGGGCCGGTCCCCAGGTGCTTGAGGGTTTGAGTTCCTCTACAGGAACTGAGCAGCTCATTTGGGGAATGTCTGCCTTAATATTTTTGCCAAATATGTGTGAAGTACTGTCTGAGGAAGGTACAGAAAAGAGCCCTACAGCCCCAAGCCACCATGTTCTGTGTCTCCTCTCCCATCCTTTTGTTTGCAGCAGCCAAACTGAAGGTTTTGAAGGCAAGTCACTTTTACTGTGCAGTCCAGATTTATCTCCCAGGGAGCTTAATGTGAGCTGAATGACATGTTTCTCTCTTTTGGGGAAAAAAAGATAGATTTTAGCATAATGCATATTCATGAAGCTGCATTATGGTTGCTGTGACAACCTCACCAGTGGCAGTCGAGGTTTCTATGTTGAACTTCCGTCTCCAGTCCCAATATTGAACATGTTACACAGCTTTCCACTTTTTTCTTCCTCCCCTCCTCCTCCCAGTCAGTAGACAATTTAAATTGTTTGAGTTGACACTTAATTAATAGCTGCATCTGTTTAAATCTGCAACACCAAAGCACAACTTCTTGTTGGTTTCCAAATTGTGTTAACTGAGTGTTTCTTCTGCTGGGAGTCTGTAGCTCAGAGCAAGTGATTCTGGTGGGATTTTTTTGTTCATCTCCCTTGAAACTTAAATGCAAAATAATCCTAAATTACTAAGCATGATGTTTCTTCAAAGGCAGCTTGATAACTTAATCTTCATGAAAGAAACAACCCACCAGAGTCCATCCCCCTAGTCTATCCCTGTATAGTCTAGTCCATTCCTAGAGTTTTAAGAACTCCTGACCCTGAAAGGAGCTTTTAGTAGATGTTACTCAAAACCAGAAAGGAGTTTGTTCTGGGCATGTTACGACCCTAAAGCCAAGGGTGATGTAATTGGAAGAAGACTTGACCAGACTGTGATGCTGAGTCAGTGAATATTATTTCAGGATGAACCTGTTGTGATGAGCACTGAGAGAGCTCAGTTTGAAGATTTGTTTGCATGTTTGTTGATGTCAGAAATTGAGGGCAGTTGTGCAATGCTTGTAATTTTCAGAGAGCATTTGTAAGCTGCTCTTGGCCAATCCAACTGAATGTTTGGCCCAAAGTATTGCAGTCTTGGTTTCTAATGGCAATTGATGACATCATTCTATACTGAGAACCTAAAATGTTGTATTGTCCTGGATGAGCTCAATCTCATGTTGGGGCTGTTCATGAAAGGACTGCGTTGAGTGTGAGTTGGGCTTCTTCTGTGTGCTAAATGTCTTCATTGAGTTTAATGTAAAGTTTTCTTGAAAGGTGCCAACTTCACCTTTACGAAACCACTCCCTGTTGTTCAAGAAGAGGTGCTGTGGGTAAAGTTTGGCTTTCTTCACAAGTGTGAGCCTTCTGGAGAGTAGTTTGGGAGCAGTCTGTGCACAGGGGGAAAAGAAGTATAATTTTCTTTTATCCTGTGCTCTAGGATGACCCTGATTGATTAGGGAGGTTGGACCAGATGACCCGCTGTGGTCCCTTCCACCTTGACCCATTCCATGATTCTGTGAAAAGCTGAGCAGACTAGGGGCTGTCTATTTGATCTTTCTCTGGGTAGTTTCTTAAATATTAATAAGTACAAAATCTTCAGAAATGAGATTCCATTCATTAAAATGAGAAATTGAGGGGAAAAATTGTGTAGCAAGAGGGAACTTTTTGCACAGAACATTATACAGAGGACTCTGAATCTGTATTAGGCTTAGATATACCCACTGTTACTTCCAGTTTTAGTTAGACATGTCTTGAAAAGAATACACCAAGGTGATTTTCAGTGTATGTGGATGGATTGAGTTTGTCTCGTGTTACAGTTGCTCTTCTGTCACTCTCAGGATATTATTCAGGAACATTTCAGTGCAGAAGTAATGAATACCAAACACAATCCTGATACTTTCCACTCCCTCAGTTTGCATGTCCCTTCCTCATGATAAGACCAAAATGCCAACTCCAGGAAAACTGGTGTTGACAACAATGTCTGTATTTGTTCATCCACACACAGCCTGGCTTTTCTTGAATATCAGGGCTCTTACGTTGGACTTCTGCAGAAATGAAATGGACTTCTGAGACTGAAAGGAGAATATGAAAGAGATGGAATGTAAAGATGAGAACTGGGGGTATGCTAGATTTGCAGGTCATTTTCAGCTTTCTGTTTTTCTAGCAAAAGGATCATGGATGCTTTGAAGGTTTCTGTACTATGTCATAGTCTTGTAGGGCCTTTCTGACCCGAGATGAAATTCATCCATGATGTCTTCAGTGGTTCCTTTGTTGTTTTCCCTCAGGCTCCAGACTAACACTTGCTGAGGCAATGCTGTTTGACTTTGTGTAGCAGGTTTGTGTTTTGTTTACAGCTAAGGAAAACTGACTGAACCCTCTGCTGCAAAGCAGAGCCCTTTCTCTGAAAAGTGCACATGAAAGTTTAGCTATTCTATCCCTGCCAGGTCTGCCAGGCCACAGACTGTACTCATGTGAAAACTAAATGCAGCAACAGGAAACCAAAACCTATAAACTACTTGTAGGAGACTGGGGTGAGTTAAGGCAGGTTTCAGACAGCAGCGGTACATTGGGTACTTCCCTGAGTTCCTTCTGCCTCCCAAACTCTTCCACGTTCATGCAGGAGTAGAAATGGGGTAGCAGTGGCACGAAGGGGTGGGAGGGTTGTCCATAAGAACAGGTCTCATAAACAAGTCCCTCCAAATGGCAGGGGTGGCTGTCTGTTCCCTGGAAGTTGGTTGTCTGCTTACTGAAGCCTCTCTATAAATGTAAGCTGAAAAATTTCTTGTAGATCTCCTTATGATTTTTACGTGAAAGTTTGAGAAAACTTGATTTTTCTGCTCTTAGTATAAATTTGGAATGTATGTTGGTTTTGGTCGTTGGGTCATGATATATTAATTTAAAATAAAGGTCTGACAGTTTTTTGAGGGGTTTACATATTAGGCATGAAAACATCTCTTCCCTGGCCCTTTGTAAAAGGAATAAAGCTTCAGGCTTGAATGATTTGCATTAGCTGGTAGATACTAATGGCAATTAAAAAGAAAAGCTTTAAAGTTTATTTTAGATAGGAGGGTTTTTAAGCATGGACAAAATAGACCTTTTTCACTTGATTATTGTCACATGTGTAACAGTGTTGGGAAATGGCAGTGTTTAAAATGTTAATGGTTAGTTTGACAGCAAAGTGAGATAGGGGTCTGCCTTTGCACTCTGAGCTCCTCATGCAGAGTTGCATGGTGGTTTTGATGTAGTGGGTATGGGGAGTTACTCGAAACAGCCTTAAAGTCACAGCTGAACCAGCTGAGCTCAGAATGGATGTTTGGGTAGGGATGGGTCCAGGATAGGTAGATCTCTCACCAGGGAGAAGGTGAGGGATGAATAGCTGTGATGGTGAAGCAAGTGTTTTGATATTTAGTTATTTTAGTTACTGCATTTTACAGTAAATCTAATTCTAGATCAGATTCTGGTTTTTCATTTTACAAAGGCTTCCTCAAGTTTATCTAAATTTGACTTAAGTCAGTTGGAATACAGAATCTCTGAGAATCTTCTTTCCTAGTGAAACTGCTGAAATGTCACCATAAAAAAAAGTTGCTGATTGCAGGAACAGGCTGCTGACATAAAAAGCCTGTCTTGAATCCAACATTTGGCTGGAGGCCAGATAATGAGTTTTCATAGGAGCTTGTTGGCAAGCTTACATTTCTGCTTAGGTTAATGTAATGTAACTGTAAGTAATTCGGGAACCTGGTACATACAAAACAATTTTTAGACAAAATGATCTTATTATTTTTTAATTTTAACTGAGAAGATATTTTTATAAGCCAGTTTCTTGTACCTCAAGCATTTTAGAAATGCCTTGGAGTGTAGTTCTTTACTCTGTTCTCTTTTAATGGTTAACCTACTGAATAATCCTTTAAAAATATTAACCCTCGTGACATGTCTGTCAAATCAGAAGTTATGCTGACTTCATTCTGTGGAGCGATTTAAAGAAAGGTTTGCATTTTTAAAAGGCTAGGTGGTAACATATGTAGGGGTAAGTCATCAGTTTTGTGAGTAAAAAAATACTGTAAATGTGTTCATGGGTAATCTGTTGGCCAGGTTATTTTGTGACCTAAGGCTGAAATGCATGAACCATCCTAGGATGAGTAAATGGAGCTCAATCTCCCCACATGGTGCCCATCCCTGGCAGTTATGCCAATGGGCCTTTTCACTGTACTTATGGCTTTTTCAGTCTTCATTCAAAGCTTGATGGTAAGGGTTGGAGATTGCTTTGTCTCAAGATGTTTTTGATGCTTCTCATTTCTTATGTGTGATAAGTGAATGTGAATTTATGCTAACGGGAAAGAAAACTGAATTCTGATCTTGAACCATCTGTGGAATTGCTGGATATACGAGGCTGCAAAAGACATCCAGATCCAGCCCTGGCCTTTTAGGAGCAGTGGATAAATGTGGTTTTAACAGGAGATTGCTGAGGACTCTTGTTTCTGTCTAGAACAGCAATGCTCATCTGCAGTAACTGCTCCATCTCTGAGAGGGATAGAGAAGGCATAGGATGCATGCTTGTCTTCCATCGTTATGGGCTGATGCCTGCCAACCACTCCAGAAAAGGAATAACATTCTCCAATGCTTTATTATTGCCATGCATTGCTGTGACATTAGCAGTGACAGCGTGGATGATGAACAGAGAGGATTTAGTTTACAGCTGCTTTGCTGGAGGTCTCTTAAATGGCTTGTAAATCTGGTTGAACATAGATGGAGATCATTGTGATGGGAGAGAGAGAGTGGTACAGTTGTGCTGGTGCTTATCAGAGGTTTAAACTTCCCTCATACCATTTGTTCCCTAGTTGCTATTAATAGTAGGGCCTAGAGATATTTCTGGATGTGATAGCTGACAAGTTTCTTCATCAAATAGTCAATGAATGAGCAAGAAGTGTTTCTATTTTAAGCATAGCTCTGACAAGTAAAAGAACTTCAAAGAAGATCTGTTCTTAGAAAATAACCTTGGTGTGAGTTACCACAAGTGTTTCTCTTTAAGTGATAGATTAAATACAGGGTTGCAACTTTAAGCATCTCTGATAAAGGAAGAATTTTGTGTGGGTTTCTTTGCCACCTGTACTTTAAGGAGTTTGTATTAGTTTAAAACTTCTGTATTTAATTGAAAGGTGCTATTAAAACCTTGGAAGAGGTACAAATTAAGACATATTTGAAGGGAATGATCTGGTTTGAACTTGGTGTGAATAGTCACTGCCAAAGTGTTAGGGTAAGTGGAAAATATGTAGGGGAAGTTGAAGAGCTCTGTTGAAAAGAGGTTTGTCCTAGGAGGTGAGAATTGCCTTAGGTGCAAAGGCTGTGGTAGCAAAAGGTTTTCCTATTTTGCTCTTTCTTTTTACTCCTGAAGTGACATATGTCTGAATTTATCTTTGCACTTCCATCTCACACCAGTGTCTGGGATGATGTGCCATGAAGCTAAGCATGACTTCTAATGAAGAGGATGGTAGTGCTGACCACAGAGGACAAAAGGGTAGTACCAGGAACAAGTGCCTCAAAATAAGTTTTTAAAAATCCATTTGCTAGAGCATGGGATCATCCTCCAGATGAAATTCTGTGTGCTGATACAATTGTGGCTGTTTTGTTGTAAACTGACAGAGCAGAAGCTTGCTGGAGTGACAGGATCAAGGAACAAACTGTTGGGTTTGGCTTTTTTTTTTAAAGATGGAACTTAGGACCTTTGGTACAGGGTGTGATTCATTGAATGGGACCAGTTTAGCAAGTCTGGTTTAAATCAGAAATTATACGGTGCAGTGTCTTGAAAAGCTGCCATTACAATGAGTTTATGCACATAAATTAAGCATTCTTCTGTTGTCTTTTAAAAAGCAAAATGCTCCTCCTAGTATAATTTCAGGGGTATACAAGATTGTCAGTTGTGGTAATTTTAAGGATTTTGGCAGTGTGTTTGAATATGATTTATGGTCTGTTTCAGCAGTCTAATTTTTCAGGAAACATTCTGCATAGATCTGTCTTTGGCTTTTTTCAGTAAACCCTTGGTACTTTCTGTTTTGTTCGCCTGAGGTCATAGTGAGATATGATAGCATCCTTACTCTTTTGCTCTAATTTGTCCAGGAATTTAAAAATTGGTTGTGAAGCTTGGTGGATTTTCCATTGATTAGAAGCATCACAAATTGAAGAATGTTGGCTTATCAGCTAAACTTTTCTTTTTGTTTCTAGTAACCAGTTAGGAAGTGACTTCCTAATCTTTCTTTGGAGTGCAGATTGTTACTTTCTCCCTATTCTGACTTGCTTTAAAAACTGCCAGAAGGGAGAGGCCATGGTAGTCAGGGGAGAAGGTGAATGATCAACTACTGCCAACCAAACCATGCATCTGTTACACTGTGGAAAAAATGCCTGTTAAAAAGCTGAGCATATTTTTCTTCCAGTGGCAGGAAGGCACTTGAAAGATGATTGTGAGTAGTTAATGATAAGAATGTGTGTAATAAGGTTCATTGCAAGCTTTCTAAAATAGTCTTGATTTCTTGATCTTGCAGAGACTCCAACCGTCATGTTAAGGTAAAGCAGAAAAGTGCAGTGCTGAACATGCTAAAGAAGTTGGACAAAATAAGGTTCAGAGGTCACAAGAGAGATGAGTTCCTTGATTTAGCAGAGTCTCCAAATGCTTCAGACACTGAATGTGGAGATGAAATCCCATTGAAGATACCTCGAACGTCAGCTCGAGACAATGAAGAGTTGAGAGACCCTGTAAGTACTCAGTTCAGGTATCATTATATTATGTTTTATAGTTTTCAGACAGAAAAATAACAGAAATTACTAATTCTTTATCCTTTTATTATGGTTGTAATACTTGAAGATTTGTGGGCTAGAAAGTAACTTTCCGGTAATAGCCTATATTTTGTGGAAAGATCAATTAATTTCTCAATATTAGAGTTCTAATTTTAGATATTGTGAGTTGACAGGTTTGTTAACTTTGGATGTGCTTCTGAATGCTCTCTTTATTTGTTTTGTTGTACTAATGAACATTTGAAAAAGAAAAGGCAACTTTTCAGTCTGAGTACCTCAGATCTACTCAAATGACACTGTTCAGGACTTTAAGGCTAAGACTTCTGGTTGCTTCATTAGTGTTAGAGGGTCACAACATCTTCTTCTGCACTGCAGTGTTGTAATCAATAGTGCTTCCATGCAATTAGAGCTGGTTTAAACCTGTGAGAGCAATGCTAAAACATTTTGGTGCTTGTAAGCAGAAGCACCAAAGCCAACCTACCTTTTTCAAAGACAGTGCTTCAGGAAAAGTTAAATATTGGTTAATAAAATAAAATCCTTATTTGACTGTTAAAAATGGCTGTGGATTCATGAGCTTGGAGTGCTACACTATTAATTTAGATTTGTCTATATAATTGTATTGTAGAAGTGACTTGGAATCCAGAATTTATATCACCCTATGAAAACTTACTGTGCAGTTTTTATCCCCAAAATGTGATCAGACTGTTGTCTGAAGACTATTTCTAGGAGCGTGGGGCTTGCTTACAGCAAGCTGTAAACAAAAAGATTTTAAACTTTATATGCTTATGCATCTTCTTTGGGGTTGGCAGCCTGTAGCCAGTTCTGTAGCTTATTAGCTTTTTTAAATTTAAGTGGACTTCCATGATACTGCATACAGTTCTGCTTATAGAGAGCTGTTCTGCCAGAATGTTTTTCCTATGATCGTGGAACAAACAGGTGGTAATGACAGAGCAAGTTTTGGTCACAAAAAGTCTGTTTTATATAAATCCTTAAGCTTTTCAGACAAGGAAGTCTGTTAAATGCTATTCCTTTTCTCTTATTCTACTGAAGACATCTGTCATTTGTTAAGATGTAAGTATTGTGTATACTGGGACTGATCTCTGCTGCTGCCCTTCCAGCATGGTATTTTATGAGTTTTTTATAGGTAAATACTGGCTTACTTACATTAAAAGGAAGGCTGTATGTTTTGTGTGGGTATATATCAGATGTCTTTTGTATTTTATTGGAAGTATCTGGATGGCAGAGCTAGAGGCTACAGAAAGATCTGCCTTAAACTCCAGTAACTATTTTCTGTATTTCTTCAGGAAAATAGTAGCTTCTGGGTGGTATGGAGGGTAGCCAAGGGCACAGCAAGGTAAACTTGTAGTTTTGAGTAGTTATAAAGCCTTAACAGCTACACAGACCTGCAGTGATGGTCTCTGTTTTCTCAAAATGTTGAGATCTCTGTGCTGAGAAGGGAACTTTGAGAAACGCTTTGCTTTCTGGCTGATTACATACTGCACTAGGCTGTTGAGGTCTAAGTCCTTGGGATACAGTTGAGGGCAGTTCTTTAAAATCAGGGAGAAAGAGAGAGAGGAAAGGAGAAATGGCATCAAACTTGTTTTGCCCCATTCTTGATATTTGGGAGCTCCAAACCCAGTGTGATGCAGGAATAGCCTAAGAGCAGCAGCTGTGTTACAGGCATGGGCAAAATAAGCAAATTGGTATGAGGAAAAAGATCTGACGTATGAGGGATAAATTTCAGATGGGAATTTTCAGGGATTAACAGTTGGCCCTCACAGGCATCTGTGCACTAAGCGCTGCTGCCCATCTGTAAAATGAAGGGAGAAGAAATAATCCCCTGTGCTGCAGAGGTGCGAAGAGTAAAGAAAGTAATGCTTATATATTTTAATCAGTTTTAAAGTAGTGGTGTCTGAGGTTGTGTGAACATTGAAATTCTGAATTATTTGTCTTTCTTATTGAGATTATATAGTTGAGTTGTGCCTGAATTGGTTTTAATTCAGTGTCTAAAACTCATAACTTAAATTGCTTGTACTGAGTGTTTTTCTTTTATAGGCTCTGTAAGCAATGTAGTATTACACTGATCAAGTCTTACTGGTTTCTTCCTGTTTAATACCTTTGGGAAACTGTTGAAAGCACAAAAAAACTAATGCAAGACTTCTGTGCAAATGGAAGTTAGGCTACACGTCTTTTCAGATAGATGTGAGCTGTACTGTGCTTCCACTTCTATTCCTTAGTTGTACAGAATGGATATGGAACACATGGTTTTGAAAGAGCAAGGTTGGTGGCTTGGAACTGAACATAGGCATGCAAAATTAGAGTCCTAGTCCCCTTATCTGCATCTTCACTGTCAACCATTCCCTAAACAAGGACCTCATCTCTGCCCCTCTCTACTTCCCTCCCCCTTCCTCTGTCTGGTGTATTAATCATTATGGAGGCATTAAGGAAAGATCTCTGTCTATTAGAACAGCACAGTGCAGTCATATGAATGAATGAATGATCCTTCTGTGCTTCATGGGTTTACAGTGCACTTAAAAATGTGCCTCTTCTTTAGGTATGTATCTGAACTTGACAAGCGTGTGCAAAAAGTTGATACAAATGGAGGCTGCAGAGTAAAAAGCCTTGTCATAAAAGCTTGTGATTGCAGAGCCCTGACCATCTGCCAGGAAGAACATCATCCTGAGTTGCACTTCCAGCAAATGAAGTGAATGCTCAGTCCCAGGCCACAGATTGCGCAGTGGCACTTAGTCCCAACACTTCACATGCCTTACTGAACTCATACATGTAAAAAGACAAAAAGGATGGCCAGATGAGGTCATTTAGTATTCTTTATCTTTAAACTGATCTTTACCTATATAGTTCAATAATAAACATCCTAGCCTGTGTTTGGTTAGCTCAGCTAGCTCCTGGTTGGAGGACTCTTGAGATGGAAGGATTTATATTTTCCTTTGAATTCTCAGTGGTTTCTGAGAGTTTTTGTTCAAAAGATGTCTTAATTTGAACTAGTTTGGATTCAGCTTACCGGCTGGCTTGCTTGCTTGTGTGGGCTTCCCCCTCTCATGTAAGTGCCCCAGCTACCAGATATGCCTTGAATAGGAGATACTTTCTTAGGTCCCTGTGGGTGTTTGGACGCTGTGATTAGATCATTGCCAAGACAGCAGTGCTGGTTAACAAATTTAACTCTCTGCTAAACATCTCTTTCAATTCCTGAATGGCTTCCTATATTTCTTCCTTCATTCTCCCTTTACTGTAGCTGGTTGTTTGGCTTTTTTTTCTTTTTTTTTAAGGCAAGGACATTAGACACTGCGTGCAGCACTGCTATTTCTGCATTGTTTTGTAAAAACACCACAATTGCAAAATAGTAGAGGGAGTAACCTGGTCCATTCCAAATCAGTTAGCATTTGATTTGTTGTGACATTAGGAATTGAGGTACTGTTGCTTGCTTAGTAGTTAAAGTCCCGTTTATTCAGTGCTACCCTTCCAATTTGCACAGAAGGGGAGACAAGATCCAGTTCTACATGCAGGTATATGAATGAATGTGGTGCAGAAAGATCACGTCCCCTTCAGAGTGGAGAAAGAATAAACTGTGTTTAAACTGTAGAGGCTGGCACTAACCTGGCAGTGAAAATTACTAGTAAAGCTCTCTTGTATCTGGCATATTGTACTGAAAGCAGCCTAATCTACTTATGCAAGTTCCCTGCCAGTGTACTAGGATTAAATCTGAGTTATTGTGGTACAGAAAACATTACTTTAATTGCGTTTGCAGTACAGCTTGGTTTTTCCTGACACATGTCAATTAAAACCTTAAATGCTGTTCTATTGGTCATCTCATTTACAGTGATTGGAAGCTATAAAGCATGATGCAAACATTACAGTGAAGAAGTTTAAGTCTCTAAACCTGGTTAGCACTAAATTTTTTAAAATTTATGTAGAATATAACTGTGTTTTAGGAGCATGCCAGTGTGGGTATGCTTCCAAGAATAGCTACTAAGGATTAACTATTCATGCAGATGCTTTCATTCTTTACAATGTTGTTGAGTTTTTTCTTTTCTTACAGCAGGTAATTGCACCATTCACAGGGAACCCTTTAATAATTTGAAGTAAGAAAATGCACATGAAGTGTCAGATGAAAAACTCAGGAGGCTAGAACTTTGCAAGACAAGCTAGTTTGTTGTATTGCTGAAGACTTCCCCCCCCCGCCCCTTTTTCCTCAAATGAATGCAAGTTAAAATTTTCTATTTTAAACTACCTCTTCCCTGTGTTGTGTCCCAGCCACTTTATGGGCTTGGAGGAATGACTTGAGTGGATGGTTTTGCCCCTGGCAACCCACCTGGGGTTGGCATGTGATGTCCTCACTGCTCCCCATCCTTTGTGTTTGAGAACTGTTCCTTTCCAAGTTAATGACAAACTTGGAAATCAGACCACCATTTTGTTAGATATTCCTAGAGAAAAATCATCCACATACATATGATGTTGTGGAAGGAAATTAGGCAGCTGTGCTTCTGTGTGATACTGAAGATGTGCTGTGCTGCAGAGGGAGAGGACAGATCCACATCTGTTAGTTGGGAAGTGACTTGGACCCTTTCTGTGACTGTGCAGTGGCAGCACACAGAACAAAATCCCAGGGCTTGCAGGATGAAGTGGTTTTGGAGAGGGAGGGCAGAGAGGTCTTGGGCTGGGATGTGCTGTTATGAAAAGCCTGAACTGCAGATGGCTTGAAAAACACTTTTGTGGGGAGATGTGGGTTTTTTAGATCTGGAGCTGGATGTGGCTTGGACAAGCAACCCTGAACTTTGCTAATGGGTTACAGGCAGTCTGTCATCATCAGAAATGTTCCTTTAACCCCTGTGTCTCTATGTTCACCTCAGGCATTTCTCTGTCTTCCTAGTCACTGCCAGGCCTTGCTCATGGTCTTGGCTAAGTAATAACGATTGCCAACATTTTAAGAGGGCTTCTGTGTCAAATTCTGTCAAAGTTAGAGAGGCAGAAGGAAAAGCAGAAATCTGTGGAAGCCTTCAAGGCTTTTACTGTGAGTCAGAAACTAGAAAGGACATCTGTACAGTGCAGCATAGTTAATCCAGCCTGAGTTCCAGCGCTGTCCTACAGAGGCAGCAGAGAGGAGAAACCTTTACACAGATAAAATTGGAATTAATACAAGGATTTTGTTAACTTGTGAATTGAGCCAGATACGCTAGCTTCCGACAGAGGGACATTTTTTGAATTCAGAGGCAGGCAAGTCGACCTTCAGCAAATGTAGAGACCTTATTTCTTGTTTTCTTAGGTGTGTCGGTGTGGGGAAAAAACTTCTGTGACAGAGACACCTGCTTCAGTGTTCCCCTGTCACTATCCTGGGCGTCCTCAGTTTTTCTGAATGTTTCTAAATGGTAGTCATAAAATGTTGTGATGATGCTAATTGTGGAGATTGCATGCACCACCAAACTTGTGTCACTGTGTGTCTTAATAAACCATTTTATTATTACATGTTAATTACATGATCTTGCTCCTAGTAACCTAGGGAGCAGCCTTATGTTTTAACCCATGGGATTTTTTTCTCTTTTTTCTCCTCTAAGTTAGAAGTTCATTGTAACCTTTTGTAGCTAGTTTAAAAATGTGTATCATCTGATTTTTAACCCCTCAAGGGTGTCAGGCTGCTTGGATCCAATGCTTTAGCAGATAAACATATTTGGAAGCTCTAAGAATGAGTCATGTTAACCAGTATCACTCTCCCTCCAGTGCTATGCAGCTCTTGCTCTTTCCTTCTTCCTTAGAGGCACAGTTAAGGTACCCTGGGCTTTAATTATTGACTCAGCATCTCTGAGAAGCAAAAGCAGAGCTGGTTCTCTAGATGGATTTCTGAAATGTAGCACATCTTTGGGCAAAATATCCTGAGTATCTTCAATGAAGATGAAAACTTGAATGTGCTTAGGTAGGTACTTGCTAGCCCCTTTATATTTCCTATCCTCCCTCACCTGGGGTGGGAACCAGCTGCTGTCTAAGCATGGGGCTGATGCCCAGAGTCCAAGGACAGCCTTTTGAGTACAGCACCTTGCTCTTTGTCCTGTATGTGGTTTTATTTATTTATCAATAAAATATTTAAGCAGTGGCACTGTTTCTTCAGACAGCTCCCTGTGAGCTCCTGCATGCTGGGAACAGAGATTGTCCCTGTGTGCTAGATGTGGGTATACAATACAGAAAACCATTCATTAACACCTGGGCAGCAGTCTGTATTTTAATAACACTTCCCTTATGCCTGCCCATGGAGTGTGTTGTAAGTGTGCTGCTTTTTGGCTTCAGCCACACCATCCTCCTTGGGGCTCTCCAAGTGTCTGGCAAGTGATAGCACTAAATCTTTATGTAAATAAATACAACCCAGCTCTGTAGATAAGAGATCAGCACAGAGGTTAATTCGCATCCTGAGCTCCTCTGAGAACTGTCTCTGATAATCTGCAGTGGCTGGAGCAGTTGCAAATGGTATCTCTCACTGCACCTCTCTGGCTAAAGGCAGGAGTGATGGGGAAATGCAGGGCATGGGGAGGAGGATGCGGTGCTGCAGCTCCCCGTGTGAGGACTGCCCTGAGGTCTGTCCCTCTCTGCTTGGCGTGATGTATGC
Source organism: Acrocephalus scirpaceus scirpaceus (assembly GCA_910950805.1). Taxonomy (NCBI): domain Eukaryota; kingdom Metazoa; phylum Chordata; class Aves; order Passeriformes; family Sylviidae; genus Acrocephalus; species Acrocephalus scirpaceus. The sequence goes on from OU383777.1 coordinate 15,410,651, forward strand.
CGGTTCCAAAATGGGAAGTAGCCCGAGGCTGCTCCTGAGCTAACAGCTTCTGCTCCTCCACAGGGCCAGCAGCCTTGACAGAGTGCTGTGTGGGTGGGTGCTGATTAGGGGACTGGAAATAGCGTGTCTCTGCTTGGCACTGTGTTGAGCAAGCCCAGGTGGGGAGTTGGTGCTAGGTCAATGCTGGGCAATAACTGCCTCCAGAGTGCTGATACGCCTGTACAGACAAATTCTGAGTCTTAATCTCAGCATCTGTTCAGTTAAAACAAGAAAACAGATGTTTAATAGGTATTTCCACAGTTTTGTCTTGAAAGTACAAATCAATCCCAACTGTGAAAGTACTTTGCTATCAGTAAGCTTTCTGCACATCTTTCCTAAAACATAGAAAATGTCTTAATTTAATGCCTCCTGTAGATTACTTGCATGTATATATATGTATGTAATTTAGGCTGTTGTGGTTAAATGTATGCAAGCTGGTGTTTGAAAGGAATACAATTCCTGTATGTTCTTAGAGTTCAAACAAGGAGTGGGGAAGTCAGAATAGGTGCATAAATTCTTTTTGTCTTGAGATCATTTCTGAGAGGTAGGCTTCTGTAATCTATCACTTTGAGTACAAGCTGCTAGGGAAGGTCCTGTGATTCTCATTGACAGATTTTTCAGACCTGGTGGGGACTGTACACAAGTGCTGAGCAGCCATTACCCAGGAGATGCCCTTAACCCACCCTTTTCCCTGCTGTCTGAAAATGCTCACTGTGTTTACTTCATGGACGTGGTGGTTGTCAGTGGTCTCACTAACTAATCAAGTTGCTTTTTAATTCCTGCTTGTCTGCAGTATTTTCAGTATTCTGCTGAGTTCATTCAAGGGGTGCTGGTAAATCTGTTGAGGCATGCAATCTTCTGATTTCCCACTCTCCTGGCCTGCCAGGATGAGCTCCTGGGCACCAGCAACATCCTTCTGCAGTAACTGGGATGTGGGGCAGTGAGGAACCCCTTCCTTGCTGAGAGTAATTATCTAGAAAGGTTTTACTTTTGCTGGCTTCACAATTTTAAAATTTAATGTTTAAAATGTGCAGCATTGACCATTCATTCTATAGGAAGAGGAGTAGGGTAATATAAATAAAGCTTTTCAGCCAGCAGAAGAAGGGCTTAAATGATGATGCAGTAGAACTGGTAAGAGTGGTGGTGGGAAGTACTTGTTTTCTATAGTTTTCCAAGGTTTGCAGAAGTGTGTTCTGTAAACTCACATTTGATTAGCTTTTGTTCCTTATTTTGGTAATCTGATGCTGAAAGAGGCATGTAGAGTTGATTCTTGAATGTTTCTCATATGCTTGTTCCTCTACTGCCCCAGAAATCAGTCGATTTATTTAAATGACACCAAAAAAAAATGTCCTTCTGAACTTCCAGTATGTTCTGGCTTTCTTATAGGCTGGTCCAGGGACCATCATCATGGCTTCAGGAGTCCAGGATTTTGGCAGAACAGAGTCTGACAGACTGAATGAGATCAAAGGTCACCTGGAAATAGCCTTACTGGAAAAACACTTCTTACGTAAGTATAAAATGCTCTGTAGATAGGAATGGTTTAGGCCTTCTGAAACAGTGTTTCTCTAACTGAGAAGTTGGCATCAGAATTTTGAGGGTTGCTGATGTGCAACCCTCAAATGTGGCTTTATGCTTCCCTAAGAAGAACTTGAAAGCATTCCCAGGGTTTCTGGGTTGTTGGAACCCAGGACATCCCTTTAGATGTCCCGGGCAGTCTGAGACCCCAGGAGGGGGTCCAGAGACCCTGGTACAGTGATAAAAACATCAGTGCCCTTGATTTTAGCCCTTGGGAGCGATTACCAACATTATATGAAGAATTACAAGTCACGGGTGTGTGATTAGGATTATTAGGTAACTTATTTTTGTGTATTAATGTGGATTTTAGGGGTTCACAAAGGAGGCTTAAGGAGACAAGATGGAGGGATTTGGGTGTGTCCCTTGTCTTCCTTCTTCTTCTTCTTGTCCTCCATCTTCGGGTGAGGTGGTGGCATTTTCTGATTGGTTTAGTGTAAAGGTGCACAGTTTAATAAAGGTAGTGGACATTGGTATAATAGTAAAAACAATTAAGACGTAACAATTAGTATAAAAGATTACGACTGCCCATGAGCGGGGCAGATAGCCTTCGGCTGCAGTGTAGGTGACACCTACGCCGGCTGAAGAGAAAATATTTAGGAACACGATTGAATAAACAACTTTGATAAAGGAATCGACGCATCCTGACTCTTTCTTCTGGCACGGGGCTTGGAGAAAAGGACTTTACCCGCAATTCTCGGATGGCTACCAGCCCAGGATCCGAGACTGGGTCACTTGGGTATTTTTTTCCTCATTGCATTCCTCACAACATACTCACTGTGTGACAAAAGCTGTGTAGTTGAAGTCTTGATGTTGACATCTGCTGGTTGTCTTAGAACTAAGTCAACCTTAATGTGCCTGCAATAAGTGTTTTTCTTTATAGTAGTAATTGCTAAGAAGGGGATTCCATGAAGGGGAGACCGGTTCATTTTCGTGACAGGTCTTTCAACAAATAATACATCTTAAAACACATGTCTCTTAACACTATATGTATTATTGGTGAGTGGTGTAAGAAATACAGAGAAGAGTGTAGATTTCAAGTGTCAGTTATTTGAGTTTATGCTTATATATATGTACTTATGTGTGTATAATGAGAAAAAGTTGTCATTCATGGCTAGAGGCAGCTGCAAGATTTTGGGGATTTCATCTCAGCAGGTCTGAACTGTTGATTTTTAAGATAGGATAATTAAAAAAAAAGGGAAAACAAAATAACTTGATAGAAGTAGAGATCTCTGTAATAAACCAGTGAAAATTCTTTCTCAGTTGCTTCCCAAAATGGCCATTTTAATATTTTGGTTTTGAACTTCAGAGTATGAGGGTTGCTTTTATGTGTTCAAAGCTTGTCAGATATTTTCTAAGGGGTAGAAATAACAAGACTATAGATTCTGTTCAATTTCTCAACTATAATCCAGTGACAAGACTTAGGTTTTTATCTTCAGTGTGTTCTCCAGGATTTGTCATTAATTTTCTGTGACTTGTTTTTCACTTGGCAATATTTCTTTGATATATTCTCCCCTCCTCGATGTGTATAAGAGGGAGGCCTGATAAAGGAGACTGGGCAGGAATTTATGACAAGCTGCTGTCAACTACCAATACCTGGAAGAGCTATCATGGTTGGAATGTCAAGCAAAAACTGAAAGATCTGTTTGACTTGTCTTGCTAGTTTCAGTTGTTTACTTGATTTTTATTTAACTATTCAGTACAGAGTTACCAAGTACTCCTTCCATCCCTAAAGATACATTGCTTAAGCTCTTGTTATACAATTGTTTTTTAAGCTAGGTGGGACACATGTAATTTCTCAATGCAATCTGATGTGCAACAGAAACACTGGGACTTAGCAGAACTGATTTCTTATTTGAAGTAGGATTTGCTTTTTATGTAAAAACATGATAGGGCTCCCAGGCACTTCCATGGCTGGTGAATTCATTCTTCTTCTTAGTATGTTCTTAGAGTAACTAAATGGGGCACACAGGTTTGTGAATATTGGTAGTCTTCAGCTTCCTGCTGTAATTTGAAAACCTTCTGATCAACTGTTTCTTGTAGCTGAATCATTCTTCCTTTGCGCAGAGCTTTGTAGTAAACTCCAAGGTGAAGGATAAAGCAGTTCACCCTTTTGTAAACTTTGAGCAGATGTTTGGGGGTTCAGGACAGTGGAGTGGTTCAGCTGGGTGGCTTGAGTCACCAAGGGGTGTCTCCAGCCCTCACCTCTTCACCAAAGCCTGATGTTCGCTGTAGCTGAAATTACAGAGTTGTCCTGACAAATTGGTTGTAATTCTGTACATAAAAACAAAAGTAAGAATCATAAACTGGCTGAGAAATAAGTGAGATAAAGCTTATTCCTTATTTGGCCACTTTCCATTCAAAATTTTGGGATGAAATAGATCACCGTGTTTGTCAGTGGTAGTGAAGTAGGAGTTCAGCTTTTGCATATGGCTCCTGGGTTCTTACCTTTCCTTTTTCCTTCTGAGTTATTTTGGGATTTTTTGATACTAGAAATGCTTCATTATTGTTTTCTTCCCAAAAGTGAGCTAATGGTGTGCAGAAAAACATTATTGAAATGTGCAGTTTGTTCACTTTCGTTTGCCCTCGGAAGAAAGCCTGGTCATTATTTTTTTAAAATCCTATCACTGCAGTAGGTGTTTTTTAGGAAAGCTAGTTGCTCTGCAGTATTTCCATACTATTTTTAACTATGTAATTCTTTAAGGACACCTTGCTTGATGATTGTGGTTTTGCATAATCTGTTTGCCACATCCACGTACTCCATTTCCTCCAGCTGGGCATGCAAAAATCAAAGCAATTGCTAGTTAATGAGGGAAATATCTAAAGTTTCATGCATTTGCTTTTTAGTGTGCTGTGGTTCTACGTGTTGTCAGCTTGATTCTGACTTTTTTTTTTTTTTTGCTTCTTCTTTACTTCTGTTTGTATTGGTGTCATTAGCCAGGACACTTAAGGAGGAGAGATTTCCTCTCAGCTGTACGTCATGTGTAATGTACACATACATTACACAGCTGCAAGACAATGTGGGTCTGTAATTTGAGGTGCCTGGCTAAAGTTTTTCTCTTGACTCCATTCAACTGTTAGTAGGCACAAGCAATGGGTGCAGTTTGGCTGAGTAGTATGTTCAGGGAAACATCCCAAACATAACTGGCCTCTACAAACTGTAGGGGAGATCCGAAGCAAGTAGGTATGGAGACAAGCTGTTGTCTCTAAGGAGAAAATATCTTCATCTGAGATGCCTCTTTTAGCAAAGAGGTAATCTAACTTGGAGATGTGAAGATGGAGAGGAATTGCTTGTGCAGCGTGTGCAGAGCTGTAAATGCTAATAAAACTCATCTGGAAATGCAGGGGATTAAAGCTGCAGACTGACAGGGATGAGGCACGTGGGAAAAGGGATCTTGAATAATGTCTTAAGCAAGGGGTAAGGATCATCTGATTCTCACAGCCAAAGGGGCTAAAGTTGCTTTTCCTGTCTGTGTGGGAATGGTCTTAATCTCTTTGATCTGATGGCTCATTCTGAGCCTTATTATAGGAATGCTGAAAATATGCCTGTTGGGTTTGTGGTATTGGTGTGGGTTCCGTCAGAAAAAGTCTTGGAGCACCAGCTGAATGAAAAGTGCAAAGGGCTTAGCCTGCTGGAGTTCCCAGCTCATGTGGTTGGAAAAAGCTTTGTCTTGGAGCTGGGGCAATCAGAATCATTTATTTCTAAAGGACTTTCTGTTATTATAACCTAGTTTTTAATACAAGTGAACACTGCTTTGGGCTAGTTGAGGCCTCAGTTTGGGAAAGCAACTACTGACCCAGGACAGATTGATATGCTAACATTAGTAGTGGTTTTTGTGTTTCCATTTCAAAACCTAGTTGTATCTTAACAAAAAATAAAATTGTACTTGCTGCTCTTGCATTTGAAAAACAAAACAACCAACAAAATAATCTTCCTGCTTTTGCACCTTTTTTGTGTGAGGTAAACACCTTGCTTCCTGTTACTTCCTGTGCCTGCTTATAGAGGGCAGTTTTGGAGATATCAGCACTCTTGTCCTGGTGCCACAAGATGTCTTGTAAGCACACATGCATACTGTGGTTTGCATGCAATATTAACTAATTCTAATTCAAGGGTGTTCAAGCTTTTTGCAATGTGGAATTCAGCAGCTCAGGAAAGAGGAGTTGGTAGCATCAGCTGAGAGTGAATAAACCAGGTGATTTTTAGAGAAGAGGGTTAGTCATGAACTGGTAAATAAAAGGAACCTCACATGAGGATGAGGAGTACTAGGATGAAGTATAATCCTCTCCCACAAGGGTTTTTGCATTGCACTCCATACAGCAGTCTGTGGCAGGAGTCTTTAAGGTCTTACCAAACCACTGGTTTCAGTCATGATGTTTATACCACATGACAAAAGAAGCTTGGATTATGCTGCTTTCCCATTGAAATTTCTGCTCTGGCACACTGTTCTTCCTCATGCCTTTTTGAACCATTTATGTGTCTAACTCAACAGTATTTTTTCTGGCTCCCACTTTCTGATATAAATGACCTGATGATTCTTTTTAAGAACAACCTAGCAGGATAGTGACCTCATGGAAGCAGAGCTCTAGGAAACCATACATGATTCTCAGGTAGAACTGGCATGTTAGAAAGTGTTAAACCTCAGAGGCCAAGCATGTGCTGACCAGCAAAAGCACTATGCTGAAAAGTCCAGTACAGAAATTCCAATACCTCCTCAGACAATCTCAGTAATTGTATGCAACAAAAGACAGTGAAGCTGCGCCAGAGTCCGATTACCAACTGTGTCAGAATACCTTTGGTTTAATTTCTCCTGATGTGAGGGTCACACTAGCTGCTGTAGCAGAGCTAGAGAAAAGCAGAAGAACAGATTCACTGCATTGGTTTTGCTGTTTTCTTACTGACCTGGCAGCCTGTAATCTGAACCTTAGGTTCAGAAATCTTGAAGCAGAATCTAGAGCTGATTTGAGCCGATTTACATAGCAGATGAAGACCCTGGCTAGAGAGTAAGCAGCTGCTGTGTTTGTCTGAGATACCCAAATACCAGATGTGGGCCATAATAGCCATCCCTTGCTACATGGTCAACCCTTGGCTGAGGGATCCTGATGCTGCACCATGGGCTCTGAAATAAAGTGTGCCAATGCTGGTGAGTGCTGAGGGTGCTGTGGCACTGTAGCTTACCCTGGGTTTCTCACATCCTTTACTCCTTCCTCTAAACTTGTTTCTTTCAGTTTAAAATCCTGGACTCCCTACCACTAAAAATGTGTCCCTGGGAGATTTACATGTCTCTTTTGAGACTGTAGAGTTCCTCTGGTGAAGACTGGTTTGCCTATGGTGACTGGTGGGAAATTTTGAATGTTTATCCTGGGCACCCAGAGATGATGCAGTAAAAATATGTGGATCCAGGCTTTGCTATAGAGCTGTCTCTTCACCAGAGCTGCTCTCATTTGCTTAGTAACAAATTTTAAATTTTTTCTACTTCTGACTGGGAGGCTTCTCAAAAACTACAGAAAGTTTCTTAAGAGGTGTAGGAAAGGTTTTGCTTATACCCAAAGATACTCATATTATATACTGTCTATGTTGGGTTCATTTATAGCTTTCCTGGGGAAAATAAAACCAAACCAAACAAAACCCCACCCTCCAAAACTCTAGCTTCATTTTCCTGGAAACACTGTTGGAAGAGGCAGTTGTGAACAATGTAGAGCATTTGTTTGGAGGTCAAGAGACCTCAATACAGACTCATGAGCATCAGATCTCCATTTCTCAACTTCAAGGACTCTGCTCTGACTGGTGGAGGAGATAGGCTGGGCTTTTGCTCACTCTCAACTTGGCCTCCAAAAGCATGAGGTTCCTGAGACCAGGGAGGAGGGAACGGATGTGACTCCATCCCAGCACAGCAGCAGGCTGAAGTCCTGGGCTGATCCTTGGTCTGAGCCTGGCTTGTGCAATCTGCCCTTGTCATTGGACAAAGTGTGTACTTGATGATGCAGGTGATGATGGTGTGCATGAAGGTGCCCAAATGCTAGAGGATCTTGTCACACTGCCTTTTCATGAGACTGATGAACCAAAATGCAGCACAGTGCTCAGAGGGGTGTATTGTTTGAGCTCCTCCGGAGCCTTGAACAGATACCACCTACACACTGTGTTATGTACGTGGGTTGTGCTTGTTTCTGCCTATTTTTTTGTGTGCCCAGCTTGGCTTTATTGGAGAGAGGGTGTGAAAACCCAGGCAGGGCAATGGTCAGCACTGTTGTGCCTCTCCCTTTTGTGTAACTGGGACATAGATTTTGGGAGCCCCGTGTGGAACTTGCATTTCCCTGCTCAGCTTAGTAACACAAAAGCTTTGGAAGAGCCTGCTGCTATTCGTAAGCCGGACGTTATTTCAACATTTATAGACTGTTTCACTTCTGCCAAAACCAGAGTGAAAACCATTCCTGCTATAATGACAACATTTTTGCAGCTCTGTTTATTTTAGGTGGCTTTTGCAACACTTCTGGCATTTTTATTCTTTGAAATTTCTGAAAATTCTTGAGCAGCAGTGTTTTTCATGACTTTTAAATTGACCTTTTAAGTGTATCTACGAATACAAAACCTTCCGCTTGATGTTTTGAGAAGGGGGTCTGTATCAGTAAGCTATATTTTCAGGAAGTGTAATTTAAAATCCTTCCCTAATGAAGGGGAAATGATCCAGGTCTGTGTCTATTACAGTATGATAAAGCTCCACTAAAAGCGCTAAATGTAAATGTAGTTACTAATTGGTAATTAGCATAACTATTTTGTCCAAACCTTAGCAATGCCATCTTAGCTCTTTCTAACCTCACCCACTCCAAGTAGGACATAACAGGAATGGTGAGAGAGGAGGTTGGAACAGTTTGCACGGAGGAAGAGGACTTTGTCAAATATGATGTGTTTTGTAAATCAGTCTTCCTCATCATATGGAAGAGAACACTTTATATGAAACTGTTGCTGTTCAAGTGAGGAGAATAGTACCAGTGAATATTAACAGACAGAGGATGATGGTTCAGACTCAGCCTTTCCTCCACTCTCTCTGGATCAGAATTGGCTTATTTCCTATCAGCAGAGCAGTAGCCCACTCTGCTCCCCGCCCTGTAGGCATATGCAAAGAGGCTCAAAAACTGGTCCTCTAAAGCTGTGCTTAGTGTAAGTACTGGGCCAGGAGCTCTGTCTTTGGAAGAGCAATGAGAAGCACAAAGGAATGATGGAAACAAAGCAAAAAGCGATTGTTTAACTGCCAAACCTGTGTTAAAGTTTTTAAATGAGAATTGGTGTGACTGGTTCTGAATAAGACAGGTCGTTTCTTTGTTTTGATGTGTGCAGACTTAGCTAGAGAAAGGTGTTATTGAAAATGTGGGGTTTGTATTTATCTGTTTCACTTCTCCACTCTACCAAAATGCCTTTATAAAACAGGGCAGAGGGGAGGAAAGGATATGCACTCAATAAAGATACTTAATCTTTAATGATTCTGTCTGCCTTTTGGCTTTTTATGACACCAATATTCCTATTAGAAAATCTTTTTTGTTATGTTTTCTGTATGAAAGATTCATGCAAACAAGCAAGAGACTTGACCACAGGGGAAAGCCATTAAACTGACAAATCAAGCTGTTCACAAGCGCAAAAGAAAAAAAAAAAAAATAAAGTTCTTCCAGGCCAGTTGTTGTCCAGCTCTGGAAGAGCTGTAGAGAGCAAGGATGCTGGTATCCATTTTAACAATGGACATTTTTAGGTTCTTCCTTCATAAAATCCTAAGAGTAATCCTCCTAAGCAGTGAGCTTTGGGTTTCCCAAGTGAAGCATGGAAGTCCAAGCATGAAAGACGATGTGACCTTAAGAGGTGACTTAAAGAAGAAAGGACAGTTAATAAAGTGGAGCTACTAGAGTTATGGCTTAAATAAGCACTTTGCCAAGCATCTGGCATGCAGAGAAGTAGAATATCTCATAATGTCTGGGATCAAAAATTAATGTTTTATCTGAAATCTTTTGGGTAGATTTATGATAAGTTCTTTGGCAAGCTCTGTGTTTCTCATGTCACTGATGGAAAAATGTAGGCCCTGGAGAAGGGGAATCATGGATTAGAAGAACAAGTAACTGCACAATTAAGCTATATCTAGTTATAGCTATGAATTGTGAACATGTCTTCAGAGGAGTATGTAAATTGCAGGGTAACTGTAAGCAGGAAGAAAACAGGTTAGGGAATTCCATTGCAGGTTCTTCCTCCATCACTGCTTGGTCAGACAATGTTCTTTGTTTGTCTTGGCTTTATCGTAAGTGATGGAGTTATTCCATGTCTTTCATAGCAGTGACATTTGCTGCTGGTTTTTAAGGTGAAGACTAAAAGCTCTTCAGTGTCTGTGATGATAAAAATAGATCTGTTTTCAGACTCATAACATTTTGTTAGTAGAGCCATATAGTTGATTTACTTGGGACAAACATACTAGCTTTCTGTAAGAATTGGGAATAAGGGTAGAAATTGCCTGCCCCGGAGACAACTCCCAGTGTCTGGCTCCATCAGCACAACTGGTGAGATCCAGATTGAAAGTGTATGGCTGGGATTTAGTGTGTTTAGTAACAATTAAATAACATACTTGAACTCCAGTAATGTTCAAAGGGTTGTAAGGAGATTTACCGTGATTAACATAGATGTTGAAGGGTTATTTTTGTCCTGTTAAGTACTGGTGTTTCCCCATGTAAATATGACAGGGTTGCACACATGCTTTTTGCCGTTTCTAGTTTTTAACTTTATTTCCTTAGATTTAACTAAACTGAATTCAGGTATCTCGAAACAGTGACTGGCGGTCTCTAGCACTGCTCTGAAAGAAATTTTTGGTCATGTTGTCCCAGAGGGGGATTGTGCAACATACCTGTAGGTCTAGGGAGAAATGGTATTATATAAACAGCTATGAGGAGGCTCTCTAATCTACCTCCAATCCTGGGATTAAGGGAAACATCCGCTTTACTGCACAAGCAGTGTTGAATTAGAAATCCAACATTCTGCCATGCCTTTCTAACCTGGTGTATCATCCCTCTCTTCTAAACATTACTCACATTCTGTTTAGTTTCACCAGAACTAAATATTTGGGTGTTTAAGTGCTTTTTATCAGAACATTTCTTACAGGTTTGTATTCTGAGAAGTAAACTGAAATTTTTCATTTGCTGTAGTGGCTGATGCTGTAAGATGACGCAACAAAACATCATCAAAGCAGCATGGCTGCTGCTGTCTTTTAGCAGTTATATAGTATAAGAGAAGCTTTTTGAAATGTTAAGTCTTTCAGTTTCAGTTGTCAAATCCTTACAGTTCAGGTGCGACAGTTCCATTACACGCTTCATAGAGGATAAAATGCTGTAGAAAAACTAAAATGGGTAATTTTTTTTGGTAGCATCAGAGATACATTATTGATGATGGTCTTTCCTATGGGGTCAGTTCTCCTAGGGTTTACAGTGCAATAGTAAGTGTAATAATTACTGTCATTGAAACACCACTCTTGCCTTGTCTTACAGGCTTTTATATCTCGTTTTAAAAGAGCAATAGCATCAAGATAACGTCCTGCTTTTCTGACTTTACTGGAGAGCTTCTAAAGTGTTTTTTCAGGGTCATACCTGCTGTCACAACCTAAAGGGTAACCTGGTGTGTAGGTATTTAGAGGTTGTGACTGAGTTCAGGCTTTCGTAAGACTCAAGGGCATGAAGGTTTTTTACTCTAAATTCTCTACCTTATTACAGATTGCAACAAAAATCACGGCTAGCAACTATGCCTATGATTTATAACTCAAATATATATTTTATATGTGTGTGTATATATATAAAAATATATGTTGTGTTGGTACAAATTTGTGGGAGCAATCAGTAGTATGGCAGCAACCAAGTAGGTGTATACTGTTACAAGCTACTACAAACTTTTCACTAATGAAACAAACTTTCCAGTAAACCCACAAAAGATGTAATTATGATGAATTATTTATATGCATATATACAAATGTTTACATCAGTACCAGTATCAAGCTTATTGGACAGATGTTAAAATGGGCCAAAGCATCCCAGATGTGAGAGGACAAACTAAACTGTCCTGGGTGAGGGTCCAAGATCTCTGAGAAAGTTTGTGTGGAGTTTCATCCTGTTTAGGAAGGGAAAAGTATGTGCAGCATGCAAAGTTTTTGGAGTGAGAAGTTTTGTTTTGGATCAAAATTAAGTCATATCAGAGAGAAATAAAGAAGTGTAGGACACTACTGCTTCAGCAGCCAATAGATGCTGTTAATTTCTATATTTCACCCAATAGAGTAACCAACAGATGTTGTTTTCTGTTCTCTCAGGCCAATTATTATTTTTCTAGACTGTTTTCTTGCTGATGTAACAGCCAATGACAGTTACCAAGTCTTAGTTTCTCAGGATGTTTTCCCTATTTTCAGACTGTTTTTCACCTTTTCAGATGATAAGTGGCTGCTGTGGTTCCTTGTTTTTGTGCTTATCAATAGTGTCTCAGAGTGTCTCAGGTTTCTAGGTAGCAGGCTATGCATTTCAGAGAGGCCAGCTGCACTTCTTCACAATGCTTTTGGTTCCCAGGCCTAGTTCCCAGGCTTGCCAGCATTTTCTCTGTCAGTGTTTCAGTGGACACTTTCTTCTTTTAGTAATTTCCCTCCTCTAACCAGGTCACCTTTATGGCTGCTCTCTTCACCTGAATGTCCAGCTAAGACATGGGCTGAGCCTCCACCAATATTTTAGTATTTCTTACCCTGGAGAAGATAGTGAGCTGTGATGGATATGCGTGGGAAAGAAATTATGGAAATGAATTAATCTGGAAGCTTGAAGCTTGACCTTCTATGTTTTATTCTTTTGTGTGTATGTAGAATGAGGAGGATGTTTGAATTTTAACTGACTGAAGATGAAATCCAAGGAGCCCTCCATTCTCATCAAGGAGGGTACTCGTGCTCAGTAGACAGATACTATGGTGAAATGTTCTTATGGATTCTTCTCAGGGGTCTGTGACCTCTGCTCTTTGTAGTCAGCTTCACTCATTCTGCAGGAAATTTGCTTTACAAGTGTAAGTCAGCTTGGCCTAATGATAGATAATTTCAGGAGAGAGAGCTAGGAAGAACTTGCCCCCTTTCCCTCTCTGTGGCTTTTGTTGCTTAGCAGACATAAGAGTATTTAACTAACTGAACACGAAGGTTTTACAGTGCCAGACCACACTGCTGCCAAAGTAGCAACAAATACTGCTTTAAGGACTTGATGGGGTGGATTTGAATTGCAGTCATGTATGGGAAAGTGAAATGTGAAGCTATGACAGTCCTTAAGCATTGGATGTTGTATTTTTTTGGCTTGTTTTACAGGAGTTCTGCCTCTTTAACTCTGCACCCTTTAACTCTGCCTCTTTTCATAAAGAATATTTGGCACTGCCTATCCTCTTTGGAGGACAAGAGGTAAAGTTTCTGGAGGTTTTGTTTTGGTTTTAGTAGTACAAGATGTAGCACAGTCAGAACAACTGGAATTAAGGAAGCTGGAAGATCTGACTTTCAAGGACATTGAGGTTAATTTATAATGTGTGTGGTTTTCTTATGTACACAAAATGCATAGTCACTTCCTCTTTAATAGAACAAAAAATGCGTAATGAAGAATTTTTTTCCCTTTAATGGTCTTGAGAAGATAACATCTCTATCAAGCTTTGGAACTTTCTGTGATATCTTCATGATATTGCACAAGCTCCAGTGCATTTGAAGTACAACAGATGTTTCCCCTCAGCTGTGTGCAGGCTCTTGTTCTGGAACAAGGCAAGCCCTTGAAAGTAGGGTAAACTAAATATAAATGTAGTTTTCTTGTTGGATTTAAAATTCCTTGTGGGTACATAATTAGGAACAGCTCCATGTAGAAGTCTGCCCTTATATCCATATCTTTCCATTTATTTACAGGAGAGACAATACCTGCTGACCCAGTGGCATTTCCCTACCCTACCCTTGGGGATTTTCAGTTTTCGTTGCTGGAGGATAACATGGTTTCTGTGCTCCAGCTCTTCTTCCCGGGTCACTAACTGTGTCTCAGTGGGGAGATGGATAACAGCACTCCTTTCTCTTTGGTGGAGTTCAGCCTGCAGCCTCACAGTGGAAGCCATCATGTTGTCCCCTTGATTCATATAGCTTCTTCCCATCTCTGCTAATTCTATGCTCTAAAGCTCTTACTACTGCAGGAGTACAGACAATCTCCCACCAGCAGGTGAAGTGGTTGGACACACTGCACCAGGGCTTCCTGCAGGGCAGGGAGAGTGTATCAGTTCCTGTGGACATTTGCACTACATCTTCAGACCTTCTCAAGGAGCATAGTAATTGGAGTCAGGGAAGCTCAGATACTAAAATTCTCTGATCAAAGATTTAGAAGACAGTACGTGAAAAGAAACAAAAGAGATTGTGTAACAACCCTCTGGAGTGTATAATGTAGTATACCAGTCTTGTAAAACAATGTAAAAAGCCTGAACCCCCTGTGTTCGTGATGATAGTGGAAATAGGAAGTAGTTTCTGTTCAGGTTTGTTGTGAACTTGAAATACACCTGCTGGTCTACTATTGATTGTTGTGGTTGAGCTTAAAAACCATCCCAGAGAACAAAATGTAGAGTAAATTTTGATTAAAAAAAAAAAAAAAGATTCCCAATCTTATTTTTCCCATGTCTTGTGTATGCCTGTCTGGGAAATGTTGTCAGTACTAGTGACCCCATTTTAGCTCTAGAGTAAAATAAGGTCGTGAGTGAGGACACTGCCAGTGACAAAAAAGCAAGGCTAATTAGCCACAAAAAAGCCTTATGCATGCTTGATACTAACTTCTTGTGAAAAATATTGTGAGAGTGTGTATGTGTTCATATAAGTAAATGTGTGAGTGTATTTATATATATATATAATTATTATATGGAAGTTACTAGGGCACACAATAACCTTGGAAAAGTGTAAAAATTCTGTCTTAGTTTCTTGTTTCACAACTCTTTCTTAAAATTGTACGGTGCTGAGGCTCGTAGAGGGACTATCTGATTTGGTGCCAGAAATTGATGGGCATGGGTTTATATGGCATCACAGAACTTCTTTTGAGTCCCCTCTTAACTCTAAAGAACTTCATAGTTTTGTATTTTCCCACCCACAGACATGAGGGGAGAAAACATACTTTTTTGTTGTTGTTACGACCACTGGATTTAGCAATAGACAGCCTTTCCTGCTGATTATTTCTTGGGGAAATGAAGAGTGTATTGTGTTCAAGCAAAGATAGCTTGTACCAAGGGCTTATTTTGCATCTTGAAAAGAAAACTTTAGAGTTGTTTTCCTCCTTGCTTAACAATTGTAATGAAACATTTTGTACTTGATACAGCTCTGTGTTTTTTATGAAGTCTGTCTAGCCCCTGAATGCTTGTTTTTTTCCTGGTGAACATACTTGGTATAGCACAGCTAAAAAAATCCACCACACCTAATCTGTCATAATTAGATTTTAAATTTCTTATAGAAATACTTCAGGGTAACTAAATCTTATCTTCTTCTTTAATTAACAGAGGAGGAGCTCAGGAAGCTGAGAGAAGAAACAAATGCTGAAACGTTAAGGCAGGAGCTAGAAAAGGAACGGCAGAGGAGATTAGAACTAGAGCAAAGAGTCAATGAAGTACTTAAAGCAAGGTAAGAGAAACATCTTCACTGTAAAGCTGAAAGCCACTTGAGATCTCTGACTGTCTCTGGGAAGTGCTGCTAAAAGGATGTGTTTCCAGCCTTGGTGCTCATAAAATAAATTAGTAGTTCACAGAGAGAGCAGTTGTCTATGTTGTCCTGTAAAATTACATAATTAATATCCATGTACATATAAGTCACTTGGCCATACATACTGCTGTAGCTACAGAAGTGCCATGACACTTTCTAGTTGAGGTATTATTCATTTCACCTCTTCTGATGCCCTCCCTCTGGGATCTTGCCTGTCTGGAGCTACTGAATGCCAGAACCTTTGCCATGCCATTGCACATGCTTATCCTTCTCAAAACTTGTGTCATCTCCAGACTGCCCAGTCCTTGTTACTCCTATTCTAGCAGCAGCAAGGATGTCCCAGTTCCACAGCAAAGCCCTAAATGCATGTGAGTAACTGGAATTTGAACCTTCCTTGCCACTGCAATGACAGATGGAAACACCTCCTTATGTCCCTAGGTCCTTTCAGTCTCAAGGACATCCATCTTGATGATGCAAAGCATCACATTGGATGTTGTCTCTCCTTTACTCTGCTTAGCTACGTAGATCCTAAGACCACAGCAGTTGCTTGGGGGGCCTGCTTGTTCTAGACCACTTGTGTACGTAGCTGCCTGTTTTATCTTCCCCAGCAGTAGCTGGGATTACTCGGCTCAACAGCAGGATCTGTGGCTCACCACCAAGTCATCAGGTGATGGTGCAGGCTGAGTTGGTGATCGCATGCTGAGCACTGCCACTTAGAGGTGACAAGCAAGAGCAAACAGGCAAAACGTTTTGCTTGGATATGCGGCTTCCCCATGCCATGTGAACTCTTCCAGCCTCCTGCTGCCTTCTGTACTCAGGTGTAAAAATACCTGAAAAATGCTCAGGCCAGTCTGCGTCCACTGGTGACAATGGAAGTAGGAGCTATTTATAGGAAACATGTGGGCCTAGTTGCTTTGGGTGGGTCTGTCTACCTCCTGCTCCTGTGGAATCATAGAATTATTTATGGAAATAAAGTTTGGAAAAGACCTTCAAGATGGTCGAGTCCGACCGTTAACGCAGCATTGCCAAAGCCACCACTAAACCATGCAGTCCAGAGCCACATCTACATGTCTCTTAAATACCTCCAGGGATGGTGACTCAACTACTTACCTTGGTAGCCTGTTCCAGTGCTTGAGAACCTTTTTGCTGAAGGAATTCTTCCTAATACCAAATATAAAACTCCCCAGTGCAACTTGAGGTCATTTCTTCTTGTCCTCTAGCTTGTTACTTGGGAGAAGAGGCCGACCCCAACCTGTCTACAACCTCCTTTCAGGCAGTTGTAGACAGCGATGAGGTCTCCCCTGAGCCTCCTTTTATCCAGCCTAAACAACCCCTGTTCCCTCAACCACTTGTTGTAAGCATCCACAAATACTTCATTTACTGGTATCAGAAGGTACATTGCTGTCTTTCACTACGTCTGTTTGTAGACCTGTTATCCATGAATTTAATGGTATGAAGTGCTGGAGCTATCTTCTACTGGAAAATATGGAGACAATACATTACAGAAATCCCCTCTTAACTCTAAAGAAGCATTTTATTTGCCTTCCTTTTTAACAAATTTTATAGTAGTTTGAAGAAGTGCCCCGTAGTTACAGAATTGTAAGTTTTGGTGAACAACTGTTCAGCATTCACTTTTTTTGCCATCCTTAATGAGTCCTTTCTTCTCTTACATTCTCTCCAGACTAAACAGTTCCAGCTTTTCCACTGTCTCTTTAGGAGTGCTCCATCCCTTTCATGAATTCAGTTGCTATTCAACTGTTTTAAGGGTTTGGACAGTATTCAGAGTGTTGGTGCACCAAGGCTTTAGATAAAAGATGGATTAGGCCTTCCTTATTATTCGCAGTACCCACTACAGTGGGATTTTTTTAGGTAATATTTCACAGTGGTGTTTTTCCAAAGTCTGGTTCTGTGCAAGGGTGGTCTGTGTGGAGTCTTGATCTGTGACCTGCCAAGTCAGCTTTAGAAGAGACTCCTTGTGGAAGAATCTGGTTCCCAAGACAGCACCACAGCTGTGCAGTGGGAAAGTGGCCCAGACTGCACTGATCTGGACTTCTTTTGAGTGACATTTTAAAGTTGTTCTTACAGCTGGGGTGTGAGAATGCATTTTTATTGCCTGTGCTGGTTGGTCTGGTTGTGTATCTAGAATGGTATTATCTGTTAGAATGGACAGTTGAAGAGGAGAAACTTGGGTGTGTTGCGTGCTGAGAGTATCTGTTAGCACAGTAACAGCTGTATAAAGCAGTGAGTGTTGGTTCTTGCTGTTGGTAGATGAAACTGATGCTGAAGGAAAGGATACTTTCTTGCCTGTGACTTGCTGTCTTGAAGAAGTTGCTTGAGATGCAAATTCACATGCTTGTCTTCAGTGCTGGCACAGGCCTTTGGCTTTGTCCCCAAGGCAGCTGTGCCTGGACTCCAGGTCATGCACAGAGAAGGGGGAAAGAGATCTCATTGCTGCGAGTCCTGGAGGAGGATGAGGAGTTGTCTTCTACTGCAGGAAGGTACTCATCATCCTGCTCTGTTTCAGAATAAGGCTGACTCAGAGTCTGATCTGGCCCACTGCAGTTCATGACTACAGGTTTTACAGGGAAAATAGGTGGAAGGTCTTTGTTTGTCAATATTTGTGTCAACATCTGTGCCTTGTTGGATTATGGGCAGCAGCAAATCTCTAGCAGGAGTGACATTGCTAAATTAAGGTAGGATGACATGGCTCCCTGAGTGCCATTTAGATATCCTAAGGATTACATTAGTCCTGTCAGCTTGGGTATTGCACTTGGGGATTACATTCAGCCAATTACCCTCTCTACCCAAGTGTTTTTCTAACTAGTCTTACTACTATTTCAACCTTTTTGTGACAGGATGCGTAAGGTGACAACAAAATAAGACTTGGAAAATTTCTCAGTTTCTACCCAGGAGAAGAAAAATTCGTTTGTCCACAATTTTTCCTTAACTTGTGCCTCATTGTGTGAAATTCTTCACTGCTTACTATATTTTTGCACTTCAAGTTTAAAAATACTTTTATTAGAATTATAGGTGAAATGTTGGCTTACATAGTCAAATATGTATGTAGTAGGCCATATTTATGCCTGATGGAAATTTAATTTTATTAAGCAGAGTAACTGCAGAAAGTTCTGTCTGCTTATGCCAAATTCACCCTGCTTCTAAAGTATTTGTTTGCAGTTTTAAAATGGATATTCATATGTCCCCTTGTAGGGGAGGGAGCAGCTTTGTGGTACTTAGTTGAAGGCTGGGGTTCTTTCTGCTTGCAGAAGTAACCTGCTAATGAAAACAAAACTATTCTGTGGTATAAGGAAGAAATTATTTTAAAAGTTGCAATATTCAGAAGTATTTTTGAGGCAGATCAATACATATAACAATATAAAACATGTTAAAAAATGTTTGGCAAGGAAAAAACAAGATCACAATGTATTTTTTTTTCCTAGCGAAGAACATAGGCTTCCTTTATTGAGGTCACAGTTGTGCACAGGAAAGAGGGTGGAGTGGAAGAAGAGGATTTTTGGTGCTTTTGTTTGTCATGGTGTTTGTTGTTTGTATATCGGATTATTCAGAAATATAGTGGCCTCAGCTGAAGTTTTCCACAGATACAGTTCAGAACATCCCAGCATTTGGAATAGCAGCTGAAGCTTATGACATTTTGCAAGCAGAATGATGCATAAATGATCTGGAATAGTTTGTGTGAGCTGTTAGTGCCATATTTTGCAAATTGTGAGCTACAATCGTGCAGAAAACAAAAATAACAAAAAGTTTTGCAACAACACTTAGCAGCAGTCTGTGATTTATGCAGCACACCTTGTTATTAGTATCATTGTGAACTATTTTTACAAAGACCAAATAGACAATGCTTCTGCATAAGTCCTTCATTGTGGATGAGACTAGCAAGGGCTTCTGAAATGTTTGGTGTATGTTAGTGGGAAGGAAATGGAAATCATGAAAACTATTTAACTTGCTTTTTAACAGCTCTTCAGGGTAAGAAAATACCTGCTTATTTTTGCTTGTATGCGGTTGGAATGTGCTTTTGATGGAAGTACACACACATTCAGGTTGCTTTGAGCAGTAGGAAAGATATTAACAGCCTTGAATGTCTTCTACAACAGTGGTTGAAAAACTGGTGGAGGGTTTCTTGTGAACTTGGAGTGGCCTGTGGGAAAATTGCTTTGAATATGTCTGAGAACATCATTGCAGTGACTGCACCTATTGTGTCCAGCAACTCTGGTCTGCATCCAGTTTTTTGAGGGAATCTGTTAATTCACACACATCTCAACTTGCAGCTGTATTCAGGGCCTAATATGCACAAACAAAAAAATGTTTATTTAAGGGAAATGGCCTTCAGTGTCAAGGTATTCCCTTAACTTTTGTGTTATACTTGCAATTAAATAAATAAATAACACTTGGGTGCTGTTCTGTGGAACAGCACTGAATGGACACTGCATCAGCATGCTAGTTGCTTTGGAGTGGTACATGTGTCCTGGTCATGAGCAGCTCTAATATTCATTAATATTGATGCTTCCCTGACCTCAGTATATTAAAAAAAAAGAGAGAGAAACAAAAAAAGGCAGTTTGTGTTTGTCTGCTCCACTGTCTGAGGTTGCTCTTGTCTGTTTCAAGCAGCCTGTGCTTTAAATGGCTGCAATCTCTAGTTGCATAAAGATGACCTAGCTTCATGTTGGGGATTTGTTGGTGTTACCAGTTACACCCTTTTTCTGTGTGGTCCAAGAGGAATTAATGCAGCTTGTTTTCTTAGGTTCAGGCTGAGGTTAGGAAGACCACATAGGAACACATGTTGTTCTGGGGACTGTTTATGTTTTTCAGCCTTTTAAATCTGGCATGAAGAAACTTGGAAAAGATAATTTCTTCCCTCTGCCAGTGGTCTTGATGAACTGGGTGGTTCAACATGACCTGGTTTTGGAATTGAACTTCCCAGTAGGTGTGCAAGCCCAAACAATGAATTCTGAGCTTCCTGTCCTGGATCTGTCTGAAGTGACTAATTATAACCTGATTCACAGGTGCAGTAATGAGCTGTCATTAACCTGATGATTCGTAAAGGTCAGGTTCTTCATGGGGAAGAAGTAACAGGCAGATGGCAAGTAAGACGTTGCCAAAAAAATTAAACAAAAGCACCAAGAAGGGCCAAAGCCAACTGTCATGTGCTCGTGATGGAGCCCAGTAAGGCTGCTGTACAGAACTACTTCTTGATGAGGTTTTCTTGATTTTTTGCCTAAGAAACATGGGGAGTAATGACGCTGTGCTGCTTCTGAAAATAACATCCCAGCATGTCAAAGGAAGACCCAGCCGGAAGAATTTGACAGATGACAGTGGTGGGATCTTGTCTTGACTCTGTCACGGGAGTTGTTCTGGTGTGACACCACCCCAGTCAGTGCCCCCACACAGCTGGAGTGGGTTCTGTAACTGGCTCCTGCCTGCTTGTGCGTGACCACCTCCTTTCCACCTAAATATGTCTTCAGCTTCAATGAAACACAGTTCCAATGACAGATTTCAGATGAAAATGCTCAGCTATATGGTGTAACCGTCTGATGTGTGGCTGATGGAGGAAAACAAGACACCACTGTATAATATATATATAGTTGGTAGAAATTTGATGATGTTTATTGGGGGTCTGTCTTTTGAGAGCTGGAAATGGAGGAGATGCAAGGGTGTGGAAGAAGAAGCAAGGATAGGAGGAGTTTTTAGGTGGCTTATACAGGATCTGGGAGAAAATGGCACAGGAACCAAAGTTAAAGTTTAGCTAAAGAAAATAAACTGATAACATTTCAGGTGGCTTTTGAAAGGAAGCATTGGTGCAAATACAGAAGCCCTGGGAAAAAAAGTCCTGATGAGTTATAAAAGCATGAAAGTCATGAAAATGTCTTTCAAAGCAAAAAATATTGAATTCAACTCATCAACACAAATAAATGTTGAGCTATAATTCATAAATCGGTGAATTACTTCTAAATGTTCCTTTTAGAAATTAGCAAGGATGTGGAAAGCTCATTAAGGGTGCTTAGGAAGGAAGGGAGGTAACAAATCCCATAGTTTCTCCATCATATTCATTAATGTATGGTAATGTTGAGATAGCACACATTAGTAATGACCTTTTCTTTATGCAAATGGTACAGTGACATATTTTCTAAAGTCCTTTCTAGAGGAACAGCAGGAGAGAGGACTGTATGTCCATCTGTAGTGCTGCAATCTGCCCAGTGCTGTGGTATCCCTCTTCCTGCTGTTCATTTGCTGACCATGTTTCACTTGATTCCCTTCCTGAGGAGCAAAAGATGAAAGAACATTTGAAAGTACTTACATTGCCTGATAAATGAGCGATCATGAAACTGCACAACTGACACATTTTGTTTCAAGTAATCTTCTCAATCATACAACTCCTTGTCAAGTAAAACTTGCTGTGACTGGTGTGATGTTGTCAAAGCTTCTGCTTAATTAGAGAAATCTTTCTGTATGATATCTGCATAGATGACTGAAGACTTTGGGACTGAAGCCTGAAGTATTCTCAAGACAGGTTGGCAGTTGGAGACTGTGTACAAATGTAATTTGAAGCCTTGCGCATGTACAGAGTGCCAGAAGCATTTGTTTTTTAAAAATCTGTTCACTTTTAATGGATGAGAATATTCTTGACTCATTTTGAAAGGTGAAACCAATGATGCCTGCTACTTGACATATACTTTTAAAACATTTTTGTTGCAGTTTTTCAGGCTATTTCAAATTCTCTAGATATTTTTCAAATTGTTTGTGACCTGTGTATTTTGAGAGCTTACAAGATAACATTTTAAATCATTAACACCTGTTACTCTTGTGAAGTTGAGTGGTGTTTGACTCCAGTAGCAATGGCAGAATTCAAGATTCGTACGTTAAACTGTGGTTTTGCTCTACTGTGGTGGTTATCAACTTGTGCTATGGAATCCCTTTTAACTTATTGCTGTGGGAAAAGTCATGGCTCTGAAGGGTTTTCCTGGCAGGCATTGCAATGAATATACCACACAAAGACATAAATAATGCAAGAAATTTGATACTACTTTGTTGAGCAGTTTTAAGATGGAATTGAGCTGTTAGTGACAGGTATGGCTAAACCCCACATCTCATTGCTGTGGATGGTATTTCCTGGGATCCTAACTGCAATAAATATTAAGTCTTATGAAAGGGCATAAAGAGAAAGGTTTTCTCTTGTCACGATTGTATAATCTCATCTGTGGAAACTGTGGAGGTTCTAGTGTTTCCTTTACCTAAAAGGGAATAAATTCTTCCTCTGTAACATTTCATATTGTTTCTGTTGTTTCTGTTTTCTTTGTAGGGCAGAAGAGGTGCCTGCTGCTCAGCAACCTGCAAAGCCACAGGCACAAGCCAATGGAACAGGTGAGCTTGGTCAGATGTCTAACAGCACTTCAGCTGGATTTTTTCTTTTTTTTTTTTTTTTTTTTGATCCTTAGAAGATCAAATCTTGCCTCTGAAGAAGCTGAATATGAATGATAATTAACCAATTTCTCTCTCTCTACATGATTCTGCATTTACTTTTTGTAGTTGACTTTGCATACCTGAGCAAGGAATTTATTGTGTATTGTAAGGTCTTCAGTTATGTAATGAAACCTGTTGGCTCACTTCATCATTCTTGCATGCCTTGCTAATCCTTGCCTTACCAGAAAAGGTGGTGTATTTCTATGTATTACGGGTGTAATACATAGAAAAAATGTTCTGTTTTGTTCTTAGCTGCTGAAGTTCTGTTATGCCACTAACCATATTACTACTTCCTTCCCCTAAAAGAAGAGACATTCTGGAGGAGGAGTAAGCTTAAGAGTTATTAATTTTTTTGGACACCTACACTGTCATTTATATTTCTCAAGCTGATGCTTATTATGAATTCAATAATGTACTGATGTCTGAAAGAACTAAGGCAACAGTCAAACTCTTGGTCTTTCAGTACACTTTTACTGTCCTTCCTACAGCTTGTGATTGAGACTTAGGCTTTTAAATCTGTGGACTAAATCTGAAATTTCCCCTCCTGTACTTCCATAATGTCACTGCTTTCTGTTATGTGAACTACAATCTGACTTTTTTTCTCGTCAAAATTTCTTTCTCAGTACTTTCTGAAGTATTAGCATGTGGAAAGCTACTTAATATTTTTATTCTCAAATGGAAGCATTAGCTCAGCTGTAAACAGTCACTAGATCCCTTGTTTTTCTAGATTTCATTGTAAA
The DNA here is from genome assembly GCA_910950805.1 of Acrocephalus scirpaceus scirpaceus. Taxonomy (NCBI): domain Eukaryota; kingdom Metazoa; phylum Chordata; class Aves; order Passeriformes; family Sylviidae; genus Acrocephalus; species Acrocephalus scirpaceus. The sequence goes on from OU383777.1 coordinate 15,434,202, forward strand.
TCATTAATAAATAGTTTGATTCTATTTTCTGAGCACCTGAAAATAGAAAATAGGCTTTTTCTCATGAGCTTAAATGCATCATTTTGGATGTTGTAATTGGCTGATTAATCCTCCATGCCTCTGTTTAATCATACGTTAATTTCATGGAGTTCTTTACTAAATTTAGTCCTGGAGTAATTATGACCAGTATCCTCTTTGTGACATTGCTGTATTGAGCTACATTTCCAAATAGTTTATCAGTTCTTGCAGACCACAATTTTGTAAGTTACAGGTGATGGGCTTGTTCTCACTTGCCATACCTTAAGGCTTTTACCCTGATATTATTTCCATATACTCCTATATTACATTTTTCCACTGAAACTGACATACAGAAAGTGTTCATCACTTCCTCATTTTGCTGTATAAGACTTTCCAGGTAGTATTATGACTGCATATTCAATATATAGAAAGTGGTTTATGCAGCATTATTTCTGAAGGCTGACTTTTGAAAAAAAGAAAGTGCATGGTTTTTTTGTATAGCTCTATAAAGAAACACACACACAGTCTTTATAAACTATCAGTGGTTGGAAAGTGGAAGTAAAAATGCCTCTAGCAGAATCTTGCTTAGGTTTCCACCTCCCTTTCCTGTCAAGTCCCTATGGCTGCAAGGTGATTTTTCAGCTTTCTGCTCAGGAGTGTTTTGGTTTGCACTTGCTTTTCTCAAGGTGACCCTTCAGCACAACAGGGAGCACTGAGATTTATGTCAGTCTTTTGTTTACAGAAGTCACTTAACCAGAAAATATTTTTACTCTGTTTGCTAAAAATTAGTGTCTTTTAGGATATTTTACTCTTTGTGCTTTGGGTGTTAAGATGCTTCCATGTACTGTCCTACTGTGGCAGGAGCCACCTTTAGTCTTAATTTAATGCAGTTGGGTGTCCTGTGCAACAGCAGAAGTAAATTGCAAGTTTTCACAAAGAGTGTTGGTGAAGGATGGGGAAGTTGTACAAAGTGTGCTTCCCAACGAAGCATGGTGTGTGGAACAGGGGCTGGATAAAGGTATCTTCTAGCATTATCCTAATACTTGGTGTTTCTCTTCTATAGATAAGAGTAGTCACACAGTCTCTTCAAGACTCCATAAGTGGTTTTTTGACAGATTTGGGGAGTATGTTGAGGACTTCAGATTTCAGCCAGAAGAGAATACAGTGGAAGCAGAAGAGCCACTTAGTGCTAGAAGGTAAATCCCTAATGTCATTGTGAGAAATCGTTGATGCCTTTACAAGTTGCTTTTCTTTCTCACTTCTTTTTTCTTTTTATCCAACCTTTTGTATGGTTTGAGCAAGTGTTTCAATAACAAATAAGAACACAAAAAGTATAGAACTATCTCTAAAGTTTTGTTACTGCTTTGGACAAAACATGAGATTTTAAGTTTATCTGCTGTCTGAAATAAAATAAGATTTCTATTGTTTACCAGGTTTTGTCATATGCCTCCCAGAAACTGTGAACAAAGTCTTAGTTAGGCTTGAGAGCTTTTAAACTTCAGTTTTCAGTCTGATGCAAGGTGTAGACTGTATTAGTTACTAGAAACACATTTTGTAACAGGCAAGAATTAAGCTTTACGAACGTATAGTTTATAACTGTGAAGAGTATTTCAGGGATCAAATGTACACAAGTGTGCACTAGTTGTCTATTTAACAAGTTGCTTTTATATATTATTTTTCAGGTTGACTGAAAATATGAGAAGATTAAGTAAGTACTTAGCAGTATTTTATTTGTTGTACTTGTTCTGGTTTCATTTGGGAGAATATTTGTGACTTCTTGTCGTGGTGTACATGCATGGCCTTCAGAATACCTTTTAAAGAACAGTATTAAACTTAAGCTTTGGGTGGTTCTTAACTTCTACTAGATTAGCCACAAAATCTAGATCCCTGTTGTCTGAGGAGCCTGACTTGGAGCTTTCCAGTACATTGCTGTCACCAGTGGTTTCCAAGTCTTGGTCTTCTCTATGAGGTTGGTGTAGGCTGCTGGAGCAGAGCAGATGGAAGCAGCACTTGAGTCCATGAGCTCTTCCAGTGCCTTGGGTGTGCTCTTCCACTTGCTTCATCTGCTGCTTTGTTTGTGCTGCTGATGCTTGAGCAAATCTAGTGCTAGCTGCTTAATTACTTCACATAGGAAGTGTGTTTAGGACAGCTGAGTCCCAAGCCAAACAAACTAGGACAGCAAGTTGGAGGCTCTCTTGAAGAAAGACTTGAAAAGTTACGAGTTCTACTGCATGAGTGTGAGAGCTTCTGAGACTGTCTGTGCAGGAGGTATCATCATTCTTCTCATCAGGAAAGGCAGAACTGGTGTGGCACAACCGAGAAAACCAAGGTGGTCTTGCAGCAGCCCTCTCCTGTTTGCTTGTGTTTCCTAGCTAGTTTGCCCAAATAGTGAAACAGCATAGAGGAAGAGGGTAAAGGATAAGAGGGTTTTAGAGAGCTGAGGAAGAGCTCCTCTTGCTGTGCGTGTGTGTGTGTGCCTCTTCCAGCACAGGTCAGTCTCCCCTGCAGTGATAGCAAGACCAGAGGTCTGCAGGACCGGGAGACAGACTTCTTTAGGGTCTGCTGGGTTGCTTGGCTTAGGAAAAGTAAGCAGCGAAGTAGAGTCCTGCAGAGATACAGCCAAGAGATCTAGCCTGGCTTTAATCTAGCTGATGAAGCAGCAGCAAGGGAGGGAAGGGCTCTGGATGTTATCTACCTAGACTGTAGTAAAGCCTTTGATGCTGTTCCTCACAGCATTCTCCTGAAGAAAGTGGCTTGGAGAGGTGTACACTTTGCTGGGTAGAAAACTGGCTGACAGCCAGACCCAGAGAGTGGTGGGGGATGGAGCTACATCCACCTGGTCATAAGTGGTGTTCCCCAGGGCTCAGTATTGGGGTCTGTCCTGTTTAATATCTTTAACAATAATCTGGACAGTAGGGTGGAGTGCTCACTGTCAGTTTGCAGATGAAACCAGTTGGATAGGAGTGTTGATCTGATAGGGAGGCTCTGCAGAGAAAATAATTTAGGAACATGGTTTAGTGGTGGTTTCAGCAATGCTGGGTTAATGGTTTAACGCAATGATGATCCTAAAGGTCTTTTCCCACCTAAATGATTCTGTGATTCTAAGTTGTTCCCTGGTGGCTTGTAATTCAGTCAGGTTAATGTACATTGTCTTACAGTGAGACAAACTGACCTGTACAGTGGTCTCTGGGGTAATATAAACATGGCTGAGAACAAGCTGCATTTATCATCCAGGGTACCCTTTTAAAGGATGTTGACTTTTTTCCTTCACCTACACTTAAGAGTTTAGACATAATCTTTGGCTTGGGTAACACTTTAGTTTTTGGAAATGCATTCTTTAATTATTCTTTAATTGTTCAGTTACATTGGTGGGCTTAATTTTCTTTTAATTTGGATAAACCTTTTTATCATTACATGTTGTGACTATTCATACAGTTTTCTAATTTGATTTTTTGTAATTTACAAGTGATTTAACCACTGCCAACTAATTCTAACATTGTGTTTTTTCTCAACTTCCATTTAGAGAGAGGTGCCAAACCTGTTACAAATTTTGTGAAGAATCTTTCTGCCTTATTAGACTGGTATTCTATCTACACTTCTGCAATTGCCTTTATTGTAAGTTGTCCTACTCCTTCGGGAGTAGTAAGAACTTGAAGAAATACACTATAGCTGAAATTCATTGAAACTGCCATATCTGAGTAGGGGCTGTGCTACAGTTCAAGTGAAATCAAATAGTGTAATTCCATTTGACCCCAAATACCTGTAGTGGTCACTTCCATTATATATAAAAGCAGTTAAATTGTTTTTCCTGGTTCTCTTGTAGCATAGTTTTGTAATTGTTAAAATAACTTTGAACTATCTGGATAATGTTCACTCCTTTCTTGTTTCTTGTCTCCCAGTCCTGGTTACTTCAGCCTCTCTGAAGTTTCTTCTTGTCTAGGGCTGAAATGCTGATAGTGGTTACATTGGATGAGAAGCTATTGTCCCCATTAGGGCTCTTTGCCATTTGTTAGGATCATACTGATGAGAGGCAAAATGCCTTGATTTCAGTAGGATTCAATGTCTGTGAGCTAAGTTCAAGCATTTCTATGCTATCTTAATGAGGTTTGGATGCTGCAAAGAGACAAAAGTATCTAGTGGAGTTTTAATTTGTTTTCCTTCCTCCTGCTGTTAATGAAATTATTTAAAGTCTTTTGGTCATAGTGTATATGAAATCAATTTCTGTCAAAGGAATTACTGATAGCTCTGTGGTGAAAATGTCACACACCTTTTTGTTAAGTAATACCTCCCTGTAAGTTATATACCTTATGCTATTTTGCATGGCACAGTTAAAGGAATATTGAGGAGGAAGCTTCCCTCCCAGTGCCCTCTGTCTGTCCCTTCTCCATATCTGCTGATTTTTCTCTTGCCTCACCTGGTAAGCCCATTTTTCAGATAAAAGCTGAAATAAGAAACTTGAGCTGGTTTTTTTTGAAAGCTCTGGGACCTGGGAGCCAGAGCAATGTTTCACTTCAGGGTTGTCAGTGAAAACCCTAGTGTCTCTCACAGAGACTGTAGTCTCTGTTTTCAGAAGCTGGGAACAGAATACCTTTTGAAGCTCTTTGTGTTTGTACTTTTTACATAAAATAAAACCTGTTTTTCTGCAATCTTTTTAGTTTTGGTAAAGACTTGGGATTTAATTGACCTGAAATAATAGAGTGAGAGTTCATCCTGTTGCCCAGTATGGGGCCAGTTGCTGTAACTCTTCTATGCCATGGCTTCTGTGCCATTGCTGACCATATCATGGGTGTGTGGCAGAATCACAGACTCGAGGGTTTACGTCTTTTTTTTCCTCCTACCCCTTCAAGTAATTGTAGTGTTGAAAATACTCAATACTCTCTCTGAGGCAGCTGAAAACTAGTTAAATGTCATCTCTGGAGATTTGGTCCATTCTTAGTTTTGATTTTGCATTCCTGAGTGCAGGGCCATTGTCAGTCATGGAGTGGCTAAAATTTATTAATTTTTTTTAATACGAATTGCATGATTCTGAGCCCAACAGCACAGCAGGAAGTGGTATTTCATATAACTCACTGTACCCCAGTTTGTAATCCACATCTCTTGTTTGTTTTTTCTTCTTAATCTGCAGATTTACATCAATGCTGTATGGCATGGCTGGGCCATTCCTATGTTCTTATTTTTAGCAATTTTGAGGTTATCCCTAAATTACCTCATAGCCAGGTATTTGCATAAATACTAGATTACTCTCTTAAGTAATGCTTTGTTTGAAAGATACTTTGTTATTCTTGGACTTGAGTTGTAAACTGTTGCCTTTTCTAATATTATGAGTTACATTTAACACATTTAAAACTCAATTCAAACTCAAATATTCTTAGTGTCATTGCTCAGTTTCTATAATCTTTTATGATTATTGGGAACTATCTTTGTATCCTGTGTCTTGGGTTCTCATAAACAATGTTGCATGCTCTCAGACAAATTTAGTACACTAAAATTCTAATATTTCTAATTCTGCAATATTTAGAGTATTTGAAGAATATCACCTTCAATATTGAAGCTTGCTGATTTCCCAGCAAAGAATGTTCACCTAGGCCTAAAATGGCAGTTTTGCCTTTTTGCATAGCTCTTGACATACTTTATCCAAAGTATCTTCCATCTGTAAATTCAGTCTCTTCTAAAAATTAAGTCTGGGTTTATTTTTTAATGCACCTTAAAATGGTGTACAGGACCTTAATATGCATATTGTAAAATAATGTTCTGACTTCTTAATTGATACTTTCTGTTTGACATTGTATTCCCTGAAAATTGCTGGTAGCAAATAGGCTTCTGAATAAGTTGATGTAATTTTCTTTACATGAAAAAATAAAGAGAAAAAAATTCCTAATCCTTTACTACATGCACACCATTAACTTTTTTTGTAAAACCCACAAGCAGTGATTCTGTTTAGTATCTACTTAACTAATATTTTTAGTGCTAGCTGTTGTTGACCACTTGTGCTTCTGTTATGTTGGGGGTTCTTTGTTAATTTGGGGATTATATTATTTACTTTTAAGCCATAAGTGCTTATTGCAGAAAACTGCTTTTTAACCTTTTACTAATAATACGATGGATGGAGTTCTTGCTCTCTTTAACTATTTCAATTATTTCTAGGGGTTGGAGAATACAGTGGAGCATCGTGCCTGAAGTTTCTGAACAGATGGTAAGTCTTTGATCAGCTTCACCTGTACACCTGCAAAAAAATTGCACGTTTAAACCTTCCTCTGTGTTTCTGGGGGTAATTGGGAAGGAATGAAGAGCAAGCTGAAAGTGAAGATACTACATTTTTTCCTTTCTCTTGTAATTTAAAAGTCATTGCTAACAGCACTCTTAGATTCAGATGCTTCATCCTAAAATATTCCAAACTTAAAACACATTTATGAAGTGAATTTTAATGTATCAGCTTGGGACAAATTAGGTCCTGTGGGATCTTCAAGAAGCCTTGCATTCTGTTTTCTTTAAGAACATCAAGTCCATCTGTTAGTTTAGCATTGCCAGCCTCATCACTGGGTCTGCATACATGTCCCTAAGTGACAGATCTAAGTGTCATTTAAATACTTCCAGGGATAGTGACTCCACTTCCCTGGGCAGCCTGCTTCAAGGCTTGACAACCCTTTTAATGAACAAATTTTTTGAACAGCCAGTCTACATCTCCTCTGGCAAAGTTTGAGGCCATTTCCTCTTGATCTGTCACTTGTTACCTGGGAGAGAAGACTGACCCCTCACCACATTAAAACCTCCTTTCAGATAGTTGTAGAGGATGATAAAGTCTCCCCTGAGCCCCCCAAAGCATTGAAAACTAAAAATAACCAGCAATGAAAGACATAAAAAGTAGATCTGAAACAAGGGATGAAAATGGTAAATGTAGAGACTATTAAAAGTGAGATGAGTATTGCCAAGAATGTTGAGTGGTCACCTTGTTCTGACAAGTTTTGTAAAATACGTTTTGTCTGAGCTGCACATCAATGGATTGTCTCTTTCCTGCCTAAGGAGCACCCAAAAGAGGACCTGACCGTGTCTGAGAAGTTTCAGCTTGTTCTAGACGTGGCTCAGAAGGCGCAGGTACTGTGCTGCTCTCGGCTGCCTCCTGAGGAGCAAGGGGGTTCACAGTCCAGGTGGTCAAAGGAGGCTGTTATGCAGCATGCAAAAACAAATGCTTAAAGAAGAAATACTTTTCATGCAAAGGGAACTTTACCTGTGAGCAGTGGAAATCTCAGTAAGATTCCTGAAAATGGCATTATACTTCAGAGAATGGGTTGAGGTTCTCTGATGGTTGCTCTGAGCAAGCTCCGGAGGGGAACAGAAGCAACTTCTCAGTTTTCTACCTTATATATGCATATAAGCTTCTGATAATGTAGATAGTGTGGTGAATCTTAAAAATGTACTGGAATGTGGATCCGTATCCCAAATCTGCTAGTCATAAAACTGATGTAGGAGATTCTGTTCTTTTAAGATTTAGCTGAAGGCTGTGGTCTGTTTAGCTGTGTTAATTCAGCAGTTTGCACTGCATCTCTAAAACAGCATGTTTTAAAAAACTCCACCCCCTCCAAGCCTTGAAATCTGCTGGTGTTGGAGAGGCTGAAGGAAGGTTTTCTCCCAGCTCCATGAGTTGGATGAAGTAGCAGCTGAGTGACTGCACCATCCAGTTGAACTGCAGCCTTTTGCCATGCCTGATAGATGTGCTGCTGTCAGAAGGGGTTTAACCTTTCCTTGCTAACTGTGAATGCTCAACTCCTTCCTTCTGCTGGGGGTGGTGCATATGTTTGTATGAACACCTTTGGAAATTTATTGGGAAGGTGAAATTTTCAGGTGCTCTGACAGTAAGGATTGGTCAGAGAATATGGCCTGAGTCCTGAGCAGGGGTCAGTTGCATCACCATTTGTTGGAATTCCTTGAAATCTGCTGTCTCCAATGGTTTATTATAAAATCTGATAATGGTGTGTTTCCAAGAAGCTAATAGTCCTTTTGATGAATTCAGTTACCACTTCCTGAAATTTCAGCACTCAAAATATGTGAAGAAACCTTCCATTTTGTTACCTTCTAACAGAAGCTCTTTACTCTTAGATTGACAGCTTAATTTAAAATATTTACAGTAATGTAAATGCTTTCGAGTCATGATAGGGGGATCAAATAGTTTCTTGATCAATCACAAGTTACAGAGCAAGGTTAAATGAGATGGAAGTCATCAAGTATTGCTATTCTGTTCTGTATTTACTCAGTTGTGAAATATATTAATGGCCAAAATTTAGTTTAAAAAAACCCACTTCTGGGAATTGCTTACCAACGAAGTCAGAAAGCTATTTGTTTTCATTATGTGGACAAAAAAATCCAAAATAGGACTTGGTTTTAATTCTCTTGTTTCTTATATAGAACCTTTTTGGCAAGATGGCAGACATACTGGAAAAATTCAAAAAGTAAGTTATCTGATGTGAGATTTTCTTCCCTTTTAGAGAAACACTTGACCAATATTTGTAACACTGGTAATAAAATTTTACTTCTTTTTTGTTTTCAGCCTATTCATGTGGGTCCAGCCAGAAATAACACAGAAGCTCTACATTGCTCTATGGGCAGCTTTTATTGCATCCTGCTTCTTGCCCTACAGGATTCTTGGGCTTGCATTGGGTAAACACAATAAATAATTCACCTGTTACAGTCTAGACTTATTGGTTAAAACTTACATGATCTTTAGAGGGAGAATTTTAGAGTTTAAGAGAGAAAACCTGCATTAATAAATTATGCAGTGTTTTAAAGTATTTTCTTTGTGCTTGGCACCATTTGTCATGACCATTTTGAAACCCATCTCAGTGTATAATAGAAAAAGACTGGATAATGTTTTTGCTTCTTGAAGAGGAGAAGTTTATGATGAGCTGTTAGCAGAACTTCTCAGACTGTCAGCTGCAAGGCTTCCAGAAAATCCTACATGTTGAGGGTTTTTTGCTCATACATCCTTGTAAATGAAATATGTGGCATGACACAAGAGGCGTGAAAATGACAATGTAGGAAAAAAATAAAAGAGTTAGTGGGATTCCTGGTAAAACTTGGAGGATGGACTGGACAAAATGAACAGACCACTGTAGGTCTGTTGTAGATACTTAGTCTCAACTGGGAATTGAGAGAAGAGTTTGCACTACATCTTGAGACTCTTTTTCCTAAGGTATGAAGCCCAGTACTGTGAACCAAGAATTCTCTTTTTTTTTCATTGAAGTGATGATATAATCAAATGAGTATTACTTTTAGTGGCACTGAACTTCAAGTTTTGTTAGCTTGAACATAAATGTAGGTTTGCTTGACACAGCAATTGAATTTAGATGTGTGAGGAATAATTGTTTGACTCTTAGGAGATCTGAATTGCACTCAGTAAAGTTTGGAGAAAGTAGTTTAAGCCTGTTTTGAATGGCAGAATGCAAGGAAATAACTTGTATAAGATAAGAGTTGGGACTGGAAGATAGAATTTTATGTAGTACATGAGAGCCCTCTGTTGCCATTAAAATTCTTGCAGGAGCTGTGTAGTTGAATGCTCTGGTGTGTTTTTTATTTTGGTAGTGTATCATGTTTTCAGAATGCTTCTGGTAATAAGGAACATATGTTTGAATTATTCAAATGTTCTTCTGCATAATAGTGGCTATGTAAATGTTTAAAAGAACTGGGGATGGGAAGGAAAGAAAAATTTTTTTCTGGTATTGGAAGAAGAATCAATAGTAAAGAAACAGTAAACCCAGGAGAATGGTTTTAACACTGTGACAAAATATACAGAATTTGGTTTCATTTGTGAACTTTAGAAAATAAGATCAAAACAGTTATGTTCTTAATGCTTCTTCAGCATTCAAACTGAAGTGACCTTTTTTTCAGGACTCTATGCTGGAATCAAGTTTTTCCTTATTGATTTTATCTTCAAACGATGCCCCAGACTAAGAGCTAAGTATGATACTCCTTATATCATCTGGATAAGTCTCCTGACAGATCCTCAGCTCAAAGAAAGATCTAATGCTACAGTGTCGAGACGGGTAAGGGTAATGAATCTTTTTGTCCCTATGTTCTCAGCCTCTGAAAATCAGATTGCTTTCTCCATTTTCCTTTTCTCCAGTGACTAGAGCACATTAAAGAGAAGGTTAATTAAATCCTTACAATCAATATTGGTTGATTTTAATATCAATTTTTTAATTATTTTCAAGATTCACGGTTCTTGTATGGATTCTGTTTCTTGTATGAAAGGAATCAATTATCAAAAATTATGTATCTATTGATATACTGTGAATCATAAAGCTAAATGCACAAATATAACACCATCCATATTCATACCAATTACTTTAACATACATTATGTGTAATTCTGTTGCCAAATACAGTCTTTTTGTATCCACTTTTTATATAGTTCTCTAGACATTCTTTTTCAGTGGAAATTCACATACTAAGGTAAATTGAAGTATAGTTAGTTAAAATAATAAAGGCTTGAGTATAATATGCAGCTTACTAATGGGATAATCATTAACAAATGCAGTAAGGTAGTTTACATATTTAGGCATTATGTCTCATGGTTATTTGTATTAGATGACCTTTTAGCATAGTGGTGATAAATGACTTCACCATGTTCATACTCTAAACGTACATTTTCTTTTTGTTCAAATGTCATAGTTAAATCATTAAGTATTGTGTTTTGTGCATCTTGGTGAATTGTTTTGCGGCCTGACATGGTTAGCTGAGTCAGGGTTTTCCATATCCCTGGATTTGTCAATGTTTGTTAGTTTAAAAATTAAAATAGTTGTAGTAAATCTTGAGTCTAATCCCATTTTAACATTTGCCTAATGCCTCTTAGCACGGTATCTAATTGCATTCATGGAGATTCTAAGTACTGTCTGAAATGTACAGTACTGAGCAATAATTCTGAGCCTGGGTATACAACTGGAGAGCAAAAGGGATAAGTACATGAACCCTCATTGTTAAGAAGAAATCTGGGGCTTGGGGGGTGGTGGAGCAGAGAGTGGTAAAATAACTGCAGCACAATTGAGTATTTCAGAAGGAAGTGAACAAGGACAGTCTCTTACAGAAAGTGAGTCTTCTATTCCTGTTTTCCAAGTAATGAGATGAGTAAATAAGCACTTGGGTGAAGCCATCCATGGCCTGTATTTCTCTTGCTTGCAGAAGATGATCTTAAAATCTCCTGCACCTTTCATACTTCCTGGTTATCTTTCACATACTGTGATAATTGTGACATCATCTTGCTAGGTCTCTCTAATCTACCTCAGAGGTGGAAAGATTCTGAATTGCTGAACTTGAATCCATAAACTTAGAGAGTAATTATTCCTAATTATTTCTTCATGGCTTTAGTTTTGCAAGTAGAGACAGGAGTTTTTGTACTACAAGGTCTGGCTTGGTGGCCTTGGCTTGTCTTCCTGGAAAGGAAGTGCAGGACTGCATTACCTGCTTCCAAATGTCTTCAAAAACATTAACTTGGTCTCAGTAATTTTATAGAAACTTTCTTACCCCTTGAGAGATTTCTGCAAATCTCATTGTATGAAAAATAGATTTTTGTACTAAAAGGTAAAAACCAAAGAGGATTTTTCATTTTTTTTCATGGAAAAGGCAGAGCCCAAAAAGCATGTAGTGCCAGCATTATGTGCATTTGCTTCAGCTTCTTACCATTAAACAGCATACAAGACAGAGTAAACTTAGACACAATGCAGTATTAATTGGCTGTACCACCACTCTGACCTTGTGTCCTTAGAGAACTGTCCTGACAAGAGTATCTGATGGGTAAAGGTTGTATGTCAAAAGCTGATAACAGATCAAGTGAAAAGGAATACCTCCAGGTTGTTGGTGATGTTTTTAGACAGTCAGGACTCTTACAGCATTACGAATCCATTCACTTCCAGTTAGATTTAAGGCTAATCAAAACATTTTTCTCTAAGTAATTGACCATTGGTTGTCTCAAACCTGAGTGGTAAGAGGGAACATTTGCATGTGTTAGACAGGACTAGAAATAAGGGCAGAACTACTCACATTTTCAGCCACCAGAGGGGTAATGGTACTGAAGTTTAAATTCCATTTTTTTAATCTCTTTTATATAACAGGTAGGTAGGAAGCAGTATAGCAGAGAGCAGAAATAGTCCTTATTCCAGCACAAAAAGCATTAGATCTCTTGCTCTGATCATTTTTATGTTTTGGGCCATAGGGCTTCACCTGGTTGTGTGCATATCCAGCTGAATAGTCTAAGAAGGCCTTCAGAAAACTCTTTCATCCTTAGTTGCACACAGATTGTTGAATAAGCTGTTATTTTCCTTGGTTCCAGGGACTCAAGCAGGCACCGCAGACTTCAGGCACCACAGAAGTGAGGCAATATTAATAACCATCAGTCACTTGCTTTCTGTGTTAATTTATTTTTTTCCCCTGAGGCATCATTATCTTACAGGCACCCTAAAAAGGCAAATGGCAAATGCTCTCTGCTGTGCCTGTTTTGTCAGTCTGGTTTCTAGTTAGCAATTGCAGTTCACATGTTTTCATTTGCTTTGGATTTCATTTCATTTTGCTTTGGGTTTCTTTTCTTAGCGTGTAAATCCTGTGAAATGTTGAATGCTACCAATTTAGTGCAAAAAAACCAGCTGCAGACTGGTTGGACTTCAGCAGCATTGGGCCTTTACAGAAGAAGAGCTTAGTCCTGAATTTCCATGTTGTCAGTTTTCCAGTTGTTTAACTGCGTGTGCTAAGAGCAGAACTGCTAGTGCCAGCCTTTGGAATCATGTGGTGCCCCACCAGATGAACGTGAAAGTGCAGGCGAGCTTTCCAAAAGAAACTGCCTGCTGTCCTTCCCAAAGCAAGGCTTGTGCCAGGGCAGTGGTTAAGGAGCTCTGTTTAAAAGTAGATTTTACTCAAGTACTTTGGTTTCAGAAACTCCATATTACCTTTTTTCCCTCCCAAGGATGCTGACAACCATTCAGATTTTGTTTCATGTGTCAACACTCTCAAAATTCAGTGCAACTTCAAAGCACAGGAAAGATCAATGGTTCTAATGCAACCTGAATAAATTGAACTGGTGTGCTCTAACCACTCATAACTCTTTTTTAATTGCATTCATTGTGTGTAGTCTCTTGGTTTGTGAGCAAAATCTTGCAGTGACATTCGGTTCATGTTTTATTCTGTGTATTATACTGTTAAATAGATTTCACTTTTTTTCTTTTTTCACTGTCACATTTGTGTTGTTTGTTTCTTTTCCTGCTAGCTGTCAGGGCATGAAAAGGTATGGATCAGTGTGGAAAACTTCCTTTCATTTTCAGCATTTGTATTCATAATGAGATTATGCAGTTCTGTGTGGCTTTTTTCCCCTTCTTTTTTCTTTCCAAACTTCTTTTGTGCTGTAATACTTTGTTTATCTCTTGAAGACAAACCAAGTACTGATAATATATTGTCTGTTAGTGGTCCCACTAGTTAGAATCATTTGATCTGTTTGCAGTGACTTAGCTGTATCTAATGAGACATAGCCTTTACTGTAGAAAAAGGGTATTTTAAGTAGGTGCATTTAGCACCATGTGCTTCACCCAGCAAAGTGTGTCCATCAAAGGGCAGCACTTTGAAAGGTTATGTTCAGGTACCATATTAGAGACTTGTGCTCTAGCAGCAGCATAGTGCAATAGTCCAAAGTTAATTTATGGAAGTAGTTAATGAAAATTGTTGCATTATAGATTTTTTTTTTTTTAGAATAAGTAGTTAGCTAAATTATTTTTGAGAGTGTAGCTTCAATGTTGCTGCTCAGATTTTGGAATTGTGTTTCTTTTTCTGCAGCTTCAAACAGCAGCCTCCAGAAGTTACGTGGGCTCAAGTGCCCCAACTGGAATAAGCAAAGATGAAGACACAAGTCGTTTTCATACCACCAAGAGAGGAAATTTCCATGAAATTTTTAACCTGTCCGAGAATGAGCGTCCTTTGCCAGGTATGATGCCACAGGAAAGCTACATTAGTAGAATATTTTGTAAAAAGCCAAGGATAGTTTAAAGTTGAATTCCTTTTCTCTGCATTGTGTAGGTGTAAGCTTTTGATTTAAAAGTTTTGCTTTAAATTAGGATGAATGGAGATGGTCTCTTTCATTCCATATCCTTGCAGCTCTTTGAAAGAGTGCAAAACCTGGTGTGCCTTTTATGGTTATGCAAATCCAATAGTCAAGGTAAAGGGAATAATTGTGTGGGTGATTTTTATTTTGTTTTTTTTTTTTTCAAAGCGAGCATTAAAACAGATGTTATGATGTCTAAATTTAGGCTTTTCTTTCTAAGCACTTTCAGGTATAAGGTATCTAAAGTTTAGGTGTCTAAAGTTTAATATTCAGTGTTTTCTATTATATAAGGAGACTGTTGGGGATAGTGCCAGCCTCCCTTTCTTTTCCTTAAAGTAAGATTTCTTGTTATGACATTTTCAGTGTGTGAAAATGGCTGGCGCTGCTGCTTGATTAACAGAGATCGGAAGATGCCTACAGACTACATCAGGAATGGAGTTCTCTATGTCACAGAAAAGTGAGTCATTGCACTCCATGCAGTTGTTAGGAGGGAAATTCAAGACATTAAAGCATTTGAATCTAAAAAGGATCCTTTAATAGTGTTTTGAAACAAAAATGCCATTTCAAGGTGCTTTGCAGCCTCAAGGAGGTATCATAGGAGAGTGCGGAACCTGGTGTGTGGCTACACCTAACAGATGAGATTTTGCCTTGGAAAGGCTTGCATAGGAATGCAAAGTAGCTCAGTATAGACAGTTATTAGTAGCTGCAGTGCTTGATGTGGATAACATACTAACTGTATAGATACTAGAAAAGAAACCTAAAACCTAAGTGTACTTTGAAAATTGTGACAAATATTCTTAGTTTGGGGTTTTTTTTTAAAGCAAGCTGAATGTATAGCTTTCTCAAATGACAGCAACAAAAAAGAAAATTTAGCCTTGGTTTCAAATTTTTATGGATGAGTGGTTGGTTTTTTCAATTTCCTTACTTACCTCCCAGCCTCCCAGGACTGAATAACTATGGTCATTACTGTTTGGGTCTTGCACTGAAGTTCCTTTGGAGTGTAATGAAAGGAAGTAAAGCTCATCTGTATGCAATGTCACCTAGTGATGGAGGCCACTCTCCAGTGTTTAGAAATCTGAGCTTTTGTCTGCAGCACAATAACATGAAACTAACAGTGTTTTTCATTAATCTTCTTTTAGAATGATGAAAGATGTATAAGCCTTTTGAGATTTGGTATTTCAACTGTTTAAGGATATATGTCCCTTGTGTGTCTTTAAAATGCTTGTCAGGTTTAATCATTCAGTGCAGTAATATAAATACAGGAATTCTTGTGTGTGTGTGCATACTGTATATTCTGGGCTTTCAGACACCAGCTGCTAGGATATATAAATGTTTGTGCTAAATTAGAAGCCATAACTGAACTCAATATCTTTCTTTCATTTTGAAAGGTATTTTAACCTGTGAGATTTCAAACTTCAGAAGAGACGAGAATATTTGAGAAATTTATTTTAAAACACTATATCAAAATGAGCATTTTCTTTTCTTGTTTTCAGTTACTTGTGCTTTGAAAGCTCAAAATCCGGCTCATCAAAAAGAAATAAAGTTATAAAGCTGTCGGACATAACAGATATCCAGAAGGTATGTCTGGTTGGTGTTGTAAATAGGGGAGAAAACTGATTTTCTCTTCAGCTAGTCATGTTTTGCATTTTTGCTTTTGTTATTTTGAAAAAGCGTGCCGTTTCAAATGCCATTTATTTGTATAAGTGAAGTGTAATTCTTTGATTATGAATGTTTCCCAGAACTGCTTTTTTGGACTCAGCACAAGCAAACTTGCTATGAGTGTGAAGACAAACTAGATTACTAAACCCTTATACTCCTGCGTTTTCTTTTAAATTAAAATTATGTTGTTTGCTAACTCCACTGTTGACCAGAGCTACGTCGGCCTTAAGAAGATCTATTGGTGCCAGGAATTGTGTATTACTAACTTCAGTTTGGCATCTTAAAAGTAGGTGCCTCATAGGGAGGATTGTTGTCAGTGGAGAAAGGTAGATCATTAGAATAGCCAGACTGGGATGGACTGGAGTTTCATCTAGTTGGGACCCATCAGTAACAGAGGCAGTGGAAGGCTGGAAGCATAGAAAGGGCAATATTGTCCTTCCTCTGGTCGAGTTTTATCAGCCTGTGGTTACTAATGGCTTTACTGGTGCATTGCATCACTCTCTGTGGCCTTTAACATCACTTTTTGTTATCCTTTCTGAACTTGTCCTCATCTTGAACACACACACCCCTGCTTTCTGCTGCATCCTGTACCACAGATTAAATCATGTTAAGCAAAGAAACACCTCAGCCTGGTGTCTACTACTGCATAAGTACCTCCAGATTTTCAAATTAATTCCTTCTATTTCTATGACATGTCTATAAAGCAGACAGCTTATGCTCAAATTGAACATTCCTACTGGAATTAATAATTCATATTAATGGATTTCAAACATCATGCTTCAAGTAATGCTGGCTGGTTGTTCAGTACTCCTTTACTGCCATAAAGTTTCTTTTGCATCTGTGTAGTGTTTTTAATGAAGATGAGACAGGGATCATGCAGTCAAGCATAAAAATGTACTGCGCCTGGTTTTATTTGGAGGTGGGAAACCCAGGTCTGACTTGAATATCTTTCTCTCTGTGAATACTCCCAAGTTCAGCCACTGTACTCCTTCTTACCTTTATGGATTTCCTTTCTAAAAAAGCAAGGAAGCAATCCATGTGTGGCACTTGGTGCTGTGGTTTAGTTGAGGTGGTGGTGGTTTGGTCAAAGGTGGAAGCTCTTTTTCAACCTTAATGATCAACTCTGTGATACCATGTTTTCTATCTAATTTTGAAAAATAAGCTTTTTCTGATCTGCTTGCTGTTCCTCTAAGGAGTGGATGGAAATTGTCTCTGTAGGGAAGCTGTGGGTGATGCACACAGGCCCATCTCACATGTGCACAGGGCTGGGCTGTGCCCTGCCCACCCATCCGGCTGCCTGCGCTTCCCTGCACTGCACTGGGTCAGCTCCCATGTGCTGGAGCAGGACTGATGCTCACTTTGAGGCTGGTTCCAGCAGGTTGGGCGTTGCTGTAGCTCATGGGAAGAAGTGGAGAGAAGGGTCCTGGCTGTCTGGGTGAGGCTGTACCAGAGAATGGCAGCTGGCTTCATCCTGGTTTTAGTAGAGGTCTCTTAGTTGTGGCAGCGAGGACATGCCAGAGATGAATTGTGTAACCTCTGCAGTATCTTTTGCCATTGTTCAGTACAGAAGATATCTTATGTCTTTGTGTGTGTGTTTTTTTTTTAGTATAAAGTGCTCTCTGTTCTCCCGGGATCAGGGATGGGTATTGCTGTATCGACACCATCTACACAGAAAGTAAGTAGCTGGTTGTATCTGGATTGCTGTGTTGGATTTCTTACCCTTCTTTTCCTCCTCTGATTAGCACCAGCATAAAGGCTTTTTTATCCCCTTATGCCAGTGGCTGGCTTCTTAAAAAAAATTCACTTGTCTATTATTCAGTATGTTTGTCTTCAGAATTTTAATTAATTAAATATTCAGCTTGTTCTACTGCATCTGGAGTGTTGTTCTTAACACTTCAGAAAGATTTTCCCCAGCATCCTACATCAGGAGCATGCAGTCTGCCATGCTGTCTGAAACGAAAAGCTGTTGGCTTAAGGCTATCCATGGGGAGGAGGCTTTGAAGGTGGTAGGGCTTGACCCTCAGATGAAGTTTTTAAGGAAGTGAGAAGTATTAGAAAATACAATACATGGTCAAGGATTTAATAATGAAAAGGATTATTTTGTGTTTATCAATACATTTCTAGTACAATTAATCTGTTCCTAGTGACTTGACAAAAATATACCTAGAGGAAATTATTTTTCTTTGTGGACTGACACGATGTTGTTTCTTCTGTCTTTTAGCCTTTGGTGTTTGGTGCCATGGTACACAGAGATGAAGCTTTTGAGACAATTTTCAACCAATACGTGAAAATAACATCTGCATCATCCAGCAATGAAAGCTAGTGTCTTATCTTGGAAGAGCTAAAGGAAACTTTCTTATTGTATGACTTGGTAGTGAAAAAAATGAACATCCTCATCTATTTTGCAATAATTTTTCTTGTCTGGTGGTTTATATTCTATCTGTTACATAAACCAAGTGTATTTTATATATGCCTTCATGTTTGTTTTTAAGGTTTTTGTAAAAAAGAAAGACAAAAAAAAAAACCAAATGAAAACAGTGAAAGTGCTATCATCACTATTAGCCTTGCACATTAAGCACTTTTAATGTTTATTTACTGACATTAAAAGCTGGGAAGATGCTCGGAGACACGATTATATAAGAGATTGATCCCTTTATCTCCACTGATGTCACTAGGGATAAATTTGTCCCTTTATCTTAGTTGTTTTTCCCTGAGATATGAGAATGATGCAGCAGCCTAAAGTCTCCTCCTTCAGCTTGGAGTTTTTAATTGGGTCCTTTGTTAAAACTGACGGCAACACCAAGGAAGTATTAGCTTCTTAGTATTTCCGTATGTACAACTGCATTTGAAATAACTCCTCCTTGCTAATTTTTGCATTGCAGAAGAATGTTTTACTGGTTTGGTTAATTTCAATTTTTCCTGCATAGAATTGTTTAAATTACTTGTACAGTGAATTGGAGGAGAAAGTTTGTAACTATATCTTCCTTAACTCATTAACCAAAGTAAGAGGAAGGAAGGCAGGCAGATACTTTTTATAAAAGAGGGCACTAAAATGTTGTTCCTAAAATGTTAGGCATCTTATAATTGTATTTCTGTAGGTACTTGTCCTAGAAGGGCTCAGCTGTTGTACATCTTGCATGTACAAGGTGTTTGTATGTTAATGCATTAAAGACTTGAAGGCTTTTTATGTTGGGGAGATGGGAATAATTAAACTGAACTCAGATATGACCTTTTATAATTTGGCTCTTCTCTTGAGTTACTTTGTGATTAAAAAAAAAAGCTATAATACAGCAGCTGAAAGCGCTAGTTCCTCTCAAAGCATAATTTGAGGAGCGTTGGTGTGCTTCTGTCTTCCCCCTTGCAGAATTAAATTTTAGTAACAGTTAAACCCAACTGCCAGGTAAAACAGGAAGGCTGCACTCCTCTAAACTCTCTCAGGCCTGTAGCAGCAAAGCACATATTGACCTTTGTCTTTAATATTAGAAAGCTTTTCTACTCTGTATAATAGCACCCATCTGAGAGGTTTAGAATTTTATTTGCATTTTCATAAAAGCACAATAGGAGTTATGCCAAGCCTTCCAGAGTGTTTTCCTTTGCTGTGTCTTTTGAGTTGAGTAGTATGGATGTCTCCAGACATTATATGAATGGTCCTAAAAAAAAGCAATGGAGATGCAAATTCTTATGTAAAAATGGGACTTAATTTCATGGGGTTTTTTCTCTGTTTCTTTAAACAGGAATTTCCTTTCTTTGTGAGGAAAGGGGTAAAATGAAGGAGGGAGAGGGGTAGCAAACACCAAAGGGTGTTTAACTCTTAGCACAGTTTTAAATTGAAGTCTGTCAATAATGCAGGAGTAATGAAGAAGGTGGAGGTCAAGCTGTAAAAACCTTGTCTTAGTCTGTCCATGAAGGGGTAGGATATGAGAACTTAATACAATTTTTTTATGAAGAAGTACTGTTGAATACCATAATTTGGTTGAATGTTGTAAAGTGAAACACTGATGAGGTGTGCCCTGGGTGGAAATGTAAGCAAGAATGGGGTAGAAACCACTGTAATGGCTAAAATGCAATTTTCAAGTTCTCACTTCAGAGTAGCACTTGAACATGTCTCTACGTGACCTGAAAAATGGGTGCATTTCTAACACCGCCATTGGTATGCTGTAACTCAGGGCCTGGAAACTTCAAATATAAGTGAAGCTGGTGAGAAATCCATTTTGCCACCATTTAAAGTGGATGTAGCTTGACAGTTTATGGTTTCATAATTTTACACGTTCAGGTTATATGCTTAAGTAAAAATTCTCGATCTTAAATATTTCTCATCAAAACTACTTTAAAATCAGTTAATATCTTTTTTGTAATTGCTACATATTACAATTTGGCTTTTCTTTCTAGAATCTTCCTTGAATAGCAAGTGTGGCTAAGAAATAGGCATTAAAATGGCTTAATGTTATATAAATCAGATTCATTCATTTTGTCTTAAGAAAAAAATCCCTTGGGTGTTTTAAGGTTATCCTTTTTTTTTTTTTGAAGAAACAGAAAGCTATATTTTTTACAGAGAGCATGCTCTTTTTCTTATTTTTGTATCATTTTTCAAGTGTAATTTATACCTTCACTCTAATCATAACAGCAGTTTCAGTAGGAAATAAGTTGACTTGCACTTATTACCTCCTCCCCCTCCCACCCTTCACTGGTTGACCCTCGTGTACAGGGTTGTCCTAGATTCTGGTTCCTGGAGGAGCTATAGGATCTATACTGATGGTGCCAGGACAATTAACCATACCTAGGCTTTGGAGAGGGAGAAAAGATACCATTATCCTTTTCCCAGACTGAAATGCCTCATGTGTACAATATACTCTTAAAATTTATTTTCTGAATGAAGAAATTAGAAATGTCTTATAAAATCTAATGTGCTGATGTTTGAAATGAATCCACACTTTAACAGTGTGAACTTAGAAGTTAGCGATCCTTAAAGCAGCAAACCTAGTGCAAACTGCAATGCAACATTGGTTCTAATATAGAGAAAACAGACTGGATTTCTTTTTTTTTTTTTTTTTTTCTTAATAGAGTTGTAATATAATTGACAGACATCTGTGTACATATTTTGCAAATTTCACTTTACATTGGATTATCCGGTTTCCCTGCTGCGCAGCTGCTGCCGTGGTGTCTGAGACTTCAGAGACTGAAGTTAACCCTCGTGTGTTTACTCACACTCTTCTCCTGCTGCACCCTCTCACGTCTGGAGGGCAGGAGGGGATGGGCAATGAGTGAATGTATACTTGACTTGTGTAATTACACTGAAGCTCTCACCTAAATTCCAATCTTCCTATTTAGTTTTGCAGTACAGCCTGGTGCACTTCAGAAACAGGCTGGGTCGGAACACTTAATGTAAAGTGCTTCTAAATAGCTGAAAGTGATGTTCTTGTCATTCTGTCTGTCTGACTGCTGTTTATATTTGCAATTCTGTTCATGTCTGTGGATGTCTGGATCATTCACATGTAATTGGATTTAACTTCTTTAGAAGTTTGTTGGTTAGTTTGAGTCCCTTTTAAAGACAATAAATAAGGGAAATGAAAACTGACTAATTCTTTATCACTCACCATTTAAATTCAAAAGCGAAACAAGCTGAAATATGAAATCATGCCTTTCTGTGCACTGTAGCTTTTGTGAGGCAAGATTGAATGAAACAAGCTATTTATTAGTAGCAACATCACACAGGATGCCAGCAGCAAAACTCTACCCTCGTTCTGCAGACAAAGAGAAAAGGAATTTTACCCGACTGTGAAGAGATGAAAGCATGTACCTGTTTTTTGGCTACTTAAACCTGTTTGAAAACATTGGTAGTTTTTATTGAACTCTGTACATTTTGGCAGATGTTTAATTTCTACTAATCATTGAAATATAATGGATGTTAAAATTTTTATGTCTGAAGTTTGAGTCTATATTTTGAAATTGTAAATAATTCATTATCAGTGTAACTTTTGTTTGACAGAAGACTTATACTGTATGAATAATTGAAATAATGAAATTATTTGCCCTGTATGTTTTTTAAGAAAATCTTGTTTGTTTAAAAAGTCTTGTATAAATTATAATTTTTATTTAAATAAACCTAAAAATGCTTTGTGCTAATGCTTCTTGCAAACTTCAATTATCTATCTATCAAAACTACACCTGATTTCTTGAAACGAAGTGAGTTAGTGCTGCCAGATTCACAGCCACAGGTCCATCTCTGGAGAGAGATGGGTGGGTGTTACTGCTTTTGAAGCCCAAGAAACTTGAATTTTATTTTAAATAATTCCATTACTTTACTGGAGAGTGTATGTATGTTTTTTGTTAGGTCTTTTCTGTGAGTACATCAGTCACTTTGTGGTTACATGGTTAATTTAATGAATGAAAAAGCAAGCAGTGATTTCTAAGATGCCGCTGCAGGAGGGCATGAGTGACACAAGACTGTTGAGAGGAGTAAAAACTCCTATCAGCCAGAGCTCCACGCCACTGTGCTGCAGGTGGTCACTGGAGGTGGGGAGATAAGTCCTTTTCCATCCCGAGGGTGTGCAGGAGGTGTGCTCAGCAGCAGCGTTCCCTAATCAGGAACAGCTCTTCTGCAGCCTCTGTGTCATCTCAGCTCTGCTCACACCAGCCCACCCTGCAGTGCTGCCTGTGTGTCACCTGTGCCCTGCTGGGGGTTAATGGCCAGGCTCCCTCATCCCTGCTGTGTTCCGGGGAAGCTGTCCTGCTGTCCCACTGCCCTGTGCTGGCTTCCACAGCATTTTGTAATCCCAAGACTGAGCTGCCTGGTCACCTAATGCAGACCCATTGGTTTGTCTCTACAGTGCTCCTTTCTGTGTTTGGCTTGGCTGAAATAGATCAGTCTGGGACAGATCCTCCACACGTGAATGTGTGCTGCTCTCCTTATCTCAATATTTAGTTTTCTCCTGGTGACAGCAATGCAGCTGGTGATTTAATGCTGTTTTATGCTGGTATTTCAAGTGTTCTGACAATACTTAACCTGTTCAGAGAATACTTTACTTCCCTCTTGTACAGCTTTAATGTGGTTTTTGTTAAATATTTGTACAAGATGAGTTTCACCTGCAGCAGTACTCGCAGAGGTTGGATTGAATCCCACCCGCCTGAAGCTTTGTGGAAGGAAAATGTGGAGCCTGGAAGTCTGGTTTTGGCTATAGACTCCATGGTATGTGGGGGGGGGATGTGGTCTTCCTGAAAACAGTGCTTGCTGTGTCAAGGTCACTTCAGCAGCCTGTGAAAAACTTAGATTTGTGTTGAACGAGCTGTTCACCTGCTCTCCCTGTAACTCCAGTTCCTACTGCAGAAAGGAGGCTTCCCAGTCACAGTCTGCACTGTCCTCCACACGGTGGCTTAGTGCACGTGGGCAAGGCATGGCCTTGTGCAGTCCTGGATTAATGGTAAAGGGCAATTACAGCATCCAGCTTGATGAAACTGAGGGGTTTTTTGCTGTTACTTTTAAGGAATTTTCAAGTTAAGTCTGAGTTCTACTTAATCCCTGGATTCACTAAATTGCTCTCCTTAGTTCAGGCTAAATATTTTGTACATTAATTATTGGTTTATCTTAGACTTTTGAATATTTTAATTTCAAAAGTAAGGAATACTGAAGATGTGAGAAGTTAATTTCCTGTCTTAGAAAAGTTGGGATATTGCAAACTCTTGCAGCAACAGAGTCCTCACTGGGCTGTGAATGCTGCAGCAGTTAGGTGGATGTAATGCAGTGCATGAAGGATGTAGTTATGGACATGTCTTTAATACTAGATTTAGCCTGAACTGACGCTGTATTTGGTCAGGTCGGCTTTGATTGGGAAACAGAGAGATGAGGGGTAGATAAATACCTTTTTCTGGTTTTAAATAGCCGGCACTTTTCTGTACCTTGAAAGCCTAGCTGAGATATGCATTATGCAAAATTTCTGCTTTTGTATTCTCTATGGATGTTCTTTCCATCTTTGCCAATTTCTGTGACATATCATTGCATATGGGTAATGATCTCCTTCAGCTTTCCTTTTTCACTATGCTCCCCTGTTAAATACCAAATATTGATAAAAGTTGCCCTTTTTTTCATTCCTAAATTTCCCAAAGTTCTCCTGTGCTGTCTCTGACAGTTTTGAATTGAGAACTTTTCCACTGGTTCCTGACCTTTGTTTTCCTCCTTCAGCGCTGTTCCAATTTTCTTCCTCTCACAAAAATAACACTGTGGTTTCAATCCTGATTATTTAGAGATACTGATGGACCATGTCCTGAGGAACATGGCACAAGTTCACTAAAGCTGCCTTCACATTTTACATATTACATCTTCCATTTTGCATAAATTGGAGCAAATTGCTATATCTGCTGGTTTGGATTACTCAGTGGCTTCCATTTTCTCAAGCTAATTTGTCATGTCTTTGCTCCTGATTGTCTACATGACTGGGAAAGAGGATGCTTCTTGAACCTGTTGAGTGAGCTCTAAAGCAAGCTATCTCTTCTTGACAAAGCCAGTTTTACTGGTGCAAGCCTTTGTTGAGCAAGTATGTATCTGCAGAGGAACAAATGTAGATGTAGATTGTTTTGCTCCATGCCAATCTCTTGAGCACAGGGTGTGAGGTTTTAACCCGTCGTGGCTAAGTCAGTAAGAACTTCTGAAAATCCTCTCTCTAGGTTGTTTATATCAGACAAGTATTTGGGAAAGACTCCTAGTATAAAGTCTGTAAACAAAGCAACTATATTCAGTATTAGTTTTCTTCATGAAAAAAATGTTGCCCCTGACCAGGAATGTCATTGGCCAGTCACAAATATTAACCAGCCACACAACAGGAGTAAGAGTCATGAGTTGATTCTAAACCTAACAATCCTTTAAAATACCATGGAAGTTATATATTTGCAGAAATGAGATCTGTACGAGAAGTGTTTGGGGCCAAAAGAAGCTCTTTGCCCAAAAAAAAAACCAAAAAAACCAAACGGAAAAAGATTAAATCTTCTAGATGTTATTTGGGAAAAAACTGCTGATGGGTCCTGGAGTGTGAGCTAACAGCAACCTCCATTAGACATTTCTTGTGAAGTGTGTATACATATATATACACCCTTCTTTACTCTCATAACGCAAGGCTTTCCTGTGTTTCAGATGTGTTTTTCTTGGGTTTTGGATGCTTGCAGGAAGGGTGTTACTGGTGTTGGTTAGTGGACATGCTCTAGGAATGAGCTACACAGGATGTCATGGTTAGTCCCAGCACTCACCTGGCAGAGGAGATGCCTTAGAAAGCCCTCTTCCTGCTCATAGAGGGAGCTTCACATTGCTCTCATGGTGTGTTGGCCTCTGTTACCAAAGTAAGCAACCCTGACTGCACAGCTCATGGAGTGGTGGCAGCTGTGTCTGTGCTCAAATCCCTCTGGCAAGATGAGTGGCCCTGGTCGAATTCCAAGGAAGGGAAAGCACAGCTAAGAACTTTACCTATGTGATGCAGGACTGAAATGGTGAAGGGAAGACAGATGGGATATGAGGGAGAGGCAAGCTTTGAGTCCAAAACTGGACTTGTGATGGCAGTGGGTGCTCCTCACACCATCTGAGGCTGAGCAGGGTTCAGGAGGGCTTTTGGAAAGAGGGGAGATGCTGTCATCAATGCTGTATAAATATGTTGAGACTCTTAATTTAAATATGCCAAAATATATATAAAGAATGCCTATATGAAGAATGTAGAGTTACTGTATTGCTCTAATACAGACATTTTAAAATATGACCACTATGGCCATCATGCAAGGTCACTGTGTGGCAAATACCAATTGTATTTGGTGGCTTCTCGGGAAAATAAACACAAAATCATCTAAACCTCAGTAAACATCTTGAACTTGCTGCTCTGCTAACTCCCGCTTAAGATTTATTTCTACCGTTTGAGTAATTTTACTGTTTTATATTCCTGACAATGTGGACAGCTTAGTGAAGACTCACTGTGCATCTCCTGACTTAGAGATGACAGGAGCCTGTCAACACCTGCTTCTATAGGTGTGCCAGGCTCCATGTCCAGCTGAGTAAACACCTTGAAAAACCTGAGCTCTCCTCTCTGCTCAAGCAAGTATTTTAAGGTGACTTTGTTTCATGCCAAACTAAGAGCTCCCTGCTTTCCATCTGATGCCAATGCTGGGGCTCACCAAACCTTCCTGAAATGGCAGGAGCCCGGCACAGGATCTAACAGCAGTGAGAAGAGCAACGTATTATCCACCTTTCCAGAAAGCACAAAAAGGTGTTACAGGCTGGCTTGGCTGCCCCTGGATCTGCAGCCCAGGTTTTGATGGCCATGAGCAATCTGACAATTACCTCTGTGTTCCCCTTTTCAGGTTTGCAATGTTTGTCAGATATCAGAGGCATTTTGGATATAACTTGGATAAACATTAAAGGCTGATCCTGACCATATAGTATTAAAGAACAATGGAAAGAAACTGAGCTAAAATGTCTGTGTGTGCACATTAACTCTGCACAAAACCTGATTGTGCAAATATTTAAAAAGTTGGAATGCTGTTGTTAGAGGTATGTGT
This sequence comes from Acrocephalus scirpaceus scirpaceus, assembly GCA_910950805.1. Classification (NCBI taxonomy): domain Eukaryota; kingdom Metazoa; phylum Chordata; class Aves; order Passeriformes; family Sylviidae; genus Acrocephalus; species Acrocephalus scirpaceus. The sequence continues at coordinate 15,460,473 of OU383777.1, forward strand.
AATCTGCTAAATCCACTTCCTCCAAGCACCACCTTTTGCCCAGCTCCTTCCCTCAAAATTTCAACCAGAGCTGGCAAAATAAAAAAGGTGAGGACATGGCTGTTTGTCTAGGTTTGGAAAGACAGTTGTCTGCTAGGGAGAGCTAGAGCTTCACTTGGAACAGAGGATGTAAATCCCCTTCCCTCCAAATTATTATAATTTTGCAATTAGGGGCTTTCAGGCAAAGACATGGGAATAGAAGTAACAATTCTTTACTAGGAATATAAGGATAAAAGGAATACAAATGTAGTAGTACAAAAAAACAAACAAGCAAGCAAACAAAAAGTCCTGGTAAAACCCTGACAGGGTCAGGGATATGACCTGACACTGTACTGGTCAGGGTGTTGGAAGCAGTCCAAATAAATCCTCATGGAGTAGCAGGTGTGGTTGCATGGAGCAGAGATGGTCCTGTAAAAAAGTCCAGTGGCAGCAAGATGAGTCCAGTCTTCCTCCAGTGGGAAAAACCAGATGCCTGCTGTTCCTGAGTCTCAGTTTTTATCCAGGTAGGAACGGTTGGCTCCCCCTGCACTGGGTGGAGCGACTCACAATGGGATGATGTAATGTGTCATGTCATTGGTGAGCCTTAATGGCCCATTATCAGCAGATGGATGGGTGGTGAAAGAGATAAGAAACACTGCCCCAGCTGGTTTTAATGGCTGGGCTATTATCAGAAGGCATCCTCCTCCCTCCCCCTGGAGTTACAAGAGATAGAGGAAAAACAAAAATCTCAACTGCTTTCAACAGATGAAATAGAATACACATTTTTTGGTTACGTAACCCAAGATACCGTTGCTCATCAAATTTTTGGGGCCATTGCAATAAGACTGGGGATGGTTAGAGAGGAGGCAGGAAACACAGCCAGGAGAGGCTGTGGGCTTTTTGTTTGTTTTGTTTTTGTCTCAGGGGCTGTGCTAGGTTAGACTCATCCTTCTTGGAAGCAGGAGCAAAGTGGGGATGGCTGTTTCACAGCCTCCATGCAGAAAAAGCAGAAGGCATGTTATCTGATGTGTGGCATGTTTTCATCCTAAAAACCATGAATAAGGATCTTGGATGACATTAAATTAAAATTTAAGGTTTCATTTGCATTTTTAGCCCATGTTACTCTTTGGTTTTACCTTCTTTCTGCATATGTGCCTGTGGACATGTAGCTGTGTGCACTGACAAAATGGGCCAAAAACTTAACCTCCCTGTGCACAGCAGGTACATTCACATGAAGGTTGGTGAAGCTTAGTCCTCTTTTTTGCAGGCCCTTAGCCCCACCCAGCCATCCTCCTACTGCAGCTTTCCCACTTCAGCTCCTAAGGTTGCCTCCAGACACATCATGCTCCCACAGGGGCCAAGGGCCACTCTGTGGCTTGGTAAGGTGGTGGCACTGCTGAGGTGCTATAAAATGCAGGTAGATACAGGATTGGGTTGTTAAGCCATGTAAAAAAAGTGCTGGTGTCCTGTATCTTTGCAAAAATCTCATCTTTAAGTTGTAAGATGTGCTGTGGGTTGTAGCAGCAGTAGTGGCTGCTGGGAGAAGGCTCAGGCTTCCCAGATCCCAGTCAACAAATGCCTGAACTTTATAAACTTTTCACAGGTATACACGGTTTCTAATACTTGCTATTTTTTAATACCAAGATAGGACTAACTCACATTAGATGGGGGATATCTTGCTCCTGTTACACCCCATATCCTCAGCCTGCAAAGAACACAATCTTGCACTTAAACACCCCCAGATCTGTGTCCTTGCACTGGTGCCAGAGATCCCAGCATTTTCTGTATTTGTCTCTGTCTTTATGACTTTGTTCCGTTGCTTTTTGAGAGCATGAGCTGCCCAAGCTTCAGAGCCCACCAGCACTAGACCAGGGTGAGTGATGTTGGGCTGGCTTGTCTCTGAGTTCTGCTGAGGTTAACTTTCTGTCCGGTTTCAGACTGGTTTGTATAGTTCCTGAAGTGAAGGAACTACCTCAGCTCTCCTTTTGGAGCCTAAGCCTGCAGATCAGAGATATGGCTGTCAAAGCCAGGGGGACTGTGCTATGCCAGGCCAGTCTGGGCTCAAGAGACCCTTTGTCTCCATTTCCTCTTGTTATTGATGTGGTTGAGGTAATTTAAATGCCGTCTCCCTTCGTTAGGTTTTTTTTGCTGTAATACAGCTAGTGAGTGAGGTTTCTAACCAATTTAAAGGGAAGTCCCTTTGGGAAATGAAGTGCATTTATCAGATGTTGGTTTTGATGCTCTCTTTAGGAAAAGCAACACTGTGGTCTGTCTAATTTCATATGTTTTTAATAAGCAGAGGCACTATTGTCTGCTGTGGTGGGTAACATGCAGGAGCCTGCTGAGCTGTGAGGGTGACATGCTCTGGGCACAAAATGGGGAAGAGCTGCTCATCCCCATGGGGTACAAGGATTGCACTGTGCTGAAGCTGAAGGTCTTCATCATCCACAGTATTGCTCATCTGGGCAACTCTGAGACCTCTGGGGTGGGTTTTTTTAACCATGTGTTTTCCTGTGAGCTGTCTCCACCAGGAAGACAGCTCATAGTTGAAGGCAACCTGCATCCTCTCTGAGCCCTGGGTTGGTTCCATCTGCTAGTATTTAAAAATGAAGGGAAGGAACTTGGAGTAAGTGTGTTGCTTTAGATCTCATTGGCAGTTTCTACTTGCTCATCAGCAATGAGGTGAAAATAGCATCTGGCTCCAGATCAGTGTGCAGGTCTTGGAAAAAGTCCCTGTGCCTAGTGATTGCAGTGGCATGGAGATGCAAGTTTTTGGCATGCACCTCAGTCCATTATAAGAAGAAAACCCTGCACATGCCAAGAGGAGAAGCAATATTGTTAATCCAAGTGCTCTGTAATACTGATATGCTTTTGTACCAAGGTGGAGGCTAAAGGCAGAAACAAACTGCTACCCCACACCACCCAACACAGATGTAGGCAGGGGAGGGATGGAGAGGCCTTAGCTCCAGCAGGATGTATGCTGGTTCCTTAGGCTCCAACAGGGAAAACAGGTGGAAAATAGCTTGGAAAAGGTCTTTGCCCTCAAGAGTGCCATATCTGTTGTCTTTAATAGGTAACTTGATCAGCCCAGGGGCTGGCCAGCGTGGCTTGGGGTAGCTATCTACTGCTTCCCCAGCCACCCTCCACCCACAGCTCCTTCCTGGGCTCTGAACCACACAGGGGTTGGCTTCTGCTCTGGCTGTCAGGATATGGTTCCTGAGCTGTGTGGTACTGTGGCATACCAAGGGGCAGCCCCTCCTGACAGAAAACACTGTATTTTACTGAGCTGGAAGGAGCTGTGCACTGCAAAACCTTGTCCCCTAAAGCTGCTAAATAAGGCCTGCATGTAGGCAGGTGTATTGCCTGTACCTGCTGTCTATATTGCCTATTTACAGACCTCAGGCATTTTGGGAATGAAGAGCAAAATAAGGTAAGTAAGGGCAAATATCTGACCAAGCCGCCTCTGGCTTCCCTCCTGCTTCCCAGTCCTGCTGCCATGCGCTGGTGAAGGGCTCATGGAACATCCCAGCACTCCAGCCTCAGCTGCAGGTGGGTTGATTTCCACAGAAGGGGTTTTTATTGAGAGGGTTTGTCAGACATATATGCAGATGTGATTCAATATTAAAAATACAGTAACAATTTTGTTATATCTCCAACTCAATTTGCTTTTTCCTGAGACACACCAAGTCTTCCAGAAAACAGGCAAAGATAGGAAAGAGGCAACAGACAATGTCATTATTGATCTAAACATTTTTAGCCAGGCAGTAGCAAACCTTTAAATAAAAAAAGGTATATGTCATCTATAATATAATTAGCTGTCCCTGTCAGTATCTAAGGAACAATTAAAATAACTATGTTAGACTGTGCTGCATACTGTGGCAAATAATTTTAAGTCTTAGAATGTTTAGCAATGGAAGGAGGAGGTAGAAGTGGGAAAGGTTATTATAAAAAAATCCCTGAAGGCTGAGGCACAGCTTGACACTGATCTTCTTACAGACCTTAGTTATTTGCTTTCCCAGGTACAACACTGTCTTTTTGCAACTGGAACACATTTTTTACCCCAACACATACTTAAATCCTTCCTGGTGGATTAATTTGTACTTGCTTCCCTATTCATGCCTCCTAAACTTTGCATCAATAAATAAGAAGTGCGGATTTGGGGATATTGAGTGCTATTATGGGAATGTGCATATTTTCTTCCTGGTTGTTTCAGGTCTGTTATCTGGTTCAAAGTCAGAAAAAAAAAATCCAGATTTCATTGAAAAGATGTAAAAAAACCACATTCCCTTTTAAGACATCAAATTCTCTTGATAGTAGTCCCCCTGAGGGCTGCTTTATTGCTATAGTGATTACTAGTCCATTTAAGCCACTTTAAGATGGTAATGATGAGCCAGAAAACCAAATTCATAACAATGTCATTAGCATAGCTATTTTTGTGTGTTCCATGAGATTAGGAAATGACCAAAGTCTGGGGAATAGTAGCCTGATTTATTTTCAGTTTTTATGGGCTGCTAATGATTTAATGACAAACAGATCTGCAAGTTGCTATCAAAGACAGCAGCTTAGAGCTCTGAGATGATAAAGCTATGGGGCCTTTGTGATCCACTATGGTAGAATAAGCCAGCCTGAACTAATTAAAATACCTCCAGGGGCATCCTCAGCCACTGGTGGAACATCAGACTTGTGCTCTGTGAGGAATCTGGTCCTGCTGGGGCCGTACCAGGGAAGGGAAACATGATGTTAACTCGGTTCCCAAACTTTTTGGGCCCTCAAGTCCTCAGAGCCAGTCAGCTGAAGGTGGGATTCCATGAGCCACCTCCCTCAGCACCTCAGCTGAAGAGCTGCAGCTGTGATGCCATGCTTGTGGGCCAGGAACTGAACTGGAAGTTAACTGGCAGGTCTGAGAGGGCTTTGGGAGCCCTTAGCTGCAGTGTGTGCTCTGCAGGGAAACAGACAGGGAGAAATCTCCAGCACTCACCACAGAACACCTCTCTACCTGTCAGGACACATGCTTTAGCTAGGGAACTTTGAATGAATGTGTTCATCACACATGTTGGCCTGTGATGTGCCTGGTGAGCTTCCCTGGCCAGTGGCTATGGAGGGGACACAGAGGATGGACAGGGGCAGGAGAGGAACCTTCAAGCAGCACTGATGGGGCTGTTCAGGCACACCTGCACTTCCTTTAGTCTTTTGGAGACTGTTTCAATTTATGGTTCACTGAAGGGTATTTACCCCTTCAGTGAATAAACTAAATGTGTTTCTTATCTGTAAGTATCATTGCACATGGTGGTTTTCGTTTTTGGTGCCAGCAGTTGTTGTGATGCCCTCCAGCTCTAGGAAGGATGCTCCCACCCAGCTGATAGGCCTTGTGTGAAGACAAAGGACACTGGATGCCATACCAGAGAGGCACAGTTGACACAGGCAGGTGACATCACCCCTTGGCCAGCAGCAAGGTCTGATCCAGGGATAGATCCAGTGCCACTCCCTGCAAACTGGGTCAGTTAAATATTTGTCCTTGCTAAGGTTACACATCAAGGATATTACTTGAAAATTTCTTGTTCAAAGAAATATGCTCTAAAAAATATTTTAGTGACTGAAAAATCTTAAAAATATTGACCAGCTGGTGGGAGGAGGGGAAGAGCTAAGTTAAAATAATAAAATAGATGAAGTGGCAGACTCTATGCTGCTGGTGTCGCTGATGCTGCTTTGGTTTAAGACTTGTATGAGGCAAGAGGAGTCTGAAGTCCCAGGTATAACAGACAGGTGTTATCAAAGTAAAGTTACTGTGACTATTTTTATAAGGCTCCCAGCAAATTAAAAGCCTCTCCTTTCCCTGTGAAGAAAAAAAGTTTAAGCTGAAATACAAACATATCACCTGCTGTTCAAGGCCGGATTCCTTTTCACTTCTGAAAATGTGGAAAGTGTTATATCCTGAGTCACCCAACAAGTGACTAATTTCAGAGGCAAGAGGCTGGTGCTTACAGCAGTCTGCCCATCTGCCCATGGCAGGAGGCACAACAGGCACAACTGGAAATACTCTTGTCTCAGCACCTGGCTTTAGAGTCTGTCTGTCTGGTTCCAGCTACAATGAGTTGTAAAAAAAAAAAAAAATTAAATTTAGAAAAAGTGAGGTACTGATTTTATGATATTTTTGCCTGACCTTCCTCCCTTTACCTAGTGGTAAATGTGTTACTTGTTAATACACAGTGCTGACAGCCTGTGTCAGCATGTGATGTGTAGTGAGAAGTCCCTCTCCAGAAAACAGGTTCTGAAAAGCTGGGAGTTGGGCAGCACTCTCCTGAAAAACTCCCTGATGTCATCATGGCCCAGCTCTGCCTTGCTAATGCAACACTTGCTCCCTGGTCCACCTTCTGTAGGAGAGATGCTTGAAGTAAATCCAAAATGTTAGTAAATCCAAAATTGAGACTGCCACCCTTTCCTTATTTTATACATATACACATATATATAGTATATGTACCTGGTTTGAAGAAGGTAAGCCAAGGTACACTAAAAATGCTGAATCTAATATATCCTTATAATTTAATGCCAGTATCTGCCTACCCCAGCAGGCTGCTGATGACCCTGGTGATCCAGAGGCATCAGTGTTTTGGCTCCCAACTTGTCAGTGTCATAGAGATGCCCACAGCTGTGGCTCAGGCACCACAGAGGATCTGCCATTTGGAAATTGCCATAACCCACGGTGGCAGGCTCAGGTGGAGGGGGTATATTTAGATAAGAAGTTTACTTTGTAGACAACAAGAGATACTAAAATTATTGAACCTGTTCCACTCCAAAATTGTTTCTGCTTTCACTGGCAAAGATGAACTCACTGAGCAGTCCCTCTCTGAAAAGTGGAAGAAATGGAGGATCTTCCAAGTGTTTTGCTCCATGAAAAAAATGCTGTGATGCAAGAACTTTATTTTAATTCAAAGCCTGCACAATGTGACATTTTACTTTATCTCCTTTATCCATATCTGTCTTCTATGTGAATAACAATGAAAGAAAAACAACACCAAAATTAAAAAAAACCCCCGTAATATTTTTGGCCTGCAGAAATTTCATCAAACAATTCATCACAGAAAGAACTGAGAGAAGGCAGACTTAGCTTGTCATTTTGGATCCAGGCAAATGGAAAGGTAAATGGAAAGCAAAAAATGAAGGTGTTGGGTCACTATCTCTAATAACACATCTAATTCTGTTGTTATTCCATCTCCAGGATGATCTGGGGAATTTGTTGAACTATGAATTTCTGTACACATATAGGGTTCATGCTTCAGTGCACAGTGCTGATTGCTCATCAGAGGCCTGTGAACAAAGGCAGCTACTGCAGAAATTCGGTTCTCCTTCTGTAATGAGCTTGTCCAAAAGAAAGAAGAAAAAAGATTAAAGTCAGTTATAAATTTTGTGTGTTTTATTTTCCATTATGACCTTTCTTTGCAAACATCTTGTTTCCCCCATATGACTTCTGTATAAATGAATAGAAGTATATGTTTTTCTTCATTTCAACATAACACCAAATGAATTATCTTTTATCAGAGTCGTAGAACAATGAAGAGAACAAGCAAAAACCCACTGAGTGGTTATTTATTGCCTGTGATGTTTCAGTGAGGAAAGCCTTTCTGTTACCAAATTCACCAGCTTCCCTCTCTCTTTATTTGACTAACAGATGAACAAAACTGAAAGGATTTGCTATTGCATCTTCTCCTTAGTAATGCAACAGTGTGGAATGAACTTCATGGCAAGCCAGAATGCAGCAGGATGGAGCTGTGTGCTTGCAGGGGGTCTCTGGCTGCAGCATTACTATAAATGTCACTCTGGCTCTCTTTCTAGGAGGGAGATTCAGTACAGCAAAAATGGCGTTTTAAATAAGTGGGCTACTTAGAAACCATTCACACAAATAGAATGAGCCATAGAATGTGTTTTAGAGCAGCAGCAAGGATGAGAGTTTCACAGAAACTCTTTCCTGTTCATCTGCTGTCCTGTTGGAGGCTATTAATTGCTTCTTTTTGGAATGTGTATTGAGGACAGCTGAATACCCTTGAGCTCTGCAAGGATGGCTTTCATTTCACTTGTGAGCCAGGCTTAGAGCAAGTGAGGGTCTTTCTTGGAAAGTTCACAGTAAATGTTCCTTTAAAAGAAACATAAACTCTGCAGGTCTTAGTGTAATTTCTTTTAAATCCTGCCCCTGTGATGTCTGCTGAGCTTTACTGCATTTCCCACGAGGTGTTCAGCTGCATCACTGCACAGCAGCTCCAAGTCTGCACAGCAAGTGTTGAGGAATTGCCTCAGATCCCCTGGCTGTTAAACCAGAGGTAGCAATACATTTTGTTTCCACCATTTCAGAAGCACTTCTATTTCTCTTTTTCATGAGTCCTTAGTTGCAAGCTGGTAGTAAAAACACACAGCTCTATAAAATGCATCTTGTTAAGGTAACTTTTTCTATCTTGTGGATCACTTAAGTGCTTGTCTAAGTTGTGTTTATCTCCAAGGGTTCCATCAGCAAAGGTTGTGTTCCCAAAAACAAAGGTTGAGTTCCTGGCTCCTCTTCAGAATTGCTTTTCTCTTTACACTGTCAAGTCAAGTAGGTTTGAATTTTGGTCGTTTTTTTTCTTTGAATTGCTCACAGAAGCCATTGAAAAGTCAATGTTTGCCAGTTTTTACCACAGGTATAGCTGGCTTTTAATTAAGCCTCTAAGCTACTGCAGATTGTTTATTTTCTACTGCCAAGTACATATTAGGTTTTCTATCCCAGGGGGGAAATCAGTTCTTCAACATTTGTTGTTTGGCCTGATGCAAGTTAGAATATTCACATGAGCACACATAAAAATCTGAACAAATTGTTCAAAAAACACCATCTAATTTGAAAACATCTAGATGTTTTTGTTTCAAGCTGCAATCTACAGCACATACCTGCTCCTGAAGCTGCAGTCCTTGGGGCTATGAGTTTAGATTCCCTTTGTGCCCATTTTCCTCTGTAGCATTAATCTTCAGGCTTAGCTAACTCATAGACAAAAATCCTAGGGAAGAAATGCCAATTAGACGGCAACCTACTTTGCTTTCTTCTCAACCCAGCTTCTTATAGATTCTTGTCAGCCTCCTGGGAACACATGAAGGTCTGGGAGTCTGAGGATCCTCTCTGTGGTGTAGCTACATCTATCATTTACCCACAGTAATGCTGAATCAAAAGCTTCTTTTGATAGAAAGCTCCAGCTGCAGCATTGCAAACTTTTTTGGTAATGGCACCAAATTCCCATCTTGAAAAACAAGCCTCAAACAACCCACCACATTTCTATGCAGTGAATTTACCTGTGCTGTTACCTTCAGAACTGTGTTGACTCCCACATAGCTCTCACGTTAGACAGGACCTGATTATCTTAGGTTTGGTGGGATTTCTGCCAAATCAGGCACTGTGAAATGACTACAGAGATTTCTGGGTGCAATCACACAGGAAGCAAGCAAATGTTCTTTATGGCTAAACTCAAAGCAAATTTTCTTTCCCTTTCCTTCATTTGTTTTAGTGCCCAGGTCTGCCAAGGCTCTGGAGCATTCATCACATATTTATGCTCATTTCAGATCCAGAAACAAAATTAAAAATGCAGGGAGAGGCATTAATATGATTCACTGAGTTTCTAAAAGCACGAGGAAAGCATAAACCAAAGCGAATTTAAGATCTGAGTGACATGAGCAGCTCCTGAAGAAACTGAATCTGATGCAGTACAGGAAGGACGTTGATGGGATGGCCTTGTTGTAGCCTTTAAATATTTTCATGTGAGCAGATTTAGAAGGTCAAGAGTTCTTCAGAGGTGGTAAAGCATAAAACCAGGTAGGTTACACACTGTGACAAACCTCAGAGTAAGAATAACAGACTAAGGCATGGTGAAATAGGGAGCTGAAACGCTGAAAATGCAGGCACCTAGTTAGATGAAACCTTGAAGAAATGGAGGATGAAATGATCTTGTAAAATTATCACTGACCAGAAGAGCAAAGTAGTCTCTTTTTCCAATTTTAAGACACTTGTTGGACAAAACAAACCCATTCCTTCGACACTTCAAAAGCAAACCTATTTTTTGTGGTTTGTTATGATTTCAGAATTCAGTGTTTTACAGATTTTAAAATAAATATTTAAAAATAAATAAAGATTTAAAAATAAACTTTTAAATGATCAATTTTCCATTTAGAGCCATGGGTAAAGCAATATCAAAGCTCATTTGGATCTCAGTGCTCCCATTTTGGACAAGCTGGAGCCAGGCTAAAATTAAGAGCATCACTTTGATATACATGGGCTCACATGAGGGGTAAAGCTGCTGGTGCATCCAGCTATAGGAACAGACTCTAACTTTCCTTTAAAAAAAGTGAGACCAACAAACAAGCTCCCTCCTACACTTGTGAATCACAAAACTCAAGCAAATTCTTGGTGTCTGAGATTTTTTTAAGGCATAAAGAGTAATTTAAAAAAATTCATAATAAATTGTTTTGTTTCCCACTGAAGATTAAAAAACACAGTTTGCTTCCCCAGGGTTCAGGTCTCCTATACAGATTTTCAGCAAAATCATGTCTGAATTTTTTTTTTATTTCCGGTGTTTGGCTTTAGATGAGGGTGGAAGTCTTTGGAACAGGTTTAGTTTTGTTATTAGAATGGATCAGCATTTCCATGCCATCACTGTTTGAGGCATCTAAAGGGTGTAAAACTATTTGGATTTGGAATCTATTATAAAGCCAAGTGAGTCTGATTAAACCTCTTTGAATCACAACTATGTAAGAAATGCAGAATTAAAAATAATGATGAAGAGGAAAATAATTTTTGTAAAGTTCAGTTGAAATTCTCTAAGTCATGGAAATAAACTGAAGCAAAGATTTTTAGTTACTATTATCTTAAAATAAAATATAACACTGCAGCACAAAATCTAATACTGAAACATTGCATTCAGCAGTTCCTTGTAGCCTCCTGCTGCAGTGGGACAGCAGCTAAAGAAAGAGGATTCAGGGCCAGTATGGTGATGTGAGTGTTCACATCAGAGAATCACAGATTCATGGAATAATTTGGGCTGGAAGGGACTTTGAAGGCCATCTAGTCCATCCCTCCTGCAATGGCACCTTCACTAGATCAGGTTGCTCAGAGCCCCATTCAACATGACCTAGAATATCTTCAGGGATGGGACATCCACCAGCCCTCTGGGAAACCTTTAAAAAGGGAAACAGGGAAACCTGTACCAGTGTTTCACCACTCTCATCATAAAACATTTCTTCATAATACATAGTTTAAATCTATCCTGCTTTACTTTAAAACCACCACCTCTTTTCCTATTCTGCAGCTGAGCTTTGTGGAGACTTTTTGATTCTGCTCAAGGAGAAAGGGAAAGCTGAGGGAGGTGTACATATAGGACAGATTTATGGTAAGGGGAGACGAAGGCTTTGGTGCTCAGGGAGAGCTGTGCCTCTTGGCACCTGTGCTCCTGGGGATGGGGTGACCACAGGGATGCTGTGCTGGGCAAGGAAAGATGATCAGGAAAGCTGGATCACGATAGCTGAGAGGCTTCACATATGCCAACTTTCCTGATTAAACACAACTGTAGCAGAAGAAAATCCCCTATGTTTCCATTCTGAGGCCAGACTCAGTTGGGATACGTGGAGCAGCTCAGCTGCAGGTGCTAGAAGTTTTACATGGGGAATTTATGGTTGAACCAGAAAATATTTTCTGGGTCAGCTTTTCCCTTTTTTGGGCTCTCATTTCCCCAGTTCATTTCTATCTCACCTGGACACTCACCAGCTTCTAGTACACATAACTTTCCTTTTGCCCTTTACTAACCAGTTCTTTGGTCTGAAATATAGATACCAGAGCAATGAATGTGTTAAAAGAGGTAAAGTTTATGTGTTCATCTAAAACTTGCTTAGTCTAAATCTGAGTATTGATAATGGTAGGTTACTCTGATACTTAAGCATGCGTTGAACATTTTTATACTTAGGAAATATAATTATGTAATATTTATTAATGTTATTATGAGTTTCTGTGTCATTAGAGATTCATTATCTTAATGGAAAGTGAAAGGTGGTTAGCTCAAGACTATAATTACAGTGTTTGGCTATAATTTTATTGTTGCTGTACAACTTTTTCCTATGTCTATCTAACATTTTGTTTCAGGACAAAGCTCTGTATTGTACCACACAAAACCAAATTGCTGAAGTTGGAAGCATTTTAGAACATTGTCTGGTCCATCCTCTGCTCAGAACAGAGTCAAGCACAGCAGGGTGCTCAGGACCATGTCCTGTCAGCCAAGGGTGGACACCCTACAACCTCTCAGGGCAGCTTTTCCAGTGTTTGATCTCTCAAAATAAAAATAGTGATTAAGTGCTATATACTACAAATTCTGGCTTCCTTAAATCACCATACAAAGCAAAATAGAAATCAGTTTAAGTAAACAAACACACATTTCATCCTAATTATGTTTTTACCACACTGTACTATCTTATTGCAGCAAGGAAAATGCCACTAGCTGGTACAAATACAACAGCTGGATACATAAAGCTATTTAGGTACCTCATAACCAACCAAAACAAGGAGTGTGTACAGAGCTTCCAAAACGTGGTCTGAATAGCTTGGTCAGGATCAAGTTTGAGCCTGACTCCCTGGCTCACTATCCTAAACTTTTCATTTTACTTGGTCTGTCTTCTCTCTCTCTTCCCATGAGATCTGAAGTAATAGTTTTGGCCTTTCCAAAGCCTGACACAGTTTATTCCTTACGGAATTAAGACATTCTGTCTTACTAAAAGGAGTATAATATTGGTGTACAATTGGGTATTTTGCTATAAGGGTTGTTCATTGTGAATGCCACTCAACATTTCATGAAAATATGGAAAAAATAGTTATTGTATAATTAAAATCTTTTTTATTTTAACCTTCTTAGACATTGCATAAACATGAGCAGGTCTTATGAAATGTGGGTTTGGTCCAAAAAATAACAAAAAACCCAACCAAACAAAAAAATCCCAGTAAGATGAATGCTTTTCAAGTATGGCGCTTTATCTTTCAGGCAAGCAGTAGCAGTGAACACTGAATACTTGCAGACTACAAAATGCAAAAGCAAATTGTATACAGTGAATTAAAAAAAAACAACAAAAACCCCACCAAAATATGAATATCCTAAAACCAAAGCAAACCATTATTTAAATTTCCTATCAAAAAATATTTTCTCCTTGACACCTGTGAAACAGCAGCTCAAGTCAGCCCCCTCAAATGCTGGGCAGACAGGGTCTGACTGCAGGGTTTGACAGCCCAATCCCACCAGGGGGAAGCTGCCAGCACGGTCAGGTACCGCAGCATTTCAGGCACTGCTGCAGCACAGCAATGGCTCATTGCTGTAAAATACCTGTAGCACTTCTCCAAATGAGGTCAGCGACTTCGTTAGGAGCCAAATATTCTTGCTTTGTGTTAGCTCTTAATAGAGGATGGTGGAGTCATATCTCAGAGAAGCACTGGATGGCAGTAAATGCCCAAGAAACCCAGGCAGACAAAGGCAATTAAATAAAGCAAGGCAGAGAGAAGCTGAAAACTTCAGCTGCTTCAATGATCAGTTCTTTACAAATGGCTATTATATAATATAATAAGTAACTGTAGTTTTACTTATTCATTAGAGAGTTTTGTGCATGGCTACAATCCATCTGCTTTAAATGGCTTGAGAGTGAAATAGGCTGTCTCAGACTTTATAGGAGTTGCTGAATATCAGGAAGGAGAAAAAAAACCTTTCTGATTTCAGGTACATTGAAAACTGGATGAACAAAAGATTTTTCTTTGAAAATTTAAATAACTGAATGTATTTTCTTATTTGCCAAGGTTTTGCAGATTTATTGCTTTTTTGTATGTATAGGCAAATGAGCACAGAGCAGTATTGCTTGATATTGCTTTTTCTTTGAGATGCAGTTTGACTGATAAAAGCAATGGCATTGCCAAGCTTGACACTGTAAGGCATTTCATTTGATAATGGATAACTTTCTGCTGAAAAACCCCAGCATTTCTGTACAAAAAGCATTACAAATGCCTATCAAAAGGCTCAGAAATCAGCTGATGGATAGATCTCAGAAAGTAATTATATCTAAGAAACCAGTCTCCCAGTGGAGTGTGCTCACTGGGATTTCACAAGGTGCTGGCTTCTGGTCCTGCTCTCATCAACATTCTCCTCAGCCAGGGTGCAAATACACCCCAGTGGACTTGACTGCAGAAAGTTTGTGTGGGGGAGAGTGATAAAGGGCAGCCCTTCAGAGCTGTGCATTGGCACAACAGATGGGCTCCCTTGAGTAACATGCATTTTAACGCTGGGCTGAATTGCTGGAGATGGAACTGCATAGCTGGAATATTTTTATGCAGGTACCAGTGACAGGATTAAGAACTATTTTCAGCAAGCAGTGGCCAAGAAATGGTTTCACAGTGGATAGCTGGTGGGCTCCCAGACTAGCCAAGTGGTTAAAGTGCTGAAGTAATCCATGGCTGCATGGGAAGGAAATACTGATGAGAATGGGAAGGGAAATTATCATTCTGTGAGGCATTAGCAAGAGCTTTACTGGAACAAACTGACCACTTCTTGGATCCCCAGTTTTAAAAATATGCTGATAAATTGGAGAGGATACACCAAAATACTGCAAGAATGATTTGAAGTCTGGAAAAGCTTACAGCATGCCAAGAGCTCAATATAATTTATCCAGAAGAGCTTAAATGTCTTGGTCATGGCCTGTAAGCCCCTACCCAGGGGAAAGGTTTTTGAAGTTTCTGAGACTCTAACACAGCAGAGAAAGGCTGGAGTCAGGGTCAGAGGAAGGGTGAAGATCTAGGATGGAGCAAAAGGACTTTTTCAAAATCTTTGTACAGTATCCATCAGGACCCTGAGCCCAGCCATGCAGGGACAGGCATTATTGAAAAAAATGAGCATTCAGTGGATGAGTTTCTCCTCCAGTACAGCAGTGGGTATCTAGATTAGCAACTTAAGTCAACACTTGTTTTAGATTTATTCAAGCGTAAACAAGAGCAGATTTTTGTCTGCCCTTCACCAGATAAACAGCAACATTCCTAATTTTTCACAGCAATATTAAAACAGAGAACTACATTGCTATGAAATAAATTGTATAGGGCTCAGAAACAATGTACTGTAGACAACAAGGTCCTTAGGATAAACAGATATTTTTGTTGCAAATGCAACAGAGTTTCTTTTTATATAAAGAATACCATAGATATGTCAGATAAAAGCCTTGATGCATAGCTAGATAACAGACCGTATTCAATAAGTTTTCCAAACATCTTGTTCTGTCTGTCAGATCTAATGATGACTGGTGACTAGACACTTCAGCAAAGTGCTGCTTTGCTATTTATTTCTCATTTATTCTCTTGAGAAGTCTCAAAACATTTTCAATTTGATTTAAGGAAGTTTCCCAAAGTCAATTGAACATGCTACAGAAAGCAGTTCACTTTCATGGTCAATATGCAGTCTATAAAGAACAATAAGGAGAAGGTAATTTCATTTTTATCATGCTAACCTTGTATGTTTACGCTCTGCTTAGATGTTAATACTCCTGTCACTTGGTCTAAAACTTGCATTATGTTGAATCCTTTTGTCACATCCAAATTTCACTAAGATGGAGGTTAAGGATGTACTCACATGAAGGCCAAGCTAGTCAGCAGCCTGGGAGGCATGAAATGGGAGAGCCCATAGCCATGAGTGGTGCTAGACAGCTGTGCTTTCAGCCTATCTTGTCCCACAGTCACAAAGGTGGATGTCCTTTTTAAGCATTCCCTTAGCCGTGTTTGAGAATGTCACCAGGGAAATTAGCTATTTTTGCCAAAATAATTGGATGATTGGATGGTAAATCATTGTCTTCTGCAAGCATCAAAGACCCTCAAGCCACAAGGTTATTTTGCATTGACAACATTGGCTCCCTTGACCACCTTCAAATCCATACCTATCCTCTGGACAGCAAACATACAGGCGTGATAACCAGTGTTCAGCAGGGATACCTGCAAACCCCAGTCATTATCATGGCTGTCTGTGGAAAGGAAAAGCTGCCATTCAAGAGGGCAGAAAAGGGCCTGAGTTTAGTCTGGTAAAACATGGAAAGAGAGAGAATATATTCTATATTCAATATTCAGGGAATGGTCCTCAGGGCTGTTTGATCTGAAGGGCAGATTAGATGTGGGTTATAAACTGGTTTCAAATCAACATAAACTGGAAATTACCATAAGTGTCCCAGTCTATTAGAAGAATAAGAATAAGAACCATAGCATCCTAGTGGAGGAAATGTATTTACCTTGATAACTTTAAGGTGGATCTAGGTCAGTTTATGAAGGTCGTAGTATGTGCCTGCTGAAATGGACAAGGCTGACTGCTTGACCAGGGAGGTCAAGCCTTGTGCCAGGTTTATCCCTGTTCTCCCAAAAGTCTCATGCCAAATGGCAGCCTGGTGTTTTCTGCTTTCTCCCTCCCACAAAGTGTATTTATTTACAATAAATTACAAGAAATTTTCAGCCTGTGGTTTCCAGACATTGTGGGTAGAGTGGAAAAAAAAATCACAAAAAAACCCTAACCCAGCAAACAAGCTGTAGTTTTACTGTGAATTTCAGGCCTGCGGTAGTTTTCTGATGGTTTGTTGACATATTAACTTTTTTTCTAACATCATTAAGTGTTAAAATTCCAGGATTTAACACTAGAAAATTTGTGTATGTGGGCAAGCAAGCTTGGTGTTTTAATGATTCTTATGTATATGGAATTTTAATGAATATTGCCTTCAGTGGACCATTTGTCTAATCAAGAATATGTAAAATACTTCTTTTTCTGTAGCATCTGAAGAGCAGTGAAAGACAAACATTTGACCTGCCCCCGTGCAATTAACGGTATGACATTTTCCATCTGCAACCAGACAGAGGAAATGGGGACAGACCCATGCAGCTGAGCATCCTGAGGAGCAGGAGGCAGTGGCTTGGGAAAGCTGCTGTGGCCTGAAGGTTAGGAAAGGCTGTTAGTGCTTCAGGCATGTCTCTCTGAGAGGATGAAAGGATGCTGAGCCCCGAAGACTGCTGGGTTAGAGTTTCTTTACTTATCATAGACAGAAATGTAGCACACGGGGTTATGTTGCTAATTCCCCATTCCACTCCCTCCATCACTGGTCCTAAATAAAAGAATGTAATTTCATAATGACATTCCCAAGGCATTCAGCTCTTTGCAAATAAATGACTTTGTAGTCTTTCCTGGTGCTGCTACTCATGGCAGTGCCTTTCCTTGGGGGACCCCTGTGATGGAGGATGCTGTGCTGTGTGACAGGTAGAGCTGGGGGTCTGGAGGACACTGGCAGCAGAGGGTCCTTTCCCCAGACAGACCTCTGGGGAAGCAGAGAGTCTGCTTTTCCTGGGCAGGGAACAGAGATTCTCCCTGCCTCCCACCATATTAAATTCCTTGTGACAGTGTTAGCAAACATATCTGCTCCCTTCTGGCTTCTTGCAGGTGCCATTATGTCTCATTTCTGTAGAGGCTGGCCACCTTCACTGTGTCCATGTATCTCTCCCAAGCATCCCTCCCATGTGCTTTCCTGGCTGACTGCTCCACTCCCACTCAGATGAGGGCTTTTGCAAGGCTGCCTGAACCTCCACAGTGGTACACCAAGATTTTTTCTGCAGGTGCACAATACATCTTGTTTTTCTTATTTCTGAGGTTGCCCATTCCTAAGAAAGCTTAAAGGACCTTTATGTGAGGAGAGAGCTTCTTCAACTAGAAGTAATTGAACTTCACTTTCCAAGTCACCTTCCCGGGTCTTTCTCTGCTTTCTCCTGGTTTCAAGCACAGTTTAAGCGTCCAGTCGCAAGAAGATGTAAAAGGGTAAAATATTGGCCCCTAATACTTGTTTGGCTTGAATAACTTTTCCCTTGCATTTTAGGGCAGTTAATGGAAGGCTGACATATAAATATTTTGAATATATGTGTTTTTTGTTAAGTCCTCATATTAAATTCTTCTGCAAATCCAAAATCTGGTGGTTATATCCTTCAGGATGCTGAGCCTACACTCATTCCCTCAGCATACTGAAGTTTCCTAATACCTTGCAGGGGAAGCACTTTCTGCCACTTTGGCATGGAACTGATATATCATGGGAAAAGTGGGGCTGAGTGATCAGGCAGACAAGTACCTTGCTATCTCTGAATAGATTTTAAGCTGTGACAGACTGTTCACTGTCCTGGTGCCCATTGGGTTTGGAACTGAAGGAGTTAACAGTGTCAGCCCTCCATGACCATGGCAGAAGGCTGGAAAACATACTTTTTAGCATAACAGTGCCTTGTCTCCTGAGCAGCATTTGGAGATCTATCATATTTCTGTTTTAAATTCACATCCTTTCCCCAACAATATGCAATGCCTCCATCTCCATGGAAATGCTGGTATTGTTCAGTGTTCACAGCTCATGAGGACAAAACACAGAAGATGCATTTTTGTCCTATAAAGAACAGGCACAGATTCTGCTGCAGCTGCCAGGGGCTCCCCACCGCTCTTTGCTTATTCAGTACCACAGCTCACCTTAAAATGTTTTTAAGCATCAGCTCTCCAGCCTTTCACTCCCTCAAAACACCTTTAAGGAATCTGTCTGTGTGAAAGACCTGCAGGCGGTACAAAACTCACTGCAGTATGACTGCCCCTCTCCTGGCAGTGCTTCAACACCCCACAAGTTTATGTAATTGCTGAAGGAATGAATGCAAGAGGGCTCTGAGAGTATTCCTTGCTCCCCATATAGAAAAAAGCAACCAGAATTCCCCTATGTTTTACTTTTGTGTATGCATGTTATGCATTTATAAGAAAAGGCAAACAAACCTGGAGGTGTGTTTTGTCAACACTGCAATAATTGACTGTTTGCTTTTTTACCTGCAGGAGAGAGAGAAACAGCTTTTCAGGCAGCCCACCTTGAGAAGCTGGGATGATGGCTTTGCCTGGAGAGAGCCCTTCACCTGCACCATCCAGCATGGGATCCCTGGCAGCAACCCCCACACAAAGTTTGCTCCCTTTAGGGCTGCTGTGGTCCACTTAGGGCTGCTCCCTTTCTGGTAGGCACCTGGGGGAGGAAGGTGATGAGAAGAACCCAGTAGAGGTTGAGCACACCAGGACAGGTGGTGGGGAGGACAGCATGAGAGCTGGCAGCCATGGGAGGCTGGTGGGACATGCTGGTGAACTTGGTCACGTCCCTTCTCCTTTCAGGAAAGCACAGAGAGTGATGGTAATGTCCTTTGGTGGAAGTGCTTTGAAATCTGCAGATGAAATCCTGTACATAAAGGCTAAGAAACTATTTTTGCCACTTCTATTCCCACAGTATATGCTTATGCTTGGAGCAGTCTACTCCTTCTGCTCTCATTTTTAACACAAACAGGAACAAAAAAAAGATACACCTGAGAGATTGCCAGCCTATGGTGAGCTATCTTGTATGAAATTATGGTGGTTGGAAAGAGATATTGTTTTCTTGGCATCAGTCACAGTTTGACCCCATCTGATGACTCCTCACTTGCAGTCGCTTTGGGGCCATGGCTGATGGGCACCTGCTCCCTTGTCCCTGGACAGACTGTAGAGGAGAAAGCACTTTCCCCCTCCATTAAGCTATTGGTTTGAAAAGTGGTTTCTATCAAAATATAGTTTGTAATAAGTAAGACTGGATAAGACATTGGATCAACCATAAATATTAGTTATGTCAGATTAAAACTAAAACAAACCACTCGGAGCTTAGAGGGGGTTTAGTGTGTGACCAAGAATAGAATAGGCAAGAACCCCCCCTGCTGGGTTTTGTTGCAGTGGTTGTCACTGCTCATAGCAACATAGATTTTGATGTAAATTTGCATGCTTTTAAGTACAGGCACTTTCTACACTTTTGAGGCCAATCCCAGAGGTGCCTCTGGAGTATCACATACTGTGAGCAACATCTGTACAGCATCCTTCTCCCCCACAAAAGAAAACATTTTTAAGCAACTTGCTTTTGCTGTGTAGAATGATGGCAGAAAAGGCCAAGCCTGCAGAACAAGCAGAGAAGAAAGCCAAGCCAGAGCAGGGTAATCAGCAGTAATGAGCTAGAAGGATGCTTGCCTTGCATTTACCTGACTGTCCAGCAAATACTGCAGTGGAAAAGGCTTTCAAGGCTGATATATGGAAAGAAGCCAGGCTTTCTAAAATTGATACGCAAATACAAGCTAATGCTTAGTGAGAAAAGCTGCTTATATGAGGATGAATACGGTATCACGTATAACAAGGAATTATTTGGTTTATTTTAAGCTGATTTATTTTAAAATTATTTCTGAGCTCCTGAGGAACTACGTAAACATTTTTCATAGTATTTTACAGCAAAAGCAATAGATCTGGATTTTAATAGAACTTCAAAGTTGCCTCCAGACCGCACTGGGTTTGTGTATGTGCTGGGCAGCTAACACATCAATTTTCTCATAATCTCAGCCCAAAAGGGAGCCACTAATAACAAAGTTACCCTTAAATGTCTGTGGAATAATTTAACTGTGTTTAACTGGGTTCACCTCATAACACTGGCAGCCTTGGTTCTCCCCACTGAGAGGGGAGAGGGACAAGAACAGCTTCCTTCTATGCTACTGAGGTTGCCTGCAATGCCAAGTGGCTGTACCTGAGCCAGCCCCAGTGGTTCCCCAGTCACAGGGGATATAAACTGGGTCATCCCAGCTGACAGAAGATATCAGGAGTGGTTCAGATGCCTTATGTGGCCTGAAGAATCTCCCATAGGTGGCACTGCAGAGGTCAGGGAAACGGAGATTGTGACTGCAGAGACCATCTCCAGGCATTGAACATGGTCCATCTGGCTGAGACACTCCTGGTGGGAGAAGGTCATGTACTGAAAGTCACAGGAGGGGCTGAGCTCCAAGAGGTGACCAAGAATGTCTCTTGTTCTCCCAAGCTGCTTCCTTGGTTGTCAAGTAGACAGTTCTGCACTGACACTGTGCTGCAAAGCCTGTGGGTAGTGACAGATTTTGAAAAGTTTAAGGCAGCCAATTCACAAAGCGTGGCTACTCCAGTGACTTCTACCAGTGACAGCCCCAAGGTTATTTCAAATGCAGAAATTAGCATCTTTTTTCTTCTTAGTCTCTGAAAACCTGATGGAATTATTTTTATAAAGGAATTGCATATTTTTATGGGCTTAACCTTTATCCTGAAATTTCTCATAACTGTTTTATTAATGCTCAGGAGATCTGAATTACAGATTGCTCAGCTTAAATAGGTAGGAAATTTAAATTACAGTTAAGACTTGTCAGGAAAATTAACCTGAGCCACAGCTTCATCTTGGAATGAGTGCCACTGACCATCCACCAGGACAACCTGGATTTTGTGCATTCAGGTATAAATGAGGGATGATGTTGCAGAGGGTGAAAGACCTGCTGGGACCAAGGTGCATTTAGGACTCCCATGTCCTGCTTGCTGCTTTTCAATGGACTGAGCCCAGGGACACAGTGGAGTGCGGGAACCATGAATCCTTCCTGGGATTTCCCACATGCCACGTCCCTGGGTCCTCAACAACGGCACTCTGTAAACCCTCATGCCTCTGGAGCAGAGAAGGACACAGTGATCCAGCTCTGCACCAGGCTGAATTTTAGCAGAGGCAAGAGTTGGTTTAGCTCTGAAGGGGAAACTCTTTCTCCATTAAAAGGTGCAGCACCAAGAGAGAAAATTAAATCAGAGACATTCCAATATCATTTGATTATTAAGTTAGAGTTGACTTCTAACTTCCAAGTTTTTCACACAGTTATTCAAATGCCATGCTAATACTATAATTGTTATTTAAGAAAGCCACAAAGGTTGTCCTTACTCTCTTTCCTGAGAAAAGGAGAGACTCTGGGAAAAAGTTAAACCTTGAGCTTCTCAAAAAGGATAAGGCCAGTAGTATACACTCCTATGTCTTGGGTGAGGGGCTAGAAGCAGAGAGCAGAAATGTGGCTCAGTCACTTGGTACATGCAATGGCAAGGGACAAGGAACCATCCCATGCAAGGCTGGAGAGAGGAGAGTGATCAGTGTCTCTTGCTCTGTGATAGTGGAAAAGACACAGAGGTGGACTGAGCCCAGCCAGAAAACTTGAACACAGCCAGCCAAAAGACCTGTATCAAGCCAGAAGCATACGGGTGAGGACTTCAGAAAATGAGAAAAGTGTGAATGAAAGGGTTATAAAATGAAAGCAAAAAACGACCCATCTTTCTTTCCTCTTGTGGAGATAGAAATGAACAACTTTCAGAGACCACAGGATTCAAATGTCAGCCTGGGAAAATTGTATGAGTTGATTCTACCAAAGGCTTGGACCAGACAGGACTCACCAAGGGTTGCATTTGCATTATGGTCTATCATAGAATCATAGAATGGTTGAAGGGACCTTAAAGATCATCCAGTTCTAACCTGAAAGATCACCCAGTTTCTAATCACCCTGCCATGGACAGAGATACCTTTCACTAGACCAGGTTGCTCGAAGTCCCATCCAGCCTGGCCTTGAAGACTGCCAGTTATGGAACAGGTAGATAAAGAGGTACATAATTTGATTCCTTGGCTGCTGCTACAAACCCAGGTGAGAGGCTTGTGCCACATGAGTTTATGTACGCAGCACTGAAGAGCTGGGGCTGACATCTGGAGAACTTGACATGTCAAAGTGAGAGCTGGTTTCCTGGTGATGCATCTTCTCACAGGTTATGTGTCAGGTTGAGGCCATTGTTAAAGCCAGGGATTAAGGGCCTGAGGGAGAGCTGTGCATGGCATCTCTCTGAGGCTCTTGTGGGCTGGCAGAGGGGTTATGGAACATTACAAGATAAATGTAAATAAAAGCAAAAATAGATGGAGAAACAAACTGTGAGTTGCATAGGACTGTGTGCTTCAAAAAAGAAAGTGGACAGGGGAGTGAGGCATGGTCTGCAAAGTGTGGAGTGGAGGGGAGCGTGTCTGCGTGCTCTGTGTCCAGGGCTGACTTTTTCCTTAGGTGTCTCTGCTGCCAGAATATCAAATGCACCTAGGAAGGTGATGTCCTTTCCTAGCTGAAATTTCCAGTTCCAAGAGAAACGGTATGTTTTTGAAAAGGAGCCAGACATAAAGTGACAGACCTTTTGCTTTGAACATTGGGCAGTGTATTTTTGTTGTGGGGAAGTGTCCATATACAACCTCAATAAAAGGGTGAAATGGAAGCCTTCACACATCACCCACTGTAAGTTTCCTGACCACAGAGGGCAATGTTTAGTATTCATGCTTAGGATGTATTAAAAGCTAAAATATAAATCAAATAGCATGACTTGAAGCTGATTTGTTTCAGAAGAAAGTAGAAGTTAAAACTTTTATACATCTGCACATCAAAGTGTTATTCCTAGCTAAGGTTTCTTTTTATAATTTAACCCCATATCTGAATTGAATTTCAATGGGCTGGTTGTGTGGTGCACTCCGATCAGTCGAGTTTGATGAACACCCCAAAGCTCAGTGGCTGAGAAAGAAAGAAGAAAAGCTTGCTTAGGAACATCAAATGGGAGTGCAGGCCTGATATCTTTTGTCAGTAGAAAGATTGCTTTAATACCCCGTTGGTCACAGTAATAACCTTAAACAAATAGATCACTTGTATTTACTTTGTAATATCAGTGCTTTTACAAGATTGACTACCTAGTGGGATTGTCTGTACAAATTCCACAGTTGTCCCCAGGCAGCTCTGTGAAGAGGACACTTTAACTCCATATGCCATAGAAAGATGCCTTCAGTGATGCTCCATGAATTAATCATATCCCTGAGGGCTGTGGGAGGATAATGGTAGAAAAACCCTGCCGGAATGACTTGGAGAGCTCCAATGAGCTGTCACAGCACCTGGCCACTTTGTGCAGTGAGGAGCAGTTATATCAAACAGGCTGTAGCTGCGTGAGCAGATAGTGAACGTCACCAAGCTGTCAGCAGGACAGAGGGAAGCACCACTTACTTTACCTATTGGAATAGGCTCCCCGCTGCCTGGGGCCACAGGGGTTACTGGAGAGAAAAGGAAGTAAACATTTATCTAGTGAAATACTCCTTTTTCTCCTAATCCCCACTCTTGAGTTACAGAGGCATGGTGAGAATGAGGTGTGCGTATTCTTTTTGACACTAAAATTGCCTAGCAGTGAGCTGAAGGTTTCATGCACAAGTGTTTGGGGTTTTTTCTTTATTGGTTACCTATATCTTCTTCCCAGCCTTTAGCTTCCTACTCTCAAGACAATGGCCATGCACAGCCATTCCATGTATGCAGCATGTGCACCCCAGGGAAGGTAGGGATAATGGTTTGTGATGATAAAGTAAAATTATCACCAAGACCACCTTGTGTTCTCTATTCTTGCTATTTACAGCAGTCTATGTCAGATCTGGTTTAATTTTTTTTCATCTTTTCTGGGCAACAGAAGGTTTCCCTTTTTATGAATATAAATAAAACCCTTTCAGAGTAATGATGTTTTTCATGGAAGGTGTGTTAACCCACAGGAGTGTGAAGTAGGTTTACATTCTGAGAACAACATGTGCTTCAGGATTATTCCTTCTCCACTCCCCCTGAGCAAGACCTTTTCCTCTTTTGTTTCTATTTGAGCCAGGTGCCAGTTCATTACTTGCAGACATTTAAAATACATCAAATGCAAGTAATGTATCACATTTTTTCCTAAATGTTTTTCCGTTGATCTGTTTCTACTATATTTTAAACCGTTTTTTCCCTGTCAAGACAAACTTTGCCTGGATAAATACGAGCACAGCTTTGGTTTTGTGTTTCCTTGCATCTTTTTCTGTAGCCAGATCCTAGCTACAGGGTCTTATTAACCTCTCTGACCATGCCAGGTGAGTCCCAGGAGACTGCCGGAGAAAACTCTAATTTACAGTCACTGGAGAAAGCAGGAAATCAAATCACTGCTTAAAACTTTATACATGCCAGGCATGTATGATCTGACCACACAGACGTTTGAATGGCCAGACAAGTGAGACAGATCTAGAAAGATCCAAATGCCACTCTACCCCAAATCTGTCTGTTTCTCCTGGTTGTTAGGAAGGGAGACTTGGTGAGACTAGTTTGGATGCAGCCCTCAATCCTTCAGTCACTTCCATGGCGATGAATGAGCTTCCCATGTTCCCTTTTCCCAGGCTATCACACTTGCCTTTTGCCTTCATGCAGGGAATTACTTTTTAAAGACCTCAAGGCTGAAAACCAGACTACATCATGTACAAAGTGTTGCACCACAGGGACAAATTCCTCAAATGCTGTCAGCTGCTTATCTGGTTGATAGGTCCAGCCAAAACATTCTGGCTTGAAGAGACAAGGAAGAAATTCTTATTTCCCCAAGTCGAGCTCTCTGGGTCAGGGGAGAGGCCAAGGAAGCAGCTAGACCTGCTCCAGAGACTTAAGAGAAGATTGCAGAAAGAATTACAGCCAGTTGACCTCATCTCATTCTTCTCATTCTTCTCATTTTGTGCATTTTAGGCAGGGCCAGATCCATCCTATGAGGTGCTGAAGGGATCTACACCCTAACTGAAGCCATTTTGCATTTTTCACCTTCTCTGACAGAGGAACTGGGGAAATCTTGTCTCCAAGTTGCACCGTGGGGATTTGTGTTCTACAGAATTTCACAGCTGTTTTGATGAGTCTTGATTATTTTCTTTAAGGTTTTGATGGATCTGACCTTTTATCTCTTATGACCTCTATGAGATTTCTGTCTCCTATCTTTTTTTGATAGGGTAATGGTTTTTTACTTCTGTTGAACTGAAGTGAGCTTTGGATTGCTCAAATACACAGCCCATTTTACTTCTACTGTGAGTAAAACTCTTAAACGGTTTAGTCAAAACCTGCCTTCTCCAGAGAAATGCCTCATTGCCTGGCTGTTTCATTTTGAAGACTTGTAGCCATGAAATCTGTTGGGAGAACACAAACAGCTGTGATTACCTGACAGCCCTGGGAAATGGCACAGAGACAAGATGCGTCTTTGAGATCAAAGTGTTGATTGCAGGTGGAGGCTGCAGGAAGATCTTTTAAACTTTTCTGTAACCTTTTGGCTCTGGTGAGCACCAAAGCGAGGGGATGTCCTGCCAATCTGTATCAATGAGAAACAGCAATCTGATATTGCTCTTCTGTCCAGCTGAGAGTTATTAGTTTTGTTAGAATTGGATTGAGGGTGTCTGTAAATGTGATACCATTGTTCTTTCTTAATGTAGCTACAGTTTACCCAGCAGATCCTAATAATAACTGTCCTGGTCTGGAAAGACAGGTGTCTGCTAAGGAAGGCAGGAGCCTCCCTTGGAATGGAGAATCTAAGCCTCCTCCCTCCGAATTATTATAATTTTGAAATTAAGGGGCTCTGAGGCAAAGATATAGGAATAGGAGTAACAGTTCTTTAGTAGGAAAATTAAAATAAAAATGCAGTAGTACAAAAAAAAAACCCCACCGACAGAGCCAGAATACAACCTGACACCCTGTTGGTCAGGGTGTTGGTAGCAGTCCAATTAAATTGTGGCTGTAATTTCTCCTGGAGTGACAGATGTGGTTCTGTTGAAGCAATGATCCTGTAGAAGGTTTAGTTTTCCTCTGAAGGTCTCTCGGATCCTGGGCTTGATAGCCTTCCGAGATTGCGGATGTTTCTTTTTCTTCCCAGCCCCGTGCCAGAAGAAGGAGTCAGGATGCGTCCATTTAGGTTTCTCAAGGTTGTTTATTTCTTCTTATCTAGTACATTTTGTTCTCACTCGGCTTGGGTGCTAGCTGCACTGCTGCCCAAGGCTGTCTGCCTCGCTCATGGGCGGTCGTAATCTTTTATACTATGTACTACGTGCTAGTTGTTTTTACTATTATCCCAATACCTATCACTTTTATTAAACAGTGTACTTTCACCCTAAACCAATCCAAAAGTGCCACCACCACAGCAGAAGATGGAGGGCAAGAAGAAGAAGCAGAAGGACAGAGACACGCCCAAATTCCTCCATCTTGCCTCCTTGAACCTCCATTAGACCCCTAAATTCTATTTTCTACACCCGGTGATAAAATAATACTGTTCTAATTGGACTCTCGTGGTTGGTCTCTGGACCCTTGCCAGGGTCTTGGATCACCCAAGGAACTCAGAGACATGTCCTGGGGTTCCGACAAAGGTCCAGTGGTGGTGTAGATGGGTCTAGACTTCCACAGGAATCCAGTGAGAAACAGGCTGCCCTGGTGTTCTGACTCTCAGATTTTTATCCAGGTAGGAATTCTGGGCTCCTCCCCCTAGGTGGAGCATCTCACAATGGGATGATGTAACTTTGTCAGTCATGCAGTGAGACTCAATGGCCCATTAACAGCAGATATCCCCTGGAGGGAGGATGGGTTGTGGAAAAGATAAAAAATGCTGTCCCACCTGGTCTCAACAGATGGTAATAGAATACATACCTCTGGTTACATTTTGCCTTGCAACCCAAGACAATCACAGAGCCCTTGGCCTTGTACCTGCTGTACGTGTCCCATCTGAGAAGCAGGTCCTGGCCTGCAGTCCCCTCAGTCTACAGGGGGAGCATGGAGAGGTGCACATGGGGAATTTTACAACATTGCAAACAGAAAATCTATCCAAAGGATTCAGATTCTGGAGTGCTAAGCCACAAATTCTTCCTCATAGCCACGGCTGGGACTACCTGCCTTTGTGCCTGGTGATTTTGCAGTGCAGCTCACTGGGACTATGGAAGGCAAGTTTTAGCAGGAGGAGATGCAGGCAAGAGTTGCTTCCTTGGGACCTGCTCACTATCTCATCAAGTTCTCCTTAGAGTAGGTTTGGAAGACAAAATTTATAAAATCCAGCATTTCTTTCTTTTTCTCTCATCCCTGTCTCTTGCTTGTGAATGTGTTAGTCTTTATTGCAAGGACTTTCACAGGCACTGAGCCAGGACTGGTGGGGTTTCTCAGCCACAGATAACATCTTCAGATCTGTTAATTTCCTTTTCTCCTGCAGCCTGTCCACTTCCCTTTCTTGAGTTTTTCTACTCCCTGATCTTCCCTTTCCAATTATTTTTTTTCCAAAGACATTTTAC
Source organism: Acrocephalus scirpaceus scirpaceus (assembly GCA_910950805.1). Lineage (NCBI taxonomy): Eukaryota > Metazoa > Chordata > Aves > Passeriformes > Sylviidae > Acrocephalus > Acrocephalus scirpaceus. The sequence goes on from OU383777.1 coordinate 15,488,505, forward strand.
CAGTCAATCTCCAAGCCATTTGTTACTGTACTGCAAAGGACCCTATGCACTTTGCCTTTTCCTTTTTTTTTCCTCTCTCTCCTATTTTTTTCTTATTTTCTCCCCAAAACAACATTCCCCATTAAAGCCAATATGCACTACCAGCTACAAATCCTGCCTACACACCTTTACCATGTGTGATGGTGCCCCAGCCCCCTTTGTGCCACAGGTGGGTGGGAGACAATCCAGTCCTGCAGGATACTTCCCACACTGCAAACCCTGGGAATACAAGGAAATCCCAGTGCCTTACTCCTGCCATGTAGCAGAGGTGAATCTAGTGATGAGGTAACTTAAAAGCTGAAATGCTTTTGTTGGTTTTGCTTTTGAAGAATGGCATAGTGGAGCTGCAGTGAGACTCCAACAGGAAGGCCAGAGGTGTGTGACTGTCAGGCAGCCTGGTCGAAACAGTCACAGATTCCAGGCTGTCTGTGCTCTCCTGCTGCTGCAGAGCAATGCTGGGCCAGCTTTTCACCAACTGCATGTAATCACAGTGAGGCTGTGGAGCTGTGAAAAATCAGGACTGAATAAAGCCAACTCTTGAACTGCCTTTATCTCACCATATGTGGCTCAGGAAGTGGCGCTGTGCTGTGCTTAACCTGCAGCTGGTTTTGAGTTCACCTGTGTCTAATTCTCCTGATAGCACAGCATCAAGAAGAGACATTAGAGCAAGGAGCACTGCTCTCTTTCAGTAACCCAAGTCATTATTAAGAAGGAAGGAGGGAAAAAAAAATTATGTGAACTCACTAGGATTTGACAACTACCCTAGGTTGCACTCAGCTTTAAATTCAACTGTCCTGGAAAATATCCTCATGAGATTTTTGAACAGGAGAGTCAGAGATAGTACAAAATGGAATTGTTTTCTTAAGATTTCTACCAATTCTGGGCAAAATCCCATGAGAATAGTTGTTCTTGTGAGGTTTTTTTCTGCATCTGGACAAGAAAAAAAAAATGTTTTTGAAGCCTTACATCTCTCGCCATAGTGGAGTGGTGTATCTGGAAATTCAAATCTGACACTTCAGGAAGACTGTAAAATGAGGTTGGTTGAATTGTGTGAGCCTATTTTTACCCCTTGTCACATCCACAATGTCTTTTATGTGTGGGAAAGCTCTGCTGCCAGGACCTGTCAGCTCTGTTGCCCAAGGAACACCCCAGCCACGGGTGGTGACACGGGGGGATATGATTTTTGTGTGATATGAGTGGTTCTCTGCAGCCCCACTTCCCTCTCATTGCCTCTCTCTGCATGCTGCAGAGCTGCAAAACCAAGAAAGAGACTAGACCAAACAGCTGCTTACTGGCAGGGAGGTGGCAGAGGTGGCCACAGGTAACAGTTGGAGGGCACTAAACAGTATTTTTGTCTGATGTTGTAGAAAGAAGAGAACTAAAAAGTGGAGTCTTGTAGGTGCTGTGTGTGAAGTGTTCAGGTATGTTGGGTTCTGGTGATGACGGGCTTTTGGGTACCACCACCAGGTCCAGACTTTGGAGAGTGAGAGCTTCTCTGTGAGGGGTGGAGCCATGAGGGACCCTGCAGGGGGACATGCTGTCACTGCTGGGCACTGACCCACAGCCCCTTAACAGGCAAGCAGAACTGGGGGGTGGAGGAGCAGGTTCCATCCTTGAGCCAGGGATGGGGCTGGAGACAGAGATCTCTACAGGAGGAACTGAAGTGGGCTTGAGGGTGTGCAAGAATCTTCCTGAGAGATGTAGCAACCTAAGACAGTAAGACAACGTGCAAGATCTCCCTTGTGACTACAGGAGAGGAAATTCTGACACCTGAAGATCCTGCCTGAATTTCTTTGATAGTAAGACTGCAAAGAGCACTAGTGCTGCCTTGGGCTGCTGGCGCAGGCCCAGCATTACATCATGGCACCCAAGCAGTGTTCTCTTCTCCTATCCCATGCCTCTAAACCTCTGCCTGGGTCTCCTGGCTGGGGATGTGGCCTGGAAGATTGTTTATGCACATCTGTGCTCCCTGGGCAGCTCATTGAAGCTGCACCTTTCTCCTAATCCATTGTTAAGATGTGGTAGGATCAAATCAAGAACTTCTAGTAACACTTGCTGGCTGTGAAGCTTCAATACATGATTTTGGTGTAGCATAAGGTGCAGGCAGCTTTAATGTGGCCAGGAATGGGATTCACATCCCTAAATGCAAAATGGGTGGGGATTTATGCACAGCTCCACTCCTTAACCTGAGACTTGGAGCAGGTGATCTCCTCCAACTCAGCTCAGTCCTCCCACTATCAGCATTGTGCACAAAGCAGCAGCCACCACCCTGGGATGAGAGTGCTGGTGATGGAGGGCATTGTCTTTGGTCATGATGCTGTGCCATGTGGAATTCAGCTTGGAGTTAGGCACCTGGAGTTATGGTGGCAGGGGCTGCATACCTGCATGGCTGTGCTGCTCTGACATCTGAACACTGGCATTTGGTGGGCACTTTCCTCCAAGGGCAAATCCCCAAATTTCTCACTGAATTTACCCAGCAGCAATGGGGAAGGTGATGCTTCTGGCAGAGCTGCCATCCAAAGCACTTCCACAGGGTCCGTGACTGAGAGGATTGTTTGCAACTAGCTCAGATAACAGAAATTTCAGGCTGCTGGTACATTACAAAGCAAACAGGCATAGTTTGCATTTGGTTTTCATAAGGAGGCTAGATATGGCCTGAGGTATGCAAATGCCTTGTGATGAAGAGAAAAAGATTCCAGGACTGTGGAGATGTAAGAGTTGACAAATTAGGCAGCATTATGAAATAACACTAGATCTTTTTGCAAATTGAGGAACAACAGCTGTTAAGCATGTCAGAATTCTGGGAACAGAGGAATAGAAAGCATTGCTGTCACACACACGGAGAGGAAAGGAAGTGAATGCAGCAATGAACAGGTGAGAGAGCCTCACATTTTTATCCATAAGAGGATAAGAGTACGAAATCCTTATTTAATCCTTGCAGAGTTATTTAAAATATTAAAAGTGGTGAGCCTCAAAGGGGATTAGGAATGGTTGCAGAGGGTGAGTTAAATTACAAAGTTAACATTTGAGGTTTTGTACTTACTCACAGAAGTAAAGCAAGTACTTCTTTTCACAATTCTTCCTCTTTTTTTTTGGATTGATGAAAACATGCACACTACATAATTAACTTACCAGTTTTTGTGTCCTTTAAATCCAGAGGGTGAACCTGGAACCTCATCCCTGCTCTCAGTGTTCACCCTGCAGAAGTGCCCAGCCCCACTTACCTGACCACTGTTTCTGCCACTGCTGAGAGGTCACACATCTCACAGATTCTCAGTCAGAGTTAATCTCCTGCCTTCCCTGCATTTTTCCTCCTGGAGTGTAAGCGGTGATCTGATTTTCCTTCTTCATGAAGGTGACACTTGTCTCCCCTGCTTTTTGACTCTACTTTTTATGCCCCTTTCTCTGGAATCAAGAGAGGAGTTGAATCTTGTCTTCTAACTGCACCCTTATCTCTCCCAGTCTTTCCTTTGTCTTCTGGGACTCGTATTGCTCAAGCTGCTAATGGTCCCTTGTGAGAAACTGAATAATTAATGGTTAATGACTCAACAATTTCTAAAGCAGCAGGTGCTTTGCTGATGTTGTGCAAGGTCACAGCCCAGGTGCAGCAGGGATGCACACTCACCACTAGAGGCTACAAGCTGGGTTTTCACCCGTATAAAGGAAAAGGCCAATAAAGAAGCAGACCCTGCAGAGGTGGGATAATGCTTTTTATCATGCCAATGTCCTCTCTTACACAACTGGCTCAGGTGTAAATCTCTCCCCTCACCCCAGTGGAGGTATCATAATATTCACACACAGTCCTGAAGGTGTTCATCCCTTCTGATGTGGCATAACTGACTCAGCTACGCTGACCTGAGTGGCAGCTGTCATGTCTTAGAAGGAGCCATAGACCAACAAAGACCCTGAAGGCTCATTTCTGGGACTTGCCCCTGGAGGACTGCGTGTGATCCACAGTGTTACATCAGAGAGTGTAAAACTCCCTGCCCCAGGAGGAGTATCTGGGCATTCCCACATGAACCTGAACCCACTGAACCTTCGCAGGCTTGCCCCTCTCCTGATTGATCAAGACTGTCACCACCACTTTGATCAATGGACGTCAAAATCGTATCCATTGAGTCTCACATTGGATACATGGGTGAAAATATCCTTCTACTCTAACCCTTCTTTTTCTTTCTTTTCCTTATACATTTTCTTAATGGATATCTTTGTGCTTTTATAATGCTATATTTCTACAGATAATAACCAAAACAGCTACATACCTACTTTCCATTTCAAGCAGATTGTTCTGAAATAAACCTGCCATATGCATATTTATAGACACTTGTCATTTAGTGGTGTTTCACTCTAATCTGCCCCAAGGGATCTATTAAGAAAAATCTCAGTTACTCTGCCTTCAGGGGTGGGTCATAACATCCCTGAAAAGCTCTACTATTCCAGTTTAATTTACTTGCATTTATGCTGATGAATCTCAGACCTGTCCTTCACAATCTTACAGTAATCTCATACTATGGTAAACTGTAGGCAACTGGATCTGGATGGATTGCTTGAGCAGGAGTCTTGGACACTAAAGCATTTTAGTGTGACACTTCAGCAGCTGAAATATTTGTCTTCAGCACCAGGATGGAGTCAGTTTTCCCACGTAAGCTGGTCCACAATGAGAGAGGTTTCTGCAGGTGCTGGAGGATGGATATCCTGGAGCATCTGACTCCAGTACTCAAAGGTTAGCAAGCTCTCTGAGACACTTATCCACAGATGGGGCTTGGGGAGTCCCTTGGGGAGGGACAGGCAGTGGAAGGTGCAATTTAAGTGCCTGTGTTATGAGAGGACAATTAGAAATGTTCTGCGTGTATCTGCAACAGCTTCACCAGCCTGGCAGATACAGCATGGAATGGCCATGTGTTCCTGGTGTGGACACTGTATTTGAGAAAGAAGCTTCTTGAGCACCTCAAATATCACTAGAAGCCTCTGTTTAGGCAACTGAATACAGTCAGTTGAGTCCTGAGAACAAGTTGCCTCCCAGCTATTGAGGGTGCCTAAACAGAGCCACTTGCATTATTCTAGGTGTCCCAAGTTACTTGGAACACTTGCTTAAGCTGGTGAGCAGGCAGCAAGCCTGGGAGGTCACTGCTGGAGTTCCAGCAAGCTGCCTACAGCACCTGAAATGGCTCTTGGTGTCTGTGAATCACTGTAGATGTGACTGTGCTAGAGAAAGCTGAATCACTCTTTGTGCTCCACTCACTCTATTGACTAGGCTCCCCTTGAGTGTAATAGGAGCTTGAACATGCTGCTTTAATGGTGGCATCTTGATTTAGTCTGGACCTGAATTCTGTCTTTAGAGCTGATGGTCTAAATGTAGCCCTGTATTTTTTTTTTTTCTGGAGAGCATTTAACAGGAGCTAGCACTAGCATTTAACTTCAGGGGTTAAAAGCCTTAATAAAAATGGCAAAGTAATAATACCAGTGAAATAACATCATTATTCATATTCTAATTTGCTAAAAAAGAAAGTCCTATTAATTCTTCTATTTCTATGGCTCTGTAGTAAAAAAGAGATGAAGTTCATTTGGTCTCCAAAGTTTATCTGTAATTATATTATGCATATTTAAATTATCATTTAGAATATATGACATATTGCTCATATTAAGAAATAAAAAATACCCACTAGCAGAAGCAGAAACTAGAAGATGCTGGGTACAGCCCCCTTGGAGCAATCAAAGTTCAGGGTCTTCTTTGGAACAAAGCCAATTTGTTTTCTCTCCTCCACCTGGCGCCTTCAGACACACAGAGTACTCCTGCCTAATGCATGTTACCAGCCTTGGCTGTCTCAGCTTCCCTGTTCTTGGCTGCTCAGCACTGTGTTGGCTTTGTTTTTGCTAAGACTGGGCCAAGAGCACTCTGGCTGGGATTTGTCAGCAGAGCTGCCTCTGAAAGCCAGGGAGGATGAAGAACCTGGCTCTTTCTGTGCTCATGGTTAGTCTGACAAGTCGTTCCTGTGGGAGGACCAACTGAAATGTTGTTTCTCCAATTTATCCTCCGCCAGCTCTAATTTTTCACGTTCTATCTATGCTGCAACTTAGTTGATGCAGCAGGTGCTTTATAAATAAAGTGAGAGAAATACTGCTTCCTGTTTATTTATCTATGTTTGATAACTTCCAGGAGGACAGATTCTGTCTATGGCATCCTTATTGGAGACTGGATTTGAGACATCTGCTGTAATACGAGAGAACCAGGAGTTAGAGAAGGGCTCATCCTCCAGGCAACCTTAAACTTTCTGTAATCAGGCAGGACTAGACTTTGCATACATGGTTTCTTAAAGGTTCTGCTTTAAACGCAAGTGAATGATCAAATGGCAGGAAATGAAGCCTTTCTTCCAAATTGGGGATGGGGAATTAGTTGATTTAAATTTTAAAGAAACACTGGCACACACCAAAAATGCCACAAATTTGTAACTGACCGAGTTACAGCCAGTCCAGTTACCTGTTTAGGTTCTTTAGTGTTTTCCTCTTGGCTGTGGATTGAGAAGTGGGCTATTTTTACTCATCTACAAAATGACAGAGTTTGTTGCTATACAGTAAACTCTTGCAGCCTGGGACATGAGAGTAAAAAGAGGACAAAGTCACGTTTGCCTGTTTATAAAACCAAAACTTTTCACAAATAAAGAGCAAACTCCAGGGTGTCTAGCTGTTTGGAGCTCCTTGTACCCAAGTAACTCTGAGCCTGTTCATTCAGTTTGGCCAGAGGCCTCAGGCCACTGATATCCCTCTATAGTTGTCCATGGCCAGCTTGAGTTTCCTGGCAAACTTGACCTTTCCAGCAGGACAGGTCAGTGAGCTCTGGCCCAGATTTGACAAAGTGGCACTGAGCATGTGATGGGTCACAGAAGGCTTCCAGATATGTTGGAAATATGTGAGCAGATTTTACTCTCCTTTGCTGCAGTGGGAGACATCTCCTGCTGCCATGGCTGGAGAATTCCCCAGCTAGCCCCTCACTCCAGTCTGTGCCCAGAGTGGTCCGAGGGGAGGTGCAGAGCCCCTCACTCCAGTCTGTGCCCAGAGTGGTCTGAGGGGAGGTGCAGAGCAGGGCTGCCTCTGCTCTCTACGGCCTCGTGGCGCAGCGTCGAGGGTCAGGACAAAGAGCAGGGAGGGATCCCTGTGTGGTTCTCAAGGTAGCTTATTCCCCAGAGAGGATCAGGGACAAAGGGCCCAGGGCAGCACTGAACACAGTCTTTTAAGTGGGAGAGGTACAAGGGGAGGGTACAATTCTTCAACCAATAGGGATTGTACAAGGGAGGAGCTAGAGGAGGGATTTACAGAACTATAACCAATGGGGGAAAGTGAGCGGACAATACAGCTTGAGAGGACGGATAGGGTGTCGAGGAAACTTCTAGACCTGAAGGCGGGGTCAGCTGTGGATTGGCAACACTAGGAGGCAGGGTCAGGGAGGAGTTTAGGCAGGGGGTTGGAGCACCAAGGACTGACAGCGAGCTTTCTAGAACAACGGGCAGGGATTAAGGAGGATTGACATTTAGGTAGGTAGGTTCGGGATATGATGGACAATTAGGAGAGGAAACTTGGAATAACCCAACAGCATGGGAAAAACTGGCGCAAATCACTTAAGGGGTTGCAGAAAGCATACAGTAACAGAAGACACGCCACCTCATCCTGCTCCTCCAGTTCTGCCCTTATCAGGTAAAGGGACAGAGGGACAGGCTGCGTGGCAGAAGAGCTGCAGGAGGTGAGAAGGCGGCTCTGGGATGGTGGAGATACATTACTCAGATGGGAATCAGCTGCCAGGGATAAGGAGGTGTTGAAGGAGGTAAGGATATACAGAGCTGGAAAAGAGCAGAAGTGTTCAGTTGATAGGTGTGAGAGAATTGTTAACCTGTTTGTGGAAAGAGCAGTTGCATTGTCTGGGAGATTGGGTGAGACAGGGCTGATTCTAAGGATGGCAGTGAACAAATGGCCCAGACAGAGAAAAAGCCATGGACAAAAGACAACAGGAGATGTGAAGACAAAGGAGGTGGTGGGGGAAGGGCAGAGGGCTGAAGTGGCATGTGTGAAACAGGGAACAATTTGGATATGAGAAGAAGAAGGAATTGATAGGGAAAGACAGAAAGAAGAAATATAAAACTGTAGCAGCATTTCACAATGATTTTCCCTGGCTTCAGGAGGACTGAGGTGTGTCTTCTCCTGCATCCAGCACTGGCTACACTTCCCAACTAGCAGACACAACGGGGACAAATAGCAGCCTGCCAGCAGGATGCACCTCTTGTTGGTGCAACATCTTCCAGTGTGTTTGTCCAGATGCAAATAATTTGATCTCCACCAACATCCTATACTGCAGTCTCACCAGTCTCCCTGTCAGTTTTATGCTTATGCAGTATACAACACCCCCAAAACATCAACATCTCAATTTTAAGTATGTACTGGCATAAATATGGATCTAGTCAAGAGATTAATGCAATATTTGATTTGCTAAAAAGGCTTAACAACTCTTAGTGTTTTCATATTGAGCTCCAGGGTCTGTATTTTAAACTAAACAGGAACACCAGTAAAATTTTCATTAATAAAATACCAGCTAATATGGGTTTCTACAGGTAAGGAGAGACGTGCAGGATATATGTTTTTGGTTTTGTTGTTTTTTTTTTTTTTTTTTTAACGTACTTATTCTAAAATTGACCTGACAGCTTCTAGCTATTCCTTGGTGACAGATTCAAACTATTCAAGCAGATAATTTTCAGCTCTGGCATTTCTCTTTGAAACTTTATGCAAAAATTTTTCCTCAATATTTAGCATGTCAAAGGCTGTCTAACAGCACCGAGCCTTGCTTGTAAAATACACACACACAAAAATGTAACAAGGATGTATTTTGGCAATAAGCTTAAATCTCAAAGAAATGTTCCAGTACCTTGATTAATTAAAGACAACCCAAGTGTTACCTCCAGCCTGCACTGGTACATCATTAAGCAGCCTAATTAATATTAGGACATACTGAAACAAGAGAGGTATTTTGGAATTTCAGTTACTAAGGGAAACCTAAGTGCTGTCTGTTAAATGCTTTGGCCTCCTTTTCTTGTAGAAAATGTGCTTTATAACTTCCCCATATGCTCCTGCTGTTCTCTCCCTGATGGATGTTGCTATGGAAGCAAACTGGGGAAAAAAAATCAAACAGCTAATAATGTTTCTGCAAATGATTGCACAGGTGGAGATGAAAAGTACAGATGACACAAGTTAGTTAAGCAGGGGATTTAAGCTGCAGCAACAATTTGAGGCCAAAAATCAAAACACACATTTTGCTTTCTTTCCTCTTTATATAGATGTAATGAAATTCCAGATCTTTGCAGGCTTTTGAGGTATATTTTGGCCTTTATTGAGTTAACACATTCAGAAATTTTTCCCTAAAACACTGAATAAAATAATAAAATGATGGAGGTTTAGAAGAAGAGCAGGGCTGGGTACACTGCTAGTGAGTGGGATAGCCTAGGAGGACGTAGGTCCCTTGAGGCTATGGGATGAAGAACTTCTGTGTTCCTTCAGTTCTGTATCATATTTGAATATCATTATAGCAACAGGGGAGGATTCACATACTGGATGTCAGAAAGACACCTGTGGCATTACTTTTTTGTATTCCTTCAAAGGAGTATAAGCTTACTGATACAAAGCACATACCTGAGAAGTGTATGTGAGTGAGGAAATGCACCAACATGTTGATATAGAGCATCTAGTTACTGAAGTAACTGAAAATGAGGATACTGAGAGCCAAGGAGTGTGAGTGATACAGCTTACACCTGGCATCTCTCAGGCTACTGGCCAAGGCCAGCCAGGTTGGCTGGTGTCTCCAGGGCACAGAATGGGTAGCTATTCCATTTATTGCTTGCTTGCTTTTCAATCATGTTGGCTGCTGCTCACCCTGACTCTGTGATACTGAATTTTTCTTTAGCTTTTCTGAGTCTTAGATAGTTACACACATGGATCCACTTCAGGCTTATGCTACTTGGTTGTGTCCACGCATCCATTCCTCTCTGCTAAACCTTACAGCCTGTGGCTTCTTCCCCAGACCCCCTTAGACATGTTTTAAAGTGCTGCTGCACCCCCTGAATGCTCTGGGATGGGGCAGACCTTATCTGCCCTGGAGCTTGGTCCCCACAAGGCCTCCTGAGCCCACGCTGCAGCGTGAGGATGAGAGAGAGAACACTGTCAGCAGACATTCAACCAGGGGCCACCAGTCTCATTTCACTATCATTTTAAGTTTTTTTGGGTTCTGTTGCACACCATAATATAACATGTATTACTGATGGTAGCATGGTGCTGGTGTGTGCTGAGAGCCTGAGTCCTCCTTCCTGGTAGGTCTGTGCTGATCACCTTGCTCTGCACAGAGCTTTTCACTGCAAATGCTGCCAAGCAGAGGTTCATGTCTCATGTCTCACGTCTCATGTACTAAATCAGAGCCCCATCCATGTTTAATTTTACGAAATGTCCCCTTTCTGCCAAATCTCATTATGAAACCTTTAATGAAAGTGATGCATCGTGTCAAAACTTTGTGGTGCAAACTTTTTAACCGCTTGTAATCAGGAGGTGGATTTCAAGCAAGGGAAAAGACAACTTATCCACCCAGCTGTGTGTGGGTCAAGTGCCTGAGTGCCTGGGTGACTCCATAACACCCACATGGTGCAAGGATAAAGAAGAACAAGAATCAAAATATTCAAGAATGCATTAAAGCCACCTGTAGCCATACATACCTAGAAGACACTTTAACACAAGCAGAGGTGAAGGTGTACAAATGTGGCCCATAACCCCAATCACATAAATCCTGGTGCAAACTTTGACCAGCCATTTCAGGAATGAGACATGAATCACCTAATTCAGGCAGCCTTACTTGTGTTAGCAGTCCAACAAGTGACTAAGTTCTGGGAAGAGGCTGGATCCAAACTCTATAAATTCATAGCATTGGTGTTCCATCACCACTCTCTTGCTTAACAAAGGCACATGCCCAGGTCCATGTACACATTCTTCTGTTGGTGTGTGTCACTTTACACTATATATGTACAAAGACATAAATAGCTTTCTACTCCTAAAACTGGTTTAAAAACAAGTTTCCCAGCTCCTGGCAGGGGTTATAAACTGCACTGTCCTGCTCCTGGGTATATGACAGTCCTGACTTGACTGCAGAAGAGACCTGATTTAAGCTATCCCATCCTCTTACACTGCTCTTGAGGGAGAAGAATCCCCTTTTTCTCCAAATGGAAAATCTTTCCAACCACTTCCTTTGATTATTTTATCTTTTTCTGCTATGTCTGTGTGTTCTTGGAAGGAGGGACAGTGTACTGCGTGCAGCCACAGTCACTTGGTATTCAGGGGAAATTCAGAGTTAGTGAGGCGCCTCCAGAGCAGCTGCAAAGGGCCTAATATAAATATGAAGAGCTGCCGAGATTCATGATTGCACCTGGTTGTCCTGCTGCTTTACAGCCATTGCAAATTAATTCTTTCTGCATGTGAGCAACTAAGTCAAGTCACTTAAACTGGTGGCCTCCTGCTGTCCTCTTAGGAAAAGAAATAGATGAATTGCACTGTAGAGACCTAGTCCAGTGCCAAGGGAGCCACCAGCTACTTTGCTGTGCCTTTCTATGATTGTTGGAGCAGGACAAGGAGGAAATTTCAGTTCAGCTCCTACATAACCCTTGATTATGTAGTGGTTCAGTTACAGTCTCTGGACCAGCATTCCTTGGGCACACGAAGGGAGCATGTGGATCTGCTCCCTTGTCCTGGTGGAACTCCAAGCACAGCAGTGCAGAGGAAACAATTCTGTATTTTTCCATTGGCTTCACTGGAGCATGCTGGCTGCAGCTGGAATGGCAGAGAAAAGAGAGCAGAACCTGTTTGGGAAGAGACATTGTTCAAAATGGCAAAAGCTGCTAAAGAAGCTGCTGTTGAATGCCTGGGTTGAGTCCTTGAGGCCCCAAGTGCTGGAGGTGCAAACACAGGCTCCCACAGGTAGTTCTGAGCTGCACAGCCGTGCTGCCTTTCGGAGTGCACTGTCTCTCCCACACTGTGTGGTGCTGAAGGACAGATCACCCTCTTTTGCTTTCCAGAGTGTCTGATTTATGGACACATAGAGGGCACTGCAGAGGCCCTGTGCAGCACAGCACTGTTTGTGGTGCAGTATATCTAATTCCTATAATGTATGCAAAGCTCTCAAAATGCTAACTTTTTATTTCAGTCTGTGAAAGAGAAATATATTCTCTCTTGGGCTGGTGACATTATTATCAGAGTTAATACTGTCAGAGAGAAATGTCTCATGAGTTTCTGTCCTGTGCTGTACTCCTGGGTGTTCTACTGAGGGGAGAAAGATCCTCCAGCCTCCCTGAGAACCAAGGGGGCCCTGATGCCCATGTGAACATCACTAAAAATCAGTCCCTCTTCAAAGTAGACCAAGAGTGCTGTGTCTTCTAGGTTAGTTTGCAGCAATTCACCATACATTTCTGCTCTTTCAAACACATCTGTAGAGAACATCAGTGGCAAGCTACCAAGGGGAATCAGGAAAGAGGAATATAGGGTTGGATGGCTTTACTAGGTCTAGGATGTGGAGTCACCACTCAGTTACTCACTTGACATGATCTGTGATCTGAATACCACACTTAGAAATAGGGGCAGAGTCCAGGCTGGTACCTTAGGCATTACCCAGCCCTTCTCCCTTGCCAAGGCAGAATCAGGTCCCCTGAGACATTCCTGGTTGATATTTTGAAGATTTTTTAGTGTGTCCTAATGCCTCATTAAATGACTGTCTAATATGCCCGAACAATCCACATCCCTAGAACAGGTATTTGCTGTTTAGGACATGTTACTGGCCAATGGTTCAGTTGTGTCAGTACTATAGAGCCAAGAAGCCAGTATGTCCTACATCCCAGGGAACAAGGCTAGGACACCAAATAGGGCTATCACCTGAGCTCTGTGTCCTGCCAAGAGGACTGGAGGGGTGGGTGTAAGTGCTTCAAACCTCACACTGGTTCCCCACATCCTTGCTAAAAGGACAGTGTCAGGTGTCCTGCATGTCCTCCTCTGGAGTTGCTTTGCTCCCTACAAAAGCCAAGGAGAGACAGACAAGTGTGTCAGTAACTCAATTTGTTCCTAAATGGCCCTAAATGGCCTGCAACCTTCCTCACCCAGTGCTGGGGTCTGGCTGTTCAGGGTGGCAATGCCTTCACCTGCCTCTGGGATTCAACAGAGCACACCTCACCTGAAGGAAATCAATGTGAAATTGAATATTAGCAGATTTGATGATACATTAATCCAAGCGTTATGGACCTGATTGGGTACACAGTGCTACACATACACATATGTGCTTTTGCTTTTTAATGCCTGTGGCAATCATATTTCTGCTTGACCCAAGTTTCCTTTATTTGTAAAAGTAAAAATGCAATTATTGCTGACCATAAAATTATTCAGCCCTTTTATACATAGCTACGGGAGTTGAAGTGCTCCACTGATTTTAAAGGATATAATCAAGGATTTGTGTGCAAACAGTGCATAAACATGTACATTTGTTACTCAGATGTAGTTTGCCTGTCAAATATGAGTGAATTTGCTGTTTTTGCAAAAGTGGTCACTGCCGAAGCTTTCCCAAGACTCTCCAGCAATACAAAAAAATCCACATTCTGTCTCTTGTCTGAATAAGCAATTTTTTCATCTCTTAATCTTCTTTTATGGAATTGTATAAAAACAGGCTGTAGTGAATTTTGCTGCCACATAAAGAAATTACAAAATCATTAAAGAAATTCCCTATAATTTTCAAAGAGGAATCATCCTTCTTTTTCAACTACTTCATCAAATTAAGACCAGACTCTGCCATCTGCCTAACAATAGTTTCTATGTATTGATTTAATAAACATATTATGGTACAAAACTGAGGACAATTAGGATAAATACTAGGATATGTATATATTTATACTAAGATATATATATTGAAAGTACACCCCAAATCCACACATTTACAGTCTTCTTTGATTTTCCTGGCACCAATATAGCTGTGAGGAAAAAATTGAACTGGAGCTCATGCTCCTTTTCAAGTATGGAGCATAGTATATAGCATTGAACACAGCATAGCAGAAAAAGATGCATTTTTAAGGGCCTGCAGTTGCATTCTTACTTGCATTTTGGAAACAGGATAATAAAGAGCTGAGGAAATGGATCTTGTAAGAACTTTTCAGTTCAGGCATGTTTCATTCAAGGACAAGTTGGTTGGATTTTTTTTTCTCTGTTGTTTATTAACAGAAAAATTCCTAATACTATGGTATTAGGATACATGGTACAACTCCTTCTGTCTCATGGAGGTACGCAGTTGGAGGTTTTTCTTTACTTCTGACCAGCATGTAAAGTTATTGTTCCATCTAAATTTGATGTTCATTTTGAATGACTGTAGGGGGATTAAAAAAATCCTGTTAAGAAATGATTAATGGTCAAGTCACAGCGATGAAATAAAAAACTAAAACTAATTAATTCATTATCTTACTCCAACTCCCCAAATGACTGTATCAATTGCAGCCTAATTCCTAATGACTGTCACCTGAAGAGGTGACATGTATCCTTGGAATAGCTGAGGGACAAAACTTTTTGTATTCCACTAGATTACCCTGAATATTCTTGCTCAGAAGGCAGAGCTCATCAGTAAAAAAGAACAGAGTGCTTTTGAGCCGCAGCAATAAGATTTTTTCTGGAGTTAGCTGATGACCTTACCTATTCAATCCATCTCTCAGCCTTCAGAGCACTAAAATGAGTTCAACAGATATGACATTTGTATAATACTTCTCACTGAATAAATGCACTGTTAAGCATGTTGCTCAGGTTTCCATGTCTCTTTACAAAGCTATTCCCTGCCTGTGAAAAGCAGTCTGCCTTGATCCAGATGTGCAAGCCATGCCTTGAAAACATCACTCCTTTTCACCAGTGCCACTTACCTGATGTCTGGAACACACAGTATGCTGGGTGCCCTTGCACATCACAGCTCATCCCCCCCTCTCCTCTCCAGCTCATGGGAACACATTCTGGGACCTTGGGCTTACTCAATGCCTCTGAAGAGCAAGAAAAAAAGTCTGACATTTTGCTGGAAGAAACCCAGCACAGAAAAGCTCCAATCACTGAAATTTGCAGCTAAGCAGGCAGAAGTAGGTCAGGCCTGATGCTATTTGCAGACTACTTTTCCAAGGTGTGGAATAGGCTAATCAGTGCCAGGGGTTAAGGTAGATGGCTGTGATGTCAGCTCACTCCTTCCCAAGGAAAGGTTTGTATTTGACCTCCTCCAGTGATGCCTGCATGCTCTTAGCGCTTATTCCAACATGAAGAGCTACTAATCCATTCTTCCTATTTCACCCAGGCTGCTGTTGCAAAACCTTGGTCTTTGCATTATTCCTTTCTGCCCCTCTGCATCCAAGAAAGACCTACATAATCTGTGTCTCACTATTAGGAAACTAAAGTTATGTTTTATACTTTACATTTGGCAGCCATGTTAAAGTCATGTTTGGGCTCAAGTCTCATTTGATTTAAGACTCAATTTATCTTCAGAAAAGAGAGTTTATGGTTGTGCTTTTGTATTTGGTATATTATCAAAAGAGAGGTGTCCAGTTTGGCATTCTCAAGGCATTGTTTATTTTCTGAGCATTTTCTGGAACTGTGGCAGTGCTATATTGCTGCTGTGCTTTGGGATGTGTCATGGATATAGCAGTGTCTTCCTGGGACACAGCTCACCCTGAAACACAGCTCACTCCTGTTTTAACCAGGAAGCTCCTGTTGCCCTCAGGAGGCAGGATTTTGATGGCTCTGGACAACATTCAGGCTGGAATGAATTAAAAATGGGCGATATATAAACACATGGGTGTTGGTTCAGGAGTTAAGAGGAGGTTATTGAGGCTTTGCAAAGAAGGAGATCCAAAATAACAAAGCCATAACCCCTAAGCATGGTTGGCAGATGGGTCATTATGCTTCAAAAATGGCTGCAGTTCCAGTGCTAATACCAGCTTTCATGTCTTTCTCAGATGTCACTATGGTGTATTAAATAGGATCCCCTTTCCAAAAAGTTCATTTATGTGGTATTTATATGGCAGAGACATCTGTCTCTTTCTTTTGTGAACCCATGCTCTGGTTTTGATTTAGTGTATTGGGTTCCTTCAGTGCCAAGAAAACACTCTGCTCCTCTCGGGCTGATAAATTCTGATGATTGCTCTCATACTGTTTTCTTGTGTGAGGAGACATTTTAATATTACCTTCTTATCCATCAAACCTCTTCTTCATCTCAGGGACTCAGGCAACTATCTGTTTGGGAAGTGATTTCTTGTAAGTGCCATTTTCTAAAGGTGAACTCCTCCTGCCCGCTGCTTTTAATCGTATTTTAATGGGAAAGGGCTTGCAGAGGGATTACATAATCAAAAAGATGACTTTGCACATCCTCCCAAGGGTTTTGCTACAGCTGGACTCAGCCTAATTTCCCCATCCCATGCCTAGCAGTCATGGAGACGAAGGGAAGGATGTATGTTTTTCAAGCTCAGAGTTGACTACTCACCCAAAATGTAAAGTAGGAAGCAATTCCTGGAATCTGTGAGTCTCATCCCAAGAAGATACATGTATTTACATTCATAACCACCATAGGCATTTAATTCTTTCGTGAGTCTGCATCTCAGTAAATAGCTATTTGTCTTCATGTCCAGTGAACAAAAGATTGCAAGTGCTTTCTACTGGCAAGAATCAAATACCTTGCTTTTGTCAGTAGGTCTTTGATATGCAGGAGCAGCCATGGAGGCAGTGAAAGCAGCCTTGTACTACTCCTCTGCACCTGGGCAGGTGAGCAGTAGAAGGCTGTGGTTGGCAGCCTCGAGAGACCAGTAACACCAAACACTGCTACTCTTAAACAAGGGAGAAATAACAAGCCCAGGGGCAACCAGAATTGTGTTTCAGCACCATTTGTGTCTGGGTAGCATTATTTGACTTCTGTCTGGCTCCATTTTAGGCATTTTGAGCAAAACATATTTTTTGGTATCATATTTTCAAGAATACGGTGTGTTTGACGCAGGAGCCAAATCTAGTGCTGGCTATTGGTCAGAAATTACAACAAATAAAGTTTGTGAATAATCAGTCTTTAAACAATAGTGAAAGAATTTGTTTCTTAGTCTCAGTCCTTTTTGTGTTGGCCAGTGCTGGAGAAAGGACACCTGACCCCTGGGAGGTGTTTTGTTCTGTCAGGAGGCGTCACTGGGTTCAGAGGTGCATCTAAGCAATGTGTCACTCATTCCTCACCACCTCACTAGTAGCTGATGAGGATTAGTGTGACAGACGAACTTGAAATATTTTGCTGCTGCATTCTTCGGTCTCTTCTTCTGCTCTTTTCCAGCCTCACTGCAAATAGAATTCTGAACTTTTCTCTTCTCTTAACCTTAAACTTAGTATTAACCTCAAACCAGCTGCAGCTGAACCATTGGCAGTATTACTCTGGCCATTACCCACACTACCCATACTAAATATTTCTCATAGCTACCATTTCTGAAACCTTTGCTTCCCTTTTGCAACCCCATTTAAATCTCACTTGCACTGGTGTATTGGAATTTTTCTCTTTCAACCTTAACCCTAAACATGGGTTGGGAAGTTCTTCCAGACTCACCATAGGAAAATAATAATAATAAAAAAAGCAATCTTTCTTTTCCTCCAGTAATAGGGCAAGGCAAGAGTTAGGATTAGGGATAGAGTAAGGGTCACAAATGGGTTAGGACTTGGGTTGGGGCTGAGAAGAGGAAAGCTCTTGCTTTGCCTAGGGAACTACAGCTTTTCAAAATGTTCCTCATGTCTTTCTCACTACCAAGTTCCCTCAGGGAAGTCCCTCTCTAGTACTCTGCAAGAAGACGATTATTTCATAAGAAAATGAGGTGGTGCATTCCCGTAAAAAAAAAATTTGTTTCTTGGCTTTATTCCAAGTACAGAAGAAGCACAAACAGATTTATCACACTTCTTTATAAGCCTTCATTTGGACACTGGTCACTTTATTTTAAGCCCTTTTTCTTTCTACAGTGCCTCTTTCCTGGCCCCAGGTGTGGATTGCTGCAGATGACACATGGACAGGGAGCTTGTGCATAGCAGTGTGAGGTGGGTGAGCAATTCTCTGCTCCCTGACTTTGCAGAGGAGTTTTGTGTCATGCCTTGCTTGAGCAAAATGGGTCTAGTACAATTACACCACATAAGAACTGTACTCCAAATACAGCAGTGACTGAGGAATTTACGTTGTAGTATCCCTGGGTGTAAGTATCTGGGGAGTAAAGGTTTCTCTTATGGTATAAAACCCTTCTCTGAGCGTAGTGGCTGAGAAAAGAACAAATGGAAATGTGAATAGGGTATAGGCTGCTTCTCTTCCCACACAGGTGCTGGAGAAAGGAAGTCTGAGCAGAGAGGGCTGGATTTCTTCCATTGGCACTGAAGAACAAGTACATAGCCCTGAACCCAGCATGGTGACATGCTGTAGGCAGTGTTGAAAAGCAAGCTATTACTATGTCATATCTAGTTTTCACTTGTTCTCACAGGTCAGCAGACTCTCTGGATTTTACAAACAGGCTCACTTGTTTTGTTTTTTTTGTTGCTTTCATAGTAACTCATATGGGCTCTTTTGTAAATTGCCACCGTGGTTTTTTCCACTTACATCACACTTTTTTGATACTTCAGTTCTGAAGTATCATAAAACCTAGATTAATAGTATAATGGGAATTTGGAGAGCTGTAACATACAAGGAGTAGGTGTTCATGAACCGCAATTATAATACTGAGCTAATCAGCACTGCATTCAGTTGACTAAATTCTCATCTTTTAAATGACAGTAAAAAATCTCCACATAAGAAAAGATGATGCAAATGCAGGGAGAAGTCAAGGCAAGTTCATCTATTTCAGTAGACAATGTGCCAGGGTTGTTCTGTTTGTTAAAGCCAGTACTATTATTGCACGTCATGCTTCCCAGCTCCTAGAGGTTTTAAGGCAGAAGAGGGTAATGCACAGCTCCTGATGGAGGAGTTTAGGATGGGTTTGGGGTAAATGGTGTACGAGAGTTGGCAGGGGTGCTGGATACTGGCACCCTCAATATCTCCACAGGCAAAAGTGTTTTGTTTGAGACCTGCTTCACCAGTCTCCGCACCAGGTATGGATATATATGTCTTATATTTCTACAGATTGTCTCTAAAGGTTTTAGACTTTTTATCACGGGTTTCCCTAATCTTTCATGTTACATCAGTACATGCTTAGCAAATCTGAAGACAGAATGCACATCAGATGAGTCTTGGCTGACCCCAAAGAGTAAATTATATTTAAAAGGAAAAAAATCTGCCTCCTTGATCTGTTTCTTACAATTCTTTTCCATTTTAATCTTAAATCTTTTTGTCAAAACAGAGTAACTCTCAGAAAATGCTCTCCCCCACACCTGTCTCTTTTCCAAACATGGTCTGTTTTCAAGACACAACAGTGCAGAGTGGCCCTGATGAATTTCTACCTCTTATTAAATGTGGACTTTATCCATGCAGCAGTTTTAGCCCAGTGATGGCAGCCAAGCCAGGCATACCTGCTGCTCTTTGGCTATTGCACTGATTCTACACAGATGACCAGTCCCTGTCCCATTTCTGCTGCTCTCAACCACTCAGGACCTTATTAGCATGCCACCACTCATACATGGGCACTGATTTATGTAATTCTTTTCTAGCTTTCCCTCTCTGTGCCCAGAGACACCTTTGAAATGCAAATATCTCCCATAGTTTTTGAATACAGGTGCTCTCTGCCTGTGAGTGAGGTGGCACAGAGAAAATAATTCTCAGTAAGATGTCCGAACCCTCCCTTTCAGCATTTTCTGAACTCTAGTGGCATAGGGCTCAATTGAAAAAATCGTCTAAGAAAGGCTTCACTAAGTGGAGCACATCAAGAGAAAATAAAGAATGAGGCCCTGGTTCTATCCACAGAAGCTGTCATGATTTATTTGCTGTCACTTGAATCTACATTAAAAGGCTTGCTGCGACTTCACCAATTTCTTTCCATTCTGATTGTCTCGATCTCCGCTGATATTTGAGGCCTGGCTTGTTATATTCGAATTTGAAAGATACGTAGCCACCTGAGCCTGGCAGCATGCTAGCATTAACTTCTCCTGCCCAATGGGCTTTTGCTGGTCCTTTATGGAAGATGAAAATGGATGAATCAACTTCAGAGGCTTTCTGGATTGTACTAAACCCATCCTTCTTCCTACCCAAGAAAAGCAAGAAGTCCTGCTAATGAACCCATCGGAGGAGGGCTCTGTCTGCTGCTCTGTGGCAGTGACATCCAGCACGGCTGTGAACTTTTTGAGCAGCCATTTCTAAATTGGGAAGTCTCAGATTTATGTGGCCATTTTCTTGTTTTAAAAGGAGAAGTCAATACGTATTCACAGTTTGATCCCCATTAAGGGCTGAAGTGATGCCATGTTTCACCAGGAGAACGTTAATGCTATCAATTTTTCAGCTTTCTTACTTTATTTTCAGCATGTCGTGTCCCTTCATATTTAGCATGTTATGAGGAACCACTGGAATTCAATTACTGCCTGTCACTGCTGTTTATATTGATTTATAGATCATCCATTTTGACAAGTTCATTGCCAGACTTTAATATGCCTTAATAGCTTTATTGTTTATTAATGGTAATGCAGTGGTCCAATCTCCAGCCTGCAGTAAATGTCAGTCCTTCCTTTCCGTGGTGGACTGTGGGCTGCAGAGCATGGGTGGGCAAATGGCCATGACCAGGGGCTTGGCAGCACCCTCCTCCCCCTGCCCAAATGCTGCTGGCTCCAATTCCTTTGGTTAATGGCCTCCACAGATTTCCTCCAGTAAAGAATTAAGAAGAGATTTGTCTAAGAGCTTCTTGCCAGGAGGACTGACATGCCTGGCAGTGCCAGCAGGGTTTTGGTGGTGCCACAACGTGTGGTGCTGCCAGTGCTGTGGTGTCTCTGGGCACAGAGCAGCCCTGGCACACGCCATGCCTGGCTCAGCGCACAGACCACACCTTACCCTTAAAAAGATGTAGAGTAACACTGTAACTGTGTTACTCTGGTCAGCATATCCAGACTGTTACCGGGAAGGCAGAGGTGAAAAGTGTATGTGCATCATGGGGCTTTTTTTATGTCAGGCTATGTAGAGTTTTATAATGAGGGCAGAGTTCACTGGCAATTATTGCTTAGGAAAGTTTCCATGGATAGCTATTTTTCTTTCTTTTCTTGCCAACTGGCTTTTTGAAATATCAATTTACCATAGGAAAAATCCTCCTCAAAAGCAGGAGTCCCCAGGCACTACAGGTCAGGACTATTTCAATGCAACTGTGCTGTAAGAAAAAAGAATGTCCTCAACAGAAACATAACGACTTGTATTCTTAGTCATAAGCTGTTGCATATTGGTAGGATAGGAGATGAACAGCAGCATAATTCTGAGTATTTTCTGCCTAGAAACATACAGGTCCAATTTTTCAAATGAAGCTGTAGCTGTTTCTCCATGCATGGGTTTGTGTGTTTTCCCCTTTCCCCTTGTCAGCTGTCTTTGCAGCACCGAGCATGGTGGTTTGTTTTTCAGGACTGTTCAAACTCAGGATGGCTGCAGAGGAGAGCTGCTGCAGCTCAGAGCTGCGGGGATGAGCTAGTTATCCAGGCTGGGGAAACAGGAGGTACAAATCTTCTCCTGAACAGCAGTTATCAGCAGCTCAGGTCCCTTTGCACAGCATTGCTCTCTCCTGTGAGCTGCTGACAATGGCAGCCAAGGACTCTTTTCTTTCAAGACCCTTCCAGAAAGGTTCCTCCTTCCCAATATCTTGCTCAGCAGTGCTGAGCACCTTCAGAGAAATAAAGTGATGTGCTCATTTCTGCCTTGGTCTGCTGCATTCCCCCAGGAGCATTAGTTCATATACTCTTGCCTTGACTAAAATGATGAGAAATGTATATCACTTACACTGTCTTTCTCTCTCTCTCTCACACACACACAAATACATACACACATAGATGTATTTAAAGAGACAGCTTAAAACCTAAGTTATAGCCCAGGAAAAACTACTAAAGGTGTTTTTTTTCTCCCTCAAATTCAGTTTTCAAAGTGAATTCAGAGAGAGTTGCCACTTTGGCTGATGAGATGTGACCTGTTTTAATCACTGCTGTCCACTGTCAGGTATGTCAGGCAATTTAGCTTCAGGTGCATAATGGTAAATTATTATAGAGACAGAATGATTTTAAGTTTCCAGACAGTGGGAGCATTCCCAGAATCCATTACTGCCTGATTAAATTACTCAGATTTCTGTGTGTGAAGGTTTTGTACAGCAGCATGTAATCCACGAGAGTAACTAATCATATCATATTGATTTAGATGCTGCTAGAATGGGAAATCTAATTGTAATACTGTGAAAGCTTCTTGGGGAATCTGTACTAATGATTGCATTTGTAATCCCATTTGCAGGTGAAAGTTCTGAAGCGCAGCTGTGAGATGAATAGCAATGACAACAGTTTGGACACAGCCCTGCAAAATCAGGTTGCCCAAGAAGAGACGAGCAGAGGTTGTACTGATGACTTAGCAGCAAGTTTACATCCTTCTGGTTTTCTCCATTGAAGCTTCCTGGGGCTTACACATAAAAAAGAATGTGAGCAAAAGGTGCAGACAAAGATGAGAAAGGATGCAGAATTCAGCCCCCTGTCCTGTTTGACTTCAGAAGGCATCCCAAGAGCCAACACTGCAGTCTGAGCTCTGCTGGGGTTTTGCAAGGACACCACTTCTTTGCAATCTCTCTCTTCTTTTTATCTGAGGATGAACACATTTGAAAAGTACTTTTAATTCAGGGAAATGAAATGCCTACCAGCTTTTCATTAAAATTCTTTATTGTTGTTTTATTCTTCTTTAAATACAACTTTCTATGGCGTTTCTTTTGTGTTTGATGATTGCCAGCACCTTGATCTGCCTTGACCTTTCATGTCTGTGCTCTGGCAATATTATCCTCTCTCTTTTTTCACTTTCTGGAATATGTGGGCTATTTACATGTGAGTTTTATGAACTGCTTTTTACCTTTCCTCTTTGTGATACTTGCAGAGCTGTATAAATATAAAAACCATAATGTGATGAATTGCTTTATTTCCTTACTGGCGTGGGATTTTTGTAGCATTGGTTTTTTTCACTTTTCTGACTTTTTTATAATGACATATAAATATAAATAATCCTATCAATAGAACAGCTGCATCTCTTGCATACACCAGAGCTTGGGAGGTGGTTTGATGGGTGACAGGGCACACTTACCTGGGGAAAGGGCTGCCCACCAGGCTCTGACAAGGACTTGAAACACTTGTGTAGGACAGGTGTAGCAAGCTTTCAGTTTGGGGGACAGGTCCCTTCAAGACACTGAAGCTTCATTTCCAACATGCAGTAGGGCTGAGCTCACTTTCCCTCTTTGGCCCCTGCCAGCATGTGATTTTTGAGGCCCAGCCAGCCATGTCTCCTAGAAGTGAGGTATGGTTTTGACTCTGAATTAGTGACTGCTTTTGGAGAATAGTGGAAGAGACACCTTCCAAATGGATTTGGGACAGGGATTTTTCTGGGGAGCCAGCCCCAAGCAGAACTAAAGACAGCAGATATAAACCACAAATTTCATCTGCATCCTTCCTGCAGGTGCTCAGCAAACTCACCACGTCCTGCTGTGCATTGAAGATTGTGAAGAGAGGGCTGGTGGCCCACCTGCCCTTCCCGAGAGGGGCTCATCCCTGCTGCAGCTGTTCAGTGCTTCCCAGTTTTGCTCTTCTTGTCTGTGCTTTGGGTGAATAGGTACAAGGCAATAAACTGAGGCCTTGGGCAGATGCTACCTGGCCTCAAACAGGTTTTAAACTTTTTTACAGTGAAATGTTAATTATTTTTATTGCAGCATATTTTCTTGCACAGTCATAACAGAGAGATTCTGAGTAATACAAAAGACATAGGAAAACCCTGAGACTTTAAAATAAGCCCCTATTATGGTTCTTAGTCATGAACAGACATTGCCTTTGTACTGGAGAGATCAACAAAGCTGGAAATTAATTAAGCACAGTCTAAATAGCCTTTAGGATATTCAGTTATATACAGGAAAGCATTTTGCAAGCTTGTTTAATGGATGACTCCTATCCTGTCTATTAGGTGTCATTGAAACCCAAAGGGTATGTATTTAATGCCAAAGCTTCACAAAGTTTTAGAGAGCATTTGAATTTAAGATAAACTACAGTTTGCTTCTGATGCCTTAAGTTTTAGCTTTCATGTTTTTCAGATTCTGTGCTGCCTAGGGGTGTAGTTCTGAGCCTCATATTAAGTGCTGGTAAGCTCTCCTCACAGAGTAGGAAGACAAAAAAATCCTTCTCCTGCTGAAGACCGAGGACAACTGTTACAAGTTTCAGGCCCAAAAGCATAAAAAATGGTGGACTGAAGAGAGAAACAAGAAGGATGGGACCTCACAACCTAAGGTTGTGGTTAGACAATTGGCCCCAATATGCAAATGGACCAAAACTTATAAAAGTGTGAGACCTTCGTATGGTCATCCATTTTGTGACCATTCTGAGTCCACCTTGGGTGTAGTCGGACTCTTGTCCTGTCCAAGGTGTACCCTAAAGGCCTTTCAATAAATACCTACTTTATTCTCTAGCTCTGTCCAGTCTCTTTTTTCAGGTCAGCCTTCCAAAGGCACCAGTTTTTGGCGACCAAAAGGCGTCACTTCCTTGACAGCTATGCAAAGGTCTAAAAATGCTTTGGAAAGTCATCCTGGGGATGCTTATTTTTGGTAATATAGATTCCCAACAGCTGTGAATCATGTTTCTAAAGAAGGTCTGTGACCAGAGTCAATTCCTCAGGCTGTCATGACCCCTGCCAGGCAGGAACAAGACGAGATGGAAGGAAGGAAATAAGCGGGCAAACAAGCCGGGTTCATGTGCTATGATCTTGTACTCAAGGACCACAGTAAATGTATCATTAAAATATATTACACTAAAAATATACACAGATTTTCCACATCTCTGCGTTTTTCATGGGGAACCATACAGCAGTGCCCCAGATATCTATTGCTGCTCAACAATGGGCAATAATAAGAAGAGCATTTAATGAGATAATTTAAGTTAAATCATATTTAGTACAAGATTATCAGATCCTTACTGTGAAAATTGCAGGCTCTTTTCCACCATTATATGAGATATACTTTCCCAAAGTCTCAGATTTCCCTGACAGATTTCCTTGAGATCTGAAAAATGCAGAGCAGATATAGAAATACTTTAATGAATGCAGTCTCCTCCATTGTATTACTTTCTTCTTTTTTTCTGGGCTGCAAAAATAAAAATCAGTAGTGAGACTGGGACTCTCAAAGTGATGCTGACATCCATCCAACCATTTCAGTTTCTCTGGAGATTGCTCCATGTCTATCAACATCTAACTGGGTTGAGGTTTTAACTTGTATGTTGCCATCAGCTCAGCTGCCTTCCTGTCAGCTGGCAGATCTGCGATCTGAGCTATCCTCTTTCTGATTTGATTTGCACATTTCCCAGTCTTTTGTCTGTGATGCAGTCTTGGTAGGTGTCTGAGGACTGTTTCCCAGCATATATCATAGATGAGCTGTGCTCTGTACAATGCTTGAGTCTGGAGTATGAGCCACATCAGGCCTTGCTGAGCTGAACTGGACTATCCTGAACTGGACTTTTGTTATACACTCCCACACCATTGTAGCAATTTCTAGCCTACAAACAGGGTTTTTGATCCACAACACCACAGGGACTGAAAATAACTGTCATTAAAGGTAAGCAGAGTGTGTGTGTATATATGCTGAAATTGATAAAAATGCAGTAAGTATAAAATTGAAGAAAGCATTGAATAAAGAGCCCCAGGAAGCAGGCTCGTTCTTTTGCCCACCAGACCAGAAGGCATGGTGCAGCCATGCTGGCATTTTCAAAGCTTTTCCTGTTTCTTTCTTTCACTGCCCAGTCTGTTCCAATGGCAGGTTCAGACTGAGAGTGCTGCTGCTGCCCAAAACTGCTCAGAGACCAAGTGTATGGCAATGAACAAAAATCTCAAGTCAGAAGATTTGGGAGGGATGTGTCTGCAGTTCAAGGCATGGCATCCTCTGGAGCATGTGGACCTGTTTGCCCACAAGGCAGTGTGGGATCTGCAGAAAAGGCATCCAACAGGGTCTGGCTTCATGCTCTCAGCTGAGGGCCACCAGCAGGATCTGACTTTGTGCTTGAAGCCAAAGGGCACCATTCATACCAGGACAGAAGTTGTGCAGGTGAGAGAAGTGACACTTCTCCCCTTACCCGACTGCTGCCCTGTGGAGTTTTCACCCCAAACCAATGTTCCTGAAGGCATTTTGCATGATGTCTGAGATTTCTCAAAACTGCAGTAAAAAAAAAAAAATTCCATCAAAAATCACAACTCTAAAGGAGATGAAATCCTATAAACAAAACCTGTTGAACAGTTCTCCTTTATCACTGCTGAAGCCATAAGGGAAAATCTTGCTATAGTGGGGTAACATGCACAGGGTGCTGAAAGGCATCCCTGGCTGTGTGATCACTTGGTGAAGACAACCATGTCAACCACTTTCTCTGGAGTTCCTGCTGTGATACTTCTCAGCAAACAGGATTACTTCCATTTCATGGTCAGTTTGCATGTTTGGTTTGGGGTTTTTTAGAAAGGGAAAATGTTTTTGTTTGGGTTTTTTGTTTGTTTGTTTTGTGCTTCCCTGTAATTAATCTGCAGCACAGATATATGTTTTCTTGTGATAAATTTCTGCTTCCCAATATATTCAGGCTTTATATCTCAGTCAACATATTACCTCCCCCTGAAAAAGAATTATTTCTGTAATCAGATTAGTGCTGAATTTATACTAAGTCTGAAGTACAGCTTTACTCACTTGATTATTCAGTTTGCTGTAAATGTTGGGAATAAATTCCAAGAGAGTGAATCAAGCAATTTATTTTTTTACTACCCTATACATATTTCTACTTATTTGCTATGTACCTTTACTACTCAGCTCTAGTTGTACAGAGTAGACAAAAAAAAGATGTTTTTCAAGACTGTGTGACGTATCTGAATGCTGAGATAAGCACTTTAAACAACTTTTCCAGTAGAAAACTTCTAAAGTTTCCATGAAAATTCTTCTGAGGTAAGAGTTGTGAAGGTTTTGTTTTGGTTTTTTTTACACACATGGCTCATCTTAAATGTTGAAGAGATGTTGTGATGGAGAGCAACTTCTCTACTACTGCATTAATGAGAGCAATGGCAACAGAGTTATTCTGTTAACACCAACTCAGGCATATAAACCCACTTCACCATAAAGCATCACGATTCACAATTTTTTGTGTGTGTGAACTTCTTTAAGGTCAGCCTATGTTGAGATTGTCCAGGTTGGATGGTGTCTGTGCTTTCTGCAAACATCTCTCACTGTGAGTGCGATGGTTTGTCTTAAAGGCAGGTGTTTTAGGATATTTCTAGGACAAACATGCTGGATATGAAATATAGATAGGTAGAAATTTCTATAGATAGAAATATAGATGTGAGTGTGATATGCCTATGAACTGGAAAGATACACAAGTAACATAAGTCTTGTAAATCCTAAAAATTTTTGTTATTTCATAAAATCTAAGAGGATTGTTTCTTGAGTGTTGGGGAAAGAGTTAATAAAAGTAAAATCTGAAGTTGCCAAGTTATTAATGTTCCATTCAGGAATGGGTTGCTCTGAACTCAATTACCCAGCTGCAGAAGTGCTTCCCAACATTTGATGACATCTTCTTAAAAGTGTAAGCCATGGTGTGTGCTTGGTGCAACTCAGAAATGGAAGGCTCTGCATGTCACCTCCTGCTGACCCTGGCAGAGTGTGCCAAGGTGAGATGCCTGTCCCCTGCAGGGTGCCACATCCCTGCCCAGCGAGCAGCAGTGCCCAGTACAGGAGCCTGGTGTGAACTTCCTTGAAAAGCAATGGCCAGGCTTTCCATATGCTGCCTTTACTTTAGGATTCTCTAGACCTTGAACTAGTTCATCATTATTACTGAGTTACTAGGAAAAATGTACTTCATGCTCTATTTCATCCTGCTTTCCAGTAGCCCCAAATATTGCACTGGAATTTTAATAAACCCTTCAATCTCAGAAGTGTCCTGTGACTGCTGGGGGTCCTATGGGAAATACAATTTTCTTAGGAAGTAACTAATGGGTAGTTTTCAGTCTGATTTTTCAGGATTTCTCACTGTCTGGTTTAGTTTTCATTGTCGTGAGGGATGAAATTGCCAGTGCAAACATTGAGAGAGTCACTCTGGAACAGGAGCAGTCAAATCAGGTCCCTGTGGCAGGAAGTACTCCTTCAGTCTCATCTTTCCTACCCATAGTGTTGTTCTCATTAATTTTGGTCCTAATAATATCTCTGTGTATAAATAATTCTAGTCTCTCCTCTGTTTTCGCAACCATCAGGGATTTACAGAGCCTGAAAGAAGTAAGCTGTACACTAAGAGTGTTGTAAAATAGAAAAATGTGCTGTACCAGAAATACAACATTATACTGGATAACCCAGAGCCCCCTGCTCACTCAGGTGGGCCACATCATGATGCCCTTGCAGACCACAGCAGCATAAAAACGAATATCCTTTTTTTTGTATAGTATTGTATAGACTTTTTTTTTAAGTGGGGGATGGTAAGGGATGGTAAGGGATGTTTTAGTCCTCTGTGAAGCTCCATGTTGTTATTTAAGCACTAGAGAGCAACCTGAGGTGGTACTACACCCCCTTTTGTGTATGTGTGTGGAGCTTTGAAATTTTACTACTAAACAACAATAGCTAAATAATTTGCACATGATTTGCCAATTCTATCATGTCCCAATAAAAATATAGGGTTGCACATGCCTTCAGATGCTCAAATGAACAAGCAGGAGCAATCCAAATTTCCTGACCAGTTCAGGGCATTCCCAGTTGGCCATCCTTGGCTAGTGCACATTCACAGGTGTCAGCACAGGTAGGAAGAAAAATTGCTCTGCAAGGCAATATCTAGAAAGCAAATATTCTTGGTTTTACATTCCTGGTGCCTGTTTTCTAAAATCTTTACAATGGAATTGAAGTCTAGTAAAAATAACATATTTCTTTCTCTTCCCATCTGAATATCTCCAAGCTGTTATACTCACATAGAAGTTTAGCATTGTATGTCAAAAATCTTGTCATGTCTTCAGAAACAGAGAAACCGGGGCCCAGAGGAACCTCTGACAGTCTGCCCTGGCTCACAGGTGTATTAGATTGGGACCTGGAAAACCTGGGCCTTTTCCATGATGTGATAGAGTGTTCCCTAGGGACTTGTCCCTTCTGTATCCATATTGTTCAGGCACCAGGGTCTGGAGGCTGGGGGGTTTCCAGCTGTCAGCAGCTCCTGCCAATCTCTACCTCCCACAGCCCTTCAGTCCCAACAGCAGTGGAGGGTGAAGGTGGCCGGTCATCACGCTGGTGGTGGCACCTAGGTCACACTTGTCCTGCAGAGACATGCTCCTTGCAGCTGTGCTTATTTCAGGGTGTTTTTTTCTGGTTTTTCACCTAGTATAAGAAGAGAAGGTTGACAGCCATGACACACAGTCTCTTCCTCAGGCTACTCTGCCAGAGCTACTTTTCTCAGCTGCAATCTCAAGTCACTTTAAATAACTCCCCAGCAGCTCTAGCACACACTAATGTGATTAGGCCACTAGCTTCTTGACCATATTGCCTCATACTGCCTTTCAGACAGTAAATGCATTCCTCCCCTTGGAGCCACCTCTCCCAGTTGCCCCTGGTGCCTGAGATGTTTATAGCAGTGCAGGAATTCATCACTGTGCCCCTGTGGCAACAACTGCACTTGTGTTCACCCTCTCTCCTACCACAGACAACAGGCATCCTGGAAGATTTGAACAAGACCAACTACGCTGTCATCCTGCATCCTCTTTTGAAAGTGTGGTGGCATTCCAGGCCATGGTGGAAGAGCACCGTGGCCATGGCAGGGACAGGACCCTGTGCTGTGTGCAGCAGGCAGCTGGCAGTGGGATGAGCAGGGAGCCCAGAGCACAGCAATTAAGCAACACATTCTGTTTCCTGCTACAGGCAATATTGTCATAGACTGTAAAATCTCTTTTCCTAGCAATGGCTGTCCTCTTTCTTGGTTTAGTACCTATGGTGCTGACAGTTTAAAGTCGTGTTTATTTTACAGGTAGCTTAAACAAATCTCTGGGATAGTGGCTCTTGCCCTTTGAGGAAGATGGACTGGGTCTCTTTCTGCAGAGCAATACCCTTAAATGGGTGTCTCTGGAGCTATGGAGAATTTGCTTTCCACCAGGATTTGAGGGGAGAATACCCACTCCTCCTAGAGAACCTACATTTCCCTGGGAAGATCTCTTCTTTCACTACAGATGAGCAAGTAATCAAGGGAAACCCTTCTAAGAAAATGTCAGAGAAATGGGATTCCTGCAGACAGTTGTAGTTCAACCATATCTTCACTTGAAGGAATTTGACTTAATTTTCCTTAAGGAAAACCAATGCGCAGTGTTGTGTCACTGGCCAGTGTCACTAGTGTGGACCTGGGCAGCAACGCTGCTTGCCAAAGCCTGGGCTCCTGGGACCAGAAAAGCCTTTTCACTGAGGAATTGTCTGTTAGAGAGAGTGTGTTCTAAAATATGAAACTCTTTTAAAATAATGGGTTGCATCATGATACAGTTAATTTTTCCAGTGAATTTTTCCAGTGGTCTTCTCTTTCATTGACAATTATGAGCACTATAATGTAAAGACAAGATAGGGAGCTGGGTTTTATATATTGTAGTATGGCATATTTAGAATCAGCTGAGTTTTCCCAAGACAGTAGGATGCTGATAACCAACTGAAGAATACTTCAGCTCTTCAGGTCTACAGGTGTAGTATATCAATCTGAAAAAGGTTTACTATCATCCTCATATATAACCCTTGTGACAATGTGTCATGCGCAGATTTTACAGGGAGAAGCTGTCTTCTGAGATTCACTGCCGTATATTATTTTTATGCAGGTTTATGTTTAGGAGCACTTACAGGTGACTAAGATAGAGTGGTTCTCTTTACCATGAGATGAAGTTGTGTGAAAGCTTGGCTGCACAATCACTGCACTCCTTTAGTCTGGTTTTGCCCTGTGAAGTACATCTAATATTGAGATGCAACAGGCTGGTCCTATCATGTGATTAAATACTTATTTCTAATGGGAAGGGAAAATCAGTTCATAAAAAACATAAAATCACATAATGATTTGGGTTGGAAGGAACCTCTGGATGCCATTGAGTGGGGCTAGTGTCAAAGGAGAGCAGGTTGCTCAGAGGCTTGCCCAGCTGAGCTTTGAACATCTCCACAAATGTAGACTCCAAACAAATTTGGGCGTCTTTTTCTGGTGTGTAGCCATTCTTATTGTAAGTACTTCTTTCTTTGTGACAATCTGTCATTCCCCATGCTGCAACGTTTCCTAGTTGACTATGTATCACTGTAAAGAGGTTGGATTTGTCTTCTCTGTGGTACTGGAAGTTAGAACTTCAAACAGGGTAGAACAGCAGTGCAGTGCCTCTTAGTCCACTTTTCTTAAGGCTAAACTAAGCCTGATTCTTCAGACTCCTCTCACACATTATGTGCTCCCAACCCTTAACATCCTCAGTGGCCCTAAGCTGCACTTCTTCCAGTTAGTCCATACTTATACTCTGCCAGCTTGTTGGGGCTGCTCTGAATGTCCCACTTGCCCTGCATACCCACCTGCCCCCTACATCAGTGTCACCCTGCAGAGAGTACATCCTCTCCCAGCAGTCAGGTCACTGACCAAGGCACTACAAAATACCAGCCCCAGTATCAATCCCCAAGGAGCACCACCAGTCACTGGTGCCTGGGTAGACAGTGAAACAGAAGCCACTGCCCTTTAAGTTCAATAGTCTGGCCAACTTTTATGCCCCTTCTATCTGTCTAGTCCATATGCTTCTTACCTGGCTACAAAGTTACCATCTATGGGTGCAGAATGTTGGAAGCTCTGCTAAAATCAACACTGGCTGGCCTCCCGTACTGCAGAGCTACACGCTGCAGAACAGGGGCAATCAGGCCAGCCATCAATGACCTGCCCTTCTTCCTCCCCTATCTTTGTACCGAGCAGATGAGGTCTCTTACAGGGTATCATGTGTGCCTCCAGAAATTTCAGAAGGTGTGGCGCTCCCTTCTCCGTTGGGAAGGACATGCAGTTAGCACCCTGTTGAACCACAGGCTTTTCACCTTAGTGAAGAAATTTAAGCCAAAACCAGCACCTATCTCTTCCTAGAGACCGACAATTGCCAAGCATAAGCACTTGACGGAAACACTCAGTTTTTGTCATCCCAGATTTTGCAGTTTCTGAGAAGAGATGTATCTGATTCAAACAAGACCCGGCTTTGGTTTCACAGTGCCAAACTAAGCTGGAGAAGCATTTTCTACTGTAGGCAGCAGTGTCAGCTGCCAAAACCTCACATCTCCATGCATCAGAGAAAAAAAATCCTTATTGCTCCTGTCACCATTATTTACATATTTGTGTTATCATTGCACTCACAGACCAGGCTTCCCAGTGCAGGACACTACAGAAAGATGGAGATAAGAGAATGGCCCCTTCCCTACAGCTCTCATTTTCTAAGCCACTGTTTTCTCCTCTGCCAAGCAACTGCCAGGTGCAGCTTTGTGTATATGTGAGAAGCCTGAGTTTATTTTTTTTTTTTTACACAACGTAAAAGATTTGCTGCAGTAAAGAGCTATACTTTGTGGCTAACAAGTCAGAAGGAGAAGAGCCTTGGCATAATTAATTGTGGAATACTGCAGCCCCCACAGTGCTGACTGATCCCAGTAACCCGATGGGGGGTGTCACACTCTCTCTTAGCTCCCTGTGCTAACCAGGACATCATTTCTTTCAGCAGTGAGGAGATCACCAAATCCAGACCCTGCAGCTCTGTTCTGCAGGAATGTCTGGGCAGGATTTATCAATTGCACACATAAATCACATTCTCTTTCCTTATACTAGTTCTGAGGATAAGAGGAAGTGCTTTTGCTGGGACTATTCATCAGGCTTTATAATGCACTTATGAACAGGGGTGGTGTAAGCTGCGGAGGTGACACAGAAATATGCACCCATTTTATTTATATGATCATCAGTTAGTATAAGGGCAGTAGCCAGGCACTCTAAGGTATAAGCTCAAGTCTTATCTCAGGGGGAGGTAAACACCTATTAGAGAAGAGGTTAAATCTGTAGAAAGCAATGGGAGCAAGTCTTGAAAAATAGAGAGCATAGACTTCATAGAAAGGTGCTGTGATTGTTGCATATTTGTCCTAGGTTACAATGTAAAATTGTGCCCAAGGTTTGTATTCTATCCCCATGAGCCGTTGGAGCCAAGGTGGGGCAGTGTTTTCCTTATCTTGTTTATGGGCCCATCAATGCCTTGCCACATGACTCATAGATAACTTCCTCTGGGAGTTATCTCTGTTTAATGGGCCATCAAGGACCCACTGCATGACTCATAGAATGAGATCAGCCCATTGGGAGATGCTCTGCCCAGGGGGAGGAGCCAAGCATTCCCACCTGGATAAATCCAGGGTTTGGGACAGCACAGGCAGCTTTTTATCCACTGGACTCCCAGAGGAGACAAGAGCTACCAGACCTTTCTACAGGATCACTGCTTCGACAAGATCATCTCATCTAGACTGCCACTACCACCCTAACAGGGTGTCAGGTTGTATTCTGACTCTGTCAGTGGTTTTTTGTACTATTACTTTTATTTTACTTTCTTTTAGTTCTTTTCTTTTCCTCTTATTAAATTGTGTTTCTGACGTGGAGTCTTTCACTGGTTTTGCTTTCAAACCAGCACAATATTGGTCATAATTACCAATAAGTGTAAAGACCAGAGAGTACTATACTGATGGATAACACTTTTAGGGCCAAAAGATCAGAGTAATCTAACAAGGATAAAACAGTTTTGGTAGGATCAGATAAGCTAGTCAGAGAGGAGACATAATATTCTTGTCATCTCTACAAGTTCTCTGTCCTCTACAGTATCATCCACTGCAAAATATCCTCTCTGCCACCTCTAAAAATAGAAATTGAGTAGATGGAAGCTGGATATCAAGGTCGAGGCATTAACAAAAATGCATTTGGCCAAACTGGTGCAAAAGGAGGTGACAGCTTGAAGAAAATAAGATTCTTTCTTTAAATTGCTGCTTAGTCCAATACAGGGATATGCCAAAGAAGCACCCTGTATTTCCTCACATATGATTTTGCTAAGATTTATTGTTGGAGGGCTGTGGCTTATGTCTGATACATGAATGCCTGCTCTTCTCTCTTCAGTCTTCCACTTGCTTTAAGAAACACCGTGCTTACCTGAGCCTCCTGAAATCCCAACACGATCTGTGCTGTTCAGCTCTCTCCCACAGACCATCCTGGTGGGATGTGCCTTTGACAGCCTGCTGTCAGAGGATTTCCCTGCAGGCAAATTCTCTTTTTAAAATTCCTGACAGAAATGTCTTTTGAAAGGTTTCATTTTGTAAGTACCTTTCATTTACTCCCATGCTGAAACCTGGAAACTGGATTACCTTCCCCTGGATGTCTGTGGTGGGTGTTCTTGTACCCGAATAAAAAGATGCAGGATTCAGGATGCAGGTTTTCTGGTCTGATTAGAGGAGTAATTTATATTCAGCAGATATCCAGAAAGCATGTTTGAAGATCTACAGTATGTGACATCTTGAAATAACTGGAGTAGGGTCTACAGTGTTAATTAGGAATTATGTACATGTCCAAAACACAAGTAAATAAAGTATAACAAGCTAAGAATGTTAAAAATCACAAAGACTGAAGGTACTCAGCAACGACTAATTAAAGAGACTGCCAGTGTTACTAATTAATGAATCTTCTTTTTCAAGATGATCCTTCTAAATGACAATGTTCTAAAATGTGATATTTTCATATTCATTTGAGATCAGGCATCAAAAGGTACATTCCAGATAGAGAACAAAAATTATATCACTGCACCATGACTAATGTCCTGTGGGTGGCCACAATCAGAGTGAAGGGGTCCAGCCAAGATGCAGGTGGCTATGGACCACCTTTATGAATGTTGGTCTAAAACAACATGTAGAGCTGCTTCCTAAAAGATTGCAGAATGCAGGTAAGTTCTGTCCTAAGCAAAAGCTTTCCAGAACCTTGAACTTTTTTCCTTTCTATTACCGTGTTTTTCAGACAGCATGGGCTGGAAGAAAAGGGGTTTGTAAAACAAAGCCAGACATGCAGCAAAGTGCTGTAAAGGGACCTTTGTGTTGAAGTCACTGCAGTGCCTCCGAACTGATGCTTTGTTTCCCAAATAAATCACAGGTACTGAAAGAGTAGACAGCTTGGAGCATGGCTGTAAAGGTCCTCTGTTAAGAAGGAGAAACTGCTGGCCACAATAAAAGGAACATGAATAGTTTTGAAGGTAGCTGCCCCACAAGCAGGACAGTGAAGCTACTCATCAGCTTATCAATCATGAGGAAGAGCTCAGGGGAGGAAAATGTCTCAAAATGGGGTTGATTTCCTTGGAGTTTTAAAAGTAGGATACTTTTTTCTTGGGGTTTTAAAAATGATGGACACAGTTGCCCATCCATGCCTCTGGCAGATAAACACAAACACAGACACAAATATATAAAATATATATGCATCTATGTGACATGCACCACCCCTTTGAAGTATCAAAAGTAAAGATGCTAGCCCACCTCCCGAGCTCTTAAACTGGCCATCGATTTTTGTCCATTGCTGTAGAGGTAGATGTGAAAGTAGATGTGCCATCAGCATGCAGAGATATAATGTATTGAGTCAATGTTTATAACTCTATTGCAAGGACTGTAGTTACTCAATGTTATTTAGTAGTTATTTTAAAGAGGAATTGCAGTTTCCTCTTTTTTTTTCAGCTTGGACGAGGAGAAGCTATGTCCTAAATTTATTTATTTTATTCAAACACCATCACTAGGATTTGTGTTTAGCATTTCTGTGCAAGAAGCTTGCAAAGTAAAACTGGTCAATGCCCGTGTCTGTAGCTTTGTCAGTAGGTGGTGCTAATTGCACAGTTTTGTAGCCCTTCCAGGAAAATTCATGGTAAGGCTGCAGCAGGTCCCATTTTAAAGGAGTATGTTTTTTGAAGAAAATATGCCAATATAAACTGTTTGAACAACACAACTTGGGAAATCATTTTCTCCTCTGATCATTTTAAGGGTGTTTTAGGCATTTTTGATGGAGCACTGTCTAATTCTTTAGCCTTTTTTACAGTTTCTGGATACATCATGTGCACAAGCTCAGCACATCAAGGGGGTCACATTCTAACCAGTATTTACCTGTCTTGTGCACATACTATATTGGCTGAGAAAGCACAGATTAGTTTGATATATACTGATACACATGTGTATCCTGATGCTGAATATGTGCCTAGACTGCACACTGCAGCACCCGGACCTGCTGCAGCTCTGGATTCATGCGTGGATGCCCCGTTACTATGGGGATTGGCTCTGCTGAGTTCTGTGACAGTAAAATCCCAGGCTTGCATCTTGGCATCCAGGGAGGGTTAAAAGGCAGAGAGCCCTTCGGAGAGAGAAAGCATATTTACCACTCAAAAACATGCTAAATGGGCATATATTCACCTGCACGCTTGAGTGCCTGCAAAATAGGGAAAATATTAATCCCATCATCTGAATAGCACTTATCAGCAGAGGATTTGCTTAAGAAGATTTTCTATCTTGGCCTTTTCAAGAAGGGGTGAAGCTGTTCCAGCAGCTGGTGGGCAGCTCAGGGAAGTCTGCCCATCAAGAGAAATAAGAATGGAGGCTCTGACAGTGAGAGGGCACAAGTGTGGAGGTGAGGGGCTCCTGGCTGTGCCCTGGGGAGGTGGTAGGGCTCAAGGCTAGGGATGACATTCTATTGATCCTGCCAGACACCCATGTGTGCTAAGG
Organism: Acrocephalus scirpaceus scirpaceus; assembly: GCA_910950805.1. Taxonomy (NCBI): domain Eukaryota; kingdom Metazoa; phylum Chordata; class Aves; order Passeriformes; family Sylviidae; genus Acrocephalus; species Acrocephalus scirpaceus. Next base: position 15,525,509 of record OU383777.1, read on the forward strand.
GGGCCCTCAGAGGCAAAGAACCAGGATCTCTAGGGCACACTAAAGCAAATCCATGCCTGTATGAGAGAAAAGGGAGTGACGGGCGTGGAGGCCTTTATGGTGTGGTCTTCCTTCATGCTCTGGCTCAGAGTAAATACCCATTTATTTCAGCAAGAGGGGTAGAACTTTCTGTATCTCATTATCTGTTAATCAAAGCTGTGGTGCTCCCCAGAAGGGAAGTGCTAGGGCTTTTCTTCTTGACACTGCCAGAGCAAGGAAGCCCCTACAAGTGCCAGGTTAGTCCAAGTTTTGTACCAGCAAATTTTGCACCTGGGTTGTCTGCCTCCCTTGCTCTGATTTTAGTGCCTTCCACACAGTCCAGTCCATCCCCTCAGAATCAGCCCTAAGGAGACAGCTGGAGTGAGAGCCTGGTCTCTGAAGACCCTCCTGACCTGAGTGTGGGGCTTTGCTGTGAGCTGGGGATTGCCATGTCTCCACTCTGGCGAGTCAGACTGCACTCTGGGTGGGGAAGGGCTGTGGGGCTCCAGGCTTCTCCCTACACACTGGAAGCATTTCTGGGGGGTGATGACTGCTGAAAAGACCTAGAACAAGTACTACTCAAGGCCGGGAAGGGGCTTCTGAATGGTGGTCAGAACTGGAGGGAGGACTTTGGGAAGGAGCTCTCCTGTCTGCACTGCCCAGGTTTCAAGTCCCCTGAATTTTGATTTCCACTGCAGGGGACAAAAAAAACAAAGGTGAGAGGAGGTAGCCTCTGCAGAGCAGTCCCAGGGGGTGTCTGTACAATGCTGGTTTCTGGAAAGGTGAGGGAGGAGCCCTTGCAGCAGGAGGGAATATTTAATTAGAGCTACTCTTGCCCACAGAGAGGAGCTTGCGGGGAGCAGGTGGAAAAAGCTTTTAAACACCGCAATTGAGCTGCCTTAATCAGAACATCTGGTAAATCTCTTGAGGAGGGTATGGCACTTTTGAAGGTGATAGAAGGAATTCTCTTCTCTTGACTGCTTCAGGCAGCTCCTGCTCTTCCAAACTCCTAATGCTGAAAGGTAGCCAGCATCCTCACCGCCTGATGGGCAGGCCCCATGTCTGCTCACCCACCAGGGAAAAGGGAAAGATTTAACTTGCAGATTGGAGTGAGAAAAAGAGGCAGCTACTCATCAACAGAGAAAACCTGAAATCTTGCCTAAGGAAAAGAAAAACTGACTGGAAATTCAATGAAACATTTTTAAGGACTCTAACCTCAGAAATCTCATCTGTTCTAGTGCCTGCAATAGGAATTGCTTTCTCTGAGTTTCATGTCTGCTTTGGTGGGAGCAGCTCCTCTGCCAGTGCTCCAGCCATGCCAAGGCAACAGAGGTCTGGGGTTAGTCCTGCAGAAATACATCTTTCGCATTTTAAGGTCAGTGTTTTCTCCTCCCTGCAATCCCAGCATAATGTGGATTTGCAAAGGTGACTGAAAAATGGGCTGTGCAAAGTCATTAGCAACATTGATTCTCATTATTGCAGCATATGCCAGTGCAAAAACATCCAGCATTTGCAAGATGGATGAGTTGCACCGGCTGGGCTGTGAGTGCCTAATTAGTTAAAATACACAACATCATAAATGCCAGCACTGACAGCTGAGGCCTTGCAATGTCAGTATGGTGAGCAGCATTAATTTGTTCTGACATCAGACTGCTCCCTCTGTATGGATGCCAAATCCTTGCTCTCTGCTGCAGCCAGAGTCCTGCACCCAAATGCAGGACAGTGTGTGTGTGATGAAACTGGCCCAAGGTACAGCTGCAGTTGCTGTGAGAGGCAACAGCAGCAGTAGCAGCACCAGTGGGTTCAACACAAGGCAAAATAGGCTCTGCAGGAGGCTGGCTAAGTGCTGTGATGTCCTTTTGCTCAGCCTCCAAAACCCAAAGAGCTGCAGGAATGTGCAGGCAGGGACTCCCCATTGCTCAGTGTGCAACTGTCCCAGAAAGGGGAAAGGCAGCTTTGTGGTTTCAGTTCAGAATCAGAATAGGGACTCACTGAATGTGCATCCATCACTACAAAACTGCCTCTCTGAACTGAACTCCTCTCCTATCACAAAGCCTGACTTTAAACCCGACAGCAGCACCTTGGGCACCTATACTGGGGCAGTGCCTGAGACTGCTCTCAGCATGTCCTGCATGGCTGATGTGGGGATTCTTTGCCCTTATCCCACCAAGGAAAAGTCACAACCTCTAGCAAAATGCCTTAACTTCTTTCCCTGCTTCCCCAGCACAGTTAATGTAACCTTTGCCAGGGAAAACATCCTGTGAATCAGAGGGCACCGTGCCAGCTGATCTGTGAACAATTTAACCGATTTTTCATTAACCAGCAGCTTATGGAGAAGTTGCTAAATTTTATGGGCCATTAGCAGCTTCTGACGCTGCAAATGACTATGAAATTCAGGGTCTTGCAGTCTTGAATCTTGTAGGCTTGATAAATAGCCCTCGTTGGGAGCATAGGCACTCAGTATGGCCCCACACAAACAAGCTGCTGGCAGCATGGAGAATGGGGGATGTGGGGATGGGAGTGACTGCAACAACCCACAAGCCTGTCTACACCTCTCCCAAAGCAGGGAGTTTTCTTGAGGAAAGGTGATTTGAGAAATGTTGTCCTGAAGATGATCCACGAAGGCGTTGGAGAGTGGGAGTGAGGCAGTGAACAAGGGTTAATGCAGCCATTAAAATACCTGTTAATTGAGTGCAGGGGAGAGAGTGCTGACTGCTGTTTATGTACGTGTAGCTGGACATCTGCAAAAATGTCATTTATCCTTGTTTTATGGCTGGGAAACCTCCATTGCAGAACGACAAGGAAAAGCTCCTCAGGATCACGTGCAGGCCCCAGGCTGAGCAGGTTTGGGTACAGGTTTCTCCTGGCCTCAGCCACGAGGCTGTGCTCCTCTTTCCATGCAGGTCCCACAGCAACATGCTGCCTGCCCAGCCAGCCCATGCACAGGGGCAAGCCCTGACTGTCACAACTTCCCAGCTCCTGAAAGTGTTCCAGCAACTTTGCAACAGAAATAAAAATTACTGCTTCTGCCTGGCTGAAACTATCCTGTGTGGGAAAGTAACCACCCATCCCTGAAGGCAAGGGAAGCCCAGGGTCTTGGTAATCCACCTTGGGGTGGATTAGAGTGAGACAACACTGAACAATTAGTATTTATAAACATATATATATATATGTAGGTTTATTTTGGAACAATTTGGTTGCAATGGAAAGCTGGTATGTACCTATAGATATTTAGTATTACTCTCTATACAAATATAGCAATATAAAAGCATAAAAATATCACTCAGAAACGTATGAGGGGAAGGAAGGAAGGAAGGAAGGAAGGAAGGAAGGAAGGAAGGAAGGAAGGAAGGAAGGAAGGAAGGAAGGAAGGAAGGAAGGAAGGAAGGAAGGAAGGAAGGAAGGAAGGAAGGAAGGAAGGAAGGAAGGAAGGAAGGAAGGGAGTAGAAAGATATCACCAGCCATAGATCTTACAAAAAGACTTGATTTTTGCAAAGTGATGTTCACAGTCTTGTTGAAGTGGTGGTCGCAGTCTTGATCTGTCAGGGCTGGGGAGAGGCTGTGAAACAGAGTTCAATGGGTTAATATACTTCCAGTCTAAATGGGAATGTGCAGGTACCTTCCCGGGGGGGGAGCTTTCAGAACTCTGGTGGAAGGTCTCAGAAATGAGTCTGGGGGCACTTCAGGGGTCTTCGATTGTTTATGACACCTTCTAAGACATTAAAGCTGCCTCTCATGTCAATGTAGCCTTATGTGTGAATGTGAATGTCCTGTGCCAGTATGACCCTTCCTGGGAGCAGGGGAAAGGTAGGGGAAGACAATTGGTGTGATGGAAGTCACAATCCCACCTTGTGGGATTGGTTCTTTGGGCTGATAACCCCCGAGATGCTTGTTGAAAGTCTTTCTCCCAGGCCCCGAGCCAGGAGAGTTGGGATGCGTCAGTTCAGGTTCTCAAGGTTGTTTATTGCTTCTTAGCTGGTACATTTTGTTCTCACCCAGCTTGGGTGCTAGCTATAGTGTGGGTCATCGCCGACTGACCACCCCGAGGGTGGTCATAATCTTTTATACCAAATATTACGTGATTTATGTTTATAGTAAGATACCAATACCTATCACCTATGTTAGACAGTGCACTTCTATGCTAAACCAATCCAAAAGTGCCACCACTACAGCAGAAGATGGAGGACAAGAAGAAGCAGAAGGACAGAGGCACACCCAGATTCCTCCATCTTGCCTTCTTGAACCCCAAAATTCTACATTTACACCCGGTGATAAATTAATATTATTCTAATCAAACTCTCGTGGCTTGTCTCTGGACTCCTTGCCAGGGTCTCAGATCACCAAGGGGAGCTAGAGATGTCCTGGGTTCCAACAGGGATATACCTCTTATCTGACTCAAAGTACATCTCATAATCTCTGGTGGCGGGTGTTCACCCCCCTGCCTTGTGTCCTGCCTTACGTGGATCAGAGATTTTGCCACTGCACACTCAAATCTCATTTCTTCCCCTTGGGGAGTGCAAAGTCTGCCACAGCAAAGCATTCTGCTATTCCACAAATGGGCAATTGTTTTGAGTCATTAACCATTAACATTTCAATTTCTCACCAGGAGTCAATTAAACCACAAAATTTAAGCCTAAGGTAAATGGTGAGACTTTGAAGATAGGGTGTTCAGGTTTTCTTTTGGTCTAATGTTCAATTTCTAATTAAAACAAGGCTGATGCTGGCAAGAATAGTCCAGCACACCCCTGATGTCAGCTGAGGACTGGACTTGAAATCTCTGAACTCCCTGACAGGCAGAGCTCTCCTCTGGAGATGGGGATAGCAGGGGGCAGGGGGCACAGCCTTGCCTGCCACTGGCCTGGCAGAAAGGTCCAGTCTCTGATCTCCCCGGCTGAACAGGGAAGAGCATAACCCAGTGCCATCTTAGGCTGGGCTGCAGCCATGCAACAGAAAATTTAGCCCAGATGTTTTCACCAACAAGCCTTGTTAGCCTTTGACAATCCATGCCTCCCAGAACCAACTAGTATGGCCACCTGAATACAAGAACACTTTCCATGATGTTCATTTTGCTTTTTGAATGAAGGGATATGGGTACAGGAAGAAATGTGGAGGATGAAGCTTGGGGGTCATGCAGAACAAAGGCTCAAATGAAATTTCTGACCCTTTGCAAAGGGACCTGCAATTCAAGGGTCACACCAAAGCCCCAGGCATAATGGGGAAGCCCTGCCTGGGAGGCTGTCCAGGCACAAAGAAGCCCTGATAGCAGCACTTGCTTGCACGTCTTGGTTGGTGACAGGGGATACCAGGATTCAAAGAGACAGATTTTGGCACCTTGCTGTGGGGAGGAGGGGGAACAGATGCCAGTTCTATTCACTCTGGAGAAGGGTATGGCAAGCCAAGACTGACACTGTTAATGGAGATGAAACCTGAGCTTCCCCCCTGTGTGCTGAATCTGCCGAGTGCATCCTGGCAGTCTGCAGCCTGCTGCCCATCACTGGGATAAAAGCAGATGTGATTCGTGCTTATGCTCAGGCTTCGTTTTCCTCTGTCCCTCAATATCACATGGAGGTTCCCATTTGGAAGCCCAAGTTTATTTATTAGAGCACTGCAGAGGGTTGAAAAAGTGAAGCAGCTTGTGCTCCCCACTGAGCTATGGGCCAGAGTTGGAGTCTATCACTCCAGCACCCACCTATGCTGGATAGCCATGACAGCTTTAAACCATGGCTGCTACTAGAGTTAATAAGAAATGAAAAATAGGAAATGTAAAATAGAGAACTGGCTTCTAGGAGTGAATGACAGTCAGCTGCTTATAGGCAAGTCAGATGTACAGAACTGGTACTGAGAATTGAGCTGGACTGCCATTTAAAAATTAAAAGAAGATTTGAAAATAGGGAAAATATGACTCAGCAGTATGACCTTACTGGCAATAAATGCCAGAGATTTCATCTGCAAGTGAAAATTCATATCCACCTCATGTCTGTGTTGTTATCTGGTGCCCCATATCCAAAAAAAGATAAATGCATTATTGCATGTGTCATCCACAACCTCCTAAAAATATAAAGATCCTGAATAGCAGGTCAAGTTAGGACGTTATTAAGCGGTTGAATGGTGAACCCATTCCTGTAGGGTGTGCAGTTTGGCACCAGGGCAAATGTGATCTGCTGTGAGCAATTCAGTCAACACTCCTTTCAGTCACCAGTCCTGATGATCTGGGGGTCTTCCAGAACAGTGAATGCAACTCAATAACAGTTGGGAGAAAGTATGCATTTAATGAAAAAAGACTTGGGAAAAATCAGCTTTGATAATCTGAAAGTATGTACGAATGTGTATTAGATCTCCTCAAGGTAGAAGGGTGAGCTCAGAACGAAATGTGTATGTTAGCAATTCAGAAGGAGATCAGTCAGGGTAATATTACAGGCATTTATCTGTGGTGCTTTGATCAGGTTTTCTTTTGAAGTTTCCCAAGTCAAAAATATTGAAGCAAATTATTTCTCTCTGCATTTTGATACTTGTGCTTCTAAACAGTCATTAAATGAGTAGGCCCAAGAAATGTGAGGAACAAACCTCACTTTCAAGATCGAGTCCAACCCATGCCCTAACATCTCAACTAGATCATGGCACTGAGTGTCACATCCAGTCTTTTTTTAAACACATCCAGAGATGGCGACTCCACCACCTCCCCGGGCAGACTATTCTAGTACTTTATCACTCTTTCCATGAAAAACTTTCTCCTAATATCGAACCTATATTTCCCTTGATGCAGTTTGAGGCTGTGTTCTCTCATTCTGTCAGTTGCTGCCTGGAGAGAGAGACCAACCCCCAGCTGACTACAACCACCCTGTAGAGAGTGATAAGGTCACCTCTGAGTCTCCTTTTCTCCAGGCTAAACAACCCCAGCTCCTTGAGTTGTTCCTCACAAGGCTTGTGTTCCAAGCCCCTCACCAACCTCGTTGCCCTCCTCTGGAAGTGTTCAAGTGTCTCAACCTCCTTCCTAAACTGAGGGGCCCAGAGCTGGACACAGCACTCGAGGTGTGGCCTCACCATGAGTACATGCCTGGAGACTCCACAGCACCCAGCATGAGTCATGGTTCTGTATTCCTGGCAGTGTGTCTCTCCTCAGAGTTATCAGAAGACTGGTGGAGTTGTGGAATTAAGAATCCCAGTGCTGGCACCACTAGTGCACATGGATCTGAAGTCGGCATCAAAATGCTGGCACTGAAGTAGCACAGCATTTGGCTGGCACATTGGTTGGGACTGGAGCTGTCCCGACTTTGTCCCCCCATCTGTTCCTTATCTACCTGGACTTGTTGGATGTCCATCATTTGACTAGCGATGCAGTGTTATGGCAGTAGTTGGTGCTATCTCACAGACGCTGTATGTGCTGATAAATTGCACAGTTTCACCTACGCAATGGTGTGCTTATTTTAGAACTTACCTATTATCATATCATATTAATAAGCCAGATCCAGCCTAGCTGCTGGCAATGTGAAATGCTCCTGTATCGTCAGGGGAATGTGATTTGCAAAATATACGGCTCCTGAGGAGAGTCTCAGAAGGAAGTGCGCTGTATTTCTTTCATATTCTTAAAAAAAAGTCATGGCATGGAATTTTTATTAATTTGATATCCAATACTCAACCCTGTTTGAACTCTACTCTATTTTCTTTCATTTTAAGTTTTGTATTTTATTTTGTTTTTATTATTTATTTTATTTATTTTTATTTTATTTGTATTTGTCATAAAAGAGGGTTAGGAAAGTTCAATTCTTTATAAGGAGGTGGTATAGTTTCTAGTTCTAACAGCTCTTTATAGGTTGAAAATACACTAAAATTATGTGAGAAGAGTCCCACAGAAACACATTACTTCATAAAGCTGGAAAGCATACAATTGGACAAGCACTTCTTACAGTTTTTTGGACTATCTGGGCTAATTTGCTTTGATCCTTTTTTACCTTTGAACAACCAAAAAATTAGGGGGTCTGATGTGTAATCGAAGTGTAAAAGAACATTCATTCAGGGTAAGTGATGACACAGCAGAAGACCAAAATGAATATTTGCATCAGACTTTACCACCAAGAGGAATTATCTCACATTGAAATGCTAATTGAAATGATTTTAAACTAAAATGACAGAGTTAGTAGTAGTGAACCACCAGGGTCCCAAAGTGTTTGTCCAAGAGCTGTGTGGTAGTTGTCACAAATTGGTCATTATACCAGAGAAAGAAAAGGTGGGAAATATATTCAGGGCTCTTGGTCTGTAATGGGTTAAAATTCAATAACTGGGCAGAAACACCAATTTATGTAGTGGTTTCACGTTTGCTGAATTTTGTTTGCTAAATTTAGTGTAGTAGTCTATATATCTTCTTTCTGTGAAATATGATTATGAGAACAGGAGGTAAAACAGGCTTAACTTAAAGATAAAACCAGACAGATTTATTAACACACAAAAGAAAAAAAAAAGTAAAAATGAAAATCAAAATGAAGCTTTTAAAAAACACTCCCCTCCCCCCAAAACCAGTTTACTTTCCTACATGCAACATAAAGAGATAAAACTCAGAGCTTCAAGTCAGTACCACTGATAAAATAGTCTTTCATTCAGTCTTTGAGAGAGGGAAATATATCTCCTGATGTGGTAGGTAACTTCCACAAGAGAAGCAGTCTCTTTGTGGCTTCTAGCCCCTACAGAAAGCAGCCCACCTGAAAACTTCTGCAATTTGTAGTCCTTCTAAATCAGGTATCCTTCCCATGACTACATTTTAGGCCATAGATTCACACTGGGGTTTCCCTGTTTAAAAATGCTCACTTCCACAAGCAAAGGATTTCTCATCTTAAGGAGCAGAGATATCTTCTCAATTCTTCACAGACACAAAGGGCTGCTTCTTCTCTCTCTGTTCAAAACATCTTATAAGATCATGTTACAGTTTCTAATTCAACATTTACTCAGTAAATCACAAAATACCTTTACTCAAAATCTACAAAGCATCTCCCCAATTATATTGTCTACAATTTAAAGGAAATTTCTAGATAATCGCAATACAGTCTGTTACCACAACTCATAGGAGGTTTTTATGCCTAAAACTAAGACAACTCGTCATCTCTCTCACCGGAGAAGTCACTCTTCCTTTACTGACTTTGATATCTTCATATTGTCCCTGTACATATCTTAAATTCAGCCTTTTCTCTCTCTCTGAAGGGGGTTGGAGTTTAAAAAAGTCTCAAACTGTGTCAAGAAAGAGTTAACACACTTGCCGGGCCTGCAGTCACGTGATCTCTGCCCGGCGGGCGCTGCAAAAATCTCAAAGCTACGCGGTGAAAGAAAAAGTTCAGAAATGGCAGCAAAGATCCCCTGCATAGCTGGTCCTTCCTCTTCCTCCCCACCCCTTGGTCTAAAAGGGGTGGGCACGGCCCAGCCTGAGCTTAGTGCTGCTTCCAGAGTGCGATAGGAGGCCTGGGGGCATCTCCTTTGGCCCAGCGGCAGCGTGGGGCAGGCCCCAGGCTCGGCTGGATGTTCACAGCCCTGGCTTCTCCTCTGCCAGCAGCCCGGGGAAGAAAGGAGCTCAGCTGGCCCGGCACCTCTCCGTGGCAGCGGCTCCTGAGACTGGGCCAAGCCTGGTCCAGCCCAGCAGCCCAGGCCATCCCAGCCCACCCCCCCCAGGGAGGCAGGACAGGCTTCTTACCTCTATCGAGGTTAGGAGCAAAGAGGGCGGTCCACGCCAAATCTCAGCTTTTATACGTATTGCCCAAAAGTCATATCAGTTTTCTCAGTGGTCAGATTACAGGCCAATAGCTGAGAACTGGTCTCTGATAGGTATCTGCCCCCTTCTAAAGCAATTCCAAGGTCCTGATAGGACAGTATTCTGTACTCTTCTTCAACAAAAATTTAAATATTGTTAGCCCATAACAAGGTCTTAGAAACAGTCAAGTCTGATTTCTTTACCAGAAAAGGATTCTGTGAAAAAACCAAAGGAGGCATGGTAAGATCTTCTCAAATTCATTCCAACAAGCACTGACAGAAGAGACATTTTTTTTTTCTTTCACATTCATTTTACACATTATATAAAATACCAAATACCAGTATGAATCCAGTGAATTCGCTTTTTATTAAAACACTGCAAAAATTCCATGAGTAGGAATGTCTTATCTAATTTTCAGATTTCTTTAAGTACTCAGTGTTGCTTTGAAAGAAACCAAGAGGAAACAAAAACCCCAAACAACTGACACTAATAGAGCAGGAGGAGATCTATAATTCCTCCTGGCATCCTGAATGCAGGTGCAGAACTTAGAGATCCAGTGATGTTCAACAGAGCTGGGACTCAAGTCTCACTGTTTTTGCAGATTACAACAACTTAAATTTTCTTAGGAAATGTTAGGTTTGGCCTCTGCTTCCTTCTCCCAAACTCTGTATTTTCCTAGTTCATTATTGTTCTCTGTACTTTAGATGCCCTTTGTAGACACTGAGCTCCTCACTCCACTCCCAGGTGGAGCCTCTCCCTTTGGCTCAGTGTTCTTGGCCTTGGCCAACCTTCTCATCTACGCAAGAGCTATCAAGCCACAATCAATTAGAGTCATGCATTCACTTGAATAATCTAGTGGCTTCCATAGACAAACTAAAGCACTTTGGGGATAAAGTTAAAGCAAAAGAGCTGCAATAGTGCCAGAAATGTGAGTCATTGATAAGATTAACAGCATTTAGTTTTTGTTTACTTTTATCTTTAGCATATTTTTTTCAAATTAAGTCTTTTCTACGAAGTCTTAGAAGTATTTAAGCCCTAGTAGAATAGAACCCCTATGGAGTAATTATTATAATTTTTCAGGATATCCTTTAATTCACTGTTATCTTTTCCCTGGAGTATGATTTAATTACTGACATATCAGATGAATTGTATTTTGTCTAATGTGACTGCAACTGATTAGCAGGCACTGCCGCAAGCTGATAATGAGTTAGGCAGCTGAAATTTCATGTAAATGGAGGATAGAAACTGGTGCTCCTGGTGTTGATTAACTGATATTTATTTCATAATTATAAATAAAGTTCTACTACCTAGTTGTCATTTTGCAGAATATGTTTTCACTATGTCTTTTGGATTTAGAATAATTGGCATTTCTGTGGGTTTGATTTCTTAATGTAAGAGAGCAATTTGCAGAAGTTGTTGATAGGAAGCAGTGTGTGCTACCTTAGCAGGGAATTTAAGCACAGATGTTTTTGGAAGATAATTTGTCAAATGACTCCAAGTCACTTCAAATATTTGCAGACGTTCAGAACTGTGGTTTGAATATTTTTTGGTGGATGAATAATTTGAACTGCATTTTCAAAAAGAATATTTACTGCGTGCCACAAGGATTAATACCAAAGACATCAAAATAATTCAAACAGAGGACCTTCCTGCCAGTTAAACTTTAGAAAATTAAAGACTTGAGTCAGTGTTCTGGGCATGGGTGACCCAATGTCTTAATCTAGCTGCCATTTGTTATTAGAAAACAAAAATCTTTGGTTGTCATGATTATCTGTTTCTTGTTCTGAGAGGATTATATTTAGAACTCATCTTTCACCAGTGTCACAGATACCTGCATTCCTGGATCTTGCAAAGTCCAAACATTTTCACTTTCCCTTATTCTGAAAGAATTAAACCATACAGAAATCACAAGTACAGAAGCCATTGCTTCTCATGGCTATAGGCAAGTACTAATATATATATATATATATATATATATATATATATATATATATATATATGAGACCCATTACTTGGGAAAAGCTTCCATCTCTATTAAATCTGATGTGTTTAACTCCTCTCCTCCATAATCCCAAAGGAGATGATACTTCTGCTAGAGGATGTATCCCAACACGCTTTGCAAAGGCAGGTAAATAGAAAGTCATCATTCATCACAGTCTTGCTTTTGACGTTGCCAGCAACATCTCCTGGTGTATTTTTAAACTCATCAGTCATAAAATTATAATTTTGGCATTTTTTTTCCCAAGAGGTTCTGTTAGAATGGGTAGATTTTGCTTGGTGCTTACTACAAGCACACAAATGAAATGAACACTTGCTCAGGAAATGAGCAGGCTATGATGAGAAGGGAAATGGTGAAGGAGCATAAGCAGTAGCCAAGCTGTGCTTCTGCCTGACATTAAACAACACATGCTCAACATTTCATGACAAACTGATACACAACAGAGAGATATTGACAATTCTCCTATCTGAAAAACTTGCCAGGGTCACCATTGTGCCAGAAATTGCACGATGGAGATTTTAAGAAGCTGTATCACAGTATTGTGTCATTGGCAGATATTTTAAGAACTAATGAAAAGCAATAATTTGAATAAGTTTTGACATCCTAAAAGTTGCCTCTTCTGGAGTGTTCTGGCCAATATTCAGTCATCTCAAGCCTCGATCTTGCTTATGGCACAGAAAAGAGCAGTGATTTCTCCACAGCTTGGAACAGCTATGGTGTCTTGGGTTGGGTAGCCAAGAGATTTGTATTCTATTTCATCTGTTGTAAAAGCAGATATTTCTTTATCTCTTGTAACTCCAGGGGAGAGGGGGGCGGATGCCTTCTGATACTGGGCCAGTTGTTAAAACCAGGTGTGGCAGTGTTTCTTATCTCCTTTACCACCCATCCATCCTCCAGGGAGATATCTTCTGCTAATGGGCCATTAAGGCTCACCAATAACATGACACATTACATCATCCCATTGTGAGATGCTTCACCCAGTGTGGAGGGAGCCAACTGTTCTTACCTGGATAAAAACTGAGACTCAGGAACAGCAGGCATCTGGTTTTTCCACCAGAGGAAGACCAGACCCATCTCGCCACCACTGGACTTTTCCTACTCCATTATCTGTACTCCACAGAACCTCATCTAGGATTTATTTGGACTGTTTCCAACACCCTTACCAACAGGATGTTAGGTCATATCCCTGACTCTGTCAGGCTTTTTTCAGGACTTTTCTTTTGCTTGCTTGCTTGTCTTTGTACTACTGCATTTGTATTTTGGGTTTTTTTTATTCCTATTAAAGAACTGTTACTCCTATTCTCATATCATTGCCTGAAAGCCCCTAATTGCAAAATTATAATAATTTAGAGAGGAGGGGGGTGACATTCTCCATTCCAAGGGAAGCTCTAGCTTTCCCTGGCAGACAACTGTCTTTCAAAACCAAGACATATGGCTTAGCCAGCACAGATGCAACCATTCACTCTGGTGTCCTGCCCTTCAGACTAAGAGAAACTTCCTTTGCTGGCATTGGCAGAATTAGTGCCTTACATTGGTTTAGCCAGAAGGTCCCAATTGGAAGTGGCTCCATCTATTTTGAAATGATGGCTGTTCACTGTCTCACAGCCCTGTAAATACCTTTGTCCCCAGATGATTAGACTATTTCAGTTTCTCTTCCTATAGTTTGATGGACATTTGAATGCTTCAGTCAAATATGTTTAGATGCCTATTAACTATCAGATAGTTTTAAGGTCTGTTTTCCATGCATATGAGAAAGCACTGCCAGTCTGTCCTAACAGTTTTGCTAGAAGCAAAGCAAAGTCCTAGATGCTGAGATGATCTGTCATGAAATCTTGATACGCCACGTTGCTTAAGGGGGGATGCTCAGCACCTTTCCCAAGAGAAAAGTTCACAGCCAGTAACCAATCACATCTGGTGTGATTGTCATAGCCACGTTCTCAGGGCTGACGCTTTCAGCTGCAGCTTCTCCGTGCCTGCTGCCATAGGATTGGGGTATGTGTAGGATTAGGGCCAGGCACCCCTCAATGTGGACAGAAAGGCAAATATGAAAAATGATGGGCTATGGTGAGTAAAAGAAAACAGGCAAGAAAATTACTTTTAAATGGAAGATATTTGGAGGCTGGAGGTTTGGTTCCTCTCTCCAGTAAATTCAAAAAATTCAACATTCACTTAGTGAGACATTGGAACCTCCCTCACTCTCTTATGCCTGAAGCTGTATAACAAAATGCTCTCATGCTCTCGTAAAAAGTCCCTCTCCGTCTTTCTTGTTGGCTCCCTTCAGATACTGGAAGGCCACAATTAGGTCACCCTTATGCCTTCTCTTTTCTAGGCTGAACAAACCCAATTCTCTCAGCCTTTCCTCATAGGAGAGGTGTGAGGTTGGGAAGAAAAACTTTTGCAGGGAGCCACCAAGGGCCATTCTTTGGCAGTGGGTCAGGTCAGACTCCATGAGCATTTTGCATGTAATCACCCTCTTTTATACATTGTTTGTTATTAGTATTGCTGCTGTTACTGTTAGTTTTCTTATTTTATTGCTGTTTCCAGTAAATTGTTCTTATCTCAACTTGGAATCTCTGCCCTTTGTCTCCCTGTCAGGAGAGGCAGTGGGCAGAGGAGAGTGGCTGCATGGGATGTTATTTCAAACTAGTTTTAAATGATGACATCTCCCCAACAACCCTATTAGCTCTCCAATTGGAGCTCTCCAAATAAATGCTTCCAGCCTCAAGTGAATTGAGAGTCTCACATCAGTTATTGGTTTTAACTAAACATTTGTCCTCAATATGTAAAAATATGTAGGTTCTTTTTTATTTCCTTGCAGTATGCATCTAACAACCTGACACAAATCAAGACACAATATTTTTTCCTCTTGTTAATAGCCAGGAGAATTGCATCACATTTTATATTGCACTTCAGCAAAACAATAGTCAGGCAAAACCAGTGCAGCAGCAGCTGTCTCCATAGCTTTGCTTGTACAAAGCCTGGCATAACAGGGCTCTGCTTTCAGCCAGTCCCTGAGCACTTCTGAAATAAACAGAATAATAGCTGACTGCAACCTTTGCTTAGAAATATTTGTGAATGGCATTGTAAGTGTCAGAAAGCTGTATATAAAGCTTGCTGCTGCTGTGGAGGTAAATCGAGCTCTGAGCAATTTTGACATTCAGATTTACAGCTGACTTTTGGCATCCTCTCTCTTTTAGAAATGAATAAACTGCCTTCACCCATTTGAATAAAGCTGTTATTTCATTATCTGCTGCCTCTGTCTCCTCTTCATGTTATGTTTCCTTCAGGTGTGAAAAGTGACTACACAAAAGACTAAAAAGGTGAGAATTCTTAAGTGCCATCATTGCACTGGCACCTACTTCCTTTCTCTAGGAACCTCTGGAGTACAGCGTTTTCTTCAGAAGTGAGAAAGAAAATGGTGGTAAACTTGAAATGCCTGTAAAGATGTTTAAGCAACATATTTGTTAATAATTCCAGTGGAGAACAGCTGGAAACACATAAACAGGTGTTTGTACTCCAACACTGATCTGGTCCAGCTGCCTACTTTGATTTGGAATAGCTAAAATATTGTTATCTATAAAACCAAACAAGTCAGCTCTCTCAATGTGTAAATAATTTTCAATCTATTTTTTTCTCAGTGGGTGACAGAGAGGGCTAAGACTTTTGGGATCTAGTCTAACTTCTACAGGTCAAAGTTGAAGACCTGAGCAAGCCACAGAACGTTTCTGTGATTCTCATTTCTGAAAATACATTGAACTTAGCTTATGCTGAGCTTTGCCTATAACCCTCTCATGCCTGGCAGTGGCTCAACACAACTGCTGACCACAGCAAGCAGGTCTCTGAGCAGAGAGGAGACATTTGAGTGGCATCTGCCACATTTTCAGCAGATCATTCTGTAACACACCAAATTTTCTACTGTCTCTTTCATGCCTTGTGCCTGTTTGTGAAGGATAGAAACAAGTACCAGGTCTCACCCAGCCTCTGGCCATCACCTCTCCTTGGGTTTTCTTCAACCTCTGAATGCACCAGAGCAGATTGCACCAGCAGAAAGACTGTGTTTAGTTTGCAGTTTTCTGTGACCTCCCTTGATCATCATGCCTATTACCATGGCAGAAAGACAGTGTACGATGATGTCAGTGCATCTTTTGTGGGTTTCACTCTCTCCTCCTCTCTTTCATCTCTACCATTTCACTTTATATTTCCTGCAAAATATCTCCTTTCCTAGAGATACACTGTGCTATAGTTTTCTGTACAGTTTCCCTCTCACACATCCCAGGTAATCTCTCATTATCCAGTCCTCAGCGTCTGTACTGCCTTCCATGGGAGGCTAATAAACATACACAGGTCAAAGTCCAGGAGAAATCTCTCAAAATACTTTTGTAGTTAGAAGCTCCATTTACACAGTACCCTGGTGGGGTACCCTGGTGCAGAGCAGAATTTAGCCATCCCTTCATTTGAAGGTTTGAATGGCAGGGCTTCAAGTGAGAAACTTGAAACTGTGGAATTATAAATGTCTCGCAAAAGCAGTTGTTACTGACTGAGAGGTAAGATTGAGGGAGGGAGGGAGGGAGGGAGGGAGGGAGGGAGGGAGGGAGCGTGGGCTGGGAGCTGAGTGTAGCACAAGAGCTTCTGCTGAGGAGCAGCTTGAGTGATGTGTTTGTGGTGTCTCATAATTAACACCTAGTGGTTTTTAAGCTGATAGTAGGCGCCTGTATCGATTAGACAATTTGCTAATTCTATGTCTGTGTCAGCTATGTCTTTCTAAAAAAAAAATAGGATAAAAACATTTACCAAATGTGTAAAATTAATGTGCCTGAGTGCTCTGAATCTTTGCAGCCATTGTGATGTCTGGAGCACTCTGAAAGCTCCACATGCAGCCATCAAACCCCTTTTGTGGTGCCTTTGGGTGTCTCCATTAGACTGTCTGTCTGCCTCCACAGACCAGCACAAATCTGTAAGGGAAAGGGATCTTCTGTCATCCCCATGGGCTCTGTATGTATGACTCCGAAACCCTTGGGTTTTTTACATGGCACTGAGTACCTGTGTTTGGGCAACAGAATAAAGGCATTAAAGTCTTATATTTTACCTGCTAGGTAATATGGGAGCAGTTTTCCTTACATCTTGCCTGAGAGTCCTTACAGGACGGACAGACATTGACATGAGCAGATACAAGGATCAGGCTTCCAAGATGTCTGGCCAGTGCCCTCACCACTCTCAGCCCATGACACTTGGCTGGTCTTCTCTTGCATTTGTGACTTTGCATCTTTCTGTCAATAAGACACCTGTAACAGAGTTACAGGCAAAATCAGTTGAGGAAATAAATCCTAATTATAGTTAAACCAAGGATATAAAATCAACTTTTCTGTGGAGAAATTTGCATGCACTCTGAATTTATGGGCAAGATATGGATGTTAGTGGGACTCAGGCACATTCATAGCTTGCTAAATTGCTCATCTTAGTTTATGTACTTTCATTAACCAGAGGAATTTCAGCAGATGTTTTACTTGAAAGGGGGATTTTCTTTTCTCTGCTAATGGAGAGTGGCTCTGCTTGAAAATCAGGTACTCAGGCTGAACAGTGGAAACTGGTTTTCAGAGCCTTGAATTGCTTCATAAAATTAATACCTATTAGTGTATCTCAGGTTGTGCTCTTTAAGAACAAGAGGCCTGATTAAAGAGGAGTGATCTTAGTGATGTTGCTGTACCGTAAGCCAGCAGTAGCTATCATGGTCAGGCCCAATAATCTAGTCTTCTGCATTAAAAATGCAGTTAGAGCTAATGATGAATTTGAAAGATTGTAATCATTATCTAGCTCAATTTATCTATTCTAACCTCAGTCAGAGATCAAATTGTAATTGCTGTTGTTCCTGGACGAATGATGAAGGTTACTCTGCTCTAATTCCTACCAGTTTCATAATAGCTCAGAGATAATAATGACAGAGAATTACAGACTTTGCTCAAATGCTGCCAGATTGGACTGAAGTATTACACAGTTGTACTATACACATAACATGTGTTGGAAATGTTAAAAAAGAAAAATAAAAAAGAAAATAGACTATTAATTGTTGTTCTGCATTTGCCCTTAATGTGTGAACCAACTTGAGGCAATTCTGCACCAGTAACACTGTAATAGGCTTAATTTATGTATCATAGGAGAGCATGGAATATGAATGCTTTTTTTACCCTGTCCTGTACATTTCATCTGCACAGAAAGAAATTAAGTCCCATTTTTAATCCCTTTAATATTTATTTTTTGCTAATAATACATTTTCATTTTTTTAAAATTACACAGATGATAGGCAAATCATCTAGATCCCTTTGCAACTACATCTATGAAGTCCAAGAAATGTGTAGTACTTTTTTTGAGTGGGATTTTTAGCAGAGCATTTATAGCATAATAAAGATTTCCTTTTTTCTTTTTTGGCCATATAATTGACTTGGCTCTTTACGGTCTTTGGCAAACATGACAGTAATTAAATTTACAGATCATACTAAATTGTAAGGTGTTGCAAAACCCAGGATAGATGGCAAAATAATAAAAAGAGACCTGCAGAATTTAGAGGTATAAGTTGGCAATAAAATGAGATTCAGTCTGGAAAAAAAGAGTGGGCAGGGAACAATGAAAGAAAAATACAGAAATGCACAAGCTACATGGAAAGCAGTAGTGAAATTTAAGACCCCGGGTGTTGGTTCTGTGTTTATAAACTGCAGTTGTCATTGGCTGTAAATGCCAGCCCCAAAAGCAGGTAGTTTGAGAGGAGATCTGTACCCATCCTGTGGTGTACTGGTACAACAAATTCACTAATACTTGGGCAGTTGTAATTCAACCTCAGGTCTATTTCATTAATTGGATTAGTCTTTATTGCAGCATACATTGCTGTAGTGCCTTAAACATGCTGAATATAGACAGTGTTCTTTCTGAAGGACCTGGGTACATAAAACAGGTACAAGAAATGATGCTTAGGAACTGCAAGGGCGACCACAAATGAAGACCACATTAAAAAAAAGAGAAGAAATGTACAATATCATCAGTAGTACAACACCTGTAAAAACTTTCATGTCAGTGCTATGTACTGTTGCAAATGAGAATATACACAAACATGAAATTGCCAGGTTCATAGTACCACATGAGAAAACATGAGATAAACATCTCCAGTGACAGCAGGAGCAGTCAGCTTGGATTCTTAAAGGGGAAATCATGTTTGGCCAATATGATAAACTACTGTAATGGAATGTTTGTCCTGATTGGTGATGGGATAACAGTTATTATGTCTGCCTGGACTTCAGTGAGTCACTGAACACTGCTGCAAGATCTTCCTAAAGAAGGGTACCTGATGAGATATGGGCTGGATGAGCAGAGAGTGAAGTGGGTTGAAAACCCCATGGTGCGTGGAAATCCCCAGGGAGTAGTGGTCAGTGGCATGAAGTGAAGCTGGAGGTCAGCCACTTGTGGTGTCCCCCAGGAACAGTAGTGCATTCTGTTCAGAATTTCATTGATGACTTGGATGATGGGGCAAACTGTGCCCTCCACAAGTTTGCGGATGACACAAAACCGAGAGGTGTCTGATATGCCAGAGGGATGTCCTGCTACCCAGAGAGGCCACCTCAGGCTGGAGACATGGGCTGGTGTGATCACATGAAGCTCAGCAAGAAGGCTAAAAGTCCTGGACCTGAGGAGGAACAATCACAGGCACCAGTACATGCTGGGACCATCCAGCTGGAAAGCAGCTTGGCAGAAAAGGACCTGGTGAACACCAAGCTCAACATGAATCAGCAACGTGCTCACAGTGCAAAGAAGGCTAATGGTATCCTGGGCTGCCTTTGACAAAGTACTGCCAGCAGACTGAAGGAGGGAATTCCTCTGCTTTATTCAGCACCATTGAGGCCACATGTGGAGTCCTATGTTTAGTTCTGGTCTCCCAGTAAAAGAGAGCATGAAGATGATGAAGGGGCTGGAGCATTTCAGCTGTGAGGAAAGGATGAGGGTTGTGGCTGTTCAGTGTGGAGAAAAGAAGGCTTAGGGGGATGTCATCCATCTATATAAATATCTGAAGGTGCAGAGAGGACAAAGCAGAGCCACTCAGCAGTGGCCAGTGACAGGACCAGAGGCAATGAGCACCAACTGAAACTCAGGAGGATCCCTCTGAACATTTGGAAACACCTTTTCACTGTGCAAATGACCAAGCACTGGCACAGGCTGTCCAGGGGGGTTATGGAGTCTCCATTCTTGGACATTTTCAAAAGCCCTCTTGCCATGTGCCTGGACAACCAGCTCTAGGTTACTCTGATGGAGCTTGATAAGAAGGTCCCTTCCAACCTCAATGACTCTGTTATTCTGGGACAGAAGAATGAGCACAACTTAATCTCTGGAAGGATAATAATGGTGGTCTTACATAGGCTTCTATGGGTATAACTTTTATATATTCAGTCCCAGGAGATGATCTGTTGCCTGATTTTGATTAAAACTTCTATTTAAGAAGATGGGTTTGTATGTGTGTTTTGAATTTAAAATTTTGAATTGCATGAATCAGCAAAATCAACATTATCTTTCTTATCCAGGATATGATGAACACAAATCAATGATGAAAAATTCTGCATTTAATGAAAGCACAACACTCAAGCAATTTTTATGGATTTTTCAAGTAATCTCAGGTACATTCTCACTACATATAGGAAAGTGGGATCCATTCAGATTACTGTATTTTGCTACTGTACTATTTTTTCATATACAGATAGCTATCACCCCTATAAAAGTCTCAATATTTCTCAATATGTTAAAGTCTCTTCAAAACTGTGCATATTCAAATTCACCAAGCAGTTCAACCCTCTGATAAACTTTATCCAAGCTGCCTTCCACATCTACTAAAGGGAGACTGCAATATATGCATCTTTGGTGGGAAACAGTTTTTTATTTTTTGCACTTCACTATAAAATGTCAGCAGTAAATTTCTTCTGCTGATTACAGCTGCAGCACTGATGGGGTTTTCATTGTGTATCCAAAGGACCTCATACTTCCAGTCTGGAGCTGCTGTATTTTGTGAGATGATGGGTGGCCAGGCAGACAACCTACTTGGAGGTTTCTTGTGTTCTCAGCCTCAGTTGCTCCTGCAGTTTGTACTGCAGAACTCCAGCAGCAGGTTTTGCTCCAGAGATCCATCTTAGCTTTACCTGCTCGTGGTCCAGCTCTGCCTCCTGCCTTCAAGCTCGGGTGGTGCCAGTGAAGGTGTCGAGCATAGTCTGCTGCTGGCAGGATGATCCACTGGGTGCCAAGACCATCCTAGAGCCACTCGCTTCAGTTTTACACATTGAGCCCCCAGGGAGAATCAGAGCCTCAGCAAAGTCATCACTTCTTAAACAGCAGACATTTATTTCCCACTTTTCTTACTGCCTGATATTTTTAAAAGAAGGAATGAGGAGATATAAAGATTTTCACAGCATTAAGCAAACTGATAGAGAGATCAATTTACCTTTCCAACAATAAAATATCTTAGTCTTTTCAAATAATCATGAATTTCCCTCTTAAAAACTGTCTTAAGGTGTCATGCAGGAATAATGTAGGATAACCTTCTTCAGAAAATGTAGTTATTGCAATTATCTTTTCCTTTCACAATCTGTCATTACAATCTATTTATGAATAGTAGAAACATATAAATAGACATAGTTCCCAAAAGTTTTTGGATTGTCTTGCTAAATAATTGCAGAATTTAATGGAAACTAAATAAATTTATGACCCAAAAT
This sequence comes from Acrocephalus scirpaceus scirpaceus, assembly GCA_910950805.1. Taxonomy (NCBI): domain Eukaryota; kingdom Metazoa; phylum Chordata; class Aves; order Passeriformes; family Sylviidae; genus Acrocephalus; species Acrocephalus scirpaceus. The sequence goes on from OU383777.1 coordinate 15,546,993, forward strand.
GCGCATACAGCTGGAAAACACTTCAGTACAAAAATCTCTAAGCACATAAAATCACACCTCTATTTATACTTATTCAAGAAAAAGTTGTTCACTGGGTCCTCATTTCATTTTGAGTGGGGATGTAATTTTTATTTGATGGAAAAGAAAACCCCCAAAACTACAAAGGAAATCTGACCTCTTAAAAAATTAGTTTCTCATCCCTGTTCCAGCAGTGGAGCATGTGCAGAACAGAGCATCTCAGCACTGTTTCCAGAAAAGGGTTTTGCCACTCCAGCTCCCTCAGGAAGTAACCATGGCCTGGTTACAGGGGACCCTGCCAGCAGATGGCTCTGAGTGCTGACACAGCAGCTTGGGTAGCCAGGAGAGCCAGCAACAGGCACATCCTGGGCTGGGAGCTTGCAAGGATGTACCACAACTTCCTACATCTGTCTGCTCATCACCCCTTTTCCTTGTTTAACAAACATGATGAGGAATTTTTGTTTCTATTGAGAGATTTCTGACATAATCTCATGGAAAGCAGCATGGTAAGTCTCCCTGAGAAGAGAGGGGCAGTGCTGAGGCACTGCTGACGTCTCTTGCAGCAACCATGCTAAGTGATATTTAATTGGGGTGAAATACATTCCAAAGCTGAATGGTCTTGCTGAAAGATGCTGTCTTGCTTTTGGCTGGGATAGAGTTCATTTTCTTGCTAGTAGCTGGTACAGGGCTGTGTTATGGTTTTAGCAGGAAATTAATATTGATGACACACTGATGGTTTAGTTGTTACTGAGTAGTGTTTATACAAGTCAAGGACTTTTAATCTTCTCATGCCCTGCCAGTGAGAAGACTGGAGGGGCACAGGGAGTTGTGAAGTGACACAGATGGGACAGTTGACCCCAAGTGACCCAAGGGATGTTCCATACCATGCAGCATCATGCTCAGCATATGAAGCTGGGGGAAGCTGGCTGGAGGCCACTGCTGAGGAACTGGCTGGCCACCAGTCAGCAAGTGATGAGCAATTGTCTTAAGCATCACTTGTTTTCTATATTTGAATTCTTTTATATTTTTTATCTTTTTCTGTCACATTAAAGTGTCTTTTTCCCAATTCATACATTTTCTCACTTTAACTCTTCTCATTCTCTTCCCTTCCTGCTGGAGGGGCAGTGAGAAGGTGGCTGTGTGGAGCTTAGTTGCTGACCAAAGCTGATGTTTGCTGTAATTATTATTAAGTTGTTGTGAACATAAGAACAACTGGAAAGTGGTTATGACCCATCAAATAAAGACAGGTTTGAGATATGCAGCACATTATGCAACTAATTTTCACAGAGCTATGAAAAAAAAATAGGATTTTTTGTTACACAACTGAAGAGTACCACAGCACGAAACTTTGCTTTTGATGAGTAGTCTGGAGCAAAGTAGCTGGGCAAAGTGTGGATCTGCCCCATATTTTGGCATGTTGCTGAGTGGCAATTACTTCACCCAGGCTGTTAGAATGAGGCTGTTAGACCCAGCCCTGCAGATTGTCAGATCTCAGAATAGAGATTAGATCACTATTATTAGCCGATAATTATATTTTTTAGAATTAGATCCACATGGATAAACAGAGAATAGCAAGAAGAGAAAGCAGTTGTTTCTACAGATCTAATTTTTGGAATATACCTGCTGACATGTCAGTAAAAGTTTGAGTCAGTGCAGGCTTAATTTAAAGAAACAGGAAGTTAAAGCCCCTTTTGAGGTTTGAAGTGGATTTGTCCATTTCATTAAGCAGCAGAGCTTGTTTGAGAAGCAAGTGAAGTCTGTCCACAGTATCAGCTAATCAGGATTATCACATTCCTGGGGAGAGGATCTAGGCTGAGCTGAAAGCTGTTTTTCTGGTGTTTCTGTCTGCATGCACTTACAGACATATGTTAGGTAGTAGGCAGGACCTGTGAGAAAATCCCATGGATGTCAATAATGAGAAGTACTTTATTGCTTTGTCACATGTCAGAGCCAGCACAGGCATCACAGTTTTCTAAATCACAATAATTCCCCTGCAGGGCAGAGTACAGCTGGAGTCCCTGCACACTGCTGCCAAGCACGTGGGGGCACATGGCACGTCAGGGTTAAGCAGAGACATCCATCTCCGTGGATTATGAGGCTTTTCTCTATTGCTAATTTTTCTAAGGTAAAGATTAGGAAGTAAGCAGTATTGGAAAGAATACCAATTGCATATTAGACAAAATTTTCACAGTAGAGCAGTTTCATCTTTGTTCTCACCTGTAAGTTCACCTTTTTCCCAACTTAAGACAATATTAATGTTTCTTTAATTCCAACCTTGCACAAAATGCAAGCAGTCAAACACAGACTTTTCAGAGGAGGACATCCCCTTCTATTCCAAGTATTTGAACATTTTCAGTGTTCATTTTAGGCACTTTTGCGTTGTAATTGATGCACTATCTTGAAGTATTTGTTCACTGATGACCACAATGCCCTTTCTGATCCATCCAGCATGTAAATCTCTTTATGAAAATGTTGCTGTCAGATGGTAGGTAATACCTAAGATCCAGTGGAAATGAAGAGTTGAGGTGCTGACAGAAGGTCTCTTCCTCCCAATGGGTGGGGAAGGGACACCTATTCCCTGGGCCCTGCCCAGCAGTTGTCACTGCCAGACAAAGCACACCCCATCAGTGGCAGGGATGTGTTGTGTGTGCAGCAGCATCACGTGCTGCACTGCAGACAGCTTTCTCTGGAGAAAGATGGACACAGAGAATGTGACAGATAGATAGTCAGATTACTTCATGCACTCTGAGAAAGAAAGCTTTTGAGTTTGATACTGTGGAGTAAGATATAAGACCTGATACAGAACAAAACTAGTATTGAAATGTACCCTCTGTGAACACCTGCATCAGATTTAATAACTGCAAAGTTAACAGAAAGCACAAGGAAAAGGGAATTCTGCCCAAGTAAATTCACTCAAATATGACATAAAGAAAAAACCACTTCAGTATCTTTGATCTGTAGAAATGGTTGCATTTTTATCCAATTCAAATTAGCCAGCCCAAGTACCTAGGAACATCAGACCTTGTCAGAATCCAGCCTTACACTGCATCTCTTAGAAAAAAATGATGGAATTGCAGTGCTGTTGCTGCCAGCACTACATCAGGAGCTGCCTGTCATTTTCTGTCTATGGTTGCTACATATTGAGGATGATTCTCATTAATAAGTTTCTTTTGGCATTCAATAGTACTCAAACACTCAGAAAAAGGCTTCCTGGTAAAACCCATTCAGAAGAGGCCCATTCGGGTGTTTGTTTTTTCATATTCAGGTTCTGGCAGTTTGTAAGCATGGTATACCTTTGTAAGCAAGGTATGACCCATGTGGGACAGTCATGCAAAGGGGAGAGTTGTCACTGGGTTTGTTTAGTATCAAATCTTGAAGACATGGCCTCTGTGAATCCCTTCTTTGTCTTATGAGTTATGGTCCCATGTCAATATTTTTCCCCTCTCCTTTCAAAAAAATTAAAGTAAAATAAAGTAACAATTAAAGGTTATTTTTATCTGTTTGAGAGAAGAAAAAATGGAAGTCTTATTTTCCTCTTTAAACTCATCTTTATCTCCTGCCTTAGAGGTGCTTGGGTCTGTGTTGTCCAGATGCTTTCCAGAGCAGCCTAGTGCACTGTGATCTTAAAGCAAGGGTTCAAAAACAGATGAAAGGCTTGTGTGCTTTAATCAGTCCATCTCCTGAAATTGCAGTCCCCATTTGCTCTCTCACAGAAGCAGCTCAGACCACAATGAGACCTGCTTCCAGCTCCCATTATGCAGCATATGGCTGATCTAAGGCACTGCTGAAGAAAACTTCAGCCCTCCTTGGTGCCCTAACCCTGTGCATTCTGGTGGAGAAGAGCTTGGGTGAAAGAGGGAACTAACACAGATCAGTAGTTCTAGGTGAGCTGGAGTTTGCAGGCAGTGTTTTATGTCTTGGAGTGTCAATCAGCAGCTAGATGGAAACCAGACACCAGGAAATAAATACTGAGGAGAGTAAAATTTTACTGAAAAGGTCTGAGGTGGAAATACTGTCAAGTGAAAGTACAATAGGAAAAGGTAATAAAGAGATGTCTTTTAAAAGTTGGATTCTACTATGCTATTCATAAAAAGATATAATCTTTTGTTTTCATATATTTTTTCCTCACATGCTTGTTCATATTTTTTATCTCACTGTACTAAATGAGGCAAGAAGATGGATATGATACCAGCTGTGCTTAGAGTACTTCAAAAAGGCTGCTCACCTGAAGGGAAAAAACAGCTCTCCTTCTTTTTTGAGAACAGCTGGAGAGTCCAGGTGATCCTGTAATAGGTATATGAGAATGATCTTGTATTTTTGTAGAACTCAGATCCTAATTTGAGTTTTTGCATAATTTAGTCCAAATTATTATTATTTGTAATAATACTAATATTCTACATATTCATGATCGTTCTAATTAAAAATTACACAGAATCATCCCAGGTGATTTTCATCTTGACTGCTCTAAATGATACTGAAGTCCATAGGGTATTGGTGTGCTCATTTTTACCAAAATGTCCAAAGTTTCCATAAAATTTCTCACATAAGCCTATTAAGAAACTGAAATCAGGTATTGGTGTAAATTCATGCACATTTTTTTTCCTGATAAAAAGTGGCATTTATTGATTGCAAGAAAGAAATTTTTTATCAAAACATTACAAGTAGCTTCTATAAAGACCTTACTCATTTTGTTATGCAGAGAGAGCTCCTACCATGCAGCAACACCAAATGTTCTGAGTCCCAACAGTGGGCATCTTGTCTGTCACATCTGACTGTCATGTGGTCATGAAAAATATCTGGATGGTACTAGGAATATGTTTATGTGTAGTTTATTTTAGGAGTGAGGAAGACAAACACATGTTCCTAAAGTGGTTGTGTGCTTTAAGAAAACAAAGGGAGGAAAATATTTTATTATCCCTTATAACATCGCTTCTATTTTATAAACAAAATGTGTGTATTTTTCTTTGCAGTTCTATACATCCCAGGAAAATCTTTTAACCTTGCAGCTCTTTATAGCACTGCCCATTTAGGCTGTCAGAAACCAAACTAATTAAACTGAAAAGCTGCTCACTTCTCTTTCTGTATAAGGTTAGGAAAAAAGAGATACAATTACTGGTGAAAGTAGGACACTGAGCATAATTTAAAACTATGTGCAGCCTAGAAGCATTATGAATATGAAATCTTTGTTGCACAAATTACAGCTTGCATGCAGGTCTGGGAACCAGCCTTCCTAGGAAGATGATGACTAATTATAAAGAACTTTAAGAAGGATAAAATGCCTAACATAAAGGCTAGAGGGGATGATCCATGGAGAAAGAACTTACCAGCTAAAGATTTTAAGATGGCTCACATGGTATCCAAAACTGCTGTAAGTGTTTACAAGTGCTTGAAAGATACAAACAAGGAGGCATTAGGAGATTGTTCAGAGCACATCTCAGGGGTATAATTGCATAAAAAGGTAAGAAAGTGAGCAAACGGAGATTTGAATTGACTATCCAGCCAAAATTTTAACAAGGACGTGTAATCGACTGTGAAATAGCTTCCCTAGAAAAAGTGTTAGAAGTCACATCTCTGAAATGATTTAAAAGCAGACTGGACACATCATGTGATAAGGTAATGGATGGAGAATAGAGAAGTGGCTGACAGTATATTTCTAACTTCTGGTTTAGGCAGTCCCTCTGGCTGTGACCAATCTGGCCACCCTCCTTGCTGCTGCTGTGCTGCAGGAGCATCACTCACCACTGCTCCTGTGCAACACCCTGCCCCTCCAGTTGGGAAAAGAAGACACAGCAGACATTAAATTGTCAAAAAGGGTGACTCTATTGCTTAAATATTAGGTAATTGGGTGAATATGGTAAGCTGTCTGCAAGGGGAATCTGTGTGCCTTGGCCACAGTAGATCTGTGGAGTGGCAGCACAGCCCTTGTACTTCCATGAGGGGCAGTGCCCAAGAGGTGCTGAGGACCTGGGTCATCACCCACTCTGTGGCTGAGAGACACTTCCCAGCTGTGAGCTGCCCTGTTGTGGCTTCTGGTTTCTTCTTATGAACTGCCCCAGCTCTTAACATGGCATTACATATGCACAAAACAAACAACAAATGTGAGGAAATCAGTATTAAAATGTCAGTTTTCTGTGAATTCTCTGTGTTAATGCATTTTATGCTTCATTCCTACAAAAGTCTGCTGCACAGGAGGTTTTTCAGTGAAAATCTGTGATGAATTATCACATGGAATGCATGTTACAGAAATACAAGTTTGTCCTTGTGGAAGGAAGGCTGAGGAGTTTGTTACACCTGTTCTTAGATAGTTTTTCCACCCAAAAAGTCCTTTGCACTGCAATATAGAGGACAGAAGGAGAAAAATTGGAGACTGAATGTTTTCCTCTATCAGTTCAACAGTGGTATTAGCAGCAGTAATTATAGTACAAATGCATCCTTGAAATGAATGGTAATGATGGATCTATGGTTGAAACACAAAAGGACACCAGGAAACAGACTTATGGCTTCCACACAGGTTATCCAATAAGGTAAATTTCCTATTTCCCTCCAGTTTTGTGTTTTTCATCTATAAAGCAGAGATAGTAACACACATTTATTTTATTAGAGTGATGCAAGTCACAGTTCTTTAGAATTCACAATTCTTTAAAAGCCTCTGGCAATAAGGACCTCAGCAGCAAATGCTGAAGGAGCAGAGGCAGCACTGGTCGTTAGTACTCGTGTGATACTTGGCCTGTGAATCATGCTGGGAAGGAAATTTCATCCCTGAAAGTAGCAGGATTCTCCTGGCAAGAGATGTTTAGGTGACAGAAATTTGTTCTGACTGAATTAACTGACATGCAGCTAAAAAAAAATGAACAGAAAATGTATTAAGTACTTAGTTTTAGAATCTTAAAATAATCTTTGTCATACAAAGCAGTTATCTCCTTTCACACTAACTCTTTTGATCTAAGCATGATAAAAACATAATGTGCCAAATTTGAAACAGAACAGACAAATAAATCAATGGTAGCCGTTGTGAAAAGCAGGCAGTATGACTGAGTTTTGTTACAAACCTGCAACCACAGAGCCTGATGAATTTTGTCTAAAAACAGGAGCACAAACCCAGCTTTCAATTCACTGATAAAAATGAACTTCCTCTCCAGCTGGCTGGCTGGAAAATATGAAAGAATGCTGAGACCTTCTCTACAGATGATCAATACTTGATTCCACTTGATAAATATGCCCAGACATTGGAAATAATTGCCTAAGCACTACAGTGCTGTTACGTGTAGGAAATGTAAACCAGTGGAAGAACAAACTAGGGAGTACATTGTCATCAAAAGTAGTATGTTCCTGTAGATAAAGCAAAGGCTGTGGGGGCTGGGCTGTATTTATATGTGCAAAAAGTCTGGAGACATGACTAAATGTTATATACTTACTTTCTACATGTTTACTTTCCTGATATCATAGGAACTTAGTAATCTAATTATCCAAAGTTAAAAACTTAGGTACATTCTGTATGCATTTATCGCTCAAAAGCTAGCACAAAAAAAATAATTTCTCCCATTTCACCCTATCACTGGGAATCTGTATCAGCTGATATGTATTTTCTGCCTCCCGCTCCCCAGTGGAAGCATGTAGTAGCAGGGTAAACAAATAATCAATACAGCAACTGAGCTCTCTTGGGTGTGATTTGGGGCAGAGATTTTGCTGTACAGTCTCACACAGTCCTGACCCAGGGGAGACCCTTTTGGCACAGCTCTTAATGGTTCCTCAAATCCTTCCTGACTGATGAGGCTATTAGTAAAAATTAGCAAAGGGGCTGGAGGAAGAACGTGGGTCTTGTGGAACTCCAGCCTGGATTTTTGCTGAGTTCTCAGAGACTGGTGGACTGACAGGACAGGCAGAGCACTGGCCTGACCTGGTTCTGAACCCCTGAGCTCAGTAACATGGAGTGAGGCCAGGGGACATGGGTTCCTCTCTGGGGCAGGGACATGGACACAGGGAAGATGGACCTACCACTCAACTGCACTAAACCAATTTGCCCTCTGTTGAGTTTTTTATTTGCTGCCTCTCTCAGCCCCTCACACACAGATCTCACAGAGATATATAGTGGCACTTTTTGAGATGGAGAGTTACAGAGACACCTTATATTTGAATTTGTCATACACCTTCAACCACTTTATCTGCTTCTCAAACCTGATCTCCTAGCTTTTACTTCACCAGTCCCCAAATAGAAACAACTCCATATAGCTAATATTTCCTCCTTTTTATTTCAGACACAGAGTATCTCCTAAAATGATACTTGTGTGAGCTATTAGAAAGGTAAGAATCAGTGCTACAACAGGGACAAATTTTCTTTGCCTAGAAATGTCAGAGTTTTAATGTCCCATATATACTATATTGGATATGGCTAGAAATAGAAATCTTTATGCCAATTGAAAGGAAAAATTCCCAGTCTCCCAATTCTAGAAGACTTCAAAATATCTGACCCTTAAAATATGAATTATTTTCTAGCATATAAAATCCATTTTTGAAATGTTACAGCTAGTTCTTGGCTCAAAATATCTGGACTAGTAATCATAAAAGCTCTTGGCTCTTGAGATTGGAAGATATGAAAAATGTACCTTCTAGACTACCAAGATTTCTCCAAAACTTTGTAAGTAGGTTGTTTTAATCTTGTTTTCTGGTTGGTCGGTTGTTTGTATGTAACAAGCTCATGGACTGGGTTAATTCTCACAACAATCAGGAACATCCTAATTTTTACCTGCAGCACACAAATAAGAGGATGTACTGATGTTCCTTTCCCAGAAGGCACAAAATAGCTCGACTAGACTTCCCAAATTCCTATTCTGTATAAAGCAGAACAAACAGCAGCCCATAATGCTCTAAGCTCCAGTTTAAATTTTCTCATTTTGAATATGATTTGGGGTAGGTTTATTAGGAAGAAGGAATAAAGGTAAGGGAAATTTCCCTCTTCATCAGCAGCAACACATGGGTCTTATCCAGATAGATCATGGTGGATTTGTATTCACACAAAACTGGGCAAATGTGATCTATAGACCTGTGCATCTCAGTGCTTCCCAGAATTCATTAGTAAGCATTTGCAGTAGGTAGCAGCTGGAAAATATTTCACAGTTAGCTGGTGAGACATTGCTTGGGCATTTTCCCAGTGACGTGACATTTCAACTTGGCAAGGTTTCACTACCAACCTCCTTATCAGTGTGCAGCCATTTCTTGTTCTTATCATCTTGCTCCACATCAGGAATGTTGTTCCAGGATCTTTGAAATATGATATGTTTCCTTCCCCCACAGAACACCTTTATTGCTCTGCCTTCCTTGTGTCTGGCAGCAAAAATTAGGTCAGTGTATTCTATACATTGAAGACAAACTAATGTGATGTTAAACAAAAATTCATACACGGATGAAGAAAAATGGGAGAAAATATCTGTGCATGCTGACAGATTTTTATGCTGTGATTTATCTGGAACAGAAACATCAAGCCAGTTTACCTCATGGTATCATACCACGGCAGTCATCAGATCATCCTGTCTGCCTCCACCATTTAATCAAGCATGAGTCTGAGAGAACACTTGAGCGGTGAAGGCACAGACACGACTGTGTGGGGATCACAGGAGCACATCAGCTCTACAGTGTGTGGGCAGGGATGTTCCATGATATCTTTTTTGGATGCAAATCTCTGACTGCCTCCACTGCAGATCCATCACCTTGCCTTGGTGACAAGCATCTATCCCATGTCATTCCTCACTTCTGGAGGTAGTCTCCTGTGACAGAGGGAGGCTGTTTGCACTGGCACTTCTGCTGCACATTGCTACACTCTACATGTCTTGCCAGATATTTGTGATGTACCAAATGACAGGTGCGTGACTTAATAAGTTCTACCGGGGGCAGGAATTAGTAGATGAGGGAGCACACAGCAGTGGAAGCATCTGGTAGGAAGAAAAAAGATTGTCTTGTACTCTGTCAAGCGTAATTAGAGTTGCCAGTTGTTGTTGCTGCTAGCGCTTACTTAAATAAGTTTCTCTGATGGGAAACTATCTGACAAAACTCAAAAGCATGTAAATTTATGAACAACATAGTACCAAAATGGTCTTATTATTAAACAGTCATGTTGGAGTTCAATACTTTCTGAGTAGTTCGTTTTGGATATGCCATGGGTGAAGGGTGTAAGGCTTAATGTCAAAGTTATCCATTTGAAGATGTTATATAGGATTTCTGATTTATCAGAGTAATATAAAACATACTGAAAACATAATACAAATGTAATTTATATTTACCAGAATATAGCAACAGTTCAATCACAGTACGAATGTGATTTCCCATTAGCATTCTCTTTAATATGCTCACTCTCACAATGGAGGAAGTTCCCAGTAGCCAAGAAGGAATGTGCAGATTGAAGCCAAGGCCATTGCTCTCTTTGAAATGCTTTTTTAGTTGTCTAGTTTAAACTCTGTGTGAACCTTCTTCCATGGCTGAGCTCTATTGGTCAGTCCCAAGCCACCAGCCTTACTAAAGAAGTAAAGATTTCAGCAAGTTGTAAAACAGTAACATTAAAAATGCTCTCAAAATAATTTGCTTTCAACAGTAAGTTTTGGGGGAGGCTGGCGATAAGTGTTCTACAGTCTAATTAAGAAGGATAAGCATTTGTTATTTTTAATTGTGTCTGACAACATATTTAATTTCCCCCTCCTGGAGCACAGCACAGAGGGGCACTTGCAATCCATACCCCAGCACACTCTGAGGGTCTCATGCTGGGAGAGAAGCAGTGCACACCATCCAGCTGCTGCAAACAGCATCTTAGCTCTTGTTTTAGATTTTAATCCTTCCTTTAGTATTTTAATTAATTATAAATATTTGTTACTTTGTTATTATAATGGTATGTCATTATATAATTGTTTTGTTCCTGTTACCTGAAAGTATTTAGAATTTTTTTAAAAATGATGATGCATTTTTATGTTTTCTTGGCAAATTTAAATTATGATTCTTACACAAAACAGCCCACCAGCTGGACACCTGTATGACCAGTGCAGTCTGTGTCCAGTTAGGAGTTTGACTTTATTTTGGGAGCTATACAGTCAGTGGGAGATGGAAACCATAAATAGAAACTTCTGGGTACAGTTTTAAGGAAGGGGAGCAAATGAAAAAGATGCTTTGAAAGTGATCGCTGGGGTGAAAATATGTATTAGCCAGACATGAACTGGAGTTAAGTAATAAATTCCCATAAAAATCCTAGGAAACAGCAGCCCTCCAGCCCTCTCAAGACACTTCAGGGAGTAATACTGAATGCTGGTTTGTGAGGTCAAAACATCCACATGAAATGTTTTTTAAGAACAGAAGCAAAGTCATGAAAATTGATGAGCTAAAATAACATAATATACCCAAACCCAAGGAGTTGGGTCCAGACCCTTTTCCCTTCAATGGTGCAGTCCCCTCAAGACATGCTAGAATGTGTAGGAAATAGAATTATTTGTCCAATTTATACAAACTCACTGAATCAATGAAAGCCCATGATAATGGTAATACTTTTAAGATAATATAATTCTGCTGTGTTCCTCCAAAGGGCAGATTTGTCCCCAGGCTAGGTATATGCCAGGTGGATGCTGGCATCTTCCTACAGTATGGCTGGGGCTGGCTGCACCATTGTTCAGGCTCTCACTCTCTGAGCTATGGGCAAGCTTTCATAGCCATTTTGTCAAGTCATATTGGCAGTGAAGAAATATCACAAGCAATCTACTCTGTACATGAATTACTTTTTAAGTAATACAAGCAAATTAATAAAATAATAAAGGTTGTCTCTTCTGGAATAAAAGACAAAGAGAAAAATAGCCTAAATATATTGAAAGCATTATTAATAATCTACAGGCCCAGTGACTGAGTTTCATCTGCCCTAGTTAGGGCTCTCAAAGAGTGAATTTCCCCCTCTGGGAATGAACTTACATTGAGTAATGATGCAATTGCCCCAGACAGCAGATCTAATTCCCCTGGATTGCTAATAACACCCCAGATGTCCAGACACTCAGCCCCATTTAGCTCATTTGCTAGCTCACATGCTCATGCCCAGAGGTGAGTGCGAGATGTGCCATCCATCACCCCGCACTGCCATCCCCTGCCCTTCCCAGGCGGATGCACAGTCCTGCTCCCTCCTGCCACAAGGGAGAGCCGTGCCACAGTTACCCACCTCTCGGAAAAGCCGGAATGAGGGATGGGGCTGCCTGACAAGCTGCCTTCCCCAGCCACAAGTGCTACTCCAGCACAAGTCTCTGGAGAGGTGAGGAGTCCCCAGTGCACAACCCAGACTGGGTTACCGGGATCCTGTCCATTATCCATGTTATAATTTCCATGTTTTCAGGCTTCCCCAAATTTTTATGAGGACATGCGCACACTGTGAGCTTTAACTCTCCTGGAATAAACTGGGGACAAGAGAAGTGATAGTGTTACCTGTGTCGGGGCCGGTCAGGTCTCGCAGCGGTCACTCCTATCACGGCCCGCAGCAAGGGAGCTGTGGCTGCTCCATCTCGGTGTGGGGGACACGGCCCCGGCCTGCCTGCCGTGCTGAGAGGCAGCGTTAGCAGGGCAAGTCCCCGTGGGCTCGGCGAGAGACCAGATTATCAGCGGAGAAGAAACCGATTCTGCAATGGGGTTAACCCAGGACTTCATTCCAGCTAGAGAACAGACTCCTGAATCCGCAGTTCCCAGAGCGGAATGAAGGACCATGCCTGTCCTTTCTACCTGGAGGAGGGGGCAGGGAAAGGGCAGAGACGCGGACAATCCCCGGAGTGGGGGGAGTGACCCAGGACGGACAGACACCCCGGGGGTCAGATCCCTTCTGGGGAGGGGGGCGGCTGCCACCCTTCCACCAATTGCCTGGATGGATCTGCCTGGAATTCAGCAGGGGCAAAAGGGAGACTCCTTAGCAGCCCCTTGGGATAGGCCAGAGGTCTGTCTGGGGTCGGGGAGGAGGGGGAAGGGATTGTGTAACCCCAGAGAGGGAGAAACACAATGCAACAGAGAAGGAGAAAAATATGGAGGATATTTGGTGATTATGAAGGAAATAAAGAGTTTCCCATACTCAGCTTCCCATTCCTCACACATACTCACCACAGGAGAGCCCAGAGAGGCAGAAATCCTCCTTGGAAGCATCCTCAGATGCATCAGAATCACACAGGAGCTTCATACCCCAACCCACATACATGACTCACAAGCCTTCCCCCTCTATGCTGTATCATGAAATGTTCTGCCATTACAGACCTCCCTGGGCCTTTTTCCCTATTTGGCAGAAGTTCCCATGCATTCACCTTCCAAGACACACAAACAAGCCACCCACATGGATAGGGGATCCCTTCAGGACAGAAGGTGTGGGAGATGGTTGGCTTGTCTTCCCTGCATGCATCCCCAGGAAGCAGAGAGAACCATGTCAGAGAGTTTGGAGGAGGTGAGGAGCCAAGGACGGACATAGGGTTTATGTGGAAGGGGCTGATGGAGGAGAAGCAGGCACAGTTGTCACTCAGACTGAATCAGTGACAGTGGGCTATGACTGACTGCCACAGGACAGGAGCCATCAGCAAAAATTCCAGTGTGTGTGCACTACCAGTCACTGCAGCTGGCCATTGCTGTCATAGTGTCCAAAGGTGGAAACAGCACCATGGGCTGGCTCACCTTTTCACCCCTCAGTCTCAGGTTAACAGGCTGGGAAGGAACTCAAGGTCTAATTTTGGGCTCATACTAGAGGGTATGCTAACAAATTAGTTCCTTGATGTACTTGCAGGGCACGTTCACAAATTCCCTCAGAGACCACACACTAACCAGTACTAGTCATCAGCCTGGGCATGCATGGAAAAGAGCCAGCGGCCAGAATAGTTCCAGCAGGTTTCACAGACATCTCAGGAGAGGTGGTGACAGCAATTCTGCTGACAGCCTGTGTAAAGGCCATTGGAAAGGCACTGCATAATGCACATACCCTGCTTGACCTAAGATTTTTGATGCAGACCTTGTCCATGAGACCTGAAAACTGGATTGTAGATGAAAGTCAAAGGATTTAACAACCAAAGAGCCTCCTGCAATGCCCAAGTCTGCTCCTTTAGGTCTTCTGAGCAGGAACAAGTGGTAAATGCACCGGGCTGAGTGTGGAAGCTTGCATTCAGGCCCTGTCTTCTGTCTCTTGCTGTGTGTGTCTCCAGGTCCACCTCTGCTGCTCCCCAGCCCAGGTAACCATCCTTTCCTGGCTAGCCCTACCAGACCATAAATCATCATCCTGCCTCACACTAGTAGAGCTTTCCTCAGTGCAATGGATCCCTGGCAGCACCATCAACCAGCTTATTTACACCAATCTAATTTATTTTATTCACCAAAAATATTTGTTGTTATTTTTATCTCCAATACTTTCTAACCCAGATGACATAAACAAACTGAGAAAATGATGACTGAGATTTTAGCTGAGTACAAGATTTAAACAAAGCATCTTCTCTGGAAAAAGCTATGAGCTTCAGTGCTGTTGCTTTCATCTGAGTCTGAGTGGGCTCTGTGATACTGAAAGGTTCATGCTGGAGTGTGATACCATTAAAGGATGGGAGGACACAGCAACAAATGGATTTTTAGCAGAACACAAGCCATGAATGTTGGCTCTAGCTGGTGACCATTTGTTTTGTCTTAAACCTGTAAGAACTGAAAAATGACCCAGATTACTACAAGTATCACTAGTTTTTGTTTTATTATTGTTTACCACTCTGGTTTCGGGAGTTGTTGTTTTTTGGGTTTTTTCCCAGATGTTGGCATGAGTAGATGGCAATGTCATGGTCTTATGCATTTAATACTGTTTTGTGGATGCATGTACATTATTTACTTCTAGCACAAAGAACATATTAATTATTCAATAGGGCAAGAATTGAGTGTTAAAATGCCTCTGGTAATCCTGAGTAATAGATTGATCTGTATTTATACAGGTTTTGCTCTTATGAGTTGCACTTCTAAGACTTTCCCTCAGTGAATTGTTCATCAATATGATCCTGATTCATGCCAGTAATCAACTATCAGCACAGGGGTGCACTCTGCCATTGACAAGGCATCTAGCCTTCAACTCTGTGGTCCTGTTTTCCTTGCTCCAACATCAGGGACTAGCCTCATTAAAAAAAAAAAAAAAAAAAAAAGGTGATACCTAGGCAGTAGCCATGGCCACACACAACTTGGTCACCAAAGTTACTTAAAGTTACTTACCTCTTTGCCCTGGGCAGGGCAGCACTACAGCTCGTGCTCCATGTCAGCTGCTGGGAGGGGAGTTGGTGCCATCACTCTCTGTTCAGAAGATACAGGGACACTCCAAGACATGCCAGAGTCCTGCCAACATTGTGGTAGGTGGGGTCTACCCAAGTGCACAGGAAGCTGGCTGGCAGAAAATTGGCAGAGGGGGGAGATGGGAGGTATTATCTCTGAGAGATGCAAGCTGCTGGCAGTCAGTGATGTCTTGCCTCTGTATAAGGCAGAAGCTCTCTAGTTCCTTCTAAATTTGTCATTTCCCCATGTGGTGTTTTCCTGTCATGCCTATGAATGCCCTCAGCACTTGTCAAACCATGCCTGACGTACCATGTTGACTTCTGTCTCAATAATCCAAGAAAGACATAGAAAGAGGGTCCCTAGGAAGGCTATGAAGATGAGCAAAGAACTAGAGAACCTGCCCTTTGAGGAACAACTGAAGGAGTTAGGTTTTTAATCCCCAGAGAAGAGCAGGCTCAGTGTGGACCTCATTAAGTATTCCAGCCACCCACTTAAAGGGTGGCTACAAAGAGGATGGATGTCCTCTTCACAAGGAAACTCGTGGAGTAGACAAGAGGTAACAGGTACAAGTTGCACCAGGAGAGGTTTTATCTTAACATAAGAAAGAAATTTTTTACAGTGAGAAGACTCATTCACTGAAATACCACCCACTTCCCCCCCAGCCACCGCAAGGATGTGGTAAAGTCCCTGTTGTCAGAGGTTTTCAAGATGCAGTTGGTTAGGATGCCAGGTAATGTCATCCAGGATCCTTCTCCCACAAAAACTTGGAGCAGATGGTCTTTTGAGGTCCCACAAACCTGAGCAGCTCTATGACTCTGTGGTTATTGCCTTGTATGAAAACGGTTTTTTCCAGTCAGAGTTCTGCTGTTTTAATGATGGCATCATAAGCATGTACATCCATCTCCTGTTTCAACTCTGAGTATAACCATCTCCCAGTTATGTATGTATTTTCTCACAAATGGCAAATGGTAAGGGAGCATTGGTCACATGATAAGCAGCTATCTTCCCCTGAGATTGTAGGTCTGGTAAGGGCCAAAGAGAATCTACCTTGGGAGTCCTTAAGAGCAGTCATCTTTCAAACCTGTGAAACCACAGACTTTTATACTTCAGGCACTTGATACAGCTGAAAGTAATTGCTTCAGTGCAGAAAAACAAAATTGTTCTCTAGGGATGATAGTGTTCTTTAGTTAAAATCACAGGAAAATAAATAACTTACTTTTCTAAGAGAAAGCCAAAAATGTCATTTAGAGCTGAGCAATCATTCTTAAAAGGCAGCACTTGTCTGACACGACTACAGAAACAGCACTCTTCTCAGGAAGGAGCTTCTGTGGTTATTATTGTAATTCGTGCAGGTCCAGCTGCCTTGCCAGCAGCATGTGGAGCAGCTTTAATCACCATTTTAAACTAATGTGGCAGATATTTATGATAAAAACAGTGGTGTCAGCTGTGTCAGATGCTGTAAAAAAAACTTCAAAACAATCAGCTGTCAGATTGATTAAAAAACCCCACATTTTCCTCTGAAAGAGCTGAGGTAATTTAAAAAAAATATAAAGAGCAAAATTATTTTAATCAAATTATTTCAATGATAAATTGCAGCTGGAAAAGCCTCCTGGGGTTACAAAGAACATGTTTGTGTGTGAAGGTGTGTCAAAAGGAAGATGAGATGGAGATATTTTACTGACGGGGAGAAGAAGGGAAAATTGTTTCTCTCAGTTCTCTGCTGTCAGAGCATCCCAGAAGTGCCATATCCCACCCAACATGGCTAAGTATTGTCCCCTGACTGCTTTCTGCCCTCCTCAGGCTTGCACCAGTGAGAACACTTGATTCCATAGAAAGGGTCAGAAACAGTAAGAAGTCACCTTTATGACTTACTCTTCTGAGCCTGCTTCTAAAACAACAGCTTGGGGTACAATTATGGGTCACGGTCTGGCACTGCCTGTCCTGCTGTGAAGCCACACACCAGGGCCAGCCTGTGGCTGTGCTTTTCTGTGGTATTGTATCACCCCTCCTCTCACCGCCTTGGTGATGGTGGGCTGGGACCATGCCTCTGTGCTGATGTTGGCAGGAACAGCAAGTTTCCACAACTCCAGAGAGTGCACCTCTGTGAGTAAATACATCCTGTTCCTCTGTGCTTGCTGTGCAGAATGATAAGGCTAATGTTCATCAGGCGAAGGCAGGGCTAAACCAGTTTGGCTTATATGGTATATGCGGTCATAATCCATGCTAAAGAGTAAGCACATTAGAAGGGACATGTATGAAAATGATCAGACAGCCCTGTGTATTAATAATAAATTTGAGAAAAAAACCCCTAGACTCATCTCCTTGGTTGTTTCTGTATTTTTAAGGGGAAAATTAATATGGGAAAACAGAAAAATGAAACAAACTGATCACTCCGTGTCATGCATTAAATGCATGTCATTCAAGAGTGTTGTACACAGAAGACAGCAAATATTGTAGGTATGTCAGGGATGATTCAATGTTACTGAAATAACTTGAGAACATAAGCTCTCCTTACCACTGTCAGAATAGCTAGACATGTTTGATTTAGTTCATTCTGCTGTGCCGTGTTCCTCTGCTTTTTCTGCTAACTCCACAATTCAACCTTACAATTGGGAATTCAGATAACACAGCCCGTCACTTCTGATCTTAGTTGAATACCAATGCCATAATTTTATGCTTCCTTGCTTTCTCTACTCCCTGACCTTTCATGTTTCTTGAGGGACATCTCATTTCCTTTAGCTTTCAAACACCTTAACACTTATTTCTTTATATTGGTGATACAATTAAGTACACATCCTTAATTGAGTTACAAGCAAATACATAGAATAATAACAAGGTGTTTATTCTTGTCAACCCTAGACAGGTAATTAAAAAGTCTCCTTCACACTCTTCTAGGCAAACAGAACCCTTTAAACTGATATGCCGCCTTTACATAATGTCAATAGACTGTCTTCTCTCTTCTGTTTAGATGGCCTTGTGTATTCAATAGAAAATGCAAATTTGCCTTACTCAAAACTCAGCTGGAAATAAACCTAACACTCCTATTAGTCTAGTTCCTCTGGTTCAGAGTACACTGAATTAGAATAAAAAGTTACTTGATTGCTAGAGCTGACAGAGCACAATTTCAGAGGTCACACCTTGGGTGCAAAGTCTGTTCAGATTTTTAGTGCAATACTTCCTGATATGTGCTTGGATTTAACATATATGTCAGCTAGGCAGACCAGCAGATTTTCATCTGTGGTAAACTGATGTAGCTCCATTAAAGGTCAAAGGAGATAATTTCCATCAGCTGAGGACATAGCTGACCTGCCATTCATGTCTTGTCACTTTGCCCTTCAGAAGGGGAGGAAACCCTCTGGCATTCAGCAAGGTATTGACAGCCAAAAGCTCTGTTGAGGAACAGCTGCATTTCAAAACATTTATGTAAGGCTGTTGAAGAGGAATGGCCACATGCCAAAGGCTCCAAAGCTCAGTCAGTTTGGATTTTGTAATCAACATGCCACTGGCTGAGACATGGGCTCAACCTGTAACCTGACCTGGGATACATCAGCTTGCAGAGGTCTGGCTTCAGCTTGTAGTTTGCCCTGCTGTGTATTATTCCTCCACTGCTTGCCCACAGGGATTGGTACTTCTCCTGCTACCTTTTCAGTAGATTTGTGTTCCGTCTTATCATTTTCCACTACAGGCCCCAGGGATGGTAATGCTCCTGAATGAAAATATGCCCACAGAAACACAGACTGCACAGCCCTTTTGGCCATAGGAGCAGTTGTTTTCTGGCTTGTGGCATCTGATGAAAGCCAGTTACAAGCATCAGGATGGAGGCACTTCAATCGAGTGTTGTGTGGATTATGGATCCCACTGTAAACAAGCCAGCACAGAGTAAGAAATGCAAGGAGTGTTTGCCATGAAATCACTCCACGCTATTTTCTGCAAAATTGCTCTTACACATATATCATTGCTCTGCTACAGAGAAGAAAATATGTAGAGCATAAATATTGACATTAATATTGTTCATACCTTTACATGCTAAAGAAATCATTATTTTTTAAAGGCTTTCAATAAAGATGGCTGTTGGAAAGTTAAGAGAGGGAACAAACACATTAGCAGTGCCTCACAGGAGTTCTGTTTCCTTGGAGATACGTTTTAATGTAGAAATAAATAAGAAAAGCTCCCAGTTCACAGCAATGTGCTTCTTTTACCTAGTCTTTTTGGCAGAAAAGAAGTATGAACATGACAGTGCCTTACCCCAATGGTGATGTTATGTAGCCTCATATCAGTGATACTTGGTTTTTAAATGCACCCTTGGGGAACATGTATTTATTTGAAATTGAACTATACATAACAAATAATAATTTCCTATTGCTATTGTTATTCATTTATTATACATCAATATTTCCCCTTGATAAAAGGAGTTTTAGGAAATTTTCAAATGCTCAAATAGAAAAACACTCACAAATCCACAAACCCAAAGCTGATCAGTATGGCTTGGATATACCGTAAGGTAAAAAACCCTTGGGTGCCCAAAGACATGTCCAGATGTCAAACATCTTTCCTCAGAGATGTACAAGTAAGTGAATTCAGATATGTGTCTGCATCACAATATGAAACAGAAAAGTTCTAGAAAAGAAAAAAACATAGAGAAGAGCTCGATAGTCTGTGTGCTGGAGCAGGAGGCAGCCAGACTGAGGGAGAGCAAAGGTGGAGGAAAGGAGACCAAAGGAAGAGAGAGCAGTATTATCAGGCCAGTAGTATAGGTACCATACTTGAACTCCAGAAAGGGCCAGTTAAACAAAGTAATAGGAATAGTGAAAAGTCAGGACAGCAATGAGGAATTGGAAAAGCTGGGGAACACCAGAAGTGCTCAGAAATACTGCTATGGCTGTAAAAGGAGCAAACAGGGCTGAGTCCAAGAGCCAGGAACTGGCAGGGAAAGAAAAACCACATCAGATCTGGTCAGGTTTGCTCCCACCTCCCATAAACCACATGGCACTGAACGAAAATGACAGATCATCTGGTCTGTTCTTGCAGGTTCTCTGCCTAACAGATATGGCAGCTGATTTTTTCTATTTACGACATTTTTCCACACTTGCTTAGGGCAGAGCAAACTGAGAACTAGCACTACCTGAGACCTGGTGGAAGCAAATATTTAAGCAATCTTCAATAGTGTGCCCAAGACACTTGCAACACAGGCAAAATTAGCTGAGTCGAGAAAGTTGGTATATGAACAAGGGTCCCACATGCTAGAATTTACGATTGTACTTTTCCCCTGCTTGACCTGTTTCTGTCCCTTTTTAGGGAAGATGTTGCTCAAATTGTTCAGTTCTTTGAGACAAAAAGCAACTACATAGCATCTATCATTGTTTGATCACACTGAATCCTGTAAAGAAAATTAAAAGTAGAAATCACTGGTGTGAAGTGACATGTAAGTTGAACTGAAATACATTAATGCGAATCTCATCTGTAGGGAGCCATGGGAAATGGAGTTGCCAGACTACCTTAAAATGACTGCTGTGTTTTGAAATGTGGAGTTATTTTCCAGAGAACTAATTTTCAGTAGAGGGAGCTGCAGGATCAGGCCAGACTTAGAACTCTGAATAGCAGTCACTGCAGATAAGGTAGATTTAAAAGTATTTATGTGAACATGCAGAATTATTAAACAGTACCAGGGGGTCCATTATCATAAAATTATTTAAAATTTAGAACTCTCCACTGTGTCTTAGGGTGTGGAAAAACAAGTGACATATATAACTGCATGTAATGGCATTGTTCAATGTTTTATTGAAAAATAATCTTCTCTGTTCCTGGATTATAGGCATTGATTTTTAATACAAAGACTCCAAAATCAAAACAAAATTTCTTCCCTTATTGAAAGATAGTGGCAATATTTCCGATATGGTAACTGTGGACTGCAGGTTCAGAGAGTCAATCAGTGCACGTGGGGGAGCAATAGGCAGAGTTCTCTATGCTGTCTCCATCCGCTCTTATTTGTATGCAAAATAATCTGCTGCTACCCAAAGGCAAAACTTGAGTGTGTGCAATTTTCTGTGGATGTGTCATTTTCAAGGGTTATCCTTTAGACTCAGCACGCGCTTTTTCCTCCGACACATCTCTACCAAGGCAGGCCAGCCAGTGACATCTGAGCACTGTGCTGTTCACAGATGTTTAGCATTGCTCAGGCTAGCGAGCCTTCTGTGTGCTGACACCACTGTGTTGGCAGTGTCAGCCAAGATGGAAAAACAAGACCTTGACAGGTTTTTGAACAGAGAAAAATGAGGTTACAGCAAAATATTTGATGTTATTTACAAGTCTCGGACTACATCCAAGAATGCAAGCATGTCTTCCAGTGGACCTGCATGAAGAGGCGTCGAAAATAAATACACTTCTGTCACAATTATTTTCTCATGTCAAATTGCTCCCAAATATTCACAGTCAAAAATATGCTGTACCACAGGAGTGGCAGCAGCTCTTCTGTCACTCACTTCACTGCACCAGCCCTTGCCATGACACATCCATGTCACCTGGCATGTGACACAAACCCAAATGACAAGGCTGTGCTCTTCCAACTGGAATTCTTATGCACCACATAGGCCCTGCTGCCCAGCATAAAAGGCCATGATGCAGCAACTTTCCAGTGTCAGTATTCTTCCTGCTCATTAGGAGGTTTTAACAGGTTGGTATTCACAGAATCACAGAATATGCTGGGTTGGAAAAGGACCCACAAGGATCATCAAGTCCAGCTCCTTGCCCTGCACAGCACCATCCCCAGGAGACACATCCTGTGCTCAAGAGCATTGTCCAAACACTTCTCGAACTCTGTCAGGCTGGTGCTGTGACCACTTCCCTGGGGAGCCTGTTCCAGTGCCCAACCACCCCCTGGGTGAAGAACCTCTTTCTAATATTCAACCTAAACCTCCCCTGACACAACTTCAGGTGACTCCCTCAGGTCCTGTCACTGGTCACCACAGTGAAGAAATCAGTGTCTGTCCCTCCTCTTCCCCTCATGAGGAAGTTGTAACTGCAGTGAGGTCTCCCCTCAGTCTCCTCCAGGCTGAACAGACCAAGTGACCTCAGCCACTCCTCATATGGCTTCTTCTCAAGGCCTAGTTGGCTGTGAGAAGAGAAAGGCAAATTAGCACACAGGAGCTTGGAGAGAGATTTGGGTAGGCAGAAAAAACACCATGCTGTGCCCCAGAGCATCTCAGAAGCCAGCCATTATTTAAACAATGGAGCATGAGTAACTTGCTGGAGGCCACCACTCATGAGATCAAGCTTACAGTATTTTAGTGATCTGGGACTTCCATCAGGACCTTTCAGCCTTTCTAGCACAACCTTCAAGCACTTTATTTTTAGATCAAGACCTGACTTGTCAGTGCGCTTGCTTCCAGACCTCATTTCTTTCAGGGAGCTGGCTGTGCAGCTCTGTTGCACTGCAGTCCACAGTCACCAAGTCCATTACATTGTTAACACCACCTCTGCCCTCTCCTCTGTTTTGTATAAGCTGTTCTGTCTGCTCCCTGTTGGTTGTTGCTCCTAGTATCACATCTGCATTCTAGAGGCAGAGCATGGCTTGCGTCAGAACCATGAATGCCACACACATCCTAACACGAGGTCCTTAGCCAGGCATGCTCCAGATTGGTGCTCCTGAGGGCCACAGGTCACCCCTGCTCACCCATACCAGCTTCCTAGCCATGGAGATATCCATTTCTTCCTCCTGGTACAGAGCTGGGTTTCCCAGCACACATTTCAACATGTATGAAAGACAACTGCATAGGCATCGACAATATGCACTCTTCTGCTAAAATGTCTGAGGCCCCAGCTCAAAGATAATGGCCACCTCATTTCCTGATGGATGTCAGCTGATTACACCTTCACATGGCCCACAGCCTGTTGGTACTAAGGCATCAGTTGATGTCAGTAGAAAGGGCACAGCAGGGGTCATTATGGCCCAGTGTGAATTGCCCAATCTTCCTGAATAGAGTAGAGATGCATTTCTACCCGAGTGGCTTCAGGAAAAACACTAAAACCACAGTAACTGTAGTTCCTTCCACTGATATCTTGCACTAAGAGCATAGGAAGGCCTTTTCCACTCCGCAGGAAGCTCTGGCTGTCACTACTGTGGGGTGTATGTGGTGTCCTGGAACAGAAGAGAATTCAAATACAGCTATTTGTGCTTTTAAATGGGAATAACACTCACTCCCTTAGTCACTGCCCATGCCAAGTGGAGTGGTATCTCAGTAGCTTTGTTGGAAGGAAGAAACCAGAACTCCTGGTAGAAACCAATGCAAGCAGCCATAGCCTCCCACATCCCTTGCATGTGCAATGTGAGGCAACACTGTAAGGGCAATGTGAATCAACAACCCTTTCACGGCCTCCTTTTTCCTGTTTTAGCTCCAGTGAAAACACTGAACACAGTCACCTTTGCTAATAAGTTCCTACTGTGCTTTCTCATAGTAGTGCTACAGGACAGATTTATCCCAAACCAGTGAAACTTCCTCTAACAAATGAAGGCAGGGCAGACACTGCCTGCAATGGTCTTGCCAAAAGCAATGGCCTTCAGTCCCAAACCTGAGCAATTGACACAGGTACAGTGCAATTCTTTATTTACTGGGTGGGTGAGTTTGGACTGCTGAATCTGCATAGCAAATGATCTTTGGATATTCCTGCTCACTGCATCCGTCTTGGGCACTGGTCCATCCATTAGTGCCTGGTGTTCCCACCACAAAAGCTTCAGGATGGACTCCCTGAG
Source organism: Acrocephalus scirpaceus scirpaceus (assembly GCA_910950805.1). Lineage (NCBI taxonomy): Eukaryota > Metazoa > Chordata > Aves > Passeriformes > Sylviidae > Acrocephalus > Acrocephalus scirpaceus. Next base: position 15,571,021 of record OU383777.1, read on the forward strand.
CACAGCCAGCAGCAACCTTGTGCTTCTTCCCCACTTCATCTTCCTCCGCTGAGTATCTAAACTCTTTTATGCAGCAAAAAGTACAAATTCTTCTGTTGGCTCAAAGCTTTGCCTGCACACATGTTGCATTGCACTAGCTGCGATACACACAGAGGAGAACAAATAGTACTATCTGCTGTTCTGGTGAAAGAGTACGCCTATATTTACTCTTTTCCAACCCTACTACCAATGTGCTGAGGATTTTCTGAAAGTCTTTACTAGTAAAATTACAACCACAGCAACACCCAGGTGTTTGGGTTTTGCCTGTTTTCCATAGAAAATTCAAACACTGTGAGACACAATGGAAATGGGAGGCTCCAACTAGCTGAGAGCTACATACTGGGTTGTTTTTTTGGTCTAGGGGCAGGGCAGCATCTACCAGCAGAGTAATCCTCAGAGTAGTTGTTATCTGATAGGTATTGCTAAGGGGAAATATCTATCTTAAATGCATGCTTCAGAGCTTTAAACAGCGTTCTGTGAAAACATGGTCTCTAGGTACTAAAAGTCTTGATTGAAGACTTTATGCAGCTACTCATTCTAGAGCAACCCTGTCAGGAGCAGCTCTCTTCTATAGAGCCTCTTCTTTGGTGGTAAACAAAAATCAGCTTCAAGTAGTTTTTCTTATCAAGCAGTACTTGAATATTGTGGGGGTTTTCCTTCTCTGTCTGAATAGTAATACTATTTAGGCAAAGAACGGGAGACTGAGAGGCAACAGAATAGCCCAGGGAGAGAATTCCCCAAAGGCAACAAGCTGCTCTCTGTGCCCATGTGTAAATACAGCAAGGGAGATTCAACTAAGTGAGTGACCAAGGGTTTCTAACTAAAAAATTTAAGAAATTTGATAGCTAATCTGCTTTGCTGAATATCCATCACTGAAAGCACAGAAGAACAGATTACACATTCTAGGAACTGCACAGGTATATCTGTAGGGAAGCATTTTCTGTGGGGACTTCCCCTGATGTTACAAGGTCTGTGAGACAAACCCTTAGCTGGGGTGAGTTGCTATCCCACCACCTTGACCTCAGCAACAATGAAACACTAACCTAGCATTTCTTCTTGTTGTCCAATCTTCCCTTTCCTAAAAGACAGCTGCTAAATATTAAGAGAAAAAACCAATATTTGGGAGAATTAATTGAACAGTAATTTCAGAATGTTTCACATTGCTACATGAAACCATGAAGCTGCTTTTACAATTCTTCTTTAACAGCTCTTCTAGCTATGCTGCTGTTATGGTAAAGTTTGTGAGTGGAAATACAGAGGGTGACACAGCATTTTTAAAGAAATATGTCTTCATAACAGTGATGAAGCTTTTATTCTCTCTACCAGTTGTAAATAGTCAAACTTCTATCAAACCTTTAGTGCTAGTTTTACTGTGTAGTTACAGTACATGTACCTAGGCAAAGCTTTCCAGCAAAATAAATGGGAAAAAATACCTGTATTTTGTTTTCCTGTTTCTTATTTTTCTTCTTTTTAATACTTGTTTTGCAGTTGTTCCCTTTCATCCTTTCCAGAATTAGGTCTTCATGGATTTTTAAATTTGTATCACTTCTGTTATTCATTCAGTGTTTTTCCTTTATAAATAATTATTTTTCCTCTTATATTTTTCTTGTCCTACACTATTGAAATATTGGAAAAAAAGATTTAAACCTATTAATTTTATTTATTGCTGGAGGATTTCTATGAAATAAGCCAGAAAATTGCACCTTAGGTGAAACAGTTACCAAGAGCAGATCATCCTTTCAGACATGAAAGAGTCTCAAAGAAGCCAACGTTTTTTGAAGACAACCTCATTGGCAATTTTGGTAGGTACATATTACCTAATAACAATAATAATACATATTATTTCTCAACAGCAGGAAATTGAATAAAAAATAGTTAATCTTCTCATTGCAGAATATTTGAAAGGCATGACTGAAGAATAAATGCCCCACCCCCTCCTAATTAATTGAAATAGTCATGTATTAATTAAGAACCTGCATAAGCCTTTGCAAGATGTAGATCATGTACATGAAAGTAGGTAAGACAGAAGTCTGGGAAGACTGTTGCTTAATTATGGACAGAATTCATTTACTGAAACCTAAAACAGCAGTTAGAATCTATTAAATGACTTAACTCTCCTGTTGAAAAGTTCAAATAAGAGCCGTGTCACTAATGAGAATAAAAAATTATGAACTCCTATTACTCATTTACTTCATAGGGATTAAGGCAAGAGTTCTAGGGAGATGAATTCTGTGTTCATTTCTGGGTCCCTCATTAGAAGAGGTGCTGGATTTGTGTCTGGAGAACGGCAACAGAGCTGAGGATGTGTCCGGAGCACAAGTCTTCTGAGGAGCTGCTGAGGGAGCTGGGGGTGTTTATTCTGCAGAGAAGGAGGCTCAGAGGAGGCCTTATTACACTCTACAACTGCCTGAAAAGAGCTTGTAGCCAGGTGGGAGTCTCCTTGTCTGTGTAAAAGCAATAGAACAAGAGGAAATAGAGGAAATGGCCTCAAGTTGAGGCCAATATGAGCTTTAGTCTCAAGTTGAAAGTCCTTTCCAATCAAGTTCCTATGAAACTGTGTTGGGGAGGTTTAGATTCAGTGTTAGGAAAAACTTTCTCATGGAAGGAATTATCAAGTATTGGAACAGGCTGCCCGGGGAGGTTGGCTGAGACAGCAACCCTGGAGGTATTTAAAAGGTGTACATGTGGCCCTTAGGGACATGGTTTAGTGGTGGACTTGGCAGTGCTGGTTTAAGGGTTGGGCTTTATGATATAAAAGGTCTTTTCCAACCTAAACGGTTCCAAAATTCTATTATTCTAATACTTGAATTGCAAGACACATGTTCAGAGAAATTTCTGATTCTAGACCATCTTCCTCAGGATGGGGTAAAAAATGACTAAAAAGCTCAGGGGTCAAGCTAAGGACAGCAAGGCCCATCAGCAATTACCGTCAGGGGCAAAACAAAGTCATCTTGGGGAAAATGAATTTAATTTATTGCCAATTAATAACAGAGCAAGACAGAAATAAACCCAAACCTAAATGCACCACCTCCTCTCCTCCCTCTCTGCCTCATTCCCATGCTCAACTGCATTTCAGACTCCTACCTCATCTCCCCTGCCTTGAGCAGTGCAGGGGGAAGGAGAAGTGGGGGTTCTAGTGAGTTCAACACTTTATCCCTCTTACTTCTTCCTCCTTTCTGAGGAGGTATGTGCCACCCGTGGGTCACAGTTCCCGCCAAAAATACCCACTCATGTTAGTGCTCCTCTCCATGGCTGCAGACCCTGCCAGTAAACTTTCTCCAGCATGGGCTCTCCATGGGTTGTAGCTTTCCTGGGGGCACATCCACCTGCTCCATGGGCTGCAGGGCAATCTCATCTGGTGCCTGGAGCTCCTCCTCCCCCTTCTTCACTGACCTTAAGCGTCTGCAGGATGTTTATTTTCCACTCACTCTTTTCACAGCTGCCGAGCAGTACTTCTTACCCTTTCTTACTTATCACAGAAGTTCTTAGCAATGCCATCCCATGAGCTCAGCTTTGGCCAGGGGCAGGTCCATCTCAGACCTGGCTGGGGAAATGACCGTTGGACACGGGGGCATCCTCTGCTGCCTTCGTCGAGAAGTCACTCTTGCAGCCCTCAGCTCCCAAAACTTTGCCACAAAAACAATAAACTTCAAAAGCAGAAGTGTCTACAGTGTTCTCCTTCTGTGCCTGTTGTTTATCTACAATGAACACATTTCCATAATAATAACTGTGAATACCTGCATTATAGTAAGTTTAATATTTAGTTTACCCTTGTAGAGCTGCTTAGTATTAGCCTAAGTCCAGCCTCACTAGTTGCTTTCCTTCAGTCTTGGTATTTGTTCACACTCACACTTGCCACAAAGCTGTTACCAACCCAACTGGAAGGTTATGAATTGCTTCACTTGGTTTGATCTGCTCACAGTGGTTACACTAAGCATACTACTGTCTGATTTCTGTCAAAGTGAGGTTTTTTTCCAAGTCAAGTTGTGAAAAGAAGAAAACCAATGTAATGTTGTAAAATGCAGTTTTATTTTTTTAATGAAATGCCCTGGCATCATAAAACAGAACACATTTTCTAATCTTGAAGCCAGCAAGATTGGGAAAAAAGAAAAATCAGAGCTGGTTTTCCTATACATAATTTCCATACTAAGATTACATTCGGAGAAAAAAAGAATTAAAATGTAAGCAGACATTACTTACACAGCTCTCTTAAAAATAAACTGGATATTTCATACAACTCACATATGGTGCTTTGCTAGTTTCATATGCTACAAATAGAATTGTTCAAATGCAACTATGCAGCTTTTCTATTACCTAAGACCTTTAAATTTTATTATGTTGCAATACTTTTATTATTTACTTCACACTTCTTTACCATACCAATGATCTTTCATCCTTTTCTGGTGGCTTTTTCTCAAAAAGGAGACCTTCATTGTGGCTTTCTTTGGAAACACCAAGCACTCAGTTGCAGATACTCAAATATTCAAAGCATTTCAATATACATTCACAATGAGATTAAGTCTCCATTTTTCAAGTAGGGGTCTCATGACTTGCTAGTAAACTAATGGAAAGAGCTGGTTAATATTTATTCCAGTTCTCACTGATGAGAATGTGCTCTGGATAGCTGCAATGCCTCAAACTCCCTCACTGTTGGTTAGCTGAGTGTGCACCATTACCTCCTGCACAAGAATTACTGTAACTTGGAAGTCTGGGTACTCTCACAATATTCATATATTAGCCACAATAACCATAGGCATTTTTTAACAAATGACACTTTCAAAAAATATTCACATTTGTAGAACTGCATAATTTCATTTTCAATGGGATGTTAGTTCAAAAGTACTATTTCACTTATTAAATATGGCTTTAAAAATATAGTATATGTAACACCTGTGTTACAAGTGTACAGAAAAACACTGGATGAATCAACATTTCAACTCATTGTATTAATAAGGAAAACAAAGAGCAGTAGTTTTGGAAAAGTATTCAAGTATTTTCCTGAAATACTATACAACAAAATAAAGATCCTAAACTTTGTATGATTGTACTTGAGGCAAATATAATTTGCAAGTGCTTTTTGTCATATAGAGCAATATGAATAATACTTTGTAGCAAAGATACAGAACACAATTTTTATACTACACAAGACTGGAATGTAAATAACTTCAATAGAAAAAAATAACCTGTCATTAATAACAATATTCAAGTGCTTCAGTAATTAAACGACCAATCACCATGGCTTACATTGATCACATATATGAGACATGAAACTAACATAAGCTGGATGACAGAAGTACCAATAAATATACATGAATACAGACTCATCAGCTGTTTGGACGCGAAAAACCCTCAGATGAAGTCAGTTTTAAAGAGAACTTTAAACTTAAGGAAACACTTCATAAACGATAAAATAGAACAGGGACTAACTTCTGTCCTCAAACAGGAATAAATCTGTACAAGAACAGCAAAATTTAGCCCCAACCTTGGACACAAAACATGTATGTGCGACAATACACAAAACTGTATACAACTTAAATAATCACTCCATAGCTCTATATGACTGTCTAATGTTTTTTGTTATAAAAACAAATCAACACATTGAATTCATGATTTGTCAGACATCAGTTTCTTCCCTTGGCTTCACAAAGCGAATTATTTTGTTTCATATTTAGTTAAATTATTTTAAGGATTTTCAATCATAAAATCATATTTCTAAACTTAACACTTCAACATCTTATTTTGCAAAGACATTTTAATGTATGGAGTAGAATGTCCAGAGAATTGTGTACTGAAGAGGGAAGCTTTTAATATGTTAATATCAGGTATTTTTAAAAATTAAAACTTGCTGGTGTTTGAGAACTTATTTATATTTTCCTTTATGTGCCTTCCTGATATTATACAAGTACTCCTGCAATTTGCTTGCAAGACTTTTCAGTTGCACTGTATGGTATTTGGTATCACCCAAACAGTCATAAAATCTTTTATAATCCCAAAAAGCATGATGCAAGGAAACCTTCATAGACAGAATATATAGGATGAGGTGTGATCTGTATATAGTTGTGCTTTTATTTTTCAAATATCTGTACATTATTATTGTTATTACTTAAAGCCAGGAATGTGTGTTTGAATTGCATTGATAAGTTGCAAGGTATTGTCAGAATCACAAAATGAAAGAATTTAAAAAAAAACCAAAAAGGCAATGACAACACCATTGTCCAGCATTTAAGCCACATACAACTACATAACACTCCCAGCAGAAAACGTCTTCTCAGACACTGAAAATGTCTTATCTTGGTGCCAGTGGCAAGTCCAATGTTTCATAACATTTAGATATTATTGCAACACAACTACTAAGTTAGCTCTCTAGAAAAGCACAGAGAATTTATCAGTTATCATGAATACATAGATAGAGGCCAATCCCATCCTTTCTAACATAACAGATTACATTGCTCCAAGATACATTTTAATGATTACAATGTTTTTTTAAAAAAAAGACACAATACAGTAAGATGTCTAAAATTATAGTGAAGCCATAAAAAAAACCTAGAAGTTTAAAATACCTGTCAATTTGACTAAAATTCATATTTACTCAATTTCCTTGAGCTTTTATTTTTTCTTCTCCCCATTGGAGGAACAATGTCTATAGTTATTGTTCAATGCTACTCTGGCTGTGGGCAGCTTCATCTTTACAGTTTTCCTCAATTCCCCTTGCAAACAGTTTCATTAACTGGCAGTGAACCCTGAAAAATACAGAAATTAGTAAGAAATAAATGGATACCACATATTTAATTCTAATAATCCATTAATTTCAAACAGCTGGACAAAGTTTCTTACACCTGACTACAGAAACCACTCCCTCATTTTAGATACAATCCTCCTCTGCTCAGGGAGAGCTGGGTGCTTTCATTTATCCTCTCTTACTCCCCTTGTTCACACAAGAAGCTCTATGGGCACTTAGATGAGCCTATCTTTTACAATATACAGCATTTATAAAACTCATCTTTGGACTGCTAAGTGATTATATTTTAATGCAACACACTTGTATGTAAACATTATGGATGAGTTTGGTTCCCTTTGTTATAAAAACAACAACCAAAATGAGGAACCAAAACTAATCCAAACAAAAACAACAACAAAAAAAGAAAACTCAAAAAACCACAACCTTTCAAATTTCACAAACTTCTTTTCTAATTTGATTATCTGCACAACTGCAAAATTCTTTCTCCATGTGAAGACTGGAGATAAGATTCTGTGTTTTGTGGAAAAAATGACAAAGTATGGGACATACTCAGTATTTCTGTGAGACAAAAGTGCTTACTTAAGCTAAATAGGAAAAGCTATTGCTCAGAGTAATGAGGCATTCCACACACGTAAAAAGAATCCTTCCAACATCATCTTCACTTTCAGCACTTTAAACATATAATACCACTTCCTAAGAAGTATGACTTCAAAGGTATGGCCATGCATTTCACTCAGAGTGATCATTTACAACATACATGGCTGCAGTATTCTCTGGAAAGGATTCAAAATGGTAACAAAAATATTTAGGTTTATTATCAGAAGACTGAAATTTGCTATGCACAGGCATCTTTTAGGGTTGTCTTTATAAGCATCTTTAAAATCAATGAGAAGGCTTAATGTGTTCTGCTTTATAGACAGAAAAATCAAAGATTACCTCACTTCAATTGCTGAACTATCCAGAGTTTCTCCATCACAATTCCAGGTGCTATTAACAATATTACAGCAACAGGCTGGATGATCTCTGCAGAACTGGCCAAAACGTTTCTTTCCTATGTCCATTACATTGCTTTCGTTGTCTTCTGAAAGCTTTGATGTAAATTGAAAACACTTCACCCGATAAACGTCTACAAATGGAAAGTCAAACTACCAAAAAAAAAAAAAAAAAAAGAAAAAAAAGAAAAAGCAAATCAGGCACTTGTAAGTCAATACACTGTAAAGCAGCTCAGAATGCAGCATTTTGTACACGAGGCAAGTCTGTCCACTCGTTTTCTACAGAAGCTTACCTGAAGTATACACTGATATTTGTTTTTGAAAAACTGCACAAGTCAAAAACAATAAAGTCAAAATGGAATCTTCTCAGTGGTCTCTGTATAGTATAGTGGCACTGTATAGTGCCTATTATAGCAAAACTGTATAACAAAAGCTGCATGGAAAGACCATCCCATCCCGAATTTGCCTCCTGACTGAGGCCCTGCACTGCAAACTGATGGAGGTAAGATAAAGTGACTCAGGTCTAGGCTGGGGGAGGAGAATACATTCCCAGGAGGATTAAGCCCAGCATCTTCGGGGTGGAGAGCACAGCCCCGGGGCTATCAGCTGCCAGGCTCCAACAGACCCACACATCAACTGGGGGACAAGGAGAGAATCTGGGTGTGAGTTGAAAAAGCAGTGACTGTCCACCACTCCCCACTGTGCAGAGGAGCCCACCTGCGGGGTCCCTTCAACCCGGGAAAGGCACATCCAAGGGACATCCACATGAGGGACAGCAGAGGGGGTGTCATGGCCCATCAAAGGCCACCCTCAAAGGAGTCCCCAGATCCTGCACCAGAGCACTGCACACGATGCAAAATGATGCAACAGATCCAGAGTCTTGCAAGGGACAGTGTCAAACCTGCCCCCTTTGGGGGAGGCACCTGGGTGTTCCCACCTGCCCAAATGTGTATTAATCCATAGAACTCTATGCTTTTCAGCAGGTGATCTGCACCACCAAGAGGACAAGATGGAGGGAAGCAAATCCATGGAAAGGTGATAAGTTTCTACTTAATTTGTCTCTGTCACTCTCTCTTGTGTGACTCACTCCCCTCCCCACTTTTTTTAATTTCTTCCTTTCTTTTCTCTCTTTTTTTCTTTGCCTCTTTTACTATTAAATAAAATATATCAGTTTTTTGGTATCAACATCTAACCTTGTTTGGTTTTAATCAAGTTTTGGGGTGTATTTTGAACCTTCCTGGGTTTGATCCCTTTTATTCACAGAGACTTAGTTTTCTTTGCTCTTCTGTGCTTGGACCGGATTGCAACACAAAGTCAGAAAGGTTTGGATTGTATCTTTGCACCAAACTGAGGACCTGTTCAAGTATAGTCCTTAAGACACATAAGCTTTTCTGAAAGTCTTCTGCTTTTGCACTTGGAAATATGCCCTGAAGGCAAGATTTCCATGGCAATGTGAGCCCTTTACCTCTCAAGGCTTCTCTCAGCCCTCAGCCTCCATGATCAAACCACAGAGCTGGGGGTACATGAAAATAAGAATAGAGGGCAATATTATTACATTCCAAAAAAAAAAAAAAAAAAATTACCTAGTTAATTCAGCAAGAAAAAGCAGGTCAATTAGAAGACTGCTCTTAAAACCAAGGCTGCAGATTTACACTACAATATTGAACAAACGCTTTAAACCAGGCATCATTAATTGAAGGGACAATAATTAGAGGATGCCCCCATCTTGCCCTGAAAGCAATTTAACAGATATGGAGCTAACTATTCAGCAAGTTGTATTGAATACAGACAGCTCATTTAGCCAAGGCCATGGAGTATGTCTGTGTGTGTCTATGGGAAGGGGATGGCAGGGAACCAAACGTGAAGAAAGTTTACTCACAAACCAGTCTATACTGATGTACAGTCAACTCTTTTCTTCCTTTTTTTTTTCTTTTTTTCCATTTCCTTAAGTTTTCAAGAAGGGTTTCTGTAGTGGACACTAACCTGAGCTAAGGACATATGTACAACCCTGCATTTAATTTTCACTGCATAACCAGCACATCCCAGAGAGCAATGGGAAGCACTGGAAAGGAAATGGCCGCAGTAACAACCACAAAAAGCAGAGATGGACTTTAATGGAACTTAAGACCTCCTAGGTCTTAAGTTCTCTCAGCTTTTAACCAAATGAACTGTGAAGTCATCAAACTCTATGCTTGGAAGCAGTGGCTCCTGGACCCAAAGGGGCTTACAAACAGTATGCTGGTCCAAACTGCTCAGATGCAAATGCTGGTATCCATGGCTGCACTGTCACCTGTGTCTATGCAGAGAGCATCCCAGCTCTCATGCCTCAGTCCTAAGCAGAATGTTGTCTCTTGATAAACGTTACAGCCAATTTGAAAGGTAGTGAGGGATGACTTCAAATGGTCAAAAATATCAAGGGAACAGTGACTGAGAAGGAGTGAAGGGAAGAGGAGAAGATTGATAACAGTGGGAAGGACAAATATGGATACATTCACAATGTGGAAATAAAGGAAAAAGAATCTATACTAATTCTTTCACAATGGAGGAAGACTAGCATCATAAACATGCAAGATTTATTATTGCTTTTATGCACTAGATATGACACTAGTCCATTGTGCAGAAAAATTCCAGATGATGTTAATAATATCAGGTTATGACAAATATTAAATATGTGTAGTCACAGTCATAGCTCTGTTTCAAGAGATATTACGATCCAAAGCAGTGATGAATCTTCCCCACCTGACAGCTACAACACATGCAAGAAATAATTTTGAAGCTGAATGCATAAAGCTCATATCCTGGTCACTTATACATAGTAAAATACTGCTAAAAGCCTGCAGTTTACAATCAAATTGCAGTTCTGGTAACTTTCTTCTAAATCACATTTTTATACACTTCATGAAAGTGATTTATTATTCTTCACCACATCTACCTCAGCTATTCATGCTGTGAGTAGTTTTTCATGCTATGAGCAGTTTTTCATGACAACTACATGAGGGCACAGTTGTGATAAAATAACTTTAAATATTGTTCAAACAGTAAATACAGAAAATGTTACAAAACTGAATTCAGTTGGCAAAAGTGGAATTTTGTTAGAATGCTGTGGCCAAGGAGTTGACTTTGGTAAAATGTTCTGAGATGCTTTCTTTTTTTCATGGTACACATTCTGAGATTGCATCACCCAAAATGTATACATTTTTAAAAAACAAAACTGCTTTATAGATATTATTTCTGTCTTAGAAGAATACCAATATCTACACCTTTGATGGACTCTGTATAATTTACTGTCAAAAGGAATACACACCTGATCATCTTGGTTTGTGTGTCTGACAAGATACCGTAGAAAATCAAATCTGGAGCATTTCCGAACTAGAATGAGGTCTGCTGAACCATCTGCCAAATGAGCTGCTGGTGAAAGACCTTTTGGACTTCGTGGACAGGCACAGCTCATACTTACTGCATTGATAGCTAGAAATTTCCCTTTTATAACCTTCCATTCTTCTTCGCCTTCTGAAACACATCAACAAAGGCATGGAGATAGATAATCATTTATTTGATCTACTCACAAGAACATTAAAAAGCAATCAACGGCAACCCTGGGCACATTCATGTACTGTCAATAAATATCTAAAATAAACTACATTTAAAAATTATATTTTAAAGTATCTGTTTTTCATACACTAATAGAGAAAGTTGCTTTCTCCCTTCAGACTGTGACTATCTCCCATAACTGCTTGCCTGTTCTGCCATATGCATGCCAAATTCAGGATCAGTGCTATTTGGGAAAACCTCCAAAGCCATAGGAGGGGAAAAGACAGAGGCAAATTACAACTCTTATAGTGTGAAAGTTTAGAGAGATTAACTTTTTAAAATTCTATTTTTGCTCTTCAACTTGTTAATCTTAAATAAACAATGATGCAAAGATTGTATTTTAGTATTTGGTTTTCTAAAGCAATATTCCTCTTCTGCCTCAATGCAGCAACTTTGTGTTTTTAAAAAGTCAAAGGGAAGGGATGACTCAGGGTGCAGTAAGGACCAGCATATCAGGACTCTGTGTCCACTCTAGCCCCAAATGTCCCAAGATTAGAACCATTAACAGAGTTAAATGTTCCTGTGTGCAAATCTTCAGAGATTTCTGGAAAACAACACAAAGCCTCTTTTCAATACCTTGAAACTCTGTTGGTGATTACATCTAGACTAAGTTTAAATGTGTGCTGGCATTGATATTACCAGGAAGTAGAGGAATTTTCTAGAACAAAGAAGCATTGGCCAGGAATGCAGAGTTGTTGCCTAAACTGTATTTTCTCGAATATGGGTAAAAATACATGAAAAACACCTTTTTTTAGTTTTAGATTACACATAATAGTCTTCCTTATCACAATAACAAAAAGCCAAAAAGTAGCCATAACACTCTTTTTCTCCTACCAGTATAAGTGGACTCAATTCAAATGAACAATTCCACAGAAGTAATGACTGCAAAATAGACTATGAACATTCATGTTGTACTAAGACTGGAGTGCCTGTCTAAGAGTGAAGTGACATTAAGGGTAAAATTATGGAGTGAACAAAAATTGTTTAAGTTGTAAACAAGGTAGAAATTTTGAGGAATGTTAACTGGTATGGACTTGAACATCTAACATTATCCAGTTCTCCACATTCTGGTTAACTTACAGTGATTTTCAAGGTGCATTTCTGATGGGATTACAGATTATGTTTATGCTATGTATTCCATGTCCTGAAATTCTGATATTCCCTTCTGTCTCAGTTCTAGGAACTTCACATTTACTTTTGAGACTCAGTATTACAATTGTCTAGGTTATTTTGAACCTGAAGTCTATGATGCATTCATTTTGAAACAACATGTTCCAAGCTCTATACATCAGGAAAAATAAAAAGAAAAAAATTGTAAAGAAAAAAATAATAAAATAATAATAAAAAGAAAAACAGAACCAAGAAAACCAGGTTTCCAGGAAAAAACATGTAAACTTCTAATGTGACAAAACACTTAAAGAAAACAAAAAAACTTTATTATAACTTTTCCATCTAGACTATCCCCTCTACCTCCTGAGAAAAAAATCAGAAATAGCAAGAAAAAACCACAGCTTCTAAATTCAACATTTCTGCTTCATTTGCCCCAGTGCTTTTTAGTATTGCTTGCTTTACTGCTGATCTTTTTATGTTGCTTTCAAACATGACATTACCAAAAGAAGTAATTTAAATCAGATTCAAAATGCGCATCTTAAGAGAGATGAGACATACCTAAATGTCAGACTATAGAATGACTGTTCAGGCTGCAGGCAAATGACAAGACCCTGCTCTGAGATGAAGGTAACTGAACAGAACATAAACTACCGGAACTGGAAACAACAGGCATTTTCTGATACACAAACAAAAAAATGCAAACATCTTACCTTTACTTTTATGCCTTTACAAAAGGATAAATCCTTTTGCTGTTTCTCTGAGAAGCATTAGTAATTTAGTCATCAGTGTGTCTAGATATGTATTAACATTTAAAGTATGCTCAGTGTAGTAAATAAGTCTCAAATTACTTAAGGTAAAATGTTTATTTATGTTACTGTAATAGATGGTTTTCATCTGGTATAAATCTCAGCATGCTACCCAAGAACACCTTCACTGTTCAAAGTAAGAATGAAGTCAGGGTATCAATCACATTTTAAATGAACAACTGTTTTCATAACCATTTTGCAGTATGTGTCACTGTTACAGCACAAATTATTTGCTCAAAATATCCTACAGTAGGGCAGTCACAAGCAGGGAGTGCATAAGTGGCACTCATTTCAATGGCCTATTGTGTACACACACTGCAAGTTGCTGGAATCAGCATAAAGTACTAACACTCAACATTTACTCAGCACATGCACAGAGATTCCTGAACAATACAAAGAAATATGTTGAGCAACAACCAATCAAGCATCCTTCTAAACTTATCTGAATTATACACAAACCTAGCAGAAACAGTGAAAGAGTCAGCCAAGACACCCTGCTGAGTGAAAAGCTTATCTGAAGTGGAGATTTAAAATCCTTTCTGTTGTGAATCAAAAGCAGCTATTGTACTGTTTCCTTACCAGTACTACATGGATAAGAGACTGGACTGCAAAGAAAGCCAGCTACCAGAAGTAGAATGGAATAAAGTAAACAATATCCTACATAATTAGCTGCTTAATGTCATCTGCAGTGTTGGCTAAAACTGTCTTGATTGCTAACTAACCTGTAGCTTTCTAGTAGCTCCTTTGCTGGATGAATGGTAACAAAAAGGCAGATTTAAAATCAGTTTAAACAGTTGTTTAAACAAGAGGCAAGAACAGTTATGCCCAACAGAAAAAAAACCCCAAAAACACACAAGTGTGCACAGGGCTTAGAATGTGGAAAAAAAAAAAGAGAGTAAGGATAGCATAACTAGAGAAAGAGGACAGAAATCTCATTTATCATTTATAGTGAGTATTGATGGGATGTTGTACAAAAATACTGAAGTCCACTAGATCAGCTACTAGTTGCCCAAGTTCACAGCCTCATAGTAGGGTGAGATTTGTGCTAACAAACAAAATTTTAATCCTGATCTATTCTAAAAGGTATCTTAATGAACTGCTTCCTTCTATGACAACTCACAGTTTATCCATTCAGTGCCTCTCACAAAAACCCATTGTCCTAGCTCACAGAATATTATTTTTCCTAAAGAAAAGAAACTAAACACACTGAAATATACAAGTAATTAGTATAATTTTATCAGAATTTTCTGAGGTTTGGGTGGAGAAGATATCTTACATGTTTTTCACATACTTAAAATCATAGCATCATAGAATCATTTTGTTTGGAAAAGGCCTCTAAAATCAGAGTCTAAATATCAATTTAGCACTACTAATCTGTATCTGCCCGAGTGCCACATCCACGTGTCTTCTGAACCCTTCCACAGTCAGCCTTTTCCAATGCTTGACAATCCTTTCAGTGAAGAGATTTTTCCTAATATCTAAAATCAACCTTCCCTGGCATAATTTGAGGTAATTTCCTTATAACCTGGAAGAAGAAAGAAAACTCCACGAGGCTACAACCTCCCTTCAGGCCGTTGTAGAGTGTGATGCGGTCTCTCCTGAGCCTCCTTTTCCTCAGGCTGAACACCCCCAGCTCCCTCAGCACAGGTTCTCACAGGACTTGTGCTCCAGACCCTTCACCAGCTCTGTTGTCCTTCTCTGGACATGTTTCAGCACCTCAATGTCCTTCTTAAAGTGAGGGGCCCAAAACTGAACATAAGATTCAAGGTGTGGTCTCACTAGTGCTGAGTACAGAGAGGCAATGACACTTACATGTTTTCTGTAAAGTGAAAGAAAAAATGGATTATCATGTAACTCAGAATGTTTAAAAAAGCAAAATTTATGCACATGTGAACTGGTATCTTCTGAAAAAGAGTAATTTGTGTAATACTATCACATTTTACTTTTTTTGACAAATTACCTTCATGTTTTAATCCATGTTCCTTGTTCTGTTCTGCCAGCTGTTTCTCGCTTTTCTTGCAAATGTAACATCTGAAAACAAAAATACCATTCAGTTCCTGAAAGTCCTCCACTATTATTCATTTCAACTTTTTTATTTTACTCAGTCATTACAAGATCTTCCCCCATCACAAGACGCACCACAGCACTGACAATCCTCATGTGGCACAAATCATCATAGCCCTGCAGGCAGTTTAAGTACAGTTTTTTAGTTTAATTAAAGTACAGTTCTAAAGATTACTGGATGTCAGAGGTAACCGCAGCAGAGAGCCACAAGATCACACAGGTTGGAAGGGATCTCTGATGTGATAAGCAGAGCTCAAGGTTGGTCCTACAGGATCAGGATGTTCAGTGTCTTATTCAGTTGAGTTTTGAGGCTTTGTGAGGGTCCACAGACCTCTGGTCACCTTGTTCCAACATTTGACTGGTCTAACAGTGAAAGACACTGACATACTGGAGACAGCCCATCTCACAAGTGCTGAGTGTAGGAGAAGAATCATTCCTGCCTGTTGACTTCCCTCCTGCTTAGAAAATTCAGTATAAAGTGGGCTTTCCTTGCTGCAAGGACATACTGCTAACTCAGGTATAGATGTTGCACACCAGGATCCTGAAGTTATTTTTGGCAGAGGTGCCTTCGATCCAGTCAGCACTCTTGCATGGAACAATTCCACCCCAGGTACAGGACATCTACATCTTCTTAACTTCAGGAGATTCCTATCAGCCATTTCTTCAGCCCATGAGGATCCCTCTGAATAGCAGCCCTGACTTTCAAGATAAACCACATCTCCCAATCTGGTATCATCCATAAAACTGCTGAGAGCACACTTTCTGAGACTGTCCCAGTCATTAATAAGGATGTTGCAAAGTATTAATCCCAATATTCCCAAGGGCCACCACTAGTAATTGGCTGCCAGCCAGGCTTGGCATTCACAACTTTTCTAGTAGTCCAGCCAGTTTCTCACCCACCCACTTACCTAGTGCACACCTCATCAACTTAGTTTTAAGAATACTACAGCAAACAGGACCAAAGGTCTTGCTAAATTCAAGGTATGTAACATCCAGTTTCCCCTTCATCCAGAAGCTTGGGGACCTGTATGGCCTGAGGTGAGACTACATTAGTGAAAAATGGGGTAAAGGAATAACTTTTCAGCCTTTTCAATATATCTTATCACTATGCTCCCTATGCCACTAAGCAGCAAGCCCACAGTTCCGTCCGCCTTTTGTTATGATCAGTATATTTAAATAATCCCTTCATAAGAAGCAACACCCTTCACGTCCCTCACTGATTTCAACTCTGCCTGAGCTTTGGCTTTCTCAATTTCATTCCTGCATGTTTAAGCAATGTCTTTTGTGTTCTTCCAAAGTAACCCATTCCACTTTCACCTTGTCTTTACTACTCAGTTCCTTGCTCGTCCAAATTGCTCTTCTGTCCTGGTTATTCAAGTTTCTGAGTATCAGAATGGATTACTCTTGATCTTTGAGGAGGTATCAACTAACTCTCCTATGCCTCTTTGTACTCCAGGACAGTTTCCCATGGAAGACTTTGTACTCCCACAGTCCCACTGCCAAAACTGCCCTCAACCGTCACATTCCCACTTTCTATCTTCTGCAACAAAGACCAGCAGAGCAGTTGTTCTAGCCAGCCTGTTAATCACCTCATTACTGCACTCCAGGATTCTCCTAAATTGCTTGTGCCTGGCCCTATTGTCCTTTCAGCAATTCTGAGGAAGTAAAAAATTCTCCTGTGAGGCACCAGGCATTCCTTACTCCATTCCTGAGACCTGGATGACAGCTTTCTCCCTCTGGAGTGTTCCCTGCATCAGGGCACCTGATGGGTTGGGATTGTTGCCCCAGCTGATACTAGTCTGATCTCTAGTGTGTCACAGCACTAAGCACTAGCACGGCAGTCTTATTGTTTCTGGACAAAGTTTGTGGCTCCTCTGTATCCTGCTGTGCTGTTTGTTGCTGTGACAAGTACTTTATCTCTGATAGCTAAATTCATATATAAAGAAGAATAATAAATACTAGTACATAACTTCAAGTAGGTGAAAGCAAAGAGAAAGGAAGAAGCACTGGGAGATTAAGATAGGAGATTAAGATAGACTAAAGAAACAAGTGAAGAATATTACACAGAATTCATACAGCATCACAGTAGTATACAAAGAAACAGGCTAAACAGGCTGATTCCTGAGAGAACTTGTCCTCAGGACAAGTCATACCACCTGTTGTTATGGCACTAAAACAACTAAAATAGATCCAGTTACAATGTGAACACTTGAGAATTTCTGAATTATTATTTCCATTTGTAGAAGCTACAAGGCATCCAGATTTTTGATTTCTTAGTAGTAACACAGCATAGTATCTTCAGCACCTTGTAACTGGGTCCTGTGCTGTTATATTTTGCATCACTTAAAACTGACAGAGGAGGAGAACCAGATAAGAAAATTTTATTAAATTTTTGTTTAATGACCTGATAAAATGAGGTGTTCTTTTTAATGAGTCAATAATTGTTTTTACAAGCTTATCTCTTTTAGAGTAAATGTTTTCATATTAAACCCAACAGTTCTGTAACCTCTATTTATGTACAGGCCATTATAAATAGTTCACACCAAATATCCGAAGATAAACATGAGCCTACCCAGTTCTGCAGCTCTCTTTATCTCGGGGAGATCCGTGTGTGTGTTTTGCTGGTTGATAAGCAATTGTTCCTTCATAATAATGATGAGAAAGAAAAGTCTTGAAGCCTACAAAAAAAAAGGCATAATGCAGCATTAAGTCCCTATAAATCCACATGGCAAACATCTATGCATACATTCCTTGATTTTTCCTCTCCCTCCTTCTCTACGGACTGCAAAACAATAGTAGCCCTTCTCAAGCTCAGAAGTCTTTTTCTTATGCTATTTTAGACTGTAAGGAACAAGAAAATACCACAGCACCACTCCAAAGTTTTAACATTTGTCAGAAGTGCCATTATTTCACTTGACATCTTTAAAAACCACCTAAAAATTTTAGTTGTATATCACTGCTGAATCTTAAAATTGGCCTGCACTAAAGTTCTCCTCATACATCTTCTTTCCCTAGCACAAGGCAAATCAAACAAGGCAAAAGATACTTTCCACTAGCATAGGATTTATCCAAGTATTAGGTAACATGATTAAATCACTCATCTCTCTCTAATGAGTCCTAGAATAAGGGCAAAATTAACAATTCATTCTATCAGCTGAATGTTCAAGACAGATGAGTGCCTATCTTGAAGTGACTAAAAAGAAAGTCAAAATGATTAGGACAGAGAAGTTATTACTTTTTAGGCCATTTTCAATAGGTGGCACATATTCAACACAACTTTATTGAGCCCATTCTCAATGTTAACCCCAAAGTTACAGAGCTTTATATAATGTGATCCAATATACTTGGTGCTACAAGGAGTTTAAAATCAAGTTCACTCTGTTTCTGGTGTTTCCAACCTTCAAAGAAGGTTGGTTTGGAGAGAGTAAACCAACTGCTCCAATATGGTTTTTTTACATGCTGACAAAAGAATGCAGTAATTAAAAAAATTACCTGAGTAGTCATATCTCATTGGACCCATCCATCGCTTCTTCTCACTATCTTTTAATATATCTCCATAAAAACCATAACCCAGCAATGACACGGAGTATTTCAAAAATGTGTTGTTGTGATGTACAGAAGAGACATCCAGAGGCTGACAGTCACCTATGAAGATTAGAAATACAAGAGTCTGTCAAACCTTGGTTTATTTGCAGCTGCAAGCTGATAGTAACCTTAACATTGCAATGTCATTAAAAATAAAAAATACATATTGCATTTATGTCAATATGTAAGTCATAAATGCATACACTTCTTACACATGAAGAAAAGGAAAAGTAATTTTTAATACTAATTTAATCTCCTACTTTAAAAACATTAAACACTACGTGAGAAGAAAGGGCTCAGTATGCTAAAAATGTATAATGAAGAATTGACACTCCTCTACCCTGCAGCAGTAGGAGGGGATAGAGCCGCAGAACTATTTAGATCGGAAAATGCCTTTGGAATCATCAATTCCAAATGCTAACCCAGCCCTGTCAAGGCCACTATTAAACCATGTCCCTAAGTGCCACATCTACACATCTTCTAAATATCTCCAGGGATGGTGAATCTGAATCAACCACTTCCCTGGGCACCTTGTGTCAATGCTTGACAGCCCCTTTCCCTAAGCAGATTGATGCAGTATCTCCTGTACATCTCCTGGGTACTACTTAAACCTCTATGTCACACTATCAGAGGATAACTCAAGCTGGAAGGAGCCTTTGGAGGTTTCCCATCAAACCTTCCACTCAAACCAGGTTCAGCTATGAGCTCAGATCAGGTTACTCAGGGCTTATCCAGACAAGTCCTGGAAATCCGTAAGAACAAAGAGTATACCCCTTCTCTGAAATCCTCCTCATGCAAGCTTTGGAGTGAGTGCAGGATGGTGGAAGTTGTGGGGGTGGGTTTTTTTGCTTATTCGGTATTTTGGAGGGTTTTTTTTTCACAGGGAGGTTGGACCAGATGATCCACTGTGGTCCCTTCCAACCTGACCCATTCTGTGACTCTGGGACTTAATGACACAGCCAAAATAGTATGATATACTAAAGCCACATCTTTCTAATCCTAGTCCAAAGGCCTTAACTCACAGATGCTGAACAGAGTTAACCATAGGTCAGTAAGAGAAGCTGTGTAAATCTTTGCAACACCATACCCTAAAACTGCAACTGTTAGATACTCAGTAATGATACCAGAAGGTATCATAACCCAAACTTGGCAAGAGAATATGGAATTGCCCAGGACAATTGGACAACTAGCACAAAATGCTACTATTCAAGTGTATATGCATTTCTCAAAGCTTTCTCAAAGATAGCTATACATATATAGAGAGAGAGAGATAGTCCAACAACTGATGCTGCTTATTGCATTTTACTATTTTTAAAAGAATAACAGAATTCAAGAAAACTTTAGCACAAAATTTTTGAAATATTATGATCCCTTGAAAACAATGAATTGCTGTAGAGAAAGTAATTAGTTTTTAACCTCCTATACTTCAAATCAGAGACTTAAATCCCAGGAAAAAAACCTTTGTATTTCAACTCAGCCATTATGTTAAAATTATATTTCACAGACATAAAGAAAGAACTAAATGAAAATAGTATTTTGGGCTACTTTCATCATTTTCATAACAAACAGCAAACTGCAACCACCCACCTATGATAATATGAAGAGCTGAAGTTACTGGATCAGAAATGCCAACAGTTGAATAGCATATGCAATCTGTTGATCCTGAAAAAGAAAAAACTAGGCATCAATTTGTATCTTTGCAAAACAAGTATTATCAGCACAGTCCTCCAAATAAAAGTATTATGTTCCTTTGGTTTGCTCCTTTCTATTTTATGGAACAAAGTAAATACAGGGATACTGTATAATTATTTTTATTATTCAAACAGTAACATTCCCCCTCCCTCCATGAATACAAGTTATTGCTCTCCATACAACTACAAAAATTTCACAATATAAGCAATAAATATATAGCAGTTAGTGAAGGGAAGTTAATTTGCACAGAAAATTTCATTATTACATTATAGCGTTTCTATCAAATGAGGCAGGCACACATTGATTCTCCTCTGTTTAAGATTTTTTGCTCATTGAGATCTCATGAAACGAAGAGAAATTGATTGGTCTGCTCTTTTTTGTGGTACTGATCTAAATTCCAGGATGTCATCTTACTCCAGAAACTTGTGCCCTGTTCTATTATTTGAAAATTAGTAAAAATACTTGCTTTCAGGAATTAGTTTCAAGATAGGGCAACAAAATGGATAGAGATGTACCTTTACAGTCTTGATGCAAAATACCTACAAGAAGAAAGGGGGAAACTTTAGGTTTCACCTATATGCTGTTTAGAAATGGACAATTCTCCCTGTTCCCTACAGAAAACAAGAGCCTAACATAGGAATCTGGTTTCTACTCTGCAATAGGGACTTGGAATTCAGATCCAGACATACCAAAATGTATTTGTTGCAGCACCTAATTTTGAGTTTATCTTACAGTTTCTCCCATCCCTTCCATGAAACTGAATTCCTTCAAAGTCAGGGGTAGGTATCTGAAAAGATAAACTTTGTCTACATACATGTTCTCAGATTTCCTACCAATGTATTAGGCACAAGAGCTGCTCAAATACAGTGTGCTTGATTTCTGAGGCCTTATCAAATTGAAATAGAAACTAAAAATGGAACAATGAGCAACCACTGTTTAAAAACCACTTTTAGTTCTTTTTCACTTTGGAAATAGTTAGGGCATTAGCAGTTAAGAATAGGAGCAAAGAAAATCCTTTCCTTTTCATAAAACTGACACCACTTCCCCTGCCTGTGAATGGCATGACAGAAGCTGCTACCAAGTTAAATACTATGCAGAAATCTGCCACAGTGAACAAGCAGCATCTCCAGGAGCCAATTAAAGAGAATATAACAAAACAGCAGAACAAAAGACAGTGTGACTAAATAGATCTCTCACTACAAGTCTGAGGTACAAGAAGGTGCCAGCATACCATTACAGGCATATGCCATTGCAGGACACAGGACTCCAATCTCCCCCACTATCACAACAGATGAGGTACACAGATGATGATCTCCTGTCACATTTGAAGTTCTATAGCAGAAAATATTGACTTCTGATGCTAAAGCTATACTTTACTGCCAAGTTTCATATTGTCTCCTATGCTCATGAACAGAAAATTCTGACTACTTTTGAAAAGAATAACAATCACTGAGAGCTCTAACCTAAACTTCTACTGCTGAATGTACAAGTTTAACACTTTAACCAACATTTCTCATTTCTTCCACATATGTGTGCATTCTGCTCCTAGAACTACCTCAATCACATTTGTCTTGATGTAAACAGAGCTTCCAAGCAGTTTTACACTACAGATGGGAAGAGGGGAATTCACGCAAGCTACATTTCAACACCAGAGGCTCATCTCCCTATGATCTTCTATGTTCAATTCAAAGCTGATTCGTCTGTTTGGCAATCACACAGAATATATTTTCATTTCTATTCATTAGCTAGCAAGGAAGGGCTAAAATTAAAACTGAAGTCTGAATTAATTCTGAGATTCTAAAATGGGAGACTGGGGAACATACCAACAGTAAAACACTGCTGGTTTCTTTCCTCTTGGAGCTGGTAGTATGGAGCAACAAAACCAGTGACCTACTTACATGGATGTAACTACTATGGCATTCCTCATACACATGAAAAGAGAATGTAACTTGCCCTAACACCTCACCAAGCATGAACTTAACAGTACTTCTTTAAAGGTCACAAAAATGTTCATGATGACTAAGGGTTTGAATACTTTTGACTACTTAACCAAACAAGACTTCTAGATCATTAGATAGATCTTCACTAGATGTGGAATCTACAACAGCTGGAACAGCACTCTGAACAGATGCACACACAAACCCACCAAAATCTGGGTTATTTCATAAGTACAAGTCTAATATGAAAAGCAGGATTTGAATGTAAATGTAGCTTGAATAATATGCCATGATTAATGTATTAGGATTGCCAGAGCACTCAGTTTGGGCAAGAAGCTTCCCATAGAGCATGACTCTTGACTAATGTTAAGCGGTAGCTATTGTACACACTGACTAAACCAACAGAAAAATTATATACACACTCTGCCAGATTTTCTTTGGGGATTTTTAAGGGCAACAGCCTGAGTAAAGGAACATAAAAGAGGCTTTTATGGGTTGCAGAGAACTACATGCAAATGTGAAGAAAGCAGTTGGACTGCTTGCTAACTAGGTCCTAATTCACTTTAAGAAAGATAAAAAAAGACAGAAAAAAATTCAAAGACAGAAAAAGACAGAAAAATATTCAGTATAGAAACTAATTATTGCATTGGTTTGCTAGTAGAGAAAGAAATCAGCATGCAGAGCAATGATTAAGTTTCAGGTTAAGACACACACAGCTATATGTGAGCATGTTACACTGCAGACAATATGCCAAAGCTTCTGTTCCAGTCAAGGACATCTTGTCAGGAATAGCTGATGGCAGCTTCAGCTGAAGTCAAGGTACTGACACACAGGCCTCAGTGAAAGGGCCTTAGGAAGCAAGACGTCTGTGTGTGACAAGCAGATGCAACAGCAGATCAACAGGCTCTGCTGATCCTATTCACCAGATGCCCCCCTGCTATAATTTAAGTTTAGATGCCCATCGCAGTTGCAGACACCAAATGTAAGCATGAAAATTTGAGTGTCAGTTTCAAACTGACACTTGCCCCAAGGAGATTAATTTCTTTATCTAAAATGCCATCATCCACCAGTGCTGCAGATTACTCTACTTCTCCTCCAACTTCTACTCTAGTAGTACAGTTATCTTGCATAGGGCCAGTACATTTCAACAATGGTGGCACCACACCACCGTACCACAGGTAGATGCTGAATGTCTGAATTCTCCCAGCTAAAGAAAGCTTTCATCCCAGATACTTTGATATTAAGAACTCACTGATAACATGAAATATGTAGAGGGCACAACAAAGTGTTTTTATTAAATAGGTATAATTACTTTGAATCTTTACCATACATCACTCACTTTCCCCAAAATCTGGTTTTTATTAGGGGGTATCATACATCCACATAGTTGTTATACAGGCAAATTCTTCTGTGTTCTTTTCCTCCACAAGTATGAAAAACGCAGTCTTGTATATAAATACGCTTAATGATATAAAAATTCAGGAAATCCTTCCTTTTAAATAATCACAAGGAGGAATGATCAAGATATTTAATAAAGTATGAAAGAGCATGTACTCTGCATAAGGAAGTTTCACTAAAGCAATATTAAAGCAAGCAAAGTGAGGGACTGCATTACACAGAACGTACTACAGCTGAAACATCAGATTTCCCCTTTGCATGTGAACATTGCTAGATATTTGTGAGCAGACAAGTCATGCAGACAGGTACACTCAGACACCACTTCACAAGTTTAAATTGTTAACAGAACCACCAAAGCAGTTAAGCAAAATCAGATAATTCGCTGGTTGTATGGAAAAGTTCATGCCATTGATTGGTGGACCAACAACACAGACAGTCAAAGTGCTAGACTTAGTAATCTGAATCATGATTAGACTACTCACTTACAACTAAGGTTTCTTAAACCAAAACACACACATGGTGTGGGCTACAAATATTCACTTTTGTGCTTTTATTGATGGAAAACTAAAATTACAAAAAGCTGAAGTACTAAACTAAGCAGGCAACAGAAGCAAGTCAGCTAGATGTTGATCCTATGGAAAACTGGGAATTTAATAAAGAAATAGAAATACTTTTAGAGCTCATGAGCATTGCTCTGTGTGAGATACTCTTGACAGAGGCAGGTGTTCACACGGCATCCACAGAATCCTCAGACAAATTAGTATAAGAAGAGTATTTGTAGTGAAAACAGGTAGAATAGCAACTTCAGTGGGGTCTCACATTTGTGCAGAGTTTTTGTGATCCATAATTCACGCAGTCATCGCACAGATGAAATGTCAGGTAAGCTGCCCTAATGACAGAGTGACTGCATGCTTTTGGATGAAACAGCATTTAATATTTTGAAAAATTCTACAAAACTACTTTTCTGAGAAGTGATTTTTAAATGAGAAGGAGCTGGCACATTCAAAAGTAAGAGGAGAAACTACTGCTACAGGGAGAGATGAAGGGTCTGGGCTTACACCCATGCACCTACTCAAAGTTTTATATATCTTCCTTTCTGCAAACAGAAACCAAGAAGTCAAGTTTAACATCTGCAAAACAACAGACTGTCTTAAAAAGAAATAGTCCAGAAAGATTTTGGTGAGGAATTTTTGGTAGATAATTACTCCAGCATAAGTTCAGTAACACAGGACAACAAAAATGGATTAATCTAATAATGGCAGATTTTAGAGATTAAATAAACATCACATATAAGGAATATAATATATAATATGTAAGGAGTAAGTAATATTGACTTGTCTCCATGGCAGACCCACTATATTAAATGCAGTATTTAGCCCTAAGACTTTCATTTCAAGAAGTTTAATGGATTTAAAATACTGAAGGAGGAACATAAAACATGCACTTCAGATTTCAAAGTGGATATACTTAACTTTGAAATGAGATGCTAAGTAAATGGCAAAGATCATTAAATATTACAAGCATTGTAGCGGAAAAGGCTGAGAACAGACCACCTGGAGTAATTAAACAAGAAAATAGCTTTTATTGCTATGCTTTAACACATTTTTAAGATAATTTTTACACTCTAAATGACAGCGGTGTGAGTCCAGTCACACTTCACAACTTGAATATATTTTTTAAGTTTGTGAATGAATCCTCCATCTTTTTCCTGTATTACATTCATACAGGAAGCTTGAACTGTCTTTAGCATTCCTAACTTCTACAGTGACACATCAACAGTCTGATTATAATCATACTGCATCCTTCAATCCTAAACATTACAGAGCTGACCACCAGAACACAGAGTGATCTGGACACACTAGAAGCCTAAAATCACTACAGTTACTAATTTTGTGTCTATATTTTACTCAATATGCCTGAGTGCTATGATTTTCCCCTACACTGGGTTGCAGACTTTGTTTTTGCAATGAATGCAGTACAACACAGTGTAACAACACAGTGAAGTGGGGTTTTTTTTCCAATCTGCTAAGATCATTAAGAATATTTAATCTAGTAAGTTCTTTTAAACTAAAAAAGAACAGTAGTTGACTGCTTTATCCTCCTATCCTATGCCAAGTGTAGTAAGAACAGCAAATTACTTTGACTTACTCCAGAGGGTACAATTTTAATACTAAAACATGTGGATGAAACCTCAGTGTCCAAGCTGTATCAGGAATGGTTCTCTGTTTTTAAGTTCTATGGAGACATTTTACCAGTCTGAATGCAGTGAGACCACATGGCTAAAAGTGCTTTTAAAGCTAGTAAGAAATAACTAGCTTTTAAGGCTGAGAAGAAGAAATAACTAAGCAGAGGTTTTCAGAGATGCACTACAACCTCTAAGTATTCTTAGCAAACCTGTTTACAATGGCAAACAGTCAATTTCCACTGGCAAATTTGAAGACTGCCTGCAACTAAGAGAAATTCACAAGTTAAAACTGCCATTTGAGTAGAAGTCTCCTATGGATGTCAACAAAACCACAAGTTATTTCATAGAAATGTTCCATAATGCGTAAGAATAAATGGTATTTTTCAACCATAAGATACACTAAGGAAAGAGGCTGTTGGAAACTCACACAACTGTAAAAAAAAAAAAAAAAAAAAAGGAGCCAAGCAGGGACTTGCTCCAGAGAATTAGAATTATGACTTACAAATAGTATTCAACATTCAAAAAAAAGAGTCTGCACAATGGAATTCTGCTATGAAATAAAGCAATAAAGCTTATTATTTAAAGCCAGTCATATAGACGAGTGTTTTAGCATTAAGTCTCTTTCATTTGTAATTTTGAACCTTTGTACAATTAAGTTGTCAGTCTCTGAGCAAAAACTATTTGCTGAATTTAGTGTTTGAATACAGAAACTGTTTAATCACAAGCACAAACTACTTTTCTCCACATTTCTCTTAACACAACTTGATATCAGGAACTAAATTATACAAAAGGGGAAAACACTGATCCACTGTTACCTTACCCCAGGCTCCTGTCAACACTGAGTAAACCATCTCTATGTATGAGAAGACACAGAGCTTTAGATCTCTATCTCTAAACTATGGGTAGTCTCTATTTTTAATACCTATTAATGAGTTTTTAGGATATTTTAAAAAAGATTGGTTATAAAGAAGTAGAAAGAACACAATGGATGAAGTTTTATTAGATGTATGATTAGTATTTCATTATTACTTTTCACTTGTTGTATTTCAGGACTGTCAGTTTAGTTTAAAAAAAAAAAGGTCTTCTTAAAAATTTCACTTATTTTTGGAACAGACTTCTTGCAATAGTGATAGAACTAGAGAATCTTTTGGGGTCAATACATGGCCAGAACTCCATTATATCAAGCAAAGATGAATAGACAACAGGTTCACCATGGGCTGGAAAAATACAAACCAGAACAAAATGCCAAAGCTTGCTGCCTTCAGGGAGGGTTTAGCTATTTCATACTCAATTTAAGGTCACTGTAATGACAAGATTTGTTCAGTGACTTGACTACCTTTTTCAGTAAATAAGCACTTTCCCATATAGACAGTAATGGATCATTTTAAATACCATACAATACACAAACAGATCAAGATATATATTATCCTCTCTATTTCCAAACACTTCATTAATAGAACTTTAGGGCCAGCTTCCTTACACATTATAAATAATTTTTGAGAGATTTGAATAATGATTTGGAGAAAATATTTCAACTATAGCACTGATTACAAGGCTGTACCTCATGTCAGTTCAAGGAGTGGAACATACAGTATACATTCAAATAGCAAAAGGATACAGCAGTGGACAAAACACAACAAACAAAACATGAAAATATGTAAGAGAAGTAACTTGATACAAGTTAACAAAATTAAGATATCATTGAAGATCATAAGTTTTTGGTGCAATTGGAAAAAAAGGCATTTAGAAAATGTTGAAAAAGCAAGGGTAATCTTTCCTGAGGACAAAGAAATAGCTCTTAATATTGAGGTTCTGTTTTTTTCAATTGTATCTTCTTACGGTCACTTATCACCAGTATGCAATATCTTCTGAAACTAGCCACGTAAGCAAAAACCTTTAGTTCAAGAAATTTGCCCAAGTAAGAAAAAGGAAAAGAAGAACACTTCAGGTTCTATTCTTGTGAAGTTTATTTTACATACTGACTTTAATACAAAGCTTTAACAAATAAAATCAGAATATATTTAAATATAGTAGGAGGGTGAAAAGCCATAAGGGGATATTCACATTGTAACTTTTAGATACCTAACATTTACTACACTGCAAACAGAAAAGGTTAGGTTTCTTGCAAGCAACAATTCAGATTATTTGGGTCTGGATACATTTTTCACAAAGATATAAGGAGTATAAAATTAAGTCATCTATAGGTTGAGAGTACAAACATCGTACTTCACTTACTATATTTTTACAACCTGTGGTAAATTTTCTCACAAGCTTTTACTTTAATTCTAACCAGAAGCTCAGAATGTTTATTTCAGGTCCAGTTCTTAAATTCAAAGCCCAAGCATGAGACAAGAACAGTGAATAGCACAGAAAGCATACTAGACTGTCCATCTGTATTCCTACAGACACCTCAAAATTACTGATTCTGTTAAAGAGTTACAACATTAATTCAATCCTGTAAAAGAAAGCAAACTTGTTAATCTGCTTTTGAAGGAATCTTTGAGGACCAAATGGGCAGCATGAGGTAACAGCTGGGACACCAGATTGAAAACAGCTAGACAGATCCAAAGAATGCCTTTATGGTCAATAATAAAAAAAATAATATATTGAGAAAGACTTCAATTTGAAGAATGAGTTCTCTCAAATGACAGCAGTCAGGACTGTCTGAAAAAGTGGCTGACACTGAGAACTGTGAATGGGTAGCACCTTTAACAAGGGGCAGAAACTGCAATTTGGTCTGGAAAATGAGAACTGTTCCTCAGCTGTAGATGCCCAGTACTTGCTGTGAGAACAAATGGAAGAAAGGAGAGTCCAGGAATCTTAGCATTTCTTTGGAGTTTGCCAGACCCATGGAAAGTTCTCATTACAGTTCTAACTAAATTAGTGGAGAATTTGGAACAGGAAAAATATTTATCAGGTAAATTTCTGTTTAGTAAATTCCACTCCTTAATGTGTTTAGAAGGTAGTACTGTCAACACCTTATCTCATATTAACACACAGTAAGCCACAAAAAAAGAAATAGTAATTAAATCCTGAAGTTACACATTAAGATTTGATTTCTTTTACAAAATATTCTTCCTAAATAAAACTGTGTGTGATCAATAATTTTATATGGATACAAACAGCTTTAGTTAGGTGTCTTGATAGAATATCGTTGCTCAGATCTTACACCTAGGCCTAAATTCAAGAAATTATGAATAAGAAAAAAATTCAAGAATAAATGAATAAATTAAACTGAAAGTTAACCCTTTCTTACCAGCAGGAATTATGCCAATCCTTATATTGCACTGGACTAACGATGCTTTGGGATTATTTTGGTCTATGCCAGAGTCCTTCTGCATTCTTCCAATGAGACCATGCATCACTTCACTGAACATGCCGTCCCCACCAACACAAACAACACTGCCAGGAAACACAAATTAGAATGCACACTAACAGTCAATAAACAACACGGCAAGTGTTCTACTTAGGGCATGCACTGGGCACACCAGAAATAGTTGTTCTATGCTCTTCCTCCATTTTTACAGGATATAGTAGCCCACAGTCAACTAGGAAATTAATGAAAAGCAGAAAAAACTTTCAAGTTACAAAACTGCAAATGCACCTAGACATATCTGTAACATTAGGGAAAAATGTTGGAATGTAACCTGCAAAAATCTTTATCTTCCACTATTGTGTGCAGACAGACAAATATTAATAGCAATTCACTATACAAATAAAACACCAAACAGGACTGTACATACAGTTTTTGAAGTACATAAAATGGAAACACAGTACCCTTACTAAAAAGGGAAAAGTTAATATTTGCTATTTCAGGCAGAAGTATATTTTACACTATTTAATAGGAATATACAGTAGATGAAAGTCAAAATCCAGAGAAGTGCATGCTTGCATCTTCTTTTGAACACTCTCAGATCCCATCAAACAGACAGAAGTCATGTATACCTACATAGCCATTCATAATGAGACAGAGTTCTAAATGTTACCAGATGCAAAACTTTGTTTCACAAATTTAATTCAGGTGATAGCTGGTAAAACAGCTGCACACATCCTGAATGTTAAAGCTCAGCAGAGAGTCCACAGCCAAGTAAATACTAGGAAGTAAAAAGACTCTTTTTCAGCAGTATACATTTTATGAACAACAACCAAATGCACTCTGCACTCTAAAAGCATAAACATTCTTTAACTAAAAAACTAATTCAAATACACTTTGAAGGAACACATGAGAAATCCAGAGTTACATATGTAGCTCCTAGCACACAGGTCTAGGAAGGTGTACTGTTATCTATAGCAATAATTTCAAACTCAAACTAATACTCTTTCACATAATCAGCAAGAGATATTGCAGAATGAGCACTTATTTCACAAGACAAATTAATCTAATTTTTAAATATAGATTTAAATTTAGTTATTATTGCATTTTCAGCAGATGGAAAGCTTGAAAAAAACAGTCAAACAGTCATTTTTTTTCCATGAATGGTGAGGACAGTCTTAAAAATGTGAACTCTCCAACTCTAAGTTAAGACCTAGGAGACTGAGAGAGAAGGAATAAAAGGATATTTGTTTTCAATTTTTGTAATTTTTTTCTCTTCCCATATCTTAACTACTCTATTCCTCATTTTTAGCCTTATCCTTCTCTGCAGACTCAAAAAAAAATGGGCTAAGGAAACAAAAATTTCCACGTCAGTTCAAGGTCAGTGTTGTCTCAGTACTAGTTTGATCAAAGCTCCATCCAGCCTGGCCTTTAACACTTCCAGGGATGGGGTACCCATGACTTCTCTGGGCAGTCTGTTCCAGTACCTCTCCACTCTCACAGCAAAGAATTTCTTCCTTAAACCTAATCTAAACCTTCCCTCTTTCAGTTTAAAACCATTCCCTCTATTGTTACATGCCCTTCTAAAATGTCCCCCTCCAGCCTCCTCTTAAGTCCCCTTGAGGTACTGAAAGGTGCTCTAAAGTCTCCCTGAAGCCTTCCCTTCTTCAGGTTTAACAAGCTCAGCTCTCCCAACCTGTATTCACAGGAGAGGTGCTCCAGCCCTCTGATCACCTTCTATAACAAACACTACATCCAGGCTCAGAGGGGACAGTTGTATCAATGTCTACACCTATCAAAGGTAAATATGATAAAGAACTTCACATATGCAATAACAGCACAACAAAATTTACAGCAAACATCAGAAGACCAATGTACAAGTCAGACATATGCTGCACATGTGAAGGCCCCTGGTGAAAAACATCTGGAAGAAACATCTTAGAGTGATTCTTACTCTTGGGCTTTGTTTTGCCAGAAGGCAAGTATTTCACTTTTTAGATAGATGATAACAGCAAAAAACATCTGCTAGAGGACTTCAGAAGCTAATCCACAAGATCCCTTCTAATCTCAACCATTCTGTGAACTAACTCAAAAAGTAGGAAAAAAAAACCGAACTAGAAACAATTTTACAAAGGCTTGTGCAAAAGACATATGCACAAGGAACCAGTGATACATGTCACTTATTCCAAACATGGCTATTACCTGCATGTTACTACAGCATGTTCTAATTGTTCTGTACAGTGATGTACAAAACCCTGCTATATTGTAACCAAATGAGTATTTTAAGTAACTGTGCTTAAAGAAAAGCTGTTCTATCACTGAACTATTAGGTGACTACATTCAGCCTAGGAAATTCCTATAAGGCAAAATAGGAAATACGCATAAGATATTTAAATTAGCTGTCTAAAGTAAAACATTTGAAAAGAAGTAAAGCAATTATCATTAAGAATCCTGTATCTACTTGCAGAATTCCATGTATGGCTTTGCCAAATAGGGAATCTGGAGATGAAATTAAGAAATTCATCAGTGAATGAAGAAAAGCCACACATCAGAACCAGTCTATGGGGACAGCTGAACATCAATTAGATGCAGGAATCCAAAGAACCTTTTACTGTATGTAAGGAAAGCCAAACCTGAAGAAACACACGTTTTTGTGGTTCAACCATTTTTTAAATTTTCCAGATGACCACATAATCTGTTATTTAAAAAGTAGTATTAATTCAGGAAGTCCTTCCTAACATCACTGTTGACCACAGAAAAAGTGTTGTACATGATGGACAAAAGCCAGGCTTGGAACGACAGGCTGCAGATCCCAAGCAAACTGCCATTCAGGCCCAGCCCAGTAATAGAATAATCATAAGATTCTAAAAAGATGCAGTTCTCTGGCCTATTGTTCACCTTGTTAGAGAGACAAAACAAAAACAAAACCCACCAAAGGAAAAAAATAATCTACAATATGAGACTTTGCATTTGCCAAAACCACTTCAGATACCACCACAACTGGTCACTGCCACTTGCTGTAAAAGACAATTTGCTAGGAGTGGACATGGGCTCATTTGCCTCCCTTTCTGCTCTGTATTGAAATTTCACCAACCACTTATTTCAAATCACAAATGAAATGAAAAGGAAAAATAGCAACTAACTAGGTTTTTCTAGGATTAATGTTTCCCTTCCTTGAACTTCTGAAAAATTAAGAAAAATCACAGTAGAGACAAAACTGTTTAATTGAAGGCAAGTCATTTTAAAGCAGGTGAAGTCTGGGAAGTCAGCCTATGAATGTAACTTCTTAGTAACACCATTTCCCAACATCATGCCCTTACTCAACATAGACAATGTATATAGCAAAGTACTACAGCAGAACTACTCTGAAAAGACTGAATTTGTTTTCTTTTTACAACTTACCTGTTTAAATGTACCTGTCAACAGGCACAAGATACAATTTTAAAATATTGTAGTTATGAGAGTTTATCTGCATACATTTTCATGTTTTTCCAGACTTGTAACTTGTTTCCTGTCATGAACTGGAAACTGAAATTACTAGCATTTTTATTAAAATATTCTGCTTCTACAGCAGACTTAATAATGGAATGCAAGATCACGATTCAGGTCTTATTTTAAAGCAGTACCTTCAAAACAGAAGAAATGCACATAAAGCCAGATGATGTAGCCACTATTGAACAGTCATCTACAGCAAGAGGAACTACCTGAAACATTTCTGAGCAGTCCATGTTTTTTTTTTCACACAGGCTGAATGCTACTGGTGCAGTGTTCTGAACTCATGTATGTAGAGACCACAAAACATTTCTGGGTAGCTTTTGAGCTATAACAGAATGCTCAACTGAGCAGAATTAATCTTACATTTATCTTTTGAACACAAATCTCATGCAAACATTCTTATACTTTGCTTGGATATATTGTGTTGAACAAGTTTACTGAAACACTATTTCTATACTCCTAAATGTGGATCTCCTACAAAAAGGAACATGCCCCAGAACTTTCAGCTGTTGCAATAAATTTATTAGTGATGAAGGCTACCATTTTAAATTAGAGACAAGAACAGACCAATTACATAATGTATCAGCTCAAAAATAATTTTAAAAAGGCAAGTAAATTTACTTACCCATCATATTTATAAATATTAACTTCAAATAAGTTGTCCTTAGCATGGTTAGCATGTTCAGTTACTATGAAGAAATAAACACATTAAGATTTATTATTAAAAAACACTACTATAAAGCTGTATATAATATAGGCCTATAAAAATGAATTCATTAATAACCATGATTCTATTACCAATGTGACTATAAAACAGCCTGTCCATAAGATGTGTCTCAAAAGATTTTTGCCAGGGAAAGAATTAAAGGAGACATACACAGTACATACTGTACTGGGTACTGAAAAAATATTTCAGTAAAAATTGTGCGAATGATCAATTAGTTTTAACAATGAAACTGAAAAAGAGAAGAAAGGCAGCATCTTTTATTAAGAGCTCAAATAGCTCAGGAGCACCAGACGTTTTATCTTAGTAAGCGGGAAACTGATAGAAGGTTGCCATTTATCTGGCTACCTATGCTTTAATTAGAAAATATTCTCTACCACTTTGTTTCATTTCCTTAGTAAGAAAAGTGTAACGAACAGAAAGAACTTTAGCTACTCAGGAATGTTTTAAAGAGTTCATACTGTGCTTATTAGAAATTAAAGTATTCATTACTCACTAACAACATCAGTGGATATAGAAGCCAGACTGAAGAGTGGAGCAACTTTCTGTTCATAAATTCTCTTCCCTTGTCTTTTTCCTCCATAGGGATTAATATACACAAGCAGCTGCTTTGGTCTAGACTCTGCAGTAAGGAAAATAACAGTATACTGCTTTTGTACACAAACCAAAAATTTATCAAGCTATACAAACCCAAACCTATTAACATCAAAGCAAACAGCATAAAAGACTTGTAACTCTTTAACAAAGAGCTATAAAAGCCTGCTTCATCTGCTCTCTTTATTACACTGATACCAACAGTATTGAACAAATTGTTAATAAGACAGCCGGTGAAATTCAGAATAATTTCTTCTGACTCCCTGTCTCACATTCTTACTTGTCATTCTTGCAGTACCTTCCCACTACAGGAGTTACTCTAATTACACAAGTATTATGGGCATACAAGACAAAAAGGGCAGCAATAGCAAAGCCACTTGTAAGTGATGCATACATAAAAATACTTTTACATAAATTTATTTAAACTTTCTTCTTTCTTTAATACCATGGTTAAAATCCATTTCCTTTCTGTGATCAAGTCACACTAAGAATGCCTCACAAAACTACATGCTGCACAGCAAGTGCTTGTCCTACAGTGTTAGCTGACCTAAAGTGTTATCCCTTCCCAAACTGGGAAGCACTTCCAAAGCACTTTTGATTTTAGTATCTCAAATTTGTCCGAACAGTTAATGATTTACACAAGTAGTGTCAATGAAAACAATTATTACACTTCTGTATTAACAGAGATAAAAAACAGTAATGCTTGCTGCACCTAGAAAACCTCCTTTTTTATGGAACAGACAAAAACCTTAACATCTGTACTTCCTCAAATGGCATTCTAGATTATTAATTTAAAATGAAAAAATATCAGATTTATTACATCATCATACTTTTACAACAAATCCACCCAAGCTAGACAGACTGAGTGGTTTAAATCTGCCGTATACTCAAAGCACTATTCATCCCATCTGAGAACATATTCCCTTTCCTAAAGGAATTTGTTACCAATAAAATGAGCAATTGCATTCAAATGGAATTGACTGCTCAGGCCACAGTTCTCACTGTGTACTGAATGGGTACACAAACCTCATTTTCTGAAAAAGACAGACATAGCTTGTGTAATGTATACAAAACAAAAACATTTACAATGTTTCCATTACCAGTTCAGAACAGTTTTTCTTAAATATCCATTTTTATTCTGTAAGCCTTAAGTATTTGCTTGAGTCCCACTGTAAGTGTACTTGTATCCAATCCCTTCTCCAGCTCTGTATCTCAGATGGGCCTCAGATCTACACTGTAGGGATCCCATCCCTAGTCCAGTCTCCAGCTCCAGCTGTTCCACTCTGGCCTCCCTGGATGGACCCAATTACTTTATCTCCCCTGGGCTGTAAATTGGACCTGTTTCTATCCCCATCCCTGCTCTGCCCACCCTGCTCAGATGCAGTGGGACCCTGGTCAGCAAGGGCACTGCCTCTGCTATGATCACCCTTGACCTCCTTGCTGTCATAGAGTTACTCTGCTCCTGCTGCTTCCTGACATTTATCAAGGTATCTCTTTCAGGAATAATTCCTTCAAAATTACTTTTAACCTCCCATGAAGCAGATGTCCAAGAGTCTCAGAAATTATTAACGGGAACTCTTACTACTTAAGACACATTTTATTGATGACAAAGTCTGGAAAGGTGAAACAGACCCATAAATCTTCCAACTGCTACAGTCCTTGACCTCAAATCTCTACAGTACCTTAAATCCCTGAGCTTACATCTGCCCATTACTTCTTCCAAAGCTAAGTAGTTTAAATTCTCTGCTAAGCTTCCAGTATCTCTCTATTTTGTGAAAATAATTTATATCTGGGCAAAATTATATGACACCAACAGTCCTGACTGATTAAAGCACTCACTATAACTTAGTGAATATGTAAGATAAAGTAATATGCAAGATAAGGAAACACTTCAACTCTTGGCTCCCTCAATTTTTGAGCATAAGCTGCTCTTAAGAGTTCAAAACCCCAGATATATCAAAATAACACTGATTGATGTACAAGCCTACAAGATGATGGTGCAAATGTTCATAATTTATTCAAACTTACTCTGCATTTCAAGTAATTCCTTCAGCGCCTGTATCCACTGATTACATAAGTGTTCATCAACACACCAAAATGTCACATCACTGCAACGCCAGCGGTGATTTCGGGATTTCTTCACATAATACACTATTTCAATTAAAAAAACAAAAACCACAAAAAACCAAAACAACATAATGAGATGGTTGTGTGAAATGAAAAATGCATTTCAGAAAGATCTCCAAAATACTGACCTGTAATTAACCTCCACTACACACTTCTACAAATGACAGAAGCATTCAGAGTATGACCAGCACATTTGTAGAGTCCAAATGAAAACATAAGTGAAAACAATTGCTACAAGCAGACACCTAAACAACGACTTCTTTTTAAAGAAGCCATTTCTCATACACTTATTATGGATATACTTGTTCAGAAGTTCACTGAGCTTATGTATTATCTGTATTAAAGTCTGCAATATCTACATAAAAAGCCACAAGCTTAAGAAAATAAGCCACATATCTGATATCAACCCTCATGCAAACAACAAGGTGAATTTCATTCTATAAAGCTGAAACTTGAGAAAAAAAGATTTTGTGTTCTTGTGCATTAAGACCTTACACTTACACTTCATATACAGTATTTTCAATCACTCTTACTGGAGGATTAAAAGTGATGAAAATTCTCCACAACATAAAATTTTGGCATGACATCTTTTTAGCACAGAAGTCACCATTCTTTTCCCAAACCACACTTATTTCTGGCACTTTGTTTTAAGAATGCAGTCAATAATATACAGAAACTTTCATGCGTACATCCTGATGGTTAGGGGTAATTTGCAAAACCCCAAATATTTAGGTCTCATTCTTTCACCCTCTCTCAAGAGTAGTCAAGAAGCTGAAAGCAGGTCATTCAGTAGCAATAAGACACTAGGGTGAACACTCAGACATTAATTTGAACTTCATTAAAAATAACTAAACACAGAATGTGTTCTTAAAGGAAGAGTCTTATTTTCCAAATAGGAGTCTTTAAATAGAAATCAAAAGATTTTTGGTGGCGGTTCTTTTGTTTGTTTTTTGTGTGACTTTTGCTTGGGTTTGTTCCGTTTGGGATTTTGGTGGGGGGGGGTGTTCTGGGCAGAGTCTTTTTTCGCAGGTGTTTTTGTTTGGGTTCTTTGGTTTTTGGTTGGTTGTTTTTTGGGGGGGGTGGAGGTTTTTTAAACACATAATTTCTGTTAAAAAAACCCCAAAACTGTGAGGATTCCTTTTGAGTCTGCCTTGAACTACAGAATAACAAGCACAAGCATCCAGAGACTGTTATTTGCCTTACCTGTGAAAGCATGTAGCTTTGCCATTTTTTGCCATCTGCCAATGTTACGTTGTTTCTTGTTAAACTCAGTTTCCTCGACAGCAATGATCTCAGAGATGGGTACAAAACAGTTTTCTGTATGAACACAAAATCGTACATATTAGAATCTTCAAACATCACCTGAATGATTATTTCTATATCTAATATGATATAGACATATGATTAGAGCAGTTGCTCAATAAGCAGAACCAAGAGCATAACTAGAAATTTTCTGAATATTTTTAACTTTCTTTCCTCTTTAATCAAAGCACATAATCCATAACCATCTACAAACTACCCGAAACAGTATTTTAAATTCTCAGAAAATTAGGTAGTTTGTGTATAAAAATATTTTTGCATAAAGCCAAAATCCAGCAACATTGATTTCAGAGTAATTAAACTTCCCCTTCTATGAGGCCTAGCCCAGATACTTGACAGTGAATAGCACAACCTACTTCAAAGAATACGTAACTAAAGCTAGTGCACAGACTACACAGGCAATTTGTTATTCTCAAGTAAGTAGCTGGCTTATGAAAGAAGGGCATTCATATGAATTCTTAAGATTCTAAATCCCACTAAGCTTTTAAAGTTTATTATCTCTTAAGAAGAGAATTCTAGATGTTATGTTTATGTACTCTGAAATATTTTTTCTCATATCAACTTCAAAACTACTGTTTTTCAGAATTAAAGGCTTCATGTTCTCAAACTATGAAATAATTTCCTCCAACCTCATTCTCTTTTCTCCTATAGCTCCTAAGCATCATCTCAGACTTCTTAACTATTGTCAAATTGAAGACTTTTGTCTCGTTTTCATTATTGATTTCAACACTGCTTTGTTGTTGCTTCATCTCAAAAAAGTGAAACTTAAAATGCATACTTTGTATATATGTACAAGCAAGTGCTCTCTGTATACATACGCATGTATAAAAGATTTATATTGTTATAATAATATAGTCTTATGTAAATATCTCTTCTATAATAAGAATTATAATCTACTTGCTTCTCTCAAATATACAGTGATACCAAGATACTGAGATATTCAAAGCATAAAATACAAACAATAATACCATTGTTACTGAGGTTTATTCTACATTTCATTTTCCTCATTATTTTGCAGTGGTACAGTGGTAGTGGTGAAGAATGTAAAATGAGTGAAAAGCTTTCCTAACCTCTTCACAGTCATGACTGCAATTCATTTGCCTCTAATTCACTTTTATTATTTTTTCCCCATCCTATTTAATTGGTTTAGTCAAGAGAGTCTTTATATATCATCACATGTATTGACAATTTGTGGACTACTCACTCAAGGGTTTTGGTATTTGATGTGATTTATACTCATTTAGTGATTTTATCTTCCCTGAATTTTTTAGCGTGATTCAAAAGAAACGAAGCCTTCAAACTTTACACTGAGGTCCTTTAGGAATCTGGCTGCATTTGAATGTTTCAACTCAAAAACAAATTTCAGCTTATAATAATTGCATTTACAACATTCAAGGCATGACAGGGAAGTGCCGCAGTCACATAATGTTGTTACAAAGATCCAATAGCAGAGAAACTCTGAGATGTATGATATGTGTACTGTACATACTCACATGTAAGGCTACATCTAGTACTGTAACAGTTATTTGGTCTTGCCAACAGATACAAGATCTGCTAAGGGATATCTCAATATGATTACCCTATACATTTACCCAAGGAAAAAGAAATACAGAACAGAGATGGAACAATAAAGGAAAGGAAGCACATTCTTTAATCTTTCTTTCCCAAAATTCCTTTTACTTATTTTTCTACTGGCTCTGCCACCGATCCATATGTCGAAATATGAAAGCAAGCTTGTTGCATCTATAAAGATTGCACTTAAATGATAATTTATTTTGTTACTGCTCAAAGATATCCTATAAAACTTAGAAACTACATTTAGATAAAAATTTAAATGACAGTAATTTAAATAACATTTTTGGAAATAGTTGTACATAGTGAATACTTATTGGCATGTATGCTGGGAGTAGCAACTGAAGTAACTGTCTTATTAGGCATTTTTTATATAATAAAGCTGACCAGCTGTACAGATAGCTAATAGATTTTAAAGTACTTCCAAATCTGTGTCACTGAAAGTATTTCTTTGAAGTATATACTTCAGCACATATTACATAGCTTCTATTAACCTTGGAACACTTATAAGCTCTCCTAATTCTGTGTTCCCCCATGACAGTTGCATGACTTGATTTTCCAGCGAATCTTTTCACAGGCATAGCAAAAAAAGCAAAAAGTAAATTTTTTTTCTTTTATATGTGGGTTTTTTTTTTATCTTATGGCACCAGAGTTACAAATCTGAAAAACAGATTCCTGAAAAATGAGGGGCGGGGAACATCAAAGGAACAAAAGTGAAGAACAGATCCCACCTTCCATTGGTAAATCTTAGGCTTTGGTGAAAGTCTGAGGAGTTTCTGTTCTGGGAATACCAGCTCTGCCAATTCTACCCCTCAGTACTACTTGGCACCACAAAAGCATCAAGCAACTCTACTGTCCTGACAGCGTACTCCAATCTTAAGGCAGTCAAAATCAAACACTACTGAACCCAGTAATTGCAGATGGTCAGAAAGATGCAAGCTGTCTCAAATAACATGTGTTATTCAGAACATTCCCCACTGCTTATAACAACAAATTATAGTGTGTTTGAATAGAGCTCAAGAATTTCTATCAGTCCAAATATCTCTATCACTATTTGACTTAGTGCTACACAGAATATTGTTTAATCACATTGCGAACCAACTACTTAGTCCCACTCCTCCTCCTTTTCCTCAGAAGGAAGCTTTCAGTGTGAAGCAGACCTTCAGTACAACCACAACAGTCCTGTTCCTCTGCTGTTTAGTCACCAAAATCTGCCCCATAAAAAACAGTACTAACCCAGCCTCTCTTGAAGGTTCACATATGTACTAATTACAGTCCTTTCCCACACCTATTTTTGTAGCATTTACCCTATTATCAAGCAGCATGTGACATTTATTTCACTGACATAGCATAAACGTGTTCACTCAAAGGCCTTCACCTTTATGTGTTTCTCCCAAAATATGGAAAACCTTATTGCCACATTAACAAAACAAATCCACACAAAAAAAGTTGCTTCCACCACTACTATGAGATCAACATTAATAGAAAAAAGATGGAAAAATGGGCTCAGACAATGTCAAACGAAGAACTTTACTTGGCTCAGTCCAATCTATTCAACCAAGTAGCACACAACAGCTTCTAGACAAAATTTTTGCCGTGGTCAATGGCTACCATATCAGAGACAAAGAGCTGACCACCCAGGGAACGTGGATGAAAGGGCATGGCAAAAAAAGAGGTAAAAAGTTAAAAAAGCCAAACAAAACACACAGTAAACAGCTGACAATCTTCTCAGCACTCTGGCTGTGCCAGTCATTCATTACTGATTCTGGGTCACAGTGCTCTTAATCTTAACATTCTTCCTAAAAGCAAACTGATAAATCAGCAAAACACGGGATTAGATGCACACTACTTGTCCCACATTAAGCAAGTGGGAGAGAAGAATAAAACCCCACAGAAGGGGGCCACACTAACAGTGGGCTTTCTTTTGTGCAAAATGCAGTCAGCAGTTGGGAAGTGTGTTTTTCTGTGTTAAGAAAAGATTTTTGGTGTGTCATTGCTGTCTGCCACTCCCACAGAACACTTCCTGAGTTTATGAGCACTCACTCAGAACTTCAGTCAAGGCTTGTTCATTCATCATTGCCAGCTACGTCTCCTACAGACCAAACTTCCCCCTCACAAATGTGTTAGCTCAAAACAACCTACACACATGCACAAGCACAAAAATCACTGCTGATCACAGCATTTGGTTTATTCTTAAAATTCAGCTGAGACCCACAGATGCAG
Organism: Acrocephalus scirpaceus scirpaceus; assembly: GCA_910950805.1. NCBI lineage: Eukaryota > Metazoa > Chordata > Aves > Passeriformes > Sylviidae > Acrocephalus > Acrocephalus scirpaceus. Next base: position 15,612,527 of record OU383777.1, read on the forward strand.
TGGCATTTAGAATTAATTTAAACTATTAGCATATTCTCATGACTTAGAAGCAAAAAGCTAGGATATAGGTTTAAAGAAGAAGTGTATTTTAAGTCACTTTGAAAACATTTGCTGTTAGAGCCCACATGAAGGGTCAAGCTTTCAGGTTTAAGATTTGCCTTCACCCAAAAGCAAGAGAACAGGAATACTTTCTATCAGAAGGTACATGGTATTATACCAATCATGCACTATAGAAAGCTGTGTTTAATAAACACTAGAGTAAGAAAAGGTAAGATATAGAGCAGAATTACTGACAATTCACATCCTAAGCGAGGGGGAAGAAAAAAGGTATCACAATTGATTTAAATCGTAACAGTGGAGGAGTCACAGAAACAAGCAAAGACCATGATTTCACCATGTAGCCATGTATAAGGGAATTTGCTTCTTTTAAGTAAATCTTCAAGTACTTTGTAAACCAACATACCAGTTTCTACTATGATCACACAGCTGCTTCACATCACATGAATCTCAATCAAAGGACAGCAATTTGAACTTGGATCAACTTGAATATTTAAATCATACTATCAAACGTCTTTCTATTGTTGCTTCTGCATTTCCAAAAAAAATCTCTTCTGCTCAGCTAGGAATATGTCAATGATAAAGCAGGGAGTAAAATGCACTTGATCACCTTAAGGGGGGGAAACAACCCAGCAAAAAGGTGTATGCTAAGGAACATGTATTGTTTAACGTAGTGTGCATCTCTATTTGAATAACGTATCTTCCAGAAGACAACACGTTCCAAAGAAGCAATGCCTGCTGGAGCAATTATTCCCCACATCCTACTTGCACAATGTAGCTGTGGCATTGCCTACAGAGAAACATGGTTCACATTTCTGCACACGCCCACTGCCAGACGGGAGTGAGTGATGACAAATGACCTTGACTAAGGATGTGCCAACACTCTACACATACCAGGTGCTGGACAGACCTTGTTGCCAGGCTGGCCCACCCTTTGCTAAGTACCCTGTTTATTCAACTGAGCTTTCTTTAGAAGCCACCAGAATGACATCAGTGTTGTGAACACTAGTTCTGAGGCTTCCTCAGGCAGTTGTTTTGGAAAAGACATACGGAAGAGAATTCTGAAATACAAAGGCTAAAAGAAAGCACACATCTTAAATGAAGGCATAGAGTTCAGGGTCTAGTTCAGTCATCTCCTTCATATTTGTACTTTAGAAAAAAAAAATCCTAGGAAAATGACAAGAGAATCTCATTCTGCATTTGTAATGCTTTAGTACCAGGCACAATAAAACCCTAGCCAAGGCTTCTGAAATACCTCTAAGTATATACATACATTATACACTCTGCTATCAATTAGGTATAAAAAGTTTCATCACGTGAGAAAACCTTGAGAAAAACCTGACTGTGCCATCAACATGAGGGAAATAATAAAACAATTTAGCTGACCAGCTTTGCATACACTATTTATGATTCATGACTAACTCTCATGGAGAAATGTTGCAAGGTTGAAAAATAATGTTCATCAGAAAATTTGAAGATGAAGGCATCCCTAGGAAAAAAACACGCATAGCTGAAAGTAACAATGAAAATTCACAGGTAAAAATTTTCCATATAAGTTCAAACAGGTCTAACCATCTAAGAACAGGAAACAGGAACCTGATTATGCTGAAGAGAGAACTTGAAACTGATGCTGTTAAACAAAGTCTAACAGTAGGAAATAAACTTATTTCAGAATTTAAAAACACATCATGACTTGAACAAACATTTGATGTTTTTGTTATTGTTCGTATCTTCCAAACGATACCATTAAAAAGAATTCTCCTGAATTAATACTTCTGCATTTAGACAGAATAGGATTTAAATGCATACATATATATATGTATATAAATATCACTCTACAGAGATGAGAAAATAGAAGAATCTCCCCATACTCTCTAAAACTGTCTTTTCCTGGACAACAGGACAAAGTCTGTGTTGTTTCCTATCTATTCCTGATTTTGGATGCAACAGGGAAAGGTAAACGTTTCAACACTTCTACAATACACCAAGCTATAGCTCTAGTTCTGTACATGTCAAAGTCTGAAAACCTTGAAAAAACATATAACAAAAAATTTTTATTTATATACCTAAATTCAAGACAGTAATAAATGCTCTGAAAATAAGCAGTCCTGCATTTTTACAGTTTAAAGACAACTGCTTCACTTAACAGCTACTTACTAAACAAGAAATGTAGCACTTTCATACTGCATAATTTAGTCTGTATATAGACACAGTGTAGTCATGTAGTCAAAGGCTAAATGGTAGAAAGATACCAATCTTGGTCAAGCAACTCTTCTGAAATTATATGCTTCTAACTAACCATCTTCCATATTATTAAGTTTATTTATATATTGTCATGTATGCTGCTCATATTTCCAAAATAATTATAGAGAATACAGTGAATCATCACAGGTCTTAAAAAGAGTTTGGAGACAACAGGGCAGCAATACAAAACTGTGATGATATTAAAGCTTGAGTGCAGGGAACACATGAATTAATGAGGGTGTTAAGAAGAGAAGGTACATTATATATTGTATTGATCCCTACATAAATTATACCAGTGCCTCCAGAACACTTAGGCATTTCTTTTTCTTCTCTTTTCTCTTATGATTTCACATCATGTTTTTCAAAATCTTGTAAAGAGCTGTGCTACAAGACAGCAGCTGCACTCAGTAACCACACTTGCTTCTTGGGGCATCTCCAGCTGAGTACTACCTCAGAAACTTCATGTATGGACTCTCATTTACTGTGTCCCACTCTCCTGCCACCATTCCATGCTTCAGGGCAGGTTCATACACTGTTTGGTCTACCAGGAGTAAAGCAAGAAAACTTGCAACTTAAAAAGTAGTTAAAATTCACAACTGCAAGCAGCTGTAAACTTTAGAGTGCTCATGAGAGAGCTAGTGTGAATCTGTGGCACTCATACTTGGTCTAAAGGAATTCGTCAGACAGGAGAGTGGCACTCCCCTTGAACTTGCTCTAGCCTATGCATTAATCTCCTAGTGACTTTGAAAAAGCACTTTTAGAAGGATTTTACACAATTCGACCAAATTATTTCCAAAGTAGGAGCTATTTTACCTAGTGGGAGCAATTATCCCAAAAGACCTTGAAACTTTCTATTTAAAATTTAAGATCCAGGTACCTTCATCTACACTAATTTTATTTCATTTTGAAAAGTATACAGCCTATTTTTCAAAACAATGTATTAAGCTTGGCAGAATTAAAGAATCAATTTGTCCTTAAAGTCTTAATTTCCTTTAACCAAGAAAAGTTCAGGAATTTTTGATGATTTTTTTCATCAGTATTGTTGATAAACACTAGATTATGTCAAACTGCTTGCACAATAGCAAGGGAAGGATAACAAACTCTATTTTTATATTATGAATAAGAAGGGTTGTACTTGAAACATAACAAAATCTCAGTAATGTAAACTGTAACACCAAATTCTTACAGTTCTTGAGTTCTCTTTCTCCTTTTTCCCTCACCTTCTTGAAAAAAGCCTCAGGCCAATAAGATATTATGATAAAATCTGAAAAATATTTAACAAAGGTACATGGTAAGAATGGAATAATTATTTAACTATTTAAGTTTGGGGACTTGCCTAGGATTGGAAACATCTATATTCAAATCTTTCTCAGATAAAACTCCTAGTCAGCCTTCTTATTATTAGTTTCTCACTGTCTCAGATCCTGCAACCTCTAAAACGAAGATGACAGCAGTTTCCAACTCTACAGCAGCTGCTGTGAAAAAAAGGGCATTACACATTTTCAAATGTTCACATGCCATGTTAATATGGCTGCATTAACAATGGGAATAATTACTATATAAAACCCCCAAGGTCAAAGACCCTGCTAAAAGACCTCTTATAAGTACAGTAGAAAATATGATATGCAAAAATTCTCAGAGGCTAATCTGAATTTTTTCAGGTATTTTCATCAGTGATTTCTCAGATTTCTATAGCCCCCCTTTCATGCAGTTAGCACAGTTTTGTACATCCACACTATGCTAACTGCACAAAAGGGAACTACAGAAATCTTTGTTACCATATTGCAAACTAGTAGCTTACATTAAATATTTCCAAACCAGTAAATCTCAAACTTGCTTTGTAAAATTTTCCACTAAGCCCCTGAGAAAGCTAAGAGTTTACTAGTAAGCTCAACTCCCCCTTCCAAAAAAACCCAACCAAACAAAAAACCCAACAAAAGTAGTCATTGCCTGAGACACTGCCTCAGTATGAAAGTGTTTTTAACCACAAGTCTTGCTGTAACTAAAAAAACCAAAGCTGCTTTTAAGGTTTTTAAAGTCTCTTATGTACCGCCACAGTTACTTTAAATACATTAAACTACACGCTTCTCCGTACTCCCGGCGCCAAGAAACAATGGGGTTCAGCTGAACAAATCTGTGCTTTGCTCGGCCAGTCGGGGGGCAGGTGTCCTCCCGCACCACCGGCGGCACGCTCGGAACAGATGCTCGTCAGGGCTGCCCCGCGACACGCGGGACGCGCCGCGCCCGCTCGCAGGAGCTGCGGCTCAGCCAGAGCAGCTCTGGGCTTTGTTTCGGAAGGCAGAGCCTTCAGCGCTCAGCACGGCCGGCCGCTGCCGCGGACTGTCCCGCCTGCATCTCCCCGCTCCGAGCGCCCTGCCCGGCCCCGCGTGGGATCGGGCCACCCTCCGCCTGTCGGACTCTGAACCCCAGAGGCGACGCTCAGGCGCCCGAAGGCAGGAAGCGCTCACGCCGGCGGAGCTCTCCGGATGCTCAGCGAGCCCCGGGCGCGGAGCCTCCGCCGCGGGCCCCGGGGCAGCGCTGGCCGCAGGCCGCCCCCGCCGACAGCCGCGCCGCCGCCGCCGCCGCCGCCGCCGGGAAGGCTGCGGACGCCCTTCCCCCGCCGCCGAGGGCAGGCGCCCCTCGGACGGCCCGGGCCCGCCCCAGGCCGCGGCAGGTGCGCCCCCGCCCCCGCCCGCCCCACTCACCGCGGGCGCGGCGCGGAGGGCAGGGGTCGCGCCAGGCCAGCCGCCCCCGCTCCTCGTCTAAGGTGACCTCCCAGGAGCGCCGCCCCAGCCCCAGCGAGGACACGAGCCGGGGCCGGCGGCCCCCGGGGAGCCGCTCCATGGGCGCCGAGAGCCCGGCCCGCCGCAGCCGCTACCGCATGGCCCGGCGGAGCGGGCGGGCGCCGCGGGGCGAACCCAGCAGCTGCTAACGGCGCCCCCGGCCCGCCGCTACCCCGGCTGGCCCGGGCGGGGCGGGCGCGGCGTCAGCGCTACGCCAGCGCCGCGGGGCGGGGCCGCGGCTCCGGGATCGGCGGCGGGCGGGGCGGGGCTCGGCTTGTCTGCTCGCCCCGCCGGAGAGACGCACGGGCTGCGACCCGCGGCAGGGGCTGCTCTCCCCGAGCCCCGATCCGGGCAGAGACTCCAGGGCTGACACCGTAACGAGCTTGGATTGCTCCCGTGGGGGTTTCTGCGGGACGACGAAGCACCTATGTCAGTGACGATGGACTCTTCCCTCTTTCCCTTTAGACAGTGAAAATGCAATGGGTACATATAAATATCGGGTGATACAAACCTCTCCATCTAACTTCACCTCCCTTTACATAAAAACGTTCTGGGTTTGCCTGAAATATAGGGAGAGTAATTCACTATAATTGAGCTCTTAATTCCTTGCTGTCTTCCCTCCTTGGTGTTACCGAAGCATAAAACCATCAGCATCCTACCAAAATTACAGGCCAGACAGAGCAGCAGTACCCATCTCCAACCTTCCTCCAAAACTGGGTTCTTCCTACAGAGTTTAGTAGGAAATGTCTGCGGTCTGTTCTCACCTGGGTCCAGCCCAGGGCCAGCACTCCAGCTGGCTTTGCTCAGGCTGAAAAAACTTCTGCACTTCAGCTCTGCTCTGAACTTTATAATATACTCACATTTCACTCACATTTTACAAGGGAGAATGGCTTTACACATTTACAAGGGGGAATAGAGTATGGGGGAAAAACTTTAAATTGAAAGAGGGTAGGTTTAGATTAGCAGTAAGGAAGAAATTCCTTACTGTGAGGGTGGTGAGACACTGGAACAGGTTGCCCAGAGAAGCTGTGGATGCTCCATTCCTGGAAGTGTTCAAGGCCAGTGGAAGGTGTCCCTGCCCATGGCAGGGGGCTTGGAAATAAGTGATCTTTAAGGTCCTGTCCAACCTATTCCATTCTGTGATTCTATGATTTCATCTTCTGAAAACAAGTGAGCTAGGCACTGTCATCCAAGTTACGTGCTGAAGATAGTCTTTCTGTACAAGTGCTAGTTGTCATCTATCACAGTCATTCCAATAGTCTTTCCTCTGGTGTTGAAAGACATGATATTACTTTATTGGGAACAAACCTAAGTGTGCCACACTTCCACAATTTTATGGAATACTTTGTCTCTGTCAGTTGTTTTGTTCTTTACATTTTTTATTCTGTCCCTCCACAAACCCTGTAGATCTCTTTATACTGAGACTTAAAGTTTGTTGCAAAAATCCATTGTGAACAATAGTCTGCTTAGTGCAGCTCTGAGCAGTCATTAATATCTCACTGGTTCCTTGTATTTTGCCACCTACATCATCTCTTATCATCCATATTGCACTTGCATGGTGTAGTGGGTTGACCCTGCTTGGATGCCAGGCATCCACAAAAGCCTATTGCTCCCCTCCATAGCTAGAAAGGGAGAGAAAATGTAACGAAGTGTTCATGATTGAGATAAGGACAGAGATCGATCACTCACCAAGTACTGTCACAGGAAAAACACACTCAACATAAAGATATTAATTGAATTTATCACTAAGAAAATTAGAGCAGGATAATGAGAAATAAAGTAAGACCTTAAAAACACCTTCTTCCACCCCTCCCTCCTTCCCAGCTCTACCTCCTTCCCCTGCAGAGGCAGGGAAATGGGCATGGGGGTTACCATCAGTTCATCACACATTGCTTCTGCCACTGCAGGGAGAGGAGTCTTTCCCCTCCTCCAACATGAGCTCTCTCCCACAAGAGGCTTTTGCTGTTGAACCCTTCAGACATGCTCCAAGATTGAATGGATCACTAATACAAAGCTGTTATCTTAAAAATATCACACAGAGGTACTTATTTATCATTTCTCCAGTGGGCAAAGTAGATTTAATCTTTTATAGCCTACAGCCACCAGAATCAATATTCTTACACTGTGATCCATGTTAGCTGAAGAAGTAAAAAGTTTATTCCTTTTACCATTCCTGCCTATCATGGTTTCCTTTTATTCTTATTAATTTGAAAACTCCTTTTTGCTTACTTAGGGCTAAAGTATAGAACTGTAAAATACAGAACTGATAAAATATTCTCTGGTCTGTTAAAACCTACTAAGGTGTGCTAGCACCTCTAGCAGGAATGGCATTCACATTTCTTACTTGTCTAGATAAGAAGCCACTTCTTTCTTCCTTGCACATTGTTTTAGTGTTTTGTTCACAGAACCACAGAATGGATAAGATTGGAAGAGATCACAGTGGGTCACCTGGTTCAACCTTCCTGTTCAGTCAGGGCCATCCTAGAGCACATTGCACAGAATTGCACCAAGATGGTTCTTGAAAATCTCCAGTGAGGGAAGCTCCACAACCTCTCTGGGCAACCTGTTCCAGTCCATGGTCAGCTTGACAGTAAAGAAGTTCTTCCATATATTCAGGTGGAAACTTCCTCTGCATCAGTTTCTGCCTGTTGCCTCTTGCCCTATTGCTTGGCACCACTGAGCAGAGCCTGTCTCCATCTTCTTGATACCCACCCTTCAGATACTTATATACATCGATGAGGTCTGCTCTTATTCTTGTCTTCTCAAGACTGAAAAGGCCCATCTTCCTCAGCCTTTCCTCATAAGAGAGATTCTCCAGTCCCTTAATCATCTTTGTTGCCCTCCACTGAACCCGCTCCAGGAGCAACATGTCTCTTGTGTTGAGGAACCCATGAATTGGGATACTCCATGCTGCTACAGGAATATCTTGCAGGAATTCTTACCACTACTTTGTTGGGTCTGCTCTGGTACTACTCTCTGGTAGTTCCCTGAATGTCATCAATGTGTGCATCTGTCTCTAGAAAGTAAAGGTCAAATTTGAGCCAACACATTTTTATTTGCAATCAGTTTTAGTACTTTATGTTTTTCTTCCCTGATTGTAACAGAGAAATAATTTTTAAAGGATGACTGATTTAGTAGACTAAAGCACACACATCAATTATTGTTTTACTACTTATTACCTAAGCCTTTAATTACCACTGAGGGGACATTACTGTGGATGAAGTGATGCCAGTAAATTGCAGGATTTATTGTCTTGGTGGTAAAGTTGCCCCATCAGAGGGCTACACCCTGAGAAATGGCATGTAAAACCACCTCACTTTATTCCAGAGAGGTCCAGAGAGGCCACAGGAAAGGTTGCAACTGTAGTTAACTTGGGAACAATAATACATTACATAACAAGTACAATTCACAATGTCAAATGGGAAGAATGCAGGAAGGTAACACAACTTACAAAGTTTATTGCTATGATCCATTTACTACCAATTTAGAAAACAACACAGTGTTTAAAGCCAAATTTCTCTCCTCAGTATCTGAGTTAAGAGTAGGTCATTCATCTCAAATGACACCAAGTTAAGTGGTGCAGCTGTTACCCCTGAGGGAAGGGGTGCCATCCAGAGGGATCCTGACAGCCTTGAAGAGTGGGCCCTTGTAAATCTCAGTAAGTTCAACTTGGGAAGGTACAAGGTCCCACACCTGGATCAGCGTAACCACCAGTATCAATACGAGATGGGGGATGAAGGCATTGGGAGCAGCCCTGAGGAGAAGGATTTGGGTGTGCTGGTGGATGAAAAATTGAACATGACCTGGCAATGTGTCCTTGCAGCCTGGAATGCCACCTGTATCCTGAGCTAAATCAAAAGAAGTGTGGCCAGCCCGCCTCACCCTGGGAGACATTTCTCCCCCTTTGCTCTGCTCTTGTGAGACCCCACCTGGAGTGGTGAGACACTGGAACAGGTTGCTCAGAGAAGTTGTGATGCCCTATCCCTACAAGTCTTTGAGGCCAGATGTGATGGGGCTTTGAGCAGTCTGGTGTAGTAGAAGGCATCCCTGCCCATAGCAGGAAATCATTCTATGACCCTGAGATATCTATAAAAGGTACTTAACTCTAGCAACTCTGTTATACTGAACAGGATCATTACATGATAATGCAGGCAGTCAATTAAGGAACTCTTCTCAGCAGGTACATCTATTTAATCAACAGCAGCAGAGACATATTCTTCAGCATGACCTGCATTACCAAAGTATTGATTTAAATCATTACAAACTCCATCTATCACTCTTCCAAATCTCTTGCAGGTGTACTTCTTCATTAGGATCCTGCAACTAATTTATTTTCCATAGCAAAAATCAAGCATGCCCTTGTAATATTTTGGCAGAGGTAGAAAGTACTATATATCCAATTTTATCTGAGAGAGTGAGTCTAAAGTGAAAAAGATCTTAACTACAGTGAAAGCTGGATAATTTTCTTGTAAGTATGCTGAAGAACAAAGAAGAATCATATTCCACCATAACTGGCCACTCCACTCAGTTATATGTTGGAATTCTAGACGGAATCACAGATTTGTAGCGGGAGCTCTGACAAACACAGCTAGTCACAGACACGTAAGGGAGCCCTTCAGCTGCTATGCCCAGTGCTTCCAGGGAATTGGTTGCAGGCTCAAGGACTCCTCCATGTCCCAAGGAACATCTGCAATTATGCTCTGTCCAACTGAGGGAAGAGAAGGAAGTTCAAGGTCAGTGAAGGTGTTCTTAATATTGTTCCTTGAATATGTATATGAGAGTCAGCTGTGGTCTTGTCCAAATGACATCTAGTGCAGAAGTGAAACTTCAATCTCATTGCTCAAGAATTTAAAACTCAAACCAAAATCAATAAAGAGATTTTACTTTTTTATTTTTTTTTCTTTTCTACTGTCCCCAAGTTACTATGAAGTATTTCTTTTACTCCAAAGAAAAATACCCCAAGAAAGTTTTTAGAAGGCTGCTTGGGAGTCATATTTTTTTTTTATCTCAATTCATGTCAGGCAAATTGAAATACTTACACATTAATCTAGTTCTGTTCTCAAATACACACACAAGTGACATTAGAACAGTGTAAATATACCAATAGGTCAAACCTGGCAATTGAAATACTTTTGGAAAATGAAAACTAGCTGACAAAGATAATAAAACAGAGGAAAATAACTTATACTAAATATTAAAATTCTAATATTCTGATTCCTTTTCTACTTATCAGCAAACAAAGACTAAAGCATGAGTAAAATATTCTTTCTGCTGATTGAAAGAATTACATCACCTTTTCTAGAAAAATACCTGAGCTATTTTAAAGCTCTTCTACACTTTTATCATAAAAGTTTAAATTGCATTTGTTGTTGGAAGCGATCTGGAAAAAAAAAAGAAGCCATTTTAAAGGCTTGTTAAAAAGGATGATTGCAGCCCTTTATTCACTTGAGCCAAAAGGTAATTGAGAGAAAGTTGTTGATATAGAGCAGAATGTGGGAAGAGATCCAGAAGGCACTTTGTTTTCTTGTGAAGGGAAATGTTGCATGCTGTTCCTGAACCATGGAAATTTACAAAATCCTTCCTTTCTTCCAAAGCTGCAACCTCCCTGTATATTCTCTGCATAAACTGCCTATCACTGTGAAAAATACAAAGTATTATTTGTTTCAAGCTGTTGTAGCTGTGGCTCCCACCTATGGATATACACAGAAATACTGATTTGTGTTTCTTTGTTTAATTCCGTATTTCTATTTTAATTATTAGTCTCAACCAAAGTCCCAGAGAAGATGCAAGACCCCCCTCCCCCTCAATTAACTGCATCCTTTTAAAAACCAGTGAAATCTAAAGGTCTCTCTCTGCGAGAATGATGATGCTCTTTGGCAGTGGCAGACCAACCTTCTAGTACCTAAAGGAGTTCCTACAAGAGAGCTAGGGAGGGATTTTTTACAGTGGCATGGAGGGATATGACAAGGCAGAATGGTTTTAAACTGAAAAATGATAGGCTTAGATTGGATTCTAGGAAGATATTCTCTACTGTGAGGGTGGTGAGGCACTGGCATGGGTTGCCCAGGGCAGCTGTGGATGTCCTCTCCCTGGAAGTGTTCAAGGCTATGTTGGATGAGGTCCTGAGCAACCTGGTCTAATGCAAGGTGTCCCAGCCCAAGGCAGGGGGGCTGGAACGAGATATTTGAGGTCCCTTCTAACCTGAATCACTCTATGATTCTGTCAGTCTATGAAGAAAGTGCTGGTGATATCAGAAAGTTTCTCTTTTCTGTCCATTCCTCATCTGTATAAGAAGAGTCTATTTTCCTCTACAAGATATGCTCTGCTGATACCTCCAGTCCCTCAAAGCTGCAGAAAAACTGTTCTTTACCAGGCCCATGCAGACCTTGCCTGGAGCATGCCCAGGTGTTTTTTTACAGAACCATGTATAGGGACCAATCCTCGAGAAGAGCTCTAAGAGGCCATAACTCTGGGCAGGCAGATAATTTTTTATAGTTCTGATATCGAAGTATTATCAAACAATGTATAATGTTCAAAAGCAACCTCCCTCATATGTACTAATTTTTATACATTCTGAGTATAAGAACAGTAGGATTTTTTTAATGGTTTATAACTGCCTAAAGGGTTTTTTACACTATTACAGGTCATGTGTGTGCCACCAGCATGACACTATTGACAAATTTCAAGTGCAGGCTCCAATCTATGCAATAAAAGAGCTTCAGGATGAAAGTATTGTTAACATAAAAATTCTTACCATCACCAAAGCAACAATTTTTCTCCCAGCTCATTTTTACACCTTTAAATGGAGCCATTTTAACTGGATCTTTTATTCCCAGAGTGCTTCTCTAAATGCTTTGCTTCAGCAGGCAGGGCTGTAATCCATATCAAGGCTCTTCTACCTTGCACCTGGCAGCATGGCCTTCATAAACTAAAAATAAGGGAAAATTATTCTTCCACTTCAGATGGAGAGACTTCTTTTTATGCCACTTTTAGAAGAACACACTGTAAAACTACTAATCAACACTGCAAGTGAAATAATAGGAAAGCTCAGGGGAGAAAAAAAATCCTCCACAGACTGTGGAGGCATTAGAAATAGCCCCTTTCCAAAGAGGATATAAACCAAACCAGTTTCTGTTTCTCTGAAGCAGAAAAGAAAAATCTGGAGAGTATATTTATAAGACTTAAAATAACCAACTAGTGAAATATTTTTTAAGTAAGACAATCTCATAGTGAAAAATATTATTTACTTCCTTCAGTTCTGGATAGCCTCATTAACAACACAGGAACTAAAGAGAAATACAGATAATCAGATTATCAGCACTAGCAAATAAGCACAGCTCTATTATTTATCATGACACCTCAGACCAAATATTACCTAAGATATACTTAGTTGGACTAATTAATCTAGCAGATAGAACCAGATAAACTATCTGGTAATTAGGCAACCACGGAAGCAGCTCTGTATGCACCACCACCATGGTCTTACTGTAATAATATATAAATATTATATAAATACCCATGATTATCTTATTCTAATAAAATAAAATAAAAAAATTAAAAAACATATGAACAACAATGTTATCCATGACAGTCAAATCAATTCTTCATTTCCAAGTATCAGCAGAAATATCTGTAGCTTCCCAATGTTAATAAATCAAAAAAACATAAACACAGACATCAGAATGTTTATGCAAAGAATCTACTTTCCTAAAAAGAATTCTTGATTCTGTATAGCTGTCTGGATTAAAAATCAAACTGGTACAGACTGAATCAGATGAAACATAAACCTAATTCATATTATTATGTTAAATAATTTTCATTTTTTTCCTTATCACCAAGGAAATGACACTGATGTATCATTTCTGACTAAAGCTCTAGTCATTCCTGTGAACATAGGTAGATTGAGCTCACTCAGGAGCGAGTGAAATGCTTAATGACCAGTTACCAAAAAACCCTCCTACTTCCTATTTGACATTTGGAAGGCTCTTCAACCCTTTCATCAATTTTTCTCCTTTTGAATTTATCACCTATCAAATATACTATGAAACACAAACATTCACACTAGCCTTTCTTGGAAGATATTTTGACTGATATTCACAGGCTCATGCGTTTTTCATTATGTCAGCATGAAAATGAATAATTGGTTAAAGATAGATCTTGAATTCCAGCCTCTTACAGGAGCAAGAGAGGTTCTAAGACACAGTCACAAGACAGCAGAGTTACTATATGAGGAAGAAGGATGCTCAGAAGGGCAAAGATGTTTGCCTCAACTAAAAATATTTTATGGGTTAAACTCTGTCTTTCTTGTGAATACTGTCAATTTTAAATTGAATAGCACAGAGTTAACTTTGCGGAAAGTCCATTATGAAAATTTAATTATTTATAATCAAGATCTATATTTTCATATTTCCATTTAAAGTATTCCACCATTTTGATTTCAGCAGAAAAAAAGCAAACTTACAGAATACCTTTAGCAGAACGAAGTTATTCAGAAAATATAGGAGTGTATGAAATAAAAAATAATATTTATTTTCTCCATCTTCTTTGTTTTGGCACACAGTTTCTTCAGTTGTATTATTGATTCATTGTATAATTGGGAAGTTCACAGGTGCACAAATTTTTTTCTCATAACTACTACTTTTGTAAAGACAAAGATCCTGTTTGTAGATTCTTTCAGAGTTGCCTTTTCAGATTTAAGGTAAATGAAGGAAGGGTTTTTTTTCTTTGAATAAGAGTGAATTTTCTCCCAGGCACAAGTTTAGTTAATTCATGTGATTTAATTAACAACATTGCTTTCTGTAATTAGTCCAATATTTTAAAAATACAAGTAAATGCTTAGAAAAGTAGGTGAAATTCTCTTTTTCAGACCAAGGTTCTGAATGGTAAGATCAAAGATGGATTGAAGCAGTTTGTCTGAATAGAATAATTTTCACTTTGATTGTTTTTCAGATCCCTACTGTAGTAGAAATGATGACAGCTGGTATGAAGTTGTCTGAATCAGTGATACTAGAATGCAAATACATGCCAATACTTTGCATAAAATCCACAAAGCAGAGTTATTTATGCATATGCCTTTTGACATCTCAGCATGCATGTTGACTTGAATTGACATACTCTCTTTTTGATTTTCTGGTATTATATTTAAATGGAAAGCTAAGAACGAGAATATAAAATCAGGCACACTAAAAAAGAGGGCAATGGTGAAGAAAGAGGTTCAGCTCATAACTGAAGTTAAATATTTAGTTCTAGTAAACAAATATATTTAAGGAACTTTTCTGCAACCAACATCATAGTTGTTCAAAGGGATGACAGTCAGTTTGGGAATAGTTATGAGCATACTGAAAAGAAAATTCGAAGACTGAAAAGGAACGTAATAAACATTTATAAGCTGTTTGTCTTACCAGATGGCAATGGCTGACTGATTTGGAGCACACCATTTTATTGGAAATATATTTAGAGCTGACTAGTCTACATGTCATTTGAAATACAATTGTAGCTTTTGATGAAAGTTACATGTTTTTAAAAGATTGCACAGGGCTTTAGTCAATCAGCTAATTTAGTCAGAACTATGAATCAGACTTTAGTGCAATGCTTTGAAAAATCAATCACCTCAAAACTATCTCCAGACAGTGTAATGTGAACTATTTTGCAAAAATCCTGACTCTGAAAGACACAATTTTAAATCATTATGGATGAGAAATGACAATTAAGAGTAATCAATGTTTCAAAAAATAACCCAAAATGTAAAGGAATGATTCAAACCAATTGCTTTTATGGTTGTAGCTGTAAGTGGGAAAAAAGATTATACTCTTAATGGCAGATTCTTTGTCTTGATTAGAAAAGAAAATGCAATAATGAGACTTTAAGTAATAAAACATTTGTACTAGATTTAGCTGTGAAAAACTTCCTCCTCTGTCACAGTAGGATGGGCACAAGCCCATACGGGGACAGAAAAGCAACTATAATAGAAACCAGGGAAGTAGTATTGAGTTAAAATAAATATTCAGTCTAATTAGACTTGTACAACATTTCATTCCTCTTGCCTTTTTTTTTGAAAATTATGAGGCTGTGACTAGAATTCTTAGGACAGAAGCTAATGTAATGCTATATATGTCTTTCACAGCCAGCAATCACTGGCTACTGAGAAAGCTTGTGTGACTTACTGCCTGTACCATATGGTTAATAATCTCAACATCACAAATCATTCTGGTCTTACATGGAAGCCTTATGAACACTGTGGGATAGAAAATGAAGTGGGGAGAGAGAAATGGAGAAGTGTGCTACAGATTGCCTCAGTAAAAACCAGAAATGCAACTCTAGACTTAACAGAAGCTGATAGTACCCAAAACCAAATAGGATGAGCAGAAGGAGATAAACCCCCACATCTTCCCTTTTTAACCAGCACAAACCCCTGTACTCAAGATGCAGTGTTTCAGAAGACAGACAATGAATGTTTCATGTGGCTGATTAGGGAAACATGCATAGCAGTATCAACAGCAACACAGCATGAGGTTGGGTTAAAACAGACAAACTGCTCCTACTTATTTGAATCAATGACAATGTGGCTCTCTAAAAGCTATCAGATAAAAAGCAACACAAGTAATGACAAAACTGAAGAAAGACATTAATTCCTTTCACTCTCTGAACACGCTGCAAAACGTGGGTATGGGTGCAGGTGTATGGCTGCATGTACAGCCAAATGGAAAATCATTCACCTGAACCTCCAAATTCACTGGGTAATAACGATGTTAACACCCAACCCACTATTTAACACTTCAGAGTGATGAAAGTACAATGCAGCTAGACTTCTTCGCCTTTGAAACTTAATTTGCTAATCCTAAAAATCTTAAAAGTTTCTCCTTTCTGTGTTCAACTCTGGTAATCTACTTAGCTGTTCAGAGATTGTGATATATGACAATAAATCAGGCTTTCTTCACAGAAAGTGAGATACGGCCTAATGAGTGTTAGAGTATTGTCTCCTAAATTACTTTCGAAGGCATGAATTATGGAAAGGCATAAACACATGTGGTTAAAGCAGACTTAAAATGCAAGTCCTCATCCTCAGAGAGACAGACACCAAAACTCTGAATCTGGACTCAAACCATGGAAGCTTTTGAATTTCTAATCTCTTCTGATATTGTTCACAGCTTCAGGTTTTTTTCTGATTTCTCTGGTTTTGTTTAGCACATACTTGGGTGCTGAAGCCAGCTGTGATCCAGCTGCCTAAAGCAAAGTGCCCAATGCTAATTGAGAGGCCTCTGGATAGCCAAGATGCCTGTGTGGAACAGGCAAATTATGACACAGGGTCTCACAAAAGACCCACGTCCCCTGTAGCACTAACCAGTGGCTGGGGGGTACCCTACAGATACTCTACATCTAGAACAGCACTAAATGCCTAGGTTTGAGCAGCAGAATATCATGCCTCATGGCTGATGACACTCCCTATCAGGGACACCTCAAGAGTTTTATCACCTAAATCCCAGGATTAGTGTCTTAGCCAAGGGAACTTCTGATTATATTCATATTGTCCTCTACTAGAAGTGCAGTCAGATCAAAGTGTGTCATGCTCAGACTCCTTACATATCCATTATAAGAGGGTTGGGAGGCTCCCCCTTGTTTAGATGTGAGCTGATTTCCCAGTTAAGACATCTCCATTACGTCCAATGCTCAAAGAAAAATGATAGGCACAAACTGGAGCACCTTTTGGTGGCATATTCTACAACCAAATCAGGAATGTTCTTGAAAAGAGTTGCAGCACCTGATTTGATTTTCTTCCAAACAGAATCTGTTCCATGGGTACCACAGCTGTCCTCAGAACTTACCTAACAGACAGTTAATGAAGTTTACCAAGGTATTTGCTTCAAAACTGCGTTATTGCTCTGAACCATATTGCTAAGCTAGATCTGGTTGCAGTGCTCATTCAAAGCTTAGATTTAGCCCAGGGCCACAAGACCAGACTATTTATGTGGTTTTATCAGCTTTATTTTTTGGTGTAGTAGTTTCCATGGTTTAGAAAACATTATATTTTTTTTTAAAAAATGCACCTCTCCTGCCTTTACTGGCCTTTGTACGTCACTCAAGACTCCAAATCATCATGGGCACCTGGCAAAAAATGGGTTAGGACAACTCAGTTGATGGCCTCTACCTGATCTTCCATAATTTCATGTGTTTCAAGTTCCAGCTACAGTTCAAGTATTCAAAAAGCCAAAAAGGTTTCAAGAAAAGTGATGGCTGAGTTATAATAACCTCAAGCTGATATCACAGTAACTTAACAGACAGCAGATAATTTAGAAACATTATGGTGACCATCAGACTAAAATAGCCTGGTTTTAAACAGTTTTGTAAGGGTGAAGTTATTATCAGGCTCAAGCAAATGTTGTATTCACCCATCTGGAAATGAATCTAAAGAGACACCCTCTACAAAATCAGTATTTGGCTCAGCAGCTCACCTTATTATTTCCTCTTCCCCAATCTATCAATCATACAACACATAGTGCTTATTTGTCCACTGCTACAAGTGATTTATCACACCTTAAATAAATAGTATAGAATGTCTGATTCTTTTCATATCTATTTTTTATTGAAAGATGTAATGGACATCTAGTGAAATGCAACTCTGTGAAATCACAACCATGTTCATCATTATCATGGTTCCAAAGATGCCGTTGCTGTATGGGGGCAAGTGCTGATACACTTGTAGCTACTTCTAACCCCATGTAGAAGACTCCTGGTTTTGGTTGAGGAGTTCAGAAGCACTAGCTGGCAGGGTATGTTCAGTCAAACCTACTTCTACAGTATCTTTAAAGTATTATCATACCATTCATCCTCCTTTTAACATATTCCAGCTGACTGTATGGGATTAACTTAATCACTTTTGTAAAGTCTACCCAAACTACCCAGTGCTGCTGGAACTTATTTATAAATGACTCAATAAAGATTCAATTAATTCAGCTAAACCAAAAAGGTATCATATAATTTTGTTAAGAACAGGTATACAGAATCCTCCATTGATCAGAAATCCACAGATGGATGCATTTTCTATGAAAATCTCTGACTCACACAGGAGCATGGTAAGCACAGAAGGGCTGTGTCTCTTTGATTTGGTGAAGAAGCAATTTCATGCTGATGCAATAACTAAACCACACAAGCAGTCAAGTTTCAAGTTTATTCCTACCAATTAATTTGGAAGGCATAATGCATTTTCCTCTTTAGTAAACAATCTTTTTTTTCCCTTGGAGACACCAATGTTTGAAAATTAATAGTAGAAGCAGAAAATCAGCCTATAAACTAATCATCTTGTTTAGAGCAAGCTACTAGTGAATGATCAAATCCTGCATGAGATTTTGTAGTACGGAATAGCTCAGGAATAAATGTTCATTATTTGAGGGCAGCGCATAGCACAAATGCATAAAATAACATAAGCATTGCACTCCCTAAGATGCAATCTCATTTGCTAATATTTCTTATGAGGGAAATGGTTGGCTTGGAATTTGGTTGACATTTACAACGCCCTTGGGAAGCTCTCTCAGATGGTTTCTTCCATTGTGCTTTAAAATCAGTCTGAGTGGGCAAAAACTTTCTTCAAATCAGTCGTTGTTCAACAAATTACAACATTTTTCTCTTTGATGTAAAATGAGACAACTTTAAGTATAGTTTCAAGGCTTGTTGGAAATGATTCCAATTACAAACGTTTTATTACAATTTCCAGGACAGTCAACATGAATTGGTTTTAATAGTTACCCTTCTTTTCTCAGGCTGCAGTGCAGCTGACCTCCCATAGCTGGGCACCAGTCTGAATTGCAGCAGTGAAGCTGCAATGAGAAGCCATGGGGATGCTTTGGAACCCATTATTACTTTGATCAAATGTAGGAAATGTTGGGCCTACTAACTCTGCAATCTACAATCAACTTTTCTACCCTTTATTGCCATTATCACGAGTTAACCCCCCTAATGTTCTGCTTCCTGCTCAGCATAAAACATGCATTAGAAATATCAAACTAGGGAAAAATGAATGATGAGAAAGGAAAGAAGGTTTTCCTCAGATTTTATCAACACTTTTTTATTAATATGCATGAATTATATATTAATCAATAAGTAGTAAGTACTGTTTAAAAAGATTTAATGCTGCCTCTTGCACAAAAAACACCCCAATTTTCAGTTACTGATTTGATTTCAGCCTGTTTATGTAGGGCCACTAGAATAAAAACAAGAATGTAAGGGGTGTTTTTTCTGAAAATTCTGATGTGTAAAAACAATAATTCACAGCTTTTATATTATAAAACATAGCAAAGAAGACAGGAGCACTGCACATCCCTCAGTTCAGATGACTTTTACGTTCAAGTCTTGGGAAGAAATTAATCATTGCTGTAAGTAGGCAGAACACAGCTGGGAGTGGCTGAATTGTGCTTGCAACTAAGGCAAACTGAACTGCACTCTGTAGGGCAGCTCAGCTGGATTCCTGAGCAGTGAGAGGCTGCTAACCATCACAGCTTTTAAAACACCACAGTAGTAAAAGCCCACCAAATGGCTGCAAGAAAGTGTTTGGTCTCAGACCCAGTGGGAACTTCCTCAGATTTCAAATAGTGGGGGCCATATGCCAAGATCCCTGCAGCACTTCCTAGTTTGAAAGTAAACAGCTGAATGTATTTGGCACAGTTTTTACTACTGCTGCTCAAGCAGCTTTTGTATGAGTTTGCACAGCTATCATAGCACTGGAATTAAAAAGAATTCTTTTCTAAGTCAATAATTTTTTGCCAAATCTCTGGGACGTTTGTATAGGGAAAGTATGAATTGACTAAAACCCCACCTTAAAAATAGAAAAAGAAACATGAAGGGATTTTTACTCATCTCAAGCAGAAATCACCCTCCAATCATCCTTCTGTATAGAAAGACAACACTTCCATGTGTGGGATAAATTAGGATATTCCCTTCAGAATTCAGGAAGGATTATTTTTCTCTTTTCCTTTATTAACATATTTCCATACCAATCTTAACCTTGTCGATGTTGCAGTTAGTCTAAGAAAGACGCTTTGTTTCCTAATACACTAATTATCAGAGTAGGTATGTTCCAAAAATGCAGATTAGCCCTGCCCCGTGGTCATGCTGGCATGAGAAAGGCCAAGTTCAAACATCATGCCAGAACTCCTTGGTCTGCAGCTGAGTTACACCTGGACATGCTGCAAATGATGCCTGACTTTATCTTCAAGACTGAGATTCCCAAAACACTTCAGCACAGAGCAGTATCAACATATCTACTCCAACAGCAGTTTTGCTAGCAGACTCCAAGGAGATTTCTTATCATAATCTCATAATGAGATACTAATAGCAACCTCAGAGAAAACTGCATGCTTTTTCTTAGAGAGGAGTTATCAGGAAACATGAAACTCCACAGTGTACAGGATGGAAATGCTGGTGGCAAGGAAGGTGTTCCTCAGCTCCTGCTCTGCAAGTGGGAAGATGCTCCTGAGCTGTGTCCTTCTTTCAAAAGGGAAAATTGAACATTTGAAGTCCAATACCTGGTCAACAGAAAACTGAAACCAAGATGTTGGACACCAAGATAATGGGCTTTGATGATACTTTTATATGAGGAATAATAAGACAAAATTTTATTTTTGCCTGCATAAATGAGAAAAAAGCATTGATTGTGTGTGAAATGATAGTGAGAGCTACTTATAAAGTGATGCTACAAGTTCAGTTTGTTGCATAATAGAGGATAAATGAAGTGGGCTAATTTTAACAGAAGGGACCAAGTCATAAAGCCCAGTCGTCTCAAAAGCACACAAGGCTCTTCTTTCTTGTGTCTGTTAAAAAGTTCTCAGATATTTTCTGGAAAAAAAAAAATCTTTGTTCAAGGTTACTGTTCTTAGAATTCACAATATCTGCATCTAAGCTTTTTAGAAAAATCAGTGTTTCTCAGAGCAGTGTGAAACCTTTCCACCTAGGTTCCGTTTCTCCCAGGCATCGTATATGTGTATATTGAGGCCTATCTGCCAGATAAAAATCAATAACAATGCAGGTTAGATGCGCAGGTGGCAAGAGAAAAAAAGACTGCATGAAAGAATAAACATTCAGAGAACCACAGATGCCTATTGCTGGCTGATTTCTTCAGGACTCCTAAACCTACAAAAGATCTCTCAGATATTGATCCTTTTTCCTTGGTATCAAAGAGATGAACAATCCCACTGAAGTTTTCAGGAGCTGACGGATGCTATGAAAGGCTTTTCACAAGAGCACTGATAAAGTTCCTTGCCTGTTTCTTCAGCTGAAAAATCATATGGCTTCACTGTTGAAAGAAGCAAAACAGCTAACAAACACTGAGGAATTCTTTTAAGGTGAAATAAGTATTCAGGCTGACCTTGCCTTCTAGATGCAGAGAATCACATTGTTTCTGTTTGAAAAGCAGGTTTTGTTTAGGTTTGCAGAAAATAACCATCATTTTTGTCAATAATTTTGAAACTCTTATAAGCCTAATGTTATAATCAGAGTTTTGATAGTGAGTTGTAATAGTTAAATTGAGCTAGAATGAAAAGGAATTCTTCAATATTTTCAGCACCCCAGAACGCAAGGAAGAACCTGGGAGCATTTTTTTACAAATTAGGCCTGAACAAGTAGGATAGAAGTGAGTAGAATTGTTAAGAATGCCTTCTGCCAAGGTAAATATATCTGTTTACTCTGACAACACCAAAGAGCAACTTCTCTCTATTAGACAAGCCAAATTCAGTCAAAACTCTACTAGGTATTGAGGCTCTATCAAGCTTTGTATAAACAGACAATCTAAAAAGAGTAAGGAAAATTTATATATCATTTTTATATCATGGAAAGATTTTGAATTCTCCTTTTTTTCCCTCTCCCATATTAAGGTTATTGGTGTCATTATTTTCCTCATCAGTATAAAAGGAAAAAGACCTTCACAAAGTAATTTCATGTCTTTATGCATCTAAACCCTCAAATTGGATTACTTGGGACTTGAGCCAATAGAAGAATTAAAGGAGTCAATGGGAGGGCTAAATGATGCTTTGATATCTAGCAAGGTAGTGTTTTCCCCTCAGATGACAGGCTGCTCATAAGGAGCTACAGGACTTCCATACAGCCTTTTTGCCAAAGCCACTGCTGACTGCATGAAAAGAATACAAGAGGACTGCAAAAAGTTTTTTAATTCATTTTGCTAACCAATTACATGTTGTTGTATACTAGTGATATTATCTAAACAATACTAGTTTAGCACTCTGATCAACACTAATCTCTTCCAAGACTTGTTGCTCAGCAGAGAGCTGAGCTTGTTCCAGCAGAGAGCCCTTTAGCTGTATCTGCCCTGCCTTTCCCAACGCACTGGCCCGGATGCTTGTGGCTCTGGTTTGTCTCAGCTGCAGGTCCCGAGGCAAACAGAGGTCACCATCGGCACTGCAGCCTGGCCGGGAAGACGCCTGGAGGGGCAGGGAGAAGGTCTGCAGCACTGCACCCTCTCCAAGTTAAGCCTCCGGGGGCTGCCAGCCCTTGCACCCATCCACTGAAGCGCTGCCAGGGCTGTGTGCTCACACAGACCCAAGGGTAGCCTAGCCTGGTCTCAGCAGCAGGAAAAGGGCTAAAAGCTTTTCCTCTCTTCCCCACTAAATTAATTCTTGGTTTGTGAAGTACTTCCTTCACAAAGAGAGTATACTGTTTAAATGGCTGAAAGGCTGAAGCCTAATGTGGGCAAAAGATGCATTTTTTCTTATTATCTGAGGTTGGCAGACGTGTATTTACAGATGAATCAACTCATTTTCCTGGGCAGAGAGACAAATCAAATCCTTGGAGCTTCATACCATGGGAAATGCTTTGGAATTTATTCCAAGTGGTGCTTTATAAAATAACAACGCAGTTTTGAGCCAGCAGCTACTCATCAAAGTATTGATCCTTTCCTGGCATAACAACATCTTGTTTGGATGATGACATAATGTTTCCAGTAGAGCCAAGGGCACCTCAGCACCTCTACAGACATGCTTGAGCACACTGAAAAGAGCAATGAGATGCAGGGCTGATGAATAGCTCTTTGCCTTCAAGAAAGGAGAACTTGAATGCAAACAAGGATATATTAACATACATGTTTGTTTCCCATTTTGAGATGAGTGAAAATGAAAGTAAAAGCTTCAAACTTATAAATACAACAGAAAATTTCCAAAGCTAAGTTAGATACTGAAAGGTTACAGAACAGCAAGTATGTTAGGAAAAAAATCATGACCAAATTCAAAGCCTACCAAAGGCAATTTTATCCTAGATCCATCATTTCAAAAAACTAGATGAAAACTGACCAGTACATCTGTGCCATAATAATTTTCTCATTAATTTTACTGGTTTTCAGCCTACTGTCAACTATTAGCAATGAAATAAAGTGGACATTTCTTCTATTGTGCAGAAAGAGAGAAAATTGGGATACTATAAAAAAATGCATATAGCTGCTGCGTGGTGATTTATTCCTTTGCTGTTCCCATATATTCACACTTCAACTGGGTAATTATTTAAGAACTGTGAAGAAATTGCCTGTTACTGTTTCCAAAGGAAAAGGTTCCAAGACAGACCCTGCTCCCATAAGAGAAGGTGCCAACTCTCCTGACTTCTCAGTGATGAGAGACAGAGCAAATTTCTAGACAGAAGTTTCGATTTTAGTTGGACTGAAACCTATGCAGAGCTGTGTGGCCTCCTTTCTTCACTACACAAACACAGGAAAGCTCATTTTGAGACTTTAGACACAGCAATTTAAATAAATTTGTTCCATTAAATTTCTTTTTGTCAGAAAGATGAAAAGTCCACTATTCTTGGTGATACTCTAACAAAACCACATTTTAATTTGATTTCTAAGTAAGAGTAAGTATCTGTATCTATTATGCATTCATATATATACATATGCCATATATAAAACAATACAATACTGTCGACAGTTTAATTTGGCCAAAGAGAGTTGAATAATTCCAAGAAATTAAAAACAGAATAGCTTTGAGAGCAATTCATAGGTTATGCAGCCCAAGGGATGGTTATGATCATCTCCTCTGATTTCCTACACAAAGAACATAGATTTTTCACACAGTAAAAACCTCAGTCAGGATCGATGAATTATAGCTAAAGCATAATTTTAAAACAAAAGTTTTCAGCAATATAACTGAAACTAGTAAGACTTTCTCTAGCATTACTTTCCAACAACTAATTAATGTTATGGCTCTGCTACATTCTGGAATAATGATTGCCATTATCATTACTTGAAACTTTTAATTTTTGCCATGAGTAATTTTGAATTTTTAGAGCATTAGTAAAAATTTTGGCTAGCATTGACTGAGAACTGGTACAAATCACTGGAAGAGCATCACACACCAATTTATATAAGTCATAGACAGCAAAGATGGTATGGGATCAGATGGATAGTAATAATTATTACAGTGTTATTAATACGGGAACAAGAATACAGTGTGATATGAGCTTTTTTTTTGTTAAGGTTTGTAAACTAATAGACAAAGCTTTGTCTGGTAGAAATCCATCTGTTCTTCCCTCAGCTACATTAATTAGTCCAGTGTAAGACAAAATCTCCTTTAGCAAGTCTTTCCTCTCACAAAACAAAACCAAAAAGGAAAAGAGACAGAAGTTTTCAAACTTCATTAGTATTTCAGTATTGATCCTGTTCTATAGGCTGTGGCTGAGTTTCAGTGTTGGAGAGTTCTTTGAAAAATTTATAATTTAACATATTTATTTGTTCTGGTTCTTTTTGAAATCTTATTTTAATGACCATGCATATTAGAATTATTACCACCATACTTCAAGATTTCAGTAGAAGAGATTAAACCTTTGAGCTCTTTAAATTTAACATAGCTTTAACTTCTGAGAGCTTTCTGTGATTACCTTATCATTTTCTCTTCAAAACTTAGGGACTCTCTGGTGGTTTTACATCACTATTTTCAGTTCATTTCTTGCACTAAGATTGTCAGTCCTGAAACAACTGTGAAGACTATTCAAGCAAAATTGCAGATTTTCATTTCAAGGTTTAGAAGCTAAGCTGTTCCCTTTTATTACTTTACAACATGATGCTACATGCTATGTTATACCAGAAAGTGATGAGAATAGAAAAATACTTAAGTCTTGCCTTTTAGTCTGAGTTTTCTTTTTTTCACTTAGCTGAAAACTGTGCACTATTCCTACCCATTTCTCAAAAATAACAAGATCTAGAAAGAAAAAAATTGCCGGTTTTGATTTTTTTCCCAATTCCCCAACAGTATTAAATATGGGAAAACATTTACCATCTTCAGCAAAAGACTACTTTGTAAATCCAACTCATTAACAGAATATACCTCTTGGATAAGGAGCAGCAACACCTAAAAGCAAACGTATAAAATACTTTGTTACCTTTATCATATATTTTCACCCAAAAATATGTAGCTATTCCCATTTTCTTTGCACTATAATTTTGCTTATGCCTCTTTCACCAAGCTCTCAACCTCTCTGCTACTAAATTCCAAGCCTTGCTAACACTCTCACTAGTAAAATGGGCAGCTCAGCCAACAGCATTACCCCAGGAGCACTCAGTAATTTTTTTCTACTGAAAGTCTTGCTGGGAAGACTCTGTTACTGGGACTCCAGCTGCATTATCATCATTACGCTCATTGCTCATGTTTACATTTGCTCTCCAACAAAAGCATACACAAAATGACAAAACCAGCAATAAATATTCAAGAATGGATAGTTCATGAGACCTGATACAGACTTACCTCTTAAGTAGCAAATTCCATTCCTCTTTCAGAAGAAAAAACCATGGCTTTGATACAACTCACTTGAATAACAACTATACTGTCTTACACTGAAGATACTTCTGGAAATGATATCTATGCAATATACTCTAATACCAGCTGTATTTTTTTTTATTTTATCCGGTATTTTTCATTCACCTTACACTGCCTGAATTTACTCTATCACTAATCCTTTTTTACAGAAATTGTATTAATAGGATTTTAATGCTGAAAATATGTGGAATACTAAGAAAGACGGGAATAAGACTTTTCAGTTGAAGTGTACATTTCAAGTGCTATGCAGAGAAACCCTGAAATAGGATTAAAAAGCAAACAGTGAAACTTGATTACCTTCTAATACACATTTGGATCAAAGAGAAATTAATTGAGAGATAAATAGGGTCAAATAGCACGGTAAAGGCTTTGCTATCTTCAAGAAATACTAACAAAAAAGAAATCCTCCCATTGACACAAATGATATGAAAATGCACTAACAGAGGCTTTGAGACATGAAAAGATAGTGCTGGAATTAGATACAGAGAACCAAGAGAAAAGCATAAAAGCACTGGTGATGAAGCTGGATAGTCGAAGACATGACTAGAGAAAAAAAAAATCCCCAAGCCTCAAAACCCAAATCCTGCAGCTGTCAGTCATAAATATTATGAGATTACAAATGTGTGCTCTTAAGATAAATGGTAGATATCAATTAACACACAACTTGATGCATTCTAACACCTGAAAATATCTGCTGAAGATAATCCATTGAAATTTCTATGTATCATCAAGTCTCCAGTATTCTTAGATACATGGGAGGAGTTAAAGATTTACTTTTAAATAGCTTTTTTTGACCAAAAAAGAGAGGGACCAAGGACATGATTGATGCTACTGGCATGACAAATGCAGTGCCTCCATGCTGAATACATCTGGAAACAATGGACCAAATACTAAAAGAAAGATAGACTGTCCAGAGAACAAACTAAAATAATGAAAAAGTAAATAATGCTAATAAATACTTCTGACTATGACTGGTGTTTTTCCTGAAATTTGAAATTAAGTTGTCCATAAGAAGAAAAATGACCAAAACAGAGTGGTTGAACCAAAGCACCTAAGCTTGCTGTTGAATTCCTTCTTAGAGTTACAAGACACTTTGTTTCAGATGCTTTCTCTAAAAAATTTCAATAATACAAACCGTGAAAAGAAGAAAAAAAGTGAGGCACATAGTAAGAGGAGTATGGCTGTTTAAAACAGAAACTTCAGGGATCCAAGAGCCCTGCTCACTCTCATATTACATGCCCAAATCTAGTTTTGCACTCAAGTACATTAGAGATGATTCTTAAGGGAAAAAAACCAAACCAATTTGTAGATTCAGAAAAGCTCCACACATCTTTTACATTGTACTCGTATATGCCCAGTTTTTAGCCTAAAGCAATAGCTTTGCTATTTGTTATGATTTGTCATTTAAAAAAAAAAAAAAGAGATCCTGGTCTGTTTCAAGGAGCTGCCTACTCCTACTGATCTTAGAGAAATGGCACTGCCTATCTCCTCATCAAATTACTGTACTAAGCAGGTCTCCTGGCATCTCTAAAGCTCTCTCAATATCTTGAGATTTTTTAACGTCAAGAAACAAAAACCAATGCTCCAATGATTTTGCTTTTCACCTTGTTCTGATAGTAAGTTGAACATGAAGTTCAGAAACTGATATGAACTATACAATTTAAAGAAAAGAAGTTTCTCTCAACAATGAACATAGGAGATTTATTGTGGCTCAGAGACAAAGATAACTATTGTCTTTGTCTCTCTGATTTTAGTTGAATTCTGGTAATTTCTTGGTAACTTCATTTGCTCAGTTTTACTTTGAAGAACTGTTTCTTCCATTATATTCACAATAAAATACATGGACTCAATGGCTTGGTAGAAAGGCATGCCCATGGACTACACAAAAGAGTGACCAGGAACTATAGAAAGCCTTGTGTGCTTCAGAAGAAATTCTACTAGTTTGTTAGAGCAGTAAAAATATACATACTTCCATGCAGAAGCATTATTTTATCTCATTTGAATTCACTTTAATTTTTTTCCTTATTGACAAAGCAAACAGAAAAAATGCATGTAGAGACACATGGCCTTGTCAGCTTGTAGAGTGAGTCTAAGCCATAACCCACTGTTGCCACATGTTGCTGACATAGCAGTGTAAGGATCAGGTTGAAAAAGCACTCCCCAGCTTATGCAACTTTATCTGCAAATCCTCCTGGTCCGAGTGCAGCTAGGTTAGCAGGGGAGTGCTGTTGTCAGCTTAGCTAACTATGTTTAGCCCCAATGTATACCCTCACACCTGTTGTCAGAAAAACTTCTTTTCCCAAGACAGCACTGCACCTCTGCAGAAAAGTCTATGTAACCATACCAGCACAGCAACACATGAGCTAAACACCAAACTGAATGTCCACCTGGAAGCACAGCTCACAGCTATCACACTAAATAAAGACCTCAGTACCTATTTTGTTCAAAACATTGCTAGTGCAAGCACTCCTAATTTTGGTAAGCCAAGAGCATGGCTGCACATGTACATTCTAGAACATACAGAAACTTCCCGAGCACTCTCAGTAACAGTCACCAACTGTGTGCAGTTACCTAATTGTGAAAAAATGCTCAAGTTAAAAGGAACACAAAGCAGAAAAAAAAGACAGAAAAATTCAAAAGGGAAAAAAGGGAGAAAAGGAAAAAGAAAGAAGTCTACAAAACACACTGTAGCTCAGTACATTATCTGACCATACTGGCAACAGACCACTTCCAAACTGTACATTCTTGCATACAACTTTACATGAAACAAAACAAATACTACAGTAGGTATTTTAATATTTTTTATTATTCTGAAATAACAGAAATTCCCATAGAAATGGTACCTGAAATACTACTGCAGTCTCCATGAGGTACAGCCTAGTTAACACAGCAGTGCAGATCTGAAATAGCTGGTTTGGATGTTTGTTTGGATGCTCCTGAGGACTGCGCTCACCAGCTGCAGTAGGTGAGTCCCAGCAGTGACTGCAGTGCTGCTGCATTCCGTGAATGTCAGCACCTGGACATAGGCAGCTCTCCTCAAATGTAACGAGATTGGCAGTGGAACCTGTGCACACCGTCAGCTGTCCATGCTACACTTCTGTAAAGTTAAGCTATAACACTGCTAAAATACATGCTCAGACCAAATGCTCCTTCCATAGCTGTGAACTTAGCTTCCTGTGATACTCAATTAATACTATTTGATAAGTCCTCTTCAAGGACACACTCTTTGTGGCCAGGTCAGTTTGAGTGGTGAGCATGAAGACTTGCACCTAACTTACCTGATGAGGTCTTGAAAGGTGCCTCCTTCCAAATCCCTTGCATCTCCAGAACCTTGGCAACACAGGTTTGTGTCAGGCATAAAACAAAACTCAGGATAAGGAGAAAATATGAAAATGAATAGGAAGGGAATAAAAACAGTATCCTTGCCTTCTTGAAAGTCAACAGCAGCCATCTCTGTAGGACTTCAGTCCACAGGTCTAAAACTGCAGCCCTTCACAATAGTGGAAGAGGGCACTTGAAGTTCTTGATACAAATATAGCCCTATTTGCAAGGCAGATTTATTCATGGAACAATCCATGCAACAGCCAGTTGTTTCCAGCACAAAATTCTGAATCACATAAAAAATTTAGGCACAAGGTAATGTATACTTAATACAATGAAATATTAATAATACAGTTAACCTTGTACTGACTCGATTATGTAACTCAGCAAAACCTCCACTGCTAAAATGAACCAGAAGTTCCACATGGCTGTGCCAGACTGACACAAAAATTAAATGGTGTCACTTCAGGATTCAGGTCAACTGTCAAAAGGATGACAGATGGCTTGGGTTATCTAGGCTGAATCTATGTTTCCCTTTGATAAATATCAACAATGAACAAATAAAAATAACCTAAACAGTTTTAACATCCCTATTAATGCTAATGATGGAATGTATGTTTTATGGATTTATCATTTTTTTGACTGTCACAAGTGAAATATCTTTTTTGTATTCTAGCAGCAACAAGGATAATTTAAATTTATCTAGCTATGACCTAGCAAAGTTCCAGTCATGACTTTGCAGTTTCATTTCACTTTAGCTAACAGACATAGATCATATTACATTTATTTTTCTTGTATATTTCATTAATGCTGCTGATGATACTCAAGGTCCAGAATCTTTAAGACGAATCCTACTTAAAGGGCACAAATGGAGAAGTTGATACTTCCTACAGCATATATATCTGTAAAAGGCATTGAAATGACAGCTTTCACCTGTGATCTAGCAAGATCTGTGAAACATTTCATTTTTGTCAGTTCTTAGAAGGCAACTGCTAAAGTAAATACCAAAGCAGAAAGAGAACTTTTTTTTTTTCAATTCTTAAGAAATAACTTACACATGAAATACATACTAGAGAACAAACGTTGCACTGCAGATCAGGTCTTGTACTATATGCCAGCTTTTTGGCTTAATTATGGCAGGATGTTCCCTGAACAATCGTTGACATGTTAAATTATATGCTAAATTGCATTGAGATGCAGCAAAAAGTCCTGTAACTCAGCACTGTTTTCTCAGCAGCCATTCTCCAAAGAATTACATAAAACCATACTTGTTTTCTGGGCAGAAGTGATGTATCCTTGGATCAGAATTGCTAGGAAATCTACAGATACAAATAAAACCTCTCAGTATTGTAGCATCTCGAAGTCATAAATGAAGTGAGTACAATGATTGGAGAACTTTCAAACAAAGGCAGCTTAAATTCCCCCGCTCCCCGCCCCCCATCCCCACTAACTGGGTTGATAATTGGAAATAACTGTAAAAAGATAAAGTAGAAATAATGTGATGGACTTTGTTATAAACCGATGCCCGCTGATCCTCTATTAATGTCTCCATCCATTTACAAAGCGAGTTTTGCACTTCCAAGGAGTACTCTGAGGAATTGCTCTGTACGGATCAATCAAAAAGGATTAAAGTCTGAAAACGTCACACTCGCAGAGTAGCGAAGCACTCCCAGAGTTACAGAAAGGCCTTTGACGGGGAACACCCGCGGGAATATCTGTGACGGGGCGGGGGCGCGCCGCCACCACAGCGGGCGCTCCCGGGCCCGCCCCGCCCGCCCCCAGTGTCCCCTCGCTGCGATTGGCCCGACCGGAGCCACCCGGCAGCAATCTCACTTCTGGTTGGCTCAAACTTCCGGGCCGCTTCGAGGGGCGAATAAGGCGCGGGGTTGTTTTCCCGTCCCAAGATGGCGGCACTCAGTGGTGCTTCTGTGGAAGGGAATGGCGGGGAGTGAAGCCTGAGGGAGCGGGCCGGGCCGCAAGCGCGGAGGGGGATGAGGTGACGCCGCCATGGCGAGCGACGGGGGCAGGAAGCAGTTCTGGAAGCGGAGCGGCGCGAAGGTGCCGGGCAGGTGAGAGAAGCTGCGGAAGGTCGGTGTCGCGGGCCCCTGCACGGTGCCGGGCCAGGGACGGCGTCTCTGTCCGTCCGGCTTCGCTGTGACCCCAACACCGCGTTCCTGCCCCCTTGGCCGCCCAGCCCGACGGGACCCGCGGGTCCTGTGAGTCTCCGCTGCAGGGACCGTGTCCGCTCGGTCACGGCTCGGACCTGGGTCCCTTGTTAGCTCAGTGTTCGGAGCCTTCCAGTTGTCTGGTGGAGATTGCTGGTGGTCAGTTAGCGTTGGTTATAACTTGTATTAGAAAGGTTGTTAAATAATTGTCTGAATGTGCGTTCCCAGCCTGACATCATGGTTAAAGGAGTTAACGTGATCTTGGGAATGTTTGCCGGGAAATTTTGAGCGGGAGAATGTGTTTGTAGTTCTCAGCAGTGCCAAGTTAGGATGTTTTGAAACTTCATACAAGTTATGATAATTTTGAAATACTTTACTGGAAACTGCATTTTCTAGGCATAGAAACATGTTTTAGTTTCTGCTACATATTTCAAAATATTGTCAGTTTCTCAACTTTCTTCCTCAAGTGTGAACAGCAGAGCGGTCGTTGTATTAGTGCAAAGAGCTACAAGCACATTCTGCCGTAAGATTTTTTACGGATTTGATCCCCAAAGTCACGTACACCATATTGGCTGTTACATCAAGCTGAGAATGCTTGTTCAGATTATTATGTAACAATAACATTCTCTGGTCTCATCCCTAAATTGTTCTCATAGTACAGTTTTCTATATTCTTTTTGTAAGAATCATGTGTATTTGTGGTTCTCAGAGACCACTAACTCTGTATTTTATACCCTTTACCTGAATTCAGCAACACAGTCCTGCTCATTGTTTACCTTCTTACATTTTCAGTTTCCCCATAAGCACTAATTGGGGGTGGTTTTGTTTCTTTAGTTACAAACTAACCTTTTCAGTCCAACTGTTGTCCTTCTAATGTTTTCTTTGTAACTTTGCTGAATCTCTTGAGGGTAAAACACTTCCTCTCTTGCGCAGGGTCTATATATAGTTGCAGTTAATTTACAGGCGACTGCAGGCTTGTGGAAAAACAAGGACACTGTGAAGAATGTGCTTTTGATTTTTACTTATTTTTTCATGGCATGGAGAGAATTGTTGCTTTCTATTTGTAGTCATTCACAGAGTGGTGTAAGGAAAAGGCACGTTCTGTGTGTATGGAAATAGACAGTGACACCTGACCCTTACGTGAGCATAGAGCAGGAAACATGCCTGTGGAGAGGATGGTGTACGGTTCTGTGGAAAGGCTGGTGGAGAATTTATTTCTATGGAATCACATAAAAATCATTAAGAGTTTTGGTAAACCACTATTTTCAGTCATCACTAGGGCTAATTTCACTGGTGTGAGTGCTGCACCTGTTGTGAGAGTTTAAGCCTCTCTTAAAATCTGTTTTGACTGCAGTCTTTTTGGCTTGGTTCTATCTCAGGTTTATTAAGGTTGGACTTACTTATCCTTATGGCCTGGAGATTGTTTCTGGTATGTCAGGAGGGCATGTTTGTTCTTTGTGATTTTTATCACAGGTTTGGGTAGATATTAATGTTGCATACGATTTATTTCTCTTAGAATTAGAGAATTCTGTAGTAATAATTTCTATTATGAGGCTGCATGTAAGTCTTCTGTGGCATTTTTTTACTTACAAAATAGTTTTATACCCAATAACTGAACTTTTAGTTTGTAGAGGGTTTTGGTTTTCGCACAATAACATGCTATTTTGTAATGTTAGAGGCTAGTGAATAAGTCTGTCTTTGGAAGCTTGTTTCAAAGCATTCTTTTAATGCTTCTATGGCTTTCATTCTCTAACCTGTCACCGTCTGCATTTTTCTGTAGCTTTATCATCCTTGCACTTTAGTGATGGTTAAGAATTGTTTGATTGGATTTTGGGTGACAAGGGTACATAGAAGATTAAATCTTTATAGATATTTCTTTGAGAATTTTTAATTTTTTGCAAGAGACGAAACGATAAATCTGAGAAGAGAATTTTTGTAGATTCTCACTGCAAAATTGAACTTTTTCTTATTTTAATTCCTGTTTAGAAAAATAAAATAGCCTAAAATAGTCTTGGCATAGGTCTCACAAAGAGTTCCCCTTAAGCAAATCTATGATTTTTATTAAATTACTTCTTAGTATGCACATCAGTTACAACTTCATTATTTTTAGTTTTTGAAACAGAGAACTGTTGAAACATTTCAGTTCTGTTTATTATTGTCTATTTAATGCAGAGAAACTCTCCAAATATTTATTACTTTTGCGATAACTCTCTCTCTTTTCTTTTAGTATTCAACATGTGTATGGAGCTCAGCATCCACCTTTTGATCCATTATTGCATGGAACGTAAGTTCACATGATATTTAAATATTCCAAGTATTTTGTGTCTCCTCTGTCTTTTTTTTTTTTCTCCTGTTGGCTATAAAGTTTATTCTTCCTTTTTCAATTTTTGTCATGGTCTTGACTTCTCTGTTCTGACTTCTCTTTTGTGACTTCCTGATGGTTACCATATTTGCAGGAACAAATCAGCTCTGCCAGATAATTAACAGATTGCCAACTGTTATTAATTATTTTTAATGCCTTATACATGGGAAATAGTGATAAAGTAAAAAAAAAATAGTCTTACAAAGACAAGTATTTGGTTGGAAGGGCATCATGCTTCTACTAGATTTTTTCAAGGGCTAGTTTCAGATAGTACAAGAAGTAAACATTCTAGTTAATTTTCAGATGATACAGAGTTGGACGCAGTTGAAATATGTGATCCTAAGGGCAGAATTAAAAGAAATGAGATTAGTTGGTTCAAAATACAGAGGTATAGAGACCCAGAAAGAAAAACTGAAAGTTTATTGCTTGAAGTGACAGAACTACAGAAAGACCTTGCTGTTTTAGACAGTGAAGACACGTCAGGTGGAAGTGTTGTAGCACCTGTTAGGGAAGATACTCCCTATAAGACGTTACAGAAACGTTATAACTGATGTTATATGAGAACTGGGTAATAACTTTTTCTGATTTGCAGTTCTGCCTGCCTTGTCTTAACAGAAAAAAGAAAAACTAGCTCAGATGGAGAGACAGGGAGGTCAGAAACAAACTTAAGAACCATCTTAATGCAATTCTCTACAAGATGAGCCTGCTTGAGCAGGGAGTTTGAGCCAGATGACTGTCTGTGATCCCTTCCCATCTTACCCATTCTGTGAAAGCACAATTAAATTAATGGCAGTAACTTCTTTATTTTTTGGGAACAGGCTAAGAAACCCTCTCAACTTTATAACTTATTCAGCTCACTTCTGAAGGGAGACATGATTGTTCTGCATTACTGTAAGTGAGAGCAAGTGCCAGGCTGGAGAGGGGTACTTGGTTCATATCTCATACTGCCTGTTGACAGAGGGGCAAAAGGTTGGGAGCTGGTCAGGGTCCACTTAGACTAGTAACTAGAAGAAGTATCTTTCCTCTGAGAAGAGCAAAGTTCTGAAGGAAGTCCATGCTGGCATGCCTGGATGGGGAGGTATGATAGATTTAATGAGTCTTAAGGTGAGACTTGGTTTGTTTATGACAGTGATTGTGTTGCATGATTGCTTATGATGACTTAGGAGTAGACCATGATTTGATTGCAGCTTCTGTGCTGTTATGCAGCAATTGCATTAAAAGGGCTGAAATCTACAGAAATGGATGAAGCAAGAGTGGTGCAGTGTGGCTGGCTGTTTTATAAGCTATTCCAGTAGTAATCCTTTCATGTGACTTTAGGGTTGGTCTTTTTTTGTCTGGGTTTTTTTTTTTTTTTCTTAAGAAAAGGGAAGGAAAGATTTGTTTAGCTTCTATTCAAAGCAACAAAGTGTCAGGTTTTACAGCCCTTGTTCTCAGACTTCTTCACCTGTATATTACCATGAGTGGATGAAGTGGCAAAATGAGAGGAGAGAGATAAATATTTGCTACCTGTGTAGTGTCAACTGTGAACTTTTGCGGTTTGGTCCTACCCAGAGTGTTTTGCTTCCTTACTAGTTTTCTAAATATTGTTTATTTGTTTTTGAACAGCTTGATAAAACCAGGTTCAAAGCCACCTACAACTCCAGTGAAATTGAAGAAAGTCAGCACCTTCCAAGAATTTGAAAGTAACACAAGTGATGCTTGGGATCTTGGAGATGATGATGATGAACTCTTAGCAATAGCTGCTGAAAACTTAAATACAGAAGTGGTCATGGAAACAGCTCACAAAGTAATTCAGAACCACAGCAAGCTACAAGAACAGCATAAATTTCAGGAAGAACATCTACAGGAAGAAAAACAAGTGGAATTTGCACAGCTAGCTTCGGTTGCATGTGGTGATAATAGGCTTGTTAAATCAGTCAGTGAAGGTCATACATCGAGTTCATTAGGTATGTTGAAAAGTGAAAAAGATGTTGGAAGTTCAAGGATGAGAGCTACCATATTTGTCCCTGTAAGACAGTAAACCCTTCCCAATACTTTATTAATATTGCAGGAAAATACTGTTTATCACCAGTGATTTATTTGAGACGAAGACTGCATGCATTACTAAATTGTAGTGCATGTGTGTGAGGGGAACAATAGTTAAGCTTTTTTATTTTCAGCCTTAAAATATCTCCAATTTTGGAAGGAAGTTCCATTATTGAATATATTTTATTGGTTAAATGCACCAAGATATATGCAACTAATAGTAATACTACTATTGTGAAAAATTATAATTGAAATAAAAATATAATTAAAATATTTTGAAAAGCTGGAGAAAATCATGCGGGTGTACTTGGAGATTCACCCTTATGTGATCTGTTCTGTGCTTTTGTATAAGCTTTAAATTGCAATAATTTCAAGATTTCTCAGTGATTTTTTTGTTGTTTGTTTTCTTTTTTTTTAAAGACTGTTAAGGAGAATGAGAACAGCTTTTAGCAACACAGATTTTAGCAATCCATGAGCCTTGCTATTAATATGATCTCTAACTGGTGTATTTTAATTGTGGAATACTGCTTCAAAGGGAAATCCAGTCTGCTAAATCCAAGTAATTTCAAGTCCAAACTTCTGCTATACTTGAGTTTGCATTTTTCAAAAACAGAATTCTATTTTAAATTTACCATAGCAGCCTTCTCACTAGCTGAGGCTAACTGCTATACTTCTTTTTCTCTTCAGATAATGCTAGTGAAAATTCTTCCATGCAGAGATCACAGTCACTTCCACAAACTTCCATACCTCCCTTGACAAGTGGAATGCCAGACTGCAACACCTCAGTTACTCCTGCATTAACTGAGAGAGAAGCATCTCGATTAGACAAATTTAAGCAGTTACTTGCTGGCCCAAATACAGATCTTGGTGAGTATTTCTCATAGGACCTGTGAATTACATCTAAATTATTCTTAAACTATAGAATTTTCCTGTTTGATGTACTGTCCTGCCATATGGTTTGGTTAGGATCTAATCCTTTCAACACTG
Organism: Acrocephalus scirpaceus scirpaceus; assembly: GCA_910950805.1. Taxonomy (NCBI): domain Eukaryota; kingdom Metazoa; phylum Chordata; class Aves; order Passeriformes; family Sylviidae; genus Acrocephalus; species Acrocephalus scirpaceus. Next base: position 15,649,268 of record OU383777.1, read on the forward strand.
AAAATTGATTTTACAAAAGAAAGAATAAAATTGAAAGTTTGTATTTTAATAGGTGATTTCCATGCATCCTACTAATATGTAGGGTATTCTATGGCTTCTTGTTCTTTTTTGCATTAGTTCTTCCTACTAGACTAATCTCTGTAGAAAATTTAATTAGAAATAATTAAAGTAGAAAATAATTAGGTGTATTTATTGTTAATGCCTGATAATGGGACAGCTTGGTATATAAG